>CM057455.1:501350000-504197500 GCA_016271365.2 Neoceratodus forsteri
TCTGTTTGCATTTGTCACCTTAGGCGGGGAAGGTTTTTTGAGAAGACTGGTAAAGGGGGATTAGGATCACCAAGTCCTTAGTGCTGTTCACTTCTTATATAGTTGCTTGTACTTGCCACCTCAGCAGGTTATGGTCTCAGAGGAGCCAGGTAACAGGGAGTGGTATCACTAAGACTTTATAGCAAATTTAAGCAGAAAGATGTGGGGATCTAGCAGCAGGTACAGACAGTGGGGGAAGGAAGATTCTAGAGACAGGAAGGGAGGTGGAGGGTAGCTGGCTGCAATGTATGTAGGGCAGCTGTGTTTCTGTACAATATGGAGAGCGGGGGGTGCTGAATATGCAGGTATCTGGGGCAAATTAAGGCAAAGATAGATTGGCTGAGGTGGGAGGTGGAGAGAGGGTTGGGGGATGGTGTAGGGGCAATGAAGAAAGGAGCAGGCTAGCACAGCTGCAGGCTGGAGTGAGAACCTAATTCAGTGGATGCGGGGGGGTTGCCAAGGGGACTGGAAGTAAGATCACCAAATAGACAAGCCAGTACTAGGAATAGCGATTGGCAGGTAGTGAAAAGAAAAGGAACATGTGGAGGGAAAGTAGCACAGGTAAGTAACAGAAGTGTAGCAGAAGGGGATATTAGGGTATGTACAGGAGCCGGGGGATGAGCATCAAACTGATTCTTGGCACTGGCAGGCATGGAGGGCCAGGAGGAACATGAGGAGCTCACGGGCTTGAACAAACATGCGGGGTAAGGTGAGAGTTAAAGAGGCAGGAGGGGGATGGGAGGGAGAAGAAAATCAAGTCAATCTGGGAGATGCCAAGGGACATGGGGAAGGAGGAGAGGGGGGACAAGGGGAGGAGAGCATGGCAGTGGCGAGCAGGGGACACCAGGGGGACAAAAGAGGAAGAAGGAGAAAGAAGGAGGTTAGATGGGAGGACAAGCATGGGGTACAAGGTAAAAAACACAGAGGGAGATGTCTGGCTCATTAAAAACTGGCAGAGGGTCAAATAACAAGACTTAGAGAAAAGAGAGGGTGATGGTTTTTGGGGATTCCACAGTTAAGGGCATACACTGGCGTAAGAAGTGGGACCCAGATAAAAGAAGAGTAGTCGTCTGCATACCGGAAATGGAAGCCTGGAGGGCAGAACCAAGGATCAAGGAGGAAATGAAGAGATTGGTGGGGCAAACCACACCTGAGCATTCACTTGGGTACATATTATTTAGCAGGAAATGAGCTGGGCATAGTGCAGCAAAGTTTTTTTTTTTCCAATTTCTTTTTCTGACTCCGACTCCCCAGGGAATGCTCTCAGGCAGCCACCTGTTCCTCCAGCTCTACCTCCGAGCCTGAAACTCCTCCTTGACTCCTGGCACCAGCCCAGCTATCACCCCCAGCTCTGAGCCCCTCAAGGTGGGGCCGCCCTATTCTCCCAGGGTGCTCTATCTAGAATTCAGGCCGGGCTGGGCTTGGCCCAGGAGAGGAGGGAGTCCAGTCAGTGGTGAGAGGTAGGTGGTGCTGTTGCCTATCCCTGGGGACAGGGATTTTCTGCTTAGGTATGCCCTCACCCCAACCCCACCCAGTTGGAGCCATGAGTGTGTGGTGACACCAGAGAATGTCAGTTGTAGCTCTGTGTCCTTCTACATGTGCCCTAAGCAGTGCAGTACCTCCAGTCTCCACTGGAGGTCACTGCAGTGCCAGGCAAACCCCTGGGAACCCCCTTAGAGAGGAGAGCAATCCTCTAGATGCTCGATCCTCTCTCTCTCCCCTGCCAACCCCTGGGAGCCTGGGCTCATTCCTGAACCCAGGTCGCCAGTGTGGCGCAAGGTGTGGCATCCAGTGCCTCAACCCTTAGTGCCACCGGGCTGGCAATGTCCAGCAAAGGTTTAGGGATTTAGCAGGGTGCTCCAGGGAGGTGGTGAGCTTTTTGGCTTTCTCAGAAGTCTTACCAGTGACCAGTGCCAGTACTGGAAGGAAACAGAGGATTGAGGAATTCAACAGTTGGCTATGAGAACGGTGTGTGGCAGAGGGATTAGTCTGTATTGGGGAATGGGGGGACAAGTGGAAGGATGAAGGGTTGTATTCGAAAGATAGGTTGTATCTGTATGAGGCAGGGTACAGATCACTGAGGGAAAAGCTAAATGAATACATGGACAACGCTCTGAATTTAAACTAATTAAGGGGGAGTATGAGGCTGGGGAAGGAAAGAAGGCTGAAACAGAGAGAAGTTACCTAGCTGGCACTCCCCCACAAATGGGGACAGGGTTAAAGAGAGGGGCGTAGTAAGAAGGGGAGGATCTGATGTAGGGCCATGTGTGTAAATGCTCGAAGTCTGGGGAACAAACTAGTGGACTTAGAGGTCACCATGGTGGAAAAGAGCTGCACCTGATGGCCATTATGGAGACCTGATGTAATGAAAAGCAGGGCTGGGCGATGGCCATCCTGGGCTTTAATCTATTTAGGAGGGACAGGTCAGTGAGTACTGTGGGTCAACCTGGAAAAGTGGTCGGGGCTATTATATATACAGGAGTGATTTATAGGCCTCCAGCACAAGGGGAAGAAGTAGATAGGGAGTTCATGCAAGCAGTACAAAGGATGGCCAAAAGGGGAAAATGTTGCTGGTCAGGGACTTCAGTCTTCCTGATGTAAACTGGAGTCTCCTGGCTGCGGCAACAGCCAGGAGCAGGGACATTCTTAACTCCTTACAGAGAGAGTTCCTCCAACAACTTGTAAGGAAACAACCCGGGGGGGGGTGATACTGGACCTTGTGCTAACCAACAGGGACAGTGTCACTGATATCACAGTGGGGGACCATCTAGGGTCCAGAGACCATCGCATGGTGTGGTTTAAAATAAGAACTGGGTTAAAACTGAGTCACATGAGGATGAAGGTCATGGACTTCAGGCATGCTGATTTAAGAAAATTGGGGGAAATCTTCAAGGAAGCCCTGGTAGGCATAGAGAAACTGGGAGGAGTTGAGGAGCAGTGGACTGTAATCAGAGGGGGGATTGAAAGGGCTGCAGAACTATGCATAAGGCAGGTCAGCAAAGGCAAGAGAAGAAAATGGCTGTTATGGTTCTCTAGAGAGGTAGCAAGAGCAGTAAGGGAGAAAAATCTAGCCTTCAGGAGGTACAAAAGTACACAGAAGGAAGAGGATAGAATGAAGTACAAGGAGAAACAAAGGGAGGCAGGGAAGATATTTAGGAAAGTGAAGGCTGTTACAGAGGCAAAGATAGCCAAGCTAGTAAAGAAGGGGGAGAAGATGGAAGGTTTGATACCTTTTATTGGACCAACAAGTGTCTTGTACAAAGATAGAATTATACACAAGCTTTCGGGGCCACACAGGTCCCTTCTTCAGGTGAATAGCAAAACTGAGCAACATAAGCAGTATTGATATCCACTGTGGAGCAAGTAAAAATCAGGAAGTGAAGTAGGAAGGTGACAAAGGGGAGTAGAGATGAAAGTCAAAGATGCAAAGTAAAAACATGAGAAGAAATGAGGAGGGGGGCTAAGTACGAACAGATCAGTAGAAGATGAAAGGAAGCTAAAGGGAAGACAAAAGCACACAGATAGGATCTGAGATCAAAGGCTGGCTGTGAGGGTTGAAGGAGATGTCTAAGAGATGCAAGAAGTCAAGAAATTAGGAGAAACAAAAGAATAAAGGCCTTGATAAACACAGTGTGAGGAAGTATAAACAGAGGTGTGAAAGCCAAGAGGGAGTGGGAGGGACTGAGCTAAAGAGTTATTAGGAGAGGCAGGGAGGATGTGAGGTACAGGTAAAAAAAAGCAGATCAGGCAGAACTCAGAAAAAAAATAATAAGAGAAATACAGAACCAAAGTGTGATAAATAATGACATGATTTAGTACACAATAAAAAATAATTACTGTTTACCATAGTGTGTCATGAAACCGATGTCCCAATTCAGTCCAGAAATGTTAGATTTAAATTGTTTAATATATTTCAATTCCCCTGTCCTTCTGTCCTGTGTGTTTCTGAAGTTGCCTCTTAGTATCAAGACAGATAAATCCAAGAGAGAGTGATCTGTTTGTGAAAAATGGTTTCATACTGGAGTGTTGATAATCTGGTTTACTATTGTGTGACAGTGGTGATTCATCCTGGTTTTCAGTGGTTGGCTAGTTTCCCCAATGTAGCATCCATTTGTGCACTTCTTGCATTGAATTAGGTAAACCACATTGCTGGATTGACATGTGTAGGATCCATTAATTTGTATTATGTTGTTCTGGCATGTCTCAATGGTGGCCTGTGTGCATATGTGGGTGCAGGTCTTACATATTGCCACATTGCATGGTGTTGTCCCTCTTGTTTTCTGGTTATTTTAATCTGATGGGAGTTTGTTATGAATTATTATGTTCGAGAGGCTGGGAGGCTGCTTATAGGCAATCACAGGTGGTTCAGGGAAGATGTCTTTCAGTGTTTCATCTTCTCTTAGCATGAGCTGTAGCTCCTTGACAATTTCCTGATGGGGTTTTAGAATGGGGCTGTTAGTGACCACTATGGGTGTGCGGTCAGTTTGATATCTTTGCCTGTATTAGAGCAGATTGTCTTGTGGTACTTGTATGGCCCATTCAAATTCTCTGTCAATTTGTCTTGGAGAGTGGCCCTGCTGAATTAGGGAATTCTGAAGTGTGGAGAGCTGTCTGTCTCTCTCTTGTTCTCTCATCAGAGCAGATTTGATGGTATTGAATTGCCTGACAGTAGATTACAGATTGTTTTGTATGATTTGGGTGGAAAGCTGGATTTATGCAGGTAACGGTGTCTGTCAGTGAGTTTTCTGTAAAGAGCAGTTTGTATATGTCCATGTTTAGTGATACTAGTAGTAGTAGTAAAAGTTTATTTTTATACAGGTAGAGATGGTTTACATCATTGGGTCAAAGACCCCTTTTCAAGATGGACCTGTTTACTTCAATTTAATAAAGTTACAAAATTTTACACAAAAGCCCAAAAATCGACATTCAATATAATAGTCATACAACATCATATAATTTTTACATATACCCCCATACAAGACACCACATCAAACATTTATATTATATAATGGCTATAATTCCTAAATTACTAAGGAAAACCTCTATAAACAGTTCCTAAAATATCATTGTTCTTTAATAGTGATATTTCATCCATTACACTTACATCTAATTGTCAATCCACTATCAATAGATTTCATAAAATGTTTAGATTTTTGGATCTGCTTTCTTTCCGAATAAATTGGGGCCCAAAGATTTATGATTTTCATACAAAAGGTCATTTCACCATATTTATTATAAATTTTTGGCATAACATATTTGCTTCCCATGTTTCTTCTTAAATTGTATTGATGGACATGTGTTGAATATGGAATGTTATCCACTAGGTACTTCGGTCTATGATTATGTATTACCCCGTGGATTTGTTTTAACCACTTCTGATCAATTTTTTTTTTCTATTTGTTCCCATTTTAAAGTCTTATACATTTCACAATGATGGGTATAATAATCACAATTTAATATGAATCTAGCTAAGTTATTATAAAGAACTTGTATAGCTCTCAAATTTGACTTACTGGTCATACCATATATATGAATTCCATATTCAATACATGGGATAATTAATTGATTAATTATATATTTTCTCATTTTTTGATCTACGCAATATTTAGATCTACGAAATGCCCCTAATTTGTTGTTTGTTTTATAAATAAGGTTTTTTATATGGGAATTAAATTTCAAATTACAGTCCACAATTATCCCCAAATACTTATAAGATTCCACCTGTTTCAATAGAGATTTTGGGAGAATTTATAAAATTTCTTCCTTTACTCTGGAAGATCATGGAATTTGTTTTTTTACTATTTAAAACTAATCCTGACTGGTTGAACCATGTTTCTATCCTACTAAAATCATTCTGAAGGATTTTTTCCATTTCCTGGATTGAATCACCGCTAGCCAGCAATACAGTATCATCTGCGTACATGCTCAAAACTGAGTGCTGTACCACTGTTGGAAGTTCATTTACGTAGATTAAAAATAATAGAGGGCCCAAAATTGAGCCTTGAGGAACTTCTCTTCTTACTGGGGCAGATTTTGAAATAGTTTCACCAATATGAACTTGTTGAACCCTACCTATCAAATATGATTCAAACCAGGGAAGGGTTTCGCTATCTAATCCCAAATCCATCATTTTCTCAAGCAATTTTCCATGGTCTATAGTGTCAAAGGCCTTGGAGAGATCCACGAACACAGCCCCCACTAATCTACCCCCATTTAACTGGCAGGCAATGTTGTCTATTAAGTCGGTGAGTGCGGTGTCCGTGGAATACCCTTTACGAAATCCTGACTGTTGAAGGGACAGGAGAGAGTTTGTGTCTAAATATCTACTCAACTGTCTCTTAACCAATCCCTCCAAGACCTTTGACAAACAAGACAGAGAAATTGGCCTGTAATTTGTTGATTCTACAGGAGAAGATCCTTTATGAATTGGAACAACCTTCACATGTTTCCACAGAGTTGGAAACTTATTTTCCATCAGGCTCCAATGAAAGAGTCTTCCTAAAATTGGAGCAATTTCCTCAAGAGCGTTTTTTAAGAACCTGTTTTCCAATTGGTCCAATCCTGAAGCTTTTTTCAATTGAAGTTTCCGTAATTCAATCTTGACATCTCTACATGTTATTGCTTTAAACCTAAACCTTATTTTATTTAATGGCCAATTTACCCTTTTACCAGAAATCATATACGACTGTTTTGGAATTTCTATATCAGGTAACAGAACAAAATATTGGTTCAGCCTTTCTGCAGATTCAAATGGTGATAATAGAGTGTCTTCCTCCCTAATCTGGATGGGCCATCTATTTTCCACTATAGTTTCAAAAGATTTTGTCAAATTCCAGTATTGTCTGGGATCAGTACTATGTTTGACCTTATTTTTATAAAACTGTTTTTTCGAGATTCTTATTTTGGTTTTACGCTTATTCCGTTCATTTTTATAATTTATCCAGTCATTAGAATCCAATGTTTTATTTGCCTTTTTCCATAATTTATTTTTATATCTAATATTATGTTTTATTTTATCAGAAATCCAAGGAAAGTTCAATTTTTTACATACTTTAGTTTCAAAGGGGGCAACCTTATCACAGGCCTGAACAAACTGTTTAGAAAATTCTTCAATGGCCCAATCCAGATCAGGGATTAAAAAAAGTCTATCCCACCTGACACTTCTTAATTCCTGCAAGAAGGTATCTTTACTATAGTTTTTTAAATTTTGACGTTTAATTATACTTGGACCTGGGTTTATAGGTATTCCCCTTTTTATAGTCACTTTCCCCACACAAACGATGGAGGAATGGTCCCCAAATATGGGTTGCTTCACTTCCATAGAAATAACCTTAATTCCATCTGAGGTAAAAACTAAATCCAAAATATTCCCTTCATTGGAAATATATGTTTTCCTAGTGGAAACTGCAATGTTTTGATTCAAATTTAAGGGATTGAAACTTGTCCTAAGGGCATTACCTCTTGGTTTGTTCCATGCTGTATTGAAATCACCTACTATTAACAAGTCAATCCCCATTGTATGTTGTTGTAGTAAATAGGCCAGTTTATCAAAATCAGTTGTTTTGACTCTAGGAGGAGAATACACTAAACCCAGAACCATTTTTAAGTTTTTAAGATATACCAATAAACATTCTATCATCCCTACTTCTCCTGAATAAACTATTACAGTTTCACCCAATTCCCATTTTATGTACATTAGTAAACCTCCCCCTCTCTTCCCCACCCTATCTCTCCTATACGCAGTATATCCCTGGAGCTCAAGTTCACCCTCACTTAAATTGGAAGTTAGCCAGGTCTCAGTCATGGCTATAATATCAGGGTTTTCCAAGGTCTCCCAGGCTCTCATCATATCCAGTTTATTTTTCAAACTCCTAGCATTATCATAAGCTAATTTAAATAGACGGGGGGATTTGTTTCAATATCCCCACCCATCAATAGAACAAAACAGATATTAGTTTGTAAATCTAACTTTTTAAAATGCATATATATTTTACATTTATTCATCCCTGTAATGGATTCTCCGATAGAGGAAAAGGAATTCCTTCTCTTAGAACCCATCTACTGTGATTTATTTTCCTGAAATCCCTTCCACTGATATCTTAAGAAAACTGCAGGGATCAAGTCATTCTTATCTTGTACTATTATCTTATTTCTGAGTGTTGGACATATCACTAAACACATTAAAAGAAAATAAATCCAAACATTTAGGGCCCCCATTTCAAATGTTTAATAAAATTCCCTAACAGTGTAGGAAGCACTAATCTGGTCAGCAACCCAGCTAGACAATCCTTGGTGAGAAGAAAGCCAATTTCAGTGGTTTAATAAATAATTTAAACTCTTACTCACTGGAGAGAACCCAGTTGTGGAGCGATCAAATCAAGGGTTTCCTTTCTAAATTGGCTAGCTTTTTTTCTCTCCGGTGGCACTGCATACTCGCTCACCAACTGGAGCACATGGGTCTGATTCTAATGCCTTTTACTCTGCTCTCCTGCCCACGGGATTGGTCGTCGGCTCCCCCTCGCCCCCTCGCACCAACCTAGTCAGCTGTTCTAAAGGCAGGGAAACAACAGAGTCATAGTAAGTCCTTGCTGGAACTTCTCCTTAATTCATGCAGCCCTCTGTGTGTTGCAGGCAACAGAAACATCTCAGTGCAGATGAATTTGCAGATGGGATTCTCAGACGAGCTGGATAGCTGGCGTTTTAGGCTGGAGCGCATGGGTCTGATTTAAATAGTGCTTTTACTCTACCCTCCTGCCACGGGATTGGTCGTTGGCTCCCCCTCGCCCCCTCACACCAACCTAGTCAGCTTCTCAAGGTAGGGAAACAACAGAGTCACAGTAAGTCCTTGCTGGAACTTCTCCTTAATTCGTGCAGCCCTCTGTGTGTTGCAGGCAACAGAAACGTCTCAGTGCAGATGGATTTGCAGATGGGATTCTCAGACGAGCTGGTTAGCTGGCTGTGTTATCAAGAAAATGTATGCTGGTGGTGGAGTATTCAGTAGTGAGATTTATGGAATGATGAAAGTTGTTAAAATCATGATGGAATTTTTTGAGAGAGTCTTCATCTTAGGTCTAAATCAGGAATATGTCATCAATAAAATGGAGGTAGACAGATGGATTATAAGGGTGGTGTTTAAAGAAATCTTCCTCTAAGCAGGCCATGAAAAGATTGGCATATTGTGGTGCCATTTTAGTGCCCATGGCTGTCCCCGTGATCTGTAAAAAGTGCTTACCGTTAAAGGTGAAGTTGTGTGTCAAAATGAATTTTATTAGCGTGCTGATGGTGGTTTCTGGAATGTCTCCTGTGGATGTATTTTCTTTTAAAAATTTCTGACATGCTGCTATGCTATCTTCATGTGGGATGTTGGTGTACAGGGCAGTGACATCCACTGTGGCTAGGATAGTGTTCGGTGGCAGTTGTCCAATTTATTTCAGTTTTCTGAGGAAATCAGTAGACTCCTGAATAAAACTGCTAGTAGCTCTTACTAGTGGTTTTAAAATGGATTTAATGAGTCCTAAAATGTTTTCAATGAGTGTGCCAATGCCAGAGATGATGGGTCGTCCTGGATTCCCTGGTTTGTGTATCTTGAGTAACATATAGAATGTCCCTGGAGTAGGTTTGTTTGGAATTAGTATTTTTAACTGTTCTTGGATGTTGTTAGGTAGAGACCTGATGATTTGTTTAAGTTCTTCCGTATATTGCATAGTAGGGTCTTCAGTGAGTTTTCCATAGTAAGCTGTATCTGACAGCTGTCTGTGCGCCTCTTTAATGTAATCCTCTGTGTTCATCACAACCACAGCTCCACCCTTGTTAGCTTGTTTTATTACAATGTTATGGTTGTTATTTAGAGTTTGTATTGCCCTTTTTTTAGTGGTGTAATATTGTACAGGAGTTTCTGCTGTTTGCTAAGGTTCTGGGAGTTTATTCTTCCACAGAAGCAGTTGATGTAGGCATCCAACTTGGAGTTGTGTCCACTCCGAGGGGTCCAATCTGATGTTTTCTTTGTGCTGTCTTACTGTGTTGTTTGAGTGTCGTTTTTACTGAAGAAATATTCTTTTAGACAAAGCCATCTAAAAAATTATTCTATCTCCCCACAGAATCTAATGTTATCAAATTCCTGTGTGGGGCAGAAAGTTAAGGCCTTGGATAGAACAGATGTTTCAACTTGTGTAAGTTCTTTATTAGAGTGGTTGATCACTGGTAGTTGTTGTAGTGTATTATCCTGTTCCACAGTGTTAGTGCTGTGGTTTACTTCCCCTGGATGAGTCAAGATGTTGTTGTAGCTGCTGTCTTGTAGTTCTCTGAGTTTCCTCC
Organism: Neoceratodus forsteri; assembly: GCA_016271365.2. Taxonomy (NCBI): domain Eukaryota; kingdom Metazoa; phylum Chordata; order Ceratodontiformes; family Ceratodontidae; genus Neoceratodus; species Neoceratodus forsteri. Next base: position 501,360,354 of record CM057455.1, read on the forward strand.
TCTTCTGTGATAGGGCTGTCTGGAGCGCTTTTTGATAATGTGTTTGGAGATCACAGCTAAATCCTGGTAATACGTTGTCGTTGTTTCCTTGAAGGGTGTTTGAAAGTTCAGAAAATCTATTTTTAAGGTGAGATTTATTAGCATTTATCTGATGAATAAGGTGATTCCTGAGTTTCTCAGATGTCCTGCGACAAAGTTGTTCTACATACCTTGAATTGTATGTAGTTTGTAGTGGGTTGTAGATCTGAAATCCTTTAGGCATAATGTTCTGTTTTTTCGCATGCAGTTAGGAAGTTAGCAACTACAACAATATCTTGACTCATACGGGGAAGTAAACCACAGCACTAACACTGTGCAATAGGATAATACACTGCAACAACTACCAGTGATCAACCAATCTAATAAAGAACTTACATGGGCTGAAACATCTGTACTATCCAAGGGCTGAACTTTCTGCCCCACACAGGAATTTGACAACATTAGATTCTGTGGGGAGATAGAAGAATTTTTTGTAGACAGCTTTGTCTAAAAGAATATTTCTTCGTTAAAAATGACACTCAAACAACACCGTATGACAGCACAAAGAAAACATCAGACTGGACCCCTTGGAGTGGACGCAGCCCCAAGTTGGATGCCTACATCAACTGCTTTCATGGAAGAATAAACTCCCAAATCCTTAGCAAACTGCAGAAACTCCTGTACAATATTACACCACTAGCAAAGAGGGCAATACAAACTCTAAATAACAACCATAACATTGTAATAAAACAAGCTGACAAGGGTGGAGCAGTGGTTGTGATGAACACAGAGGATTACATTAAAGAGGGACACAGACAGCTGTCAGATACAGCTTACTATGGAGAACTCACTGAAGACCCTACTATACAATATATGGAAGAACTTAAACAAATCATCAGGGCCCAGATATTCAAACTATGCCCAAAAAGTGCGCAACAGTAGGGGCAAGCGCAAGTGCATTGCACCCATGCGCAAGAGGCGCGATATTCAAAAACTGCGCTGGCCAAGATGCGCCTGCAGCTGACGACTGAATATCGCACCACCACCACCATAGCGTAACTAGGGAGGGGAAGCTGAGCATATCTGATGCGCCATAGCGCAACAAGGGATGTTCAGCTGAGCAGTCCAGATGCACCATAGCGCAACCAGGGATGCCCCCCAGCAGCAGGGCAGCAATGCAACAGCACAACCAGGGATGCAGGGGCCTACCACCCATGCCACAGATGGGCAGAGGAACACACAGCAGAACAGACATCGTCCCCCCACACCCCATGCACTGCACAACTGGGGGAGGGCTGGAAAAACCACTGGCCCATGGAGACAAGCAACCAACCCACAGCTGGGCCATGGTGCCCCATCACACCCCATGGCAAGCAGTGACCAGCACACAAGGAGGGCCAACCACCCCGTGCCACACCATCCCACCAATGCAGAGCACACCCTGCACCGTGACCCCCAGACACCCTGCTCAGGAGCAGCATCCACCAGTGCAGGATACCCTATGCATGCCACCACCCCCACTGTGACAATGCAACCCTGTGCACCACAGAACCATGCAAGGTAGCCCCATCATGAGCACCCATCAGCGGGTGGCAGCACACACTGATGCAACTATGGCTTGCACAGTGCCACCATGCACAGCCCCCCCCAAGGTACAGCTGAGAGACCAACCATGCGTCGGCACATGAGGTGCCCCACATGTGACAGGGCATGCCCCGGACCCCACCACCAGTGGTACAGCACCTTGCACACCCTCCCAAGGACACACCCCAACCCAGCACTGGCCACAACAGCCAGTGCAGATACCCACAGTGATGCGTGGAAGCATGCACCACACCGGATGCAACACAGTGCATGGACAAACACCCACCCATACCCAAGGGCACACCAACACAGGGACGCAGTAGCGGGGCAACCAAGCCCCCATCGTGGGCCCATGGAAACTGTGTACACATGGCCAGCAGTCCTCCATGGCACAGGAGTGCCAGCCACCCTGCGCAGGCACTGTGGACCTGTATGTCACCATCATTTGCCTGGAGCACAAGTCACAGACAGTGGTGCACATCCCCTGCAACACACACAAGCCACAGCATGGAGATAGGACAACAACAGTGGAGGCCACAGTGTCACCCGAGGCAGACATGCACCACACCAGTGACAGGAAGCAACTCAGCATTGTGACGTGTACAGTGGCTGCCCAGCATGGACAGCCACCACTGACATGCCAGCAGACCGTGCAGGTCACAGACATGCAAGGGTGTCAGCTGCACAGGCCATGGACGGGCTGACAGGTGCACCATGGACACAGAGCATGCACCATGGACCACTGCACACAGTGCACAGGGAACAACAAACACCACAGACACTACTGATAGCTACTCCCACACCATAGTCACTTCCCCATGGACACACACACATACCCATGACTGCACCACCCCGATGCCATGCATACCACTGTAGCTGAGCACCTATAGCCGGCTGCAAATCAGAGACTACCACAGTATTCATATCAAAAGAATTGTAATCAAAAACATGCAACAAAACTATTTACAAGTATGTACAAATGTGTGGGTGGAGGGCCACAAACAAGGTGGGGGTGGGTAAGGGGCAGGGGTGAACAAATGGGACAGGAAAGGAGGGGTGTGAGGGTGGGTCCAGGGGGGTAGGGAAAATCAGGGGCATATATATGGTCAGTGGGGGCCCCACTCCCCCCTCCGGCTGCTCCACCTTCCATGCCTCCACCTGACTCCTAGCTGCTCAATCCGCCGCAGGATGTCCAGCGATGCCGTGGCCACGGTGAGTATTTCCTGCAGTGCCTCCCTGATTGCCTGTATCTGGCGGACACCTAGGACAGGGGAGCACAGTCAATAGTTGTGAATGCACAGCCCCATACAGCCCACCCACTGTGCATGGCATACGGACGTGGGACATGCCTCTGTGATGGTGTGTGACCACCCACAGTGATCACATCCACAAGACCTGCCCACCCAGGCGCATACAGCCTTGCAGACCGCTGCACACACCCACCGGCCAAGTTCTGCACAGCACCACCATGGCTGTTTAGTGACATGGCTATTTAGTGCGAAGGCAGTGGCACAGCCATGTACCCAGTGCACGCATGGACCACCATTGATGCACTCCCAAACATACAGTGCCACTGGACAGTGCTGATTGTAACAAGTTGCATGCATGGCAGTGGTGTCAATGAATTGTGGCCATGCCCCGCTACCCACCCTGTTACACAGCATGCAATAGTAATCATGGAGGTAAAGCACTCACCATCATCAGGCTGGTCCCTCTGGCACTGTGGACCCTCGCCCCTCCTATTGGTCAGGTCCACCAGCTGGCGCCTCTGCTCCCTCGCCAGCCGTCCTCTTCTGGCCCTAAGGTGCAAACATGGAGAGAGGAACATCAGTACAATCCTGTAGCAAAGTCCCCTGCCCCATGTGTGTGCAATCCCACCCACCCAGACCCACCCACCCCACACCCTGATAACACCACCACAGCCAACACCGGATGGTCCCCCCCCCATGTTCCGGACACATGCAACCATGATACCCATATGGAAGATAAAAGTGTATGGACGTTACACCTACCTGGCTGTGGCATTGTGCCCCTCCTGGCATGTGCCCGCAGGCAGGCAAGCAGGTCCGGGTCCCTCCACCTCAGGTCCCCATACCTGTGGCGGCACTGCTCCACCATCTGCCCCATTCCTGTGGCCTCCTCCAGGGTGTCGGCCACCTCCTGCCACACCTGGCTCCTAGACCTGTCCAGGGGTGCCTCCCCAAACAGTGGGCCAAAAAGTGGCTCAACAATGGCAACCAGGTTTGCCATTTCAATCTGGCTCCACTGGGCAGCTCTCCTCCGTGCCATCTCTCTTGCTCTGTAGGTTCAAAATGGCGCTCTGCAGCACAGTTCCACCATGTGCAGATGCTGCACAGTACAGCGCTGCCATTCCCTATCATGCTGTCACTGAACAGTGCAATAGTGGTGCACCCATGCCTGACGCATGGTGCCTAGGGGGCAAAGGTCGGGCACAGGGTCAAGGATCTCTGGCGCACGGACAGACACAGCGCGATTGGAACCCAATGCATGTAGCATGATTGGGTGCCTGTGTGCTACCTCCAGTAGCGGCTCACCCGCTGTTGCCCCAGTGCACCTACGATGCCCCAGTGCCACAGCGCCATATAGGTGAACATCGCTGTAGCACCACTGGCACAATGGTGACTGTGCCCTGCATTGCCTCCCGTGCACAGCACGTCAGCAGCACAGCAGGCGCCTGCGTCATCAACCCGGGCATGCACAGTTAGGTGTGTACTGCACATGTCACAGAACTGCCCTTGGCTCAGCATGTTCAACACAATTGCGCAAAGTGCAAACGGCAATATTCAGCCATCATATGCAAATCAGCTAATCAGCCATTCAATGGCGCAGCACTGCAATTGCATCCACTAAAGTTGCACCTCACCTCATTTGCATGGGTTGCGCTATAAAGTGCGACATTGGGCTGCACTGGCCATAGTCGGTTACTGCAGTCTACTGGTGAGTTGCATGCTGTTTGGGAGTGTGGACTGTGGATTTTGGGACATGCATGGGACTGCACAGTCACAGGTAACAACTGTCATTCTCACAGGCTGAATCATGGCCGAGCGAGTTGTGGGAGAGGAGGAACAGAGTGGTGGGAGGAGGAGGCCTAATTTCACCAAGGCCGAGATGGATGCCCTGTTTGAAGCCTACCTGGACCAGGAGCCACTTCTCAGTGGACGGCAGGGAACACCACAGGCCCGTGCTGCTGCATGGGAGGAAGTGGCGTGTGCAGTGAACCTGCATGGCAGCCACCAGCGCTCCATGCAGGAGTGCAAGAAGAAGATGGGCACAGACAGGAGGAGAATAAAGGAGAAGGTGGCTGCCATCAGGGCAGCACAAGCTGTGACAGGTGGGGGACAGCTGGAGGTGCTACGCCTGACCCCACAGGAGGAGAGGGTTCTGGCAGCATGCAGCATTGTGCCATTGAGGGTGTTCTGGGTGGTGGCTTCCAGACGGGTGGTAGCCCGTCACTGCATGGTAGGTCATGTCTGTCTATTGGGGGGGGCAGGTAGGTCACATGCAGTAACGTGACTTTGTTTTCCCTTACAGATCCTGAGCATCTGCATGGGTCAGTGGTGGTGGGCCTGTCCACTGAGGCCAGTCAGATGGAGATGGAGGAGGGCCCATCTACCTCCACAGGTATACGTGGCTCAGTGCGACAGTGGGCCCGTCTGGCTGTCCAGACTGATGTTGTTGGAACAGGTGCGGAGGAGGCCTTGCCCATGTCCCAGTGTGCCAGCATTCACGGATGCCAGCATGCTGTGACTCGGGCTGGTACCGGGTCCGTCACCGATGATGATGTCACTAACGTCATGGGCAGTGACATGTGTGTGCCACAGGATGGCCACACAGCAGGTAACATCATGGCCATGGCTGTGGTGGTGCTGCCGTGGAGGCTTGCATGTCATCATAGTCCCAGCCTGTGCCTGTCAGCACCAGTGGGGCAGCACTGGTGTGTGTACAGGACAGTGGGACTGTTGCAGCCACTGCGGCGGCACCAGTGAGCCCTGGGGAGTGGCAGCCGGAGGGGCAGCATCAGCAGTCAGCCAATGGGCTTGGGGGTACAGTGTCAGGGGGCGGCATCAGTGCACCACCTGTGGACATGCCCAGACCTGGTTCTGGTGTGCAGCGCCCACCCTCAAGGGGTGCTGAGCATCAGGGCCGTGCACACTCTGAGGGACAGGATGCCGAGGAGGCAGATGACCTCTTGGATGAGCACACCCACATACTGCAAGCATCAGTCAACCAGCAGATGCGGCTTGCAACGTTGGTGGATGGACTGTGTGCGGCTCTGGAGCGGGCAGAGGAGCATCGCAGGAGAGACACCGATCTGATCCTGGCAGGGATGGACCGGTTGCAGGAGGATGTGACCGCTGCCATTGACAGGCAGACATAGGCATTCACTGCTGTCATGGCCACAATGGGCACATAGTTATTTGCCCATGCATCGCAGACACCAAGCAGTGCACTGTCCACCCCCCGTTCCCAGCGTCGTGCGACACCATCCTTGTCGACACCGGGTTCAGCTGTGGGCATCCCGAGCACGCCTGGCGCAGGCATGTTTGGTGTGCTGTAGACCCATGCACGAGCACGGTCACGTTCACGCAGTGGAACCCCTGGAGGACCATCGGTGCCACCCCATGAGGCCAGTGGTCAGCCTGGCAGTGCTGGTGGGTCTCAGCGGGGCCACCCATGCATTCGTGGTGGCCGGGGCACTGTGGCACGTGACTAACCTGTCTCCCAACGTGGCTACTGTCTGGTGCTGCCCTGTGTGCATTGTGTCATTCAGCGGGCATTGCACGGGTGGGTACCCAGCCATGCACGCGGACACACAGTCCATCTGCACACCCTCCCAGCTGCTATCCGCAGTTGCGTGAGCATGATGATGCCTGCATTGTGCTGTACACCAATGTGCAATGGTGCTCAGCATCTGACACATGCACAATGACAGGCAGTGGGCGTGGTGGTCTGTGAACATGTGTGTGGCTAGGATTGGTGTTCTGGGTCGGTGTGCCTCCTACCCTTTGTGCATGTCTGGTGCATTGTGTGTGTGTGTGTGTGTGTGTGTGTCCACGTGCCGTGTTAGACCTCACCCATCCCTGGTGGTGTGTGTGGTTCCATGCCCGGACAGTTCCCTTGACGGCATGCACCCTGGTGTGTCCATGCATGTTTGTGGGTTGTGCCTTAGCCACTGGTGGTTGCACATGGCCCCATGACTTACCTGGGTTGGCTGAAGTGCTCCTCCGTGATGGTGTCCCGTGCAGCTGTGCCAGCCGGAGCAGTCGGGGTCCCGCTGCTCAAGGTGGGGCTGCCCATCACCATTGTCACCGCGTCCTCATCGTCCCCATTGCTGTCCCCTCTTGACCTGTATGGCTATCCCACATTCATTGGCCATGTTGTGCAGGATGCAACAGGCCAGGAATAGCCCGCAGGCCTTTGAGGGGCTGTACTGTAGGGCACCCCTGGAGGTGTCCAGGCAATGGAAATGTGCCTTCAGCATCCCAAACACCCGCTCGATGACATTACATGTGGTGGTGTGTGCCTCATTGTAGCGTTACTGCGATGGGGTCACGGGCCACCGGTAGGATGTGAGCAGCCAGGGACAGAGTGGGTATCCACTGTCACCTGTGTGTAGAGGGTGGAGGTTAGTTTGGTGATCAGCATCGCCCTGCCCCAGGCCATGTAGGCCACTACCCATGTCACCTCTGACCATGCCCCCAGGACCTATGATTGTCCATGTGGTTTGCATACTCACCCACTAGGTGGCCAATGGGGATATCCCCACTCTCGAATCTGTGGCACAGTGCCGACTGGTGCCAGATGAAGGCATCATGTGCTCCCCCAGTGTGCGTGGCACAGACAATGATTATGTGCCCTCTGGCATTGCACACCACCTGGCAGTTGATGCTGGCATAGCCCTTGCTATTTATATATGCAGCCCCCTCAGGGTCAGGTGGTGTGCGGATGGCCACATGGGTGCAGTCTATTGCCCCTAGCACGCCAGGCATATGTGCTACCCTGTGGAACTCCTGTATGTTTGCTGTGTGCTCTGCCGGTGTGCTGGGGAAATGGATGTACTCCGCAGCATGAGGAATTGGGTGAGGTGGCGTGATGTGGCCGACTGGGTTATGCCTGTGGTGTCCCCAGTTGGTCTCTAGAAGGTACCTGTGGTGAGCAAGCACATGCAAGCTGTCACTTTCATCTCCACTGACAGAGCATGGCTTCGTTATGTGGATGCCTGCATCACATCACTGCACAGCTCACAGAGCCACCTCAGAATTGCCCGATTCAGGCGGTACCGCCCATGATCTCGTATCACTATACAGCTCGAAGCTGGTGCGGCTCGTACTGCCTGTTGGAGCATACCGCCGACAGGCCCTTCCACAGCCACGCCCTCTGCTGCTCGCCTTCACCCCCCTCATTACTGCCTCCATCTGGATGGTGGCACTGGCCATGTCCCTGGCTTGTGTTCACCCCCCCGGCAGCTGTTTCTGTATTCCCCCCACTGTCCTGGCTGCTACTTCCCCTGCACTGGGAACACCAGACTGTGCTGGTCTCACTGCTGTGTGGCAAGTACTTCCCCCTTCTGCACTGTGGCTCCCCACACCTTCCCCTGAGCCTGTGGGTTCCAGGTGCCCTTTCCCTGGCCTGCCCTGTGTGTCCCTGCTGCCCAGTTTTTCTTGCTAGAGTTCAGCCTCATGTGCCTTCCCTGTAGCGTTCTTGCGCCTCTCCCTTGCTCCTTTTTATTTTGGCTCATTTCCGCTATAACTTCTCGTTGCCCCCTATTGACATGGCTAAGTTGTTGAATATCGCACTGCGCCATTTATGATTGGTCCCCCCCCTTCAGTTACGCATACATTCATTATCATTGTGCTGTTGCTCAGCATGATTTGGGGGGCACAACTGCCTCCCGCTGAATATCGCAGAATGGCGCATTTTCGGACTTGTGCTGGAGCAACCCTATTGCGCATGGCGTGACTTTTTTGAATATCTGGGCCCAGGTCTCTACCTAACAACATCCAAGAACAGTTAAAAATACTAATTCCAAACAAACCTACTCCAGGAACATTCTATATGCTACCCAAGATACACAGACCAGGGAATCCAGGACTACCCATCATCTCTGGCATTGGCACACTCATTGAAAACATTTTAGGACTCATTGAATCCATTTTAAAACTACTAGTAAGAGCTACTAGCAGTTTTATTCAGGACACCACCGATTTCCTCAGGAAACTGAAACAAACTGGACAACTGCCACCGAACACTATCCTAGCCACAATGGATGTCACTGCCCTGTACACCAACATCCCACATGAAGATGGCATACTGTAGCAGCATGTCAGAAATTTTTAAAAGAAAACACATCCACAGGAGACATTCCAGAAACCACCATCAGCACCCTAATAAAATTCATTTTGACACACAACTTCACCTTTAATGGCAAGCACTTTTTACAGATCATGGGGAAAGCCATGGGCACTAAAATGGCACCACAATATGCCAATCTTTTCATGGCCTGCTTAGAGGAGGATTTTTCCTTAAACACCACCCTTATAATCCATCTGTCAACCTCCATTTTATTAAAGACATATTCCTGATTTGGACAGAAGGTGAAGACTCTCAAAAAATTCCATCATGATTTTAACAACTTTCATCATTCCATAAATCTCACTACTGAATACTCCACCACCAGCATACATTTTCTTGACACCACAGTCAGGATCACTAAAAATGGACACATACAAACTGCTCTTTACAGAAAACTCACTTACAGACACCACTACCTGAATAATTCCAGCTTCCACCCAAATAACACAAAAAAAAAAAAATCTGTAATCTACAGTCAGGCAATTCGATACCATTGAATCTGCTCTGATGATAGAACAAGAGACAGAAAGCTCTCCACACTTCAGAATTCCCTAATTCAGCAGGGCCACTCTCCAAGACAAATTGACAGAGAATTTGAACGGGCCATGCAAATACCACGAAACAATCTGCTGGAATACAGGCAAAGACATCAAACCTACTGCACACCCCTAGTGGTCACTTACAGCCCCATGTCAAAACCCCTTCAGGATATTGTCAAAGAGCTACAACCCATGCTGAGAGAAGATGAAACACTGAAAGATATCTTCCCTGAACCACCTGTCATTGCCTATAAGCAACCCCCCAGCCTCTTGAACATAATAATTCATAACAAACTCTCAGCAGATCAAAATAACCAGAAAACAAGAGGGACAACACAATGCAATGTGGCAAGATGTAAGACCTGCACCCACATATGCACACAGGCCACCATTGAGACAAGTCAGAACAACATAATACAAATTAATGGATCTTACACATGTGAATCCAGCAATGTGGTTTACCTAATTCAAGGCAAGTGTAAGCCCCCTACAAATGAGGGTTCCCAAAAAGTCTTCCTTGAGCTTGCCTAAATGCTCACTGCCAGGCTGGTGTCCTGCATTTTAGCAGTTTAAATGTGATTACCAGAGCCTGTATAGCCTCTGTGTACTGTCTGTTTAAGAGCTGCCTGATTGCAGCTTAAGTAATCTGAGAGGGAGCTCTGTTGAAAGATGTAACTATTTGCTAAAAATCATTTAGAGCGATAATGATAATGTAGTTTGTCTAACCTGCTTTCTTTGTAGCAAGGACTGTTTTGTTTGCTTCCACAATCTTGGTCCTGGACTGCAAATTGGACCAAACAGTACTGGTGGGACCAAAAATGTAGCCGGACTACAGGAGATGTCTGAATTCAAAATCTGTAGGAACTGTAGTTTAGAGGGTTTTTTTAGCCCTTTTTGCAACTGAAGGGGGAGCTCTTGCTTTGACTGACAGCCAAATCAGCCAACCAGATCTTTTGAATCTTGGGAAAGTCCTGGGCTGCTTGCAGTTTTCAGTTAGTTCTGAGCTGGGAAGTGATATGAGAGGAGCTGAAGTGGTTTTGAGCAGCAATCCTGAGTGGATTCGCATGGGAGAACTGTGAAAGGGCTAAATTTTGGCTTACATGTCTGCCTGCTGCTCCTGAGAGGGAGAGAAGAGAATTATTGTGGACTAAATGCAAGTTTGTGAGACTAAAGAAAACTACTGAAGTGGGCCAGGCTCAACCTGAAGAAGTCTGAAGATTTTACTGAATGCGATCAGTCTGTCAGGAGTTACAGCTACCCCTAAGCTCCCGGTGTGTGCGGAGACTTTGCGATTGTGACCGGGGAGCGCTTTGCCTGGTACAGTAGAATTCCCTTACATGTAAATGTGTTATGAGCTGCTAGTGGGTCATGAGTTAGTTCCCCACTGTGTATACTGTGTTCTGCTTGCTGGAGGCTGTATCCAGCCCAAAACGGACTGCATCCGAATTTGTCTCCATGCAGTCTGGGCCTTGCCAGAGTACTCACTGCACAGAGAAGCCATCGACGAGAGACCTGCCTGGGGATCATCCCCCTGCTCCATGCTTGAACAGGAATGACGCCTCTGCGACTCATGTGGGCCCTGCTTCTCCTGGCATTCCAGATCAGCCACCTGCAGTCTCGATTTTCGTCCAGCCTCTGTTCAGTCTTGGGTATCGTGAGTAAATACCAGGGTAGCTCCCTGCAACAAAAGCTTAATCTCAGTGTGTCATCTGATTGTCTTGTTGTTTCATTTCCTTTATGAACTGAGCCCTCTGGCTCCGGATTACAAATATTGTGTACTGTGCATGTTGTGTTTTAAATCACAGGGCCCCAACCAGCTGCAACCCCGGGCAACAGTCCTGGCTAGCCCATCTCTTCTCCACCTGGGTACCCAGAGATGGACTGTGTGGGGGACTCAAAGCGCATGCATAACTGCTTGATTGATATAACCTTTAAGCTAGTTAACCTGATTTTGCCCTTCCCTTGTTCAAGTCCCCTGAATAAATCAATCTAACTTTTTCTGCATGTAATCTGACTGTGGTTCCAGTTTGTGCTCAAAGTACTGTACTGTTGCTATTTGCTGTGCACACCCTTGTTTTACAGGGGGTCCCCAGGGTCAAGCCAGAGGAACCAGCCCTGGTGGTAAGTGCAAACAGTGTGAGTACTTGTGTGGGGTACCAGGGGTATTGTGAAAGTGATTATTGTACAGTGTTCAGGCCACTAAAGGGGAAAGAGGGGAGTTACAGTGTCCCGGAGGGCTGTGCCCAGGTTAGCTTGACCACTACCAACCCTGACCTCCGGGTGGAGGCACCCGCTCCAGAGCTCAGGCCCCTTAACCTGCTACTAGCCAAGCAGGCAGGGGTAGTAGCCCTTGGGATAGCGCCACCTAGGGGTTACATCTTGGAGGCTCACCACTGGGATTTGGTGTCTTCTAGTGACCAAAACTATGAATTATTGTCAAACATAAATGGCTACCCCAACAGAAGTGGCTGTGCACCAGTTGGTGAGGTGGTGCACAGAGCAGGAGATAGACCCTCACAATGCCCTGCTTGTATTGGATATTCCCCTGAACATTGGTAAAGATGCTGCAGAAGGAGTACTTTCCAAAGCTGAATATTTAACAAATGCTGTGGTGGTGGGGCGACAGGCTGATTTAACCGCCCAAACTTTCATGGCGTTAGTAGAGTGTAGTGACCCAGTAGACAGTTCCAAAGTGCCATGGACTATTGCCCCAGAAGTGACCCCAGCCACCTGGAGATTGATAACTAGAGACAGTAAAAACCCTGGGGAGGATGAGATTTTTGAGGAGAAATTTGCTAAGTTGTTGCTGGAGGAAGGGAAAACCATAGAGGACTTTAAGAAACTATTCCTGCTACCTGGGGGTGTTCCCTCCCCAACACCCCCTCCCACTATAGCACCTGTTACTGCCCCACCTTCTGTGCCTGTGACAATGCTGGCCGTTATATCTGTACCTGTCATTAGTCATGACTCCTACCAAAGTTTGAGAATCCTCTCGGGCACCCTCCCTACCCTCCAGGGGGAGGATGACTGGAAGACCTGGATAGAATATGTTGCCCCTCTAGTACTTGAATGGCAATGCTCAGAAGCAGAGAAATGAAAAAGGTTGAATGAGAGCCTCCGGGGTCCTGCCCTGGCTACCATCCATGTCAAGCAGTCCAATAACCCCGAAGCAACTGCACAGGACTATCTTGATGCATTGGAGTATGTGTATGGGAGCCCGGATTCAGAAGAGTACCTGTGGTGGAGAGTAAGAAATGCCCAGCAGTACTTAAGGGAGCCATTGTCTGTGTATGTACCTCGGCTTGAAAAGCTGCTACAAGAGTGCCTTAGAAAGGGTAGTTTGCCATCAAATGGATTACATTGAACTAGGCTGGACCGGATCCTTAAGTCTGCTCCATTTTCAGAATTGTTACTGCTTCAGTTGCGCCTCATCAACTGACTGGAATTAACCCCCTCTTATGACGAGTTAATGAAAGAAATTTGGGGGGGTGAGCAAAGGCAACCCCTGGGGGGGATTTCACCAATATCTGCTGCTACTGCATAAGTGACAGAGAGTGATCATCCAAGTGGGGTTTAGGGTCAAATGTCGGCACCTAACAAGCACTCTGAGAATGCAAAGGACTTCCCGCCCTGGGCCCAGTTTTTGAAAGTCGAGCTATTAAAGGAAGTCTGAGAGTTGAAGGTGGGCCCCTCTGCAAGGGTTCCCCCCATGGAACAAGATTCTGGTTCCTCTCAGGACGTGACTGCCATGGGGGTGGGGGTGCACCCTCAGGCATCCTCTACCGAGGATAGTTCCCAGGCTGAAATCAAAGAATTGACTGCCACCCTAAAGGGACTATTGAGACATGTTGCACCCCTCTCACCACTGCAAGCAGATATTGGACCCTGATCCCTTGCTACTACTTCAGTTCCTCATGTAATGTTCTCTCCAAGGATGACCCAGGAGTCTATTATTTGTCACCACTGTGGAAAGGGTGGCCACATGAAGAGGGAATGCCGGTCTCAGAAAGACTTAGAGAAAGTGGTGAACCAGCTTCAAGGAGAGCTTCGTAAAATGAATCAGTGGTCAAGGGGTGCACAAAATGACCACAGTGAAGGCTTCAGACATCCTAACTCAAACCCCTTTGTGGCTAAATCATCTATCCAGGCCCCTGCTGCTGTCCCTTCAGATTGGTCCAAAATAGTGGGCCCTTCAATGGAGACTACCATGTCTGTGAATGGTATTCCTATTCGGGCTGCACTGGACAGTGGGTCACAAGTGACCATTGTATTTAAGGACTGGTATGACAAACACTTATCTGCTGTGCCCTTACAATCCCTGGAAGGCCTACATGTGTGGGGGCTGAGCAACAAGTCTTATCCCTACCTAAGATATGTCTGCCTCTGGTTGTCATTTCCTGCAGCTGTAACTGGTGTAGAGGAGCAAGTCGAGATACTGGCCTTAGTGTGTCCCCCTACTGGACTGTATGATGGGGTTCCCTGTTAATTGGGACCAATGCCCATATGTTTGGGAGACTGGCACAACTCTGTCATGAGAAACAAGGGCGACGGACTGGGAGGGCCCTAAGAATTCCCGCTCTGATCAAGAGGGCCTATGATTTGCAACAGAACCCCAAGGTAGTGGACCAGGATGAACTGGTAGGGGTCGTGTGGAAGAAGGATCCCGATTCAATGGTACTGGCCTCTAATGCCCAGTGTACCATTCAAGGGGAGGTCCACCTCCACAAAGATGTCAAGAACAAAATACTGATGTTGAACATGCCAGGCAATGGAAAATTGCCGGAAGGATTATTGGTTAAGCCCAGCATCTTGCCAGCTCATGCTCATGCCTATGCACATCCAGTGATGGTCCAGATTTATAATGTGTCAGATCGGGAGATATGGGTTGACAGAGGATGCACCCTAGCTATGGTACACTGCACAGACACTGTAGTGTTGCCCAGCAACAAGCACCCTGGCAAGACAGATAAAGTGACTCCCGACTTGTTTGATTTTGGAGACTCCCCATTGTCAGCTGAATGGAAGACTAGAATTAACCAGAAACTTGCCCAGAGAGATCAAATGTTTTCGTTGAAGGAATGGAACGTGGGATGTGTACAGGGTGTGGAGCATCACATACGCCTGTATGATGAACGGCCATTTCGAGAGAGGTTGCGACGCCTAGCCCCTGCAGACATAGACGATGTGAGAAGACACTTGCAGGAAATGCTCGCGGCTGGTGTGATACAAGAATCCAGGAGCCCATGTGCTTCTCCCATTGTGGTTGTGCATAAGAAGGATGGATATGTGAGAATGTGTGTTGATTATCGAATTCTGAATCGACGGACCATCCCCGATCAATACACCATGCCCCGCATACAAGATGCTCTGGATTGTTTGAATGGGAGCAAATGGTTCTCGGTATTGGATCTTCGCAGTGGATATTACCAGATTCCGATGGCTCAGGAGGACCGTGAGAAGACAGCCTTCATCTGTCCTTTGGGGTTCTACGAATTCCTGAGAATGCCACAGGGGATATTGGGTGCCCCAGCCACCTTCCAGCAACTGATGGAACGAGAGGTGGGAGACATGAATTTACTGGGATGCCTGGTGTATTTGGACGATGTCATTGTGTTTGGGAGCTCCCTACAGGAACATGAGAGTCCACTGTTCAAAGTACTAGACCTACTGGAAGATTTCGGCCTCAAGCTGTTCATCGACAAGTGCCAGTTTTTCCAAACCTCTGTGAACTATGTGGGGCACATAGTGTCTACAGTGGGGATAGAGACTGATCCTAGTAAAGTTGAAGCCTTGACTACTTGGCCCAAGCCCCACAATTTGAAAGAACTACAACATTTCTTGGGATTCTGTGGCTACTATCACTGGTTCATAAAGAACTATTCCAAAGTAATTCAGCCACTCTTGAATCTTACCCAGGGTTACCCTTCTACCAATTGGAAATACAAAAAAAGGGTCCTTCAAAGAACCAGATAAGGCATATTTCCACCCAGGTGAACTTTTCAGGTCCCGTTGGATGCCTGACTGTGAAGCAGCTTTCCAGGAAGTCATATACCAGCTCACCCACACCCCCATCCTCGCTTATGCTGATCCCACCAAACCCTAGTGCTGCATACTGACGGCAGTCTGCAGGGTCTAGGAGCTGAATTGTATCAAGACCATGAGGATGGTTTGAGACCAGTGGCATTCACCAATAGGAGCTTGACCTTGTCAGAGCGAAACTACCCTGTGCACAAGTTGGAGTTCCTTGCGTTAAAATGGGCCATTGTCGACCAGTTTCATGATTACCTCTATGGGGAAAAAATATTGGTGAGGACTGACAATAGCCCGTTGACCTATGTACAGACTTCAGCTAAGTTAGATGCCACAGGGCACCAGTGACTTTCTGCATTGTCAACATATGATTATGCTGTCGAATACAGACCAGGCCTGAATCATATTGATGCTATCCCGGAGGCCCATTTCCAAGTGCAACTGGGTCAGGCTGTCTGAACCTGACATCCAAGCATTGTGCCAAATGTTTGATAGATATGAACAGATGTCTACAGACACAATGAATGGGCACAATGGACTGCTTAGTAGATTGCTTGGGCCCCTCTGACACCTGCATACTGGCTGCGTATTGCCACTTCTGTGCTCTAGATATTAGTGCACTACTTCAGTTTGACAATGACAGCATTCAGTGGGCTCAATTCCGAGATCCTATGATTCAGTCAGCACTTGACGCCCTTCGTGCAGGAAAAGATGTATCCAAGTTGCATTCTTCTGATCTGCGAACTGCTTTATTGTTTAAAGAAGGCCCCAGGTTGAAGCTGCTTAATCATTTGTTGTATAGAGAGACTGTAGATCAAGGTGGCCAAATAGACAAGCAACAATTGGTCCTGTCCACAGCCTTCAAAGATTTGGTACTGAGGTCCCTCCACAATCATATGGGCCACCTCTGTATCGACCAGACCCTTGACCTAGTGCAATCTTGATTCTACTGGCCCAAGATTGGTCCGATGTTGAGCACCATGTAAGGACTTGTAGTCACTGCCTGCAGAGAAAAGCCCTGCCTCAGAGGGCTGCCCCCTTGTCAACATTACTACCAGCATCCCAATGGAACTAGTCTGCATAAACTTCTTGAGTTTAGAGCCTGATCAGCGAAACATTGGCAATGTGTTGGTGGTTATGGACCATTTCATACGGTATGCACAAGCTTTTCCCACCAAAAATCAAAAAGCATCTACCGTGGTAAAGTTGCTAGTGGAAAATTTATTTGTCCACTATGGTGATCCCCAGCGAATTCACTCTGATCAGGGCCGGGACTTTGAGAGTCAGCTAATCAAAGAAATGCTCTCTCTATGGGGGATGCGAAAGTCAAGAACCACCCCTTATCACCCGCAGGGGAATCCTCAACCAGAATGCTTCAACCGCACCCTGCTAGACGTGCTAGGCACCCTCCAGCCAAAAGATAAGCATAAATGGAGCCAGCAGATTAGCACCTTGGTACACGCATACAATTGCATGAAGAATGATGCTACCAGGTTCTCTCCCTACTGCCTCATGTTCGGGAAAGAGGCCTGGCTGCCTGTTGATGTCTGTTTTGGGGTTTCTTCCGATGGGGTCCGAGCTGAAGATTACCTGCAATATGTACAAAAACTGAAAGCTCAATTGAACCAGGACTATCAACTGGCCCAGACAATGGCCACCAAAAGAAATCTAGCCAACAAAGAGAGACATGATAGAAAAGTAAAGGCTCAAGAGCTTAGGCCCGGAGACAGTGTGTTGTTGCAAAATTTAGGATTGCATGGTAAACACAAAATTGCTGATCAATGGCACCATCTTCCCCATGTCATAGTTGGAAAGTTGGATGATTTGCCAGTGTACAAAGTGCGCCCAGAGAATAACTCCAAAGCTGTCAAGACCATGCACCATAACCACTTTCTACCTATTGGTCAAATTATAATTGAGGCTGAACCCACCGAGATTGATTCCCCTGGACCAGTGACTCGTGCTGCTGCTAGAAAGAAACAGAGTCAGCCTGCCCCCGGGGTTGCCGATTTAAGACTTCCCCGGCAGCAGGCCCAAAATGATAGTGACTGCCAGTCTAACTCGGATGACAGTGAGTGTGATAATGCCTATTACCCCTAATATGAACTGAGTCAGTTGTTTCGGGAAAATCCTATGTTGAATTATGGGGATGAAGCTGGGCCTTCTGGACTGCCTAACACCCCGGCATCATCCTTGGAGCCAATGCTCCCTGAAGGTGACGTGCAAAGTATCACGTCTGAGAATGCTGAGTCTTTGTGTATCACGGAACTATATGATTTGCCTGAAGGAGAGGCTGATGGTATGAGTCTTCCTGGTGACATGCCAGAACTTGAGGAACATAGAAACATAGAAACACAGAATTTGACGGCAGATAAGGACTGCTTGGCCCACCCAGTTTGCCCATTTCCCTTCCTAATGGATAAGCTGCAGATCCTAGTTAACCAGCAGCCTACTTCTTCCTACCCCCACCCCCTAGAATTGCCTTATGACTGTCCCATGCAGGCTTGAATTCCACCACTGTTTTTGACTCCACAACCTCCTCCGGAAGGCCGTTCCATGTATCCACAACCCTCTCTGTGAAAAAATACTTCCTTAAATTACCTCTGAGCCGCCCCCCCATCTTCAAATTGTGCCCCCTTGTTCTTGCACACCTCTTTTTTTGAAAGATGCTACCCTCTTGGACTTTGTTGATTCCCTTGAGGTACTTGAAAGTTTCTATCGTGTCCCCCCTCTCCCTCCTTTCCTCAAGGCTATACATATTAAGCTCCTTAAGTCTCTCTTCATATGTCTTCCGGTGCAGACCCTGCACCATTTTAGTTGCCCTCCTCTGGACAGCTTCCATCCTGTCTATGTCTTTGGGGATTGGGTCTCCAGAACTGTACGCAGTACTCCAGATGGAGTCTCACCAGCTGTCTGTACAGAGGATAATAACTTCCTGTTTTCTACTGGTGATGCCTCTCCCTATGCATCCCAGTATCCCCAACCCTCCTTGCTGCCCTCTCACATTGCTTGCCCACCTTTTAGGTCATCTGATATGACTCGCTCAGGTCCCTTTCCATTTTTGTTGTTGTTAGTATCTCACCCCATTGTGTACTCTTCCCTTGGGTTTTGTTTCCCAGGTGCATTACCTTGCACTTCTTAGCATTGAATCTAAGCTGCCATACATTTGACCATTCCTCTAACCTTGCCAAGTCCCTTCTCATCCTTTCCACCCCACCTTGTGCATCAACTCTGTTGCAGATCTTTGTGTCATCTGCAAAGAGACATATTTTCCTTCCAGTCCCTCTGCAATGTCAAACATAGAGACATTGAAGAGGACCGATCTAATACTGAACCCTGTGGCACCCACTAGTAACCCCCTTTCTTCAGAGTGGACTCATTTACTATTACTCTCTGTGTCCTATTCTCCAGCCAATTCTTTACCTAGGCTGTCATCTTGGGACCCAGTCCCAGGCTGGCTAACTGTATATTAATCTTTTGTGTGGGACTGTGTCAAATGCCTTACTAAAGTCTAGGTAGGCCATGTCACAGCCCCTCCCTGATCTACTACTTGGTCACCCAGTCAAAGAAATCTATCAGATTCGTCTGGCATGACCTTCCGGCTGTGAATCCATGCTGCCTTGGGTCCTGTGCCCCTCTGGCCTCTAGATACTCGACAATTATTTCCTTCAGAAGTGATTCCATCATTTTCCCTATCACTGAGGTTAAACTAACAGGTCTGTAGTTTCCTGCTTCTGCCTTGCTCCTGCTTTTGTGAAGGGGAATCACATCTGCCCTCCTCCAGTCCTCGGGTACCACCCCATCCTCCCATGATTTGTTAAAGAGGGTAGTCAGTGGTGTCACTAGTTCTACCCTTAGTTCTTTTAGAATTCTGGGATGAATCCCATCAGGCCCCATTGCTTTGAACCCCTTCAGTTTTAAGAGTTCTTTCAGAACCCTTTCTTCTGTAAATGGGCTGGTATCAACTTCTGTATCCAGAGTGTTTCTATTGTTTGTTTTAGGTACCTCCCCCTCTTCATTTGTAAATATTGAGCAAAAATATTTGTTTAGTATCTCTGCCTTTTCACCGTCACCCTCTGCCCACCCTCACTCCCCTTTATTAAGCCTCACTATCCCCTCCCTTGGCCTTCCTTCACTCCATGATGTGCCTATAAAAGGTTTTATCCTCCTTCTTAACTGAGTCGGCTATATTTTCCTTGGTTTGGGCCTTTGCTGTTCTGACTGCCTTCCCAGCTTCCTTTTGCTTTAACTGATACAGTTCTCTGTTCTGCTCCTTCTGTGATTCCTTGTACTTCCTGAATGCTTTTTTTTTCTCTTGAACCTTCACTGCCACTTCCTTTGAGAACCATAGTGGTTTCCTACATCGTTTTGTTTTGTTTATTTGCTTCACACAAAGGCTTGTTACCTCTGTGATGGCAGTTTTTATTATTCCCCATTGTTCTTCCACCCCTCCTTGAACACTATGAGAGTGCTGACAACCCCCCTTCAGTGCCAGAGTTTCTTCAAAATGAGCCAAGTGTTGTAGAAACAGAGACTACAGAGCAAGGGGCTGACAGTGCTCCCAGCTTGGACATTCCCCTTCATGCAGATGCACCCCTCACAAGTGATGAAAGCTCCAAGACCACTGCTGAAAGTACAGAGACTATGGTTGTTCACCCCAGAAAGACTGGCCGAGCTGTCAAGCCAGTGGTGCACTTCAGTTACGATTGCCTCGGGAGGACAGTAGATTTGCCTCTCAATGTAGTCCACAAAGGTGTTTATGTCTCTCAGAGCTCACTGCTCAAATTGAGTTTGACAGCCCATTCCAGGTTACTTGTTCTGCTTTCTCACCATGGTGCCCTGCCCCATCCAGCCCCAAGTTAGCTGATAGGAAAGGGCCCCCTCTTGCATTGTTTAGAGTACAAGAAGTTATTATATGATTCTGTATAGTAATGTTCAATTTACCTGTGTGAAATATGCATAATGTATTGTCAGAATGGAAATTATATAGTGGAGTACATTGAAATGTATAGTAAAGTGACAAGTTATGCCAATTGATGAATCAGATAGTACTTGTATAGCATGCTAATGGTATAAATGTCTTGTATATGTTGCATTTTCAATGTTATGATGGTACAGACTTGACGCGGATGCCAAGTTTTCCAAGGCAGGGAAGGGTGTAACCCCACTACAAATGAGGGTTCCCAAAAAGGCTTCCTTGAGCTTGCCTAAATGCTCACTGCCAGGCTGGTGTCCTGCATTTTAGCAGTTTAAATGTGATTACCAGAGCTTGTATAGCCTCTGTGTACTGTTTGTTTAAGAGCTGCCTGATTGCAGCTTAAGTAATCTGAGAGGAAGCTCTGTTGAAAGATGTAACTATTTGCTGAAAATATTTTATAGTGATAATGATAATGTAGTTTGTCTAACCTGCTTTCTTTGTAGCAAGGACTGTTTTGTTTGTCTCCACCATCTTGGTCCTGGACTGCAAATTGGACCAAACAGTACTGGTGGGATCTAAAATGTATCCGGACTACAGGAGCTGTCTGAATTCAAAATCTGTAGGAACTGTAATTTGGAGGTTTTTTTTCACCTGTTTTGCAATTGAAGGGGGAGCTCTTGCTTTGACTAACAGGCAAATCAGCCAACCAAATCTTTTGAATCTTGGGGAAGTCCTGGGCTGCTTGCAGTTTTTCAGTTAGTTCTGAGCTGGGAAGTGAAATGAGAGGAGCTGAAGGGGTTTGAGCAACAGTCCTGAGTGGATTCGCATGGGAGAACTGTGAAAGGGCTAAGTTTTGGCTTACATGTCTGGCTGCTTCTCCTGAGAGGGAGAGAAGAGAATTATTGTGGACTAAATCCAAGTTTGTGTGACTAAAGTAAGCTACTGAAGTGGGCCAGGCTCAACCTGAAGAAGTCCAAAGATTTTGCTGAATGCGAATGGCCTGTCAGGAGTTATAGCTACCGCTAAGCTTCTGGTGTGTGCAGAGACTTTTCGATTGTGACCGGGGGCCGCTTTGCCTGGTACAGTAGAATTCCCTTACATGTAAACGTGTTATGAACTGCTAGTGGGTCATGAGTTAGTTCCCCACTGTGTGAACTGTGTTCTGCTTGCTGGAAGCTGTATCCGGCCCAAAATGGACTGCATCCGAATTTGTCTCCATGCAGTCTGGGCCTTGCCAGACTGGCCCAGCCAGACTACCTGCTGCACAGAGAAGCCATCGACGAGAGACCTACCTGGGGATCAGCCCCCTGCTCCACGCTTGAACAGGAGCGACGCCTCTGAGACTCGTGTGGGCCCTGCTTCTCCTGGCATTCCAGATCAACCACCTGCAGTCTTGGTTTTTGTCCAGCCTCTGTCCAGTCTTGGGTATCGTAAGTAAATACCAGGCTAGCTCCCTACAACAACAGCTTAATCTGATTGTGTCATCTGATTGTCTTGTTGTTTCGTTTCCTTTTCGAACTGAGCCCTCTGGCTCTGGATTACAAATATTGTGTACTGTGCATGTAGTGTTTTCCATCAAAGGGCCCCAACCAGCTACAACCCATGGCAACAGTCCTGGCTAGCCCATCTCTTCTCCACCTGGGTACCCAGAGGTGGACTGTGTGAGGGGACTCATAGCATATGCATAACTGCTTGATTGATATAACCTTTAAGCTAATTAACCTGATTTTGTCCCTCCTTTGTTCAAGTCCCCTGAATAAATCAGATCTAACTTTTTCTACATGTAATCTGACTGTGGTTCCAGTTTGTGCTCAAAGTACTGTACTGTTGCTATTTGCTGTGCAAAACCTTGTTTTACAGGGGTTCCCCAGGGTCGAGCCAGAGGAACCAGCCCTGGTGGTAAGTGCAAACAGTGTGGGTACTTGTATGGTGTACCAGGGGTATTGTGAAAGTGATTATTGTACAGTGTTCAGACCAGTAGAGGGGAAAGGAGGGGTACAGTGCCCAGGTTAGCTTGAGCACTACCAACCCTGACCTCTGGGTGGAAGCACTCGTTCCAGAGCTCAGGCCCCTTAACCTGCTACTAGCCAAGCAGGCAGGGGTAGTAGCCCTTGGGATAGCGCCACCTAGGGGTTACACAAGAAGGGCACAAATGGATGCTATATTAGGGAATCTAGCCAACCACTGAAAACCAGGATGAATCACCACCGTCACACAATTGTAAACCAGATTATCAGCACTCCAGTAGGAAACCATTTTTCACAAACAGGTCACTCTCTCTCTTGGATTTATCTGTCTTGTTACTAAGAGGCAACTTCAGAAACACACAGGACAGAAGGACATGGGAATTGAAATGTATTAAACAATTTAAATCTGACATTTCTGGACCGAATCGGGACATCAGTTTCATGACACACTATGGTAAACTGTAATTCTTTTTTATTGTGTACTAAATCATGTCATTATTTATCACACTTTGGCTCTGTATTTCTCTTTTTTTTTCTGAGTTCTGCCTGATCTGCTTTTTTTAACCTGTACCTCACATCCTCCCTGCCTCTCCTAAGAACTCTTTAACTCAGTCCCTCCCACTCCCTCTTATTTTCACACCTCTGTTTATGCTACCTCACACTGTGTTTATCTGGGCCTTTATTCTTTTGTTTCTCTCTATTTCTTGACTTCTTGTATCTCTTAGGCATCTCCTGTCTATTCAACCTTTACAGCCAGCCTTTGATCTCAGATCCTATCTGTGTGCTTTTGTCTTCCCTTTAGCTTCCTTTCATCTCCTACTGAGCCCCCTTCTCATTTCTTCTCATGTTTTTATTTTGCATCTTTGACTTTCATCTCTAGTCCCCTTTGTCACCTTCCTACTTCACTTCCTGATTTTTAATTGCTCCACAATGGATATAAATACTGCTTATGTTGCTCAGTTTTGCTATTCACCTGAAGAAAGGACCTGTGTGGCCCTGAAAGCTTGTGTATAATTCCATCTTTGTACAAGACACTTGTTGGTCCAATAAAAGGTATCAAAGCTTCCATCTTCTCCTGTTTTGCAAGAACCAATATGGCTGGAATCTCTTTTTACAAAACTAAAGCAGGGGGATAAAACATTCTTTAGATACATCAGTGAAAAAAGGAAGTCCAAGGAAGGGATAGTGAGACGGTAGGGAAGGGGGATTCCAGCAGAAGGGGACCACCAGAAGGCACACTAACTGAACAAGTACTTCTGTTCAGTTTTCACAGAGGAGGGGACAGGGAATGGTCCTGTGTTACAAAACAAGGGCACAAAGGGTCGAGAGGTGGACACTAGTCCATTTACAGAAGAAAGTGTCCTAAGATTACTGTCCAGGGTAAGGGTAGACAAGGCAATGGGTCCAGACACAGTTCACCCTAGGGTACTAAAGGAGTTCAGGGAAGTACTGGCTCCACTATTAGCAGCCCTGTTCAGCCTGTCAGAAGGCACTGGGGAGGTTCTGGGGGAACTGGAAGAGGGCAGATGTTGTACCATTTCACAAGAGTGAAGAGGTGGGAAATTACAGGCTGGTCAGCCTGACTTTGGTGGTAGGCAAGGTAATGGAGTCACTCCTTAAAGATTGAATTGGTGAATATCTTGCAGCCAGTGGTCTCCAGGACCAGAGGCAACATAGATCCACAGAGGGGAGTTCCTGCCAGACAAACCTAATTGAGCTCTTCGACTGGGTGACAAGGCTGTGGACCAGGGAGGGTCAGTGAATGTGGCCAACCTAGACTTCAGCAAGGCCTTCGACACTGTCCCACACAGAAGTCTGGTAAACAAACTGAGCACTCTTGGAGTGGGTCCTAAAATAGTAAAATGGGTGGAAAGTTAGCTTAGTGATAGAAGTCAGAGGGTGGTAGTAAACGGGGTTCACTCAGGGGAGGGTCAGGGGAGGGCGGCGTGACAAGTGGGGTGCCGCAGAGGTCAGTACTGGGGCCAGGTCCTCTTCAATGTCTACATTTGTGACAATGTAGTCAGACTGGAGGGGAAGGTATGCCTATTTGCAGATTATACAAAAATGTGCAATAGGGTTGACACACCAGGAGGGTGGAATGGATGAAGGAGGACCTAGAGAAGTTTGCAATTAAGATTCAACGCAAAGATGTGCAGAATCTTACACTTAGGACATAGAAACCCACGGGCCATGTATGAACCAGGTGGGGGGGGAGTAGTCACAGTAACAAGGCAGGAGAGGGACCTAGGGGTTATCATATCAGACAACCTAAAGGTAATGAAACAATGTGATAAGGCAGTACGGTGTACAGTTCTGGAGGCCCAGTCTTTATAAAGGCATAGATAGGATGGAGAGGGTACAAAGGAGGGCTACCAAAATGGTGCGTGACCTGCATCAGAAACCCTACGAGGATAGGCTAAGGGATCTAATTCTGTACTCCCTGGAGATCAGGAAGGAGAGAGGAGAAATGATAGAGACATTCAAATATCTCATGGGAACAAACAAAGTACAGAAAAGGAGCATCGTTCAAAATAAAAGATGCTCAAAGACAAGAGGTCACTGTATGAATCCAATAGACAAAGTCGCACAAAGGTAGAGGGTGCTCTGTGACCGCTCAAAACTGGAGAAGTCCCAGAAGACTGGAAAAGGGCTCATGTGATCCCACTCCACAAGAGTCGCAGCAGGGAGGAGGCAGGGAACTACAAACCAGTCAGTCTTACCTCAGTAGTGGGCAAGATTATGGAGGCACCTATTTAGGAAAGGATAGAGCAACACCTGAAATCCATAGGAGCACAAGATCTAAGACAGCATGAGTTTACAAAAGGAAGGTCCTGTCAAACTAATCTCTTAGATTTCTTTGACTGGGTAACAAGAGTGGTGAACCACGGGTGTGCAGTTGATGTCGCCTGCCTTGACTTCAGCAAAGCTTTCAATACTGTTCCACATAGAAGATTGATTAATAAGTTGGGTAGGCTTGGGCTGGGTCAGAAGTTGATCAACTGGGTGGCAAACTGGTTGGTCGATGGGCAGAAAACAGAGAGTGGTGGTAAACAGTATACAGTCAGAAGAGATGCAAGTCACAAGTGGGGTGCCTCAGGGATCAGTCCTAGGGCCAGTCCTCTTCAATATTTTCATCAGTGACATTGCAGATGGACTGGAAAGTAAGGTTTGTCTGTTTGCACATAACACCAAGATCTGCAACAGAGTAGATGATCCAGATGGGGTGGGCAGAATGAGAAGAGATCTGGATAAACTGGCAAAATGGTTGGAAGAGTGGCAACTGGGGTTTAACGCAAATAAGTGCAAGATCATGCACATAGGAAAGAGAAACCATGAAGCTACCAATAGGTTGGGAGGGGAGTTGCTGGCAATCACAAGAGAAGAAAGAGACTTGGGCATCATCATCACAGATGACCTGACATCATCCAAGCAGACCACTAAAGCAGTAGGTAAGGCTAGAAGGATGTTGAGGTGTATTAGTAAGGATATCGCAAGTCGTAAGAGGGAGGTAATAATCTCTCTTTACAAGACACTGGTTAGGCCCCATCTGGAGTACTGCGTGCACAAGGACATTAACAAAATGGAGGCAGTACAGAGAAGGGCAACCAAAATGGTGCAGGGACTGTATCAGAAAACATATGAGGACAGATGAACGGAGCTCAATAAGTATACCCTAGAGCAAAGAAGAGAGAAAGAGAGGTGATATGATCGAAACATTCAAACATCTTAATTGCATGAACAAGGTGAAAGAGTCTAACATGTTTCAATATAAGAAAAATAGTAGGACAAGAGGACACATCATGAGATTAGAGGGAGGCTGATTAAGGGGTAATGTGAGGAAGTTCCTTTACACAGAAAGGATGGTGGATGCATGGAATGGCCTACCACAGGAAGTGGTGTTAACTGGATGACATGTACTGCAGCCACATCCAAGAGCAGGGTCATTCTCGATGCCCTGCAGGGGGCAGGCCTTAGACAGCTAGTGTTGGAACCCACTCGGGAGGGAGCAATACTAGACCTGGTACTCTCAAATGGAGAGAGGATCACAAATTCAGAAGTCAGTAGACATCTGGGAACAAGCGACCACTGCAAGTGTGCTTCACAATGAGCACAACCATGAGATAAGCCATACAAAACAAGGATACTGGACTGTAGAATGGCTGACTTTGGCAAAATGGGTGAATACCTGAAGAATGCACTAGCAAATGGCCAAAAAGGAGGGGTGGAAGAACAATGGAGAAAAAACAAAACTGCCATCATAGAGGCAACAAGCCTTTGTGTGAAACAAATAAAGAAAACAAAGCGGAGTAAAAAACCACTATGGTTCTCAAAAGAGGTGACAGGGAAGGTTAAGGAGAAAAAGGCTACATTCAAAAAGTATAAGGAGTCACAGAAGGAGCACGACAGGGACCTGTATCAATTAAAGCAAAAGTAAGTGGGGAAGGCAGTCAGAATAGCAAAGGCCCAAACCAAGGAAAAAATAGCCAAATCAGTTAAGAAGGGGGATCTAACCTTTTATAGGCACATTAGGGAGCATAGAAAGGTTAAGAGAGGGATAGTGAAGATTAATAAAGAAGAGGGGAGGTGGGCAGAGGGAGACAATGAAAAGGCAGAGATACCGAATGAATACTTTTGCTCAGTATTCACAAAAGAAGATGAGGAGGAGTTACCTAAACCAGACAATAGAAGCACTCTGGATAGGGGGGTTGACACCAGTCCATTCACAGAAGATAGAGTCCTGAAAGAACTCCTAAAACTCAAGGTGGACAAAGCAATGGGGCCTGTCGGATTCACCCCAGAATCCTAAAAGAACTAAGGGAGGACCTAGTGACACCACTGACCACGCTTTTTAACAAATCATGGCAGGATGGGGTGGTACCTGAGGACTGGAGAAGGACAGATGTGATTCCCCTTCACAAAAGTGGGAACAAGGCAGAAGCAGGAAACTACAGACCTGTAAGTTTGACTTCAATGGTAGGGAAAATGATGGAATCACTTCTGAAAGAAACAATTGTTGGGTACCTAGAGGCCAGTGGGGCAGAGGACCCAAAGCAGCATGGATTTACAGCAGAAAGGTCACATGTCAGATGAATCTAATTGATTTCTTTGACTAGGTGACCAAAGTAATAGACCAGGGAGGGGCTGTGGATATGGCCTACCTAGACTTTTAGCAAGGTATTTGACACAGTCCCGCACAAAAGATTAATAATCAAGTTAGCCAGCCTGTGAGTGGGTCCCAGGGTGGTAGCCTGGGTAACAAACTGGCTGCACAACAGGACACAGAAGGTGATAGTGAATGGAACACATTCCAAAGAAAGGGGGGTTACTAGTGGAGTACCTC
This sequence comes from Neoceratodus forsteri, assembly GCA_016271365.2. Classification (NCBI taxonomy): domain Eukaryota; kingdom Metazoa; phylum Chordata; order Ceratodontiformes; family Ceratodontidae; genus Neoceratodus; species Neoceratodus forsteri. The sequence goes on from CM057455.1 coordinate 501,388,125, forward strand.
AGGGCTCAGTACTGGGTCCAGTCCTCTTTAACATCTTTATAGGTGACATTGCAGAGGGTCTGAAGGAAAAGATATGCCTCTTTGCAGATGACACAAAGATCTGTAACAGAGTTGATACACAAGAGGAGGTAGAAAAGATGAGAAGGGACTTGGCAAGGTTGGAGGAATGGTCAGACATTTTGCAACTTAGATTCAATGCAAAGAAGTGCAAAGTAATGCACCTGGGAAACAAAAACCCAGGAGAAGAGTACACAATAGCAGGGGAGGTACTAACAACAACAAAAATGGAAAGGGACCTGGGGGTAGTCATATCAGATGACCTAAAGGTGGGTAAGCAATGTGAGAAGTCGGTAAGGAGAGCCAGGGGGATACTGGGATGCATAGGAAGGGGCACCACAAGTAGAAAAAGGGAAATGGTTATCCCTCTATACAGACAGTTGGTGAGACCCCATCTGGAGTACTGTGTGCAGTTTTGGAGACCTCATCTACGCAAGGACATAGACAAGATGGAAGCAGTCCAGAGGAGGGCAAATAAAATGGTGCAGGGTCTGCAGCAGAAACCATATGAAGAGAAACTGAGAGAGATTAATATGTATACCCTTGATGAAAGGAGGGACGGGGGGACATGATGGAAACTTTCAAGTACCTCAAGGGAATCAACAAAGTCCAGGAAGGTAACATTTTTCAGAAAAAGAGATGTGTAAGAACAAGCGGGCACAATTTAAAGATAGAGGGGGATGGCTCAGGGGTAATGTGAGGATTTTTTTTCATGGAGAGAGTGGTGGATACATGGAACCGCCTTCCTGGGGAGGTTGTTGGGTCTAAAACAGTGGGGGAATTCAAACATGCATGGGACAGACATAAGGGAATTATAGTGGGGGGGCTTGCAGGAAGTAGGCTGTTGGTTAACTAGAATCTGCAGCTTATCCAGTAGGTAGGGAAATGGGCAGACTGGGTGGGCCAAGTGGTCCTTACCTGCCATCAAAGTCTATGTTTCTATGTGAATACAGTGCAGGGCTTCAAACAGGCATGGGACAGGCATAAGGGAGCAATACAGATGAGTAGGAATGATAGGCCATTGACAGAGTAAAGGCCTATGGCACATTCATAAGGTAGAAAAAATGGGCAGACTGGATGGGCCTTGCGGTCCTTATCTGCCATCAACTTCTATGTTTCTTAAAGGGACACTGTCAACCCCCTTAGACCTCAAAGTCTGCCTTGATTAAAAAAACACATTTTGTGATTGATAACATTCTGTAAATACTGCTGATGTAGCTGGTACTTTATGCTGCTGCTAAAAGTAAAGATTTTACAAGCTTTGCACCAAATTACTGCTTCCTGCCTTTTTATTTTTTTGTGCTGGGGTGAGTGCCGTGACTTTCTTCTAAACCAGGTCACAGTATGAAGTTGGAGGGGGGAAGGTTCAGAGGGAATGAGAGAAAGTACTTCTTCACAGAATGGGTGGTAGACCCTTCGAATAGCCTTCCAGCAGAAGTGGTGGAGGCTAAAATAGTTACTGAATTTAAGAAAGCATGGGCTAGACACATGGGTATCATAAAAACAGGTAGAGGGGAGTCGGCCCAGTGGCACTGGAGGTCGAGGTACTGGTCTCTACAACTCATGCCATGCAGGCAACCAGGGTTTGGGAACAAGCCCGGTCTGCAGGCAGTTGGCAGGGTTGAGAGAGGACTGCTCTCCTCTCTCGGGGGAGGGAGGTTCTGTCATCCCGCTTGTTGACTGCCCTCTGGTGGTGTCTGGAGAGCAGTACAGGTCGAGAGGCATGTAACCAGTGTCTCTACGTCAGTGGGAAGGGAGGATGGGAGAAAAACATGAAAAGGGAGCTGGCAGGCTCCATGATGGCCTGTCGCATCCCTGTGGCCACCCCAGCTTCTGGGGTCAGGAGAAAGCCAGTACTCCCCTCTCTGGCCCCACCATGGAGGGTAAGCTGTGGGGGAATTACGGGGTCAGTTGGAGTGGGGATGCTCCAGTACGGAGGATGAGTCCCTCCGAGGGAGGACCATAGCCTTCTGCCAGGACCCGGGGGGAGGGGGCATAAAAACCTATATGAAAAAAAAAAAAAACAGGTAGCAGGAAATCCAGAGTCCGAATACTGAATAGGGTCTAGGGAGGCACTATTGGTAGGGGAAGGGGGGAGGGTAGAGACCGGAGACCAAATAGGGTCTGAGTATTATAGTAGGCAGGGAAAAATGAACAGACTAGATGGGCCAGGCGGTCCTTTTCTGCCTTCAACCTCTATGTTCCTATGTTCCTCTTTTCTTCCGCCACCTCTTGTTCTGCACTCCCCCCCCCCCCATCTGCACTCCTTCCTACTGCGCTCTATCCCATGGTGCCTTCACCATTGAAATGTACTGTTACTTGAACCCATGGGACAAATCCCCCACCCTGTCCTTGTAAAAAAAAATGTTACCTATAGTTTTACCTGTCTGATGAATCCTCATTTTGTACTGTTTAATATATATATCTGTATGATGTTTTATTGTATATGATGTTCTATTTTGTTCTTACACCCCTCTTCCCCCTTCCCCCAGGACACGTCTGGAAACAAGCTATTTTTTCAGCTGAGTATGTCTTTCCTGGTGAAATTTTTTGAAATAAACAAATAATTTCGCTACCTGTGCAGACAATCTCATATGCATCAAATATCGGTCTAGCATAAAAAACTTCAGAGAAGGTATAACTCTGTTGTCATGGGGTGAGAGAAACTGAGAGGGAATTGGATCCAGTCTGACCAATCAATCCATTCAGATCATCTTTCCCACCATCAGAGTTCCAGGATGCACAGCAGGGGAAACAGCTTCTATACATGGGTGCCTTGGAAGTAGACCAAAGTCATATTATGACATGGTAAGCAGAGAAACACAATCCTCACCATTCTGTCAGCCTGGCAGCTTGGGAATGGGTTGCAGGATCACTGAGAGAGGAAGCGGAGTGGCTGATTCTAGCAGGATGCTATTTGTCATAACATCGAGAGTAAGGGGTACTAACTGCTGCTTGCTGTGTCACCAGTGGTATTGCTAGAGCAAAGTTAGAAAAAAGGAAAGCAAACCTGCGCAAACAGTTTCTTTTCTGATGAGTGCCCATACACTATAAATAATAAGGTACAGGCAACGATACTCTTCACTGCTGTTTTTTTACCTCAGGGTTGCTATGATGACAGAAGCATTTCAAGCTTCGATCTCGAGGTTACTCTGTCATCATGGCAACCCCTCAGTGAAAACACAGCCTTGGTTTTTTTTAATTAAATATACTTTATTAAGTTTTTACAATTCAATTAAACAAACCAACCAACCAAATACAAATACAACAATATCCAAAAAAAGGGAAGGATAAAAATACAACAATACAAAAGGACCCCCAAAAAAACTCATACTCCCACCCCAAACATGTGCTGCCCCCCACAAAATCCCAAAACAGCTCAGTAAAAATATAAACAATGACCACCCACCAGCCTACAGTATCCAAAAGGGAGAGAAAGTAAAGAAAGACCTGTTACAACTACAGTACAGGATATTAACTAAAGCATTACTAACCAAGCATATAAAGAACCCAATTTTTCCATGAAAGTTGAACACTTGCGACGTACATTTGCATTATGTAATTCAAAATTTAAGGCACTAAGGAGTTCATGATGCTATTCTGACCAAGCTGGAAGTAAATTATCTAACCAATGCTGACATAAAACCATTTTTGTGGCAGCTGATATAAGAGTGATATAGTTCCTTCGATACGGTAATGGTATATTATGGTACCAACCTAAAATACAAACTTCAAGAGTAAACAAATCATCCAAGTCAAAAGATGGGTCCAGCCTTGCCTTAACAGTATTGCAAAATGGCGCCGCTTTTTCACACTGCCATAACATATGAGGAAGCGTACCATTTTCCTTATGACACCTGGAACAGGCGGGCTGACTATGACGTCCCATTCTAAATAAATGAACTGGGGTAAAACACATGTTATGTAAAATTTCAAATTGGAGTTGTCCATAGCAATCCTGTTTAATGAATTTATATAAATCCTTCCAACCCACTGACCATTCCTGCAATCTCCAATCTAGGGAAAGGGAATTTTGCCAGTAATAGTCAATGCCAAAGGGCTTAGAGGGGTCCAGAGATTGATAGAGACGATACAGTTGAGTTATAGCACGCCGAGAAGAGGCTGCAGAAATCATCTCATCCAGAAGGGAAGAAAACAAATCAGACCAAAGAGACAAACCAAAATGAGTTAGGGCTGCCCTGGACAACTGTAAACATTTGAAGAAGACATGGCCTTGTTGCGTATGGTTACCCATATATTATTCTATACGGTATGTTATAGGAGAAGGTCATTGAATTTAGCAGTTTTCTCTTCAGAGTTCATGACTGAAGTTACACAGCACACTGACAGTTTTCGCATTTAATAATGACCTGGAGTTCCGCTGGCCCATTTTGTTTACAATAAATACTGGGAAGGGCACCGAGTGTTAGCTTCCCTGGCAGGGAAGTGAAAATGTAATTGCTTTTATTTTAAATACATTTTATGGTGATTTATGCAACAGGTGATAGAAATTAATCCAAGTTAACAGGGGAGAGCAGGCTTGGAATTTTCAGGCATTTGGTCAGTAATTTCAAATTTCAAGATTCCATTGTGGCCCATGTTACAGCAGGATTTCAAGGTGGAATCACAAATGACTGGCACTAAGGAGTGGAATCAGATGTCTGTCCAGTCAGGGGCCAGAATTTGAGTAAAAGGAAGAATGTTGAATGAGTATGCAAGGAGCTTCACTGCTCAGCTTAGGGAAAGACTGAGCAGCAAGGCAGACCTTAAGGGACCAGTTACAGACCAGAGAGAGTCCAGCTTATAGAGGCCTACTACCAGACAGCACCTGAGGTACTAGCTCTCATAAAGTAGACCTAGCCTAAAGGGGGATTGCCTGTATCCCAGTGCCAAGGTCAGTAGGACAACCAGAGAGAACAGGAACAATATACAGTAGTTATTGTCTAATGCAAGTGGTACCTGTTCCTATAAGTTGTTTCAGCCTGCATCTAGCAACTTTAACACATCACTTCCAGTATCCAGGTCATCCTCAAGAATCAGCAACACCAACATTCAGCCGCTGTCTCCAAAGGGTCCAGTTTCTGTCATCAAAATTCCAGAGCTCATTTAAGGAAAGTGATACCGTAATTTCAATGTATTTGCAGTACTAGTTCTACAGGGACACTCAGCTGCTTATACTGGGACTTGTAATTCCTATTGCTGCAAAAGGACTACCATTTAGTAGTTAAAGAGACTTTGATCAGATACTGAGGGGGAATTGTAATGTGAATGCCTCAAAGTATTTGTTAGCCAAATGTTACTTAAATGCTACAGTGAATAGCTATAGAGAACAGTGAATATAGAGTATAAGTGAATGCTAACTGTTAGATACCAGGGAAGGCTATCTGGGTAAAAGGGGTAAGTAGGCTAATTGAGATGCGTATTGGCCTAGTAACCACTGCACGCCATTAAGGCATCTGTAAAGTATAAGTGCAGTGACTGAGGTCCAAGGGGTGGACTAGTGCTTGTGATATTGAACCATGGAGGGCAGGTGGGTTCAGATTTAGCCTACAACCTTCAGGGATAGCAGGTGCAGACTTGTGGGGAGAAGGTAACAGAGTATCAGTATATGCATTTAGTATAAGTTACAGTCAGTTTAAGAGGTTATTACAAAAAGGTTGTTATTTCTCATTTGGCAAGCTGCGTCTGTCACACTGGCAGAACAGCCAGGTAAATTTACCTTTATTTCACTTGAAAACTGTATCCGAGTCATATTTTGAAGTTATCCAAGTCTCCAAATTTCTGTTGTCTCCAGTGTCAGTCTGGTTCGGAACTTTTTCTCCCACACTGGTTCCCACAACTATTTGGTTAAGTCAGCCATGCATACCATCCCAGTGTACCCAATCCAGTGGTGGTGGGTGGAAAGAGAAGTAAAAGAACTTAGTGACTTAATGGCACACCAGCTACCAAACAGTAGAACAAGCTCAGTTGCCAAGATGTTACATTTTATGGCACCCAAACATGGAGCTGAACCGTGGATGTGTTCATTGCTTTGTGTGTGAGGGCTGACACAATAGCAATACTGACCTATTCCAAGTTACACCTAACCTTGGAATATTCTAAAAGTCTATATAGAGATAATGGCCTGCATCCACCTGGAAGGGGAACCGCAGTCCTCAGTGGATGGTTTAACTGTTACTTCAGTGAACATTTAAACTAACTGAAGGTGGTGGTGGAAAAAGGGGAGGTAGAAACAACCCCCCTCCACAGGCTTTCCAACAGGAAATGTTGGAAGCACCTGGAGTACCGCGTGCAGTACTGGCGCCCATTCCTGAAGAAGGACATCAAATTGTTGGAGGGGGTGCAACATATGGTGACCAAGATGATCCAGGGATTGGAGGGAAAGTCCTACGGGGATACATTAGGCAAGCAGAACATGTACTCCCAGGAGGAGAGGAGGGATAGGGAAAATATGATTGAAATCTTTAAATACCATAAGGGGATAAATAAGGCTAATACAGAAGGGACTTTCAAGTTTAGAAGAGGGAGGGATATGAGAGGGCATCAGCTCAGATTGGAGGGGTGAAGATTCAAGAGGGAAATCAGGAGACATTTTTTCACTGAACAGGTGGTGGACAAGTGGAATGCTCTGCCCGAGGAGGTAGTATCCTGTAGAACAGTGAGCGGCTTTAAGAGGGGTTGGGACAGGGTGGGGGGGAGGTTGTGATGAAGAAGGGTGGGGATGGTGGGGCAGCTGCAAGTTGAGGGGCTAGCTGCACAATTGACCCTTAAGGTCTGCTTCCGCTGGCCTTCTCGTATGTTTGTATGTAGACTGAGAGAGATAGTAGAGAGGTTCTGAGGGGAGTGAGTGCCACCAGTGTGCAAGTTCATCAAAGAAGCAGGGGGTCAGCAAAGGAGGAAGGAGGGAAAAGAATCAGTCACAGGAGAAGGGGGAGTAAGGGGGACAAAAGGAAAAAAGGGGGGCAACAAGCAAAGAACTAACAATATCTGGAAGGCCATGTGTGCTAATGCTAGAAGTCTGGAAAACAAGATTACAGACCTTAGAGGCAATCATAGTGGAGGCCGATCTGGATATTGTGGTCATTACCAAGCAATGGTGCATTGACAGCCATGACTGGGACATGGCCATACCAGGCTACATGCTGTTCAGAATGGATAGAGTGGGAAGGAAAGGAGGGGGGTGTGGTACTTTATGTGAAGCAAAGCATAAAAGAAACAGAAATACAGGGAATTCAGGGGGGCAGAGATGTTGTGGGTCAACGTCGAGTCAGGAAGCAGACCCATTATTCAGACAGGCATGATCTACAGGCCTCCGGCACGGGGTGAGAGATAGATAAGGAAATGTTGGAAGCAACTGGCAAAATGGCTGAGAAGGGAGAGGTGTTGCTGGTGGGGGACTTCAATCTGCCAGATGTAGATTGGAGTCTCCCAGCTGCAGCTTCAGCTAGAAACAGGGACATCTTGGACTCCTTGCGGGGGGCATTCCTCAGGCAACTAGTCAGTGAACCCACTCATGATGCCGTAATACTGGACCTGGTGCTTACCAACAGGGACAGTGTTGCAGACATCAAGGTAAGAAGCCATTTGGGAACCAGTGATCATTGTACAGTGTTGTTCAGCATAAGAACAGCTGCGGAATCCAACCACTCAATGTTGAGAGTCCTGGACTTCAGAAGTTCTGATTTTATAAAGACAGGTGAATGCCTCAGGAATGACTTGGCAGGGGGAGGTGACCTGTGGTGGTGGGAAAACAGTGGACCACACTAAAAGAGAACATACCGAAGGCAACAAACCTCTGCGTCAAGCAAGTAAGCAAAAGGGAGAGGAGACTACTATGGTTCTCAAAACAGGTGGCAGAAAAGTAAAGCCTTAAAAAGTAGCATTCAGGAGGTACAGTACAAGAAGGCCCAGAGAGAGGAGGATAAGGAAGTGTATCAGGAAAAACAGACAGAGGCAGGGCAAGCAGTAAGGAGTGCAAAGGCACAAACTAAAGAAAGAATAGCTCAGGCAGCATCAAAAGGGGACAAGACTGTTTTTTTAGGTATGTTAGTGAAAAAAGGAAGACTTTAGCCAGCCCAGTGGTGTAGCAGGCTGAGGCACTTGAGCACCTTACTTCACACCATGCCAGTGACCTGTGTTCGGCAACAAGCATGGCTTGCCGGGGGTCGACAGTAGAGGGAGAGGATTGGGCCTCCGATAGACTGCTGTCCTCCCCTGGGGGATGGACTGCATGCTCCTCCAAATGACTGCCACCTGGTGGAGGTCTTGTGGCAGTAATGGTCAAGGAGGGGGGATAGAAGAGAGGTGCTATGGGATTCACAGCATTGCGTGGCTTCACACAGGCACACTGACAAGCGCGCCTCAGCATGGGGAAGGGAAAAATAACACTGGAAAAGTGGCAGGGCAGGCCTGAATGATGCCTACATGCTGACTGTTACTCACTGCATCACCAGAACCCTGAGCTGTAGACTGGATTGTGCTTCGAGTGGGGATCAATCCTCCCTTCTTGACCCTACCACGGGGTGGATCCATGGGGGTACAGAAGGCTCAGGTAAGTCCCAGGAAGTTGCTGGATGGTGGAAGCAGTGGGGTAAAACTGAGGGGGAGCACAGCCTGTCCTAGCCATTGGAGGATAAAAAGAGGATGGAAAGAAAAAAGGAAAACTAAGGAAGTTAAGGGGGAACTGTACAGAGGGAGATGAAGAAAAGGCAGACATCTTGAACAAATACTTTTGCTGAGTATTCACAGTGGAAGGGGAAGGGGAGGGACAGCGAAAAAGCATCAGAAACTTTGATGGGAGAGAAGTGGACACTAGTCCTTTCTCTAAGGAAAGAGTCCAGAAAGCATTCACTAACTTGAAGATGGACAAACCTAAGGAGCCAGACGGGGGCATCCAAGAGTGCTGAGCGAGTTCAGGGAAGTGCTAGCTGCACTTCTGACAACCCTACAGTATTTAACAGATCACTGGAGACCAGAGAGGTCCCAGAGGACTGGAGAAGGGCAGATGTAGTCTCACTTCACAAATGTGGTAGCAGGAAAGAGGCAGGCAACTATGGGCGGTGGGTAAATTAATGGAAACACTATTAAAGGAAGGATCTTGGAATATTTGTAATCCAGTGGGCTATAGGAGCCAAGGCAGCATGGATTCATGGGGAGAGGTCATGCCAAACAAATCTGCCAGATTTCTTTGACTGGGTGGCCATGGAATTGGATCAGGATAAAGCTATGGATGTGGCCTACCTGGATTTCAGCAAGGCTTTCAACACCATTCCACATGAGAGACTGGTAAGCAAGCTGGGTAGTTTGGGGGTGGGTAAGTGGTAACCTGGGTAAGAAACTGTTTAGAAAACAGGAGACATTGGGTAGTGGTAAACAGAGTGCGCTCCGAGAAAGGGAGGGTGACCATTGGGATACCTCAGGGCTCAGTGCTGGGATGGGTCCTCTTTAATGTCATTATTAGTGAAATGACAGAGGAGTTGGAAGAGAAGGTCTGCTTCTTTGCAGGTGACACCAAGATCTGCAACAGCGTGGACACTCTTGGGGGGGATGGAAAGGATGGGCAGAGATCTGAAAAAATGGAGGAGTTGCCAAGGTTGCCAAGGGTATGACAGCTGTGTTTTAGGCCATTGAAACCTGGTGACAAAGTACAAAATGGGAGGAGTGATACTGACAATGATCAAGCAAAAAGAGACAGGAGGGAGAATTATATCAGATGACTTAAAGGTGGCCAGGCAATGTGACAAGGCAGTCGGGAGGGCTAGTGGGATGTTGGGGTGCATGTGAAGGGGTATCACCAGCAAAAAAAGGGTGGTGGTGTTACCCTTATATAGACTGCTAATAAGACCCCACCTTGAGTACTGGGTCCAGTGCTGGAGACTACATCTAAGGAAAGACATAGACAGAGTGGAGGCGGTCCAGAGGAGGGCTACTAAAATGGTGCAGGATCTGCATCAAAAGCCCGAGGAGGAGAGGCTAAAGGAGCTCAATATGTACACCCTGGAGGAAAAGAGGGAGAGGGGAGATATGACAGAGGCCTTTAAATACCTCACTGGGGTTAAATAGGTACAGGAGGGAGTAGTTTCCAGAAAAAAATGTACTCTAGAACAAAGGGACATGATATGACACTGGAGGGGTGTAGGCTCAGGGAGTTGTGAGGAAGGTTTTCTTCACAGAAAGAGTGGTGGATTCCTGGAACACCCTTCCAGCTGATATACTTGGATGAAAACAGTGGCAGGGTTCAAAAATGCCTGGGATAGGCACGGGAATTGGGGGGGGGGCTATAGCATAGATCAAGTGGGTCTGCAGCAAAAATGAGACATGGAGAAAAATGTGTAGAAATAAATAAATTGGGCAGACTGGGTGGGCCAAGTGGCCCTTATCTGCTGTCAGATTCAGTGTTTCTATTTCTGTTTTGAATTTGGTTGGAGACTTTACAAATTTTTGCACAGCATCTTTAGTGTTACATCTGCCACTAAAGGGATGGATTTCTCATGAAACCACCAGTGAGTACAAGGAAGAGGTTGTATGAAGTCAGCTCTATTCTGCTCAGCTTTAACTGAGCAGTTTTGATCTCTTACTATCTTATAGTTCCATAGAAACATAGAATTTGATGGCAGATAAGGACCGCTTGGCCCACCCAGTCTGTCCATTTCACTACCTAATGGATAAGCTGCAGATCCTAGTTAACCAACAGCCTACTTCCTACCCCCACCACCTAGAATTGCCATAAGACTGTCCCATGCATGCTTGAATTCCACCACTGTTTTTAACTCCACAACCTCCTCTGGAAGGCCGTTCCATGCATCCACAACCCTCTCTGTGAAAAAATATGTCCTTATATTACCTCTGAGCTGCCCTCCCCATCTTCAAATTGTGCCCCCTTGTTCTTGCACACCTCTTTTTCTGAAAGATGCTACCCTCTTGGACTTTGTTGATTCCCTTGAGGTACTTGAAAGTTTCTGTCATGTCCCCCTCTTCCTCCTTTCCTTGAGGCTATACATATTAAGCTCCTTAAGTCTCTCTTTTTATGTCTTCTGGTGCATACCCTGCACCATTTTAGTTGCCCTCCTTTGGACTGCCTCCATCCTGTTTATGTCTTTGTGGAGATTGGGTCTCCAGACACACATGCAGTACACCAGATGGGGTCTCACCAGCTGTTTGTATAGAGGATAACAACTTCCTGTTTTCTGCTAGTGATGCCTCTCCCTATGCATCCCAGTATCCCCCCAGCCCTCCTTGCTGCCCTCTCACATTGCTTGCCCACCTTTAGGTGATCTGATATGACTACCTCCGGGTCCCTTTCCATTTTTGTTGTTATTATCTCACCCCCCATTGTGTACTCTTCCCCTGGGTTTTTGTTTCCCAGGTGCATTACCTTGCACTTCTTAGCATTGAATCTAAGCTGCCATACATTTGACCACTCCTCCAACCTTGCCAAGTCCCTTCTCATCCTTTCCACCCACCTTGTGTATCAACTCTGTTGCAGATCTTTGTGTCATCTGCAAAGAGACATCGTTCCTTCCAGTCCCTCTGCAATGTCGCTTATAAAGCCATTGAAGAGGACCAGTCCTAGTACTGAACCTTGCGGTACCCCACTAGTAACTCCCCTTTCTTCAGAGTGGACTCCATTTACTATTACCCTCTGTGTCCTGTTCTCCAGCCAATTCTTTACCCAGGCTACCATCTTGGGATCCACTCCCAGCTTGGCTAACTTGTATGTTAATCTTTTGTGTGGGACTGTGTCAAATGCCTTGCTAAAGTCTAGGTAGGCCATGTCCACAGCCCCTCCCTCCTCTACTACTTTGATCACCCAGTCATAAAAATCTATTAGATTCGTCTGACATGACCTTCCTGCTGTGAATCCATGCTGCCTTGGGTCCTGTGCCCCTCTTCCGGCCTCTAGGTACTCGACAATTCTTTCCTTCAGAAGTGATTCTGTCATTTTCCCTACCACTGAGGTTAAACTAACAGGTCTGTAGTTTTCTGCTTCTGCCCTGCTCCCACTTTTGTGAAGTGGAATCAAACCTGCCCTCCTCCAGTCCTCAGGTACCACCCCATCCTCCCATGATTTATTAAATAGGGTAGTCAGTGGTGTCACTAGTTATGCCCTTAGTTTTTTTAGAATTCTGGGATAAAATCCCATCAGGCCCCATTGCTTTGTCCACCTTCAGTTTTAAGAGTTCTTCCAGAACTCTTTCTTCTATAAATGGACTGGTATCAACTTCTGTATCCAGAGTGTTTCTATTGTTTGGTTTAGGTACCTCCCCCTCTTCATTTGTGAATACTGAGCAAAAATATTTGTTTAGTATCTCTGCCTTTTCACAGTCACACTCTGCCCACCCCCCACCCCTTTATTAAGCCTCACTATCCCTCCTTGGAAACTGGCATGTATCAGTGACTCTCAGCAATGTTTAGTCAGAATGAAGGACGTATGGATTTAGAGGAGCACATTGTCTAGATATAGTTGCAGGGTTCAGAATGAATTTTCCTTCACTGGCTGCATCTTCATTCAAGCCTGGAAGTACTGAGTCACCGAAGAGAGGAGTCACAAGGATGTCTGTGGGATCTGGCAGAGGTGCTTTGAGGGGAACTCCAATCAAGAACATGCTACAAGATGTGGAAAAGTCTGAAAAGAGAATGAATCAAAAGCTTGAAGCGTTCATGGACAGAATCATAACTAGTATACAGAATTTGAGTCTGACGCCCAGCGGCAGAATAAGTAAACTGACTGCAGGACCATCTGGAAGAAATGGAACACCATGTGTAGAGGAGTTGAGATGTGGAAGTCAGGAGACACTACATAGAAAAGGAAAGCTATCTCAAGGCTATGAGAGAGTGCAAGCTGCAATTATACTAATAAGGCCAGCCTGGTGGCGCTGAGGGTTGAGGCGCTGGATGCCACACCTCGTGCCACGCTGGTGACCCGGGTTCGGACACAAGCCTGAGCCATCAGTGGTCATGGGGGGGATAAGATGGAACATCTGGAGGACTGCTCTCCTATCCCCGGGGGGATCCAGGATGCCACTGCTCTCCAGTGGCCCCTGGTGATGACTGGGGGCACTGCTAGAGTTGGAGCAGCAGTATGGAATGCGGCAGACATCGGCACATATGTGTCCTGATGTCATTGCACGCTCGCACTCCCGGGGCTATAAAAATGGAAAAAATGGCAGCACAGACCATGGCAGCATGATAGCCACTACTCCATCGGCCGACGATGCCTGGATGGTGCATGCCGGTATTGGTTCCTTGACTGGCGCGGGGGCAATAGGGGGTGCCCCTTTAGAAGGTATAGTGGCATATGCCAGCTGGGTGTGCAACTTCAGGGTCAGAGGTGGAGTTGGAGCGGGGGCTGGAAAAAGGCAAGTCAGTGACTGCAGGGGTGAAAAATGTGACATGATCAAAAAAAAACAAAAAAAAAATTATGCTGATAATTGCACCATGGATTGGAAGCAATTTCCTAATCTTTGGAGATGAAAAGAAAGAATGCTCTGGAGTTCTGAAGGTCATCTGAGAGAATACTGAGACAGGTGCAAGTACAGCACTAGAAGATAAGTGGATACAGCATAGGAGAGGAGGAGGAGGAGCCATTAGAGGTGTAGCAAATATTATTATTATTATTAGTAGTAGTAGTAGTAGTAGTAGTAGCTTTTCTTTATATTTAGCACCCTTCCCAGGAGGCTTATTGTGCCATTACAATAAAATGCACAAGTAGAAAGCATACATCTTAGTAAGTACATAAATAATTTAATTATTATTCCATCACAAACTAAATAGCCAGCCGCTTTGAAGGCCCTGTCCCCCCAAGGTTTTTAACCTAGCCCTGGGGACAACAAAGAAGCCCTTCTCAGTGGACAGGACAGGATGTGAGGACACATAATGGTGCTGGAGATCTGCCAGGTAACCTGGGCTTGACCTGTGTAGGGCTTAATAAGTTAGCAAGCTGACTTTAATGTAGATACACCACCAGCATCCGCTGCAGATCATGCAGCACCAGGGAGTCAGCAACCTAGCAGATCTACCAGGTAACCTAGCCCCGACCTTTGTAGGGCCTTATAAGTTAGACTTTAATTTAGATACACCACCAGCAGCCTCTGCAGATCACACAGCACCAGGGAGCTCAGGCACCTAGCTTCACCTGAGCTCTTTTCTTCTAGGTTGCTTGAAAGGACAGAGCAAAGAACCTTACCAGAGCAAGGGAAAGGATTACGGTTTCTTTTGGCTAGGCAGATTTACTGTGTGCTGTTATTTTTATTTTGTACTCACAGGGATTGTTACTGTTTGTTGCTGACATTTTATTGCTTTATCTTTCTCTGATTCAAATTGTGTGTTGCTGGGTATACCTTCTGCTGCATTATTAAAGGGTGGCCTACAGGTGTGTGCTAACAGATTACTGCTGTAATCTTCTGATTCAAATTGTCTTTTGCAAGGTATATCTTCTGTTACTGCTTTATTCTTCTCTATAGCAAAGTGTTTCTTACAGGGTTTATCTTCTTTGAAATTATTACAGGTGGTGCTTTACAGGTTTTACAGTTTTATCTGTCATGAAGATAAGCTTTCAGGGCTACCACATTTGTTGCTGGCTGTTTCTGCTCTTACCTCCTTGTTTCTTTTGTCCTTGGGTCTACTTTTTCAGCAGGGGAAGGGCCCAGCCACCCACCCCCATCCCCAACCACTCCACACTACACTCCTTTTATAGGGAAGCACAGTTGAGACATTTCCTGTGGCAAAGCAGGAAGGGGCGGATCAGAGGGGGTAGCCACACAGTGACTTCATTTACAGGGGCACTAATAATTTAACTTGTTATAACAAGTTATACAAAAACAAGCAAAATTCGAAATCAAACTTTTGCTTTCATTTTCCTCCTTCTCATTACTCTGACCAGGTTATAAACCCAGCAACTTAACTGGAATGGATATCATTAACTGCAGGTACTGTGGAACACTTTTCAGAAGGGGGAAGTTTTACGGGATTTAGGACTCTGTCCTACATGCTGGGCTATTGGAGATCTAAGGGCTCAGCTCCAAGCAGCATGGGCAGAGATTGTGCACCTCAAATTGCATATTCAAGAGGAAATATATTATAAGAACTGCCCACCATTTCCCCAACATCCAACAGAAGCACCTCGACTGCAGAGGGTAGTTAGTCTGGGAGGTTGGCAGGTGGTTAGGAGGGGCAAATCGGGTGCCCCATCACTCGGTGCTCCCCAACATATTACCTCCACAAAGCATATAAAAACTACATACAGGTATCTGCCTCTATCTCTGAAATCAAACAAAGGGGCAGAGGACACTGCATCACAGGAGCTAGCACATCAAAATCTGCCCAAAACAGGAATCAAAACAAATAAAGCAAAAAGGAAATCCAAAAAACTTCTGATCATAGGAGACTCCATGATTCGGGGAGTTGATACCAATCTCCAGCCAGGAGTAATGGTCAGATGTCTCCCAGGTACATCAGCATGGAGAGACACTGATTGCATTGCTAAAATTGTTCAGGAAGCAGGAGAAAACATTGACGTCCTGGTACACATAGAGACTAGTGATCTCACCAGCTGGGTAGTTGAGGAGACCAAGGAACACCTGACCCAGCTGGGTGACAAACTATCATCCATTTCATCCAGCATCACCTTCTCTGAGATCCTGCCAGTCTGGGAGAGGGGGGCAGATGGACAGAAGGTCAGAGAAGGGGAGATAGGGGAGCTAAACATGTGGCTCAAGGGCTGGTGCCAGAAAAAAGGACACAAATTTGTAGGGAACTGGCAACAGTCTGGGGAGCGAAAGTTCTTTAAATTTGATGGACTGCATCTGACTAAGGAGGGAGTCAGTGCATTGGGGCAGAAGTTTGATGAGTTTGCAGAATATTTAAACTAGCAAATGGGGAGAGGGGTGCAGCACCCGAAATGTCAAATAGCAAAAATACCCTTCCCCCCTCAGATAGTGGTCAAACAGGTGTTCAGCATGTTTGTACTTCATTTGCATCACCAGGTAAGGAAAAAGGTCCGGTTCCCCATACGACGCATAGGGAAAATGCCAGACCTCACCCAACAACTTACACACCAAAATCTGGCCAATGGAAAATCATGTACACAAATGCTCACAGTCTGGGAAACAAGATCCCAGACCTGCAGACAATAATGACAGAGCTAAACTGGACATAATAGCAATTAGCGAGACATGGTTTACCAGTAACCACACTTGGGAGACTTCAGTACCTGGCTATGTACTGTTCAGAAGAGACTGAGGTGCAAAAGGGGGGAGGGGAGTGGAGTGGCCCTGTATGTCAATGAAAATATCAAAGCTACAGAAATTCAGAATACACATAAGGAGCTAGAAGAACTGTGGATCACCCTGGAAACAGGAAATGGGACAGCCATACGAAATGGGGTTGTCTACAGGACTCCAGACCAGGGGGTGGACATAGGCACATTACTGTCAGAAGATATATAAAACATGACAGCTAAAGGGGAAGTTCTGATAATGGGAGACTTCAACATGCCAGATACAGATTGGTCAATACCAGCAGGAACATCTGCCAGAACTAGACATATGGTGGATTCCCTGCAGGAGGAGGGCCTGAAAACAACTGGTACAACAACCCACAAGAGATAGGGCTATCCTAGAGCTAGTACTGACTAACGGGGAAAGGATCACAGATCTCCAGGTAGAAGGTCACCTGGTGGCCAGTGACCATCATATGGTATGGTTCAATTTGGCCACTAGAACTAAATCATCCCAATCCAAGGCAAAAATATGGGACTTCAGAGGAGCTGACTTTAATAAGATGGCCAACAGAGTTAAGCTAGCCCTGGCAAAAAGAAATACAAGTGAGGGGGTACAGGCAAAGTGGGCAAGCATTAAGGATGCAATACTTGAAGCAACATCTCACTGTGTTAGAGAGAAAAGGAAGTGCAAAACAAGAAGGAAACCACTTCGGTTCTCAAAACACAGTAGCAGAAAAGGTCAGAGCCAAAAGGCTGGCCTTCAGGAAATATAAGGGAACGCAGAGGGGTGAAGACAGGTAGGCATAACAAACTTCCCTAAAGGAAGCAGGGAAGGCAGTAAGGCAGGAAAAGGCCCAAACTGAGGAAACACTAGCACAAACAGCAAAAGAAGGTGACAAGACTTTCTATAGAGACATTAGTGAAAGGAGAAAGTCCAGCGGGGGTATT
Organism: Neoceratodus forsteri; assembly: GCA_016271365.2. Taxonomy (NCBI): domain Eukaryota; kingdom Metazoa; phylum Chordata; order Ceratodontiformes; family Ceratodontidae; genus Neoceratodus; species Neoceratodus forsteri. The sequence continues at coordinate 501,405,349 of CM057455.1, forward strand.
GCTAAGATCAAAGGGGATAAGGGGGCATGTGAGGAGGAGGACCATGTAAAAGCATCTATCCTAAATAGATGCTTCAGCTCAGTATTTACTGAAGAGAAGGTAGGGCAGGGCCCACAGCTCAGCACCATGGACACAGGGGGGAGGGAGGTGTGCACTGGTCCCTTCACAAAAGAAAGGGTCCTACAAGAGCTCAATAAGCTCAGGGTGGACAAGGCAACTGGACCTGATGGCATACATCCCAGGGTACTAAAGGAGCTAAGGGTGGAACTAGCAGAGCCATTGTCAGAACTATTTAGCGAGTCTCTGCGCACAGGAGAGGTCCCAGAAGACTGGAGAAGGGCTCATGTGATCCCACTCCACAAGACTGGTAGGAGGGAGGAGGCAGGGAACTACACACCAGTCAGTTTTACCTCAGTAGTGGGCAAGATTATGGAGGCACTCCTTAAGGAAAGGATAGTGCAACACCTGGAATCCATAGGAGCACAGGATCCAAGACAGCATGAGTTAACAAAAGGAAGGTCCTGTCAAACCAATCTCATAGATTTCTTTGACTGGGTAACCATAGTGGTGGACCAAGGGAGAGCAGTTGATGTCATCTACCTTGACTTCAGCAAAGCTTTCGATACTGTTCCACATAGAAGACTGATTAATAAGCTGGGTAGGCTTGGGGTGGGTCAGAAGTTGGCCAACTGGGTGGCAAGCTGGTTGACAAACAGAAAATAAAGAGTGGTGGTAAATGGTATACAGTCAGAAGAGATGCAAGTCACAAGTGAGGTAGCTCAGGGATCAGTCCTGGGGCCAGTCCTCTTCAATATCATCATCAGTGACATTGCAGATGGACTGGAGGGTAAGGTTTGTTTGTTTGCAGATGACACCAAGATCTGCAACAGAGTAGATGTTCCAGATGGGGCTGGCAGAATAAAAAGAGATCTGGATAAACTAGCAAAATGGTCGAAACAGTGGCAACTGGGGTTTAATTCAAAGAAGTGCAAGATCGTGCACATAGGGAAGAGAGACCCTGAAGCCACCTATAGGCTGGGAGGGGAGTTACTGGCAGTCACAAGGGAAGAAAGAAACTTGGGTGTCATCATCACCGATGACCTGAAATCATCCAAGCAGACCACTAAAGCAGTAGGTAAGGCTAGGGGTGATGTTGGGGTGTATTAGTAGGGGTATCACAAGTCAGAAGAGTGAAGTAATAATCCCTCTTTACAAGACACTGGTTAGGCCCCATCTGGAGTACTGTATGCAGTACTGGAGGCCACAGTTTCACAAGGACATTAACCAAATTGAAGCAGTCCAGAGAAGGGCAACCAAAACGGTGCAGGGACTGCCTCAGAAAACATATGAGAACAGATTAACGGAGCTCAATATGTATACCCTAGAGCAAAGGAGGGAGAAAGGTGATATGATCGAAACATTCAAACACCTTAAGGGCATTAACAAGGTGAAAGAGTCTAACATGTTTCAATATAAGAAAAATAGCAGGACAAGAGGACACAGCATGAGATTAGAGGCAGGCTAATTAAGGGGTAATGTGAGGAAGTTCTTTTTCACATAAAGGGTGGTGGATGCATGGAACGGCCTACCTCAGGAAGTGGTGGCCATGAATACAGTGCAGGGCTTCAAACAGGCATGGGATAGGTATAAGGAAGCAATACAGATGAGTATGAATAGATAGGCCATTGACAGAGCAAAGGCCAATGGCACGTTCATAAAGTAGAAAAAGATATGGGCAGACTGGATGGGCCTTGCAGTCCTTATCTGCCATCAACTTCTATGTTTCTATGAGTCAGCAACCTAGCAGGTGTGTTCTACACTAACTGCAGGTGCCGTGGCACACCTCCACTGACCCTGAGGTATAGAGATTTGCAGTAATCAAGCCTTAAAGCCATAAACACATGCACCAGCATTGCCAAGTTTCCAGGGAGGATAAGGGATTTAATCCAGCTGATGTTCTTTAGATGGTAAAAGCCATTCCAAACTACTGCTAACACTTGAGTCTCAAATGTCAGTCCCTTATCCTAAATGACTCCCATATTTTTCACCTTGGTGGCAGACAAGAGCCCAGATGAAGCTCCATCTCAAACTTGGTAGGTGCCACTCCCCCCTCCTCCTCCCTTGACCCAGCTCAACTACTAGTACTTCAGTCTTGTTAGGGTTAAGTCTTAACTGGCTCAATTACATCCAGTCTTGGATCTCAGCCAGGAATCTATTCACCGCATTGACTACATCCTACATCTTGGGTGCAAAGACAACAATAGCTGGATATTATTTGCATAGGAGTGAAACCCAAGTCCATACTATTTAATGATCCTCCTCAAGAGCAGCATATATACCGCAAACAACATAGGCGAGAGGACCAAGCCCTGGAAAGCACAACAGGGCAGATCCATTGAGAGTGAAGAGAACATTCCCAACACTACCCTCTATGTTCTACCTCTGAGATAGGACTCAAACCAGCACATGATTTTGCCAAGGTGTCCTACATACTCCCTGAGCCAGTCCAATAACAGCCAATGGTCCATGATGTCAAAAGCTAAGGTGAGACTGAGAAGAACTAGAACTGACCGCTCTCCTCTATATCTTGCCCTGAGCAAGTCATTATGCACCCTGACCAGTGCAGTGTCTGTGCTATGCCTGGACCTAAAACGAGATTGGAGAGTCTCGTATACGTAAAAGGCTGTGAGATGTGTCTCAAGCTGCTGTGCAACCTATTTCTCAATCACCTTACCCAGGCAGGGCAGGTTACAGACAGGTCGATAACTTGCCATGATGTTTGAGTCAAAAGATGTTTTTTCTAAAGGGGCTTCACCAGTGTATCTTTGAATGCAAGATGCAACTGGTTGTTTCCAGTTGCATCTTTCAATGCAGCTGGGAACACCCCTCCAATAAGGAGCACCAGACAATGTCAGTCGGACAATCTCTGTGAACACTGGGTCCAGCTGCCAAACATGGCTCACTAGTAGATGTGTCAGGCCTGGATTCAGTTCACAAAATGTTGACCACAGTACAGAGATCCCCCCACTCTCGTCATCCATCGTCACTTCTCTGATCTCTCCCCATGACCGCTGAATGCCATTAGACCCATCAGCTCAAACCTGCTGAGCTGTGATGGCCCACTTGGCCAGAAACCTGACCTGTATAGAGGACACCCTGTCTGAGAAGAATCAAGCAAACTCCTCATATTTCACAGATAAAAAAGCTTTCATGAGCCCCACACAGGCTGGATGAAGAAGCCTGTCCACATTCAGATAAAGGCACAGTTGAGGCGGTTCACACTGAGGATGTGCAGACGCTAGGCAGTGGAGAAGTTGCTGTGAATCACCACTCTCCCCTGTGGATTAACTAAACAGATATAAATAATATAAAATGCTGCTTATTATGTGTTTTTTATAAAACCAAAAATGTATGCTGAAGCCGGCCTGCTGGCACAGCGGTAGAGCTACCACCTGTGACACTGACGACGTGTTTAGAAGTAAGCATGGTGCATCACAAGGTCAGCCGGGGGGAGGTTGGATGAGCATTCCAAGGACAGCTCTCCACCTCTGGGGGGGGAAGGGTTGTGGTTTCCCAGCATACTAGTAACACCCAGTTTAGATTGAGTGTTCCAGTGGCCAGGATTACCTCACATGCATAGAGGCGATGGCAGATGTCTGTGGGCTGGGAGCGGGAGTGTGTCCATCCTGTGCTGACATCATTGCATGTTCATGCATCACGGAGGAAACCATGACAGAAAATCCCAGGTAGCAGAGCTTCATGACACCCCTGGACTGCCTCCCAAATGACACCCCAGGTGTAAGCCTCGGCTGGGGCCTCTGATTGATCTTGGTCTCTCCCCACCCTCCCGGGGGAGCTCCACTATAGGGGGCAAGCTATGGGCCACCCAGATTGGATGGTCTGCAGGAAGAAACTAAGAAACTGGGAGGACGGTCCAGGTACTGATAGGGGGTATATCACCTACCCATCAATCTAGTGATAAACAGAGTTGACAAAAAAAAAAGAATGTATGCCGACTTAGTTCCTGATTTGCTATGCAAAAGGCTGAATGTTTAAGAGTTTGTTCACAGTCAGGTTATGCTACTATAGTTACCAACTTTCTCAGCAATGTTTGTGCTAACTCAAGCTCATTAATCAGGTTGTTGTGGGGTTGAGTTAGAAAGGAGAAGCACAAGGATGCAAATCTTTTGCTGACCCTCCTGTTGAGTGGCCTCTGTTCAGAGGGCAAACTGATTTCTGAAACTATCTTGTGGCAGCCTTTTTGGAATCAAAACTCACTTATCTCATTTAATGATGTTGGCTTTTGCTGTTGGTTCCCCTGCCAGCTTAGCACAGACATCAGGGCAGTTAAAAGAAGAAATGGCTCTTTGATGAACTTCTGAAGTCAAAAAAAAAAAAAGAAAAGAAACAGATGGTTTCCCAGAACAAAGAGTAAGCTTTGACCTTGTTGTTTTATCACTATTCGCCCATAGTGACTGATAATTGTACATTTTGGTCTACATGCCAAACTATATGTTAACTGCTGAAGCAACGGCTGAAGTACCAGCTTTAATTTACATTTGATGATGTTCATTTTGGACTGCAGTTAATTTTCTGCTCAGTGGGCTATCTGTCTGAAATTCCACCTATAAATGCGAGAATTTCACTGCACCAAAGCAACTGCTTTTAAGTAACAAAATTTTCTCTATATTGTGACTGACAAAGTGGCAGAAGCAGAGCCACTGAAAACCATATTAACTCAGAGGGTCCATTTCCTCCAGTGGTCTTCAGTTTTAAGACAATGGGGAAGAGAAGAGGTTGCAAGAGGCTTTTAAGGGACAAAGGTTACCTGAGCAACTTGGCCAACCACATCAGACTTCAAACAACACCTGGTAGTGGCAATGTATGAACAAAATATTTTTGCTGCCATTTTACTACCACTGAAAAACAAGGTTGAACTGGCAAATTTACCCAAGATATTCCTGACTTATTGAAATTAATGTAAGTTGACAAAGACAGGGCTGTGAAAGGAAAGGGAAAATAAAGAAAAAGCTTAACCTTATAAAACAGCTTGCACTGTACAAGACTTGAAGTATTCATAGCTCAAATTTCACAGCCCCCCCCCCCCAACAAATACCTTCAGTGTAAAGTTAAAAGGCTCAGGGAGACTGGAAGGGGAAAGCAAATCCATACCACCCAGTAAGTCTGACCTCAGTGGTGGGTAAAATAATGGAGGTATTGCTTAAGGAAAGGGTAATGAATTACTGGAAAGCAAGCGGGCAACTTAACCCAAAGCAGCATGGCTTCATATCAGGATGTTCATGCCAAACAAATTTGATAGAATTCTTTGACTGGATTACAAGAGAAGTAGACTGGGGGCAGCAGTGGATGTGGTGTATCTGGACTTTAGTAAAGCCTTTGATGCAGTTCCACACAGAAGGCTAGTCAACAAACTGGAGCAAGCTAGCATTGGTCACAAAGTAGTTAAATGGATCACAAGCTGGCTGCAAGGCAGAACACATAGGGTTATGGTAAATGGCACCATGTCCCAAGAGGGGAAGGTGTCAAGTGGCACACCACAGGGGTCAGTACTAGGCCCCATCCTTTTCAACATATTCATCAGCGACATCGCTGAAGAACTAAAAGGGAAAGTCTGCCTCTTTGCAGATGATACAAAGCTCTGCAACAGAGTGGACACTCAGGAAGGGATTGCAGAAATGGATGCAGAACTCAGGATGCTGGAGGAACGGTCCAGGAACTGGCAGTTGAGATTCAACGGCAAAAAATATAAAGTCACGCACTTGGGTAGAAAGAACCCATGCATGAAGTATGTCCTGGAGGGGCAGCTACTAGAAGAAAAAAAGCTGGAACAGGATCTTGGTGTCAAGATGTCAAATGATTTAAAGGTAGGGAAGCAATGTGAAAAAGTGGCACTAAAGGCAAGCAGCATCCTCTGATGTGTTGGTAGGGGTATTACCAGTAGGAAGTGTGATGTATTATTTATTTTATTATTTACTTATTACAGAATCGGAATTACAAACCTTTGAGCTAAGAGCTCATTTACAGAGGGTCCTTGTCAATCAAAGGAAGGCAACAATTATACGAGTTGGAAATAGCAAATGCAGCTAATAAGCATTGTCATAAACATATTAGTAACACATTAACAAACTCAAATAATACAAGAAATTGAGTATTAAAGACAGAGGCAAATTGTAAAGTACAGTCTTAACACAGAGTACATAAGGAACAAAACACGAGAAGTAAAAATAAGGTGCTAACAGTTCAGTTAGGTACCCACAAATAGCAGCTAAGAAGCATTGTCATAGGCAAGAGGATGCCAAGGTAGAAACATCTCAGTGAATGTGTAGCAGGCAATAGGTAAGAGAGTGGGGAGGCCGATTCAGCAGAGTATGCATGGATATAGTCTAGTAGGTTACACAGATAATGCCCTGGGGGTTAGGTAGAGCAGTAGCAGTGTGTAGGTTGGGTGATGGAATTCTGAAGTTTGGATTTGAGGTGACTAATGCTGTTGAGGCTGGTGATGGCTTGAGGGAGCTCGTTTAGTCAGGTGGGTGTCCTGACTGCAAAGGCATGACTCCCTAGGGCAGTTCTTCTGAATGGCACCACAAGAGCATGTTTTGTAACACTTCTCATATCATGTTTAGAAGGGGCAGGACAGAATAAACCCTGTAAAGAAGGTGGTGCAAGCCCAAGCAAGGCTTTCATCCCCAGGAGGCAGGAGTGGAGTCAGATTCGATCCTTAAGAGGAAGCCATTTTGTTCTAATGTACAGATCGCAAGTGCGCTTAAGGCGATCAGCATCTAAGACAAGTCTGCAGGCTTTGTTTAGGGTGGTGTAGACTCTGTGTAGGCTGGTGTTGGAGGCTGCACCATAGACCACAATTCCATAGTCTAGGATTGGTAGGATTGTACCTCTGATGGTTTGATACCTGGCCTCTGGAATGAGGCAGGACCGAAGCCTGTAGAGGGCCCCTAACTTCCTGTTAGCGGCGGTGGTAATAGTATGAATATGTTCGTTCAAGGCAAGAGACTCGTTGTTAGTGATCCCCAGGTACCTGAAGAAGGACACTTGCTCGAAGGCAGAGTGAGAACTGTCATTTATGATGAAGGGTGCAGTAATTCTTCTCTTTTGAAGTCCAGCAGAGTATTGTCTTTGTTTTTTTGCTGTTGAGCACTACTAGGCTGTCCTTAAACCAGTCCTGTAGCATGTCAAAGTTGTGCTGCAGGTACTTGGTAAGAGTCTCTTGGCACAAATCATGCAGAAAGGCAACCATGTCATCTACATAGAGCAGGATCCTAGCCGAAGGGCATGCCTCTGGGAGATTGTTCACAAAGAGGCTGAACAAGAGCGAGCCCAGTATAGAGCCCTGGGGGACCCCTATGGTGACTTCACAAGCCTGGGAGACCACTCCGTTACTTTTTACCCTCTGGGAGCATCCAGTTAGGTAGCTAGTGAACCACTTGACTGTGCCCAAGGACAGCCCCAGGGAATCTAACCTATGTAACAGCAGCTGATGATCCACAAGGTTGAAAGCCTTGGTAAGGTCTATATAGATAGCTCCAACTAGCTGGCCTTGGTCAAGTGCTCCTTGCACGTAGCCTGTGAAATCAACTAAAGCAGTACTCGTGCTATGCATCTTGCAACTCATGTTGCTGTGGGCAGAGGAGGTTGTATCTGTGCAGATGGTCTGTGAGCTGGTCAACTATAATTCTCTCTAGTGCTTTGGAGAGTGGGGACAGTATGGAGATAGGTCTGTAATTAGACACAGTTGCCTTATCACCTCCTTTTAGCACTGGGGTTACAAGAGTGGATTTCCAGGTAGAAGGGGAAAGTGGACAAGCAGAGAGAGATTATTTCTTTATTTCTTTAAGTCTAGGATTACAAACCCCTTTGAGCTAAGGCTCTTTTATTTATTTTTATTTATTTAGTTTTTGTTGACCGGGTAAGTGCACTAGACAAATCCTGCCTATTTTCAGGCACGACCCGGGGGAGGGGGATACAGATGAATGCCAACTGACCTTGAACCAGATTAAGCTGTTGGTGGTATTTTTAGTGAATGAGGGAAATTTGACCAGGGGACCGGGGAAATTCCCCTACTCTTTTCGATAAGTGCCATGGGATCTTTAACATCCACCTGAACTACCACCAATCCAGGCAGATGGGACCTCGGTTTAACGTCTCATCCGAAAGACGGCACCTCAGAAGTGCAGCACCCCTCTCATGCTGCACTGCAGTGTCAGTACTGGGATATTAACCTAAGTGCCAGATGTGGGAACTGAACCCACAGCCCTCTGATCTCCCGGCCTCAGAGGCGAGTGTGCTACCTACTGAGCCACTGACACTACTACAAAGGACACTTTACAAAGGTTCCACGTCAGGGACAAGACAATACAGTGGTACACAGCGGAGCAATAATGTAATAAGCAAATAAAACAAGTGCTGGTTTAGAGCAGATAAAACAGACTTAGCATACAGCTTCATAATAATAATAGCAGAGCCTACCAGAGGCAGTTGTCAAGTTGTGCATTGGTGTGGGAGTGGAGGGGGAGAAGGGATGAGGGTGGATGGGGGGGAAATGGTAGTAGGGAGTGGAAAGATGGGAGGGTACAAAGGAGGGGGCACCATGGCTAGGGCTGCTGGACAGAGCTGAGGGGTTCCAGCTAGATATGACAGTTGCAGGTGCTGAAGGCAGGGAGGTGGAGACATAGCCTTGATTTGAATTGACCAAGCGTGGAAGCAGAGGAGATGTCAGTGTTAAGGTTATTCCACCAACAAGGAGCCCGGTAGGCAAATGAGCACTGACCCATGGAGGTTCTGCAGAGTGGTACCAACAGGTGATGAGACTCTGAGCCTCTTGTGTGACGGGGGTTAATACTAGGGCTGAGGAGTGATAAGACCCCAGGGGGTTCCAGGCCCAAACTGGTCTTCTTAGCCATGGTGCAGGTTTGGTATTTTATGCAATTAGATAGTTGCAGCCAGCCAGACTGAGCGTAGAGGTCACAGGTGTGGGTTAGGCAGTGGGACCCAGTGATGAGGCAACATGGTTTGTTGAGCAAGGTTTAGATACATCTGAGAGCAGTAGAGGTGGCTGAGCCATAAATGATGAGGCCATAATTGATGATGGGGACAATTAAGCTTTGCACAGGAAGGCGCAAGGCAGCAGGAGTTAAGCTGGACCTATGCCTGTAGAGAAGGCCAAGCCTTAAATTGGCTGCCTTAGCGACATTGTCAATATGGGATGTGTAGGACAGGTTACTGTCAAGGGTGATCCCTAAGTATTTGAAGGTTAGAACCTGTTCAAGGGTTGAGCCATGTAGGTTAGAAATGATCAGTGGTGGTGTTCCTTGTTTGCTGTGGGAGATATGGAAAAGCATAGTCTTGGTTTTTTTGTAGTTGAGAATAAGCTTCTGTGAACTAAACCATTTTTCCACAGATGAGAATCCAAATTGTAGCTTTTTTTTTGCGGGGAGTGCTGGTCCTTATCGGATGAGAGAATTATGGCGTCATCTGCTTAGAGAATAATTTGTTTGGGGCAGGTCTTTGGGAGGTTGTTCAGAAAAGGAAAAAGAGAAGTGGTCCCAGTATAGAGCCCTGGGGGACTCCCGAACGGACTGGCAAAGCGTTGGAGAGAGTGCCTGCAATCTTTACTCATTGCGATCTGTTTAACAGGTAACTTTGGAACCAGGCAGTAGAGTCAGGGGAGAGCCCTGCAGCTGAGAGCTGGCCCTGAAGCAGTTTGTGGAGAATGGTATCAAAAGCCTTTGTTAAGTCGATGAAGACCGCTCTGGTAAGGCAGCTGTTGTCTAGGGAATTGAGGATTTCTTCGGTAAATTTCATAAGGGCAGATGTGGTGCTATGCCCTTTTCTAAAGCCATATTGCTGGGGACACAGGATGTTGTGGTTGTCCAGATAGCATGTGAGTTGGTCGGCAACAATGCGTTTGAGTGCCTTGGGGGAGGAGTAGTATGGAGATTGGTCGGTAACTTCCATGGTGAGTCTTGTCCCACCTCTTGTGTATGGGAGTGACGATGGCGGATTTCCATAAGTCAGGGAACTGTCCTAGGCAGAGGGAGAGGTTAAGGATCTTGGTGAGAGGTCTGATAACTTCGTCAAGCATGACGGACAGCATTTTAAGGTCCAATGAGTCCCCGCTATACCTTGTGTTGGCATTGTCCTTGCAGACATACTTGCGAGCTTCATGCAGCTTGACTGATTTGAAATAGAAGGGTGGGTAGGGGGTAGAGTAGGGAGCGTTGTAAGTGTCAGATTCAGTGAAGAAGTCAGGGGGGAGAACAGAGCTGAGGTCAATGAAAGTGGTATTGAAGGTGTTGGCGATAGTTGTAGGGTCAAGTGTGATAGATCCATCGATGCTAAGCATAGTTGGGGAGGTTTTTGGCTGTTTACCAATCACTTCCTTGATGTTGTTCCAGAAAGATTTACCATTACCCCAAGTGTTAGTGAGGACTTCCCTGTGATAGTTGCTTTTGTGTAATTTAATGGCCTTAGTGCAGTCATTCCGCGGTCGCTTGGAGTTCTGGATGGCCGTTGGTGATTCAGAGTCAGGGGCCAAGAGCCAGAGGTGGTCCCTAGATTTTAGCCATGCTATTAGGTCAGCGGTTAGCCAGGGGTTGCAGAGGGACTTAACTTTGTGCTTTTTGTAGGGGGCGCAGATATCACAGGCTTGGTTGAAGATGGAGATGAAGGAGTCCAAGGTAGTATTGACATCATTTGCCTTGAAGATTTGTGTCCAGTCACAGTTTCTGAGTTGAGATTTCAGGAGATTCAGGTTTTCTCGAGATAGGATTCTACTGGTGACGGCCGATGGTGGGGGTTTGTGGAATTTGTTGGACCACACACAGGTGACAGGAGAGTGATCAATGAGGAAACCTAGAAAGATTGAGATATTGGAGATTTGGTCGGGGTGGCTGGATAAAATCCAGTCGAGTAAAGAGCTGGTACCAGTTCTGTAGTTGTGCCTGGTAGGGAAGTCGACCAGTTGTGCGAGGTGAACAGAAGAGATGGCGTCCTTGAGGCCTCCAGGATCAGGGGCAAGCCAGTTTATGTTAAAGTCCCAAAGCATGATTAACTCAGAGTCAGGTGGGCTGCATTCGGGGTAAATTCCAGGACAGCATTTAGGCCTTTCACTTGGTCTTTAGGGGAGATGTAGACTGTGGCAACTGTGAGTACTTTACCATGGGCTCCAAGTATGATGTGGATTGGGAGGATTTGAGCCTGTGAGCCTGAGGGCGGGGCAGTTATGGGGTGGCCCAGGAGGGAGTCTTAAAGGTATAATGCACAGCCCCTCCCCTCTTTTAGCCTGCCAATCTAGCCTGAAAACAGTGTAACCTGGCAGGACAATTGCGTAGTCAGGAATTTTGGATGTGAGCCAGGTTTCGACCACTAAGATGACTTCAGGCTTATGCAGGTTTGCGAAGACTTGTAGGGCATCAAGCTTGGGAAGGAGACTGCAGATGTTTAGGGAAGCAAGGGCGAGTACTCCAGTGTGTTTTAAATTCTTTGATGGCCCATTGGTTGGGGACCAGGTTTAGGGTGAATACTCCCCTGACAGAAGTAGCAGCAGGAGTAGACGTTTTAAAAGACAATCGCAAGGCCCTGATGGAGAGTTTATGAGATCACACAGTGCTGTTTGTCCGAGTGGGCTGAAGATGTTTCTCCCAGAGAGGCATCACAAATTGTAGTAGAGGGACCAGTGGTAGAGGGTCCCAGGGACCTTGTGTGGACGATCCTGCGTGTTGCCACTTAAAGCAAAAATAGGGAGCAGGGGTGTGGGGAGGGGAAAGGAGAGGGTGCCTGTGGGATTGTGGGTAGAATTGAGCTGGTAATTGGACTGGGGGGAGGGGTAGCAGGCCCCCGGGAGGTAGCAGAGTGGATGGAGTGACAGGAGAATAAGTAATCAAAAAAACATAATGTTGAGATTGTTTGGGCAGATCAACTACCGTGAGTAAGAGTCACGGACAGGAAGTAAGGGAGCACACAAGAAAGAAGGAAGGGATAAGGAGTGAGTCACAGTAGAAGGGGAGAGAGAGAGAGAGAGAGAGAGAGAGAGAGAGGTGGGAGGTCAGGCAGAAGTGGGATTGGTGGAGCTGTGAACAGAAAAGATGGGACCAATAGGGAAAGGGGAAGGGTGGCGGCTAGGAAGTGGGTGGGGATAAGACTATTTAACTAAAGGCTGGAGGGGGGAGGGGGGCAGGCAGAAAAAAGTGGCATTTCACAATGCTTCTCTATTGGTGCAGAAGCCCAGAAACAGTGTTAAAAAGGCGGACCAATCCTTGGCAAAGCCGTAAAAGCCTAGTCCAATCAGAAGCGTCAGAAAACCGCAGTAGCCAATGGGGGTGACACAGAGCTGTCCCGGTGGGGTCTGCAGTTTAACCTAGCTTCAGGATCTCTTACGGTGGCCGTTGGTGGTGGTGAGGGCAGGTGGGTAGCTTCCTGAGCTGTAGCTGCTCCGGTGGCAGAGGCGAGCCCGATTCAAGGGCCAAGATCTGCGGGGAGAGGGGAGGAGAGATTAAGCAGCTTTGTTATTGGTATGATGACCTCAGATAGAGCAATGGCCACCAGTTTCATATCAACACTATTGCTGCCCATCCTAGTTTTGCCCAGCACTCTAGTTGGGTATTTTTTTGTTTCCTAAGCAGTTACGTGTTTGAAGTAGAAGTTAGGGCTTGTACTGACATCAGGTCTGGAATTAGGAAAGGAGGTAGCTGGTACTCCAGTTGGGTACATCGCTGATCTGGGGGGGAGGACTGAACTGTAACCTGAGAATGCTGTGTTAAAGGTATTGGCCATGGTATCATCCTCTAGTATTACCTCACTGTTATGCTGAAGCATGGGTGGGGGGGGAGACCTGTCATCTGACCCTAGAAGATTCTTTAATGAAGTCCAGAACTTCTTCCCATCACCCCAGCATTGAGCCTACTGGTTTGTGTGGTACATGGCCTTGGCCTGCTGGATTTCCCATGTACACATGTTACAGGCCACCTTGTACCTTTGCATATCTGCAGTTGCTCCCCATCTCCCTGGCACAGTGTAACCCTCCCACTGTATAAGACTCTGGTGAGACCTCACTTGGAGTACTGCATGCGTTCTGGAGACCTCACCTAAAAAAGGACATAGATCATCTGGAAACTGTGCAAAGATGTGCCACCAAAATGGTGCAGGGTCTGCACCACAAAACATACAAAGCTAGACTCAGCCATCTAAATTTATTCTCCCTTGAGCAGAGGAGGAACAGAGGAGACATAATTGAGACATTAAAATTTGTTAAAGGTATCAACACAGTACAAACCAGAACCTCTTCTGGGAAAAGAGGGCTGCATGTACTAGAGGACACAACATGCACCTGGTGGGAGGTAAATTCAAAACAAATTTTAGGAAGTACTTTTTCATGGGGGGGTGGTGGACCCTTGGAACAGTCTGCCACCGGAGGCAGTGGCAGCCAAGACGGTCAGTGAATTCAGACAGGCATGTGATAGACAATATAGTTATCTTAGCAAGACAAATTGATAGTGGGGGGGGGGGGTAGAAAACCTGGGCAGACTAGATGGACCACACAGTCTCCTTCTGCTGGCAAATTCTTATATTCGGTTGATTTGGGTCAGCTTGAGATATAATAATAATAATCACAAAATACTTGTTTGGATGGCCTAGATAAGTGCACAAGCCTGGACCTGAATCTTTGGGATTACCTAATAAAATCAAATAGAATCCTGCGGGGGATGAAGACTTAAAAGAGACTAAAAGACTGAGCAAGCTACTTAAACATCAGGAAAAAGGAGAAAAGGAATCAAGATAGGAAAAACAGGAAAAAAGGAGAGAACAAAGGTTCAGGAGGACTGAAAGGGGCAAGCAAGTACATATTTCTTGCCTGAGCTACAGCCAGTAATCAACCACAATTAGTGCAAGCCCAGTTAAATTTCAATAAGCTTGAACCTGAAGCTTGGCCGATGAAAAATCAAGCTGAGCCAGACACAGACACAAAAACGAGAGAGAGAGAGAGAGAGAAGAAGAAGAAGAACAAACACTGTGTTAAACCCAGTCAGATAGTGGAAGATACAAATAAAGAACATAACAGCAGAATCATCCTGCAGAAGAGTTTTACTGACCTCATGAACCCTGCATTTGAAGATAAAGTAGTAAGGACCATTGTGATATCCCCCCAAAAATGACCAGACTATAGGTGAGCCCAATGCACTCTCATAAGAAGCTCACTTGAGCTCCAGTTCTAGTAAAGAAGATTAACCTACTTCATGGACACTACACATTTAACCAATAATTCATCAATGCAGGAAAACTTAGACAACATGAAAGATCTTTCAGAAATTATCCAAAAAATTCACAAAGTGATTGACAAATTAGAGTCAAAAGATGATGGGTATCTAAAAAAATTACAAATGTAGAAGAAAGCCAATCTTCACTTGAAGATGACCTGAAACCAATTACTGATGAAATCCAGAAACTTAAAACTCAGGTGCAACAGATTAGGGCTGTGCATGGGCCGAATAGTATTTTCCAAATACCACGAATAGTAGGCTTCCTGAATATTCGGATACATTTTCCGAATAGTTCACTATTCGGCCACTATTCGGGAACTACTATTCGGTGAGATTTCCAAGTCCCTCAGAGCTTTGTTGGCCAATCAAAAACTGTTTCTTGAGCTCGAAGGCAAGCACACCATGTGACTTCCTCACTCTGAGCTGGTAGAAAACAAGAGACAGTGGTTTCTGAGAGCCGCTCTGCAGTACTTTTGAGACCTTAAACCTGCTAAAAAAGAAATAGATTTTTGCTTCACAGGCTTTTTTGGGTCAGTATAGAGTTTTTGATCAGTGTCAGAAAAGCTATGTTTAGCTTTCTGGCAGGTATTTTGTCCTTATTGCTGTACTCAGTTACAGGGACTAGGAGGGCTGTCTGCTAACACTCTTTCTCTGCTGCTGTCTGACATAGCTCCAGTGTGATTTTTTTGGGTGAAGTACATTTTTTTTTGTTGTTTTTATGTTGCTTGCATGCATGTGCAAGAAACATAGTGCCATCATCCGACTTTTCGGAGGTGTGGCACCCGTCTTCCAATGCAGTCAGTGTGTTTGCAGGCGCAGCCCCAGTTCCTCAATAACTGCTGCAGCTATCTATGACAAGTTGAAAATGCAGTGGCATACAGTTGAAGGGAGGCTCTGCTTGAGTGAGCAGAGCTCCCCTCACACACACACCGTCGCCTTCCTCCCCCCCACACTGTCGTCCGGCCGAGTGTGCCTATCCTCCGTCGGCCACACCCCCCAAACATTCAGGTGCCACACTGGGTGCCCACCAACATGGCAAAATGTTTGATGGCGATGGGGTGCCCAATCCCCGTCATGCACGCCCTCCCAAAAGCATCCAGGTGCCATGGGCCACCCCAGCATGGCAAAATAATGTTATGGCTGATGGGGGTGCCCAATCCCGCCGGCTCCAGTCCCCAACAGTCTTCCAGCTGCCATGCTGGGAGCCCACCCCAGTGTGGCAAACGTCTCTCGTAGTCTTCGTCCCTCGTAGTCTTAGTAAAAAAAAAACTGTAAATACAAAAACTGTCCTCGGCTCTTCTCCTGCCCCCTCCCACAACCCGCTCCCACCCACTGTACCTGCCTCCCCACACCCCTCACCCTTGCCTCGGGACCTCGCGCGATGATCTTGGCGGAGGACCAAGGAACCGTCTGCACTCTTCAAAGCCGACCCTTGAACTGAGAAATGCAGTAAGCTGTATAATGGGATAGAAGGTTTTCAACTTTGTTGCATATCTCAGGCATTTTGGGAATTTTGGGCCCAAATTTTCAACATGGGGTTTTTGGGACCCCTCCTCATGAATTCTTGCACTGTCATGGTGTTAATCAGGCCCAAAGGGTGATTTCACGGTCACTGTGTGAAATCACCTTTTGGGACTGATTAATGAAACGACACTGCCAGTGTTCATAAGATGGGCTCTCCAAAAATCTATGTTGAAAATTTGGTGAAAAAATTCCTAAAAATGACTGTTTTACGAGCGTGTGTTGCGCAGTTCCTATGCACACTCATAAGTTCGCAAATTTTTAATATTTGCACTCCAGATTTTCAACATTGCCATTTTACCACACCTCCTTATGAGCAGTACAGCTGTCATTTTTCACATATCGCTCAAAATGTGTTTCTGTGCATGTAGTGCACAATGGCGTATTCAATGTGTGCAATCAATGTTTGGGACAGATTAAGAAAATCACAGTGACACTGTTCATGAGCTTAAAATGGCTATGTTGAAAATTTGGTGAAAAAATTCCCTTCAGACGTTCTGCAATATTACTAATGAAGACATTGAGCAGAATGGCCCCAGGACTGATCCCTGCAGCACCCCACTGGCGGCCCCCTCTCCCTAGACTGCACACCATTTACCACCACTCTCTGCCTCCTGACTGTTAGCCAGTTTCTAACCCAGTTTACCACCCTTTCCCCCATGCCTAGTCTACCCAGCTAGTTTATCAGCCTCCTATATGGGATGGTGTCAAAGGCTTTGCTGAAATCAAGGTGAGCGTTGTCCACTGCCCCACCCTGATTCACTTCCTTTGTCACCCAGTCAAAGAAATCAACCAGATTTATCTGACATGATGTCCCCACTGTGAATCCATGTTGTCTATGGTCCTGGGCTCTGATGGCATCTAGATGCCCCACTATCCTTTCTTTAAGCAATGTCTCCACGGTCTTCCCCACTACTGAGGTGAGGCTGAACTGCCTATTGTCCCTGCCTCCTCCCTGCTGCCAGACTTGTGTAGAGGGACCACATGTGCCCTCCTCCAGTTCACTCATGTTGAATGACTCAGTGAATATGGCTGCCAGAGGTACTGCTATCTCCCTTCGCAGTTCTGTTAATATCCTTGGGCATATGCCATCTGGTTCCGTCGCTTTGTCCACCTTCAATTTAGTGAGCCCCTGCAGAACTCTTTTTGCCTTTGAATGGACTATTGTCCACCTCTTCACCCCCTTGGCAACTGCTGTACTGCGGTGGCCCTTGCCCCTCCCACTTTTTTCTGAATACTGAACGGAAAGGCACAGTGGATGTCTTGGGAGGAAGGCATGGAACTATCACTTCCAAATGCCTGAACAGCACATACAAGCAAGCAACATTCGGCACTGACAAATGCTTGTTTTTTTGGCTGTGATCTGGTTCCAGGCTTAGTTCCCTGCATGACTGATGAGAGTGTCTGCTAACTCCCCCTCCTGCAGGTCATTGCTTATGATTTGCTGTATATGTGCATAATATTTGATTTTGTGAGGCTTCACCCTGCATGTGCATGCTTAATGTCTTTTTTCATGAGGCAGGGCAACACGTGTGCACAGCTGTGTGCACACAGATTTTGAAATAAACTTCTTCAGTTCTAAGCCAGTCAGGCTTGACTCACTGAATTATTATTGTTAGTCCTCTGGTTCTGGGGATAGATCCCTATACACATGAGGAGTGTGTTGACTGACTCCTCCACTCCCCAACTTCTACAGCCCACTGCACACAATTAACCTGTGCTTGTGAAAAATACCCCCCTACGAGTCTGTGCCTTGTGTGCACATGCATTTTTTTTGTTTGTTTGTTGTTGTTTTGTTAATTAAACCATTGCACTTAGTGGGGCAGGCTTGTCTCACTGAGTTAACGGTATGTCATCTGTCTGTTCCTTGCTCGGTTCCATGTTTGACTAAATAGGTTGACCATTTCTTCCCCTTCTTAGTAGCAGTGTTTTTCTTTACTGCTACTTTTCTGTGGTGCAGTATAACTGGAAAGGTTGGTGTATTACTGTAGTTCCACAAGCACTAAGTAAAGCATCACACACACAGGCACTGCGTAGTAATAGTTTGTGTTTTACACAGCAGCCACTAGTGACCTGATCCATCATGTCTTTAGCAATCTTGTAAACATGCTTGGTCCAGCCCCAGCAAAGCATCTGCACTGCTGGCCCCAAGTGGTGAGGGACAGGATGATAGACCACAAATATACAGCACATCCACACAATTACTGCTAGTGTTGTTCCTGGGCTGCCAAACCCGCTAAACAATTTATGTAGAACAAAGGAAGCACTCAGCGGGGGCAGTAACATCATACAGTTAAGAGCAGTGGAGCAGAAAGTTGCAAATACATTTGTTTGTGCTAAGGCTGGAGGATGCCAATAGAGCTCTGGTGCTTTGACCAGAACCTGATCTTTGTCAGGGTGCATTTTGGGAGCATACAAACACACTATGAATATACAAAAACACAAACTATAAATAAGTGAAGTTAAAATGAATGCTACTGAGATGCCCTTGTAACAAAACAATCCACAACTAACAAAACCAAGGATGAAACACTGCATCAAGATTATAAAACAGTTCATACAGTGGTTAGAGGCAGTACGCAATACAGTATCTTGCAAAATTACTGCAAAATGCTACAGTATGCTGCAAGGAGCAGTGTAATTTCACGGCAATTAAGCCCTATAGCAACCCAATATTGTGTGGCATGTCATTAACTGCAAACTACTGAATTGGATCTTGTCTTGCTCCACTGTATATTATTGATACATAATACAATTCCACAGAAGGTGATGAGATAGACTACATAGACAATGACATACAGGTGTCTCTCTTTATTCGGTGGCCTCAAATATTGTTCTCGCCAAGCAAGCCTTTTAGTTCTTACAGCATTGGCAATAGTACTACTGCTACTAATACCATTAGCAGTAGTACTACTACAAATGTCACCACCTGTTCCATCTGTACGTTCACTGTCACATCCTGTTGTGCTGTAGTGGGGGGGGCATTAGAGCATACATGCTTTGTGCAGGAAGTAGCAGATACGACCACTAATGTTTTCATTGCTACCACTATGGCTGCTACATCCACAGCCAGTGTGCTTCCCACCACCACCGGTGCCATTCTTACAGCAGCCACCCTTTAAGTTGTCACCACTACTGCAGCAACTGCTACCACTATTCCTATGCCCATGGCCAAAGCACCTTCTACCCCGTGTCTGTGACCATGAACACCCTCTGGTGCTGACCCAATGCAATACTTGATATCATTTTCAGAGTGCTATGTATGTGGTGTGGTGGATCACATGTGCCACATGAAGCTTGCGTTGCATTATTAAGAGCTCTATGTTGGTGGTTGAAGTGTCATTCAGATGTATATGGTATACCAGGTTCAATAGGTGGTTAATGGTGTCACTGAAGTGCTTTTTTAAAGTTTCCTTAAATAAACACCTTTTCTGGCCTAATACCGAATACTTGGGACCGAATACCGAATATTCGGGGAAAAGATATTCGCACAGCCCTACAACAGATGCCTTTAAAGCGGGATAACCATGATAACCAAGAACATGGAGTCAGAAGGAAAAATTTTAGTTTTTGGAATCTGTACAGAAAAGGAAAAAAATAGCTCATTACCAAACATTGTATCTGTAATTTTTAAGTCACTCTCAATAATAGAAGCAGATTCCTCCAGAAATAGAGAGAGTTCACTGGATTGGACAAAATGCAAATCAATGGGGGGAAGATGAGACATGCCCTGTAAGACTTCTAAGGAGTGACAAGTGAAAATTAATTAAAGCAGTTTCTCAGAACAAAGATTTTATATATCAAGATTTTAACACAAGCATCAGGCAAGACTTTTCCCAGGAACTGTAGAAATTGTGAAGACAGTACTCGAATATCCAAAAGATCTTGCGGTATAGAAAAATTAAATTAAATTGACTGTGATCTATCCTGCAAGGCTGAAGATTTTTTTTGACTAGTCAAATCTTTGTCTTTGTCTATGATAACAAGGAAGCAACCTACTTGGATCTAAAGATTAGGTTGCCATGCCTATTTATCTGAAATTGTACTGATTGCTTGTCACATCCTGCAGAATGCTGAGGTAGGCTGTAGGTGGTGGTGGTAGTGGAGGGGGAGGTTGATCTTTGTTACTGACCCAAGAAAGAAATGCCTAATGTTAATGCTGTATTAAAGCAGACCAAGAGTAGATGGCCATTAGATTAGTCAAAATATGGGTTTATTTCAGATATGTGTTTAACTAAAGTAAAAAGTTGAAGGTGAGAAGGGTCATGGGAGGTGATATCAGGGAAACTTTTCTGATACTTTCTGAGACTTTTCAGCAGGGAAGAGGAAGGGTAGACAATAGCCTTCACTATTGCAGGTGGGCCAAGTACAAGAGAATAAATTCCTGAATCCGTCCTTGGCATCTAGGGGCAGGGATGGGAGGGTGGTGTAGTGAGTAAGTGGGCATTAAAACAAAAATGAAATGTAAATGCAGCTCCAAAATGTAGAAAGGGGAGCAACTTTAGCAAACTGGTTACATAGTGTCTGCTCAGGAGGCCTACTCTTTTTTGATGTCAGGATATAATATTTGTTTTTAACCTGGAATATTATTTTATTTATTTAAAACTTGGTAACCGGGAAAGGCACACTTAGCTGAAGCTCATTTCCAGGTGTGACATGGGGAAACAGGAAATCAGGGAAACAATACATACAAAGGGATGCAAGAATCAGAACGATTGTACAATATAATATAAACGTATCATAATACAATAGCAACATTAGAAGAATCGATGATTACATGTTACTCAGAAGTACAGACATGACGGTTCAGTAGGTAATCATTTTTTATTTTAAATTTTGATGACCGGGTAAGCCCATTGATCCCTTTTTCAGGGATGACTTAGGATTAGTTACACATATAATATTCCATACAGTAAGTGCATACATTAGGTGGAAGGAATGAGCAGCAGTCCTAGAACAGGCAAGGTGAACAACTGAAACAGGATGAAGTGAAAAATATGCAGCCATATACAGAAAGCCATAACATGAGGGAAAACATACTACTAATTGCATAAATTCAGTCATTAAGTGACACAGAATATTGAAATAATGTCGGGAAAAAAAAATAGAACTCACACTCCTGAAAGAGACTTATTTAAGTAGCAAAGAATCACTGAAACTGAAAAAAGAGATGATTAGAGAAGTGTATTTTTCCACCAGGATGTAATAGAAACAAGCATTTGTCAATGCAGAATGTTTACTTGCTGGCGTTGGCATTGGTAGTGTAGGAGTTAGAGAGCTGCATAATAGGAAAGGCAGTGAAGTGTTGAACTGAAGCCAACCCCGCCACCACCTTGCAGAGACTGACAGGCATTGGGGTGTGCCTTTGGGTCATCAGGCATAATGGCCACGCCATTTCACCACACCCTACCCTGCAGACACCGACACGTGTCATGATGTGCCTTGGGTCTTTGGCCCTTATGCTCACCCCATTCCATCAGGAAATATGCTGAGATGGGTGCTGTATAGAAGAAAGGGGTGAACTTTGGGGCCAAAGAGTCCAAGGCACACCTCGATGCCTCTCACTGGCTGCAGGGTGTGGAGTGGTATGAGCATTACAGGTGAGAATCCCAAGTCACACCCCTGATGCCTGTCAATCTCTACAGGGTGTGGCGTTATGGTCGGAAACCCTAACGCCTCAGGCGTTCGTTGGCATTTAACTCAAATTTTCAACATGGATTTTTTGTGACCCCCACCTTATGAACAGAGTCAATATCAGTTCGTTAGCCGAAAGGTGATTTTGCACAGTGACTACGCCATTTGGCACCACAGGTGTGAAAACATATTTCAAACAGGATGTGAAAAATGACAGCTGTACTGTTCATGGGGAGGTGCAAAAAATGACAATGTTGAAAATCTGCAGTAAAAATAATAAAAAAACTGGTGAAGTCAAGAGTGTGCGTAGAAACTGTGCAATGCACACCCATAATGTAAATAGTTTGGGGATTTTTTTACAGCAGATTGTCAACACAGGTATTTTGGAACTTCCTCTCATGAACAGTGTCACTGTGATTTTCTTAATCTGTCCTGAACAGTGATTTCCAACAGCGACCACGCATTTCTGCGCTGGAAGTGCGAAAACACATTTCGGCCATGGTGTGAAAAATGCCAGCTGTACTGTTCATAAGGAAGTGTGGAAAAATGCCAGTGGTGAAAATCTGTACTGAAAATATTAGAAATCCATGAACTTACGAGGGTGCGTGGAAACTGCGCAATGGTCGCTCGTAACACAGTCATTTTATAGTCTTTTTTTACCAAATTTTCAACATAGCCATTGTAACACCTCTGTTCATGAACAGTGTCACTGTTATTTTCTTAATCTGTCCCAAACATTGATTTCGCATACCGACTGTGCCATTGTAGGCTACATGTGCAGAAACATGTTCTGGGTGAGATATGAAAAATGACAGCTGTACTGCTCATAAGAAGGTATGGTAAAATGGCAATGTTGAATATCTGGAGTGAAAATATTGAAAATTCGTGAACTTACGAGCGTGCATAGGAACAATCAATCAATCAAGTCTTTATTTAACCAGGCGTTCATCGTTGAGCAGAAGCTCATTTGTAAGATGGACCTGGGTGGAGCATGAATTTACAGCGAAGAAGAAAAAGAAGTTCATATGTACATAGAATTATACAGGTATTGTACAGATTACAGGGTATTTACATACATAGAAGTGTCTATAGGAAGATAAAGCAGGTTATCTAAGGTTGCAGGAGGAAGTAACAGAAGAAAAAAATATATATACACCAGGTAGAGGCGAAGGTGGGGGGGGGAGGGAGGTAGGGTTAGAAAGGCTAGGAGGGCACGGTGCTCAGAGAGGAGTTGGTAAAACAGGATGTAGAGAAGGTGAATGGAGAAAAGAAGTATGTGTGAGCCCTGGGATTGAATGCTATAAAGTATGGGGCATGGTAGGATGTCACAACCCAGGGGTAGTGAGCTCCTATCCAAGGTTGGGAAAGGAAGGATAAGGGGATGGACGGGCCTAGTGTTGATAAGACAGGGGAACAAGAGAGAGAGAGAACAATTAGGCTTGTGAGGAGCAAGCTGGGGGGTCAGTACTTAAAATTGGGTCTAGGCATGGCTATGTACCAGTGCAGACACCGGTACTGGGTCTGAGTGGGTGAAGCAGTTACATACTTCTCTGATTGTACTGAAATAAAGCGTCTTGAAGGCATTTATACCGATTAGAGCGCTTAATTTGAGGGTTTTTTGTAGATCGTTCCATAAGGTGGGTAGCATGAAGCTTATGGCTGCCCTGCCGAAGCGGGATTTTGCTTTAGGTACTTTAAGTCTAATAGCTGAGTAACTTCTTAATGCGTATTTCCCAATTATACTCCGGGGAAGACAGCAGGAGATATAGTAAGGCAGCTTATTAGAGATGGCTCTATAGGTTCATAGAGCAGTGTTTCTGTGGCGCCTGAACTTTAGTGATGTCCACCCCACTGCCGCATATAGGGTGCAGTGATGCATGTCAAAGGGAAGTCCCATTATAAACCTCAGTGCTCGATGGTAGAGTGTCCAGTTTAGCAAGGGCAGTTGGGGCATTGGCTGTAGAGGAAATCAGCGAATCAACCAATGATAGGAAAATGGATTGGACCAGTTGTTTCTTGGCATCTCTGGTGAGAAATTGGTTGATTCTAAAAAACAGGCCAAGCCTTTGCCGAAGTCGTTTTAGCAAGGCCTCGATATGTTCAATGAAGGAGAGTCTTTGGTCTATCCAAACTCCTAGATACTTGAATTTTGTAACAAATTCTAGTTTTTCACCTAGAACTGTGGTAATTTGGGGAACTGTCCCACTGGACACAGGGTTAGCTGTATGGATGAAAGGGGAGAGGACCATCGCTTTAGTTTTTTTGGCATTAAGGAGTAGCTTTTCTTGGAGGAGTTGGCTTTAAAAAAGGTTGAATTCTGACTATAGGTCATTGCAGGCAGCCTCAGGTGTTGGGCGACTCACATAGAGAACTGTATCATCTGCAAACAGATGGATGTTGGCTTCTTTTATACGGTAGTCAATGTTATTAATTTAGATTGCAAAAAGTAAGGGCCCTAATATAGAACCTTGAGGTACCCCTCTTTGCTGAGTTTTTAAGGGGGACAGACCTCCTTCGGCTTTAACTTGTTGAAGGCACCCTGTAAGACGGTCAGTAAACCAGCGCAGAGAGGAGGGGTCCACACCTATGATTTGAAGGGAGGAGAGGAGCAGACTATGGTCGACGGTGTCGAAAGTCTTGCTTAGATCAAGGAAAACAGCACAAATAACGTTTTTGCTCTCAAGATTATGCTGCCAGTCATTAGTAACTTTGGTGAGGGCTGAGATAGTGCTATGTTTAGCTCTGAATCCGGACTGCATAGGGTTTAGCAGTTACTTAGACTCAAGGTGAGTCCTCAGCTGTGCATTTACAATTTTCTCTAGGAGCTTGGACAGGACCGGATGGAGAGAAATTGGCCTGTAGTTATTGAGATCGCCAGGGTCACCTGATTTGAACAGTGGTATGACATGTGCTGTCTTCCACATAGGTGGTAAGGTGCCCTGAGACAGGGATAAGTTAAAAAAGGTGAGTGACGGGTATTGCTAGTATGTGGTAGGCAATTTTTAGGAAGTAAGGGTCAAGGGTATCGGCCCCAGCACTTTTTCTAGTATCCAACTGAAGCAAGAGGTCCTCTACCTCTTTCAGTGAGGCAGGTTGAAGCGAGAAAGGCGGCGAATCTATCGGAGTTTCAGGCAGTTGGCTGGCAGTCTGGGAGCGAAGTATGTTTGCAGGGGAGTTATCAAATGCCATGCCTGCAGTAGCAAAGTGGTTATTGAATGCGTCAAGTATATCCATCTTTTCGGTTATAGTCGAGTTGCCAGAGGTAATCTTGGTCGGGAATGAATTTCCTGGGGAGTGGCCTAGCAGATCATTAATTGTGTTCCAGAGCTTGATTGAGCTCTTTGTGGCAGAGTCGAGTTCGGATTTGAAGAAAGTGGCCTTCGATTCTCTGATTGTTTTGGTACATAAATTTCATAGTCTCCTGAACTGGTTCCAGTCTTCTGCAGTGTTCAGTCTGCGTGCTTTTTTCCAGAGCTTATCTCTTTCTAGAAGCAAGGACTTGATCTAAGGGGTGAACCATTTACAGGTTTTGGTCCTAGTTTGAACTTTAATTAGGGGAGCATACTTATTAAGGACCCTTGATAGAATGTCGTGGAAGATATTGTAAGCTTACGTAATCATTTTGGCCAGGTAGAAATCTTGCCACTGAGGGGAGTACTTAAGCTCGTTTAGGTAGGCATGTTCATTGAAGTTGTGCCTGGATCTCTTCATAGAGAACTTGCTGATGGGGGCTGGGTTGTTGGTGGATCTTACCCCCGCAATAAAACAATGGTCGCTGGCGTCTGAGAAGAAGACATCAGCGTGGGAGAAGAGATGAGGTTTGCTCACCATTAGTACACCCAAAAGTGTACTTTTACTGGGGTTCTTCACATTTGGGCGTGTTGGTTCAGTAATAAGTTGCGTCAGCCCATGTTCATCACAGAAGGATGCAAGAGAGGCAGCTGTGTTAGAGAGCCAATCAAAGTTGAGGTTTCCTAAAATAATAGTTTCTGGCAGCCTCTGTCCCAACTTGTCGCTTGGATATGACACAAGCTGTAGGCCAGCAGACGGTGGTCTGTAGCACCTACCACGGAGTGCAGTAGTTCGTGTAATTTCCACTTTGAGAATTAGGCATTCGAATTCGCTGGTGACAGATGCCGAGGATAAGCAGAAGGCAGAAAATTTGTCTTTAACGTAGATAGCTACCCCTCATCCTCTGGCATGCCTATCAGCTCTGAACAAGGCATAGTTGGGGATGTTTACTTCTCTATCAGTGGTGCTGGGTCTAAGCCAAGTTTCGGAAATCACAAGTATGTCAGGAGAGGTAGATTTACCCAGGTTTGTATTAAGGTTATCTTTTTAAGGAGGCTACATACGTTAATATGCAAGAAGCTTATTCCTTTTAAATATGCTAGTTCTGCTGGCAAAGCAATAGCTTCTGGGGGGCCAGGGTTGAGTTCTACGTTGCCTGAACATAGCAGGAGGATAAGTAGGATTTTTCTAAGAGCGCTAATTATAAGCCTGTAATTCCTGCCTTTCTCCCGTCTAGTAGATCTGATGTTTTTAGGGACTGGAAAGTAGCCACCATAGAAGAGCTGATATGTTGTAGCAAGAGCTAGTACCCCTACTGCAATAGATACATAGATACATAGACAGTGTCGGCAGATAAGGGCCTATGGCCCACCCAGTCTGCCCATTTGAGCTTGTAAGTTCAGTTTGTTTTCCTAGAAGTCTGTTGCACCTAACCCCTGACCTCCAGAATTCCTTTATGTCTATCCCATGCATTCTTAAATCCTGTGATTGTTTTAGCCCCCACCACTTCCTCTGGCAGGGTGTTCCACTTGTCCACCACCCGTTCTGTGAAGAAATTCTTTCTCATGTTTCCTCTGAATCGTCCTCCTCCAACTTCATTCCATGCCCTCTAGTCCTGGAACATCTTTTCGCTTAAAAATAGTATTTTCCTGCACCCTGTTCCTCCCTGTAAGATACTTGTATGTCTCTATCATATCCCCTCTCCTCCTCTCCTCCAGGAGTACATGTTCAGTTCCTTCAACCTGTCTTCATAGGACTTGTGATGCAATGCATGCACCACCTTTGTTGCCCTCCTCTGAACCTTCTCTACCCTGTCTATGTCCTTACGTAGGTATGGTCTCCAGAACTGTACACTGTACTCCAGGTGGGGCCTCACTAGTGTCTTGTATAGCTGAATTATGACCTCCTTTTCCTGCTGGTAATGCCCCTGCCTATACATCCCAGCATCCTATTTGCTTTACCTGCTGCCTTGTCACACTGTTTCTACCTTGAGGTCATCAGAGATGATAACACCAAGATCCCTTTCCTGCTTGGTGCATGCTATATCCTCACCCCCAACTGATATATTTGCCAGGTTTTTTGCCCCATATGCATTATCTTGCACTTCTTTGCATTGAATTTCAACTGCCAAACCCCTGACCATTCTTCAAGTTTCTGCAGGTTGCTTCTCATTCTGTCTACACCCTCTGGTGTGTCTACTCTGTTACAGAGCTTTGTGTCATCAGCGAACAGTGAAATTCTGCCTTCTAGGTCATGCGCCATGTCACTGATGAAGATGTTGAATAGGACCGGTCCCAGCACTGATCCCTGTGGTACCCCACTGGTCACTTTTCCCTCTGTGGAGTGACAGCCATTTACCACCACCCTCTGTGTCCTGCCACCCAGCCAGTTACCTACCCACCACTACTGTCCTGCTCACACCCATATTCCCCAGTTTGTGTAATAGTCTTCTATGGGCACAGTGTCAAAGGCCTTTCTGAAGTCCAGATAGGCCATGTCCACTGCCCACCCCTGATCCACCTCCTAGTCACCCAGTCAAAAATTCAATGAGGTTGGTCTGACATGACCTCCCTGGTGAAACCATGCTGCCTTGGGTCCTGTAGTCCATTGACAAGCAGATGTTCCACCAATCTCTCCTTCAGTAGTGCTTCCATGATCTTCCCCACTACTGAGGTGAGGCTGACTGGTCTGTAGTCCCTGCTTCCTCTTTGTTCCCACTTTGTATAAGGGGACTACATATGCTGTCCTCCAGTCTTTGGGTACCTCCCTGTTTCCAGTGATTGGCTAAACAGGATAGCCAGAGGTTCAGCCACCACCTCTCTTAGTTCTTTAAGGACCCTGGGTGCACCCCATCTGGCCCCATTGCTTTATCAACTCTTATTACTTCCAGTTCCTTCAGGACCCTTTCTCGTGTAAAGGGACTTGTGTCCATTTCTGCACCATTCTCACCCCTTGTACTCCCTTCAGACCCATTACCCTCCTCTTCCTCAGTAAAGACTGAGCAGAAATACCTGTTCAGTATGTCAGCTTTACTGTTGTCATCCTCCACGCATAGGATATCCTCCACGCATAGGATAGAATAGGCAGGGAGGAGATAGAAGTCTGCGTGGTGGGAGGTGGACCTTGTGGGGGGGGGAGTGTTATAAGTACTACTGGTATGTGTGGTCCAAGAGCAGGGTTTGAGGTATTGGTACTTGGAATCATGGAGGCAATTAAAGGATAAGTTGCCATGTGGTATACAGCACAAGGTGCCCGTTGTAGACCAAACATGATGGTAGTTCAGGTGTCTAATGCTGGGCAGCTGGTATCAGCAGAAGAAGGGGCAGTATAAGGAGCCATATAGGGCCCAACATGATAGTACCTCAAAAAAGGAGCCACTCAATTAGCCCAGGGGCCAGTGGGGTTGCTGGATTAATGCAGCTTATCAGTAGCTTTCCGATCCAGGTCAACCCGAATTTGATAACATTAAAAATATTTAGTGGTGAAGGCACAGCCAAGGAGAGCCTATGTGTTTTAGTAAGGCGAGGCCCTAAGAATTGGATCCTGTAGGCTGGACAGAGAAGAGGGGGATCACGAGTTAAGTCTCTATTGGTGGGACACTGCACCAGGGGACATGGACTAATATTTTGGTGGGAGCTACTGTATTTAATAATCAGCGGAGGTGGGGGAGGGGGGCCATCGAAAGAGTTATGGCAGTTGCCGTACCTTGTAGGGCCTTGGGTCCATGTCTGCGGTCTCGCGCATTGGCTAGAGGGGCGCCGACCGCTTGGTAGCCGGGAATCTTGCGGCTTAGGAGCTGGGAGCCTGGGTGGCAGTTCCTCGCTGAATCTGTCCGGGGGTCATTCGGGTGGTCTGTTAGCTGTGGCCTGCTCGGAGACAGCCAGGGCCACAGGAGCAGCTTGAGAAGCCCGCAGATGGGCTGTCTGAATCTGTCTGGGGGTCAGTCAGGTGGTCTGTTAGCTGTGGCCTACTCAGAGAGAGCCAGGGCCACAGGAGCAGCTTGGAGAAGCCCGCAGAACAGCGCAACACATGCTCATAAAATAGATTTTGGGACGCCCATCACCAACATAGAGTTTTGGGGACCCACCATGAATCAGATACTGTCATTTTAGAAATCGGTCCCGAAAGGTGGTTCCATGCAGTGACCGCAAAATCACCTTCCGGGGCCAATTAACAAAATGACAGCGACAGAATCCATAAGGTAGGGTCCCAAACACCACATGTTGAAAATTTGGTGAAAAATTCCCCAAAATGCCTGAGATATGCATCAAAGTTGAAAAAACCCTATTTATTCCATTATACAGCTTACCAGCATTTCCTCAGTTAGCGGTCGGCTTTGCAGAGTGCAGACATGTTGCCGGTCCACCGAAGATCATTGCGCCAGACTCCAGAGGTAAGCATGGGGTGAGGTGGGGGTGTGGGAGGCAGGGTGCACAGAGGGTGGCAGGTGGGGAGGGATCAGACAGTCAGCGAGAAGGTTTTTCTGCAAGTTTTTTTTTTCTGGATGACGCGGACTTGTGCCACGCTGGGGTGGGCTCCCAGCATGGCAGCTGGAAGGTTTGGGGGCAGTGGAATTGATGGGGATTGGGCACCCTGTCAGCATACGACTGTTGCCATGTTGGGGTGGGCTCCCAGCATGGCACCTGGTTGTCTGTTGGGGGAACATTGGAGCTGGCAGGATTAGGCACCCTGGTGGCCATATGGACTGTTGCTACATAGGGTGGGCTCCCAGCATGGCACCTGGAACTCTGTTGGAGGGGGGAGCACAGCAGAGCCAACGGGGGATTGGGCACCCCCATCGACCATACAGTGTGTGCATGGGGGAGCGCATTAGCACTCAATATGCGTGAGTGTTTGGGGGGAGACTGCATGTGCATGCAGTATCTTCTCACTGCTCACTGAAGCGGAGCTCTCCTTTTCAACTCTATGGCACTGCATTTTCAACTGCTGTCATAGACAGCTGCAGCATTCATTGGTGAACTGTGGCCGCACCTGCAAACACACTGACTACATTGGAAGACACGGTGCCACACATACAGAAATTCAAATGATGGCACTATGTTTCTTGCACATGCATGCAAGCAAACATAAAAAGCAGAGGAGTAGCAATATTAATGGAAAAAAGATTTACTGGAAAGATGATAGATTCTTTCACAGATGAAGAAGGAAGACTAGCTTTAATAAAAGTACTGCTGTGCAAATATTCCATGTGTGTTGTTTCTATATAGTCCCCTTTCAAAGAAACCATTTTTTTTCTATGATTACTAAACTGATTTGTAAATGGGAATGTGAACATATTGCATTAGGAGGTGACATGAACTGTCTAGTAGACCTAAAGTTAAGTATAGTAAGTCAGCTTTGGGGAAAGGTTGGGACAGGTACAGTACAAATTAAGAATGTTGAACAACGTTTTCAATGATAACACATTGTCAGATATTTGGAGAGACAAACTGTGATCAAAAACAGTTTACACATTGCTATGCCTTCTTTTCTTCATAGTTCATGCCACCTCTTCAAAACAGAACCTTTGTACATTTCAGATCACAGACAGCTTTTTAAATGTGAATGGGAGGGGACAGAGGACAAAAACGAGAAAGGGATATGGAGATCGAATAATATTTTGTTAAATGATTTTTTTTAAGCAGAAAATTGATTATGTTATCAATGGATTTATCTTGCATAACAAGATGGATGAGAGAAACATTATTCAAATGTGGGATTCTTTAAAAGTCACTTTACCTGGTATCATTATTTCTGAAGCCACCTGATATAACAAAAAAAGACTTAAGAATGGACATGAAGATACACTACTGGGGTCAGAAACTAAAGTAAGGGCAGGGGAAGCCTTAAAAAAGACAGAATATGGAAATTAAAAAAAAACTTACCAATAGTACTGATATTTTGAATATTAAAAATAACTGGCACAGGCAAACAGAAAAATGACATTTACTGTATCTAGTGAAGTATCAGGAAAATCCCTAGTATAAAGGCTTCAAATGGCTGAACAAAACTCAGAAATAATTTCAGTGTTAGACAAAAATGGAATTCTGCAAACTAACCCTATCGAGATAGCAGGATGCGTTACTGAATTTTATAAAAACCTATATTTTACAAATAGCAATTCTGCAACAGAAGATTTTGAATATTTCAATCAGTTTATTGACTCCAGTTTGTTAACTGATGTGGATAAAGAAATACTGATAGCCACTGTTTCCAAGGAAGAAATTAGTAATATCAAGGATATGGCAAAAGGAAAATGCCCGGAGATGACGATTTCACCATAGAGTTTTAAAGCACTATGGCAGATTTGCTAACCGATCTTTTGGAAACACTGTTTCAGACTATTCAGGCAAACAAAACAAAAAAATACCAAATTCATTTAAATCTGCTTTTATATCTCTAATTCCAAAACAAAGGAAAGATAATCGCAAAGTTGAAAATGACAGGCCGATAACCATTTTAAATAATGAATATAAAATATTTGCCAAAATTCTTAATAACAGAATCTTACCATTGTTACAAAAAATAATACACCATAATTAAAGAGGATTATGTGCATCGAATCAAAAGGTTCAGGGCACAATTCATCCCTGGATCACTCCTGAGCTAACAGACAACATGAAACCATGGGACCATCTCTGACACCATGCCAAAGCATCTGGTAAACTGCAAGAACTGCAAGCCTATAAAGCTGCAAGAAATGCCTGCACTCGGGCTATTCGTCAGGCAAAAAGTAAATACCATAGAGAGCGACTGACCAATACTTGGGGAGACAGTAGAACATTTTGGTCAAATATCAAAGATGTCATTGGTAAAGACCCAAAGATGTCACCCACTTAGAATTGCAAATATTGACTTCCGGTGATGTCACCAATTGGTATGGCTGCATAAGGGAGAAGCTCCAGAATACCCCACTGGTTATTTCTCCCTAGACTGCTAAAGCAAAACTTAAAAACTTACATCTGAAGCAAATAAGAAGACAGGCAGTAAAGATATGGCGAAATCGTGCTCTGGAAGACATCAACAAAAGGTAGATGCACTCGGATTGGAGAGGAGGCCTACTTTCAGTCGCAGTGTCTCTCCAGCAAGTAGCGTGGCCAGAGATCAAGACCCTGACACCGACAGAGAGAGTGAAAGACTATCCTGATCCAGCTACGAAACGCTCCTGGCTGAGATAACAGCGTTCTGAGCTGAAAATAATAGAGAATTTACTGCGCTGCAAAACAGGCTCACGGAGGTAGAAGAGAGACTAGACCGCTCCGAAGAGGCAACGGGGGAGGTCGCTGAGGAAACCCAACGCCTTCACAATGCTGTCGATTTCCTAGTGGATCAGCACGAAGTCATGCAAGATAAGATTACTGACCTAGAAGCCCGGTCCCGGAGGGACAACCTCCGTATATACGGCTTACCTGAGGATTCTGAAACTGGCAGAATGGAAGATTTCGACTGACATGCTTAAGGACATTTTAGACCTCCCCCCAACATTTCTATTCAAAATCGAAAGAGCGCTCAGAGCCCTCTCCAGAAAACCCACAGACCCAGCGGCAAGGCCCCGCTCAGTTGTTTTAAAGCTTTCTAGCTTCAGAGATAAAGAACTGATTCTGAAGACAGCGTGGGCTAAAAAGAATGTTACTTACAATTCTGCCAGGCTGCTCTTTGACAACGATTATCCCTCAGACATCCTGAAGAAAAGAATGGCATATGCACCAATTTTGAGAATACTGAGAGAGAAAGGAATTAGATTTCAAACGCCTTACCCTGCTAAACTTCGGGTTTTTTGGGACTTTGGAAATGTAGTTTACTCTAGTCCTGAAGAAATCTCCCCGGAACTAAAAAAGAGAGGATGGAGTTTCCAGCCGGCAGGTCCAGTGCAACAAGAAAGCTGCCCTCCTCGCTTTCTGTTCAAAGCCCACTATCATTCAAGAGGCTTAGGAAATGAGGAGGATTTCGTCACTTCAGGAAGTCAAAGATTTTATCGGGAAGAAGCACCTTCCCCCTAAAGAATTAGAAACGGACACCCGTAACTTAAATACTTGAGCCTTCTGCAGGAAATGATTACCCTATGGGAGTTTGAAGGTTTTCCTTACTATCCTAATGGGACTGAGGCATCAACAGGGTTAGATGGAAGATACTGTGTTATTTCTCTGCATGCAAATTATCTTCTTAACTCCACCCCCCCTGTTCAAAGGCTTTAGTCATTTATTAATCACTTATTTGGTTATCCTGGGAGCCTCTTCACCACCATTTAGTTGGGAGTTCAACTAATGAGGATCTAGAGAGCTTTCAAGTTATTTATTCAGGGGTGGGCTATGCTGGTAAATGCTCAACATCTAAAATCCCATGCAGCGTTACCAATCATGTCCTCATTGGGCATATCTTAGGGACATCCGTCGGGCGGCTGCCCTGATGGTCTCCCTTTCCTGGTTGACGCTCCTAACATTCGACCCTGAGTTTTTGAGGGGTTGGGGAGGCCTGACCAAGTTGGAGGTCACAATTCCTCCCATGGGGCCCCTGCCTGATTCTAGGTCTGGGCCCTCTTTCTCTAGAGGGGTAGTTTCTATGCCCTCCTGTTTTGGAAGTGCTATTGTAAATAGGTTAATGAAGGTTTATTATGCTAGAGTAAGTTATTATATTATTTTTCTGAGGTGCACATGCTGTCTCTTACTTTCCCGGGCTGTTGCTCAGGAATGCTAATCCTACTACTTGGAATAGCTTCTCATTATGGCAGTGTCAGCGGCTCAGTAGGTAGCACACTCGCCTCTGAGGCCGGGAGATCAGAGGGCTGTGGGTTCAGTTCCCACATCTGGCACTTGGGCTAATATCCCAGTACTGACACTGTAGTGCAGCATGAGAGGGGTGCTGCACTACTGAGGTGCCATCTTTCGGATGAGACGTTAAACTGAGGTCCCATCTGCCTGGATTGGTGGTAGTTCAGGTGGATGTTAAAGATCCCATGGCACTTCACGAAAAGAGTAGGGGAATTTCCCCAGTGTCCTGGCCAAATTTCCCTCATTCACTAAAAATACCACCAACAGCTTAATCTGGTTCAAGATCAGTTGGCATTCATCTGTATCCCCCTCCCCGGGTCGTTCCTGAAAATAGGCAGGATTTGTCTAGTGTACTTACCCGGTCAACAAAAACTAAATAAATAATAAAAAAATAATTATATAGCCACACAGAATCTGGACAAAACGAATGGGGACTCACTTCTGGCACTTACAGACAGAGTTCAGAGTTTCTCCACAACCTTTTCAATTGTAGCTATTTGCTCAGCTCAGGCTCTCATAACATTGTTTAATGAATAAAATCCCTACAGTTAAGATTTGTTCACATAATGTTAATGGGTTAAACAACCCCATAATATAGGGTGATCTCCTCTCTTAAAAAGCTGAAGCCCTCTTTTCTCCTGTTACAGGAAACGCATTTAGATAAATAGGAACATCAAAACCTTGACAAATTTGTTTTTTCTACAATAGTGGCTTCGGTATACGGTAGAGGGAAAAGAAGGGGAGTTGCTGTCTTGATCCCCAAAGATGTTCCCTTCCATCTGACGAATTAGTACTCAGACCCAGAGGGTCATCTCGCTATTGCAGTGGGTCGGCTAGAGGAGCAGGAGCTCACCCTTGTCTCCCTGTATGTACCTCCAGGGGAGAGGCCAGAAGTGAGGAAAAATGCTGCTTCAGAAGGTTATGGAAAGATACAGAGGGGTATTGATAATGGGGGGGGGGCCATAATCTGACTACCTCCTACTTAGATACATCCAGCAGAAAATCGTTCAAGAAATCACCTGCACATCGGGTAATGCAAGCTTATCTCTCTGAAGCACACTGAGTAGATATGTGGCGAAATTTGCACCCCACCAAAAGAGAATATACACATTACTCTGCCCCCCACAAGGTGTATACCTGCATAGATTATCTACATGTATCTAAAGAGCATTTGCATAGAATGCAGAGTTGCACGCAGACTCCAACTGTATTGTCAGACCATTCGATCCTTACTTTAAACATGTCCTGGGAGAGAGAAAAAATTAAGACTTTATGGAGGTTTAACAACTTCTTGCTGAATCTTAAAGATTTTAGAGAGCTGATACACCAAAAAATAAAGCAGATTCTAGATGACAATAAAAGACAAGGAACTAAGATGGGAGTATTGTGGGATACCCTCAAAGTAGTCCTTAGGGGGGAGATAATTAAATATGCGGCACATTATAAAAAGAAACAACAACAGCTCCTTGACAATCTGCAGCAGCAACTCCATAGTCTACAGACTTTACATGCTGCTGGTGATGAAGGGGTATACCCTCTCCTGCAAGCCACCAAACAACAGATCCAGGCACTCTTAGATATTCGTACAGAGCAAGCACTGCAGCTTCTCAAACAAAAATATTACGAAGGGGGTCCATGAGCCACCTGTCTGTTAGCTCATAGACTCAGGCAACATAAATCTAGATCCAATATTACTCAAATTAGGGATCTGGGTTCCAGGAGGGTAGTCACTCTCCCTCTGGAAATTGAACAGGCTTTCCAGAAGTACTACAGCGGCCTGTACAGTACAGAATGTGTGGAGGGACCTCAGGAAATGGAGGCCTTCATGAAGGAGCTCAACCTTGCGAAGATCTCTCAAAAACAAAAACAATTGCTGGAAAGGCCAATTTCTTCAGTAGAACTAGAACAGGTATTAACAGCTCTCAAAACAAATAAAAGCCCTGGACCAGATAGATATACCGGTAACTTCTATAAGGTTTTCAGAGGGGATTTATCCCCTACCCTGTTGGAGGCTTGCAGGAGTATACAACTAGGTGAACCCATCCCTGACTCATGGCGTTATGCGTATATATCCAGTATTTTAAAACCAGGTAAAGACACAACATCCTGTTCTTCATACAGACCTATTTCGGTTCTCAATATTGATTACAAAATATTCGCATCTATAATTTCCAAAAGATTTGAAACTTTCCTGCCAGAAATAATAGATCTAGACCAAACTGGGTTTGTCCCTGGATGCCAGACACAGGATAACATAAAGAGAACTTTGCACTTGTTGCAGAGGATGAAAAATACTGGGTCCCCATTCCTCCTCCTCTCTTTGGACGTAGAGAACGCGTTCGACCGGGTCAAGTGGCCTTTTCTGTGGGAGGTACTAAGGAGAGCTGGAATTCCACAGTCGGTTATTGAACTAATAAAAGCAATGTACACAGACCCCAAAGCCTACATTCGGATAAACGGCTCTTTCTCCAGCCCCAACTCTCTCTCCCGTGGCACTAGACAGGGATGCCCCCTTTCTCCGTTGTTGTTCGCAATGTATTTGGAGCCCTTGGCTCAGGCCCTGAGACAAGAGGAAGGGCTGGCAGGGATAGAAGTTGACTCAATAACTCATAAATTGGCATTATATGCAGATGACCTTCTAATATACATGACCGACCCTGAGACCTGCCCCCCCCCCCGGGACAAACTGAAAAGATTTGGGGCAATATCAGGATACAAAATTAATGAAAATAAGACTGAAGTTCTGGCCTGGAACTTTACCCCACAGGCCGAACTGAGGCAAACTTACAGTTTCCGATGGAACCTGAAAGGCATTAGATATCTAGGAGTCCATATTGGTTCTTCATATGATGACCTGTTCTCGTTGAATTATACCCCCTTTATGTCTAAGACTTCGGCAGATCTTGAGAGATGGAGAGCCCTCCCCCTGTCCCTCCACCAACATGTAGAATCAATTAGGATGGTGATTTTGCCCCGCTTTCTTTATCTGGCACAGACCCTTCCAACACAGATTCCAGACATATTTTTCAGAACTCTGCAGAAGAAAATGTATTCTTTCATCTGGGCAAATCAGAAGCCTAGAATTAATCTTGCAGTATTACAGCTTCCTAGACACCTTGGGGGCTTGTCTCTGCCAAATTTTAGATTATATCACCAAGCATCCCAAATAAGAATCCCTTTATACTGGCTTGACAAGACCTGTGTATCCAGATGGAAATCTGTGGAGGGTCAGGGGAAGGAGTTTGCGGATATTTATTGTACTCTACTCTCCGTTCCTCAGGTATTCAAGGTAGAAAGTATAGTTAACCCGTATACCCAGTCTACGCTTAAGTGCTGGCAAAGGGTTTTGTCTTCACAGGAATTTAAATCTTGGAGGCCTGCTATGTTCTCTCTACCTTCTTTGGATGCTTTTCCCTGGGGCAAAATGGACAAAGGGTATGCTAAGTGGTTAAGGAAAGGGCTGCATTTGGCATACCATTTCATGCCCAAGGGCACAATTCTGTCTTTGACAGAGTTGACCCCAAAGTATGATATTTCCTACTTAGACAGATTCAGGTATTTCCAGACTAGAAATTACCTCAGCTCATTGGGGAAGATGCAGTGGGGAGGATCCCCTCTTCCTGACCTTTTGTTGATCTTAATAGCAGCCATAGAAGGGAGACCAATCCCACTCCATTTGATTTCCACCTTATATAAAAGCTTCTACAAGTTACAGAGTAAGCCCCTAGATAAAATCAGATTGGCTTGGGAAAGGGACTTAGAGACAGAGATAACCTTATCAGGCTGGGAAAGCCACTTGATGAAAATGTATAAAGGTACCAGTTCTGGTAACTGGAAGGAATTTGCCTGGAAAATTACTGTAAGGTATTTCAGGGCCCCTGTAGTGATCCAGAAATATACTACCCATGCTGGGGCAAATTGCTGGAGGCAATGTGGATTTTCCCCAGCCACTCTGGGTCACATCTTTTGGTCATGTGAGGCCCTTCAACTGTTCCTCTCACATCTCAGGGAGGCTCTCTATCAGTTAATATCTCCAAACCTAGTTCTGGATTCCCGGCTTTTCTTATTCGGTGATAGCCCCTTGGAACTTACTGACGTTCCATCCAAGAAATTTCTTAATCTGGCTCTTCTAGCTGCCAAAAAACCATTACAAAGAGATGGAATTCCCACATGCCGCCCACTCTAGACTTGTGGCAACAAGTAATGATAGATGTTTACAAGATGGAGAGACTCACTGCCATAATTAACAAATCTCAAAATGCCTTCGAAATTGAGTGGAGAAAATGGGTTTTATACATTGTTCCCATATGCTCAGATTTTGTGCCTTAAGCTAACCAGAGTACTATGCTATAAACTTGTTAAAAAGAATCAACTGGGAAGTGTCCCATGTTTAATTCCTATTACTGTTGGCATCGAATGAAATTTGAAGGATTGCTTGACTAAAAGTGCACACTAACTGTTTCCTTTTTCTTTTTTCTTTCCAATGTATGTAATTAAGATTCCTTTAAATTCTCTATGTGTCATTAAAGGTATTGTAACCTCTATAAAATAAAGAATGAAAGTTAAAAAAAAAAAAGATTTGCAAATATTTTTAATGATGCTTTCACCAACCTTGGCAGTGTCTTTCCGCAAGATTTATTTGATGACATCCCAGAACAGTCAGCTTTTAACCCTGAAAATGAGACCCCCACACATCCCCCCTTCTAGTTTAAGAAGGTTTCAATAACCCTAGTTAGAAAACTTCTGAACAAGGTGTTGGGAAAATCCCGACACAGTGGTGAATCTCTAGGCCTCAAACTTATTACGCTCACCATAAAGGAAGTTCTCCCACCCATTACCAAGATGCTGAACCTCTCTCTCTTACCCGCAGGTATGTAAAACAGCCATTGTGACACCAGTTCATAAACCTGGTGATCGTGCCTTATATAACAACTACAGGCCTATATCAATCCTCCCTCCTCTTTCCAAAGTACTGGAACAAATTGTTACCAATCAACTTGTAGAGTACCTCGAAAAATATTCCATCCCAGGTCTGCAACAGCATGGATTTAAGAAAGGACACAGCACCGCCAGAGCACTACTTGAATTTACCAGCTTTGTTCAGTAATCAATTGACCAGGGCAATCTTGTAGGAGCAGTCTTCATAGATTTAATGAAAGCATTCAACACTGTTAATCGCCCACTTCTCCTCAAACAACTCTGTATAACTGGTCTCTCCCCTGATACGCTGCACTGGTTTAGAAGCTATCTAAGTGACAGATCCCAGTGTGTGAAGATAGCTAATGTTGTCTCTGAACAGAAGCTGGTTCGAGCTGGAGTACCACAATGATCTATTCTTGGTCCACTCCTTTTCAGCATCTTCCTGAACTGCTTGCCATCTGCATGTCACCTACGAACCCTGCTCTATGTGGATGATGCTGTTATCTTTGCAAGCCACTCGAACCATAACCTGCTCAAAAGCAATCTGCAACTTGGATTCATGGAAGCTGAGCATTGGTTTAGTAAGCATAAGCTAGTACTAAACTACAAGAAGACAAAAGTCCCGATGTTCTCATCTTCACACAATAAACACAAGGCACATGCTCTTACTATCAGAAATAACCAAGGAGCTCCCCTCGAGCAAATCCAGCACTTTAAGTACTTAGGTGTAACTCTGTATAGTCATCTAACCTGTGTGTATCACATCAAGAATGTTGCCAGGGCCATCAACATTAGGATTGGGCTCCACAGAAGGAGTCTAACCCCTGAAGCTCTCAAACTTGCAATTCACAGTTCCATGCTATCAATTATTGATTATGGCCTAGTAATTTTGGAGCTGTTTCCACCACCGCACTCAAAAGGCTAACTGTTGCCTTAAACAAGGCCTGTAGACTTTTAATGGGTGCTTCCCATTTCACCCACACTTGTGAGCTCTATGCTCAGTCTGTGTAGCTCCTGTTAAGTGCAAGGATTAAGTACCAAACGTGCCTTCTGACAAAAAAAGGTGCTCCTTGGGCTAATACCACCAAATCTCTCAAGACTCAAAGCACTTGCACTTCTACAACCAAGCTCCTTCTTGTCCCAAAGTGCCACAATACCCAATGTCAACACTCCTTTCTCTTCAGAGCCCCTTTCTGGTTTAATGGGCTACGCAGTGAACTGGCTAACCTGACTAAACTTAGCCAGTTCAAACACATACTCCAACATCATCTCTCAACAGAAAGCTCTTGTGATTGTGTCTCCTAACTCACAGCCACACATTCCCTTGATTTTTCCCTCCTCTGCTGTACCACCTCAAGTTCCATCACCCCTGCTTGCCTAACATCTACTAGCCTCCCTGCCTCCACCCTTTCCAATGCTTGCTCCCTTACCTTTCAGCTCTTTTCCTTCCACTCCCTGCCTCCCTTCCTCTGGCTGCTACCCTTCCCCCTTGGGCTAATTAACCCTACTACCCTCCATCCCTCACATTATTCCCTCACTACCTCTACTTTAATGTTGCTGTATATACATTATGCATTGTAATAATGAAAATTGTTGTATATGTTTTTTTAGTATTCATGCCGTTAGTTCCTCCTTTGTATGTCTGTAACCCCTCCCTACTGATGTGGAACCTTTGTAAATGAGCTGCCTGGCTCTCAAAGGTAATTTATGATCCAAGAGTGAATAAATAAATAAGATTTATCCCTTCTAAGCAAATATACACAGGAATCCATAAAGTACAGTACATTATTGAATATTTACAAAACCAAAAAATACAGGCAGTTATGATCAGCCTGGATGCAACCAAGGCTTTTGATATGGTAGAATGGCACTTCATTTTATCATATTCTGAAAAGCTGGGGCTTACCACACCTGTTGGTAGAATGGATTAAAGCCATGTATGACTCCCTTAGGTCAAGTTTAAACATTTATGGTAAATTTATAGAAAAAATAGTTGTATCTAGAAGAGTCAGACAGGACTGCCTGCTCGTGCTAATGCTGTTCAACTATAGTGCTTGAAATGTTACTGACAGAGATAAGAACTAATGAAAAGGTCAGAAAAATGGCTACAGGCTTACGCTGATGATGTGCTGTTTATGGTGCACCATGCAGTGGACAGCTTGAGACAGTTAAAAAACTAATTAAACATTTTTCTAAAGTCTCAGGCTCTCAATTAATGAATATAAATCATAGAGTCTACCTTTCGGTATAGATTCATGTGAGAGCATCTTAACAATTTTCAACACTACAGTAAAAACTGACTAACAATATATGCTATATTTAGGAGTACAAGCTAACAAATAATATAAAGAGTACACACAATCATCAGTCTTTTCTGGAGGTAATAAAATTGAAAGTTCAAGGCTGGTGGTACCTCCATTTTCCCTATGGGGAAAAACTGAAGTATTGCAGATGGTGATAATTCCATATATTTCATACACACTGCAAGCATTCTTGCAGTGGTTCTGGACAGTTGGTTTCAGAAAAAATAAAGGTTTTCCATGATCTCTATATGAGTTCAAAAAGCCTGAATACCTTATAGAAATTCTGTCTACCGGGGGCCTGTTCGATTCTAAAATCTACCATTTGGTCTACATGATTTAAATATGCACATTCATTAGCATATAATAAGCAAGTAGAATATGGGTTAGAAGCTACACTTCTCAACTTCAATGACTTAGATCTTCCCATGACTAACATATGGTTTACTCCAGCACACTATGGAGGTAGCAAAAGTGTAATTGCACAGACCATAAGTAAGATGGTGAGGCTATACCTAGACAAAACAAAAACTGAAACTAAAATGTTTATTTCTAATGGTCTAATGGTCTATGGTGCAATCCCAACATTAACAGCAACGGAAAAACAACTAACTGGAAAGTATGGAAAAAAACCAGGGCATTTCCAGGTAGTCTGATGTTACTGAAAATAATATGATGAAGGGAGACATATGCAGACATCATTATGAGCTTCCATTTGCAGAATTTTACAGATATCTTCAACTACAGAGCATATACATGGTTTTATATTCCAGCCACTCTGATCCCTCAGCACTTGAAAAACAGGTGCAGTCCAATTTTACTGCAATCGAAGACTGGTTCCTTAAATCGAAATTGCTGCTAAACTATAAAAAAACTAAGACAATGCTCTTTCCACTACTCATAATAAACACAGGACCTACCAACTAAAAATACTCAACAACCAAAATGCTCCTCTAGAAATGTTCAACAACTTTAAATATTGGGGGGTAACATTAGACAGTTCCCTTTCTTATGCTCAATGTATAGATCTCATATTTAAATCAGCAAATTCCAAACTGCAGCTGCTCTATAGAAACAGACAGTG
This sequence comes from Neoceratodus forsteri, assembly GCA_016271365.2. Taxonomy (NCBI): domain Eukaryota; kingdom Metazoa; phylum Chordata; order Ceratodontiformes; family Ceratodontidae; genus Neoceratodus; species Neoceratodus forsteri. Next base: position 501,447,158 of record CM057455.1, read on the forward strand.
CCTAACAGATGATTCTCTAAAAATTGTGGTGACTAGCACGATTTTATCTATTATTGATTATGGACTAGTGGTCTATGGGGTCACTACTGACTCAGCACTGAAAAGAATAAGAACTACGTTCAACAAGGCCTGTCGGTTGGTGCTTGGTGCCCATCGCCTTACTCACACTTGTGATCTGTATGCTCAGTCAGGTTGGCTCAACCTGGACTGCCGAATATAGTACCAAATCTGCCTATTTGCTGTGAAATCCACGCCTGGCTTAGCTCCCCCCCTGGTGTGCGCAATCTCCTCAGTCTGACAAGCAAAACTGGATGTACCAGGAGCTCAAAAAGACTGACCCTAAAAGTTCCATTCCGAAGGATCACTCAAGGCCAGCATTCACTTGAATACCTCGTGCCTCTCCTACTAAACTCACTCAATGATGAAATGCTGAATGATATCAAACTTGGTTCTTTCAAATTGAAACTTTGTGCTTTTTTAGTATCTTGCAATAGCTGTGACTGTGGGGTCTATACCTAATCCCACCTTCACGATCTTGCACCTTAGCTGCATTCAGCTGATTTACTAGTCCTTCACTACTCCCTTATTTTCCTTGAATGCCACCCTCCTCTCCCCTGACTTTCCCTTCCTAATACATAACCCCCTCATCCCTTCTCTGCTATAATCCATCAGCTTCACTAGTCACACCCATTCTTCTATGCCCCCCACCCTTTGATTTTCTTTCACCACTTCCCTGGCTGACCCACATAATTTTCCCCGTTTCAGCCTATTGGTTGTTCATCCTGCCCTCTGTTTCTCCTCCAGCCCCTTGTTATTTTTTTCCTTTCCCCCACTCTCCTAATTCCTCATTATTTAATAACTTAGCTTTTATTCCATGATTCCACTCTTCATCTCCCCCTGGCTCCCACCCTATGCTACATTTCTTTTTTACAAGCCCACGCTACTCTGGGCTTGCCCATACCCTGTTTTTTTGTGTTTATTACTGTTAATTCCTCCACTGTCCTCTAGTTTTCCACTCACTATCCCATCATTGCTCCTACACAATCAATAATTTCTTTCCTCTCAGGCTCATGCTTATTAGTGCCATGGCCCAATCATAGTATTGTATGTTTTATGTTATACTTTGACAAGAACCGTTTTCAAAACGTTTGCTTTTTAAACACATTGTACTGTATTTAATATTTTGTTTTTTATACAGTATCTATGTATGTAACTTTTTTCTTGCGCTCATTGTAACTACTATGGTATTCTAATTGCTTTGATTTATATTTCATTCTTGACGTGGAACTTTTGTAAATGAGCCTCTGGCTCAAAGATATTGTAATCCAAGATCTTATAAATAAATAAATAAAATATATACTACGGACTATACCAGATGAGATAGAGCTCCATATATGAACCCCTTGTGGGCATTTGAAAAGGAAATATGCAAATCTACTGAAAAAAATAGATGAAAGGCTTATTTGCAAGGTTACTATTTCATCTATGGGATAACAGTAAAAAGGTTTTCAGAAACATAAAAGAAAAATGGTATTTTACCAATTACAACTTTACTCAGATACATTATGGTAATCTGTTACAATCAGCTGGAACATACTCAGCTTCCAGAGACAGGTCAATTCAATATAAGATTATTAACAGGGCTTACTATACTCTATGGCCTGGCTATTCAAAGGGGTTGCGCCTGGCACAACAGGGTTGCACTTGTGCAACCCCGCATTGTGCCCCATTGGGATATTGGAAAGGCTGCCCAGTGCAGCGCAAATCCCAATGTGCTGCAGTACAATGTAATCGTATGCGGTGCAGATGCAGGGGTAGTGCCCCTGCATATGCAGCACATCCCGATATTCAGCCCAGGATGTGCAGTACATATGCTGGCACAATTCTGCATTGTGCCACACAGGGGGACTCAAAGTCAACCCTGTGCAGAGTAGAAACAACTCCCGGTCACCCACAGGCAGGCTGCAGTATTGCAGGGTGCAACACAGCAGCCCAGCTGTGGGTAGCCACCCGCCCGCCCAGAACACCATCTGCAAGCACACACTGAACCCTGGTGGCCAAGTGGAATCCCCCCTGCCCATAGCCACAATTGCAAAGTGTACATTAAAAAATAAATCCCTGGTAGTCTAGTGGCCCACTGAGTCCCCAATAACTTTGATACATGACCATCCCTGATGGTCTAGTGGTTCCCCCTCCCACCTGAGTCCCAGATTCCCCGATATATGTAAATATAACCAGCCCTGGTGGTCTAGTGGACCCCCCCACCCATTGCCATGATCATGGTAAACCTCCGTAATTAAATATCCTGGTGATCCAGTGACACCCCTCATCCCTCCCACCCACACAGAACCCCTTGCCCACCCTGCTCCCTCTGTCAGCAGTGGGCAGCTGCATCCCACCTGCATACTGTACTTAACAGTCCCAAATATGTGAATGACCTCCATGCTGCCCTGTGCAAGGCATGCAAATGGGGCCATAATAACATGCAAATGGCCCCATTTGCACCTTGCATATATTATGGCCTCATTTGCATGCCCCCTGCTGAAAATCGTGGGTGATGCACTTAGCATGACTACACTTGCACTGGCACATCCCCGTGCTCCCTATCTGTGGCTTGCGCCTGTGCAGTGCCACTGTGCCATGCGCAGTATGTGCACTGACTGTGCCATATTCAATGGTGCTGCACCATGGTGCATCCCTGTTGATTATCACCTGGACCTGGCCCCGGCGCATCACAGTTGCGCTGTGCCCAGGCTTGCGCCACTGCCTGGTACAGTCTGAATAGCTGTGCCTATATTAACTTTTTAAAGCTAAACTTAAAAATCGGAATTGTTGGCATTGTGGAAGCCCAAAGACAGATTTACTCCATGCATTATAATCATATAAAATGGCTCAAAATAGGTGGACCAATGCACATAATATTTTCAGAAGGATAAGCCAGATAAAAGTAGAATGAGACACTATGTGGATTATATTAAAAGGGTTCAACAAAAACATAATAACAAAGTGAGAACATATCATTTTTAAAGCCAACAGTATGGCACTAAAAAGATTACTTTTGAAATACTGGAAAGCAAATCATTCCTCAGAACCGTTCCCGATGTGGTAATGGAAACAATTGTTTCTGTCAGCATTGTGTGCCATTAATTTCTTTTCTAAACATAACTAATTCTGGAACTTTTTTAGGATGCCAATTGATAATTGATCTCAGGATCTCTTTCCATTTAATCCTGTTTCACTGAGCTATCTTTAAAAGTTTCCCACATCTTAGTCAAATTGATAAACATTTGCAATACATAGAATACAAATGCATCGTATTGTATTGAATTTGGTGTTTTGCACAAAATGTATTAGAATTAACACTTCTAGGTATGTTCATAGACAATATGTATGATATCACTAAATATCCAAATTGATTGTTCTAAGCTTTGCAACTAATTCCGTTCTTGTGACTTTCTAATGCTACTTCCTTATTATTTATTTATCCAGATGTAATGTATATGCTGCCTTCTTATCTAATAAAAATTATTATTGGCAAAAAAAGAAGCCTGTGTACAGTCCAAAAGAGCCAAACTGGTCAATTCCTCCCAGCAGCAATCTCCTTAGACAGAAACTCTTCCTTCTTTTGGGTGACTGCCCTTTGATACTCACTATGGTGAGTAATCAAAACCAGTCTATCATTTTAAGCCATGGCCTCCTCCAACAATGCTGCAACCTCCACATCTTTGAGTTCATCTCCTTCAGCTTGCCATCATACCTTGGTGAGCCAAACTTGAAACCAATGGGTATACATGAGCAGGCACCATGAGATAGAAAGCTGACCCGGTGGCCTTATTAAACTTTCACTTCCACTGTGCATGCCACCATCTTATCCAAAGTGTCTGGCCTCATAAAGGATGGTACTGGACCATCTCTGCAGGGGGAGGACTATAGGTGGTGGTCCTGAAAGAGAACCTGATGATGCAATGATCCAACCAACTGACTGGATCAATCTCAAGAGCCTCAGCCTTGAGCCCCAGAAAAAAATATCACATCCAAGGCATGGTGATATTTATGAGTCACAGAAGTAACAACTTGTGCGAGACACTGGGATTCCATACCCTGGTGGAACTCTTGACCAAAATGAGAGAGTTCTGTCATCAACCCAAACATTAAAATCATCCAGAATAAGCCACCTAGGTGACTCCAACACTCTGTCAGTGACAAAGTCCACAATTTCCTGCAGGAAACCCCTCTCACTTCCTGAAGGCCAGTATACCAGAGGGATTTTGCAGCCTGCACCTGGCCCCCACATGCAGCCAAGCACTCAAATGATGAGATATCCCCCAATGGGTGCACCTCCAAGTTTAGTTCAGGTCTAAAACAGGTAGCCACCCCATGACCTTTTCTTGGGCAGTGCACCTCATAGAATTCGGTTAGGATGGCTGATTCCAATAGCGGGCCAGCATCATAACCAAGTCAGGTCTCCATAATGCAAGCCAGACCAACTGAGGAGTCAGAAATAAAATCTGCTGTAACAGTGGTCTTATTCTTTACTGATCTGTCATTGCATAGCACCACCCAAAGAGGATGAAAAATGGCTGCAAGTTCCTCAGCCACTTGCCCACTCAGTCTGGTGGGATCCCTGGGTATGGGAACTAAACATGCCTGGCCTCTCTTAAATTCCCATTTCACCCCAGAGCATCTCCTGTTCCTCATTATTTTAATGGCACCCTCTCTGTCAACTCTCCCCAAGTCCCCATCACACCATTGTTCCTATAGTCAGTACAGTAAAAGCTGCATCTACCATACTCACACATCTGACTGGGGCTCCGATTTCCATCCCATGGTTGCAAGGTAATCTCCTTCGAAACACTTCTACTTTATTGTTGTCAAGTTTATCCCAGCACTTAAGAAGCATGAATATTTACATTATCACTGGATTGAGTACAAGTAAATTTTCATTGTATTTATATCATTAAACTCCCTTTTGGGGTCCCTGGAACCCTGACACTGTCAAGACCATTTGTGCAGTGACACTCTCCCAGAAGGGGCAAACACTATCCCTGGGGAAAATCTATGTCTACACGTGTCTGCCCTCCACTCTCTCATTCTCTCTAGAGCCCTCAAGGCCGTCATAAGAGATCCATCCTCCTGGAACATGCTGATGGTGCTTTGGAGAAGTGGACAGAGACCAGTGCCACCAGGACCAAGGGACCCTGCCACCATCACTTGGCCTGCAGGTCCCTGCATAAGTCATGCCAGAGGCTGAACTTGTTCCTCAAGATCTTCCTGCTAAAAGAACCCCTCTCCTTGCTGCTTGCCTCCCATTCTTATAGACAATCAGAGAGGACCAAAATTTGAATATTCGAGGCAACAAAGTTTCTCATTTCTGGCTTAGTCAGAACACTCTGTACAGAAATGTCCAGATATCCTGGTCCAGATCCACAAATGGCTGTGAATACCGCAAGCCTCGGTTGCACCAAACACATAGAAACATAGACTTTGACGGCAGATAAGGACTGCTTGGCCCACCTAGTCTGCCCATTTCCCTACCTAGAGGATAAGCTGCAGATCCTATTTAACCAACAGCCTATTTCTTCCTACCCCCCACAAAAATTGCCTTATGTCTGTCCATGCTTTCTTGAATTCTCTCACAGTTTTAGACCCCACAACCTCCTCAGGAAGGCTGTTCCATGCATCCACCACCCTCTCTGTGAAAAAATACTTCCTCACATTGCCCCTGAGCCGTCCCTCCCTCTTTCTTCAAATTGTGTCCCTTGTTCTTGCACATCTCTTTTTCTGAAAGATACTACCCTCTTGGACTTCGTTGATTCCACTGAGGTACTTAAACATTTCTATCTTGTCCCCCCTCTCCCTCCTTTCCTCAAGGGTATACATATTAAGCTCCTTTAGTCTCTCCGCATATAGCTTCTCTTACAGACCTTGCACCATTTTAGTTGTCCTCCTCTGGACTGCCTCTATCCTGTCTCTGTCCTTGCAGAGATGGGGTCTCCAGAACTGGACACAGTACTCCAGATGGGGTCTCACCAACTGTCTGTACAGGGGGATAACAACTTCCTGTTTTCTGCTGGTGATACCTCTCCCTATACATCCCAGTATCCCCCAGCCCTCCCTACCACCTTTTTGCATTGCTTGCCAACCTTAAGGTCATCTGATATGATTGCTCCCTAGGTCTCTTTCCATTTTTGTTGTTGTTACTACACATGGCACACGGGGCTTGCGGCATTATCCCAGCCAGTGATCAGGATTCTTCATCCCATGCACCAGTTGCCACAAGTTAGATCATCTTTTTCTGGTCTAGCTTGTGTCAGTCCCGGGTATCTTTTTTACAGGGCTTGCACCAAATATTTGGCACAATTTGCTGTAAAATGGGAAAACAGGGAGGCAGTATAGTGCAGTGGTTTAAGGCTCTGAGCTGCAAATCTGGAGACCTGGGTTTGAATCCCACAGCCCCCACTTGCATACTGTGTGACCCTAAGCAAGTCACTTAACTTCCCTGTGCTCCCAGGTCGCACCTGTAAACAAGCTTTCAGCTTAGAGTGCTACTCCTGGTTAGACAATTTGGGTAAAATGGGAAAAGTGTCGTAAATATACACAATCTTCCAGAATCAGGCATAGGGTGCAGCAAAGTTGTTGGCACAGCTTTGGAGGGAAGGGCAAATCACATGGTGGGAGCATAAGGGGATCAGCAGTAGGAGGAAAGAGGTGATCCGGCACAGCTGTGCCAACAAGTAAGTTTGATGCACTTGACACAAGCTCTGCATCTCCCTTTGTGAATCCAGCCCCCTGTAACCAAGCTAGTAAGGGGCCCATCCATGGGACAACTCTCAGTGTCAAACTTAACCCATCAAGAGCCTTCTAGTAACCAGCCTCAAGCTGAGTGAAGAGATAGACTGGTTACAGAACCATGAGGGAAGATCTGGAAAGGCTAGAGAAATGTTCAAATGTACGGCAGCTGAAATTTAACATAAAAAAAGTGTACTGTAATGCAAGTAGAGGCCTAGAACTTTAAACTATAAAACAGGATGGGAGGGGGTACTGGTAGAGAGAAAATCTGAGGAAAAGGGCCAGAGGGTAATAATTACAGACAATTTGAAGACATCAGTGCAGTGCCACAGGTCAGTGGGGAGGGCAAATCACATGGTGGGATGCATAAGTGGATCAGCAGCAGGAGGAAAGAGGTGCTCCTGTCCCTGTACAGATCCCTGGTCTGATGTCACCTGGAGTACTGTGTGCAGTTTAGGAACCCATGCTTGAGGAAGGACAGTAACAGGGTGAAGTTGGTGCAGAGTAGAGTAACCTAAATGATTCAGGGACAGTAAAGGAAGCCCAAAATGGAGAGATTGGTTGACTACAACATGTACACACTTGTGGAAAGAAGGGAGGAGGGATATGGTAGCGACATACAAATATCTTCATGGGATAAACAAAGTAAATAGCAGGGAGTTGTTCACACTGAGTGGAAACACAAGCACCAGTGGGAGCTCAAAGGTGATGGGGAAGGGGAGATTTAGGAAAGATGTCAGGAAATATTTCTTCACAGAAAGGGTGGAAGATAGGTGGAACAGACTACCAGTGGAAGTAGTATCTATGAAATCAGTGGAGGGATTCAAACATGGGCAGGACAGACACATAGGACTGGTAAGAATATCAGGAAAAAGGACAAGGGGGAGGAAGAGGAGTGAATGAATGGTCACTTGAGCCCTCACATCAAACCATAGGTAAGGCTGGGCAGACTGGATGAGCTGCAGTCTTTTTCTACCATCGACTTCTATGTTTCTATATTTCACTGGAAATTAAGTCTTAAAAAAATCACAGCATGGCCAGGTAACTGTATATTACAGCACTATGCAAGCCTCCCAAAAGTAACAGGCAAGAATAACTTAGCAGTAAGTTGATACCCCTGGACTGTTTTATCTGAGACTAAGTCCAGGACCAGCAATTAGGTTGAAGCAGTAGTGCAACATAAGATGCTTTCCCAAAAGCTAGTCTCAGCTATATTTAATAAAATATTAGCATACCTTTCAAATCTGCTTTTCTAGGTAGTTCGAATGCTGCGCATCAAGAGATTTTTGTTCGTTTTTTTCTCGATTCTAACCCTTGCCAGGACTACTAATCTATTTCTAAGCCAAATACGGTGGCCATCTTTTTTTTCTCTTGGAAAAAACTAAATTAAAACATTTATAAAATACTCAGATTTTGGTGGAACTAGAAGATGTTACCTACTTAGGGGGATCTGTTGAGCGGCTAGGAGTACAGACATGCTTCAACTGAGCTGTGTCCCACTGGAATGTTAATAAAATAATATTTCTTTATCAGAGCTGCTAACATTGGCCAAAAGATGCTAAAATACTACTTGAAGTAAAATGAATGAATACCTGGTAGCAAATGCTGGGACAACACAGCGTTCCACCATGAAATCTGTAAAGAGGCAGCAACCGGCAAACTCATTGGAGAGTCTGGGCCTTGTCTCACTTTCAGCAGCAGAGATGGCCACGCTGGGACAAGTACTCTTGGACAAAATAATGGAAGCCCATAATTGAGGCTGAATCATCTGGAAAGCAAATTTCAGGAAATCACAGAACAGCAGACAGCACAAGTAATCAGAATTAATGAAGCCAAACAGCGAATCTCCGATCTGAAGGACATAACTGGACTACTAAAAGAAAAGGTCTCTCATCTAGAAAAAGAACTGGAAGAATTCAAAGATTTGTTTGACTACCAAGAAAACTATCACAGAAGATTAAAGCTGAGGATTCATAGTCTCCCAGAGGAAAAGGAGGGAGACAGTGCTGAAGAATTTTGTGCAGTCATTTTACTGGGACTATTGGGCCTAGCACCAAAAGGCAGGAGACTTAAAATAGAATGAGTGCACAGAGCTGTGATGCCAAAGCCCACAGAGAATGAGCCTTCGAGGCAGAGCATCATGCACTTCCACCATTTTAAAGACCAGCAGGCAATATGAATGGCTTTTTGAAAGAAACAAGATGTGCTGTATGAGGGCCCCTTAGGAAGACTCCGGTTGAGAGTCGAAGTGCTGGGTTTTAACTTCTCTATGTATTATTGTCATTGAGCTACATTATTTACTTCATTTCAAGCTTGTAACCAGCGGTAGTAAAATTTTATCTACCATCACATCTATTGTACTGTTTTTGGTGCTTATCTTCATCTATAAAAAGTACTTAAAAGTTTGCAGCTTGTGTGCCTTCACCTTCTTTGGTTTCTGTATGAGGGCCACAGGTTAATTATTTCTCAGGATTTCTCCCAATGGCTCCTGAAGAAGCGAAGAGCTTTCGACCTGGTCCCCACCAAGCTTTGAGGACTCAAACTGGAATCTGTGTTTGTCTACTGTGGAGGAATTTCTTTTATATATCTTTCTTTCATGCATACATATAAAGCAAAGTGTGGTAGTGTATTATAATGTAGAGCTGCTAGTGTAGTTAAATATAGCCAGGTCTGAGTAGAAGCTAAGGGTCATTATAAGTTCATAAAAATCACAAAGCAAGCAGAAAGCAATAGCTCATGCTGGCTGAAACCAGTTCCTTAGGTTGTGAAAAATAGTAAGCTAGATAAAACTGAGCAGAACTGGTTGTACCAGCCTGAATAGCAGGCTTGGGCAAAATATAGAGAATAACAGCACGTCGAGGCATTGGAAGAAAAGCTATGCGTTGCTATGGTGTGAGTGAAACTCAGTGTTTCACTTGTGGTCAGCTTGACCCAGGCATATGTATCAAGCAGTAATGGAAAGAAATGAAATAAGCCAGTGGAAAAGTACCTAATGCATATCAATGTGTTTTTTCTGTTACATTGCTGAAAACTATGATTGGCTTATACTGAAATGTTGGTGTTTTTCCAAGATAAGAAGTGCTATAAAATACTGTGTAAAACTTTGTTCGGGGAGCTCTCTCCTTTAGCTGAGGCTCCCACATATATGTGTGCAGACAATAAACTGAGTTTATTGGAATAACCATTGGGTGTGGTTATTGAGTACATAGAAATTAAGGTAAAGTATAGACAGTAAAGAGAATCTGCGACCACAGTTTTGGCGTAGTCGGCAGGATGGCTTCACTTCTCCGTGTCACACTGTGATCAGACTGCCAAGTCCCAGCCTCAGGGGAGGGTGGCCCCGGAGGTTCAAGTCCCACCATATGTGTGACACCTTTGAGCGGTGAGAGCAGTCATTTACCGTCTTAGGTGCTGGGGTGGCACCAAGAGTGCTGGGTGGGCACCGGCATCAGGGGATGCCCGAAAAGTAGGGAGTGTTGGGTGGCACCCAAGACCAGTTAGGCACCTTTTAGGGACTACACGGACATACCGGGACCCTACCAGATGGATCTCAACCTAGTACTGTTAGAGATTTTTTTGTTTTGTTTTAAACTGCAAACCAGAGCTCTGGAAAAGACTTGGTTTGGCAGGTTACTAAATGGCCAAAAGAAAACCTTTGAAAGGGTTAAAACCTTTGAAAGGGTTAATAGCTGCAGTGTTTGGAAATTATCATGAAGGTCCTGCAGTCAGTTTTCTTACTCAGACTTGTGTATCGGAAAAGAAGAAGAAAAATACCTTGGCACCGGGTAAGTCTGAATTTTTTTTATTCAAAGTTGTTTTATGTTTGTCTGTTTTATTTCTGTAATACATATACTAAACAAGGTAATGCTCCATCTTTCTCGTGCATATTTTCTAGCTTATATCTGTGTTCTGTAATTATGTTCTGTTGTCAAGGTTGCGAGATAGGATTGACTGCCTTCGGTGCACAACATATTACAGTAAAAAAAAGAAAGAGGAAGCTTCTTTGCCTCATATCTGACTGTTTTAATTGGTTTTATTTTTAATGAAACATTTGTGCTGCCTAGATAGGGTCAAAGAACTTTTGTATGTAGTGGTTGGAGCAGGTAGTGTTGAAGGGTGAAGAGTTGTGACGTCATAGATTGCAATGTGCAGAAAGATTTGTAGTTTGCAAGCAACGCGATGCCACTGCTAGGTGAAAATGTAATGTGTTAACAGCTATAAATGGCTTTATCATACTTCTAGTTAAAACCAGAAACTTTTTGCAAAATGGCAGAGTGCCATATTTTGGCTATGCCCCAGAAGGTGTAACCATGTTATACTAGATGTGTTCCCTTACAGATGGTATGTTGTGCTGTGTTTTAAAGGTGTTGAAAGGAGTTAGAATGTGTTTAAAAGTGTTTTGTTCTGAAAAGATTTGGCATGTAGATATGTATAAATGTGTTGGTTTAAAAATTGTCAGTGTTACAAGACAGGCAGGAGGCAGCACATATATCTAAAACACGTACAGTTTTCTAATGAAACTATGGGCATTACCTCAGCAAATTGGTGTGAAACAATGTCAGTCTTATTTTGTGTTAAGTATCTCTTTTTGTGTATGTGTGTGTACTGTTTTGGCCAGCAGTTTTATTTATGCTTTATTATTATTTAAAGATATTTTAATATCAGTAGTGTTCAAGGACACTACAAAAATAACTGGGTTTGAACGACCCTTGCATGCACACTGTGACCTTTTGCACTTTATTTGACCTTCTTGTGTTTCAACATTTTATAGTTACTACCAGTTCAAACTTGATGTGTATTCCATACCTAAAGCACAACTTTTCACACAAAATGTATGTTTTATGAAAGCACACCAAGAGTGAACCATGTAATTTGACTTTTTATTGCAAAACTAGTATTCTAAGTGAAGAGGAACAAACTTTTCTTCTCGTCTCACTGCTTCTGACTTGCAGCCAACACAGGCAATACTCCAGCTGGAAGGGGAGAATTATTCATCATCTCCCCATATTTTTATTATATATATATAGTACGCTTTTGAACAAAGGACTATTACAGCCGTTTTTGAGAGTTTACCATCTACAGTTAAAAACAATGGTTTTGGTTTTTATGTGTGACCATGGTGTAATCATTTTTTTTTGTCTTTTTGAAATGCATTCTAAGAGATATGTACGTATGGTATTACCATCCATCTGGATTTTTTATAAACTCAGCTGACATTTTGTCATGCTTAGGATAAGGGAACCCAGGGACGCTTGGCTTCTTTTATCCTATGGAAATAATCTTGTTTTATTTTTAAACTGGTGTGTGTTTGTTTTGTTGTTTGTCTGTGTTTCTTCTCTTTCTTCTAGAGAAAAAGAAGTTCCCCATCTTTATAGTAAGGTATGAAACTTACTAAACTAATTGTAATATTATCTTGTTATAATTTAAAGTGTAGTAGGTGGGGATCATGTCACCATCCACAGCTAACCTTTTTGATTGCTACAGTATTCGAGCTGTCTCTTCCACTAGTAGGAGCTTGGGGGAAGGGGGTAAGCTACCCTTCCTCCCTTCTAGTGTAGTACCCACAAAGGTAGCAAGATACATCACTTTCCCCCAAAGGGGTAAATAAAGAAAATGTATATTTGCCAATAATTGTTTCTTATTTACAGGTTTTAAAAAGACCCAAGGTATTTTAACAGCATAACCCAGCCCAAGCCCTTCTGTTTTTTCTAGTGCAAACAGTTAAATCTCACACCTATTATTGGTACAAGGGTTTCTGCCCTCAGCAAGTAATCAGTTACGCTGGAGGGTGAAGTTGTGTATGTATGTCCACACATATTCATTCTTTTGATTGTCTTTTCAGCTTTCTTATCCTGTTAAAACAAATGCAAAACAGCTTTTGTCATTACCTTACAGCAATGAATGCATTTTTTTTTCAACCAGTAAATTCACAGTACTCTAACATTTCTGGACTCTAAGCTAAGTTTACAGTTTATATTTGTTGTTTAAAATGTATGTTATGCATTATGCTCAATACTGAAATTGTTCTATTACAAACATGCTTATGTTTCATGTTTATGTTATAATGTTTTGATATACATCTTGCTACACTGTATCATGTGTGTATTCAGAAAAGTGCTCCACATGTATAACATTTTTAATGCTCATAACCAAGCCTAAATACTGGGCCAGCATTGCTGACCCACCTACAATATGTTCCAAAGCAAAACCAAAAGTAAAATTAATGTTCCGCTTGTCTTATTGCTCACAGGTACCCCTGAAGAATGAGTGTACTCTATGCAGGTTTTGTCATTTTAAATTTTAACAATTATAATATGCAAAATTTAGATTGTACTCAAACCTATGCTTCAAGCCTTACCCCACTCAGTACTTTGGAGTATTTCACTATACAGGGTAAAGAAGGTAGACCTTTTCACTTGTCACAGGTGCAATAGGCACTGTTATTAAATTGGCATAGGCCAACAACATATGTATTTGTCCCACTAATTGCATTGTGTAAAAGGCATATTGTTATGAACAATATGTTTGAGCGTAACTGCATTAAGCAGGTTAGCAAGAGGAAAAGGAAGAGAGACCATTATGGTTTCCAAAGAGGTAGCAAAGAAAGTGAAAAGCCAAAAAGATAGCATTCAGGCAATACAAAAAGACACAAGCAGAAGGGGATAGGGAGAAGTACCAGGAGAAACAAAGGGAGGCAGGAAAGTCAGTAAGGGAAGCCAAAGCTCAGACAGAAGAACACATTGCAAAATCAGTGGTTAAAGGAGACAAAACCTTTTACAGGTACATAAGTGAAAAAGAAAGACAAAGGGGAGGGATAGTGAGACTGAAGGGGGAGGATGGGAGTCACGTGGAGGATGACAACAGTAAAGCTGACATATTGAACAGGTATTTCTGCTCAGTCTTTACTGAGGAAGAGGGGGTAATGGGTCTGAAGGAGTACAAGGGTGAGAATGGTGCAGAAATGGATTGCATCACAAGTCCTATGAAGACAAGTTGAAGGAACTAAACATGTACTCCTGGAGGAGAGGAGGAGAGAGGATATGATAAGAGACATACAAGTATCTTACAGGGAGAAACAGAGTGCAGGAAAACACTATTTTTAGCAAAATGATGTTCCAGGACTAGAGGGCATGGGATGAAGTTGGAGGGAGGACGATTCAGAGGAAACATGAGAAGAATTTCTTCACAGAACGGTGGTGGATAAGTGGAACACCCTGCCAGAGGAAGTGGTGGGGCTGAAACAATCACGGGATTTAAGAATGCATGGGATAGACATAAAGGAATTCTAGAGGTCAGGGGTAAGGGAAAACAGACTTCTAGGAAAACAAACTGAACTTACAAGCTCAAATGGGCAGACTGGGTGGGCCATAGGCCCTTATCTGCTGACACTGTCTATGTATCTATGTATCTATGTATTGTAACATTACAAGATTTTATAACTCAGGTCTCCGTCAGGCCTGCTTGCAACAGACAGGGAAATAATGTTCATCACTGTCATAACTGCTTCTGTGATTTGAAAGCAGGGATGTAATCATAACATTGTCATGATTTACAGATGGTCAAATGGTATAATTGAACCTTGGCCTGCACCCCCAGGGTGTGCGGTTGATGTTCCATTTTTATTTTGTCTCTTTCAAATTGCCAGAATTTAGGCTCTGTCACACCACTCTTTACAAAACAAAAAAGCCAAATGGTTTATAAGATTGTTGTTTATGTGTTTTTAATTCAGTGTCTAACACACTTTGCAAGTTTGCAGGTTTCCATGGTGTGGCACACATAAGATCTCCACATTCCACAGCAGTAAAACTTTCATCTAAGTTGCCGAGACCTTCATCTTTTTCCTGAAAAGAAAACAACTGCCACAGCTTTGATGTCATCACTACCTTTGTGCCTGACTAGTTCCATATAAGGACTATTGCATGAATCAAGTTATTATTAAACTTTAAATCAACTGAAGAAGGTCCAGTCAGTTTAGACTCTGCAATCAAGCTTATTGTTTCTGCTTACTATGAAGTTAAGTCTGGGGAAGGGGTACTCCCCTAACTCCAGCGAGAAGATTCTGCTTCAATTGACCTTCAAGCAATACATCCATTTTCTTCACTGCCGCTTGTTCCAAACATGGCTGGTACCTTATACAACCCTATTACTCTGGTTTATTGTAAACTGTTACTTTTTATGAACTATTAATCTTTGTGCTGGAGTGTAATCAACTATCACGACACAAATGCCATGCAAGTGTGTGTGTGTGTGTGTGTGTGTGTGTGTGTGGCTCCATTAAAAGAACTTAATGAACTCAATGTATAATCTAATGCACCCCTGGCCAGTGTGTCTGCCAATCAGCCATCCAGCAGCCATCAACGTGAACACTGACTTTTCTACTGTGCTGGTGTTTGTTTTTAAATTACTGTCTGCATTGCCCCATGTGCCTTGTAGGGTTACCACCATTCTGCAAATGACATTTCACCTGTACTGTAGTTACACAACCTGTGCTTACTTATATGAACTTTATGGACTGTTAACTTTATGGACTGTTATGTTTTATAAGGACTTATCTGTCAAGAGACATTATCAACAGATTCTTCAATCAAGCTCCAAGGTGTGCACACCTCAACACAAGGTAGCATCTACCTTATTCACTCTCAATGAACTCTTTTTCATCAACAAAATTGTTATGTTATATTGTGTTATATATGGTGTCACATGTTAGCATTTTTTCACATATTTCAGTTGTGGTGTTGACATCCCTCAGTTCTGTATTGTGTTTTCAAACTCACCATTTGTGTTCCATCTGTAACTACCTCTGTATCAACTCCAGAACAGCATGTTTTTTATAAATGCCTTAACTATCTGTATGCTGGCAACCAGTTTTAAATCATATAGATAAAAAGGGGGGTGATTAGTTGATACAAAGTATCAAAAGGGGGGAGTGTGGAGGAATTTCTTTTATATATCTTTCTTTCATGCATACATATAAAGCAAAGTGTGGTAGTGTATTATAATGTAGAGCTGCTAGTGTAGTTAAATATAGCCAGGTCTGAGTAGAAGCTAAGGGTCATTATAAGTTCATAAAAATCACAAAGCAAGCAGAAAGCAATAGCTCATGCTGGCTGAAACCAGTTCCTTAGGTTGTGAAAAATAGTAAGCTAGATAAAACTGAGCAGAACTGGTTGTACCAGCCTGAATAGCAGGCTTGGGCAAAATATAGAAGATAACAGCACGTCGAGGCGTTGAAGAAAAGCTGTACGTTGCTATGGTGTGAGTGAAACTCAGTGTTTCACTCAGGTCAGCTTGACCCAGGCATATGTATCAAGCAGTAATGGGAAAGAAATGAAATAAGCCAGTGGAAAAGTACCTAATGCATATCAATGTGTTTTTTCTGTTACATTGCTGAAAACTATGATTGGCTTATACTGAAATGTTGGTGTTTTTCCAAGATAAGAAGTGCTATAAAATACTGTGTAAAACTTTGTTCGGGGAGCTCTCTCCTTTAGCTGAGGCTCCCACATATATGTGTGCAGACAATAAACTGAGTTTATTGGAATAACCATTGGGTGTGGTTATTGAGTACATAGAAATTAAGGTAAAGTATAGACAGTAAAGAGAATCTGTGGTATGAGGGCGACAGGTTAATTATTTCTCAGGATTTCTCCCAATGGCTCCTGAAGAAGCGAAGAGCTTTCGACCTGGTCCCCACCAAGCTTTGAGGACTCAAACTGGAATCTGTGTTTGTCTACCCAGCTCTACTGAAAATTAAATATGAAGGCGCAAGTTACTCATTCTGGGAAGCAGAAAGACTGTCATTTTCCTTCAAGAGCTGCAGCATAAACTGTCCAGTTGACTGTATGACTACATGATCCGGTATGAACTTACTTCCCCTGGCTGACTGCATCACCTTCTCTTATTTCATGTGGCCTGAGCTGAGCCCCATCTCCTCCTGGAACATACCCATATTCCCTTGAATTCAACTCATTGTGTATGGAAGTAGATGACAAAGTACCAATAATCTTTTATTTTTCTCCTCTTTCTTACTCTACGGTGGATATTCATTGGACTAAAAGATGGCTGCTGATGGGATGGCAAGGCCCTCTAGACTTAAACAGCTACTTGATGGCAGACCTATAACTGATTACTTGAGGTGGCATGTATGGCCTTCTAAGCTATACCAGAGGATATAGGATCAAAATATATGTCATGGGGAACATAGAAAAAAGAACAGTTTGCTAGCTGCTTGCGCAAAAAGAGCTTGTAACACAAGAAAGAAGTTCAGTTCTTTTATTTTCTCATTCTTTTTCCTTTTTCTAGGTCCCAACATTTTATATCCAATTTATGCTTCATCAGGGAAACTATTCATATAAAAAATATTATTAATACATCATATTTTTTGGCAGTTTTTTATACTGACATTTCTTTTTTTAGCACATATTGGTTATACAGTTATATACAATCTTTAATATACCTGTTGTTATTCATAGTCTAACTCCTAAAGTTATGGCATTTTATATAAACAATTATTCAACTCATTTCATTGTTATTTTGTATCAGCCTACTGTATTTAATTTGTATCTAGAAAGACACTACCTGTCATTTTAGCTGGGCCTTGCGGCTCCTGTGTCTGCCAATGTAACCGTCATTCTCAATTTCATGTCAATTTTCCTATACTGGTGGATAAACATGTGTTTAACTTCCATTCAATAGGTATTTCTTACATAACTTTATAAATGAGTGAATCAAAAACATGTATCATGCACCTTTTGTTTCTAGCACATCTTTCAAGGTTTCAAACAACAAGAGATATTCATCCTTTTTTTAGCTTTTAATTGTTAGAATCTGTGGAGATGACAAGTGTGGTTATCCCTGTACTTTTACTTGTTCTCTTTTCTTGTTTTATTAGAGGTTTTAATAAAGGGTACCTGTCTCCTTAAATGTGCTTATGCATTTTGTTTCCCTTTATTTTCCTCTTGTTACTCATTTAGCATCTAAAAAAATAATCTACTCATATTGTTCTGTACACATTTACATTTTTGAGAAAACTCATCATGTTTTGTAAGATTTCACAAACTATGGTTTGAGATTTAATGCTATTTCTCATGGTTTTCAAAACATTAAGGGCCCTATATCCAAAGCTGAGCCTCTGGGCAAAATTAGCACTGCCTGGCCTGCTAAAATAGCCTACAACCAAAAGCAAGCTATATTCAAAGGAATAGCTGTGGGGCTAAACCTGCTGAATTTAGCATGCAAATGAAGCAGAGCAAACAGAGCTGGGAGTGCAGTGCTAAAATAGCCCAGGAAAATAAGACAGCTCTGAATACAGCAACAGGGAAGTGCAAAAGGCAACAGCAGCTCTGTGGACACAGAGGTAGAGTAAAGCAGAGGTAAAGCCAATGGATGACGTGTGTGATAGCAAAGTAGCGTTGCACAATAACCGCAGAAAACAATGCAGGCCACACACTGCCGAACTGTGCTATGCTGAAGAGAGGTTTTCCCGGGGCTAACCCGATTGCACAGTGCTAACATATTAGCCCGGTGCAACAAGGTTTGCCTGGTGCAAAAGTTTGTCATATTCAGTTCTCTATGCAAATAGGCCTACTTAGGTAGTCCGTGCGCAGACTGTCACATTTGCATCTCATTATGGGCTGCTTAGCATACATTTCCATGGAGTTTGCCCAGCACTATTGCATGGAGCACACAGCTCCATCTGTTGGTTGGAATGGAAGTACAGGCTGGAAGCTGCAGGCCAGGGTGTGCACACAGCAACCCCTGTTGGTTGGAATGGAAGTACAGGCTGAATACTGCAGGAAATGGTTGTTGGCAGGCATATGCAGTGTATACCACTCGCCCATGCATCACTGCAGTCAGTAACTGTACATAGATGCATTCATTTACATATATATTCATTGCAAAAAACTATGTTAATGTATCAGTTAGGGTGTTCATTAAACTGTAAAAGGCCAGGAAATGCAATGTTAGGGTTCCCACCCCTACCACCCCCTCACCCTCTACACACCAACAGGAATTGGGGTGTACCATGGGGTCATCAGGCCCAACTCTCACCTCATTCCACATGTAAACAAGCTGACATGGTACAGTACAGAAGAACGGGGTGAGAGTTAGGCCTGATGACCCCATGGTGCACCCCAATGCCTGTTGGTGTGTAGAGGTTGGGGAGGTGGTTGGGGTGGGAATCCTAACATCGCATTTCTCATCTTATTATGAGCTAATAAAATCCCTAACTGATGCATTAGCATAGCTTTTTGCAATGCATGTCCCTTCTTTTTGGGATAGTATAATAGCAGCCATATGTTACTGTGGGATGCAGGGTCCTTTGGACCCTGTGCTCCAATCCCACAAGTTATGAGCGTGTGTAGCATAACTTCACTGAACGCATGTAACATGGGCATATTTAAGGAATTTGCAGCAAAAAATAAACATGGGCTTTTGAGACCACCCCTCATGAACACTGGCACTGTGAGCTTGTTAATCCATCCTGAAAGTTGAGTTCACAAAGCAACCACGCCATTCCATGCCACAAGTGTGAACACACATTCCAGGCAGGATGTGACAACTGACAGCTGTACTGTTCATGAGGAGGTGTGAAACAATGTCAATGTTGAAAATCTAGAGTGTCAATATTAAATATTGGTGAAGGCATGAGCACGCATTGAAACTGCACAATGCACGCTCGTAACGCAGTCATTTCTGGGAATTTTTGCACCAAATATTCAAAAAGGGCTTTTGGAGACCCCACCTCCAGGTACTGTTGTTCCATTAGTCAGTCCTGAAAGGTGACTCCGCGCAGACCATGAAATCGCCTTTCGGGGCTGAGTAACGAGATGACAGTGACATTGTTCATGAGATGGGGTCCCACAGACCCCATGTTGAAAATCTGGGTTCAAAATTCCACATAATGGCTGAGATAGCAACATAAGTTGTAACCCCCACTGATAGCCATTATACAGCATTTACCGTGATTCCTCAGTTGCAGTTCGGCTTTGAAGAGTGCAGACGTGTCCCTGCCCAGAAGCGATCACAGCCACAGACCTCAAAAGGTATGTATGGAGTAAGGGGAGGTAGGTGCACAAGAGGAGGATCAGGATGGGAGGGGGGGCAGGGGAGATGATGAGAGACCGTTCTCTTATTTCAGGAAAGTAAAAAAAACATCAACAGATGTCAGGGGATGGTTTTCTACATTTATAGGTTAACTTTCCTATGTACAGCTATTGGGCACACTGGGGTAGGCTCCCAGTGTGCCACGTGATTGAGAGGAATACAAGCTGCTGACTGGGGATTGGGCACCCCATCAGCATAAACAATATAACTTTTGGGCACACTGGGGTGGGCTTCCAGTGTGCCACATGGATTGGGGGGATACACGGTGCTGACAGGGGATTGAACACCCCCATTGGCATAAACAATATAACTTTTGGGCACACTGGGGTGGGCTGTCAGTGTGACACATGGATTGAGGGGGCATGATATAGGGGCTGGGGATTGCATGGTGCAGGTTGGGGACCACTAGATTACCAGGGAATTCTTGTGGCAGTAATTCAAAGTTACACTTCAAATCAGGTAACTTCAAATTATTGCCAGGGTCACTGCCACAGTACCACATGCTTTTTGCTGGTGCTAATTAGTGCCGCACTACAGGTGGCACAAGACCCTGTAGCATGGCTCTAATTTTTTGAATATGCTGCTGCGCCGGCATTCATGGCCACTCCCCTGACTCCCCTCCCCTGCATACATTACCTTTTAGTGTTGGCGCTCTCACACAGCACCGGCATTAAAAGGGCTTTTGAATGTTGCAGCCTGATGCAAATACAGCGCTATTGCAGTGCACCAAATTTGTGCCATGCACAAAGCTTTGAAGATAAGTTTGCAAATGTTCAAATATTGGTTTGCTTACTTGATGGTAAATGGCGTCATTCCCTAGTTAGGTGCTGGCGGCATCTCAGTTTGGCAGCAACTGTGGAGGTATTGTCCCAAGCCTCTTATTCCTGTGGGAGAAGTCATGGGACCACGTTGCCATGTGGTCACAGATCACCTAGGTGATATGGTTGTCTAACAACCATATCTTACCCACAGGCATGTGAAGGCTGAGTGTTTCCAATGAAGGTGGGGGGGAGCTAAAGGTTTAGTAGTTTGCATTGGTTAGATGTTTATACATTTCTCTGTGGGTTTATACTTGGTTCAAACAATCATTCTGATTATTAGATCATGTTGTCGAGAACTTTCCTTATGTTTGTAGCAGTTTGGCTCTCCCTGTTTTATACAAATTCTTGCACAGTGATCACTGACTCAATCAAGAGCTCACTTGTTGCTGAAACAGAGAAATATGTGAAAGAACACAAACCAATGAAGGATCGCTGTGCAAGAATGTGTACAAAACAGGGAAAGCTAAACCTCCACAAACATAAGGAGAGAAAGTTTTCAATTGCATGTAATCAGAATGACTGAACCAAGTATAAACACACAGAGAAATGTATAACTATCTAATCAATGCAAACTACTAAACCCTTAACCCCGCCTCTTTCTTCATTGGAAACAGTTAGATGCAAAATGAGATGCCACCAGCACTCAACTAGGGAACCACTGCATTTAACATCAAGTAAGCAAACTAATATTTGAACATTTGCAAACTTAAAGAATTAATTAAATGTGGTGTACTAAGCAAAAAATATGTTAGTTAAGTTTACATGGAAGGGAACCAGGAAGTAAACTACAGTAAAATATTAACATCATGCAGTAGAGACTTTTAGAAAATGTTACTGTATTTTGATGGATAACAGAACATAGAAAGTTGTAAATAAATTAAGAGAAGAAGGCATTAAGCATTTATAACATAGCAATTGAGGAAGGAAGTACACTTGATGTTTTGAACACCATAAGAGAGCATTAAATCTTAAACCATAGTTTATGAAATCTTACAAAACATGATGTTTTCTCAAAAATGCCAATGTGCAGAGATAACAATATGAGTTGATTATTTTTAGAGATGCTAAATGAGAAACAAGAGGAAAATAAAGAGAGGGATACAGAATGCATAAGCACATTTAAAGAGACAGGTACACTTTATTACAACCTCTAATAAAACAAGAAAAGAGAATAAGTAAAAGTACAGGGATAACCACACTTGTCTCCACAGATTCCAACAATTAAAAGCTAACAAAAAAGAATAACTAATAATATTTATTATTTATTTGTTTTATTTAGTTTTTGTTGACTGGGTAAGTACACTAGACAAATCTTGCCTATTTTCAGGCACGACCCAGGGGAGGTGGATTAACAATAATAATAATAATGAATAACTTTCTTTTTATGGCACTTTTCAAATGCCAAGGTGCCTTACAATTTAAAATCAGAAATCAAACCTTAATAAACAATCGTTTAAAATCAAAACATCATCATATCAGCCATCAATCAATTAATCATTCACTGTATGCCTGGTGCCACAGAAAAGTCTTTAGGGCTTGCTTAAAACCCTCCACCACTGTGCACTCCCATAATCAATAGGGTAGAGA
Source organism: Neoceratodus forsteri (assembly GCA_016271365.2). Classification (NCBI taxonomy): domain Eukaryota; kingdom Metazoa; phylum Chordata; order Ceratodontiformes; family Ceratodontidae; genus Neoceratodus; species Neoceratodus forsteri. Next base: position 501,469,462 of record CM057455.1, read on the forward strand.
ATTTCAAAGAGTAGGGGTCATGGACATAAACGCTCTGGCCCAAGATGATTTCAGACACACCTTTGGAATCTCTAGCAACCCCTCGCTGGCTGAGCGGAGCGATCATCCGGGGCAGTAAGGGACCAGGAGCTCTTCCAGGTAGTCCAGACTACCCCTGTTGTTTGAAATCTTGAAAGATGTGCTAGAAACAAAAGGTGAATGATACATGTTTTTGATTCACTCATTTATAAGCTATGTAAGAGACATCTATTGAATGGAAGTTAAACACATGTTTATCCACCTGTATCAGACAATTGACATGAAATTGAGAATGGCAGCTACATTGACAGACACAAAAGCTGCAAGGCCCAGTAAAAATGACAGGTAGTATCATTCTAGATACAACTTGAATACAGTAGACTGATGCAGAATAAGAATGAAATGAGTTGAATAATTATTTATAGAAAATGCCATAACTTTAGGAGTTAGACTGAATAACAACAGGTATACTAAAGGTTGTATATAAATATCTAACCAATATGTGCTAAAAAAATAAATGTCAATATAAACAAGCATTTGTCAATGCCGAATGTTTGCTTGCTGGCATTGGCATTAGTAGTGTAGAAGTTACAGAGCTGCATAACAGAAATGGCAGTGAAGTATTGAACTGAAGCCAACCCCACCCACCACCACCCTGCAGAGAGTGACAGGCATTGGGGTGTGCCTTTGGGTCATCAGGCATAATGGCCACGCCATTTCAGTACACCCCACCCTGCAGACACTGGCAAGTGTCACGGTGTTCCTTGGGGTCTTTGGCCCTTATGCGCACCCGTTCCATTAGGAAATACAGTGAGAAGGGTGCGATATAGGAGAATGGGGTGAACTTTGGGGCCGAAGAGTCCAAGGCATACCTCGATACTTCTCACTGGCTGCAGGGTGTGGAATGGTATGAGCATTACAGGCAAGAATCCCAAGTCACACCCCCGATGCCTGTCATTCTCTACAGGGTTGGGCGTTATGGTTGGAAACCCTAATACCTCAGGCATTCATTGGTATTTTCACTCCAAATGTTCAACATGTTTTTTTTGGGACCACACCTCATGAACAGGGGGAATATCAGTTTCTTAGCCGAAAGCTGCTTATGCACAGTGACTACGGCATTTAGCACCACAGGTGCAAAAACATTCTGAACAGGATGTAAAAAATGACAACTGTACTGTTCATGGGGAGGTGTAAAAAATGGCAATGTTGAAAATCTGCAGTAAAAATATTTTAAAAAATGGTGAAGTCACGAGGGTACATAGAAACTGTGCAACCCATAATATAATTAGGTTGGGAATTTTTTTTTACAGCAGATTGTCAACACAGGCATTTTGGGAACTCTGATCATGAACATTGTCACTGTGATTTTCTTTATCTGTCCCGAACAATGATTTCCCACAGCAACCATGCATCTCTGCGCTGAAAGTGTGAAAACACATTTTGGCCATGTTGTGAAAAATGACAGCTGTACTGTTCATAAGGAAGTGTGGAAAAATGCCACTGGTGAAAATCTGGACTGAAAATATTACAAAGTCATGAACTTACGATGGTGCGTGGAAACTGCACAATGCTCACTCATAACACAGTCATTTTATGGACTTTCGTCACCAAATTTTCAACATTGCCATTTTAAGACCTCTGCTCATGAACAGTGTAACTGTGATTTTCTTAATCTGTTCCAAACATTGCTTTTGCACACTGACTGCACCATTGTGCGCTACATGTGCGGAAACACATTTTGGGCTATACGTGAAAATGGCAGCTGTACTGTTCATATGAAGTGTAATAAATGGCAATGTGGAAATCTGGAGTGAAAATATAGAAAATTCGCGAAACTTATGAGCGTGCGTAGGAACTGCGCAATGCAAGCTCGTATAACAGTCATTTCTAGGAATTTTTTCACCAAATTTTCAACATAGCCATTTTAAGACCTCTGCTCATGCACAGTGTCACTGTGGTTTTCTTAATGTGTCCCATACATTGATTTTGCACACCAACTGTGCCATTGTGTGCTACCTGGGTGGAAACACGTTTTGAGCAAGATGTGAAAAATGACAGCTGTACCACTCATAAGGAGGTGTAAATATTGAAAATTCATGAACTTACGAGTTGGCATAGGAACTGTGCAATGCACGATGTAAAACAGTCATTTTAGGAATTTTTCCACCAAATTTCAACATAGGCTTTTTGAGAGTCCACCTTATGAACAGTGGCAGTGTCGTTGTTACTCAGTCCCGAAGGTGATTTTGTGCAGTGACTGTGAAATCACCCTTCGGGGCTGATTAATGCCATGACAGTGAGATCATTCATGAGAAGGGGTCCCAAAAACCCCATGTTGAAAATTTGGTGCAAAAATTCCAAAAAATGCCTGAGATATGCAGCAAAGTTGAAAAAACCCTATCTATCCCATTATACAGCTTACCGGCATTTCCTCAGTTCGCGGTCAGCTTTAAAGAGTGCAGACGTGTTCCCGGTCCACCAAAGATCATCGCGCCAGAGTCCGGAGGTAAGTATGGGGTGAGAGGAGGGTGTGGGGAGGCAGGGTGCACAGTGGGTGTGCATGGGTGGGGACAGAGACACCGAGGGACCGTTTTTGAGTTTCAGGTCCTTTTTTTTTTTTAAATGACGACGACGCGGGACGTTTGCCACGCTGGGGTGGGCTCCCAGCATTGCACAAGGATGGTTGGTGGGGGGGCGTGGAGCCAATGGGGGATTGGGCACCCCTGTCAGTGATAGCATGTGTTCCCATGCTGGGGTGGGCTCCCAGCGTGGCACCCTGTACTCGGGGGGGGGCGTGAACCAGTGGAGCCGGAGATTGGGTACCCCATTGGCTATACTGATGTGTAGCCACTGGAATGGACACTCAGTGTGGCATATAGAACTCTGTTTTTTAGGCAGGCACAGCTGACAGGGGATTGGGCACCCCTTCGCTACAGTGTGTGTGTGGGGGCAAGCACGGCATGTGACGCGGTGTGTGTGTGTGGTGTGTAGGGGAGCGCGATGAGCAGGCAATATCTTATCGCTGCTCACTGAAGCATAGCTCCCCCTTTTAACTGTATGCCACTGCATTTTGGACTGGTCATAGACAGCTCGAGCAGGCATTGGAGAACTGCGGTCGCACCTGCAAACACACTGCCTGAATTGGAAGAGGGCTGCCACACCTCTGAAAACTCAGATGATGGCACTATGTTTCTTGCACATGCATGCAAGCAAATATAAAAATTGCAAAACAGTTGCTGTATTAATAATAATTATTTTACATTGATGGTTCCCCTGATGAAGCAAAATTGGATGTAAAACATTGGGACCTATAATAAAAAAGAAAAAAGAATGAGAAAATAAAAGAATTGAACTTCTTTCCTGTGTTATGAGATATTTTTGCTTGAGCAACCAGCAAACTGTTCTTTTTGGTTTTGAAATACCAAACTTTGGCTTGCTGCACCATAAACTGTACTAAGAAACGGTAATCGATTTCCCTTGGGACCCCACCAAATTGAAGGAGGACATAGAAGCAACAGAAATCCAAGAAAATCAGGATAAGATGGAAGACCTGTAGGTCATGCTAAAAACTGAAAAGGGTGAAACCATCTGTCTCGGAGTGATCTACAGGCCCCCAGGACAAGACAAGGAGTTAGACAGAAAACTACTAAAATCCATCCAGAGGATGGCAGAAAAAGGGGAAGTAATTCTGATGGGGAACTTTAACTTACCGGATATCAACTGGGAAAATCTCTCAGCTGCATCATCCAGGAGTAAGGACATGCTAGTGGGTCTAAAAAGCACAGGCCTCATATAGCTGGTATTAGAACCCACCAGAAAAGGAACCCTCCTGGACCTAATCCTCAAAAATGGAGACAGGATCACTGATGCTGAGGTGGGAAACAACTTGGGAAACAGTGACCACTGCTCAATATATTTCAAGATTGCTACAGGAAAAGGAGCAAGTCATACAAAGACAAAAGCTATGGACTTTAGGAAATCAGACTTCATGAAGATGAAGATCTGCTTAGTAGCAAAGTCTCAGGAATATGCCAGATAAGATGAATGTTAAAACCTGATAAGCCAGTTTAAAAGAAACCATAAATGATGCAGTTAGTCAATGTTTAAAAATGGTAAACAAGTCTAAAAGAGAAAACCACTCTGGTTTACAAAAGAAGTTGCAGAAATTGTAAGAGAAAAACAAAGGGCATTTACAAAATACAAGAGTGAAAAAACTGAGGAAAACTACAAAAACATAGTAAGGGAATCGGCGCTAGTAATCAGGGAGGCAAAAGCACTCATGGAGGAGAATATAGCACAACAGCTCAGTAGCGAGGACAAAACCTTTTTCAGATATGAACATATGAAAATTCCAGCAGATACAGGCCTCACGGTCTATCTAGTCTGCTCGATTGTGCAGCTAGCCCCACACCTTTCAGCTGCCCCACCCACCCTCTCCCCCTCTTCATAATTACCCCTCTCTCATTCTGTCACATCCCCACTTAAAGCTGTCTACCATGCTATAGGCTACTACCTCCTTAGGTAGAGCATTCCACTTGTCCACCACCCTCTCTGTGAAATACTGTCTCCTGACTTCCCTCCTGAATCTTCCCCCCTCTAATGTCAGCTGGTGCTCCCTTGTGACCCTCCCCATTCTGATCTAGAAAATCCCTTCTGTACTAGTCTTGTTTACCCCCTTTAGGTATTTAAAGATTATGATCATGTCCCCCTATCCCTCCTTTCAATCAGTGAATACATAGTCAGCTCTCCCAACCGCTCCTCATAGGAGTATCCCTCTAATCCCTGGATCATCTTTGTTGGCCTATGCTGTACACCCTCCAACAAGCTGATGTCCTTCTTCAGGAATAGGCTCCAGAACTGCATGCAGTATTCCTTTTGTGGCCTGACCAGTGACCTACAGAGGGGCTGGATCACCTCCCTATTTCTGGAGGAGATTCCCCTCACTATGCACTCTAGCATTCTGTTGGCTTTTGCTGCTGCCTTTCTGCACTGAACTGAGTTGTTCATACTCTCCATTATGAGCACCCCTAGATTCTTCTCCTCCCTGGTGCATTCCATCTGTACCCCCAGCTGATAGCTTCTCCCTTGGTTCTTCACCCCAAAATGAAAAATCTTGCACTTTTTGGCACTAAACCCCAACTGCCATGCCTCCGACCATTGTTGTAGTTTGGTCAGGTCCTCCTGCAGCACCTTACACCCTTTTATGTCATCCACCACTGCTCCCATTTTTGTATCATCCGCGAAGAGACTGATCTTGCTCTGCACCCCTTGAGAGACATCAGCAATGAAATCCCAAACAACACCAGTCACAACACTAATCCTTGTGGCACCTCGTTCATCACATCCCTCTGCGTTAAGCGTTCCCTCCACCACCACCACCCTTTGCTGCCTACCCTTTAGCCAATTGGTGATCCAGTTTACCATCTTTGTTCTCACCCCTCTATATTGGGAGGCAGTATAGCGCAGTGGTCTAAGGCTCTGAGCTGCAAATCTGGTGACATCCAGCAGACCAGACCTGGGTTTGAATACCACAGCTTCCACTTGCATACTGTGTGACCCTGAGCAAGTCACTTAACCTCTTTGTGCTCCCAGGTCGTTCCTGTAAAAAAGCTTTCAGCTTAGTGTGCTATACCTGGTTAAATAACTAAAATAAATAATAATAATAAATAATTCCAGCTTGCCCCCCAGTCTCCCATGTGGCACAGAGTCAAAGGCCTTGCTGAAATCCAAATACAGGACATCTACCACATGGCCTTTGTCCAGGTCCCTTGTCACCCAGTTGTAGTACTCAATTAGGTTTGTCTGGTAGGATCTTTCTGAGACACACCCATGCTTTTGACTGTCCTGGATACTAATGTTCTCCAAAAAGGTCATCAGCTTGTCCTTTAGGATCATCTCCATCCATTTACCCACAATTGATGTGAGGCTTACTGGTCAGTAGTTGCCTGGTTCATCCTTGGGTTCACCCTTGCGAATGGGTACCACGTGGGCCATCCTCCAGTCCAGTGGCATGCACCCTGCATCCCAGGAGGTATTGAACAGGTCAGATACATCAGAGAGCTGAAAAGGGTTAAAGGAGGGATCACCAAGCTGGTGAGGGACACTGGAGGGAAGAAGACCAGGAAAAGGTGGAAATATTAAACAAATATTTCTGTTCAGAGGACAAAGGGAATGGACCAGAGGGAAGCAAGGAAACAAACTCAACCATATAAATGGATACCAGCCCTTTCAATGAGGTAAGGGTCCTCAAGAAACTGAATAAATTGAAGATGGACAAGGCATTGGGCCCAGATGGACTCCATCCTAGGATCTTAAAAGAAACTAGGGAAGTCCTGGCTGCACCTCTGGCAACACTATTCAGTGAGTCACTGGAACAGGGAGTAGTTCCAGTAGACTGGAAAAGGGCAAACATCATGCCACTTCATAAAAGCGAGAGCAGAGAGGTGCAGAAAACTACAGACCAGTCAGTCTCACTTCCACAGTGGGAAAACTGATGGAAACCCTGCTAAATGAAAGGTTAATAGAGTATCTTGAATAAAATGGGTTACAGGATCCAAAACAATGCAGATTCACAGCAGGCAGATCCTGCCAGACTAATCTGATAGACTTCTTCAACTGGGTGATAAGGGCTGTCAACCAAGGAGGAGCAGTGGATGTGGCCTATCTCGGTTTTAGCAAGGCCTTCAACTCTGTCCCAGACAGAAAGCTCATAAACAAATTCAGTAATGTTGGGGTAGGGACCAAAGTTGTTAGATGGGTGGGAAATTGGCTACATGGAAGGACTCAGAGAGTAGTGGTGAATGGAAGTCTCTACGGTGAGAAGTGACCAGCAGTGTGCCGCAAGGATTGGTACTGGTTCCAGCCCTCTTCAATTTGTTCATAAAAGACATTGCAGAGGGCTTAAATGGCAAGGTGTGCCTGTTTTCAGATGATGTTAAAATCTGCAACAGTGTTGACACCTTCAGTGGAGTAACTAAAATGGCAACAGAGAACTAAAGTTGCTTGAAAAATGGTCGGAGACCTGGCAACTGAGGTTCAGCGCAAAAAAATGTAAAATCATGCACCTAGATAAAAGTAACCCCAAGGAGTAGTACTTCATGAATAGAGAAAAACTAATCACCTGCAACCAGGAATGTGACCTGGGAGTCATCATAACTGATGACCTAAAGGCAACCAAACAATGTGAAAAGGCAACATTGAAAGCAAGTAGCATGCTCGGATGCATTGGGAGGGGCATAACCAGTAGGAAAAGGGAGGTGGTTATGCCACTTTACAGGTCCTTGGTGAGGCCCCACCAGGAGCACTGCACACAGTTCTGGAGGCCCCACCTCAGGAAAGAAATAAGTGGCACGGGGCCATAAAGTCATCAATGAAACTGTGCACGACTAAATGCCGCAGTGAAAACAGTCACATGTGGAACAACTTCAGGAACGATACCGACCATTCAACAAAAGCGCACATCCCAATATTGGCAATGGAACTGTCTTTTTTATGGGGTGCTCTTCCCCCCCACCCCCAATGTGGGGAGCAGTGCCCCACACACCCCCGGACTTTAAATAATGAACTCCGGTGGGGGGGTGGACTTTGGGGATGGGGTTTAAGTCGGGAGAGGGAAAATTCGTGGTTGCAGTAAAGAAAAAGCCACAACACTATGGGACCTGGGGGGAACCGAGCTGCAGTCCCAGGTCCCCCACACCAACGGGTGCTGGTGCTCTAGCCACTCCACCATGGCAGCGGCTCAACCAGGCACTGCAATGGCAGCCTCTTCAACATTCTCCCATTAAAGTGTACAGTGACAGGGGTAGCGGTTATTCCCATACGCTGAACAACCCCTGTCGCTGTACAATCTTTAGCGCTACCTGCTGTGTGGTTATTGCTGCACTGTTCAGGTAGTACTATATTGACCAGGTACCAACATAGGCAGGTGGTCTAGAGAAGAGTGACTAAGATGGTGAATGGAATGCACCCGAAGCCTTATGAAGAGAGACTGAGAGAGTTGATTATATACACGCTGGAGCAGAGAAGGAACAGGGAGGACATGATCAAAACCTTCAAATGTCTCAAAGGTATAGAGTGGAAATGACTGACCTCTTTCAGATACACAGTCAAACTAGAACAAGGGGCCATGAAATAAGACTGAGGGGTGGCGAACTCAGAGGAAACATGGGGAAGTTTTTCTTCACCGAGAGAGTTGTGGACCATGGAACCAGCTCCTAAAAGAGGCGGTGGGGTTGAAAACAAGAAATGAGTTCAAGAGGGCTTGGAACAGACACAAAGGAATCCCGCTACATGGTAGCATAAAATAAATTGGGGGTAGCTTACAATACAAACAACTGGCAGACTAGATGGACCGGAAAGCCCCCTACTGCTGACATGTTCTATGATAAGACAGCAGACCTGCCTGCCTTGATTGGTGCCAACAGAAGCTAGAGCACCCTCAACAGATCAGGTAGGCCTGGGGGGATGGGGGGTGCTGTGTGTTGCTGCAGGAGGTCGTGAGATCACTTCCCTGTGCCTTTGCATGGGCTACCTGGAAATATTGGCACGTGGCTTTGATCTATGTTCCATGTCTTGGTATGAGACACTCACTATGTGGCAGTTCTGAATTTGGACTAGCTACAGCCAAGAATGGGACATGGGGAGAACCAACACTGTGGCTGGAGGGGGCAGGTTGAGGGGGGTTGGCTCGAAGGGCTGCATGTTACCCCTGTACAGACACCTAATATAGGGGGATCCAGGGGGATAGAGGGGTGATGGATGGTTGAGGGAAGGGCCAGTGATGAATGGCCCCTACTATGGATAATGCAATCACCTGACTGTTTGCTTGAAGTGAGAGGGACTGCATCCTCATTTTGTGCTACCACAATAGCTTTGATCCATTTGGGAGGGGCGGCTTGGGGTACCTGGCTGCGGATGATTTGCGGCCCCCTCCATGGCTCTTGGGTCTCTGGGGGCAAATACCCCTGTGGGATATAATGTTATCTGTGAGCCCAACTGAATAAATCAAATGCTCTTCAACAGGAGATTGGGTCCATGCAGATTCTGATGGTCTGCTTACATGTAGTTGACTTGGGGGAGTCAAGGCCGAGGGGGAGGATATGCCTGATAGGACAGGGGCACCTCAGGGCCTCAGGTGCATTGTGCTTACCTCACTTCCTCACAACACCACGTTTTTGATGGGATGGAGATAAAGCTCTAAGGGAGCCCCGGATTTAACCTCAGCATTTGCTATTACACTGCAGAGTTACAATGTGTAAATATAGGATACTCCAACTTACTGTGCCTTGTACTGCTAATATAATTTGTTCTGGTGGGCAAGGAGAGGGGAAGCTCAACTAGGATAAGGGAGGTTCTTTATATACTGACTTTGGACCCAAACTAAAGTGTTAATTGTCAGTTCAATACTATCTTTCATAGGTTTTTTGTTCATAAGAATTGGGGTAGGGGTTTTACATTTGAGGTTGTATTACGGGGAAGGGGGTAATAGTTTGCTGGTTAGAAATACTTGGTCCATTCCCACAATGTCTTTCGGGCTATGTGAAGGTGGAATTCTTAAAAACTCCATATGGTGGCATGTCGGTTGGCAGTCTAGCTTGCTCAACTCACATAAATTATGGGTAGTAGGGATCAAATCACTATAGTCTCCTGGAATGCAAAAGGGTTCTCATCATAGAAACATAGACTTTGACGGCAGACAAGGACCGCTAGGCCCATCTAGTCTGCCCATTTCCCTACCTACAGGATAGGCCGCAGATCCTATTTAACCAACAGCCTATATCTTCCTGCCCCCCCACAAGAATTGCCTTATGTCTGTCCCATGCATTCTTGAATTCTCCCACAGTTTTAGACTCCACAACTTCCTCAGGAAGACTGTTCCATGCATCCACTACCCTCTCTGTGAAATAATACTTCCTCACATTGCCTCGAACCGCCTCCTTCTATCTTTAAATTGTGTCCCCTTGTTCTTGCAAGTCCCTTTTCTGAAAGATGCTACCCTCTTGGACTTTGTTGATTCCCTTGAGGTACGGAGTTTCATCATGTCCCCCTCTCCCTTCTTTCCTCAAGGGTATACATATTAAGCTCCTTTAGCTCTCCCTCATACGGCTTCTCTGCAGACCCTGCACCATTTAGTTGCCCTCCTCTGGACTGCCTCTATCGTGTCTATGTCCTTGTGGAGATGGGTCTCCAGAACTGGACACAGTATTCCAGATGGGGTCTCACCAACTGTCTGTACAGAGGGATAACAAATTTCCTGTTTTCTGCTGCTGATGCCTCTCCTCATACATCCCAGTATACCCCGCCCTCCTTACTGCCTTCTCACATTGCTTGCTAACCTTAAGGTCATCTGATATGATTACCCCCAGGTCCCTTTCCTGTTTTGTTGTTGTTACTACGTCCCCACCCATTGTGTATTCTTCCTGGGTTCTTGTTTCCAGGTGCATTGTTTTGCACTTTGCATTGAACTTAGCTGCCATGTCAGACCATTCCTCCAACCTTGCCAAGTCCCTTTTCATCCTTTTCACGCCTCCTTGTGTATCAACCCTGTTGCAGATCTTTGTGTCATCTGCAAAAGACATACTTTTCCTTCCAGTCCTCTGCAATGTCACTGATGAAGACATTAAAAGGACTGGACCCATACTGAACCCTGCAGTACCCCACTAGTAACCGCCCTTTCTTCAGAGTGGACTCCATTTACAATTACCTTCTGTGTCCTGTTGTCCAGCCAATGTTTTACCTAGGCTACCACCCTGGGACCCACTCCCAGGCTGGATTAATTTGACTAATAATCTTTGTGTGGGACTGTGTCAAATGCCTTTACAAGTCTAGGTAGGCCATGTCCACAGCCCTCCCTGGTCTACTACTTTGGTCACCCAGTCAAAGAAATCTATTAGATTCGTCTGACATGACCTTCCCGCTGTGAACCCATGCTGCCTTGGATCCTGTGCTCCACTGACCTCTAGGTACTCAACTATTCTTTCCTTCAGAAGTGACTCCATCACTTTCCCTACCACAGAGGTCAGACTGACAGGTCTGTAGTTTCCTGCCTCTGTCTTGGTCCCACTTTTGTGAAGGGGAATCACATCCGCCTTCCTCCAGTCCTCGGGTACCACACCATCCTCCCATGATTTATTAAAAAGAGTAGCCAGTGGTTTCACTAGTTCCTTCCTTAATTCTTTTAGAATTCTGGGGTGAATTCCATCAGGACCCATTGCTTTGTCCACCTTCAGTTTTAGGAGTTCTTGCAGAACCCTTTCTTCTGTGAAAGGACTGGGATCTGACCCCCCATCAAGAGTGCTTCTGTTAATTGGATTAGGCACTTCCCCTCCTCTTTGTGAATACTGAGCAGAAATATTAGTTCAGTATTCCTGCTTTTCACTGTCCCTCTGCCCACCCACCGCTTATCTCTATTCAGCCTCACTATCCCTCCCTTTGTCTTTCTACACTCGCTGATGTACCTATAAAAGGTTTTATCCCCCTTCTTAACTGAGTTGGCTATCTTTTCCTCAGTTTGGGCCTTTGCTATTCTGACTTCCCTCCCTGCTTCTTTCTGCCTTAACTGGTACAGCTCTCTATTCTGCTCCTTCTGCGTTTCCTTATATTTCTGGAATGCTATCTTTTTCATCCATAAAAAGAACTTGGGTGTTAACAGCCCTGAAACACCAACATACACAAGTGGCTTTATTACAAGAGACCCATTTAGCTAATGCTGAACATGCTAAACTGGTTAGGAGGTCAGCAGGGGCTTGCTATGCAGCCTCATGCTCCTCACACAAGAGGGTGGTGGCTATTCTTATACATCATAATTTTCCCTTGCAGGTCCTCAGAACTGTAGTTGATCACAAAGAGGGACAATATGTATTTGTTGATGGGGAGTGGTATGGAAAGTGGGTTATCTTCTGTAGCATATAATAGGCCCCTGCCATTTTCGAGCCCACATTCTATCAGTCTATATTGGATCTTATCTCCCAAGAGCAATTCCACAATTTAATTCTCTTAGAAGATTTTAATTCTGTGATGCACCCTGAGCTAGACCATTCCAAAGGGACTGACTGTCATAAGCATACTATACCCAATGGCAACTCGGGGCATGCAAACTAGATTTTATAGATTGTTGGAGTACTGCAAACCTCAGGATTAAGGAATATACATTTTACTTGCACCCACATAAAGCCTGGTCTAGAACTGACTATCGTATATCTATATATCACGCACACTCTACCACCAGGTGATTCATGTTTGGCAGGGCCCCATCTACATCTCCGATCATGCTATGGTGGCCCTTACCCCTAAAGTCACAGATGATGAGGACAGCCCCCCAACATGGAAATTTCTAACCTATTTGTAGGTAAGAGAGGATTTTAGGCAATATCTTAAGGACCAATGGGAGGTATATAGGGAGACAAACCACCAGACTGCCCCATCTAGGTGGGTTTATTGGGAGGCGGGTAAGGCCTGCATGCAGGGTGCCATTATCAGTTATGTTTTCAAGTACAAAAAATGGAAACAAGAAAAGTGTCAGGAGCTGGAAAATCAGTTGAAAGAGCTGGAAAGATGCGTAGTAACAAGGCTAGATGAGGATACTTTGAAACAATTAGCTGCTGTGTGAGAAGCCCTAAACACATGGGCCAGATTCTAGAAGAATTGTGACTGGCATAACTGTACTTGCACCAAAAAGAATGGCACAAGTAGCAAGTTACATCAGCAGTTGAGTCATTTGCTATTCTGCAAAGCAGCCTGCGACATGTCACAGGTTGCTTGTGCCAAAGTGCACATACGCCACCAGATACGCCCTAAACCCCCTGTGACATGGCACTAGGGGGTTTATGGCATCTGTTACACCCTATTCTGGAAGAGCAGCAGCAAAGTCCCTGATCTGCTATTGTAGAACAACCCCCAGAGGACATCCATCAAAGTACAGTTACACCAGCATTTATCTGGTGTAAGTGTACTTATCCTCAGGGTTGCGCAGATCTGCTGAGGCACAGTACCCAATACATAGGCCCCCCATGCCCAGCACACCACAGTGTAGCCTACTTGGGGCTGCAGTGTCCTCCCAGCCTCCAAACCCCCACACCTGTCATGCTCCACAGGGCAGCTCATCCCCCCCAAGGACCCATTCCCTGAACCCAAAACCCAGGTCCCTCCATTGCCGCATTAGTGTCTAAGCATGATTAAGAAATATAAATACAAATCCCCGATGTCCCTGGCAGTCTTGTGGCCCCCCCACCCAGCAGTGCCCATCTACCCGCACCCCTCCAACCCATCTCCAGCCAGTGACTGGCACAGCCCACCTCTCACCTCCACAGCCAGCCACAGACTGAGCACTTACTGTACATATGTGCTCAAACTGACCATTCATTGAGTGCATATGTACAGTAGTGCTCTTGTGGAAACTCAGTCGCAACTGGCCTTGGAGATGAGAGGTGGGAAACAAATGCTGGCTGAGAGATAGGTTGAAAGCGTGGTGGAATGGCATTGCTGGGGGTAAGGCCAATAGACTGCCAGGGACATTGGGGACTTGTATTTATATTTCTTAATCATGGTTGGACACTAATGTGGCAGTGGAGGGGCCTGGCTCGGTCTGGGAATGGGTCATGGGGATGAGCTGCCCTTTGGGGCATGACAGTGTGGGGTTCAGGGCTGAGGCATGACTGTTTAGGGACCAGGAGCTAGGGAAATTACAGACCTGCGGGGTATAACTAGTTGGGGGATCGGGGCCAGGGGGCCCTGTGAGCTCTTTCAGGTGTGGGGGTGCCAACTGCACTATTCCACAGAGGGCTGTGACTTGCGACATGTCCATTAGGTATGCCCTTGGTGTAGCATACCATCTGCATATCGCAAGTCACAGGACTTAGATGTGGGACCCTACCCCTTCTAGAATTGGGCGCAAGGTCCTTGTCGCAATGCGATTTGCACAAGTCGCCTTTGGCGACGGCTTGCACCAGTCTCCTAGAATCTCACCCATTGCTTGTAAATGAAGCTAAGGTCAATTGGCTTTTCACTAGACAGTGTTTATTTGAATGGGGCAATAAGCCTGGCCCTTTGCTTGTAAAACTAGTTTGAAGCAGGAAAGGTCCTACACACATCCCTACTATTGAAAATAGAGCTGGGAACTTAGTGAGGGGCAAAGATCAAATCAGTGATTCCTTTGGACTGTTTTATGAACAGTTATATACAATGTAAAATATAGGGGACTCCCCAGTAGCCACTCAATTCCTGGACATTATTTCCTTGCCTACCCTAACGGAGACGCAGAGAGCTCATTTGGGGGCAGAAGTCACCCCAGAAGAACTCTGTAAAGCTATCTGTGAGCTTAAAACAGGTAAGGTGAGTGGGCCAGATGGCTTTATTGCACAATATTATAAGGTGATGAAGTTTCTCCTTATAGAACCAATTAGGAACTTCGCCAAAGAAATGGGAGAAGAGAGAGCCCTGCCAGCATTCTGCTATGATGTGACTATATGTGTCCTGTTGAAACCGAATAAAGACGCTATAGATTGCATCTCTTACTGGGCTATCTCTTTGTTAAACTGTGACATGAAAATTGTCACAAAAATGCTGGCCAGCCATCTAGAACAAGTGCTCCCATTCCTTGTTCATCCAGACCAAACCAGCTTTGTGTCCAGCTGACTATCCTATCACAAAGTACGCAGACTATTGAATGTGGTGTGGCAGGGCTCTCGGCATCTGGGTTACACTTGTGTGCTGTCCATGGGTGCCAAGAAAGCTTTCAACCATATAGAATGGTCTTACCTCTTTGAGGTGTTACAGAGATTTGACTTAGGCTACCCCTTGTTAATCTTGTACAAATTCTACATAAAGCTCCAGTAGTACGCATTCTAGTTAACGGAGCCACGACCAAAGTCTTCCAGCTACACAGAGGGACTAGGCAGGGATGCCCCCTCTCCCCACTCCTGTTTGCTCTGGCAATAGGACCATTGATCATTAAGATTCGAGAAAACAAGGAAATTTGGGAGGTTCAGGGGAGGTCCAGTGTGCATCACAAGATCACTTTATATGCAGACGACCTTCTGTTTTTAATTACAGAACCAGAACGTTGCAATATCTGCCTTACTTAGGACTATTGTAGAATTTGAATCTTTTTCCAGCTATAAAATTAATCTACACAAATCTGAACTTTTATTTCTTGGTAATCCCTGGGGAGAGGAGAGCAAGGAAACTTGGGGCCTTAAAAAAAGTCTCAACCTCTCTTAAATACTTAGGGATCAGGGTGGGCAGGGACCTAAATTCTCTATATCAATTGAACTACACACCATTATGTAACAGTTTTTTCTGACCTTCATAGATGGTGAGCACTTCCTATATCTTGGTTGGGCCGAATTAGCCTATTGAAAATTAATGTTCTACTAAGATTACTGTAAGTTATGCAAATGCTCCCAATGAGACTTGCAAAGACTGACTTTAAATGGACAGAGAGGTGTTTTGCTGACTTTCTTTGGCAGGGGAAGCATCCCCGAATGAACTTGCAGCACCTCAAATCTGATATTTTGAGGGGGGGCTGAATCTCTCTGACCTTAAAAGCTACCATTTAGCAACCCATTATAGATATATTCAAGTCTGGGTACATAGGAATACCATGGCTAATTGGTTGGATCTGGTGGAGGAGGACTGCCCTGGCCGATTATCGGCATACCTAGTGCCAGGTGGAAGGTGGATATATGCACATCTAAATAGCATTAATTCACTGATTAAGTGGACATTAGAAAGGTGGGAGCAGGTGAGAAAATGTGTGGGTGCTACAGGGGAAAATACACTGTTAATACAGGTGGCCAGCAACCCATTCTTTCTCCCAAGTCTGTCGGATACTGGTTTTAAAGAATGGTAAATTAAGGGAGTAAAATGTTTAGGTGGCATATACACAAATGAAGGCATCTGCTTTTTTGAGAAACTGCAGGGGAAAACAAATCTCGCTTGTACTCACTTTTTTCGACACCTACAGGACAGTGCCTATGGCTTGAGCCTAAACAGGATCCCTGTTACCATATCACCATTAGCTCCAGTTGAGCAACTGGTCTACACCTCTAAAAGGGATAATAAAGGGCTGATATGGATGGTGGTCAGACTGGAACACGATGTCTTTCCTGACATTACTGAGAAGAGTCGGACCCTATGGGAAAGGGACTTTAACGTACATACCCAAAATGAAAATTGATCTGACCTGATACAGTCGAATATAGGTTTATTGGTTTGTAATACACATAAGGAAACACAATATAAATTTATACATCGCCTATATTGCCTCCTTCTGATAGTCTATAAATTTAATCCAGCTATTCCCTCTACGTATGGTAGATGCAAGGAATCTCTTGGTACATGCATACATTATTTTTGGTCATGCTCTATATTTAAACCTTTTTGGGAGGCAGTGGCAAAGGAAATCACTAATGTGACAGGTCAGCAGATGCTGGTAACATTGGTATCCTTGTTGTTTGGCATGGAGGATGTGGGTGTGAAAGAATGGACCCCTTTCACTAGGTGGACAAGGATTTTGTTGACTCTTGTGAGACAATATATTTTGAATACTTGGGTTTCCTGTGCCACTTCAGTCATTCAACAATGGAACAATTTAGTGATACAAACTCTGGCAATGGAAAGGCTGTCCTATACTTTGAATGAGAAAGAAGAGAGATTATTTGAGGTGTGGGGTCCTTTTCTGGACTCTCTCTCTCTCTCTCTCTCTCTCCAACAGAGGTTTGGCTTCAGTGGGAAGGTATTTTTATTTGCACTTTTTTTATGCTCCCTTCCTTTACGCACTTGTTCCTCTCTTTCTGGGACTCCCAAGGTGGCTGTAGAGCTCTGTCAGGCTTCCAAGGGGCTTCAGTGGCCATCCCACATTCAGCTGTGGTTCCCTCCTGGCAGGAGGGGGCAGCCAGGGATCTCCTCCCCTCAACTCACTGTAGCATGTTAGGTGATCCACTGAGCCCCTTCTGAGCCTGATCTGGCTGATGTCGCCAGGGCCATCTCCAGGAGCGAGCACGGGACTTTTCCATTTTTGGTGCCCCAAGCCCTGAGGGCAGTAGCATTCTAGGATGTTCAAGGAGGTGGGGCATGTTGAGACATGCCACCACTCCAGACCCTAGCCGCCGTCCTCCCCTCCCATTGTTTGTGGCCCCAACTGCACTGCCACCCATGGTCACCCAGGTGGCAGTAAAGCAGCAGGTCTCATGTCCCACTCTCTCTGGAGAAGGCGAGCAGCCCTATGGCCACTCAATTCTCCTCCCCCCAGCCAGCCCTCTGACAACCCGGGTTCACTTCCAAACCTGGGTCACTGACATCACAAGCAGTAGTGCTACCGCTGCACCGGTGGGCCAGCCCTCTGTGGGAGGGTATTGATTGAAAGATTTGAAATAGTAAAAGTAACTGGAGATGAAGGTCTCTTACTAAGAGTTTAAATATGGGGAATATCCTTTCACTGCCACTGGCCACATCTGGAGAGTATAGAGTAATACTCAGTCTAATGTATTACTTAGCACAATTTTGTAGAGCAAGGGGAGGGAATGGACTATCTGTTCTGTGTTGTTGAGTTTCTTAGTTATTGTGATTAGATAATGTTAGGTTCCCTTTTTTAGTGTGTTCCTTATTTCTTTTTAGTGTATGTAGTGTTTGATTAAATTTTCCTTTAATGATATTGTAAGTTAAGCATGTTTAAGTGATTATGTTTTATGATGGATCTATACTCTTTAAAATAATAAAAAGATTATACAAAAAGAAAATGTTACCACCAAATAAAACTGGAAGATGTTTGGAATCTTTCATAGTGAAAAAAGGTAGGATCAATTTCTTTGTCCAGTTTCATTGCACTGCTGCTTTAAGTTTGCAAACGCTTAAAGATGTGGAAAAAAGCCATGTTCTAAGAGGATATGGTAAACTACTTACATTAAATCTGAGATAATATCTCACTGCCAGAAATCTGCTCATGATTTACAAAATGACAGCAGGCATTTTTAAATTTAAAAATAGTTTATTGCATTCCCCGAACATATACACTGTACAGCTGCACATGATGCATTCATTGACAGATTTTGTGGCCTAATAAATCTGAAATAAATAGCCAAGATCTCCATCTATCCTTACCTGGCAGTGGACTAATGCTGTATGATGCTGGTGTTTTGCCCAATTATGTTTTCCAAACTGAAAAAAACTGTTAAAGCACTACTCTAAAGCACACTAATCAGTAACTATGTATACCCTTTACACAACTGTTCTGTTCCCTTAATAAAATAAATAGGAAACCTGTATACTGTATAAATGGGGAATGAGAGTGTTACTTGGTTGAACGCTTACAAAACAGAGAAGGCAAACACCTGAACTAGGCAGAAACCACAGTAATAAACTGAGCAAAAGAAACTAGAACTCTGTATTCACTAATACTTATATGCAAGTTGGTTCTACTTGACCCATCTTTGATAAGGTCTAATTAAAAAGTTCACTCTGACTTAACAGTAAACAGTGCGTGGGATTCCTTGACTAAAGCCCTTCTTACACTTGTTAAGTGTAATAGGCTTAACTTCTTCAAGAATGCTCTCATGAATACCTGGGGTAATGGGAGGGCATTTTGGAACAATATTAAAGAGGTCATAGGGAAGCAGCCCAAAACCTCCCCTACCTTGCTCTACATAAATGGGTCTACTACGCTTGACCCTAAAATCATAGCAAATACCTTCAACACTGCATTCACCAATCTCGGCAGTGTTCTTCCTTCTGACTTTTTCAAGGACTATGACTCTTCCTCTCCTCTCCCCAATGCCTCCTCCTCCTCCTCTGCATGATGCCCACAAATACATTAGCAAAGCCATCACCAAATCCAGATCCACAGTGATATACTTGACCTTAAACTGCTGTCCCTCACCCTTGATGAGGTGTTTCAGCCACTGACATATATTTTCAACCTCTCACTTAGGCTCGGACAGTTCCCTGACAAATGGAAATCTGCCACTGTTACCCCTGTCCATAAAAGTGGTGACAGGGCCACTCATGGAAACTACCATCTGATCTCTATATTGCCACCCCTCTCCAAGGCCCTTGAACGTATTGCAGCAGATCAGCTCACAGATTTCCTGGACAAATACAGTATCCTGTGCTCGCAATAACATGGGTTCAGGAAAGACATAGCACCTCATCTGCCCTACTGGAATTCTCTGGCATTCTTCACAGCTCACTGGACAGTGGTCAGTTAATTGGGTCCGTCTTTATCGATCTGACTAAAGCGTTCAACACTGTCCATCATCACTTACTGCTTGTGTAACTTCTGAAAGCTGGGCTCTCTCCCGAGTCCACTGCCTGGTTCAAAGGCTACTTGGAGAACCAGTCTCAAAGAGTAAAAATTGCAGATGTCTTCTCTGATACCAGGCCTGTTTGCTCAGGTGTCCCCCAGGGATCCATTCTGGGCTCCCTACTATTCAGCTTATTCCTGAACTCCCTTCCAAATTCTTGCTCCAAAACAATCATCCTCTGTGCAGATGATGCTATAATGCTTGTCTCCCACAAGGATCCTAAGTCTCTACAAGACAACCTTCAGCTTGGCTTCACATCTGTTGAAAATTGGTTCTCAAATCACAATCTGGTCCTCAATAATAAGGAAACAAAGTCTATGATGTTCAGCAGCTCTCATAACAAGCATAAGCTGCACCCTCTATCCATTAACACCATTCATGGAGTCACCCTGGAATAGGTTCAAGCCTTTAAGTACCTTGGGATCACTCTAGACCCTCATCTAACTTACAGTGCCCACATTGACTCTGTAGCCAAAGCAGCAAATACTCACCTTGGCCTTCTCTGCTAGCATAGACAACATCTTACCCCAGAAGCCCTGACTGTCACTGTTCAGAGATCTGTTGTCTCCATTATTGACTATGGGCTTATCATCTATGGCTCTGCCCCCACTACCACTCTTAGACGCATATCCACCTCCCTCAATAAGGCCTGATGACTTCTCACTGGATTCCACCACTTCATGCATACGTGCGACCTCTATGCACAAACTGGATGGCTGCAACTCACTAATTGGATAAAGTACCTAACCTGCACCATGACAAAGAAAATAACTATGGGCCTTGCACCCCCTGGAGTGTGTGCCCTCCTGCACCCTAGCAATAACTCCCGCTCAACCAGGGGGTCTGAATCTCAGCTCCTGCAGGTTCCATGTTGTTGTACCTCACAAGGTCAAAGATCTTTTGCCTACAGGGCACCCAGCTGGATAAACGGTCTAAACAGTTACATCTCCTCCACTCCTACCCTTGGTGTATTTAAATCAAGGCTCCACCTCTCTCTCACTCACTGCTTCTAGCTCCTGTGACTGCCTCCACTAGCTGACCCCATGAATATTTCCCTAACCTTATGTAGTTCTCTCTCCTATTAGCACTTGGTTACCCCTTAGCATGCACTTCCCCATGTTATGTCTACGACAATGCCTCTGGCTGCGCTCCTCCTCTATAGCTCTCTGCCCCCTCTACTCTTCCTCTCTCTTGTCCTATATCCTCTCTGCACATCATCTGCTATCTCCTTGTAACCTAGCCTCCAAAACTTGTTTTGTTTCTCAGATGCTTTGTAACTCTGTTTAACTTACACTTTTGTAACCTTGTCCTATGTATTGAATTTGTAATCTGACTTACATGTCTTATGTTTTGAACTGTAACCTGACATAGAACCTTTGTAATAGAGCCCTGGTTCAAAGGTATTGTAATCCTAGACCTAATAAATAAAATAAATAAATAACTGGTCATAAAGAAGTCTGGCTGCTTCACTATTTCAACTTCAGACCAATAGGAGAAAATCATGGATTAATCAAAGGGCGGTAACACCATGGAATAATTTTCCATCAGATATAGTTGATAGTGAATCAATTTCCATATTTAAAAATAAACTGGATACATACTATGCAGCTAGGAAAGTTCCATTTGAGGCACTTAGGCCTTAAATTACAAGACTATCTTGGCGGAAGCCATTATTGTCTTGAGTATGAACCTATGAAACTTATGAAACTTCTGACTTCACTGTTTTGCACTGAAAGTCAGCTTGTGTTCAGTGCTGATGTTAATAATCCTATAGTTTATAATTGCTTCTGTATTTATAACAGTAATTTGAAATATGTGTATATGTGTATAACTGCTGTTACAAAATTTGCTTTTGTTGGAATGTAGCCTATTTCAGTCTACCTATAGTACACTAATAGCTTCAACTTTTGTAACCTTCCTATGGACCAACAGTACACAGTTGGTTGTAGTGTCATAGTAATATTTTTAAACCTTCTCAAAAATGTTACATTTTATATATGTGTATACATCATGTTTTATTGTTTTTGTAAGAATTTTTTTACATGTCATACATTGGGGATATTCCATAGGGCATCCAGGAATAAGCTTTTTACTGTTGCCAGGCAACAAGTGGTGGAGCGGAGCACAGCCACAAGTGCTTGCCAGCAATTATGGCAACATTCCAAATGGTATGAATTGTACAATCATTTTTTAAAAGTGTGCCAATGATGTCACCAAAATATTGCTCTTGGTGGCACCACCCTCAGCCACAGGTTGTAAGTTTAAATTGGGTGAGGTGACAATGTTGAGTTGTTCAGCCAGATGGCTGGACACACAAACATGGCATAGAATCAGCCGCAGATGGAAATTAAAGGTACCTTTATAAGAAGGAGGCACTGGCACCATGAAATGGCACTTTGCCATTACCCAGAGAAACAGACTAAAACAAAGAGCACCATGGCAAACAACTGGTACACAGAATTCTTCACAGTGTAAGACTTTAAAAAAAAACAATAAATACAAATTATATAAATAGAAATTGTAAACAGTAAATAATACTGTGCAACTGGCAAATGGAACTCTGCAATTGACTAAATAATGGAAATGCTTATCCCTGTACAATTCTGGATTTATGAATATCACTCTAAAATTGGGAGGCACCTCCAAAAGCTCACACAGAGACAGAAAAAGGCTGGGTCTTACCTCTACCAATCTGGCAAGCAAAAGTTTACTACTAGTGGCTATGGGCAATTACCAGCCATAAGAAGGCATTCTGTGAAGATCAAACCCACTCTGGGAACTCTGGCGCCAATAGTCAATTGGCTAAGCATGTGGCATCTTTGCTAGCTCAACCCCGCACTAAGAGTAGGGCAGCACTGTTACCCATCATGCCACTCCACCTCCCCAGGAATCCTTCCAATGGTGCCATGTCTCCCCCACCACAGACTGGCTGCTGCTAGCTTTGTAAGGGATGTGAGCATTTGTAGATGTGGTATGCTGCTAGTCAAGCCTCCATTGCTCCTCACTGCTAGCCAACCTGCTAGCTGAATTTCTGCTTTTCCTCACCACTATCCAACCTGCTCGCCATGTTTCCTTTCCCCAAGGGTGCATGGTGGTAGGCCACGCTTCACTGCTGGTTGACCAACCAGCCAGTCTTGTCTGGGGTCCACTTCTCCCAGGTCCCCTGCCACTGGCCAGTTTTCCAGCCAAGTCTGCTGGGCTCTTTCTCCTCAGTGCCACCCTGCTTGAGCTCTGTCCTCTTACCACTGGCTGACTTGGCAGACAAATTCTCCTGGGGCCTGCTTCTGCAAGGACAGCACCCCAGCAGTCACCTTTTGGAACCACTGTCCCTATGCCACTGGCTGAATTACCAGTTCAGTCAGTATTGACCTGGGGGTACCCAGTTGCACATAACCACCAGCCATCTTCATGGGACCACACAGCTTGAACTCTACTCCCTCCTTTGTGCCACTCCTTTGCTGTTGGTTGACCTGCCAGCTGATTCTATGTGGAGTGTAAAAGGTTCCGGGGTGAGCTGCTTACTGGCACCTCCAGACACACCCTTGCCATTGGTCCACTGCCTTACCTGGCAAGCTCCTTCGAGGGCAATCACCATCCCACCCAAGAGGTTAGTAAACAAGTTTGGCAGTATGGAAGTGGAACAAAAGGTGATCAATTGGGTTAGACGTTGGCCGAGCAGCAGGTCACAGAGGGTGGTGGTAAATGGAGTTCAATCCCAGAAAAGGGGGGTGACCAGCAGGATGCCGCAAGACTCAGTGCTAGCGCCTGTGCTCTTCAATATCTTCATTGGTGACATTGTGGAGGGGCTGGAAGGGAAGGTAAGACTTTTTGCAGGTGACAGCAAGATCTGCAATAGGGAGGACATTCCAGGAGGGCAGAAAGAATGAACAGAAGAAGTAGTAGTAAGTAGTAAAAAAATGTATTCAACTTACGATGAAATAGAATAGGAAAACTCAGCTGAGACAAGCTTATTTCTAGCGAGGCCCTTGGTATGGTTAAACTTAGTTACACTAACTAACAAATCTAACACATCAAACATACATTACTTAACATGTACTATTAAATGACAACATAGAATAAATACACAAGTTTAACATCCACATCAATACATTATATATTCATCCACATCAATACATTATATATACATCCACATCAATGCACGGTATATAAAGTGTAAATACATAATTAAGGATCACTAGCATACATTACCTAGATTAAAGCTTCCTTAAGCTAATATTCAATATAAACCTTCAGGTGGGATCTACACTCAGCCTCCTTAGTGCTTCATGGTTATGCCACCGTTTAATTTCCTCTGATTGAATATTAGTATTTACTAACCTAAGAGGAAGTGGCAATGTGTTCCATTTATGGGAGCCCAAATAAAAGAAATGGGATCTACCCAATTCCATCCTTAATCTTGGGAGAGCATATTCTATTCCTTCAGTGGATCGTAGCCCATTTTTTTAATCCTTAAATTGAAGTCCATTAATTATTTATTCAGGGATTTCACCTTTAGAGCACTTTACCATATATAATGGGGCAAGAAATGATCTTCTATTCTTTAGGTACATCCAATTCAAAGATTTATATAAATTGCATCTGTGGGTTCTCTTTGGAACATTTAAAATAAACCTTGCCACTTTGTTAAAAAAATGTCTAGCTTAGATAACTGTATAGAAGTTGCCCCCATATATACACTATGTCCCCATAATCTAAAAGGGATACCACTTATGGTATAACTACATGCTTTCTTACTTTCTGAGACATACAATTTCTGATACTATACAATGCCACCCAGGCATTTTCCTACTTTTTAAATTACGTATTCTATATGGGTAGACCATTTAAGCGACCTTTCTAAATATAAACCCAAATATCTATAGTTCTGAACTTCCTCAAGAATAATTTTATCCAGAGCTTCTATCTTCAAGCTTAACTCAGGGTAGTTCACATTACTTTCTTTAGAAAACAGTAGAACCTGAGTTTTCTTTGAATTTAGTACAAGTTTATACTCAAAGAAAAATTGCTGTAGCTCATTAAACGCTCCTTGTAGGGTGGACTCTATTTGTTCTATAGATGAACCCTCTGTGTAAATAATAATGTTGTCTGCACGTAAGTGCCATTTTATGTCTGGGTGGGATAGAATGAGGTTACTCATGTACAAGTTAAATAAAATTGTGCCCAAAATGGATCCCTGGAGTACCCCTGAAATAATAGCTCTAAGTCCAGAATTCCAGCCATTAATAGTAACCAGCTGTTTTCTTCCTAGTAAATATGCTTCAAACCACTTTATTACCATTGTGGACATACCAGAGGCTTTTAATCTGGACAGGAGGATGTTGTGGTTGAGGGTATCAAAAGCTTTCAATAAGTCTATAAAAATTGCCCCACTGACATCCTCCTGTCCAGTGCCCTAGTAATGTCTCCAGTTACCTTTAACAAGTCAGAAGTAGCACCATGTAGGGGTCTAAACCCTGATTGGTACTTATTAATGATTTTACCCTTTTCCAAAAAGTATTGCAGTTGTTTAGCTACCAATTTTTCAAATACTTTAGCAACTATAGCTAACAATGAAATTAGCCTATAGTTTTCTAATAAGTATGTTGGTCTAGTTTTAAGAATAGGTATCACTTTAGCTGTTTTCCACATCTCAGGAAATTCTCCATAAGTGGGTGACACATTAAAGATACTAGCCAAAGGGAACGAGATGATGGGAGCAGCATATTTCAAAACAATATTCGGAATACCATCTAAGACCTCGGATTTTCTAATATTCACTTTAAGTAGTTTAATCATCTTGTACTTCCTTTGGTAGTATGGTGTCAAAAACAAACTTTTCAACTCTTTGAGGCTCTTCTTCGGTACTATTTACTTAGGAGTCCTAGGAAAGTTGGAGGAATGGTTAAGAGTGTGGCAGCTTAAATTAAACACAAAGAAGCACAAAGTTATGCACTTGGGGCACAGGAATGGGAGGGAGAGATATTAACGACAGCAAAACTGGAAAGGGACCTCCGGGTAATCATAACAGATGACATAAAGGTGGCCAGGCAGTGTGAAAAGATGGTGGGGAGGGCCAGAGGGATGCTGGAGTACATAGAGAGAGGCATCACCAGTAGAAAACAGGAGCTGGTGATGCCACTTTACAGGCAATTGATAAGGCCACACCTGGAATATTGTGTTCAGTTCTGGAGGCCACATCTCTAGAAGGTCAGGGACTGAATGGAGGCAGTCCAGAGAAGGGCAATGAAAATGGTGATGGGAATGCACCATAAACTTTATGAGGAAAGACTGAAAGACCTCAGTGTGTATACTCTGGAGGAAAGGAGGGAGAAGGGGGATATGATAGAGACATTCAAATAACTCAAGGGAATAAACAAGGTACAGGAGGGCAGCATCTTTCAATAAAAGAGATCTACAAGAACAAGAGGTCACTGTATGAGGCTAGATGGGGGGAGACTCAGAGGTAACATGAGAAAGTATTTTTTCACAGAAAGGATGGTGGATTCATGGAAAAGCCTCCCTGCGGAGGTCGTGGGGGCAAAAACAATAGGCGAATTAAGGAATGCATGGGATAGACAGAAGGCAACCCTAGTGGTAGGAAAGAGAAGGTAATCTGCAGATCACTTAGGATCTGCAGTATAGGTAGGTAGGGAAATAGGCAGACTAGGTGGGCCAGGCGGTCCTTATCTGCCATCACATTTTATGTTTCTATCAGGCAGGATTCACCCTATAGCAGCACTCACCAGGATGCCAACCACGGCTCCCCCAGTTACTCCTCCTCCTCCTCCTCTGTGGCTCTTTGGGTCTGTCCTCTGGGACCAACTAACAAGGGCCTCATCTTTCCACTGCTGGCCAGCCTGTCAGCTGATCCTCATGGGAGTCTACAGGGCACTGTGGGGGGGCTGCCCTGTCACTCCAGCCCCCATTGCTGGCTGCCTGTGTCCACTGACCTGCCTGGCTTCAAACCTTAGTGAGCACTTGAGGGGTCTGCCAGCCAAGCAGGTAGGACTCCCATTTCCTGCTGTTCTCCCCCAGCTGAAAGGCTGCAGATCCCTTTGGTCACTACACTTCTGGAGCTCTGAGGATTCCTTCCCCGGCACTGACAAACTGCTGAACTGCCCTTGAATTTTCCTGGCAGCCTCGTTATATGCTGCTGGGAGGGGCCATGGCTACCCTGAGGGTACCCAGTGAATGGAAAAAGGGGCTATACTAATCTATCATGCAAATCAAGGACTTGAGAAATGTAACCAATCAGTATTGAGACCTCCTAGTCAAGCCTTGTGTCCTTTTTCCTGCACATGCTGCTCCTAATGGTTTTAACTGCCATTTCTTCTGAAAAGCAGTAACTTTTGATGTCCCCATCATGGGATCCACAGGATTGTGTCTCCTGTGGCAGGACTGTTAAACATAAATACCACTTTTAAGGGGGGGAGATCTGGATGTCTTCTCCTAACACCCTTACAATAATACATATCACACACATCACACACACACACACACACACACACACACACACACACACATGCGAGTGCGCACATGCGCGTGCGCGCACGCACGCACTCACACGCACACACACACGCACACACACACACACACACACACACACACACACACGCACTTGAGGAAAAAAGAAAACAGTAACTGCAGCTACTGAGACTCCTGCTGCCATTGCTGCCAGCTGGGGTAGGGTGAACTACTGCAATAGTACACATACAGTACAGCTGCCAAAACAAATAACTTACTAAACTGAGCATTGACCAATACAACAATGTTTGCTTGTATGTTTTGTAATGCATACAAATGTAATGTTAAATTAACTAAAGCATGGGGAAGAGAAATGCAATGACAAGTGTTTAGGTGGTGTGGAATCTGTATATTTGTTATTATTTCATGTCTGGGTCTCTCTTGAAAAACATTGGCATGTCTTGCCTGATTAACAAAATGTTAACCTCATTGGCTTAAAGCCTGACACCGTCAGTGTTTCCTTTTTACCTCTAACATGATAGCAATATGTCTCCTTGCATTCTGCAAGCAAACATAAAACTAACACAAAAGAGGTAGTGGCAAAAAAAAAAAGATTGTATTTTTGAAATTCTCAGTGTTGAAAACTGAACAAATTCACTGGGAGAACCTACCACCTTTAATGTAGACTCAAAGATACCTGACAGGGGTCTGAGGAACATGCTTCCTTGTTATGCAGTATGTTGCATTTTAGTGTCTTTAGGAGTAAATTTCACAGCCTTTCCCCACTTTGCTCCTGAAACTCAAACTTTAAATTTCACTCCTGGAACTGAGTTCCCCTGAGTTTCTTTTCATTTCCACTACTGCAAATCAGTCAGTGACTAAGTGTAAATGAATTTAAAGAAGAATACAGCTGCTGATAAAGCACATGATAGGTTAATATGACTGGAAAAGTCCAGTGACTCCTGGCAATATATATCTATTGTTTTATTACCATTTATTTTCCTAGGTTAGCTCAGCTGAGATGCAATGTCTCATTTTCAGTAAGATCCCACATCTACCCATTTCCGCAGCTGGGTGGATAACAGACAAGATAAAGACCATTGGTCCATCTAGTCTGCCTGGTCACTACCTTGATGCATGTGCCAGTCTAGCACTGGCCTGACTGTATCTGCTTAGATAATTCCCTCCCATACCAGTCCCTCTCATGTCAGCTCTGACTCCTTCCCCTCAACACCCTCTCCCATGCCCTTGGATCAGTCCCATCCATGCTTGAATGCATTCAGCATCTGCACACTAACCAGGCTCTATAGTACCTTGATGCCTTTCCTAATCGTCCACTCTGCCAAATATTTTGGTGTCATCAGCAAAGTTCAACATCCTGACCCATATCCCTTCCCCTATATCACATATAAACACACTGAAAACCATGGGAGCCTGGACCAGCCTCTACTGCACTCTGCTTGCTACTCCCTCACTCCTGACATAGCCACATCTAGCCACATCACTGACCACCCTCAGAGTCCTGTCTCTAAGCCAGTTGCCCATTCATCTGGTCAGTTTGTCTCCTACTCCTACATCCCTCAGCTTCTTTACAACTGATTGTAGGGCACCAATTCAAAAGCCTTACTGAAGTCCAAGTGCAAGACATCCAGGGCCCTGCCTTTGCCCAGTTTATGTGAAACCCATTGAAGAATTCTGAGGTTTGTCTGACAAGACCTTCTCCTCATGAAACCATGCTGTCTTGGGTCTTGGAACCCCTGTGCCTCCACAAAGTCCATGAGCTGCTCTTTCACTATTAACTCCCAGGATAAATGTCCAGCTTACCAACCTGTAGTTTCCTGGGTCCCCTCTACTGCTTGTCTTGTGCAGCGGGATGACATCTGCTGCCTTCTCATCACCTGGGACCTCTCCTGTATCCAGGGAACAGTTGAACAGATCTGACACTGGCTCTGCCAGTGCTCAAGCCAGTTCCTTTATTACCATGGAGTGCAGTCCATCTGGACCGAGTGACATGTCCACCTTTAACCCCACTAACCCTCTTAGCATTCTCTCCTCTGAAATGGTGCCCTCAGGCCATGTTAACTCCTCCTGGCCTGCATGCCACAATTTGTGAGAGGGACACTTCTTTTCATCTGTAAATACTGAGCAAAAGCATTCTACGAGGATTTTGAGAATTTTGGTGGAGGATTTTGGCTTTCTGTTCATCCTCCTCAATCCAGGCATCCCTTTTTTCAGCCTTTCTATTCCATTTTATGTTGCTTGCACGCATGTGCAAGAAACATAGTGCCATCACTGGAGATTTCGGAGGTGTGTCACCTCCTCCTCCTCCAATTCAGTCAGTGAGCTGGCAGGCACGGCCCCTGTAAGCCAATGCATTTTGGAGCTGTCTATGACACGCTCCAAAATGCAGTGGCATACAGTTGAAAGGGGGAGCTACGCTTCAGTGAGCACCGATAAGAAGCGTAGCTCCCCCCCACACACGCAGGCGTGCGCACTCCCGCATGTACTGTGTAGCCGATGGGGTGCCCAATCCCCGCCGGCTGAGCTGCATCGTCCCCCTCCCCCCGTAGTTGGTGCCACGCTGGGAGCCCACCCCAGCGTGGCAATCAGTCCTTTGGCCGACTGGGGTGCCCAATCCCCCGTCGGCTGAACGGGTCCCCTGATCCTCTGTGCCATGCTGGGAGCCCACCCAGCATGGCGAAAGTCCCACGACGCCTTTTTTTTTTTAAACCTATAAAACAAAAACGGTCCTGCAGCGCATCTCCCGACCCCTCCCACAACCTGCACCCACCCACTGTGTACCCAGCCTCCCACACCCCCACCCCATACTTACCTCCGAACTCTGGCATGATGATCTTCGGTGGACCGGGAACACGTCTGCACTCTTCAAAGCCGACCGTGAACTGAGGAAATACCAGTAAGCTGTATAATGGACTAGATGGGGGGGTTCAACTTTATTGCATATCTCAGGCACTTTTGGGAATATTTGCACCAAATTTTCAACATGGGGATTTTAGGACCCCTTCTCATGAATGATGTCACTGTCATGGTGTTATTCGGGCCCGAAGGGTGATTTCGCACAGTGACTGCGCAGTGACTGTGAAATCACCCTTTGGGCCTGAATACCACCATGACAATGACATCATTCATGAGAAGGGGTCCCAAAAACCCCATGTTGAAAATTTGGTCCAAAAATTCCAAAAAATGACTGTTTTAAGAGCGTGTGCTATGCAGTTCCCACGCAGGCTCGTAAGTTCGCTAATTTCAATATTTTCACTCAGATTTTCAACATTGCCATTTTACCACACCTTCTTATGAGTAGTACAGCTGTCATTTTCACATCTCACCAAAATGTGTTTCATGCAATGTGCGTCAGAATGGGCGTTGTTGTATGTAAATCAATGTATGGGACAAATTAAGAAAATCACAGTGACACTGTTCATGAGCAGAGGTCTTAAAATGGCTATGTTGAAAATTTGGTGAAAATTCTTCAAAATGACTGTTTCTGGGCGTGCATTGCGCAGGTTCCTCTGAAGGCTTGTAAGTTCACAAATTTTCAATATTTTCACTCCAGATTTTCAGCATTGCCATTTTACCACACCTCCTCATGAGTAGTACAGCTGTCATTTTTCACAACCTGCCCAAAACATGTTTCCGCCCATGTAGTGCACAATGGCACAGTCGGTGTGCGAACTCAGTGTATGGGACACATTAAGAAAATCACAGTGTCACTGTTCATGAGCAGAGATCTTAAAATGGCAATGTTGAAAATTTGGTGAAAGAATTCCTAAAATGACTGTTTTAGAGTGTGCATTGCACAGTTCCCACGCACGTCAGGGTTTGCGAATTTTCAATATTTCACTCCAGATTTTCAACATTGCCATTTTACCACACCTCCTTATGAGCAGTAGAGCTGTCATTTTCATCCTGCCCAAAGCGTGTTTCGCCCATATGGCACACAATGGCGCAGTCGGTGTAAACTCAATGTATGGGACACATTAACAAAATCACACTGACACTGTTCATGAGCAGAGGTCTTAAAATGACTATGTTGAACATTTCGTGAAAATTTCCTAACAATGACTGTTTTACGAGTGTGCTATGAGTCCCCACAAGATTGTGAAGTCTTGCAAATCTTCAATATTTGCACTCCAATGACTTCCAAATACCTAAACAGTACATAGAAGCAAGCAACATTCGGCAATGACAAATGCTTGTTACTCTTTTTTCTCTCCAGTATGTAGCTGACTAATTCCTTTTCATGTCACAGAAGAACACAGACTATGCAACTATAGCATACAGTTTGTAAACAGGTAATCCAGCTGCCTATAACTGGAGGTTTGTGGGAATAGAGAGAGCAATTCTTGGCCCACATGGTGGTAATTTACATAACTCATTCTCTCCCGGTGGTAATTTTGGGTAGGGGGTTCAGTAATGGATGGTTCCAACACCATATGGCGGCTACGGGACCAAAGGAGTTACAGGAGAACTGCACTGAATCTACAAGTCATTTTCCTAGAATAAGCTGTTTTTAAGAACTGGTTCAAATTCTGTTATTGTTTTATCTTTACAGGCCTTTCAGTAACCACTGCAGACATTTCTGAATAACACACAGCTAGCAAGTACCATTTTAGAACTGTATGATATAGTTTATGTCCCTTTCCAGCCACAGAGTTCTGTAGTAGAAAACGGATGCATTGTTCCAACAATAGACGAGCAGAGCAAGGGACATAAAGCACATCATACAGTTCTATAATGGTGCTTACCAGCTGTGTGTAAATCAGAAATATTCACTGGGATAACTAAAGAGCCTGTATAGCTGGTATAATAAAATAACTTGAATCAGTATTTAAAAATCATCTTCTACTGGAAAAATGACCTGCAGATTCAGCGCAGTCCTCCTTTAAGGCATTTTCAAAACATAAAGGGTATTGGATTTATACGTTGGTGGCCACCAGTGGATATGGCCTCAATGATGCGTCTGAGCTTGCTTCATGTCTGTAAAGGGAAGGAGTTTTAACCTACTTACTGATATTCCATCTTACTGATGTCCATACTCGATCTGTGTATGAGGGATGTTGCATCTTTGATTATCTTTTATATTAGCAGAAAACTGATTTTCATAAGCATACATATGAAGTGTTCTCATGAATAGCTATTCTAATATAGCATGTGTATTTATGGTATTTTCCACTCAGAAATAATCTGAATGATTTTAATGGTTTATCTGTTTTCTCTATTTTCTGCTTTTTATGTTCATCGAGCACGCAAGCGTAGACAAACATGTTGATATAAGAGTTGCTAGAAAGAGGTATGAGGGGTGCCAGCCCAATGGCCTGCAGTGCTGCAGGGGCTGGTCTGTGGCTGGCAAATCAGCATCCTTATGACACTGGTTTGCTTAGGGGCTCGGTTTTGGTAATATTTCAGCGATTAAAGACGGTCACGCGCACGGCTCTGTCCTTGTAATGCAAGCCCTTCTAGCTGCAGCTTAGTATGTCTTTTCTTGTTAAATAATTGTACCCTTTCCCTGCTGCTGCTTAGTGTGTCTTTTCTGGTTAAACAATTTCCCCTTTCCCTTTCTGACACTGGGATACCCACTCCCAGTGTTGGACATGCCCCCCCCAACCTGTCTGTATCCCTAGCCTACATCGGGTGCCCTATCCCCATGTCGGCATTCCTCTCTCTCCACCACTACTGTGGCATGCTGGCAGCCCACCCCAGTGTGCCTAAATTTATATATTTTTTTCTTGTACTTGTAAATGAAGAAACCTTTCCTGCGGTCTTTTTTTTTTTTCACCTGTAAAACGAAAACTGTCCTTGTTGTCTCCCCGTCCCCTCCCCATCCCGACTCCCTCTGTGCACCCTCCTCCCACACCCCTTACCCCATAATTACCTCTGAGGTCAGCAGACACTATCTTTCGCGGAGCGACACATCTGCACTTTTCAAAGCCGACGCAAACTGAAAGAATGAAAGGTGTTATATAATGGTTGTCTGTGGGGGTTCAATTTATGTCACTATCACAGCCATTTTTAGGAATTTTGGCCCCAAATTTTCAACATGGGGTTCGTTCCTCGGTCCCAAAAGGTGATTTTGCGGATACTTTGAGAAATCACCTTTTGGGACTGAGTAATGAAATGACAGTGCCACTGTTCATGAGGTGGGGTCCAAAAAAGCCTATGTTGCAAATTTGGTGAAAAATATTCCAAAAAATGCGTTACGAGCGAGTGCTGTGCAGTTTCTATGCATGCTCGTAACTTCACCAATTTTTAATATTTTCACTCCAGGTTTTCAAAATTGCCATCTTTTTATACCTCCATATGAACAGTACAGCTGTCATTTTTCATATCCTGCCTGAAATGTGTTTTCACACCAGTTGCGCAGAATGGCACGGTTGCTTTGAGAAATTAACTTTTGGGATGAAGTAACAAAATCACAGTGCAACTGTTCATGAGGGGAAGTCCCAAAAAGTCCATGTTGAAAATTTGGTGGAAAAATTCCAAAAAATGAACACGCTACGGGCATGCATTGCACAGTTTCTATGCACACTCGTAACTTTGCCAATTTCTCATATTTTCACTCCAGATTTTCAGCATTGCCATTTTTTCACACCTTCTCATGAACAGTACAGCTGCCACTTTTCACAACCTACCCAAAATGTGTTTTAGCAGCTGTGGCATCGAATAGCACAGTCGCTGCGTGAAATCACTTTTTGGGATTGAGTAATGAAATGATAGTGCAACTGTTCATGAGGTGGTGTCCCCTAAAAAGCCTATGTTGAAAATTTGGAGGAAAATACCAACAAACATCTGGGATGTTAGAGTTTCCAATTGTAATTTCACTTACACTCTCCTGTAGAGACTGATAGGGCGCTGGGCGCAGTGCCTAGGGTCGCCGGCCATAATGCTCATACCATTTCGCTTTTGAGCCTCTCCTTACCCTGCAGCCAGTGACAGAGTCGGGTGTGCTCTTGAGTCTTGGCCCAAATGTTCATCCCATTTTGTTATACTGTATCCATATCAGCTTATTTCATTATGGAATGGGGTGATCATTAGGGCCGAAGACCTCAAGGCACACCGCAACAGCTGTCAGTGACTGCAGGGTGGGGGTGGAATGGTGTGGGCATTATAGCCAATGACCCAAAGGGACACCCCCAATGCCTGTCAGTCTTTGCAGGGTGGGGGTGGGGCATTAGGGTTGGAAACCCTAATGCCTCTTTAAGGAAGTAATCAGGGAGGGACGTTTGATGTCACTTATCTTGATTTCAGCAAAGCCTTTGACAACTTCCAACATAAAAGGCTAATGAACAAGATGAGTAGTCTGGCAATGGGGCACAAGCTGATAAACTGGGTTAGAAACTGGCTGATGGACAGGAGGCAGAGGATGGTGGTAATGGGATCCAATCTGGGGAGAGGGGGTGACCGGCGGGGTACCTCATGGATAAGTCTTGGGAACAGTCCTGTTCAATGTCTTCATTACAGATATTGTGGAAGGGCTAGAAGGAAAGGTCTGTCTGCCTGTTTGCTGATGACACCAACATCTGTAACAGAGCAAATACTCCAGAAGGGGTGGAGAAAATGAGCAGCGACATGGATAGGCTTGAAAAATGGTTGGAAGAGTGGCAACTGAGGTTCAATGCAAAGAAGCCCAAATAATGCACCTGAGAAGAGGGAAACTGGTGGAGAGTTACAGGATGGGGTGGAGCTGCTGATGATCACCAAGGAAGAAAGGGATCTAGGAGTAATCAGTTCTGATCACCAAAAGGTGTCAAAGCAGAGCACAAATGTTGCAAGTACAGCCAGTAGCATGCTGGGGTGCATAGGCACAGGTATCACTAGCAGAAGGCACAAGGTGGTGATGCCATTGTATAATGCACTAGTGAGGCCTCACCTACAGTGCTGTTCGCAATTCTGGAGGCCGCAAATGTGCAAGGACATTGGCAGAATGGAAGCAGCTCACAGAAATGCAACCAAGATGGTACATGGCTTGCAACACAGAACATATCAGGAGAGATTAAAAGGACCTCAATATGTACTTATTGGAGGAAAGCAGGGAGTGGGAAACATGATAGATATGTTCAAGTACCTCAAGGACAAAAACAAGGTACAGAGGTGGACATCTTTCACTACATCAAATGTTTGGTATTGACAAATGCTTGTTTTTTATCCTAAAAAAAGAAAACCATCCATCATTGTCCACTGTGTAACCCCCCCAAACAGTATGCAGACACTGGGAGTGCCCAATCTCCCAGTGTCATCTGTCCATCCATTGTTGTGCACCGTGTAACCCCCCCAAAAAACAGTATACAGACACTGAGGGTGCCCAATCCCCCAGTGCACTCATCTGTTCAGTAAACTCCCTGAAAAAAAGAAAACTGTCCTTCGTCGTTTTTTTCCCTGTAAAAAGGAAAACCATCCATTGTTGTCCATTCTGCCATTACCCAACCCCCTACCCTCCCATTCAGGACCCACGACGCCACACTCTGTGTACCCCATACTTTCCCACCGGAGGTCCGTCACCATAATCTACCTTGGATTGCAGGCATGTCTTCTGTCTTCAAAGCCCAACCGCGAACTGAGGTAAGCACTTCAATGTATTTCAATGGGGTTTTCGGTGTCGATGTATTTCAAAAGGGCCTTCAACTTAGTGGCATAACTTGGCCATTTTTAAATATTTTTGCCCCAAATTTTCAACAT
Source organism: Neoceratodus forsteri (assembly GCA_016271365.2). Classification (NCBI taxonomy): domain Eukaryota; kingdom Metazoa; phylum Chordata; order Ceratodontiformes; family Ceratodontidae; genus Neoceratodus; species Neoceratodus forsteri. Next base: position 501,504,936 of record CM057455.1, read on the forward strand.
GTGTTGTTTGGGACTCCACCTCACAAACAACTTTACTGAAGCAATTTTTAAATATCTCTTCCCCCAAAACACCAGTGCACATGACAAACATTCGGCATTGACAAATGCTTGTTTTGCCTCCCTACAGGTACTGATGCAAGTTAAGCAGCTATCAAATTTTGCAATTATTAGCATCTGTTTCTAGCAAATACTGTTCCTGTTTTTAATCTTTACATAACACTGTATTTTTCATTGTTGTTGTTGTTCCCCTAATGTGCCTTTAAAGTACTATGTATAAAACATTGGCACTAGGGGGTAGCAAGGCCTCTTGACAAAATACAGTTGCACAAAACTTCAAGGCTTGGTGGTGGGGTTGTCTTGCTTTTGCACTGTTTGCTGATATTTAATTAAAGCGTCCCAGCATTAGACTTGCATTGCATGAGTGTGAGTTTTTTCTGTTTTCCAATTGCTCAGTTTAAATTAATGCACCATGACCCTCAGCTGCCTTTTCTTTTGTACAGCTTAGGTTTCTCAGGCTAGATCGGGTTGATGCTTCTGTCCAACGTCAGCCAACGGGAACATGTGCAGCATGTCAGTAGTGCCATCTACATCAGAAACAGCAGCCGGACCCACTTCTAGTATTTTGGATGCAGTTCTGCTAAAACCTGACTTAGGGGGCATTCCTATCACCATCAGTACCAGCTCCGAGGTTCCTGCAGATGCTTCAACCACTATAAAACCTCTGAATATTCGTGAGGCCTTTATTTGTTATGAAAAATCAGTGCTGAAAATCCGGCATCTGATATGGTAAGAAATCACGCTGAAAAGATACATGGAAGTTGGCCATGTGCCAAGGAGCCTAATAATATTCAAGTTCCATAGTACTTGTTGTGATAAAGGGGAATTGTTTGACCCCTGGAAAGAGGAACTACACAGTTCTTCCTTATTTATTTATTTATGTATTTATTTACTTAGATCCCAGAGTTATATCTTTGATCAAGGAGCTCATTTACAAAGGTTCCAAATCAATTTACAGCACAGATAGAAACATAGAAACATAGACTTTGACAGCAGATAAGGACCGCTAGGCCCATCTAGTCTGCCCATTTCCCTACCTACAGGATAGGCCGCAGATCCTAGTTAACCAACAGCCTATTTCTTCCTACCCCCCACAAGAATTGCCTTATGTTTGTCCCATGCATTCTTGAATTCTCCCACAGTTTTAGACCCCACAACCTCCTCAGGAAGGCTGTTCCATGCATCCACTACCCTCTCTGCGAAATAATACTTCCTCACATTGCCCCTGAACCACCTCCTTCTATCTTTAAATTGTGTCCCCTTGTTCTTGCAAGTCTCTTTTCTGCAAAATGCTACCTCTTGGACTTTGTTGATTCCACTGAGGTACTTAAAAGTTTCTAACATGTCCCCCCTCTCCCTTCTTTCCTCAAGGGTATACATATTAAGTTCCTTTAGTCTCTCCTCATACGGTTTCTCTTGTAGACCCTGCACCATTTTAGTTGCCCTCCTCTGGACTGCCTCTGTCCTGTCTATGTCCTTGCGGAGATGGGGTCTCCAGAACTGGACACAGTACTCCAGATGGGGTCTCACCAACTGTCTGTACAGAGGATAACAACTTCCTGTTTTCTGCTGCTGATGCCTCTCCCTATACATCCCAGTATACCCCCAGCCCTCCTTACTGCCTTCTCACATTGCTTGTTAACCTTAACGTCATCTGATATGATGACCCTCAGGTCCCTTTCCTTTTTTGTTGTTGTTACTACCTCCCCACCCATTGTGTATTCTTCCCCTGGGTTCTTGTTTCCCAGGTGCATTATTTTGCACTTCTTTGCATTGAATCCTAGCTGCCATACTTCTGACCATTCCTCTAACCTTGCCAAGTCCCTTTTCATCCTTTCCACGCCTCCTTGTGTATCAAGGTAATAGAGAACAGATAATAGACAACAGGCAAAGTACAAAGGAGAGGGTAGGGGATTTTCAATATAATAAAAAAAATTCACATCTAGGCAATCTTTCAGTACAATTGAAACAAGAATTTCACATCTAGGCTATCTTTTTATACAAATGTGGAAGGACAATCAAGGGAAATATAAGAACGAGAACTGAGTTCAGCAAGGCAGGGATTAGTACCTCTTGTCAGAAAGGTAGGGGTGGTAGAGGAGGTAGGAGGTAGTGGGAAGAGGTTAAGATGAATGAGGTTAGGATGTACAGGGGCTGTTAGAATAGGGAAAAGAGGGTAGCTGGGTGAAGGGGAGAAAGGGGGGGATGTGCAAGAGAGGAGGGGGAGGAGTGGTAAGCAAGGAGGGTGAGATAGTTGTCAGGGGAAGAGACAGGAGGTGGGGGCAAGTGCTATAAGGCAGAGGTAGCCTTGTAGGGTAAAAGCGCCTGGGATATTTGAGCAGGGCAATTCTCTCTAGGGAATGTTAAACTGAGCAGGAGAAGCTCTTTAGGCCAGTGAGGTGGGAGCAAAGGTTAGCCTTAAATGGACCTAATTTGGTCTCAGCAAGTAGATTCATCGGGAGGGAGTTAAGCAGATTTAGGGCACAGAACCCAAAGGATCACTGGCCTTGTGAAGTACGGCAGAAGGGTACATTCAAAGGGTTATGTTGTATGCCTCTGGTCAATCTAGTAGGAGTTGCTGGGCAGAGCAAGGACTGCACTCCGACCGGGGTCAGGCCCAGGGATGCCTTTTTGGCTAAGAAGCAAACTTGATGATTAGTTTTGAGTTCTAGGTCCAGCCAACCCATGAGCGAGTATAGGTCACATGTGTGGGTGAGGCGAGGTGCTCCGAGGAGAAGTCTACATACTTTGTTCAAGGTCAGGGCTATCCTTTTTAGTGATGAGTCTGGGGCTACGCTATAGATGGCAAGCCCAAAATCTATGATGGAGAAGACTGAGCTGTTTACGATAAGCTGAAGTACAGCCTCAATAAGACAGTGACTGTCTGTAAAAAACTGCCTGATTACCCTCTTGGCTTTCCTTGAGACATGGTCTACATGCAGAGATTATGATAAAGAGCTGTCCAGAGTGACCCCAAGATATTTGAAGTTCTGGACCATTTCAAGTGTTTTGTTTTGTTTGTTCCAGATGTCTAGTTTGGATGATTTGTACTTGCTGTGGGAGGAAGCAAAAAGCAGTTTTGGTTTTTTTATAGTTCAGCAAAAGCCTAGCTCTACTGAACCAGTCTTTCACCAGCATGAAGTTAGACTGTAGGCATTGTTGAAGTGAGCTAAGGTCAGAATGGCTAGTGAAGATGACCGCATCATCAGCGTAAAGGAGGATTCTATCTTGGCATACTTGGGGGAGGCTATTTAGAAAAAGACTAAACAGTAACGGGCCCAGGATAGACCCTTGGAGGACTCCTGTGCAGACACTTTGGCTGCCCAATAGTGTGCTTCCAATTTAGACTCTTTGAACATGCCAAGAGAGGTAGCTTTGAAACCATCTCAAAGCAGTTGAGGATACGGTGGCCTCAGCTAATTGGGTTAGAAGAAGCTCATAATTCACTGTATCAAAGGCCTTGGTGAGGTGTATAAAGGTGACACCCATTAGGTGCCAGCAGTCCATGGAGTATGTAACAGGTAAACTCAATCAGCACTGTTGTTGTACTATACTGCTTTTTAAAACTGTGCTGCTCCTTACACTGCAGTTGGTGCGTGTCTAGGTAGTTGGTTAACTGATCATAGACTATACGTTCTAGTGCTTTAGAGATAGGGGGTAGTATTGAGATTGGCCGATAGTTTTCCTGGAGTGTTCTAGTGCCACTTTTACACACTGGGGTAATGACTGCTGCTTTCCACAGTTTGGGAAAATGGCCAGAGATTAGGGAGAGATTAAGTATTCTCATTAAGGGTACTATTATGGCATCTAAGGTGAGAGCAATTAGCTTTAGGTCGAGGCTGTCACTGCTGTGTCTGGATTTGTTGAGCACTTTTTGAAGGTATTTTTTAGCCTCAGATTGAGAGACTGTCTTTAGGTAGAATGGGGGGACAGTGTTAGGGAGGGAGGGAGGAACCCAGGACACTGCCTTGGTCACAGCTAGTTGTGGGAAGGTTGTCAGGGGGGAGAACTGCACCGAGGTCTGTAAATGCCATATTGAATGCATCTGCAATGATCTTTGGATCCTGCAATATGTTCCCACTGATATTCAACATAGTAGGGGCCGTTTTGTATGGTGGATTCAGCACATCAACAAGCATTGCTATCAGAAGATCTTAAAGCCAAAGAACAAGAACTTAATAGTTTGCAAGTTCATTTGCATTTGAGGTACTTAAATCCAAACTGAATAAAACTGTTGAGGAGTTTGGCAGATGTACTAGAGCATTTAAGCAATGCAAATTCCTTATGAGATCAAAGGGACTATGAAAACAACTGTGTGTTCCACTGGAAAGGGTTTGAAAGGATACAACAGTCCTAATCACCTTCTATTTTTAATAATCCTGTTGAAGTTGCATCTGTGCCTGACACTGAAATGGCACTCTATCCTAGGACAGCAGCCCCCCCCCCCAGCAACCACCTTGACACAGCCCGAGAATCACTTTCCAAGACCAAAGAGAACCTGGAGAGGTAAACAAAGTTCAAGGCCAATATAACAATAGGGCAGGGGCAAGAGAAATTATTGCAAACTCCAACAGCAATGTGGGAGGGGATGCAACCAGAATCAGAACCAGCACCAGTATGAGAATCAAATGTAATTAACATGGCCTCAAAGCCATTGACAGAAGTTCAGCTTGCAGTCCTTAATAAAGGCTTTAAGTTCATACCAACCACATGTTTGGATCACTTTGAAATTTTAATTAACTTGCACAAGCTCACAAAAAAAACTAAACTTAAAGTGTATCTAGTCAGGTTCCAACGTTGTTTGGACGCCTATTTCAGATCTGTAGAATGATTCAATTGTTTTTTTATGACTCTGGAGAGTAATCAGGAACTTGATAATGTGACATTGAGAGATGCATCAGAATCCAACTCCTGCTTTTGCACCAAGTCCACTTTTGTTACAGCAATGAACAATGTTGTGAACATATTCACACAAGCATGTAAAAGGGATCTTGCAATCTTAGACCAAGAGGAACATCATCCAAATTTTTTAAATATGAGCACTGCAGAGTTTGCAGCAATAGATGAGTTGAGTAAAAAAAAAAAACCTTATAGCTATTAGATAAGTGGTTAAGTGGGGTTCTTGTCTTGTTTTGGACTTGGTCTTCATGTACATGGGTGAGGTAAAAATGCAACTAAGTAATGATAAACATTATTGTTTGTTGAAGTCTGATCCAGTTTACCAGTTTAAGGTAATAATTGATATGCACTTACAGAAGGGTGACTAGATCCTCCCACCATGGAATGTCTTACCAACAATCACCCATTCTGGCAGGCAATTTATTGTAGACCTAAGGCCCGATTCTAAAAGAGTTACACCTAGCATAACAGCACTTGCGCCAAAAAGAATGGTGCAAGTAGCAAGTTATGCCAACAGTTGCGGGATTCTACAATGTGGCCTGCAACATGTCGCAGGCCACTTGTGCCAAAGAGCAGTTAAGCCAGCAGTTGCACCATAAAACCCCTGTGACATAGCGCTAGGGGGTTTACAGCAGCAGTTGCACCCTATTCTAATAGGGCAGCAACAAAGTCCCCAGTTTTGGGATTCTACAAGAGTCCCCCGAGGAGAACCAGCAGTGTACGTTACACCAACATTTAGCTGGCATAACTGTACATACATCCTCTGGGGGTTCTGGAGACCCACTGCACCCACTCCAGGATTCCTCCCCATGCTCAGAACACCCCCATCGGTGCTCCACTGGGTGGCACAAAACCCCCCCAGCCCTCGATCCCCCAGAACAGATGTACCCAGCTGGGCATCTTGCACCCCAGCCCCAGAACCCCCAAACCCTCAATGCCCTGCAGGCTCAGCCCACACATCATGCCCCCCAACCCCACAGTACTGGTGCCCACAGGGTGCTGGCTGTGTCCCCACCATCCATGCCCCGACCTGATATGTTGCCACAACTGTGTAAAATATTAGAACCCTGGAATCCCTGGTAGTCCAGTGGCCCCACCACCCCATCCAGTAGTGCCAGTCACCCCACCCATCCCCAGCTGGCAATCTGGCATACACATCACCGCGACATAGTTATCGACTGAGCTCCGCATGAGTGCTTACTGTATAGATGTGCTCAGAAATGAATGAGCATTCATTCATTTCTGAGCATGTTCATACAGTCAGCGCCATGAGGAGCTCAGTCAGTGGCTGGCCATGGAGGTGAGAGGTGGCTGTTCCAGTCACCAGCTGGGATGGTGGGGGTGACTGCACTGCTGGGTGGGGCAAGTGGGGGGCCACTGACTACCAGGATCTTGGGGTTCTACATTTACACAGTTGTGGCACCACATTGGGTCGGGGAATGGATGGGGGGAGATACAGCTGCCCTGCAGGGCTTAGGAGGCACTTACATTAGCTGGGTGGGGGCTGTGACTTGTGACATGCCCCTTGGATACACACTTCAGTTGGTGTACCCGTCTGCATGTCACAAGTCATGGGGCTTAGCCGTGGAGACCCTGCCCCTTCTTGAATAGGGTGCAAGGTCCATGTCACAGCGGTGTTTGGTGCAAGTCACCTTTGGCGGTGACTTGCACCAATGCTTTTAGAATTAGGCCCCTAAAGTGCACAAAAACTTGACATCCCCCCAGTCACTCTATTATATCAGGCATAGGTTCCCTTACAGAACCTGCATTTTTGTATGTGAATCATGACATAAAAACATTTGTTAGTGGTCTCAGATCCACATTAAAGGACATGGCAGAGGTTTGAGGTATTTTGGAGGATATCCAAGTCAAGCAGGGTGATTTTTTTTTTGTCACTCTTGATGTGGTGGCCCTCTATTCCAATATACCCCATAATGAGGGCTTACTAGCTCTGGACACCTTCCTGAACTGTAGAGTAGCTGGAAGCCTTCCACCAGCTGAGTTTGTGCTAGCACAGTCCAGGTTTGTGCTTGAGTTCAACTGCATCACCTTCTTAGGTGACTTCTCCAAATCAGCGGCACAGCAATGGAGGCAAATTTTGCCCCCAGTTTTGCTAATTTATATGAGGGGCTGTGGGAAGAGATGGTACTGTACAGTGCCGAGGCAAGTCAATTTCTCAGACACATTATCCCTATGGCATAAGTACCTAGATAACACTGTGTTGGTCTTGTAGGGAACAGAGGAGGAACTGAAGGATTTTGTCCAGTTTTTGGAATCTACAAATTGTAATCCTAAATTTTTTGTAACTAGTAGCTTAACAAGTGTATCTTTTTTGGACATTATCATTTCTAAGGATGACAGTGAAGGGGTGGACTTAAATGTTTTCCGTAAGCCCACTGATTGCAATACCCTCCTATTGGCCAGCTCCTGCCATCCCCGCCAAACCATCCACAACATACCTATGAGCCAAATCCTATGCATTCATAGGAATTGCAGTCAGGATAGTAATTTTGAGGCAAATGCTAATTACATGGTAGGTCATTTTCAGAAAAGAGGTTCTTCAAGGAGCACTCATGACATCAAGAAATATTGATTGTCAGGTACTGCTCCAACCAAGTGATAAGCCCCAGAATAATGGTGATAGCAGGTGTAATTTTGTGACAAATTATAGTACACAAGCTAGGGCAGTGGAAAGTATCATCTGTAAAAACTGGCATATTTTGTGGACAGTGCCTAAACTTACAGAATGGGTGCAGCAACCACCAAAGATGGTTTTTAAGAGACCATCAAATCTAGCAGATAGGCTCACTAATAATAATAGTTTAGAGTATATGCCAGCAAAACTACTTGGCTACCCTCCACACCCCCCCCCCCGGTATTACCATTGTGGCAGGTGTAAATGCTGTGGAGTGATAGGGCAAACTTTCATTTGCCCATCTAGTGTCTGGAGAAACTTATGAAATAAGCAAGTCTATAAACTGTGATTCCACATTTGTGGGCTACCTTGCAGTTTGTACCTGTTTACATTTTTATGTGGGGTCTACCAAACACAAACTAAAAGAGATGGTGGAGGACCATATTAGGGTCATGTCACAGAAGAGCTCAGACTATGTAACTGTGGCACACAGTTGGCAAGCAGACTATTCAGGTGCCCATAAGTGGAGGTTTGTGTGAACAAATAGAGCAATACCTGGCCCATATGGTAGTGATTTACTTAAGGTGCTTTCAAAATGTAAGAGATATTGAATTTATAAGTTGGGGCCACCAGTGAATATGATTTCAATGACAAGTTTGAGCTTGCTCCATTTCTGTAAAGGAAAGGAGTTTTAACCAACTGGGTAATAATCTATGATATTGATGTACATACCCTATCTATGTACCAGGGATGTTGCAACTTTGATTATCTTTCATAATATCAGAAAATTGATTTTCATAAGCAGAATTATGCAGTGTTATCATGAATAGTGATTCTAAAGTATCACGTGTATTTATGGTATCTTCCACACAGAAATCTAAATTATTGTAATGGTTTGCCTACTTTCTGTATTCTTCTGCTGTTTTGTTTACCTATAGGTATTAATGCAAGCTAAGGAGCTATCAATTTCCAGAAAATACTGTTCCTGTTATTAATTTACGCACAACACTATATGTTTTATTGTTGTTGCTATTCCCCTACTGTACCTTTAAGATACTGTGTATAAAACATTGGCACTGGGAGCAGCAAGGTCTCTTAAAGCACGGCTATGCAGGACTTCAAGGCTTGGTGGTGGGGTTGGTTTGCTTTTACACTGTTTGCTGATATTTAATTAAAGTGTCTTAGCATCAGACCTGCATTGTATGAGAGTGAGTTTTTTTCTGTTTTCTACTTTCTCCTTTTCATTTAACTTCACCCCTCTGTTATCAATCAATAATCTTTATTTAGCCAGGTGGAACACCGTTGAGAAAAACTCATTTGCAAAGTGGGCCTGGAACAGCAGTAATATACAAAGCATACAGCATAGCTAAAACAGAGTCAAAAAGAAACAGAATACATTAAACACATTACAGTACATAGGACCTACTAATATGACTACTACAAAGAAGGAGGAGAATATATACAGGATGGATGCGTGTGAAAAACAATGGTGTATTTACAAAAATAGCATGGACTATGACACTAGGAATTTTATACAGTGAAGGGTAAACAAACAACTATCTTACAAAGTCTATATCTAGAAGTGTTGTAATTCTACAAAACAGTTTTCTGAACTGACATGGGTATAAAGATGATGAAAGGGAGGGCATGCTCTGAGGGGGCAGGATAAGCAAGAAAAAGGAAAGGATTGGGAGGCAACCTTGCGGGGAGAGGTGAATTAGGGACTATGGGATAAGGGCAACATAAATAGGATTGAGAATTGGATTGCAAGGAGTCAGAGAGGAAAGAAACATGCACATGCACACCACTTAGGAGGGGCCCAGCAACGAGGTCTTAGTTGCAGAGAAAAAACAAGGATTATGAATAGCAGTTGCAAGATTCAGTAAAGTGCTGCCTTAATAGTGCTTTGAAAGAGGGCAATTTAATCAGAGAGGAGAGCTTCAGCGATTTCTGTTAGTTATTCCAAAGTGTTGATAGGGCATAGTTTAGGGCAGAGGCCCCGAAGTTGGTTCTATACCTGGGGATGACAAGAAGTACCTAGGAATAGCTCCTAAGTGAGTGATTCCAGTGGAGTAAGAAAATAGGGTAGAAATGTAAGACAGCAGCTTACCGATAAGGGTTCTATAGGTCCAAGTAGCTATACTTATAAGTCTTCTAGTCTTTAGGGACTGCCAACCCAACATGGCATATAGTGCACAGTGGTGAGTCCTGAAAAGAGCGCCGGTAATGAATCTTACAGCCCTATAATACAGTATGTCTAGCTTTGCCAGCACTGAATTGGGGCCATGAGTGTATAAAACATCTACATAATCCACCAAGGGTAAGAATGTAGACTGTACTAATCTTAGCTTGGCTTCCTGTGTTAGTAGGTGTCTAATCCTGAAGAACAGTCCTAAACGTTGTTTCAGCTTCTTATTCAATTCCTCAATGTAGACCACATAGGAAAATTTATGGTCTATCCAAAAACCGAGATATTTGAATTTGTTCACGACTTTGATAGGCTCCACCAGGAGGGACGTTATTTGTGGTGTCGTTACTGGGGACAGGGGATTGTCTGAAATGGGTTTTGGTGAAAGAATTATAGCTTTTGTTTTCTTCGTGTTCAACAAAAGTTTTAGGTTTAGAAGATTGTGCTGTAGGAGGTTGAATTCACACTGCAGCGAGCTGCAAGCAAGCTGCAAGCAAGTTCAAGAGTCGGCTCGGCAGCATAAATAACAAGTGTACACTTGCTTGACTGATGCCTACATCAGTACTGTTAGTATAAAGTGCAAATAACAGGGGACCTAAAATAGAGCCTGGGGGACATCTCTCTGGAATGTTTTAAGCTGTCACAGATCCCCTTCTACTATCCTGAGTTCAGTAGATGCCTTTGCTTTCCTTACTGCTCTGCTCACCTCTTAGGTGAAAAACAAATACCTTTCCCTGTTGACCTCTGATTGGGATTTCTTGTGTTCCCCTAAATGCCACCCTCTTTGTTGCAAGCCCTTTCCATACCTCTCTAGAGGACCATGTTGGTTTTTTCCTCTTTTTTTTTTCAAATTGACTGTGGCATCCCTTTGCTACTTCTGTAACCCTGTTGTTATGAATTCCCACTTATTTCCCACTCCTACATCAGATGATATCTGACTAGACTGGCTCTGAGATCTTCCTTCATCCTCCTGAAATATACTTTCTGGAAGTCCAGCATCATCATCCTAGTGGCCAGCCTTGTGCCTTCAGTTGGGGGTCAAAGCACACTATGAAGTGTATCGCTTGAGCGAAGCGGCTCCTCCACCGACAGTTCCCCATGCACAGACACCATTGGTTGGGGCCAGGTCCAATATGGTCCAATGGAAGCAGTCCTGCAGAAGATCCACCATTACCTGGCTCCTGGCACTCCCTACTACTGGAATGTTCCAGTTCACACCAGGCAAGTTGAAATCCCCCACCAGTACCAATTCCCCCTAGTTGCCCTTCTAATTTCTGCCCCCAGTTCCTTACCTACCTTGTCAGTCTCAGTGGGGGTGGTCTACAGATCACCCCATTCTGATCACTTTCCCTTTCTCTGAAGTCAACTGGACCCATAGTGCTTCTGTTTACCCCCCCATTTCCCTGTCCTTTCTAGCTCTAATATTTTCCCCTAACATGCAAGGCCACCCCCACTTGCTTTTGACCCTATCTCATTCCCTTCTCATCAGGATGTAACCTAGTACTATGAGGTCCCATTCGTTATTTAATGTGGCCCATTTAACATGGACTGGAGTACCTGTAGATTAAGTGACTTGCTTGTGGTTAAACAGTCAGTATATGGCTGTCGTGGGTTTTCAGCTTGTGATCGCCTACTTCCCGATAGTCTTCTAATCACTAGAACCCACTGCCTCCACTGGCTGTGAGGGGGGGAGGGTGGCACTAAAAGGCCAGTGACTAGTAACAATGGGCCTTATGCACTATGCCAATGTGCCATGTAACCCAGGCACATTGGCATAGTTAAGTCCAAATGCTGAAAAGCAGGGTCCTGCGAACCCCACTTGGCATTCACTAGGGAAGGGAGCAGGACAGGTTCTCACCAATCCCCTGGCCATGCGGACAGCAGCGTGCCAGAAGTGTCTTGAGGGGCATGCCTGCACTCCATGCCATTCGCAAAGGTGTGGAGTGCAGGGTGCGGGGGGCACACCGTACACCTGGGAACCCCAGCCAAATGGGTTATGTACTTCTCAGGATGCCAATACCAGCAGCGGCCAAGACATCGGGGTTCTGAAGACCCCTGCGACATGTCACCCCTACCCATTAGGGCCATGAGGAGGGCCGGGGCAGTCAATTGGGCATCCTGTGCCAAGTGTGGATGGCACACTGCACACCAGCAGCCAGGACCCACATCCCGCAATTGCCAGGGATCCACTACAGGACCTTCCTTAATTGCCTGTAGTAGCTGGTGCATGTTCCAGGCAGAGCAATCTGTAGGGGTAATTGTCTTCCCCCAAGTGTGCTACGAACCCACCTGGTTTGTGTTTAGATATATTTGGTTACAATCTATCATTTTGTTCTCATAAAGAGTTGGTCATTTGTGTTTCAGTGAGTGACTGAAGTGATATAAATGAATGCTTGTGAGAAATCTCCTGTCTGTATCACAGCTGAGTTCTGTGACATAAAAAGCTCTGCATTGTTATTTGCCTATATAAATAATCCAGGGTTTGCAGTACTGTGTGCAGTTCTGGAGACCCAGTCTCTGCATGGACATAGACAGGATGGAAGCTGTCCAGAGGAGGACAACTAAAATGGTGCAGGGTCTGCACCGGAAGACATATGAAGAGAGACTAAAGGAACTTAATATGTATAGCCTCGAGGAAAGGAGGGAGAGGGGGAACATAATAGAAACTTTCAAGTACCTCAGGGGAATCAACAAAGTCCAAGAGGGTAGCATCTTTGAAAAAAGAGGTGTGCAAGAACAAGGGGGCACAATTTAAAGATGGGGGGCAGCTCAGAGGTAATGTAAGGAAGTATTATTTCATAGACAGGGTTGTGGATGCATGGAACGGCCTTCCGGAGGAGGTTGTGGAGTCAAAAACAGTGGTTGAATTTAAGCATGCATGGGACAGTCATAAGGCAATTCTAGGGGGTGGGGGTAGAAAGAAGTAGGCTACTGGTTAACTAGGATCTGCAACTTATCCATTAGGTAGGGAAATGGGCAGACTGGATGGGCCAAGCGGTCCTTATCTGCCATCAAATTCTATGTTTCTATGTAATGGATATAAAATAAATCTAAAGTTTAAGTCATAGAAGTAGTGTGTCCTTGATGTTGCCTCCATATATATGTTCATGGGAGAACAGCATTGTTATGTCAGAGTAACAAACAGGTGTCTGCCACAATTTGCTATTTCAGGAACCTGTACTGTACTGTACTGTATGAACTATCAAAATGTATTTCTCTGGGGGATTCTGTGTGGACATACATCATGTATTTGTAACTAGACATACTATGTGTCATCCCGATACCCCTGTCTATTGCCCCTCAGTTGACACCACAGCACTCTGTTTCCCACTGCCCCCCCCCAGTCAGGACCAATGTCACCTGTTGCCCCCTGTTCCAGTCTCCACAGACCGGATTGCTGTGCTCTGCTAAGCCCTAGAGTCCCAGGGACTATGTCTTCACATTTGGGGCTGCTGTGCCATGCTGCCCAAGGCCACCAAAGGTGAGGCTTTTGCTACCCCCTTCTACCCACTACCACTGCCCCTAAATGGGCAGGGCCACTGCATTATGTGCAGTCTGTCTCACAGTCAGGGCTGTTGTACCCTGATGCCACCCTTTGTCCTGTCACATAATCGTGGCATCTGCACCCTGCTGTCCTCTGTCTCTCTGCCAACACATCCAAGGTTGCTGCACCCTGCAAACATTCAAGGCTGCTGTGGCCTGCTGTGCCATAGAGCCCCATGCCACCACAGAAAGGAGTGCTGCACCCTACTACCCTCTGTCCCCACTCTATAACACAAGATGAAAGTGTTTGTTTTTTCTTTCAAGCAGCTTGGGTTGTGTACCAGAGGATCTGACTCTGCTGGCAGGAAGCAGCATGGTGTAACAACCCCAACTGTGGAAGCAAGAGGCTCTGTGATGCAGCAGGGCACAGTGGTGTCAGAGGGCAGAGGACTGCTTGGTGCAGAAGGTTTGACTGTGGGGCAGGACACAGTGGGGCATCAGGATCCTGCAGCCCTGACTGAGACAAGATGCACATGTCTCAGCTGCCCTGCCCATTTGGGGCAGTGCAGGGTGCAGCAAAAGCAAAAGCCCCACCTGTGGTGCAGCAGCCCCAACTGTGGAGACAGAATCCCTGGGACTCTAGGGTATAGCAGAGCACAGTAGTCCTGTCTGTGGAGACTGGAACAGGGGACTACAGGTGGCATTGGCCCTGGCAGAGGGTAGAGGCAGAAGGAAGCAGGGTGCAGCGGCCTCAATTGAGGGGAAGGAGACAGGGGCATCAGAATGACATATAGTATGACTAGTTACACACATACATGATGTATTTCCCCACAGAATCCCTCAGAGAACTAAAGTTTGTGAGTTCATACAGTACATGTTCCTGAAATAGCAAAGTGTGGCAGACACCTGGTTGTCAATCTGACATAACAACAATATTGTTCTCACATGAACATATGTATGGAGGCTACATCAAGGACACACTACTTCTATGACTTAAACTTTAGATTTATTTTACATCCATTAAATGACCCTGGGATTATATAGCCAAAGAACAATGCAGAGTTTTACTGTGACAGAACTCAGCTGTGGTACAGACAGGTGATTTCTCACAAACATTCTGAATTAAAACTCTTAAATTAAATTAAAAATACAACTCTGCATTGTTCTGCACTCGGGAGGGAGCAATACTAGAACTAGTACTCTCAAATGGAGAGAGGATCACAAATTTAGAAGTCAGTAGACATCTGGGAACAAGCGACCACTGCACATTGTGCTTCACAATAAGCACAACCATGGAGACGAGCCATACAAAAACAAGGATACTGGACTTTAGAAGGGCTGACTTTGGCAAAATGGTGAATACCTGAGGAATACACTAGCAAATGGCCAAAAAAGAGGGGCGGAAGAACAATGGAGACAAATCAAAACTGCCATCATAGAGGCAACAAGCCTTTGTGTGAAACATAAAGAAAACAAAGCGGAGTGAAAAACCACTATGGTTCTCAAAAGAGGTGGCAGGGAAGGTTAAGGAGAAAAGGGCCACATTCAAAAAGTATGAGGAATCACAGAAGGAACATGACAGAGAACTGTATCAATTAAAGCAGAAAGAAGTGGAGAAGGCAGTCAGAATAGCAAAAGCCCAAACCGAGGAAAAAATAGCTAATTCAGTTAAGAAGGGGGATAAAACCTTTTATAGGTACATTAGGGAGCATAGAAAGGTTAAGGGAGGAATAGTGAAGATTAATAAGGGAGAGGGGAGGTCAGCAGAGGGAGAAAGTGAAAAAGGTAGAGAAACTGAATAAATACTTTTGCTCAGTATTCACAAAAGAAGATAAGGAGGAGCTACCTAAACCAGACAATAGAAGCACTCTGGGTAGGGGAGTTGTCACCAGTCCATTTACAGAAGAAAGAGTCCTGAAAGAACTCCTAAAACTCAAGGTGGACAAAGCAATGGGGCCTGACGGGATTCACCCCAGAATCCTAAAAGAACTAAGGGAGGATCTAGTGACACCACTGACCACACTTTTTAACAAATCATGGGAGGATGGGGTGGTACCTGAGGACTGGAGGAGGGAAGATGTGATTCCCCTTCACAAAAGTGGGAGCAAGGCAGAAGCAGGAAACTACAGACCTGTAAGTTTGACCTCAGTGGTAGGGAAAATGATGGAATCACTTCTGAAAGAAAGAATTGTTGAGTACCTAGAGGCCAGTGGGGCACAGGACCCAAAGCAGCATGGATTTACAGCAGGAAGGTCATGTCAGACGAATCTAATAAATTTTTTTGACTGGGTGACCAAAGTAATAGACCAGGGAGGGGCTGTGGATATGGCCTACCTAGACTTTAGCAAGACATTTGACACAGTCCTGTACAAAAGATTAATAACCAAGTTAGCCAGCCTGGGAGTGGGTCCCAGGGTGGTAGCCTGCGTAGCAAACTGGCTGCAAAACAGGACAGAGAAGGTAATAGTGAATGGAACACATCCCGAAGAAAAGGGAGTCACTAGTGAAGTACCTCTGGGCTCAGTACTGGGTCTAGTCCTCTTTAACATCATTGTAGGTGACATTGCAGAGGGCCTAGAAGGAAAGGTATGCCTCTTTGCAGATGACACAAAGATCTGTAACAGAGTTGATTCACAAGGGGGGGTAGAAAGGATGAGAAGGGACTTGGCAAGGTTGGAGGAATGGTCAGACATATGGCAACTTAGATTCAATGCAAAGAAGTGCAAAGTAATGCACCTGGGAAACAAAACCCCAGGAGAAGAGTACACAATAGCAGGGGAGGTACTAACAACAACAAAAATGGAAAGGAGCCTTGGGGTAGTCATATCAGATGATCTAAAGGTTGGTAAGCAATGTGAGAAGTCAGTAAGGAGAGCCAGGGGGATACTGGGATGCATAGGTAGGGGCATCACAAGTAGAAAAAGGGAAGTGGTTATCTCTCTGTACAGACAGTTGGTAAGATCTCATCTGGAGTACTGTGTATAGCTTTGGAGATCTCATCTACACAAGGACATAGATAGGATAGAAGCAGTCCAGAGGAGGGCAACTAAAATGGTGCAGGGTCTGCATCAGAAACCATATGAAGAGAGACGGAGAGAGCTTAATATGTATACCCTTGATGAAAGGAGGGACAGCGGGGACATGATAGAAATGTTCAAGTACCTGAAGGGAATCAACAAAGTCTAGGAGGGTAGCATCTTTCAGAAAAAGAGATGTGTAAGAACAAGGGGGCACAATTTAAAGATAGAGGGGGGACGGCTCAGGGGTAATGTGAGGACATTTTTTTTCACGGAGAGTGGTGGATGCATGGAACCGCCTTCCTGGGGAGGTTGTTGGGTCTAAAACAGTGGGGAAATTCAAACATGCATGGGACAGACATAAGGCAATTGTAGTGGGGGGTGGCAGGAAGTAGGCTGTTGGTTAACTAGAATCTGCAGCTTATCCAATAGGAAGGGAAATGGTCAGACTGTGTGGGCCAAGTGGTCCTTATCTGCCGTCAAAGTCTATGTTTCTATGTTTCAATATAGGGACAGAAATATCTTCACTGTTTTCAGTTACTGCAGAGCACATTAACAGAGGCTGATTTTAAGAAAACCAAAAAACTGAACAGCATGATATTTTCAGAAAACACTACTCATGACCCAGGGACTTGAACTCCTGTGTTATGTAAATCTGTAAAACATTGGTATTTGACCTTTAAGGGACCTACACAGGGTCACACAGGGAGTATTTAGCTGTAGTGGGTTTTGAACCTGTGATCTCCCAGTTCTGAAAAGTCCTCTAACCACTAGAACCCACTGCCTCCACTGGCTACAGGAGAGGCCATAAAAGGCCAGTAACTGATGGCAGTGTGTGTATTTTTTAAACACTTTATTCAGAATAGCCAAGTTAAGAAGCTATATGCAGTTTCCAGTGGCAACACCAGAGTGGGTGATGAGTCTGGGGAGGACGTTGAAGTCAGCACCGAGCACTGTACTGAGGGTGGTGCTGACCATAGTGATGCAGTGGCTCTGTCTCTAAGGCTGTCACTGACCCTGAGCCTTGTGATGGAGTCAGCACTACTCAGGGTCTGATGGTGTCCTGGAGGCAGACTTCTGCCCAGAGACACTGGATGAAACCACCACCAGTGAGAATAGGGGTTACCCTATGGGACCTGCATGGCTCTACTCTCCGCATCTGAGGGTTCCCCCCCCATGGGTGACAATTGGGTCACTCGGCAGATGTAGGTGGACACCTTTCAAGTGATTCTGCTAGGCCCCCCCCTTGAGTGAGGCCCCTATGCACTTTCACTGCTCAGGTTGAGCCCTCGAGACTAGGAGTTTCCAACCCTCCAGCAGGGTCTCACCATTTCCTGGAGAGGTAATCCTTATTCATAGGCTCTGAGGGGCTGCTAACGTGGAATCAGCACAGGGAAATTCATTGGGGCCTTAGAGGTTTGGCACAGGGAGTCCAATAGGGCCCAGTTCAGGCCCTTCTCCCTAACATCAACAGTCCATGGAGTCAGCACTTCACCTCCATCAGTGTCCTCCTCAGAGGAAAATAAGTCTTCCATCCACCTGCCTTCGGTTGTTGAATATGCCCTGTACCAGAGATTCTTGGTGAAGATGTTCCAGGTACCAACTTGAGTGCTTTTACAAGCCGCGATCTGGAAGTTCTGCCATTGGGACTCCTTGGAGTTGCCAATATCAACTCAGTTGTCATTCCTACATGGCCTACAGCCATTCAGGAGGCATCCAGGGCAGTGTGGAGGCTTTCATTCTCCAGTCCAGCCATCCTCAGGGACCTCCTCATGTAGTATCGTACACCCACAGTGTCTACAGCCAAGGTACTTCATCTTTCCTTGGGGCTTGATGTACTGTAGACTCAATCAAAGCCTCGGCAGCTCATACATGACCAACCTGCAGAGCTAGATTCTGCTCAGTCAAATGCCCTTGGCAGGAAGGCGTTCTCCTTGGCAAACACCCTAATCTGCATTTCTGTACACCAAGCAAATATGGTGACCTGCAACTGTCACCTATGGTTGCAGCTAAGTCAACTCAGCTATACTGCCACAGAGCAAGACAGGCAGGCAATTGGCTTTTCTGCTCAGGGCCTGGAGGTAGCTCAGCACCAGTCAAGGGCATCTTACGATGCCAATGAGGCAGCCTGCAGGTTAGCATGAACTGCAGACTGCAACAGGTGGATGACATGGCTGTGTCTCTCATGACTGGCACCTTTGGCCCGACACAAGGTGTTTAACTCGCACTGCCAACTAGCTCATTTCTTCTCCCCTAGAGTCAGGCAGAAACTGTCGGGGAACCCTGCTGCTTCTGAGCCACAGGAGTTCATTCCTGGCTCTGACCAGTCTCAGATCTCCCCAGAGCAGTAAAAAGCCCATGCCCTCTGGTGTCCTCCCTCAGGCAGAGGGCAAGAGGTATCTGTTACCCTCAGGGTGGGCCAGCTACTCTCTCAAAAGAAGGAAAGGTTAGGTACTCAGATCCACAGTGGGAATCAACGGTGAAGATTGATTCTTGGAAAATATGAAAGTTATGTAGTTACCATAACTATTGATCTTTCAGAAAATCTTACATACAAACATGTCAGAAGATAAAGACCTTACGGTCTATCTAGTCTGCTTGAGTGTGCAGTTCCCAATGTATTTACAGAGGGAATTGCCCCTTCCCCATTTCCTTATGACCTCACTCAACTTTCCTCTTTCCCCACACTCACCCCTTCCTACCGCAGTGTTTCCCTTGACACGTCCCATCGCCCTCTTGAAGCTGTTCACTGTTTTTAGGGACACCACCTCCTCTGGAAGCTCATTTCACTTGGTCACCACTTTTTTGGTGAAAAAGTACCTCATCTCCCTCCTGAACCTTCCCCCCGCCAGCTTTAGGCTGTTCCCCTAGTGATCTTGTTCCCACTAAGGCTGAAAAGGCCCTCAGTGCTCACTCTATTAATACCCTTAAGGTATTTGAAAGTCTTAATCATGTCTCCCCTCTCCCTTCTTTACTCAAGAGAATACATGTTAAGCCTCCCGAGCCTCTCCTCATAGATGTTGCCCTGCTGGCCCTTGATCATCTTGGTTGCCCTTCTCTGGACTGTCTCCAGTAAGTTAATATCCTTTTTAAGATATGGGCACCAAAACTGCACACCTTATTCAGGTGTGACCTTACCACCAGCCTGTACCTTGGCAGAATGACCTCTGCCTTCCTTGTGGTCATTTCACAATTGATTACCATACCAGCCCACCAGCTCCCACTCTATCAGAGCTGGGGGGCCTCTGGGCAGTGCACCCTGACAGTGCTGGCTGGCACCACTTAGTGCCAGGGCATCTCCCCTGTTGCAGTCCCTATGAAGTATTTTTTCAAAAGAAATAAAAGGGACTTTGTGACTCATTGCTGTCTTTCCATTTATGAAACTGCTTAGAGAGTTTGTGACTTACTGCTGCGTACTTTGAGGAACGTTTAAGTTAGCGAAGGGAGGTAGTAGCAGAAAAAGGGGAGGCAGAAACTGCCCCTCCCCACAGGTTGAGATAGAGTGCAGGGAGATTCCGAGGGGCAAGAGTCCCACCATGGACCAAGTTAATCAAGGAAGTAGGGGGTTAGCAAAGGAGGAAGGGAGAAAACAATGCAGTCAGAAGAGAAAAGGGAGGAACAGGGAACAAAAGGAAAAAAGAGAAAGCCACAAGCAAAGAGCTAACAAAATATGGAAGGCCATGAGTGTTATTTCTAGAAGTCTGGGAAATAAGATCCCAGACATAGAGGCCATCATGGTAGAGGGCGACCTGGATATTGTGGCTATTACCGAGTCATGGTGCACTGACAACAATGATTGGGATATGGTGATACCAGACTATACAATGTTCAGAAGGGGCAGGGCAGGAAGGAAAGGTGGGGGAGTGGTGCTTTATGTGAAAGAAAGCATAAAAGCAACAGAAATACAGGGAATTTAGTGGGGAGCAGAGGTGCTGTGGTTCACCCTCGAGTCGGGAAACAAAGCCACTATTCAGACAGGTGTGATCGACAGATCTTCATCACAGTGAGAGGACTTAGATAAGATAATGTTAGAAGCAATTGACAAAATGGTGGAAAACGGGGAGGTGTTGCTAATAGAGGACTTCAATGTGCCAGATGTAGATTGGAGCTTCCGTGCTGCAGCTTCAGCAAGAAGCAGGAACATCCTGGACTCCCTGCAGGGAGCATTGCTCAGGCAATTAGTCAGTATACCTACTTGTGATGGGGAAAAATTGAACCTGGTGCCTGCTAACAGGGACAGAATTGCAGACATCGGATCCACGACGGGTCGTCGACAAAACATTTGTCGAACGACCCGACAGTGAAACCAGCAGGTCGACTGCATTTTTCAGTCAGTTGCAGGTTTGCAGAAGCAACAAATGTTCCAAGCCCCCCACATGGGGAGCTGTGCCCCCACACACACACCCACTTAGGATTCTCAACTCTGAGTCGGAGCTGAGTTGGGGGGGGCGCAGGACCCTATAGACAGTGCCGGATGCCAGCGTGTTCCCTACAGCGACATGGTGCTGTTGACGCTGTAGAGGACTCCGCTGTCGACATGTCAACATCGGGGATGTGTACCACAGACATCAAGGTGGGAATCCATCTGTGGACCAGTGATCATTGTACAGTTTGGTTCAAAATAAGACCAGCCGCAGATCCAACCACGCAATGGCAAGGGTCCTGGACTTTGGAAGGGCTGATTTTATTAAGATGGGCGAACGCCTCAGGAATGACCTGGCAGGGAAAGACAACCTGGGAGGTGAAAGAAAAGTGGACCAAACTAAAAGAGGGCATAGTGAAGGCAACAAACCTCTGTGTCAAGCAAATAAGCAAAAGTAAAAGAAAGTGGAGACTGCTATGGTTCTCAAAAGAGGTAGACAAAAAGGTAAAGGTTAAAAGAGTAGCATTCGGAAGGTATAAGGAGACCCGGAGAGAGAAGGATAAGGAAATGTATCGGGGAAAACAGATGGAGGCAGGCAAAGCAGTAAGGTGCACAAAGGTGTACAGTGAAGAAAAAATAGCTCAGGGAGTATCAAAAGAGGACAAGACATTTTTTAGGTATGTTAGTGAAAAAGGAAGTCAATGGGAGGGACTGTATTGTTAAAGAGGGAAGGAGGGTGGCTGTACGGAGGGGGATCAAGAAAAAGCAAACATCTTGAACAAAAACTTCTGCTCAGTGTTCACAGTACAAGGAGAACAGGAGGGACCATGAAAAGGTGTCAGGAGCTTTGATGGGAGGGAAACGGACAGTGATCTGTTTTTTTTTTTGGAGAGAGAGAGGCTTTGGAGAGAGAGGCTGGAAGGCACTTGCTAACCTGAAGATGAACAAAGCCATAGAGCCCAACAGGGAACATCCAAGGGTGCTGAGGGAGCTCAGGGAGGCATTAGCTGCACCTCTGACAGACCTATTTAACAGATCACTGGACTGGAATAGGGCAGATGTAGTCCCACTTCACAAAAATGGTAGCAAGGAAGAGGCAGCAATTATAGGCCTGTCAGCCTGACATTGGTGGCGGGTAAGTTAATGAAAACACTATTAAAGGAAAATACTGTGGAATATCTTGTATCCAATGAATTACATGACCAAAGGCAGCACGGTTTCACAGGGGGAAGGTCATGCCAAACAAATCTGATAGATTTCTTTGACTGGGTCACCAAGGAGTTGGATCAGGGAAGTGTAGTGGATGTGACCTACCTAGATTTCAGCAAGGCTTTTAACACCATTCCACATAGGAGACTGGTAATCAAATTGGGTAACTTGAGAGTGGAAATAAGGTGGTAACCTGTTTAAGAAAATGGTTAGCAGATAGGACACAGAGGGTAGTGGTAAACAAACTTCACTCAGAGGAAGGCAGCACGACCAACGGGATCCTCGGGGAGCACTGCTGGAACTGATCCTCTTCAATGTCTTTCAATGTGCTTACCCAACTTGATATGATGTATGCTTGTGTGACTTAGATACATTGTGGCTCTTTGCCTCTCTATCCATGGAATATACCACCCTATAGGGGTATGACAGAGAGGAACCCTAGAGGAGGGTTCCATTCCTATAGGTGCCATGGGAATGATACCCTTAGCTAAAGGTAGCTTACAAAGACGCCCTTGGAAAGAGAGATGTGCCACTGAAGGAGGAGGAGGGGAGCATGGTGGGGCAATCCTGGAACAGTCCAGGAGGAGTGGCCTTTTAAGGCCTGATGGGGGAGTGATGTTTTTGCCCCACCCATTGAACCACAGGCATAGCCTTTATGATTCAGTGTGGTTACGCAGCTTGA
Source organism: Neoceratodus forsteri (assembly GCA_016271365.2). Lineage (NCBI taxonomy): Eukaryota > Metazoa > Chordata > Ceratodontiformes > Ceratodontidae > Neoceratodus > Neoceratodus forsteri. The sequence continues at coordinate 501,527,469 of CM057455.1, forward strand.
TATGATGTATGCTTGTGTGACTTAGATACATTGTGGCTGTTCGCCTCGCTATCTGTGGGATATTCTACCCTATAGGGGTACAATGGCGAGGAATCCTAGAGGAGGGTTCTGCCCCATAGGTGCTGTGGGAATGATACCCTTGGCTAAAGATAGCTTAGGAAGAAGCCCAAAAATAATACCAAAAAGGTATCGAGCATCGAAGAGGTGAGAAATCAGAATATAGCGAGACTGGAAATTAAGGTAGTAGACATAGATGGGAAGGACAGGAGAAGAACGAGATATGACAAGGATGATGAACAAAAGGAAATCTGACAAGATGCAGAAGGGCCGACTTCCCAAGGAGAGAGGGAACAGCCGGGGCCACCATCCGACTCCATCCAACAGCAGAACCTAACTATGGAACCAATGAAAACGCTAACCCTGTCTAATATTATGACCATCAGCATGGAAGAGAGGAAAACCCCCCTTTGAGGAGGAAACCTCTGGGGATCCAAGGCCTAGGTCGCCTTCCCTCCAGGTAGAAGGGCGTTTTGGTTAGTGATGGCTCAGCTACTGCAATTTAAAGTCAATAGCGAGGAACGAGAAAAAGATTCCAATTTAGATTAAGTTCATGCTCTGGCCTTCTAACAGGAATTCTGTTGAGGGTTACGAGTGGCATCTAGCTATGATTGTGGAATGGACATGTGGAGGATTGAGATGAATATACGAAGTTCGCTGACAGAAGGAAGGAAGATTAAAAGGTCGTCATGGACTGTAGAATGGGAACAAAGGATGCGAAGAGAAGAGAAGAGAATGGCCAGACAAAGTCTGGCACCTACGATGAGAGTAGAAGTCGATGCTGGAGAACAGAGTCGCCGAAAATGAATGAGTGATAAATGATTTTGAATTGAAAGCCTTGAAGGCCTCATGGTTGAAGGTGAGGAATGAAATGGATGCTGTACGAATATGAATTGCAGTCTAGAAAGCCGGTACGGTTAAGGTAAAATATGAAATGCACAACGTACGATGATGGAGAGAAGCCTTGAAGGCTGGAATGGTTAAGGAGCAGTATGAAATGGATGTTGTATAATGATGCAGAGAAGTCTTGAAGGCCTGAATGGTTTAAGGTGAGGAATGAAATGTACGATGTACTATTATGAAATGAAGACTAGAAGGCCGGTATGATTAAGGTAAAATAAGAAATGAACGATGTACGATGATGGAAAGAAGCCTTGAAGGCTGGGACGGTTAAGGTGAGGTATGAAATGGACCATGTATGATGATGGAGAAAAGCCTTGAAGGCCTGAATGGTTTAAGGTGAGGAATGAAATGGATGATGTATGATTGTGAAATGAGGCCTAGAAGTCCGGTACGGGTAGAGCATGTAAGAGGGCATGTAGGGTATAGGAAGGATGAGGTTTGATGATGATGGAGGTTTGACAAGGAGTGGAAAATATGCAAGTCGAGTGGTCCAGAACATAGGACTAGGGTAAGAAGAGGATATGAAGAGGTATGGTGATAGCAGGATAGGGAAACACCCCCCAAAAAAGAAAGCATGAGCAGAGAAAAGAGATGAAACGAAGCCAGCAGTAAGGGAGAGGAAATGAAGGCAGACCACGGAGGTTGAGGGACACACCTGGACCAACTCCAATGGAAGGTGGAATAAAGTAAGTCGAGAAGGAAAATGGCAAGGTAAAGTAATGGAGATGAGCCACACCTGGGCTAACAAGTGGGTTAGGATAATGAGCATGGGATGAGGGAGGAGAAGAAGTGAAGGGCATGAGTCAGAGATGAGAATGGTGGGGCAAAGCCCACTGCCAGGGGCAGGGATCGAGAGAGTAGTGGAAGGCAGGAGAGTAGAAGCCAGGAAGGCAGGAATTCCTGGGTAGTGGAAGCACTGAAAGCAGCAGGAACAGAAGGAGGAGCGGAGCAGAGCAGCAGGAGGCTGGTATGCCAGGATGTCCCCGAAAATGAGCACATGCAGACAGCAAAGCATTCTGGAGGCAGAGAGATGGGAAAGTCGAGAACCGGACTGCCAGTAGCAGGAGGTTGTAGTGGTATGGAGATACTGGCGAGTAGAGAGCACCAGCAAATCCAAGGTGCAGCGCAACCAGACAGTGTTAAAAGCTGACCAGAAGCTCGGGTACATGACTGGAAAGGCACTAGAAATAGAGAAGATAACCCACAGAAGCGCACAGTAAGAAAACGGAAGGGCAATATGCCCAAAATGGAATCCAGTGTAGCTACGAAGCAAGGAGTACCACAGTGGAAACCTGAGCTGCAGACAGCAGTTGGGAAGGAATGGGCAAGCGATGCACCGACAGAAAGGACCTGGAGACAGGCAGCATACGGGAGGACCACAGCCCACTGAGGGATGCTGGAGCAGAGATGGACAAGGAAACCAATCCATCTCAGAAGAGATGTGACTGCATGGTAACTGGGTGGTGGTCCCTGTTAGCAAGCCACTGAGCCATCGGAGTTGCATGATGCAGCCACAAGGCAAGCAGAGTACACAGGAGTGCGGGCAGCAACATATGGATGGTCCGGTAGGCACGACAGAAATATGGGCTAGGAGGGATAGATGAAAGCGGAGCTGCAACTCCAGTGACCAGGAAGTCAGCTGAAGAAAAAAAGGATGACGCAGGCAAGACACACTAGCATGGAGGCTCCAGAGAAGCCAGGAATTGAGGTAAGGTAAAATGCTGCAGAAGAGGCGAAGAGCAGGAGATTAAATGAGGAAATCAATAGGGCAGGGCAAGAAAGGAATGAACAGCCAGGGAGCCACAGAAAAGGGGCAGGGTGGGGAGTGAGACAGCATGTCAAGAGCACAGTGAGGCAGAAGATATAAGAGCAACAGGGACAACGAAAGGAGGGGTGAGGGACAGGGCCACAGAAGTGGTGGACAGGAGGAGAAAACACGAACAAGAGCAAACCCAGCGGGGGTTGGGGAGCCACGGTTCCGCCGAGAGCAGCCAGAAGGTAGGGATGAAGAATAATGGGATGAGCAGCAAAACACTGCAAAACGAGTGAGAAATGGAGGAACCCTGTGGCTGGAGGTGACCGCAGGAACACAGGGAGATTAGTCAGGAATGGGGGAGCAAGGAAGAGCGGCGCCTCTGGCCACAAAGAAGAAATGAATCCTGGAACAGTCCAGGAGAAGTGGCATTCTAAGGTCTGATGGGGGAGTGATGTTGTTACTCCACCCATTGAACTACAGGCATAGCCTTTACAATTATAAGTGACATAACAAAAGAACTGGAAGGGAAGGTCTGCCTCTTTGCGGATGACTCCAAGATCTGGAACAGAGTGGACACTCCATGGAAAGGATGGGCAGGGATCTGAAAAGACTGGAAGAGGGTAACCCATGAAGTGGGCGCATGAGGAAGGGTGCCTTCTGTTATGGCAACTCCTTCCCAGTGCAATCTACTCACAGCGATGGACAGGTAGGGCAACCGGATGAAGGGGTGGGAGAATTAGGCGACAGGATGTTGCTATACGTATGTGCACGGGGTGGATGGGAGTGAGCATGGCGAGCATGGGCTGGGAGGGGGTGGATAGGCTGTAGGGGTGGTGCTGCAGTTGCTGGTCGAGCTGCATCATGGCATCAGGGATTGGCTAGTGGCTGAGGTGGCTAAGGTACTGGGTTCGGGTTCGGGTCCGGGTGCTGGTGCGATTTTTTATTGTACCTGGCCTGAATCTTTTAATTTTTTACTGCTTCACCCCCCCCCAACATGCACCCACCTGGAGTTGAGAATCCTTATCTATGGGGTGCGGGGTGAAGCCCCTCACGAGGGGTGGACAGCCCCCCACAGAAAGCAGCAAAATCTGTCCTGGCACCGTTGTTCTGGTGTGAGTTGTCAGAGTGCTCAAATGTTTGGCACTCTGACTGAGTGTTAACAGTGATCGCCTTTAGGCATTCACTTTTATCACATAGAACACTGGAAGAGTGGTCAAAGGTGTGAGAGCTGGGTTTTAATGCAAAAGAGTGCACAATGATGTACTAAGGACGTACAAACACAGGAGGGGAGTACAAAATGGGTGGAGTGATACTGACAAAGACCAAGCAGGAAAAAGACCTGGGGTAATCATACTGGATGACCTAAAGGTGGCCAGACAGTGTGACAAGGCAGTCAGAAGGGCTAGTGGGATACTAGGGTGCATAGGAAGAGGTATCACCAGTAGGAAGATGGAGGTGCTTCTGCCCCTATATAGACTGCTGGTAAGACCCCACCTTGAGTACTGTGTCCAGTTCTGGAGACCACATCTCAGGAAGGACATAGACAGAGTGGAGTCGGTCCAGAGGAGGGCTACCAGAGTCTGCAGCAAAAGCCCTATGAGGAGAGGCTAGAGGAGCTAAACATGTACACCCTGGAGGAGAGGAGAGACATAATAGAGACCTTTAAATACCTCACAGGGGTAAATAAGGTACAAGGGGGTATTCTTTTCAGAGAAAAAGGTGCTTTAGAACAAGGGGGCATGCTATGAAGCTGGAGGGTAAATTCAGGAGGGATGTGAGGAAGTAGTTCTTCACAGAAAGGGTAGTGGATACCTGGAGCAGCCTTCCAGTGGAGGTAGTGGGGGCAAAAATAGTAGTGAGGTTCAAAAAATGCCTGGGACAGGCATAAGGGAATTGTAGGATGGGAGGGAGAGATTGTGCTGTAGATCAGTTATGGTCTGCAGGAAAAAATGAAGGTAAAAAAAAATGGGCAGACTGGGTGGGCTCAATGGCCCTTATCTGCTATCACATTCTATGTCTCTATGTTTCCCACTCCCACCAAAAAAAGCAAAAACCTTACAAACTGGAGTGCAGTTCGTTTTCAGGACCCTCATACCTACCAATAAACAACAACAACAAAAACAAGCGTTTGTCAATGCCGAATGTTGCTTGCTTCTATGTGCAGTTTAGGTATTTGGAAGTCATTGGAGTGCAGATATTGAAAATTTACGAACTTACGAGCATGCGTAGGAACTGCACAACGCACGCTCACCAAATTTTCAACATAGCCATTTTAAGACCTCTGCTCACGAACAGTGATTTTGTTAATGTGTCCCATACATTGAGTTTGCACACCGACTGCGCCATTGTGCGCTACATGGGCGGAAACACGTTTTGGGCAGGATGTGAAAAATGACAGCTGTACTGCTCATAAGGAGGTGTGGTAAAATGGCAATGTTGAAAATCTGGAGTGGAAATATTGAAAATTCGCAAACCTACGAGCGTGCGTAGGAACTGCGCAACGCACGCTCGTAAAACATTTTTAGTAATTTTTTCACCAAATTTTCAACATAGCCATTTTAAGACCTCTGCTAATGAACAGTGTCATGGTGATTTTCTTAATGTGTCCCATACATTGATTTCGCATACCGACTGCGCCATTGTGTGCTACGTGGGCAGAAACACGTTTTGGGCAGGATGTGAAAAATGACAGCTGTACTGCTCATGAGGAGGTGTGGTAAAATGTAATGTTGAAAATCTGGGTAGAAAATATTGAAAATTCGCGAACTTACGAGCCCTGCGTAGGAACTGATATGGCTAAATAAAACAGTCATTTTAGGAATTTTTCACAAATTTTCAACATAGCCATTTTAAGACCTCTGCTCATGAACAGTGTCACTGTGATTTTCTTTAATTTGTCCCGCACATTGATTTCAAGACACCGACCGCGCCATTCTGCGCCACGGGGTGGAAACACATTTTGGGTGAGATGTGAAAAATGACAGCTGTACTTCTCATAAGAAGGTATGGTAAAATGGCAATGTTGAAAATCTGGAGTGAAAATATTGAAATTTCGCTGAACTTACGAGCCTGGTAGGAACTGCGCAATGCATGTCATAAACAGTCATTTTTGAATTTATATTCACTAACATGGTGTTTGGGACCTTCTTCATGAATGATGTCACTGTCATAGGGTATTCAGGCCTGGCGGTGATTTCGCAGTCACTGCGCCGAAATCACCCTTCTGGCCCGAATAACGCCATGACAGTGACATCATTCATGAGAAGGGGTCCCAAAAACCCCATGTTGAAAATTTAGTGCAATAATTCCCAGAAATGCCTGAGATATGCAACAAAGTTGAAACCCCCATCTAGCCCATTATATTGCTTACCGGCATTTCCTCAGTTCGCGGTCAGCTTTGAAGAGTGCAGACGTGTTCCCAGTCCACCGAAGATCGTCGCGCCGGAGTCCGGAGGTAAGTATGGGGTGAGAGGTGTGTGGGAGGCTGGGTGCACAGTGGTGGGTGTGGGTTGTGGGAGGGGGTCGGGAGACGACCGCTGGACCGTTTTGTCTTATAGGTAAAAAAGCGTCATGGGACCGTTTGCCAAGCTGGGGTGGGCTCTCAGAGTGGCACAAGGACATTGGGGGCATTCAGCCGACGGGGATTGGGCACCCCGCCGCCAATGGATTTATTGCCCGCTGGGGTGGGCTCCAGCGTGGCACAGAAGGACGGGTGGGGCGTCAGCCGATGGGGGATTGGGGCACCGGCCAGCAAAGGACTGCTTGATTGCTTGCCACGCTGGGGTGGGCTCCCAGCGTGGCACCTACTACTGGGGACGCAGCTCAGCTGACGGGATTGGGCACCCCATCAGCTATACAGTGCGGAAGCGCCAGCACGGCCAGCGGTAGTGTGGGGAGCGCGGAGAGCAGCCGACATCTTATCGGTGCTCACTGAAGCGTAGTTCTTTCAACTGGGGGTCTCTGCATTTTGGAGCGGTCACACAGCCCAAAATGCATTGGCTTACAGGGGCCGCGCCTGCCAGCACACTGGCTGAATTGGAGGAGGAGGTGACACACCTCCGAAATCTCCCATGATGGCACTATGTTTAAAAAGAAGGAAAGAAAGAGGAAAGAAGCTCCTTTACTCCCTTTTCTTCTTGTCCTTCTCATTGCTTGGGGAAGATTCCTTTCTTGGGGTATATCCCTAATAGTTACTAAATGCAATCTGTGCCTCTAAATGCTGTCCAGTCTAACTCCGCTTGATAGTTGCACTGGCTGTGGAATAGTGATCTGCACTGGGTTTGATCAAATACACTAGCCCTTACACTGGGTACAACGCTGCGGTCACAAGAGAAGCAGATCAGCTTCTCTGGGGGGGGGGTTACTGTGTCAGACTGCTTTTTGGTAGGTATGCCCCTTTTCTTCCTGTTAGTCACTACTCTTATGGGTGCCTGGGGAGATAAACACGTCTCAACTCCTTTAGGCTGTCCAGATGTCCAACTCCACATGCACCTCAGATTCCCTTTTTCTTCACTGATAGGAAAAAAAGAGACCTATTTTAACTGACTATTCAGTCAGTCATCTGCCTGGTAGAATGAGGTTGTTTCTTCCTGGGTTCCATGTGATTCATTCCTATTTGGTCCATAATGCCATCTCACTTGAAGGGGGTCCTACTTCTGGGCATCCCTCTTGCCTTTTCTGTTAGAGCCACATTCTTCAGGGCTGCTGCCTTTAAGGTCACTATCTATCTCCTGTCTGGCTAGTGGTGTGAGGCTCTGGTTCCATACCCCACTACCCCCTTTCTTCTACCTAGTGTGTGCTTTTTCTCTGTCCAAGGATGGTAGTCAGGTTTTATTTTGTAGTTTATTTATATTCCTACATTCTTTTGCTATCCCTTTGCACTAGGAAAATTCTTAGCCCTATTCTTCCCCACTTTCTTCCTCTACTAGCAAACAGAACATTGGTTAGTGAGGGAGCCAGCAAAGGTTATTGATTAGTGTGCAGAAACACGTGGGGGTACACATGTACCATGCTCAGTAGCCTTGACTGGCTCTCTAACAAAAACTTTGTTGCCGTGGGGTCCTAGTACCTCTAGATCCACACCTGAAAGTGGTAATCAATGGTGAAGGTATTCTGGAAGATCAGCAGTTATGGTAAGTATGTGACTTTCATTTCTACATTCATCACATCTCAGTCCTATCCTCCCTTCTAACCTCAAAAGCCTATCAGCACACATGCCTACCTGCTGTCCCACGCACCACAAAGTGTTCAATTAAGATGTCAAGTCCTGGCTGTATGACACCAGGGTTTCCAACCTCCTTCACCTCTGCTTTGTCACCACTGTTAAACTTGCCTCCATGTGTTACAGGAGACATATAATACTGTTCTGGTTCTGGCTAGCTCCCCCTGTCACTTCTGGAACCAGCTCCCCTCTAGACAAGAAACAACATCACACAAAGGCACATGAACATATTGTACCCTGTATACACAAAAAAAGATTTTTACTGTGAGTTAAACTTGGATGTCAGCTTTTAAACTTCTGTGGCCTAATATAAATCTTTATTCCCTTGTACAGAATTCACAGTATGATCCCTTCCTTGGTCAGCTGACTGGCAGTAGCATCAGACAATGCAGCTCTCACATGACCTATGACCAGGAATGTGGCTGGCAGCTGGCTCAGCAGTGCTGGCATCCTGCTTCTTGCATCCAAGGTGCTTTCTCCTTGCCATTCACCCACTACCAAGGATATGCCAGCAAGGGCTCTACGGCAAACACCTGTGTACAATATATGGCTATGCTGTCAGAGTTATATGATGTCCTCTCTCCCCGGAGCAATTCCAGATACAATATTTGCCCCTGCTACGTATTAGAAACACAAATTTTGCTGAAAAAGAAGTACTGTATCTAAATGGGGAATTGAATTCAGGCCTCCTAGGACACCGTCTCAGTACTCTCCCAGTTGAACTATCCAGTGAAATAACAAGCATAAGCACTCACAGTTTCTAGTTTTAGGTCATATCATTCATTATGATTTGTATTTGAACTGCTAGGCAGTTGCTAAAATTGTATTAAGGGCCTCCAGCTTTTCTCCCAATTTATTAAATCCCTTCCTAAGTCATGCCTGCAAAGCAGTACCCTACTGCATGCTGATGAATTGATTATCTACTATAGATCTAAATCCCTAACTGATACTGATGAGAACATAACTTTCTCTCAGCAATGATGTGCAATCAGTATAGCACTGGACCCTGAGGAATCAACGTGTGTTCAATTTATAAAAGACCATATCCAAGCTATTTGGCTCCCTGCACAAACTCAAACTAACTCCCCCAATCAAGTACTGATTCACTAGGGTGCCGCACTGGAAAGAGTTTCCACCTTTAAATATCTTGGGTTTATCTTAGATCTCATCTTGTCTGGAGATGGCCCAGTAGGGTGCAGGGCTCAGGCACTAAGTGCCTTACCTCCTGCCACACTGGCGACCTGTGTTCGGGACCGAGTGTGGGTTGCTGGGTGTTGGCCAGGGGAAGGGCTGGGAGAGGACTGAGCGACTGCATGGCAGCTCTCTCTTCTCCTGGAATGGGGTGGCACCATGTCTTGACTCCTGGCTGACACCAGGTGGAGGCCTGGCGGTAGTGCATAGGATGGCTGAGTGCAGATGTAAGTCATGGGGGGGTGGGAGTCACAGTCTCAGGACACATGTGTACCTCCACATGAATACGTGCACCTGTGTATGCTGTCATTGGAACTGGCAGGGGAAGAAACTAACGGAAAATGGAAGGCACAACAAGCGTAAGCCTGGGGAGATGTTGGATGATGGGGGACAGTGCAGCTGGAGCTGATGGGAGCCAAACTAGCCATAGGCAGGAGCATAAACAGTACATAGAAAAAAAGGAAAAAATCTCATCTTGTCTTATGTTGCTGATGTAACACTTGTGTATACAGCCATTTATCGAATGTTAGGAGGTAAGCATAGGCTAAAACAGTGTTTTACCCCTGAAGTCTGTCTTGCCATTGCAAAAGGATACCTTCCCCTGTATTTGACCAATTGACCACATTACTCCTACACCCTGCTAGCAAAGAAACAAGGAGACCTAACTCAGCTTACAACAGCATCTGCTGTTTTGCCCTGTTTGTACCATCCCTTACACACCATTGCAGGTTATATTCCAGTCTACTGTGATTCTCCCCCACTGTTCACACAGACTGTTTCCCCAGATGCCTTATCGACAAATCCTTATGACACATTAACTCCTCTCCCATATCTGAGCTCCTGTATCAGAAGATCTGTCCCAGAAACCAAGGTCCTCTGACCAATGCTTTCTGGAAGTTTCCACTGCCACTAGGGGATCTAACACCTTCTACATATCCATCTTTTAACTTTGGAATAGCCAGCCTCCTTAGCTGCATCCATTTCCAGTTTAGATCACAACTCGGAGTGCATCTATTATCCCAGAATATTTGTTAGTGCCCCACATGATGTATGCATATTTACTGTAGCTTTACTGTAGCTGCACCATGGCATGCATATTTATTAATTTGGACTGCACTTCTCACTTTCTTATGAAACCATCACTTAAAGAGCAGCTGATGCATCCTGGAGAACTTTAAAAAATATACAGTTTAGACATACTACAGCTTACTGTATCTTTCACATTAGTTCTGCTTTACAATTCAGAAAATGCAGGGGTGGGGGTGTGGCCATCTGTTTTAGATCCAGCTTGGGCTTTACAGTGCACCCAGTGGGTTCAGCCAGGTCCTTTGGGTGTGTGTGAGTGCATGGAGGTCCTCGTGAGGGCTGCAGGATTCTTCTCATTTACCGCCCTCCAGGGTCGGGAGGAGATTTCCTGCAGGAGGTCGAGGACTTTTTCATTGACAAGGTGTTGGAGTCCCCCAGATGGTTGATTTTGGTGAACTTTAATGCCTGGATCGATGTCAAATCCTTGCAACTTGGTTATGACCTCTTCCAGTTGATGACATTGCTGGGCCTGACATAAGTGTGACCCATCACTGCAGCCACAAGTTGGACTTGGTTTCCTCACTGGGGCTTGAGGTTACAAACCTCAAGACTGATCAGGTCACTTGGTGTGATCATTGCACAGTGAAATTCTTGTTTGGAGCCCCCCCAATAGTCCCTCCCCTGTTGAGATGATCAGCTATTGCCCTTTAAGGGACTTGTCCCCAGAGGGACCACTGGCAGTAGCTGATTTATCTAGTATAAATACTGCACGTGCAGTTGGTATGGGTAAGGCAGTGGCCATTGTGACACTTGGACAGCTGGTTCTGATTAATCTATGCTTTTTGTAAAATAAAAATGTGTTACTGAGTGTCTCTCATGATACATGCTAAATCAGCCTGTGGAATGACACCCCCCTTCCCAGGTTTTAGCTACAATGTGTTACCTGGAAGGCCAAGAGATAATTACAGGTTAGAAGAGACTTAAAATGTAGGATCTTCTGTTTATGTGACTAATTACAGCTTGCCAACTGACAAGATAGGTCATTAACTTTTATGACATTCAGAGGAAACACAGTTAATATTCACATGATGATACAAAGCATGTTGCACCTCTGTGAGATCTGGCAGAGAGACATAACAAGTCCTTTAGTGTCCTGGAAAGGGGAAGGTGCTCATAAGATCAAAGAAAGTCCTATGAGAAAATGAGTTATGCTGAGGTCACAGAATGTAATACTTTGATAAGACATCCTGTTTTGCATATATTTTTTATATTCTGACAGGGAGGAGCTAAGTGACCTCATGCAAAGAGGTTGGCAAAGCCAGTTTTTAAACAGTATTCTGTTTTCCATTTAAACACAAATGTTTGGACTCTGAAAGCTACAACATGCTAGCAGCACTGTAAGAGATACATTAGATAGATCAAGTCTAATTGTCTGGTGGTAGGAAGTTTCACTTTTAAAATCTGATTTTTTTTAAGTAATTGTATGTTTTTGTGTTATATGGTTCTGTATTTACATTTCACATTTTTCTATCTATTTTGTAGTAAACCTCTACTTTATAGACTACTTGGTGTGCCTTTGAAATTCTTTTTCTTGACAAGGGAAGCATACGTGGTTAAAGCTGACACTGTACAAAGCTTACTGGTTTTACTAAACTGGGAAAAGGTAAGAATTTATTCTGAGGTCTTTAATAGAGTTTTAAGGGCTCATTTTGTATGCCTGGTTAGGTGCCCATAGGCGAAAGATACAGTATCTGCCTCCCCAAAGAGCAGAATTATCTAAGCCTGTATATTGGGTACACTAGCGAGAGGTTCACAGTTTGAATCCCTCCAAGACTTGAGACCAAAGGTTGATTTGAACCCACAAAACAGACAGGAGGGTTACCCTGTTTCTGTTTCCTGATCACAAGACTGCACTCAGAGGTTGGCACTGTGGGAGCAGAGGGCCTGACATGCTGAGTGGGTTTGTGGCAGATTGGTTGGTGGCTGTGGAAAAGTTTGGTATTACAAGTGTTTATTGTTCAGTGTGTCAGCCTGAGACCATCAACTCACTTGCAAAGAAAGAAAAAGGCAGTAATTTATTTTTATAAAAAGGAGACAGAACTGTATCACTTGGTGTACAGTCAAGTTCCTACCCATTTTATATTTTTTTCTAAAGTGCAAGTCAGAGTAGTCATAATTAGGGAAGAAAATGTCTTCCAACTACAGCAGGCACACAGTTGACTACTTAAAGCAGTTGTGCAGGGACAGAGGAGTCCTGTTCGAGGTGAAAGCCAGCAAACAGAACCTCATGGATGCCTTGATGGTAGCAGATACCCAGAGTACCAAGTCACAGACAGTGACTGTAAGGGACCAAACCTTGAATGTGGCAGGGCTAGCGGCCAGTGCAGTGTCCAGATCTGATGAGGAGGGCAACAGGACCACTGTCTGTGAAGAGCCACAGCAGCAGGAGAAGATCACCAGTATCCTGGATCCAGAAGTACTCAGGCTGCAAATTGTGTTGTGCAGAATGGAGCTGGAGTTCCAGAGGGAGAGGGACCATGAACAGCAGGAGGCGGACCATGAGGCAGAGTGAGAACGCTGAGAGGCAGACCATCAGGAGCATGAGCACCAGTGAACTGCAGAAGAGAAGAGGGAGCAAGAATGGCAAGACGCAGACTGTGAGGAGCAGGAGCTCCAGAGGTAACATAAACTGGAGAAGCTGCAACTCCAACCAGTGGCACCAGAGCAGGTAAGTGGCTTGGGTTTAACTGGGACTACAGGACTGGGTTACAAATTGAATTCCAAATTGATAGCTGAATTTAAAGAGGGGAAGGACATGGATACCTTTTTAAATTCTTTTGAAAAAGTTTGTATTCAGGCTAAAATTCCTAGGGAGTCCTGGAGCTTCCAGCTATCCCCACTACTTACCGGGAAAGCTTGGGATGCATTGGGTCAAATGGACATCGAGGACAGTGATGATTACAGCAAACTTAAAGCTACACTGTTAAAGAAATTTGAATTAACTACTGAATCATGCAGAGCTAAATTCCGTAAGCTCAGCAGAAGCCCTGACATGAGCTACAAGGAGCTAGCCATGAAACAACGTCAGTTTTTAAAACATTGGTGGAAAGGAATTGAAGCAAACTCTGTTGATAAAATTGCAAATGTGATTTTGTTAGAGCAGTTTTTCTGGGCGTGCCCAGTAGAGCTGAAAACCTGGCTGGAGGACCGAGATCCCAGAACAGTGCAAGAGGCTGCTGAACTCCTAGACTGCTATGCCAAGAGCAGACCTGCTCTGAAAGTGAATGGGGCAGGCGTGGCAGCACAGAAAGGGAAAAGCGTGCCTTCTGGGCAGCTAAAACCCTCACTGCCTCCACCAAAACCAGTTAGCCCCAGGTTTCAGAGAAAAGATTTCTCTGAAAAAGAGAAGTGAGTGTTGGTTATGTAAAGAAACTAGGCATATTGCCAGACAGTGTCCCAGAAGAATGAGCAATAATACGCAGAATGGTACTAGAAAAGAAGTGGGTTGTTTGTGTGTCCCTGGAAGCATGCCTGTGAACATGAGGGAACACATGCACCCAGTCATGGTGAAAGGTGTACAGACGCAAGGGTTAAGGGACACAGGGGCATCCCTAACATTGGTGAATGAGGGTCTAGTACAGCCTAGTCAGCTTATACCCAATAAATACGTCACTGTACAGGATTTTACTGGTGAAGAGAAAACATTGCCACTGGCTAGTGTTCTCCTGGACTGGGGTGAAGCAGGGGGAACTGTGCAACAGGTGGCTGTAGCCAAAACCTTAGCAGTGGATGTGATCCTGGGCAACAATCTAAAACAGGGGATGGTGCGTGCAGTTACCCGTAGCCAAGTGGCAAGTGAAAATTGTAGTTCTCTGAACCCCACAGAAACCATTGTGGAAATCATTGAGAGGCTGGTTCCCCAGCTTGTGTCTCCAGATGGAGAGACTAATGAAAAGGGGGTAGAAATTCGCCCAGTAGCAAGTAACCACACAGCTACAGTGGGTTATTCTGAAGATGGAGGGGTGACCCATTGTCAGAGGGTTGGGATTGACAGTGATCCTGAGTGCCCTGACTTCTAGTGCTAGGGACCCTAGTTTAGCGACTGAAGGGGACCTGTCTCATGCCTTGGGAATGTGTGAGGGGTTTGTAGCTGCTCAGAGAAGTGATCCCAGTCTAGAGAAGCTGAGGGCTTGGGCAGACTCGGATGGCACACAGGGAGGTGACGGCAGACATAAGGTTTATTGGAAAAATGGACTTATGTATACTCAGGCAGTACAGACATAGGGAGAGGAGCTAGGCAGGCAGCTTGTCATTCCCCAGGGGTATCGTGAGCAGTTACTCAAGATTGCACATGATATTGCCTTGTCTGGTCATCTGGGAATCATGCGCACTATGCAGCAGTTGGCCCAGAATTTCTATTGGCCTAACTTCACCCAGCAGGTGAAGGAGTATTGCAGGTCTTGTCACCGGTGCCAAGAAATAGGAAAGTTGGGCAAGAAAACCCAAGCCACCCTGATTCCATTGCCCATAGTGGAGGAGCCATTCCAGAGGGTGGGAATGGATATTGTGGGACCTTTAAATAATTCCCAGCTCCTCAGGGAAGAGATTCATCCTGACTGTGGTGTATTATGCCACCCGGTACCCAGAGGCAGTCGCCCTATCCTCACTGAGGACAGACAAAGTGGTGGTTGTCTTACTTGGGATTTTCTCCCATGTTGGGTTTCTGCAGGAGGTTATCACCGATTGAGGGGGTTCCTTCATGTCAGACCTGATGAAATGTTTATGGGAGAAGTGTGGGGTGGTACAGAGATGCATGACACCGTATCACCCCCAGGCCAATTGGCTTATGGAAAGATTCAATGGTACCCTGAAGTCAATGCTCCGGGCATTTGCTGAACAGCATGGGAGGGACTGGGAGAAATACCTTCCCCACCTGTTGTTTGAATACAGGGAGGTGCCTCAAGAGTCATCAGGATTTTCTCCCTTCGAACTCTTATATGGACGCTGGGTATGTGGGCCCCTAGACTTGATCTGAGAGGACTAGGAAAGCAAGCACACCACTCAGGGAACTTCCAGAGCGGATTACATCCTTAAGTTTAGGGAAAGGCTGAAGGAGCTTATGGGGACAGCCAAGAGCAACCTGGCAGCTGCCCAACAGAAACAAAAAGTGTGGTAGGACTGCAGAGCCAGAGCTCACTCATACATGGTGGGTCAGGAAGTCATGGTCCTTATTCCAGTCCAGAAAGACAAGCTGCAGGCTGAATGGGCAGGATTGTACAAAGTGGTTAGGAAGGTAAATGACGTGAACTATGTTATAGAGTTACGTGACAGAAGACAGACAGAAAGGATGTACCATTTATTTATTTATTTTTTATTTTATTTTTATTTAATTCATAGATCAGATTTACAAACCTTTGAGTCAAAGACTCATTTACAAAGGCACCTCATCACAGGGAGGGAAGACAACATATTTGTGAAGCAAGACAGTGGGGAACAATAGAGGTGAGATACAAATAGCATACACAGCAGGCCACCTGTTGTTTGCACACAGGGAGGTGCCCCAAGAATCAACAGGATTTTCCCCCTTCGAACTCTTATATGGATGCCAGGCACGTGGGCCCTTGACTTGATCCGAGAGGACTAAGAAGCCAAGCACACCACCCAGGAAACTCCCATAGTGGATTACATCCTTAAGTTTAGGGAAAGGCTGAAGGAGCTTATGGGGACAGCCAAGAGCAACCTGGCAGCTGCGCAACAGAAACAAAACTCCTGGACAAGTTGGGAGGGATGACCATGTCAACATGATGAAGCCATATGCAAATAGGGCTGACATGGTGTTTGCTGTGTTTAGTCCTGGGGAGGGAATGGATGAAGGAGACCACCTTCTGGACTTGCTGGAGGAAAGCATGTGAGAGTCCTCTGTGGAGGCAGTAAAATTGTCTCCCCAGCTGGCCCCAGACAAGATCCAGGAAGTAAGGGAGGTTTTAGCAGACTTTGCCCCATTGTTTAGCACCAATCCTGGACTAACCCCCTTAGCAACTCATGATATGGAGACAGGGACACAGACACCCATATGGTGGACAGCATATCGGGTGTCAGAGGCAGTCCAAAAGGACATTAGGAGGAAAGTGGAGGAGATGCTGGATTTAGGGGTAATCCAGAGATCCCACAGCCCCTGGGCCTCCCCCGTAGTCCTCGTGCCCAAGCCAGATGGCTCTATGCATTTCTGTGTGGACTATCATGGACTGAATGCAGTCATGAAGTCAGATGCCCACCCGATACCCCGGACGGATGAACTCCTGGACAAGTTGGGAGAGGCGACCTACCTTACGACCATTGACCTGACAAAGGGGCATTGGCAGGTAGAGCTGACAGACAGAGCAAGGGAGAGGTCGGCCTTCATCATCCAATTGGCTTATTTGAGTTTAAAGTAATGCCTTTCAGAATGAAGAACGCCCTGGCCACTTTCCAAAGGTTGGTGATCCAGGTATTAAATGGTGCTGAGGAGTATGCAGTGGCGTACCTGGATGACATTGCCATCTTTAGTGTCAGCTAGAAGGAACACCTATCTCACCTTAGGGAAGTGCTGGGCAGGATACAGAGAGCTGGGCTCACTGTCAAAGCAGAGAAGTGCCAGGTGGCCATGGGAGAAGTGGTATACCTTGGGCATGTGGTAGGCCGAGGACAGCTTCGTCCTAACCAAATAAAGACAGAGATAATCCGGGCATGGCCTAGACCAGAAACACAAAAGCAGATCAGGAGATTCCTCAGGACAGCAGGGTACTATAGAAAATTTGTACCCAATTACAGTGCCCTGGCTGGTCCCCTATCTGACGTGATAAAGAAAAGGATGACAAAGAAAATTACCTGGGGATCAGCCTGTGAAGAAGCATTTACCAGCTTGAAGGAGGTACTAGGCAGTGCTTCTGTTTTGACAAGTCCTGACAATAGCAAACCCATTATAGTTTAGATTGACGTCTCAGATGTGGGTATTGGGGAAGCACTGAGTCAGACATCCATCCAAGGGAGGGATCACCCAATAGTATACCTGAGTAAAAAGTTACTTCCCAGGGAGCAGGCATACTCCATGGTGGAAAAAGAGTGTTTTGCCATAGTGTGGTCCCTAAAGAAATTGGAGCCATACTTGTATGGGCAGCATTTTGTGGTGCAGACTGACCATAACCCCCGGTTTGGCTGTCACAGATGGGGAAAAACAATGGTAGATTGCTAAGATGGAGTCTTGCTTTGCAAGGGCATGATATGACAATATTACATAGAGCTGGAGCCAAAAATCAGAACTCTGATGGGTTGTCTCGTGTGCACGAGGAGTGAACTGATTTGGGAAGCTCATCCCATGCAGGGGATAGAGCCTGAACATTCAGTCTAGGTGGGGAAGATTGTGATACTTGGACAGCTGGTTCTGATTAATCTATGCTTTTTGTAATATAAAAATGTGTTTTTGAGTGTCTCTCATGATACATGCTGAATCAGCCTGTGAAATGACACTTCCCCTCCCAGGTTATAGCTACAATGTGTTACCTGGAAGGCCAAGAGATAATTACAGGTTAGAAGAGACTTAAAATTTAGGATCTCCTGTTTATGTGACTAATTGCAGCTTGCCAACTGCCAAAATAGGTCATTAACTTTTATGACGTTCAGAGGAAACACAGTTAATATTCATATAATGATACAAAGCAGGTTGCACCTCCGTGAGATCTGGCAGAAAGACATAACAAGTTCTTTGATGTCCTGGAAAGGGGAAGCTGCTCATAAGATCAAAGAAAGTCTTATGAGAAAATGAGTTGTGCTGAGGTCACAGAATGTACTACTTTGATAAGACATCCTGTTTTGCATAGATATATTTTTTTATATTCTGACGGGGAGGAGCTAGGTGACCTCATGCAAAGAGGTTGGCAAACCCAGTTTTTAAACAGTATTCTGTTTTCCATTTAAACACAAATATTTGGACTCTGAAAGCTGCAATATGCTAGCAGCACTGTAAGAGATACATTAGATAGATCAAGTCTAATTGTCTGGTGGTAGGAAATTGCACTTTTAAAATCTGATTTTTTTAAGTGATTGTATGTTTTTGTGATATATGGTTCTGTATTTACATTTTACATTTTTTTATCTATTTTGAAGTAAACCTCTACTTTATAGACTACTTGGTGCACCTTTGAAATTCTTTCAAGGGAAGTATATATGGTTAAAGCTGACACTGTACAAAGCTTACTGGTTTTACCAAACTAGTAAAAGGTAAGAATTTTTCCTATGGTCTTCCATAGAGTTTTAAGGGTAATTTTGTATGCCTGGTTAGGTGCCTGTAAGCAAAAGATATCTGCCCCCCGAAGAGCAGAATTATCTGAGCCTGTACATTGGGTACGCTAACAAGAGTTTCACAGTTTGAATCCCTCCAAGACTTGATACCAAGGTTGATTCGAACCCTCAAAATAGACAGGAGGGTTACCCTGCTTCTGTTTTCTGTTCACAAGACTGCGCTCGGAGGTTGACCCTGTGGAAGCAGAGGGTCTGACCTGCTGAGTGGGTTTATGACAGCCGTCTTTAATAAGGCGGTATCCAAGGCACTTGATGCCATCGCACCAGTCCATATATGACCCAGATCTTCTCACTTGAGATCCCCTTGATTCAATGGAGATCTCAAGGTGATGAAGATCAAGGGTCTGAAGTTGGAGCATTGCTGGCGGAAGACCCATTCAGAGGAGAACAAACTGGCCTTGCATGCTCATTACCATGAATACCACAGAGCAGTCAATCATAATAAGGCAGAGTTCCTGTCCAGGGAGATTGCCGCAGGGAAGAACAGGCCATCTCAACTGTTTTGGACTGTGGAAAGGCTTCTTCATCCAGTCTGTCTACAGTCGAAGAAAGCTTTTTCAACTGCATTATGTGATCAGTTTGCTCAGTTCTTCTCTGACAGAGTGTCCTCTGTCCGGTCAGGGATCTCGTTAGTGAGGCAAATTCTGTCTCACAGTGACCAGCCTGGTAGGAGCAGAGGTATTCCAATTGTCTGGGAGGAGTTTAGACCACTGGAGGTGGCCACAGTCATTGAGGTGATCTCGAAGCTGAGGCACATTTATTGTGAACGAGACCCAGTCCCGACCCGTTTCTTGATGAGAAGCATCGGGACTGTTGGCCCAGTGTTTGCTGGGATTATCTGGTGTTCATTGTTATAGGGAGTCTTTCCTGATGCCTTGAAAGAGGCACTGGTGAGGCCACTCTTAAAGAAGTCATCTCTCTCTACCCTAATGTCCTGCTGAATTACTGTCCAATCTCCAACCTTTCATTTTTAGAAAAGGTTGCCGAGAAAATTGTGGCACAGCAGCTCAAGGAGCACCTCAAGACCTTTGATATCTATGAACCATTCCAGTCAGGTTTCAGGGCTAGGCATAGCACTGAAATGGAGTTGGTTATGGTGCAAAATGACCTCCGCAGGGCAAGAGATAGAGGAGACAGATCAAGTCTTGTTCTCCTTGATCTCTCATCAGCATTTGACACTGTGGATCATGTTGTGCTTCTAGATCACCTTAGACAATATTGTGGATTCACTAGTACTGTCATTAACTGATCTGAGTCCTATTTCTCTGGCAGGAAGTAACAGGTGATGATGGGGAACTTCTCCTCCTCCTCCCTGAAGCTCCTGCCATGTGGAGTGCCTCAGGTCTTAATCTTGTCACCAGTGTTATTCGTGGTGTACTTGCTTCCCCTGGGTGAGCTTATTAGGCATTACAGTTTGGGTTTTCACTGCTATTCAGATGATACCCAACTGTATACGTCCTTTGCCCCAGGAATACATAACACCATGGAAGTGCTTAACAACTGCCTGGCTGAGATCACTGACTGGATATGCTCCAGCTAGTTGCAACTGAACCCCAACAAGACAGAGGTCCTAGTGACTGAGCCTGGTTGTGGTCATTATGGGAGTGCAGACAGGATTGGTCCTGGGGTCTGCACCATTGATGGCATCCCTTAGGGTGAAAGACCTTGTGTTATCCTGGATGATAGATTGACACTTGAAGCTCAGGTGTCATTTGTGGTTCAAAGTGATTATTACCACTCAAGGAATATCACTAGGATTAAACCCTTAGTTCTGCTTGAGGACCTGCCATCACTGGTACATGCCTTTGTTATAGCCAGGCTTGATTACTGTAATGCTCTATACTTCAGATTCAGTGGACAGACCCTCTGCTGGCTGCAGCTGGTGCAGAACACAGTGGCTAGGATGCTGATGGGCCTGTCTAGATCTAGTTATGTGACCACAATCCTGCAGACTCTGCACTGGCTGCCTGTCAGGTGGAGGATCATCTTCAAGGTGGGCTTGCTCACCTACAAGGCCCTATACAGACTGGGCCCAGGCTATCTGATTGATCTCCTGACACCTGCCACCTCAGTCCACTCCCTCCACTTCTCCACCAGGGGCCTCCTTGTGGTTCCAAGGGCCAGGTTAAAAACTTCCGGTGACCGAGTTTTTGATGCCACTGGATCTGCCCTTTGGAACTCATTTCCCATCTCTGTCAGGGATGCCCTGATGGTGGAGGTGTTTAAGAGGGGTCTAAAGACTCATTTATTTTGTTTGGCCTTCCCAGACTAATCAGACTAGTCAGAGATAGTATAATTTTAAAATAATATCTTTTAAGGCTATATTTATTGATTTAATGCTGTATTATATGTTATATGTGATATCTGTTTGTATCTTATTTTACTGCATGAACCCTACCTGTTTTTATATAAGGCACCAGAGCCTTTGGAATTGAGTGCCATACAAATAAATATGCCTTGCCTTACAAATGCAGTAAATAAATGAATGGATTGGGATTCTAGCACAAAGTTCTTTTGTCCTTCAGAGTTCATCTGTTCTCGTGTTTATTCTCCAGCTGATGTCACAATACTGTGTGACATCCCATTCATTCTCATGGCAACAGGTTGTGATGTCACAGTACAGGACTATGACTTCACAAAAGGAATGAGCTTCTAAGACAGATGAACTCAAAGGGATAACAATCTTGTTTTGTTCAAATTTCCTCTGTATAAAAAACGGTGAGGAGAAATCAATAGAAGATATAAGAAATGCAAGCTGAATTGTGTCTAAATATGCTGTTTCTCTAAGCTTTCTCCGATAATGTCAGCAGCTTTTTAAGCCTGCATATTATTATGTATGTGTGACTACTTCTTAGGTATTGTACCATGTTTCTGTGCCTGTTTGTACCTGAAAATGGGCCTCTGGTCCACAGTACTCACCTGGTTATTTATGTATGTACATACATACACATATAAACAAATAAATAAAAACTTCTTATTATATAATTTATTCCTAGAATTTGCAGCTTGAAAAAAAAAGTGATGACAGAAACCTCAGACTAACACCACGTGTACAGTATAATTCAAACACAACTTTGAGAGACTCAGAAAGTCAAGCAGACAGAAGAACTGGGATACAGAATAGATAGCTAGTATGAACAAGGTAAAAGGAAGATAAGATATGGAAAGAATGCATCAGATAAGAACAAAGAACCTTATAATTTCAGCAGTATGTCACATTCCAGACAGCATCCTTATGAGACAATACTCCCAGGAAAGCAAAACGATCCCCAAAGGCACTATCATGAGACTGCAGCCTGGTGACTCATGAGCTTATTGCAGTTGTTAGGGAGGTGATTTCCATCAGAAAAGAAAAACAAAATGCTAGAAAAGGTCAGGAACTTCTTAAAGAGGCTTTCCCCAAGAAAAACAGCCCCAGGACCACTGAATCCAACAAGTGATTTCTGATAGCACCCTGATGCTGTGCTTTATCAGGCCATGGCATGCTCAATAGTCAGTAATTCTTCATTTGTTTGAAGAGCTCAGCATTTCAAAGTTTCATAGAATGCCTCAGATACAGTAGTTTCTGCTTTTCATTTCAGCAATTTCCCCTGTTCCATGGAGAACGGATTGCATTTTTCCAAACTTACTCTTACAATATACAGTAAGGCATTACCTGAATGATACTCTCTGACAACCAGTGAAATGATAAACTGAGGAGGTCAACTACTGTAAAACCAGTTACAGGAGTAATTGACCTCATCACCTTCAGATTGCTACATAACACTTCTAGAATGCTCATCTGGCAGCTGTTTAAAAAGAATGCACTGCTTCCTCACATTGACTCCTGAGGTACAAAACATGTTACTACATACTTCGAATTGAACCTTAGGCACCATGTGGTCAGGTCTGCTAAAGAAAGGTATTTCTTTGACTCTGGAGATAAGGATACCTTCTTCTCCTGCTGGTTCCATTATATATCTATACATATATATATATATATATATATATATATATAATGGTAGCATGGTAGTGCTACCATAGTTAGGTTGAGGAGCCATTTACATGTTAAACCTAAAATTTTGCACCTTAATAACTTTGCAACCATTCAATGGGTTTGCCTAATATTTGGAATACACAATCAGGAACCATAGATCTTTGGATCTGCCAACTTTTGTACTGTTCGGATATATGGCTGCGGAGTTATTAAGCATGATCTGCACGCGCATGTATGCTTTTTTGGAATTCTTTGGTCATCTCTAGAGGTTGCACGGTTTGTGCGACTGGTCCAAAATCTTTAGGGAATGTGTGGCTGGGGTTCCTGATGTGCCTTATGAAGATTTCATGAAAAAATATTAAACGGTTTAAAAGTTATTCAAAAAACAAGTTCCCATTATAAGTCAATGGGAAAAGTTAACAAAAAGTTTGTCGTAAATGCAGTTTTACTTTCGCAAATGGTCCTTTTACTATCGTAGATCCACTATTTTGTTTTCAGTTGGTCATAGAAAAATGCTTGGCATTTAAATTTGGGGCCCTCTAGCAACCTAATTCCTTTTGTATTCACCTAGTCGGACCCTGAGGATGCTAGGCATGTCTTTATTTTGGGGTAAAACACCCCAGAAATATGTTTTTCAAATTTCTGGAAAAAGTACTTTCGCAAAGTACTTTTGCACTTGTGACAGTGTCGAATGAATTTGCGAAAGCTTTCGCAAAGTTCGACAGTACTTTTCCAGGCTGTGTGAAAATGAGAGCAATTTTTTGGCACCCTGCTGCAAAAGAACGGTTTGGTCTTTTGGGCTGAAATTTGAAGGGAACGCAGCCAACATCTCATAGATGTGCCTTTCAG
Organism: Neoceratodus forsteri; assembly: GCA_016271365.2. NCBI lineage: Eukaryota > Metazoa > Chordata > Ceratodontiformes > Ceratodontidae > Neoceratodus > Neoceratodus forsteri. The sequence continues at coordinate 501,550,785 of CM057455.1, forward strand.
TATTTCAGTGAAAATATATTATGGAGCAGCAAAGTTATGGCTCTACAAAGTTGACACTTTTTCCCTTAGGATAACATTACGGCGTCTGCCGCATTACAGGAATCCTTTGCCGCCCTGCTGCAAAATAACAGTTTGGTCTTTTGGGCTGAAATTTGGAGAGAAGAAAGCCAACATACCACCGATGTGTCTTCTACTGGTTTGGTGAAAAAATATTACAGGGAGCCAAAGTTATGGTACTCCGAACGTCTCTTTTTTTCCCATAGGATAACATTACGGCGTTCGCCGCACCTTTCAGGGCCCGTATCTCGGAAACTGTGCAAGATACAGACTTTTCATCAGAAAAATGCTTAGCCCCCTAATACAACTAGCCAGGAAACTCATAAATCATATGACTTTTACATTTTTTTTCTACGTCATACAGTTCCTGAGATATAAGCACTTTACTATTCCAACTCTCTTTCTCTATGCAGCTTTTGGGGAAAACTAGCCTGTGTGCTTACATTACTGTTACCCTTACTGCTTCTGCTTGCGGTTCCATAACCGTTTCACTTACTGTTCCCATCTACGGCACCTTGTGCGTTACCCTTTGCATTTCCATTTGCGCTTGCATTTGCGTTATTTTAACCATTTCTGTCTACAGTACTGTTTATCTTTCTGTTTCACTTCGCGTCACCATGCACATTACCATTTGCTTTTACGGGCACTGTGTTACTATGTTATAAGACATCACATGGTGGGAGCATGGGGCCCTTTCACTATTTCTCATTATATTTATTTATTTATTTATTTATTTATTTCTAAGAATCAGTTTACAAACTTTGAGCCAGAGGCTCGTTTCCAAAGGTACTTCGTCACATAAAGACATACATTGTGTTTTTGGTTACATAGCATAGATTTGCAAAACAATGGGCGTTCAACAGAGGCGCCACGTCACACTGTGGTCAGACAAATACAATTAGGTTACAGGGTACATGTAATTGATAACAGGTGTTACACAAGTTGGTATCAAGTGAGCAATCTAGTTGGTAAACACCTAAACAGCTGGCACTGGCCAGGTTAAAATAGGCACGGTGTACAGGGAAGTGGTGGTGGGGATGGCTAGGTGGAGAGCTGCCCGGGACGCTGTCAAGAGAAGCAGAGGTGGAGGCTGTTCAGAGACAGGAGCAGTTACGAGTGCTGATGATGTGGTTCAAGGGTGGTTTTGAACTTGGAGATGGTGGTATATTCTCAAAAAGAAGGGAAATTAGAGGCAAAAACTCCATTTAATGCTTTAGTTAGGGTTGTTCCACAGCAACAAAAGTGAGGAAATTCGGTGTTAGGGTTGAAAGTCTCTTTGATTTCACACTTTCATCGGGTATCGGTTACATTAAGAAATGGTCCTAACTCTCACCCCATTCTCCTATACCTCTGTTTCTTCACACATCTGATGGGGGTGAGAGTTAGGGCCGGCAACCCCAATGCACACCCCGATGCCGATTGGGGGTGTGGACAGGGGGGTCCACTTTCTTCTTGTGTGTTTGTGGAGGAGTGTCTTAGTTTGTCCTGCTTTTCTTGTAGCTCTGGAGACAATTGTAGACCATCACTAAATCCTTTTCAAATTATTCTGTGAGCCAGTACCTCGCACATCAGTCGAAGGCATCTGATGCTTCTCTTAAAATGTTTTCTGCACATTGCTTAGTCAACAGGACCCACTATAATCACACTAGCACAACAAGAACATCAGATAAACCAGATCCTTTGAATCACTTGTTGATTGCTGATATGAAAGAACACTGTGCATGAAATGGAGCTAGGAATGGAAGGATGAGTTCAAACTGTGTAGGATTCTCATTTTTCAACTGAACAATCAGAGCATTGACTGGCTGGTCTCAAACCAGTTGAATGAAAGGCATCAATTTATTGTTTGCTACAGCAACAATGCGGCACATAACACCCATGTACTATTGACTTGTGGAGTGGCTTGAGCAATGTGAAGTAACAGTATGCTTTGCTCTTTGTAGCCAGCTTCTGGACATTGGCTTGAAATCCAGCAAATGCTGCTATCTTCTGGCTTTCTGCTGGAACTTCTTTCCCATAGCTATCAAGATGAGCCAAAGAATGGACCATTTCTCGAATCTTTTGGTCCCGAGTGCTTTTCGGTGAGATATCAACTTCAGCTCAAACTGATGGTAGGCCACATTTGACTGTCTTGTAAGGTTGAACTCTGTGGTGTTCTGCACTGATATTTTTCATCTCAAGAGGCTTTGCCATGGCTAGTTTAGGACGATTCTCAGTAGAAACTTTAGTAGCAACATCTTCTGGTTGAACCAACATCACGTTTGTGCAGTGAGATGTATCTGCTTCAGTCAATGTGCTGTCCCGAAAGTCATTATTGTCTAGAATAGCAGTTCCAGGAAAATTGATGGCAAGCTCTTCAGGACAGCTTTCATTCTTCTCAAGCTCAAACTTGGTCCATGTAGCATACAGATTAAGAACATCCTGGCACCTTATTCCAAATGATAATTTCTTCATCATATCTGTAATTCATGACTTCTAGTCAGGCCATGAATCGTCATTGATAGCTTGACATTTAAGGAACTGTGTGTCCTCGTGATGAATGAAAATAACAGTGATGACAAGGTTGCAATCTTTGGATTCTGGCAGGCATCACTGAAGTCACCAGCAGCAGGACTCTCTAGCCAGGTGAGAAACTTTCATAACTCAGGATTAGGTTCTTCAGTGTTCTCAAGCTCATCAACATGTGGAGGCCAGGTCATGCATGTATCACACGATAACTTATCTTTCAAGCACCTGGCAATGGTATTCAATAATTGTTTGTCACTCACTCCCCATGAGTAGATTGCTGCTTCCACATAACTTCCACCTGCAGATGTGTCATACACTATGGTACTCTCATTTTTGTGGAAATAATAATGATATCTGATCCTGTTTGCAAACTCCTTTTGAATCATCTACTTAATTGTACTTGATTTTGTAGTACTTGTATCATAACTGAAATTCCTCAAGAGGTTATTGTAGTCCATTAGTAGTCCTTGTAATGTTCTTGGTTCATTCATATCCAATACAACTACCTGTATGTAACCCCTAGGTGGCGCTATCCCAAAGGCTACTACCCCTGCCTGTATGGCTAGTGACAGGTGCCTAGGTCCAGTGACGGGTGCCTCCACCCAGAGGTCAGGGTTGGTAGTGGTTAAGCTAGCTTGATCACAGCCCTCTGGGACACTGTGACCCCCCCCCTTTGTGCCCACTAGTGGCCCACACAGTACACAGGAGTTACTGTCCCAATACCTCACTTGTGCACACTTTTTACACATACAGATCCATTCAGGACTGATTCTACAGCACGTCTCTGAGGACCCCCTGTAAAGCAAGGTTAATGCACATACACAACACAATACAATACTGGCTCGATATGTACTGACACCACAGGCAGTACATAGTTCAGTAACAATAACTCTGATTTATTTAGGGGGCAGTGACACGGGAGAGGGCAATCAGGTTGATTTGGTTTAGAAAGGTTCAAATCACAGTACTGTACAGGCATATAGGGTCCAAAAAGTCATACTCTGGGTACCCAGGATGGTGGGGGCTAGCCAGTTCCGTTGCCCAGAGTTGGCCGGCTGGTGCAGCCGGATGGAGCTCTGTAGGAAGAAAATATATGCACAAACACTGTAATCTGGAGCTGGATGGCTCAGTTCACAAACAGAAGAACACAAAGCAATCAGTTGACACACTTTGATTAAATGAAGGTGCAGGGAGTTACCCTGATTTGTACTCACAAACCCCAAGTCGAGAGCTGAATTGAGGAGATTGCTCTGGATGGCCAGGATGAGCAGGGCATGGAGATGAGACCCTTGTGACAGGGTCCAACTGATTTGGATAGCCGTCGGATTCAGTCCGATTGGATTTGAGTTCAGCTTCCAGCTTCATCTCACACCTCACAGTAAAAGGGGGAAAGGAATCGCGATCCCCCACAAACACTAGACACATTTATATGTAAAGGAAATTACTATACCAGGCAGCTGCTTCTCGATCCCGACCACAAACACTGCAAAACCCGAGAACACATGCAGCATAAGAGTCCCTGACAGGCCGATCGCACTTCTACAAATCTTTGGTCTTCTATGGGCAAGCCTGGTCCTGCACACTTCTTCTTTCACTCTACAACCCAGATTCAGTCTGATGAGCACTCGCTAACAGCTACAGGCTGTCTTCAGGACCTTACACGCACTTTCTGCGCAAACTGCATGCCGCAGCAGAACAGAGCTCCTTCTTTTCTCACAGTCAACTCACATCTGGCCCTCCAGGAACAGTTCAGGGCATTTCCCTTAGGCTCCACAAAAGTTTGGTTGGTGGATTCGGTTGTAAATCACTGCAGGGCTCCCTCTGTTGATGCAAAAAGGCACCAAGGTCCAAACTACAGCTTCCAGAAGCACCTGCCATACATTCCCCTTTTAGCAGGTGCCAGGTGAGAGCCCAAGTTCTGGTTGGCTCAAGCGGTCTCCATTTTAAGGCTCCCCTAACCCAATTGGCCCAGATTAGCAGTTCAGGTCCAAAATGGAGGGGTAACACACACGCAGTCCCAGCTGCAATAAAGGCAGGTTAGACAAATTGCAATTTTACTAATGCTCTAAATGATTTCAGGCAAATAGTTACATCTTTCGGGTGAGCTCCCGCTACGCTTTTAGTGACTGCAGAAATGGAGCAATGAAATGGCAGCTCAGGGCGTGATTTGAGCATTAAATACACAGTCCCCCCATTCAAACTCATTTAACCTGCGAGCAGGCAGCTCTTAAAGAGACAGTACCAGAGGCTCTAAAAGCACTCACAGTTAAGTGGCTTAAATGTTGAACACCATTCAGGCTGGGAGCACTTAGCCGGCTCCTGGAAGACTTTTGGGAACCCCCATTTGCAGGGGAGTTACATCCTTCCTGGCCTGAAAAAACTTTGCATCTGCATCAAGTAGGTACCCTTATAGCAGTTTAGAGCAGAACAGTTTAAACTTGCATCCCTTTTAAACAACAGTCAGCATATTAAAGCTTTGTTATATACACTTATACTGTATTACACAGTCTACTACTGGTAACACAACATTACACATATTGAAATCAGGTCATTACTTCCTGCACATGAAACCTAGAGAGAGGGGGCCCTTCCCTATCAGCTACCTCGCAGGGGCAGGGTCACCATACTTAGAAGGCAAGACAAGTAATCTGGAGTTAGCATCTATGCTCAGTTTGGGCAATGAGCTCGGGGACACATACACTCCCTTATGGACCACATTGAGAGGCAAATCTACAGGCCTCACAGGAGACTCAGAGCTTAAGTGCACTACAGGCTTCACAGCTCAACCAGTCCTTCTAGGGAAAACTGTCACAGTCTCTACATTTTTACCCTCACTTTCTGCAGTGTCTGTACTGTCCATGGGAATGGCCTTCGGGGTAGAGAGGCTAGAACTTGGGGCACTTTCAGTTCCAGGATTTGCAATTTCTGCAATCACAGCACTTGGCTCACACAGAGAGTTTTCTGACACTGGCAATAAACCATCAGGACACTCAAAATACTCTTTTTGTTCTGGTATATCACCAGTCTGTCCCAGTTCATCATTTTCCTCCTCCAAAAGCTCATACAGTTCCACCATGTACAGTAATTCTATGTCAGCTGACTTAATACTCTGCACCTCACCTGCTGGGAGCATTGGCTCCAGGAACAAAGCTGGGGGATTAGACAGTCCAGAAGGCCCAGCTTCCTCTCCATAATTGACTAGGGGATTGCCTTGAAACAATTGACTCAGTTCTTAAGAAGGGTAGTACACAAAGTTGCACTCACTTTCCTCTGACATGGACTGACAGTCATTTTCAACTAGGACTTGCTGTGGAGAACACTTTAACTCAGCATCTGTAGGTGCAGGCTTTCTTTGCTTTTGCTTAGCAGCAGCTCTGGTCACTGGTCCAGAGGGAGCACTTTCTGAGGGCTCAGACTCAATCAAGATTTGTCCAATGGGCAGTAAATGATTTCTATGCATTGTCCTAACATTTTTTGAATTATTCTCAGCCCTTACTTTGTGCACAGGCAGATCATCTAGTTTGCCCACTACAATGTGAGGGATTTGCTGCCACCTGTCAGCAATCTTGTGTTTGCCATGCAGTCCCAGATTTCTTAGCAATGCCTGATCTCCCTCCTGGAGTTCCTGGGCTTTCACCTTTTTATCATACCTTTCTTTGTTGGCCAGATTTCTTTTGGCAGCCATGGTTTGAGCCACTTGGTACGCATGATTTAGCTGGGCCTTTAACTTTTGCACATACTGTAAATGGTTATCAGCTCGAACCCCATCAGGAAAAACTCCAAAACACACATCTACCGGTAGTCGGGCTTCTCTTCCAAATATCAGGTGGTAGGGGGAGAACCCAGTGGCATCACTTTTGGTGCAGCTATAGGCATGTATCAAGGTGCTGATTTGTTGGCTCCATCTAGGCTTGTCCTTTGGGTGGAGGGTGCCCAGCATATCTAACAGAGTGTGGTTGAAACGTTCAGGCTGTGGGTCTCCTTGGGGGTGGTAAGGGGTAGTTCTGGACTTTCGTACTCCCCACAGAGAAAGCATATTTTTGATCAAACGACTCTCAAAGTCTCTCCCTTGGTCAGAGTGGATTCTTTGTGGAGCCCCATAGTGAACAAAAGAGTTTTCTGTTAGTACTTTTGCCACAGTGGATGCCTTCTGGTCCTTGGTGGTGACAGCTTGGGCATATCTCATAAATGGTCAGTGACCACCAGCACATTATTAATATTTCTTTGATCTGGCTCCAAACTCAGGAAGTCAATACAGACATGCTCCATGGGGGTGCTGGTGGTGATGTTAACAAGGGGGCATCCCCCTTGGGCAAGGCTTTCCTCTGTGAAAAGCAACTACAAGTTTGAATGTGTTGCTCAACATCAGCCCCCATCTTAGGCCAATAGAATCTGGATCTCACCAAGTCAAGTGTTCTGTCTATACCAAGGTGCCCCATGTGGTTGTGTAGGGACCTCAGCACTAAGTCTCGAAAGGCAGTGGGCAAAACTAGCTGTTGTTTGTCTATTTGTCCCCCTCTGTCTATGGTTTCTCTGTATAACAGTTGATTAATCAGCTTCAACTTAGGACCTTCCTTGTATAACAATGCAGTTCTCAAATCAGTGGAGCGTAACTTGGACACATCTTTCCCTGCACAGGGGGCTTCTAAGGCTGGTTTAATCATAGGATCTCGAGACTGAGCCCGCTGAAGACTGTCATTGTCTAGCTGAGGCAAAGTACCAATGTCTAATGCGGAAAAGTGGCAATAAGCAGCTGGTATGCAGTTCTCAGAGGGCCCCAAACAATCCACCAGACAGTCCACTGTGTCTGTGGCCACTTGTTCCTCTCTGTCAAACTTCTGGCAGAGTGCTCGAATATCAGGTTCTGACAGTCTGACCCAGTCATTCCGGGAAACATGCCTCCGAGAGAGAGCATCAGCATCTATGTGGTTCAGTCCTGCTCTGTATTCGACAGCATAATCATATGTAGATAAAGCTGAAAGCCACCTATGGCCAGTAGCATCCAACTTAGCTGAAGTCTGCACATATGTCAAAGGATTGTTATCAGTTTTTACCAGTATCTTAGCCCCATACAAGTACTCGTGGAATTGGTCAACAATGGCCTACTTCAAAGCTAGGAACTCTAACTTATGCACAGGATAGTTCTTTTCCGATGGGGTCAGGCTTCTGCTGACAAAGGCCACTGGTCTCAGGCCATTCTCATGCTCCTGGTACAACATAGTCCTCAACCCTTGCAAGCTAGCATCAGTCTGTAGGACATAGGGTTTTGCTGGATCTGCATAGGCCAGGACAGGAGCGTGGGTATATTGATATATAATCTCATGAAAATCAGCTTCACAATCAGGAGTCCATTGGGCCCCAAAAACTTAATTGGGATGGAAATACACTCTCTCAGTCTCAGGGGAAGCCGACCTCTTGTATTTTTTGTGGGTAGGAGGGTAACCATGAGTGAGTTTAAGTATAGGATGAATCACTCTTGAATAGTCCTTAATGAAATGGTGATAGTAGCCAAGAATCCCAGAAATCTTTGCAGTTCTTTTAGATTGTGGGGCTGAGGCCAGGTGGTCAAGGCCTCAGCTTTACTCGGGTCTGTCTCTATTCCCTTGATGGAGACTATGTGTCCTACATTCTTTACAGAGGTTTGGAAGAACTGACATTTATCGATGGACAGTTTCAGGCCAAAGTCTTCCAGTCAGTTCAACACCTTGAACAATCTACTCTCATGTTCCTCCAGCGAGCTGCCAAACACAATAACATTATCCAAGTACACCAGGCACTCTGTTAAGTTCATGTCCCCCACTGCATGCTCCATCAGTCGTTGAAAAGTGGCTGGGGCACCTGAAATCCCTTGAGGCATCCTCATGAACTCATAGAGACCAAGTGGGCAGATAAAGGCTGTCTTCTCACGGTCTTCTGGGGCCATCAGGATCTGGTAGTACCCACTGTGAAGATCCAGCATGGAGAACCACTTGTTACCATTCAGGCAGTCTAGAGCATCCTGGATGCAGGGCATTGTATACTGATCAGGGGTAGTCCACCAGTTCAAGGTACGATAATCCACGCACATCCTTACTGTCCCATTCTTTTTTCTCACCACCATGATAGAGGAAGCATATGGGCTTCTGGATTCTTGTATTACACAAGCAACAAGCATCTCTTGCAGATGCCATCTCACATCACCTATGTCAGCAGGGGCCAGGCGTCGAGACCTCTCATGAAATGGCACTTCACCATACAGCCGGATATGGTGCTCAGCTCCTTGCACACATCCTATGTCCCATTCCTTTAAAGAAAACACCTGGTCTCTCTGAGCAAGCTTCTCACTGATCCTCACTTTCCATTCAGCTGGCAACGGGGAGTCACCGAAATCAAACAAGTCGGGCATCACTCCATCATTCTTCCCCGAACTCTTGTTACTGGGTCGCACTGCAGTGTCTGCACAGTGTGCATTGGCAAGTGTGCAACCTCTATTCACTCAAATCTCTCTATCAGACACATTATGAACTTGAACCATTACCCTCCTGGCATAAGCATGGGCTATAGCAGGCAAAATACTTGGCTTGACCGGCAGTCCTTCTGGCAATTTCCCATCGCCTGGTGCATCCAGCATTAGTATTTTATTCTTGACATCCTTTCTGATATGGACCTCTCTCTGTAAGGTACACTGGGAATTTGGCGCCAGGATCAGAGACTCAGGATCTTTTTTCCAGACAATTACAACCAGTTCCTCTGGTTCCACATTTCCAGCGTCTCTCTGGGCATCATAGGCCTTCTTGATCAAGGCCGGAATTCTTAAAGCTTTACCAGTCCAGGACCCCTGTTTTTCATAATACAACTGCGCCAACCATCCAAACATATGTGCATTAGTCCCAATTAGTAGAGGAACCCCATCATACAGTCCAGTAGGGGGACACACTAGGACCAAGGTTTCCACGTACTCTGGCACTCCAGCCACAGAGGTGGGAAAGGACAACCAAATTCAGATATAGCCGGAATGGGGTAGGCCTTTTCACTTAAATCCCAGACATGCAGTCCTTCCAATAGTTGCAGGGGCACATCAGACAAGTGCTTCTGATACCAATCCTGGAACATAATTGTCACTTGGGAGCCACTGTCTAACACAGCTCTTGTAGGCACTCCATTCACTTTTACAGTGGTCTCCACGGAAGGACACACCACTTCAGACCATTCCAGTGGCACTGACCTGGATGTCGATCAGCATTGGCCCTGGTGGCATAACTTTTCCGAGTAGCTCCCCCAGTGGCCGAGCATAGGTTCTTCGATGCAAGGCCACTAACCTATTGGTAACTTTTCTCAAGTTCTCTGGCAAGTGACAAGCTGACTGAAAATACCCATCCTCCCCACAACGGTAGCAGAACTTAATGTCTCTAGTGTCCTGGAAGGTTGGGGGGTCTCTTTTCTGTTGGGGCACCTCTGGAGGCTCAGGGTCCTCTTGGACTGGGGCCTACATCCTTTTGCTCCTGAATCTCCACTATGGTTGGGGGTGAGGCCACCTTTATAGCTCCTCCACCATCTCTCTCTCAATTCTCACAGCTCTGCGAACAGGTTACCCTCAATTTGAATCTCCGGGGAAACAACATTTACTCCCACTCCACTCTTGTGCTCGGGGGAGCCTGATACAGATCTGGTTCTCTGAATGCCTCAGTCAGTTCCTTATTCAAGTCTTTCAACTGTTGAGCCTCATCTAACTCACTCTTTTCAGGGGTCTGGCAAGTGCTCACAGCCCCAGCACAGGGCTCCCAGCCCTCCTCATCAGTTTCAATCTCACGGATTTCTTTCATCAAATGACAGTACTCTGGAGGGCTTGCCCTCCTGTCTTGAAACTTGAGCTTCAATATCATTACATTCGAAAATCTAGCTGACTTCAATATGTGGTCTAATCTGACCTGGTTTAACTCCTTGGCAGGCACTCCTCCTTTTCGATGGGCCCTCTGCAAAGCCTTCTCTATCCTAGTGGCAAAGGCAGACAATTTCTCATTTTTCCACTGTTTGGCTGACTTGAATTTCCACAATAAATCATCCTCTGAGTCTGTGCTGCCAAACAACCCCTCCAAGGCAGAGAGATATTCTGCTGCAGTGGCCCCCGGACTAGTAGCACGTAGGAACCAAATGGCTTCCAGGGCAGGGCCTCTCAAGCTCTCCATCAATCGCTTCCTCTTTTCCCCCTCTGAACATTGCCATTCTTGTACTAAAGAGGTGGCATAGTCCATCCAGGTCTCCAAATCATCTTCTCCCGAAGGCACTGGGACCATACCGGAGAAAAGTCTAAGCCTTCTATAGGAGTCCAACTGTATCGGGGGAATTATGATGGGGGAGGCAGCTACTGGGGAGCTCTTGGGGGACACAGGGGATGTGGTCCAGGAGTGCACGGGTGTGTGGTCTTCTGATAGATCTAACACTCTTACCAACTCTTGGGCAGTTTTCCCTTCTGATGCTAACAGCTTAAGCAACTTCTCTTTAAAGCCATCGGTATTAGGGGATCCAGCTGCGGTGGCCAGACCTCTATGAATGTGAATGACCCTCCATCCCTTCTGGACACCTTCAGGCAAAATCATAGTGGGTATCTTTTCAGGGTCTATCGGGGAACTGCAGGAGAGCAGCACTTGCAGTGTTTGTTCAAATAAGTCAGCAAATCGTCCCCTTACTTCAACTTTGCTCACACACTTAACATGTTCTACAGTGGACACAATGTCAGCATTGTTAGTCCCCAAAGGGACATCTAGCAACAGAATAGCCTTTTGGGGATCCATCTCCTCAGCCTCGCTCCACCCCATCAATTTGTGCACCATTAGCTTATGGGGGGCAATTTTTAACTTGAGCGTGGTAAGCCCCTCCATTTTCTCCCCTAAACTGAACATAATGGGGTAATTCTCCCACATAGCCACTAGAGGACACTAATCCCAGCAGTGCCTCCAAGATGTAACCCCTAGGTGGCGCTATCCTAAGGGCTACTACCCCTGCCTGTATGGCTAATGACAGGTTAAGGGGCCTAGGTCCAGTGACAGGTGCCTTCGCCCAGAGGTCAGGGTCGGTAGTGGTTAAGCTAGCTTGGTCACAGCTCTCTGGGACACTGTGACCCCCCCTTTGTGCCCACTAGTGGCCCACACAGTATACGGGAGTTACCGTCCCAGTACCCCACATATGCACACTTTTTACACATATAGATCCACTTACCCTCAGGACTGATTCTGCAGCAGGTCTCTGAGGACCCCCTGTAAAGCAAGGTTATTGCACATACACCACACAATACAATACTGGCTCGATATGTACTGACACCACAGACAGTATATAGTTCAATAACAATAAATCTGATTTATTTAGGGGGCGGTAACACGGAAGGGGCTAGTCAGGTTGATTTGGTTTAGAAAGGTTCAAATCACAGTACTGTACAGACATATAGGGTCCAAAAAGTCACACTCTGGGTACCCAGGACGGTGGGTGCTAGCCAGATCCATTGCCCAGGATTGGCTGGCTGGTGCAGCTGGATGGGGCCCTGTAGGAAGAAAATATATGCACAAACAAATCGTAATCCAGAGCCAGATAGCCCAGTCCACAAACAGAAGAACACAAAGCAATCAGTTGACACACTTTGATTAAATGAAGGTGCAGGGAGTTACCCTGATTTGTACTCACAAACCCCAAGTTGAGAGCTGAATTGAGGAGATTGCTCTGGATGGCCAGGATGAGCAGGGCATGGAGATGAGACCCTCGTGACAGGGCCCAACTGATTTGGATAGCAGTTGTATTCAGTCAGATTGGATTTGATTTCAGCTTCCAGCTTCAGCTCACAACTCACAGTAAAAGGGGGAAAAGGAATTGCGATCCCCCACAAGCACTAGACACATTTATATGTAAAGGAAATTACTACACCAGGCAGCTGCTTCTTGATACCGTTCGCAAACACTACAAAACCCGAAAACACATGCAGCATTAAGAGTCTCCGACAGGCCAATCGCACTTCTGCAAATCTTCGGTCTTCTACGGGCAAGCCTGGTCCTGCACACTTCTTCTTTTGCTCCACAACTCGAATTCAGTCCGATGAGCACTCGCTAACGACTGCAGGCTGACTTCAGAACCTTACATGCGCTTCCCGCGTGAACTGCCTGCCACAGCAGAACAGAGCTCCTTCTCTTCTCACAGTCAACTCACATCTGGCCCTCCAGGAACAGTTCAGGGCATTTCCCTTAGGCTCCACACAAGTTCGGTTGGTGGATTCGGTTATCAGGCACTGCAGGGCTCCCTCTGTTGGTGCAAAAAGGTGCCAAGGTCCAAACTACAGCTCCTAAAAGCACCAGCCATATATTCCCCTTTTAGCATGCGCCAGGTGAGAGCCCAAGTTCTGGTTGGCTCAAGCGGTCTCCATTTTAACCCCTAACCCAATTGGCCCAAATTTACAGTTCAGGTCCAAAATGGAGGGGCAGCACACACAGAGTCCCAGCTGCAATAAAGGCAGGTTAGACAAATTTCAATTTTACTAATGCTCTAAATGATTTCAGGCAAACAGTTACATATTTCAGGTGAGCTCCCTCTGTGCTTTTAGCGACAGCAAAAATGGAGCGCTCAAACGGCAGCTCAGGGCAGGATTCAAGCATTAAATACACAGTCCCCCCATTCAAACTAATTTAACCTGCATGCAAGCAGCTCTTAAAGAGACAGGCTCTAAAAACACTGACAGTTAAGCGGCTTAAACACCGAACACCATTCAGGCTGGGAGCACTTAGCCGGCTCCTAGAAGACTTTTGGGAACTTCCATTTGCAGGGGGGTTACACGTACATGTCTGAAGAACATTTCTTGAGCTTCTGCACAGGGGCATAGGCAGGGGGGTGTTTAGGGTGTTCAAACACCCACAAAAATGACCTCCGAAATATTGTATTTATTTATTGATGATCCACCAGATTCCCACAGACACACAGAGTGGGGTGCTGGCCCTTTAAATGTGCACATTCATGCAAGCTGGGAGGTGCTGTCCTTGGTGGTGTGGTGGCTAGTCTGCTTCGCCTCTTCCAGCTCCTCCTCATCTAATAGCAGGCAGCATCCAATTAATAGGTGCCACATAAAATTGGCAGCCTGGTGCACCAATGCATGCACTGCTGGCCACTCACCGAGACTGAGAGAGTGAGGAGAGGAGTTGAGATGAGAGGAGGATTTTTGTGGCATAGCGATTATACAATTCAGTTTGCAATCAGATTGGGAGCCTGGAGGAGTCTGTAGAGGAGTGAGTTGTTCAGTGACAGATGGTAGGAGGAGAAATCTGAGGGTCAGGAGATGCCACGAGAGTTGGAGCTATAGTGGTCTTAGTCGTGGAGTGGACTGGACACAGTACAGACTGAACTCGTCCTCATCATCGCCAGACTGTCACTTGGTGGACTGGAGTCAGTCAGAACAGGAAAGCCTTTTTTTTTGTAATTGAATTTGATCCGCGTCACACCAGCCTCAGCCTGCTGCCATTCCCTTTGGACCTCTCTCGGATGGTCGCCCCTTCAAAGGCAGTGGCACATGCATTCAGGCATTCTGTGGTGATTCATTGCCAGCATCTGCAGCCAGAGCCCACCAGGCCAGCCAAGTTCTTCAGCTCAGGAGGACAGGTCTAACAGTCCAGGAAGGAAAGGAATCACTCAGGAGATGGAGGTAAGCAATATTACACTTGGGCTGGGCAGACTGGGTTCTCCAAGCAGTCATTTTCTGATAACAAAGTCAAATTCTATGCTTCTTTATGTGATGATGTGATGCATGGCATTGGTTGCACTTGCTGCTCAACAGGAACCCCAGAACCGTGTATGCTTGAATGGGATGGTTAAGCTGGGGGAGGGGGGCACTTGCACCCTAGGAGCATCATGGGTCGGGGTTACGTAGAGAAGCATTCATTTGCTGAGGGGCCATATACATCCACACTCCAGAATGGAATTTGGACATAAATGGCCCCTGGCCTCAGCAAACAAATGCTTCACCATGTAGCCCCTACCCCAATGTTCCTAGGGTGCAAGTGCCCCCCCCACCCTGACTTTCCTTCTGGTCCCACTAACAGTTAAAATAAAAGATTATCCCCTGGTTCCAGTGGTATTTCTACCCTCTAGTCCCAGGTTTGGCATTAAAAAACTACCTTGGAGTGTAGAGGCCCACCCCCCTCCTTGTGGTGCCATCCTCAATTGCCCACCTGGACTTGAGCTGGTGGCTACTACTCACCCTCTGTTCACCTTCACTGCTGGCCACCATCTCACACAAGTACAATATGGGTATTGGATAATGTGACTTGTATAGACTCTTCATGAGACAGCAGCAGCACCACAGGTGACCAGAGGGTAAGTACTGGCTGCATACTCAAGTGTGACAGTGTGACAGCAGAGGATGGTGCCAGGAGAGAATGGGCCACTAGACTTCCAAGGAGCGTTTTTATGCCAAAATGGGGATCTGGTGTGGGAGAAGGTGAATACTAGTAGCAGGGAATAATCTTTTTACTTGTGTCACACCCAGAAAAAAAATCAATCCTCTAAGTAATACCAGTCTCAGGGGGCACTGGCAGGTGATGATACACACAATATTTGGAGCCATGCTGCTGCCATACACTGCAACCCTGCCCCTAAAGACAACACTTTGATGATGCTGAGTGGGGAACAGGGCGGCAGTGTGTTCTGTGCAGGGAGGGCTCTACTGCACACTGGAAAATGTTTTCTGGCTTTTTTAGGTACACTGATTTTTGTACCCTGTCTCTGATGCCCTCATTGTGTCTGCCAGCAAGGAAAGATGAAATGTTGATGAAAGTGTGGGTGGTGGTAGAGGATGGAGGAGCTCAACCTACAGTGTAACTGTCCAGGAGGAGGCAGAGCAAAATGGAGATCAGTGGGGAAAGGCTTACCTAAAAGATTCCTTTGCCACCTGCTGTCCCTCAAACTTAGCCACATCTCTGACTCACTCCTGCTGGCAATCACTGTGGGGCATCAGGGATGGGGTGAACACATCAGTGTGCCACCAAATATTTGGGGCACATTTTGTAATTAAATAGGGCCCGTGTACTTTGAAGCCTTCCCTCCATAGAGTGCAGTGCTACCCTGTTCCCCACTTAGCCTCATCAAAACTTTTTTGGGGGGTCCATCTTAGAGACCTGCCTATTGGCTTCACTGGACATGTCCCAGGCTCTGGCCAGACTGCCACCCCTGTAGTTGTCCCATGGGAAATCCCCCTCATGGTAGACCCCAAGGCAGGGGCGACCCTATCCTCACCTGTTCTCAGACTTACTCCAATTCACCAATGCAGTAGTGTGAGTAGCTAGGACAGCCCAGGGGCTTGTAGTGTGGGGCCATTGGGGATATCATTCTTCCAAGAAGGGGTATTTTTCCCTTTGTGCAGTTCCTTACTCCTCCTGTCTCTGAAGCCATTCCCTGATGCACCAGCTGGTTGTGGTGGTGAGGGGGTGTTCTGTGGTCACCCGCATCTAATTTTGTCCCTAATCCTCTGCAAGAGGTGCTACAAGGTAGGGTTACAGCACTTGCTCGTAAGTGCCAGACTAGGCACAGGGCACATAATCATTTGTATATGAAATAGGACCAGTGTGCTCTAGAGTCCTACTTCCATGGAGTCTTGCTCTTCAGACGAGGAAGATGAGGAAGATTCCATCCTCCAATACAGCACAAGCTGGCAGGGATCAGGGACATGTAGGGCAGAAAAAGCATGCAGTGCTAGGGGTAATTTAGGGCTTTTGGAGCGTGTGCTGTTTAGAGTGACATGGGTGGGGTCCTTGGGCCCCCACATGGGAATATCAAAATCTGAGCATTCTGTGCATGGGGGCCACAAATCCACAGTACTATCCATGTTGTCAGACACATCATTCTGTAGTCTTGCAGTGTCAGTTTCTCCACTTAATAAATCTGATTACCCTTGCCTAACCATTCCTTCCTCATTGAAGTTTTTTCCCCCCATATATATTTTATCTTGGCTGGCAGCTTGTCTTTGAAACATAGAAACATAGATTTGTTGTTTTTTTTTTTTTTTTGTTAACAATTCTATTTTTGCTTCTTTGGACTGCTGGGAATGTACCCCACATCTGCCTGCTGCTGGGTCCTGTTCGGGTCCACCTCCCTTGCTGACTCCACTGGAACCTTACCTGGTTATCTGTGGGAGACCATGACATGCATCCAGTACTGGGGCTGTGGCCCCTCCTCTCAAGCCTGATCGGGGAGAGAGGACTTAGATGCTAATTTGGATGGTTGAGCTCACAAAGCAGCGGAGGTGGTGCTGGCAGGGATCCAGGACATCATAGTGCTTGTCCTAAGAGGTTTTCTGGCTTGTTGTTACTTCTCTGGTGGAAGGCAGACATGCAGCGACATTGATGCTTGGTCGAGCTTGTTCCCACCCCTGATGTGCAGATGTCGGCGGCCTTCACCAGTCCCAGCCTCAGCCCTAGTCCCAGGCTCACCAACCCCTATCTGGTTCTAGGGATCGGTATGTTTCCAGGCATTAGATCCCTCCCTCCCTGGAGAAGGCAAGCAGTTCATCGGTCACTCAGCCTTCTCCTCCCAGCTGGCCATCCGACAACCCTGGGTCATTGGTGTTGCAAGCAGTAGTGCTACCTGAATTTGATGACAGAAGAGGACCAAAGACCCATTGAGTCTGCTTTTACTGTAATAACTTGTCTCACCAACCTACTGTCCTCTTAGGCTGTTTCCCTCCATCCCACTTCTTCTCAAACCCTCGCTGCTCTCTGCCCACTGCTGGTTTACAGTGTATGTGTTGATAGAATCCTCCTCATCCTCCTACAAGGATGTACCATTTGCAGGGATATACCCTGATCCGGATGAGGGGTCGCCGGCTGTCATATAGACAGCCGCTGGGACTTTTCTCCCACAGTTTTCACCCCCAATCTTCCCTGGTGTGGGTAATACTCTGTTGGCCACACACACAGTAAAAACTTTTATGTAATTTTTATTTTTTTCCCATTTTTCTGTGTTCAGTTTTTACTGTCACCTTGACCTCTTATAAATAGGCAGATCATGGTTCCTAGGGATTAAAGGAAGCAGTTTCTGGCCTTATCCCATGCAAAGAATGCAAATGCAAAGAAGTGCAAAGTAATGCACCTGGGAAACAAAAACCAAGGGGAAGAGTACACAATGGTGGGCTACTAACAACAACAAAAATGGAAAGAGACCTGGGGGTACTCATATCAGATGATCTTAAGGTAGGCAAGCAATGTGAGAAGGCAGTAAGGATGGATGGGGATTCTGGGATGCATAGGAAGAGGCATCACCAGTAGAATGCCAGAATTTGTTATTCCTCTGTACAGACAGATGGAGAGACCCCATCTGGAGTACTGCATGCAGTTCTGGAGACTCCATCTCTGCAAGAACACAGACAGTATGGAGGCAGTCCAGAGAAGGGCAACCAAAATGGTGCAGGGCCTGCACCAGAAGCCATACGAACAGAGACTAAAATAGCTTAATATGTATACCCTTGAGGAAAGGAGGGAGAGGGGGGACATGATAGAAACTTTCAAGTACCTTAAGGGAATCAATAAAGTCCAAGAGGGTAGCATCTTTCAGAAAAAGAGATGCGCAAGAACAAGGGGGCACAATTTGAAGATAATGGGGGGACGGCTCAGGGGCAACACAAGGAAGTATTTTTTTCATGGAGAGGGTGGTGGATGCATGGAACAGCCTTCCTGAGGAGGTTGTGAGGTCAAAAACAGTGGAGGAATTCAAGAATGCATGGGACCGACATAAGGCAATTATAGCGGGGGATAGGAGGAAGTAAGCTACTGGTTAACTAGGCTCTGCAGCTTATCCAATAGGTAGAAACATGGACAGACTAGGTGGGCCAAGATGTCCTTATCTGCCATCAAAGTCTACGTTTCTATGTTTCTATAGTGGGAGTAGAGAGAAGAGGAAGAGGGGTAGTGGAGCTAGTCATGAGGGGAAATGGCACTACCTATCTAATGTTGATCTTGTGAGTGCCCAACCCAGCTATAGTTATGTAATTCTTCTTGATACTGTGAGGCAAGGGCTCAGCCACCCATCCCAGTCCTACCTATCTAATGTTGGTATTGTGAGGGCCCAGCTCTACCTAGCAATAGCTAATATTGATATGAGGGTGCAGCCCAGCCCTTCCCATCTAATGGGGACTTCTGTTGACCAGATGTGGACTGGGAAATGTTAATAGAGTGCCAAGAGTCAGGCTCTTGATTGGACTTAGTGCAAAAGGTCTTCTTTGTAAAGTGGTTAAAAAACCTACTTGGGGGACATCTGGTGACATCACCATACAGCATGGATGGTTACCAGAGGAGCACTGTTGTCACTCATTTATATAGCCACCTGTACAGTATAATGCAAACTTTAGTTTTAATCCTTCAAACTTTGCTTGGAGAGAATATTTTTACCCATGGCCAGAGACAAGAAATCAAAATCTTCTTCGTCAGACCATGATTTCTCCACAAACCAAATCGGCCACTTCAGGAAATTCAGCCTGTGGAAATTGGACTGGGTGTGAGGTGGGGGGATATGCTTGTACCAGGGAAATATTGTGTTTATTCTCCTGTATAGTTGGGGCTGGCCAGGGTAGGGTTCCATTGTTTTAATAGTGTGCTGTTGAAATATGGTTCTGGGAACAGTTAACTGGCACTGTGCTGGCAGTCTTTAACACTGCACTATATACGTTTTGCAACATAGCAGCAGTCGCAATAACAGGTTGTTGGTCACGCTGTTCACACTTAGTGCTAATTCTGTTAGCGTAGTGCTAAGTGTTTGAATACCTAGTAATAGTCACATAAGTGTTTAATATACAAAATGTGACTAGCATAAAAATGGATACTTATATGGGGCCAGCTGGGCAGCAAAAAAATAAATGAAAAAAAAAAGTTGGTTACACAGGCAGCAAGACTATTGCTTGTTACGCTGGCTGCCTGCATTCCTAAATGAGTCCAGGACATTGGGTGCCACTCAGTGGGAGGCAGATCAAGTGTCCCAGTCCGGGGGAACTCTCCCAGTGCAGCTCCTCTGTCAGGGGGCGGGGGGGAGAGCTCCGGCTTCATCCTCCCACAGGGAAACGCCATATGCCTTTTAGTATGTCCTTCCTTTGTTGGGCACGATCTAGTAGCCAGTCACTCTACTATAGAAAATATATAGATATGCCAGAGAGAGCTCAAACAAGGGTTATAAAATTAGCAGATGGTGTGGGTGATTGAAACCATGACAGGCCAACTGACCTAGGGTTGTTTTACATGGAGAAAAAAGTTAAACAGGGGATATGGCAACAGTGTGATTCTGGACTGTATCCCATGACTCTTAACCCCATGTCCTTATCTAGTTTGCTACTTTGAAATGAGAGGTAAGACTGGGGATCCCATTCATACTCTTCTCATTTCAAAGCAGCAAACTGAAAAAGAAGACAAAAAGACAAAAAATTGTAAGTACAATGTCTATTTAACACTCACATCAAAATGTTTAACAGGTTTTTTAGAGACATTCACTTCATCCCAAATGCCTTTCAGGCTATACAGAGTTAGTGGTGTGGTTGATCATGACATTGTTGGTCAGTCAGTTGCTCACCACAGTTACTTCCAGGCACAGCTACATATTGTACTGCATATGGGGTGGGTGGCTGATGGCACGGTTGGACAGTCACATGTCCATAGCCATTAGAGGTGCTGCAGACTGTAATGCCAGCCAGAGTCTCCTGCAACCCTGATTCCAATGGGAACAATAAATTCCCCTGAAATTAGGAGTAGGGAACATGTAACCAAAGTGTGTTTTTTCTTCAAGAAAAGCCCCAAAACTAACAACAGTGTGCATGTAAATCCCCTAGACCCTGGGCCCCAGCCTTTATGTAGCAATATTTCACAGATCACAGTATATTATAAAAAGTGCATATCGGGTGGGTGGTTGATTGCACTGTTGTACAACTAGTTGTCCACAACCATTGGAGGTGCTGCAGACTATAATGCCAGCCAGAGTCTCCCACACCCATGATTCTATGGGGAAACAAAATCCCCCTGAAATTAGGGGTAGGGAACATGTAACAAAAGTGTGTTTTTTTTTCAAGAAAAGCCCCAAAACTCACCACAGTGCATGTAAACCTCCCAGAGCTTCCCTTATTTGTCCCATTTCAAAAATGTCATATCTAAACACCCCCCCAAAAAAAATTCCTGCCTACACCCCTGCTTCTGCAAGATGAACCTATTGTAAGTGGAAATCTGAATTAATATTTTTTTCCTGGTGGTATATTGGAAAGATATATATTTTTTTGCAACAGGAGCGATGATACCAAATCTCAGCAGCAAAAGGATCTATTGTACAATGAATTACAGCTTAGATATGGAGGCCATACATCGTAGCATCTTCTAGATACACTGTGTGAGCCTTAAACGTGTGCCATGCATCCATTTGTTGGAGAAGACACCACTTGTCTCAGCCAGGATGTTTTTCGTCTTCTGGCATCATGCAACAGACACAGAGATCGTTGTCCTGTTGAGGACCACTCCATGAAAGTCTAGCAGAAGGACCAGGAGCATTTTCAGAGGAATTGTCATGCTCAGATCAGGATAAGAGGATTTCTTGCATCTACTGTTTCTCTTTCCTAGTTTTGGCTTGCTGAGGCTTCCTTTTATTCGTGAATCCAGTCTTACACAATTTGTGAAAAAACATGCCAGTTGGATCATCATCCCAGTTTACTTTCTCACAAACACTTCCATATTTATCCAGCCCCCTCCATTCCAGTGCTAGACTCTTCAGTTTGTTCCATGAATCAATTGGATAGTCACTTTTGTCTTCATAACACTCTTATCACATAATATACACAGTTCTTTAATCATTTCAACTCTCCTCCTTTTCTTTCCTCTAGACTGTTGTACTGGTTTTATCAAGAGTGTCGACATCTTTTCAATCACCGATCACAGAACTTCATTTGGACACACCGCCAAAAAGATAAAATATATATATATAATTTGGCTTCAAGAAAGAACATTTTTATTATAGGAAATTAACTCCTTGACCCTCAAAACACCCATTTAGACATTAAATACAGTTGTTTACGACAACTATGAACAGTGATATGTTGTTTCAGAGATTTTTGAACTAGGCCACCTAGCAGCAGTAGCCAAACTTTTTGAGAGTGTCCCACAAGCCCATCTTTTTTAGCACCATTTATTCATATAAAAACCACCTTCAAACTTTTGTCCACACAAATTGGTTATGGACTCCTATTATTTTTCCTTTACTAAGACGAAAAATACAAAAACACAAAATAAGAAAAGTAGTTTGTACAGTACATAAGACATGGATGTCTGTCTTTGTTACTTTGTTTTAAGCAGAAAAAGCCAGAAGATTCTAAGGGTACTCTGCAAAGGAGGACCACACCTTGTTTCTACCTTTTTAAACTGTCTTCTTTACATTTATTGCTTTGTTGGGGTATCAGAAAGCAACAGCATTACAATGTCCAAGGATTGTCATGTTCAAGAAGTCATTAACCATTACAGGCCCTTATATACAGAAAGACAAACGGTGTGGTGCACTCAAAGAATTCACTTACACTGCTGCCCAGTGTCAAGTTTTATCATGGCAAAAGATATCCTGTTCTCATGATGTCCTCTGTTGCAACTACTAGTAGTTGTAATGCTTAGTGTCACTTGGGGGGGGACTCTAATAGTCAGCTGGCAAACTGCAAGAAGATAGGTAAGTATTTTTTTTGGCTTTGCTACTCTCATCTGTTCCTCATTCAAGATACTGACTGATATGTGGGAACTTAATGCTAGGCACCACTGTTAGAATGAAGTGAATCAGATTCAGGCTTAAGAATACATCTTTATGACTGTATTTGTTCAAATTAAAAACTTTACTAGCAGTTTAAGATATGCACTATAATAGGGAAGATGAGATGCCAGGTCTGAGAAAGCATTAGGACAATGTAAAACATTGTGGGAGCCTCAGCATTGTTCTCCTAACAGTTTTCAAGCCGTGCTGCTGGTCTGTGCAATCAGTCTTTGAGTTTGAGTCTGATCCACTTAACTCTCTAGTGCAGTCTTTCCATGTGCTGGTCTCTCAGTTCAGTGGTGGATTTAACTCAGTGGCAATGGACAGCTAGTTGTGTTTTCCCTTCTTTGTACCTTCCTCATTTCAACATAGTTTGAAAAATAAAAGAGAAAAACATTCTACGTTAGCAGCATGTGGTGAATGTAAAAATATCACATTTCTATTATTTTTTCTTTATATTTTGTGAAAGGAAAAGAAGTGCAAATTATTGAAAAAATTTGTTCGGTGAGACATTCTGCATAGTGTGTAACAGAGTCCACTTTCACAGTCGGAACAGTCAAGAATGTTCATTTTTGCTACATGGTCCTCTTGCTCAACCTACATGAGATAATTCCCTTATACAGTGACGGACGGGTCTTATCCCATTATATCTCTTAGCAGCATTTTTCTGATTCTGTCCAACAACCCCAACCTGGTCAGGGCAATATTGGTCATTATGGGTACAGTATTTTACTACCTGCCTCAGGGCCAGACTAAAGAGGGACTATGGTAAAAATTACTTGCATCAATAAATTCAGAATTTGGATCAGCATAGCCCCAATCAGCCTCGTGCCAAAACTGAGATCTCTAAGTTACTTTGTTTAAAAGTTACAAATCATTTTACAACCCTAAAATCACTGCCTGTTCAAAAAGCCCATTTTCAGTGAAGAGATGATGCTGATGTCATCTTCTGAACTCATAGTCTAGTCCTCCCTGTCAGCAAGCTTATAGGACCTGTTTCTCCAAAGTTTAAAGATTATGTGTAATGGTTTTCACCAGTAAAACAGGACCATTCAATAAACGTTGCTTTAAAATTATGAGTATTTCAGGTTTTGTAACAATGCTGACAAAGTTGTATTTTTTGTTTTTGGTGCCTGTTCGTTGTGGTCCTATTCTCCAGGGTTGCTTGATGCTGAGGTTTGCTGTGAGTTTTACAGACTGGATATCTTTGATGTGGTGAAAGGCTGTGATCATTCACATGTCATTCAATTGAGGTGATTTCTCAGGATGGCCCTTTAAAATAATTATTCCATCACCCTGTAAATGGGGATGGGAGAGGTAATGCAGTTTTGAAACCTTACTTTGAGTTTCTATGCAATAGTCAGCTCAATGTTCAATCAATCAATCAATAAATATTTTATTCATCATCAAAGTATGAATGAATGGGATACTCAGTTGAACTGAGCTCATTTTCTGTTTTCTCCCTGGCAGGCTGTTACTTGACCTGCATTCAGGCTCATCTGTGTTGTACTTCACATTCACATGATTGTTTTACCAGGACTGACACATTCACCCCTAGTAGGAATTAACACATATAAGGCCCTATTAAAATGTATTGTAGAGCAGACACTGACAAACAGCAATGAAATTACCATTACAACACTTGTAGCAATACAACTTCCTAACAAGCACTGTAGAGTAACACCACAAATGGTGCCAGCAGCCTGGAGACATGTTGACTCAGCATCCTGCAACTCTGGAGGAATGAACCACACCAAAAAAGTATTAAAAAAATACATATTTGTCAACTTTGTTACAAAACCTGAAACACATAGATTTTATAGCAATGTTCTTAGAATGGTGCTGCCTGTTTTATTTGTGAAAACCATTGCACAATGATCTTTAACTGTTAGAGAAACAGGTCATGTAAGCTTGCTGACAGGGAGGACTAGCCTTTGAGTTCAGAAGATGACATCAGCAGCTCTTCACTGAAACTGGCTTTTTTTGAACCGGTAATGAAATCAGAGTTACAAAGTAGCTCATAACTTTAAAGTGAAATAACATAGAAACCTAATATTTGGTATGAGCATGCTTATTCTGATTCTGCAATGTAGCATTTTTGGCCAGAGTCCCTCTTTAAGACACATGCAATTTACCAGGGGCCCCTAGCAATCCTCAAAATATATTTATTACATACCCTTTTCTTTCTGCCTGAGTTGCATTTTTTTGTAGAGGAGTTAGCCACTGAGTATTCTGAGCCAGGCAGGGTCTGAACTGTGACATGACTCTCGCCTCCCTGATTAGGTGTAAAGTGCAGCTGATTGCTTCAGAGAGCCAGGCCAGGCTGATCTTTAAGGTGTAAACAGGCCCATTTCCTTTGCTTTGTCTCCTATCCATACCTCTCAACCACTCAACATTAAAATTCATAGCAATGGGCTTCAAATTTCAGAGCAAATGACCACAATGTGTAGCAGTTTCTTATTTTAAAGAATAGTATGTCTACAAATAGTGGGACACTTTTATTTGTTTATTTTATTTATTTATATATGAACATACAAACATATGAAATTGCCAGCAGAAACAGGCCTCATGATCTATCAAGTCTGCTCAAGTGTGCAGCTAGTCCCTCATCTCGCAGCTGCCCTTCCTGCCCCCCTTCCCAGTATCCCTTCCCCTTCCCCTGTCCCAACCCCTCTTGAATCTGCCCACTGTCTTATAGGACACTATCTCATCTGGTAAGTGTTCCATTTGTTCACCACTCTTTCTGGGGAAAAAAATTCTCCTCATCTCCCTTTTGAATCTTCCCCCCTCCAATCTCAGTCCATGCCCTCTCCTGTCCCTCCCCCTTCTCATCTGAAAAATCCCTTCTGTGTTAGTCTTGTTTATCCCTTTCAGATACTTAAAGGTCTCAATCATATCGCCCACATCCCTCCTCTCCTCCAGTGAATACATATTCAACTCTCTCAGCCTGTCCTCATAGGGTTTGCTCTCCAATCCCTGGATCATCTTTATGGCTCTTCGCTGCACCCCCTCCAACAATCTGATGTCATTCTTCAGGAATGGGCACCAGTACTGCATGTAGTACTCCAGGTGGGACCTGACCAATGACCTATATAGGGGCAGGATAACCACCCTCCTTCTAGAGGAGATCCCTCTCGCAATACATCCCAGCATTTTGTTTGCTTTTGCTGCCTCCTTCCTGCACTGAGCAGAGTTGTTCATGCTCCCCATAGTGATCACTCCTAGGTCCTTCTCCTCTGTGGAGCTCCCCAACTGTACCCCATTCAAGTAATAATCCCTCCCCTGGTTCCTGGCTCTGAAGTACAGAACCTTGCACTTCCTGGCATTGAACCCCAACTGCCATGTTTTTGCCCACTCCTGCAGCTTAGTCAGGTCCTCCTGCAACCCCTTCCACTCCTCCATGTCATCAATCACACCTCCCATCTTGCTATCGTCTGCGAACAGACTGATCTTGATCCAGATCCCACGTGAGATATCTGCAATAAAAATCCCAAACAGCACCGGTCCCAGACCTGATCCCTATGGTATTCTGCTCATCACTGCTCTCGGTGACAAGGGGTGCCCCACCACCACCACCACCCTTTGCTGTCTTCCCTTTAGCCAGTTTGTGATCCATTTCACCATTTGTAGTCCTGCCCTCACATATTCCAGCCCCCCCCAACCTCCCATGCAGCACTAATCAAAGGCCTTGCTGAAGTCCAAATACAGGACATCCACTGCATGGCCATTATCCAGTTCCCGTGCCACCCAATTGTAGTACTCTGCAAGGTTTGTCTGGCAGGATCTGCCCAATATAAAGCCATGCTGTTGACCATACTGGTGCCCATTTTCCTCCAAGGAGCTCTCTAGCCTCACTTTTAGTATGGTCTCCATGTGCTTTCCTATGATCAATGTGAGGCTTACTAACCTATAGTTTCCTGGTTGATCCCTTGGGCCACTTTTGTGGATGGGCACCACATGTGCCATTCTCCAGTCCTGTGGTACACATCCCGTGTCCAGGGAGGTATTTAACAGGTTGGTCAGTAGCCTCATCAGGACCTCTGCCAACTCCCTTAGTACCCTAGGGTGAATGCCATCAGGTCCAGGTGCCTTGTCCACCCTTAATGCCCTCAACCCATCTAGTACCCTGCTCTCTGTAATCTGTACATCTGTCATCCCCTCCCCCCACCCAACCCCTCACCTAGGGTATCTGCCCCTCTTCTGTTGTGTGACAACAAAGCAGAAGTATTCATTCAGTGCTTCTCCTGCTCCACTCCTTTCTCTACCCACCCCCATCCTTCTTAATCCTCACCAGCTGATCCTTGCCCATTCTTCTCTCTCTGATGTAGTGGAAGAAGTCTTTTTCTCCACTTTTGATTCCCTGCACCAGTCTCAGCTGCCTGGATGCCTTGGCCACCTTGACCAGTCTGAAATCTCCTTGGACTTCCCCATGTACGTATCCTTATCTTCACCTCTCCCTGATTTCCTGTACTTTCGAAACGCTGCCCTCTTGGCACTCACCCTTTCCATAACCTCCTGTGACAACTAACTGGGTTTCTTTGCCCTTCCCTTCATGCTTTTCTTCCTAGTACAAGACTTTGCTGCCTCCACCAGCCCTATGATGTCCCATTTCTGGTCTGCATCCATGTGTGGGTTGCATTCTTGCCAGATGCCTGCCAAAATTTTCCCCCATCTTTTTAAAGTCTTCCCCCTAAACTCAATCACCCTTGTACCCATCCCCCCTGTTTCCATCCCCATGTTGAGCATGAACCACACTGAATAGTGGTCACTCCAAGCCAGTGGTTCCTCCACTTCCAGATTCCTTACAGCTTCCCTGTTATCCAGTACAAGGTCCAGAGTCCTTTCTAACCAAGTTGGCCCCTGGACCAGCTGTGTCGGAAAGCTGTCTTGAAATGCTTATAGCAGGACTCACTCTCTTACACTCATGGTGGATGGGGTACCCCACTCCACCCCTGGTAGGTTGAAGTTCCCCACCATTACTGTGCTCCACTTCCTGCAGACCCTCCTAATTTGTTCAGCTAATTCCCTGTCCAGGTCAGTCCCCTGAGCCAGTGGCCTGTACACCACAGCCATCCTCAGTGTCCTATTCTTTGCATCTTGGAACTGCATCCCCTTCCCTACCCCTTTTCTTCCCCCACTTTATCCTTCCCTGAGCCAATTGCCCACTGCCTTTACCCATAACTAGAGGAGTGAACTCACTAGGCGCCCCTTTCTGAACCCATTTCCTATCAGTGGTTCCCTTGCCACCACCTTCCTGGTTTAAATCCACCTTTGTTGACATATATCCCTCTTGAGAGACATCTTGCCTCTTCCTCCACCTGTGAGCCTTACCAGTCTGGGTTTCACGCGGGGCATAGTACAGAGACCACCCTGGTGAGGGTACTTAATGACCTCCTGGTGGTGAGGGACAGGAGAGGCCGGACCATCTTGGTTCTCCTGTACCTCTCTGCAGCGTTTGACACTGTGGACCATGAGGTGCTACTTGATTGCCTGTGGTTTTGGTGTGGCTTGTCTGGTAATGTCATCAACTGGTTCAGGTCATACCTGATAGGCAGAGTGCAGAGGGTGACGATGGGGTTAGCTTCATCTAACCTGAAGCCTCTGAGCTGTGGGGTACCGCAAGGTTTGGTCTTGTCACCCTCGTTATTCACGGCATACATGCTTCCACTGGGGGACATTATCAGGTGGTACAGGCTGAGTTTTCACTGCTATGCAGATGATATCCAGCTGTACCTGTCCTATGCGCCCAATATCAGAGTGTCCTACTATGTACTTAACAGCTGTCTCGATGAGATCCAGGCTTGGATGACTCAAAACTGGCTTAAGCTTAACCCAGACAAGACAGAGGTACTTGTTGTGGAGCCAGTTCATCGGGGTGAAGGGTGTTGTGAGGTGTTCCCCCGGTCTTGTGTTGGGGGGTGTTCCCCTTACTCCATCTATACAGGTGAAGGATTTGGGCATGATCCTGGATGACGGTTTGACGCTTGATACTCAGGTGTCGGCCATCATCAGGAGTGTATTTTATCATCTTAGGAACATTGCACGAATCTGAGCCCTGATCCCGCCAGAGGATCTGACCACACTGGTACATACATTTGTCACTTCCAGGCTGGACTATTGTAATGCCACATACCTAGGGTTATCTGGGTGCAACCTTCACAGGCTGCAGCTGGTGCAGAATGCGACAGCAAGATTACTGACTGGGGAGAGATGGGGTGATCATATCACCCCGGTCCTCTGTGGACTGCACTGGCTGCCAGTCAGGTGGAGGATTGTCTTCAAGGTAGGGCTCCTGACCTACAGAACCCTACATGAAAGGGGACCTGTCTAGTTGCAAGATCTTCTTGCCCCCTACCAACTGCTCCGGGCACTCCGTTCTGCTGGGGAGGCCTCCTTGGAGTTCCCAGAGTGAGACTGTGGCATTCTTGGGACAGGGCATTTTCAGTGGTGGCACCCACTCTGTGGAACTCCCTTCTTGATTATCTAAGGGAGGCCCCCCTCAGTAGAAGCCTTTAAGAAAGCATTAAAAACATATCTGTTCCAGCAGGCTTTTAATTATTGATTTTGGTTTTAATGGGATGGATAGAATTTTAAGTTTGTGTTAAACTGCGACTTATAAGTATTCTGTTGTTGATTTGTATTGTACAGCACCCAGAGTCCATGGAATTGGGCGCTTTATAAATAAAATATCTATCTATCTATCTATCTATCTATCTATCTATCTATCTATCTATCTATCGCTATTCTCCATTTTAGTTCTCCCTTCCCCTCTCTGCTCAAATGTAACCTGTCCCCTGCATATAGGTCACTATTGCCCCAGATCCTGCCCCAATCTGACACTAACATAGAAACATAGACTTTGATGGCAGAGAAGGACCACTTGGCCCACCCAGTCTGCCCATTTCCCTACCTACTGGATAAGCTGCAGATTCTAGTTAACCAACAGCCTACTTCCTGCCACCCCCCACTACAACTGCCTTATGTCTGTCCCATGCATGTTTGAATTCCCCCACTGTTTTAGACCCAACAACCTCCCCAGGAAAGCGGTTCCATGCATCCACCACTCTCTCCATGAAAAAAAGTCCTCACATTACCCCTGAGCCATCCCCCCTCTATCTTTAAATTGTGCCCCCTTGTTCTTACACATCTCTTTTTCTGAAAGATGCTACCCTCCTGGACTTTGTTAATTCCCTTCAGGTACTTGAAAATTTCTATCATGTCCCCCCGTCCCTCCTTTCATCAAGGGTATACGTATTAAGCTCTCTCATTCTCTCTTCATATGATTTCTGATGCAGACCCTGCACCATTTTAGTGGCCCTCTGCTGGACTGCTTCCATCCTGTCTATGTCCTTGCATAGATGAGATCTCCAAAACTGCACATAGTATTCCAGATGGGGTCTCACCAACTGTCTGTACAGAGGGATAACCACTTCCCTTTTTCTACTTGTGATGCCCCTTTCTATGCATCCCAGTATCCCCCTGGCTCTCCTTACTGACTTCTCACATTGCTTACCAACCTTTAGCTCATACTCCCTGGTACGGCACCAATCTCTCAGCCACTCATTGAACTCCTCTATCCTTTTCTTTCTCACTGTACTCATACATGGTACCGGGAGTACCTCAGAGAACGCCACTGACCACTCACCTCCTCACAATGCCTACCCAACTCCTTGAATCTCCCTTTTACCACCTCTACTATCTCCCCTGCCAAGACGCTTGTACCCACATGCATCACTATGTGAGGTTTCTCCCTCCCCGTCTGTGCGCACTTAAGAAGTGCTTGCCCCACTCTGCCCTTGGTCAACCCAGGAATAACCTCAACCCAGATGCAACTGTGCCTTTCTCCCCTTCTGCCCCATCTGATCCCTTTCAGTACAGAATCCCACAGCACTAGTACCCCATCATCTCATCTCGTACCCCCTCCTCCTGTTTTTGCTGTCCACATTTCCAGAGTCCACACTGCCCTGCTCCTTATTACATCTGTCTGCACCATTTATGACTCCTACATTTTCCCCCCCAATTCCACCTCTGCCTCTGCCTCTACCCTGCTCTTCCATTTCCCCTTCTTCCTTTCCCAGCCTAACTCCTGGGCCTTCAATACCCTTCTTCTCCCCTTCCCCCACAATCTCCAACAACTCCACTAACCACCTTCAATGTCAACACTGCAAACCTATTACTTACTACCCCAGCAGTGGTGCCCATCTCCTCCTTCCCCCTGCCCTGAGCCTTCCCTCCACTTACTGCCCCTCTGCTCTCCTCACCCTACCCCCACCCCCACATCCTCATGGGATTTAGCCCTGATGTTCCTCCTCTGCTTCTACCAGCTACTCTTCTCCGAGATCCCTCCTGCTCCAGCCCTCTCATCACCCTCTCCAGCTCCCTCCAGAGCCCCTGTACCTCCTCTTCCAGTCTCCTTAGCCTGTAACAAATTGGACAGCCTCCCAGGCCCATAGTATATTCATCCAAACAGCCGCCCCACAACTGTTGCACCCCGCTATCCTCCCTATGCCTGCCCTCCTCACTCTATGGTGCCCACCATTCCATCCACTATTCCAATGTCTTCTGGCCACTCTTATTCATGCCCCTCTACCCCCTAGTGCAATCCCCCCATAATGCCCCATTTTCCTTCCCACCATTATTCACACTTAACGTAAACATAACCTCAGTTCCTTATCACACAGTTTGAACAGCAATAGCTGGATATCATATGTGACACTACTAGTTTGCTTCTGAGTCCTTCTTTACCCCATTCTCCCTAGCTTGCTAGCTCAGAAACTCTAGTTAACACATTTATACATGACCTTGCCAGTTTGAACTTTAGACTTTCATCTTAAAATATGCAGTTACACTTCCTTAACCCAAACATGTCAGTTTGACTTTCAAACTTGCAACTTTAAAACTTTAAAATCCAACTAGTAAAAGCTTGAGCATCTGAACTTTTCACCAACTGACTATTGGCTTTAAGAGTTAGTTCATATAGACAGTTTGTGGCTCCCCAAGCTTCTCTCACAGCCTCCAAGCCCAACCCCCAGTGGCTTTCCAGTATTTAAGAACAGTCCTCCAGTTAAAGAAAAATTTGAGCTACTCCCAAACCAACAGCAAACTCACAAAAAATCAGTTACAGAGTAAAATTCACCCTCCTACCTCTCTCCACAACAAGCAGGATGAGGAGACAAACTGGCTCTGTGAACACTTAAATAGAGATTCAAACTGAATTCCAAACAAACTTGATTGGCTGATCTATCTTTGGGCAAAGACACCCTTCCCCCAGCCATCCAGCAACAGTCCTCCAGGAAATCAGTTACAGAGCTAAAGATAGATTCATCTCGGATTACAAGACTTTGAGCCAGTGGCTCTTTTACAAAGATTCCACATCACTGAGTGAACAAAAGACAAAATATACACTATATAAAAAATGTACATTTCATGGTCAACTTAGAAGACACAACATAATCATAAATAATTGTAGCAATCAGATAAGGTGATTATAGTACAGTTCCATATAGAACAATAGAGAGATCAAGAGCAGCCAATTTGGCCTTGTTGATTGATGAGGGAGGGAGGGAGAGAGCGAGGGAAGGAGGGGGTGAAAAGGCAAGGGTAAGAAAGGCAGAAGTGAGGGGAAGGGTAGTGAAGGAAATGAAAGGAACAAAGAACAGATGATGCAGGATAAGATGGGGGTGAAGGAGAAAGAGGGGGGACCACTTGGAAAGTGCTAAAGCTGTAGAGAACTTAGGAGAGGCTAAAGCTCAAGGTTGGGCAGTCTGGATATAGGCAGTGCGGGGGGAGAATGGTTTAAGGATAGATAGTCACAGCTGCTTAGTGCAACAGGGATATGATGTAGGCAACGCTTGAAAGGGTCCAACTCAGTACAGTACAGATGGGACTGCATGACCTTAGGAGAGGCGAAGGCACAAAGTGGGGCAGCCTAGAACATAAGAACATTTAGTGCTAAGGAATGTTTCTATCCAGTTAGTTCAATGATTTTATAGTTTGTATGTCCGAAAATAGCTCTAACATTATTAAGAACATCAGTAAACCTTTTCAGAGCAAGGGTAAATCTCAATGTAAAAATCATAGTGATATATGAAATTCATAGCAGTTAGAGGTGTGCTTCATCCCCTGGTATTCTACGTGAGGAGAAATGGCTAGAAAGGTCCTTGCCCCCCATTGGTGTTCCTGATAGGGAGAATAACTGGTGCAAATCTTAAATGGGGCCCCCCTTGTGATAGTCTGTCCACTATTTGCCTCATCTTGTGCATTTGAGGGAGGCCCTGTCATTCGTATCAGAAAGATCAGAGACCCAGTACAGCCTGCCTTTTACAGACGATGTTCCAAGTTCCAGCAGATCGGAGAGGAGTCGAGAGCTATGCCTACTTACAGCCTCAGATCATTGAATGCTGGAGACTGGGACAGGCCACAAGTGACTAGAAAGAGGAGATCACCAGCAAGGATGGGGATGAACCAGAAAAGTCATCGAGACTCTTGTAGAAACCAACACACTGCTATGGTACACAGTCAGGGGTATCACCAGGCACTGACTTGGTATAGAAGCGTACAAAGTTTTAAAGACTATTGTACATGCAGGAGGGGAGGGAGACAAAGAGCTGAAGTGTCATCTGTCTGCACTAATGGTACACAGTCCTTTCATTTGGTCACTATTTCAATAAAAAATCTAAGTCTACTTTCTTTTTGTTTTTGGGATGAGCGTGGGGGTTCTGGAAAGGAAGCGGGGTACAAAGGTAAGGCCAAGCAGTTTGTATTCATTTTGGGGGGGAGAGACAGAGTGACAGAGAGAACGAGAGAGAGAGAGAGAGAGAGAAAGATGAGCTACTGGAGTATTTGACAAGGTTCAAGGTATTTTATTTTTATCGGTACTTGAACCCTCTCTTCTTGTCTCTCTCTTTTGCCATTAGCCTTGACTTCAGCTCCTAGTCCCAATCCCTCTGCGGTTACTGGTCCAAGACAGTAAGATCTGTGCATGACAGGTTGCTGCTGGCCATGGTCACCACTGTCCTAAGCCACCTCATGAAGGAGATGAGGCAAGTAGTGGGTAGAATATCATGGGGGAGTTGCCATTTAAGAAGGAATGAGAGTAGGACTGCAACGACTGATGATTTGAGTATCATTATTTATAATTTAAACTACGCAATTATATACAATCAAAACATTTTATAAAACACCATGCAATTGTGTATATCTGTAATTCTATCTCAGGGTCAAGATTATTAAATGTTTAATTATCATTGTAACCCCCAAGGGGCACTACCCTTAGGGCTACTACCCCTGCCTGCCTCCACAGAGACCGGGTGAGGGGCCTAGATCCATTGGCGGGTGCCCCCACCCAGAGGTCGGGGTTAATACTGTCGATTGCCTCGGTCACAGCCCTCTGGATTACTGCAACCCCCTTTTTCCCCGCTAGTGGCTCACACTGGGTGCCAACAAGACTTTTCACCAATACACTTACCGCCCCGGGTAGTATCTCTCAGCTCACTCCAGGGACCCCCTGTAAAATAAGATACAGTTTTATCACAGTCACTATACAGCAGTTCAACAGGGATGCACAAACCAGCCAGGTGTAGTTGCAACACACAAATCTGACTTATTAAGGGGAGATAACAAGGATGGGGAATCAGGCTAATTGGTTTATCATTATACTTAATTACCTAGAGCTCTGTGCACAGGCCTATCCCACGAAATCACAGTCCTTGGGTACCCAAGCCCCACGTGGCTAGTCCAAACGTGGCAGCTGGTTGGGGCCCCAACACAGATAGACGCTGTAATCCTGAGCAAGTCAGCAGGGAAAGAAAGTTCGTTTAGGCAGTCAAAAGTACAGCAATACGACTGGAAAACCACTGATTGCACACTTAACAGGGAGCTACCCTGATTTAGTACTCACAACATCCAGCCAATCCCGGTTCTTCCAACACTAGCAGGACTGAGCCTGAACTTCACAAGTCTCTGTACACATTTATATGGTTATGTCAATCCAGGCAGAATCCTTCACTGGCGGCAGGATTAACTTGAACTCACAAGTCTCTTTACACATTTATATGGTTATCGCAATCCAGGCAGAATCCCTCACTGGCAGCAGGACTAACTGGAGCTCACAAGCCTCATAGTACACTTATATGGTAAACAGCAATAGCAAAAGTCCTTTAATTGCAGCAGGATTAACTTGAGCTACTCACACATTTATATGGTAAGCAGCAATAGCAGAGGGGTACCACACCAGGCAGCTGCTCCCAGGCTCTTCAGCTTTCACAGTCACTCCAGCTCTGCAATGGCAGCTTTGTTACTCCTCCTGCAGACTGAGCGCAATTCAGCAATGTTCTCCAGTCCTATTACAGGTCGAGCCTGGTGGGTAGCTGTACAGAGCACAGCCTCCTCTGACCACCCGCCGATGGATTTCAAAACGAACTCCTCACAGGAAAAACGGCCATTTTCTAGGGCCTCACGCTCCCACGTGAACACTTCCCAGCACAGAAGCACAGCCTCACCTCACTAGCCACAATGATTCTGACACTGGGCAACACCCAGCACTCCTCCTAGTTCGGGTGCAACCCATTGTCATTGGCTGGCCGAACCTGCCAGTCACTTCTCATGGCTCCCATTGGTGCAGAACGAGCGCCATAGTCCATAATGCCTTGTTCCCTCTAAACAGCTCCTCTATTGGTCAGTCAACTCTGTGGGATTCCAAAGTACTGATTGGTCCAATTTCACAGTTCGGGACTAAAATGGAGGAGGCAATCAAACTCTTTGTGCTGCAAAGCAAAACAGGTTAGAACAACTACGTTATCATTATCTTTACAACTTATTTTAAACAACCACCTACATCCTTTATTAGGGCTCCCCCTGCACTATTAGTGACAGCAGAAGGGAGCGCTACTCAGCAGTCCAGGCGGGAGTCGAGCATGACAACACTCAAACCCCCTCCCATTTTAACTAATCCCAACTGCAACAGGCAGCCCTTACAAGGACAGTATACGGATGCCTTAAAAAGCACTCAACGGACCCCCATTCCGGCAGCTTTATGCTGACTACCAACCAGTCATAGGACACATTAGGAACCCCCATTTGCAAGGGGGTTACATCATTTTCCTGTGAAACTCACTCACTGTGAATCAAGTCTTACTCTTAAACATAAAAAAACAGTGCAATACAATGTGTATGACATATTTAATCTTACTCTTAAAGTTAAGGGATCTGCAATTCATTTCAACGGTACTGTTAAAAATCTTACCCTTTCTTATTCCCTCATCTCACCCATTTTGAAGTTCTGACCTTGACATAGCTTAGTTTTCAGGATGAACAAATGAATGTATTTCCAGCATCTCATCAGTAAACCTTGCCATTTATTGATCTTGCCTGTCATCGACGCACAGGTCAGGAAGCATAGAGAAAACCCAGGAGCAGTTGTAAAATTCCACAAAACTGTTTGTTTGTAGTTGCTGTGACAACCCACCTCTCCCTCTGGGCTGGAACAGCTTTTAGAGAGGTGTCTGTCCTCAGGTATTCACTGCCACCAGCTGGACTGTCTTCCAGCACCCCCTTCAAGTTTACAAACTTGAATAATTAAATGTGCAATTGCACAAGTTAAAGTCTGCTAGTGTGTCTCTCTCGGGTGCTGGAAGCTATACAGAGTTTACCTTAGCCAGTGGAAACCAAATATTACCTTAGAAAAATGACATCACAGTCACAACTGTTGAGAAAATAAATAGCTTTTTACTTTATAGAAAGTGCACTGAGCATTTACAGGATATATATTTGCAACACACGAGAATAACACTAATACAGGAAAAGTAAACAAATGTTTTTAAATAACAGATGGCAAAAGAAAAGGCTATTACTGCAATATACTAGTATTAAACTTACCCTTCCCTGTCCTTACAAGAGACACTGGACCCTATGCTAACTGCCAGCTCCCATGGACATAGCTGAAAGGGTAGGCTCCAAGCTTAAGTTTCCTCCTCCAGCTTCAAGTGTAAGAGGAATCCACTTCTCTGCCTTTCAGAATGTTATATACTCTCTTGAGAATAGGTCATTCCTATTCTCCCTTTGAATGCACCAACCATCTAACATGTATGTATTTAATTGTCCCAATCAAACTGAACACCTATCAGTGACCAATTATATTCCCTTTAACCCTTAAGTTTATATTTGAATGAACCAATCCCATCAAACTGGCCTGTGTGTGTAGAGATGTCCACTCAAGATTTATGACCCAACTCTTATCTAGCAACTAGGGAGGACTGAGAATTCCAGCTTGTGGAACTTCTCAGCTTGCATGATTTTTTTTTCCAGACTGCTAAAAAAATAAGGCACCTACAGAATCCACCATTAACTCCTTCCTTACCATTTCTGTCACATCTCCCCTCCTCCAGATAATGAAGGTATGTCCCTTGGGCCACCCCAAGTGACACAGCTGTTCATGCAACTACTGGGAAGTGCCCAAAGTATCCAGCTACGCCATTAGCCCTGTCTAGAGAGCCCATCCCCATTTGCATTTTGTTTGCCACTGCAATGCTGAATGGTCATGTTGTATGCCTGCAGTACCAAACTCCAATGTAGTAGTTTTCCATTTTGCTCACTTGACCTATGAAGCCAAATCAGGGGATTATGATCTGTGACCACAGTAAATTCTTTCCCATATAGGTAAGGCTGCAGCTTCTGAAGGGCCCACACTATTCCCAAGCATTCCTTCTCAATTGTGGCATATGCCTTCTCTCTGGGCAAAGGCCTCCAGCTGAGGTACACAACTGGGTGCTCCTCCCCCTGCTGGATAATTTGGCTCAGCATAGCCCCCAGCCCATGATCTGAGGCATCCACATGACCATAAACTTTAGACTATAGTTGGGGCTGGCCACTATAGCTGGGTTGCCTAATGCATTCTTTAGCTCCTGGAAAGCGACCTCACAGCCTTCTGACCACTTCATTGTAGTATGCTTTCCCTTCTTGGTAGGGTCTGTCAGGGGCTTAGCCAGATTGCTATAGCGAGGAACAAACCTTCGGTAGTACACTGCTGTCTCTAGAAATGCCCTGACCTGTTTCTTTGTAGTAGGAGTAGGCCAGGCCAGAATGGCATCGATCTTGGCAGGCTCTGGGCGGGATGTGTTCACTACTCACCCGGTGCCCAAGGTAGGACACTTCTGCCATACCTGTCTGGCACTTTTCTGCCTTAACAGTCAGACCTGCATTCTTTAGCCTGTGGGACACATCCCGTACATTCTTGATGTGCTCATCCCAGGCCTGGCTGTATATGGCTATATCATTCATATATGCCAATGCAAACTCACCTACCCCAGACAGAATGCGATTCACAAGCCGTCGAAAGGGTGTAGGTGCATTCTTTATTCCAAATGGCATTACCTTGAATTTGTATAAACCAAATGAAGTGACAAAAGCTGATCTCTCTCTGGCTGCAGGGGTCAGAGGTACCTGCCAATAGCCCTTTGTTAGGTCTATTGTTGCCAAATACTTGTCTCCCCCCAGTCGCTCCAGGGTCTCATCTGTTCTGGGCATGGGATAGGTGTCAGACTCCATGCAACTATTAAGCTTCCGGTAGTCAACACAGAATTGTGTGGTGCCATCCCTTTTGGGGATCAATACCACGGGTGATGCCCAGGGGCTATTAGATTCCTAGATTACTCCAAGTTCCAGCATCTCCATGAGCTCCTCTTTCACAGTCTGCTTAACGTGCTCAGGTACCCAGTAGGGGGACTGTTTTGGGGGAACCTGGGTCCCTGTATCCACATGGTGCTTTGCCATTGAGGTGTACCCCAGTTTCCTTGTGAACATGTCCCCAAATTCTCTCAGCATACTCCTAATTTCTTGCACCTGGGCTGGTGTCAGCTGTTCCAAGAGGGTAAGATTATCCACAGAGGATACAATTCTGGCCTCCCCAAGCAGGTCCCCCAGTGGATCCATCTCAGTTTCTTCCTCTGGGGCACTGCATACAGCGAGGACCAATTCCTCCCTGTCATGGTAGGGCTTCAGCATGTTAACATGATACACCTTTCGCCTGCATCTCCTGTCCAGTATCTCTAGCATGTAATTGACATCACTAACCTTTGGAACAATGGAGAATGGCCCTTCCCATGCTGCCTCTAATTTATTCTGTCAGACAGGGATGAGTGCCATCACTCGCTGTCCCAACTCATATTCTCTGGCTTGGGCCCTGCGGTCATACCAAACTTTCTGATGCTGTTGTGCAGTGGCCAAGTGCTCCTGAGCAAACTCCATGAGCTCCTTAATGTGGCTCCTGAAGTTCAGGACATACTCCACAACAGACTCCCTTTGGGAGGCACAGTCACCCTCCTATTCATCCTGAATCAAATCTAGGGTCCCCTGCACCCTATGACCAAATAGGAGCTCGAAAGGTGAGAACCTTGTGGACTCCTGTGGGACTTCCCTATATGCAAATAGGAGATGAGGCAAATATTTGTCCCAGTCCCTCTTATGCTGGTCAGCAAAAGTCCTTAGCATGGTCTTAAGCGTTGAATTAAATCACTCCACCAGAACATTAGCTTGGAGATGGTATGGGGAGGTTTTGAGCTGCTTTATCCCACATTTTCCCCACAAACTACTCATTAACCCTGACATGAAACTGGCACCCCAATCTGACAGGATCTCCTGGGGAAAGCCCACCCGGCTAAATATTCTTAACAGTGCATCTGCCACTGGTTCTGCCTCAGAGGATGATAGGGCAACTGCTTCTGGGTATCTTGTGGCATAGTCAACAACTACCAGGATATGCCACTTGCCAGTGCAACTTGGGGTGCTCAATGGCCCCACTATGTCCACAGCTACCCTCTTGAAGGGTTCATCAATACTGGGCAGGGGCACC
Source organism: Neoceratodus forsteri (assembly GCA_016271365.2). Lineage (NCBI taxonomy): Eukaryota > Metazoa > Chordata > Ceratodontiformes > Ceratodontidae > Neoceratodus > Neoceratodus forsteri. Next base: position 501,589,948 of record CM057455.1, read on the forward strand.
AAAGCTGCCATGGCCTTGTCCCCCATTTTCCCTACCCGCTGGCACTGTGGACAAGTCCTACAATAATCTGCCACATCCTTGACAATACCAGGCCAGAAGAAATTGTTGGTCAGCCACTTTTTCATGCACCTCACCCCCAAGTGTCCTGAAAAAGGGATATCATGGGCAAGGGCCAAAAGCTGCTGATGGTGAACCTTAGGGACTACCAGCTGCTGGAGTACCTCACCGTCTAGCCCTTCCTCTGTTGTACATTCTCTGTGCAACATCCCATTTTCCCAGTAAATGGACTCTTTACCCCTCTGAGGATGCTCAGCCATATGAGCTATTTCCCTCAGTTTTTGAAGGTAGTGTCAGTTCGCTGTGCTGCTGTCAGCTTCCCTCGTCTGACCCTTCCCAGTGCCCCTTCAGAAAGAAGTCCTGTGGGCTCCTCTATTTGTGACTGGGGTTCTGGACTGCTGTTTCTAGCCAGCCCCTCCCCTGTGCTAGCCACTTCCTCAGCTGCTGAGGGAAGGGCTGGGCCACCTTGAGTCACCCCCTCTTCACCCTCAGAAGCTTGCCCTTTTTCCTGACAAGTTACAACACACACCAGTTTTTTTCTGTGGTCAAAATCATTCCCCCAATCACATTTACAGGGAGGTCCTTTACAACCCCCCACCTCCTTTTCTCCATGGCCACCCTCCCAGCTCAGGAAGACTCTAGCCATTGGTATTTGGACTGCTGGCCCTGTGAATGCCCATACCATGGAGTATTTTCCAGGAACCATCTGCTCTGCCTGGATGAGATCCTGCCTCACCAGGGAGATGTAAGCACCTGTGTCCCCCAGTCCCTGTGTTACTGTTCCATTAACAACAATGGGATGCAGATCCTCATTAGAGGAGAGTGGTTCTTCAGGCTGGACACACTCCACAAGCACACCCATCCTATTTTGTTCACCCCCTCCCCCATGCCACTTCCCCTTAACCAGTTTCTGAGGGCAGTTATATCTCAAGTGCCCCACCTGATTGCAAATATGACATTTCTTGGGTCCTGTCTCTTGAGTCCCTTTAGAACCAGAGGGTTCTACTTTGGGCTCAGGTGCAGGCTGGTTTCCTTTGAGCTTCCCCCCATGGGATCACTTATAACCATGTGCTGCCCCCCACCATTAAACTTATGTGTGTGTATGGCCGGCTAGACAGATGCATGTCAGCTCTAGCTGCCACCTCTTTTGAGAAGCTGCATGCCTGGTCTAGGAGCCATGCATGCATATCCTCAGGTACAATTTTAAGAAATTGTTCTTTCACCAACACATCTTTGATTAGGTCCACAGTGTTTGCTGTAGCCCCCTCCACCCACCTATCAAGGTAAGTACACAGTTGAACCTACAGTTCGGCATATCTGTCTTCTGAGATTTTCTTTAACTCCGTAAATTTCCTACTATAAGCCTCAGGAGTTAATTCAAAATGTTTCAGACTTTATCATAATCAGCATAGTCTTCATTACTCATTTTATAAAATGCATGCAAAGCCCTCCCCGTAAGTAAGGGCGTGAGATAAGTTGACCACAAAGCCTTAGTCAATTGGAATTGGTGACATGCTCTCTCAAATGACCTTAAAAATAAATCAAGGTCATCTCCCTCTTTAAACTGAAGGAACAATTTAGAATTCATTTTGGCTTCCTGAGGTAAACTCACTCCACCATTACGCACGGTTTGCTGGCTGCGCAGGGTCATCATCTCCTTCTCATGCTGTCTTTCTCTTTCTCTTTCTTCATGTTCTTTTTCTTTTTCCTGACTTTTTTCTCTCTGTCTTGGCATTCACTTTCTCTTTCTTCGCGTTCTTTCTCTGTCTGCCAGTCTCTTTTCCAGTTCTTTCTCTGCTTCCAATCTTTTTTCTTCCAGTTCTTTCTCTGCTTCCAGTCTTTTTGTCTCTGCTTCCCATCTTTTTGTTTCTGCTTCCAACCTTCTTGCTTCTGCTTCAGCATCCAGTCTTTTTGCCTCCAGCACCTTGTCTTGCAGCAACAGCTGCAGTCGCAGTGCATCAAGCTGGTTTGAGGAGTCTGTTACATCAGTTCCTGACTCACCCCCAGAGACTGTCTGATTCTGGTCATGTGCTACGAGGGCAGCTATGAGGTCTGCCCTTTTCTTGTGTTTTAGACCTTCAAGCTGAATCCCCTTTTCCTGGCACCTTTTACAAAGCTGTTGCACAGTAAGTGAGTCATACTCCATGGAGCTCATTCTCTTAACTTACTCTATACTGTGCTAACTAGAAACAAATAAAACTGTTGTACAAGTGTATTCCCTTATATATCCTGTTTTACATTGCTAAGGTAACTGTTCCACTTGTAAACTTTGTATCTCAGCGTGCTACGCAGGCTGCTATCATCATCCCACCGCTCTCACCAATTGTGACAAACCACCTCTCCCTCTGGGCTGGAAAAGCTTTTAGAGAGGTGTCTGTCCTCAGGTATTCACTGCCACCATCTGGACTGTCTTCCAGCACCCCCTTCAAGTTTACAAACTTGAATCATTAAATGTGCAATTGCACAAGTTAAAGTCTGGTAGTGTGTCTCTCTCAGGTGGTGGATGCTACACAGAGTTTACATCAGCTAGTGGAACCAAATATTACCTTAGAAAAATGACATCACAGTCACAACTGTTGAGCAAATAAATAGCTTTTTACTTAACAGAAAGTGCACTGAGCATTTAAAGGCTATATGTTTACAACACAAGAGAATAACACTAATACAGGAAAAGTAAACTAATGTTTTTAAATAACAGATGGCAAAGGAAAAAGGCTATTACTGCAATATGCTAGTATTAAACTTACCCTTCCCTGTCCTCTCAAAAGACACTGGACCCTATGCTAACTGCCAGCTCCCATGGACATAGCTAAAAGGGTAGGCTCCAAGCTTATGTTTCCCCCTCCAATTTCAAGTGTAAGAGGAACCCACTTCTCTGTCTTTCAGAATGTTATATACTCTCTCTTGAGAATAGGTCATTCCTATTCTCCCTTGGAATGCATCAACCTTCTAACATGTATGTATTTAATTGTCCAAATCAGACTGGATACCTATCAGTGACCAATTATATTCCCTTTTACCCTTAAGTTTACATTTGAGTGAACCAATCCCATCTAACTGGCCTGTGTGTGTGGAGATGCCCATTTGAGATTTATTACCCAGATTGTATCTAGCAGCTAGAGAGGACTGAGAATTCCAGCTTGTGGAACTTCTTAACTTGCATGAGTGTTTTTTTTTCCAGACTGCTAAAAAAATAAGGCACCTACAGAGTCCACCATTAACTTCTTCCTTACCATTTCTGTCACAGTTGCAGTAACATAAAATAAAATAAACCTGTTCAGAATATCTATATACAGAAGCAAAATAAAGTATTTTGTAATCTCACTTACAGCTCGGGTTAGCTGTTGTTATAACTCTTTTCAACCCCATCCTTTGCAAGCATTCTGTCCTTTGTAAATTTCTGGAGCTGCTAGAACATTGAGAACTTCCTGAGGTTCCCACAACAACTGCAAAAGGCTCAGGCATTTGCACACAAGTAACCTCTAGCTTTTTACAGTTATCTCAAATTATAAATATATATATATTTCAACAGTAATGCAATTTTCTAAATAAAAGTGATCCCAATATCAGCTACATATCCATACATTGAGTCTCATATAGTTTATATTAGCAGATATAGATATGCAAGGAAGAAAGACAGCAAGAGAAAACTGGGAGACAGTGAGAGACAAAGGATTGCGAGACTGGTCGGGTTGATCAAATTCGAGGTCTCACAGGAAAACTTGGTTGCACAACCAGACAGAAGAGACAAGAAAGAATACAGATCCTTGTATTTAAACACTTTCTCCAACAAATGGGACAGGGTCCTATTCTACCCTGTCACATTGCCTTATTTATCAATACCAGAAATGTTTGATACTGAGACAACATACAAATACCTAGGTGTATGGCTGGACCCCTATTTGACTTTTTCATCCCACATAGAAACCATCACCTCAAATCTATGCCCCATACATGGTATGCTCTACCACAATGGAGAAGCCTTCCCTTTGCAAGTCAGAGGCGAAATCCTAACCAAGATGATCACGTCCACTTTCTACTATGCTGACATGGTTTACAGCACTCCGTCTGCCTCATCGTTATCCAGACTAGACACCCTTCTAAATGTATTTTGTCACTTCACCACTAACTCCACTCTCAGAACACACCACTGTTCCCTTTACGACTCTGCCAGTTTTACATCCCTCTCCCATCCCCATTACATCCACTCTGTTGCACTTATTGCCAAATACTGGTTCAACCAGCTGCCTTCCTACATCTCAGAGTGTCTGTTCCCAGCTAATCTATCCCCATATGGCTAATGTCCAGGGATTCTCGGACCTTCTTGTTCCCCCTACCTTCCTCCACATATGGCAAATCCATCTTCTCCTACAGGCCTCCCTTTCATTAGAATAAACTCTCCCCCCTCCTAAGAAACTCACCCTCTTTTGACTCTATCAAACAGCAATTTCGCACACTACCACCCCCTACTTGCTCCTGCCACTCCAGCACCCAATCACCTTACTAATGTTTTTGCACTCACTACTCATATGTTTATTCTACTACAATTTGTTGACTGCATCTCTTCCCCATTTGTAAATAACATGTAACCCCCCCTACAAACTGGGGTTCCTGAAAGTCTTCCTTGGGTGTGCCTAAATGCCCACTGCCAGGCTGGTATCCTGTGTCTTAGTGCTTTAAAAGTGTCTGTGTGAAGAGTGCCTTAATGCCTCTGTGCTCTGTCTCTTTAAGAGCTGCCAATAATGTGGTGCTTATTTAATCTGGGAGGGGGCTGAGTGTTTCTGTGTTTGAGTTCTGCCCAGACTGCCAGATAATCGCTCCGTTCTGCCATCAATAGTTGCGCAGAGGGAGCTCTGTTAGAAGCTGTACTTAATGTGCTGATGATCTATTAGCATGGCAATAGTATTGCAGTTTGTTTAACCTGCCTTCTTTGCAGCATGGACTTTATATATTGCACCACCATTTTGGTTTTGGACTGCCAGTCAACACCAATCAGTACTATCGGGGACTCTAAAATGGAGCCTGTCCTCAGAGGTCCTGTGGGAGCAAATTTCTGTAGGAATTGTAGTTTTTACATGTTGGCACCAAAACAGACCTGGAGGGGGAGCCCTTACTTTGACAGACAGATGGATCAACCAACCAGAACCTTTTGGACCGAAGGGAAATTCCCAAGCTGCCCGCTGCAATCGGTCAGTCTGGAGTTAGAGTTTGCAGAGTAAACAGCTTGAGTGATTCAAGCAGCAGCTCCTGCGTAGTTTGCGTGGGAGACTAGTGGAAAGGCTGAATCTGGCCTGTCTGCCTGCAGTCCCTTGAGAGGGAATCCTTTGAAAGGCTTAATACTCCAGACTGTATCCGAATTGAGTGTGAGAAAAGTCACTGAAGTGTGAACAGGCTTAAACCTGAAGAAGACTGAAGATTTGCTGTATGCGATCGGCCTGTCAGGACATCCATTCACCACAGAACTCCCGGTTTTGCTCAGAGACACTGATATTGCTGCCAGACTGCTATCCGCTTTGTGGTATGGTGACTGCTTTACTGTAAATGTGCTGTGTACTGTTAGTGGGTCGCGATTTGGTTCCCCACTGGTTAATTGTGCCACGCTTGCTGGAAGCTGCATCCAGCCTTCCCAGACTGATTTCTGAACTGTTATACCTGGCCTGGGCCCTGCCACACTGGCCCAGCCAGCTACTTCAGGTGCAGAGAACACTATTGATGAGAGACTCACCCAGGGATCAGCCCCCGCTCAACCTCTCGAACAGAAATGACACTTCGGTGATTTGTGTGGGCTCTTCTTCTCCTGGCATACCAGTTGTCAACCTGCAGTCTCCATTTCATCCCTCCTGTGTCTTGCATTGGGTAGCATGACTAACAATCAGGGTAACTCCCTGCAACAACAGCTAAATCTCAAGTGTTGTCATCTGATTGCATTGTTGTTTTTTCCTTTCATGAACTGAGCCTTCAGGCTCTGGATTACAAATTATGTGCGGTTGTGCATGCTTTTTCTTTCCATCACAGGTCCCCAACCAGCTGCGACGCCGGCCTATCCCGGACAACGTTCCAGGCTAGCCCACCTTACTTCCAACTGGGTACCCAGAGTGTGTGACTGTGTAGGGACTAAAAGTGCATGCATAATTACCTGACTAGAACAGTTTTTGAATCAATCAACCTGATTACGCCCCTCCCTTGTTCAATTCCCCTGAATAAATCAGATCTCTGTTTGCATTTAATCTAACTGTGGTTCCAGTTTGTACCAAAAGCACTGTACTGTTGTTATTTGCTGTGCCTAACCTTGTTTTACACGGGGGGATCTCCAGGGTCAAACTGGTGGAATCAGCCCTGATGGTAAGTGCAAACAGTGTGGGGAATTGTATGCTGAATAGGGGCTACTGTGAAAGTGTTTGTTGCATATTGTCTAGGCCACTAGAGGGGAAAAAGGGGGGTTACAGTGTCCCAGAGGGCTGTACCCAGGTTAACCTTGTTACTAACAGCCCTGTCCTCTGGGTGGAGGCACCTGTTTCAGTACCAAGGCCCCTTAACCTGCAACTACCCAAGCAGGCAGAGGTTACAACACTATGTATTGTATTAATTAATTTGTATTATAAATCCATAAATCCTGCCAAGCTGTGCTTCTGTGATTCTGCACAAATGTTTCTCCACTGATTGTCCTACCTCTAACAAATTATGCTTGTGACATGATTGTAATATGCTTGTTCTTTGCTTCTACTGTTGTGTTAAGCCTGTACCCTCTTCCCTCGGGACACACCTGGAAATGAGCTCTGGCTCAGTGTGCCTTTCCTGGTTACCAAATATTTAAATAAAATAAAAAAAAAAAAATGATTCCTTCCAACAATCACTTGCTTTGCAATACAATCTCTACAGTTCATGACTTCTCTAGAAAACCACCAACTTAACTTCTGCACCACCCAGAACCTAGCCCCTTTCAGAGATAGGTCTCTATCCTACCCCAAAAAACTCCCACATGCTGGTTCATACTGCTTGACAGGATAAAATAATAACATCCAGACTGTAATTGCACATGTGTGTGTATGTTGGCGGTGCTTTGAAGAAGTGTAAATCATAACATTTCCCACACAAGAAAATTATTGTTTCTGGGCCAATTAGTAATTATTTTCTCTAAGTGATCAAAACTCCACTGCCATCACTGCTTCCTTGAACTGGCTGCCGTATGAATCTAAATTGAGGTATATCACCCAATGTTTCATCCACAAGCTTGTGCATAAGTTTACCCCGCTTTGCCTTACTGATATAATCCATCTAAGACTTGACCTTGTGCAATACGGTCAGCCTCCCTCTCCCTTCTTGTTAAGCCCAAGGCAAGATTAGCTGCCGTCCGCAAGTCTTTCTCAGTTGCAGCGGTGTCCGACTGAAACTCCATTCCCCCCCCTTCACCTTATCATGCTCCTCTCTTCCTAAGTTCTAATCCTTCCTACTTTCCTCCCTCTTTGCCTCTGCAGGCTGCACCTGCTTTTGTTGAGGACCACTCTTCTCTTTTCCTGTCCTATATCCTCTCCTGTTCCTGCTTCCTGCCCCTCCTTCTGCTTCCTTCCCCCTCACTTTGGTTCTCCTCCCTTAGCTTCCCCCCTTGCACCAAGTTCAATTTCCTGTCTTTGGATTCCACTGACTCTGCCATACCTGATGCCATCTTGCTACCTGACACTGCCTAGTATTAATCTTTGTGGATTTGCTAGAAGTTTCTTTCTTTCTCTGTTTTGTTGACTGCCTACAACCTGTAACTGACTCGCCAACATGTTATCTCCAACATGTAAATATTTCTGTTATTTTTTCTCTAAGTTAATGTTTCTGACTGTAATGTTTACCCTTTCTGTATATCACTGTAACTGTATTTACTTGCTGATTTTGCACTGTACTGTACTGTTTTTTGCTGCTCTCCCAGGTCAACCCTGAAAAGGGACTGTAATTGTCTCAGTGAACTTACCCAGTTACCAAAACTCAATAAATAAATAAAACTTAGACTAATGTTATTTTTTCATACTGACTATTTTTCATTCACTTTGTAGCATTTTTGTTAGGTTATGTATGAAATGCCAGCAGAAACAGGCCTCACAGTCGATCAAGTCTGCTCGTTTGTGCAGCTAGCCCCTCAACTTGCAGCTGCCCCACCCTCCCTGCCTCACAACAACCCCCCCTCACTCTGTCCCACCCCTTCTTAAATCCGCCCACCATTCTACAGGATACCACTTCTTCGAGCAGAGTATTCCACTTGTCTACCTCCCTTTCCATGAAAAGGTGTCTCTTGATTTCCCTTCTGAATCTTCCCCCCTCCAATCTCAGTCAATGCTGTCTCGTGTCCCTCCCCCTTTTGATCTGGAAAATCTCTTCTGTATTAATCTTGTTTATTCCCTTTAAGTATTTAAAAGTTTCAGTCATACCCCCCCATCCCGCCTCTCCTCCAGGGAAAACATGTTCAACTCTCCCATCCTCTCCTCATAGGATTTTCCCTCCATTCCCTTAATCATCTTCATTGCCCTACACTGCACCTGCTCCAACAATCTGATGTCCTTCTTCAGGAATGGATGCCAGTACTGAATGCAGAATTCCAGGTGCAGCCTAACCAGTGACCTGTACATGGGGAGGATCACATCCCTGTTCCTGGAGGAGATTCCCCACACTATGCACCCCAGCATCTTGTCTGCCTTTGTAGCTGCCTTCCTGTACTGAGCTGAGTGGTTCATACTACCCATAATAAGCACCCCTAGATCCTTTTCCCCCGTGGTGCATTTCAACTATATCCCTCCCAGCTGAAATTTTCTCCCCTGGTTCCTAGCTCAAAAGTGCAGGACCTTGCACTTCCTGGCATTGAACCTCATCTGCCATGTTTCCAACCACTCCTGTAGTTTGGTCAGGTCATCCTGCAGTCCCCTCCACCCCTCCATGTCATCTACCACAGCTCCCATCTTGGTATTGTCTGTGAACAGACTGATCTTACTGTGGACCCTTTGTGAGATATTGGCTATGAATATCCCAAACAGTACTGGTCCCAGTATTGAACCCTGCAGCACCCTGCTCACGACATCCCTTGGCGATGAGAGTTCCCCACCACCACCACTACCCTTTGCTGCCTATCCCTCAGCCAGTTGGTGATCCAGTTGACCATTTTTGTTCACACCCTTGTGTATTCCAGTTTTCCCCCCAGCCTCCCATGTGACAAAGAATCAAAGGCCTTGCTGAAGTCCAAACACAGGATGTCCACTGCATGGCCCTTGTCCAGCTCCCTGGTCACCCAGTCATAGAACCCAACTAGGTTCGTCTGACAGAATCTCCCCAAGACAAACCCATGCTGATGACCGTCTTGGAGACCATTGTCTTCCAAAAAGGTCACCAGCCTCTCTTTTAGGATTGTCTCCATGAGCTTCCCCATGATTGAAATGAGGCTCACTGGTCTGTAGTTGCCTGGTTCATCCTTTGGGCCACTTTAATGAATGGGCACCACATGGGCCATGCTCCAGTCTTGTGGCACACATCCTATGTCCAGTGATGTACTGAACAGGTTCGCCAGTGGTCCTACCAAGATCTCCGCTAACTCCCTAAGCACCCTAGGGTGAATGCCATCTGGTCCCGGCATCTTGTCCACCCTCAACACCCTTAGTCCTTCCAGAACCCTGTCCTCTGTAATCCTGATATCAGTCACCCCCTCCCCCTGCCCACTCCACCTATCCCATGAGGTATCAGCCCCCCTTATTCCTCCGTGAACACAGAGCAGAAGTAATCATTCAGTGCCTCTGACTGGTCCCCCACCTTCTCTACCCACCCTAAGTCCTTCTTAATCTTCACAATCTGGTCTTTGTTTCTCCTTCTCTCTCTCCAACATCTCTGAAGAAGTCATTTTCCCCGTCCTTAATTCCCTATGCCAGTTTCAGCTCCCTGGATGCCTTGGCCACCCTGACTAACCTGGTAATCTCCCTGGACTAGCCTGGTAACCTCCCTGGACTTCTTCTATATAGGTTTCATGCTACTTTTTAGGGACTGTAAGAAAACATTTCTTCAAGTTTCAGTAACTGATCTGCAATGGGAATGGGGCACAGTTACAGTGAAGGCTGCACTTATGGCAAAGGGGAGTGATCATGGTAAAGGGGCGCAGTTGCGGTGAGAGGGGTCCCAGATTTCTCTTGAACCTAGGGCCCCAGGTTGTCTTAACCTGGCCCTGATCTGCCTGCCTCTACCTATGTTTTTGCAGTTTTCTTCACTGTAGTAGGAGAGAATTTTATTGGACACTATATAAGTGCTATTTGCATAAGTGCATTATTGATTTGATGTGTATTGTGTACAGGGGTCACGTGTACCTTTACATTTTGAGTCACTCAGCCACTGTGCCACATCTTTTTTAAAATGATGCAAATGTTTAAAATAGGGACACATTTGTGAGTCACCATACAGGCACCGTAACGTTAAGCTACGCTGACTCTTATTAGTTTTACCATGTTCTGCTTTTTTTAATTTGTTATGTATCTTTGAAACATGTGTTCCTGCCCTCTGTGGCCCTAATGCAAACTAGATGCTACATTTAAATGAAGCTATACTGGTGAGAAAAAAAAAATAACAGCTGTATAGACAGATACAGGACAATAAGGTACAAAGGATGCATTACAGGAAAACACCAATGGTTCATATTTTTGGAATGTGAGATATGACAGAACTTTCATTCCAAGAGTTGCAAGGAATGTAAACATGAAGCAATCACAATAATATATTTTAAAGGACTGGAGACGTTTCAAAATACTAAGTGAGAGTTTTAGTAGATGAATATTCAGTATCCTTATTCCAAGTAGAACTATTGGCAGGCCAGCAGTTATACTGTACAGAAGTCTGATGGCAAGCATACAGTACTACTTCAGTGTTCCCCTATCAGATTCTTTATCATATAGCCTGGTGCTGAACTAACTATTATCAGCTTCCTGGAAAATAAGAATTCCTTTTTGTTTTGATCAGAGGGCAGTTCCTGTTTGTTTTAGAGTAATGTGTGATTTATGTAGCATGCTGGACAGTAGGATTTATGGAGAACACCTGTGTTGTTGTTTTTTTTTTGGGGGGGGGGGTCCTGTTTGTTTTTTTGTTTGTTTTTTTAATTACATAAAAAATCTACAGCAATTTGGGTTTGTTACAGTGATGCCTGTGGAACTTTATGCACATAATGAAACTTTAGTATGTAATACACTATTATAGATCAAATAATCATATTAAACTGCCCCAAAAGGTCTGAAAATGTTCATGCCTCTTTAAATGACACTATGTACATTATGCAGGTACCTGGTCCAAAAGGAAAAAAGAAAATAAAAGGAATTGAAACACAGAAAAGTTAAGCATAAAGGTGTTTCCATAGCTACTAAAATAAGTTTTTATATATAAACATCTTTTAGGATTGGAAAAACTTATATTTTCAGACTGAAGATTGTTAACATTTCATAACAAGTGCTTCTTCAGTGTTCACATGACATACCACATTGACAGGAAAGGGCAGATTAAATGGTCTTTCTGTCAATCATGTGTCTAATGAGGTAACCACAAACCCACTCAAGCTGTCACACAGGCAGCCTGTCACACACAATTTAGGCCACATGCTGATGACTTTTGACCAGGAATCAACCTAAACATGGAAACAGTGTTTTTCATCCAAAATACATGAGAGATATCCATGTCACAAAAGTCTGTTGAACACACTTAAACTGTGCTTTGGTCTTGATTTTTTGAAACACAAAAATGCTAGCACTGAGTTTTCAATCCATTTGACTTGTCAAGTTCGATGTTCTAGTAATTCCAATCTCTTTAGACTGTGTTACAACTTCTTATCAGCTAACTTTAAGAAACATGGAATCTGTGGACAGGAAAAGGCCCGTTAGCCCATTATGTCTGCCCATTCTTACCTAACTAAAGCTAAATGAGAGAGACTAAGAGGAATACACAATTGAGTCTTTCTGATGGAGTTTTTAAATTGTGGGCCATATTATCAGTTTGTAGATGTTCATTCTATTTTCCCATAAGCCCTGTAAGCTGCATTGTTCTTTCATATCATTTGAAACTGACTGCTTGTCAGGAGTCAGTTGCAATTGGTAGATTCCGGGTGCTCACTACTTTCCTGGTCCTCCTGCTCTCATACCAACCAATCAGTTAGCTGCTTACATTTGACATTTAGACAGCTAAATATATGTGACCAGTTGCAAGGTGTAGCCTGAGGTTCAGTGGAGCAGCAGGCGACTCAGTGAGGGCTATATACAGTAAATAGTGCATCTCCCAGCCATCCCTAGGGGGCTTGTTTCTTTGCTCCCGATAGCCTCCTGTCCTCCTCTGGCAGTTCACCTCTCTCCTTCTGGACTCCTTCCCTAAGGTACCAATAGCCAATGGACTTGCCATGCTGCAGCAACTCTAGAGTTGGAACCCTCTTCAAGAGGTTCCTGTGCCCCTGGTAGCCAAAAAGGTAGCAGTTCCTTGGGAAAAGAATAAGGGAGCTCTAGCTTTGCAGTGAGCATGTGGTTCTGATTACAGGAGCTTCGCTAAGTTGTTCTAAACGTTCTAAAAAGTTGTTTTCATGTATCTTGAGAACAAGTTTTTCAGGTCTCAGTAAACACATGCTAACTGTGTATTATAATGTATTATAAAATTGGTCTGGAGTTTTCTGGGACCTGATAGGCTGAGAGGTACCTTTGGCCATGTGCTAATTAGCACATATTTTGCCAACCAGTGCCTCTTCAGCCACTCAGGACTCACCACAAGAGTGATCATGTTGCCAACATCGTAGATCTATGTGGCTGAACTGGACACAATGACTGTTACTTCAGACAACTTTTATACTGCACAACAGCACCACAGTATGGGGATCACTGGACACAGACATTTTTTTTTTTTGAAATTGAAATTTTTCTCCCCTTATCCTGCCAACCTGACCCTTTGGAGCCACCAATGAGACATCCTCCTGCCTCCCACTTTACCCACATCTGCCTTCTTGTCCCCCATGAAGCCTCAGATTACCCCCCCCCGGGTGGGGACGAGGTGCGACCCCTAACAACCTGTGCTACTTACAGTTTCATTGGTCCGGTGGTGGCAGGATGAGTGGGGGCACATTGGAGACACACTCCAGTTAGCCTGTGTTCCTGGTTCTGGCAGGTGTTATCCTTCATTTTCTCTGTGATGTCCACAGCGTGATCTGACTGCTTTTCCCCTATGGGGCTTGTAGTACTCCAAGTCCCTGCTCGGGGTCAGACAAGTTGCGGGCATTGGTCCCCCCTCCTCCCCGAGAGGGCAAGCTGTCATGGGACGCTCAAGCCACTCTCTCCCAGCTGGTCTTCCAATGACCCAAGTCCGCTCCCGAACCTGGGTTGCTGGTGTCGCAAGTGGAAATCCCACCACTGTGCTGGCGGGCCAGCACCCGGACACAAACATTTTTATGCCTTTCCTCTGATTTAAAAATAAAAATCTGACCTCTGCTGCTTCTGTAGAAAAAGTTGCCCAGTATTCACTGAGTGTCGCGTGTGCTGCCAGGACATGGCGTTACGTAAACAATCTCAGATAGTAGAGTAAATAATAATAATACTAATAATACAGATTCTTGTGCCTTTGGGGTCTGCCAAGAAACATTCTTAAACAAGCAAGAGTACTAATTAATGTTTATTATACTACTTGCACCAAGCATGTAACAAAGAAAATCACAAGGGAGATGGGTTTCTCACCACTAGCCTGAAGAATGTACATGATCTCCAGAATTGTAGGATCTCAGGTTTTCCAAGATCTAATTCTCTCTCCCCCAACTTTTCTGCTCTCTGCATGTAAAACTAGGTAACAGAAGACTAAATACTACAAATAACAGTATAGCAACAGAGATTACAACATAGTTACGGATATGAGAAACAATATGTATTGGTCCTAAGTCCTTCTCCATTGGATGAAGACTTTGGATACAGAATTACTAATGAGTATCATATGAGACAGAATATGCTGCTGTTTGCATTACAGCTTGGACAAAAGAAATGCTGACTGGTTCAAACTACATGTGGCATTTCTTGCATATGTATAATATATGACATAACAAAGGATTTCTCTCTGTCAGCTTGCTTAGACAAAGAGAAGTGCTGACAGGGCTCTATTACATGTGGCATATATGCCTGAGTGTAAAACGCACTCTATATATAATTATATGAGAATATAAGTATATAATAATCACTGATGATCTCTCAGAGTCATCTTATCAGTGATTAGGTAGATTATATATGGAATATATATGAAAGACAAACATAATCTAGATAAATCTATTATAGTGAGGTATAATGAATCATGCATGATAAACTTTAGCATATATTAGCAGCAAAGCACATTCCTGGCACTCATGCTTATGTGATGGGTGCCTATAGCTATATGTTAGTTCAAAATAGCAGTATTACAGTACAATAGACCAGGAATACAGTGTGAGGTGTACGTGGGACAATAGGGAGGCATAACCCAGGTGCAACAGTGGCTTTCAAATGACAGCAGTAACCTGCTCCTCCATGAAGTCTTCCAAACAGTATAGTTATTTGTGAAATAGATGGTATCAAATGTGTAATAATAATAATAATAATAATAAACTTGATTTACTTAAGCACCTTTCGAAATACCAAGGCGCTGTACAAAAATTAAAACCACAATAACACAATCAGTAAGAACAATAAAGAATAAAATAATGGGTCCATTCAATTATACATCACTGAAGGCCTGACGCCATAAAAAAGTTTTAAATGTCTGTTTAAATCCCCCCAAAGTCATGCACTCCTATAGCTGACAGGGTAGAGAATTCCAGAGGGTAGGAGCCATAAACATAAATGCACGGGCCCCAGAAGATTTCAAAGATACCCTCGGAATCTCCAGCAACCCTTCATCAGCTGAAATGAGCTGTTGCTCAGGGCAGTTGGGAACAAGAAGCTCTTTCAAGAAGTTGGGGTCAAGTCCATCTAGGGCTTTATAAGTCAGTAAACCAACTTTGAATTTGATCTGCCACCGAATCGGCAGCCAGTGCAGATTGTGCAGCACCAGAGTAATATGCAAAGAGCGAGAGATCCCCATCAACAGTCATGCTGCGGTTTTCTGCACTA
Source organism: Neoceratodus forsteri (assembly GCA_016271365.2). Classification (NCBI taxonomy): domain Eukaryota; kingdom Metazoa; phylum Chordata; order Ceratodontiformes; family Ceratodontidae; genus Neoceratodus; species Neoceratodus forsteri. The sequence continues at coordinate 501,605,100 of CM057455.1, forward strand.
GCTACAGGTGGCGAATATCAACCCCAGGTAGCCCTAAGTACAGGGAGTTGCAGTAGTCAAGGTGCAAGGTCACAAAGGCGTGGATCAACGTAGGCAGATCCCCGGATGGAACAAGGTGCTTGATCCTGGTTATGTTCCTAAGATGGTAAAAGGAAGACTTGACGATGGTCAACACTTGAGATCATAAGGTCAGTCCATCATCAAGCACCACCCCCAGATCTTGCACCCATTCAGAGGTAAGGATCTTGGAGCCCCCCAGATACAGTCCAGAGGGCTGATCAGCCCTCAACCCCTCTATCTAGTGACCCGGATCCACAACCATCACCTCAGTCTTTCCTGCATTCAACTTTAACCAGCTCAAATTCATCCAGTCCTGGATTTCAGTGAGGCAGTTGTTAAATATCGAGACAGCACTATTCTGGGCAGGTGCAAAAGACAGGTAGAGCTGGGTATCATCAGCATAGCAGTGAAACCTCAGCCCATACCATCTTACAATGTCTCTGAGGGGCAGCATATACACTGCAAACAACATGGGGGCCAGCACTGAGCCCTGACGAACCCCACATGCCAGAGAGAGAGAGAAAATGTGTCTGAAGAACAAATTCCAGACACAACTCTCTGCGTTCTGCCAGAGAGAAAAGATGTAAACCACCTGAGGATCATACATGTCAGGCCACAGATGGACCTCATGCACCCAAGCAGCACCCCATGGTCCACAGTGTCAAAGGCTAAAGAGAGATCAAGGAGCACCAGAATAAAATGGCTTCTCCGATCTCTTGCCATGAGGAGATCATTGAGCACCTGAACCAGTGCAGTCTCAGTACTGTGCTTCTTCTGAAAACCAGACTGGAGAGGCTTGTAGATGTTATGGATGGTCAGGTGGTTCTCCAGCTATACTGCCACTACTTTCTCAATAACCTTCCCTATAAAGGGAAGATTCAAGATTGGTCTGCAGTTGGCCAGAGTGTCTGGGTCCAGAGAAGCTTTCTTCAGGAGGGGTGTTACCACCGCCTCCTTCAGGGAGCTTGGAAACTCACCCGAATCAAGGGAGCACCGGACTATCTGAGCCAGGACTGGGCCGATAATATCACAACAACCCATGATCAGGGAAGTTGGGTCCTGATCCAAACTACAGCATGTAGGGTGCATGCCCTAGACAATCCGCAAGCCATCAACGAACTCCGGACGGTCAAAGGTACTCCAGGAAACACGAGGTGCAGTGACCAAACAACAATCAACAGCATCCCCCACAGAGCAAGTCTGGAGGATCACTGACCTGATGGCCACCTTATTCGCAAAGAATCACGCAAGCTCATTGCACTCCACTTGCGAAAAAGCTCTTCAGAGCTGCAGACAGGCTGGGCTGCACAACCTGTCCACAGTTTGGAAGAGTTGAGCTGGTTGAGTCTGAGTGGCAGCAATCTCCCCGGACAGGAATTCTGCCTTCTGATGGGAGATCGCTGATTGGTAGGCCTGATAATGCTCTACCAATCTAAGGTGGTCAGCCTCCAGGGTGGATTTCTACCAGTGCCGCTCTAACCTTCATCCTAGTCGCCACAACTCCCTCAAGGACCCGTCAAGCCAAGGGGCCTGAGGGCGAAGGGGGAGAGGACGAACACGGACAGGAGCAATTAAGTCCAGGGCCATGGAGATGGCCTTATTATAGGCCAAGCCCAAAGTCTCTGGACTCAAGCTGGTCACAGGTAACTCCAAGAGGTCAATCACCACTGCTAGACCTTCAGAACTTACATCCGGTAAAGGGCGGTAACTGACCATCTTCACAGAGGCAGGCCTACGAAGGGGATGCAAACGTTGAACCTCACAGTGTAGTGATTGGACCAACCGACAGGTTCCACCCCCAAATCGAAGGTCTCAATTCCCAGGAGGAAAACCAAATCCAGAAAGTGACCATGTTTATGGGTAGCAGAGGTAACAATCTGTGTAAGGCCCAGAGATGTCATCAGCTGGAGGAAGTGCTGTCCAAATGGTGAGAGTTTGTCATCGACCCAGGCACTAAAATCAGCCAGAACCATCAGTCTGGGCAATTCCAATGCCATGTCGATGATGAAATCTGCTACTTCCTGTAGGAATCGCTTTTTGTCCCCGGGTGGATGGTAGACAAGAGCTATCCTACAACCTACACCTGCTACCACAGTGCACGCAAAAGATTCGACGTCCTCCACTGGTACACTCGTGAGGCCCAACTCGGTCTTGAAACAGACCGCTACCCTCTCCCCGCGGTCCAATCTCAGGCAGTGTATCACCGAGTACTCAGCTGGAATTGCCGCTTCCAACGTGGGTCCACTGTTTTCATCCAGTCAGGTCTCGGTGATGCATGCAAGATCTGCACTAATTGTAGTCTTGTTCTTAACAGCTCTGGCATTGCATAACACTGCTCAAGTTGGACGGGTTTCAAGGGCTGTCCCAGCTACTTGCCCACCAAAAAAGGTGGTGCCCTTGTGTATGGGGACTAGACATGGTGAACCATGTTCCAGGCTCCATTTCACCCCAGGGCATCTTCTAGACCTAACTACCCCAATGCGAGATACTCATTCATTCGTCATCTGATGTCCGTACCCCCCACCTCCACTCCTACACACAATACCCAGTGATCGACAGCGCTGGCAAGTAGAAAACATCAGAGGTGGGGGGGAGAATGGGCAAAAGGTATGGAGGGCAGAGGATGAATAGCGCACGACTGGTGGGGGGGGGGACCTACACATTTCACAGGCTGACCAACAGTCAAAGAACACAAAATGCAAGCGTCTGACCCCAAAAAAGAAATTTCCAAAACAAGTAATAATAGAGAAAAAAAATACCCACCCCAACCAAACACAAAATAAATAAATAAATACAAAAAGTTAAAACCTTTCCCACGCTGCAGAGATGGATCCACTAAAACAGTCACTCTTACCCATTTTAAATATATTGATAAGTACCCCAAACAAGATAAACACCCCTGCCCCCAAACACAAACTTAAAATAACTTAACCTAAACAGCAATAGCAAGTAGGTTAGTGTCTTGCATAGACTCTCCAACTGTAGTTCAAGAATTTAACAATGTCCAGAAAATAATGATTTTTGCAGGGGGGCTCTCACTACCCGCTAACAATAAATTTAGACCAAAAACATGGCCCTCTCATTGCCACATTTAAAACAGGTTGTGTAAATATATATATATATATATATATATATATATATACACAATAGGCTCTCTCACTGCCTATCCAAAATATGGACATGAATACTCCTTAATGACCAGCTAAAAAGTCCACAGCAACACTGCTCCTCTTTGAAGAGACTGATAGTACTGGGTGTTTTCTTCTCACAAGGTCCTCTAGTGGATTATATTGCCAGACCCCAAATCCACCCCAAGGAGGGCTTCAGAGCACCACCAATTCTCTCCACTTAAGAAGTGGGAGCAATCCAACCCCCGTCAGGCAGCCCATCACAACTCCAGGAACTCAGGAAGTGCACACCCTCCGGTTAGCACCCCTGAGCCCCCCAGAGAGAATGGCTGCCCCTAATACCCACCTCAGGGTAAACTGGTTTGGCTAACCCCTTGTTGGGTCTCTGCAATTAAGGCTTCTTCCCGAATATCTCTGATAGGTCCCCAAAACCAGTTCACAGCTCTCCTTCACCATCAGAACAGTCTCACCATACAGGAGCAGGCTCCACAGGAATGCTATGTCCAGCACTTCCAAGTTCACTCAGTATCCCCCTAATCACTTCACACAGCAGTCAGTCACCTGTATCCACTAAGCAGTGGTGGTCCTCAAAACAGTTTACTCCCCAAGAACTTCCTCAGTATTCCAAAGTCCTGTACACTTTTCATCCAGGTAATCAATTACCCGAATGCACTAAAACTGGCACTGGCTCCCAAAATAGCTCAGCACCGGACCTTTACCACTTCAAAATCTTTGGTGCAGAGCTTCTTCAAGCTGCACAAACCTCAGTGTCCAGAGTAGTGCACACCTAACACTCCACCTCACACTCCACAGTTCTCGCAACTGGTAGTAAGCAGAAGCCAGTGCCGATGTCAGGGCACCAAAACAATCCCGGCATCGGAACGCCAAGAAAGCCCCAGCTGAAACTGCTGCAGAGAATGCCAGTTGAGGTTAACACATCATCTCACAGTCCACAATACTTGCTACTGATAAAGTAATATTAAATAATCTAAAATAAGTTAAAATGAGCACATAGCTTAAGCTAAAATAGAGGATGACCCAGCATGGTCGCCATCTTGGTTGCAGCTGGATAACTAGGGGACAGAACAGAATATAACAGTGATCTTTCACTTTTTTAATACCGAGCTAGCAGACCGTTGCTCATTGCAGGCTGATGTAAGTAACGCACTCGGAGAAAAGCGCAAAGTACGACAACTGGTAAGGGACATGCTCGCTCCCACCGAAAGCAGCTCAAGTTGAAAATAGCAAAATGTTCAAAATAGATACAGTTTAGAAGGTGTTTCTGTACAGATGGGGAGCATGAAGAAAAATGTATTCTTCAGGATGTTTTTATGTGTGTGAAGGGGGACACATACATTAAACCTTCTAGTGGCAAGGACTACTTTTCTATTAAGAAATGTTTTATAGTGTTTGACACTTTTTATTTGGGTTTCTGAATTTTGTAATGATTTTTTTTTACAGGGGATCTATTTTATAAGCATAATAAGACACTTCGAGGTGTGGTTTATGGGCTGATAAGTGCACTTCCCAGGTGCCAAAGGCACTCGGCGCAAGCGCCTCATTCCTCATTACACACCTGGGGCATGCTCTTATCAGCACATAAACCACATCTTGTTGTGTCTTATTCCTTACATATGTGAATATCCATAATAATACTACTGAAAGTCATGTAATTTTATTCCCATAATACCATCAATGAAATCCATCAGTAGTATAAGATTCTGAGATCCTGTAATACTGTTATACTGTATTCATCGCTAGTATTCCAAGATCCTGTTACATTTTACATTTGATACCATCTATTTCACAAATAGCTGTACTGTTTGGAAGACTTGATGGAGGAGTAGGTTACTGCTGTAATTTGAAAGCCACGTCCTGGCAGCACACGTGACGCTCACTGAATCTTGGGCAACTTTTTCTACAGAAGCAGCAGAGGTCAGATTTTTATTTTTAAATTAGGGGAAAGGCCTGTAATACTATTATACTGTATTCATCGATAGCATTACAAGATCCTGTAATACTGGACCCATTTCATAAGCGTAATAAGACACTTTGAGGTGTGGTTTATGAGCTACATAAGCTAAAACCTGGCAAACTCAAGAACCTAAAGCTCCATTTCAGGCACTGGGACTGGTCACCCATTTTTAATGCCCATGATGTTGACACTGCCTTAGACCTCTTTATCCAAGTCTTCAACACTGCCTGTGATAAGTTTGCACCTTGCACAAAATGTCTTATCAAAGGCAACCCTGCCCCCTGGATCTCCCACCAGCTTCTGGACATGATGCCCTTTGGCAGATTGCCCTTGAAATGGGTAGGCCTGCTGACAGATAACGATATCGCGAGGCAAGGAACAAATGCACCTGGGCCATATGAAAAGCCAAAGCTTTCCACTACAAAATGTCCCTTACATCCTCCTGGGGCATTGGCCGTATGTACTGGAACAACATCAGAGAACTCAGCGGTAAGTCCAAGACTACTCCCCCTCCCTAATAGAAGTTAATGGTACCCTCACCTCTGACCCCAAGCTAATTGCAGATGCCCTCAATCACTTCTCTGATCTGAGCCACGTCCTCCCCTCTAACTTTTTAGACCCCCCTCCTGCCAATTCCCCCAACCCCCCTTCTTCACCCCTTTTGCCTTAAGACCCTCTTCCCCTTGGAAGCCAAACCATATATACTGAAAGCCCTTGGCAGCTCAAGGTTCAGCAGTGACTCCTTGGACCTAAAACCTGTCTGACTCACCCTCCATGAAGTACTAGTTCCACTCACTTTTATCCTTAATCGCTCCCTATGCCTCAGTAAATTCCCCACTACTTGGAAGGCTGCCACCATTGCCCCAATACACAAAAGTGGTGACACCACAGCCACCGATAACTATCGACCCATATCCACCCCCCCACCAAGGCCCTGGCATGCATAGTATCAGACCAACTCACCAAGTACCTCTCCCAATATAATCTTCTCTGCAAAGAACAACACAGCTTCCATAAAGGTCACAGCACCATCACAGCCCTAATTGAATTATCCTCTCACCTTCACTCTGCCCTGGACAAAGGCCACCTCACTGGAGCAGTATATGTGGACCTGTCAAAGGCCTTCAACATGGTCAGTCTTGACCTTCTTCTAACTACCTTTCCGACACTAGACCTCTCCCAGTACACCACTCTCTGGTTCACAGATTACCTCATTGGCAGATTGCAACAGGTCAAGATCGGGGATGCCCTGTCCTCTAGCCTGGCAGTTAGATATGGGGTCCACCATGGGTCCATCTTGGGCCCTCTCCTCATTAGCCTCTACCTCAATTCCCTCCCCTCTGCCTCTTCTGGCAACCTCCTGTTTTATGCCGATGACACTGTCCTCTACTCCTCACACTCTGACCCTGACACTCTCCAACATTCCCTTCAAATCATCTTCACAGAGACTGAACAATGGTTCACTAAACAGAGACTGGACCTTAACTACAAAAAAAAAACGAAAGTTGTGACCTTCGCACATCACCAAAATCCTCCCAAAAATGCACATCCCACCATACTTAACACTCACCAGACTCCATTTGAACTGGTTGACTCCTTCAAATACCTGGGTGTCACACTGGACTCCTCCCTCTCTTTCCACCAGCACATCCACCACCTCTCCTCAGCCATTAACACTAGAATTGGCTTCCTGCACTGGTACAAGCACTGCCTTACCCCTTATGCTCTCCGGGCAGCAGTCTCCTCCTCTATACTCTCACTGCTCGACTACGGGATCCTCATCTATGGAGCAGCTGACACCACCTCCCTTAATAGGCTGAGACTGTCCCTTAACAAAGCCTGCTGCCTCGCCCTAGGCTGTGACCATACCGCCCACACCTACACCCTGTACAGCATGACTAACTGGCTGAACTTTGATGACAAACTAAGGTTTCAGACTTGTCTCATGGCCAAGAAAATCGCACTAGGATTGGACCCCCCTGGCCTTGCGGACATCATTAAGTCTGCCCGGCCACCAGAAACACTCGAAGCTCCACCAGATCTCTCCTACATGTCCCCAGATGCCGTACCTCCCTCTACCAGCACTCCTTTATGTTCTGATCCCCATCCTGGACCAACTCTCTCCCCAGCACCATTGTCTCGGTAAACAAGATTGGCGCATTTAAGACCTCCCTGAAGGACCACCTTCACACCGCCAGTGCCTGTGATTGTTTTTAAAGCCTCTTACCCTTTTTCGTCCCCATTCTCTGTTCCTTCCCCCTCCACTCACTGACAAGGGACTCCATCCTCACAGCCCCTCACTTCCCCTTTGCTCCCACCCTTCTAAACTCTCCTTTTTTTAAGTCTCTGGTAACCGAGTAGGCCCACTAGGCACAAGTGCCTGTTTTCAGGGGCGACCTGGGAGCACTGGCAGTTTAGTGACTTGCTCAGAGTCACACAGTATGCAAGTGGAGGTTGTGAGAATCAAACTCAGGTCTAGTCTGCTGGATGTACCAAGCTCATTCACACCTCGTTCCTCTAACCTCTAGGCCATACTGCCAGCCCTAGTGTCCTTCTAGGATAATATTTAGATGCCTTATCAATCAATCAATCAAGTCTTTATTTAAGCAGGCATTCATCATTGAGCAGAAGCTCATTTGCCAAGATGGACCTGGGTTGAGCATGAACAATTGTATATACAGCTCAACACAGGTATTTACAAGGCAATACAGATAATACTGTTTACAGAGAGGAAGAAAAAGAAGTTCATATGTACATAGAATTATACAGATATTGTACAGATTACAGGGTATTTACATACATAGAAGTGTCTATAGGAAGATAAAGCAGGTTATCTAAGGTTGCAGGAGGAAGTAACGGAAGAAAAAAAATAAAATAAAAATACACACCAGGCAGAGAAGAAGGTGGGGGGGAAGGGAGGGAGATAGGGGGAGAAAGGCTAGGAGGGCACGGTGCACAGAGAGAAGTTGGTAAAATGGGATGCAGAGAAGGTGGATGGAGAAAAGGAGTATGTGTGAGCCCCGGGATTGAATGCTATAAAGTACGGGGGCATGGTAGGATGTCACAACCCAGGGGTAGTGAGCTCCTATCCGAGGTTGGGAAAGGAAGGATAAGGGGATGGACGGGCCTAGTGTTGATAAGACACAGGGATAAGAGAGAGAACAATTGGGCTTGTGAGGAGCAAGCTGGGGCGTCAGTACTTAAAATTGGGTCTAGGCATGGCTATATACCAGTGCAGACACCGGTACTGGGTCTGAGTGGGTGAAGCAGTTACATACTTCTCTGATTGTACGGAAATAAAGCATCTTGAAGGCATTTATACTGATTACAGTGCTTAATTTGAGGTTTTTTTGTAGATTGTTCCATAAAGTAGGTAGCACGAAGCTTATGGCTGCCCTGCCGAAGTGGGATTTTGCTTTGGGTACTTTAAGTGTAATAGCTGAGTAACTTCTAACGGTATTTCCCAATATATCTGGGAAGACAGCAGGAGATAGTAGGCAGCTTATTAGAGATGGCTCTATAGGTCCAGAGAGCGCTGCTTCTGTGGCGCCTGAACTTTAGTGATGTCCACCCCACTGCCGTATATAGGGTGCAGTGATGCGTATCGAAGGGAAGTCCCGTTATAAACCTCAGTGCTCGATGGTAGAGTGTGTCCAGTTTAGCCATATAAGAGTTGGGGCATTGGCTGTAGAGGAAATCAGCATAATCAACCAATGATAGGAAAATGGATTGGACCAGTTGTTTCTTGGCATCTCTGGTGAGAAATTGGCTGATTCTAAAAAACAGGCCAAGACTTTGACAAAGTCGTTTTATCAAGTCCTCGATATGTTAAATGAAGGAGAGTCTTTGGCCTATCCAAACTCCCAGATACTTGAATTTTGTAACAAATTCTAGTTTTTCACCTAGAACTGTGGTAATTTGGGGAACTGTCCCACTGGACACAGGGTTAGCTGTACGGATGAAAGGGGAGAGGACCATCACTTTTGTTTTTTTCGCATTAAGGAGTAGCTTTTTTTGGAGGAGTTGGCTTTGCAAAAGGTTAAATTCTGACTGTAGGTCATTGCAGGCAGCTTCAGGTGTTGGCCGACTTCATGTAGAGAACTGTATCATCTGTAAACAGATGGATGTTGGCTTCTTTTATACAGTAGTTGATATTATTAATGTAGATTGCAAAAAGTAAGGGCCCTAATATAGAACCTAGAGGTACCCCTCTTTGCAGAGTTTTTAAGGGGGACAGGCCTCCTTCGGCTTTAACTTGTTGAAGGCGCCTTGTAAGATAGTCAGTAAACCAGCGCAGAGAGAAGGGGTCCACACCTATGGTTTGAATGAAGGAGAGGAACAGACTATGGTCGACGGTGTCGAAGGCCTTGCTTAGATCAAGGAAAACAGCACAAATAAAGTTTTTGCTCCCAAGATTACGCAACCAGTCATTAGTAACTTTGGCGAGGGCTGAGATAGTGCTATGTTTAGCTCTGAATCTGGACTGCATAGGATTTAGCAGTTCCCTAGACTCAAAGTGAGTCCTCAGCTGTGCATTTACAATTTTCTCTAGGAGCTTGGACAGGACTGGAAGGAGAGAAATTGGCCTGTAGTTATTGAGATCGCCAGGGTCACCTGATTTGAACAGTGGTATGACATGTGCTGTCTTCCATGTAGGTGGTAGGCAGCCCTGAGACAGGGATAAGTTAAAGGTGGTGACGGGTATTGCTAGTACGTGGTAGGCAATTTTAGGAAGTAAGGGTCAAGGGTGTCTGCCCCAGCACTTTTTCTAGTATCCAGCTGAAGCAAGAGGTCCTCTACCTCTTTCAGTGAGGCAGGTTGAAGCGAGAAAGGCGCCGAAGCTATTGGAGTTTCAGGCAGCTGGCTGGCAGTCTGGGAGTGAAGTATGTTTGCAGGGGAGTTATCAAATGCCATGCCTGCAGTAGCAAAGTGGTTATTGAATGCATCAAGTATATCCATCTTTTCAGTTATAGTCGAGTTGCCAGAGGTAATCTTGGTCGGGAGTGAATTTCCTGGGGGGTGGCCTGGCAGATCATTGATTGTGTTCCAGAGCTTGATTGGGCTCTTTGTGGCGGAGTCGAGTTCGGATTTGAAGAAGGTGGCCTTAGATTCTCTGATTGTTTTGGTACATAAGTGTCGTAGTCTCATGAACCGGTTACAGTTCTCTGCAGTGTTCAGTTTGCGTGCTTTTTTCCAGAGCTTATCTCTTTCTAGAGGCAAAGACTTGATCTGAGGGGTGAACCATTTATAGGTTTTGGTCCTAGTTCAAACTTTAATCAGGGAAGCATACTTATTAAGGGCTCTTGATAGAATGTCGTGGAAGACATTGTAAGCTGACGTAGTCATTTTGGCCAGGTAGAAATCTTGCCACTGAGAGGAGTACTTAAGCTCGTTTAGGTAGGCATGTTCATTGAAGTTGCGCCTGGATCTCTTCATAGAGAACTTGCTGATGGGTGCTGGGTTGTTGGTGGATCTTACTCCCGCAACAAAACAATGGTTGCTGGCGTCTGAGAAGAAGACATCAGTGTGGGAGAAGAGATGAGGTTTGCTCACCATTAGCACATCTAAAAGTTACTTTTACTGGGGTTCTTCATTTTTGGGCGTGTTGGTTCAGTAATAAGTTGCGTCAGCCCATGTTCATCACAGAAGGATGCAAGGGGGGGCAGCTGTGTTAGAGAGCCAGTCAAAGTTGAGGTCTCCTAAAATAATAGTTTCTGGCAGCCCCTGTCCCAGCTTGTCACTTAGATATGTCACAAGCTGTAGGCCAGCAGACAGTGATCTGTACCATCCTACTACGCAGAGTGCAGTAGTCTGTGTAATTTCCACTTTGAGAATTAGGCATTCGAATTCACTGGCGACAGATGCCGAGGATAAGCAGAAGGCAGAAAATTTGTCTTTAATGTAGATGGCTGCACCTCCTCCTCTGGCATGCCTATCAGCTCTGAAAAAGGTATAGTTGGGGATGTTTACTTCTCTATCAGTGGTGCTGGGTCTAAGCCAAGTTTTGAAATCACAAGTATGTCAGGAGAGGTATGATTTACCCAGGTTTGTATTAAGGTTATCTTTTTAAGGAGGCTACATACGTTAATATGCAAGAATCTTATTCCTTTTAAATTTGCTAGTTCTGCTGGCGAAGCAATAGCTTTTGGGGGGCCAGGGTTGAGTTCTACGTTGCCTGAACATAGCAGGAGGATAAGTAGGATTTTTCTAACAGTGCTAATTATAAGCTTGTAATTCCTGCCTTTCTCCCATCTAGTAGATCTGATGTTTTTAGGGACTGGGAAGAAGCCACCATAGAAGAGCTAATCTGTTGTAGCAAGAGCTAGTACCCCTACCGCAATAGGCGGGGAGGAGATAGAAGTCTGCATGGTGGGAGGTGGGCCTTGTGGTGGGGGAGTGTTATAAGTACTACTGGTATGTGAGGTCCAAAAGCAGGGTTCGAGGTATCGGTACTTGGAATCACACAGGCAATTAAAGGATAAGTTGCCATGTGGTATACAGCACAAGGTGCCATTGTAGACCAAACATTATGGTAGTTCATGTGTCCAATGCTGGGTAGCTGGTATCAGCAGAAGAAGGGGCAGTATAAGGAGCCATATAGGGCCCAACATGATGGTACCTCAAAAAAGGAGCCACTCAATTAGCCCAGGGGCCAGTGGGGTTGCTGGATTAATGCAGCTTATCAGTAGCTTTCCGATCCAGGTCGACCCAAATTTGATAGCATTAAAAATATTTAGTGGTGAAGGCACAGCCAAGGAGAGCCTATGTGTTTTAGTAAGGCGAGGCCCTGAGAATTGGATCCCGTAGGCTGTACAGAGAAGAGGGGGATCACGAGCTAAGTCTCTATTGGTGGGGCACTGCGCCAGGGGATGTGGACTAATATTTTGGCGGGAGCTACTATATTTAATAATCAGCGGAGGTGGGGGGGCAGTCAAAAAAGTTGCAGCAGTTGCTGTACCTTGTAGGGCCTCGGGTCTGTGTCTGCAGTCTCGAGCGTCAGCTAGAGGGGCGCCGACCACCCGGTAGCTGGGAATCCCGAGGCTTAGGAGATGGGAGCCTGGGTGGCAGTTCCTCGGCTGAGGAAGAGAAGGAGAGTGAGGATTAATAAAGGGGATTCACATAAAGGGTTAGACAGAACAGTGGGGAGTCCAAAATTTGCGGAACAAAAGGATGTGTATTACTTTGGCGCCCAAAAGTGTCTAGGGCCAGTGCATGCATGCAGAGAAAGGGCTGTAAACATTAGATTTCTTTCCAAAACCACAATTCAAGTCCTTTCAATTACAGACTGGGTTAACACTTCAACTTTTTAACATTTGTCCCAACATAAGCATTTTTAGGGTTTAAAATCAAAGAGCAGAAGCCAGCTTTCACCGGGGACCAATCAGAGCGTGGTCTGAGAGGGCGCTCGCAATCCAGTTGGTTGCGGCAGTTGCCGTACCTTGTAGGGCCTTTGACCCGTGTTTGCAGTCTCAAGCGTCGGCTAGAGGGGCACCGACCACCCGGTAGCTGGGAATCCTGCAGCTTAGGAGGGAGCTGGGAGCCTGGGTGGCAGTTCCTCGGTTGAGGGAGAGAAGGAGAGCTAGGATTAATAAAGGAGATTCACACAAAAGGTCAGACAGAACAGCGGGGAGTCCAAAATTTGCAGAACAAAAGGAAGTGTATGGTACCAGCAATGCCAAAAGAGGTAGTGAGGAGTAGTAGTAGATGGTTGCACCCCATGGTAGTTTGTTTGGTGTTGTTGGCCTGCTTAACTGCTAGCTGGTTTATAGTTGAAAGAGTATATAATCGAATTAGGGTGAGGTCCCTAACAATAGGGCAGGTAGAGCAGTAATTGAGAGGAGTTAGATGGAGTGGCTGGAGAAAAGGTTGAGAGCAAATGTGTGATCCTGTGGGTGGGACTGCTTTAAAAAGGGGCGGTGAGAAAGTGGGTCAAGTCAGTGCAGCAGTGGAGTGACCAATCAGCTGCTAGGCTGAGGAAGGGGTGGAGTAAGGGTCTATTTAATACTGTGAGGAGGAGGGGGGGTGAGTGAAAAAAAAATTCAGTCCAGAACACAGCACAGAAAGAGATTTCCCTGAGATCAGGAAGCGCCAGGCGTTGGAAAATCAGCCAAGGAGTAAAGCTGCCAATCAGTGCTTGGTTCCTCCATTGGGCATCCAGTCAAAACAGTGGCATTCAAAACCACGAGTTTCAGAGGTCCGGTGCATACCTGAATCTGTCCGGGGATCAGTCGGGTGGTCTGTGAGCTGTGGCCTGCTCAGAGAGAGCCAGGGCCAGAGGAGCTGCTTGGGAAGCCCGCAGATGGGCTGTCTGTGGAACAAGGAGGGAAACACAGAGGATTAAATACAGCTAGAGTACAATAACAAGCTCAGTGGGGGCAGGCAATGGGGAAGGACAAAGCATGAGGTAACGAGGTGGAAAATGCAGGGCAATTATTTAGAGCTAGAAGAAGAGTTAATGGGGGGGGGTCTGTGCTTTGGCACCGGGACGTCTGAGGAGGACAGCGCAGAAGGGGGGTGTAAGGGAAGGGTTTGTAGGTAAGGCAGAGAAGAAAGTAAGGTGTTTAGAGAGACAGCATTACAAGTGGGGCGGAGAAATTAATAAATAGCATAGTGACCAGTGCAGGGAAGGGGCAGAGTTTGTCAGTAGGGCAGAAATGGAAAACTGCAGCAGTCTTGCTCAGTAGCTAGGTTTAGCTCAGAGGTACCAACTATCACTAACAACACAGACCAGTATTTAGACTATGTCATTAGTCGCTACACTACTCAGCAATATTATACTGCTGAGTAGTGAGGAGACAAATGTAGAGTCATACCTCTCAACTGTACCACATTACGAGGAACATTCCTCATTTTACTTCACAAAAGCTCCCTGTTCCACATTTTGAGGACTTGTTCCACATTCAGTATTAACATTTTAAAGCAAAAATCTGTAGCAAATGATGCAAAAAATACATTATTTAATTAATAACATACGTTCTGAACATAAATGCAAATATTTTAACAGAGTTCTGAGCTTCCTAGGTAAAGATTTGATGAAGTGTTCCACATTTTGCTCATTTGTTCCACATTTTGAGAGGCAGTGTTCCACATTTGGGGGACAAAAAGTTGAGAGGTATGTGTAGAGTAGCTATCACAGAATAGCCCAGTATAAAAGCAGCTCAGTCTAGTGGTTATGTTTTACTATGTTTTTGGTACCACTCTAACATACTTTGTTTATCCATTAATTGTTTACCTAATTGCTACTGTATATATACTTTCTGTGTAAATTGCACTGTCTGTCTCTCTATGTCTGACGTGGAGCCTTTGTAAATGAGTCCATGACTCAAAGGCAATTTCCGAAACCTCAATAAATAAAGAAATAAAAATAAATACTGTCCATGGATTTCCTAACACAGTGGCATGAAAATGTTGCTTCCTCACGCCGTGCATACATACTCTTCACAGCTGTCAGTGAGCCAGCTTTTATTGCAAGTGTCATGTACAGTTAAAGCCGGTCATCACTACAGCTGACAGACCCACTGATTTTAAAATGCCTCAGCAACAAGGTAAAAACACCATTCATTAAGGCCACTCCCATGTTAAAATGCCCCCTGGGGCTTTATATGTCACTAAGGCCACTCCATGTTAAAATGCCCCCTGGGGCTTTATATGTCACTAAGGCCACTCCCATGTTAAAATGCCCCCTGGGGCTTTATATGTCACTAAGGCCACTCCCATGTTAAAATGCCCCTGGGGCTTTATAGGTCACTAAGGCCACTCCCATGTTAAAATGCCCCCTGGGGCTTTATAGGTCACTAAGGCCACTCCCATGTTAAATGCCCCAGGGCTTTATAGGTCACTAAGGCCAATTCCCATGTTAAAATGCCCTGGGGCTTTATAGGTCACTAAGGCCACTCCCATGTTAAATGGCTCTTGGGGTTTTATAGGTCACTAAGGCCACTCCCATGTTAAATGATGCCCTCGGGGCTTTTAGGTCACTAAGGCCACTCCCATGTTAAAATGCCCCCTGGGGCTTTATATGTCACTAAGACCACTCCATGTTAAATTGCCCCTTGGGGCTTTATATGTCACTAAGACCACTCCATGTTAAATTGCCCCCTGGGGCTTTATATGTCACTAAGACCACTCCATGTTAAAATGCCCCCTGGGGCTTTATATGTCACTAAGACCACTCCATGTTAAAATGCCCCTGGGGCTTTATATGTCACTAAGACCACTCCATGTTAAAATGCCCCCTGGGGCTTTATATGGTGGTGGGCAGTGCATGGGGAGGTGGTGGGAGCTGCCAGCTTAAAGCCACTTCATGTTTAAGTTTGAAGAACCCGAATGGGCTTCATTTAATTAAATAGGCTTAAATCCATATATTACAAAAAATAACAGATAGGGGATTGTGATTGCTCGGCAAAAATACCATCTCAAGGTTCTGGGACATGTTGGAACCTCTCAAGCTTTGCTCTCGAGGTTCACATGTCCCCAGAACCTCTCAATGGTATTATAGCCTTGCAACACACAGTCTCCTATCAATTATTCTGTTTACAATATGCACTTTTTACTTTGCATAGTGCTTTCCATACAAACTGCATCCTAAAATGTTCTACTGAATGTGAAAAGGGCAACCAAAATTAGAAAAAACAAAGCACTGAGTGCCCACCAGGAATTTCCCTGCTATACATATTGAATGTTGGTAAATATCAAATGCCAGGGGCCCATTTCACAGTTGCAGTTTCATGATCTGCAGAACAGAGGGCCTCAACTCATGAAATTGCTGATTGATATGCTCTGGGGGAGGGGTGTGAACAACCCCTGCACAAACCTTGGGATACATTTTAGGCATTCCACCTTTTACTGTGCACAAGCAGGGTTTGCACATAGTAATGATGTAAAATACCATCACTTGCCTATATGAATATAGCACAGAGACATGCACATACATGCATGAACAGGTATGAGTGATTTACTTGTCCCCCCTGCCCACCCTGCCATACCTTTGGTCTTCCTGTGTTCGATGTCCAGGCATGTGTCCTTTGCCATCATCCCTGGTAGTCCAGTAGGCTCCCAATCCATCCTGGAGTTTGTAGAACTCACTGGCAGTCCAGCTCATCTCCCCTCCCTAGCACTGGTTGCCCATGTGAGTGCATAATCAATTCTGGCCCTCACTGATCTTGGTTCCGGATGTCAGTGTTCACTTTGTGCAGCATTCCAACACCACTCCTGTGGGTGTCAGTGAAGTGCTCAGCTCGTGCTGCGGGGTCACAGTGCATCTGAGCATGGCCCTACTCTCCCCCTTCTATGCAGCAGCAGCACACTTTGATGTGCACTGGCATGGAAGGGCTCTTGCATCCTTTTTCTGTTTTGCCCCTTCACTCCAGAGCAGCTATATTCGGCTCCGTTGAAAACCCAGAAAATTCTGGCTTTTCTGTTGCTTACCCCCACCACCTTTTACCACAGACTTGCCCCTCTGTGGTGGGACCATTGGGAGCCTTCGAATTTACCCCCACAGGACAGACACGTTTTGGGTGGTGGGGAGGGCAGTCTGCATTGTGGGACTAGAGAACCAGTGTCATGCTGCTGCTTTTTGGGATTTAACTGATTTTCTCATCCTGCCCTCAGGACACCAAGAGAGATGGCTCAGTGGTGTCTGTGTGCACACAAAGTGTGCTCTGAACACTAAAACCTGTCAGCATCCTACCTACCTTGCTCCAGCTACTGCATCACCACCTGTGTTCACCCAAGGGGTGATAAAGCAGCAAATGCTGGTTCCCACCCCCTTCAGAGGAGAGAAGCCTGTGGAATGCTCTATCCTCCTCCCTCCCACTGGTCTCCAGTGTCCCAGGCTCACTGTCCTACCCAGGTCACCAGCATCATGAGCAGCAGCCCTGCCACTGTGCTGATGGGCTGCCCCCCCCACCGAACATAGCTCAGAGGGTCACAGGTAAAGGACTGGCACTACACTGTACTGCAATGATTTAGCACCAGTCTCATGTTACTGAGAATGAGTCCTAACATGTTCTGTCAGTAGGATAAATCATAGGGTGGATGCAAAAAAGAATGCTGTTTCAGCAATAAGACATGACAGAGTGGGGCTCGTAGTGGGGTTTTCCTACACCAGTCTCACAATGACCCACATCCTGGAGTGCATTATTTTGATCCTAAGATGAGCACACCTGTAAAACAAACCACTAAAACATGACAGCAATAAATTCTAACAAAATATTTTTATTACAAATACAATGGCCAATTCTGTGGTGCCAAGCGATGGGTGTTGACTCGGCACACTGGCAACCTGGGTATGCACCCTGAGCCCAGACTTCAGGAGTGGAGTCCCTGCCAGAGGGAGTTATAAGCATCCTATGAATGCTTCCCTCCCAGGGGCTGGGAGGGTCTTGGACCACTTGTTAGGAAGCTCCTGATGGTGGCTTGTGGCTGGTGTTCATCGTGGCATGAAGCCTTGACAAGTCACCGAATGCCCCTTCCCCCACATGACACCACTGCAGTCAGACTAGTTCATTGGGAGGGGGGTTGGTGGGTTGGGGAGAAAAGTGGGAAAAACACATCTGCTCAGCAGACCGGATGATGGTGACTGGTCCCCATTCACTTTGAAGCCTGGAAGTGTCTGCACTGACCCCTCACTGTGTGTCTGGCATAGAAGGAAGCCTTCGGGCAAGTCTCCTCTCCTGGTTCCCCTGTCCTGGGAGGTGGGCTCATCCAGTGATGGGATATATCGGGTCAACCAGTCCATGGCAATAATGAGGGTGGCAGGATGGTGCTGGGGACTGGCAGCAGGGCCCTAGGGCACTCGAAGGAGTGGTCAGTTGGGGGCATGGGGAGGAGCACAAAGAAATAATGAAAAAAATGTAATAAATAGGTTGTCTCACTGGTGCAGCACTAGTGCTATCTCTTACAGTGCTGATGACCCAAGTTCTGGAGCAAGCCTGGGGCATCACAGGGTTTTCCAGGGGAAGGATGATCAAATGACAGTTGGTCTGCTCTCTTCCTCTGGGGAAGAAGGATTGCAGCACACAGCACAAGCCTGGCCCCTAGCAGTGGTGGGGAGGCAGGCAACTCAGGACTGCTGACTGGTGTGGGGGAATGGCAGCTGTCAATTCAAGGTGTGTGGAAATGTGCACAATGCATCATGATGGCATTGCATGTCCACTCATCCAAGAGGAGGGAGCGGGAACTGGAAAAGGCCAGTCAGCATGATGATTCCAGCTTCCCACAGGCCCACACCCGGCAACTTGGACACCACCACTGCTAACTGGACCTGTAACACTGCAGGCGTTGCAGAGCTGGGGAGCCCTACTGACCCCGCCAGGTGGGCAAGCCCTGGGGGAACATGCATTGGTAAGGTAGGACCTGAGGGAATCTGGGGTGAGTGGGCTTGGAAGGCCAGCAGGATGGGGGTCAGACTAGGCAGGGGAATAAAAAAGAGTAACAAAAAAATGTAATAAATAATAAAGTGATTCATTTGTTAGTCAATAAAAAAATAGTCCCCAATTCAATAGTTATGTGTGGCTGGCAGTTAAGAATTTGTGTCACAGAACATGAAATTATTCATCATATTTCTCATCAACTATGGCCATCTCTACTGAAATGGACCTGCAACCAGGGAATGAATCTATAAGGTTGTGTAAAGGTATTGTCTTAGAAGTTCTAAACATTGTCTGGCCACCCAATCATCCATCACTCAAAGACTATCCACCCCTGATATGTCTTCACCCATTTTATGTGGTTTCGAATGACATTCTGTAAACTTCTGTTACAAATAGGCTTGTCTGTTTTCTCATGGAATCCCAATGAAAACCACATGTGGAATATAATTAAAAACACAGCAATTACCTTATTTGTATTTCAAATCTATCCAAACACATTTAATGGAAAGGCTAATTTTTGTCTAATTTGTTAAACCCACCCGGTTAGTGGGGGGAGCAGATTTCTACTGAATAGGTTAACCTACCCCTGATTCCAGTAAATGTGCTTTTACAAAAAGATAAATGAAATAGGTATAAGTGACAGGACACAGTAACTTTACTAAGGGAAGATTATGTACAGTATGGTCAGTGTGCTCACTTTCTATGAAACAGTCTGTAAAAACCTGGACATGGGCTGCTACAGGACAAATGAACATAGTATGCCGAGATTTAGCAATAAAACTTTAACCTGGTGGCATAAGATAAACTAACTCTTAAGCTGAAAAATCTTGAGATTAAATATGTTGTGATAAAGTGGACTGCTGACTGGCTGGGTGACAGGAAACAAAGTTAAGATAAATTGTTTTGCCTTGCTGGAAGAAATTATAACAAATGGGGCACCACATGGCTCTGTGTTAGGCGTAGTATTGTTTATCATCTCTGTAAGTGAAATCTGTCATGAAGTAGAAAACTGGCTAATCAAAAAAAGTTTGCAGACAATACAAAGTTAGGTGGGATAGTGGAGAGTCATGATGAGATAGCTTGTCTCTAGAAGGATCTAGACAGAGTGGCTAGTTGGGCAGAAAAGTAGGATGTGAAATTCGGTGTGGAAAAGAGCTCAGTCTTGCACCAGGGAAGGAGAAATCAAGTACCCATTTTTTATTTGAATAGACAACTAGTGAGAGAAATGAAGGCAGAGATGGCTTTGGAAATAATAATAATAAACCAAAGATTTAAAACAGCGATATCAGTGTGAGGAAGTTGTTAATACTGTAAGGCAAATTAAACTGAGGCTGCATTAGGAGAGGTTTTTAGAAGTAAAGCAAGGGATGTTATTGCTCCACTTTATAGAGCAATTGTAAGGCCTCTGTTGGAGTAGTGCTGTCACTTCTGAGAAACTTAGCTAAAGAAAGACACTAAGCAAGTTAAAAAGAAGCAATAAAGGGCAACCACAATGACACGAGGGTTGGAGGAAGATAAACAAAAGAGCTTGGGTTATTCAGTTTGGAAAGAGGAAGGGTGAGAGGAGACCTGATAATGTCTAGGACAGTTATTCAAACGATCATGAAATACATCTGCACTTCAGATTGGAATTTAAAGGTGAAGAATTTATAACAAGAAGATGTGGGCTACAGATTTGTGGTGTACAGATAAGGAGGGACCAGAGAAAATACATTGCATGTGGGACAGGGTTGAGTGTGGCCCTGTCCCAGTTATTGTGGTGAAAGAGTTTAAATGCAAGGATCTGTTCTATTATCTCCTTTTCTGTCTCTTGTCTGTCTGGTTGTACAACCAAATTTTTTTGTTAGACCTAGGACTTGATCATCCTGACATTCTTGCAATTCTCTGTCTCTTACTCTCTACCTTCTCTTGCTGTTCTGTCTTTTCTCCCCCCTTGCATATCTCCTGGTATAAAAAATGTATGTGAATCATCATGTGGAAATGTAACTGATACTGGGATCCCTCTGTTTAGAAATATATATAGTGTTACTGTTGAAATGTATATAGTTATACTGTTCAAATGTTTGCAAAAAGCTGTTTGGAACTCAAGGGGTTAACCTGTTTTCAAACTCTCTGAGAAGCTGTAAGCAAGAGGTCAGTTCTGGGTCACAATGCTCTTTTTGCTGCACTTGTTGAAATTTACAAGAACACTGTGTGAGAAGCATGCTGTTTTCTTAACAAGCAGGGTTGTAAAGACTGATAAAAACAGAACTGCAATTTCTTGCAAGACAGAAACACAGAGACTGAGATTGGATATTGAGAAGAAACCCAGATTGACTTTCTCTGTTTATACTGCCTTTGTAAATAGTTATACTGAACAATTTTTTTTTTATTTCACTGTTAATAATAAATCAGTTGTTCGAATTTTACTACTGCTCCTGGTTTTCCTGTGCTTCCTAATCTGTCCCTTGATGACAGATGGTGTCAGCCTAAGTGGGATTTACACCGTGCATACTCTAAGCCAGTAGTTTTGTGTGTGAGTACTAGACCTGGTACCAGGGAGGCATAAAAGAAAGGTATGGATTCTGCAGCAGCCAACCCAGGAGTGGTTACTAGGAGAATGGCAGCCAAACTAGCAGAGACAGAAGTCCAAGCTGAGACTGTACAGCTAGCACCAGTTATAGAAAAGAAAACAGGCAGTCACAGAACCTGAAAGACTGGCTGCCTTTTTCAAATGGTGGGCTATACAACAAAAAGAGATGCAGAAGCACAGAGAAAAAGAGATTCAATGTTTAGAAGCACAGAGAAAAGAAAACATGCAACAACTCAAACAGCAGAGAAAAGAAGAGATGCAGCAACAGGAGTAGCAAAGAAGAGAAGGGATGAAGTGATGGATGGATGCCATGCAAGTTATCAAAGCTGGAGGAACTGGCACTGGTCCAGCAGAGCAACAAGACACTAACAAATACATTAAACTTACAAAGTTGTGTCTCTCAGATGATATCCAAACATACCTGGCAACTTCTGAAAGGGTTGCACAGCCTGCCAGTGGCCAAAGCAGCAATGGGCAATCAGACTGGTACCTTACCTGACAGGGAAAGCCCAACTTGCCTACAGCAATATGGACACTGCACAGACAGAAAACTATGATCTGGTAAAAAGCAAAATCCTGAAAAGATATGACGTCTCAGGAGAGACCTACAGGCAGAGATTTTGATCTCTGAAATACAGCTCAGTTGGCAGTCCTGGAGAAGCCTTCACCTGACTCAGAAAACTCCTGATAAAATGGCTCCAACCAGAGAGCAAAACAGTCCCACAGATCAACACATTTGCAATGGAGCAATTCATCAACATTTTGCCTACAGATGTGCAGCTTTGAGTAAAGGAACACTGACCAGAAAATGGGGAAAAGGCTGTTTCTTTGGCCGAAGACTACCAAATGACCAAATACCACAGCAGCGAGGTAACAGCCAAGCACTGGTAAGACACTCTTTTTCCCATTTAAACTTCAAGTCTGATAAGAACTCTGGTGGGGGTAACAAATCTGTGCCCAAAGATGTTATTTGCTATAACTGTAATAAGCCAGGTCATATTGCAAGAAATTGCCATGAGAAGAGTGACACTGGAGCAGATTTGTCCTTAGCAAATTGGGGTAAGTACTTTACAGATGTGAAGGTGGGAGATAAGACTGTGAAGGGAATTATAGATTCGGGAAGCAGACAGACCCTATTGTAAATTGAAGTGCTGGGAAAACAATGACCAAAAGGACCATGTACTGGTGTCATCTGCATCCATGGGGACATTCAATACTATCCCACCAGCCAAGTGACTCTCACTATTAATGGAGTGTCACACCAAATGAAAGTGGGGGTAGCACCTAAGTTACCTGTACCTGTGATTATTGGAAATGACTTTCCAGGATTTACTGAGTTAATCAAAGAGAAGTAAATCCTGATGTTTCAGCAGCTGTGGTGACAAGAGCTCAGGTAAAGAAAATCTCAGATGGTGGCGACTCTTCCTTTCGCTGATTTTGATTCAGACTTGTTTGAGCAGAGCTCCAAGATCTGGAAGTCCAGAAAAGAAAGACGACACCTGAAGAAACAGTGGCAACAAAAGACTGATGGACATAAAGGATTAATCTATGAAAATGCTGAAACTAAACTGATCACAGATTGTGATTTTCTTTCAGAGCAAGCTAATGATGTTTCTCTCCAGCGTTATTTTAAGCATCAGGGGTGAAATCAAAACAGGGTGAACCTATGTTTAAAAATGTAATGGGCTACTGTACAGAGTTTGGGTTAAACCTCAGACACAGGACCAGATAGAACAACTGGTTATACCACAAAAGTATAGACCTGAGTTGTTACAGATAGCACATGATAATCCTATGGCTGGTCACTCAGGGAAGAATCGCACCCTTGACAGATTGCTGTACAGATTTTACTGGCCTGGAATTCATGAAGATGTTGCTACCTATTGCAGTTCTTGTGCTGAGTGTCAGAAAGTAGCCCCAGTGGCTAAAAAAGACAAGGTACCCCGGTGCCCCTACCCTTGATAGATTTGCCTTTTGAGAGAACTGCAATGGATGTGGTTGGCCCCTTAGACAAAAGTAAAAAGGGTAATCAATTATTTTGGTAGTATGTGACTATGCTACTCGATACCCAGAGGCAGTTCCAATGCATTCTGTCACAGCCCCTAAAGTGGCAGCTTGCCAGAATTTTCAGCAGGGTGGGCATACCTAAAAAGATTATTACTGATCAGGGTAGTAATTTTGGTGCTGCATTACTGAAGGAGCTGTACCAACTATTAGGTATCACTGCCATAAAATCTCCCCTTATTACTCTCAGACAGATGGTCTTGTTCAGTGTTTTAATCAAACCCTAAAACGTACGTTAAAAAGGTTTGTAAAAGGGAAAGGGAAAGACTGGGACCAATACTTACCATACCTGCTTTTTGCTTACAGAGGAGTGCCACATGCATCAACAGGTTTTTCACCATTTGAAATGCTGTATGGTAGACAACCTAGAGGGCCACTAGATGTAATAAAAGAAACATGGGAAGATAACCCCAATCAGAAACAACCTATTACGTCTTATATGTGTGCCCTGAGAAAGAAGCTGGCAAAATATGTTAAAATCGCCCATCGTAATCAGGACGAGGCCCACAAACCAACAAAAGGTGTATTATGACCATGGGGTAAAATAAAAGGTTTTTGAGCCAGGTGAAAAGGTCTTAATACTGTTACCCACTACAGAAAATAAACTGATAATGAAGCGGCAAAGGCCTTATAAGGTTTTTAGATGTACTGGCACAGTTAACTATGAGATTGAGACCACTGATAGGAAAAATCCTACTAAGATATACCATGCTAACCTCCTGAAGAAATGGGTTGAAAAAACACCAAAAGCTGTTTTTCTAGTTTTACCTGAAACTGATAAAGAAGATATTGATGTAGTTTATGACAGATTGGAGCAAACTGTAACTGCTGATGCTGTAAAGGTAAATGTTTCCTTAACCTCTGAACAAACCGTAGAAATTCATAACTTGCTAAAGACATTTAACAATACTTTTACCACAGTACTGGCCTGAGCAAAAGGGGTTGCTCACGTTATAGTGACAAGGAACGCTCGCCCTATTAGACAAAAGACATACAGATTACCAGAGCGGTTAAGAGCTGATGTGGTTAAGGAAATTAAAAAAAATGAAATAATTGGGTATCATAGAAGTAGTAGTAGTAGTAAATCATTTTTTATTCATAAGAATAAAGGATACATTCAATTGAGCAATGCTCATTTTCAATGAAGTTCCTTGTCAAAAACACAAACAGGTTACACATTCAAACATTAAAAACATTAATCCAAAATTTACAGATAATAAAAGAGAAGCAAACAAAAACAAATACAAAAACCATAATAAAGTGCTAACAATTGTTGCAGGCCTGATTATTATTTAATCCAGATGTGCACCATTTCACTAGTTTTACGTTATTAGCTTTTGTTCTGGTATTTCTCAAATCAGGAGGAGATTTGTTCCATAAGCTAATCCCTCTAAAGGGGACAGATGTCCTTCCTATATTCAAATTACAATCAGTTAATACAAATTGGATTCCAGCAGAGTTTCTCAAACCTTCCTTCACTTTCCTAACTCTAAAGAGGTCAGTGATATAGCCAGGAACCTCCTTATCCCATACTTTGATCATAAATTGTAATAAATGTAAATTTCTTCTCACTAAGGGTTTATACCAATTCAGCACCTTAAACAACATACACCTATAGGTTCTGGGGGGTGCATCCCGCACAAAACGGGCCATTCTACAGAATATCTGATCTACTTTATTTATATACATTCCAGTAGCCCCTTCATAAAACAGATCTCCATAATCGATTACTGGGAATAAGAGAGAATCAACTACACTTAATCAGACTTCTCTAGTCATGACTCTTTTATATCTATACAGAGCCCCTAACCTTGTATTCATATATCTTACAAGGGAATCTATCTGAAAGTCCCAACACAAATAGGAGACTAACCAGACCCCAAGATATTTATATGAGTCAACTTGTTTAATAGCAATACCATCAAAGGTTTTAATCTCCAAGTAAGAATCCTGTTTTTTTTTATCCTATTTTTAAATAGAAGTGCCTGTGTTTTATTAGCATTTAAAGTAAGGTAATGTTTCTTAAAAAAGGTCTGTAATTCATCAAAAGCTAGTTGCAGCCTTGTATTAATTGAGTCTAACGAGGTCCACGCTGTATACAATATAGTGTCATCTGCATACAGATGACACTTAACATCAGCTAATGTTGTCTTAATCTCATTTATGTAGATGTTAAATAACAGGGGCCCTAAAATGGAGCCTTGGGGTACTCCATTCTTCATTTTTAATACACCAGATTTATAAGAACCTACTTCCACAAACTGGCTATGGTCTCTCAAATATGAGGAAAACCATTTGACTGACTGGGGGGACAAGCCAATCTCACTGAGTATGGACAGGAACACCCCATGATTAAGGGTGTCAAATGTCTTTGAGAGATCGATGAACAAGGCTCCTACCATTAACCTCCTGTCCAGACACAGTTGAAGATCGCTTATCACCCCAGTCAAAGCTGTTTGTGTACTATGGAGTGCCCTAAAGCCTGACTGAAAAGGTGACAATTTATTATGTTCCTCAAGGAACCTCTTCAATTGGCGAGATACAATTTTTTCAAAAACTTTTGAAATCTGGGGCAACAGCGAGATGGGCCGGTAATTGCCCAGCTCGCTCTTGTTTCCAGATTTAAAAATAGGTCTCACTTTGGCAACCTTCCATCCATCTTGGCATTCTCCATTAACAATTGATAAATTAAAAATGTGAGCTAAGGGGTATGCTATACAAGGAGCCACATATTTTAACAGTCTAGATGGGATTTCATCGGCTCCTTTAGCTTTAAAAATATTTAGCTTCAGGAGTTCTGTGCGTACCTCCTCTAGAGTAATGTGCTCAAAATCAAATCCATACATTTCTCCTATAGCTATACTAGTATCCACTCGTTTAATCTCTGGATCACTCTCATGATCTGGATAAATCCCATCCACAGAGCTCATAGATCCCACTTTAGAAAAATAGTCATTTAAAACATTGACCATTTTCTCCCCTAGGGGCACTGTAGTACCATCAATTTCTATTTTACTTATATCTGTTTGTTTATTTTTCCCATTAAATTGGAAATAATTCCCCAGAATTTTCTTGGATTTTTTTTATGGTTGTCATCTAATTTAGTTCGGACAAACTGTTGTTTGTCCATCCTAACTTTTTGGTATACAAATTACGTGCTTGCCTATAGGAGACCCAATCCTGATCTAGCATGTTTTTCTTTTTGCTTTTGCCCATTTTTTATTTCTATTTTTCCTGGCTTCATATAACTCTGTCGAGAACCATACATTCCCTTTATGTTTTGATACCCTGGATCTCAAAGGTGCATGTTTATTGCAAATATGCAAGAATTCCTCTAAAAAGAATTCCCATGCAGCCGATGGTGTAGGATCAAATCCAATCTATCCCATCTGATGTTTTCAACATCAGTCATAAAATTAATATAATCAAATAATTTAAAACATCTCCAAAATATTTTAGATTTAGGAAAAGACTCTATTATATTATTTCTAACTGAATAAATAACCTGATGGTCTGAGAAGGATTCTGATGATACTCCTGTTTCTGAATAACATTGAGGTGAATTCGTGAACATCATGTCTAACAATGTGGATCTCATAGGATCTCTTTGGTTGATTCTAGTGGGTTCTAGGACTCACTGAGCCAGTCCCAGTCCCACTTGAAAATCAACTAACTCATTATTCACATCGGCAACCAACCAGTCAACATTAAAGTCACCAGTAACAAATAACTCATGTGAATCTCTAAAGCTAAGCAAAAATTCCTGCAAATCTTGAAAAACCTTTGGATCAACCTTAGGGGGTTTATATACCCCTAATTGCAATATAGGTTTTCAAAATGGTACCTCTATCTCTATAGCCAACATTTCTAGGCCAGTACTAGGGAAGGGACATACTACCTCATGGGTAGTCAAGTTACACTTAACATAAATTACAATTCCCCCACCTTTTTTTGTCCTATCAAGTCCATACAATTGGACATCTGCCAAATCTATAGAGGTATTCAAAACCCTACCATCTAACCAGGTTTCAGTTAAAACCAATACCCCAGGATCAACCTCTTTTACCCAGTCCCCAACTTCGTCAAACTTATTTCTCAAGCTTCTGACATTGAAATGAGTAATAATCATAGAATCCAATTTCAAATGTAAACCATCAATAATTTAATACGTTAGAAGGGTCAGGATTTGGGTGCACATCTCCACATACTAATAAACAGTATACAAAAAGCTTTATAGCAAAACCCTTCAAGTTCAGTTTTTGTGTTCTTTGGTAAATTATACTTTTAAGATACATAGATACATAGACAGTGTCGGCAGATAAGGGCCTATGGCCCACCCAGTCTGCCCATTTGAGCTTGTAAGTTCAGTTTGTTTTCCTAGAAGTCTGTTGCACCTTACCCCTGACCTCCAGAATTCCTTTATGTCTATCCCATGCATTCTTAAATCCCGTGATTGTTTCAGCCCCACCACTTCCTCTGGCAGGGTGTTCCACTTGTCCACTACCTGTTCTGTGAAGAAATTCTTTTCTCATGTTTCCTCTGAACGTCTCCTCCCTCCAACTTCATCCCATGCCCTCTAGTCCTGGAACATCTTTTCGCTTAAAATAGTGTTTTCCTGCACCCTGTTCCTCCCTGTAAGATAGTTGTATGTCTCTATCATATCCTCTCTCCTCTCCTCCAGGAGTACATGTTCAGTTCCTTCAACCTGTCTTCATAAGACTTGTGATGCAATCCATGCACCATCTTTGTTGCCCTCCTCTGAACCTTCTCACCCTGTCTATGCCCTCACGTGGTATGGTCTCCAGAACTGTACACTGTACTCCAGGTGGGGCCTCACTAGTGTCTCAGATGGCGGAATTATGACCTCCTTTTCCTGCTGGTAATGCCCTGCCTATACATCCCAGCATCCTATTTGCTTTACCTTCTGCCTTGTCACACTGTTTCCTACCTTGAGGTCATCAGAGATGATAACCCAAGATCCCTTTCCTGCTTGGTGCATGCTATATCCTCACCCCAACTGATATATTGTGCCAGGGTTTTTGTGCCCTATATGCATTATCTTGCACTTCTTTGCATTAATTTCAACTGCCAAACCCTGACCATTCTTCAGGTTTCTGCAGGTCGCTTCTCATTCTGTCTACACCTCTGA
This sequence comes from Neoceratodus forsteri, assembly GCA_016271365.2. Classification (NCBI taxonomy): domain Eukaryota; kingdom Metazoa; phylum Chordata; order Ceratodontiformes; family Ceratodontidae; genus Neoceratodus; species Neoceratodus forsteri. The sequence continues at coordinate 501,633,421 of CM057455.1, forward strand.
CGTGTCTACTCTGTTACAGAGCTTTGTGTCATCAGCGAACAGTGAAATTCTGCCTTCTAGGTCCTGCGCCATGTCACTGATGAAGATGTTGAATAGGACCGGTCCCAGCACTGATCCCTGTGGTACCCTCGCTGGTCACTCTTCCCTCTGTGGAGTGACAGCCATTTACCATCACCTCTGTGTCCTGCCACCCAGCCAGTTACCTACCCACCACACTACTGTCCTGCCCACACCCATATTCCCCAGTTTGTAATAGCTTCTATGTGGCACAGTGTCAAAGGCCTTGCTGAAGTCCAAATAGGCCATGTCCACTGCCCTCCCTGATCCACCTCCCTAGTCACCCAGTCAAAAATTCAATGAGGTTGGTCTGACATGACCTCCCCTGGTGAAACCATGCTGCCTTGGGTCCTGTGGTCCGTTGACAACCAGATGTTCCACCAATCTCTCCTTCAGTAGTGCTTCTCCATGATCTTCCCCACTACCGAGGTGAGGCTGACTGGTCTGTAGTTCCCTGCTTCCTCTTTGTTCCCACTTTTGTATAAGGGACTACATCTGCTGTCCTCCGTCTTTGGGTACCTCTGTTTCCAGTTATCAGCTAAACAGGATAGCCAGAGGTTCAGCCACTACCTCTTAGTTCTTAGGACCCTGGGAATGCCCCATCTGGCCCCATTGCTTTATCAACTTCTATTACTCCAGTTCCTTCAGGACCCTTTCTCGTGTAAAGGGACTTGTGTCCATTTCTGCACCATTCTCACCCCTTGTACTCCCTTCAGACCCATTACCTCCTCTTCCTCAGTAAAGACTGAGCAGAAATACCTGTTCAGTATGTCAGCTTTACTGTTGTCATCCTCCATGCGGCCCCATCCTCCCCTTCAGTCTCACTATCCCTCCCTTTGTCTTTCTTTTTTCACTTATGTACCTGTAAAAGGTTTTGTCCCCTCTACCCACTGATTTTGCAATGTGTTCTTCTGTCTGAGCTTTGGCTTCCCTTACTGACCTCCCTGCTTCCTTTGCTTCTCCTGGTACTTCTCCCTATCCCCTCTGCCTGTGTCTTTTTGTATTGCCTGAATGCAATCTTTTGGCTTTCACTTTCTTTGCTACCTCTTTGGAAAACCATAATGGTCTCCTCTTCCTTTTCCTCTTGCTAACCTGCTTAATACATAATTCTGTTGTTCTTGTAATCCCCATTTTAAATACTGCCCACTGTTCCTCAACCCTGATTCCTGTCCCATTCCCCTTAATGCCTCTTTCAAGTATCTCCCCATTTTCCCAAAGTCTGCCCCCCTAAAATCCAGGATACATGTTTTTGTGTGGTTTGGTTCTGCTCTTTCTGTGATTTCAAACCACAATGACTGGTGGTCACTGTTTCCCAGGTGCTCCCCCACTGTTACCCCCATCACACTGTCCCTGTTTGTGAGCACAAGGTCCAGTATTGCCTTCTGCCGAGTTGGTTCCACGACCAGTTGCTTGAGGAAGACACCCTGAAGGGAGTCCAGGATAAATCTGCTCCTAGTTGATGCTGCTGCTAGGATGCTCCAGTCCACGTCTGGAATATTGAAGTCTCCAACCAGTACTACCTCACCCTTGTCTGCCATCCTTTGGATGGCTAGCATCACTCTATCTGTTTCTTCCTCCTGGGCTGGTGGTCTATAGACCACACCTGTGCGGATGGCTGTCCCCATTTTCCTTTCCAGCTTAACCCACAGTATCTCTCCCCATTTTGTTCCTCCTGGATCTCTGTGGCCCTTATGTCATTTTTCACATACAGTGCCACCTCCTCCCCTCCTGCCTGCTCTGTCTCTTCTGAATATGTTGTAGCCAGGTATGGCCATCTCCCAGTCATGGTTATCATTACACCAGGTTTCAGTGATGGCCACAATATCCAGGTCTGACTGCACCATGACAGCCTCCAGATCTTCCATCTTGTTGCTAAGGCTCTGGCATTTGCACACATGGCTTTCCATGATTTGACCTCCTAGACTGTCTCACTATTCTACTCAGCCCTTCCTTGGTTGTCATTTATCCCTGGTTCTCCTTGCTGTCTGCCCGTCTGCTGAATTTTGCCCTTTTCTGCTTATCCACCTCTTGGGCACTAATCTCCATCTTTTGCACTGCTTTGCAGAATGACCCACTCCTCTGGTTCACTGGTTCCCTGCTCTAGCTGTGGGGGTGAGCAAGTGGTACCCTCCTTGCTGGCCTGCCACCCCTTTGTTTAAATGCGTCAATGTAGCATTTAAACTCATCATTGAGTGCTTGGATTCCCTCCAGGATGGATGCAGGCCAGGCTTGAACAAACCTCCATCCCTCCAGGTGGGTCCCCAGTCACCAATGAATCCAAACCCTTCCTCACAGCACCAGTTCTTCAACCATGAGTTAAAGTTCTGGTGCATGCACTCTGTCGCTCCCTGCCTCTCCTGGTAGTACTTCTGAGAAAGTGGCGGAAGTAGCTACTTGCTTGAGACCCTCCCCAGTTTTCTGAACTCTTCCTGAACTTCCTTTGGCTCCCCATTTGCCAGGTCATTAGTACCTAGGTGGATAATGACATCCAGCTCACCCTCCGTCTTGCCTTCCCAGTGATCCCCAGGATCTTCCTTCCATCCCTCCATGCCGTGGCACCTGGTAGGCACCTCACCTCCCTGTCCTCCCCCTCCTGTGTTCCTGGCTGGATCCCTCTTATGATGGAGTCCCCCACCAGGATTCACTTCCTCCTCCTCTGGGGTCCACTGCTTTCCCTGTTGAGGTCACCTCCTTGGCTAACCTCCACATCCTTACCTTCCACTTCTCTGGGTACCTGTATTTGGTTGTCCCTGTTTGCCAGTGTGGCATATGAGTTCTTGAGTGGAATAGGATCTGGGATGTGTCTCTGCCTGTCTGCTCTAACCCTCCCTGAGCCCACTGTCATCCAAGTGCTCCTCGTTCTCGGCATCCTTTGAGGTAGTTGCATTGGACTGGGTGGTCCTTGGATAGAGGTGATGGTACTCCTGACCCAGTTTACTTCCACTCTGAGTCTGGCTACCTCATCCCACAGTCCAGATAGATGCATGCAGATAGGGCAGCACCTCAGTGTTCAGAAGGTCTGCCTGAATATGGCTGCCCCACCACTGCATTGCACCACTCCCCACATTATACTGCAATTCCACTACTTGTCTGCTACTGAAGCTCTCCTAGTTAACTTTTTATTAATTCACTGACCTAAAAATCCTGCCACTGTTCCCCTATAATATTTGAAAATACATACACTTCTATCTAAGCTCTTTATCCTTACAATCAAAAGGTAACTACATATAGGATAAAGTATGGGTAGAAGTGTGTTACGAGAATTTAACACACACCCGAGTTGTTGGATGGCATATAAACCCCGGTAAGAAGCCCAGTTTAAGTGCCATCCAACAACAGTGTGATGTAAATCGAAGTTGATTCTCTCTCCCCATATTTTATTTTATATAATTGAAGGAGCTCCGTTTTAAATAAACAGGCCTTGAGCTTCAGCACTATCCTTGTTTCATAAAAGTACTGACAGAGAAAACACTAACTTCTCTGCATTACCTCAGTTTACCAGTGAGCCTAGAAGCATAAGAGTGTGTTTGGGATGGAGGTAATGCAGATAATAAAGTGTTTTTCTCGTCAGTACTGTTTTCGGAAACAGGGACAGTTGGAAGCTCCCGCTCTGTTTATTTGCTTGTCTCGAGCGCGTTGGTATAGAAAGGGAGCGCGTGAATGCCGTAACACCTACTCAGGTGTTATGGTATTTAACACACGGTTTTGTCTATGGCAAAAAACGGAGACCGTTAATTATAATCACAATAATCTACCTTCTACTAATACAGATTCTATCACAGAATCAGAGCACAATGCAAAAACATCTGCTACTTAGCAACAACAAACAGGTGACAACATACCAAGCTGATGTAGCTTTTTTTAAAATAGAAAAAAAAATGTAATTGTTTAAACCAATAGAAATCAGCAGTTCCAAAAGCACCTTGAACTACAAGAAAGAACACGGTACCACACCTCTGCCACAATAACTAAACGGTTCTAAAACATTGGAGAAGAAGAGAAAATTAGAGACTGAGCAAAAAGATACAATGTACTATAAAGTATTAGGCAATAGGTATACTCAGTTGTTTAACAGAGAAATAAAGTACCTACCAAAACAGACAGGATACCCACAAATGACACTTAGGTTCTCAATATCAGACACCACCAAAGGCACATACAGAAAGGGTTTAAACTACAGTATTAAAATAGTATTAAAATTAACCACATCAGAGTAGAAAGATCACATTAAATAAATGTGTTGATCCTTCTGACTTCCAACGAATATCTACTGCACAAATTTTATATCTTCCTGGAGCCTACAGGGTTGTCTTTCACAATCAAATTAAGAAACTTAATTCTCAGGAAAGACAGAGTCTGTGGTACAATTTTGATAGAATACACTTTAAGCATAGCACTGGAACATCTTTTAGATAAGATTTCAGGTAAGATAACAATCTGAGTAAAGTGCAACACTATCTACTCAGCATAAGGATAAGGATGGGTCTGAAGGTCAGTTAATGACCCTGTAAAACAATGTGCAAACTGAAACATATTAAAAATATTAAATAAAACCAAAAACATTAAAATTTGAATAACAGTCATTTTACAGGCAGCCCCCATAACTTTTCTGTTCGTTAATACTACAATTGGCCAGAGTATGCAGCATACAAGTGCAGGCAATCAAACTCAGATCAAATATATACTATACACATACTTACAAGTATCTCAGGGTGTTGCAAAACTCAGATCAACCTTGTAGGTTACTGCCCCCTTCTAATTTAGCTTCTCCTTAGGCTGATAACATAAATTCAGGCTCCCTATCCCAGGAACGTAACAAGCTAACCCACTTCCTCCTGAATTCTCGACCAAGTGGCACTCGCACCACTCATGCTCGCACTTGTAGGCGCTTCTGAGATTTAAAGCTGGCAAGCCCCTCCCCAAGTGCTGACGCACAGCTGCTGGCTCACCTCCAAGCCTCCTCACCAGCTGAGCAATCCCAGCATGATATTGCAAGTATGGGGAAAGACAACTCACAGTTCAGGGTGCAAATGTGCAAATGTTCAGCAGTCTATGAATGGGAAAGTTCAATTTCTCTCAGCAGCAGATGACAGATGCTGAGTACTCCTCGACTAGCTGCACCACTCCACTTGCCTGGTGATGTTCTACTTCAGCTCATGCTTGTAGGTGCTTCCGAGATTTAAAGCTGGCAAGCCCTTCCCTAAGTGCTGATGTGCAGCTGCTGGCTTAGGTGTAGAAGAAGAGCAGCCAGTAGAGATCCACACCAGTCACTCGGCCCATTCAGGGATAGGTCCTGGGATGCTTGCTGGGCTGGCAGGTTGCAGAAGAGGAGCTGCATGCAGAGATCAGCATCAGTCATTCGGCCCATTCAGGGCTTGGTCCTGGGATGCTTGCTGGGTGGGCAGGTTGCAGAAGAAGAGTCACCGGCAGAGATCCTCACCAATCACTCGGCCAGTTCAGGGCTAGGTCCTGTGATCCAAAGTTTCCAAAACTCCTAACCCATTTCTGTGGTAAACTCAGCTTCAAAAAAACCTGTGTTCCAAAGTTGTCAACACTCCTAGAAGAGTTGAGAAGTGCTTGGTCATCACCAGTGGTAATTGTAAACAAAAAAAAAGGGGATGTAAGAATATGCCTTGATTTTAGGAAACTTAATCAAGTGTCAGAATTTGACAGTTATTCTATGCCCAGAATAGATGATTTGGTGGACAGACTGGGGCATGCCAAATATATCAGTACCCTCAACCTCACTAAGGGTTACTGGCAAATCCCCCTAGGTAAAGAGTCCAGAGACAAAACTGCATTTGCCACTCCTATAGGATTCTATCAGTTCACCACATTGCTGTTTGGTTTACATGGTGCCCCTGCTACATTCCAGTGGTACATGGATGCAATTTTATCCCCTTACACTGGTTATTGTGCTGTGTACCTGGATGATGTTGTGGTGTATAGTCCAGACTGGAAAAGTCACCTGGAACACCTACAAGCAGTTATCCAATCAATCAAAAAGGCAGGTCTAGCAATTAATCTTACTAAGTGTGCATTGGAAATGCAAGAAACCAGATATTTGGGTTATGTTTTGGGAAATGGAGAAGTCAAGCCAGAGTTTTCCAAGATAGAAGCTGTAGCTAATAGCCCTGTCCCGAAAACCAAGAAACATCAGGTCATTTTAAGGGCTGGCTGGTTATTATCAGAGATTTGTACCCAGCTTTCCAGAGTTAGCTACTCCTCTCACAGAACTCATGAAAAAACGGTATACAAATAGTGTGAAATGGACTCCAGAGTGTGACAAAGCTTTTCAGGCCATTAAGGCTGCCTTATGTTCAGCCCCTGTTTTAAGAATCCCAGACTTTGAGGAACCATTTTTGTTACAAACAGATGCATCAGACGTAAGCTTTGGTGCAGTTCTGAGTCAAAATCTAAATGGTAAAGAACATCCTATTCTATACATAAGTAGGAAATTATATGACAGAGAGAAAAGGTACTCCACCATTGAAAAGAAATGTCTTGCAGTAAAGTAGGCAATGGAGTCCCTTATGTTTTGCTTACTAGGAGCTGACTTTGTCCTTGTAACAGATCACAATCCTCTCTGTTGGCTTAGCCAAATGAATGATATAAATTCTAGAATCACAGGGTGGTACCTGGCACTACAGCCATTTAAATTTAAAGTGATGCACAAATCTGGGAAAGAGAGTGTCAGTGCTGATTTTCTGCCTAGATATGGATCAGGAATTGTGAATTCCTAAGGTTGAAAAAAAATGTGTGAGTTGAAACTTTTCTGATTGATATGCTGCATATGTACTGAACTATAAAGATTCTAAGCTACTGTCATGTTAAAGGAGAATTTAAAGAACGTTTTGGAAACCTGTTTTTGTAAAATAGGTTCCCTCTTAAGGAAGGGGGCTATGTGACAGAGTTGAGTGCGGCCATGTCCCAGTTGTTATGGAAAAAGAGTTTAAATGCAAGGATCTGTTCTATTCTCTCCTTTCCTGTCTCTTGTCTGTCTGGTTGTACAACCACATTTTCTCATTAGACCTAGGACTTAATCACCCCGACGGTCTTGAGAATTCTCTGCCTCTCACTATCTCTCTATCTTCTCTTGCTGTTCTGTTTTTTCTCCCCCTTGCATACCTGCTGGTATACAAATATATGTGAATCATTATGTGGAACTGATACTAGGATCCCTTTGTTTAGAAATGTATATAGTTTTACTGTTGAAATGTATATAGTTATACAGTTGAAATCATTGCAAAAAGCTGTTTGGAACTCAAGAGTTTAACCTGTTTGCACACTCTCTGAGAAACTTTAAGCAAGAGGTCAGTTCTGGGTCACAATGTTCTTTTTGCTGCACTTGTTGAAACTTACAAGAACACTATGTGAGAAACATGCTGTTTTCTTAATGAGCGGGGGTTGCAAAGACTCATTAAGACAGAGCTACAATTTCTTGCAAGACAGAAACACAGAGACTGAGACTGGAAATTGAGAAAAAAACCAGATGGACTTTCTCTGTTTATACTACCTTGGTAAATAGTTATGCTGAACAATTTTATTTTGTTTTTTATTTTACTGTTAATAATAAATCACTTGTTCAAATTTCACAACTGCTCCAGGTTTTCCTATGCTTCCTGACCTGTGCCTCAACAACAGCATGCAATGGATAGTGGGGATGTGGAAGGGACTACCAGAAGTCATGGTATATGAAAGGATCTTGGAGGAGTTTAAGACTAGTTTAGACAGGCTAATAAAGGAACAAGATTTGAATAGATATTCCTGCTGAGACATAGGAGATTCATAGATTCATTGAAGTGTGATGGCAGAAAAGGACCAAACTAGCCCAACCAAGTCTGCCCATTTGCCCAGCTATCTGCTTGGACCTGTGCCCCCCCCTTTAACACTCCCAAGTGGTTGTCCCATGCTCTTTTGAATCCCTCCACTGTTTCCTCTCCAACGACTGCCTCTGGGAGTCTGTTCCACTTTTCTACCACTCTCTCTGTGTAATAGTATTTTCTAATGTTAACCCTGAACTGCCCTCCCTCCACCTGCAGGCCATGCCCCCTCGTCCTCGGTGACAATCTCCATGGGCCCACATGTCAGCTTCTGTCTGATATATTCATGTTCTGGTGTTCTTAGAACTACAGGAATGTTTGTAAAGCACTTTTGGATCTGCCTCTACCAATTTACTTGCCTTCCGCCTTTCTTTACACTATGACCTCCCTTCTTCACTCTTTATTTTTTTCTGTCTTTCTTCATATTCAGTAGATGGAATATTTGTTCACCTTGGAGTGCAAGAATTTAAAATTCTGCATAATTCTGCTGGTAGAATGTTCACTGGTCATAAACACACTCTCATAGCAGAAGGACTTATGTGGCATAGGGCCTCAACTGTATCTGTGATAGGGTAAGCAGCAGAAATTTCTCTGGTAAGCCTGCGAGGATATGAAAGGGAGTTTTCATGGTAATCAAAAGAACACAAGAAATTAAAACTATGAGCAACTCTTCACTTTTATGAGGCAGGCAGTAGCCTGAGGGTCTATTGCTGCCATGCATACTTTTTTGTGCTGATTGTTTAGATCGTTGTTGTGTTTAGTGTGCATTAAGAGTGAGAGAAAAGGGCAAGAGCCATCTTAGGTTCAGCTTTCAGCTGCAGCCTGAAAATTCTGTTCAACTTTGCCAACTCAGTTGAACCTCTTCGGCTCCCAATGCAGTAATTTGCTGAGGGTAAAACAGACAACAAATGGGAGGTGGTTATCAATGAATATTAATTACTGTACCTTACCTGTGACAGGTGCTGTTGGCATGCATCTTCTGTGGATTGTTGTTTGTGATACTGTATTGTGACAGAGTCTGTAAAACCCATTCAGACCATAATAGCCCAGTGTAAGCTAAAACAATAGTTACTATTCATTGCTGACCTCAAGGCATATTCCCTCCTGTAGTCTTTGACTCTCTGCTTCCATTCATGTCAATTACTATATTCTCTCTTGCAGCTCCATACATTTTACAATATTTTTTATATTATGATTATTTGATATTATCTCTTTTATTTTTATTCTGATGTTATGTGTTTTATAAATTAGATATTAAATATAGAGAATAATGTATGGGCAATGATACACAAAAAGGCTGTGTTTCCATTGAGGGGTTGAGTTGACAGCATATGAACCATGAGAGCGAAGCTGGAGAGGTCCATGTTGGCATCTTAACCCCGAGATGGAAACACATGCCGAGTTGTGTGCAGTTGACCATATTTTATTATTTATAGAATATGTTTTTTTTACGCTAGAGTGACAGACCCCCACTGAAGTGAAAAAAAAATCTCTCCATTTCTTTGTTCTACTCACATATCAAAATCAAATTTTAGACTTTTGAAAGGTAAAATGTATGACTTAGGGCACTGGGTGGTTAGTAAGTAGCTAGGTGTAGAATAAATGAGAAATTTAAAATTGTATGACCTTTGAACTGTGCATAACAATTGTTTGGAATGTGCATAACAACACTTTAGAATGCGTATAAGGGTTTAGAATGTGCTTAACAAAGATTCTGAGCAGGCTGTTTTTATACATAATAAAGGGTAACCATATACTATTGTAATATAATGATTATAAAAATAGGATACAAAAATCTGTTTCCTATACATTTTTATGTCCTTTGCTTTATTTATATGATAAGAAAACATAATGTTTGAATGAAAATGTGAGGAGTCCTGAAGATGAAAATAAATAGCATTATAGTGCCACAAGGTGGACAGGCAATTGTTCACACTCATGCCTCAGTGCACAGGTGGCTGTGGTTACACTGGCCAATCATATTGTACTGTTTGCTGTGCAGTTTACAAGCACAGAAGAAGGTGGTGTTACTGACAATCATACGTCACAGTGATACATTAGCACTTATACTTTCAATGGCATTTCTTTCCACTAGAGACTGAATTTCTTTGTTTATCCATAGGAACGGTTATAGTAAGGGACAAGTATAGTGCAGGTTTATTTATTTATTTTATTAATTTTAACTTTTGGTGACCAGAAAAAGCACACTGAGCCAAACTCGTTTCCAGGTGTGACCCGGGGGGTACAAGTCAGTAACAAAAAATATAGAAATGAGGAACAAGGCAGATACAGAAATTAAAACAACAATGTCAAACAATTGATGGAGTTATTTTTAGCAGCAATTCAAATATTAAAGCATGAGATGACATACAGATAAAGTGTGTAGAGGGGGTATATAAGTGTGTTATTGATGTGCCGCTATCATCTATTCAGCTTGAGAGATATAGCAAGGAGTGCTTGTGGATAACCCTAGGTGGAGGGGAGAAAAGGTGCAGGTAGGAGCTGGGAAGAGGTGTAAAAGTTTTTTGAATGAGAGGTAGGTAAAGGAGTTACGAAGTTCCATGGAGAGATCATTCCATAAGAGGGGTAGGTGATATGAGAAGGCACTCTGACCAGCCGTAGTTTGGGAGTGGGGGATAAAGAAGAAGTGGGGATCCTGGGAGCAAAGAGAGTATAAAGTGGGGGGCAGCAGAACTGAGGCAGGAGGAGAGGTAGGAGTGAAGGAGGCCGAATCAGAATTTGACTATGAAGGTCATTGAGTGAACATACTTCCTGTGTGAGAGTGGAGCAATGGAGAGGTAGGAGTACAAAGAGCAGTTGTGTGCACAAGGCAGAGATTTAGAGGCAAATCTGCAGAAAGAATTTAATGTGGTGTCTAATTTTGAGTGGGATGTGGCAGGGGCAGTGCTGTTTATAAAATAGCTGTCTGAAAAACAGGCATTTGATTGGTCATTAACAGTGCAACATGGGAGAATGTCACACGGCAAATAATGAGTATGTTTAAAAAGGCCTCACCGCCGAGCCAAATGGCTCAAAGTTTCATCTAAATGTGGCATTCTCAACAGAACGTTAGCATAGTAAGAAGCAGCCATTTTTCTTCCCACATCATTTGCTACCACCCAGCATACTACTGTTGATACTGAGCCTGTGTTTCAGATAGCTATTTAATAAACAGTAGTCCTCCCAACAAGTTGTAGTAAAAAAAAAAGAAAAAGGAAAAACAGTATCGAATAGTGCCTCTCATATGTCACCCCCCCCCCAAACATACACACAAATAGCCGAGACTCAGCAGTCGCATCAGCGGTAGTCAAGCAAACCTCCGTACCACAACTGAGAGCCTGCGATCAGGCATTGTTAACGCCTACCTCGGTGTGATAATCCAGGCCCAATCACTCATACCACCCATGGACCGTAGTCATCAACAATCGGGAGCAGAGCCCTTACTCTAGTTGAGTTTAATCTAATTAGATATAACAAGCAACATATAAATAAAAATAAACAGCAACAAAGCGCCATAGCTCCAAAGATACTCACAGTGTCCCGACTGTCTGCTCGCAGCTTCGCGGCACCACCTCCAGCTACTAGAGTATTTCTCAACAGAGTGAAAAAGGTAGATCAGCATAATTTATTTGTAAATTAACACATTTAAATAAACCTGCCACAGACAACTTGCTACTCGAGTCTCCCCATAGATCAGGGGGGAGGGACCTCGGCAGCCACAACAGAAAAAGCCATTTTAAAAGGAAAGAAATAAAAAAATACTCTAAAACGTAAAATCAACAGTGTAACTCCCCCTCTCATCAATGGCAGCACTTCAGAAACAATACTAGGAGTGATAAAGACATCGCAGTCCCACAGTTAGGCAAATCAATAAAAAAATAACTTCCCGGTACAGCATAGGCACCAGAACGTTCATCTTGGAATGTTGCTAAGTAGCAAACAAGCTGGAATCTTGTCTTTTTGAGTCGCAGCCATTTTAAAACACCACCATCACCACAGTTTAAATAAAAATGTAAATTTAAAAATGGAAATAAACTTTAGCATTCCTCTAACGCAAGAAATAGTAGATTCCATAAACGATCAAAGTGACGGCAGTAATGCAGATGAGGAAGTTTCACATGAAGGGATGCCAGAACAACCAGCACCTACCACAATAGATGAGCCTTCTCAGATGTTGTCTGAAAATCCAGATAATGAACAGATGGTTAGTGTTCAAATTAGTGAGTCAGAGGAACCCAGAATAAGCAGTACAGTAAGTGTAAACAGCAGACATGCCTTACTAACTGAGGAGGAAGTCTCACAAATAGAGGTGGAGTGTCGTGAGAAAAACACATTTTTTTAATTTTTTTATTTAGAAGTTTTAATTGTATTCCAGCACCAAGTAAGCTACATCAAGCAGTCCCATACAAGTGAAAACATCAGATGCAGACATTTAACACAAGAAGAAAAGAAAAACCCTTCTCCCACTACCCCACCCCCCAGACTACTCACCGTTACTACCAATTGAGTTAGAGATATACTGAAGTCCCATTTTCATTAGGATTTCCATATCGTCGGGATGGCCTCTAAGCTTCCCCATAATGAGGTAAAAGTTTTGCCTCTGTTTTGTACAAATGCAATATGTATTTCCAGTTGTAATGCCAGGACACTCTCCCTGAACCATTCCAAGGTTGTAGGTGGCTTTTCATCCGTCCAGTGTCTCATTATTGTTAACTTGGCAGTTGCTGTAATAAGAGTCATATGCGCTTTCCTACTTTTTGGCGTGTCAATTGGGAAATAATTTATAAGACAAACTTCGGGCGTAAATAAGTCTCTCAAGCCAAGGATAGGGTCCAAGGAATTATTAATGGATTGCCAAAATGTCTTTATATGTGGGCACAGCCATAACATATGATAGAGTGACCCAGTGTCCTTCTTACGCCTGTTGCATGCTGATGCATGTAAGGATCCATATCTAAAGAGTTTGTCTGGTGTCAAATACAAAGTGTGCATAATATTGTAATGGACTAATCTGAGTCTATCTTGTTTAATAAATTTATACATTGATATCCAAAGTTTCCTCCACACATTAACATCTTCAGGGATACCTAATTCCCTTACCCAATAAGGGCAAATTCCCGAGGGTAATCTATGGTCCCAATCCTGAAGAATTTTATATAAATTAGACACTTTATGTGGTTGGGAGGCAACCTGCAGGAGAGCGATTGGATCCCTTTCCCTTATATCTATTAATGGGGAGAGCTGGGAAAATGAGGTTAGGGCCTTACTGACTTGGAGGTATTTAAAAAATTCATTACTTACAGCACTAATAGAGTCATGTAATTGAGCAAGGGGAATCACTTTTCCACCCCTCCACATCTCTGAGACTTTACATTGACTCAACCAGGGCCAAAAGGCACGGGATATTGGTGCGCCGCCAATTTTGAAATGCAGGTTATTGACAATTGGTTGGTCAGAAGACTGACACCACTTAACTGCGAGGTATATTTGGGCCTGATAAGAGGTTTTCATTGACCAACCCATAGGATTATTTCTGAGAGGTTTGGGAATATAGGACGGAGAGGCATATAACAGGGCACGTAGGGAGCATTTCTCACGAGATGCCAGGTGTTTTTCGATGGGTAACCACAAAGGTGAGTAAGCTATATCATCTACCTCTTTCTGCCAGTAGAACAGCTTACCCAAATGTTGTGCGATATAGTATATAAAGAAAGAGGGGGCTGCAAGGCCCCCCCTTAATTTCGGAGCTGTCAATTTGAAATAAGACCTGCGAACACTCCTTTTGCACCACAAGAAGGAGCTTAGCATACCTCACAACCTAAAGAACCATACTTTGGGGAGGCACATACTCAACATTCCTAAGGGATATAATATCCTAGGCAACAGATTCATTTTAATTATACTTAGTCAACCCCATAACGATATGGGGAGTAGCCGCCACCTCTCAAGGTCCTTGGTTATTGTTTTAATAAGATTATCAATATTGTTTCTCAATATAGTTCCAGGATCCCTAAAGATCTTGATTCCTAAGTAAATTATGGACTTCGTTTCCCAGGTAAGAGCTAGGGGGGCTAATTCCACTTTATTGACTCTATGGTTCAGGGGAATCACCATCGTTTTCTCTCAGTTAAGTTTATAACAGGATACTTTAGAGTACTCCTCAATTTCCTCTAGGATAGCAGGGATTGAGGTACTTGGGCTCTCTAAATGTAATAAGATATCATCCGCATAAACCGAAAATGCGTACCTAACTCCTCCCACCTGGATTCCCTTAATATTAGCATTACCCATCATCCTGAGAAGCAAGGGCTCTAGGTATATATTGAATAATAGCGGGGAGAGAGGACACCCCTGCCTTGTACCCCGAGCTAATTTGAATGGGGAAGATAACAAGCCATTACATTTTACTTTGGCCGAGGGACAGGAATACAATACTTTGATCCATTTGACAAAATCTTCCGGGAAACCGAAAGATGTTAGGGCGGCGAACAGAAAATCCCAGGAGACTCTGTCAAACGCCTTTTCAGCGTCAAGTGAAATCAGCACCATAGGTAAATTGGAATCTCTAGCAGCCACAATGAGATGCAATAACTTTCTCATATAGTCTTGAGATGACCTTCCAGCCATAAATCCGACCTGCTCGTGTCTTATTAAGCTATCTATAATTCTAGTCAGTCTATTTGCCATGACTCTGGCCAGTGTTTTAATGTCGGTATAAAATAATGAAATAGGATGGTAACTGCTGAGATTTTGAGGATCCTTCCCAGGCTTTAAGATTAGGGATATCGCAGCCTCTAAAAAACTGGACTCTGATATTCCGTTATCAAACCAGTAAATGAAGAGATCCTTTAACACAGGTGCTATAGCAGCTTGACAGGTTTTGTAAAACTTACTGGACAGTCCATACGGTCCAGGGGACTTGTCCAGAGGTATCTGTTGGATGGCCTCCTGTATTTCACCTAAAGTGACTGGGGCACTCAAAAGGGCAGCGTCAGCAGCTGAGACCTTCGGCAGATTCATGGATCTAAGATAGGAATTTATATCTGGTTCAGCGGACAACGAAGATGGGGGCACTGAATATAGGTCTTGATTAAAAGAACCAAACATTTCCACCACTTCTTGGGGGTCAGTACAGACGTTGCCATTTTTCCCAGAATAAATTCTGGCAATAAATTGCGAGGCCTCTACTTGGCGAATATGCATCGCAAGCAGCTTGCTTGCTTTCTCTCCCACATCCAGATACTTCAATTTGGTTCTGTGCAGTGATAACTCAGCCCTCTGTGATTGCAGCCCTGCATATTGGGCCTGCAATTGGTATAACCTGGTCCATGTCTCTGCTGGGGAGGTATGGGAGAGACTGTGTTCTATATGTTTAATATCAGTTAATAGCGCTTCCAGCTGAACCCTTTGATGTTTCACCCTATTTGAAGCCATTTTAATGAATTCACCTCTCAGGGAGCATTTTAGAGCTGCCCAGATTAAGTCGAACTTATCTACAGTCCCCAGGTTGCAATTAAGGAAAAAGGCGATGTGCTCCATAATATGTTTGATAGAGGCTGAATCTTTTAATAATTGGTTATTCAAATGCCACTGCGGGGAGCGTTTGCCCCCTGCCCCTAACCAGAGTTCCATGTCGACTGGAGCATGGTCGGATAAAACCCTAGCTGTGATTCCTGCATGCGTGACCCCTGGAATTGCATAGGAGCTTATGAGTAAATAATCAATTCAGGAATATGTTTTGTGTACTGCAGAAAAAAAGGTGTATTGCCTTTCGGAGGGGTTAAGAACTCTCCACACATCAGCTAGTGCAGCACTACACATAAGTTCTTTCAGTGCTCTCTGCGCTGGAGATAGGCCTCATCGCATTCGATCAGACCTGTCAATCTCCGTCTGGAGAACTAAATTCCAATCTCCACCCAGTATTGTAAGTTTAGGTGGGTTCGTTACTATGGTGTTTAATAAGTTCACAAAAAAGGGGAATCACTATTTGGGCCATATATAGATCCAAAGAGGACCGGACAGGATTCCAGGGATCCATGTATTATTATGTACCTACCCCCAGGGTCCCATGTTTCACGAGTCAGTTTAAATGGAACACTCCTAGCCAATAGAATCACTACCCCTCCTTTGCTTGTGGACGCTCCTGCCCCAAATACCCTGACCGACCCATAATTTTTTAAAGAGAAGAGCATCCTCCCTTTTAAGGTGTGTTTCCTGTAAGAAGACTATTTGTGCTCGCAGTAGCTGTAAGTGCTTTAATATAACCTGTCTTTTAACCCTATCCTTGGCTCCTTTGACATTCCAACTCACAAAACGATAGTTATTACTTATTTCCTAAAGCAATAATTGGAAGGTAAGTGTAAATAAGTGGGCAAATGTGCCCATTAGAAAGTACCCTCCAAATTCTATACACCAGGCCATTGAAAGGGACAGGGAAAGTGAAGATACCACCTGGTAAATCATTAGAGCTTAAGTATAAACCATGCGCAGCCTTTTCCCCTCCCCGCCTAAACCCACCGAAACCCCACACTCTACATCTATTATACTTATAAACTATAACACATTGTATACCATTACATCCCCAGTTCAAACACACTGTACTCCCAAACTTAGTATGCCACATGATTCTACACAAGAAGACCCAGATCAAACAACTTTGTTCCCCAGAGCCCCCCCCCAACTATTAACCAGTGTTCCAAAAAAAAAAAGGAATTTCTTGAAATTTATACTACAAACAGGTGCTTAAAGCCTTAATATTTTTCCACATTTGGCGAGCACCTACTATGAACTCTAACCATTAATATTATCAAAAAATAACAATATCTAAAAGCTAAATGCCATTCTCATCCTTTCTACATATTTCTAAAAGCTTAATACATGTGAAACCAGTTTTAGGTGAACAATGTAACTATAGCATCAAGTTTCGGATATCTATAAACGCTTGATACCCAAAGAAAAATACACTTAATAACTCTATTATTCCTATATACTAGTACATTATGCTCTAAGCAGTGTGCTAACACTAATGCCTTCTTAAAACTTGCAGAACGCCGAGTTCGGACTCAATGCAGGCTTGTTCCGTGTCTTTAGCTGCACAATCCAGCCGCAACCCATTATTTGCCATAGGTCTGGTGCGAGCTCAGCCCTGAGAAATAGAAACATATAGCAGTTATCTAATTAGGAGGAGCCCTAGTTTGACAAAGCTCAGCCAAGCGCTGTCGCCAAATAACTTAGATCCACATTGATAGTCGCATTGAGATTTAAATCTGTACATTATGTGAGACATCCAATTGGCGCTAGCCTCCACAAAAATAAGGTAGTGTAGCAAACTGCTTCAACAAAACAAAGAGCAAGTGAAGTAACATCTGTTATACCGGCTGCAGTTCAGAGCGCCATTCTGACTAGGCTCCTTCCTATTCATTGTGCATTCCGTTTTTCAAGCCACAAAACCAGGAGAATACAACAAACGACATATGTCTCAAACTATGCAGTAGACATGAGCGGGCTATGCTGAGACGGTGTATATCACAAGTTTCCAAACTTATCAGTGGTAGCAGCACTACTACAGCCCCATTAGGCCGAGGGCGCGATTTCGGGTGGTTTCAAGAGTCACACCAATAGTCTCCACGAGAGATCATTGCTCGATTTGAATTGCCCCCCTTCAGTATCATGACGAAACTGCTACTGCTTTAAGGTACTGCTGGAGTAATTTCAATAAGGAGATGAAAAAACAAGAGAGAGACTTGTGGTTAGCAGGTATGTTGTATCAATGTCGCTGCAGGCAACTTGCCTTTACTTAAATAAATCCTGGAAAAGTTCTTTTAAGCCTTGTAGCAGTTGCGCTGGAGAGTCATAGGAAACCCATTTATCCTCATTCTTAACCATTAGTATTACGGGGTATTTGACCCTAAACTGCTTTGTTGCGGCAATTAATTTAGACACTAAAGGATGAAGTTCTTGTCTCCTCAGCCTCACTGAGTGGGGGAGATCCTGCACAATCCGCACTCTCTTGCCCTCCCAGGTTACTTTACGGGTTTCCTTTACTTTGTGAAATAAATGTTGCCTGTCGATGTAATTCAGTAGTTTAATAATTATTGGTCTAGGAGGTTGACCAGGAGCTGGCGGAGGGCGAAGGGCTCGGTGAGCCCTCTCGATGATATACTCTCCTCCGTTTGGGAAGGGGACAGCTATTTTGGCACAGAACCTCTGCATAAATAAAATTGGTGCATTCCCTTCTTCTTTCTCGGGGATACCAATAACTACCAGATTGTTCCGTCTGCTGCGTCCCTCAAGATCCTTTATCTTCTCCTCAATTTTCTTCAGTCTGCGCCCTATTACAGCTGAACCCATATCCATCTTGTCTTGCCTTTTTTCCAACAACGTCAGTCTGGCCTCTGAATCCCCGGCTCTCCGTGTTAAAGAATCCACTGAATTTTTAATTTCTTGCAGGTCTTCAGTGATAGTGGAGATTGCTACTTGAAGCGGTTGAATTATTTCGAGGAACTTTTCCTCCGAGAGTGCAGTCGCTGCTGCTGACATTTTCGGCAAGTTCGAGGCTTGCTGTCTAGGCCATTTTGTGGCCTTCTCTTTCTCCGGAGTAAGCGGCGGAGATCATCTCGGCAATGCTTTTTTCACATATACCTCCATCCAAAACTCAGTCTCCAGCTTCAGACCACTATTGCTTTGTTGACTGGCTTCCCAATAAGGTAAACTTCACCTCTAAATACTGTTATTAAGCTTAGGTCAGGGAATAGAGAACGGAGCTCCTCAAGAACTGCTGCTTCAGACTAGGCTGCCATCACGTGACCCATAAAAATACACTTAAGACCACCTCCTGGGCTATTAATGTGCTGACTGACAGGTGCAGACTTAAAGGGAAACAGCCTGATTTTAAATCAATCCCAGCCACTGAAATAAATAGTATCTTAAGAGAGTTCTATGCAAGTGTGAGAAATAGTTCAGGTGCAGAGTACACAGTAAACAGCCTCTGTAGCATAAGAGCAGGGATTAGCCATTTCTTGACATCTGCACCAATTAGTAGAAAAGACAATATCATAACAGACCCTGCATATAAGGGTTCTAGCAATGTATTCATTTCTGTGTTAAAAAAGTACAGAAAGCAGCAAAAGGACACAGCAAAACACCATCCAGCTCTATCCAAAGCAGACTTAAAGAAACTTAGAAATTCCCCAGCCTTGAGCCCCAACGCAGCCCCGGGACTCTTGCATAAGGTGTGGACATACAGCTCATGATGGCCAGATGTGGCAGAGAGGGGCTGCACCAGTTAAAACCAACCAGTTTTAAAATCCTGCAAGATGAAAATGGACAGGAATATGTGTCACTCGCATTTAATGAGCACACAAAAAACCATGGGGACCCCACAGAACAGGGTAAAGACAATTACAGGGGCTTCATATGGGCCAGACCTGGAGACCTCCTATGTCCCATAGCAAATTTCAAAAAGTATGTCAGCAAGCTTCATCCTGAGTCACCCGCTCTTTACATGCACCCATGCTGCAGCACTTCCTTGACACTGAACCAACATGGTACACAAAGGAGCCACTGAGTGTAAACCACCTTTCTACAATGATGTCGAGACTCAGCAAAGAGGCTGGACTGTCCCAGTAGTACACCAACCATTCACTCAGGGCCACCGCCATACAACTCCTTTCAGATACTGGATTAGACAGTCATGAGATAATGGCAATAACAGGTCTTCGTAATGAATCCAGCTTACATAGCTATTGGTCAGCAAGCATGGATGATCATAAAAATGGAGTGATGTCCTGTCTGGTGGAGAACAGTCAAAGCCCATATCACCAATGAAGAATAAAGATACAAATGCAGCTCCACAAGCCACAAACGATGTGCAGAGTCAGAGTCAACTGGGACCCTTCAACCTGCCAAACTGTGTATTTAATGCACCAGTTAATTTCATAAACTACAGCAAGTAACTTCAAGTGAATGGTAAGACATTTTCTCTGACAGAATTAGCTGTATATTAATATTAAAATGTGACAGGCTAATATAATGTCTTCTTCTCTGTTTCCACTTTCTGCCTCCACAGTGTCATAACATGAGACATTTCCGTGTCAAAAATCTGAATTCATCTGACTACTTGCCAGCCAAACATTAAGTTTTTATTTCATTAATATATGTATTGATATTTTATATAGTTACTGTGTGTTTAAAATGCTACTAGCATAGGTTAAACAATTAGTTAGACAAATTTCTTGGGACTATTTTTCTTCCACGCATTAAATAAAACAAATGTTTTACCACTATTAACTGCTTTCTCATTTTTGTTTGTGTGTGTCAGCTATTTTATAAGTGTAATAAGACACTCCAGGAGTGTGCATTACAGTGTGATAACCGCACTCCTAGGGATGACCGGCACTCGGCCTTCTGCCTCATGCCTAACTATGCCCCTAGGAGTGCGGTTATCACACCGTAATGCACACCCTGTCGTGTCTTATTGCTTACATATAGTGTCAGCGTAGTTAAGGGAAGGTGGAATCATCCTAGAGACAAGCTCATGCCGAACAGGGGGAGAGAGGGAGTCCTTGTTTTGATAGAGGAAACACAGTTTGGGATGGAGCTTGGAGACTAGAGTATCAATATGGGTAGAGAAATTAAGGTGCTGATCTAGTCATACTCCCTGGTATTTGTAACCCTGTACTGTTTCTAGGGGGGAGTTCTCCAGGAAGTGAAATATAGGTAGGGACCAAAGCCTGGATAGCTTTTGAATTGAGCCAAACATCATTAAGACTGTCTTTGTCTGGTTTACCTTGAGATCATTGGCTTTGAGCCAGGCCAAGACATTGTTGAAATCTTTTTGGAGGATTGGTTGTACTTCTATTGTGGAGGGTCCCAAGGTGAAGATGACAGCGTCATCCCCATACATATGTATTAGGGAGTGGGAGCAGATGGAGGGGAGATTGATAATAAAAATAGAGAATAGTACTGGACCGAGTATTGATCCCTAGGGGACGCTGGCCAAGATGGGTAGAGGAGGGGAGGTGGAGCTGCCAATTCATACAGCTTGCCATCTACTGACTAGATATGAGGTAAACCAATGGATGTAGGGGGGTGCTAGACCTACGGAGTGACTTTTGTCCAGGAGGCTTGTATGCGAGACAGAGTTGAAGGCCTTAGCAAGGTCAGTGTAGATGGCTGCTGTTATATGGCCTTTGTCCATGGCTGAGTGGATAGCATTAGTAACTCGCAGTAGGGAAAAGACTATGGAATGATGTTTTCAAAATCCACGTTGGTAAGGGGAGAGGGTGTTAGATGAGGTGATGAAGTCTAATAGTTTAGAATATATTAGTGACTCCTGTACTTTGGCTAGTGAGAGGAGAAGGGAGATGGGATGGTAGTTTCCAGGTGACAACAGATCACCTTCCTTATGGAGAAGAATTACGTAGGCCATTTTCCACAGGGTGCAAACAATACTGGTGATGATAGATAGATTCGAGATGTGTGCAAGGGGTGCAGCAATGGCTGCTGCCAACTAATGAAGCAATTTAGGATGTACGCCATCTGGCCTAGATTTATTTATCTGTTGATAGAAGGCATTCTTAGGATGGCAGAGAAAGGGGAGATATTGCTGATGGGAGACCTGAATATACCAGATGTTAACTGGAGCACCTTTGCTGCAGCCACATCCAAGAGCAGAGCTATTCTCGATGCCCTACAGGGGGCATGCCTCAGACAGCTAGTTTTGGAACCCACTCGGGAAGGAGCAATCTTAGACCTGGTACTCTTAAATGGGGATAGAGAGAGGTTCTCTGATCTTAAAGTGGGTAGCCATCTGGGAACAAGCGACCACCAAACAGTGTGGTTCATGATACACTTAGCTGTAGAGTCAAGCCATACAAAAGTGAAGGTACTGGACTTCAGGAGGGCTGATTTTGTCAAAATTGGAGAGTGCCTCAGAAAAGCACTAGCAAACAGGTAAGTAGGTGGGGCGGAACAACAATGGGGAAACATCAAAATCGCCATCACAGAAGCAACAAGCATTTGTGTGAAGCAAATAAACAAATCAAAATGAAAGAAAAAAACATTATGGTTCTCAAAAGAAGGGGTGGGAAGGTTAGGGAGAAAAAGATAGCATTCAGGAAGTATAAGGAAACACAGAAGGAGCAGGAAAGAGAACTGTACCAGTTAAAGCAGAAGGAAGCGGGGAAGGCAGTCAGACTAGCAAAGGCCAAAACAAGGAAAAGATAGCCAACTCAGTTAAGAAGGGGGTAAAACCTTTTACAGGTACATTAGGGAGCAAAGAAATACTAAGGCAGGGATACTGAGGCTGAATAAAGAGGAAGGTGGTTGAGCAGAGAGCGACAGTGAAAAAGCAGGGATACTGAATGAATACTTCTGCTCAGTATTCACAATGGAAGAGCAGGTGGAGATACCTAATCCAGTCAATAGAAGCATTCTGGATGGGGGGGTTGATATTAGTCCTTTCACAGAAGAAAGGGTTCTGAAAGAACTCTTAAAACTGAAGGTGGATAAAGCAATGGGGCCTGATGTGATTCACCCCAGAATTCTAAAAGAACTAGGGGAAGAACTAGTAACACCACTGACAACCCTTTTTAATAAATCATGGGAGGATGGCGTGGTGCCTGAGGACTTGAGCAGGGCAGATGTGATTCCCCTTCACAAAAGTGGAAGCAAGACAGAGGCAGGAAACTACAGACCTGTCAGTTTGACCTCAGTGGTAGGGAAAATGATGAAATCACTTCTGAAGGAAATAATTGTTGAGTACCTAGAGGCCAGTGGCGCACAGGACCCAAGACAGCATGGATTCACAGCAGGAAGGTCATGTCAGACAAATCTAATTGATTTCTTTGACTGGGTGACCAAAGTAGTAGACCAGGGAGGGGCTGTGGACATGGCCTACCCTGACATTAGCAAGGCATCTGACACAGTCCCGCACAAAATATTAATAAACAAATTAGCCAGCCTAGGAGTGGGTCCCAGGGTGGTAGCCTGGGTAAAACACTGGCTGGACAACAGGACACAGAGTGTAATAGTAAATGGAGTCCACAGTGAAGAAAGGAGGGTTACTAGTGGGGTACCACAGGGTTCAGTACTGGAGCTGGTCCTTTTTAATGTCTTTATAAGTGACATTGCAGGGGGACTGGAAGGAGAAGTATGTCTCTTTGCAGATGACACAAAGATCCGCAACAAGGTTGATACGCAAGGTGGGGTGGAAAGGATGAAAAGGGATTTGGCAAGGTTGGAGGAATGGTCAAATGTATGGCAGCTTAGATTCCATGCAAAGAAGTACAAAGTAATGCACCTGGGAAACAAAAACCCAGGGGAAGAGTACACAATGGGAGTTGAGATACTGACAACAACAAAAATGGAAAGGGACCTGGGGTAGTCATATCAGATGACCTAAAGGTGAGCCAGCAATGTGAGAAAGCAGCAAGGATGACTGGGGGAATACTGGGATTCAAGGTTTATAATTCCGATATTCTAAATAAATAAATAAATACAAATAGGGTGAGGCATCACCAGTAGAAAACAGGAAGTTGTTGGCCCTCTGTGCAGACAGTTGGTAAGACCACATCTGGAGTACTGTGTACAGTACTGGAGACCCCATCTCCACAAAGACATAGACAGGGTGGAGGCTGTCCAGAGGAGGGCAACCAAAATGGTGCAGGGTCTGCATCAGAAGACATATGAAGAAAGACTAAAGGAGCTTTAAGACGTATAGCCTCAAGGAAAGGAGGGAGAGGGGGAACATGATAGAAACTTTCAAATACCTCAAGGGAATCAACAAGGTCCAAGAGGGTAGCATCTTTCAGAAAAAAAGATGTGTAAGAACAAGGGGACACAATTTGAAGCTAGATGGGGGACGGCTCAGAGGTAATGTGAGGAAGTATTTCTTCACAGAGAGGGTTACAGATGCATGGAACAGCCTTCCTGAGGAGGTTGTAGAGTCAAAAACAGTGGGAGAATTCAAGAATGCATGGTACAGACATAATGCAGTTCTCGTGGGGGGCAGGAAGAAGTAGGCTGTTGGTTAACTAGGATCTGCAGCTTATCTGTTAGGTAGGGAAATGGGCAGACTAGGTGGGCCAAGCGGTCCTTATCTGCCATCAGACTCTATGTTTCTATGTCTCTATTGGGGTGTAGCGAGTGTAAGGCCTTGAGAACTTCCTGAGTGGTGATTTGGGGGAAGTGGTAACCATTGTTAGATGGAGGAGGGAGCCTGGGGGCATTGGGGCAGGGGATGTTTAGGCAGGGCACAGGAAGTGAAGAACTGATTGAAGGTTTCTGCCACCAAAGATGATTCTGTGATGGGGTTACCATCTACCTTGAGGGAAGGGAAAGGGGGGTGCTAGGGTTAATAAGAGAGTGCATTTTCTTCCAGAAGGAGGAAGGGTTGCTGGAGTTTTTGTGTAAGTGTTTTTTAAAATAGGTGGATTTGGGGAGGTGAGTTGCCTTTGTACAATTATTCCTGATGATTTTCTAGGCAAGGAGATTTGTCATTGGGAGGACTTATAATAAGCCAGGCCTGGTCCCGGGATTTGCAAAGGGCAATTAGTTGGGGTGATATCCATTGGTGATGAGATTTCTTGTTGCCTGATTGTTCTTCCTGGTGGTGAGATTTCTTGACTCAGATTTGTTTCATCGGGTGTGGAGGTCTCAAACTTGATGAACCGTAGTCAGGAAATTATTAAGGGCAGTGTCTATGCTGGAAGTGGAGTAGACTGGGGACCAGTCAGCAAGAGTGAGGTTGTGTAGAAGGGCGTTTGTGTCGAGGAAATGGATTGGTCGGATGCTGATATATTTGGGAGCAGAGAGGGGAAGCTGGATTTTTCTGACACAGTAGGTTATACCATGGTCGCTTAGTGCATCTGGGAGTATACCGGCGGCAGAGATGCAGTGAGGTTGTGATGTGAGGATCCAGTCAGTGTAGGAGGGAAGTTTGGGCGTGTGGGGGTTGTATCTGGTAGGTTCCATTACTAGCTGTGAGAAGTTTAGGGATTCAGTTTTTTGGGTAGCGGGCTTGAAAGAGGAATTGAGCCAATCCAGATTGAAGTCACCCATTAGTATACTCTCTCCATCACTAGTGAGGGAGAAGATGGAGGAGATGCACTTTATCAGTGCATCTGTGGTGATTTTGGGTGTGGTGTAGATAACTGCGACGCATACAGGAAGGTTTACCCAATTCTATTACAGTATAAGGGGACAGGTAGTCTGGGGCAGGCTTACCCATACACTGTGATGAAATTAGTGCAGGTAACAGTTGAAGGACTGACAGCAGTGGAGACTAAATTTGGTTGTCTATCCATAGGGCCAGGTACGGTGTGGAGCAGGTACAGTGAAGCTCGCCAGGATGAAACCCAGTTCTGCAGCATTTTACAGTACTCTGCAGTATGCTGCAGCAGAGTTACTGTGAAAAACAGTGTACAGTGCAGGCTTCTCCACACTGATGCAGTTAGTACTGCTGATAGGTAAGGGACTGACAGTACTGGGTATGGGTAAGGTTTACCCATATACTGTAATGGAATTAGTGCAGGTGAAAGGCATGAGACTGACAGCACTAGAGACTGAATCCCTTTGTTTATCCACATGGACTGGACGGGGTGTAACTAGACAATATAAATATGTACAACAGGACTGCATTTGTTGCCCCATCTGACACAATAAATACAGCTTTTGTACACCATGACATTGGTTGTTGCCTCCCATGCACAGATAAATACAGATGCCCTACATTGCTCCCTCAGTTACCCACATACTACCCCAGACCCTGTAAAGTTGTACAGTCCTTGGGATGCAAAGACAATATTAGTGACCAGTCCTTCTAGTTTTGTCTCCAGTGAACAGAATTATAAAAAGGTTCAACTGGTTCTGTGTTATATTTTCATGGACAAAGGAAGCAGTTAAGAGCCTATGTTTTGCCCCCTTAAATAAAATTGTACACCCTGGAGTACATGGAGTATGCCTGGCTACACCCGCAATGTGGAACTGGTATAATGCAGGCTTACCCATACACTATGATGGAATTAGTGCAGGTGAAAAGAGAAAGGAACTGATAGCACTGGAGAGTGGATCCCTTTGTTTATTCACAGGGACAGGTAGAGTTTGGGGCAGGTATAGTGCAGGCTTACCATACACTGTGATGAAATTAGTGCAGGTGACAGCTGAAAGATGGACAGCAATGGGGACAAAATCTTTCTGTTTATCTACAGGGCTGTACAGTGTGGAGTAGGTATAGTGCAGCCTTCTCCACACTGATGTAGCTAGTACTTCTGAGAGGTGAGGGACTGACAGTACTGGGAAGTAAAGACCTCCACTGGTTCGGATACTGCATTGGGCAGGTACAGTGCAGGTTTCCCTACATATATTTGATTCTAGAGAAAGGTAAGAAACTGACAGCATGAGGAACTGAAGCCCTTTTATTATTAACAGGAACAGGTACAGTGTGGGTCAGGGACAGTGAGGGCTGTTTAAAGGTTAAAAGGTGAGGGCATGCAAGCACTGATGAGTGAAGCCCTCTGTTTACCCACAGGGTAAGGAACAGTGCAGGATAACAGATACACTATAATGCATTTTATGTTAGTGAATGGTGAGGGGTTGCTGTAAGTAGGATTGAAGCCCTCTGTTTATTTAGATAGACTGATACAGTATGGGAAGGGACAGTTGTAATGGATTTAAGGCTAGTGAAAGGTGAGGGAAGAGAACACTGGACGCTGAAGCATTATTTTTCTAAAAGAATGGGTACATTGTAAGCAGCTACAGTGTAGGCTTACCAAGACAGTATGGTGTATTTAGTTCAGATGAAAAGTGGGGAACTGACAGCACTCTTCTCACCAGAGACAGGTACAGTGGAGTTAGGGACAGTGAGGGCTTCTCCACACTGTGATGTATTTATTGCTGCCAAAAGGCAAACAAGCATTTGTCAATGCCGAATGTTTGCTTGCTGACATTAGCAGTGGCAGTGCAGGAGTTAGACAGATGCAGTATAGGAATGACAGTGAAATACTGAACTGATGCCAACTCCACCCCTACCCAGCAGAGATGGGCAGGTATTGGGGTGTGCCTTTGGGTCGTCGCCCAAGACAGTCAAGGCATTTCTCCTCACCCTACCCTACAGACACTGACAAGTGTCGCGGTGTGCCTTGGAGTGTTTGGGCTTTATGTTCACCTCATTCCATAGGAAACACGCTGAAATGGGTGCAGTATAGGAGAATGGGGTGAACTCTGGGGCCAGGGGTCCAAGTCGCACCTCTTGCCTGTCACTGGCTGCAGGGTGGGGTGGGGTGGGGTGGGGTGGAATGGCATGAGCATTACTGTTAACAATCCCAAGTCAGACCCCTGATGCCTGTCAGTCCCTACAGGGGAGGGAGTCATGGTCAAAAACCCTAACGCCCTGGGCGTTTCTTGGGCTTTTTGTGACCCCTCTGCATGAACAGTGATACTATCAGTTCGTTAGCCAAAGGGTGATTTTGCACAGCGACTGTGCCATTTTGCGTCACAGGTCAGAAAACACATTTTGAACAGGATGTGAAAAATGACAGCTGTACTGCTCATGAGGAGATGTAAAAAATGGTAATGTTGAAAACTTAGAGTGAAAATATGAAAAAACTGCTGAAGTCGAGAGCGTATGTAGAAACTGCACAACGCACACCCGTAATGTAATTAGTTTGGGGATTTTTTACAGCAGATTTTCAACACAGGCATTTTGGGAGCTCTGCTCATGAACAGTGTCACTGTGATTTTTTTAATCTGTCTCAAACATTGATTTCCCACAGCAACCATGCTATTCTGCACCGGAAATGCGAAAACACCTTTTAGCCAGCGTGTGGAAAATGACAGCTGTACTGTTCGTAAGGAGATGTGGAAAAATGGCAATGTTGTAAATCTGGACTGAAAATATTACAAATTCGTGAACTTACGAGGGTGCATGGAAACTGTGCACTGCACGCTCATGACACAGTCATTTTATGGACTTTTGTCACCAAATTTTCAACATAGCCATTTTAAGACCTCTGTTCATGAACAGTGTCACTGTACTTTTCTTAATCTGTCCCAAACATTGATTTTGCACACCGACCATGCCATTGTATGCTACATGTGCGAAAACACATTTTGGGCGAGATGTGAAAAAATGACAGCTGTACTGTTCATAAAGAGTTGTGGTAAAATGGCAATGTTGAAAATCTAGAGTGAAAATTGTAACAATTCTCGAAATTATGAGTGTGCGTAGAAACTGCACAATGCACGCTCGTAACACAGTCATTTTTGGGAATTTTTTCACCAAATTTGCAACATAGGCTTTTTGAGAGCCCATCTCATGAACAGTGACACTGTTGTTTCGTTAATTGGTCCCGAAAGGTGATTCCATGCAATGACTGCGAAATTACCTTTCGGGACCAACTAACAAAATAACAGTCACTGAATTCATGAGATGGGGTCCCAAGAACCCCATGTTGAAAATTTGGTGCAAAAATATGAAAAAATGATCTAGATATGTACCAAAGTTGAAAAAACCCTATTTATGCATCATACAGCTTACCGGCATTTCTTCAGTTCATGGTCAGCTTTGAAGAGTGCAGATGTGTTCCCGTTCCACCGAAGATCATCGCACTGGCCTTTGGAGGTAAGTATGGGGGGAGATGGGGTATGCAGAGGGTAGGTGCGGGTTGCGGGGGGGGCAAGAAAGTCAATGAGGGATCATTTTCATTTGTTACAGGTTTTGTTGTTTTTTTATTGTACATGGATGACGTGGGACTTTTGCCATGCTGGGGTGGGCTCCCAGCATGGCACCTGGAAGTTTTGGGGGGGCAGTGGAGCCAACGGTTTATTGGGCACCAACATTGGCCATACAGTGTGAGGGTGGACACATGAGGACACTGTATGTTTGCTGCGCTGGGATGGGCTCCCAGCGTGGCACCTGGAAGTTGGTTTTTTTTGGAGAGGGGGCACTGGAGCTGATGGGGATTGGGCACCCTCGTCAGACATACAGTGTGCTTGGGGGGAGTATGTATGAGCTGGGGGGGATTGGGCACCCCCTCAGTACACAACAAAGGGGGGGCACATACGTACAACCACTGCTACAATCAGCGGTGGTGACGTGGAGGCAATTTGCATACTGCTGACAGCAGGGCAGTATGCAAATTGCCTACATGTTACCACCGCTGACTGTAGCAGTCATTTGCTTTCAACTGTATGCCTTTGCAATCTGAACTGCTGTCATAGACAGCTGGAACATTCATTGGTGTGGTGCGGTGCGTCCGTACCTGCAAAAATGCTGAGGGCATTGGAAGCGGGGGTGCCACACCTATGAAAACTCGTATGGTGGCACTATGTTTCTTGCACATGTGTGCAAGCAAACATAATGACTGTGTCATGGCAAGCACTGAGTGAAGTCCTCTGTTTATTCAGTGTCAGATACACTGCAGGATTCCTGATGCACCATGACCTAATTTAATACTGGTGAATGGTGAGGAGCTGACATAATTTGGTTCAAAGCCCTCTGTTTATTTCAATGGATTGATACAGTGGGCAGGGACAGTGCAGGCACAGTCACATTCTGATGGACATAGTGCTAGTGAGAGATGAGGGACTGACCACTGGAAACTGAAGTCCTTTGCTTATCCAGAGGGACAGGTACATTGCATATAGTTACAGTGTTGTCTTACCCACACAGTGTTATGTAGTCAGTGCTGGTGAAAGGTGAAGGGCTGACAGCCCTGGGGACACTGACAGCCCTGGTGAAACTGACAGCCTGGGTAACTGAATCCCACTGTTTATTCACCAAGGCAGGTGCAGTGACAGCTTCCACACATTATAATGTATTTATTTAGCTGGTGAAAGGTGAGGGATTTGTCCGTTTTTCCACATTAACAGGTACAGTGTAGGTAGGCGGATATGGCACAGGGTTCCCACACAATGACATATTCAGTGTTGGTAAAAAATGAAATAGAGAACTAGAGATTGCAGCCCTGTATTTCTCCACTAGGATGGGTGGTGTGTAGAGCAGGGACTTTGCAAGGCTTCCCTATAAACTGTTAGTGTTAGCAAGGTAGTGCTTTCAAATCAGTTCTGTACTTGGGTCAAATTACTACTGCAGTTCCACAGGCTGCAGATCAAAATCCATTTAATTATTGCGGTTTGGCCAACAGTTTTGTCATTTGGCTAAAACATTCATATGTTACTATGCCAAAATGCTCTAAGGTTCTAGACATCCAGATTAAACATTAAACTACTGTATATTTAGTGCTGATGAAAGCCAAGGAGCTGACACCACTGGACTGTGAAGAACTCTTTACTACAGCCAAGTAGTTTGTGGTGGGCACTGTGCAGGCTTCTCCAGATTGTAATGTATTTAGTGCTTGTAAAAGGTGAGGGGCTGACATCAATTGAGAATGAATCTCACAGTGTATCCACAGGATCAGATACAGTGTGAGGTCTGTAAAGTGCACACCTCCATACATACACAGCATGGCAACAACCCAGGGAAAAGATTTGCATGAGATCAGCCAATTGAAGCCACAGTTGCTGTACTGCAGATCTGTCAATAAAATTTTGAATTGAACAAAATATTGCTTTGCATCAGGATCCGATCTAAGGTACATGTTATGGTCCAACTGATTAAACTCTTCATCAAGTCCTCCACTGTTCTGAAAAATGTGGATATTGCCTTTTCTGGGGTCTCCCAGTTATTTTTCAGTTTAATACATGTTAAATGCTATTCAAGTCAGAACCATTACACCAGTACTACTGCATTATCAGCCATTGTAACCAGAGCTTTTCTGACTTTACTGTAAGGTCAGAATCCCCCCCCCCAATCAGCAGCTACATACTCTGTCCTAATTATTTATTTATTTAGATTTTGATAACCAGGTAAGCTCACTGAGACCGCAGGTCCCTGTTTCAGGAGCGACCCGGCTTAGTTACAGACAAACTGTAGATTACATACATTGGCAGGAGTATATACTAGATTAAACATTCATTGAATAAGGCATAGAATACATTACAGAGCATGTCAGTTACATACACAAATATACTATAGCAATTATATCAGATATATGACAACTTAACACAAAATGCTTTGAGGGAGAGGTGGTACCAGCAATAAGCAGGATAATATAGCCACACCATGGTTTTTTTACCGTGGGAGCTAGCAATTACAGCCACAGAGATTAAGCTCTGAACTAGCGATTATAGCCACAGAGATTAAGCTCTGAACTAGCGATTACAGCCACAGAGACTAAGCTCCAGCAGGTATACTTTCAAGCGCGACTTAAATCCATGAATAGTATGACGGTTAGCCAAGCCCACAGGGAGAAGGTTCCATAAATGTGGGGCAGCATACCGAAAGGAGTGCTTGCCGTAGTTAGTTCGGACACAAGGGATGTCAAGGGGATGGCCAGTAGAGGATCTCAGGTCCCGGCCCCAGACTTTGGGATCGAGCAGACCATGCAGGTGAGGAGGAGGGCCAACAGTGGTAAATTTAAAACTCAAACTCAAAGAGGAGTAGGCCAGTTTATGTCATATAGTAGGCCAGTGGAGATCAGCAAGGACCTCACAGAGGTGCCTTCTAGGCAGTGAGTTAGTAGCGAAACGAGCCACCCTATGGTAGAGCGTGGTAAGTTTTCTTTGTTTACTTTCATTTAGGAACTGCAGCAGGGAGCCCCATAGAGGAGGGAGGGGAGTAGGGTGCAGTTGGCTATGGCATAACGAGCCTCGAGAGAAAGAGAGTCACCCAGCCTATAGAGAAGTCCTAACTTCTGGTGGGTGGACTTAACAAGAGTCAATGTGAGGTTGGTAGGTCATCGCCTGATCAAGCAGGGCCCCAAGGTACTTGATCTTGTCTGTGATCTCCATTCTTTTCCCTTGGGCAGTGTGAAGCTAAAGCATGCCATGCTGGTCTGTACCAAGGCATCTAGACCTGAACATGACTGCCTTCATTTTTTCTTCATTCAGCACAAGTGAGTTGGAGGAGACCCAGGCTTCCGGTGCTGCTAGACTGGAGTGGAGGTTGGCACTGATTACACTAGGAAGTGGATCACTGCAGTAGGCTACAGTATCATCTGCATAGAGGATGAGGTCGTTCTGCCTGGAAACCCCCTCTATATCATTGACGAAGAGGGTAAATAACAGGGGACCATGGATTGAGCCCTGGGGTACCCCGGAGATTACAGGTTTAGTAGTAGACTGGATTCCACTCCGTAAGACTTTTTGGGTTTGGTTGAGCAATTAGCTCTTGAACCATGAAACAGAGAGCCCGTCCAGTCTTAGTAGGTGAAGTTTGGAGAGGAGAAGTTCATGGCTGACCAAGTCAAATGCCTTGGATAGGTCAATAAATAGAGCCCCTGTCGGGGAACCTTGGTCCATTGCATCAAGGATGTCCGATGTGAGCCAGATAAGGGCCATATCGGTGTTGTGGCCTTTCCTAAAGCCATGCTGAATGTTAGCTAGGAGTAGGTACCTTTTGAGGTAGTCCAATATTTGATTGCAGAAGACTAATCTCTCCTACACCTTCGCGAGAGGGCAGATAACACAGATTGGCCTGCAGTTCCCCACATTGTCCCGTGGTCCTTTTTTATGAATGGGGACAATGGTTGCCACCTTCCATTTATCTGGGACATTTTCTTCAAGGAGGGACCTGCTGATGAGCATGGTGACAGGGTGGGAGATAGCCGGGGCGGCGACCCGCAGAAGTCTAGGTTCAAGCAGGTCATGTCGCAGAGAGAAGTCCAGGTTGATACGTTGCAGAAGGGGAAGTACCTCGGCAGGTTTGACAGCTTCAAATGAAACTGGGGTCTTGAGTATTCCCAGGTGGTACCTCTGTTGCTGGGGGCACCAGAGGGCAAGTGGGGTTTGGTTTCACCGGGACTGGAGAAAGCGGCACTAAATGCCTCAGCAACTAAGGTGGGATCATTGGTTAGGGTATCACCAACCAGGAGCGCTCCTTCATGGGCACTGGGGACACCCTTCAACAGCAGATTGATTTGGCCCCAGAATCTCTTTGGAACCCGTAGGTGCCTAGATTGGAGATCTCGTAGGTATTTAGGTTTAGCCAATTTGGAGGCTTTCTTGTACTGATTCCTCAGTTCTTTATACCTCTCCCAGTTGGTTTTCAGGCCAGTGGATTTGAAATGTCCCCAGGCCTGGTCAGGAAGCAACATGCTATGTTTGAGGTTAGGGTTAAGCCATTTATGGCATTAACCCTATACCCTTAGTTTCTTGTGGGGGGTGTATATTGGCCACCGATGTAAAAGTGTTGGTAAAAAAGTCAAGCGCCTCATCAAGGGTAGGAAGGGAGATTAGGGGATCCCAGTTTACGGCACATAGGTCAGAGCAAAAAGCTTCCAAAGAGAAACTGCTGTAGTTTCTGGCTTTGATTACTCTGGCAGGCAGTTTGGGAAGCCTATTGGACCAGATGCAGAAAACTGGTGCATGATCACTCAAAGAGTCTGCCATGACCCCAGCATCCTGTATGTGGCTTGATACTAGGGCCCAGTCAAGTAACGAGTGGTTACCAGTCCTAGCATTGTGCCTTGTGGGCTGGTTGATAAC
Source organism: Neoceratodus forsteri (assembly GCA_016271365.2). Lineage (NCBI taxonomy): Eukaryota > Metazoa > Chordata > Ceratodontiformes > Ceratodontidae > Neoceratodus > Neoceratodus forsteri. Next base: position 501,666,846 of record CM057455.1, read on the forward strand.
ATGGGTCAGATTGGTATCGTGTACTGGGTTCTTGCTAACAGAGGCCTCTAGTGGGAGCCAATTTTGGTTAAAATCCCCCAGGAGAATCAACTCCCTCAGGGAGTGTTCTGCCAAGGCATGCGTTAGAGATTCGAGGGAAGAGTAGGCACACCCTACATACAAGGGTTTAGTGTCTCCAAGGAATACCTTCACAAAAATTACCTCATCCACAGAGTTGCAAAGGGGAGAGTGGTCAATCTGCATTGCATTAAGACTACTCCAGGTGAAGATGAGAACCCCCGGCCTTTCATCCCAACTCGGTCCTTCCTAAATGCATTATAGCTCACTAGGTCAGATTCGTGAGGAAGGATGTGGGGTTTGAGCCAGGTCTCAGTCATTGCGAGTATATCTGGTTTGTAGAGCACTGTACAGGCTTCAAGGGCATGGATTTTGTGCCTCAGGCTACCTATGTTCATGTGCACCACTTTGAGTCCCCTGGCATTAGTCCAGAGAGGGTTAGTAGAGTTGCTGAGTATGGTGTTGGAGGGATGGGGGCCAGGGTTAGATTCTACATCCCCCTAAGGCAAGCTTTATCCAGGCCAGGTATCTGATAATTCTGGTGGGAGTAGAGAAAAGCCTCCTTATGTCAGTCAGAGAGAGGTGGTAAAATAGATTGTAACAGTTACCATGTCTGGTTAAACCATGTATGGATAGTAATAGTGCATTGTTCCCCCCACAAGGGTATCTGGGGATACTGGGGAGTGGTGACCAGGGTTAACATCCAGATTCAATGGACTATAACCCCAGGAGTAGAGCAGGTCAGTCCCCAGTATTAGCACCATGTAGGTAGCAGCAGACATGAGATCCACACACCACATGATAGAGTTGGGGGAGTATATGGGTGGAAAAAGAAAAAAACTTCCCCTTACCATGGTAGAGCAGTACCCTATTCTAGGGGTAGCTGGAGGGGGCAGGTTCAGAAAATCAGATTAGATCCAGCAACTTCAGGTGCAGTGATACACCAGGCACAAATACAAATGGAGCAGGGGAAAAACTGTAGTAGTGAGGATGGCAGGTGCAGCTCAAAACAATTCAATCCCTAAGCATGCAGTAAAAACAGGAGTTATAGTATAGTTATATTTCTGACTATGAAGCAACAGCAATATAGACACACTGAGTTAGAGTATAACTCGTACCGTTGAGTAACAGACATCAGCAATATAAAACACCGAGGGTTACAGTATCACTTTTACAACTACCAGATACAAGCAACGTAACACTTTAAGTAACACTTTAATTATCGCAAACAGCAGGTAGCTGCAGGATAGGTCCATATGAGTTGGTAGGAGGGGTTTAGGAGCATTAGGTGAAATACTTTGATGCTGGATCAAAGGCTCAAGTTAGAAAGCAGTCCCGAAAATTAAACCCCTCTTTTAAATCCGTCCGATGATGCAGGCTTTGGGAGAGGTCAGCCTGGCCAGCTGCCAGCGCCTTGATAATGAGGTGAAATACTTCAATGCTGGTTCCTGGAAAGGGAAGGGAATCCCAAGGTGGCAGTGGGATTCCCCTCAAACTCCTGAAGAGAGGAGAAAGTCCAGAGCAAATGCTGTGGCTGGTGGGGCTCAGAACGGCTTTTAAGTCCTCGCCGTCCGAGCGTCACTGACAGCAGGGCCAATGAGATGCAGGCACCTTTTTTGAAATTGGCACTTCCCACCAGGCAGACAAAGGCTCAAGTTAGAAAGCAGTCCTGAAAAGTAAGCCCCTTTTGGAAATCCATCTGTTGATGCAGGCTTCTGGAGAGGTCCACCTGGTCAGCTGCAAGCGCCTCGATTCTGAGGTGAACTACTTTGATGCTGGGTCCAGGCAAGGGAGAGGAATACCTGTGGCAGCAGTGGGATTCCCCAAATCCCCAAGGAGAGGAGAAAGTCCAGGGTGAATTGACATATTGAACATTATTTATGAAGATGTTTACAACTCATAAGTCAAGTCTTGCATGAAACCCATCCCCCCGTTTACAATGGCCATTTCATGCACATTTGCATATGTAAACTGTTCATGCTTTAAACTGGTGTGGCTCTTCAGTTCCTCTCCCAAGCAGATGAGCTGAGCTAGTTTGGGTGTTTTCAAGTGTAGTATAAATAATGGCCATTTTACAAATCACTGCCTGAGGGTAATTTACCATCACAACACACAGGGCTCCAAGTCACCCTGAAGACAGTCTTGCTATGTTACAGAGCTGATATTTTATTTATTTATTTATTTATTTGAATTATCAGAAATACAAAGTGAGTCAGCGACTCATTTACAAAGGCTCCACATCAGAAAAATAACAAAGAGATTACAGTGAACGTTTACAAAAAGATAATATATACAAGAATAAAATACAGTAAAAACAGTGCTGGTTACAGTATAAGCACCAATACAGAGAAGAAATCATACATGATTGTGCAAAGAATGCAAGGTAGAACACAATATGTTGCATAAAACAATGGTCAGGGAGAACACAGTGAGAACGAGAGCTGGTCAAGAGGGCATGGGTAAGAGGAGAGGTAGTCTGATGGGACCTCGTCACACAGTAGGGAAGAGGAAGCAGGTAACCAGGGAGGGGGGAGGGACTAGGGCAACCTATATGTAGATATATCTGGGATTAGGAGGGGATAGAGGGAAACTGTGGGAGATAGAGCAGAAAGTGGGGAGGAGAAGGGGAGAGCTGGGAAATTGTAGCGGGAGGAGGAGACAGGGAGACTGGAATGTAAGGAGGCAGGGAGAAGGTAGAGGAAAGATAAAGTCGGGAAAGACAGAAGAGGGAAAAAAGTGGAGGATACACAGTGCATGAGGGGAAGCAGTGCTAGAGGCAGTCACAGCTGTTTAGCGATAGTAGGTGTTGTTGAAGTTTAAGTTTAAACAGGCTTATTTTATTTATAGAGGAAACCTCAGAAGGTAAACTATTTAACCAAAGAGGAGCCCTGTACATGACAGCATGTTGTCCATGAGTAGTTCTGCAAAAAGGGATTAGAAAGGAGGCTTTAGCTGAACATCCGGTAGCTCTGGGAGAAGGGGCTACAGTGAGTAGTTGCCAAGCAGTGGGTTGTGAGGGACTGAGGGTAAACTTGTGTGCCAGCAAGTTACCCTGGCAGAGGTATTAGTAGCCATAGGATCCTGCTTGAGTGGGTCAGTTCCAGGTTATGATGGACTTTAGGGGGAACTGTACATAATTTTTGATGAAGAAATCTAACAAGAACTGGCTTTAGTTTTGAACCATATGTTGGAATCAAAAACAATGGGACTCAGTTTATCACACTGTCTGTTAATCTACTTATATGAGAAGGAGATGAGGTCAGATATTGCAAACTGGAGGCCAATCAGTCTTTTGAATTCTGACCTGAAAATACTAATGAAGATTTTGACATCCACATTGTCACGTGTGCACCACTCCTGATTGACACCTCGTAGTCCTACATTATTCCAGGCCGCAAGACACAAGACAATCTCCATTTATTATGGGAGGCAGTGAAAAGAGGGAATCAGGGTGAGATCTCAAGCCTTTTCCTGGCCATGGACCAGGAGAAGGCTTTTGTGTATCACATGACTTTCTTTCCCAAGTGTTGGGACATTACAGTATTCCAGAAAAAGTTGTGGGTTGACTTAAGACTTTTATACAGTGTGGACTATGTGACTCCTACCTTACAGAGATGGATGGGATGAATGGGGGCCCCATCTCTATTGCCAGAGGGCTGCAACAGGGTTGCCACCTTAGCCCTCTCTTGTAAGTTTTTGGGTTGCATCCTTTTATTAGAAATATTTATAATTTACAAGCTCTTGAGTAAATTACCACACAGAGTGATTTGACATTCCCCCCATTTTGCCGTATACCAATGATATATGTTTATTGACTAAAACGATAGACTCCATACCAGTAATTTTTAGCATCTTTGATAATTGCTCTAAAGTAGCAAGACCCAGAATTAATTGCAAAAAAGTAAATGGATGACCTTGAGCAATATAAGAGAGTATTGTCCTAGTTCAGTATCTGTGATACACGTGGGAAGTGGAGCACTTACTATATTAGGAATACAATTTGGTGAGGGTGACATGGCAGTATTAAATTGGGAATCTAAATTAGGATTTGTGGAACGCAAAGTGAATGGAATAAGTGGTCGATGACAAAGACCAAAAGAGTTCATATGGTTAAGACCTTTTTAATTTCTATCTTTCTGTATTTGTGGTTTGCTCCCCCTCCCCCAACACACACAACATTTAGAGGTAAAACTATACAGTGTATTTTTCTGGCTCCTATGGGGAAGCCATCTTAACCTGGTTAGGGAGATACATACATACATACAAACCACTGAAACAGGGAGGGCTTGGCTTGATTAATCCAGTGGTCTTTTTCCACTGTATGTTTACTGTCTGTTGTTTGAAACTAATTATACAACAGGCACATACTCTTTGAGTCCCCTTTGGGTGGGTCTATTGTCCCTTGCTTTTGGATACATGGCAATAGAGTGGATCTATATTGGGTACTTGCCCATTTAAACAGCTCCTAAATTTTATTGGTTCATGTCTTGGAAAGATTAAACAGTAGAACCTGAATTCTCTGCAGACTGTGTCTGTCTCATGTTCAACTATATGACCATATTATGGTAACATTTTTTTTTAACGGGACCCATCTTTATTGCAGGAGGGGAAGTCACACCATTTGTTATCACTAGATAGCTTATTGATCTTAGGATTCCTCCCAAAATGCTGGCTCTCATTTGGGTATATGCACATGGCAAATTACAGGTGAGGGGGACCGTATGCATAAGCATGCTGAAGAGAGGTTCTGTCCCCAGAACACTTGTAGCCATGCTATTGAGTCGATGGAACACTTGTTCTTCTTATGTTCTTACATTAAAGACTTTTGGATATTTCTGGGAACCAAGTGGAAAGAGAATGTTTTCCACTACTATGTATGACAATTTAATTTTCTGTTCCTCTTCAAAGGATGGGTCTCATTAGGAATATAGCACATTGTTATTATGGGATGCATGAAGTGGGGGATTTGGCAAGCAAGCTGCTCCTACACTATACATTTCAGCAAAAAAACTCTTCTATTACATATATTGTTAGAGAACATTAATAATGAACTATAAGCTGTTCATACTAAGCAGAATGCCATATTGCTTATTCATGAGTAGAAAGCTTTGTGGAAAAAATATTACCTGGTTATGACTAGTATGTACTGCAACTCTTCAATTGCTTGATATCTTTGAATTGGGAGGTGTTCAGGATAATTGTATTCATGGGTGGATACTGTAACAATGTGACAGCTAAACTGAGGCTGTCTTTTTTTTTTCTTGTTTTCCCTTCGTGTAAATTTTCTTTTCCATATTTTTTCTTAGTCTGTACTGTAGTGATGATTAACTGTGTATCCTTTTTGAGAAGTGCCATGGGATTTTTAGCATCTACCAGAATAAGGAGATGGGACCTCAGTTTAATTGCTCCTTGACACCTCAGGAATGCAGCCCCCACCACGTGCTGCACTACAGTGTCAGTATTGGGATTTTACCCCAAGTTTCTGGTGTAGGGCTAGAACCAATAACCTTCAAAATCATCCGGCCTCAGAGGCAAGTGTGCAACTTGCTGAGCCACTGACATTGCCAATTTTATTTAGATACCCAATAAGGTGGAAAACTTTAGAGGAAAGGCTATCACTTTTTCCTTTCAATGGTATAATGCTGTGAGGTGCTGCCAAGTGTTTGAACAAGACTAAAGGGGCCCTCCCCCTCTGAAAGGGGAACCACACCCACAAGGCATAGTCTGAGGAGAGTAGCAGATGCTGAACAGAGGTCACCCACCCTCAATGCTGTGAGAGCATATCCCTGAAAGAAAACTAAAGGGTAGGGGGACAGAGAAAGACCATGTAACTTGTGAACAAATACAGTGAGGCTTGCTTGAAGAGGTATCTACATGGCCAGAACACTCTCCAGTTGGCAAGAACCCCAAACTCCAGGAACAGGCTTCTGGTGTAGCAGGAGCACATTAGGCCTCCTGGTCTCAAAGAAAAGGAGGACCCATAAAGGTAATATAATTACTAGACTTCTTTTAGTGATCAGATAATAGCTCCAATCAAATGTTATAATAACCAGATATGATATCATACCCTGTTATTAGTGTGTTTTCTAGCAGTTGTACTTCAGAGTAGGAAAGACTGCTCTCATGCCAGATGCTTAGCACTGACTTACACTTTCATTTGCTCTCGCAGTGTCACCATTTCACTCCACCTCCTATTTCGCCATCAGTAAACCACTCTCACCCACCGATTCAGAAGTGTTGGAATCAGTCAGAATTCACTTGACTCACTATCTCACTGTCAGTACAACTTGATATGTCGCTGTGACTGCAGTGGGTGAGACTGTTTTACTTTCATTGCCAACCTTTGCTCTCCATCTCCCTTGCACTGACAGGGCGATAGTTCAGCAGCAGCAGATGTGAGAGGAATGCAACTATGAATAAAATCACAACTAAGGGGTCAAAAAATATACTAATGCAGCCCCGGCGCCATGCACCAATGGGCTACCTACTTCTTGCCAACTGTGTCTGGTACTGGGCAAGGGGCCTGTGTCCTGCTACAGTGACTATTGGGGGTTCATTCCCAGAAATATTGAAAATAGTACGGTGCCTCCACCCAGAGTAAAGTGTCAGTGTGTCAGATATCCATTTAGCACATCCCCCTGGGATACTGTTCCTATCCACCTCCCCAACTAACCACTCTGCACACGTGCCCCCCAGTACCTTGTTCCACCATAAACCAAATAACTCTGCAATAAGCACATGCAATGAATTTCACTAACCCAGCAGATTCAAACAACAAATTCACAACTTTATTCGGGGGTAAGGAATTAGGAAGGGGATACCTGGATGTAGGGTTGCTGTAAAGGCAAGAAAACGTTAGTGAGATACGTAATTTCAAACATGTGGGCCCACAGGCCAAGCCTTCCCCCACTGGTACCAGTGTCCCTGTATTGTCCCTAGGGGTACCCACTAGGTGCAGGCCTGATCAGTGACATGGGTTGGCCGGCTGTTGGGGCCCTGAAATTGTAAAAACTTTGATTTTTAAAAACAGAACAAATTCCCCTTTTCCCTCTCAGGAACCAGGTCCCGGGTGCTCAGTTTTGTAGATCTTAGCACCAGGGAAAATGGAACTCCTTGACTAAGTGCAACAATAAACACAGGCTGGCCAGGATTCCTCTGTCTGAATGGAACTTGCTTGAGGATCTTGCAGCTGGTCACCTTGATTGTAGTTCTGGCCGCTTGTCACCTTCAGTCGCTTCTGACCCATTGCAGAGCATGGTGGCAGGACAGCACCAGCCCCAGAAGGCCCAGACCCAGGAGTGGCTCCACAGCCTGGCTCCCAACCACAAACTGCAGATGCCCTAGTGCCCCAGCAAGTGCTGGTGACCTCCTGAGACAGTGAGTCCCACTTGGAAGGAATTAGAAAGTTCCCTCCCTGGCTCTGGGTGAGGACTCCCAAGCAGTGGGAGTCCTCCCACAGTCCCTGCACTGAGCTCTCAGACAAGGCAGTTTCTCCACTAAAGTCCAGTGCCAATTAGTAGGGGTGCTAGCCTCAGATCCAGTAGTGCAAGTGCAATTCAGCAGGGGTCTCAGGAATAACAACCCCCTGCACACAAGTCCAGCTTTTCCAATTTAACAGTGCCCACCTTTTCATCGGCTGCAGCGGGTACTCAGCTCTCAGCCACTTTAACCAGTTCACACAGGACACACACTCAGCTTCTGCTAGCACCCTGATGACCAGAGACACTTTGCCCCTTCAGATTTCAAACTGCAGTCCCAAACACAGGCAAAAATGGCTTATCAGTCCTGGCTGTGACACTCTGCCAATCCACAAAGCCCTTTCAGCAAGTTCAGCTGTTCAGTGCAGGGTTTCTGCAGCACTCAGTCTCTCTATTTAACCACAAGTAACTTCTCTGTACCTGGGGAATCACAGTCCAGTTTTGTTCTCTCTTTCTCCTGCTCGATCAGTCCAGCAGCAAGTACCTGGGGAACCAGAACCTCAGCACAAACGTTCTTCCTGCTGTCCCCTTTCCAGTTCACTACTGGTGACCACCGCTCTCCAAATGGGGGCCTGAGGAAGCCCCTGAAGTGCAATGTTCACTTTCTTAGCACAGTCCTGACTCATACAGAGCCCAGCTACAGACTGAATAAATCCCAGTAAGTCCTCACTGTATCAGCCGAAATCCCAGCACTCTGATTGGCTGTTGAAGCCTTTCAATACTCAATATCCATAGTGATCAATATTTACTGCTCTTTTATTGTGGCATGATCTAGGCACCAAAATTAGTCCCCTCCTTTTCCCAAGAGTCCCTCTGTCCAAGATTTGGGCACCTAGATCACTGATTGGCTAAAGAACTGGTGATAAGTGTCACAAACATGTCAGTTCCCATTAGTTCATATGAAGTACATTTCAGTTTTTATGCAGTCTCTCCCCTTTCTCAGGCTGCTGCCACCCAACACATTACTTTATTAGCACCATCACACCACCAAATTATAACCCCAGTTGTTCTATATTGAACGAGTTCACTTCCAGTACTGTAGCCCCTGTTATCCTGCTGTCGCAGCTGACGAAACTCTGTCCCTGTAGGTGGCAGGCAGCAACCTTGTTAATATGCATGGGTCTGATCTTTAATATTCATGAGCCCTGGAGCAGCCCCCACTGCCAAAACCCCTGCTGTGTGTTAGCTACGGGCCTCTGCCTGATTTCCTCCAGGTTTCCAGTCCCCAAGGGCATGGAAGGAACACTGGGACCATGGACAAACTCCCCGCTCTAGACCGCAAATGCAGTCGCCAACTTCAAAGGTGCCCTTTTGCCATGAGCGAGCGCCAGCTTATCCAGCATGCCGGCAGCTCATGTCCCGGGAATCACACCTGTAGGGGCAGAAGACAACCCACTGGGGCCATAAGGCATGGTGGAAAACCTGGGAACAGCAGGTAAGTCCCAAGAGGGGGGTTACACTAACTAACTAAGCTCTGTAGTCAAATTTAATGTTCTATTAAAGAAATATGAATGTCAACTTTGAGCTTCAATCTTCAGTGACTTTTATTGTCATAGACTCCTCGCACCAGTAATTACAAAAATAATACATGAACAGCCGTGTATTTATGAATTTCTTTACACACTCTCAGTATGTGGTGACCTCATAAACCTCTCATGCTTTGCTCTCAAGGTTTATGGGTCATCACACCCTTTGGATGTGTAAAAAACTTCATAACACACAGTCACCTGTGCATTATTCTCTATATAATAGATAGCACAATATATAAGGCAGGACAAACAAGCCCAGGCAGGGCAGCTATAAGTAGCCAGGCAGCTGTTACTTAAGCAATAAGGTACAATGGGGGTTATGTTAATGTCCTGTTTATGACCCTCATGGGGGTGATGTGGGACAAGGCAAAGCCAAGTGCCACATGTCCATGGGGGTAATTAATGGGACACTAACATAAACCTTAGAGTCCCTAACTGCCAATATTATTATTTGATCCACACTTTCTTGTTCATTAACATGTTTTTGAAAAAAAATTATGTTAGATCATTTTTTAACATAAAATCATCCCTCCTCCTTAGATTTTTCTTTTTATTTGGCTCTGGCAATACCTTAGTTGGATGACAAATGAAGGACTAGGCACCAGCTTCCGAACAGTGTATCATGCCACCCCATGGGGTGCCAATAAGACTGAGTAGTAGGTGCTGCTCATGGTGCCAGCTACCAGTATTTGAGTCAGTATCAGTATGTGGCTGTTTTTGTTTCCAGACCATGGGCTAGAGTCCAGCAGTGGTCAGAAACAGACAGAAAAAAATTGAAAAGAAAAAGCAGACTCATCTGTGTTAAAGTTGTTGCTATTCAGTAGGGAGAAACAGATTGCAGGGACTGCTACATTGGGTGGCCCAATGCTGCCATGTGTTGGGGGCGATGTGGAAATCTTTCCTGTACAGAACCTGGAAAGGAGGAAAGAAAAGGACCAGAATAATGATGAGATCACAGTCAGTGGCTATGATTAATGTCCACTTCCACAGCCTGAGAGACATTATGGATTTATCAAGTTTACCTGCAGACATTAACAACTCTGGGCATCCAGATTATGTGTATTCATGAACATCAAATTACGTGATGAGGTCCTACATGCATACTTATCTTACATTAACATAAGGTAAGTGGAATGCGACTGACCAATCATATTGCTGGATTTTATTCACCGTTATAATAATACATAATAGATGATAACATGCAAGTGAATATTCACATCGGTGCCTATGCACGAAGGAGCATGAGATATGTGAGAAATTGGCACAATGCCAGCGCGCAGGTTCATGGCACGCAGGATGGGGAAGCCACACTGCATTCACCAAGAAAATCATGGCACGTGTAAAAATGCACAGCCTAAGTGCGCTGCGCAGAGGTATGCTAGTGCACATAGGCGGTACCATGCTATGTGGAACTGCCCCTTGATGCCACCAAATATGGCAGTAACACACAACCCACATAGCAGAACTAAAGTGCATACGAGGAGCACAGCACACATGGACGCAATGGCAGATCAGCTGAGTGCCACACAGGAAGAGAACCAGGCTGTGGAGGAAACCCAACAGGGCGGAAATGCCACAGTATGGGGCCGCAGTGGTGCAAGGTCATGTGGGTGTGCACGCTCCCACTCCACAAACTTCACGGGTGGCCAGATGGCCACGCTGGTATTCAAAAATCTGGACACACTACCAATGGCTGTATGGCCCACAGTCCCTCAGGACACCTGCCGATGTCAAGGCACGGCTATAGCTGGACATTCAGGCAGCCATGAATGCCACTGGCCCAGAGGCACAGACCATAGAGGCCATCAAACACAAAGGGCGGGATCTACAGTCCATCGTGAAGAGGAAGGTCACCAGGTCAGCAAGGGAATGCACTGCCACTGGTGGTGGGTCACCTGGGGAGGACACTCAGTTCACCTCGGTGGAGCACATGGTTGCTGACATCCTCAAGGACATCAGTGTACATGGAGAGGTGGATGGAGTGGACACACTGAAAGATGAGTAATCCATGCCATAAGATGCGTGAAATGTTGCGATGTTACCATGCATCCCTAACTGTACTCTTTCCACCCCACCCCACAGATCCTAGAGGGTGAGCAAGTGCCACAGCAGCCACGTACAGCCAGAGAGGTATGATCATGAGCCATGCAACATCAGAGGAGGATGCCAGCCAGGATTCCCATGGAATTAGTGAGTGATGTAGCAAGAAGCACCCTTGAGTGATGGCCACCATGTGTCATAGATGCACCCACTAACCATCCCCTCCCACCCCCACAGGTACCGAGCCAGAGACAGAGGTCCAGATGCAGTCAGAGAGTGAGGTGGAGGACACACCAGACCTGCCAGAGGAATGCAAGCATGCCACAGCCATGGAATGTGTGGACATGGGGGGGACATGGCAGCACCAACCACGCAGCGCTCATGGATGTACCATGCAAATCACACACACAGCACCACTAGCACCATGGAAGGCAGAGCCACACAGGCTGGCCCTCGGGTGGACAATTGGACACACACGACAAGGAGAACAGCCCAGTGGGTACCCTCCATGCAGATGCCAACCCGCCGCCGCAGAGACAGGATGCACGCCACCCTTGCAGACAGGTACCGTGAGGTCTGCCAGATGGAGGAAGAATGGCTGGCTGATCAGTGGTGCACAATGGTGGCAACACATGAAATGACAGAGGAGGTCTGAGAAATACACAGAAGCATGAAATGCATCGTGGATGCAATTGAGTGGTTTGTGCGGCACACCGATGACCCCTGCAGCGATGACCACACCCCACAGCAGGAGCACCCAGACACACCCAAGATACTGGACTAGGTACACAACACCCCTACACATGAAGCCACTGGTGATGCAGAGACACCAGGGAATATGGCCATATAGCACAGCATGGAAGCACAGCTCACTGACACACCCAATGCCCTTGACGTACCCGTGGAGATGGACACACAGGCCGAGGGACACAGCACTACAGGTGACACGGTAGACAGTGGAATGGCTAGCACATCATTGCCTCCCAGACAACAGATGAGACACGCTGCAGGTGGACAGCATGGACGCAGATGCGTGGGACAACAGGCCCCATCAAGGCATCTGGACATGCATGCCTCGGCCAGCCTGCAGGCACGCCCTGGTGACCAGAAACAAGATAGCGGGGATGACAGGCAGTAAGGGCCACACACCATGGGCATGTGACTGTGCACAGCCCACACAGTACCACCCACACCACCTCCACAGCATGCATGCCCACATGGATTGCAGTACGCTCAAGCAGCACACGCACCATGATGAGGGTGCCGAGCAGTCCACCCCTCACATAGTCACCATGCACAGCAGCACACATATGCACACAGTACACCAGACCCTGCCAAGGCCTTGCACATGGCCTGCCAAAGCTCAAGCCCAACCCACCCTGCAGCTGCATGTGCAACATCACCCAGTCATGACATGTGGCCCGCAGCTGCCAGGGCAACACTGCACAGCCACAGGGTGCAGCTTGGAGTCCTGCCACTACCAGAGGTTTTCCATGTGCTTATAGCAATGGTGTCATCACAGGGCACACAGCACCTGCACCACTGTATATCCGCACAGAGCACCCAGCACCATACCCACGCTGTGCTGCGGCTCAGGTGTGCCACCATGGGGCAAAGCATCTACATCTCCAAAATGCCCACATGCATGCCACCCGACACCCACAACAATGCACCCACCACATGTCACACGCACCACCTACCTTCAGAATGTACCCTGCACCAGAGCAGCCTAAGCAGCACAGCCACCGATGGTCTCCAGGGCCCGAACTGCATCGTGAACATTGTTGCCAGGCAGCAGAGGTGGTGGGGCCAGTCCAGGGAGGGGTACACCACCATGCATGGTGAGGTTGTGCAGCATGGCATGCATCGTGAACACACAGCATGCCTTTCCTGATGACAGCATGATTGTCCCACCGGTGTAGTCCAGGCACCGGAACCGCATCTTCAGTACGCCAATGGTGCACTCCACGAGATTCCATGTCTTGTGATGAGCTGAGTTGTAAGCCTTCTCTGCAGCTGAGGCTGGTGTCACTATCTGTGTCATCAGGTTCTGTCATGGGGGTAGCCGCTGTCACCTGTAAGGGGGAGAGGTGGATTGTCGGCATGGTTACATGCATGGCAGTGTGGCGATGGTAACACGTTGTATGTCTGGTCAATACCCACCTAGTATCCACATGTTGATGGCACCCTCCCGTAGTAGCCTACCAAGGTGCACTGCGTCAAGGATGTCTGTGTCATGACAGGAGCCAGGGAATTTTGTGTACACATTCATGAACATGCCACGTGCATCACACAACATCTGGAAGTTAATACTATGGAACCCCTTGCAGTTACAGTATGCATCCTCACCCGTCTGCAGTGCCAGGATAGCGATGTGTGTACAGTGGATGACCCTGTATACATTGGTCATCTCATGCATGTTGTAGAATGCCTGCTTGGTGCACTGTAGCTCTCTATCTGTGGATGGCAGTGAGATGTGTGAGGCCATGTACTGCAGTATGACGTCCATGACCTCTGTGATTGCACGGGACACAGAGGACTGGTTGACACCCATGGTATCACCTGTCACCCTCTGAAATGAGCCCATGGTATAGTAGGCCAGTGGACTAAGCACCTTAGTCTGCACCAACATTGCCTTTGAGTGTTGAGTCCATGGGGCGATGCGGTCATGGACCATGTCACATAGTGTGATGATCACGGGCCTTGGCAGGCAGAACAACTCAATGCAATGCATGGCACGCAGCATGCTGGCATCTAGCCTCAGGCAGAATACCCGTGGCCATGGTCATGGATGCCATTGTAACAGCATCTCCTTGTGTATAAGACCAACATGGAGCAGCTTACCAGGACACATCATGGTGCACTATTCCATTTCCAGTTTTCCGTGGCACTGTACTGTGCATCGGCCTTATACTGCCATACACATGTGCATGCATGGCATGTGTCACATTACAGTGACTTGTGTGGTGTGCCTGTGGGGTGCTGTCTGCTCTGTGAAGTCAGCATCCCATGCAGTGGCACTGCAGTGCATGCAGTTGTATGGTGTGTGACAGCTGCCATGAATGTGAGCACTGGCAGCAGTGACCGTAGTCAGCCATGCCCACATCACATCCCGACTGACAGGCAGTGCACTGCCTGCTACACTGTCCCTATTGCACATTCTGCACCTCCCCAGTGCATACCCATCCACAGAGTGACAGCATGACACATGTACATCTGCTATGCTGACATGTCCCTGCTGCAACTGTACACTACCATGGTGCACTGCCGCAATATGGACATATGTGTGCAGACTGACCAGTCGTGTGCCTTGTGCTGTGTTCAGCATCATTCCATCGGCATGGTCAGTGGATTACACTGCACCATGTTGGTTCCATGTGGCCTGCTGATGATGGCTATCCTGCATACAGTACACCATAAACATATTCCCTATCCCAGGGTTGTCCAACGGCACAGGATGCACACTGACATGGACTTATTCTGGGAGACACCCGGGTTCACCAGCTGTCATTGCACATGGCAGGACACACTCCCTACAGAGTCACACATGGCCTGGCACATTGACACAGAATCTTTGTAGCTGTGTACTGTTGCCTCCAGTGTGTCCAGCACCATGCGTGACGTGCAGCACATGTGTGGCCACCTAGCACAGGCGGGTGGCATGTGTGGGTCCATGTGCATGCTTTCCAGTGCTATGTGTATCACTCACAGCCATAGCTGGAAGCAGGATGGTGACTGCAAGTGCAAGGGGTGCAGGATGATTCCTTCCAGACCTGTGGCGGGTGGCCGAGGGGGAGTACTGTGGCTCTGGGGGCTACAGTGTTCTGTGGAGGGTACACGGCCAAGAGTGGGTGAGTATCCGTACATGTCTGTCGGTGCTTAGTGGCAGCATTGGCAGTGTTGCCCATCCAGCTGACTCATCACTGTCTGTTCTGTGCTCCCTCAACCCTTCCCCTCACAGGACACTAGTGAATGGCCATGGAAGATCAAGCTGGAGCGGGTGGAGCAGTGGGATGGCACTCCAGTCATGGTGGTGCACCCATGTGGCAGTCGGCAGAGGAGGTGGCAGCTCCAGTTCCCACGATACTTTGATGTTAAGATTGAGGGGGACAATATCTTCTGTGAGGGGGAGCATGATTACATGAGCACCATCACCCGCTGGCGGGTGGTGGTCTCATCATGGACGAGTGCAGTGCACGAGTGCGGTGCATGTGTTGGAGGATGTGTGAATCATTGCAGGGCCTGCACTGGCAGTCTCCTGCCTGGTGTCACACACCATGGCCTTGGGTGATCCTGTGCCACTGGCAGTACTGTGGGCATGTCCCTGCCTGCAGTGGCATGATGCAGGCATTGCATGGTGGGTGGGAATGGGCAGCGTGGCATCCACCATGTGTGGGAGAATGCTATGGCAGACGCCATGTAGGGGTAGGCAGCGTGGCATCTGCCGTGCGTGGGGGTGGGGGCAGCGTGGCAGACATCATATGGGGGTGGGCAGCATGGCATCTGCTGTGCATGGGGGGAGGCATGGCAGATGCTGTGCGGGGTTGGGCAGAGTGGCATCTGCCATGCGGGGGGGCCTGGCACGTGCCACACCGGGGAGAGCTCATACCGATGTGCTCATGCAGACTTGTGTGACATTGCTGTTTGTCATCTCTCCACAGCATTACCGAGGCCCTCTGAGGTGGATGGTGCTGGAGAGGGTGGTGGTGTGGTCACCACAAGATGACTCAAGCGATGACAGCTTGGAGGAGGACTAGGCTGGCTGGGACTCCATATGCCGCTGTGTTCCTTTTCATGTTGGGTCAACTGTTGTTATGACATATTGCACTATGTCTGTTGATATCTGCTGTCCCTTGGGCATGTTGTATGTTGTTGTTGGCCTTACATTCTGTGCCAATAAAGTACCGTGATACCTCATCCTGTGTAGTAAGTGACTCCAGTGTGCGTGTGGCTGTGTGTGCGATGTGTGTATGTGGAGTGTGCTGGGTATGCACCTGTAGCATCTGGCTGTGTCTGGGAGGTGGGGTTGGCATGCCACTGTCAGGCAGGTATGGGTGGGCCAGGCAAGGCACAGTCATGGGGGTGGGGGTGGCTGGGGACCGGCCATGGCCATGTACTGGTAGTGACACATGTTCTTCCTTTGATGTGTTGTCATGCAGGGCACCACCTTTATAGGAGTGTACCAGTGGTTGCCCAAGACTGCATGGTTGGGGGGTGTACTGTCCCCCACAGCCCCCTCATATGTTCACCCCAGGTGTGCCATGTGCCACTTTTTCTATTTGTTGTGGGAGGGAAGCTGCCGATGGCATGGTGTGTTGTCCCACGGGGGTTTGGTACGGCCCTGCCCTTGCCTGGGCATCACTGGGGCCATCCCCCACCATTGGTCTTCATGCCATGCTGGCTCTAGTCCTCTGCAGCACTGCACTGTGGACCCATGCTCCGGTGTTGCTGCTGCTGTGGTATGCCATGAGAGTAGAGTGCACATGGGGGTCACGGTTCCTTGCCATGCCACTGCCTATGTTTTAATTGTTTTATTTTATGCAGGCTACTCCTCCTAGCTTAGGACACTGTGGCGGGTTTGCTGCTAATGCTGCCGTCCCTGTGCAGTACTGCCCTGCCTCTCCTATGTGCCCTGCCATCACACTGTCATACATGCACGGAGAGTTATGGCACCTCTCCAGGCCACTGATCAGTGCGCACCCTGTGCATGGAAGATGCATGGTGAACACACCTTTGTGCATGCATCCTACTGCCATCTGCACACGATCTACGCGGTCCCGCCCCCGTGGATCTGGTAGTAGGATGCATGCACAGAGGTGCGTTCACCATGCATCTTCCATGCACAAGCTAGGAGGAGTAGCCTGCATAAAATAAAACAATTAAAACATGGGCAGTGGAAAGTGGTGATAAAGCTGTATAAATCACTGGTGAGACTGCACCTAGAGTACTGTGTCCAGTTCTGGAGACCACATCTCCAGAAGGACTTACATAGAGTAGAGGCAATCCAGAGAAGGACAACTAAAATGGTGCAGAGTCTGCATTAAAATCCTAATGAGGAGAGATTGAAGGACCTCAATATGTACACCCTGGAGGAAAGAAGGAAGGGGGGAGATATGATAGAGATTTTCGAATACATTTTGTAAAATTAACTATTTTCATTCCAAATTCATGTCAGTCTGGGAGCTACATGCGCCCCTTAGGAGGCCAGCATATGTGGTTTCCACCTCCACTTTATCTCAGCCAAATTACTGGCCTGCCTTCGAGCGCATGATCTTGCCTAGAAGAATCATAAGTCCTCTGGCTCCCCGGATGACCTTAGGAGGTTTTGAGCCCTTTGGAATGCTTGTACCAGAGCCACCAGGCTTACCAAGGCTGAATACTTTTCCTCCATTTTCCAGAATAACATTAGCCACCCTTCCAAGTTCTGGAAGGTCATTCATTCTCCTTCTCCTCCCCAACCCAGTCCTCCTCCCCTGTCCTCAAGGTGGGTGATACCCTCATTTTTGATCCCTTTTCTGTTGCTTTGGAGTTCAACTCCTTCTTCACCTCTTGTGCCTCCTCCCTTCTCTCCTCCCTTCCCCTTCCCCCTGCCTCCAATCCCACCTGTCCATCTCCTTCTCTGTCACTCCAGCTGCTTCCTTCAAAGCTTTCTTGTGTCTCAACCTTCTCAAGGGTAGCAGCCCTGATGGGCTGTACCCCAGACTTCTTCACCTCTCGGCTCCTGCCATTGTTCTCCTAATCATCTCCCTCATTAACCTCTCCTTTTCCCTTACTACTCTCCCAAACTCCTGGAAACACACCACTGTCATACCCCTTCCTAAAGGAGGTGACTCCTCTAGCCCTGGCAAATACTGCCCTATCTTCCTACTCCACATCTTTTTCTGTCTCTGATCTCCTTCTTCCTTGATTTTTCCTCCTTTTTCACCCCTTCCAATCTGGCTTCCGTAAATACTACTCCACCATTTCCTCCCTCCTTCAGCTTACTGACTCTGTTCTGTCGGGAATGGATCAGGGCCTCATCACCTCCATCTCTGTCAACTTAGTCAAAGCTTTTGATGCTGTTTTCCACCCCCTCCTCCTTGACAAGCTCAAGGCTGTGGGGCTCTCTGACTCTGCAACAAACTGGTTTCACTCCTACCTTGAGGGTAGAATTCATTTGGTTAGAATTAGTGATTCTTTATTCCCCCCCCCCCACCTATCAGTACTGGGTTCCCCCAAGACTACTCCATCATTGGCCCACTACTTTTCTCAGTCTTTCTAAATGACCTCCTCTCTGTTTGCTCATCTGTGTAAATCCATATATATGCAGATGACACAATACTACGTGCCTCTGGTTCCTCCCCCCTGAGCTGACGGCCAGCCTTCAACTGGACTTCAACAACATTCAGCTCTTGTTCCAGTTGAATCAACTGTCATTAAATGCCAAGAAAATGGTCTGTATGACCTTTGGATCTAAGCAGGAGCTTTCCAGGCTTACCTCTTTCCCTTCTTCCCACACCCTAGATGGGACCATAATCGATGATGTCTCCTCATTTAAATACCTTGGTGTATGGCTAGACTGATACCTTGATGTTTTGAGACATGTGGATGCCATTCAAAAAAAACTTCACCCTAAACTAAGTGTGTTACACAGGAATAAGGGCTTTATCCCTCTTCCTGCTCACAGAATTAGCCTGAAAATGATTTTCCCCATTTTCGACCACGGAGACATTGTCTACAGTGCTGCGTCAAAGACCACCCCTGCCAAACTGGATCCTCTATTTCACCCCTTCTGTCATTTTGCCCTGGACTGTCCAACCCACACTGACCATTGCTCCTTATTCTCTTCTCTCTCCCCTCCTTCCCTTGTAGCTAGATGTCTCACTCATTGCACCTCTTTTATCTCAAAACTCTGGCTGGTCCCCCTCCCCTTTGTAGCTCTTGCTACTGTATCATTCCTTTGCCCTCCCTTTTAGGAAATCCCTTTCTGGTCAGGCTCTTTTCTCATACCACTTTCCCAAACTTTGAAACTCTCTCCCTCTAAAAATTCATTTCTCCACTTAGCAATGCTCTTTCTCCTCTTTTCTCCATGACTTCCACCTCTCAATCCTGCATATTCCTGCATACCTCTCAATACCCTCTTCCCCTCTTTTCTTCTTCTTTTTTTTCCCTCATCTGCTTTTGTGTTCCCCTCCTTAGTTTCCCTCTCTACCCTACAGCAATCTAGTCTTAAGTGGCTTTTGCACTTTGCAATGTATTTCTTTAAATCCCACTTTGGGCAGGCTTCCGCCATGTACGCTGTATAAATTTACCCTTGTTAGTGCTTGGTATTGATGTACTGTATAATTTGCCTCTTCTTAATTCTTATATTGATGAATTGGATAATTTATTACTCTATTTGTTTTCTTGTGCACCTCTTCCCCACCTCCTTCCATGACTCATCTGGAAAAAAAAGCTGTTTACAGCTCAGTATGCCTTTCATGGTGAAACTTTTAAATAAATAAATAAATACCTCACAGATATAAATACGGTCTATGAGGAATGCCTTTTTTAAAAAAAAAAAGATTCTCATGAACAAGGGGTCATTCTATGAGGTTGGAGGGGGGTAGGCTAAGTGAAGAGGTACAGAAATACTTCTTCACAGAAAGAGAAGTGGAATGGCCTCCCAGCGAAGGTGGTGGAGGCAAAAACTGTAGTGGGATTCAAGAAGTCATGGGATCAGCATAAGGGAACCTTAATGGTATGGAAAGGCAGGGGGACCAGAGATCAAGTAGGGTATGCAGTGTTACGGTAGGTAGGGAAAAAGGGCAGAATAGGTGGGCAAAGTGGTCCTTATCTGTCATTTAAACACAGGGAGTAAAATGGTTGGCCAACTCAGGGAACAGAAAAGATGAGTAGGAAGACAGTCAGGTAGCAGCAATGGTGCTAGAACAAGGAAAGCAGTACAAAACAATAAAAAGTCCAAAGAGCAGACAGTCAGGCCAGCTGAGTAGGGTCCATCAGCAAGCAAACAAAAAGTCCAAAAGGCCACAGGAAACAGAAGGCAGCAGTGAGACAGCCTCCCCACAAGATGACAAAGAAGGAATAGGGAACCAGCATGATCTGGCAGACACAGAACAGCATGACAGAAGTGCAGCCACAGGACAAAATGAGGAGACAAGATGGGAAAGGAGCCAGGACACCATGGGCGCAGCTGCACAGCTGCAAACGTATGGGCAGGTGGGAGGGAGAGCAACTATGTGGTGGCAGCAAAAGCCAGAGTGGCCACTGGATGCTTGAACATGTGTCTAAGCATGCACAGTTTCTTACCGGGTCATAATGTCACACACCTAATAGCATATGACAGTATGGCTAAACGGCAACAGCGTAGCCCATAACCACTACTGGTGCAATACCACGTATACTGGTGTATGCAGTATTGCACCAGTAGTACTCTCCCAGGCAGAGGATATGACCTCTGCTGGGAGTGGGTTCCACTGAGCAGCTGCCGTGGCTCACAGGACTGAGCCACAGCAGTAGGAACCCAGGTACCTCGTCTGGGATCGGGTTTCATTCCCGGTCCCAGACACTTTTATTTTTCCACACTTTTGTGCACCCTCCATGTTGAGAATCTTTATTGGGGGAGGTCTGGGGGGCACAGCCCCCCATAATGGGAGGTGTGGAGGCATATCCCCCCACAGAAAAAAGACTTATGTCTCATGGCAGAAATTGTGCTGTATTGCCAGCGCTATTGTGCCATGAGACATAATGTCTTGTGACATTATGACCCCGTGCTGCACAGCTTAAGTACCATTCGGGGAGGTGGCACACTGCCCCACTGTACTGCAGGAGAAATCTTTTAATTATTGTATATCTCACATTAGCTTTTTTTGTTCCAAGTTGTGACAAGGTTGAATAAGACCCTGTCCTGGTTGTTACGGAGAGTTTGAATGCAGGGATCTGTTCTGTTCTTTCCTTTCCTGTCTCTTGTCTGTCTGGCTGCATAACCAAATTTTCCTGTGAGACCTGGGACTTGATCACCCTGACAGTCTTGCAGTTCTGTGCCTCTTGCTATCTCTCTACTCTCACTTGCTGTTCTGTTTTTCTTCCCCCTTTTATATCTGCTGGTATAAAAATATATGCAAATCATTATGTGGAAATGTAACTGATATTGGGATCCCTTTGTTTAGAAATTATATACTGTTACTATTGAAATGTATATAATTATTTATCTATTTATTGAAGTCTCGGATTAACAACCTTATATTATAGTGTAGTATATAATAACCTTAAATTATATAATTGAAGATGCTTGCAAAAAGCTATTGGGAACTCAAGGAGTTAACCTGAGAGCAGTTTTTAAGCCCTTTTTCAGAAGCTGTGGAGAAGGGGCCTCAGTTCTGGGACATTGTGTTCTTGCTGCACCTGCCTGAAACTTACAGGAACATTTTAGAAAAAAACAGGATGCTTTTTAAGAGGGGGGTTGCAAAGACTTATGAGAGAGCTGCACTGTTTTGGGGGACACAGAGATTGAAGGAAAACTCGGATCTTCTCTGTTTATTCTGCCTTTGTAAATAGTTATACTGAACAAGTTTATGTTTTTATGTTACTGCTAGTACTAATAAACACTTTTTGTGGATTCTACAGCTGCTCCTGTTTTTTTCTATACTTTCTGACCTGTGCCTCAAGGACTGATGGTGTCATCCTAAGTGGGATTTAGACTGTGCATACTCTAAGCCAGGAGATTTGTGTGTGGGTACTGGACCTAGTACCAGGGAAGCATAGAGAAAGGTATGGATTCTGCAGCAGCAAGTCCAGGAGTGGTTACCAGGAGAATGGCAGCCACACTAGCAGAGCTAAGATTGTGCAGCCAGCACAAGTTATGGAAAAAGAACAAGCAGTGACAGAACCTGAAAGCCTGATGACTTTTTCAAATGGTGGGCTATGCAACAAAAAAAGACAGAGAAGCAGAGAAGAGAAGAGATGCAGTGACAGGAGCAACAAAGAAATAAAAAGATGTAGTGACAGGAGCAGCACTGGCTGGATGCCTTGCAAGCTATCAAAGGAGAAGGATCTGGCATTGATCTGGTACTGATCCGGCGAAGCAACAAGGTACAAGTAACTTAAAAGCCATTAAACTTACAAAGTTGTGTCCCTCAGATGATATTGAGGCATACCTGACAACTTTTGAAAGAGTTGCCACAGCCTGCCAATGGCCAAAGCATCAATGGACAATCAGATGGGTACCATACCTGACAGGTAAAGCCCAACTTGCCTACAGCAATATGGACACTGCACAGTCAGAAATCTATGACCTTGTGAAACAAGAAATCCTGAAAAGATACAAAATCTCAGGAGAGACCTACAGGCAAAGATTCCAGTCCCTGAAGTACAACACATTCAACAATCCTCAAGAAGCCTTCACCCAACTCAGGGAGTTCCTCATTAAATGGCTCCACCCAGAGGGCAAAACAGTCCCACAGATCATCGATACATTTGCAATGGAGCAATTCACCAATATCCTGCCTACAGATGTGTAGCTTTGGATGAAAGAACATCGACCAGAAAGTGGGGAAAAGGCTATTTCTTTGGCCAAGGACTACCAAATGGCCAGACAGATGCCACAGCAGTGAGGTAACAGCCAAGCACCAGTAAGACACTCATTTTCCTATTTAAACTCAAAGTCTGATAAGGGCGTTCGTGGGGTTAACAAATCTGCCCCCAAAGACTTTATTTCTTATAATTGTAACAAGCCAGGCCACATTGCAACAAACTGCCATAGTAAGGAGAGTGGCAATGGAGCAGATTAGCCCTTAGCAAATTGGGGCAAGTACTTAACAGATGTGAAGGTGGGGGATAAGACTGTAAAGGGACTCATTGATTCGGGAAGTAGACAGACCCTAGTGCATGTTGAAGTGCTGGGAAAAGACTGTGCAAAAGGACCAGGTACTGGTGTCATCTGCATCCACGGGGACACTCAATACTATCCCACCACCCAAGTGACTCTAACCATTGAGGGTGTGTCACACCAAATGAAAGTGGGGGTAGTACCTAAGTTACCTGTACCCATGATTATTGGAAATGACTGTCCAGAATTTACTGAGTTAATCTCAGAGGAACTGAACCCTGCAGTTTCAGCAGCAGTGGTAACAAGAGCTTAGGCAAAGAAAATCTCATATGGCGGGGGCACTTTTCCTTTCAATGACTTTGATTTGGGCTTGTTTGAGAACAGCTCCAAGATCTGGAAGTCTAGGGAAAAGAAGAAGACATCTGAAACAACAGTGGCAACAAAAGATTGATGGAGATAAAGAGTTAAAATATGAAAATGCTGAAGCTAAACTGATAACTGATTGTGATTTGGTTTCAGAGAAGCTAACAATGTTTCTCTCCAGGGTTATTTTAAGCAGCTGGGGGTGAAACCAAAACAGGGTGAATCAATGTTTGAAAAATATAATGGGTTACTGTAAAGAGTTTGGGTTAAACCTCAGACACAGGAACAGATGGAACAATTAGCTATACCACAGATGTATAGAATAGAGTTGTTACAGATACCACATGATAGTCCTAGGGCTGGTCACTCAGGGAGGGATCGCACCCTTGCCAGATTGCTGTATAGATTTTGCTGGCCTGGAATTCATGAAGATGCTGCTACCTATTGTAATTCCTATGCTGGGTGTCAGAAAGTAGTCCCAGACACTAGAAATGATAAGGTGCCACTGGTGCCCCTACCCTTGATAGATGTGCCTTTTGAGAGAATTGCAATGGATGTGGTTGGTCCTTTAGACAAAAGTAAAAAGGGTAATAGATTTATCCTGGTAGTATGCGACTATGCTACTCGATACCAAGAAGCAGTTACAATGAGTATTGTCACAGCTTAAAAAGTGGCAGTACAGCTTGCAAAAATTTTCAGCCCAGTGGGCATACTTAAAGAAATTATTATTGATCAGGGTAGTAATTTTTGGTGCTGCATTACTTAAGGAGCTGTACAGAATACTAGATACCACTGCAATAAGAACCTCCCCCATCACCCTCAGACAGACGGTCTTGCTGAGCATTTTAACCAAACCCTAAAACACATGTTAAAAAGATTTATGAAAGAAGAAGGGAAAGATTGGGACCAATACTTGCCTTACCTACTTTTTGCTTACAGAGGAGTGCCACAGGCATTAACAGGGTTTTCACCATTTGAAATGCTGTATGGTAGGCAGCCAAGAGGGTCACTGGATGTGATGAAAGAAACATGGGAAGATAATCCCACTCAGAAACAATCTATAACTTCTTATATGTGTGCCCTAAGAAAGAAGCTGACAAAATATGTTGAAATTGCCCATGGTAATCAGGAAGAGGCCCAAAACCAGCAGAAGGTATATTATGACCATGGGGTAAAAAGAAAAAGATTTTGAGCCAGGTGAAAAAGTTTTGCTACTGTTACCCAATGCCCACAATAGAAAATAAACTGTTAATGAAGTGGCAAGGGCCTTACAGAGTGCTTAGACGAACTGGCACTGTTAACTACGAGATTGAGACCCCTGACAGGAAAAATCCCACTGAGATATACCATACTAACCTCCTCAAGAAATGGACTAAAAAAACACCAAAAGCTGCTTTGCTAGTTTTACCAGAAACTGATAAAGAAGACACTGGTGTAGCTTACGATAGACTGGAACAAACTAACTGTTGATACTGTAAAAGGTGAATGTTTCCTTAATCTCAGAACAAACTGCAGAAATTCATAATGTGCTAATGACATTTAGCAGTACTTTTACCACAGTACTAGGCAAAGCAAAAGGGATCGAGCACATAATAGTGAAAAGGAATGCTCGCCCTATTAGGCAAAAGACATACAGGTTACCAGAGCAGTTAAGGAAATACAAAAAAATGAAAGAATTGAGTATCATAGAAGAGATGAGGAGTGCTTGGTCATCTCTAATGGTAACTGTAAACAAAAAAGAAGGGAGTGTTAGAATCTGCCTTGATTTTAGGAAACTTACTCAAGTGTCAGAATTTGACAGTTATCCTATCCCAGAATAGATAATTTGGTGGACAGACTGGAGAGTGCAAAGTATATCAGTACCCTCGATCTCACCAAGGGTTACTGTCAAATCCTTCTAGCTAAAGAATACAGAGAAAACCTGCATTTGCCACTCCTTTTGGACTCTATCAGTTCACCACCATGCCATTTGGTTTACATGGCATGCCAGCTACATTTCAGCAGTACATGGATGTAATTTTATCACCTCAAACTGACTATCATGCTGCGTACCTGGATAATGTCGTGGTGTACAGTCCAAACTGGAAAAGCCACCTGGAACACCTACGAGCAGTTATCTAAGCTATAAAAAATACAGGTCTGACTCTTAATCCTACCAAATGTGCCGTGGGCATGCAGGAAATCAGATATTTGGGCTATGTGTTGGGAAATGGAGAAGTTAAGCCAGGAATTTCTAAAATAAAAGCTGTAGCTAACAGTCCTGTCCCTAAAACAAACATGTCAGATCATTTTTAGGGCTGGCTGGTTATTATCAGAGATTTGTTTCCAATTTTGCTGAGTTAGCTACTCCCCTCACTGAACTCATGAAAAAACATACTCAAATAATGTGAAATGGATCCCAGAATGTGATGAAGCATTTTTTTTAATAATATCTTTATTGGTTTTAGTATTTACCATGAGACATCTTACAACATGCAAACAAACATACATTCTAACATTAACAGATTAAAACATTAACATTAACATAGGTGCAATCATGTGTACATTTTTCCAAATTCATCTCTCCAAATTAGTTTATTCAGACATGGAGACATAACTTAGTGATATTCCTAGATAAAGACCCCTTCGGCTTCACTTTTGTCCTGCCCTCCACTTCACTTCTCACAACCGAGCTTAATTATCTATGCCTTTCCTTAGTATCATTCCTTCTTCTAGACTGAGAAGCCAGAAAGGAGGCCCAATTTCTACCAAAGACTTCCTCTCTTCCCCATAAGATGTGCGGTAACCTATCCAAACCCAATGTTCTTATTATCATCTGTTTCCAAACCTGCAATGTAAGCTTAGCCTGAGAGACCCATGTATTTTGTATGAAGTGGCGAGCCAAGACAAACAGGACTCTCATCCATCTAGGGAGTGGCACCCATTCTTCTCCTTCTCCTACCTCCATCCCAAACAGACATGCCAGTGGGTCTGTTTCTACCTCTCGTCCCACTATCCTGGCTACCTCCACCACTACCTCTTTCCAAAAGACTTGCAAGACCGAGCAAGTCCAAAAACAATGCATGTATGTACCTCTCTACACTCCGCATCTCCCACATATTGGTGACACTAGAGGGTGTGCCTTATGCATTATGACTGGTGGGTAATATAATCTATGGATAAATTCGTAGTATGCCTCCTTATATCTATTGCAGGCCATAATTTCTGAATGCATTGGGAGCATAATCCTCCAATTCTCCTCAGTAATAACTCCCCCGATCTCATTGCCATAGCTGTCTTGTTTTAGTTGTCACATCTTTTAATCTCTGCTTCCCCTTATTCACTGCTTTCCCAATGAAACTTTTAGGATCAGTCTGGGCCTGATAAACCAAGCTGTCCATGCAGTCCAGTTTATACCCTTCTTTTTCTTCTCTTGCAAGGCTACCCATTAATGCCCTCACATGTAGGTATCGAAACATATGCAACCCTTCCATGCCCAATGTATCTTGCAGTGCCTTAAATGTGCAAAATTGGCCTTGCATCAACAGGTTCCTCAGGCTTCAGATGCCTTTCCGTTCCCATTCCTGGAACCCCGTATCTCCAACCCAGGTAAAAAAAAGGGTTTACCTTAGAAACTTAAACTTAGAAACTTAGAATTTGACGGCAGATAAGGACCGCTTGGCCCACCTAGTCTGCCCATTTTCCTACCTAACAGATAAGCTGCAGATCTTAGTTAACCAACAGCTTACTTCCTCCTACCCCCCCCACTAGGACTGCCTTATGTCTGTCCCATGTATTCTTGAATTCCCCCACTGTTCTTGACTCCACAACCTCCTCAGGGAGGCTGTTCCATGCATCCACAACTCTCTCCGTGAAAACATACTATGGCGATAAAGTAGCCCTAAGCATTTGTTGATTGCTTTAGCTGTGATGTCTATGTGGAGGGCATAGGAGAGTGGGCTGTTGAGTGATTCCAAGATATTTGAAGTGATAAAGATGTTCAAGAGGAACACCACCCCTGTCACATATTGACAGTGGGTAGTTTTAGTGCTTGTTCTTAAGGCTGGTGACCAACATGGTTTTTGTTTTTTTGTAGTTCATTATCAATTTATGATTTTTGAACCACTACTCAATGCTGGTGAAGTCACGTTGTAGCTGTTGCTCAAGAGCAGTGGGGTCACAGCCATTAGAAAAGATAACCGCATCATCCGCATAGAGGAGGATACGGCACTGACTGGCAAGGGGGAGGCAATTCAGAAAAAGGCTAAAGAGGAGGGGGCCCAGTATTGACCCCTGTGGAATGCCTGCGCACACAGGCTTGGCATCAGAGAGAAAGGTATCTATCCTGACTTGCTGTGAATGGCAGTGTAGGTAGCTGCGGTACCATGCAGCCGCCTCAGGGGCAAGTCCTAAGGAGTGAGTTGGTCAATTAGGAGGGCATGGTTGACCATGTCAAAGGCCTTTGTTAGGTCAATATAGATAGCCCTGATGAGCTGGTCTTGATCGAGGGATTTAAGGATGAAGCCTGTGTATTCCAGGAGGGCTGTAGTGGTGCTATGCCTAGCCCTAAAGCCATGTTGCTCTGCGCATAGGAGCATGTGCTTGTCCACATAATTGACAAGTTGGTCGACAACGATTCGTTCAGGGCCTTCGAGAGTGGTGGTAGTATAGCGATGGGTCTATAGTTCCCAAGGAGGGCATGATCCCCACTCTTGTACACAGGGGTGACTACTGCAGCTTTCCATTTTTGGGGGAATACTGAGAGATGGAGTGAGAGGTTAAGGATATGGGTGAGAGGGGACAGGATTTCTTCGAGTGAGAGCGACATTAGTTTCAGGTTGAGGTTATCCCCACTGAATCTCCCCTTCCCAAGCACTTTTGTGCAGATTTTTCCTGGCTTCTCCGAAAGTAATAGTCTTGAAGCAAAATGGGGGATATGATGGGGAATGCACGGGAGCAGCAGGGATGGTGGGGGGAGAAGAAGTCGGCAGGGAGAACATGCTGCAAGTCGGTGAAGGCATTGTTAAAGGTGTTGGTGATAGATTTAGGGTCAAGAATGGCAGAGCCATCAACACAGAGCATGGTAGGGGCCGTTTTGGGTTCTCGCCCAGTGACCTCATTTAGGTTAGCCCAGAATTTGTGCCCATCATTCCAGTTCTTGGTTAGGGCATCTTTATAGTATATGTTTTTGGCTAATTAGATGGTCCTGGTACAGTTGCTCCTTGCACGTTTGTAGTTCAGGATATCAGACTGCTTGCCAGTGGCCCTAGCTATATGCCAGAGGTGGTCCCTATATTTCATTAGTTCAAGGCTACCAGGGCTCATCCAGGGGTTAAAGCAGCCTTTGATCTTCTGCTTTTTTATGGGAGCATGGGTGTCACATTGAAGAGGAGGATGAAATGGTAGAGCGCGTCGTCAACGTCAGAAGCCTCAAAAACTGAGGAGATCCATTTTGAAGCAGTCAGCATGACCAGGTTTGAGAACCCTGCTGGTGATTGTTCTAGGTGGCAGTTTGGAGAAATTTTTAGCCCAACTGAACATGACATGGGAGTGGTCACTGATTTCATCCAGGAGGACGGAGGCATTAGAGGCATACTCAGGGCAGTTGGTGACCACAAGTCAATCAAAGTACTAGTGCACGTCCTGTAGTTAGTCCTAGTGGGTGTTTCAAGAGCTGGGTAAAGTGGATAGCCTGAGGGCCGGCTGGCCGGTGCAGCGGCTGGATTTCCACTTTCGACGCCAACGACCCAGGTTCGGGAACAGACCTGGGTTGCTGGAGGGCCTGCCAGGGGGAGAAGGATTGAGCATCCTACGGACAGCTCTCCTTCTCCAGGGGGAGGGTGGGGAAGTGTCCAGAACATGACATACCCCTAACGGAGTCCAGGGATCCCACAACACCAGCGCTCGCACTCAATGGAGGCAGGGCAGATGCTGGACGTCATTGCACTTCCCTGCCTCAAGGAAAACTAAAGAAAATGGAGGGGAGAGCCTCCGTCTACATGAAGCCCTCCTTGGGGCTTCAATTAGCCACCGCTGCCACACTCCCAACCAGATGCCAGTTCCACGGCGTTGAAATTAGGGGAACCGGCACCGTGGTCCCGCCCTCCCGGGGGCAAGCTGGTACTTGCTATCAGCATCAGCAAGGTTTCTCCCCTCTGTATCCCACCCTGTCTTCTGAGCTGTCCCCAAGCCGCTAAAACTTGCTCCACTAGTGGGTTACCATTACCCTCAGTTTTATACACTCTGGCCCCTCTGCTGTGCAGGTACACTGCAAGTCCTCCCTGGACTCCCTTCTGCTCTAAGGCCACCCAGATGGCCACTTCTGGTCGGTGTACCCAGTCTGCTACATATCTTAATTGTATTGCCAGAAAATAGTTACCCAAATCAGGGAAATTCAGGACCCCTTTATCTTTTTCCCCTTTCAGCCTCTGCAGACTTATCCTTGGACGTTTCCCCCACCATATAAAAGTGGAGAATGCCCTCTCTAACCTCTTGATATCCCTTGTGGTCAATCCTTTGTGTAGCATCTGTAGTGGATACAGGATGAAGCTTTTCAAGCCATTAAGTCTGCATTACTGTGTGTTCAGCCCCTGTTTTAAGAAGCTCAGATTTTGAGAAACCATTTTTGTTACAAACAGATGCATGAGAGGTAGGCCTAGGTGCAGTCCTGAGTCAAAATACAGATGGGATGGAACATCCTACTCTATACATAAGTAGAAAGTTGCATGACAGAGAGAAAAGGTACTCCACCATTGAAAAGGAATGTTTAGCAGTAAAGTGGGCAATGGAGTCCTTCAAGTTTTATTTCTTAGGAACTGACTTTGTACTTATAACAGATCACAGTCCTCTCTGTTGGCTTAACCAAATGAAAGATAAAAATTCCAGAATCACAAGGTGGTACCTGGCATTACAGCCATTTAAATTCAAGGTGATCCACAAATCTGTTAAAGAGAATAGCAATGCTGATTTTCTGTCAAGATATGGATCAGGAATTGAGGGCTCTGAAGGTTGAAAAACAAATGTATGAGTTTAAACTTTATTGTTTTCTGTACTATTATAGAAAAAGGATACTGCACATGTGCTTAATTTCTGAAAGTTAGAAGCTAATGTTAGTAGAGAATTAATAGAAAGTTTTGGAAACATGTTTGATAAAACAGGTTCCCGCTTAAGGAGGGGGGTATGAGACAGGGTTGAATAGGACCCTAACTCAGTTGTTACGGAGACTTTGAATGCAGGGATCTGTTCTGTGCTTTCCTTTCCTGTCTCTTGTATGTCCGGTTGCATAACCAAATTTTCCTGTGAGACCTGGGACTTGATCACCCCGACGGTCTTGCAGTTCTCTGCCTCTCTTCTCTCTCTAACCTCATTTGCTGTTCTATCTTTCTTCCCCCTTGCATATCTGCTGGTATAAAAATATATGCAAATCATTATGTGGAAATATAGCTGATATTGAGATCCCTTTGTTTGGAAATATATAGTGTTACTGTTGAAATGTATGTAATTATAATGCGAGATGATTACAAACAGCTACTGGGAACTCAAGGGGTTAACCTGAGAGCAGTTTGTAAGCCTTTTTTCAGAAGCTGTGGAGAAGGGGCCTCAGTTCTGGGACATTGTGTTCTTGCTGCACCCACCTGAAACTTACAGGAACATTTTAGAAAACAACAGGATGCTTGTTAAGAAGTGGGGTTGCAAAGACATGTAAGAGAGAGCTGCAATGTTTTGGAGAACACAGAGATTGAAGGAAAACTCAGATAGATCTTCTCTGTTTATTCTGCCTTTGTAAATAGTTATACTGAACAAGTTTATTTTTTATGTTACCGCTAGTACTAATACCACTTTTTGTAAATTCTACAACTCTTCCTGTTTTTTCCTATGCTTCCTGACCTGTGCCTTGATGAAACAAGTGCATGTTTCATGATTCCAATCTTTCCTCATAACCTCAATATTCAAGCTCAACTAGCATTTTTGTTGCCTGCTCACAAAGTTCCTTCTGATGTTTCTCAGCACTCTTATTGCATGCTCGGCCTTTGACCTCGTGCCTTACTACACCCTTGGGGTGTGCATTAAAATCCTATAATGCATACCCTCTCATGGCTTATTACTTACTTACATATGAGGTACTTTTTCTTTTCCCTTTGGTCAATTACAAGCATTTTATCTGATGTTAGTAGGTGTGATGTGTGAACAGCACTCTACCTGGTAACTGACATTACAGCTGCTTAGGACGAGCCACTCAGCAACCACCAGGTCAGTCACCTGTGACATCACTGTGAGTAAGGGCACAGTGTTGATGCAGTAGTATGAAAAATATAATTAGATATGTCAGCTGCCAGGCAGAGTGCTCTTCCACACATCCAGCATAATACTATTACATTGAAAACGTCCTAATGAGCAAAAGAAAAGGAAAACTACTTCAAAAATAAAAAGTTACAACTGACTAAAATTTGTAACATTTCCTGTCTGCAATTTTTGGTTCTAGTACCTCTTTAAATATAGAATAATGCATGGGTGGGTGTTTGTAACCAGAACTTTACACATACCCTAAGTGTTGGATGCTACATAAACCCCTGAGGACAAAGCCCGAGGGGTTTATAAAAGCATCCCACACTTAGGGTGTGTGTAAAATTCTGGTTACACACACCCATCCATGCTTTATTTTATTTAATTACTGGTCATCATTTTTTGGCTACACTCAGTGCGAGCTCACAGTCAAACAGATCGTAAATCTCTCCCTCTGAAGACCACAAAGTGTACTTCAAACCATCTTCCACTTATTTACTGTGTCCAATATGACACAAATAATCACTTAGCTGATTGTTTTCTTTTTTTTATATAGCTATTTGGTCCCCATCACCTCCTCCCTCCAACTGGTGGTAGGAACACATATGCATTTTTTAGTTTTTCTCCCCTGACCCCGGCCCCCTGAGGCCCTGGCACATGGCCGTGCAAGCAAGTGGAGGTATGCTTCGCACCCCATGGTGGCCAGCTCAGCCCCTTCCAGCTCCCATTACTTTGTCACCCTCTCTCCGCCTACGCTACCCACCGGACCTCCACCCAGTGGGAGTGGAACTACAGGGGGCATCAACCCACCCCCACCACCCTCAGGAGAGGAGAGCTGCCCACTGGCATGCTCAGCCCTGCTGTGCCCCCCCCATGCCAGCACCCCAATGACCCAAAGTCATTCCTGAACTAAGGTTGCTGGCATAGTGCAAAGTAAGGCATCCAGTGTCTCAACCCTCTGCGCCATCGGGCAGGCCTAGTCTTTCCTTTTTTTTAAATAATCTGAAATGTACATGAGAATCTGACACTGCGATCAGCTTCAAGCACTACCCGTCGACACTGTGATTGGCTTCACAGTACCCCTCTCTGCTCAACTCAGTGGCCTGCACAGAGTAAGTGCATGTGCTGCTGTTCAGAAGCACAGGGTGGTTCAGATGAAACATTTTTTAATTACTAGCCATTGTTTTTTTGGCTGTACTCAGTGTGAGCTCACAGTCAACCGTGATTACCCTTTTTTTTCCTCAGGATGGCACTTTTGATACAGTTTTTTTTTACTTTGGGAGTTGAATTGGCAGTATTGTGAACAGTTCTATGAGCTCAAGCTGAGTGTAGTGTGAGCTACGGTGGCAGGTACTGATTATAACCACCCAGTTATAATGCAAACTATCAACGAAGCAATTGTAATGTGGAATAAAAGTACCATTATCCGTGTATATAAAATGATGGCCAGTAATTAAAACTATTTTTGTATAGTATATGGTATAAACATGGTTTGAAACATAAAATTAAAAAAAAATCTTCTATTTTTCTTGCCATGAAATATTTGGTTTAATTTTTTATTATAAAACAACAAAACAGAAACCCATCCTCAGCCGGTTGCTGAACACCCACCTGGGGTGGAGTTCTGGTTTTTAAAATGAATCAGTGGATGATTTTGTCTTAGAGGAGGGTCTGAGCTCTGTGTGTGAGGGAAAAATGAAATGAAAATGGCAGCTGGCACAACTTTTCATTTTAATGAAAACAACTGTTGTACCATAGAAGGGTACAGCAGCATTAGAACAGCAGTACACCAGTTTTTTTAGTTAGGATGGAAATCTATGCACAACAACACAAGGCCAAAGATCCTTTGCTTACCGGGCCGCTAGTTGGTACAACGGTCTTCCCAGCGACATCTCATCCTTTCTATCGCTCAGCACTTTTAAGACTCGTCTCCGCCTAACACTCACTGCCTTCAACCTCTGTGACTGTTGTGGCTAAACATGTCTTTTAGTTCCATAGCTGAAGATGCCCTTTTTGGATCCACATCTACTCCTGCACTTTGCCAGCACCCACCCTCCCATCTTCACCTCCCCTGCTGGCCCATGACAAATGCCACCCGGCTGCACTACCTCTATTCTTGTCCACCTTCCACCTCTCCTCTCTCTGTCCCCTCCTCAACCTACCTCCCCTTTTCTCCCATCCACTTAGTCTCCCTGATTTCACCCTCCTCCTTTTCCTTTCCCCTCCCCAAATTTCACCTTATTGTTCTTTTTTTCATCTACAAGACTATGTTTTTTTTTTTTAATTTTATAAACTGTTATCTTTGCTTATGCTTGTCTCAATTGTACCAATGACGTGGAACCTTTGTAAAAGAGCCTCGGCTCAAAGGTATTTGTAATCCTAGAACAAATAAATAAAATAAGTAAAAAAACAAGAGGGTAACCATACACCATACCGTTCACATTCTTCTGCAATACTTCTAATACACTATCCCTAGTATATACTAATTTTTCTAGTTATCACCCCCCCAAGTGCATTACCATGCTTTTATAAATGCCCCCCCAACTGCACATCATTCCAGTCTAGTCACTGTATGTCTTGCTGCAGTTCTCCGGACCCTTGCAGTAAACACTTCACTAGAATTCTGCATCTTATGCCTACTGTACCTTTGTCTAATGATGCAGCCTGCTTCATGTCAGTACAAATTCTTTGACTCAGACTATGATTCTGTTATGTGTTTCAGTGTGGCAGCTGAGCTTTAATGCCAAAAAGTGCAAAGTTTGCAAAGTTATGCACTTAGGGAGTATAAATCCAAAAGCAGAGTACAGGATGGGTGGTCAGATACTGGAAGTGATAGAGCAGGAGAGGGACCTTGGTATAATCATATATAACGATCTCAAGGTGGCTAAGCAATGTGAAAGGGCAGTAAAATGCTGAGATGCATAGACAGGAGTATTATGAGCAGAAGGAGAGAGGTGGTGATGCCCTTCTACAAACAGCTGGTGAGGTCACACTTTGAATACAGTGTCCAGTTCTGGAGACCATACCTCAGGAGGGATGTGGATAGGTGGCAAAGGTCCAGAGGAGGGCAACTAAAGTGGTGCAAGGACTCAGCCACTTGACATACGAGGAGAGGCTGAAATACCTCAATATGTATACCCTGGAGCAAAGGAGGAAAAGGAGGGACATGATAGAGACCTTTAAGTACCAAAAGGGTATAAACAAGGTCCTGGATAGCAGTATATTCCAGAATAAGAGGTTCTCAAGGACAAGGGGTCACAACATGAAGCTAGAAGGGGGGAGATTCAAGGGAAACATTATTTCGCAGAAAAGGTAGTGGATGGGTGGAATGTACTCCCTGAGGAAATGGTGGGGGCCAAAAAAGTTACCGGATTCAAGGTTACTTGGGATAGGTATGAGGGAATTCTGGAGAGGGAGCAGGGGAGGAAATTACATGGATCACCAAGGGTCCTCAGGTAACATGGAGCTAGAACATTTGGGCAGACTCGGTGGCCCTGGAAGTCCTTATCTGCTGACAATTTCTATGTTTCCATTTTCTCCTTCTCTTTGCAGAGCCCAATGGATGACTCACTGGGGAGATCTGTGGGTATAATACATACTGACACAAATGTCACACAGCTGGATACACCACTGTAGAAGGGGCATTGATGGACCACTGGCATGGATCCACACTTCTTCAATTGTAGTCTTCCTCTTACAGCATATTTCCATTATGCCACTCAGGCAGTTCTTGCTGTCTGCTGTGTTAGCATCTTTATATAAAAGGAAGCATTAGTAGCCAAAGCACAATTTGCTTGATAGCCTGAGATGTGATTTCAGATGCTTGAGGGCTCTGCTGAAATTATACATATTGTAACTTGACATGTTTAACCATGATCCTCAGCTAGATAAATTCAACACCTATTTAAATGATTGTCTTAATAATGGAACTGTTTCATTATCACTTACCAGATGATTGTAACAGGGTTAACTCCCTGCCCGTTTCCCTGTTGTCTGGAAAGAAATCAAGAGAAACTTTTGTTTTTTACGTTCACTTTGCTTTCACTTGCACTTGCTCAAGGAATGTACTTGGACAATACAGCATTTGAGAGGTGTGTCACTGCCAGAGCCAATTACAGCTGAAACTGCAATGGGCTTGGCAGTGTACATGAATGACCAGGCACTCTGGTCATGACGCAAGTTCAGTTTTGCCGATGTGGCATGTTGTCTACTATAAAAAAAAAGAACCGCTTCAATGGAAAAGTGGTTAATTTCTTTCATAGCCATAACTCCGGCCATGCGTATTACAGTTGACACTAATGCACATGGCCGGAGTTACAAGGCTTCTGCCACCCACCACCGTGCCCTCTGTCCCAGGTCCTCATTCTTTGCTCCCCACAAGGCTTCCTCATGAGCCGCTGTACGTCTCTCCATATTGGCAGCTCCTGCCACCTGCCATGCTCTCTGTTCCTGGTTTCTCGCTCTTTGCCTCCTCCCCAGGCTTCCTCATGAGCTGCAGTGCAGGCGTTCTGTATTCTGACTCCTGCTGCCTGCGCTCTATCTCTCCCGGTTTCTCACTGTTTGCACCCCGGCTTCCTTGCAGGCCGTGGTGCAGCTCTGCTGCTGGTGGCTCCTGTCACCTGCCACTGGGCTCTCTGTCCCTGGTCCTCGCTCTCCCCCGGCTTTCTCTTGAGCCCACGGTGCAGCTTTCTATATTGGTGGCTCTTGCTGCCCACCACGGGCTCTCAGTCCCTGGTCCTTGCTCTTTGCTCCCCAAGTTCTCACATGAGCCACAGTGTAACTTTTGTATGGGTTTCCTGTAAAAAGCGGCCCCCGACATTTTTTTATACCTGAAAGAAAGCGATCCCTCGTTGTCTCCCGTTCAATCCCCCTCCCCTCAGCCCTCCCGCTGCACCACCTCCTGCACCCCCATACCCCATACTTACCTCCAGAGGGTCAGCGGCTGTGATCTTCTCTGGATGGGGACACGTCTGCACTCTTCAAACCCGAACCATGAACTGAAGAATCAAGGTAAGCACCGTGTAATGGCTGTCAATGGGGGTTTCAAGTTATGTTGATATATCAGCCATTTTTTGGAAGTGTTGCCCCAAATTTTCAACATAGCCTTTTTGCGACCCCACTTCATGAGCAGTAGCACTGCCATTTCATTACTCGGTCCTGAAAAGTGATTTCGCTGTCACTGGGTATAATCACCTTTCTGGACTGATTAAAGAAATGACAGTGCCAGTGTTCATGAGGGGAGGTCCCAAAAAGCCCATGTTGAAAATTTGGTGAAAAGAAATCCCCAAAATGACCACATTACGAGCATGCATTGCGCAGTTTCTATGCATGATCATAACTTTTCCACTTTTTAATATTTTCAGTCCCAATGTTCCACATTGCCATTTTTTCACACCTCCTCATGAACAGTATAGCTGTCAGTTTTCATATTCTGCCCAAAATGTGTTTTTGTACCCGTGGTGTAGAATGGTACAGTTGCTGTGTGAGATCAACTTTCGTGATGGAGTAACAAAATCACAGTGTCATTTTTCATGAGGTGGGGTCCCAAAAAGGCCATGTTGAAAATTTGGTACAAAAATACCCTAAAACCCCCAAGTTACGTGCGGTTGTGGACATTTTGCTACACATGCGTGTAACTTAGGCAAATTTTTATATTTTCACTCCACAAATTCAGCATTGCCAGATTTTCACAACACCTCATGAACAGTATAGCTGTCATTTTTTCACATCGTGCCTGAAATGTGTTTTTGTACCTGTAGTGCCAAATGGCGCAGTCACTGCGCAAAATCACCTTTCGGGACTGAATAATGAAATGATAGTGCCACTCTTCATGAGGTGGTGTCGCAGAAAGGCCATGTTGAAAATTTGAAGTGGAAATACCAACAAACACCTGGGGCATTAGAGCTTCCAGCCATAAGACCTCATCCCCCCACACTGTAGAGACTGACAGGTTTCGGGGGGTGCCTTCAGGTTGTTGGACATAATGCTCACACCATTCCACCCCCCACCCCCACCCTGCAGCCACTAACAGGCATCAGGGTGTGCCTGGGGTCTTTGGCCCTAACGTTCACTTCATTCTCCTATATTTCGCCCCTCTCAGCTTATTTCCTTATGGAATGAGGTGAGCGTTAGGGCTGAAGACCCCAAGGCACACCGCAATGCCTGTCAGTGTCTGCAGGGTGGGGTTAGGGGTGGCATGGTATGAGCGTTATGGCTGATGACCCATAGGCACAACCCCAACATCTGTTAGTCTCTGCAGGGTGGGGTTAGGGGTGGAGCATTCGGGTTGAGGGTGGCTAGAGACCTGGGTTTGAATCTCACAGCTGCCTAGGTGCATACTGTCTGATTCTGTGCAAGTCACTTGACTTTCTTTTGCTTCCAGGTCGCAACTAAACAAACCTCGGCTTAGGGTGCTACTCCTCAGTAGTGGGCAAGATTGTGGAGGCACTCTTTTATTTATTTATTTATTTAGTTTTTGTTAACCAGGTAGGTGCACTAGCCATAAAATGACTATTTTCAGGCAAGACCCAGGGAAGGAAAGGATAATGCAACACCTGGAATCCATAGGAGCACAGGATCCGAGACAGCATGGGTTTACAAAATGAAGGTCCTGTAAAACTAATCTCATACAGTAGACTTCTTTGACTGGGTAACCAGAGTGGTGGACCAAGGGGGAGCAGTTGATGTCACCTACTTTGACTTCAGCAAAGCTTTCAATACTGTTCCACATAGAAGATTGATTAATAAGCTGGGTAGGCTCTGGGTGGGTCAGAAGTTGGTCAATTGTTGGCAAACTGATTGGTTGATGGGCAGAAAACAGAGAGTGGTGGTGGTAAACGGTATACAGTCAGAAGAGATGCAAGTCATAAGTGGGATACCTCAGGGATCAGTCCTGGGGCCAGTCCTCTTCAGTATCTTCATCAGTGACATTACAGATGGACTGGAGGGTAAGGTTTGTCTGTTTGCAGATGACACCAAGATCTGCAACAGATTAGATGATCCAGATGGTGTGGGCAGAATGAGAAGAGATCTGGATAAACTAGCAAAATGGTCGGAAGAGTGGCAACTGAGGTTAAACATAGAAACATAGAATTTGACGGCAGATAAGGACCACTTGGCCCATCCAGTCTGCCCATTTCCCTACCTGATGGATAAGCTGCAGATACTAGTTAACCAGCAGCCTACTTCTTCCTACCCCAACCCCCTAGAATTGCCTTATGACTGTCCCATGCATGCTTGAATTCCACCACTGTTTTTGACTCCACAACCTCCTCTGGAAGGCTGTTCCATGCATCCACAACCCTCTGTGTAAAAAATACTTCATGCAAATTACCTCTGAGCCGCCCCCTTCTATCTTCAAATTGTGCCCCCTTGTTCTTGCACACCTCTTTTTTGAAAGATGATACCCTCTTGGACTTTGTTGATTCCCTTGAGGTACTGAAAGTTTCTATCATGTCCCCTCTCCTCCTTTCCTCAGGGCTATACACATTAAGCTCCTTAAGTCTCACTTCATATGTCTTCCGGTGCAGACCCTGCACCATTTTAGTGCCCTCCTCTGGACAGCTTCCATCCTGTCTATGTCTTTCGGAGATTGGGTCTCCAGAACTGCAGCAGTACTCCAGATGTGGTCTCACCAGCTGTCTTTACAGAGATAATAACTTCTTGTTTTCTGCTGGTGATGCCTCTCCCTATGCATCCCAGTATCCCCCAACCCTCCTTGCTGCCCTCTCACATTGCTTGCCCACCTTTGGGTCATCTGATATGACTACCCCAGGTCCCTTTCCATTTTTGTTGTTGTTAGTATCTCACCCCCATTGTGTACTCTTCCCTGGGTTTTGTTTCCCAGGTGCATTACCTGCACTTCTTAGCATTGAATCTAAGCTGCCATACATTTGACCATTCCTCTAACCTTGCCAAGACCCTTCTCATCCTTTCCACCCACCTTGTGCATCAACTCTGTTGCAGATCTTTGTGTCATCTGCAAAGAGACATACTTTCCTTCCAGTCCCTCTGCAGTGTAACATAAAGACATTGAAGAGGACCACTAATACTGAACCCTGTGGTACCCTGCTAACCCCCTTTTTTCAGAGTGGACTCCATTTACTATTACTCTCTGTGCCTATTCTCCAGCCAATTCTTTACCAGGCTGTCATCTTGGGACCCACTCCCAGGCTGGCTAACTTGTATATTAATCGTTTGTGTGGGACTGTGTCAAATGCCTTGCTAAAGTCTAGGTAGGCCATGTCCACAGCCCCTCCCTGATCTACTACTTTGGTCACCCAGTCAAGAAATCTATCAGATTTGTCTGGCATGACCTTCCGCTGTGAATCCATGCTGCCTTGGGTCCTGTGCCCTCTGACCTCTAGATACACACAATTCTTTCCTTCAGAAGTGATTCCATCATTTCCTACCACTGAGGTTAAACTAACAGGTCTGTAGTTTCCTGCTTCTCCTTGCTCCCACTTTTGTGAAGGGAATCACATCTGCCCTCCTCCAGTCCTCAGGTACCACCCCATCCTCCCATGATTTGTTAAAGAGGGTAGTCAGTGGTGTCACTAGTTCTATCCTTAGTTCTTTTAGAATTCTGGGATGAATTCCATCAGGCCCCATTGCTTTGTCCACCTTCAGTTTAAGAGCTCTTTCAGAACTCTTTCTTCTGTAAATGGGCTGGTATCAACTTCTGTATCCAGAGTGTTTCTACTGTTTGTTTTAGGTAACTCCCTCTTCCTGTGTAAATACTGAGCAAAAATATTTGTTTAGTATCTCTGCCTTTCACAGTCACCCTCTGCCCACCCTCCCTCCCCTTTATTAAGCCTCACTATCCCTCCCTTGGTCTTCCTTCGCTCCCTGATGTACCTATAAAAGGTTTTATCCCCCTTCTTAACTGAGTTGGCTATCTTTTCCTCGGTTTGGGCCTTTGCTGTTCTGACTGCCTTTCCAGCTTCCTTTGCTTTAATTGATACAGTTCTCTGTCCTGTTCCTTCTGTGATTCCTTGTACTTCCTGAATGCTTTATTTTTCTCTTGAACCTTCACTGCCACTTCCTTTGAGAACCATAGTGGTTTCTTACCTCGTTTCATTTTGTTTATTTGCTTTACACAAAGCTTGTTACCTCTGTGATGGCAGTTTTATTATTCCCCATTGTTCTTCCACCCTCCTTCCTGCCCATTTGCTAGTGCATTCCTTAGGCACTCACCCATTTTAGCAAAGTCAGCCCTCCTAAAATCCAGTACCTTTGTCTTTGTAGCTAGTAACTCTATTGCTGTGTTTATTGTGAACCATACTGTTCGATGGTCACTAGTTCCCAGATGGCTACCCACTTCTACATCTGTGATCCTCTCTTCATCTCCATTTGAGAGAACCAGGTCTAAGATTGCTCCCTCTCGAGTGGGCTCCAATACTAGTTGTCTAAGGCATGCCCCCTGTAGGGCATCCAGAATAACCCCACTCTTAGAAGTGGCTGCTGCAACTGCACTCCAGTTAACATCTGGCATATTCAGATCACCCATCAGCAATATTTCCCCTTTATCTGCCATTCTAAGTATACTTTCTATCATTTCCTTGTCCATTTCCTCCCCCTGAGAGGGGGGTCTGTATACAACCCCTGTGCAGATTGTGGTGCCATTGCCTGCCTCCAAATTGAC
Source organism: Neoceratodus forsteri (assembly GCA_016271365.2). NCBI lineage: Eukaryota > Metazoa > Chordata > Ceratodontiformes > Ceratodontidae > Neoceratodus > Neoceratodus forsteri. Next base: position 501,708,024 of record CM057455.1, read on the forward strand.
CCACAGTGCTTCTTCTCCTCCCTGTTTACCCTTTTGTTCTGTTGCTTTGATTTCTTCTCTTATGTAGAGAGCTACTCCTCCTCCTCTTTTACCCTCCCTGTCCCTCCTGTAGATAGTGTATCCTGGTATGTTTACCTCCCAGTCATGGTTCTGTGTGTACCATGTTTCTGTGACTGCCACAATATCCAGATCTTCCTCCTCCATCGAGGCCACTAATTCAGGAAGCTTGTTACCCAGACTACGGGCATTGGTACTCATTGCTCTCCATTTTTTGATGGCTTTACCTTCTGTAGCGGCAACCCGCACTGACCTTTCTACCTCGGTCTTTTTCTCATTTAGTACCCTGTTTTGTAGGAGGAGGCTGGGATTTTCCTTCTGCTTATCAGTGCCTCCCCCCTTGACTAGTTTAAAGGCTTGCCAATGAAGCATTTAAACCGATTGCCCAAAAGACTTGTTCCCTTCCTGGACAGATGCAGACCATCCTGCCAGTATAGGCTGGTGTCCTCAGGTGGAACCCCAGTCTAATGAAGCCAAACCCTGTGCTCCACACCATTTTTTAACCATTTGTTAAACTGCATGGTGCAAAGTACCCTAGCCTCACTCATGCCACTGACAGGCAGCACCTCTGAGAAGGATACTGTGTGTGCTACTTGTCTTAAGCCCCTCCCCAACTCTACAAAGTCCTTTTGCACTGCTCTAATCTCATGATGAGGCAAGTCATTTGTCCCTAGGTGGACAATGATGTCCAGCTCAGACTCCCATACAACTGTTCGTGATCCCTAAGGATGCGGCTTCCTGTCCCTCAAGCCAGGACAGGCAGGCACCTTGCTTCAGTTTTCCCTGCTCCCCAGTTCTATCCCCTAATAACTGAGTCCCCACCAGGGCTGATTTCTTTCCCTGTGGTGCCCTCTGCCTCCTTCCTGAAGGCCTCCTTTGTGACAGTTGTCTGCACCCTCCTTAGTCTCCTCTGCGGGTGCATCCATAGGGGAATTATGCTCCCCCAGAATGGTGTATGGATTGTGGAGTGTAACAACTGACTGGGTGTGCCTCTGTTCCACCACTCTTACCCTCCCTGAGCCCACTGTGGTCCAACTGCTGTGCTTTCTTCGCAACCTCTGAGGTAGTGGTGGTGGCTGTGGTGCTCCCTGGATGGGGGAGGTTCCCTTGCCACTGTCCACTGCGGCCTGAAGATGGGCAACTTCCTCCCTCAGGGCAGATAGTTGTCTGCAAACAGGGCAGCATCTCAGCCTCCAGAAAGACTCCCGGAAGACTGCTGCCCCACAGCCATTACATTGTACTACTCCCCACATAACTGTCTACCTTGTTTAGTTTTTTTTTTTTTTTTTTTGTGTGTGTGTGATTGGTGCGTTATATAGAAATATATGTATTTATATAATGTGTATGCTTATATTGTCAGTGCAGTGTGCTAGACAGGATATGACAGTGATGTGTACCTTGCCCTCTTGAGGAATGATGTAAGAACCCCAGGTATAAATGAACTATTTCCAGGGTGAGTGGGGTGAGGGTGGGGAAGGGCTGGGCCTAAACTGTGCCCTCACGAAACAATCAGCTAAGCAGCTCTGACCTACCGATCGATGAGTGCCTTCCTGTCAGCAAGATGCCATACACGACAATTTGTAATACTGCTTCAAACCAATTTGACAGAGAAAATACCCTGCTAATCAAACAGAGAAAAGTCCAAACATCCAAGTCAGACACAGGTAAACCTCCCCGCCCCAAAAGAGCCTGGTGACTTGTGCCTGAAAACAGTCAGCCCCAAAACACGCTAGCTGTGCAGAAGGGCAGACACAGAAAACAGTATTTAGCTCTATGTGGGTTTAAACTCTTCCTGCACTGAAAACCTTAACACTTGTAACACAAGTAAAGCAAACTCCACCTCCCTCTGTTGATTGAAAGACTGCCTTTTCTGATAATTCTAAGTTGTTTATTTCACCCTTCAGTTAGAAGTATCCTCCACCTGAAGAATATTAACTTTCCTAAGGAATCTGCTTCAAACCAAACACAATTGTAAATTGTAAAGTTCACCTCCCTCTGTTGTGAGCACTACTCACTTTCTTGCACATCTTAAGTCCAGCGTTGCAGCTTGCAGCCAGAGGTGGCTTCACCTGAAGACTATGAGGTTAAACACAAAGAAGTGCAAGATCATGCATATAGGGAAGAGAACCCTGAAGCCACCTATAAGCTGGGAGGGGAGTTGCTGGCAGTCACAAGGGAAGAAAGAGAACTGGGCATCATCATCACAGATGACCTGAAATCATCCAAGCAGACCACTAAAGCAGTAGGTAAGGCTAGGTTATGTTGGGGTGTATTAGTAGGGGTATCACAAGTCGGAAGAGGGAGGCAATAATTCCTCTTTACAAGACACTGGTTAGGCCTCATCTGGAGTACTGCATGCATCCAGAGTATATGTTGGTTAGGCTGCGGACTGCTAGCTGGGCTTACCTGGTCCAGTGATGCCATCATGCTCTGGGGTGCATGGTGTCTGGCTCCTCTGTTGTTGGTCGGCCAGCTGGTAGGCATCGATTCATCAGGTGGTCCCCTGTGGCTCCAGGCTACCATGGTGTTTTCCCCGGGTCCTGGCCGTGTGGCTCAGAGCATCTCAGCAACCCCCCCACGTTAGCAGTCCAGTGCATGAGGGTGATTTTCAATGGGATTCCTCCGGGGCTCTGGTTGTAGCTAGGGTTTTGCTTCTGCTCAGGAGCCTGGGGCACGGCTGGCCTACTGGTGAGGTGTTGAGCCCAGGAGGAGCTCGCCAGGGTCCAGAGACTGAAGCATTTATCCAGCGGCATCCTGTGGGGATTGTGGACCCAGGTACAAAGGTGACTGGTGTGGGCAATTGCTGGCCACTTGGGTCCATGGGGGCTCTCTTCACCATTCAGTGAATCCTGGGCAAGCCCAGAGGGGTCTGGGATGGTGTGACAGCATTCTGGTGGGGACTCACCCTCGGTGCTCTGGGGCCACTTTCCTGGGATGCGGAGGGCTTGGGACTACAGGTCCCATGATCCTTGGAGCCCTCCTCTGGTCTGCATGTGGTGGTCCACTACGTGGCCAGCACCGCTAGTCGTGGAGCATTGTCAACGAGCTCCGGGCAATCCTTGGGGTGGTCCAGGAAGGTGTCCACCATCGGGAGGAGCATTCCAGCTGGGGTTCACCCCTCAGGGCATTGGGGACACTTTTTTTTCTGGATGTGGAGGCCTCAGGACTACAGGTCCCATGATCCTTTGGGCCTCCCCAGGCCGCGAGTGGAGGTTCAGCGCACGTCCGGTATCGCCGGCTATGGAATTGAGTCAGTGCATGCCATGGCTGATTAGGAGGAGGAAGGCCTCAGCATGGGGTGCAAGATGAATTAAAATAAAAAGATATTAAACTGGCGTTGTAAGTCTCGCTGCTCCTCGATTTCCACGAGACTAGCCATTAAGACACAGGCCTGTTGCAGTCCTCGTGGAAACCCTCGCGAAGGTGGTGTGGCAATCTTGGGTGTGGCCAGGGCTTGCTTAAGAGGCTGTGGGCAGCTTGAGTACAAAAAAAAAAGCTGGATCACCAGTTATCCAGATCTTCTTGCTCCTCCCCCCCCCCTTGTCGAGTAATAGCACTTGACCGTTGGGCATGTCTTTGGAGGAAGTTCCATATTCTGCCATTATAGAGACAAACTTTGGTAATTTCTGGCAACATATCATGAGTTATTCTTGGAAAATGGAAGGGGTAGGCCATCGGGTCCGGGGGCAGCCCCTGTTCATTGCCCCTTTCACAGCTGATGGCTTCTTTTCTGGGATAGGGTTTACTAATACAGTGCCATCTCATTTCGGTAGCAGAGGTAAGTCCCAGCTTTGGAGCCATCTAGCCTCTCCCACCCCCCAAAAAAAAAACAACGTTGGGCATGTGCCATGTGGCTCAGGGTAGAGTCCTGGGGGCTGTGCAGCGGTGCACCTAGGTCTGGACAGTGGTTCTTGTCCCGGCACCGCTGGTGGGTCCCGGAACCCATGGGCAGTTTGTGGAGGGGAGGTTTTGAATTACCAGGAGTGGCATGGGGGAAGGGAGAGAACATGACTACCGAAAAGGTGGGGGGCCGGGATGGAGTTGGGTGCAGCCAGCAGGCATTGTACTGGGGTGGTACTTAGTGGCAGCGGTGGTCGCTGTGGGGGTACAGATACACCTGTTAACCCCAAGGGTTTGACGTGAGCGGCTGATTTCGGGGGGGGTGGCTAGAACCGCTGTCTCTGGTGGCATCAAGGACAGGGTGCTGGGGTTCAGTTCTCTCCAGGTCCTGTGCTGAGATTAATTGATCAAAGTCATCATCGGGTTACACTGTCTGCAATTAGGTTTGCAGGCAATGTGACTTCTGGTTAAGGCATGGGAAAGCAACTGGAGTTGCGTCATCGCTGTTGGAATCAGGATAAGGGGGGTAGTGAGCTCATTACTAGAGAAACCTTGTGTTAAAACTGCTAATCTTTTCACATAGCAACTCAGGGAGAAGGGAAGAGACAAGGCAGGGTTTTGAGAAGAACAAGACAGGAGCCCTGTGAGCCCATAACATGGGTTTCATAGCACGGGTTGGTTTTATAGGGGAATGTATCTAGATCCCACCTTTCATGGCTCTGTATCTCCTCTTAACTCTATGTCAAAAGCATTGGGTTCTGCCTCTGCGCCACCTTGATCGCGGCACAGCAGAGTGGGTGTCAGAGAATTTCCTTAAGGTCTCTGGTGCATAGGTCCTGGGCTTGATTCTCAGTGGAAACACATTCATTATGGACAGACCACGTCCCTTTTTTCAGGGTGCGTGCCACAGAGTCCTAAGCTGGGGAAGTGGCCAGATGACACTTGCCTGTCTACAAACACAGTATTGCACAGCATACCACTGTCTCTCTGATAGACTCGGATGAATATCCCTGATGGTAGCTAACATGTGTCACTCAGCTATTTCCAAATCACAGTAGACAGACCAAATTCTGTACAGGTGTCATTTTTAATGGCAACAATTCCACTTTATCAAGACACAATGTAGGGTCACCCGGGTTGTGACCTGCCATGTCGCCCACATGGCTACATGGCAATAGGGTTCTGTTCATAACTTACTGTGGCAGGCGGGTCTCTGTTCACCAGGCAAAAAATCACATAGCAGATTAGTTTAGATATTTTCAGTACCACAAGAGTATGGGAGTAACTTACTCCCAGCCATTCAGGTTTTCACTTTGCCTTCTGTTTGACAAGAGGTTCCCAGGTGTTCTATTCATGGTGTGTTGGTCCTCAGGCTCATGCAGGCAGCGACGTTTAGGCTGTTAGCCATGGATCCGCTCTCTAACGGACTGTCTATGGTAGGGGTGGAGCCTGGACACAACAGGGGATATGCTACAAGGAGGGAGATTGTGGGAAGGGTGGAGCACTGCAGCTGTCACTGCTTCAACTACTACCTGGAAGTTCAAATAGCGGACTGTCATTCTGTGGGCGATCCAAGAAGCCCAGGTATGGGAGTGGGTTGGGCAGTTTGGGTACTACCCACTCGTATTCTAACCATAGAACTGTCCCACAGGAACAAACAGTGGTTCGCAGGACAGCAGCTGCCCATATCAGGATGGGCTGACAAGGATCAGGTGAGAGGGGATGCTGCTTCCTTTATGAGGTCCCCACAATGGTTAACGTGAGTGATAGCTACCTTGTCAAAGAAATACTACCCAGTAAGCAGTTAAGAACATATGTTCCCAGCTGTAACACTGATCATGACCCGGAGTGTAAAGACAACTAATTGGCTTAAGGCACCCTCTTCCACAGGTAAGTCATTGGCTGTATCATCTTGGCAGGCCTCTGCGAGGAAGCATCAGGGGACTCAGGTAACAATACCCCCCCCCCCCACTGTAGGAAATGGAACATTCAAGGTGGTTGAAGCTGGGAAACAAGCCCAGAAAGGCTGGGGGGGGGGGGGTCAGCAGGCTGGGACTCAAACGACAGGAGTCCCTCGGTTGGCTGCACTGGCATGTCAGCACATGGGCCAGGTTGTCTAGTAGCCCATTGGTAGTGGGTTGTCCCTTACCTAGTAGGAGTGGGGCTTAAATCTTGCAAGGGTGGAGGATTTTTCCACAGGAAGGCCTCTCCAGTAACTGGGAGAGCTGCAACGGGGCAGCTGAAAAAGGGGTGAGGGTGCACTGCATGGGCAGCAACATCCTCACAGACCTGGATAAAAGACAAAATCATCCTAGCATATTTGGTCAAGCATGCTGGCTCTTGTGGTAATCCAGGTAAGAGACCTGGCTCAGGAGCAGGCGAGAAGGGGCTCCATGGCAAGGGCTGGTTTGGAGTTGCTGCAGGACGAGGCTCCGGGGGGGAAGACTGGTAGGCTTGAGCATGGGAGCCTGCAGGAAGGGACTGGGGCTGGCCCTCAGGCTTAGCAGAAAATATACTGCGGATAGCAGATATATTTGTAATGGGGAATCAAGTTGCCAGGAACTTCGTAGGGTCTGGAATGTGGGGTTCCGTCAGCTGCTGACCAATGGGCCCCAACTTCAGGAGCATGCCGAGATGGGGCTGAGGGGCCAGCCTTCAGGCATAGCATAAGGTATCATGCAGACAGCTGGTCAGTAGCGGATATAGGGGGTTTTATCGGATGCAGATGCAACCACCATTGTAACTTACTTGCTTGCTGCTGATGATGCATTTCACTTTGGTGGGGAAATACTGTAAGACAATGTGCATTCAAATCTATAGATTATGCATTCAGTCAGAAATGCGATTAAAAGGATGGTATAAAGGATTAACAACATTATAAAAAGTTGCATATCAGGTAGGCACACCACCGCAGCAACCCCCCCCCCCATTCTTAAATCCTGGTTCCACCACTGCAGCTGGTAGGTGCATAATAGAGATCTGGTTAGCAGGAACCCAACTGGATCTAGAGAGAGGAGTTCTGGCAGCCGTTGCAGGCATTTCAAGACTGTAGGATTAGCTAATTATTCCCGGGAACAGTGGGATAGGTCAGCTGGAAGGGGCAGTTTTACGCCCTTCGGGATACACAGAAGGGGGTTTACCTCACCAAAAGCTGTAGAGCTTCGGGGAAAGAAGGCTCCAAGTCCCCCTAGGCATGCCCAGTCAAACCAGACACATTGGGAGGGTAAGGAATTACGATTACACTTGAATGGAGTCACAGCTCAATTACAGCAAGGTCCATATGCGCACCACAGATATTCATGAACATTACCTCAAAGGTATGAAATGGTGTGGTGTGGGTCAGTGGACGCACCAGAATGTTCCAGGAGGGCTTCTAGCCTAAGGATGCCAGAGGTGCATGTCAAACAGGTTGGGAGGGGCTTCGTGGCACCCCAACAGGCAGGCGGTATCCCAAGAAGGGGACAGGGTGCCTTAGGTGAGGCAGGAAGTGGTATTCTGCAACATCGGCATTGACTGTTGTTGACTCTTACAGGTTCCCAGAAGGTACTGAGGACAGAGAGTATGGGAAGTGTGGATTCGCTGGGCAGTAGCAGGGGCAGCCAACTGGATTGAGGAATGGGCCCCTAGGGTACTACCAGAACAGCACAACTCTCGATGCAGTGTCCAGCGCAGGACAGCTTTCTAGCATGGTGTTTTCTCTTCTGGAGAGGTTATCAATGGGTCACACCCAGTGCAGCGAGTGGACTGGCAAGGTGGGGTTACTGGTGGCAAGCTACAGGCAGAGTGGGCCTAGAGAGTCAGGAACCGTACTGTCCAGTGCCCGGTGGAGGGCCCGGGGTGTTGGCTGCAAGGCAAGTTATAAGGGAATGGACAAGGTAAAAGGATATTGGAGGAAGGTTTGAGCCGAGGGCTTGGGGGGTTGGACAGGGTCCGTCCTGTGGCAGTGCGGGAGGAAACCTCTGTTATCTTGAGTCTTTCTGGTGTCAATCAATCAATCAATCAATCAAGTCTTTATTTAACCAGGCGTTCATCGTTGAGCAGAAGCTCATTTTCGAGATGGACCTGGGTGGAGCATGAACAATTGTATATACAGGTCAACACAGGTATTTACAAGGCAATACAGATAATACTCTTTACAGAGAGGAAGAAAAAGAAGTTCATATGTACATAGAATTATACAGATATTGTACAGATTACACAATATTTACATACATAGAAGTGTCTATAGGAAGATAAAGCAGCTTATCTAAGGTTGCAGGAGGAAGTAACGGAAGAAAAAAATAAAAATAAAAATATACACCAGGTAGAGGTGAAAGTAGGGGGGAAGAGAGGGAGGGAAGTAGGGGGAGAAAGACTAGGAGGGCGCGGTGCACAGAAAGGAGTTGGTAAAGCTGGATGTAGAGAAGGTGGATGGAGAAAAGGAGTATGTGTGAGCCCCGGGATTGAATGCTATAAAGTACGGGGCATGGTAGGATGTCAAAACCCAGGGTAGTGAGCTCCTATCCGAGGTTGGGAAAGGAAGAATAAGGGGATGGACGGGCCTAGTGTTGATAAGACAGGGCGATAAGACAGAGAACAATTAGGCTGGTGAGGAGCAAGCTGGGGGGGGGGTGTTATGGGCTGTTGCAACTCCAGCATGCATATATGTGGCCCTACATCCTATTTTCATATTTTTGTATCCTGAATTATCATCTGACTTAATAAATGGTACATGGAATTCAGTGTGTTAAATGTAATTCCTGTGTGTCTGCCTCTTACCTTTCTCACCCCTTCACAATAATAAGTGTGCTTTGTTACTACTTATATAACCATAGCACTCAGGAATTACACCAAATGGTTGAGATAATGGAGGTGGGTCAGCTGGTGTTCTCTCCACAGAGAGGGGGATTCTGGGACCAGAGGAGACACCAAAACCTTTTTCCTTTTACCAAGGGCCACAACATGTCTCAATAACTCTGTTGTCCACAAGCCATAGATTCTGAGTCTAACACTTGCAGTTTCAGCAGCTTTCATGAAAACACAGCCACTGTTGCTGTTGCACCGTTGCTTCTCTTGGGGGGGGGGGGGCAACGGCCGATAGAACTCAAATTAATGCTGGTGCATGCAAGGTATACTATGGCATTAGGCAGACCTGTAACACAGTCCATTCCCCTTTTTAGAATCTCTCTTTAATTTTTCACTCACAGGGCCTTCCGTAGTTTGGCCTGCCATGAAGGGCACACATATTTGCCACTGCCTTTCACTTATGGCTATACATTTCTTTTTCTTCCCTCTAACCTGTTTATTTTCTTGAGCAATTACACAGGACTACCTCTTTGACTCAAGGTGTCCTGGGTATGCTGTCTACAATGAATGAGCACCTGCTTTGGGCACAAAAATGTGTCTCCCTACTAGAACCCACTAGGAGAGGAGAGACAGGGGGGACATGATTGAGGTCTTCAAGTACCTCAAGGGAATAAATAAGGTAAACATGGAGGGGATCCTTAGACTAAAGCAGTGAAGTATCACCAGAGGGCATGGTTTGAAGTTGGAAGATGGAAGGGTGAGGGGGAAAAAGAGGAGGAGGTTTTTCACTGAGAGGGTTGCGGATCCTTGGAACGTGCTACCTGGTGAGTTGGTTCAGAGATACACAGTGGAGGGCTTTAAGTGAGGGTGGGACAGACACAAAAAGCAGATGTATCAGATGATGGCCTAGCTCAGGGTGGTGGGGATGGATGATAGGGGTTTCTGGAACACAAGGGGGGAGGAGGGCCTCAGTACCCAACTAGGGATCTGAGGTTCGAGCAGACTCTATAGACTGTAAGGCCTAATCTGCTGGCAATTAGTATGTTAGTATGTTAACCCCAACCCCCTGCATATTCCATGGGCTCTCATTGGACATTTGAACTGGAATTCTTAACTGGAGACATGATCTTGCTCTGCAGTGAACTTTCTTCCCTTGGTTCTCTATGCATCTGTTTGGCTGAGGCGCATTCTGCTTCTTGCTCCATTGCTGTCTGCTACTCCTTTCCTGAGGCTTCCTTGGACCGGCAGTTCTTACTTGCATTTGGAGCATTGGCTACCCACAGAACCCGCTGTCCAGCTGCTTGTCTCTCTCTAGTACTGTCTCATAGTCCTCCCATACAGTCACTGTACACTCTGTCCCTGGAATGGGGCTCCAGTGTTGGCAGCTGCCATAATCCCAGCCTGTGTGTAACCCTGGGAATCCCATGGCTTCTTAAATTCATTGAGGTTGCCCACTGGCCCCTCAAAGATTAAGGTTTGAGAGCTCCTGTTGCCATGTGTTCTGATGCATCTGCAGGGAAGGGGCTGGTGTGCTATATAACTGCCACTTTATGGAGCATTAGTCAGTCCGAATTTCAGTTAAGGGTCAGTAGATACTCAGAGAAGAGCTGCCTATGCCAGAGCTGTGAGGAAGGTCCCCTTGTCTCATTTCTCTTCTATGGCTTGTGAACCTCTAAAAGCTTCCATGGAGTGGCAAAGGCTATTGGGATTCATCCAGCTGTTAAGTTTCTGCCCTGCATGGTTGAACTACAGCTGTAGCTGTAATCAGCTGGACTTTGTCAGAATCTGCCCAGATTGCTACTGCAAATGTGCATAACCCCCCCAACACACACACACACACACACACACACACACACACACACACACACACACACACACATGGTTTGTACATGCCCTGTACACACTTTATGTTCTTTTTAGGACAGTGATTAAATAGTTAGTATGCCTCTGCCCCACTGGCAGGGACTCCACAGGTTGAAGGTTGGTGGGGTATAAAATTGACGGTTTGGTGCCAAGTGGAGAGCCCATATGGGGTGGTAGTAGTGGTGCAGGAGGAGGGCGAGATAGCAGGGGTGATTACCTGTTCTCAGGAAGATCCATGGTTTCCGTGGATGATAGAAGCAGCGTAAGTGATGAATGATATGGCAGTGACCACTAGACGGGTCGGTTGGGTGCTGCTCCACTGTGTTTCCCTTTCCAGTATCTCCTCTGGTAGTGCTACATACAAAATCGTGCCAGAGAGAAGGAAGAGTGCACTTGGGGACAGGACAGTGCAGTGGGAGTGTGAGTTTCTGGTTTCTGGTGTCTTCAGAGGAAGAGAGACCTGTTGGGTGAGGATGAAACCCAGGGACAGTGAGACCAGTGCCGGTTTCGGAGCAATGATGCCAACCCATTTGTGGCAGCTCCAATGGTGTTTGTGTGACCTGGACAGAAGTCAAAGTGAGGGGGAGGAATGGTACCCCCAGAAGAGCAGGGCCAATCCAGTCATGGCCATGTGTGTGTGGGGATGTCCACCTCAGTGGCAATGAAGGGGAGTTGCCTTCCTAAGTCCTGTTCTGTGTCCTGAAGGGAAGGACATAGAGGAGAAGAAGCCCTAAGTTGAGTCAGCTATTTCCATGATCCAGTTCTGAAAATAGTGACATGAGAGAGAGAGAGAGAGAGAGAGAGAGAGAGAGAGAGATGGATAAATAGTTTCTGCTGCTGCCTTTGAATGGGTAATATTGACCCTGAAGTAATGCTGCCTGGAACTGTTTAGTGGGCATCTCAGCCCAGTAGAATCTGTGCCCTGAAATACTGGTGGGGCCCATCTTAGCCACGTCTAACCACCACCTTTTACAATGTGACCCCCCACAGTCTGGACTGAAAAGAGACTGTTTAAATGCTGCCATGAAGTTTTGTTATCAGTTAAATGGGATCCCCCTGTTTTGAAGTTACTTCTGTTGTGGACCTCAGTTATTTCATTTAAGAATGTTTGCCAGCTAACTTCAAAATTTATTGCAGCCCATGCAGCACCAGAAGAGGGCACCATGCAGCACCAGAAGAGGGCACCCCCTCCAGCCAGTGGACCCCTTCAGTGCCAGTCATCCTGGTAAGGAAATGAAAACTATTCTGCTGCGGTGGGCACCTCTCCCCTTCAAGTAACATCAGGCATACCCGTAGATAATGGGGATGGGGGTCTTACACTTGGTCTGCCCATTAGTGTGAGACTGTTATTTGCTGTTTATGTCTGTCATCAGCTATCATTAGAGATGAAGAGTAACACCATTATTGATGCTAGCATAATGCTAAAGTTAGAGACAATCTGATGGCAGGAGACCAAGGGTCCATCAACTCTGCACTTACTATACTACCTCACCTCTGTGACCTACTGTACTGGTGAATTGTTTCCCTCTCCCACCACTACCGCACTCCTCAACCTTGTGTTTCCCCCTAAGGAATATGAGTTCCCCTGCCATGTTCCAGCTGTGTTTAATGTAGATCTACTGGCAGAGATGAATCCCTGACCGTTGCACAGATAGGGGCTTCAGTACCCAGCTCTCCCCGTGCAAGCATAATATACATAAAACTGTATTTTTGCCTGAAGAGATATAAAATCTGTATAAAGTTCTGTACCAGCCTGCATTTTCTAATATTGCAGTACTCACCCGTCCCATGAGATGCTGCTGCTAACAACGTGATAGATGACACGCCTTTTCCTCTTCCTGTATGGTGCCCTTATATATGGAGATTCAGTAATCTCTGTATCTCCCATGCCCTGATTTATTTTTACAGACTTTGCCTAAATGCCATGTGTCTGCTATGTATGATTTAACTTCTACACTGTTAGAACAGTCAGAACGTGGAATTCCTTACCATCTAACATAGTACAAGCTGATTGTGAAAGATTTTAAATTTCCCTGAATGAGTTATTGTTAACTGAAAAAGTAAACCTACTAGTGTAGGAGACAATTAAATGGGCTTAGGCCTATTTTGTCCATCTCAACCAAATAACCAAGTAAATTAAATAACTTTTTACATGTTCCTCTGTGTGCTCTAACTCTATCTTTATTTCCAGTCTAGGAAGGCATGGACAAACTATATATAGTCCCCAGGATTTTGCAGGGCAGTTCTTGCTGTTACTCACGGTTCTGCAGAATCAGTCCTTGGCTGGAACAGTTGGCTGAAGTTTTGGGTTTGGAGGAGACAGCAGCAGCAGAACCGGGCTCTATGCTTAAAGGGGCAAGGATGCTGCAGCTTGGATCTTCAGGCTTGATTGAAGGTCTTGCAGCTTGTCCTCTTCGGCCTACTGAGGTCCGATGCAGAGCAAACACACAAGGCCTGCCAACCACAAGAGACCCAGACCTGGAAGTGGCCCCACAGCCTGGCTCCCTCACAAGTCAGGGTGCCCTAACACTAGGGTACAAGACCCATGGCCCCCTGCAGCCAGCAAACCCCACTTGATGGGTGTTAGCAAGTTCCCCACCTGGCTCTGAGCTTCAGATGCAACCTTTAGGTCATGTTGCTCTGTTTCTCCATAACCTGCCATGGTGTGCAGCCAAGCAGTCTCTGTTACCTTCCCTGTGTCCCCGACTCTGGCGGGGGGGGGTCCGAAAATCCAGGGTTACCACAACAGTTTTTTTTCTTCTGTATCTCTGGAGCAGACAGCAGGTACCCGACATCGAAAGCACCTACTTGTCCTTCTGCTTTCACAGTCTCTCAGCCTTAACACAGCAGTTACTCTTGTACTCTGGCTCACACACAAGCTTAGCAACTCTTTCTTAGCAGTACATCGAAAGTCTCTTTTCTCACCTTGCAGATGCTAGTCATCTCCGAACAGAAGAGGCTCTCTCTTCACTCCAAGCTCACTTGTCTTTTTCCAAGCTCAGACATAGCCTTTTCCCATTTCACAATTCTCTCATCTCATCTCTCATCACACTTGTCTCACCGATGAGGTGCAGATGAAAATACTTGTCTTTTCCCAGGCTCAAACACAACCTTTGTCTTTTTTCAGGCTCAAGACACAACCTTTTCCCATTTCACTGCAATCCTTTCTCAGGAACCTGCAGTTTTCTTCCTTTTCCAGCAAAGCTGCTTGCACAAACTTTCTTCTCCTTACTCTCTTGATGGGGAAAGGCACTGCCAGTCCTGGGGAACAGAGTGCTGGCAGCCCCCAGGCAGACTCTTTCCTACCTTGCAGCCCCATTCTCTCACAGTGGCAAGAGCCCCCCTCCCTGTGGAAGGGCTGTCTCAAGACTGACTCAGAGACTCCAAGTTCGCTCCTTTTAGGAGCTTTCTGGTAGCTCCCCATTGGCTGGAGCCACTGTCCTTACAGAAAATGAATATGTATGAGGCTCCTTTGATGCCTCATTGGCTGCTCAAATGGTGCCAGAATATTCCCTGGTATCTTTCCCCAAGAGTCTTTTCGCAAGACCCAGAATCCTCGTGGCACATCCTGGCCCAGTGATTGGATAGCTGAAGTCACCTGGTTATGAAACATGGCTGCTGAAGTAAACAGTCCCATGCATTCTACACAAGGTCCCATGTTATTAATGTTCTTGCAGCCAGACCATTTACTTTTTTTTAATCATTAGCCCACACATTTGTAGCCACCCTTGTGCCCTGTTACGTGACTGCACTGTGTAACAATTCTAATTTGCCCCTTCTCAGTCACTGCTGCCATTCTGTATAGCCCCTAGACAGCCTGTACACAGTTCTATTGCCATTCATGCACAGTTCCCCCTTTCATGAGCTGCCGCAGCAAACATAAGTCATTGTATTCATGGATTGCCCCACAGAGTTGTGGCACACCTTTTATTCTCCTAAACCCCTGACCCATTACAGCATTTTATTTATTTTCCTGTCACTAGCACTGAAAACCTTTGCCCTAGGTGCTGGGCAGGACTCATTAATATGTAACAAGCTACCTCATTAATATTCATGAAGCAGCTCCCAAATGCTGCAGCGCGATTGACGCTCACAGAAAAGCTTTTCCTGCTTCTCCCACCATCCCTTCGGTGCTGCTTACGTCTTGGGTCCCTTTTTTGCTCCACCCAGGGATAGGGACCACCAGCAAGACAGCCCAAATGGCTGCCAAAACGGCCGAATGAAAGTGCACTTGTGCGCATGCGCGGAGCTTCGCCCAGCACTGAAGTGCCAATATGGGCAGCAGCTCCACAAGCCAGCTCCTCCGGCCCCATTCTTACAAAAACTAATGCAGGTGCCAGAGACAGGATCCTGGGAAACACCAGGGACACAGGGAGCAATGGCAGGACCTGGAAAGAGAAATGGGAAGTGTAACAAACCATGGGGAAATGGGATCCCCAAAGGGGCAGTCAGGTAAGCCCCCAGGACATATGGTTATACGAGTCTTCAGGTAAAAAATACAGTTTCATGTATGTTGTCCCTGCAGGGAGGATCTGGGCACTGAAGCCCTGGTCTGTGCAGTGGTCAGGGTTTCATTTCTGATGGTAGTTCTCCTTTAAACTGATTTAGGGTAGCCACCCCAACAACTTATGCAGGTAGTCTGTTCCACTGTTCCACTACCCTTACTGTGAAGTAAAACTTCTTCATGTTACTCTTGATCTTGCTCTGCACCAAACTCCAATCATGCCCCCTAATGACTGCTTCCCTGTTCCTTACAAACAGGTCTTCACTGTTGACCTTGTTTATACCCCTCAGAAACTTATATGTTTGTGTCATGCCTCCTCTTTCATGCCTGGCCTCTAGTAAGTACATAATAAGGGTCACCAGTCATTCCTCTTCCTTGCTGGCCTTGGATCATCTTGTTAACTTTCATCTACACCAGCTCCAGTCTGTCTATGTCCCTTCCTCAGGTGTGGGCTCCAGAACTAAACACAGTACTCCAGGTGAGTCCTCACCAGGGATCTGTACTGAAACAGTATCGCTTCACTTCTTCTACCATCAATACCTCTCCTTATATCCTTTATGTCTTGCTGTATGCTTTGTTACACTGATTCATTTCTTGAGGGAGTCACTGATTATGATCCCCACATCCCTCTCCTGTGTTGAAGTGACCAGCCTAACCTCTTCCATCCAGTATTCCATGCATGAGTTCCATCTCTCTCAGTGCATTACCTTGTACTTAGAAAATGGGTTGGAAAATTCCAGTTCTCTGATTGGCTGAGACCCTTAGCAAGGGGTACATTTAAGTGCCAACAGAGTAGAGGTGTGCAAGCCAGGAATTTCTCTCCTAGAGCCAAGCCAGAGCTAAGACAGGGGTCTGGCTTGACTCTACAAGCCAAAACATGAGCTGAACCTTGCTACTGCAGGCTGTACTCTATATAGGAGAGGAACATTTCGGGCACTATGCTAACTGCTGGGGTTGAGAAAAATGCTTACTTTGAGCATAACCAGCTTGCCTGACTTTGGCTCTCAGTTGCCTATAAAGGTCGAACCAAGCTGAGCCAGGCACGAAGCTCCAGCCAGGCTCAAGCCTGCTCTGGCTTGCTCCCCTCTACAACACAGACTGGGAAATAACAAGTTCCTTGCCAACCAGTCTTGGCACGAAGGAAATCAGTGCCCAAACATAATTGGCCCCTATGCAAAACAGGCAGGAATTATGCACCGGAGGTGTGTATCCCGCCCGGGTAGCTCCGTAGCCCCTGACAGGCATAGGGTACATGGTATTCACAACCATGAACATCTGCGGGGCACCTGTCCTCAGACCCACCCCCTTCTGCGTGCAGGACCATGCAGGGTGGCCAGAGGCGGAGTTGAGGACCCAGGCATCCAATGGAATGCCTGGCCTGGGTCCCAAAGCGGATTACTTGCATGGGTTACACCGGCCTGGTGGTGCTGAGGGTTGAGGCACTGGATGCCACACTTTGCGCCACACTGGCGACCCAGGTTCAGGAATGGACTCGGGTTGGGGGTCAGCAGGGAAGGGAAGGGACTGAACATCCAGAGGGCTGCTCTTCCTTCCCGGGGGAGGGATTGGGACTTGCACCACTCCTGTGTGGCCCCTGGTGGAGACGAGGAGCAGCAGCAGGAACTCATGGTACCAAGCTGAAGCGGAGGAGTGGTGGCGGATGTCGGCTGGATATCATTGTACATCCATGCTCCCGTGGAAACCATCAAGGAAAAACCTTTGAAGGATTGGGGAGGTGGCAAGGGCTCCAGGGACATCACCCACATCCCCAGTGTTGGGCCATCTCTCCACCAGTCCCCCCGGCTCTCCACCAGACCAACCCTCTAATTTCAGACAGGCCACCAGGTAGGTGAGGCTTGACCTCTGGGGGTGATCTGGGGGGGCTGGAAGGTCCTGGTGGGTGTCTCGGGAGAGAGAGAGGCTTCAGATGAGGAGTAGAGGTGATTGTCAAGTGGGCACCTCTGATAGATGCCCTGTCCAGAGACAGCAAAAAAAGAATATCCCCCCCAAAAATACTTTCTTGGGTTGCCACAGGACCTGGTGTGTGCATCGCACACAGGCACCTGCAGAATATGCAGATCGTCCCATCAGCTGAAGAGCCCCCTGTCCTGACTCCTGCACCTGTGGCACCCCCCCACTGCCTGGTGCACCTACCCCTGTCCCCAATGTCTGCCCACTGCCCCCAAACATGACAAAGTTCCATCCCCAGCAGTGCAGACCCCCACTACTCATTGGGGCATTGGCTCCATGAAGGTAGCCCCCCAACACACTGAAGCCCCATGCCCCTATCTGTGCACACTGCCACCCCCCTCACCCAGTAGGGCACAGTTGATCCACCCGACCCTGATCCTGGCGTGTCCGGATGGTCAATGGTGTTCTGTGGTCCCCCCATCCCTGCGGCACCGTCAACCCCCTGGTCCCAGAGGGGGCATGGCCTGACTGTCAGCAATGGTGGATGTGTGTAGAGGAGCTCCTGGAGGCATCAAATATAGGCAAAAATTAAGATAATGTAAACTGGTTCAACTCCGGCAAGATTATAATTCTCTGAAGCTCTAAGATATGGCTTCCATAAAATCAGCAAAAAACTCTCTCATTTGAACCTCAGGAAATACTAGGAACGGGCAGTACTGAGGCCCGCACCAGATCGCAAGTAGCAAGTATGGAAATGTCTGGAAATAAAGAAACCTCGGAGGCTACATCTAGCAATGTACCAGGAATGATTTTAAATATGCAAAATGAGATGCAAAATGGTTTTACAAATAACTCTGCTCAGATAACCCATATGCAGACTGTAATTACCACACTGGCTGAAACATCTGCCTCCCACACGGTGAAACTAACTGAACAAGAAAAAAGAATCTCCAGCCTGGAAGATATAGTAGCTGATTTAACAAGAGAATGAAAGGGAGAAAGAGAAAAGATTCAGGTACTTGCAGAAAAAACAGAGGATCAAGAAAATAGAGCTAGAAGATCGAATATCAGAATTATAGGACTACCAGGGGGGCTAGAATGCAAGGAAGGGGGCAGTGCAGTACAGAAATGGCTGTAAATAAACTCGGTATGGATGCAGTGGCCTGGGACTTTGAAATACAAAGGGCTCACCTCACTGGACCACGCCCCAAACTAACAGGCGACAGACTGAGACATTATTTAATAAAATATCTTTGATTCCCTAACAAAGAAAAAATGCTGCGGGCTGCCAGAGCACAAGGGCCAATCTCTGTAGATAAAGGCAGAGTATCGGTGTTTCAAGACTTCTCCAGAGATATTCAAATAAGGAGGCAGAAGTTTTCAGGGGTAAAGTCCACCCTACACTTGAGGGGCTGAGAGTTTGCACTACTTTACTGGGCAAAGTTGAAGATCCGTGCTCCGGGAGAGCCCCCGAGATTTTTTGCAACACCACAGGAGGCTGAAAAGTTTATACAGGAAACTGAGGGCACAGACCAAATACCACTCAGTAATCGATCCTGCAGAGCAGCCGAACCCTGATTGCAAACTAACTCATATGTCCAGAACTATTACAAAACCAGGTTAATGTCACTGAATTAATCAACCTCGCTGTCAGTAAACAAAAGAATAAAGAAAAAACATGAGCTGCCTAGCAACTTTGAGAGGAGCCTAATTGCTAAAAAATAAAATGCATATGAAAATTATTATTTGTGCCCGCTTGAATGAAATGCAACCTTGGCAGTTTAGGTTGCCCTTTATTGTCATATAAAATGGCTGAACCCGCTTCTGTCCCTGATGGGGGCTGCATGATTGGGGCATTTCATAGATGTCAACCTTGATTGAGGAGTATTCCCGCTGACATAAAAAATGAAAAAAAAAACACATCATCTATCACTAAGCATGGTGCCCGACCCATTCATGGCACATTTGAGGTGTAAACACCACCTGTCATAAAAAAAAAAAGATGGAGACTATGCTAATATCCACCGCACAATGCAATGACTTACTTGATATTGGGCAGTCACTCTTGGGCTGGTGGAAATGAAGTGGCACAGCGATCAAGATCCAGATGCTCCATGAGGGTACTTTGTTACTCAGGTGCTCCCTAAACTGCTATGAGGTCTGCTGAAGGTGTCCTTCTTTTTGCAGGCTTGCATAGGGAGTTGATTTATGGCTGGAAAGGAGAGGAGGCATGCCCTGGACCTAATGATCTGATTGGATAATGACACTGACAATCGGGTTTGCCTCCTGTCTCCTGAATGTTGTCAATATCAGCGTCGTGGCTGCCTGGCAACACAAGTCAAGGAGGAAGATACATCCTGGGAACACTGGAGGGACTCAAAGAAGAGCCATACATTTTGTCCTCATTTTGGAATAGTGTCCATCCTAGTTAATCATGATGAGTAGTGGTACTGTTTGGATTCGCTCTATCCCCATCTCGACCATGGATGGGGCTGTGGGTAGCAGCGAGGTGGGGGGGAGAGGCTGAAGAGAACCGTACAGATCGAGTGGGCAACCAGCAAGAACTATATGGACACTACAAGTGTGTGCTTGTATGTATTGCTGAATTGAGGGGTACGGTTAACATAGGAAGTGCAAGAAGTAACTTGGGACCATAGTGACAGCAGCAAAATAGGGAAGAAGGGTATAGGCTAACAGGGGGATCATTCCCAGACAGAGGGGTGGGGGAGGATGTAATCTTGGGAATGGCAGACGCTAAGTGCTGTAGACCAATAAATATGGATCAAGGGATATATCTGGGTCAGTGGGCATATAAATTAAAACTTAGGAATTGTGGGGAATATATAAGTGATATAATTAAAATCACTGGAAAGTAAAGCAGAAGTACGATGGTCGATAATTTAGGCTGGGTAGATTAGAATGAATAAGGGTGAATACCTAAACAATGCACCTAGTAAATAAGGTGAGTGACTAACAATTGAAGGTGAATGCGGGTGAAAAATCGAGTAATACTTCAGTGAAGCTGACATTGGTTGATCAGTGACATGGGGCAAGGAACCCTGATTCCTGGGGGTGGGGTGAGATAGTTTTGAGAGACGAGATACTAAACTGAATAAAGTTAAGGTGTTAAATACATCACAAATAAAAATGGCTGAATAGAGCTGGAGGGAAGCAGAAATATACCCCCATCTTGGGGACAATCTGATCAGAAGAATAAACCAGATGTGTACCGAGGAAGGTGGAAATACATAACCTCCCAGCAGGGGCCGTAGCCGGGGGTGTGTGTGAAAAATATCATTGCTGGAGGTACAAAAAGGGAAAATAAAATAATTGCTGAAGACATGGGGAGTCTACTTTCTTCAACCCCTGCTGGGGTGGGGGGAGGAGTAGCGTCAAAGAAATGTGAAAAGATGCCAGTAGGCATTACAAGGGCCTAAAACTGGTGGGATGCTGGGTTGTTTCAACAGCATCAAGCAGTGGCAGGAGGGAGGAAATCAAAGTGGGGGGGGGGATTGTTCTATGGACTATACATGGAAATGTATAGGGAAACGGGTGGATAGAAGGCAGGAGGAGTCTGCTGTTAATGTTCAAAAAGTTTTGAATTTGGTTGGTTGTGAACACATTAAGTTGGTTGAGTTAAAAGGTTTAAAAATGAGGCTTTTATATAAACAGCAGCCCTATAGGTTAAATTTTGATAAGCGGGCAGAGAGTGGTACCATAGCACAGGTAAAGGCTAATGGATAACAACTTGAAAGTCATATCACAGAACTTAAACGGAATGAAGTCACGTAGAGAAAAAGAATACAATCTTAAATGAAGGCATTGGGGGCTGAAATTGTGTATCTACAGGAATGTCACATGACAGCTAGAGAAGAGGCACACATGGCAAAGAACTGGGGCAGGGAATAGTATGGCTCCTATTCACCTCAAAGGCACAAGGGGTGGCAATTTGGATTAGGAAGAGGTTCCCAGGAATAGTTACTAAGGTTACCAGTGATAGTGGGGGATGATACACACTACTCCAGATACAACTCAATGGGGGCCAGAAAGTGGCAGTGGGATCAGTTTACACCCCAAATACAGACAACTCTGCCTTTTTCAATCAGCTGTCAGTAGAAATGGCTGATTTCACAGGTCCCTGGGTTCTGAATGGCAATTTTAAGTGCATTTTAGATATGATGAGGGACAGGTCTTCTAGGGTGGGGGGCAAATGAGTAAAAGTGCCAAGATCTTGTTGAATCTTATGAATGGCCATGGGCTAGTGGATTCCTGGAGCATTTGAACTCTAGGGGAAGAGAAACATAGAAACATAGAAACAGACTTTGATGGCAGATAAGGACCACTTGGCCCATCTAGTCTGCCGATTTCCCTACCTACAGGATAGGCCACAGAACCTAGTTAGCCAACAGCCTATTTCTTCCTACCCCCCCACAAGAATTGCCTTATGTCTGTCCCATGCATTCTTGAATTCTCCCACAGTTTTAGACCCCACAACCTCCTCAGGAAGGCTGTTCCATGCATCCACTACCTCTCTGTGAAATAATATTCTCACATTGCCCTGAACCACCCTCCTTCTATCTTTAAATTGTGTCCTCTTATTCTTGCACATCTCTTTTCTGAAAGATGCTACCCTCTTGGACTTTGTTGATTCCACTGAGGTACTTAAAAGTTTCTATCATGTCCCCCCTCTCCTTTCTTTCCTCAAGGGTATACATATTAAGCTCCTTTAGTCTCTCCTCATACGGCTTCTCTTGCAGACCCGGCACCATTTTAGTTGCCCTCCTCTGGACTACCTCACACTGCAAAAAATTATGCCAGTTTAGACCTGTCCCTGGTATCACGGGAGTTGGTACAATCACTAGTATCTGTTAAATATGGCCCCATTCTAATTTCTGATCACTCATATGTAGTTGTAGCATTGAATATAATGGGGGGCAGGAAGGGCACTTGGAACATGGAAATTGGACCCCCTACTATTAAAGGACCTAGATTTTGTCAAAATGGTTAAGGATCTGATAGGAAACTTTTTGTTGGATAACCCGAGAGGGGACACTTCAGACCCCATAAGATGGGATGCCTTAAAGGCAGTGTAAAGAGAGGGTATTATCTTGTTTGTATCACATAAAAAGAAGAAATCGGAGAGACAGATTAAAGAATTAGAAGAAACTATACAAACTCTAGAAAAGATTTACACTGTGGGCGAAAGGGTTTTACTGTATCAGGAACTCCAGACATTAAAGTAGAAGTACAATGTAAAGAGCACAGCAAGTATTGAGAGAGCTGTATTGTTAACACAGATAGGAGCCTATTTTGAAGGGGACAATGGGGGCAAATGGTTGGCATGGCAATTGAGAAACAGGGCAAATGTCAGAAATGTGTCACAGATTATCAACGACAATAATGAGGCCTATGATGGAGATGCACAGATTGGGGAATGTTTTAGGAACTTTTATGAGAACTTATACCAAATAGAGGTAGTACCAGAGGATGAGCAAATCAAAGGTTCCTAGACAAGGCCAAACCTCCACAAATTCAAGAAAACGATAGGGCCCAGCTAGAAGCCCCTATCCAGTGGGAAGATGTTAAAACAGCTATTGCACATTTGAAGGGAGTGAAAGCCCTGGGGCCTGATGGCTACCCAAAAGATTTCTTCAAAACATTTATGCAAAAAAAATGTTGTAGGTGCCGTATAGGTCCTTTTAAAAACAGATACAGATCTGTTTTCAAAACATTTAGTAATTAGTTGAGAGATCCCTTAACGAATGTGATAAAAGAAGCCCTCAGCTCTGGCACAATGCCACCCTCTATGAGAACTGCCACAATAACAATCCTGCCTAAACCTGGGAAGGATCCAAAAAATGTCCCTCCTGTAGACCTATATCTCTCCTCACCTCAGATTACAAAATAATGGCAAGAATCCTAGCTGCCAGAATAGAAAAAGTACTCCCTAGAATAATACATGGGGACCAGTCAGGTTTTGTTAAGGGAGGGAGGAAGGGGAAAACAAATGTAAGACATACTGTAAATATGGTCTGGAAATGGGGATTAGACAGGGGAAGTGGAATCTCTGGTATTCTGGTGCACAAAGCTGAGAAAGTATTTGACAGAGTGGCATAGAAATATTTATTCAGCACTCTGAAAGCCTTTGGTATGGGGGACACTACTATCAAATGGATACCTATTTACAGATACTTGTAAATGGCGCCTTAACTTTGATCCTTCCAGCTGACGAGAGGAATGAGGCAGGGTTGCCCTCTCTCTCCACTACTTCATGTCCTTGGAGCCCTTGGCTGAGGTGATCAGGAATGACCCAGGTATCCAGTGTATGAAGGCAGGTGGAGATCATCACAAGCTTGCACTATTTGTGGATGACTTACTTTTATATCTAAAAGACCCATTAAAAAGTGTCCCCAGACTGCATGGCACACTTACTGAGTATGGGGCCCTATCCAGTCATCAAATGAACTGGCCCAATTGTGAGTTACTAGTACTAGGTGAGCTTAGTGGAGGTAATATGCCTGACCTACCGTTACAACTAAGTGGTTCAGTCTTTGAATTACTTAGGTATTAAGCTACCAAAAAACCCTAGTAACCTATACAGGGTAAACTATCACTCTCTTCTTACTGGGATCAAACATGATTGTGATAGATGGAAGGGACTTCCCATTAGTCTGATAGGACGGGTTAACTCAATAGAGATGAACGTTCTCCCCAGATGTTTATATTTATTTCAAAATCTTCCTATCGGGGTACCTGAACACTTTTTTAAACAACTAGCCGCTATATTGAATAAATTTATGTGGAATGAGAAAACTGCCAGGATTAAAAAAACAATCTTATTACTTCCAGTAAAAAAGGAAGCCTGGCACTACCAAATGTTAAATTCTATTACTGGGAAGCCCAACTGGCCTTCATAAGCAAACCCAACAATACTACAAAACCAGCTTGGCTGAAGAAGGAAGAAGAACATATTGTGGGAGGGTTGATGCAGGGGTTCCTCTCTCCATCCCTAAGATTACTTGTCCCACCCAAGCATAAAAATCCATACATACAATGTCTAGCCTGGTTGTGGATTGGTGTATATTAATTCATAAATCATACACCTGCTATCTCCTCCAATGCTAGCCTATATAAGGAATTGTTGGGATCCAGGGAGTATGGTGTATTCCTGCATCAGACAATGCACAGATGGCAGAAACTAGGCATAGGCACTATTGGTGAGCTATATCATAGAGGCGCTCTAAAAAGTTTTCATCAGATAAAGGAGCAATATAGGATACCTGACTCAGAATACTCACAATATACTGATTTAAATTCTTTAATTGTAGGTCTTGATCCTACTTATTCCCCCATTGAAGAGATAATTTATAGGCCTCAGCCAGGTTCTTCAATTATCTCATCTCTGTATGATCTGTTTCTGGGAGCAAGACCTGAACCAGAAATCAGGGAAAGAGTTAGATGTGGTCAGGACCTTATGCTACAAGTAAGTAATGAAACATGGGATAGGGTAGTGAAAAATATACATGAGTGCTCCATATCTAATAAACTCAGGAGAATACAGCTGAACTTTGTTTATGTGACCTACGACACCCCAAGCAGGCTACACAGATATATCTGATCAAAATCAGACAAGTGTCCTAAATGTGTGACACAAAAAGGTGATTTTATACACCTGGCACTGACCTGCCCCAGAGTTGCTCCCTTTTGGATCCAGATGCATGATATCATGCAGAAAATATTGTCAAAATCCCTTCCCAGGACACCAGTTGAGTTTATGCTAGGAGTAAGCTTTGATGGAACCAGCACCAGCAAACAGTGCTTGGACCAACACTCAAGCAGGTTATGGAATCTAGCATTAATCAATGCAAGAAAAACAATATCCCAGCACTGGGCCGGCACTATGCCCCCAAGCATTACACACTGGTTAAACAACCTGTATGAGATTAGAAAGGTGCCAGGTAGCTGCCAATGGATGCATAGGCACGTTTCACAAAACATGGGATCCACTCATAGCAGCAATTGAGGTAGGACAGGTTCCTGGCTAGAATTAGCAAATTATATGTCTTCCCATTTACCTAATACAATGCCCATTATAGGTTAAGAAGATACATTGATATACAAATGTCTAACTTTATCTTCTTCCTCCTTGTTTCTGTTTCTGTTCCTAATTCCTCACTGGTAAAATCCACAAAAGGATAACAGAATATTCTGAATACTTGTTTCCTACATAAAATATGTATATACTAACATACTATTTGCCAGCGGATTAGGCCTTACGGTCTATCAAGTCTGCTCGAACCTAGATCCTTAGTTGGGTGCCGAGACCCTCCCATCCCTTGTGCTCCAGAAACCCCTATCATCCATCCCCACCCCACCGGGACAGGCCATCATCTGATACATCCACTTTCTGTGTCTGTTCCACCCTCTCTTGAAGCCCTCCACTGTGGATCTCTGAACCAGCTCACCAGACAGTGCATTCCAAGGGTCCACCACCCTCTCAGTGAAAAACCTCCTCCTCTTTTCCCCCCTCACCCTTCCATCTTCCGACTTCAAACCATGCCCTCTGGTGATACCTCCCTGTTTTAGTCTAAAGATCCCCTCCATGTTTACCCTATTTATTCCCTTGAGGTACTTGAAGACCTCAATCATGTCCCTCCTGTCTCTCCTCTCCTCCAATGAAAACAGGCAGAGCTCCTCAAGTCTGTCCTCATAAGTCAAATCCCCTAGCCCTCGTGATCATCTTTGTTGCCCTCCTCTGTACCCTCTCTCCAGGAGCTGTATGTCCCTCTTCAAGTGTGGTCTCCAGTACTGTACACAGTATTCAAGGTGTGGTCTAACCAGTCCATTGTACAGTGGCAGAATCACTTCCTTCCTCCTAGAGGTGATCCTCTTACAATGCATCCCAACATCCTGTTTGTCTTGCTAGCTGCTCTCCTGCACTGCTCAGAGTTATTCATACATGTATCCACCATGACCCCTAGGTCTTTTCCCCTATTGAGGCCTCCAGCACTTCCCCTCCCAGGGTGTACCTGTGTTTAGGGTTTCCCGACCAAGATGCAACACCTTGCACTTGGTGATATTGAAATTTAATTTCCATGTGTGAGCCCAGCTTTCCAAGGTATCCAGGTCCCCTTGCAGGGCCAACCTCCCCTCTTCTCCCTCAACTACTGCTCCCATCTTGGAGTCATCCGCGAAGAGACTCATTTCACACCCTACACCCTCCCTGATGTCCGATATGTATGCATTAAACAGGATTGGACCCATGATATATCTATCAGCTTAAATTTAAAGTGAAATAGTATATGAGCTGTGCTAACAACTCAATTTCTGCATTAATATTTAAATAAGTCTCTGCCATATATGTATGCTGTCAATCCTTTTGTAAAATAGGTATTTGTAAATGTATTATACATACAGGTACAAATCTGATATGTAATGGTGCTTAACAAACATTGTTGTCAAAAAAAAAAATGATCCCGTACCTTGCCACCAGTGCCGCAGCCCAGGACAGCCGTGGAACTGCTCTGCTCATACCTCCTCTTCAGCTGCCAGCCATCCAAGTAATGCTGGGAGTGCTATATAGTGGCCACCAATATATAGTGGCGTGCTCCCAGCATCACTTGGACAGCCAGCTGCCGAGGAGGTGTGAACAGGGGTGTTCCACTGGCTGTCCAAGCCGTGGCACCAGTGGCAGGGTACAGGGATAGGGGAATGGTGCCACAGGGTCCACTGCACACCACTAATCATCCAGACAGGCTGGGAACAGGGGCCATGGGGGGCTGACCCATTGTGCTGTACTGTGCGGGGGGGTGGATACACACTGGCCACCACTGTTCTGGTAGGGACATGGGAGCAGGATACTGGTGCCCAGGGCCACACAGTGTGTGTGTGGGGGAGAGACTGTTATGCCTTGGGGACAGGGCAGTCTTGCTGTTGCAGGGTGAGTATGACCAACACTGGTGGGAATGGGGTACATGTGTGTTGGTGAGGGGAAGCAGCCACACATATGGGGATGGGACTGGCACGTGGCAATGAGGGGGTGTTGGGTGCTATCATGGCCTGGCCACCACTGGGATTGAGAGAGTGATGGGCATGGGCTGGGGGGAGGGTTATGGCAGGGCTCCTCTGTGGGTGCGGGAAGGTTCTTGTACAAATCCATGGGGAGGGCAGGCACATGGGATAGGGTTGGGGGTGCTGCTTTGCCAGTGGGTGTCCCATAGGTCACCTGGGCCCAGCAGGGAACTATTTGTGCACTGGCACATACTGGGGTTATGGCAGGCACCTCCCTGTCATAACCTGCTCTGTCCTCTGCACCCCTGCGGGCAGCATTATGCACTGTGGTGACTGCAGCATAGTGCCGCTATGACCCCCGCCAACCCCCGGTGCATTGCTGTCCATGCAGTTGGAGGATCATGCTCCATTTTGTGCATCCAACGTGGGGGGTACAGTTGGTACAGAGTGGCTATGCGCCAAGGATCAGCAGCATGTAGGCACTCCACACATTCGTGAACAGGCCCCATAATTTTTTAAAAACTTAGTCAGCCATTTATTTGTTTGTTTAGCAAGCTATGACCCTTCCCCAACATATACATACAACAGAATGGCAAGCTGAATAATGATCTAGTATACACTGTGTTGATTTTATGCCAGTTTCCCCCTATGCAGCCAAAAAAAAAAGAATCAGTTTTCATATTTAAACTATTAGTGCTAGTACATCACAGGTTTAGTGCTACCCCAATGGAGTTTTCACTACATTCCTTGCCGGCTCACCCTGGCTCAATCACTGCTTGACCCAAACAGAAGCAACTTTTTTTATTTTTTAACATAAATCACAGTATGTAGCTGCAACACAGCCTCCATGTTTCCATGCCCGATCACACTGTATCTCCTGTCAGTCGCCATCCCACTGCAGTCAAACGCTGTTTCCACTGTATTCTGACTCTGTTAATTATGGTGGTGTGGTCTCCTAATGCAACATACCAAAATAAATAAATAAACAGACTGCCCACCTGTGAGCTTTGGGGGAGAGGGTGATGGTTTCAGAAACAGGAGAGGGTTAAACACAGAATTAAAGAAACATGCAGCATTCATTCAGACTGGTAAGCATCTGTAGATGGCAGCAGAAAACATTCCACTTCAGGCCGGTAGACACCTGTAGTTGGCAGAAAATCACTCCCACTCCCCCGGGAGATGCCTGTCCAGTTTGGATTTATATATTTAGCCTGCCGATCAACTTTGGGCATATTTACATATTTCTAGGGGTACATCACTACCTGCTTATCATGTATGGATACATAATGTGATGCTGATATGTTACATGTTTTCCACAAAAAAGGATTTACATTGCTTTTTTTATTTAAAAAAAATAGTTTTTTGATGTTTCAGGTAGTGTAAAAAAAATGAATTGCTTAGAATTGATTACATATCACTGTTAGAAAGGTAATTTTGAGCTGAACAACTTTGCCACTCATACTTTGTGTGTTTCAATTAAGTTCATGAGGTATTCGTAGGTATTTATGGTTTGGTATGTGTAAGGCTGACTTTTGTCCATCAAACCTTGTACAAGCACCTTGAATAAAAAGGATAAAAATACATGTTTTGTATTAGAAAGCTTACTTTTTATTACAGAATTACTTTACTACCTGTTTATCATGTATGGATACATAATTTGGTGTAGATATGTTACTTGTTTTCCCCAAAAAATGATTTAAGTTGCTTTTTTCATTAAAAGAAAGTGTTTTGGGTATTTCAGCTAGTATAAGAAAACAAATTGCTTAGAACTGATTGCATAGCACTGTTAGGTAATTTTGTACTGAACAACTTTGACACTCATCCTTTGTGTGTAGCACTTACGGTTCATGAGGTATTCATATTTGTTTATGGTAGGGGGCGTATGGCTTCATTTTTTCTTAGAAAAGCACAGGATTCAGTGTTAAGCATATAGAGGGCAGAAGGGGTGGAACTCTCAGACAGCTGCTGTGGAGTGAATGAGCTAAAATGTTTTCATCTGGGCTACAGCTCGGATGCAGAGGTGTCAATGGCTCCACCTTATTGGGAGGTATTGAAAACTCTAAAAACGATGCCTCTGTATTTGCCTGAGCCTTATCTACAATTGCAATAGCAACTGTCAAGTTTTACGCTCTTATTAATAAACTTTAACAACAATCACAATTAAATATCAATAACCTTTTATCCAACATAACTTAAAGCAACTGATTACATTTTTCTTGCAATGCTTGAAAAGGTTTTTTTCTTACAGCTTTACTGCCAAACAATTACCTCTTTCTGTCTTTCCTCGCTGTCTAGGGGTTATTCTATCTTTACATCCTCGAGAAACAAGAACGGAAAAAGTATTATTTATGCCATTCAGTAGCTTGCAAAAAATAACAATAATAATATTTATTTCCCATACTCTGTAACTGTGGGCTGTTATTCACTAACAATTATCGCACACAAGATCCAAAATATGTCAGAACATTAGGTTATAACATAAATCGCCATAATACAGCACTTGGATTTACCTAAGGCCTTAACCCAAAATATTTTCAAAAATTACCAAAAATAATTATAAAATTCAAATATGATATCATCCCTATTCTCCAGATTTCATGATAATGGTGAAGAACATTTCAGTCACACTTAGAAATATAAAAAAAATATATATTTTATTAACACTTATATACAATAGTTCTAAGCTTCCCTAATTTGCATAAATATCAAGCATAATAATGAAACTGTAAACATAAACAACAAAGGTTTCAGAAAATCAAATGAAACACAAAGAAATAAACAAAAATATTTCAGCAAATAATGCAGATGAATATATTCAAGCAATATTCAACATGATAAATGGCATTGGATATATACTATGCTTTCAGCGTACTTGGTATTTAGCATGACCTTTTGGTGTAAGTACTTACAAACTCATTACACTAATGTTTCAGATTATGTCTCCATAAAAACCGTGCTTTAATTCCTTATAGCAAGCAAGATGTATTTCTTTTTGTTTGAATTTAAGCTTAACTATATATCCCAAGGTTTATAGTTAAAAGTTCACCATGTTACCTCCCCAGATGCCGAATTAAAGTACTAACATTGTAATAATTAAAATAATACTTACATTTCTGGTAATCTGTAGGCTTGGTCTTCTCTCCTTTTAACTTTCAACATCTTACTGGAAATTTCTGATTCTGGATGATAAAAGTCCTTCAGGCATCAGGCTTGGCTGTAGCACTTGTCTTTCCCCTGGTCCATCCTCGAACCTGGAGTCGTAGACTGTACCGGCATCAAGTGAAGCAGTGTAGGCTGGATCCTCTTTGCTTGAGATGTCATGAAGCATTAAAAGTCACTTATTAGGATTTGGGTGGGAAAAATCAGGCAACAAGATTTTAACAGTTCCACAGCACCACAGTTTGTAGCAAAGTCTTTCCTTGTGGATGGCAAAGCTGTTTTGGTAACTGGGTTCTATGCCTTGTTCCTATTTCAATTCCATTCTGCTTGAACCTGTGACTCTGGACTCACTGTTATCCAGCAGCATTGCAGCTTGCTTTGACTGATGAATTTCAAAGTTAGTCTCTTGTCAAGGCTTTTAGCAGAAATTCCAAAACATTACTTCAGTCAAGATGCTCAGTACAGTATGTAAAACATAAGCCTTGCTCCATCCAATATTGGAAAACGTCCTTCATGTAACAAGTAGTTTTGCAGATGGACCTCGTTGCAATGTTGTGCAGACTTTCAAGCTTGTCCTTAGCAGTCCTGGTGGACACATCAATGATTAACCCAAACTGGTTTCAGGCCCCCCAGGCAGGCATGGCTTTAAGCTTCTGGCCTAGTAACGGTCCAAAATAACAATATTTCTCAGCCCAGCCAATGTGGGAACCATCCAGCACCAAGATTCATGCAGATCTGAAGTTGGCCTGACCAAATTTGCCTATATGTTTTCAGGTTGAGTGACATCATCATCACACTCTGATTGGTTCTTGCAGATAATGTATGGGGACATTTATTACTACCCTAAGGATTTCCCACTGGCTTCAGGTCTACTACTTGAAATTATCTTTCTTTTATAACTTATTTATGCAAAATAGAAGGTATTAGTGAATGGAACACATTCCAAAGAAAGGAGGGTTACTAGTGAAGTACCTCAGGGCTCAGTACTGGGTCCATTCCCTTTTAACGTCTTTAAAGGTGACATTGCAGAGGCTCTGGAAGGAAAGGTATGCCTCTTTGCAGGTGAAACAAAGATCTGTAACAGAGTTGATATACAAAGGGGTGGGTAGAAAGGATGAGAAGGGACTTGACAAGGTTGGAGGAATGGTCAGACATATGGCAACTTAGATTCAATGCAAAGAAGTGCAAAGTAATGCATCTGGGAAACAAAAACCAAGGAGAAGAGTACACACTAGCAAGGGAGGTACTAACAACAACAAAAATGGAAAGGGACCTGGGGGTAGTCATATCAGATGACCTAAAGGTGGGTAAGCAATGTGAGAAGTCAATAAGGAGAGCCAGGGGGATATTGGGATGCATAGGGAGGGGCATCACAAGTAGAAAAAGGGAAGTGGTTATCCCTCTGTACAGACAGTTGGTGAGATCCCATCTGGAGTACTGCATGCAGTTTTGGAGACCTCATCTACACAAGGACATAGACAGGATGGAAGCAGTCTGGAGGAGGGCAACTAAAATGGTGCAGGGTCTGCATCAGAAACCATATGAAGAGAGACTGGGAGAGCTTAATATGTATACCATTGATGAAAGGAGGGACAGGGGGACATGATAGAAACTTTCAAGTACCTCAAGGGAATCAACAAAGTCCAGGAGGGTAGCATCTTTCAGAAAAAGATATGTGTAAGAACAAGGGGGCACAATTTAAAGACAGAGGGAGGACGGCTCAGGGTTAATGTGAGGACATTTTTTTTCACACAGAGAGTGGTGGACGCATGGAACTGCCTTTCTGGAGAGGTTGTGGGGTCTAAAACAGTCAGGGAATTCAAACATGCATGGGACAGACATAAGGCAATTACAGTGGGGGGTTGCAGGAAGTAGGCTGTTGGTTAACTAGAATCTGCAGCTTATCCAGTAGATAGGGAAATGGGAAGACTGGGTGGGCCAAGTGGTCCTTTTCTGCCGTCAAAGTCTATATTTTTTTGTAACATTTTTGAATTTCTCTCATTGAATGGAGTGTTTTAACAGATCTAAGAGGAACCAGAGTGCTCCTCTGACTTTTATTTGCCTGAAGCTCCATTTTCAAACGCCACACCTTTGTGGGAACAAGCGAAAGGTAAGCCACAAAGTAAGCTTTAAAACCCCAAAGAAAAGTGCTCATTCTGTGTTTTAACACAGTACTTGTCCTAATTGGATGTCCTTTCTGTGGTAGAGACCTAGTTGTCCCCCACTATGCCTGACTCAGCAGTGGCCCTAAATGGCTGCACACTTTACAGGGAGGATAGGTTGGTTAAATGCGGTGGAGGTTGTGCCATCTATCTGGCCAATTCTTTACTAGGGCAAATGCTCCCTTGCTTACTACCCAGCAACACTGCTCATGTCCTGGTGATTAAAATTGCCATTGGTAAAAGTGTAAAAAAATCTCACTGTGCTCTCCGTATATATCCCCCCACGTTCCACCAAGCTGGTGTTTCATGCTGTCCTGGACTGAGTTTCCCATCTCCCCCTCTCGGTCTGAGGTTATCCTATTAGGTGACTTCAACACTAACTGGTTAACCCCTGCCATGGCTTCTTTTAGGGATGCAGCTCTGGCCCTGAACTTGTCATAGGTTGTATCCTCTTCCACTAGGATCAACTATAAAACAGGAACAAGCACTCTCATTGACCTTATAGTCACTAATTGTCCTGAAAGACCCTCTTGCATTAAAGTCTTACCTGACTCATTAAGTGACCATTTCCCAACCCTCTGAAAATAGTAGAATGGTTCCATTAAAATCCCTCCTATTTCGTCCTCTCAACATACCCTTAAGAAAGGCATGCTTGGTCAATTCCCAAACTACCTTCTTAACTCTGATTGGTCCCCACTTGACTCTGCCACTAATATTGAGGATGCCCTTACATGCTCTATCTCCACTTTTAACTCTGCATGTGACATTTTGGCCCCCTTTTTGACATGTAAGATGAAAAGCCAGGACAATCCCTGGGTAACCCTGGCCCTTTTAAAATCAATGGCCCACCAGGATAGCCTTTGGCACAAGGCTCTGGGGTCTGGACTTCCTGCAGATAGGCAGCACCACTGGGCAGCCAGAAATGTCTGTACTCGGGAAATTAGACGTGTTAAAGCTGAATACTATACAACCTGGACCTGGACAGCAAGAGGGAGGAGGTGCTGTGAGAACTGGACTACTCTACTGTGCCTAAAGAACTAGAACTCTACTACTGGGACCTTCGATTCAGAACTCTGCCATGGAGACCTTCAATTCAGGGTAAAAACAAACAAAAACAAGCATTTGTCAATGCCGATTGTTGGCTTGCTGCCATTGGGAGTGCAGGAGTTAGAGAGATGCAGCATAGGAATGGCAGTCAAGTAGTGAACTGATGCCAACCAACCCCCACCCCGCAGAGAGTGACAGGCATTAGGGTGTCCCTTTGGGTGTTTGGTAGTACAGTGCGGGAAAACATGCTGGGCAGGATGTGAAAAATGACAGTTGCACAGTTCATAAGGAGGTGTAAAAAAATACCAGTGTTGAAAATGTGGCATACAATTATACGAAATGTGCAGAGTTACAAGGGTGTGTGGGGAATATGCAATGTGCGCTTGCAACACTGCCATTTTATGGGCGTTCAGTACCAAATTTTCAACACAGGCATTTTAGCACCTCTGCTCATGTACAGTGTCACTGTCATTTCCTCAAAGTGTCCCAAGAAGTGATTTCGCACAGCATCCACTCTATTCTGTGCTGGAAGTGCGAAAACACATTTTGGGCAGGGTATGTGAAATGATGGCTGTACTGTTCATCAGGAGGTGTGGAAAAATGGCAATGGTGAAAATCCAGAGTGAAGATATCATGAATGCACGACGGTATGAGTGTGCGTGCAATCTGCCAATGCACGCTTGTAACACAGTCATTTTATGGAGTATCAGCACCAAATTTTCAACATAGGCATTTTAGGACCTCTGCTCATGAACTGTGTCACTGTCATTTTCATAATCTGGCCCAAACACTGATTTCCCACAGCGACTGCGCTATTGTGCGCCGGAAGTGCGGAAACACATTTTGGGCAGGATGTGGGAAATGAGAGCTGTACTGTTCACAAGGAGGTGTACAAAAATGCCAATGCTGAAAATCTGGCATTAAAATATTGGAAATGCATGAAGTTACGAGCCTGCGTAGCAACTGTGCAACACAAGCTCGTAAAACAGGCATTTGTTGGATTTTTCCCACCAAATTTGGAACATAGGCTTTTTGAGAGGCCACCTCATGAACACTGGCACTGTTATGTTGTTAATGGGTCCCAAAAGGTGATTTCGCTCAGTGACTGCAAAATCACCTTTCGAGGCTGATTAACACCATGACAGTGATAGAATTCATGAGGAGGGGCC
This sequence comes from Neoceratodus forsteri, assembly GCA_016271365.2. Lineage (NCBI taxonomy): Eukaryota > Metazoa > Chordata > Ceratodontiformes > Ceratodontidae > Neoceratodus > Neoceratodus forsteri. Next base: position 501,742,532 of record CM057455.1, read on the forward strand.
CCAAAAACCCCATGTTGAAAATTTGGGGCCAAAATTCCAGGAAATGCCAGAGATATGCAGCAAAATTGAAAAAACCCTATTCACTCCATTATACAGCTTACCGGCATTTCCTCAGTTTGCGATCGGCTTTGAAAAGTGCAGATGTGTTCCCGGTCACGGAAGATCATCGTGCCAGACTCTGGAGGTAAGTATGGGGTGGGGGCTGAGGAGCAGCGTGTGCAGTGGGTGGGTGTGGGAGGGGAGGGAGGAGGGGCATCGAGACTCATGAAGGATGGTTTTCGTTTACAGGAAAAAAAAAACATTGCGGGACAGTTTTGTGTTGCAGGGCATTTGGCATGCTGGGGTGGGCTCCCAGTGTGCCACCTAACTGTTTTTGGGGGTGTCAGTAGCCGATGGGGGATTGGGCACCCTTGTCAGCACACAACATGGGCGGGGGAGTCATGCCGATGGGGATTGGGCACCCCTGTCAGCAAACAAAGAAAGCAGGGGCACAAGCTGAGGGGATTGGGCACCCCTTGGCATTCAACAGTTGTGGGGGATGCCAATGGAGTGGGTTCCCCATCAGCGATACAAGGCTGAGGGTGCCATGAGCCGGGGATTGGGCACCCCTTTTCAATCAACATTTGGGGTATGCCGGCCGGTGGTGGGCCCCCGCCCGACACACTAACACAGCGGGGGTTACCGAGCAGGGGACTGGGCACCCCCGATGTCGGCAGGACTGAGCCGCTCGCCGACCATGCTCATAATGGCAGCGAGCACAGCAAGCAAAGGACCACTGTGTATGACAAGCTTTGCTCGGATTGCAGCAGACCTTTGCTTAGATGTGCTCGCCCCATTATACTTGCATGGTGTGGCACCGGCATGCAGGCTGATTGGGGAATGAGGGACGCACCTACTGATGCGTGCCCTGCATTCACCCAACAGCGGCAGTGCCCCCCAAACCCGTACTACCGCAAGATGTTGCTTGCGCAAGCCAACATAAAAAAAAGAGTTAGTGTGTTTGTCTGAGTTGGGTGAAGTGAATTGTGATCTGTGCAGTTAGCAGTTATCCAGGTAAAGAAGGAAAATGTAAATTAGAGCGAGTGGCTTAAGCAGAAGGAAGCCAGGTGTTTTGGATTTAAAACTGCCCTAGATAGCTTCTGGCAAAGAACAGCAAGAGGGAGGAGATGCTGTGAGAACTATCCTACTCTACTGGAACTATACAGCCCTCCCCCTGCCACCCCTGCACCCCCACCCATAGCTAGTTCTACTTTTATAGGCACAGGATTTGACTTATAACAGGAACTTCCTGTTTGGGAGCAGGAAGGGGTGATCACAGAGGCACAAAAGACTCACCCTCCTAGAAGGAAAAGAGTCACTCTCCATCCCCTCCTAGCTGCTGGAGGTCTGATTTTGAGCAAGTAAGAAGGAGATTATTGAGGAAAATAGGAACTTCCTGTCACAGAACAGGAAGATTAGGAGCTTTAAGGGCACAGAGGCAGTAGGAAAGTAGGGAGAGAAAAAAATACAGGTTGCTCACCTGTAATAGGAGTTCTAGGAATGGTATATGTTGTTCATTCACACTGTCTGGCAGGTTCCTTGCCACTTTAAATCTTGCCGGAAGGTCTTCAAGCTGGCTTCTCCCACCCACCCGGGTGGTAAAACTCTCAGCTCCACCCCATGATGCCAGATCTAGCCCGCTGGAAGCCAGGTTGTGCGTCGAAGCCGGGGAGGTCGGGTGGGTTGTGTGGATGAACAACATATACCATTGCTAGAACTCCTGTTACAGGTGAGTAACCCGTATTTCTAGGAACATGGATATGTTGTTCATCCACACTGTCTGGCAGACTCCTAGCAGTTCTCCGGGAGGAGGGAGGCAAGGCGCACACCCCCTACTTGGGAAATAAAAACTGGAGAACCGAGGCCCCAAAACCAGCATCCTGACGTGACTCGAGGTCGATGTGGTAGTGGGTGATGAAGGTGTGTGCTGACTTCCAGGTAGCAGCCCTGCAGATTTCCTGGATAGGGACATCCTGGAAGCAGCCACCCATGCAGCGGTATGGCGGTAGAATGAGCTCTTATCCCTCTGGGAGGCTCCATGCCCGCCAACCTACAGCAGAGATCTATGCAGGAGGTGACCCACCTGCTTATCGTCCGCTTTGCTGCAGGTCTGCCAGGTGCGGCTTCAGCGTAGGTGACAAACAGCTGGTGAACTTCTCCCTGAACTTCAGCCGTCCGCTCCTTATAATATGCAAGCGCTCTTCTAGGGTCCAAAGTATGGAGCCTATATTCGGCCTCCGAGGTGTGATTGGGGTAGAACACCGGCAGAGTCAACACCTGGTTAAGGTGAAACTCCGACACCACCTTCGGAAGGAATTTCAGGTGGGGGCACAGGACAACCATGTCCCTGTGGAAGACCAGATAAGGAGACTCGATGGAAAGCGCCTGAAGCTCTCCCATCCTTCTGGCTGACGTGATAGCCACCAAGAAGGAAGTCTTCCATGACAGGTGAAAGATGTCACATCTGTGCATCGGTTCGAATGGCTTGCCCATGAGCTTAGCCAATACCAGTAGTAGATCCCACAGAGGTGAACGTTCTCACACCGGAGGGGATATGTGATCAAGGCCTTTGAAAAAGTGCCCAACCACTTTCTCCTGCGCCACCGACTGCTTCCCGGCCCACGTCCGGTAAGCAGAGATAGCTGCCAGGTGCACCTTAAGGGTCATCGACCGAAGCCCTAGCTGAGAAAGGGACCACAGGAAGTCCAGAATGCTTGTCAAGGAACAGGAGGAAGGGTCCAGGCCCTTGTCCTGACACCAAATGGAAAATCTCTTCCATTTGAAGGCATAGCATTTTCTGGTCGACTCCTTACGGGACGCCTCAATGACATTGAGGACCTTGTCGGAAAGACCCAAGGCCTGGAACTCTAGCCGCTCAGGAACCAGGCCGTCAGGTGCAGGGATTGAAGGTCTGGATGGAATACCTTCCCCTGATTGACTGAGATCAGGTCCAGGCGGGCTGGAAGCTACCTGGGGAGCCTGAAGCTGAGACTGAGGAGATCTGGATACCAGAACTGGTGGGGCCAGTCTGGGGCTACCAGAATCACCTGCGCCTTGTCCCTCCTTGCCTTGAGAAGCACCTTGTGGATCAAGGGAAATGGGGGAAAGGTGTAGAAGAGGCCTGGGGTCCACAGCCACGAGAAGGCATCCCCCTGCAGCGATCCCTGCTGAGGGGGGTGGGCATAAAACAGTCTCAGCTTCGCATTCTCCCTGAAGGCAAACAGGTCCACCTGAGACGTGCCCCAGTGGGAGAATAGATCTTGTACTACCTCCAGCAGGAGAGACCACTCGTGAGACGCAGTCCCTATCCGGCTTAGGGCATCGGCCAGGGTGTTGGGGGCTCCTGCCACGTGAATGGTGAGGAGATCCACCTCCAGGCTGTGCACAAGAGACCAAATGCAGAGAGCTTCCCTGCACAGAGGCATGGAGCACATCCCACCCTGGTGGTTTAGGTAGTACATGGTCGTGGTATTGTCCATCTGGACCTGAACCACTTGACCCCATAGAAATGGAGCGAAGGCAGTGAGGGCTAGATGAACTGCTCAAAGCTCCAGCAGGTTGATGTGGCATCGGGACTCCTGAGGGGACCAGAGGCCGTGAGCTCTGTGCTCCCCCAGATGGGCACCCCAACCCATCAGCGAGGCATCGGTCAATAGGAGACCGTCAGCTCGGGGTGGACAAACGGGATGCCCTCCTGCAGATGTGCAAGAACGGTCCAACACTGGAGAGTGTTCCACATCCCCTGGGTCACTGTCACTAGCTGATCCAGTGGATCGAAGCACTGTGACCACTGGCTGCCCAGCCCCCATTGAAGGGGGTGCATGTACCAACAGGCCCAACGGATCATGCTGGTGCAGGACGCCATGAGGCCCAGGAGGTGCAGGAAGTCCCAGGCAGGGTGCAATTGCCCAACCTGAAATGATTGGGTAAAGGAGGAAAGAACCTTGGCCCTGTCCACCAGGAGCCGTGCTCTGGCTCGAAGAGAGTCGAGCTCTGCCCTGATGAAATGTATCACCTGCTTTGGCACGAGTTCCGACTTGGCCTCGTTGATGAGGAGGCCAATCTGAGAGGAAATCTGGAGGGCCATATCTCTGGACCGCTCCACCTCCGCTCTGGAGGGGGCTGCAATCAGTCAGTCATCCAGGTAGGGGTACACCCGGACCCTTTAGCACCGCAGGAATGCTGTCACCACTGCCATGCATTTGGTGAAGACCCTGGGAGCTAGAGAGAGGCCGAAGGGCATGGCCCAGAACTCATAAAGGGATCCCTCTGCTCTGAAGCGGAGGAATCTTTGATGGAATGGACAGATTGGGATGTGAAAGAACGCATCCTGGAGGTCCAGGGAACAAAACCGCACGCCTCATTCCAAGGATGGAATTATCTGAGCCAGAGTGACCATCCTGAAGGTCCGAGACCTTAGGAATCTATTCAGGTCGTGCAGGTCGAGAATGGGGCGCCAGCCCCCCCCATTCGTTTTGGGACCAGGAAATACCTGGACACAAACCCCGGGTCTGGAGGAGGAGGATCCGCCACCTTCCTGATCACCTCTTTTTTGAGGAGCAGGGCAATATCGGCTCGGCGGGCCGACAGCGAGGTTACGGACCCCATGGCCCCCCGAGGGGCAACGGCTCAAAAGGGTGGAGCCTTCTGGAACTCCAGAAGCAGGCCCTTTCCTACCACCTCCAACACCCAGTGGTCTGTGGTGATAGTGGACCAGGCAGAAAGGAAGTGGTGGAGCCATCCACCCCCACGGGGGGAACCCGGTGGAGTGACGAGTCTGGGGGGTGACACCCCTCAACCCGTCACTGGTCAGGCTTGGAGGAGGGACCGGCCGAGGGACCTCCTGGGCCTTTACCTCCCTGCTTCCTACTAGAGGATGCCGTGGGCTTGGGTTTGGGATGCTAAGCGTGAGCCTGCTGGCCCTGATGCTGGTGCTGTTGGGCCGGACGTGCCACAGGTGCAGAAGGACGAAAGGACTTGTGCTGCTGCTGTCGGCATCCTTTGTCCTTCTGGGCAGAGGTGACTGAGTCCAGAGTGGCATTGGACTTCTCGATCTGCTGGCGGTGACCTTCCACTCCAGGGTCGAAGAGGTCAGTCCCCAAGAAGAGGGCGTCTGCCAATTTGTGCTGAGTATCCGCCGTGAAAGTGGATATCCTCAGCTATGCTCTGCGGCGCATGGCCACCGCGGCCGCAACTGATCTGGCACAGGAGTCTCCTATGTCCAGAGCTGTTTGGAGCTGCTGCTTTGCCACTGCCCTACTCTGGTCCCGCACCTGCCGGACAGTGGTCTGCAGGTCGGTCGGGAGATGAGGGATCACCTCATCCAGGGGAGCCCATGAGGGCATGGGAGAAGTGTGCCATCAGCACGGCCGAGCTGGCCTGGTGGAGGCCAAGGAAGGATGCAGCATACACCTTGCACCTGGCGTAGTCCAGCTTTTTGGACTCCTTGTCGGGGGGCTTGTCCATGTCCCTAGCATTCCTGAAACGCCAGAAGACGCTGTCAGTGACCAACCCCTCGGCAGAGGGGTGTTCAGAAAACCCAGGCAAAGAGCCATTAGGGACTGCATACTTCTTGGCCATCCTGGCTGAGGCCATAGGACAGGAAGCAGGCCACTGCCAAAGCTCCAAGGCTGGGCCTACAATGGCCTCAGCCACCAGAGAGGCCTCCGTGGGTGATTCCCCTCGGTCCAGTATCTCCATCAGGGGATACTTGGACCATTTGGATATGGGCTTGAGCTGCATCCCAGTGGACTCTGAGACGAGCCAAAGCAGACCCATGAAGGACAATGGGCTTCTGTCCAGTGACTGGCCCCCGGACAACTCCAGGTCAACCGGCCTGGAGAACAGGGAGGAGTCATCGTCGGACTCCAAGGAGTCCATGAAGAGCTGCCTAGGGCCTGAGCTACCCTCCACCTGCTGAGGACAGTCAGGAGTGAGGGTGACCGACAACCTGTGGGGCAGGCCTTGACCTGACCGAGAGTTCTTGGTCGGCACCCCCGATTTCGGTTGTGGAGGTGGAGGTTCCACCACAATCAGTGGGGCAGCAGGTTTTGGCCAAACAACCAGCCCAGGTTTGGGCATCTCGACTGCAGCGAGGGGTTGTTTCGGCCGTTCGGGTGACAGCCACTTGATGGCCGGGGAGGGCATCGGCGTCGACTTGCTCCCGGACAAAAGTAACTGCTGCCACATCAGATCCTCGTAGCATCAACGCAATTTGTGCCAAAGCCTCTTCTCATCTGAGGATGAAGACGAGGACAAGCGGCGGCGCCTCTTACCTCGGTGCTGAGACTGAGACTGCCGATGTCGACGGGATCGGCTGGACCGAGAAGAAGTCCGAGACCGAGACCGAGATCCTCAGTGTTTCCGAGGACAGGCCTGGGAAGGAGTGGGGGACACCCACTCTTCCCTCAGTTCGGACACCTTAACCGGGGACTGCTGCACCGAGGGTGCAGGCAGATCCTCGGTCTCCACCGGTGGAACCTGTGAAGAAGGGTTGTCGGCCTCACCAGTCAACAGCCTGTCTGACGGGTCAAAAAAAATCTCGACCGCATCGATGGGTGTCTTGGCCTGCTGGCCTGATGGGGACGCCGTGAAGCCAGCGACCTTAGCCACAACCTCGACTGAAGTCGACAGTCGGCTCTCCAGGGAAGGGGACCTCTCCCACTCCCACGAATGCCAACGATGGGATTTACCCTTAGAATCCTTCTTTTTGGACAGAGAGGAAAGTCCAGATGGCCCCTCTCCCTTCGTGGAAAGGGACTGGCAAAACTCCTTGAACGAAGCAGAATACGAGGTACCCAAAGAGAGTGGGATAAATGCCTCGACAAAGGAGGAGGAAGATGTGGGCTGGGCCACCTCCTCCTCAAGGGTGATCATCTGCTTGAGCTGCTCAGCCGAGCCAGCCACCACGGTAACCGCCCAATGGGCCTCTTTCGACTTTACCAGCAGATAGCACTTCTCGAGGCATCCTAGCTTTAACCGGGCAGCGCAGTCCTCTAGGACATTGGCCGAGAACGAACAGCAAGACTCACAGGCCTGGGGGTCATGTTCTAGGCCGAGGCAGTAGACGCATGTGGAGTGCAGGTCCGTTCTGGACATCTGCCCACAAGGGCACCGCTGAAAACCAGGAGTCAATTTGTCCATCACAGCCACGAGGGTAAAGGAAGACCAAAGTCTTGAAAATTTTAAAATGAGTTTCAGGCGAACCGAAGAATTAGGATCCAGTCTAAAACACAGAGCGTTAAGGAGGGAACCTGAGCTTCCAAGCGGTAAGGAAGATCTGGCGTCATGGGGTGGAGCCGAGACTTTTACCACCCGGGTGGGTGGGAGGAGCCAGCTTGAAGACCTTCTGGCAAGATTTAAAGCAGCAAGGAACCTGCCAGACAGTGTGGATGAACAACATATCCATGTCCCTAGAAACACATAAAAATGTAAACAAAAACAAACAAAAATAAATAAATAAGCAGAGAGAGGAAAGAGGAAGTATACAAAACAACAGTTATGGGGCTACAAACAAGATATGATGGGAGTGGTAGAGTTCAGTGGCTATAGAGAAGCAGTCTTCCCGGAGACATTCTGGAGGGTGCAGCATTCTCCCACCTGCAGGCACCTCTCTGGGCTGAGGGAGGAGGTTTCTCATCTCCAGGCTCAGTTAGCCAGGATTCAGGGGACCTTCTTTCCCACGCAGGGACCACCAAGGCCACTGCCCTTACCTCAGAGATTGCCAAGAAAGAGGAGTGGTTGGACCAAGATGGGCTCAGGGAGGGAGAGGGTGGTGGAACAGAGGCACATTCCTCCAGTTGTACCTCTCCACAATTCATATGCTGCTCTGGTGGAGAGTGATTCCTCTATGGAGGCATCTGCAGTAGAGACCAAGGAGGATGCTGGGAACCTCCACAAAGGAGACCCACAGGAGGGTGGTATGGGACCCTACAGGGGAAGGAAACAAGTTCTGGTGGGGGACTTAATCTTTAGGGGGTAGAACTGGGTGAGGAAGGGGAGAGGGAGGTAAGGTGCCTGCCTGGTGCCACGGCTTGGAGGGACAGGGAGCTAATCCTCAGGATCATGGGAGCAGCTGCACGAGGGAGGGAACTGGATGTCATTGTCCACCTAGGGACAGATGACCTAGCTGGGAATGGGATCAGAGCAGTGCAAGAAGAATTTGAAGAGTTGGGGAGGGGCCTTAGACAAGTAGCACATGCAGTAAGCTTCTCAGAGGTGCTGCCTGAATATGGCAAGGGTGATGCTAGGGTACTCCACACCATGAGATTCAATGAATGGTTGAAAAACTGGTACTGAGCTCAGGGTTTTGACTTCATTGGGGACTGGGGGTCCACCTGGAGGGATGCAGGACTGTACTGGAGTGATGGTATGCATCTGTCTGGGAGGGGAACCAGGATCCTAGGTGATAGGTTTAAATGCTTCATTGGCAAGCATTTAAACGAGCCAAGGGGGGAGGTACTGAAAAGGAGCAGGGGAAAACCCAGACTCCTCCCACAAAACACAGTGGTTAGAGAGGTAAACACCAAGGTAGAGAAGTCAATAGGGAGCAGGATGGGGTAAATGCAGAAAAAGGCATTAAGGACAGGGATGGGGCTAAAACGGATAAGACCATCAAAAAATGGAGGGTGATGAGTACCAATACCCATAGTCTGTGTAACAAGCTCCTGACCTAGTGGCCTTGATGGAAGAGGAACACCTGGATGTCATGGCAATCACAGAAACATGGTACACAGAGAACCATGACTGGGATGTCAATATATCAGGGTACACAAACTACAAGAGGGACAGGGAGGGTAAAAGAGGAGGAGAAGTAGCTCTCTATGTAAGGGAATGGTTCAAAGCAATGGAACTAAAGGATAAGCAAGGAGTAGAGGAGGCACTGTAGATCACCATGGAGACAGGAAATGGTACCACAATCCACACAGGGGTTGTATACAGACCCCCATCTCAGGGAGGGGAAATAGACAAGGAAATGATAGAAAGCATCCTTAGACTGGCAGAACAGAAAAAGGGGAAATATCATCAATGGGGGACCTGAATATGCCAGATGTTAACTGGAGCACCTTTGCTGCAGCCATATCCAAGAGCAGTGTTATTCTTGATGCCCTACAGGAGGCATGCCTCAGACAGCTAGTGTTGGAACCCACTCAGGAGGGAGCAATCTTAGACCTGGTACTGTCAAACAGGGATGGAGAAAGGATCTCGGATTTAGAAGTGGGTAGCCATCTGGGGACAAGTGACCACCAAACGGTGTGGTTCACGATAAACACAGCCATACAGTCAAGTCATACAAAAGCAAGAATATTGGACTTTAGGAGGGCTGACTTTGAGAAAATGGGAGAGTGCCTCAGAGAAGCACTAGCAAATGGGCAAGAAGGAGAGGCGGAGGAACAATTGGGAAAAATCAAAATAGCCATCACAGAGGCAACAAGCCTTTGTATGAAGCAAATCAACAAAACAAAATGAAGGAAAAAACCACTATGGTTCTCAAAAGAGGTGACGGGGAAGGTTAAGAAGAAAAAGGTAGCATTCAGGAAGTATAAGAAAACACAGAAGGAGCAGGACAGAGAACTGTACCAGTTAAAGTAGAAGGAAGCAGGGAAGGCAGTCAGAATAGCAAAGGCCCAAACTGAGGAAAATATAGCCAACTCAGTTAAGAAGGGTGATAAAACCTTTTCTAGGTATATTAGGGAGCAAAGAAAGACCAAGGGAGAGATAGTGAGGCTTAATAAAGGGAAGGAAGGGTGGGCAGAGAGGGACAGTGAAAAAGCAGGGATACTGAATGAATACTTCTGCTCAGTATTCACAAAAGAAGAGGAGGGGGAGTACCTAAATCAAAGAATAGAAGCACTCTGGATAGGGAGGTCGATACCAGTCCGTTCATAGAAGAAAGGGTTCTGAAAGAACTCTTAAAAATGAAGGTGGACAAAGCAATGGGGCCTGATAGGGATTCACCCAAGAATTCTAAAAGAACTAAGGGTAGAACTTGTGATACCACTGACTACCGTTGTTAACAAAACATGGAAAGATGGTGTGGTACCTGAGAACTGGAGGAGGGCAAATGCGATTCCCCTTCACAAAAGAGGGAGTAAGTTGGTATTGTTATTTTGGTTTTATTTGATCCAGAGGCAGTCTGGTGTTATGTTATCCCTTGTCTATTTTGGTTATTATTTATGTTTGATTAGCTCCGTAATTGTTTATTAGTTATATGTTATGATGAAAACAATAAAGATGTTGAATTTCAAAAAAAAGAGGGAGTAAGACAGATGGAGGAAACTACAGACCTGTTAGTTTGACCTCAGTGGTCAGGAAAATAATGGAATCACTTCTGAAGGAAAGAAATGTTGAGTTCCTAGAGGCCAGTGGGGTACAGGACCCAAGACAGCATGGATTCACAGCAGGGAAGTCGTGTCAGACGAATCTAATAGATTTCTTTGACTGGGCGACCAAAGTAGCAGACCAGGGAGGGGCTGTGGACATGGCCTACCTAGACTTTAGTAAGGCATTTGACACAGTCCCACACAGAAGATTTATTTACAAGTTAGCCAGCCTTGGAGTGGGCTCCAAGGTGGTAGCCTGGGTAAAAAATTGACTGGAAAACAGGACGCAGAGGGCAACAGTAAACGGAGTCCACTCTGAAGAAAGGTGGGTTACTGGTGGGGTACCGCAGGGTTCAGTACTGGGACTGGTCCTCTTTAATGTCTTTATAAGTGACATTGCAGATGGACTGGAAGGAAAAGTATGCCTTTTTGCAGACGACACAAAGATCTACAACAGGGTCGATACAGAAGGTAGAGTGGAAAGGATGCGAAGGCACTTAGCAAGGTCAGAGGAATGGCCAAATGTATGGCAGTTTAGATTCAAAGCAAAGAAGTGCAAAGTAATGCACCTGGGAAGCAAAAACCCAGGGGAAGAATACACAATGGGGGGTGAGATACTAACAACAACAAAAATGGAAAGGGACCTGGGGGTATTCATATCAGATGACCTTAAGGTGGGCAAGCAATGTGAGAAGGAAGTAAGAAGGGCTGGCGGGATACTGGGATGCATAGGGAAAGGCATCACCAGTAGAAAACAGAAAGTTGTTATCCCTCTGTACAGACAGTTGGTGAGATCCCATCTGGAGTACTGTGTGCAGTTCTGGAGACCCCATCTCTGCAGGGACATAGACAGGATGGAGTCTGTCCAAAGGAGGGCAACTGAAATGGTACAGGGTCTACACCAAAAGACATATGAAGAGAGATTAAAGGAGTTTAATATGTATACCCTTGAGGAGAGGAGAGAGAGAGGGGACATGATATAACTTTCAAGTACCTCAAGGGAATCAACAAAATCCAAGAGGGTAGCATCTTTCAGAAAAACAGACGTGCAAGAACAAGGGGGCACAATTTGAAGATAGAGGAGGGACGGCTCAGAGGTAATGTGAGGAAGTATTTTTTCACGGAGAGGGTTGAGGATACATGGAACAGCCTTCCTGAGAAGGTAGTGGAGTCAAAAAGAGTGGTGGAATTCAAGAATGCATGGGACAGACATAAGGCAATTCTAGTGGTGGGTAGGAAGAAATAGGCTGTTAATTAACTAAGATCTGCAGCTTAGCCATTTGGTAGGGAAATGGGCAGACTAGGTGGGCCAAGAGGTCCTTATCTGGTGTCAAATTCTATGTTTCCATGTTTCTATGTAACCTGCCTTTCTTCCTCCTGGGGTAATGGGACTAAGTTCTGGCAAAATCTTAAGGACCTAACAGGTAAAACTAGCACCTCCCTTCCCCTCCCCCATTAAATATCAATGGAGTTACTACCCAAGACCCACTGCTCATAGCAGATATTTTCAATAATGCTTTTACCAATCTAAGTACTGTTCTCCCTCTGGATTTCTTCAGTGACCCCACTAACCACTCTATCCCCCCTCTGCCATCTGGCCTTATTGGTATCCCTGCCTTTTGCCTCAGAATAATCTCTCCAAGTGAAGCTGAATCTTTCATGAGTCTTGGGCAAGTCCAGATTCAGTGACGACTCCCTCTTGATCTAAAATTACGTCATTTAACATTTGATGCAGTACTCCCACCCCTCACCAAAATTCTTAAGCTCTCTCTCTGTCTCAGTCAGTTTCCCTCCCAGTGGAAATCTGCAATGGTCACCCCTGTTCACAAGAGTGGTGACAGAACTGCCCATGGTAACTATCGCCCCATCTCTCTCCTTCACCCTATTTCTAAAGCCCTTGAAAGAAGAATGAATGATCAAATCTCTGAATATCTAGCCAAGTATAATCTGCATTGTAACCAACAACACGGCTTCAGGAAGGACCACAGTACTACAGCCCTCCTGGAGTTCACTAGCTTTATACATAGGGTCACTTGGTTGGGTCTGTGTACATAGACCTAACAAAAGCATTTGACACGGCCCACCATGGCCTTCTCTCTTCCTCCCTCTTGGGGCTGGGTCTATCCTCTATGCTACCACCTGGTTTGATAGTTACCTCTCTGGGAGGTCTCAGTGGGTTAAAATCCTAGATACCCTCTCTTCCAGTAAGCCAGTTCACTCAGGGGTTCCACAGGGGTCAATTCTTAGCCCGCTCCTGTTTAGTCTTTTTCTAAATACCCTTCCCCATGCCTGCTCTGGCAACCTACTCCTCTACACATATGATGCAGTTATTTTCTCTAGTCATCCTGAAGCCCTTATGCTAGAACAATGCCTGTAAAATAGCTTTACGCAAATTGAGTCCTGGTTCTCCTTTCATAAACTTATCAACTACAAACAGAGCAAAGTAATGCTGTTTGCAAACTACCAGAATAAACATAAAGGAGTGTCACTGAACATCTGAAATAGTCAACTTTCGTCACTTGAGCAGGTTGGGAGTATTAAATACCTCGGGATCACCTTAGACTCTTCCCTCTCCTACCAAGAACATATTAATCTTGTTTGCACAGCAGTAAACACCAGAATCGGCCTCCACTGGAGGCATAGGAGCTGCCTGACGAACAACGCCCTCCGCCTGGCTGCCACTAGTCTCATTCTATCTCTACTGGATTATGGTATAGTAATCTACGAATCTGCATCTGACACTGCTCTTAAAAGAATAATGCTCTCCCTCAATAAAGCGTGTCACCTCATAACATGAGCACCAAAGCTAACCCATGTGATCTTTACAATCAAGTGAACTGGCTAAACTATAAGGGTAGGCTTGCCTATCACACCTGCCTGTTGGCCAAGAAGCTTACCACCTCTCTCTCCCCTCCCTTGGGCCAGCTGCTCATCTCCCCTGCCCCTACCCCTCATTCTACTAGGAGCTCTGATAAGTCCCTTTACCTAGTCCCTTTCTGCAAGACATCCCTAGGGCAGCGAGCGTTCTTCCACAGGGCCCCTGTACTGCTCAATGGTCTGCCTCCTCTGGTTTTCTCCACAGTTAAATTGAGCCCCTTTTAAACTAAACTTTGTCAGTGCCAACTCTCTGTGAATAGTTGTGACTGCTCCTAGGTTTTACTGGTCAATCTGGGACTGCTCATGGCTTGTCCTTCAATTTCCCCCCTGCTCCTCCCCACCTTATCTTGGTTTAATCTCTCCCCCGTTCCCCTCATGCCCTTTACTCATCCTTTACCTGCACTCTTTCCTACTCCTCCTTCTCTGCACCTTACACAACTCAACTTTTCTCCCTAACCCCCCCCACAGTTGTCTCACAACTCTCCTCAAATGACTTCCTTCTGATCTCCCTTTCTTTTCTTTAATTTCCTATCTGTTTACATTGTTAGCTAGCACTGCCTGCACCATGTTTGTTTCATTATCATGTACTCTGCCCTCAGTTATAATGCACTTATGTATTATGCACTGCATTACTTGTATACTCTTATCCTATATATTATGTACTGCATTAATTTCCTGTAATGTTTCATATCCTGTCTGTTTTAAATGTACTTGCCATGTTGTTTCTTTGCCATGCACTCCACTCTCATTTATGATGCACTTGTGTATAATGCATTGTATTATTTGTGTACTCATATCCTATGTATAATGTACTGTATTAATCTCCTGTAATTTTTTTTGTAACCTGTCTGTTTGTAAATCTGACGTGGAACCTTTGCAAAAGAATCTTCGACTCAAAGAATTGTAATTCCAAGACTTCAACAAATAAATAAATAAATAATCTGTTTACAGCTTTTGGCCAGCTAACTAGAAAGAGACTCTGCAAATACAAATATAAAGCACTTGGTGAGATTTTTGTATTTCACTGACTAGGCACACATGGTTCTGTTGAGGTGAAGGTTTAAATACACAGGATTACAGGCACAGCAATACTTGAAGCACCTATATTAAATAAATTGTAATGTTCTTTCAGGTATAATACAAGTTTACAAAAGCAGAAGTACTTATACAGAACAAGCGGGCAGAGGTGAGATTTGAGTGCAAGGTTGCAAACACAAATGGATGAATGAGGTGCTGGCATAGTTTAAAACACTAAACACTGAATTTAAAACTCACAATACTGAATTTGAAAATGACAGCTGATTGTTTTATCTTTGCAGTACGGATTTAAGTGACTAAACATAAGCCATGTTTACACCACTGGTATGGCTCAGAATTGAGCTGGTGCATTGGTGCCAGTACCTTAACCACAACTTGTCGTGGCGTCTTTCTTCAGTCCACACTGCTGGCTGTGCAACAATGTAAGTTGCACCTGCATGACTCCGGGAGCTGGAAGGGGTGACTCTTTGCTGGCTGCTTGGTGCTGTGACATGGCAGTGATGTGCCACAGCACGTCGTTGTGTTCCGTCACTTCCTGCTGTTGTCATGCCTTCACGGATACAGGAAGTGATGGAAGCAACCTTGTTTGCTGGTGGAGTTTACTCGAGCAGCATCCCCATGCCATGCTCCAGAGGCTCACACTGTTACCAAATCATCCTAAATGGGCTGTAATCACAAAAATAGTGCTGCTTTCTACTGTGTGTGTTCTGCATTTCACTGCTGAAGACCCATGCACAGCCATGATTAAGCACACTGCTTCTATATCTGTAAGTATCGTGTGTGTGTGTGTGTGTGTGTGTGTGTGAGCTGCGTGGCTTGGCCAGGTGGGGTGGAATTAAAACTCCCTTCCCTAGCTCCACATAGTTTGTGTAGGCTGTTGACTGTGATGGGGTTGGGGGGGATTTAAACTAGCTCCACAGAGGCTGTGTAGGGTGCTGACTCAGGCCATTTGTCAGTGGTCATCTCTACAATGAGGAGAGCAGTTGCTGTGGTGTGGCTATCAGCCCATTACAGTGGTACTCCAATGGTGGTGGGGGCTGTGTTTCAGTGTAATCTGCATGTGGTGTCCAGTTGCTTGTGGCATGCGGAGTAGCAAAATATTTTTTGGGGGGGGAGGTGTGTTTAAACTACCACCACTAGCTCCACAACACTTGTGTGTGCTGCCAATTAGGGCCACTTTTCAGCGGGCCCCAATTACAGTAGAGCTCCAATGGTGATGGGCTGTGCTGTGTGCTAATGTGTGCATGTGGGTGTATTGGGGGGTTCAACTACCTCCATTAGCTCCACAAAGCTTGTGTGGGTTGCCGACTGGGGCCATTTATCAGTGGGCGTCAGTACAATGAGGGGAGCAGTTGCTGTGGTGTGGTTATCGGCCCCAGTTATAGTGGAGCTCCGATAATGGAGGGCCACGTTGTAGGCTTATCTCTGTGTGGTGTCCAGTTGATTGCGGCATGCCAAGCAGCAAGATACATGTCACAGGGAGTAGCATTGTAATGGGGATGCAGGTGGGGGATGGACACTGGACTGCCAGGTTGGGCAGGCTGCTATGCTGCTGTATGCAGTACAGCAGCCTGCCTGTGGGTGGCAATCTGGACTTATCTTTGGGAGGCGCGTCTCTGGACTTTTTTTTTTTAGTTGTTTTTTAACCCGGTGAGACACACTAAGCTGAAAGTTTTTTTACAGGTGCAACCTGGGAGCACAAGGAAGTTAAGTGACTTGCTCAGGGTCACACAGTATGCAAATGGAAGCTGCAGGATTCAAACCCGGGTCTTGTCTGCTGGATGTCACCAGATTTGCAGCTTGGAGCCATAAACTACTGCGCTATACTGCCTTACAGGAATGCACCTCCAGGTTGGGCTGTGAATGGGGCTATGCACTGTATGCATGGGCATGCTCCCTGCACAGCCCCTCCAGATGCACCACATATCATTTTGGGTGGTGTTTGGTGCATCAACCCCCCATTCCAGAATTGCACCAGTGTGCAAGTAGGGGATGTGTCGGTGCCTCTAGGATGTGCTGGGCACATCCCTTTTGAGAATCTGGCCCATAGTCTTTTAATGAATTATAAAAATATTGTCTTAGTAGGGACATGGGCACTAGTGGTGATAGGAGCAAGCAGGTGCCAAGATTTTTTGGATGTCATACATGACTGCTTCTTTACACAGTGTGTGAGTGAAGCTACAAGGGGAGAGGCAATACTGGATCTGATGTTATACAATCAGGACATTAAAATGGATGCCCCAATTGGTCAATGTGATCATGGCAGGGTGAGATAACATCACTGCATGGGTTCCTGTCATGGCTCCAAGGCAGCAGAATTTGGGTGCTTGTCCTAATGCACATGCTGCCGGTAGATGGATGGCTTTTATGGTCACCCCAAATTTCCCTCTCTGCTTTGGGTGGTGGTGGGGAGTCAAGTGATCTGTGGTAGTACTGTGTGGTGCAAACGGTATGTCGGGCATTGTATGGAGGGAGACATGAAAAAGGCAGAAATATTGAGCCAATACTGCTGTTCATTATTCACTGAAGAGGGGATGGACAGTGACTACTGCCAGGATCCATGATGGCAAGAGGCTGTGGTGTCTACGTGGTCTATGTTGGACGGCAATCCATTCACAGGTGATAGAGTCCAGCATGAACTCACTGACTTGATGCTGGGCAAAGCAATGGTGCCACAGGGCATATAGCCAAGGATATTAGCAGAGCAGCGAAGAGACATATCATAATCTCTGGCTTCCTCGTGCATGGAGCAGCCCAACAAGGGGTTTGTACAATAGGATTGCAAGTGATCCCTTCACCTAAAATATGGCAGTGTGGATGAGGCAGTGAATTAAAAGGCAATTAGCATTGTGATGTGGATAGCCAGTTCTGAGTGCTGTAGTATCATTTTTTGTAATATCAAAATGGGTTATGGACTGTCTGTCACGAGAGATGCTGAAAATCTGTCGCTCCCCCTTCCCCCCCAGGTCTCAGCTGAAAAGATGAAAGCCATGAGAAAATGGTGAAACAGCATGTGAGATCACACACACACACAGGTTTTAGATACCAGGTGTTACATGGCAGGCCAGAAACTAATTACAGATGTTTCTAAGTTAATTTTGTTAAGAGAGAAATCATAAAAAAAGTTTATGACGTTAGAGGGGGAAACCAGGTTTAGCAAACTGGTGTGAAGCTGTAAATGTTCCTCTGATGCCTGTGTGAGAGAGGATACTGATTAAGATCAAAGAACTGTCATTTGAAGAACATGAGTATGCAGAGGTTGCAGAATTTAATACTTGGAAAAGACATCCTGTTTTTATAGATATATGTTTTTTATATATTCTGACAGGGAGGAGCTAGGTGACCTCATGCAAATAGGTGGGGAAAACCAGCTTTTTAATTATTATTCTGTTTTTCGTCAGAGACGCTTTTATCTAGACTCTGACAAGGAAACATCTGTGAGCACTTTAAGAAGGTATTTAGAGACTAAGTACTGTAGTGGGAACTGCACTGTTAAAACTTGTTTTGTTTAAGAGTTTTGTATGCCTTGTGATATAATAGTTCTGTATTTTATGTGTTACATATTTTTATCTATTTTAATAAAACTCTTTTTAGAGCATACTTGGTCTCTCTTTGATTTTATTTCATTTGCAAGAAAAGCATATATAGTTATATCTGACACTAGGCATAAGCTTGATTGGTGATACCAAACTGGAAAGAGAAGCTTTTTAAATCTGAGGTCTTTATTAAAGTTTTTAAGGGTTCATTTCTGTACACCTGGTTAGGTGCCCATAGGCAAAGATATCTGGTCCCCCAAAGACAGATATATCTGAGCCTGTACATTGGGTACGCTAGCAAGAGGTTTACAGTTTGAATCCCTCCAAGACTGGAGACCAAAGGTTGATCCGAACTCACAAAACAGACAGGAGGGTTACCTTGTTCTGTTAAACTGTTCACAAGACTGCTCTCGGAGGTTGACACTTTGGGAGTAGAGGGCCTGACCTGCTGAGTGGGTTGTGACAAGCTGCACCGCATTAGTACAGATGATCACAGAGGCATTGCTCAACTAACAAAGTAGTGGGACAGCTAGAAGTCATCAATTCCTAGGACCCTAGACTACATGGTTTCTCAGAGAGTAACTGTAATCAGAAAGAAAAAACAGTACCATAACCAAGGCTTCACAGAGAATATCTCTTGACACAACAGCACACACTTCCATGTGACGAGACGCTATACCAGGAAGTGTGTATTGTTGTGTGCTGCTACGTTTATACACTAACTCTACTTGGATTTTATCTGCTTGTTTCGATTAAAGAAATAAAAGACATTGCAAGCTCTGCACTCACAGCATTATCAGGAGTCGGTGAGTCTTTACAAGGAACTTTTAAAAAACTACTTGTTTTTTGTGAGATATTCTCTGTGAAGCCTTGGTTACAGAGCTGTTTTTTTTCTGATTACAGTTGTTACTATTTATACTGGGAGCATGGCCTGCCTAGGTGTGTCATGACTACTGTGCATTTCTCAGAGAGTACACTGTCTCAACCACATCTGATACAATTTTAGTCTAGGTGACAAATGTGGTCCACACATTGCGTAGTTTGTTTTCAGCATATCCACCAGCAGCCTCCCTCAGTACAAGTTGCTGAACTGTGTCTTAAACTGGCTAATGGGCATGAGTTGGAGGGCAGTGTTAAATTGGGTATGACTGGGTGAGTGGGGCATTGGAAGGCAGCTGGCCACATCTCTGATCTATCCTTGTGCCACATCTATTACAGATCTTCATCGGTGGCACTGTGTTTTGGCTACAGCAAGATGTCTGCCTGGTTGCTGATAACACCAACATTTTTCATAGGTTGGGCACTCCAGAAGTGGTGGAGAAAAAGAGGAAAAAGGTTCTAGGTAGAGACTTCTTTCAATATAGGAAGAGTACAGGAATGGGGGTGCATGACATGCAGATGTGGCACTTTTAGATGTAATTTTAGGTGGTTTTTGTTCCCATATAGGTTGGTGGATGCCTGAATTGGTCTGCTACAAGGGTTGGGGGGAGCAAGCACTGCAGCTGGTTGTAAACATGCATAAAACAGTCATGGTTGAACCACACTTGTCAGGTTACCAGCTGCAAGCAAATATGGACCTCGCATGCCTTATTTGCTTGGCCTGCTGTGCCTTATCTGCTGCTAATTTCTAATTCATGCACATACATTGTCCAAGTAATTGTGCTGAGCGTACTGATGTAAAGGTCAGTCAGCTGCATGCCTGGGTTTGATTTCCACAACCTCCACTCACATACTGTGCAACTCTTTAAGAGTCAATGCTTTGTTCCCATAGTCACTATATTGCATGCGAGCCAGCCATTTCCTGATTCAGACACAAAAAGACCACCAGAAGTGAACTGGTTAAACAAAGTGCTCCCTGAAAACACATTAACACCTGTGCTACTGTGTATCACTGTCTTTGGCATGTCGCCATGTGCCACATGGCAAGTGGCCTGGTATGTCTGCCCATCATTGTTTCCACTGGTAATGAAAGGCTTCATTGACAAAATATAGTAAACAGTTACAGTATTTTTTCAGCACACCACTAACAATATGATGGCAGTATTTGATCTGATGAATAATCATTTGCATTTTACTGACCCAGTGAGCTTTTACTGGAGCTGGCAACAACCCAGTATGTATATCAAAGCATGTAGTAGAAATGCCGTTGTCGCTGATGTGTGGTCATCGATACTTGTACTGCTGGATATCTTCTTGAGGACATAATGCGGTCATAGCCCTTAATACAAACACTGCACCAATTGACCGGATATCACCCCCCCCCCAAAAAAAAAACAACATTGTCGGATATATTGTCGATCTTGTGGATTAATCATTTTTAGTACAGCTCACTGTGCATGGGCCATAAAGCATTTTTCTTTTTTGTCTTCTCATCATGTCACAATAAATGTAATGCCATTTCAGAGTTACTAATATTTAGTTTGTATCCTCCTTCTTTTGTAAGGCTATACATGGAGATCCGAAGCAGCTGCTGGGGTGGGAGGAGACATGGTGCCTCATAGCAATTTGGGGAGAAGAGAAAATCCAGAAGGCACTAAATGGCCAACACAGGAACCTCCATATATATAGGGACATTGCAGAGAAAATAGTAGACTAAGGGTATGAGAGAACCGAGACACAGTGCCGAACCCATATCAAGGGACTGAAGTCATGATACATTCGGTATCGTGACGACAACAACAACAGAGAAGTGGCAGAAGAAGAGTGTGATGCTTGTTCTTTGTCGAACTTGATGCCATACTAGGCACCAGGGCAGCAACGCAGCCCACTGCTGTGCAGTGTGGTGTGGCTGATTCCCTAGAGGCATATGAGTCTGAGGACGAGATTGAGGAAGAGGCGTTGGATGATGAGCAGCAAGTGTCAGAGACTCTTGATGTGTTTGCTGATGAGCCGCCGACACAGCATGAGTCCAGTATCAGATCGAGCATCTCAATGGCTGGCAATAGTGTTACCCGTGGAAACATTCAAACTCCTCATGTATTAAGGAAACAACGCACAGAGACCGCATTGTTAACTCTGGCCAAGCACTTTTTCCAGCACATGCAAAAGTCGGATACACAGTTCATGGCAGGGGGAATTAAAGTGAATGGAGTACCTTGAGAGAATGGAAGACAAATGCATGGATCATGAGCGAGTAATGATGGAAATGTTTAAGTCACGTGCCCTTAGCTACCCATTGCCTCCTGTTCATCATGTCCCTATGCACTTGACCCCAATGCCACAACATAACTACCATGCTCCCCCTAGTCATGATGCACACCATTCTGCTCCCAATAATAATGATGGCTGCGACCCAATGCTGAATCCAGTTTCTTCTGTCCCTGTTCCCTCTACACTAGTGCGCTTGACTCTAAGGCCCCACCGCAGCTACAGCGCTCAACCTAGTCATGATGCACACCATTCTGCTCCCAATAATAATGATGGCTGCGACCCAATGCTGAATCCACTTCCTCCTGTCCCTGTTCCCTCTACACTAGTGCGCTTGACTCTAAGGCTCCACCGCAGCTACAGCGCTCAACCTAGTCGTGATGTGCACTGTCCCTTTCATGATGATAACGAGCCTGTGTTATGTGGTCCAGACCAAACTCTGCATCCAGTTCCTGCAGTCATTGTACCCTGTATGCCAATGTGCTCTACGATAATACCTCACCACAGCTACCATGATCCAACAGGCCATGACGCCCCACATTCTTTTCAATTTGATAGTGAGCCTGGTTACTTAACCCCAAAGACTTATTACAAAATGTAACCATTAGGGTGGTTGCCTGTGCAGAGTGTGACAAGGCAAAATGATGTGCTATTGATGCATTGGTAATTATTCACAGTGGTGATGATTTAGGTTACTGTCAGGAGCACATGAGTTATGGTTGTTGGTGGTGTTATGGGTGAAGGTGGTGGTTTACACAGTGAAGTGTATTGAAATGATCTTGAAATATGTATAGATACATGTTGCAATACACCTAATGTTCTGCTCAGGTGTGTTGTGTGCAATCAGATTGTGGTTTTCATATTTCTCCTTGTGGTGAATAACGTACATACAGCATGAATACTGTTATGGCAGTACTCTGGCATTTTCCATATGTGAATGCTGTCTCTTGGTAATAGATGGTGCATATTGTTGTGCACCTGGGTGAGGGTTGGGTGAGTGTGTGTGTGTGTGTGTGTGTGTGTGTGTGTGTGTGTGTGTGTCTACAGTTATGTTTGCTTTTGTGACATGCATAGATGTACACATACACGCCAAGATGCGGAATCTCAGTTGTTACAAGAGCATGGAATGTTGCCATGCATGGGCCTTACAAACTGAAGTGTAATACAGACGTGTGGTGAAGAAATGTTTTTTATTTACATTTCTACAAGCCTGCAGGGATACTTAAATGAAAATCTTACTAGCTCGATTAAAAATCTACCAGCAGCTGGCGTGCTGGTGCTAATTTTGACCCCTGCTTAGTGGAAGCCCAGGCGTGAAAGCTTAGATGTGGCAAGGTACAAAGTTCATAATAGTTCTCTTGGAAAAGCTGCACCACACAAAATCAGCAGAATTCACAACTAGTAACAGAACCTGCTAGAGGGAGAACCATACTAGACCTGATTCTGACAAATAGGACAGTGTAGAGGGGGTGGGTGTTGGGAAAAATTTGGGTGACAGTGACCATAGGATGGTGAAATTTAGGATCAACGAGGATCAGGACAAGGACAACTCGAACACTAGGGTGCTCGACTTTAGCAAGGCAGACATTGGGAGGATGAGAACAATGGTACAGGAGGAACTGGAGGGGGCAGAAGACCTGGAAGACGTGGAGGAGCTATGGGGGGAAATTAAAAGATGACTATGGAAAGTGGCAGACCTTTGCGTTAGGATGGTGAGCAAGAGAAAGAGGGGCAGGAAACCATTTTGGTTCACTACTGAAGTGAGGAAAACAGTCAGGGAGAAGAGGAGGGTATTCGGGATATATAAGGTGACACAAAGGGAGGTAGCTAGGGGGTGTATAGGGATAAACTGAGAGACGCAAGGGAGGTGATCAAGAGGGTCAAGGCTGAAATATAAGAACGTATAGCAAGGGGGGGTTAAGAGGGGGGGCAAGAGTTTCTTTAGATATGTAAGTGACAGGAATAAGGGGAAGAGAGGGATAGTATGGCTCAAAGGAGAAGGGGGGACACTGGTGGAGGGAGACTTAGAAAAAGCTGATGTCTTAAACAGATACTTTATATCAGTCATTACAGTGGAGAAGGGCGGGAGGCCTAAATTAGAAAATAAGGACAGGACAGATAGGGAGATGGACTCCAGCCCCTTCACTAAAGCTAGAGTGCTGGAGGAATTGAGCAAGCTGTGGACCACCAAGGCAATGGGGCCAGACAGGATTCACCAGCGGGTACTTAAAGAATTGAAACAGGAATTGGCAGCACCAATCATGAGGCTATTCAACCTGTCACTGCAAGAGGGAAGGGTTCCAGAGGACTGGAAAAAGACCGAGGTGGTACCACTCCATAAGGGCGGGTGGAAAGGAAGAGCTAGGTAACTACAGCCCGATAAGCCTGACCTCAGTGGTCAGCAAGCTGATGGAGGCACTGATTAAGAAAAGACTGGTTAAGCATCTTGAGGGGGAGGGTCTACTGAATGACAATTAGCATGGATTTATGGGTGGTAGGTCATGCCAGACCAACCTGACTGAATTCTTCAACAGAGTAACAGGGATATGCGACCAGGGAGGGGCGGTGGACATGGCCTACCTGGACTTCAGGAAGGTGTTCTACACTGTCCCCCATGGGAGACTCACAGGCAAGGTGAAATGTTTGGGGGTGGGAAGCAAACTCGTAAGCTCACTAATTGAGTGGAACATTGGTTGGTGGGGAGGACTCAGAGGGTCAAAGTTAATGGGGTGTACTCAAAGGAGGAAAGAGTGACAAGTGGGGTTCTACAGGGGTCTGTGTTGGGACCCATACTCTTCCACATATACATAGGGGACATCACAGAGGGTCTGTGTGGGAAGGCATGTCTGTTCATGGACGACATGAAAATCTGTAGTAGCAGAGTCGATACAAAGGAGGGTTGAGGATATGAGGGAGGACTTGGCCAGGTTGGAGGAGTTGTCAGAAAGGTGGCAATTATGGTTCAACTCAAAAAAGTGCAGGATTCTGCACATAGGTCGTAACAACTTGAATGCAAAAAAACAACTTGGGGGAGGAGATTGAGGAGACAGAGTAGGAAAGGGACTTGTAGATTACCATCTCATACAACCTGAAATTCCGGGGTCAGTGTGACAGGGCAGCAGGAAAGGCACTGAGTATGTTGGCATGCATAGGGAGGGATTTCACAAGCAGGAGAAGGGAGGTGATCCTGCCACTGTACAAAACCATGGTCAGACCACACCTGGAATATGGAGTCCAATTCTGTAGGCCATACAGGAAAGGAGACATGAACCAGATGGAAAGGGTCCAGAGAAGAGTGATCAAAATGGTGCGGGGGATGCAAGGAATGCCAAATGAGGAGAGGCTAGGGAGTTGGGCCTGTACCCACTGGAGGAGAGGAGGGAGAGGGGAATATGGTGGAGACGTTCAAATACTTAAAGGGCATAAACAGGGTCGACAGGATATTGAAACTGAATAAGAACAATTCCACGAGGGGACATACACACAAGCTGGAGGGGGGCAAGTTCAAAGGGGACATCAGGGTAGGTTCTTCACCGAAAGGGTGGTACAGCCATGGAATAGGATGCCAGAGTGGGTGGTGGGGGTAGACATAGTGGAGAACTTCAACAGGGCCTGGGACATGCACATGGGACTGGAGGGCAGAGTGCAGGCCGCAAAGGGGTGGAGGAAATCTTCCTAGGGGGAGGGGTTACGGGCAGACTAGATGGACCTAGAGGTCCTTATCTGCCAACAGTCTTCTGTGATGTAACATGCGCATCTCCACATGTCTTTCCCACAGGACAATATGTCATAGCAGAAAAGCCAGTAGGATGGCACAAAGGGATGGGAGTGCTGGAAAGAATCATGGTGAAAGCTGCAGGTTGCCATGCATTACACAGCACTGAGCACCAGAAACTATTCCAAGTTGTTCTGTGGGGTGTGGGTGTGGGTGGGGATTTTGTATCTGCTGTCCACACAGGTGACACATTGAGAAATGCCTCACTTAAGCCATTGCAAATTTACTGTCATTCTTGTGTGGTGTATAAAGGGACATAGCAAAGAAAAAGAAAGCAAAG
This sequence comes from Neoceratodus forsteri, assembly GCA_016271365.2. NCBI lineage: Eukaryota > Metazoa > Chordata > Ceratodontiformes > Ceratodontidae > Neoceratodus > Neoceratodus forsteri. The sequence goes on from CM057455.1 coordinate 501,767,546, forward strand.
TATGCATGCTAATTACCAGGAGGGTGTAAAGAATGTAATGGGACTATCAAAACAGTAATTGTCTTCTAGCTCTTCAAATGATCTAGTTTACACAAAAGCATTTACAATTTTTAAATTTACTTTTTGCTTCATTGAGACTGGCTGTTTTTATATACACCTTGGAAAAGAATCAGTTTAGTACTGTGGGTTCACAGTCAGAAAGCCGTGATCCTTGTATTAGTGCTACAGGATGGATGCTGACTGGAAGAATAAATGTGTCTTCTTGCCCATAAGATTAAGTGCTGCTAATGGGAAAGCATTGCAAGTTCATTGTCTGAATAATCCATGTGCCAACATGGCCATGCTGTAGTTGCCTGAGGTGTCCATGGAAACTGTGTACATCTGCTGTCATCCTAATAGTAACTCAGATGGAAGCTGTTCACATAATGCTTCAATATTAAAGGTTACTGCTCAGATGATTTTTATAAAGGCCTTGATACAAGAGAAGGAGACCATGTGTTTGGCATGTTGCAGCAGTTTTGGGAGACCACGTAGTATGCATCCAGTACGTGGTGGCATCACTGTTGTCCATGTGTATCACTGGATGTCCCATTGGGCTAATTAGTGACTTTCCACTGAAGGTGCAAAACTCAGAGGTGCATCCAATATATTGAATTTGATGTTTCATTGATGGATTGCCAGTCCCACTTTGGCACTATTCATGGTATGCGCCAATATGTATGCCAATGGTGGTTACATATGGTTACCAACGTTACGTTGAGTGCAGAAAGTAAGCACTGCATGACAAATTCATTGTGCATCTTCCTGTGCAGCTCCCATAACACATTCCACTGTGGTTGGTGTGAACAGCTGCGACAAATCGGTGTGGTCATCTGGCATCCAATCTGCCTGAAATAATTCCCCATGTTGCTCACATAAGTTGTGTATTATGCAGCAGGTGAAAACTACCAATGGAACATATCTAAGATTGGTGTCCATGTGTTTCAGCAAGCATCACCATCTTCCTTTTAATCTCCCAAAAGCATTCTCTACTACCATGTGAGCACTGGATAGACAGTAAATGAATGCTTTCTCCTGGTCAGACAGGTGTCCCATGTCGGGGAATGGTTTCAGTAGCCACAACATCAATGGGTAGACAGGATCTCCAAGGAGGTGTATTGAGACATCAGCATTTGAAATTTTCTGTGTCAATTTTGGGAACAGCGATCTCTGTGTGGCCATTGCATACAATGGGCTGTTTGCCAAGATATGTACATCATGCACCTTGCCTGGCCAACCAATGCATACATCCCAGAAGCAGTACTGGTGATCAATAACCACCTGCATCACTATAGAGTGCCAACCTCTTTGATTATAATAATCACAGTGGTCCACGGAAGGTGCCAGATTTGGAATATGTGTTCCGTCTATGGCACCCGCCATTTGAGGGAAACCAAAACATTCTTCAAATCCGTCAAGAATAGCTTGTAGACATGCTCCTGATGGGTGGGATACAACTCTATACAATGTTTAAGTGATGCTTTACAGATATCATGCACAACCAAGAAAACTGCTGAGTGGGACACACCAAACAAGTGCCCAAGCATGTGGTAATCATTATTGGTAGCCAGGTGCCAGAGGGCAATAGCAAGTCGGACATCAGTGGGTATGGCTTGGTGCATGTTGGTGTTTCTGCATCTGATCAGTAGATCAATCTTTCATACAATAAAATAAAATGTTGTTTTGCTCATTCTAAAATGTGCAATCCAGTCCCAGTCCTCGAACGTGATTGTCACCATGTTCCAGAAGACTGATTCATGAATTCGACACCACATATTTCTTTGTGGGGATGGGGTGCTTGTCCCAAGAATCATCATTATGTGCCACATCATATTTCTTCATCATCAAAGATACCGTTGTAAGGGCTCCATGTGGACAGCCATCATATTGTTCCACCTACGAGCTCAGTTGTTGCATAGCATTACAAGCATTGCGCCTTGTTCCAAATCCATGGTCTGGTAGCCTTTAAATGGAGAGTGAAAGAAAAGACATAACATCACTAATGAAGCATGCTAGAAAATATTCCTAGGAACAAAATTGCGTGCCCATTTTGTGTTCCATGGCTGTTACCTCACTGAAATCTTGGCATATCAATAAAAATAATGGCACAGTAGCGAGCACATGAAATCCCTAAGCCACAATGCAAACAGACACACGCATGCTCACACTCTGCCCAGTACCTGTTATTTAGATGTGCTTTAGGTTATGTGGGTTTGCTGCCATGCTTAAATCCATCCACAATAACACCACGAAATACAACTCACAGAGCACATCTATCTGTCCCGTATTGGCTGACATTGCCGAATCACATCAGATATTCAGAAACAGTTCATGATTGTAGGCAGGCAGGAAATGCCCACCTTCCTATGGTGTCATAGTGTTAGCTGGGCCACAATGTGAGAAATTTGTTTAGCTAGGCATATTTGAATTGGCTTGTTACTATGGATGATGCTTCCAAGTATTGTTCTGTTGGCACAGGGCACCAAAAATAAAAAATAAATACTCAGTTCTTCTTTTAGTGTTCTGGGGGTAGTAATCATGGGACCAAGGAACAACTTGGCACAGTGTAGGAAGGCAGCAGCAATGTCCAACAAAATGCTGGATTGCATAGCTAGGGGAATAACGTCCAGGAGGGGGGAGGAGGTGATTCTGCCACTGTATAGATCAATGGTTAGACCTCATCTCGAATACTGCATGCAGTTCTGGCATCCGTACCTGAAAAGGGACATTAGATTACTGGAAGGGGTGCAGTGCAGAGCAACTAACTGCTCCAGGGGCTGGGGGACCTACTGTTTGAAAGTAGGCTAAAGGAGTTGGACATGTACTCTATGGAGGAGAGGAGGGACAGAAGGGTTATGATCAAGACATTTAAGAAAATGCAAGTGATAAACAAGACGGGTACAGAAGGGCTATTCAGGGCAAGGGTGGGAAGGGACACTCGAGGACATGACATGAGATTGGAGGGGGGAAGGTTTAGGAGGGAAATGAGGAGACACTTTTTAATGGAGAGGGTGGTGGCAGGGTGGAACACTTTACCAGCAGAGGTAGCAGCCTGTGAACCAGCAGGCTGCTTCAAAAGGGGCAGGGACAGGGCAAGGAGGAGGATAAAGGAAGGGGCGATGAGGAGGAAGGGGCAACTGTGGAGTAGGGCTGCTAGCTGCATAATTGAGTGGACTCGATAGACCTAATTGCCTTTTTCTGCTGGAAAATTTCTTAGGTTCATATGAACAACAAGTAAGTGAGCCCCTGCCTCCCCTCCATGGAGTAGATGTCAACATAAACTTATAGTACCAGCCTGGATTGGCAACATCCAAATTTGATTGCAAAAGTAGTGGTAGTCTCTTGGTATTCACTTCAGGGCCCCCGCTGTACAGTCACCCAGCCACTAACATCGAGGTATGCCAGCCATCAGCCATGTCCCAACTGTAAACTCCATGTGTCTCAGATGACTTCCTCTACAAAAGGTGCAGCACATGAAAATTGGCTTAGGATTTGGGAGCAAGTCAATGCGCAAGTAACTTGTGGGGAGCCGGCTACATGAAAAAGACATAATTCTACATTTGCCAAGGTAATGCAATATCAGCCGCTCACCTGTACTCACTCACAAAGTAGAAATTGAATTACAAATGAGGGGTGTGGCTGGATATGGCATTGATTAACAAAAAACTACAAGTCAGTGAGCACCCTCACCCGCAGCCACCCACCTCAAAAGGATTACTTGTCACAGTCAATATATTTTACTAGCAAGTATTGCAAAAATAAATTGTTTGCTTGAAAAAAGAGTGGGTGTCTCATGGGGCCCTGCAGTGAAGTCACCCGGCTACCAACATTGAGGTGGACCACCAAGCAGCTGGATCCCTACTGTACATTGCATCCGCATCAAATGGATGCCTTTATATAGCCCTCATGGCGTCAGCCTAACATTGATTACATGAAGGTGTGGTCCACAGAAAATGTTTTTGGTAAGTGGTCGGGAGCACATGAAATGAGAAAGCCATACAGCTCCCTCTACAAAGGTAATCCAATATTAGCTGCTCACCCTTGCACATGAACAAGAGTGAGCAGCTACCACTGGATTATGTTCATACCACACTCCCCTTAGATGCTGGTATGTGATAGTAAATAATGGCTTATAATGGCGTTGTGCATAGAGACCAATCCTGGTTGGTCCAACTTGAAAGACACCTTCGCTGTAACAGTTCTACGCACCACCGTGGGCAATGTCAGTCACCTTGAAAACAGCGGTGTCTTTAATGTGCCTTTCCTGACTGTGTTGAACTTTACAGAAAGCATCGACTGTAACCAACACTTACGAAGCTGTGCCCCCCCTCTCCAATACTGCACAGCACAAAACTATTCTAAACTTCAACAATAATCTGGTCAGCCCTATTATTTAGCTGTTGATTTTTCCTTTTCACTGGGGACAATGCAGGATTTCAGTGCTGTGTCGTCCATATGGGATGTAGGGCATGAAATGGTGTACTATGCATCGAAAAACTCATCAGTGGCCTAACAAGCATGGGACACTGCTTGCGCCATGGCTGACAGTGTTTGGTTTCCCTTCAGCAAGGTGATCACAGCAACTATGTCCCACAAAGGGGATAGCAAAATGGTTGTTGTTGAGTGAACAGACATCCCAGGCCACACCACATACATACAACTTTATACCAATGCCCATTCACATCCAGGGCATCATTGCAGGTTGATCAGCACACCATCTGAAGAGAGGTTGCAGAGGTAACATTAGGCTACATGTTAATCTGGCCTCAGTGCCACAGGTACCATGAAGAGGTAGCAGTGGACTGCATGTGAATCTGCTCTCAGTACCTCATGTTCTAATGGGGGACATTAATATAGTACTTTGCCAGTAGCCTCTGTGTCTGTATACTGGTGCCCTAAAGGGAGTGTGGCAAGCATTGGTCAGGCACAACAGTCGCACAGCTGTCGCCGGTTCTACACCTCAGCTACTGGGAACACAACATGAGCAGGGGAGAGACAGAAAAACAAACAAATTCCCCCTGATGATCCCTGAGGTGATTTCCACTGCAACTGCAGCAGAGACCAAACAAGGCATACACCTTACATTTGGTTCCAGCTGGAGACCAGTGGCCAACATCTGTGCCTATATGCAGGTGCCCTATGGTACCCTGAAGAAAGTGCAGCAAGCATGGGTCTGGGATGATATGTGCGCAGCTCTTGGTGCTTCTGCACCTCAGCTACCATTCAAACAGCACTGTAAGGGAAGGGAAGAGGGGGTGGGGTGGGGGACAGCATAATAAACTAATTCCATAATACTGATCCCTGAGGTGATTTCCGCAGCAACTGCAGTACTAACCAAATGATGCAAACTCCTTTCATCTGGTTCCAGCTGGAGCCAAGTGATTAACCTCTGTGCCTGTACGCCGAAGCCCTGATGTGCCCGGAAGAGAGTGAAGGAAGCATAGGTCAGGACCAACAGTGGCACAGCTGCTGCTGCCTCTGCCCCTCAGCTATCACACAGAGAACATACGAAGGGTGGGGGGGGTAAAACCAGAACAGCATACAAGTCCATACTGCTCATCCCTGAGTGAATTGCCCCATGCACCTGCAGCAGGGATCAAAGCTGTCTTTGCCCCTCATGTACCACACAGAGAACATGTGAAGGGTGGGGGGAACAGGAAAAAAACAGCATAGAAGTCCATTCCACTGATTCATGTGTGAATTGTCCCAGCACCTGCAGCAGAGACAAAATCTCTTCCCAGTAAATAACCTCTGTGCCAGCATGATGGTGCCTGGAGGTGCCCTGAAGAGAGTGCAGGGTGCAATGTGCATGTATGTTGGTGCCTTGAAGACAGTGCATCAAGCATGGGTGGAGGACAACAGTTGAACAGCTGCTTCTGCATCTCAGGTACTTGTCCAACAGCATAGAGGGTGGGGGCAGAACAGACAACAAATCTCCGACTGCTGATCCCTTAGTGAAATGCACCTGCAGCAGAGACAGGTAAATGCATCTGGTGCCTGCTGGAGCACAGAGCATAACATATGTGCCTGTATGCTGGTGCTCCAAATAGCCTGCATGTATGCCGGTGCCCTGCAGAAAGTGCAGCAAGCATGGGACTTATTGCCATGAGTGGGATAGACCAGCGACTGCAGCACAGACAGAAACAGCCAAATGACTTGAAGAGCATGCATCAAGCATGGCACTGCACTGGACACAGAACATGGGAAGCGGGGGCAGAAACAACCATATAGGACAAGCAGCAGCAAGATCAGCTGGGTCGCTCGCATGCATGTAGCACCAATAGGGAGTTGACAATTGTATCCGGAACCTTTACTGACCTTTTAAAAATCACCAGAGGGCTCTGCACAGAACAGCAACAGACCACATGCAACCACAAACAGTAATGCCAGCTGTCACAAAGCACTTCCAGGTTCCGGTGTGGGGGATTATGGGAGAGCGTAAGGCAGCTTGGGAACATGGATGGAGCATCATGGGAGTGTACACCTTGCATCACAATACACTTCGGTCTCAGTCCACACAGTGGGTTAAACAGTGTAATACGTTGCACGATCCGAACATGGAAGCGACTGTGGAAGTGCATCACTGATCGCTTTACAATGATGGGGTAAGTGTCCACACATTGGGTCCTGAGATGACGCAACTCGACCGTACAACTTACACCAGCGCAAAGGCTGCCGTGTAAACATGGCTAAAGCCCAACTTGGACCAGAATTGGTTTGTGTGAGTTGATTTAAACAGGTGAGCCCAATTACCTGTAACAGATTGACAAACTATAATGAAAGTTTGTGTTGAGAGCTCAAGATAAAAAGTTTTTTGAATTCATCAGTGTTTAATGTGTGTATATACCAGAAAATATGAAGAGTGGATTTAAGCTGATAATAAAGCTGTTGTACTAGAATTAGCAATAGTTACATAGTTGGAAGTAAAAGGCTAATAGGCAATGTGCAGTGAGGCTCAGTGCTCATTTGCAATGGGCGGTTCAGGCCACTAGGAGTCAGTATGAGATACATTTTGCTTGTGTGGTTAATTTGTATTTTGATTTAAACTTACAAATTGTATATATATATATATATATACAGTATATATTTAGGAAACTGCTTTATGCAGATTCCATTACCAGATGAATATACAGCTTTCTTTTCAAGAAAACGTTTCTACCATCAAGCACTAATGTGGTAAATTCATTTATTCAAGACATTAATTCTTCATATAACTGCATTTTAAAAATGAGCATACTAAGTGAAATGGCTATATGTTTGTTTATATGTCAAAGAAAATAATTCAAAGGCCCTTTGAGAAAGCTTCAATAACAAAGTGAAACATCAGGGCGAATTTCAAATAATAAAAGAAACATTTTTGGAACTGAAACACGGTTTATTCTTACATTTTTTGACAAAAATAACTTCATTCCAGACTCTACCTCTCAGCCTAATTCTTGTACCCTTGGACCGTAATACATGAAGTAACATCCATGTCCCATGGACCTACTCCTGCAAATGACTTTAGGCTTCTGGCCTAGTAACAGTCCAAAATAACAATATCTCTCAGTCCAACCAACACGGGGTCCATCCAGCAATAAGATCCAAGCAGATCTGAAGTGAACCTGGCCAAATTTGCCTATATGTTTTCAGGTTGCATGACATCATCGCCAGACTCTGATTGGTTCTTGTAGGTGACATATGGGTGACATTTATTACCACCCTAAGGACTTCCCACTGGCTTCAGGTCCACTAGTTGACATTATTTTTCTTTTATACCTTCTTTATGCAAAATAATATAACTCTTAAACCAACATTTTGAATTTATCTCATTGAATGGAGCCTTTTAACACATTTCCCATGTTTCTAGGATCAGTATTACCCGAATTAGGCTAATAAGGGCTATAACTTAAAATTCTTTGCAAAATTTTTTTAAAACAAAGTGATAGTCTTGTTCCAAATATTCTAGGCTTCACAATAATATAAGATTTGTTCATAAATTATTTCCAAGAATGTCTTTAAAGCATTAGATTCTTTTATAAGCTCATGGCTTCTTTGTTTGTGCTCAAGGAAGTGAGACCTCATGCAGCTTGGAGCTAATTGAGAAACCCCTTAACACGAAGCGACTACATTCTGCTTTTAGGTACTTAATCAAAAGTTACATTCTTAAAAATGATCTGCAGCTTATTCAGTAGGTAGGGAATGGGTAGACTAAGTGGGCCAAGTGGTCCTTATCTGCCGTCAGAGTCTATGTAGTAGTAGTAGTAAGTAGTAACATTTATTTTTATACAGGAAACAAATCTTTAAGCCAAAGGCCCAGTTTACAAGAAAGTCCTGTTTGCAACATGTTACTTGTACATACATCCAATAACTTTTAAAGAAAAAAATGAAATAAAATAAAAAACAAGAATAAAAAACATTAACAGTACGTTTACAATCAATCATTACTTTACTCCCTTACTACCACTCAAACATCCTATTGTTTCATTCATTCAAACTTACATTAGACATTTAACATTCAACATAACTCAATACTATCAAATTCCGATAAAATCTAACTATACGTAAAACATACAACTATAAAAGTAGCAAAAAACATGCACTTACACATACATAACAATACTCAGACAATCAATCATTGTATTTCCTATATCACCTCTTAATAATTATTCCTTCATTTAAATATGCATAGAAACATGAACATCTAACATGACTTAATACTGTCTATTCCCATAAAAACTGGCTATACACCGAGAACAATCTTACAGAGTGAGGTAGGTTGTTCCAATATTTAGCAGCTTGGTGGCATAGAGTCTTTTTGCCATATCTATTTTTATTAGCAAAGGCAATATATTTATTTGACAATTTCTTTTTGGTCTTGATTTTACTACTACTACTACTACTACTACTTATTAAGTGTCTCAATTTGGTCTTAATGGGACTTCATGAAACTTCACAATTGATAAAAGTCCTTGCTTCCATTGTAGAGAAGGTACTTTTCAAAAGAGGTATTTGTCCATGCCAGCCTTAGGTTAGCAGAGAGTCCAGATGTCATACATCACCTGTTAAGTTCATTGCAACCACTCACTCTGGGCACAGCTCTCAGGAGTGAAGCTTCTTCCTTATCTCCTGGTTGCTAGAATATTATAACCTTTGACCCTTCAAGAATACAGGCAGGCCTCCTTGCTCTGGACTAACACTGCAGAGTCCTTCTAATATCATTGCCTAAATTCAATACACCATCCCTTTTCCAATGCTCACTTAAGCAGCTTGTTTTTTCTTCTTGAAGTCCATGTAAACAAGGATGATGACCAGATGATTATAGTATTGCCTCCCTTAACCTTAATCTTATTAAGTAAGCCCTTATAAGGAATATTAAATAGTAATTAATAATAATATGGTAATACCATTATAATAATAACATATTTTTAATAACAGTTTTGTTCCTATAGGTGTTGCTTCTATATAGTTTGCTGGTAAGACCCCACCTACAGTATTGTGTCCAGTTCTAGAGACCACATCTCCAGAAGGACATAGACACAGTGGAGGTGGTTCAGAGAAGGGCAACTAAATGGTGCAGGCCCTATGAGGAGAGACTAAAGGACCTCAATATATACACCCTGAAACAGAAAAGGGAGAGGGAGATATGATGGAGATCTTAAAATACCTCATGAGGGTAAATGAGGTACTGGAGGGGAGTATTTTTCCGAAGAAAAGGTGCTCAGGAACAAGGTACATGCTATGAAGCTGGAGAGGGTAGATTCAGGAGAGATGTGAGGAAGTACTCCTTCGCAGAAAGAGTGGTGGATTCCTGCAACAGCCTTCAAGCAGAGGTGATGAGGGCAAAAACAGTGGTGGGGTTCAAGAATCCATGGGATATTTTCTATTTCCTCCATCTATAGAGCTAGAATGCATGTGATAAGCACAAAGGAATCATAATGGAAAAGAAGGGGTAAGAGAGATAGAGTTGCAGATCTGGCACAGTCTGATACAGTAGTATAGGTAGGGGAGAAATGGGCAGACTGAATGGGCCAAGTTATTTATTTATTTCATTTATTTACTTATTTACTTACTTACTTTGTTGACTGGGTAAGTACACTAAGCCATGACCCCTTTTCAGAAATGACCCAGAGCCACATACAGGTGGCTAAGGTGGTACAACAATATACAATACAATATATATCACACACAATATATATATAACATACAACATTAAACACATTCACACTTGGCTTGTTACAACAAATATGATTTTAGCTGAATTTTAAACTTTAAATGGCTGCTTTCATTAAGGCAAGATGGAGGTAGTGTAGTCCAAAATATAGGTGCTTGTACAGAAAAGGCACACGCCACCATAGAAGTTAGGAACTTTGGAATTTGTAAATGTGGGTTACAAGAAGATCTTAACACTTTACTTTCTTCCCTGATCTCAATTCGACTAAATAAGGTAGACAGATGTTTTGTTCTTATTACGTTATCAACTGAACAGCCAAGATTGTACTGGAAGTTTGACTTAGGGGATAACCAACCAGTTTCCTTATACAAAGAGAATAATGGATAGTTCAGAGTGGATTACCGGCCGGTAATACCATCAAGAGGTTCCTACATGTCCTGAACCTTGAGATGGTATTCTGACAGGTAACACTCTAAACTATCCATTATTTTTTTTTAATATATGGATCCAAGTTTTTTTGTGCCACTCAGTCTTTCTCTCTCACCCGCTCGCACGCACAGGAGACTGCCTCACTCCGTCTCTTTCTGTTCGCTCACACAGACACTGGGCAGTAAAAACATGTTTTTTAGGGTTACCTTTTTTCTTTTTGCTGGGGGGAGTGCATGATCAGCCAGATAAGTCCTTCTAAATATAAAAACAAGTGGCAGGTGCCATGGACATTATGCACTCTCACTAAGCGAGAGATGACTGCCATGTTGTGAAAACCATTTTGCCCACCCACAGACAGAGAGCGGCCAATGAGTAGCTGCATTGTGAGCATCAATAGTTGATTGACATTAAAGGTGAACGATAGTATTATCACTCTCGAAGTGTGGTATTATCACTTTGGGAGTGATAGTATTACCAAAAAAAATTTGTATGCTTTAGGATACTATTAATTTCACAATCCATATATTAAATAGAGAATAATGTTGGGGAGGTGGTTATTATGAAATTTACACACACCGGTGTGGGATGCCCCTAAACCCGAGGCCCGGTTTTAGGCATCCCACACTGAGGGTGTGTGTAAAATTCTCATGAATTACCACCTGTCCATTACTTTATTTTTTATAATTACTGGGCACAATTTTTTTCATCAGTACCTATTCAGTTTGCAAAGAAATGAGTAAGAAATGAGTAAGGCAGTTCTGCTATAATGAACAATTTATTAACACGTCTTTTTACGTTTTGAAAAGAAACTTGAACAGTTGCATTATAACATTTGTTAATATCTTTAAATTTTTAACTTAGAGTGCGATAATGCAATAACATTCATTTTAAATGGAACGTTGAAAAGTGTTAGCGATATAAAAATGCTTCAAACTTTTAAATGAGTGGTTCAAACTGTTAACTGTTGATGTGGTCTGGCTCGAAGAAGTGTTGGTGCTGATTTTCATGTGCTGATGTGTAGATCTGCGTGTCGTGTTACCTGAGAAGAGAAGAGGAAAGCGTTCAGAACAAGGTTGGATTTGACAGGACAACCGGAGCTGCGACAGCATAAGTGACTCAGTTGTTTCCTTCGCTGTGCGGCTTTTTGTGTCTCGCGCTGCTCTAGAGAACAGTGGCACGTGTTTGCCGTTATATCTGGCTGAGGTGGTTATAACGGCAAATTATAACTCGCTTTTTGTATTGAAAAAAATTGTGCCCAGTAATTATAGTACAATAAACAATGATGAGTGTAGTATGGCTTAAGTGTAGCAAATTGACAGACAGCAATAAATGTTCTAGTTATTATGTTTAGATCAGTGCCTAACAACCTTGTGAACAGAAAAGAGTTGTGGTATAAAGCAGGCATTAATACATTTTTAGAAATTACTGCTCTGGCCTCCTTAGTTAGATAATCTTTCAGTCTATACAAGGCACCTACTTTCTGGTTTACAAGCTTACTTGTGCTTTTAATTTGAGCAGAAAATGTTAAATTTGAGTCTAGTAAGACTCCCATATACTTAAATTCAGTTACCTGCTGCACCATCATTCCAGTCAAATCAGATATTTGTAGTTTTTGACAATTGGATAATTTAGGTTTAGATTCAAATATTATACACTTTGTCTTCTTAGTATTTAACAACTGTCTGTGCTGCTGCAGCCAAGTATTTAGAGCAGTGAAATCTGTATTCAAAGAAGAGTTACCAGCATCCACTGATGGGGCACTAGTAAAAAGAATAATGTCGTCAGCATACAACATTTCTGAATATGTGGGAATGCTAGCGATAGGGTTGATGTATATTGAAAATAAGAGGGGTCCAAAAATTGACACCTGAGGGTCTCTGTGCTCCAAAATATGGGTATTAGAGTATGAACCACCATAGTTGACCCTCAAAGAATAGTCTGTAAGATAACTTTGAAACCACTCACAAGGTAATTCAGCCAGGCCAATGGCCTTCAGCCTCCAGAGCAGCATGACATAATCTACTAAATCATAGGCCCTTGATAAATCTACAAAAACCGCACCAGTTAATTTACCCTAATCCATAGATCTTAAGGTGTGATCTGTGAAACATGCCAAGGCTGAACCTGTACTAAAAGATTTCCAGAAGCTATGCTGTTCCCGAGAATGAAGCTCACCAGCCTCCAAGTATTTGACAAGCTGTTCATCAATTAGTTTTTCTAAAATTTTACTCAAAGGGGACAAAACAGATGCTGGACAATAATAATCTGGATCCTGTAGTGAACCTGTTTTATGGATTGGTTTGATTACTGTTTGTTTCCAAATGTGGGGAAATTCTCCTATAACTATAGAAATAATAAATATGGTTGTCAAAGATTGATAATGGATATTTATTTATTTATTTATTCATTTATTCAATTTTGGTAACCGGGTAGGCCCATTGAGCCCCGAAGGTCCCTTTTTCAGGGGCAACACGGATTTAGTTACTGCGGTATATAGGTACAGTGTTTGATTACTGAGGTGTTTTAGTATAGCATTTAGTTACAGAGGAGTACAGGTACAGCAAAGAAACAAATTCAGAGCAAATTCAAGAGGTGTAATTGGTACAACATTTAGTTATGGAGGAGTACAGGTACAACAAAGAAACAAGTTCATGCAAAATCTGGGCTCCAGTCCATCCAAACCAGAACTTTTAGTAATGGACAGCTGTCAAAAGCTTAAGAATTATTTTTTTTTGCGAAAGTAAAAAGGTATGATGGAGCAACTAGTTGTATCTGAAGCTTCTTTGTTAAGCGGTACATGAATTACTGTTTCTACTGTATATTTCGAGAGGTCAGTGAATTTATGTATACATAGACCACTAATGTTTTTGGTCCTTATGTGCTACCAAACCCTGTTTCTATGTGTGGAACAGATAGTCCCATTTGACCCTGTTGAATGCTTTTTCTGCCTCTAAATACAAGAGGGCCACTGGGGTGTTCTGCTGGGATACCTGCCACATGAGATTCACAAGCATTCTCATATTATCTGAGCATTTTCAAGCTGGGACAAAGCCCATTTGGTCTCTGTCTACTAATGTTGGGAGGACCTTCTGCATTCAGGTAGCCATTGTTTTAACAAAGAAATTACAGTTGGTGCATATAAGGGAGATGGGTCGATAGCTTCCATAGACCAAAGGTTACTTCCCAGATTTAAGGAGGAGATATATGGTAGCTGTCCCCATTTACTGTGTTAGGATCCTTCTCATGCAGGCCTCATCCAGGGTGCCATTCAGTGGCTCTAGGAGCTGGTTTTTGAAGGAGCATAGAAATTTTGCCAGGAGGCCATTTCTGCCAGGTGCCTTTCCAGTCAGCACTGACACACACAGTGCCCCCTCTAGTTCTTTAATTGTGAATGGTGCCTCTTGGTCCCATCTGGCCTGAGCAGAGAGTTAGGGTAGTTGTAGTGGAGCAGTGAAAGCCTCCAACTCTGCCTGTAAGGGATGTGGTTCCTTGGAGTATAGGGCTTTGTAGAACTGGTGCAAGAAATCCTCATTGATCTCTGGCAAATAGTTTTAAGGAATCCAGAGTGACTTCTAATGCCTGTGAATCAGGATTTCTCATGATGTTTCTACAGTTGATATACCAGAAGCCTGTCAGGTTTTTCCAAGCCTCCAAGCAGGATTGTCTGAGCTGGAAGAGAGTGTACTCTGCTTTGTCATGTAAATGCAGATTAATCTCTAACTGAGTACCAGTAATTTCAGCCAAGAGAGAGGGCATGCAGTCTTGGGCCTTACTATCTCTTCTCTAACTCTTAAAGTTTTTGCAGCTGCTCTTCCAGGTCCTTTATTCATGTTTTTTATTAGACACAAGATGTAGCTAGTGCGCTGGCACCTAATATATGCCTTCAAAGTGTCCCACTGGATGCCACTACAGTGCCTCTGTGAGGTTAGTGGTCTAGAATATTTCTGTATCAGCTGCCATAGAGGCTTTAAAGGCCTCATCTTTGAACAGCAAGGCATTTAGCTGCCACTAATTGTGAGGTAAATTGACAGAGTCATGGGCAGCTAGGAGAAGGAGACCGGGGCATGATTGGACACATGTCCAGTGCATCTGACATCCATTGATTTGGCACACGCCTCAGATCAATTCTAGAGTATGTATGGTGTGATGGGGAAAAAAGAGTAGACCTGTCCCTTCAGATGCACCAGTGCCAGCCCTAAGTCCTTGCTCAGTGGGTCCAAGGCCCTAGCTGCTCCTGATGAGGCCATGGTCACGGCCCTTGATCTATCAAGGAATCGATCCAGGACCGCATTGCATCCCCACCCAGAATTATGTGGCCTCTCTGGTGTTCAGCCAGCATTTGTGCCAAGTCTGTGAAGAAGCTGACATCTGATGAGCTTGGGGATTACTCATTACACAAGGCTAGGTCTTGGTCCTAGAGTAAGCCCAGGACCAGAACCTATCTTCTAGTCCTAACTGTCACTGTTTTATGATGTGTGAATGGATGTTCTTAGTGATTGATGGATTAATTTATTG
Organism: Neoceratodus forsteri; assembly: GCA_016271365.2. NCBI lineage: Eukaryota > Metazoa > Chordata > Ceratodontiformes > Ceratodontidae > Neoceratodus > Neoceratodus forsteri. The sequence goes on from CM057455.1 coordinate 501,782,682, forward strand.
ATTGACTGATTGATTCATTTTACAGGGTAAGTGCACTAGACAAAAGCACTGCCTATTTTCAGGCACGACCCAGAAGAGTTACAGACAAAAGAACAGCAATTACAGGTGAAACAGCAAATACAAAACATTAACAATGTTTTGACATAATACCAGATTACCATAAAACAATGCTCAGTGCAAAGCAAATTCAGAAGACAATTATAATAAGTGCATAATTGACACATAGAAGAGAAATAAAACCATGACAAGTATGGCCAAATCTTCGCTCTTAGATGTGTAGGAATGACCAAGCACCTGGGAAAACCAACCCATTCTCAGTTAACAAGTTTCAGGCTTCATGAGGTGAATCTCTTGCAGGAAGCGATCCCGCCTCCTCTTTAGGTGATCCAAAATATTCCTTCTTTTCACAGGTAATTGTATTCCCTTCACATTCCAGGAAACCCATTTAACTGCTGCCCTAGCCGTTATGGACATAGAACAGGAGCAGAGGGGTTTGCTTACACATAATGGCTTTCCATTCTCTCAGAGTTCATCCAGTCAGAAAAGTGCACTTAGAACTGAGCTTGCCTCTAATAACATATGAATGCTGGGGTGGGTGACTGAAACTAGGCAGGGGAAGAGTATGGCCAACAAGTATATCAATGGATGACTGTGGGCATCTCCCTCCACCCTGAATCAGTGGATCAACCAGTGAAGAAACTCTGTAAACAGTTAAAACAAATAAACCAGATAGTGCCAGCAACCTACTTGCCACTGGTAGTGCAGCTATGAATCAATATGTTAACAACAAATAAAGAGTTGTCCAGGTGACTAGATAAGCATGAGTGTCATTCCTGCTCATTTACGTGATTGGAAGCATGAGCCACACAGAGGCTGGAACCTCTGAATTGCTTGGTCCCCGTCACATTGGCATGTGTAGAGTGATGGCACAGCTGTTGTTTTTGTATTGTTTTATTCCACCTGGTGCTTTTGTAAGCACCAGCCTGCCCCTAAAGTTTCATTGTGCCTGACGGGGATAGCTGAGGAGATCAAAACCTGCCTTTCCAACTATGGCTCTGCCAGCAGTTGGGAATGTGGACCTAAAGTAACGTAGAAACCTAATTTTTGGTATGAGATTTGTTGGGAGTAGGCTGATTCTAATACTGCAATGTAATACTTTTGACTGGACTCCCTCTTTAAGCTCCTTTAGTCTTTCTTCATATGTCTTCTGATGCAGACCCTGCACCATTTTGGTTGCCCTCCTCTGGACATCCTCCACCCTGTCTATGTCTTTGCAGAGATGGGACATCCAGAACTGTACACAGTACTCCAGATGTGGTCTTACCAACTGCCTGTGCAGAGGGCCAACAACTTATTCTTTTCTACTGGCTATGCCTCTCCCTATGCATCCCAGTATCTCCCCAGCACTCCTTACTGCCTTTTTACATTGCTGGCCCACCTTTAGGTCATCTGATATGACTACCCCCAGGTCCCTTTCCATTTTTGTTGTTGTTGTCAGTATCTCGCCCCTCATTGCGTACTCTTGCCCTGGGTTTTTGTTTACCAGGTGCATTACTTTGCACTTCTTTGCGTTGAATCTAAGCTGCCATACATTTGACCAGTCCTCCAGCCTTGCCAAGTACCTTTTCATCCTTTTCACCTCACCTTGATATCAGTCCTGTTGCAGATCTTTGTGTCATCTGCAAAGAGACATACCTTCCCCTCCAGTCCCTCTGCAATGTCACTTATAAAAACATTAAAAAGGACTGGTCCAAGTACTGAACCCTGAGGTACTCCACTAGTAACCCTCCTTTCTGCACTGTGGACTCCATTTACTATTATCCGCTGTGCCCTGTTGTCCAGCCGCCAGTGTTTTACCCAGGCTGCCACTATGGGACCCACTCCCAGGTTGGCTTATTTGTTTATTAATCTTTTGTGTGGGACTGTGTCAAATGCCTTGTTAAAGTCTAGATAGACCATGTCCACAGCCTGGTCTACTACTTTGGTCACCCAGTCAAAGAAATCAATTAGATTTTTGACATGGCCTTCCTGCTGTGAATCCATGCTGCCTTGGGTCCTGTGCCCCACTGGCCTCTAGGTACTCAACAATTCTTTCCTTCAGAAGTGATTCCATCATTTTCCCTACCAGTGAGGTCAAACTGACAGGTCTGTAGTTTCCTGCCTCTGTCTTGCTCCCACTTTTGTGAAGGGGAATCACATGCACCCTTCTCCAGTCCTCAGGTACCACAGCATCCTCCCATGATTTATTAAAAAGGGTAGTCAGTGGTGTTACTAGTTCTTCCCTTAGTTCTTTTAGAATTCTGGGGTGAATCTCATCAGGCCCCATTGCTTTATCCACCTTCAGTTTTAAGAGTTCTTTCAGAACCCTTTCTTCTGTGAAAGGACTAATATCAACCCCCCCCCGTCCAGAGTGCTTCTATTGACTGGATTAGGTCTCCCCACCCTGCTTTTCCATTGTGAATACTGAGCAGAAATATTCGTTCAGTATCCCTGCTTTTTAACTGTCACTCTCTGCACAACAACCTTCCTCTTTATTTAGCCTCAGTACCCCTGCCTTTGTCTTTCTTTGCTCCCTAATGTACCTATGAAAGGTTTTATCTCCCTTCTTAACTGAGTTGGCTATCTTTTCCTCAGTTTGGGCCTTTGCTGTTCTGACGACCTTCCCCACTTCCTTCTGTTTTAACTGGTACAGTTCTCTGTCCTGCTCCTTCTGTGTTTTCTTATACTTCCTGAATGCTATCTTTTTCTCTCCTACTTTCTCTGCCACTTCTTTTGAGAACCATAGTGTTTTTTCTTTCATTTTGATTTGTATATTTGCTTCACAGAAAGGCTTGTTGCCTCTGCAATGGCAGTTTTGATGTTTCCCCATTGTTGCTCCACCCCACCTTCTTGCCTGTTTGCTAGTGCTTTTCTGAGGCACTCTCCCATTTTGACAAAATCAGCCCTCCTGAAGTCTAGTACCTTCACTTTTGTGTGGCTTGACTCTACAGCTAAGTTTATCGTGAACCACACTGTTTGATGGTCACTTGTTCCCTGATGGCTACCCACTTCAAGATCAGAGATCCTCTCCTTCCCCATTTGAGAGTACCTGGTCTAAGACTGCTCCTTCCCGAGTGGGTTCCAAAACTAGCTGTCTGAGGTAAGCCCCCTGTAGGGTATTGAAAATGGTCCTGCTCTGGGTTGTGGCTGCAGCAAAGGTGCTCCAGTTAACATCTGGCATATTCGGGTCCCCCATCAGCAATATCTCACCTTTCTCTACCATCCGAAGGATGCCTTCTATCATTTCCTTGTCCATTTCCTCCCCGAGACGTGGGTATATATACAACCCCTGTGCAGATTGTGGAGCCATTTCCAGTCTTCAGGGTGACCCACAGTGCCTCCTCGCCTCCCTGTTTACCCTTTAGTTCTGTTACTTTGATCCCTTCCCTTACATAGACAGCAACTCCTCCTCCTCTTCTTCCCTCCCTGTCCCTCCTGTAGATTGTGTACCCTGGTATGTTGACATCCCAGTTATGATTCTCTGTGTACCATGTTTCTGTGACTGCCACAATATCCAGGCATCCCTCTTCCATCAAGGCCACCATTTCAGGGAGCTTTTTACCTAGACTACAGGCATTGGTACTCATTACCCCCCTTTTTTTTCTGGCTTTATTTCTTCTTGCCCCATCCCTGTCCTTACTGCCTTTGTCTTTTTCTCCACTTACCACTGCTCTTATCCCTATTGACTGCTCTGTTTTGGTGTTTACCTCACTAACTACCCTGATTTTGTGGGGGCTAGGATTTTCCTTCTCCTTTTCAGTGCCTCCCCTCTTGGCTAATTTAAATGCTTGCCAATGAGAGCAACTCCTCCTCCTCTTCTTCCCTCCCTGTCCCTCCTGTAGATTGTGTACCCCAGTATGTTGACATCCCAGTTATGGTTCTCTGTGTACCATGTGTCGGTGACTGCCATGATGTCCAGGCATCCCTCTTCCATCAAGGCCACCATTTCAGGGTGCTTTTTACCTAGACTACGGGCATTGGTACTCATTACCCCCATTTTTTTTCTGGCTTTACTGTATTTCTTCTTGTCCCATCCCTGTCCTTACTGCCTTTGTCTTTTTCTCCATTTACTACTGCCTTTATCCCTTATCGACTGCTCTGTCTTGGTGTTTACCTCACTAACTACCCTGATTTTGGAGAGGCTAGGATTTCCCTTCTCCTTTTCAGTGCCTCCCCTCTTGGCTAATTTAAATGCTTGCCAATGAAGCATTTAAATCTATCACCTAGGATCCTGGTTCCCCTCCAGGATAGATGCAGACCATCACGCCTGTATAGGCCTGCATCCCTCCAAGTGGAGCCCCAGTCCTCAATGAAGCCAAATCCCTGAGCTCAGTACCAGTTTTTCAACCAGTCATTGAATCCCATGGTGCGGAGTATCCTAGCCTCATCCATGCCATAGACAGGTAGCACTTCTGAGAAAGTTACTGTGTGTGCTACTTGCCTAAGGCCCCTCCCCAACACCACAAACTCCTGTTGTACTGCTCTGATCCCATTCTCAGCCAGGTCATTCATCCCTAGGTGGATAATGACATCCAGCTCACTCCCCCTTGCAGCTGCTCCCATAATCCTGAGGATTTGTTTCCTGTCCCTCCAAGCCATGGCACCAGGCAGACCCCTTACCTTCCTTTCCCTTCCCTCCCCCAGTTCTACCCCCTAACAATTGAGTCCCCCCAGGAGTTGTTTCTTTCCCTGTGGGGTCCTGTGCCACCCTCCGGTGGATCTCCATTGTGGAGGTTCCCAGTATCCTCCTTGGTCTCCACTGCAGGTGCCTCCATAGAGGAACCATGCTCCTCCACAGTGGCAAATGAATTGTGGAGAGGCACAACTGGAGGGATGCACCTCTGTTCCACCACCCTCACCTGCCCTGAGTCCACTGTGGTCCAACCACTCCTCTTTCTTGGCAACCTCTGAGGTGGTGGCAGTGGTCTGGGTGGTCCCTGGGTGGGGGAGCAGGGTTTCCAAATCATTGCCATGTCAGCATGGAGATGAGCAACCTCCTCCCTCAGACCAGAGAGATGTCTGCAAATAGTGCCGCTACGCAGTTTCCAGAATGTCTCCCAGAAGACTGCTGCTCCACAGCCAATACATTGCACCACTCCCCACATCTGTGTCCCTTCCTGTTACATATGCTTTTCTTTTGTTGTTTTGCAACATGGCCTAGTATGGCTACTGATGGCATTGGCTACCACTGTATTTCTAACTTTGTTTCAAAAAAGGTAAACAAAATCACTAGTAACAATTGTATTAGGATAAGGAATTAATGTAACATATATCTTATGTATAATTTTATGTGTAACACAAGTCTTCCGATGAGTCATAAAGTTCGGAACTTTGCATAAATATTATGTTTATTTTGTGTATATGTCATCTGGGAAAAAATGAATAAATGTTATATAAAAAATAGATCTGAAATCCATATCCCATATGGTGAACAACTGTGCTCATTACTAGATCATTGGTCTAGTCCATTTCTGTACAGTTCTTATGTTCGCCTCAGTTTCAATACAGTTTTCTATCCATGTCATATTGTTTATTTTTTTTTAGTTGTAGAACTTACAGTATATGAATTCAGCAAATACATTAAAAAATTATTGCATGCTTGTCATCGAGGCACAAGTCAGGAAGCACAGGAAAACCAGGAGCAGTATAAAATTCACAAATAACATTTTATTATTAATAACAGCAAAATAAAAAAAAGAAAAATTATTCAGTATAACTATTTACAATGGCAGTACAAACATAAAAAACAGAGTCCTTCTTCTGAGTTTTTTTGATTCTATGTTATAACGGCGATTGCCAAAAGGCGACCATCATTATGGCGATGATACATCGCTGAAAATCAATTTTGGCGAAGTACTTCCCTGGCGCACAGGAAAACAGTACTGGGGACTTACATTTTTAATGTTAATGTGGGGGGCACAGCCCCTCGCACCCCTCTACTAAAGGATTCTTAACTCCAGGGGGGTGCACATTCTGGGGCAAAAAGAAATTTAAGGCCAGGCACACAAAAATGTAGGCACACCTGTACCCAAACCTGAAACCCTCACAGCTTTAGGCTGCCACCCACCCACCATGCTATGGGGCCAGCTCAACAGCCCCACACCAACCATGCCAGGCCAACCTTCCCTCCCTTCCGTCATGCTCGCTCCTCCATGTGTGTATACAAATAGTGACGCTCTGTCGCTATATGCGTGAGCCTCCACCATCCTGTTGCCTTCCTTACACCCTCACCCTGTCCTTCCTGCGTCACAGGTGGGTCACCATTTTGGTAGATGCCCACTTGCAAATAGCCCTCATCACAGGATACCATTTTTTTCCACTCAGTTTCAAATCTCAGTCTTTCAGTTTCTGTCTGTCTCTCTCTCTCTCTTGCACAAGCATTGCTGCTCTTTTTATAAGTCTGTGCCTGGGAAACATGTTAAAGAGCTGCTGACGCATCAAAGAAAACTTTGTAAACCATGATATTTTGTACAATTTATTTTTCATTCCATATATATTCTATAGATTTCCTCTACCTATTATTTATTATTGAAGAAAGACCAGTGGCGGCTCTCGTGGCTGCAAGGAGAGATCGAGCAGACCAGCGGTGGCTTTCATGGCCACAAGGAGAAGGTGCAGCAGTGGCTTTTTTGGCCACAGGGAGAGAACCAGCGGAGTTGGAGCAAGCCGTGCAGGGAGCAGACCAGCGGTGGTGCTCATGGCCTCAAGAAAAGGGAGCAACAGTGGCTTTTCATACCAGAGACAGTGCTGAGGAGAGAGAGGGATACTGGCAGCAGTTAATAGGAGGAGTATTTTGTCCCATCCACCCACCCTGGCCCCAACCTCTATTAAATGCCCATAGGGGTGTGGACAACACCAGGAAAAGTCTTGTTGGCTGTCAGCAAAGGACCACAAATTATCCATGAAAGGGCTGTGCACTTGAACAAAAAACTGTACTGGAACTAAAGGCTAGGAGGAGAAGGGAGAAATTTATTATTGCTGGTGAGACTGGGGCAATGGATGGAGGAGGAGGAAGAGAGAAGTAGCTTGTTGGGGGTGGAAGGGGGATGATGGTAGGGTATAATATATGTGGAGCTGTAGTGTTCATGGGCATACTATGGAAAATGAGTGTATGTCGTCTGTGCAGAAAGTATAGGGCTCTGATGAACAAAATTGAATGGCTGTATGGAATCCTAAAAGGGCTGCCCGGTGCAAAGGCACACAGTCACCCTGGATTCAAGAAGGAGGAAGCTAGAGGACAGAGAATAACACAATGAGGGCCAGGAGAGCAGGGCAGGAAGTTGCACAGGGACAGAGCATGGGTCAGCAGGACATTATTGTAAACAACTATATTAGAGTGAGAGGGAGTGGCAAATGGCAGGATGGAGACGGAAAAAAGACTTAAAAAGTATGGAGGGAGCAAGAAATGGCTCAGTATTCCAGTTACCTACATCAAATAGGTATGAGGTGCTGGACGCAAGGAGACAAGGGGCAAGGGAAACATATTGAAAACCGGGGAAGAGAGGATGAGTAGGGGAAAATGAGGGCAAGATGGCAATTAGGAGCAGCCAGAAGGATGAAATATCAGTGCAAGAGGCAAGAAGAAGAGGGGTGTGTAAGGAAGACTAGAGGAAGGAGGGACCACAAGGAAGCAACAGAATGCAAAGGTCACCATACTACTGAGGGAGTGGTAGGCGTAATTGCGGACCAGGACTCAATGAGAAGTATAAGACAAGAGGGACTGGTAGCTGTCACTACCCCACTCTGCAGGTCAGCCCTCTACTCCCAAAGTGCCAACCTCTGAGCGTAGTATTGTGAACAGTTAACAGAGCAGGGTAACCCTCTTGTCTGTTTTGTGGCTTTGAATCAAACTTTGGTCTCAAGTTCTGAAGGGATTCAAATTGTTAACCTCTTGCTAGCATAACCAATGTACAAGCTCAGATAATTCTGCTCTTCGGGACAATGCCAGATATCTTTTGCCATAGGCACCCAACCATGTATTACAAAATGAACCCTTAAAACGCTATGCAATACCTTAGAGAAACTCTTACCTGTTTCCCAATTTGGTATCCCAATAAGCTTAAGCACCGTGTCAACTGTAACCATCTAAGCTTCACTTACAAAAAAAAAAAAGGTTTCAAAGCACACCAAGCAGTTTCTGTTTTAAAATATGTCTTTACTTTAAGATAGATAAAACTAGGTAAACAGTAAATAAAGAACAAAATATCCCCAACACATACAATCTTAAAAACAAAACAGGTTTAAAAGTGCAAAATTCCTACCAACCATTAGACTTATTTATCTAAGATATTTCTTATAATCTTTCAGTGCTCTTAGATGTTCCTTCTCTCAGTCCAAGTATCTGAATGTGTCAATGGAAAACACACTACAGTTTAAAAATGCTTTGTTTCATCCCTCTTCATGATGACATCATCTAGCTCCTCCCTTTCAGGATGTATAACATATATATATATATATATATACACACACACACACACACACAACAGGAAGTCCCATCAAGCTATTGAATTCTGTGACTCCAGCAAGACCCATTGTCCAAATGATGACACTCTTAATTAAGACTGTAATTTTTCAGTCCGTTTGATCCATGAGCAGTTCCCTTTTTCAAACACATCAAAGGACTTTTTATGACACCAGGTGCAATCAACTGATTTTCCTGAGGATGTCATAAAATGGATATTCCACTTCCTTATGATACCAGGTGCAATTAAATGACTTTCCTGAGGATGTTATAACATTTATATTTTAGTTCATGGCTTAAAAGCAAACTGCCAAGTTAATTGCATTCAGAGATCTGCTGGTTTAACATATATCCTCTCTTTTGAACTGATACCTTGGGGTGGGGTTTGTCATCCCAGGCCCAGGATATTTCCTGACAGACAATCCCACTATATTTTTATATTACAAAAATCATAGAGTTATCAGAACCAGCTATGTAAGTGTCACAATCCTCCCCACCTACACTGAATTTGGGGTCTCTATCCCCTGCATGGGATGAGCCTTCCAAATCAGTTCACTCCTCTTAGATCAGGAGACAGCCCATCTGAGTTCTGATTGGTCGCTTCATCCCTATGTAGAATGATCATGCCATACCCTTGCAAAGCAAGACTCCATCTTAGCAATTTACCATTTTTTCCCATCTGTGTTAGCCAAACCAGGGGTTTGTGATCAGTCTGTACCACAAAATGCTGCCCATATAAGTATGGCTCTAATTTCTTTAGGGCCCACATGATGGCAAGACACTCTTTTTCCACAGTGGCGTATGCCTGCTCCCTGGGAAGTAACTTCTTACTCAGATACGCTACAGGGTGATCTTTCCCTTGGCTGGATGTCTGACTCAGTACTGCCCCAATACCCATGTCTGAGGTATCAGTCTGAACTATAAAGGGTCTGCTATAGTCAGAACTTGTCAAAACAGGAGCACTGCACAGTGCCTCCTTCAATCTGGTAAAGGCTTCTTCACAGGCTGGTCCCCAGGTAATTTTCTTTGACAACCTTTTCTTTACCAGGTCAGATAGGGGAGCAGCCAGGGCACTGTAATTGGGTACAAAATTCTCTATAGTACCCTGCTGTCCCAAGAAAACTCCTGACCTGCCTTTGCGTTTCTGCTCTGGGCCATGCCTGGATTACCTCTATTTTTATTTGGTTAAGAAGGAGCTGTCCTCGGCCAACCACATGCCTGGGGTATGCCACTTCTCCCATGGCCACCTGGCACTTCCCAGCTTTGATAGTGAGTCCGGTCCTCTGTATCCTGCCCAGCAATTCCCTAAGGTGGAATAGATGTTCCTCCCAGCTGTTACTAAAGATGGTAATGTCATCCAGATCTGCCACAGCGTACTCCTCAGCACCATTTAACACCTGGTTCACCAACCTTTGGAAAGTGGCCGTGGCATTATTCATTCCGAAAGGCATTATTTTGAATTACAATAAGCCTATCAGAGTGATGAAGACCGACTTTTCCCTAGCTCTGTCTGTCAACTCTACCTGCCAATACCCCTTGGTCAGGTCAATGGTCATAAGGTAGTTCACCCCTCCCAACTTGTCCAGGAGTTCGTCCATCTGGGGCATCGGGTGGGTGTCTTACTTCATGACTGCATTCAGTCCATGATAGTCCACACAGAAATGAGTAGAGCCATCTGGCTTAGGCACAAGGACTATGGGTGAGTCACAGGGGCTGTGGAATTTCTGGATTACCCCTAAATCCAGCATCTCCTCCACTTCCCTCCTAATGCCCTTTTGGACAGCTTCTGACACCCGATATGCTATCCTCTGTATGGGCGTCTGTGTCCCTGTCTCCACATTGTGTATTGCGAAGAGGGTTAGTCCAGGTTTGGTGCTAAACAAGGGGGCAAAGTCTGCTAGAACCTCCCTTAATCCCTGGATCTTGTCTGGGGCCAGCTGGGGAGACACTTTTACTGGCTCCACAGAGGACTCCCACTTGCTTTCTTCCAGCAAGTCCAGAAGGGGGTCACCTTCGTCCATCCCTTCCCCATGACTACACACTGCACACACTGTGTCAGCCCTATTTGCATATGGCTTCATCACGTTGACATGGTACATCCTTTCTGTCTGTCTTCAGTCAGGTAACTCTATAATATAGTTCACATCATTTACCTTCCTAACCACTTTGTACGGTCCTGCCCACTCAGCCTGCAGCTTGTCTTTCCAGACTAGAATAAGGACCATGACTTCCTGACCCACCATGTATGATTGAGCTCTGGCTCTGCGGTTGTACCACACATTTTGTTTCTGTTGGGCAGCTGCCAGGTTGCTCTGGGCTGTCCCCATCAGATCCTTCAACTTTTCCCTAAACTTAAGGATGTAATTCACTGTGGGAGTTCCCTGGGTGGTATGCTTTCCTTCCCAGTCCTTCTGGATCAAGTCTAGGGGCCCACATACCCAGCGTCCATATAAAAGTTCGAAGGGGGAAAATCATATCGACTCTTGAGGCACCTCCCTGTATGCAAACAATAGGTGGTGAAGGTATTTCTCCCAGTCCCTCCCATGCTGTTCAGCAAACACCCGGAGCATTGACTTCAGGGTACCATTGAATCTTTCCACAAGCCCACTGGCTTGTGGGCGATACAGTGTTGTGCACCTCTGCACCACCCCACACTTCTCCCATAAACATTTCATCAGGTCCGACATGAAGGAACCTCCTTGATCAGTAATAACCTCCTGCGGAAACCCAACACAGGAGAAAATCCCAAGTAAGGCATCTGCTGCTTTGTCTGTCCTCAGAGAAGATAGGGCTACTGCCTCTGGGTACCGGGTGGCATAATCCACCACAGTCAGGATGAATATCTTCCCTGAGGAGCTGAGGGAATTTAAAGGCCCCACAATATCCATTCCCACCCTCTGGAATAGCTCCTCCACTATGGGCAATGGAATCAGGGCGGCTTGGGTTTTCTTGCCCACCTTCCCTATTTCTTGGCACTGGTGACAAGACTTGCAATACTCCTTCACCTGCTGGGTGAAGTTTGGCCAAAAGAAATTCTGGGCCAACCCCCCCGTGTAGTACGCATGATTCTCAGATGACCAGACAAGGGAATATCATGTGCAGTCTTGAGCAACTGCTCACAATACCCTTGGGGAATGACAAGCTGCCTGCCTTATACCCCTCCCTCTGTCTGCACAACCTGAGTATACATAAGTCCATTTTTCCAATAAACCTTATGTCTGCCATCACCTCCTTGTGCTCCGTGAGAGTCTGCCTGAGCCTTCAGCTTCTCTAGACTAGGGTCACTTCTCTGAGCAGCTGCAAATCCCTCACATATTCCCAAGGCATGGGACAGGTCCCCTTCAGTCACTAAACTAGGGTTTCTAGGACTAGCGTCAGGGAACTCAGGATCACTGTCAATCCCAACCCTCTGACAATGGGCCACCCCTCCCTCTTTGGAGTAACCCTCTGTAGCTGTGTGGTTGCTTGTTACTGGGGAAACTTCTACCCCCTCTTCATTAGTCCTCATCTCAGGAGACACAGACTGAGGAACCAGCCTCTCAGTGGTTTCCACAATGGCTTCTGTGGGGTTCAGGGAACTACAATCTTCCCTTGCTGCTTGGCTACGGGTAACTGCACATACCATCCACTGTTTGAGATTATTACCCAGGATCACATAATCCTGCTAAGGTTTTGGCTACAGTCACCTGTTGCACAGATCCCCATTTCATACAAGTCTAGGAGAAAACTAGCAAGGTGAAATGTTGTCTCCCCACCAGCAAAGTCTTGTACAGTGACGTATTTATTGGGTATAAACTGACCAAGGTGTACCAGGGAGGCCCCTGTGTCCCTTAACCATTGCTTCTGTACCTCATTCACCATGACTGGGTGCATGTGTTCCCTCATGTTCATTGCCATGCTTCCAGGGACACACAAACAACCCACTTCTTTTCTAGTGCCATTCTGCATATTATTGCTCATTCTTCTGGAACACTGTCTGGCAACATGCCCAGTTTCTTTACATAACCAAAACCTGGGGCTAACTGGTTTCAGTGGAGTCAGTGAAGGTTTTAGCTGCCCTGAAGGTGCGCTTTTCCCTTTCTACACTGCCACGCCTGCCCCATTTGCTCTCAGAGCAGGTCTGCTCTTGGCATAGTGGTCCGAGAGTTCAGCAGCCTCTTGCACTGTTTTGGGATCTCGGTCCTCCAGCCAGGTATTCACCTCTACTGGACATGCCCAATAAAACTGTTCTAACAAAATCACATTTTCAATTTTAATCAATGGAGTTTGCCTCAATTTCTTCCCACCAACGTTTTAAAAACTGACGTTGTTTTGTGGCTAGCTCCTCATAGCTCACGTCAGGGCTTATCCTGAGCTTACAGAATTCAGCTCTGCATGATTCAGCTGTTAATTTAAAGTTCTTTAACAGTGCAATTTTAAGTCTGCGGTAATCATCACTGTCCTCATTGTCCATTTGACCCAGTGCGTCCTGAGCTTTCCAGGTGAGTAGCGGGGATAGCTAGAAGCTCCAGGACTCCCTAGGAATTTTAGCCTGAATACAACCTTTTTCAAAAGAATTTAAAAAGGCATCCATATCCTCCTCCTCTTTAAATTCAGCTATCAATTTTGAATTCAATTTGTAACCCAGTCATGTAGTCCTGGTTAAATCCAAGCCCCTTACCAGCTCTGGTGCTGGTGGTTGGAGTCGTAGCTTCTCCAGTTCATGTTGCCTCTGGTGCTCACACTCCTCACGGTCTGCATCTCAGTGTTCTTGCTCCCTCTCCTCCTCTGCAGCTCTCTGGTGCTCACGCTCCCCAAGGTCTGCATCTCTCTCTGTTCTCGCTCTGCCTCTCATCGTTCCTGCTCTGCCTCATGACGCTCTCACTCTGCCTTCCTCTGGAACTCCATCTCCATCCTGTGCAACTTAATTTGCAGCCTGAGTACCTCTGGATCCAGGATACTGGTGACCTTCCCCTGCTGCTGTGGCCCTTCGCTGGCACTGGTCCTGTTGTCCTCCTCATCGGATCTGGACCCTGCACTGACCACTAGGCCTTCCACAGTCAAGGTTTGGTCCCTTACAGTCACTGTCTGTGACTCTACGCTCTGGGTATCTGCTACCATCAGGGCATCTATGAGGTTCTGCCTTGTTGCTTTCACCTTGAACGGGACTCCTCTGTCCCCGCACAACTGCTTTAAGTAGTCTACAGTGTGCCTGCTGTAGTTGGAAGTCATCTTCCCTAACTACTGCTACTCTGACTGGCACTTTATAAAAAAAAAATAAAACAGGTAGGAACTTGCCTGTAAGCCAAGGGACATAGTTCTGTTTCCTGTTAAAATAAACAGGGACTCTGGTTTTCCATTTTTACCGGTAACACTGGTAACAATCACAGAATCCTGCTTGGTTTGCGGATTTTGAATTCTTGTACCGGTGCCTCACTGCACAGAATCTCTAAGATTTCAGTATCTTTTTACATTTTTTTTTTACTTTCTCTTTCTATGTCTCCTTCTCACAGCATCGGTATCCCCTAGCTTCACCCCAGGTAATGCTCAGGAGCTCCTGTGGGCCTGCCACTATCCTGCCTGAGTTGTACCCCCCAGGTGGGAAGAGAGGGGACCCTAGGTCACCCCTCCACACTCCCTTAGTGTGTGTCAGGCAGCCCAGTGGGTCCCTCATGGAGTCTGATTATGAATTCTGGGGCACCTGGGTCCTTTCTGCCAGTGGCCAATGTGGGGTGATTGTTGTTGGTTTTCTGGTCTCTGTCCCTGAGGGTACCAGCACCAGAGATCCAAAGAGGTAGGTCACATAGAGACATGCCACTTCTCCAGATCCTGGCTAGTGTCCTCCCCTCCTGATCACACTGCAGCACCATTGCACCACCACCCATGGTCACACCGGTGGTGGTAAAGAAGCAGAACCTGCAGCCCACCCTCCCCGGAGGAGGAGAGCAGTCCCCCAGGTGCTCGATCCTACTCCCCTGACCAGACCTCCAGCAACCCGAGTTTGCTTCTGACCCTGGGTCGCTAGCATTGCAAGCAACAATGCTACTGCAGCGCCAGCAGGCTGACCCAGATTTCAGTATCTTAAAATGAATGCTGCTGTGCTTTGCATTCTTTCTGCTTTGCTGCATACAGAGTCAGTAAGGAAATCACCCGCACTGCTTTGTTGTAATCAGCCATTCAGTTTAACCACCTATGCCTAGTGGTTAGAGTAACAAATGGTGATTGAGCTGGGTACATCCAGCAGACTTGGGATTGAGTACCACAACCTCCACTTGCATCCAAGCAAGTAACTTAACCTCCCAAGTGCTTCTAGGTCACTCCTTAAAACAGACAGTTCTGCCTAGTGGGCCTTACCTGCTTTACAAAGAATATAAAATTGGATTGCAATGATTTTGAATAGGTAAAGATAAATATTCAGATACGTTTTATAAGCTTTCTAAGTTTGTTTTTAGATTTTAGTCAGGTTTTTATTGTATTCTTTGCATATATGCATCTAGGTTGTAGATTGCTAAACGCAGGATCACTGTTACCAACTAACTTATTCAAGTTTATAATCAGTAGGGCCATCCAAAATCCTCAGTTGTTTAAATGAAAACTAATCTGAATGAATGTATGTTCACAAAGAAGAAACTGCTTTACTACTTATGAAAAGACTTCACAGTTAGCACCCCATTTAGGTGAATTGGATCATCTGCACCTTTTCTTCCACCTGCTGGTTCTGTCTCTGTGACAACAAAATGTTTTCTGATAGGCTGCTTCAACAAAAAGCAAATGTTAGGTATTTAAGAGTACTTTTGTTTGGCCAGTGGATTTTGAAAGCACATTCAATGACATACAGAAGGTAAGACTCCAGGGGCTGTATGATGCTGGTGGGCAGAGTAGTGCTCAATTCACATCTGAACAAAGACATGAAAACTGGGAGACACTCTTTTAATGGACACCAAGTAGAAGAAAAAAAAAGCATCCACATGTCTGGGAGATGCATTAATCCATTTGAAGGTCCTCCAGTAACCACTTGTGGATTTTTTAGGTGAAAACACTCTATTTCAAAGAAGCAAATTCAAGCAGTTGTTTTTGCTCCTCCTACCCCCTGGCCATCCACTCCTTCAGGCCTGCCAAGGCCCACTACCACCACTGCTGAGTCCTGACCACTATCCACTGACCCTTACTGCTGTGCTACCAGGTAACCCAAAGTAACCCTTCATTGAGTAGGCCCCTACCCCTGTGGGAGGCTACCAGGGAAGGAGAATTGCCCCAAAGAGCTTTCTGTGTGTCCTGGTCATGTCAGGGGTCAGAATGGACACGTGTCTGGGGCTTCTGGTGTATGGCGGGACCAGCAGCCATCCTTCGGTTGGCCAGCGGGTGTTTTCCCATTTTCTTGGGAGCTTGACAGGCTACATGATGTCAAGGCACAAGCTGACATCCGTCACACTCCTCCTGCAGTGAGGACTGATGTGTTGCCATGCCTCTGGCCTCCACCATGGGCCAGCAAATGTTGAGCCATGAACCCACCCTCCCTCTCAGGAGAAGGGGAGTGGTAGTTGGACACTCAAGTCTTCACCCACCAGCTGGTGCTCCAACACCCAAGTCTGTTCCCTAACCCTGGTCAGCAGTGTCACAGGCAGATATCCAATTCAGGCAGTTAAATTATAGATAGGAAAAAACAAAGGTAGTCCACCTTAGCAGTGATGGTTCAGATTAATTCACATCTGAGTTCTAACAAGCAAAGAGATCAAGTCATTTGTATCTTGTGCATGTGGAGTGTGAGTGTTGAAAGGTGATCATAGTGCTATCACTACTGCCATCACCCCAGAGGGATGTGGACTGCATTGTTGCTTCCACCATCACACAGAAGGAGTGGGGGCAGTAGTGCTTCTGCCATCACCACTGGTGGATGGGGAATGTAGGCCTGCTGCTGTCCCACCTGAGGGATGGGGGCCATAGTGCTGATATTGCCATCACACATGAGGAATGATGACCATAGTACTGCTGCCATCACACCTAAGGGATGGGGGACATAGTGTTGCTGCTTCTGTCACACCAGCGGGATGGGGACCGTAGTGCTGCTTCCATCACACCTTAGAGACGGGGGCTGTAGTGTTGCTGCTGCCATCACATCTTGTACCTAAAATAACTTTAAATTGGTACAAGGATGGAAGAATGTGCAATAGTGGAGGTCAAAATTGCTAAAATGCATGTTAGCAGAGTTAAAAATTGCTAAATAAAGTACACAAAACCAAACACCTGAAAAAACGGATTTTGGCTTAGCAGACACCGGTGACAATACCATTTTTTACAATGTGCAAAATGGAATATGCCCTTTCTCAATCCCGGTAAACCAGTGTCCCTGAAAATAAAACACTGCCTTTCTTTTTTCCAAGTGAGCTGAACAGTCTCAAGCTGACACACTGAACAATAAAGCTTATAATACCAAAATTATCTCACCGCTGCCAACCAATCTTTCACAACCCCACTAAGCAGGTCAGCCTTCTACTCCCAAAGTGCCAACCTCTGAGCATAGTATTGTAAGCAGTTACCAAATTTCACCATTTAGAAGCCGCAGCTTCTATTGCATTTTTCTCTTTTCAGCCATGGCTTCTAAATGGGAGCAGCTAGTAAATGAGGGTGGCTTCAATTAGCAAGCCACAACCAGCGCTACCAAATATAAAAACAACTCTGTACATCTACATTTTTTTACCAGCTTTCCAAACAGGTACAACCATGATGTGACCCCTTGAGTTGAAATGCCTAAACCACATGCAGTTTTGATCAAACTGACAGCCACTTAGAGAACAACTGTGAGAACCTTTTTTTACCAGCTTTCCAAACAGGTACAACCATGATTTGACCCCTCTGAGTTGATATGTTGAAACCACATGCACGACTGCTCAAAACTCTCAGCTTGTAACAGTTTCCAAGTTTTAAGAACACCAACTGCGAGAACCTTTTTTACCAGCTTTCCAAACAGGTACCACCATGATGTGACCCCTTGAATTGAAATGCTGAAACCACCTGCACGACCGCTTGTAACTCCTAGCCTTTAATCAGAGTAATCGTGGAGGGCACTGAACATTAGCAATCTGTTGCTGATTGCTGGATAAAGACTTTTCTAGGACACCTGTAACTAATATTGCAGGGTTTTAAATAATTGATTAGCAGTTTTTTTTCTTGGGACAATGCCAACTGTACAGAAAGTATTCATATAGGTTTTCTAGAAGTGTTATGTTTGTTAAACACAGTGAGGCAAGAGTTATGAATTTTCACAATGTTTTAACACTTTTATGAGCAAAACGCTAATCAATTTTTGGAGTTAAATAAAACCCTGTATTGTTTTTTTTTAAGTACCCCAGTAAATAGCCCTTTAGAACCCATGGCTACAAATCGGGGGTGGCTTCTAATAATAAACTTGTTTTTAGGTGCGGCTTCAATTTGGGGGTGGATTCAAAATGGTGAAATATGGTAACAGATCAGGGTAACCCTGTCTGTTTTGTGGGTTCAAATCAAACTTTGGTCTCAGGTTCTGGAGGGATTCAAACTGTTAACCTCTTGCTAGCGTACCCAGTGTACAGACTCAGATAATTTTGCTCTTTGTGGAAATGCCAGATATCCTTTGCCATGGGCACCCAACCAGTTATTACAAAATGAACCCTTAAAACTCTATGCAAGACCTTAGAGAAACTCATACCTGTTTCCCAATTTGGTATCCTAATAAGGTTAAGCATAGTGTCAACTTTAACCATCCAAGCTTCACTCACAAAAAAGAAGTTTCAAGGAACACCAGGCAGTTTCTGTTTCAAAATATATATCTTTACTTTAAGATAGATAAAACTAGGTAAACAGTAAATACAGAACAAAATATCCTCAATGCCTACAATCTTAAAAACAAAACAGGTTTAAAAGTACAAACTTGCTACCAACCATTATACTTATTTATCCAAGGTATTTCTTATAATCTTTCAGTGCTCTTAGATGTTCCTTCTCTCAGTCCAAGTATCTGAATGTGTCAATGGAAAACACACTACAGTTTAAAAATGTTGTGTTTCATCCCTCTTCATGATGCCATCATCTAGTTCCTCCCTTTCAAGATATATAAGAAAAATATATATATTTATACAATAGGGGTGTTGTGTATTCATTGAGAATAAAAGCATGTATTCTCACCCCAGTGAGAATATCGGGTGATGACATAGCTGAAGTGAAAATAAATCCATTTACACCTATAGTAGCTATGTCATCACCCGATATTCTCACTGCAGCATCAGTTAAGCACTACAAGCTGGAACTTCTTTTAAAACTGAAAATGAAATCAGCAATCTACCTAATTACACACAACATGCATAGTGTGAAACTTTTTCTTGCAGTTTCTAAAAAGCCAGAAGCTGAAAGTAGTACACTTGGAGCAGTACTTAGCACTGAAAACAAATTACAAAAACTTGACTAAAAACAGTATTTCTGTACAATGAGCATTTCAAAATTAATTCCTAAACATTGAGAAGCACCACAGAAGAAAAAAATAAAATTACATCATCCACTGAAAACAATGAACCTGGAACAAACGATTTTCTTGAGCTGTTCTCAGTTCAAGTAGGATAAGGAGCCACTGCTAGACCCATCAGAAAGAAACAAATAATAAATATTCTACCTTCTTTTGCACACATTGACACTACAAGTCTCCTCCCAGAAAGCATGCAAAGCAGCTCACCAGCGACTCAGACTCTGAGTAACCAGTGAAGCTCCTCTGTCTCACAGCTACCTGTTTTTCTCTGTAAGCCTTGGATATCTGTGCCACATCTCTACCTCCATCGATATCTTAATGTTGATATCCCTTCTCAGAAGCTGTGATGTAGAGAGGGCTAAAGAACTAAATTACTGTTGCACTAAGCACTACCAACACAATATAAAATAAAATCTCATAAATAAATAAATGTTATTCACACTGCACCAAAACAATAAGCAGTCCCATTTCACCAATGGTCATGGAAGCACTCTGGAAGTAAACATACCACACACATCCCGCCCACAAACACCAGCAAACCAATGAAATCACTCATTCCCCAACACACACCTAATAGCACCAATGAAAAAATAAACTCCAAATCCACTACCAGCACAACCAAGACACCACTACACACCATATCAACCAATCACAACAGAAGATTCCAAACATCACTAATCCCTATCACACAGTTGAGTAGACTAACACACAGCAGGCAAATCACTGAGCAATAGCACCAATTTAAAAAGTAACAACAACAAAACAGACCTCAGACACAATATTTAAATAGCAAAACCATACAGAAACAGTTGTTGCCTGTTATTGTATAATAATGATGATGGCAGGAGTGGAATATGAAATATTTCACTCTGCATCGTGAGGCATGGCTATTCCACCGTGCCTCAGCACTCATGGGATATGCATGCCTCACTCTGCAGGAGTGAGAATATTTTCCATATTCCACTCCTGCCCATCATGTATCCCATACATATATATATATATATACAAAACAGGAAGTCCTATCAAGCTATTGAATTCTGTGACTCCAGCAGGACCCATTGTCCAAATGATGGAACTCTTAATTAAGGCTGTAATTTCTCAGTCCCTTTGATCCATGAGCAGTTCCCTTTTTCAAACACATCAAAGAACTTTTTATGACACCAAATGCAATCAACTGACTTTCCTGAGGACATCATAAAATGGATATTCCACTTCCTTATGACATCAGATGCAATTAAATGACTTTCCTGAGGACATTATACAATTTATATTTAAGTTCCTGGATTCAAAGCAAACTGCCAAGTTACAGTAATTGCATTCAGAGATCTACTTGTTTAACATATATCCTGTCTTTTGAACTGATACTTGGGGGGTGGGGTTTGTCATGCCAGGCCCAGGATATTTCCTGACAGACAATCCCACTACATTTCTTTATTACAAAAATCATAGAGTTATCAGAACCAGCTGTGTAAATGTTACAGTAGCAAGGAAGGGGAGAGACACTGAAATGAGCACAGCGACCGGGGTAGGGGAGAAAGTGGAACACAAGTAATAGGTAATAAAATTTACCTGGAGGACCAGAATGTGGCAGAAAAGCAAATAATTGATACAAAAATAATGATCTTCAGAGACTCAATAATCAAAGGTATAACATAGGGCCGCAAGGAGGACCCGCATAAAAGAACTATGATAGCCTGCAGACCTGGGATGGAAGCAGGGAACGCACTACCTAGCGTACAGGAACTAATAAACTAGGAAGGGGAAGAGCAGACCTAGTTCTGCACTTTGGAATCAATTACTTAGCTGGAGATGAGATGGAAGTAGTGTAGCTAAGGTTCAGAGATAGAGCGAGGTCATTTGGGGATTTGGTAAACTCAGTGGCATTTTTCGGAAATAATCCCGGACCCCAGGGCCAGCACACAAGGAAAAAGAGGATAGTTGAGTTTTATTTACTTTTTATTTTACTTTAGTCTCTGGTAACCGGGTAAGGCCCACTAGGCACAAGTGGCTGTTTTTAGGGGTGACCTGGGAGAACTGGGCGGTTAAGTGACTTGCTCAGAGTCACACAGTATGGAAGTGGAAGTGGAAGTTGTGAGACTCAAACTCAGGTCTGGTCTGCTGGATGTATCAAACTCGTTCACACCTTGTTCCTCTAACCTCTAGGCTATACTTCCAGCCCAGAGTTTAACAGGTGATTAGCTAAATGGTGCAGGGAGGGAGGGCACAGATTTACAGGGAGCGGGGGAGATGCATGGTACACAGTACAACAAAAAACTGTATAGCCAGGACAGGGGACATCTTAACAAGGCAGGAAAAAGAATGCTAAAGAGCATGATGGAGGTTTACATGACAGAGGTTCTTGGTTTAAACTGCTATGGGGGAGACAGAAAAGGGGGGCCAAAACACCTCCCCCCATATAGGCAAGAGAAAAGGGAGAGGACAGAACACAGGTAACAGGGTGAACAAGGGGGTTAGGGGAAGGGGGGAGATGGACAGAGTCAAGCCAGGAAAGCAATCGGAAGTGGTGGCAGGAGGGACAAAGTGGACCATGGTGTCCCTCAATGTAGGTAGCATAGGGAATAATGATAATAATAATAAAACGATATTTATTAAGTGCCTTTCAAGCACCAAGGCACTGTACAAAAGCACTAAAATCATAAAAATACAGATATAAAGTCAGAATAAAAACAAAACCTCAGGTTATAAAAGTCTGACACCACAGATGGGTCTTAAGTTCCCGCTTGAAAATCTTCACGGTCGTGCATTCCCGAAGTTGGCGAAGCAGAGAATTCCAGAGGGTCGGGGCTATAAACATAAAAGCTCAAGCCCCAGAAGATTTTAAAGTAACCCTCGGAACCTCCAACAACCCCTTGTCAGCCGAATGGAGCTGTCGTACAGGGCTGTAGGGAATCAGAAGCTCTTTCAAGTAGTCGGGCCAAGTCCATGCGGGGCTTTGAAGGTCAAAAGACCTACTTTAAAGGTGATCCACCACTGTATTGACAGCCAGTGCAGATCGCGCAAAACAGGGGTAATATGCATCCTTCTTGATACCCCTGTCAACAATCTAGCAGCAGCATTCTGCACTAGATGCAAGCGGCGGATATCAACCCCAGGAAGCCCCAGGTACAGGGAGTTGCAGTAGTCAAGGCGAGAGGTCACGAAGGCGTGAACCAGCACAGGTAAATCACTAGACAGAACAAGGTGTTTCACCCAGGCAATGTTTCTGAGATGGTAAAATGCAGACTTAATGACTGTTGACACCTGATGACGAAGGGTAAGACCATCGTCAAGTACCACTCCCAGGTTACACACAGGTTACACACCTGTTCTGAGGTAAGGATCTGATCCCCCGCCAGGAATAAACCAGAAGGCTGAACAGACCTAACCCCTCTATCCTGTGACCTGTGTCCATTACCATAACCTCAGTCTTACCGGCGTTCAACTTTAACCAGCTCAAATTCATTGAGGCAGCTATTAAATACCGACAGAGTACTAACCTGGTGGGGGGCAAAAGATAGGTAAAGCTGGGTATCATCAGCATAACAGTGAAATCTCAGCCCATACAGTCTTACAATGTCTCCGAGGGGCAGCATATACACTGCAAATAAATTGGGGGCAAGCACCGAGCCCTGAGGAACCCCACACTGCAGAGAAGAAGGGTCAGAGGATAAAATCCCAAACACAACTCTCTGTGTTCTTCCAGATAGGAAAGATGTAAAACATCTGAGAACTGTACCCAACAGTCCGCAGATGAACCTCGGGCGCTCAAGCAAAACCCCATGGTCTACAGTGTCAAAGGCTGAAGAGAGATCAGGGAGAACCAACATAGAATGGTTTCTCCGATCTCTCACCATCAAGAGATCATTGAGCACCCAAACCAGAGCAGTCTCAGTACTATGCCTCTTACGAAAACCAGATTTGGGAGGTTCATAGATATTATGGATGGTCAAATAGTCCTCCAGTTGATTTGCCACTACCTTCTCAATAAACTTCGCAATAAAGGGAAGGTTAGAGATAGGTCTGTAGTTGGCAAAAATATCTGGGTCCAAAGAAGCTTTCTTCAAAAGGGGAGTCACCACCGCTTCCTTCAAGGAGCTAGGGAACAAGATGAAAGAATTACAGGCCCTCTTGAGTGAGGGCAATGTGGATATTGCAGCTATTACTGAAACCTGGGCCATGGTATAACATGACTGGGACCTCTCGATCTCAGGGTACAAGCTTTACAGATGGGACAGAGTAGGAAAATTAGGCTGGGGTGGTTTATAGACTGCCTAACCAGGGAGAGGAAATGGACAGGGTGCTGGCCAAACAGCTGAGAGTCATAGCAGGGAGGGGGGAGGCAATAGTAATGGGGGACTTTAACCTGACCCAAATAGACTGGGTAACTCCTGCCATGACCTGCACCAGAAGTCAGGTGATCCTCGATGCAATACAGGATGGTTTCATGACACAGCTGGTGGCAGGACCAACCAGGAGGGAAGCAATCCTGGACCTTGTACTTATAAATGGGGATCACATCCAGGAAATCGATATCAGGGAACCCCTAGATATGAGTGACCATAGTTCAGTATGGTTCAGAATAGATATGGGCAAAGAGGATATCCAAACAAGGACTAGAGTGCTGGACTTCAGGACAGCCAGCTTTACTAGGATGAGCGAAATGATCAGTGAAAACTAGGGGTGTTAGAGGAGGGGATGGGAGTACAAACACTATGGGGACATATCAAGAGAGCCATTCAAACAGCCGTGAACAGTTGCATAAGGACGAGATGGAAGAAGGCAAAAGCAAGACACCCCAGCTGGTTCAGCATGGAAGTAGCTAGATCAGTAAGGGAAAAGAGAGTAGTATGTAGGAAGAGCAAGCAAACTGCTAGAGATGAGGATGATGAGGAATACCGCAGACTGGCCAAAATGGCCAAAAACGAGGTTCAAAAGGCTAAGGCAATGAAAGAACTGCACATATCATGGGGATAAAAAGGGAGGAAAAGCCTTCTCTAACTATATATGAGAGAACAGGGACAAAAAGGACAGCAGCGTCAGACTCAGACAAGGGTTAGAATGAGTAATGGAGGACAGAGCAAAGGCAGAGGTTATAAACAAATACTTCTGCTTATTCTTTACAAAAGAAAAGGGTGGGCCAATGCCACAGGCGGGGGTCGGAAATGAGGGAACAGGTGTAGATCCAGTAGGGGTTATTGGGATAGATAGGGTGAGAGAGGGGTTGAGGGCACTAAAAATTGGATAAATCCCCAGGGTCAGATGGGTTACACCCCAGGATACTCAGGGAATTGGCCAATGAGCTGGCGGGTCCTTTGGCAGTCCTGCTCAACAGTTTCCTGAACTCGAGAGTAGTGCCAATGGAATGGAGAACAGCTACTGCAGTGCCCCTCCACAAAAGTAGCCCCAAGAAAGGACACGGGCAACTTCAGGCCAGTAAGCCTAACCTCTATAGCATGTATACTTATGGGGCCCAATTCACAAAGATGACCTTAGAGTGGCACAAGGTGCATCGGATGCACCGTGTGCCAAATCCCCCTGCATCATCAGCAATGCACCCTATTCTGTAAGGAACACACCATGCACCAGATGCAGTGCACATGGTGTAAGAACACACAGTGCATCAAATAAATAGTGTAAGTGAAACGCAAGGTATAGGCAGCATCCAAACGCAAGGGGCGGAGGAATGGCTGAACCATGGAGGACACAGCAAGAAGAGAGGGAGCAGCCAACTCCAGGGACATGGAGGAAGAAGACTGGGCACTCCAGGAAAAAGTACTTCACGGACCAGGAGACAGACATCCTTCTGGATGCAATAGAGGCCCAGGTAGGTGTGGCAAAGTGTCAAGAGCACAAGAGCATGATGGGAAATGGTGCAAGACCCTGACCTTTTAAGAGGCAGACCTGCTACTGTCCCGGGAAGGGGAACAGAAGGTATGGAACAGCGGCAGGAGGCATGGGATGAGGTACCCAGACTGGTGAATGCAGTGTCACCCAGCAAAGTGCAGTGAGAGGGAGCTTCAGAAGCAGCATTGAGACATCTAGCACCATGCCAAGGAGAAGGCAGCCCATAACAGGCACTGCACAATGGCAACGGGAGGAGGACCCACACAACCACGGCCCCTCAGCAGACATGAGGAATATGTAGTGGCAAAGATCAGCATGCGCAGCAAGCAGCGTGACACTGAGCTAGACCTGTATCAGCAACAACATGCACAAGGTGAGCACTGGGCATGCACGTGGTGGGTGGTACCACCGTGCAGACAGCTGATGTGGCACCACCAGTGGAGGCTGATGCACTGCAGGGGCACCAGGGACGTGCAATGGACAGGGACCTAGGGGTTAGGTGCAGAAGGACACAGTGTGGCCTGGGCCACCATGCAGAAGCAGAGGATGCAGGAGGTGACCCCTCCACTGGGTGCCGCAGGCTGGACATGCACCGTGGCACTGGACACATACTGGCACATGGGCACCTGTGGTAATACACTGTGCACATCTGTTTGTACACCCAGCAGGTGCCTGGACCACAACAACCAGACAACAGGCCACAGCCAGGCAGGCAACACCACCACAATGCCATGCTGTGACCCACAGTGACAGTGAAGTGTTGGAGCACAGCAGTCACAGCAGCAGTGATGAGGAACAGCAATTGGCATCCACCAGTGACAGCACAGTGAGCCAGGCCCACAGGAGGGTGACAGATAGTGAGGCAGATGACCAACAGGGAAGTGACACCGATAGCAATGCCATGCTATACAACAGCAGCAGCACCATTTTGCATAGCACACCCATTGCCAGAACTGCAGACCAGCACCAGACCACGGCGGACACCCAGCAGCAGGGGGACAGAGGGGATGGCCCCATGGTGGGACAGGTGAACAATGCACCCACCACTGTAGGCTGCGATGGCCAGGTACACAGCACCACCACACTGGACCATGGAGGTGCAGGTGGACAGGCAAACATGGTGCAACACCACTGCCACTGGAGGATGACCTTGGGGAAGACCTGTCATGATACTGCCAGGATGTTCTGCTCACCCAGGAGGCAGCACAGCATGAGCTGGCAGGGATACAAGACAGCATATGGGAACACATCACTACCACAGTTGCACACATGGGACAGCTGCAGCTGACAATGGCAGATTTCCATGCAGCCATCATACATGGGATCCAGAAAGGGACATGCCAAACAAAACAGACAGTAAGGCTACTTCAGGACACACGGCTGTGTGACACATGCCAAACGAACTCCATAGAATGGCAGCCCATGATCATGGAATGCAGCATGGGGCAGCATATCACCCAGACAGAGACAACAATGGCAATGGCAACAGCACTGCAGGAGATTGCAAGATGCATGCAACAACAAGTAGCCAGTGTAGCACCGGTCCCACAGGTATGTTCGGACTGCAATGTGTGGTGGCACAACAGAG
The DNA here is from genome assembly GCA_016271365.2 of Neoceratodus forsteri. NCBI lineage: Eukaryota > Metazoa > Chordata > Ceratodontiformes > Ceratodontidae > Neoceratodus > Neoceratodus forsteri. The sequence continues at coordinate 501,809,088 of CM057455.1, forward strand.
GGGTAGTAGATGACCACCATACATGGGAACACAGCCAGCATTCAGGATGTCGGACAGGGCCATGAGGGTGCACAGAGCATAGGGCAGTCATTGATGCCTATGGGACAACAGCCAGACACAGTGCTGATACAGCACATGACATGCACAGCTGCACCCAAGGACAGGGCTGTGGGAGACATGGCAGGCAAACACATAGTCAATGGGGAACAGCAACTGGATTCAATTGCCTCTGAAGACAGAGAAGTGGGCCCAACAGACATCAGGAATGGTCTGGATCCACGCAGTGATGTTGATGCGGAAGATGACCATGGCGCAGTGGGTTACACATTGCAGGGGGCCTCAGCCACACAGGGCACAGAAGATAACCACAGTGAAACACCCAGTAACACAGCTGAGGGTGAGCACAGGCACATGGGGTACTGGAACATGATGGGCACAGGATAATGGACATCCACCCACCTGTCAGTGATGTGGAGCAGTCCAGACAGACCCAGAACAGTACAGTGATAGACAACATCATGGCCATGCCAACACCCAGTGCAACAGGGAGGCTGGGATAGCACATGACAGCCCAATCCCAAGGCCACAAGAGGGCCCACCCTGATGCAGGTAGAATGGCCTGTGAAGGGCAGATGGCCAGGCAACGAGCACCAGTAGCAGCACTTGTTGCACAGATGGCAGCAGCTGGCAGCAGGACTGGAGGTAGGGGGGACAACAGCTGCAGTATGTCAGGGACCGCTGCAGCACAACAGATACCCCTGGTGACATGACTTTGTTCACAGAGGCACAGGGTGCACACAGTGCCGCCTGTGGCAGAGGTGCCAACAGGGTGTGCCACACTGCAGGATGCTATGCAGAGCAGCATCATAGCGGTACAACCACCATGCTCTGCACAGAGTGAGCCACTGGACACTGTAGGCCAGAATGGAAGGCCAGAACACACACACTTGTAGGATGCATGCAGTATGCCAGACATGCGCATTGGAGGTGAGGCAACCAACAATGCTGGGCACCATAATGTAATGGTCCAGTGCACACACCAGAACATGGGCTGGGACCCCAATTCAACACACACCACACATGGATGTGCAGGTGCATGTGCCATGCATACCTGCACTGCATGCACATGTACCCATATCCTCTGTACACTGCCCATGGCCATGGCACACCCCGCCATGGCACTGCAACATGGGACACACACACAAGCCTGCATACCCAGACAGTGGCACACCCCAACATGCCAGCGAGATGCACACCGCCATCCCAGATGGCACATTCTGGACACCTCCACAGCCCCCAGTGCCAGCCCTGTGATCAGTTGCATGCACCTGGGTCTGTACACAATGGCATGCCACAGACTGCTCACACTGCACCCCCACACCCATGCATCACCAACCACCACCAACCAGACAAGCATGGGCTGTGACATGCACTGACCATGTGTGGGGCACACACCCACACATGTGTCCATGGTGTATGTGCCCTACCAGCAACCACCAGCCACGGCCATCCGTGCTGGCCCTGCCAGTGCATATGTGTGTGTGTGTGTGTGTGTGTGTGTGTGTGTGTGTGTGTGTGTGTACATCCCCCCTGCCTGCTGGTACCTACACAGTAGCCTACACAGCTGCACACATGTCATGACTGCTGTACACCAACCTTGGCAATGTTGCTCGCTGTGGGGTCCTCTGCCGTGTCCATCCAGTCTGGGTTCCCTGGGTCTTCCCTGGCCTTTGGTGTCACTGCCCTCTCCTGTGGGGGCATAATGGTATGTGACATCGTCAGTACCTATCTGTGCAGTCAAGGTCACTGTAGTGTGCTGTGTGTCATACATGTTACTGGTGACACATACCTGACCAGCATGGCTGTCCTCCACGCATCTGGGCATCTGACTCTCATGCCATCCTCCTCAGGTGGGCAAGGAGCCACCCCTCCCTCCAGGCCAGGTCATTCCATTGGTGTTGGACCAGCCGCATGGTCCTCCTGATTCCAGACACCGCCTGAAGCCTGCTGCCTATGGTGGACCACACCCTGTCCCTGTCTGCTGGTCTGGACTGCTATGCTTCCTGTGGGAACAGCACCCTGCTCCACTGCTCAGCCAGGCTGATGAGAAGCACTGTCTCATCATCGGTGAAGTTAGGTGCTCTGCTCCAGCGTGCCATTGCAACTGGGACTGTCACCTGCTGTTTGCTCTTGTGACTGCTTTACTCCCTTGCCTCCCTCTGCAGTGTATTTGGAGCTGTGTCCTGTGCTACACTGTCCTGTGCAGCCTAGCATGTGCTACTGAAGCCCTGCACATGCTGGTGGCTCAGCTCCATGTGTTCCCTTCTTTCCCCCACCAGTCACTGTGATGCACACGTGATGCAGCATGCATCAGCATGCAGCACGCAATGCACTGTGCGTTGTGTATGGGATAACTCTGTATGCAAGTAGCATTGCTGTGGCTGTCACACAGCGTGACATGCATCCTCCCATTGTTGATGCACAGCACAACCTGCAGTGCATTGGTTGTCATCTCCCCTGTCTCTGCACACTGTGCCTGTGCAGGGTACCATTGCTGTGCTTGGGGGGGGCAGCCTCCAGTGACACTGTGCCAGTCCTCATGATGTGCCCTATGGGTGTTCCACAGAACAACCATGTCCTGCAGTCTTGGGTGCACTGCACCCTCCCATTGCAATACCTGCAGCTGTGCTGTATGGTGTGTGCAGCCTCCCACCCACACTGTCCTCCATATCCCTGTTGTGCCTACCTCTGGTGCCCACTGCGCACTGACATTGCATGTTGGCACCAGCACCAGTATGCTGTGTGCCACATGACCGTGGTGCCATTCCCATCACATGCAGTCTATGCTGCCTACTGCTGTGGCTGCTGTGCATGGGACCCCACACATCCCTCCATCCCTACATTACACTGTTCATCCACATGTCGCCCCTGCTAGCAACGGACACCTGGCCGCTCAGCTGCAGTCTGTGTCACTGTGCATTGCACCATCTGGGGAGGCACACAGGCAATGGGCACATCTGTGTCAACTGTGCTGCCACTACCTGTGTGGTGGCCCAGACAGCGACACCTCCATATCATCACAGCTGTTCCTGTCCACCTGCAGTGTGTGCTTTCCACAGTGGTCCCTGGGTTCCTGGCACTGCTTTGTTGTTCCCCACAATGCCATGGCACTACTGCCCAGTGTGTCTGTTGTGTGTGTCATTGCTGCATGCGTGTGGTCTTCTCATGGTCTCAAGGCTGTTGTCCATAGCCAGCACACAGCATGGTGGTGTTGGCATACCTGTGTCCGTGCACACTGTGCATGCTGTTGTGTGCTCATCCAATGTGTGATGCAATGAGCTGCACTCGCATTCATTGTCCAGCTAGTGTGTGTTGTGCCTGGCCTTGCTGTCACCAGTTATAGGCAGGTCCCACTGCCTCCTCCTCCTCCACCTCTCCTGCAGTGTCACCATCCTCGCTAGATGCCTACTCATCCTCTGCAGTGGTGTGCCATGTTCCAGTGCCATGCTGTGCAGCATGCAACATGCTATGAACAGTTTGCATGCCATTATTGGTGTGTACTGCAGTGTACCCCTGATCTGTCAAGGCACTGGAACCTGATCTTGAGGATGCCAAATGTGCACTCTATCACACTGTGTGTTGCTGTGTGGGCATCACTGTACCGTTGCTCTGGTGCACACTGTGGATGCCTCACCGGTGTCATCAGCCAGGGCTGTTGTGGGTATCCACTATCACCTGTAGGAAGGGGGTGTAGGTTAGTGTTGTTCCCACATGTGTCCCATGCCAACCCATGTTGCATGTGTCTGTGTGTGCCTTACCAATCAGCCAGCCATCTGTGAGTGCCCCAATCTGGAAGGCCTCACATACTCCACAGTTCCTGTAGATGTACACAGCGTGTGTGAACCCTGGATACTGTACCATGATGTCAAGGATCTTGCACCTGCTGTCACAGTTGACCTGTACATTCATGGAATGGATACCCTTCTGGTTGACATAGGTCTCTGGTTCATCCAGTGGTGCCCTTATGGTGATGTGTGTGTGGTCTACTGCACCAAACACACAAGGGAATCCTGCTGTGCTGCATAATCCCTGCTTGATTGCCAGTTGCTCCTGGGCATCTGTGGGTAGGTGGATGTATTGGTGTGACCTGTGTACGAGGGCATCCATGACTGCCCTCAGGCACGATGATACAGAGGGCTGTGAGATGCCCATGGTGTCGTCACTCGGTGTCTGGAATCCGCAAGTGGCTATTACCCATAGGGCTGCACATACCTTCTCCTCTATTGGTATGGCATGGCCTCTCCAGGTCCTGCTTCTCAGGTTGGCATCAAGTTCCTAGCATAGCTCTTCTATGGCTGACTTGCCAAGTCGATATCGTACGATGCACTGCTCCTTGGTCAGATCCGTGTGGGCTGTGTGTGGCCGATACACATGCATGGCATGACTCCGTTGTCTGGGTTGCTGCTGTCTGTGCACCTGTTGTGCAGCACCACCCTGTTGTGCAGCCTGGCGGGCATGTCACCTATGGCATTGCATGGTCAGCTGTATGCCCATTACAGCCTGTGGTGCTAACATCCTCCTGGCAGTCATCTGTCCCTGTCCTGCTGCAATCCTGTGTCTCTGTCCTGCTGCAGTCCTGTGTCTCAGTCCTATAACACTACCCTGCCTCATCCCTTCCTTTCTCTAAGTCCCCTTAGATCAGCTCTGTGTGGTGTAACAGGTGCTTGAAATCTGCTGTTTGGTGCACCTTTGTGAATTGCACTCCTGCGTCCTGCATATCTTACCCCTGTCTCAATGCACCATGAGTCATGGCACTAGCTGCCATCTGGCAGTGTGCTGGTGCATGGGGTGCTTGACACAGCGGGTCTTTGCATCCATGCATGGTGTATTTGTGAATCCCGTCTTGCTTGCATCTTGGTGCAGCATGCTGCTTGCGTCCTGCTGCTTGGCGCACGCATCTTGCGTCTTGGTGCAGCTTTTGAGAATCGGGCCCCTGGAGTCTATACTAAAAGAGGGACTGTTGAAATACTTGGAGGAGAATGGTCTGCAGGACAATAAGCAACACGAGTTTGTGGCTGGGAGATCTTGCCAAATGAGTTTAATTGAATTAGTTGACTATGTCATGAAGGCGGTAGAAAAGGGTCAGGCAATAGATATCATATACCTGGACTTTGGCAAAGCCTTTGACTTGGTGCCACACAGGAGGTTGATAACAAAACTGAAGACACTAGGGCTGGGGGAAGATTGGTCAGATGGGTGGAGAACTTGCTGGGGCAGGACACAGAGGGTGGTAGTAGGGGGAGTTGCCTCCTGTACAAAGGAGATCACTAGTGGGGTATCACAGGGATCAGTCTTGGACCCAGTGTTGTTTAATGTGTTTATAAATGACATAGTGGAGGGTATTCAAGGCAAGATGTGCCTTTTTGCTGACGATACCAAAATTTGTGAGAGGGTGGAAACTCAGGAGGGGGGTATAAGAACTAAGGGAGGACTTAGCCAGACTGGAGAAGTGGTCAGGGATTTGGCAGCTGGGCTTCAGTGCCAAGAAGTGCAAGGTGATGCACATGGGCCAAAAAAAAAAAACAAGAACCAAGTACCATATAGGAAAAGTACAAATAACCGAGTCTGAGGAAGAAAAAGACCTAGGAGTAGCAATCACTAGAGACATGAAGCCATCCACACAATGCAAGAAAGCAGTAACAAAGGCCAACAAGATGCTAGGATGCATTGTGAGGGGATTCAATAGCAGAAACAGTGAGGTTATTCTACCACTGTATAGATCACTGGTGAGACCTCACTTAGAGTATGGCATGAGGTATTGGTACCCGTAATCAAAGAAAGACGTCAAACTGCTGGAGGGGGTACAGAGGAGGGCAACTAAGATGATCTGGGGACAGCAGGACAAGACATATGATGATAGGCTAGAGTCCCTGCAGATATAGTCACTGGAGGAGAGGAGGCAAAGGGGGGATATGATAGAGACTTTCAAGTACCTAAGGGTAGAAACAATATAGCATGGGAAGGGCTCTTCAATGTAAGAGAAAATACCTCCACCAGAGGACACAGCCTAAGACTGGTGGGAGGAAAATTTAGGAGAGATGTAAGGAAACACTTCTTCACATAAAGGGTGGTGACACCTTGGAATGTGCTACCTGAGGCAGTTGTGGCATCCAGGACAGTGGGGTCTTTCAAAATAGCCTGGGACAAAAACAGAGGGAGGAGATGGGGACAAGAAAACAGAAGGGGGGAGGGAGAAGAGGAGACACTAACATTGCTGACAGGATAAAATCCAGGATCCTGACCCAAATCAGGCAGACAAGATAGGCCTGGAGGTCTCCTTCTACTGGCTATTGCTTATGTTCTTATGTAAATCTGCATGAATACATGATCTTTATCCCTAGGTGTTCATTTGCCTCTTTAGCTCACTCCCTACTTCAAGTCATAATCCTGAGTTGTGACATCACAATCTGTTGTCATGGGAGTAACTGTGACGTTACAAGCAGTATATTATGTCCTCAGGTAGGGAGAAAGCAATAGGAATAGATGAACTCTTCAGGAGCAAAGGTCTTGTTTTCATGCAGATTACACCAGTAATAAATAATAGGGAGGGGGAATACAGAACTAATGTGAAATACAAGCCAAACTATGTCTAAATATTATGTTTTCTTAAAGTTCTCCAGAAAGTGTCAGCTGCTCTTTAAGAAACAGCATGCTTCTCACATGATGTTCCTGTAAGTTTACAGAATGTTCTTATAAGTTTCACTTCTTGCAGGTGCAGCAAAATGAACAGTGTGACCCAGAACTGATCTCTTGTTTACATCTCTGCAAAAGGCTTAAAAACTGCATTTTAGGTTAACCCCTTGAATTCCAGATAGCTTTTTGCAATCATTTCAACAGTAAAACTATACAGTTTTAAACAAAGGGAATCCCAGTATCAGTGACATTTCCACATAAAGATTCACATATATTTTTATATCTGTAGATATATGCAAGGAGGAAGAAAAGACAGAACAGCAAGTGAAGGCAGAGAAATAGCGAGAGGCAGAGAATTGCGAAACTGTCAGAGTGATTAGTTCGTAGGTCTCACAAGAAAATTTGGTTGCGCAACCAGGCAAGAGACAGAAAAGTAGGGGATAGATACGATTCTTGCATTCAAACTCTTTCTGCACAACAAATGGGGCAGGGCCTTATTCATCCCTGTCCCAATGCTGTATTACACCACCACTACCTTAAACCATTATTGAAAATTACGCCTCATTGGAAATGACATAAATACAGCATATATTGTCGTTTATGCAACTAGCTTATCAAGATATTCTATATGTGGCTCCTTTAAGTGTTATATGTTTCTACTGAATATGATCTAGATACTTTTCTTCTATATTGCATCAAATCCAACAGTGTCCAATTAAATAACTATCTGCCTTCTTTTGTTATGACCTTAGTATTTCTTATCTTCATTTAAGACGGATTCCCGCAAAACCCTAACCAGCTAGATAATTTTTATATCCTTATGCACTTTATACTTTCCCTGAAATAATCGGGCCCTATCAGATGTTGGCCAAGTTCTCTCAAGGATCATCACTGTTTTCAATCCTATGTAAAGCCTACAGATTGAAAGAATTGAGTTTGTGTAGGCTAATACTCATGATTCTCTGTTTGTCTTTTAAGCAATAATGACCAAGAAGCTGACTATTTCCAAGGGATTAAGGACCACTTGAGAGGATCGGTGACCCTCCAGCTGGTAATTAATCCAAGGAAATGACTGGCATCAAGGTTATTACTGTGATTATAAGTCTAATTGCAATAACAACTTTCATTTTACCCTTTTTATGTTTGCTTGCATGCATGTGCAGGAAACATAGTGCCACCATATGAGAATTCGTAGGTGTGCCTCCCTAATTCCAATGCTCTGCTCCTTTTTGCAGGCATGGCCCCACCATGCCAATGAATGTAAGAGCTGTCTGTGACAGCTTTTGCAAATGCAGCGGTGTACAGTTGAAAGGAAGAACCACAGCATGTAGGCAATTTGCATACTGCCGCCGTCAGCAGTATGCAAAGTGCCTACACATTGGCACTGCACTGCAAGAGCTGTCATAGACAACTCTCCCTCCCAACAAGTAGCATGCCGAGCCCACCCCAGTGTGCTCACGCCGCCACACACACACAGTATGTGGCCGACAGGGTGCCCTAACCCTGCCGGCCCACCGCCCACCCAAACAGCCTTCCAGGTGCCACGCTCGAGCCCACCTTAGAATGGCAAACCTCTCTATGGCCGACGGGGGTGCCCAATCCCCCATTGTCTCCACTGGCCCCCCCCAAAAAAAAACTTCCGGCTGTCACACTGGGAGTCCACCCCAGCATGGCAAACGTCCCGCGTCGTCTTCCTAACAGTAAAATAAAACCTAGAAAGAAAAAACTGTCCCTCGCTGACTGTCTTTACTTCGGCCCCCCACCCGTGCCCATCCACTGCGCACCTGCCTCCCCACCCCCTCACCCCATACTTACTTCCGGAGTCTGGCGCGACGATCTTCGGTGGACTAGGAACATGTCTGCACTCTTCAAAGCCGATCGCAGACTGAGGAAATGCCGGTAAGCTGTATAATGGAATAAATGGTTTTTTTTTCAACTTTGATGCATATCTCAGGCATTTTTTGGAATTTTTTCACCAAATTTTCAACATGGAGTTTTTGGGACCCCAGCTCATGAATTCTGTCACTGTCATTTTGTTATTCAGTCCTGAAAGGTGATTTTGCGGTCACTGCGCTAAACCACCTTTCGGGACTGATGTACGAAATGACAGTGTCACAGTTCATGAGGTAGGCCCCCAAAAACCCTATGTTGAAAATTTGGTGAAAATTTCCCAAAATGACTGTTTTATGAGCATGCATTGCGCAGTTCCTACGCACGCTCGTAAGTTTGCAAATTTTTTATATTTGCACTCCAGATTTTCAACTTTGCCATTTTACCATACCTCCTTATGAGCAGTACAGCTGTCATTTTTCACATCTCCCCCAAAATGTGTTTCCGCGCATGTAGTGCACAATGGCACAGTCGGTGTATGAAATCAATGTTTGGGACAGATTAAGAAAATCACAGTGACACTGTTCATGAGCAGAGGTCTTAAAATGGTTATGTTGAATCTTTGGCTAAAAAATTCCCAGAAATGACTGTTTTGCAAGAGTGCATTGCGCAGTTCCTACGCACGCTCATAAGTTTGCAAATTTTTAATATTTGCACTCCAGATTTTCAACATTGCCATTTTACTACACCTTCTTATGAGCAGTACAGCTGTCATTTTTCACATCTCACCTAAAACGTGTGTCAGCGCATGTAGCGCACAATGGCGCAGTCGGTGTGCAAAATCAATGTTCTGGACAGATTAAGAAAATCACAGTGACACTGTTCATGAGCAGAGGTCTTGAAATGGCTATGTTGAAAATTTGGTGACAAAAGTCCATAAAATGACTGTGTTACGAGTGAGCATTGCGCTATTTCTACGCACTCTCGTAAGTTCATGAATTTGTAATATTTTCAGTCCAGATTTTCACCACTAGCATTTTTCCACACTTCCTTATGAAAAGTACAGCTGTAATTTGTCACAACATAGCCAAAATGTGTTTATACACTTTCTGTGCAGAAATGCGTGGTCGCTGTGGGAAATCACTGTTCGGGACAGATTAAGAAAATGCCAGTGACACTGTTCATGAGCAGAGGTCCCAAAATACCTGTGTTGACAATGGCATAAAAAAATCCCCAAACTAATAACATTAAGGGCGTGCGTTGCGCACTTTCTACGCACGCTGGTGACTTCACCAGTTTTTTTCACTATTTTCACTGCAGATTTTCAACATTGCCATTTTTTACACCTCCCCATGAACAGTACAGCTGTCATTTTTCACATCCTGTTCAAAATGTGTTTCGCACATATGGTTCCAAATGCCGTAGTCACTGTGCAAAATCAGCTTTTGGCTACCAAACTGATATTGCCACTGTTCATAAGGTGGGGATCACAAAAACCCATGTTGAAAATTTGGAGTGAAAATACTAATGAACCCTGAGGCATTAGGGTTTCTTGACCATAACGCCTACCCTGTAGAGACTGACAGGCATCAGGGTGTGACTTAGGATTGTCACCTGTAATGCTCATACCATTTCACCCCCACCCACACCCTGCAGCCAGTGAGAGGCATTGAGGTGTGCCTTGGACTCTTCGCCCAAACATTCACCCCATTCTCCTATACTGCACCCATCTCACCGTATTTCCTGATGGAATGGGGTGAGCATGAGGGCCAAAGACCCAAGGCACACCGTGACACTTGTCGGTGTCTGCAGGGTAGGGTGTGGTGAAATGGCGTGACCGTTATGCCTGATGACCCAAAGGCACACCCCACCAGTGCCAATGCCAGCAAGCAAACATTCAGCATTGACAAATGCTTGTTTTCACTTAGTTTTTAGGTTTTCGAGTGGAGTGGCATGAGCCATGCGTGCCGCACAACATCAGCTGACAGCTGGATCAGTCATCTCTAAGACATTAATGACCAGTCTAGTAGTACATCAGGAGTCTTGCTAGGCTAATGAATACTTAATCAGACTTATAATATGCAGGATAATTATCATATACAGTATACAGTATGTGAGTCTCTCAGTGTCTGTCTGTGTCTGCGATGTTGTGTGAATGTATGCATTGCAATACTGGCTGGGCAAGCATATTGATTCTAGTCAACGGTTGGTTTTCTAGAATGTCACGTTTGAACTTTAACCAGATTTATTAAAATGTCAATCTCAGTATGTTTATATATTAAACCTAAAGTCACCCATTGATTCCACTCACTAGTATGCCTCACTTGTTTGTTTGTTTTTTCTTTGATTTTGTAAAGCAGTTACTGATTTCATGTCCAACAGACTAAACGTGAGAGGGTTGCAATTTCTCCTTATTAATTTAGAACATATTTAGATTGGGCTTTTTTGCTGAGGCTGTTAGCATTTAGTCATAGTATAGTATATCTGAACAAAAGCTGGTCCACCAAGCTAGCCTAGTGCGCTGAAACATTATGGAGTCCAGATTATCAGCTGGTGTGTAACTTTCTGGAACCTTGCTGATGCGATCAAAAAGAACGCCAGACTGTACTGAATTCTGCCACCGTCTTAAACTCCTAAAGTTATGGTATTACTAGCCTTTTAACCCTGGCTAGACATATTAATTCCCATTTGTCAACTCAGCTGTAATCTACCTTTCATCACATGCCCTGGCGCTTAAAATCAAACAAATGAATAAAGCATAAAAAAGAAACAGCGGTAATGCAAGCATTAGGACATAGCAGGGTGTGGATCAGGCTGAGATGACCATCCACCCAGGGGTGCAATGAGTCTCTACACTGCAGGTGGAAGTACTTACAGCCCCCTTGAATGTCTTATTATGCTTATAAAATAGGTAAATGGAGAGAATTAAAAAAAAAACAAAAAAAAGCAAACTTTTAAATTAAAAAATATGTATTTTCTGTTATTAAAAGCAACTAGTAAAAAGTAATCCCTCCCTACTGTCAATCATCCGTCTTTCCACACACAAAATAGACAGAATGTTTGTTTATCATGGAATGCTGGAATTCAAACTTCTGCAGAATTACTCTGGCAGAATGTTCACCTTTCATACACAGGGGAAGGTCGTATATGGAGTCATGGTGTCTGTTTTATTTGTGGCAGGATATGCAGCAGGGGTTGTTCTGGCGAGCTGGTAAGGATAGTTGGTGGATTTTTCAAGGTCACTAAAGATGTATCAGGAATTAAAGCTGTGACTAGTATTTTTGGTTTTTAATTTGCTTATGTGTGTAAGGAGGGGGTCTTGTAATTTAAGGCAGTTTTAATTTTTATATTTGCTTGTGCGCATGCACAAGAAATATGTTGTGACAGCTTACTGGAGTAGCAGGTTGTGGAGGCGTGGCAGTGTTGTGGCCAATGCCGCCACTGCTTTTGGGGCTTGTCTCCGTGGCACCACTGAATGAACATACTGTCTATGACAGCAGCTCAGAAGCGTGCCACCAACTTGAAAGAAATGCGTAGCTGTAATGAGGGAGCTACCCTTCATTGCAGGGCATGCCTTGCCTGGTGTAACATTTCAATAAACTTGGCAGTAGCTGTCACTGACCATCTCTCACAGTCCCCAGAAAGCCATCATGAGGGGTGCCCAATCCCCCTGTTGGCATGCCCCTTCCCCAGTTCATTTGCCGATGGGGAGCCCACATCCCCATCGGCATGATGTCCATGTAGTTTAATTTGTCTGCCAAGGGGGTGCCCAATCCCCCTCGGCATCATGCCCCCCCAACAAACGCAGACCTATTTTCTTTGCCGATGGGATGCCCAATCCCCATTGGCTCCAGTCCCCCCCAAAAACACCCACGTGGCACACTGGGAGCCCACCCCAGCATGCTAAATGTACCTGGAAAAAAGAAACCCTTCCAGCAAAGTTATTTTTTTAATCCATAAACAAGAAAATGGTCCCTCGCTGTCTGCTGCAGCCCCTCCCCCAGCCCACATAGAAACATAGAATTTGATGGCAGATAAAGACCACTTGGCCCACCTAGTCTGCCCATTTTCCTATTTAACAGATAAGCTGCAGATCCTAGTTAACCAACAGCTTACTTCCTCCTACCCCCCACTAGGACTACCTTATGTCTGTCCCTTGCATTCTTGAATTCCCCCACTGTTCTTGACTCCACAACCTCCTCAGGGAGGCTGTTCCATGCATCCACAACCCTCTCTGTGAAAAAGTACTTCCTCACATTACCTCTGAGCCATCCCCCCTCTATCTTCAAATTGTGCCCCCTTGTTCTTGCACATCTCTTTTTCTGAAAGATGCTATCCTCTTGGACTTGAAAGTTTCTATCATGTCCCCTCTCTCCTTTCTTTCCTCAAGGGTATACATATTAAGCTCCTTTAGTCTTTCTTCGTATGTCTTCTGGTGCAGACCCTGCACCATTTTGGATGCCCTCCTCTGGACAGCCTCCACTCTGTCTATGTCTTTGCGAAGATGGGGTCCCCAGAACTGCACACAGCACTCCAGATGGGTTCTCACCAACTGTCTGTACAGAGGGATAACAACTTCCTGTTTTCTACTATTGATGCCTCTTCCTATGCATCCCAGTATCCCCCCAGCCTTCCTCACTGCCTTCTCACATTGCTTGCCCACCTTTAGGTCATCTGATATAATTACCCCCGGTCCATTTCCATTTTACTGTTGTCAGTATCTCACCCCCATTGTGTACGCTCCCTGGGTTTTTGTTTCCATGTGCATTACCTTGCACTTTTTGCATTGAATCTGAGCTGCCATACATTTGACCATTCCTCCAACCTTGCTAAGTCCTTCTCATCCTTTCCACTCCATCTTGTGTATCAACCCTGTTGCAGATCTTTGTGTCGCCTGCAAAGAGACATACTTTTCCTTCCAGTTCTTCTGCAATGTCACTTATAAAGACATTAAAAAGGACCGGTCCCAGTACTGAACCCCGCGGTACCCCGCTAGTAACCCTCCTTTCTTCACTGTGTACTCCATTTACTACTACCTTTTGCGTCATGTTATCTGGCCAATTTTGTATCCAGGCTACCACTTTGGGACCCACTCCAAGGCTAGCTAACTTGTGTATTAGCCTTTTGTGTGGGACTGTATCAAATGCCTTGTTAAAATCTAGGTAGGCCATGTCCACAGCCCTTCCCTGGTCTACTACTTTGGTCACCCAGTCAAAGAAATCTATTAGATTCGTCTGACACGACCTTCCCAACGTGAATCCATGCTGCCTTGGGTCCTGTGCCCCACTTGCCTCTAGGTACTCAACAATTCTTTCCTTCAGAAGTGATTCCATCATTTTCCCTACCACTGAGGTCAAACTAACCGGCCTGTAGTTTCCTGCCTCTGTCCTCCTCCCACTTTTGTGAAGAGGAATCACATCTGCCCTCCTCCAGTCCTCGGGTACCACCCCATCCTCCCATGATTTGTTAAAGAAAGTAGTCAACGGTGTCACTAGTTCTACCCTTAGTTCTTTCAAAATTCTTGGGTGAATCCCATCAGGCCCCACTGCTTTGTCCACCTTCAATTTTATCAGTTCTTTCAGAATCTTTCTACTGTAAATGGACTGGTATCGACCACCTTCAGAGCGTTTCTCTTGTTTGGTTTAGGTAACTCCCCTCCTCTTCTCTTTATGAATACTGAGCAGAAATATTCGTTCAGTATCCTGCTTTTCACTGTCACCTCTACCCACATTCCTCCCTTATTAAGCCTCAGTATCCCTCCTTTGGTCTTTCTTCACTCCCTAATGTACCTATAAAGGTCTTATCCCCTTCTTAACAGAACTGGCTATCCTTTCCTCGGTTTGGGCCTTTGCTATTCTGACTGCCTTCCCAGCCTCTTTCTGCTTTAACTGATAAAGTTCTCTGTCCTGCTCCTTCTGTGTTTCCTTATATTTTCTGAATGCTATCCTCTTCTCCTTAACCTTCCCTGCCACCTCTTTTGAGAACAATAGCGTTTTTTTTTTCCTTCGTTGTGTTTTATTGATTTGCTTTACACAAAGGCTTGTTGCCTCTGTGATGGCTGTTTTGATTACTCCCCATTGTTCCTCCACCCCTCCTTCTTGCCTATTTGCTAGTGCTTTTCTGAGGCACTCTCTCATTTTCCTAAAGTCAGCCCTCCTAAAGTCCAATACTCTTGCTTTTATATGGCTTGATTGTATGGCTGTGTTTATCATGAACCACACTGTTTGGTGGTCACTTGTTCCCTGATGGCTACCCACTTCTAAATCTGAGATTCTTTCTCCATCCCCATTTGAGAGTACCAGGTCTAAGACTGCTCCCTACCGAGTGTGTTCCAATACTAGCTGTCTGAGGCATGCCCCCTGTAGGGCATCAAGAATGACCCTGCTCTTGGATGTGCCTGCAGCAAAGGTGCTCCAGTTAACATCTGGCATATTCAAGTCCCCCATCAACAATATCTCCCCTTTTCTGCCATTCTAAGGAAGCTTTCAATCATTTCCTTGTCCATTCCTTCCCCCTGAGATGGGGGTCTGTATACAACCCCCATGCGGATTGTGGTGCTATTTCCTGTCTTCAGGGTGACCCAGAGTGCCTCATCTGCTTCCTGTTTACTCTTTAGTTCTGTTGCTTTGATCCCTTCCTTTACATAGAGAGCTACTCCTCCTCCTCTTTTACCCTCCCTATCCCTCCTGTAGATTGTGTATCCTGGTATGTTGACAACCCAGTCATGGTTCTCTGTGTACCATGTTTCTGTGACTGCCACAATATCCAGGCAACCCTCTTCCATCAAGGCCACTAGTTCAGGAAACTTGTTACACAGACTACTGGCATTGGTACTCATCACCCTCCACTTTTTGATATCCTTACCCCTTTTAGCCCCATTCCTGTCCTTATTACCTTTGCCTTTTTTTACATTTACCTCTGTTCTGTTCCTTAATAACTTCTCTACCTTGGTGTTTATCTCACTAATTACCATGTTTTGTGGGGGGAGGCTGGGATTTCCCTGCTCCTTTTCAGTGCCTCCCCCCTTGGCTAGTTTAAATGCTTGCCAATGAAGCATTTAAACATCTCACCTAGGATCCTGGTTCCCCCCTGGACAGATGCAGACCATCGCACCAGTATAGGTCTGCATCCCTCCAGGTGGCTCCCCAGTCCCCAATGAAGCAAAACCCCTGATCTCCACACCAGTTATTCAACCACTCATTGAATTCCCTAGTGAGGAGTGCCCTAGCATCACCCTTGCCATAGACAGGCAGCACCTCCGAGAAGGTTACCATATGTGCTACTTGTCTAAGGCCCCTCCCCAACTCTACAAACTCCTCTTGCACTGCTCTGATCCCATTCCTAGACAGGTCATTTGTCCCTAGGTGGACAATGACATGCAGCTCCTTCCTTCATGCAGCTCCTCCCACAGATCCTGAAGTTTGCTTCCTGTCCCTCAAGCCATGGTGCCAGGAAGGCACCTACCTCACTCTCCCCTTCCTCCCCCATTTCTACCCCCCAATGATTGAGTCCCCCACCAGGAGTTGTTTTCTTCCCCATGGGGTCCCATGCCACCCTCCTGTGGGTCTCCTTTGTGAAAGTTCCCAGCATCCTCCTTGGTCCCCACTGCAGGTGCCTCCATAGAGGAACCACTATCCACCAGAAGAGTGAATGAGTTGTGCAGAGGTACAGCTATAGGGATGCAACTCTGTTCCACCACCCTCTCCCTCCCTCCCTGAGTCCACCCTGGTCCAGCCTCTCCTCTTTCTTGGCAACCTCTGAGGTAGTGGCATTGGCCCTGGTGGTCCCTGGGTGGGGTAAGGAGGTTTCACGAATCCTAGCCAGGTCAGCCTGGAGACGGGCAACCTCCTCTCTCAGACCAGAGAGGTGTCTGGAAACTGGGCAGCATCACAGCCTCCAGAATGTCTCCCGGAACACTGCCACCCACAGCCATTGCACTGCACCACTCCTATCATGTCTTATTTTGTGTCCCCTCTACTGCTTCTCTGTATGCTTACTCTCTCCTCTCCTTACAACTCTCACCCTTCCTGTTCTGGGACAGCAACTTCCTGTCTTCTTCAGTAGCCTCTTTCTTCCTTGCTCAATGTCAGACCACCAGCAGCTGGGGAGAGTAAGCTACTTTTCCTTTAGGGTTGACAAAACCAGTGTTTCTCTATGATCCTTCCCTTCCTACTGCCAAACAGGAAGTTCCTGTTGACAGTCAAATCTAGTGGCTATAAAAGTAGAACTGGCTTAGGGTGGAATGGAGGGCAATTAGTAAGAAAAAAAGGCTAGCAACAGAAAGTTGTAATTTGAGTCACCTGATTTTATAGTGTCTAAGCCACACCCCCAATTAAGCTCTCTTTCATCCTACTGGTTTAGCAAAGTCAGCTGATACAGTACCCTTCCCACCATAGAACACACACTGACTTTGTTTCTTTTCTTTCTTTTTTAACCCTAAATAAGACCCCTTCTACTTCTAATAAAGTATCTGTCTAATTAATCTCAACAGACACTGACTCCTGCTGAGATATAAGTTTTAAATTAATAAAAAAATGTAGCTTCTTTTAGTTAGCTGCTGTCTGCTCTACAAGCTAGGCTAGCAACAGGAAGTTGTAATTTGAGTCATCTGTTTTTATAGTGTCTAAGCCACACTTCCAATTAAGCTCTCTTTCCTCCTACTGGTTTAGCAAAGTCAGCTGATACAGTACCCTTCCCAGCACAGACACACACACTGGGCTGGATATTCAAAAGGGTTGTGCCATGCGCAATAGGGTTGCGCCTGCACAAGTCCGAAATTGTGCCATTCTGCCATATTCAGCAGCAGGCAGTTGCGCCCCCCAAGGCAAGCTGAGCAACAGCGCAATGCAAATGAATGCGCTGGCTGAACTGGAGGAAGGAACCGTATAAACTGCACAGCCCGATATTCCGCGAGCTGTGCAGAATAAGGCGCAACCCCAACCTGCGCCTGCACAACTTTGAGCCCAAAAAGGAGTAAGTCACGGGCCACCCACAGGTGAGCTGCCGCATTGCGAGGCACAACACAGCAGCTGCCACTGTGGCTGGCCCCTAACCTACTCACTGTGCCCCCCCTGCAGCCCACATGGGCATGGCATAGTAGCCCTCCCCGACTGGCCCGATCGTGGGCAAAAGAGTAAAATCTCCCTCCCGACTGGCCCGATGCGGGCATAAGGTTAAATAACCCCCCACTAGCCTGATCACAGGCATCATTGTAAATAACCCCCACCAGCCCGATCGCGGGCTTAAGCTAAATAACCCCCCGCTAGCCCGATCACGGGCTTAATATAAAATACCCCCCACCAGCCCGGTGCGGGCAGCACAATCAACCCCAAGGACATATCCCTGGTGGTCCAGTGGACCAGTAGCCTGATCAAGAGCTGCAAAATGTTGCAACACCCCCAAGAACAGATCCCTGGTGATCTAGTGGCTCCCACCCACCACCCAGAAGCCCTACCACCCGCTCCCCGCGTCAGCGGTGGGCGGCAGCATCCACCACCAGCCACCCCTTGCCCGCCGACAGACTGCCGGTGAGGCCTGCACGTCCAATAGTGCAGAGCAGAGCCAATGGGTGTGCAGCCCATACAGTACAAGGCAGTCCAGATATGTGAATGAAAAGAATTCATTCACATGTCTGAACTGCTATTACAGCTATAGGCTACACCGTAACTCTGCTCTGCAACAGGCATGCAGCCTCACCGACCAGTCAGTCGGCGGGTGGTGGGGCAGCAAGCGGTTGGGATGCTGCCACCAACGTGATGAGGCAGCGTGGTAGAGGTCGGTGAAGGCGGGTGAGGCCTGAGATCACCAGAGATATATTCTGGAAGTGTAGCAACATTTGCAACCATCGATCGAGGCTTAATAGTCCACTGGACCACCAGGGATATGTCGCCCAGAGATTGAGCTCTGTACTGCCTGATCGGGCTAATGGAAATTTATTTAAGCTTATACCACCAATTGGGCCAGTTGGGGGGGGTGAGATTTTACGCGATCGGGATCTAGTAGGCGCTGTCCCGATGGCTGCTGCCAGGCAGGCGCCAGGCACAAGTCCTCGGGGATCGGTGTACCTGCATGCTAATGACATACAAATGGGGTCATAAATAGATGCAAATGGCCCCCCCTGTGCCTTGCATAAATTATGGCCCTATTTGCATGTCACCTTTTGAATATGGGAAATTTGCGCATGGCGTAATGGTACTTGCACCACCACAACTTGAATGCTCCACTCTGACCACTTGCGGTGGTGCAAGTTCCACTGCACAATGCACAGTGGCTGTGGCTGGGGCGATATTCAAAGGAGTTGCTCAGCGCTAACTCCTTTGAATATCGCCTCACACACCTCTGTGCAACTATTTTGTGCAGCGTATGGCTTCAAACCACAAAATAGCGCAGTTTGAATATCCAGCCCACTGACTTTCTTTCTTTTCTTTCTTTTTTTAACCCTAAATAAGACCCCTTCTACTTCTAATAAAGTATCAGTCTACTTAATCTCAACAGACACTGACTCCTGCTGAAATATAAGTTTTAAATTAATAAGAAGATGTAGCTTCTTTTAGTTAGCTGCTTTCTGCTCTTCAAGCAAGGCTAGCAACAGCAAATCCACACCCACCCTCTGTGCACCCCACCTCCCTGCACCTCATATTTACCTCCAGAGGTCTGTTACCATGATCCTTGGTGGTGCTGGAACACATCTGCACTCTTCAAAGCTGACCGCGAACTGAAGAAATGCTGGTAAGCTGTATAAAGGCATAAATGGTGGTGGTGGGGTTCAACTTAGGTGGATAGCTTGGCCATTTTTGCGACTTTTGGCACCAAATTTTCAGCATGAGGTTCTTGGGACCCTACCTCATAAACTCTGTCACAGTCATATTGTTATTCAGTTCTGAAATATGATTTTGCGGTCACTGCACGGAATCACCTTCTGGGATCGACTAATGAAACAACAGTGTTACTGTTCATGAGGAGGGCTCCCAAAAAACCCTTTGTTGAAAATTTGGTGAAACAATTCCAAAAAATGACTGTGTTATGAGTGTGCATTGCACTGTTCCCAGTCACACTTGTAACTTCGAGAATTTTTAATATTTTCACTCCAGATTTTCAACCTTGCCATTTATCCACACCTCCTTACGAACAGTACAGCTGTCATTTTTCACATCTAGCCCAAAATGTGTTTTTGCACATCTGGTGCACAGTGGAGCGGTCGCTGTGTGAAATCAATGTTCGGGACAGATTAAGAAAATCACAGTGACTGTCTTCATAAGGAGAGATCCCAAAAAGCCAGTGCTGCAAATTTGGTGAACAAATTCCAAAAAATGACTGAGTTACCAGCGTGCATTGCGCAGTTTCTATGCATGCTCATAACTTTGACAATTTTTTATATTTTTACTCCAGATTTTCAACATTGCCATTTTTCCACACCTCCTTATGAACAGTACAGCTGCCATTTTTCACATCCTGCCCAAAATGTGTTTTTGCACATCTGGCACACAATGGCATGATCGTGGTGTGAAATCATTCTTCGGGACAGATTAAGAAAATCACAGTGCCACTATTCATGAGTGAAGGTCCCAAAATGCCTATGTTGAAAATCTGGTGTAAAAATTCCCCCAAATAATTGCATTGTGGGTGTGCGCTGCGCTGTTTCTACACACACTCATGACTTCACCAATTTTTTTATATTTTCACTTCAGATTTTCAACATTACCACTTTTTTATACCTCGTCATGAATAGTACAGCTGTCATTTTTCACATCCTGTTCAAAATGTGTTTTCATACCTGTGGCGCCAAATGGCATGGTCGATGTGCAAAATCACCTTTCGGCTAATGAACTGATAGTGTCACTGTTCATGCGTCGGGATCACAAAAAGCCCATGTTGAAAACTTGGAGTGGAAATACCAAGAAACACCCAGAGCATTAGGATTTCTGACCATAATGCCCTACCCTGTAGGGACTGACAGGCATCAGGGGTGTGATTTGGAATTGTCGACATTAATGCTCACGCCATTCCACCCCCACCCCCACCCTGCAGCCAGTGACAGGCATCAAGGTATGCCTTGTACTGTTTGGTACCAGACTTCATTCCATTCTCCTAGACTGCACTCATTTCAGCATATTTCCTTATGGAATGGGGTGAGTGTAAAGCCCGAACACTCCAAGGAACACCTCAACACTTGTCAGTGTCTGCAGGGTGAGATGAAATGGTGTGAGCATTATCGGCGATGACCCAAAGACACACCCCAATGTCTGTCCATCTCTGCAGGGTAGGGGTGGGGTTGACATCAATTCAATACTTCACTGCCATTCCTATTTTGCATCTGTCTAACTCCTGCACTTCCACTGCTAATGCCAACAAGCAAACATTCAGCATTGACAAATGCTTGCTAGGCTTTAGTGAAGGTTTTCATTGAGTAAAGGTGGCAGCCATGTTTATGTTGCCATTCAGGGATAAGTGAAGAGAATTTTGAAATATATATGTAATTTGCCCAAATTCTAAATCCCACTGCTTAATTTTATACCAATCTGTACATTTCTGGAGGCTTAAGTATGTGCCCTACAACTAATTTAGCCAATCGACAGTCGGAGATTGAGTGGGGGTGTGTTGAGCCAGCAAGGGCAGCTACAGAGCTGTGGAACTGGGAGCCAGGTGGGGTAGTTCTGTGTTTGTTTGGCTGATGGATTTTTATTTTTTTTATTTATTTCTTTTCTGTCTGAAGTCGAGTGATGCTGCTGGTGGATCTGCTGGACTTGATGAACTGAGGAGGACGCGGGACTCGGGAGCTGAATAGGAGCAATCGGGGTGCAGCGGAGGACAGCAGGAACATTGCGGCAGGGAAGTGTCTTTTATATTGTGTTCTTCTACTAGGCCTGTGAGGGTCTGAGTCTGTAGTTGTGGGGTTTAATCTTTTTTTTTTCAGGAAGGGACTGTTGTAACTGTTACCTGCTAAGGTGTATAACCAGGCCAGGTGGAGAGGAGCTGAAGCGAGATCGAAGAGGGGGTTGATTGTCTTGTGAGAGATGGGGTGATAGGCCCAAACTCACCCTCTCTCCCTGGGTTCATCTCCATTTATAGTGTGACACCGCTTCCTGATTGGTGGGGGATGGACCTGTGTGAAATAAGAGCAACCTGGTTGTAAGCAGGTTTCTTTCTTTTTTTTTTTTCATCTTTTTGCCACTGGCCACCCATCACTCGGCCCCTTCCTGTGCACCACTGCCTCGCTCACTCTCCTCACCCAACTGATACCCCCTGACTTACTCCTTCAGGGTGGGGCTGATGCCTGGATCCAGACCATCTCCGTCGGAAAAAGGTGACGGTAACGGCTGGCATGACCTCCCTGACCCCCCCCAGGGTGGGGTTTCAGGTAGAAAGGCACATTGGAGCTGTAATTGGTCAGTGGGAGAGGTAGAGCAATGAAGGTTGTGGTGCCAGGTGAGCGTGTCATCCACATCAGCCAACAAGGTTTTTTTTCCTGGCTTGCCCCAGGGGCAGGGACGTGCAAAGACATCCTGCATTTGCCCTGCCCTTGTAGTACTAGGCACCGGCATTTGTGTTTCCCCCCAGCCTCTGCCAGAAGTCATTCAAGCTCTGGACACACTCTCAACCCTCTCCCTTGGAGAAGAAGAGCAGCCCTAGGGGTGCTCAGTCCCTCTTCCCCAGCCAGCCTTCCTGATCCTAGGGTCCGTTCCCGAACCCAGGTCACCGGCATCACAAGCAGAAATCCAACAGCTGCACCAGTGGGCCAGCCAGAGTTCTTACCAATGGTGTTATAACAACCTGTCCTGCACCAGTCTGTGGGTATATGGTGCACCAATGGGGGCAACATTGGTTAGGAAAAAAGTGGCAGAAACCCAGCATGCCAGAGAGAAACCCTTGGCCAATAGGAACTGGCAGATTCCTAAGGTGAAACGGAGGTTGGGGGGAGAAAGAATTGTGCGCTTGTAGGAAGTTTTGAGGGCATTGTTAACCCTCACTGGGATACAAGGGATAAAGCAGCACAGGTGGGGATTGCAGCAGAATAGGGAGGGATACACTAGGGGTGGGAACAGCTATAATGAGGGTAGAGGGTGGAATGGGGGAAGCGAGGAATGAGAGGGGGCATCATAAGTAGAATAGTGGGCTGCAATGGGTGTGGGGCAGCTATTGGGATGAACATATTATGGAGACTAGGAGGATGTCCAATCTGCCACAGGCTAAGGAGTCTAGCAGAAAGAGTGCAGTGGCTTGGTAGTGAGCTGGAGAGAGTGTGGGTAGAGGGGATGAGAAAGGGGGCATGAGGACCCAACCCAGGGGGTAATAGGTGGACACATCAGGAGAACGACATTAGATTGGGGGAGGGCCAGGAAGAGAGAGTACAGGTTCACATCTGATGGGGGGTCAAGCAATGAAGGTAGGCACGGGACAGGGAGAAGAAGCCAACACAGGACAATCCAGGGGTGGCAGGCAGCAGGTTTACAGTGCTGGCAACACTGGAAGAGGAGAGAGAGTCAGGGATGCACCAGAAGAGGGAGGTATGGGGAAGGGGAAGGGGAATGGAGTGCACAGGGATCAGGCAGTTGGAAGAGGGTAGCAGGGGGCAGGCGCAGGGGGACACACCTGAAAAGGAAAATGTTGGCAGCAAGGTGTTGGGGAGAGGGACAGTGCTGATAGGTCAGACAAAGTGTGCATAACTAATAGGGGGCAGAGGCCAAGGGGAAAGGGGAAAGTTGATGATAGCATGGGACAAAGGGGATGGGGGACACAGGTCAGGAGAGGAGGGTGGGGTCATGAGAAAGAAGCAGAGTGGCATAAAGGGTCAGGAAGGGCAGATGGTAGCAACGAATAAGGAAGTAAAAGGGGAAGGGGTGGAACAGGGCAAGGAGGGGGGGTGCTAGTGTTGGGGGACTCCATACTGAAAGGGATCAGATGGGGCAGTAAAGGGGAAAGACATAGTCTAATATGGGTTGAGCCTATCCTCGGGCTGACGACAGACCGGGCAGGGCAGGCCATGTTCAAGTGCATAGGGAGGGAACAGAAGAAACCGCATGTTGTGGTGCATGTAGGCATGAAAGACCTGTCAGGGGAGACAATGGAGGTAGTAAAGAGGAGATCTGAAGAACTGGGGAAGCAATGTGAGGAGGTGAGGGAATCAACGGCCTTCTCAGAAGTGCTTCCAGTACCCTGTGTAAGTACGGCGAGGAAGGGAAGGATGGGGGAGTTCAATGCTGGGTTGCAGGAATGGTGTCATACCAAGGGGTATGGGTTGGTAGGCGGCTGGGGCAGAACCTGGGACAATAATGACATGTATGCAGGGGACAGGCTACACTTGAGTGGGGAGGGGAAGGGAGTATTGAAGCAGGGGATAGAGGGGTACATAGTAATTAGAGTAGCTTTAAACTAAAAAAGCGGGTGGCAAGTGGATAGCTGGTAGGCAGGGGGTTCCAACGAGGGGAGCCAGATGAGCCTACCCCCAAGCTGGTAGCTCCCATGTAGAGTGCTTTTTATTGAGCGCTGCATTTTTGAACAACTCAATAGCGCTCTACAAGAGAGCAAGTGCTGCATACTCACTATATCCTGTATAGTGAGTAGAGCAAGGAGCTGTATTCACTATACAGGATATAGCATCCTTTGTGGTCGTATTCTCCGCTGATGCCATGTAACGAGTCTGACACTATCGCCATGGCGATGCACCGGCCTGGGTCTGGCCACTGGGCATGAATTTTTTTGCACAATCCAGTAACTTGTCCCATGGTCCACATCCCCCTCGGTGTTGATTATTTAAGTTTGGGGGGCACGGGGAGCGCAGCGCTCCGCATAAAAAAAAGATTCCTGTGTGATTCCATTAAGTATTGTACCGACCGTCGCTATATGGAACGTTCAGTACAATATCTGTTGCCATTTTGACTATGGGCTCAAGTTTGCTCACTCTATGTGATAGGTGGTCTTTGAGACTCGCCTTTATCACATAAACTCCCCCCCAAGCTATATGGGAGGGCATCAGGGAAGCAGCAACTGGGGGGTCACCGGGGTGAGGATGGGATGGGGCAGGATTGAGGGTAGTGTCGCTAAACACAAGGAGCATGGAAAACAAAGCAGCCAAAACTGCAGGCTCTCTTGACAGTGGGGCAGGTGGATATTGTGGCCATACAGAAACTTGGGCCACCCAGTACCAGGACTGGGATATGATGATCCCTGGATACAGGCTGTTTAGAAAGGACAGGGCAATCAGGAAGTGTGGGGGTGAGTGGCAATCTATGTAAAGGAAGGAATAAGGTGCATAAGGCAAGGGGGGAGGAGGGAAGGACAGAGGCCCTGTGGATGCAGTTTCAGGATCCAAAGGGCAGCGTACTGAGGATGGGGGTGGTGTGTAGAATACCAGCTCAAGGGGAGTTGCTGGACAGGGAATTAGCAGATCAAATTAGGAGGGTTTGCAGGAAGGGAAACATAGTGGTGGTGGGGGACTTCAACCTACCTGGGGTGGACTGGAGCACACCAACTACCACATGTGCTAGGGAGCATGTAATACTGGGGACATTCCAGGATAGCTTCCTGGTGCAGTTGGTCCATGAGCCAACTAGGTTGGGTAGAACTCTGGACTTTTTACTATCAAACAGGGAAACCACGAGGGACCAGGAGGTGGAGGACCCTCTTGCTGGGAGTGATCATCACTCAGTGTGGTTCACACTCAGAATACAGAAGTAAACTGGGGTTTTGGGTACCAGGGTGATTGACTTCAGGGGAGCAGACTTAAACAAGATGGGGGGAATCCTGATAAGGAATCTGGAGGGAATCCAACCCACCATGGATGTCAATTAAAAATGGAGTATCATTAGATCAGGGCTGGCAGAGGCTTCTGGGACATGTACTAGGGTACAGAGCAAGTAGGGAAGGGCAAAGAGGCCCAGTTGGCTGACCCAGGAGGTAGTGGAGGACGTGAGAGCCAAGAAGAGAGTTTTCCAAAGGTTCAAGAGACTTAGGCACTGGGACATGACGGCATTTATCCTAGGGTGCTCAAGGAACTGGCAGGGAGCCCGGAAGAACCACTAGCTGACCTGTTCAATACCTCTCTGCGTACAGGATGCATACCACAGGATTGGAGATTGGTCAATGTGGTGCCCATTTACAAAGGTGGACCAAGGTATGACCCAGATAACTACAGACCAGTGAGCCTCACATCAATTGTGGGTAAGCTCATGGAAACCATCCTTAAAGAGAGACTAGTGACATTTTTGGAGAGCAATGGTCTCCAGGACAGGCAGCAACACAGGTATGTCTCAGGCAAGTCCTGCCAGACAAACTTGATTCAACAAGGCCTTCAATTCTGTGCCACACGGGAGGCTAGGGGGTAAGCGGAAAGATGTAGGGGTGGGTATGAAGATGGTCAGATGGTTCACGAACTGGTTAAAGGGCAGGCAGCACAGGGTGGTGGTGAAGGGGAAACTCATCACCAAGAGCGGTAACAAGTGAGGGGGGCGCAGGGATCAGTACTGGGGGCAGTGCTGTTTGGGATATGCATAGTAGATATCTTGCATGGGACCCAGAGTAAGATCAGTCTGTTTGAAGACGTTACCAATATGGGAGCTGTGGTGGATGACATCGACTGGTGGAGCAGACTGCAGGGGGACCTGACCAAACTACAGGACTGGTCAGAAACACGGCAGTTGGGGTTCAATGCCAAGAAGTGCAAGGTAATACACTTTGGAGCTAAGAACCACAGGAGGAAGAGCTATTAGCTGGGAGGAGTACAATTGGGGAGCACAGAAGATGAAAAGGACCTGGGAGTGATTATAACTGGGAATATGAACAACTCAGCTCAGTGCAGGAGGGCAGCAGCAAAAGCCAAAAAGATGCTGGGCTGTATAGCAAGGGGGATCTCTTCTAGATGTAGTAAGGTGATCCTTTCCTTGTACAGGTCACTGGTCAGACCACACCTAGAATACTGCATGCAGTACTGACGGTGCCCATTTCTGAAGAGGGACATCAGACTGTTGGAGGGGGTGCAGCGCAAAGTGACATAGATCATCAAGGGTTTGGAGGGGAATTCATATGAAGAAAGGCCAAACATGCTTAACATGTACTCACTGGAGGAGAGGAGGGACAGGGAAGATATGGTTGAGGCCTTTAAATGCCTGAAAGGAATAAACAAAGCTAAGACAGGCAAGATATTCCAGATCAGAAGAGGAAGGGATACTAGAGGGCATCAACTGAGGTTGGAGGGGATAAATTCAGGAGGGAAATCAGGAGATATTATTTCACAGAGAGGGTGATAGACAAGTGGAACTCTCTACCAAAGGAGGTAGTTTACTGTAGGACAGTGTGCACCTTCAAGAGGGGTTGGGACAGAGTGGGGGGGAGGTCAGTGAGGAGGGGTGGGAAAGGTAGGGCAGCTGCATGCTGAGGAGCTAGCTACACAATCGAGCAGACCTGATAGACCTTGTGGCCTTTTTCTGCTGGCAGTTCATATATTTGTATGTTCATAATCAAGAAGCTGGACATTTCCTACCCATTTAATAATAGTACGTTACGTTCTTCCAGTTTGCTGTTTATAACACAGTATGATTTAATACAACAGCAGCAGACTATGTTCTGTAGCCCATTACAGTGTGCTCCACAAAAGTAACAATACAAATTAAAACATGTCACAGACATCAGGCAAATGTCTTTTCCAATAAAAAAAAATGAATGTTTTGAAAGACTACAGCATTTTACAAGCACATCTCTGCGTATGAGAGTAGCAGTTCCACAGCACAGGAGAGGATTCCATAGGGAGGAAATGAATTCCATGTAGCAATAATACCTGACAGGATTGGGCGGTATTGTGCGACCATACGACCTAGGGCGTAATGAGGCCCGGGCTGCAGGCGGAAGGCCTTATAGACCCTGGAAGGTCCGGTATTGCCCAATCACTCACCCTGGAGGGTATTATTGAACTTAGAAATGGGCTACCTGTAGCATTTAATATAGGATTTAGAAAAGAATAAATAAATAAAATAAAAAGAGTAATAAATACTTTAAAGTCTTTTTCTAGTAAAGTAGTCCCTGAGCTTTTCCATCTCCTGTTGCACCCTCCCCATACAGCCATTCTCTTGCATCCCCACCACACCCCCGAAATAACAAACCCATTTTCTAGAAGAAACAATGTGTATTTGGCTAAAAGTACATTTTAAAACAGTTGGAGACAATGGGCAGCATTCAATAGATAAAATGACAAAAAAATGTTTGTTTTCTGTCAAATGAGGAAATGTTCGTTCTCTGTCAAAAAGACTCATCTGGCTGTAGGAGAAATTATGATTACATTGCAGACGGTAGTGCCCCCACCAACACACTGAATTACAATTTGGTATGCTTTCTTTGTTTTAAAAAAAGTTCAGTTCACTTGCCAACAGCCTGGACGACGGCTGCTAAACCACTCCGTGTATTTCTCTCTCTCTCTCTCTCTCTCTCTCTCTCTCTCTCGCGTGGCGCGCAGACAGATCACAGTCCAAACCGAACCGCTGTTTTTTATACAAGTTTATACTTTATACAATTAGACCCCACAGGGTCTTTTATCGTACCAAAGATGACTGGGGGAAACAACAGAAAGCCAAGCAGCGGTGGCTGAAACTAATGGCACCTTGCCAGCTGCTCGCTTCTGCCCGAGACCGTAATTTACGTTTGCTGCTTTACAACTCCTTGAACTCACATGCCGGAGAAATGAGGAGAGCGGTGGGTTTTTTAAAATATATTGTTACCGTCAACTCTATCTCTCTCTCTCTCTCTCTCTCTCTCTCTGCATTCCTACACACCCTCTTTCACAGACAGGAGCATACAAGGAAAGGGGAAATTAAAATAAAAGGAAGGATGATAACTGCTCCTCCTGCGGCTGCCACTGAACTACTGACAGTTTGGTGGACAGTTGCTTTATTACCAGAACGACTGAGCAATGGGAGAGAGGAGCGGGAGCGCAGTCTGCTGTTGAAGAGTTGGGCTAGCAGTGCAGCAAAAATAATGGGATCATACAATATTGATAAATAAAAAGTGTGGGAGAAAAAGAGCATTAGTGGGTGTGATGTGCAATTCATCAGCTGCTGGCACTGAATTTATGAGCATTGAGTGCGGTGGCCAGTCTCTCTCGCTAAGCAGCAGAAAGAAAATGGCGGTATTTTGAATTCTGTGCCCAGTGCTTCAACCAATAAGGAAGCAGGCTGGGCACAATGATATTTGGCTGGGCATGAGGTAGGTTTGGTCTGGCACTTTTTATTTGCTGGGGTCTGTTGTCACATAGATTAGGGGTATGCAGAACCTCTCAGCCAATCAGGATGCCGCATTCTTAATGCCCATTTTCTAAAAGGAAGTAGTTCCACACTATAGCGAGGGTATTCCACAGTACAGGGAGGATGTTTCACTGTACATGAGAGAGTTTCACTGCACAGGAGAGAGGTTCACAGTGTGGAGAGGGAGTTCCAAAGTATGGGGAAGGAGCTCCAGAGTATGACAAGGGAGTTCTACAGAACAGGAGTGAGTTCCACAGTATGATGAGGGGGTTCCACAAAGCAAAAGGGAGTTCCACAGTATGAGGAGGGAGTTTCACAGGCTAGAAGGGAGTTTCAAAGAACAGGAGGGGTCTCCACAATGTCAGGAGGGAATTCCACAGTATGCTGAGGGAGTTCCACAGAATAGGAGGAGTTTCCTCACTATGCAGAGGGAGTGTCACAGTATGTCACAGTATGTCTGCAGCACAGACTAGTACAGAAAATACATAAGGAATATGCAATGGGCAGCTGTGTGATACATCACTTATCTGAACAAGGGCAATTTGACCTTGGGTAATCTCTCAAGTGGCTTAATTGTCAAAGTGCCCAAGTGCAGATAAATGATGTATCACACAAGCTCCCCATTGCATTTCATTTATGCAATTGGATCTGAGTCTGTGAGTTTGTTTTTTTTATTGTGTTGTACTCCTTTAGAAAATAAACTTCTTTTTAAATTTATTTTGGTCTTTTTCTGGATCTATTTTGAGCCCTGCATGTACATGCGTGTTCCATTGCTATGGCCATTGCTATTGTCAAATGTCAGGATCTTATGTCATCAGGAGCGAGTTTCCTCTGATTAGTGGAGTTGCTTGAGCTCTTAAAAAATTCAAGAGAAAATGGTGGACTCATGTAGCAAGAGGAAGGGAAGGAGCGAGCGGCTGAAGAGAAAATAATTTGCTAATTATGTTGGGTCTGTGAGCTGGGAAGACGTGGAATAGTTGCATGAGTTGGGGAGTGGCTTCAGTGGAGAGGAGTGGTATTGGGAGAGCAGGCGGCAGCTACAAGAGGGGGGAACATAAGGAACAAATGGGTTTGGAATCAAGTTGTGAAGTCTGGAGACAAACAAAAACAAGGTACAGTGTTTCAGTATTGAAGGTTAGCTTAGGATTCTTTTTGAGGGCAAGAAGGGAGATACAAAAGATGGTTGCAATGTTGTTAGGTGACAGTGCCAGAACGTCAGCTAGAAAGTGAAAGAGGATGTAAGTAGCTGATGTGGGGGGGGGGGGGATGACAACAACTATATGAATTAATCAGTGATGACAACAGTACTTACATAGATAAATATGTGGTCACCAATTTATTTATACAGTTGCTCTGATAAACGTGTTTATCAGCAGTTGTCAGAGTCCACACCTATTGCATAAATATGATTAGCTAAAGAAACAATGGAAAATTTGTTAAACAAAGTTGAACAACTTTGTAATCAGCTGTGCCTTTTATCAGCAACACACTTCCTGAAGCAGCTTCCAGTGCAGGAAGTGGGATGAAAACAGCTTGTGTTTGCTATCTAATTATTATGTTTGCTTGCACGCATGTACAAGAAACATAGTGCCACCATACGAGTTTTCGTAGGTGTAGCACCCCGCTTCCAATGCCCTGCTCCTTTTTGCAGGCGCAGCCCCACCACACCAATGACTGTCCGAGCTGTCTATGACAGCAGTTCAGCTACAGCAGCATATGGTTGAAAGCAAACAACCGCACAATCAGCGGTGGTAATGTGTAGGCAGTTTGCATACTGCCCTGCCGTCAGCAGTTTGCAAATTACCTATACGTCACTACCTCAGTAGTCGAACTGTATGCCACTGCATCTGTATGATGCACCCCTCCATTTGTTGTGTGCTGAGGGGGTGCCCAATCCCCCTTGGAACATGCACACCCCCCCAAGCACACTGTATGTCCGATGGGGTCCCCAATCCCTGTCGGCTCCAGTGCCCCCAAAAAACTTCATGCTGTCACGCTGGGAGCCTACCACAGTGAGGCAAAAGTCCCATGTCATCATGTGTTCCCACACAGTGTGTGGTCAACAGGGGTGCCCAATCACCTGCTGGCTCCACTGCCCCCCCCAAACTTCCAGGTGCCATGCTGGGAACCCATCCCAGCATGGCAAAAGATCTGCATCGCCTTTTTAAAAAATAAACCTGTGAAAAAAGAAAACGGTCCCTTGCTGTTTCTCGTGCCCCTCCCCCAACCCTCACCCACCCTCAACGTACTTCACCTCCCCACACCTCCCCTCACCCCATACTTACCTCCGGAGCCTGGCGTGATGATCTTCGGTGGACTGGGAACACATCTGCACTCTTCAAAGCTGACCGCGAACTGAAGAAATTCTGGTAAACTGTATAATGACACAAATAGGGTTTTTTCAACTTTGGTTCATATCTGGGTCATTTTTTTGAATATTTGCACCAAATTTTCAACATGGGGTTCTTGGGACCTCATCTCATGAATTCAGTCACTGTCATCTGGTTATTCGATCCCAAAAGGTGATTTTGTGGTCACTACGCAGAATCACCTTTCGGGACTGATTAACGAAATGACAGCATCACTGTTCATGAGGTGGACTCTCAAAAAGCCTATGTTGTAAATTTCGTCAAAAAATTCTCAGAAATGACTGTGTTACAAGCATGTGTTGCACAGTTTCCACGCACACTCGCAAGTTCACAAATTTGTAATATTTTCACTCCAAATTTCAACTTTGGCATTTTTTCACACCTCCTTATGAACAGTACAACTTTCATTTTTCCAATCCTGGCCAAAATGTGTTTTCACACTTCCTGCGCAGAATAGCACGCTCGCTGTAGGAAATCATTGCTCGGGTCAGATTAAGAAAATCACAGTAACACTGTTCATGAGCAGAGGTCCCAAAATACCTATATTGAAAATCTGATACAAAAAATCCTCACAAGAATTGATGCTCACGCCATTCCACCCCCACACACACACCATTCTCCTACACTGCACCCATTTCAGTGTATTTCCTTATGGGATGAGGTGAGTGCAAAGCCTGAACACCCCAAGGCACACCTCAGTACTTATCAGTGTCTGCAAGGTAGGGTGAGGTGAACTGTCATGACCCTTATGGGCGACGACCCAAAGGCGCACCCCAATGCCTGTCCATCTCTGCATGGTGGGGGTGGAGTTGGTGTCAGTTCAACACCTCACTGCCATTTCTGTACTGCATCTGTCTAACTCCTGCACTTCCACTGCTAATGCCAGCAAGCAAACATTCGGCAATGACAAATGCTTGTCTAACTAGTGACAGGAATGCAGCCTCTTGATTTACTCTAGCTGATATGAATCCCATACAGTAATCATATGGATCAGTCTGGTGTTTGATATCTGATTGGTATTATTGACAGACTTATACAATAAAACGGCACTCAACGTTTCACTGTGATAACATGTGTCTTAGCCATAATCCAGCATCTTTACAATATTATTTATTTAGAATTTATGAAACATAGAAACATAGACTTTGACGGCAGATAAGTGCCGCTTGACCCACCTAGTTTGCCAGTTTCCCTACCTAGAGGGTAAGCTGCAGATCCTATTTAACCAACAGCCTATTTCTTCCTACCCCAGACAAAAATTGCCTTATGTCTGTCCCATGCATTCTTGAATTCTCCCACAGTTTTAGACCCCACAGCCTCCTCAGAAACGCTGTTCCATGCGTCCACCACCCTCTCTGTAAAAAAATACTTTCTCATATTGCTCCTGAGCCGTCCCCCCTCTATCTTCAAATTGTGTCCCCTTGTTCTTTCACATCTCTTTTTCTGAATGATGCTACCCTCTTGGACTTTGTTGATTCCACTGAGGTACTTAACCATTTCTATCATGTCCCCCCTCTCCCTCCTTTCCTCAAGGGTATACATATTAAGCTCCTTTAGCCTTTCCTCATATGGCTTCTCTTGCAGACCCTGCACCATTTTAGTTGCCCTCCTCTGAACTGCCTCTATCCTGTCTATGTCCTTGCGGAGATGGGGTCTCCAGAACTGGACACAGTACTCCAGATGGGGTCTCACCAACTGTCTGTACAGGGGGATAAAAACTTCCTGTTTTCTGCTGGTGATGCCTCTCCCTATACATCCCAGTATCCTCCCAGCCCTCCCTACCACCTTCTCACATTGCTTGCCAACTTTAAGGTCTTCTGATATGATTACCCTCAGGTCCCAGGATATCGACCTTTTGTCCCACTCCTAGTTTTCAAGAGAGTCCAAGTGGGACAGATACTTTAGCAGGCAATCATGTTATAAGACTAGGTTAGCATAAAGTTAATAAACGGAAGGTAACCAGTGGCTATATATATACATATTTACAATTTTAAATGGTAGACAAAGGAGAGTATGTATAGGTCAAAGATAGCTAGGTGAATGGATGATCAGAACAATGTAGTACTAGTAACAAGCATTTATCAATGCCGAATGTTGCTTGCTTGTATGTGCTGTTTCGGTATTTGGAAGTGACAGTTTCATGCCTTCCTCCCAAGACATCCACTGTGTCTTTCCGTTCAGTATTCACAGAAGAGTGGGAGGGGCAAGGGCCACAGCAGTACAGCAGTTGCCAAGGGGGTGAAGAGGTGGACAAAAGAGTCCTGCAGGAGCTCACTAAATTGAAGGTAGACAAAACGATGGAACCAGATGGCATACGCCCAAGGATATTAACAGAACTGCAAAGGGAGATAGCAGTACCTCTGGCAGCCATGTTCACTGAGTCATTCAACATGAGTGAATTGGAGGAGGGCACATGTGGTCCCTCTACACAAGTCCGGCAGCAGAGAGGAGGCAGGGAACAATAGGCCATTCAGCCTCACCTCAGTAGTGGGGAAGATCATGGAGACATTGCTTAAAGAAAGGATAGTGGGGCATCTAGATGCCATCGGAACCCAGGACCATAGACAAGATGGATTCACAGTGGGGACATCATGTCAGATAAATCTGGTTGATTTATTTGACTGGGTGACAAAGGAAGTGAATCAGGGTGGGGCAGCGGACAACGCTTACCTCGATTTCAGCAAAGCCTTTGACACCATCCCATA
This sequence comes from Neoceratodus forsteri, assembly GCA_016271365.2. Taxonomy (NCBI): domain Eukaryota; kingdom Metazoa; phylum Chordata; order Ceratodontiformes; family Ceratodontidae; genus Neoceratodus; species Neoceratodus forsteri. The sequence goes on from CM057455.1 coordinate 501,842,910, forward strand.
TAGGAGGCTGATAAACTAGCTGGGTAGGCTGGACATGGGGAAAGGGTGGTAAACTGGGTTAGAAACTGGCTAACAGACAGGAGGCAGAGAGTGGTGGTAAATGGTATGCAGTCTAGGGAGAGGGCGACCAGTGGGGTGCTGCAGGGATCGGTCCTGGGGCCAGTTCTGTTCAATGTCTTCATTAGTAATATTGCAGAACATCTGAAGGAATTTTTCACCAAATTTTCAACCTAGCCATTTTAAGACCTCTGCTCATGAACAGTGTCACTGTGATTTTCTTAATTTGTCCCGTACATTGATTTCGGACACCGACTGCGCCATTGTGTGGTACATGGACGGAAACACGTTTTGGGTGAGATGTGAAAAATGACAGCTGTACTATTTATAAGAAGGTGTGGCAAAATGGCAATGTTGGAAATCTGGAGTGAAAATATTGAAAATTTGCGAACTTACGAGCGTGCATAGGAACTGTACAACGCACAAACGTAAAACAGTCATTTTTTGGAATTTTTTCACCAAATTTTCAACATAGCCATTTTAACACCTGAACTCATGAACAGTGTCACTGTGATTTTCTTAATTTGTCCCGTACATTGATCTCACACACCGACTGCGCCATTGTGTGCTACATGGGCAGAAACACGTTTTGGGTGAGATGTGAAAAATGGCAGCTGTACTACTCATAAGAAGGTGTGATAAAATGGCAATGTTGGAAATCTGGAGTGAAAATATTGAAAATTGACGACTCTTTACGAAGGCATGAGGAACTGCCAATGCACGCCAAAACAGTCATTTTAGAATTTTTTCACCAAATTTTCAACATAGCCATTTTAAGATGTCTGCTCATGAACAGTGTCACTGTGATTTTCTTAATTTGTCCCATACATTGATTTCGCACACTGATTGCGCCATTGTGCGCTACATGGGCAGAAACACATTTTGGGTGAGATGTGAAAAATGACAGCTGTACTACTCATAAGAAGGTGTGGTAAAATGGCAATGTTGAAAATCTGGAGTGAAAATATTGAAATTTCGCGAACTTACGAGCCTGCGTAGGAACTGCGCAACGCACACTCGTAAAACAGTCATTTTTAGGAATTTTGGCACCAAATTTTCAACATGGGGTTTTTGGACCCCTTCTCATGAATGATGTCACTGTCATGGCGTTATTCAGGCCCAAAGGGTGATTTTGCACAGTGACTGCGAAATCACCCTTCGACCCGAATACCACCATGACAGTGACATCATTCATGAAAAGGGGTCCCAAAAACCCCATGCTGAAAATTGGTGCAAAATTCCAAAATGCCTGAGATATGCAACAAAGTTGAAACCCTATCTAGCCCATCATACAGCTTACCGCATTTCCTCAGTTCCGGTCGGCTTTGAAGAGTGCAGGCGTGTTCGGTCACGAAGATCGTCGCGCCGCGGGTCTGGAGGTAAGTATGTGAGGTGGGGGTGTGGGGAGGCTGGGTGAGTGTGGGTTGTGGGAGGGAGGTTGGGAGATGTGCCAGGACAGTTTTGTTTTACATTTTTTTTAAAAGGCGTTTGCCACGCTGTGGTGGGCTCCCAACGTGACACAAGGATGGGGGCATTCAGCCAACGAGGGTTAGGGCACCCCGTTGTCCATGGCATTGTTGCCACGCTGGGGTGGGCTCCCCGGCGTGGCACAGAGCAGAGGCGTTCAGCCTCACGGGGATTGGGCACGCCGTCGTAAGGACGCTTGCCAGCTGAGGTGGGCTCCAGCGTGGCACTTACTATGGGGGGATGCAGCTCAGCCCGATGGGGATTGGGCACCCGTCGGCTGCACATTGCGATGTGGGTAGCGAAGCGCGCCGCGCCTGTGTGGGAGGGCTGTTGGCGTGAGCAGCCGATATCTTATCGGTGCTCACTGAAGCGTAGCTCCCCCTTTCAACTGTATTGCACTGCATTTTGGAGCGTGTCATACACAGCTCCAGAATGCATTGGCTTACAGGGGCCGTGCCTGCCAACACACTGACTGAATTGGAGGAGGAGGTGACACACCTCCAAAATCTCCGATGATGGCACTATGTTTCTTGCACATGCGTGCAAACAACATAAAAATCGTTATTTTTAGGCAGGAAATAGATGGAATAACACATCATTAGGACATAGTCCTATTTACAAGATGGTCCTGTACAAAGGAGTTTCAACAATCAATAACCATACAATACAATACATTTAAGTACAAAATACAATTTTAAGTAATGTATCAATTTACTATACAGACTCAAGTACTCAACAATACTTAACGTACTACATTCATAACGTGCATAGAACAATCTATACATAAATGACCCCTCTAAAATAACCTACATCTGGAAGTTCCTAATATACCAAACCCCAAATCCTAACTACTAGCACCCAATAAGTACTAGTGTTCAGCCCTATTTATCCAACCATAGCACTTACAATGAGCAGTAAATTCAAATTTTATATCTGTTATAAAATATTTTATATCTTTATATGTATTTTGAGTTACAGATTTCATAGAATTCCACAATCATCTCGCGTGGCTGAAAGCCACTTGTCCCTCTAAGAAGTTGGACTCGACCGCACGGGGCCACATAACTAGTTAGCATGGCGGAGTCTCGTTCGTTATCGGAATTAACCAGACAAATCGCTCCACCAACTAAGAACGGCCATGCACCACCACCCACAGAATCGAGAAAGAGCTATCAATCTGTCAATCCTTTCCATGTCCAGGCCGGGTGAGGTTTCCCGTGTTGAGTCAAATTAAGCCACAAGCTCCACTCCAGGTGGTGCCCTTCCGTCAATTCCTTTAAGTTTCAGCTTTGCAGCCATACAATAGAAGTGAAGCAGTAAACAATAGGTACTGAGATATGCAAACATGGCTTGTATGAATGCAATGTTACTGGTGCCTTCCTTAACATGTCTGGAGAGGGAATTCCAGGCAGTAGGATTGGGTACTTCAAGGGCATTCATTCCAGTGGCTTTGCTTACTCTGAGTATATAATGAAGCAGTTCCTCATTTTGTGACCTAAGTGCATACGGCTGAGAAGAGCTAGTCAGGATGTTACTGAAGTAAGCTGGGAACTGCCCATGGAGGCATTTGTATGTTGTGTAAAAACAAGAAACAGCTCAAGCACAGGTGCAATGAGTCTGGAGTGCAGGGGGGAAGGTCAGTCAGACCAAAAACCAAAGACAAAGCAACAAGAAGCCCCACACTCTCTCAAGGATCAGACATACACCACCAAAGTTCAGAAGTGAAAAAACTTTATTCAACAAAATAACAAAAAGGGGGTTAATGAAGATATAAAAGCTGGCAGCACAACACCAGTCATCCTGGTGCTTTGACACTGGGTCTTTGTTAGGGAGCCCCCTGATGAACACCCAGTGTTGAAGCATTGGGGTGACTGATGCTTTGCTGCCAGCTTTTATACCTTCATCAGTACGCCTGTTGTTATTTTGTCAAATAAAAATTTATATATTGTGTTTGTCCACTTGAGGTCACGTCACTTCTCTAGAAACAGGATGCCAAGGTTGTTCTACAGATTGTTCTACAACAAACAGTGATGTGTTGTTTTGCCACAACCCAATGCAAATCTGTAGATGCTGTTAAATTTCATTGTAATTTTGCTGAGGGAGAAGGCTGGGGCTGACCTGTAAACTGTCAACTTCAGGGTCAGTAGTAGTTATCATTTAATTATAAGCTTCTTGGTGAATCGAGAAAGATAGTGACAGACACATCAGAGTGCACTTAGTGTTTTCAATGTGTTCCTAGTAGCTTAGTTCCTGGTCAAGCCACAGGACACGGTACTTGAAGGTTTGCACAGATTTAAGAAAGGGCCTGAGCAAGATCACATCTTTCTGGGATAGAATGAAAGAGTTGAACAGGAAGACTCGATCCCCCCCATCCCAACTGTCAGTCGATGGCACAGTTATCACAGATCCTCGCGTCATAGCAGACTGCCTCAATACCACCTTCTCTGACCTAAGCTCCGTCCTTCTCAGCAGTTTCTTTGATCCCATCCCTGCCCCTCTTCCCCCATGCCCTGCCTCACCTTCCATTCCATCTATGCAAAATATTCCCACATGAAGCCAGTCCACACCTGCTACAAGCCCTAGGGAGCAAGAACCCCAGTAACGACCCCCTCAAGTCCAGGATCCTCCGGCTGGTCCTGGATGTTGTTCTCGTCCCCCTGATGGACCTACTTAACCGTTCCCTTTGTCTGGGTCAGTTCATTAGTGCATGAAAAACTGCCATTATCACTCCTATACACAAAAGTGGAAATAGATCCTCCCCCAATAACTACCGGCCAATCTCCATCCTTTCCCCAATCCTCCCCCAATAACTACCGGCCAATCTCCATCCTTCCCCCACGCTCCAAAGATCTAGAAAAAAATGCTGTCTATCCAACTCACTGAGTACTTTTCCAAATACGACATTTTGTGCCCAGAGCAGCATGGCTTCTGCTCAGGGCACAGTACCACAGCTGCTCTCCTGGAGATCTACAACTACCTGCATTCTGCCCTCGACTCTGGCAACATTGCTGGAGCTGTGTACATTGATCTCTCCAAGGCCTTTGACACTGTCTGCCACCCCCTCTTGCTTGACTCCTACCTCCGACTCAGCTTCGTTCCTGGTCCCCTTGCCTTCTTCTCTGGCTACCTCTCAGCTAGATCCCAGTGCGTTAAAATCAAAGGATCCTTTCCAACACAAAACCAGTCCACTCTGGGGTCCCCCAGGGCTCCATTCTGGGATCCTTACTTTTCAGTCTCTACCGCAATACACTCCCTAGCTCCTGTTCTGTCAAAATTCTACTCTATGCAGATGATGTAGTTCTCTTTGCCTCACACCCTAATCCCTCCTCTCTCCAATCATCCCTCCAGCACACCTTTAACCAGGCTGAAAGGTGGTTCATAGATCACAGACTAGTCATTAATCTTAAGAAGACCAAGACAATGCTCTTCTCCCACCACCAAAATAGGGCCAGAAATCCCCCCCTCTTAATTATTTCCAGTACTTTGCTCACCTAGAGCAAATGACCAGCTATAAATACCTGGGCATCACCTTCGAAACTGCCCTCACTTTCCACACCCACATCCTTGCCCTCTCCTTGGCCATTACTTCTCAGATTGGCCTTCTATACCACTACAGGGACTGCTTCCCCCAAGAGGCCCTCAGGCTGGCCATCACCTCCTCTGTCCTGTCCCTGGTGGACTATGGACTGCCTATATATGCTGCAGCTGACAGCGCTGCACTCACAACAACCCAGCTCACCATCAATAAAGCCTGTAGGCTCCTGGCTGGAGCTCCCAGGTGCATCCACACTTGCCTGCTCTACACAACCACCAACCTGCTCAACTTTTCAGGAGAGACTCCACTACCAGACCTGCCTGCTGGCCAAAAAAATCACTCCTTGGGCTCTCTCCTCCTGGGGTGTCGGCCTCCCTTCAATGAGCTTCCCCATCTGTCTCCACCCATATCTCTGCTAAGCCCACCATGCTGCTGCCCAGAACCAAGACCTCCCTAGCCCAGAGGTCCTTCTGCTACTGAGCCTCCACCTGGTTCAACTCCCTTCCGTCAGCATCTCCAACATCCCCAAAATTGGTCCCTTCAAAACCACCCTTCGGAACTATCTCTTTGAAACTCACTGTTGTAAATGTACCTAACTGCAGCCCCCCAGTCTCACTCCCTGTGTGACCTACCACTTTGTCCTCCCCACTCTCGACAATGTCCTATGGACAGCTTACTCTCAACCCCTCCTCTTCCCTCCTCCCCTTTTCCCAGCCCTACCTACCACTTACTGCTATTCCCTACTGCAGGAGATATACGGGGGTGCCTCCCCTTTTTTGTATTATATGTGTTATTTTATCTCTATGATCAAACCTGTAATATGTATCTCTATGAATCAATATGTAATTATTATGTCTATGTTTGCACCTATAATGTAATTCACTGTTGTATCTTGCACCATGTAACACTGTCTGCCCTCCCTGTTGACGAGGTGCCTTTGCAAACGAGTCTTTGACTCAAAGGTTGTAAATCCAATTTGTACAAATAAATAAACATCTCCAAGGAGTGCAGTGAGGCTGTACCTCAAAGGAATGCCATGACTTTAGCGTTGCTATTGTTTAGGAAAAGCATGTATTTAGCCATCCAGGTCTGGGTTTTATTAAAACCTATTTGAAGCGTGTTGTTGAGGTTTTAGGTGGATAGATAATAGTGTTGCTGGTGTATAGGTGAATGTTAGCTCTGTGACCTTTGCAGACTGATGGGATGTCATACACATTGTAACCAAAAATACCATTAAAACTAGTTACAGTAGTAATACAACAAAAGTAGCACTAGCGCTTATCGTACTTGCAACTTGGGTTCTGGAACGGACACAGGTCACTCGTGGGCTGGCTGGAAGAGGGAGGATTGAGCAACTCAAGGGTTCCTCTCCTCCGTCATGTAGAGGGATACTACATTCTGTTACTTGACTGCCACCTGGTGGAGGCCAGGTTGCAGCACATTGGGAGCACCTAGATGATGAGCGGGGTAGCCGCCGGATGCTAGGCACAGACACCAGCACCCTTGTGGAGAAAACTAGAAGCTGAAGGAAAAAGATCTGATCCGCCATCGTGCCATTAGCCCTACAAGTGCACTCATGACTGACCTAGCAGGCCATGCACCATTATTATAGTACTGAGTAAATGGTATATAGCCAGTTAGTCCATTGGAAGGTTGGGGATGGGGATGGGGGAATGCCATCTGGCAGAGCCTGCCTTAGCAAAGTGTGAAGTGAGTATCTGTCTACACAGGACCCTGAGAACAGAGGGACCCCAAAACATTGGGATTTCTAGGGCGAGTACTGCCCTCTGGTTAGCCAGAAATGAGAAGAAGCTTTATTAAAAAAATGAAAACTGTAGTTACAGAGTGTTGCTCATAGCTTGCTTAATTAACTGTTTAAAAATGCTCCACAGATATCTTATAACTATGGACACATAGAACATGATGGTAGAAAAAGGCCTACTGGCCCATCCAGCCTGACCAATCCTACCTAAAGCTCTTTGATGGGCCTAATGACTATTCTCCTCCCTTTCCCCTTGCCCTTTTACATTTCCTCCTGCCCTTATCAGGCTCTTGTGCCTGTCCCTCCCTTATTTGAATCCACTCACTGTTTTGGCATATGCCACTTCACTGGCAGTCTATTACTCTTGTCTCCTACTCTTTCTGTGAAAAGGTACTTTCAGACAATCCTCCTGAACTCCCCCCAGCCAGCTGTAGTGGGTTCCCCCTTGTGTACATGTTTGTACTAAGGGTGAGAAATTCACTGCATTTTACCCTGTTAATCCCATGGATATATGTGTTTGTTTCAGTCATGCCCCCCCCTCTCTCTCCTTGTCACCAAGGTGTACATGTTACTGTAACAGCCCCTAACTTATCACTTGGCTGTTCTATGGCCCTTGGGGTTCACACTGCACTCACCTCCGAGGGGGCTAGCCTGGGTTCATTAATGGGTGAGCTAACCTGGAGAAGAATGGTACAATGCCTCAACCTGGGGCAATTGTATGGGGTATCTAGCAGATAAAACACAAGGTTACCACCCCCCCAGGAAAAATACAATATCTGCCCACACAAATTGACCAATTTCCCCTCACAGAAAAATTACAGTACAAGAAATAACCAGAAGTACCAAAATGTAACATCAGCTAACTTCAGATTTATTACAGGGGAAAGATACAGCATAAACACACAATTTTGTGCAACAGTTGTACCCCACACAGTCCCAGTACATCCCTGCAGGTGCAACTGGCTTCCCTCTAATGGCTGTAATGGTAGTTATAGTCAGTCTGTTGTGGTGAGTACCTCACCCAGTTGCTGGTGGCCAACCAGTGGAAGCAAGGCAGGTGCACCAAAACTTTGGGATACAGTGGAGATAACAGGTTTTTAAATGAAACTGCAGAACTTGGTGGAGCCCCAATAACAGGATTTCAAACACACAGCAATACTTTCCAATTTTCTGCCTGGGCCTATCCTGAAGATCACAGAGTCCTGCCCAGGAATTCACCCCCTCCATACTAACGATCTAGCTAACTAACTAGAAGGCAGAAATCCTCTGTACTGCAAGGGATCCAGCGTGCCTTGACCAGGCCACGGACCCCTCAATTTCTGGAACCTAAACAGTTTTTCAGAAATCCTCTGTACTGCAAGGTACTAGCCCTGACTTTTGGATTTGGTACCAGTGGAAGCTGATTTCCAAGTGGCCCATACTATCTCCTGCTGAACACACCTACTGTATCGCCCTCTGTGTCTCTAGTTGAATTTATGTGCTAGGGTTTAATGATTTGTTTAATCCTTACAGTCATTTTAAGTTCTGAGTTGATATTAGAAGTGAATTTAGAGCCTTGACTGTGTAAATCCTTGTTTTGCTGTCTGCTCTGCAACCTCTCTCCTCTCTCCTCCTCCCCCACACCATCTGCTTTGCTCTCTGAACCTGCCCACTTATATTTATTCTCTTTGTTCTGATGTGACCAGCCCACTTCTCCAGCCTTTAAAAATCCTGTTTTTCTACTTTATTTCAGTTGACTTTTCCATTAGCAGATTATATCCTCTCACCACTAGAGCGCTATATCTCTATCTCTTTATCTAGTATGTAAGCCAAGTGGGCTCTCTCTGCCTTTTTCTCACCTCTCCTCCTCCTCCTCCTTGCCCTGGTCCCCTCTTCTCTCCCCTGGTCCTAGCCACCCCACCCCCACCCCACCCCCACCCTCTACTCTGGTTTCCACTGCAACTCCAAGGGAACTCTTCACTTCCACTCGAGACTTGTGCTTGGTGCACCGTTTGGATATTCCTGGTTACTTAACACGACCACTACTCTCAACAAGTGTGGCCACCTCTCTACACTGTACCACCTTGCAGTCCATATGGGACACCGTCTGGAACCTTGCAAATTCTACTCCAGTAAACAACAATCAAAACTATCTCTCAAAGAGCTGCGACTCTGCTCCTTAAAACTCCTGCTCCTCCTTCTCATCTCAGGCAGCGTCCATCCCAATCCTGGCCCTAGAAGCTCAGGCCACACACAAACTCCAGGTACCCTTATCCTTGCAGCCATTAAGATCTGCAGCCTACTACCAAAGCTGGATGCACTCCAAGCCTTCATATGCCGACACAACCCTGACATCCTTGCAGTGGTGGAAACTTGGCTGACACCTAAAGTTCCTGACTCAGCAGTAACAATACAGGGCTACAATGTTCACAGGCTGGACTGGATATCCAAAAAAGGCGGTGGTTGCTCAATCTATATCAAAGACTCCCTGTCTTGGCACCCTGTAGCAACTCCATCACTTTCTGCCTCAGCCCAGATTCTGCCAATAAAAATCATCCTAGGTCCCAACCATAAAGCTCTATTGTCTCCGTATATATCCCACCCAGGGACCCTAAACATGGATTCAACGACATCTTAAACTTAATCAACTCACATCCTCCCGAAACTGAACTTATTCTACTAGGGGATTTCAACATAAACTGGTTAGCATCGAGTGCCAGTGCCTATAAAGACTCCATCTCAGCTACTAACCTCACACAAATGGTAAACTCCCCTACTAGGATTAACTACAAGACTGGCACCAGTACCCTCTTGGATTGGGTCCTCACCACTCACCCCACAAGGATTTCTCTTACGACCATTCTCCCAGACTCACTCAGTGACCACTCCTCAGTCATGTGTGCATGGTCTAACAAATTCCTTAAGCCCCCTCCCAAAATTATCGCTAGCAGAGTCTTTCCTCATGGAAAACTTCCACATCTCAAACAAAACCTGCTTCTACAAGACTGGCTACCCATCTATGAAGCAACAGATGTTAACTTTGCTCTTGATCACTTCATCTCAATTTCCAACAAAGCCTGCGACCTCTTTGCCCCTGCTAAAAGGCGCAAAACAAAATCTCTCTCTAACCCATGGGTCACCGCGGCTCTTCTCTCACAGCTGAAACTAAGGGATCACCTCTGAGCAGTTGCCAGGGCCACTGGCAAACAACTGGACATCCAAAATTACAAACAAGCACGAAATGCCTGCACAAAAGCCATACTGCTAATGAAATCCACCTATTACAAAGATGATCTCACCAATACATGGGGAAATGGTCGTGCTTTCTGGGACAATATCAAGGATGTCACAGGGAAGCAGCCAAAAACCTCTCCGGCCATGTTAATGGTTGATGGATCCTCAACCCTTGACCCCAAGGTGATCGCAAACATCTTTAACATGGCTTTTTCAGACCTTAGTGCTGTTCTACACCATGACTTTATCTAAAACAGGGCCTACTCCCCAAATACCTTAGCCCCTCAGTCTAACCATCCCCTCTTCTACTTCAGGAAGGTATGGCTGAATGAAGCTCGCTGCTATATTACTGCAGCTATCTCTAAATCTAGATCTAGTAGCGACACCCTGGAACTTAAGTTTCTTTTGCTCACCCTCGATGAGGTAATTCATCCATTAACAAAAATCCTAAACCTCTCTCTCAGCTGTGGAAAATTCCCGGACCTATGGAAAACAGCCACCGTGACACCCATCCATTAAAGTGGGGACAAGATGATTCACTCAAATTATCGCCCTATCTCCATACTGCCCCCACTCTCTAAGGCACTTGAGCGCATCGTGGTTGATCAACTTACCGACCACTTGGATAAATACAATATACCTTGTCCACAACAACACGGCTTCTGGAAAGGTCACAGCACCACCACAGCCCTTCTTGAGTTCACTGGAGCTTTGCACAAATCGCTTGACAATGGCCTTCTCACAGGGGCCGTTTTCGTCGACCTCTCCAAGGCCTTCGATACAGTCCACCATGGATTATTAATATACCAAATACTGAATGCCGGGCTATCACCTGACTCTTCTCTCTGGTTTAAAAGATACTTAGAAAACTGGTCACAGAGAGTAAAAATTGTGGACGCTCTTTCTAACACCCTGCCTGTTCACTCGGGTGTCCCACAGGGATCCATACTGGGACCCCTCCTTTTTAGCCTTTTCTTAAACTCCCTCCCTTACCACTGCTCTGAGCAGATCATACTATATGCTGATAATGCTGTTGTATTCTCCCCTCACAAAGATCCTGCAACTCTTCAATACAACCTTCAACTTGGTTTCAGTTCTGTAGAGACATGGTTTCTTAATCATAAACTGGTCCTCAATGACAAGAAAACCAAATCTATGCTCTTCTGCAGCTCTCATAACCCACAAGCTACACCACTTGGCTATCTCTCCACCACCCAGGGGAACACTCTAGATCAGGTGGGGTCCTTCAAATACTTAGGGATACAGCTTGACCCTAATCTGTCCTGTGGACTTCATGTAGATAATGTAGCTAGAGCTGCTAATACACGGCATGGTCTCCTCTACAAACACAGACCACACTCACGCCAGAAGCTTTGAAGGTTGCAGTCCTGAGCTCTGTGATCTCTGTAATAGACTATGGTCTCATCATATTTATGGCTCGGCCACAACCACAACCCTTAGATGCCTCTCAACTACCTTAAATAAAGCATGTCGGCTCATCACTGGTGCTCACCTCACCCACACATGTGACCTGTACACTCAGACCGGCTGGCTCCAACTATCAAACCGCATAAAGTTTCTCACCTGCTCCATGGTGAAAAAAAATCTACCTTGGTCTTGCACCTTCTGAGGTCTCAACTCTGTTACAACACTGAATTAACAAATGGCGCCTTAGGAGATCCACGCTACTGCTACTGAAAGTCCCCCACTGTCACACTTCACAGGGACAACGCTCTTTTGCTTATCGAGCGCCACTCTGGTTCAATGGCTTCAGCCCAACCATCTCCTCTGCCCCAACTATTGGTATGTTTAAAACTAGGCTCCGGGACCATCTCACTACCAACAGCTTCTGTGACTGCCCAACTTAACCTTGTTTCTCCACTTCCCTTTCTGCTCTAGTTGTCCCCCCTTCCCCTCCTCACTGGATTCTACCCTTACATCTTAGTATACCCAATGCTGCACTTTTCACCCTCTTGCCACCCTTCCTACATTCCTTCTCCCCCCTCCCTACCCTCTTCCCTCTCCCTATGACTCTGGCACTTCTTATCTGTTGTCTATTTTCTCTGACAAATGCTTCTGGCTGCCATGTTACAATGCTACCCTTGAACTGTATTAATCTGTACTCTGTTTGCAATGTCCACATTGTTGTAATGCCTGTCTTGATGTTCCCCATAATTTGTATTTCTCTGACGTCGAACCTTTGTAAAAGAGCCATGGCTCAAAGGTATTTGTAATCCTAGACTTGATAAATAAATAATTAGGCAGAAAGATCAGTCACTTCTGCAGTCGAGAGGTACTTACAGGTTAGGAGGTTTTAGAGGCTGCAATGAAAACCCAGTTCAACAGTACCATTCTTTTATCAATGGACAGTCTTATGGTACCCTACATCAGCTGGATAGGAATATACGTCAGTCTGGACTTCACCTTTCAGGCCTTTCCTTAGCTTCGCCCCTGGGAACTTTGTTGTCTTCACCTGACAGGCCTCTCAATGTCCACCTCTTCTGGCCTTCCTTTGGACCAGGGCACATGGGCAGGCTGGATCTCTCCCTGGACATTCATGAGAATGCACAGCTTTCAACTTGCTCAAAGCACAGCTGGGCTCCTAGACAGTTCTGAGCCCAGAACGAATAGGGTTGTCTTCCCAAAGTCCAAACAATTCAAACAATCTAGATGTATTTAAAAGCTGCAAAACTCCAGAACACAGTACAGGTTTAAGTCTCATACGGGGATACAAACTCAGCAGTTCAATCCCTTCCCCATGGCCACACAATATTGAATGTACTATGCCAAAATATCTTTGAAAGCTCCAGGGTCTGTAAGCACCCGGATTAGCTTTTTGGCTTAGTGAAGCTCTCCTGTAGTCTCTCCTTCTCCTAGTCTCCAGAAGAATCCCACTTTGGCTGGTGTGCTCTCACCCCTTTTTATAGAGTCCCAAACCTGCCAAGCTCATTGGCTGATTCCTTCTGGAGCTCTGCCGGTGCCCATTCACATTTCCCAGTGGCCTCTTGCTGCAGAGAAAACCTGTGAGGGCTACTATGACTGGTTACATTTGGCTGCCAGCCATAATGTAGCCTTTATTATATGCTTCTTAAGGACGGAGTCCAGCACATTCTTGCGCACAGCAGGCATTCCTCTCATGATTCCCAGTTCAGCTGCCTACCCTGGAGCTGGGAATGTTTTTTTATTGTAGCCGCATGGACAAACACATATGCTGGAGCCACAGCTCCTTTAAGACTTAGGGCCGGGAATGTGCAAATGATGCATGGAGGCCATAACTGTTTACCATTACAGACTGCTTCTGTGCTACTCCAGGGACTGTCTGACCATCTCTTTTGGCACCTGGAGGTGCAGAGCATCTTTCACATCTCAGACCCCTTCTTCTATGGGGCTGAGGAACCAAACCAGCTGTCAGCAGCTACCGCAAAAGATCGGCACACTCTGTGGCTAACCACCCCCACCCGAGCCACTGATGGAGGACACAGTGGGCGGTAGCCCCCAGAAAGGTAAGCCCTAAATTGGGGGGGGCTTACATTAAGGTCTCTCAATCTTTCTTCATATGCTGTCTCCCCCCAGCAACTGGATCATCTTGTTCACCCTTCTCTGTATAGCCTTCACCTTATTATAGTTCTTCTGCAGGTTTGGGCTCCAGAACCTCACACAGTACTCCAGATGTGGATGAACCAGAGACCTTGGCAGGGGAAGTATCAGCTTTCTGCGTCTACTGCTGATCCCACACCTGTACACCCCAGCATCTTGTTTGCTTCTTTCACTGCACTTTTGCACTGTGCTGTAAATTTCAGTATTTTCCATATTATCACATCAGGCCTTTTTCCTCCATTATACACTTTTACCACTCCCCCTTTAGGTACTTGGTCCTGGTGTGCATTACCTTGCGTTTACTGGATTTAATCTCAGCTGATAAATCATGGACCACTTTTCAAGTGCATCCAGGACCTCCCTCATTGCTCTGATCACATCTTCTCTGTTCACTCTTCCCACAGATCTTGGTGGTCTTTCCTTGAGCTCCTGCTGCTACAGTATACCACAAAAGAAGAGGACAGACCCCAGGGCAGAGCCTTGTGGCACCCCACTCATTATCTCCTTAACCTCAGAGTGCTCCCCATTCACCACCACAATCTATGCCCTCCCCTTTAGCCAGTTTATAAAAGACGACTCAAGTAAGGTGTTACTATGATATCCCACGCCTTGATAATACTGAGAACAAGAACAGAGAACAAGGGGACACAATTTAAAGATAGAAGGAGGGCGGTTCAGGGGCAATGTGAGGAAGTATTATTTCACAGAGAGGGTAGTGGATGCATGGAACAGCCTTTCTGAAGAGGTTGTGGGGTCTAAAACTGTGGGAGAATTCAAGAATGCATGGGACAGACATAAGGCAATTCTTGTGGGTGGTAGGAAGAAATAGGCTGTTGGTTAACTAGGATCTGTGGCCTATCCTGTAGGTAGGGAAATGGGCAGACTAGATGGGCCTAGCGGTCCTTGTCTGCCGTCAAAGTCTATGTCTATGTTTCTATGTTTCTAAGTTGCTCAGTACTAGGACAAACAAAAGTGCCTGGCGCAACAGACAGTGCAATCCTACAACTGACAGATCAGAACAGACAAAATCTAGACTCTTAATATTGACAGGCAAATAGCTGCACAACAAATAAACAAGTGAAGCAAGACATTTGTACTGCTAAGAGATTCATTGTTTATTGTGGCAGTGCAGTGCAGGATGAAAAAAGCCCAGTACTTCAGATCAAAGAGGGATCCTTCCTTGGGGAGGCCTGGCACTTTGGATCATACTCTACTACCACAGTAAACTGTGAATCTCTTTGCAGAATAGCTATATTGCTTCACTTGTTTATTCATTTATTTGTTGCGCAGCTATTTGCCTATATTGAGAGCCTAGGTTTTGTCTGAATAGAACAGTACAAAACAGGTGACCCATGTTACAGTGATGGTCAGGAAGCAAGTCTCTTTCTACTGCAGAGCATCAGTTACTTCATGTATTATAATGTGTGCATAATAATAGCTTAAGTACTTACTTTTATCTTCATTACAGTAATTCATTTTGTACGGTCATACAATTGTATGTTTCTCATTTTTTAGCAATTTTTCTCTTCATTTTATGATCTTATAATCTTTATTTTTTATTCCATTTACAATTTGAATTGAACTAGTCTTAATCCCATTTTTAGGGCTGTGGGTGGAGCCTACGGCCATTTTGAGATCACTCAGTAGCTCTAAAAATGGCCAATCATGGAACCTTCCATTGGACTTTTGGAAGTATCCTTCTGGAAGTCCAACAGAGCTTGAAATCCTCCACCATGATCGGCTGCTACAGAATAGCAGCTGCACTATTTTGACTGTCACTTCCACATTCCAGGGCATGAACTGCGCATGCATGACTTGCATGCATGTGCAGTTCTACTGGTGCCATCATGTTGTGAATGGCAAAATGCCATTCACCGCAACTGTACATGTGTGACTGCTGCACATGTGCAGTTGCATCACCACCGCCAGCACCGGCAACAAAGAAAATGTGCCAACATCTGGGTCCCCAGTCCCCGTGTTGGCATTATGTAGTGTCGCCCACTCAGGTGGCACACTGGGAGCCCACCCCAGTGTACCCAAATGTATTTTTCCCCTGCCAACATCGGGGTTCCCAATCCCAGTGTCGGCATTATGTAGCCCCCTCTACTCATGTGGCACACTGGGAGCCCAACCCAGTGTGCTCAATTAAATTTTTTGTCCCTTGCTGACATTGGGGTGCCCAATCTCCATGTCAGCATCATGTACCCACTCCCACTCATGTGGCACACTTGGAGCCCACCTCAGTGTGCCCAAATGTCTGCTTTTTTTGGTTTCCTATAAATAAAGAAAACAGTCTGCTGACATATTTTTTTTTATCTGTAAAAAAGAAAAGGTCCCTCATCATCGACCCAGTCTCCTCCCATCCCACCCTCCCACTGACCACCACTTCCCCGCACTCCCTCCGTACCTCATACTTACCTCTGGAGGTTGGCACTGTCATCTTTTCTGGACCGGGGCATGTCTGTGCTCTTCAAAGCCAAACTACAAACTGAAGAATCAAACGTAAGCATGCTATAATGTCATTCAATGGGGTTTTCAACTTCTGTTGATAAATAAGCCATTTTTTTGGAAGTTTGGCCACACATTGTCAACATGGGATTCTTGGGTCCCCAACTCATGAAAACTTTCACTGTCATTTCGTTACTCAGCCCCGAAAAGTGATTTTGCGGTTGCTGCTTGGAATCACCTTTTGGGACTGATTAACAAAATGACAGTGGCACTGTTCATGAGGTGGGGTCCCAGAAAGCCCATATTGGAAATCTGGTGAAAAAATTCAAAAAAACAACTCCACATTTTCAACATTGCCATTTATGCACACCTCCTTTTTAACAGTACAGCTATCATTTATCACATCCTGTCCTAAACATGTTTTCACACCTGTGGTACAGAATGGCGCTGTCGTTCTGTGAAATCACCTTTCGGGACAAGTGAACAAAATGACACTGGCACTCTTCATGAGGATGGATCCCAAAAAGGTCAAGTTGAAAATCTAGTGCAACACCTCAAAAAAATGGCCAAATTACACCCGGGCGTTCAGTAATTTCTACACACACGTGTAATTTTGCTCACTTCGCAGCTCATCACAGCCCTATCGGCTCTGGCCAGAGTTTGTTCCGCTTGCCATAGTTTACCATTCTGTTCTTTCATTTTTAAAGCTTTCACTCTGATAAAGTATCTTGAGATACTTTTCTGAATTAACTTGTTTCCAGATGTGTCCTGGGGGTAAGGGTAAGAGGAGAGCACAGTAAGTTACAACAAATACATTGCAAGAAACAAAGCAGTACAAGTTATTTATAAATAGTAACAAAAACAACTGTACAATAAAGTGCAGATGATTACAGAACTGTAATATGAATAAGGCATTAAGGGGTTCAGCAAAAAGTGCAGATGGGGCCAAAACCGTAGGATAAGCAGGGCACCACTATGTACAGCAGGTAAGGGAGAATGGAGGAGGAAAGAGAGTGAAGGGAGTGACAGAGTTATGGCAGGTACAGGGACATAGGGATGTGGAGTTGGGGGGATGGTTAAAATAAATGTAAACCCCTCTCCCCTGTCTAAAGCTATTTGAGATGGCAAAGTTTGTGGGGAAGGGGGCGCCTTACAGCCAGAAACACAGTCCAGAAACCATTGTTGATGATAATTTAAACATGTACCTAAGATCTGGGTTCACTTGAGGACAGATTGGCTCTGTCAGGGTGCTGTGATGGTGGCTGGGGTGCAGCCTGAGAATCCTTGGGGGGACAAAAACTTGTTAGATACTAGTAAGCAGAAATGCATTGCAACTTGTTACTCCTTCACTAGTGAGGTGAATGTCCAAACAGCATAAACTTTGAAACAGTCTGGATTTTACTTGATTAACTCCCATAACATTTCATAAGGGTCAAGCCATAGTTTCAGCAGCTCTGTGGTGCTTGGGGCACAATTAATTTTGCAACAGGAATCAATGGCAGCAGCCGTGGTATATTACTTGGGGCACTCAGTCCTGAACCTGGATCCCTCCAATCATGGAGGCGAGGCGAGGCATGCTCCAGGTAACACTTGTGGTGGCAGCAGTTTTAATACTGGTTCTTTTACTTTAACTCATGTAAGTGCTCACTTCCCCTCCTAGTCTCAGCAGTGGGGCTGGAGTACCGTCTTTAGTCTCATGCGAGCACTTTACTTTCCACCCAGCTCCCCATACCCATATACAAATGGTCAGACTAGATGGATACAAATGGGCAGACTAGATATGAACATAGAAACATACTGTAACCACCCTACAAATGGGAGTTCCTGAAAGTCTTCCTTGGGCTTGCCTAAATGTCCACTGCCAGGCTGGTATCCTGTGTCTTAACATTTTAAAAGTGTTATATGAGAATGCCTCTGTGCTCTGTCTCTTTTAGAGCTGCCTATAATGTGGTGCTTATTTAATCTGGGAGGGGGCTGAGTGTTGCTATGCTCAATCCCGCCCGGGCTGCCAGATAATTGCTCCATTCTGACATCGCTATTTGCGCAGAGGGAGCTCCATTAGAAGTTGTGCTTATTTGCTGATTATCTATTAGAATAGTAATTATAATGTAGCTTGTCTAACCTGCCTCCTTTGCAGCATGAACTTCCTGTATTGCACCACCATTTTGGTTTTGGACTGCCAGTCAACACCAATCAGTACCTTTGGGACTCTAAAATGGAGCCTGTTCCCAGGGGGCTTGTGGGAGCAAATTTCTGTAGGAATTGTAGTTTTTACATTTTGGCACTGAAACAGACCTGGGAAGGGGCCCTTCCTTTGACAGACTGATGTGTAACCCCCTGGTTCCTAGGGTTTACTAGAATCCCACTTAGAATCGCTGGCAGGCAGGGAGAGGCAGCTAGTGAAATGCCAGTTAAATGGATTTCACTGTGTCCCACTCTGTTTTTCAGTCTCAGCTGAGCTGGGGTAATGATATCACTTTAGAATTGCTGCAGCAATATAAGCCACAATAAGCCACACTGGAATGCTAGCTGGGGAGTTAGCTGTAGAATGTTGAGTTGGAGTCATTAGTCTGGAGAGTGGTCTGGAGAGTAGAGTGGCAGGAGGAGGCTGCAGAAGACAGCTCCTCAGTTTTTAGCTCTGACAGAGAGCTGGCTCTGTAGTTTGAGTAGTTCATTCTCACCCTAGAAGAAGAACATAGAAGACAGACAGTGTAGTGGTGGAAACTGTTCCAAGAGGGTTTTCCAGTGCCTCATCCATGGAGAGATGGGGGGGAGTCCAGGATTCAGGGGCAATCCCCTGGTCCAGCCTGGATTTTGTTGAAGCTGCCTGAGCTTCATCTGCTCTGTGAGTACCCAAGACTTTTGTGTGGAAAAGCTGTGGGGCACCTTCATTCCTGTGGTGAGTTTTCTCTGGCAAAGGGACTCTGTCACCAATACAGTTTTCTGTTTAAAAGTGTCTGCCACTGTGGGGTCCAGAGAGAGACTTGCCAAGTACATAACTTTTAGTTCATGTCTGATTTAAAAGTGCTTGCTAAAGTTGGGGTCTAGTGAAGAGACATTGCCAGTTACAGAACTTTTAAACTTCAGGACACCTCAGAGGTATGTAATGTACTGTAATATGTTAAATGTGAAAGACATTTCAAGATAGCATCTACAAGTTTTCCGTGAAGGGTGTTATTAACCAGATGAATGGCCGAGTATAAACTTGGAAGCAATAGGTGGGAGACCCCCCATCTGGAGTAACCACTCTCCGGGTTCAGTTTGGGCACCTTTGCTTTCTCTCAGTGCATGTGGCCAGTGCCTGAAGAAAATAGTTTACCCAGATGTGGGTTTGGGTTTTCCGTGAGCCTGTATGTGCTCATTGGTGGTCAAGGGTGCCACCAGCAATTCCTCATGAAATATGAGAAAGTCTCCAAGTACTGGCCAAGGGTACCTAATCATGAGAAGTGTACCAGATCTGGCGGTGTGTGCCAATCTCCGTTCAGAACCAGAGAGTTCACTGTGTAATTCAGAACCAGAGAGTGTTCACTGTTTCCATTTTTCAGAACCTGATGGTTTGCTGTGTGTGTACTCTGTACTTCAGTAATCTGCATTACCAGTGGGAGTAGCCTTGTGGGGGTCCATCTTCGCTTTGTGATTATTCTCTGTGTATGTGAATAAAAGCCACACTCTAGGATCCTAACCTGGTTTGGACAGTACTGTTATTGCTTCCACTGTGTCTGGAATTACTTGGGTGCCCCTGACCAGAAGTACAAAACTAGTATAATTGTGAATAAATGTTTTCTCCCGGGGACCCAGGTTGATGGCTATGGTAAATGGTCCCTCCAGGTGTGAGCCAGGTAGTTGCCACACTTAGTTTGCCTGTCTGAGGATGGCAGGCTCCGAAGTAGAAGTACTGGTAAACTGAACTGTTGTAGTGACAACCCCCATCCCTCTCATTGGCACCATGAGTGAGAGGAGCAGCACTGCTAGTTGAACAAGGGGAGCCAGATGGGGAGAGGTTACAAAATGGAGGTACCCCTGAGGATGTGTTTTGAATTTGGGAGAAAACAAGAGGTGTTTGCTCAGGTTGTGACTAGCATTTTGTCTGTCTGGCAGTTGGTAGCCCAAATTCGGAAACTTTGCACATAAGGAATTTGACCAGAGTAGTGCCATTCATATGTGCTACTGTGTGCCTGCTGTTCATGTGCTGCTGTGATTGTGCCAACATTTACCAAGTAACTGTAAAGCCAGATTGTGTGTGCCCCTTGTCCTGCATCAAAAAGAAAGTTTGCCAGCTTTAATTTTCAAGTTGTGACAGGAGAAAGTATTGAGAACTGTAGGAAACAAAGAGACAATTGTGCCCTGAAAGTTTAAAATGCTTGCTGTGTGAACTGGTGGAGTCACTAGAGAAATTGCCATGAAAAATGGTTTAAAATAGTGCTCCCACCATGAAGTTACAGTTGAAAAGAAAAAAGTTGTTTTGCAGTTTAAATTTTGCCTGCTCGATGACTGCCATGTAGGAGAAGAGCACAAAAAGAGAGAGAGGCTTACTTGCATGGCGTCAAGTGATTGGTGAGACTGCAATCAGTCCCACCCCCAAGCCAGCTTCAGAGTGCTGCCCAGTGTTTGAGAAGGAGAGAGCGAGTAGTGTGCTAGCTGGCTAGCCAGGAGGATCGTTGTGGTGATTGTAAACATTCTAAAAGTTAAAACAACAGACTTTTCTGTACTAAATTGGGCTCAACCCATATTCCGATTGACTGGGGAGAAAGCATGGTATTTGTAGGGACAATCAGCAGAGTCACCAGCCCGTTTCAACCCAGAAGCCTTCCAGGATTGGCTGTAGGCTGAGAATTTCCATCGAAAAGCCAACTACTGATTCTATGAGTACCATTTAGCAAAACTGAGCTCAAACTGTGTGTGATTTTTCTAAAGTCAGCTGGATCTGTGTGTAAACAGTGTGATTGTTTTTGCAAAGAAGAACTGTGTAAATTAATCAAACCTAAGCAAGAATTCTGAGCATTAGACTGTGAGCATGTATTATGGATTCAGCAACAGTGTAATTTTCTGAGCAAACAGAGATACTGTAAGCTGTACAAGAGGCTGCAGCAAACAGGCAATCTTGTCCAAGAAATACTGTGGCTTTAGTGACTTTAAACATGTAAAACTGTTTGAAAGCTAATGGTAAAGTCCTAGAAAATCATATAGATGTGCTGAGGAAGCAAAACAGGTCAGTCTGTACAGTTTGAGTAAAATTTATCAGTATGCAGTAAATCGGATGCGCAGTGGCTTGAGTCAGATGCAGAATGTTGATGCGCCAGGAATGCTGCCGCCGCCATTACAGGGTGGGGCAGTAAAGTAAACACAGCAGCAGGAAGACATTTTGTGAGACTGTTCCAAGTAGAGTGAACTCAGTGGTAACAGTGAACTTCTGTGTGTTTTTCTACAGTCATGGCTTTGGGATCATCCCGCTACCCAGATCATGCCTGGGCTATGATGGTTGAAGAGGTTACCAAGCTGAAAGAAATAGAGAAATGTTTCTACGATGGAAGTTTGCCTCCTCATTTTGCAATTCTCAGATACCCTGTGAGAGTATGCATAATGTGTCTCAATGCTGGAAGGGATGTTTTCATGATTCCTCACTTAGGTGCTTAGAGAAGCAAGGCCTAACTAGTGCACCTAAGATATTTTTGGCTCCCACATGGACAAAGCTTCAAGATCCTGCAAGTAGCAGCACACAGCACCAGGTTGAACTTGTTGTAGGAGGCCCAGCAGAGTGTGGCACAAAGGAAGAAGGTGTAGATGTACTAGCACAGCAGAGTCCTCATGATGCCTCCACACCTGTGTTGCAGATGGACAGTGCAGAGGGAGAATCAGTGGATACATGGAGACAGGGTCCAAGTCCTAGCCTCACTGGAGAAGATGAGGTTCAAAGAAGCCTTGATTGGGAGGTGCCTACCTCTGCACCCACTGAAGAGTGGACTGTCTTGGAAGTGAGGACAACTGCTCACTCCTGGGCCCAGGTCCTAAGTGAGGAAGAGGAGGAGGAGGAGGGAGCTATGTATCTTTACGATGAAGGTTCTAGTCCACAGCCTCGGGATCTTGCCTCAGAGAAACCAGAAGAAGAAGCTGGTGACTCCACAACCCTGCCCCCAGAAGGAAGGGTCAGGGACCAGTTCTATGTAGCTTTGAGTATGTGACACTTGCAGAACCAGGACTGGCCACCCCCAAGCCAGGCCAGGGGTCACAGACTGAGGAAGAGTAGTAAGGAGGGAAGACTGGTTCATAGATTGTGTTTACTTTACTGCCGCACCCTGTAATGGTGACAAATGAGATCTATGGAATGTCTTTTCCTACCTTTCCTCAGCGAGTCTGGAAGGAGGCTGAGAAAAACAGGAGAGTTTGGCTAATGGAAGAGGCATCTGAAGGTCTACATCCAGGTGCAAGTCGATTTGTCAAAAACAAAGTGATACGAGACAAACTCAAGTTTTGGAAGTTGGGCAGGACACTGTTCATAGACACTGTACATTTTGTGGATGAGAGAGGAAACAAGACTTTCCATAATGTGAATTATGAGTGCCCAGATAGGGTAATAATTCTTGTACCTGACCCACTGTGGCACTACCCTCAATGTAACCAGCTTCCTGTGAATGTGCCCATGGCTAACAAATGGAAAGCAGAGCAGTGGTAGCTAGTGCTGCCATCCAGCTATTGTTGTACCCATGTTATTCCACCAGTCTGGTGTTCCAGGATGCAAAGGTAAGTCCAGATTCATCAGCGTAGCAGTGTGTCTTCCAGTTCCATCACCTGGCCTTCCAGATGACATCAAACCAGCTGTTTCCTGATTCATCACCTGGGATTTCGGATGACATCTTCCAGCTATTCCTTTCCTGTTCCCAGGTTCCATCTCCTAGATGACATCAGCCAGAGATGACATCAGTCCAGCAGTTTCCAGATGTCCATCCTGTCATTTCCAGAAGATTTCTGCACAGCTGTATCCGAAAAATGCTGCCAGGGAGAGTCTTTGGCTGGAGATACAGGTGCTGTTCCATTTTTCATTCTTCAAGGGACTGGTAAGTCCAGGCTTTTTTTACCTTATTGACACTGCAATACACATCCTACACCTGGCAAATTATAGACTGTTGAACTGTCCACAAAGACTCTCCCCTTTGGGACTACAGTACGTTGAGAACTGTGCTTCACCGGGCTCCGGCCCAGGAGAGACTCTTTCATGGACCATGCCCTCAGGCACTGTTTGTCACTAGTTGGAACATTTAGGGCCTTCCATCTC
The DNA here is from genome assembly GCA_016271365.2 of Neoceratodus forsteri. Classification (NCBI taxonomy): domain Eukaryota; kingdom Metazoa; phylum Chordata; order Ceratodontiformes; family Ceratodontidae; genus Neoceratodus; species Neoceratodus forsteri. The sequence goes on from CM057455.1 coordinate 501,866,259, forward strand.
CAAAAGGTATACTGTACATAATGTTGATGTTTTCTACTGTTTTTCACTTTTCCACTTTTTCTAAAAAAATATTTTTGGGATTCTCCAGTGTTTTGATGGAAAGGGTTATGCTTATGTACTGTGCATTTGCAGATTTGGGGTGTGTTTTAGTCTTTTCTTTTTCAGGTGGATCCTGATGAAGAAAGAAGAGAAGACATGAAGATGATCAGAGAGATTCATTGGAGTTCATATGTGTTTTAAAGTGTTGTTTTTAAAGTACTGTGCAGTAGTTGACATGTTATAACCTTTTCCTTCCACAGGTGTAGTTGTGGGGGAGTGTGGGTGTGTAATGCTTGTGTATAGTGTTAGCTCCAGTGTTTGGTTTGCAGGTGTCCATGGATGGGGGAGAGTCCCCTGTTTTGGGTAGGTTTGTTTTGGCTAGATAGGATTTCCCTAGAGGGCTAGAGGGATACACAGACTGTGGTCCTGACCTGCAGAAGGGGCTGCAGTGCTAGTCTATTAGGGCTGTGCTCTGGACAGTTCTTCCAGGGTCACTGGTTTCCATAGTCAGATCATAGTGTAGGAAGCTGATGCATCAGCCAATAGCCTCTGGGCTCTTAGTGTTGCATGCCTGTGCTTGGAACATGGTAGAAGAGGGCCTGATCACCCCTCTCCTTAGGTAGCACATAGGGGAGGATGGTCTAGTGCCGGGTAGGCAATGACTGGGGACAGCAATTTTTTTGGATGAGAGTGGGTGTAACCCCCTGGTTCTCAGGTGTTACTAGAATCCCATTTAAATGGATTTTACTGTGTCCCACTCTGTTTTTCAGTCTCAGATGAGCTGGAGTGATGATGTCACTTTAGAATTGTCACAGCAACATAAGTCACAGTGGAATGCTAGCTGGGGAGTTAGCTGTAGAATATTGAGTTAGAGTCATTAGTCTGGAGTGTGGTCTGTAGAGTGGAGTGGCAGGAGGAGGCTGCAGAAGGCCACTCCTCAGTTTTTAGCTCTGACAGAGAGCTACCTCTGTAGTTTGGGTAGTTTGTTCTCACTATAGAAGAAGAATATAGAAGACAGACAGTGAAGTGGTGGAAACCATTTCAAGAGCATTTTCCAGTGCCTCATAGCTGGAGGGATGGGGGGATTCCAGGATTCAGGGGCAATCCCCTTGTCCAGCCTGGACTGTGTTGAAGCTGCCTGAGATTCATCTGCTTTGTGAGTACCCAAGACTTTTGTGTGGAAAAGCCATGGGGCACCTGCATTCCTGTGGTGAGTTTTCTCTGACAAAGACAAAGGGACTCTGTCACCAAGACTGTTTTTTATTTAAAAGTGTCTGCCGCTATGGGGTCCAGAGAGAGACTTGCCAAGTACAGAACCTTTAGTCTGTGTCTGATTTAAAAGTGCTTGCTAAAGTTGGAGTCTAGTGAAGAGACATTGCCAATTACAGAACTTTTACCTTCAGGACACCTCAGAGGTGTGTAATGTAGTACTGTACGTTAAATGTGAAAGACATTTCAAGATAGCATCTACAAGTTTTCTGTGAAGAGTGTTATTAACCAGATGAATGGCCGAGTATAAATTTGGAAGCAATAGGTAGGAGATCCCCATCTGGAGTAACCATGTTTACCTCTCCGGGTTCAATTTGGGCACCTTTGTTTTCTCTCATTGCATTTGGCCAGTGCCTGAAAAAAACAGTTTACCCAGACTTGGGTTTGGATTTTCTGTGAGCCTGTATGTGCTCATTGGTGGTCGAGGGTGCCACCAGTAATTCCTCATGAAATATGGGAAAGTCTTCTAGTACTGGCCAAGGGTGCCTAGTCAAGGGAAGTGTATCAGATCTGACCACATGTGCAAATCTCCATTCAGAACCAGAGAGTTTGCTGTGTAATTCAGAACCAGAGAGTCTGCTGTGTAATTCAGAACCAGAGTGTTCACTGTTTCCATTTTTCAGAACCTAAGAGTTCGCTGTGTGTGCTCTGTACCTCAGTAATCTGCATTACCAGTGGGAGTAGCCTTGTGGGGGTCCATCTTCGCTTTGTGATTATTCTCTGTGTATGTGAATAAATCCACACTGTAGAATCCCAACCTGGTTTGGACAGTACTATTATTGCTTCCACTGTGTCTGGATTTACTTGGGTGCCCCTGGCCAGAAGTACAAACCTAGCATAATTATGAACAAATCATTTTCTCCCAGGGACCCAGGTTGATGGTCATGGTGAATGGTCCCCCCAGGTGTGAGCCAGGTAGTTGCCACACTTGATTTGCCTGTCTAAGGATGGTAGGCTTCGAAGTAGAAGTATTGGTAAACTGTACTGTTGTGGTGATAACCCCCATCCCTCTTGTTGGCACCATGAGTGAGAAGAGCAACCCTGCTAGTTGAACAAGGGGGGCCGGTGGGGGGAGGTTACAGATGGATCAACCAACCAGAACCTTTTGGACTGACGGGAAATTCCCAAGCTGCCTGCTGCAGTCAGTCAGTCTGGAGTTAGAGTTTGCAGAGTAAACAGCTTGAGTAATTCAAGCAGCAGCTCCTGTGTAATTCGCGTGGGAGATTGGTGGAAAGGCTGAGTCTGGCCTGTCTGCCTGCAGTCCCTCAAGAGGGAATACTTTAAAAGGCTTAATACTCCAGACTGTATCTGAATTGAGTGAGAGAAAAGCCACTGAAGTGTGACCAGTCTTAAACCTGAAGAAGACTGAAGACTTGCTGTATGCGATTGGCCTGTCACGACATCCATTCATCATAGAACTCCCAGTTTTGCTCAGAGACACTGATATTGCTGCCAGACTGCTATCCGCTTTGTAGTATGGTGATTACTTTACTATAAATGTGCTATGTGCTGTTAGTGGGTCACGATTTGATTCCCCACTGTTTAAATGTGCCATGCTTGCTGGAAGCTGCATCCAACCTTACCAGACTGATTTCTGAACTGTTTTACCCGGCCTGAGCCCTGCCATACTGGCCCAGCCAGCTACTTCAGGCACAGTGAACAACATCGACGAGAGACATGCCCAGGGATCAGGCTCTTGCTCAACATCTTGAACAGGAACTACACCTCGGTGATTTGTGTGGGCCCTGCTTCTCCTGTCATACCAGTTGTCAACCTGCAGTCTTCATTTCGTCCTTCCTGTGTCTTGCATTGGGTAGCGTGAGTAACAACCAGGGTAGCTCCCTGCAACAACAGCTAAATCTCAAGTGTGTTTCCTTTCATGAACTGAGCCTCCAGGTGCTGAATTACAAATTGTGTGTGGTTGTGCATGCTTTTTCTTTTCATCACAGGGCGCCAACCAGCTGCAATGCCGGCCTACCCCGGACAGTGTTCCAGGCTAGTCCACCTTACTTGCAACTGGGTATCCAGAGCGTGTGACTGTGTAGTGACTAAATGTGCATGCATAATTCCCTGACTAGACCAGTTTTCGAATCAAGCAACCTGGTTACACCCCTTCCTTGTTCAATTCCCCTGAATAAATCAGATCTAACTCTTTTTGCATTTAATCTGACTGTTGTTCCAGTTTGTACCAAAAGCACTGTACTGTTGTCATTTGCTGTGCCTTACCTTGTTTTACAGGGGGTCTCCAGGGTCGAACTGGTGGAACCAGCCCTGGTGGTAAGTGCAAACAGTGTGGGGGATTGTATGCTGATTAGGGACTACTGTGAAAGTGTTTGTTACATATTGTCTAGGCCACTAGATGGGAAAGAGGGGGGTACAGTATCCTGGAGGGCTGTACTCAGGTTAGCCTTGTTACTAACAACCCTGTCCTCCGGGTGGAGGCACCCATTTCAGTACCCAGGCCCCTTAACCTGCAACAAGCCAAGCAGGCAGGGGTTACATCTTAGAGGCACCAATGCTGGGATTAGCGCCACCTAGTGGTCAGACATTGGAATCATTATTGCTGGAATATGGGCACATCAGTAGAAGTCATTGTGCACCAGTTGGTGGGGTGATGTACAGGGCAGGAGGTTGATCCCCATCATGCCATGCTTATACTAGACATTCTCTTGAGTATTAGTAAGGACACCATAGAAGGGGCTCTCTCCAAAGTCGAAGGTTTGAAAAGTGCAGTGGTCATGGGTCAGCAGGCTGATTTAATGACCCAGACCCTCATGGCCTTGGTGGAGTGTAGTGACCCATGGACGGCACTAAGGTGCCAACGACTATTACCCCTGAAGGGTCCCCAACTGCTTGGAGGATAATAACTAAAGATAGTAAGGGTCCCTTTGAGGATGAGCCCCCACCATTATCTGAGACCTTTGAGGAGAAATTTGCTAAGCTGTTGCTGGAGGAAGGGAAAACCATAGAGGACCTTAAGCAATTATTCCTGCTACCTGGGGGTGTACTTTCCCCCATGCCCCCTGCCCCTTCCAGTACCGGCTCCAGTGCCTGCACCTACATTGGCACCTGAAGATAGTCATGACATGTACTGCAAGTTGAGGATGTTCTCAGGTACCTTCCCCACCCCACAGGGGAGGATGACTGGGAGACCTGGATCAACTATGTTGCCCCCTTGGTACCCGAGTGGCAGTGTGCAGAGGCTGAGAAGCAAAAAAAGGATCATGGAAATTTGAGGACTCTGGCCTTGAAAGCCATTAGATTTCTGAGGTCCACGAATCATGAGGCATCTGCTCAAAAGTACCTGTCTGCCCTGGAAGGCAATTTCAGAAACACTGAGTCATGGAAGACTTTGATGTGGCAATTCAAAGGTACCAAAAAGTGGAGAGGGGAAAGTCTGTCTGCATATGCTACTTGACTAGAGAGGGCCCTGCAGAGAGCTTATCGAAAGGGTGGAGTAGCTGCCAGTGACTCGAACTGTGTGAGGCAGGGGCACATACTACAGCATGCCAAGCACTCTAAATTGCAGATTATCCAGTTAAAGCTCCGTGATAGGAGAGGTAACTCACCTGACTACTGCAACCTGATAAAAGAACTTAGGGAGGCTGAGCCAGAGTGACCACTGTACAGGGCTCTCTGAAATGGAGGCCAGTAAGGATAGTCTGCCGTGGGTTGAGCGGTGGAAAGACAAGCTGCTGAAGAAAGTCAAAAAAGTACCAGCAGGTGCTTTTACAGAGGCCTCCACTGCAGACAAAGACCCCGGTCCCTCTCAGGTCATGACTGCAATGGGGGTAGGAGTGCACCCTCATATATCTTCTACAAAAAGTGACCCCCAGGCTGAGATCAAAGAATTGACTGGCACCCTAAAGGAACTGTTAAGGCATGTTGCATCACCTTCGCTGCTGCAAACAGATATAGGACCATGATCCCTTGCTCCTGCTTCAGTCCCTCTTGCAGTGTCCTCTCCAAGGATGACCCTGGAGTCTATCATTTGTTACAACTGTGGAAAGGATGGCCATATAAAGAGAGGATGCCAGTCTCAGAAAGACTTAGATAAAGCTGTGTACAGACTTCAAGGAGAGTTCTGAAAAGTGAGACCTTGGCTGAGGGACTCTGGCAACAACAGCAGTGAAGGATCAAGAAATCCTAATTCAAACTTTTTAGTGGCTACAGTGTCTGTCCAGGCCCCTGCTACTGTCTTTCCAGACTGGTCCAAAATAGTAGGCCCCTCAACGGAAACTACTGTGACTATCAATGGTATCCATGCTCTGGCTGTGTTTGATAGTGGGTTGCAAGTGACCATTGTATTCCAGGACTGGTATGACAAACATTTATCTGATGTGCCATTACAATCTCCGGACGGCCTACATGTGTGGGACCTGAGTGACAAGTCTTATCCCTACCTAGGATATGTCCGGCTCTGGCTATCTTTTCCTGTGACTGTAACTGGTGTAGAAGAACAAGTAGAGACACTAGCCCTGGTGTGCCCTCCTACCGTACTGTATGATGGGATTCCCCTGTTAATTGGAACAAATGTCCACATGTTTGGGAAACTGGCACAACTCTGCCATGAGAAACAAGGGCAAGGACTGGATAGGCCCTAAGAATTCCAGCATTAAGCAAAAGGGCTTATGACTTGCAACAGAAACCTGATGAAGTGTGCCTAGATGAGCCAGTGGAGATAGTGTGGAAAAGGGATCCTGACTCTTTGGTGTTGCCCTCCAATGCCCAGTGTACGATCCATGGAGAAATCTGCCTAAGAAGAGATGTAAAGAACAGAATATTGATGATAGATACCCCTGTTGAAGGGAAGCTTCCATAGGGGTTGATGGTTACGCCCAGTATACTACCTGCATGTGCCCATGCCTATGCTCGCCGAGTGATGGTGCAAGTGAGAAGCCTGTCGGAGAGGGACCTTCGTGTGAACCGGGGATGTACGCTAGCTATAGTACACTGCGCAGACACTGCAGTATTATCCAGTAACAAGTACTCTAGCGAAAAGGAGAAAGTGACTAGAGACTTATTTGACTGGTGATTCCCCTTTGTCTGCCGACTGAAAGATCCGAATTAGCAGGAAACTTGCTCAAAGAGACCAAGTGTTCTCACTAAAAGAATGGGACATGGGATGTGTCCATGGTGCCGAGCATAACATCCGCCTGCATGATGACCGACCATTTCGAGAGAGGTCCCGACTCCTTACCCCAGCTGACATAGACAACGTTAGGAGACACCTACAGGAAATGCTCACTGCTGGCATTATTCAAGAATGAAGAAGCCCATATGCATCCCCCATCATAGTGGTGCGTAAAAAGAACAGGCCTGTGAGGATGTGTGTGGACTACTGGACCCTCAACCGGCAGACTATCCCAGATCAATACACCATGCCACGCATACAGGATGCCCTGGATTGTCTGAATGGGGGTCAGTGGTTCTCAATACTGGATCTCTGCACCGGATATTACCAGATCCCGATGGCCCCGGTGGACTGTGAAAAAACATCCTTCATCTGTCCTGTGGGGTTCTATGAATTTCTGAGGATGCCACAGGGGATTTTGGGTGCCCCTGCCACCTTCCAGAGACTGATGAAAAATGCAGAGGGAGACATGAACTTGCTGGAATGTTTAGTGTACTTGGATGATGTCATTGTTTTCAGGCACACGCTAGAGGAAAATGAGACCAGACTGTTCAAAGTCCTCGATCAATTAGAAGAATTCGGTCTCAAGTTATCCATAGACAAGTGCCATTTTTTTCAAACATCTGTGAAATATGTGGGACACATAGTGTCTGCAGAAGGGATACAGATAGATCCCAGTAAAGTTGAAGCTCTGACCACCTGGCACCAGCCCAATAACCTAAAAGACCTACAGTGTTTCCTGGGGTTCAGTGGCTACTACCGCGGGTTCATCAAAGACTATTCAAAGGTGATTCGACCACTCCTTAACCTTACCTAAGGCTACCCCCCATCAACCGCAAATACAAAAAGGGGTCTATCAAAGACCAAGAGAATATGTATTTTCGAACAGGTGAGCCTTTTGGGACTCGGTGAATACCCGAATGTGAAGCAGCTTTCTTTGAAGTCATATACCAGCTCACCCACGCCCCAGTCCTTGCCTATGCTGATCCTACCAAGCCCTATGTTCTGCATATGGATGCTAGTTTGCAGAGCCTTGGGGCTGTGCTATATCAAGACTACGAAGATGGTTTGAGACCTGTAGCTGTCGCCAGTAGGAGCTTGACCCCGTCAGAGTGGAACTATCAGGTCCACAAGTTGGAATTCCTCCCCATAAAATGAGCCATAGTTGACCAGTTTCATGAGTACCTCTATGGGGCAAAGATATTAGTGAAGCCTGACAATAACCTACTGATCTATGTGCATACTTCAGCTAAATTGGACGCCACTGGGCACCATTGGCTTTCTGCCTTATCAACTTATGATTATGCTGTTGAATACAGACCGGGACTAAACCACATTGATGCTGATGCCCTGTCACAAAGGCCAGCTGCCAAGGACAATTGGGTCAGATTGTCTGAACCTGACATCAAAGCATTATGCCAAATGGTTGATACAAATAAAGAAATGTCTGCGGACACACAGGACTGCCTAGTAGATTGTTTGGGCCCTCCTGATACCTGCATACCGGCTGCCTAGTGCCATTTTTCTGCTTTAGAGATTAGTGCACTACCTAGTTCAATAATGACAGCATTCAGTGGTCTCAATCCCAAGATCCCATGAATCAACCAGCACTTGATGCCCTTCGTGCAGGGAAAGATGGGTCCAAGTTGCGTTCCCCTGATTTGCGAACTGCTCTATAGTTGAAGGAAGGCCCCAAATTAAAGTTGCATGATCAATTGTTATACAGAGAGACAGTGGATCATCGTGGTCAAGCAGACGTGCAACAGGTTGGTCCTACCCACGGCCTTTAAGCAGCTGGTACTGAGGTCCCTTCACAATCACATGGGGCACCTTGGTATTGACAGATTTCTCGACCTGGTATGATCCTGATTTTACTGGCTAAAGATGGGGGCAGATGCTGAGAATCATGTCAAAACTTGTAGTCACTGCCTCCAGCAGAAAGCTTTGCCCCAGAAAGTTGCCCCGCGTATCAACATCACTACCAGTTCCCCCATGGAACTCGTGTGCATAGACGACTTGTACTTAGAACCCGACCAAAAGAACATTGGCAATGTGTTGGTAGTTACTGATCATTTTACACCATATGCACAAGCCTTCCCAACTAAAGATTAAAAGGCCTGTACCGTGGTCAAGGTGCTAGTGGAAAAATTCTTTGTCCACTATGGTGCCTCCCAGCAGATCCATTCTGACCAAGGCAGAGACTTTGAAAGTAGGCTAATCAAAGATATGCTCTCTCTGTGAGGGGTGCGGAAGTCAAGAACCACCCCCTATCACCCACAGGGGGACCCTCAACCAGAACACTTTAACCACACCCTTCTGGACATGCTGTGCACCTTCCATTCAAAAGACAAGCATAAGTGGAGCCAGCAGATCACCACCTTGGTACACACGTACAATTGCACCAAAAGTGATGCTACAGGGTTCTCCCCTTACCATCTCATGTTTGGGAGGGAGGCCCGACTGCCAGTTGATGTCTGCTTTGGGGTCTCTCCAGATGGGGTCCGAGCCAAAAACTACTTGCAGTACATACAGAAATTGAAAGATCAGTTGAATCATACCTATCAACTAGAAACATAGAAACATAGATTTTGACGGCAGATAAGGACCGCTTGGCCCACCCAGTCTGCCTGTTTCCCTACCTAATGGATAAGCTGCAGATCCTAGTTAACCAGCAGCCTACTTCTTCCTACCCCCAACCCCTAGAATTGCATTATGACTGTCCCATGCATGCTTGAATTCCACCACTGTTTTTGACTCCACAACCTCCTCTGGAATGCCTTCCATGCATCCACAACCCTCTCTGTGGAAAAAATACTTCCTTAAATTACCTCTGAGCTGCCCTCTTCTATCTTCAAATTGTGCCCCTTGTTCTGCACACTCCTTTTAAGATGCTACCCTCTTGGACTTTGTTGATTCCTTGAGATACTTGAAGGTTTCTATCATGTCCCCTCTCCCTCCTTTCCTCGAGGCTATACAGATTCAGCTCCAAAGTCTCTCTTCATATGTCTTCTGGTGCAGACCCTGCACCATTTTAGATGCCCTCCTCGGACAGCCTCCACCCTGTCTATGTCCTTGCGGAGATTGGGTCTCCAGAACTGCACACAGTACTCAGATGGGGTCTCACCAACTGTCTGTACAGCGGGATAATAACTTTCTGTTTTCTACTGGTGATGCTCTCCTATGCATCCCAGTATCCCCCCAGCCCTCCTGCTGCCCTCTCACATTGCTTGCCCACCTTTAGGTCATCTGATATGACTACCCCCAGGTCCCTTTCCATTTTGTTGTTAGTATCTCACCCCCCATTGTGTACTCTTCCCCTGGGTTTATGTTTCCCAGGTGCATTACCTTGCACTTCTTAGCATTGAATCTAAGCTGCCATACATTTGACCATTCCTCTAACCTTGCCAAGTCCCTTCTCATCCTTTCCACCCCACCTTGTGCATCAACTCTGTTGCAGATCTTTGTGTCATCTGCAAAGAGACATTTTCCTTCCAGTCCCTCTGCAATGTCGCTTATAAAGACATTGAAGAGGACCGGTCCTAATACTGAACCCTGCAGTCCCCACTAGTAACGCCCCTTTCTTCAGAGTGGACTCCATTTACTATTACCTCTGTGTCCTATTCTCCAGCCAATTCTTTACCAGGCTGTCATCTTGGGACCCACTCCCAGCTGGCTAACTTTTATATTAATCTTTTGTGTGGGACTGTGTCAAATGCCTTGCTAAAGTCTAGGTAGGCCATGTCCACAGCCCTCCCTGATCTACTACTTTGGTCACCCAGTCAAAGAATCTTTCAGATTTGTCCTGGCATGACCTTCCCGCTGTGAATCCATGCTGCCTTGGGTCCTGAGCCCCTCTGGCCTCTAGATACTCAACAATTCTCTTTCCTTCAGAAGTGATTCCATCATTTCCCTACCACTGAGGTTAAACTAACAGGTCTGTAGTTTCTGCTTCTGCCTTGCTCCCACTTTTGTGAAGGGAATCACATCTGCCCTTCTCAGTCCTAGGGTACCACCCATCCTCCCATGATTTGTTAAAGAGAGTTCTGTGGTGTCACTAGTTCTACCCTTAGTTCTTTTAGAATTCTGGGATGAATCATCAGGCCCCATTGCTTTGTCCACCTTCAGTTTTAAGAGTTCTTTCAGAACCCTTTCTTTCTAATAATGGGCTAGTATCAACTTCTGTATCCAGAGTGTTTCTACTGTTTGTTTAGGTACCTCCCACTTCCTTTGTAAATACTGAGCAAAACTATTTGTTTAGTATCTCTGCTTTTCACAGTCACCCTCTGCCCCTCCCTCCTCTTTATTAAGCCTCACTAGCCCTCCCTTGGTCTTCCTTCACTCCCTGATGTACCTGTAAAAGGTTTTATCCCCCTTCTTAACTGAGTTGGCTATCTTTTCCTCGGTTTGGGCCTTTGCTGTTCTGACTGCCTTCTCAGCTTCCTTTTGCTTTAACTGATACAGTTCTCTGTCCTGCTCCTTCTGTGATTCCTTGTACTTCTTGAATGCTTTCTTTTTCTCTTGAACCTTCACTGCCACTTCCTTTGAGAACTAGTGGTTTCTTGCATCGTTTCATTTTGTTAATTTGCTTCACACAAAGGCTTGTTACCTCTGTGATGGCAGTTTTTTTTATTCCCCATTGTTCTTCCACCCGTCCTTCCTGCCCATTTGCTAGTGCATTCCTTAGGCACTCAACCATTTTGGGAAAGTCAGCCCTCCTAAAGTCCAGTACTTTTGCCTTTGTATGGCTTGACTGTATTGCTGTGTTTATTGTGAACCATACTGTTCGATGGTCGCTAGTTCCCAGATGGTGACCCACTTCTACATCTGTGATCCTTTCTTCATCTCCATTTGAGAGAACCAGGTCTAAGATTGCTCCCTCTCGAGTGGGCTCCAATACTAGTTGTCTAAGGCATGCCCCTTGTAGGGCATCTAGAATAACCCCACTCTTGGAAGTGGCTGCTGCAACTGCACTCCAGTAAACATCTGGCATATTCAGATCACCCATCAGCAATATCTCCCTTTTCTGCCATTCTAAGTATTCTTTCTATCATTTCCTTGTCCATTTCCTCCCCTGGGAAGAGGTCTATATCTAACCTATGCTGGATTAGTGGTGCCATTACGGTCTCCAAATTTACTCACAATGCTTCTTCTCTTCCCTGTTTTCCCTTTTGTTCTGTTGCTTTGATTCCTTCCCTTATGTAAAGAGCTACTCCTTCTCCTCTTTTACCCTCCCTGTCCCTCCTGTAGATAGTGTATCCTGGTATGCTAGCTCAAACTATGGCTGCGAAGTGAAATCTTACCAACAAAGAAAGATATGATCGATGAGTAAAAGTCCAGGAGTTTGTTGCCCGGAGATAGGGTACTACTACGCAATTTGGGAATGCATGAAAAACACAAAATTGCTGATGGATGGCACCATCTTCCTCATGTAGTAGTTAGTAAATTGGATGATCTGCTGGTGTGCAAGGTACGCCCAGAAAATAATTCCAAAGCTGTTAAGACCATGCACTGCAATTACTTGCTGCCCATCGGCCAAGTTGTTATTGATGCTGAACCAACACCTGACACTTCTCCTGGGCCAGTAACTCCTGCTGCTGCATAGAGGAAACAAAGCCAACCTGTCCGTGTTGTTCCAGAACTAAGGTTTTCCCCCCCAGCAGGCCCAGAGCAATAGTGATGACTGTTAGTCTGTCTCTGATGAGAGTGACTGTGATAATGCCTATTATCCCTCTAATGAACTGAGTCAGTTGTTTCGAGGCAATCCTCTGCAGAATCATGGGATGAAGCTGGACCTTCAGAACTGCCTAACCCCCAGATTCTTCTCTGAACCCAATGCCCCCTGAAAGTGATGTGCAAAGTATTATGTCTGAGGTTGCGGACTCTCTTTATCTTGAACTGTTTGACTTGCCCGAAGAAGGGGCTGATGGTCTGAGTCTCCCTGGTGACATACCAGAACTTAAAGAACAATATGAAAGAGTTGACAGCACCCCTTCAGTGCCACAAAACCTAATTATGCCAGAGTCTCCTCAGAATGAGCAACCAAGACCCTCGTCAGAAGATAATAATGAGCAAAGCGTTGTGGGAACAGAGTCTGTAGAACCAGGACATTTCAACCAGTGCAGAGGCATCCTTCACTATAGGAGAAGAAATCAGTGCCAGTGTTGGCCACCTAAAGCCACGTGACCAGTTCCCCCAGAAATCTAAGCGACCTGTTAAGCCAGTGCTACATTTCAGTTATGAATCCCATGGGAGGCCTGTGGACCTGCCACTCAATGTGGTCCATAAAGGTGTTTACATTTCCAAGAGCTCACTGCTCAAACTGAGCTTGACTGCCACCTCTCGATTAATTGTTCTTCCTTCACAACATGGTATCCCTGACCCATCTAGCCCAGAGTTAGCTGATAGGGAAGGGCCCCCTTCTACATTGTCTGCTGTACAAGAAGTTATAAAGCAAAGTCATAGGTAACTGTTCATAGTATGTTAATCATAATAGAATCAGTATACAGTGTATGAAACATGCATAAGTATTGTCAATGAAGATATGGTATAGTGAAATATATAGTAATGTGATAAGTTTACGTTAACTGATGCATGATAGCATTTCCATAGTATGCTAAAATCACATATGTCTTGTGTATATTGATTCTTCAATATTGTGATGGTGTAGACTTGACGCCGATGCCAAGTTTTTCCAGGTAGGGAAGTGGGTAACCCCCCTACAAATGGGGGTTCCCGAAAGTCTTCCTTGGGCTTGCCCAAATGCCCACTGCCAGGCTGTTATCCTATGTCTTAGTGTTTTAAAAGTGTTGCATGAGAATGCCTCTGTGCTCTGTCTCTTCAAGAGCTGCCTATAACGTGGTGCTTATTTAATCTGGGAGGGGGATGAGTGTTTCCATGCTCAAGTCCTGCCTGGGCTGCCAGTTAATCGCTCCGTTCTGCCATCGCTGTTTGTGCAGAGGGAGCTCTATTAGAGGCTACTTATTTGCTGATTAGCTATTAGAATAGTAATTATTTTGTAGTTTGTTTAACCTGCCTTCTTTGCAGCATGAACTTTCTGTGTTGCACCACCATTTTGGTTTTGGACTGCCAGTCAGCACCAATCAGCACCTTTGGGGACTCTAAAATGGAGCTTGTCCCCGGGTCTTGTGGGGCAAATTTCTGTTGGAATTGTAGTTTTTACATTTTGGCGCTGAAACAGACCTGGATGGGGAGCCCTTGCTTTGACAGTCTAATGGATCAACCAACAGGAACCTTTTGGACCGATGGGAAATTCCCAAGCTGCCTGCTGCAGTCAGTCAGTCTGGAGTTAGGGTTTGCAGAGTAAACAGCTTGAGTGATTCAAGCACCAGTTCCTGCGTAGTTCGCGCGGGAGATTGGTGGAAAGGCTGAGTCTAGCCTGTCTGCCTACAGTCCCTCAAGAGGGAATCCTTTGAAAGGCTTAATGTTCCTGACTGTATCAAAACTGAGTGAGAGAAAAGCCACTGAAGTGTGACCAGGCTTAAACCTGAAGAAGACCGAAGATTTGCTGCATGCGATTAGCCTGTCAGGACATCCATTCACCATAGAACTCCCAGTTTTGCTCTGAGACACTGATATTGCTGCCGGACTGCTATCCACTTCGTGGTATGGTGCTTTCTTTACTATAAATGTGCTGTGTGCTGTTAGTGGGTCGTGATTTGGTTCCCCACTGTTTAATTGTGCCATGCTTGCTGAAAGCTGCATCCAGCCTTTCCGGACTGGTTTCCAAACTGTTTTACCCAGCCTGGGCCCTGCCACACTGGCCCAGCCAGCTATTTCAGGTGCAGAGAACACCATTGACGAGAGACTCGCCAAGGGATCAGCCTCCTGCTCAACATCTCGACCAGGAACTACACCTTGGTGATTCGTTTGGGCCCTGCTTCTCCTGACATGCCAGCTGTCAACCTGCAGTCTCCATTTCATCCCTCTTGTGTCTTGCATTGGGTAGTGTGAGTAACAACCAGGGTAGCTCCCTGCAACAATAGCTAAATCTCAAGTGTTGTTATCCGATTGCATTGTTGTTTTTCCTTTCACGAACTGAGCCTCCAGGATCTGGATTACAAATTGTGTTTGGTTGTGCATGCTTATTCTTTTCACCACATGGTCCCAACCAGCTGTGATGCCGGCTTTCCCTGGGCAACATTCCAGGCTAGCCCACTTTACTTCCAACTGGGTACCCAGAGCGTGTGACTGTGTAGGGACTAAAAGTGTATGCCTAATTGCCTGACTAGATCAGTTTTCAAATCAATCAACCTGATTACGCCCCTCCCTTGTTCAATTCCCCTGAATAAATCAGATCTAACTCTTTTTGCATTTAATCTGACTGTGGTTCCAGTTTGTACCAAAAAGCACTGTACTATTGTTGTTGCTGCTAACCTTGTTTTACAGGGGGCCTCCAGGGTCAAGCTGGTGGAACCAGCCTTGGTGGTAAGTGCAAACAGTGTGGGGAATTGTATGCTGAATAGGGGCTATTGTGAAAGTGTTTGTTGCATATTGTCTAGGCCACTAGAGGGAAAAGAGGAGGGTTACAGTATCCTGGAGGGCTGTACCTAGGTTAGCCTTGTTACTAACAACCCTGTCCACTGGGTGGTGGCACCCATTTCAGTACCCAGGCCCCTTAACCTGTAACTAGCCAAGCAGGCAGTGGTTACAATACGAAACTGCCACCAGATACAGCCCATATGATCTATCAAGTCTGCTCAAGTGTGCAGCTAGCAATCCCTTATACTGCAGCTGCCCCTGCCTCCCCCCCCATCATGGTGACCCTCTCCCTCACTTTGTCCCATCCCTTTTAAAACTGCCCACTGACTTACAGGGCATCACCTCTTTAGGCAGCACATTCCAGATAGACACCACCCTTTTCGTGAAAAAGTGCCTCCTCATTTCTCTCCTGAATCTTCCTCCCTCTAATCTCAGACCATTCCTTCTTATGTCCCTCCCACTCAACTGAAAAATCCTGTCTGTACCAGTGTTGTTTATTCCCTTCACGTGTTTAAAGGTATCAATCATATCTCCCCTATCCCTCCTCTCCTACTGGGAGTACGTGTTATGCTCCCCCAACCTCCCTTCATATAGTTTGTCTTCTATTCCCATGATCATCCTTGTTGCTCTTCACTGGACCCCCTCCAGTAATCTAACATCTTTCTTTAAGTATGGGTGCCGATACTGGATGCAGTACTCCAGGTGCAGCCAAACCAACAATCTGTACAGGGGCAGGATCACCTCCATCCTCCTGGAGGTGATTCCTCTAGCAATACACCCCAGCATCTTGTTGGCTTTAGCTGCTGCCTCCCTGCACTGTGCTGAGTGGTTCATTTGCCCTGTTACTATCACCCCAAGATCCTTCTCCTCCTCCTCTGTAGCAGCTATCTTTACCCCTCCCAGCTGATAACACCTCCTTGGGTTCCATGCAAGACTTTGCACTTCTTAGCATTGAACCCCAGTTGCCATGTGTCTGACAAGTCCTCAAGTTTTGTCAGATCATTCTGCAACCCCTTCCACCCTATCGTGTCATCCACCACACCATCGATCTTGGTGTCATCAGCAAAAAAGACTAATCTTGTTCTTAGTGTCGTGAGATGTCAGCTATTAAAATGGCAAACAACACTGTGCCCAGTACCAAGCCCTGCGATACCCCACTAATTATAGCTATTGAAGCTGAGAGTTCCCCTCCCACTACTACCCTCTGTTGCCTCCCTTGCAGCCAGTTCTTGATCCAATTCACCATCTTATCCCTGCTTCCTGGTATCCCAACTTGCTAATCAGCCTCCAATGTGGCACTGAATAAAATGCCTTGCTAAAAACCAGATACAGGACATCCACCATATGCCCCTTGTCCAGTCCCCTAGTCACCCAGTCATAAAAGTCAACAACGTTGGTCTGGCAGGATCTTCCAGAGACAAACCCATGTTGCTTCCCATTCTGAAGACCATTACCTTCTAGAAAGGTTACTAACCTCTCTTTAAGGATTGTATTCTTTAACTTTTCCACAGTGGATGTGAGACTACTGGTCTATAGTTATCCAGTTCATCCTTGGGTCCGATTTTGTGTAGGAGTACCACGTGAGCCAGCCTCCAGTCCTGGGGTATGTACCCTGTTTCCAGAGGTATTGAACAAGTCTGCCAATGGCTTTGCCAGGACCTCTGCCAATTCCTTCAGTACTCAGGGGTGTATGCCATCTGGTCCTGGCGCCTTATCCACCCTCAATGCCCTTAAACCTTCTAGTACCCTGGCCACTGTTATTTCCCCATCAATTACCCCCTCCCCCATGCCTACCCTCCCTGTCCCCTGAGGCATTGACTCATCCATTTCCTTAGTAAATACAGAACAGAAATATTCATTTAGTGTTTCTACCTGCTCTACCCCTTTCTCTGCCCATCCGCCATCCTTCCTGATCCTTACTATTTGATCTTTGCAGATTCTTCTCTCTCTTATGTATTTGTTGTATCTCTGTTTATTTAATTGTTTTTATGTAAAGTTTGCTGTTAAGGCGCCTTGGTTGTGGAAAGACGCAGTAAAATAATTGTTATTATTATTATTATTATGTATCTGAAGAAGTCTTTTTCCACATCCTTGATGCCCTGTGCCAGCCTAAACTCTCTGGAAGCCTTGACTGCCCTGATCTCCTCTCTAGATTTCTTCAGGTACTCCTCTCTATCCTCCCCCTGCCTGGATCTCTTGAATCTCCTGAAGGCTGCTCTTTTTGCCCTCACCCTTTCCAACACCTCTCCATTTAACCAGCTAGGTATCTTGGCCGTAGCCTTTTTGCTTTGTGTCTTGGTACAGCATCTAGTGGCCTTTGCAAGTCCTAGCCTGATGATTTCCCATTTTGGGCCCGCATCCATGTGCGGGTGGATTGCAGCATGGTGCCCAGCCACAATTTCCCCCATCCTCCCAAAGTCAGCAAGCCTGATTTCCAACACCTTGGTCCCTGTTCTTGCAGCCTCCTTGGCCATGCTGAGTGAGAACCATACTGTGTGGTAGTCACTCCCTGCCAGCGGATCCTCCACTCCCAGCTCTCTCATTAGACAGCACGAGGTACAGAGTGTTTCCTAACCTGATTGACCCTTTACCATCTGTACCAAGAAGCTGTTCTGAAAAGCCTCAAGGAGGACTTGCTCCCTTGTGCTCGAGGTGGCTGGGGTGCTCCAATCCACCCCTGGCAGATTGAAGGATCACAAGGTCCCTGTCTGCCATCACATTCTGTTTCTATGTTACACAAGAAACAGCTTCACAAACAGCCATCCCACAAAGCGGAGCCTGCACGCCTGATGTCATAGCCCATCCCACAGAGAGAAACTCTCTGTGGGCATGGCTCACACCACATTCTGCAGCTTCGGGGGGGTCACATTAGGGCTCTGACCTTGCAGCTCTGACATTGATACTTTCTCCCTGGAGGACATGGGACTTCAGTATGGGATCCTCGATCTGCCACCTTGAGGTCCCCCTGGCTCAGCCTCTCACATCCTGACCCAAGACCTACTCCATGGCAGCCACCAGTCTTTATTTTGGAGTCACACGGGCTCAATCTCCCCTGAACCATCTCAATTCCAAGGATCATGGCATGGGCCCTCCTTCCTCCAGGCCTTGGCTCCTCTCCCACTTGGCAGATTCAGTGGCCTTGAAACCTCCAGTCGCAGATGCAAGCAGCACCTGGATAGCACAGCCCTCTTTAGATGCACTGTTTAATAGGGGTCCAAACTTTGACAAGTCCGGGGAGGCTATCGCCCCACCCCAGTCTCCAGACCCATGGCCCCACCCTTCAGCTCTCCCAAGACTCCATGGTACAGCAGGCCTGAAGACCCCTCTTTACTGCTGTGTGGCAGCTTTTATACCAAGATGCCAGGGCCCTGCCTATACTATGGGTCCTGGCACCTAAACTGGCACTACGGCTGCCTGGGCAATGTAGTAAGCCCACCACATGGGGGGCTAACATAAATGAAGCCCTAGCCAGTGTCAGGGTCAGAGAAGAGAATTCATGGAGGAGGGATCTGAATGGAAGAAAAGAATATGCATTGCAAATGTGAGGAGGAGTGAGCCACGCAGTTTAGGGTAAGGGAAGAAGAAAGCAACTTGATCTTACGAGGATTTTACTTTGGGATTGCCAAGGGGCGAGGGTCTGAGTTGTGATGGGATAGAAGGTGGAGGGGCAACTGAGGAAGGAGGAAAGGTGGGGGGGGAAGGATCCTGAAC
The DNA here is from genome assembly GCA_016271365.2 of Neoceratodus forsteri. Lineage (NCBI taxonomy): Eukaryota > Metazoa > Chordata > Ceratodontiformes > Ceratodontidae > Neoceratodus > Neoceratodus forsteri. Next base: position 501,884,911 of record CM057455.1, read on the forward strand.
CACAGTTTAGAAATGAAGGTAGAGCAATGAGCGAGGCACATGGCATCAAGGGACAGTAAACAGAGGGGGCAATGTAGTGAGCAGTGATGGGTTTTAGGGGGACAATCAATCACAAAATGGCAGAAGGTGTGAAAGAGGGGGACCAGTCTGGATAGAGTGGACTTGGGAGCAGCACGGCAAACAATGTCGTCATAACTGAAAATGGGGAGAATCATCTTTGAAACACTCTCTCTGCAGGCAGGAAGTAAGATTTACACTTCATTTCTGTAAAGTGCACTTTCTTTGGGGTCTAACGTCTTGTGGATGGCATCCACATGAACTGAAAAATCAAGGTGGTAATCCAATCAGATCCCAATGTATTTAAGGAAGGAAACATGCTCCATAGCAATGCCCATCAAGGGTATGAAAGGAAAGGAAGGGGAAGAGCCTAAAAAGTCTATGTCTTGTGCTATAAGTCATGGAGTCAGCTTTTTGGGATTGAGGGATGACTGATTAGCTCAGAACCAGTGTTTGGATGCTGTTGAAGTCCTGTTGGAGTAGAGCCATGAGGTCAGAGGCAGAGAAACCAGAGGCATAGAGACTGCAACATCTGAATACATGTGAATAGATGCAGGCGTGCAGGCAGAAGGAAGGTTGTTCAAGAAAATTCAGACTAGAATAGGACCAAGGACAGACCTTAGGGTATGCCATGGTGGACAGAGAATGAAGGGGATATGGTACCATCACTACAGACAGCTTGAGGGCTGCCCTTAAGGTAAGAGAGGAACCACTCAACTAAGGATGCAGAGCACTCCGCTGCCTTAAGCTTGTCCAGGAGGATGGGATGGGCAACAGTGTCAAAGGCATTGGCCAGGTCAGCAAAAATGACTGAGATGACCAGACCATGATTCATGCCTGACAGAATGGAGTCGGTGATCCACAGGATAGAGGTGGAATGGGCCTTCCTAAAACTAGACTGCTAGGAAGTGAAGTAGGAGTAGGAGTCAAGGAAAGAGAAGAGCTGGAAGAAACATAGAAACATAGACTATGAAGGCAGATAAGTACCACTTGGCCCACCTAGTCTGCCTATTTCCCTACCTATTGGATAAGCTGCAGATCCTAGCTAACCAACAGCCTACCTCTTCCTACCCCCCCAACCAGAATTGCCTTATGTCTGTCCCATGCATTCATGAATTCCCCCATTATTTTTCATCCCGTGACCTCCTCAGCTAGGCCGTTCCATGTGTCCAGCACCCTCTCAGTGAAACAATGCTTCCTCACATTGGCCCTGAACCGTCCCCCTCTCTATCTTCAAACTGTGTCCCCTTGTTCTTGCACATCTCTTTTTCTCAACTCAACTCAAAATTTATAAGTAAAAAAGCGTAAGTCAACAACTATCCAAGCACTTGTACACCCAATGAAATAAAATTGACAGTAAAACACCATAGATGACAATTTATCATAAATATCTAAAACATTGGTGTAACCCCCCACCCTACAAATGGGGGTTCCCAAAAAGTAATCCTCGAGCTTGCCTAAATGCTCACTGCCAGGCTGGTGTCCTGCGTTTTAGCAGTTTAAATGTGATTGCCAGAGATTTCCTGTATAGTCTCTGTGTACAGTCTCTTTAAGAGCTACCTGGATTGCAGTCATAAGTAATCTGAGAGGGAGTTCTTTTGAAAGATGTAACTATTTGCTGAAAATCATTTAGAATGGTAATGATAATGTAGTTTGTCTAACCTGCCTTCTTTGCAGCAAGGACTGTTTTGTTTATCTCCACTATCTTGGTCCTGGACTGCGAATTGGACCAATCAGTACTGGTGGGACCTAAAATGGAGCTGAACTACAGGAGCTGTCTGGAGTCAAAATCTGTAGGAATTGTAGTTTGGGGCCTTTTGTGCCATTTTGCACCTGAAGGGGGAGCCTTTGTTGTGACTGACAGGAGGATCAGCCAACCGAACCTTTTGGATCATGGGGAATTTCCCAGCCAGTTCTGTGTAGTTTTGCATGGGAGAACAGTGAAAGGCCTGAGTTTTTGCCTGCCTGTCTGCCTGCTGTCCCTGAGAGGGAAAATAGAGTTTATTCAGACCGAATCCGAGTTGTGAGGACTATTTAAGCCACTGGACTGTGACCAGGCTTTAACCTGAAGAAGACCAAAGATTTGCTGAATGTGATTGGCCTGTCAGGATTTCCAGCTGTTTTTGAATGCCCGGGTTGTGCAGAGACTTTGCGATCATGACCGGAGAGCGGTTTGCCTGGTACAGTAAAATTTTCTTAGATGTAAATGTGCTGTGTATTAAAAGTTGGTCGTGATTTGGTTCCCCACTGTGTGAACTGCGTTCTGCTTGTTGGAACTGTAGAATCCTTTACATGTAAATATGCTGTGTATTGAAGGGTCATGATTTGGTTCCGAACTGTGTTCTGCTTGCTGGAAGCTTTATCCAGTCTAATTGGACTGATTCCGGGTTAATCTCCATTCGGCCTGGACCATGCCACACTGGCCCTGCAAGACCACCCCACTGCACAGAGAAAGCCACCAATGAGAGACCTACCTGGGGATCAGTCCCCTGCTTCACGCTTGAACGGGAACAATGCCTCGGTGAATCGTGTGGGCCCAGCTTCTCCTGGCACTCCAGATTAACCACCTGCTGTCTCGATTTTAATCCAGCCTAAGTCCAGTCTTGGGTATCGTGAGTAATCATCAAGGTAGCTCCCTGCAATAGCAGCCTAACGTAAAAGTGCATCATCTGATTGTCTTGTTGTTTTCTTTTCATGAACTGAGCCCTCCGGTTCTGGATTACAAATAGTGTGTGTTGTGCATATTGTTTTCTTCCATCATAGGGCCCCCAACCAGCTGCAACTTTCCTGGCTAGCCCACCATTCTCCATCTGGGTACCCAGCGTGTGTGACTGTTTATGGACCCAGGCATAACTGTTTGATTGATAGAGCCATTAAGGAAATTAATCTGATTACGCCCCTCCCTTGTTCAAGCCCCTTAAATAAATCAGATCTAACTCTTTTTTACATTTACCCTGACTGTGGTTCCAGTTTGTGCAAGAGTACTGTACTGCTGCTATTTGCTGTGTATAACCGTGTTTTACAGGGGGTCCCCAGGGCCAGGCCAGAGGAAAGCCCTGGTGGTAAGTGCAAACAGTGTTGGTGCTTGTGTGGTGTATCAGGAGTATTGTGAAAGTGATTATTGTGTATTGTTCCAGCCTCTAGTAAGGAAAGTGGGGTTACCATGTCCTAGAGGGATGTGCCCAGGTTAGCTTGACCACTATCAACCCTGACCTCCAGGTGGAGGCACCCGTTTCTGAACTCAGGCCCCTTAACCTGCTACTAGCCAAGCAAGCAGGGGTAGTAGCCCTTGGGATAGTGCCACCTAGTGGTTACATTTTGATAGGCTCACCGCTGGGATTTTGTGCCTTCTAGTGGCCAAAAATTACGTATTATTGTTAAAGATTAATGGCTACCCCAGTAGAAATGGCTGTACACCAGTTGGTGGGGTGGTGTACTGGGCAAGAGATTGACCCACAAAATGCACTACTTATACTGGATATTCCCCTGGGTACCAGTAAAGACACTGTAGAGGGAGCACTGTCCAAAGTTGAATGTTTAAAAAACCCTGTGGTGGTGGGTTGACAGGCTGATTTGATCGCCCAAACTTTCATTGCCTTGGTAGAGTGTAGTGACCACGTGGACAGCTCTAAAGTGCCACAGACTATTGCCCTAGAAGGGGTTCCAGCTGCCTGGAGAGTGATAACAAAAGACTGTAAAGACCCCGGGGAGGATGAGCTCCCACCATTATCTGAGACGTTTGAGGAGAAATTTGCTAAGTTGTTACTGGAGGAAAGGAAAACTGTAGAGGACTTTAAGAAACTATTCCTGCCACCTGGGGTGTTCCTTCCCCAAAACCCCCTCCCACTCCAGCACCTGTTACTGCCCCTTCTGTGCCTGTGCCAGTGCTGGCCCTATATCTGTACCTGCCATTAGTCATGACTCCTACATAAGGCTGAGAATCTTCTCGGTCACCCTCTTCACCCCACAGGGGGAGGATGACTGGGAGACCTGGATTGTCTATGTTGCCCCTCTAGTACTTGAATGGCAATGCTCAGAAGCAGAGAAATGAAAGAGGCTGAGTGAGAGCATCCAAGGTTCTGCCCTGGCTACCATCCATGCCAAGTGGGCAAATAACCCCAGAGCAACTGCACAGAACTATCTTGATACACTGGAAAATGTGTATGGGAGCCCGGATTCAGATGAGGATCTCTGGTGGAGAGTAAGAAATGCTCAGCATTACCCAGGGGAGCCATTCTCTGAGTATGTACCTCTTCTTGAAAAGCTGGTACAAGAGTGCCTCAGAAAGGGTAGTTTGCTGTCAAATGAATTAGATCAGACTAGGCTGGACTGGATCCTTAAGTCTGCTCCATTTTCAAAATTGTTGCTGCTTCAGTTGCGGCTTGCCACCCGGCTAGAATCGCCCCCCCCTCCTATGACAAGCTAATCAAAGAAATACAAGGGGTTGAGCAAAGGTGACCCCATGGGGGAATTGCACCCATATCTGCTGCTGCTGTGCAAGTGACCAAGAGTGATCAGCCAAGTGAGACTTAGGGGCAAAATTCTGCACTTAACGAGCACTCTGAGAATGCAAAGGATTTCCCACCCTGGGCCCAGCAATGGAAAGACAAGCTATTAAAGGAAGTCCGAGAGTTGAAGATGGGTGCCTCTGCAAGGGTTTCCCCCATGGAACAAGATTCTGATCCCTTTCAGGATGTGACTGCCATGGGGGTGGGGGTGCGCCCTCAGGCATCTGCTACCACGGGTGGCTCCAAGGCTGAGATCACTGGATTGACTGCCACTCTAAAGGAACTGTTAAAACATGTTGCACCACTCTCACCACTGCAAGCAGATACTAGACCCTAATATCTTACTACTGCTTCAGTTCCTCATTAGATGTTCTCTCCCAGGATGACCCAAGAGTCTATCATTTGTCACAACTGTGGAAAGGATGGCCATATGAAAAGAGAATGCCAGTCTCAGAAGGACTTAGAAAGAGTAGCAAATAGACTCTAAGGGATGCCCAAAATGACCCAGTGAGGGTTCGAGAAACCCTAACTCAAATTTCTTTGTTGCTTAATCATCTGTCCAGGCCTCTGTTACTGCCTCTCCAGACTGGTCCAAAATAATGGGCCCTTCAATGGAGACTACGGTGACTGTGAATGGTAATCATACTCGGGTTGTGCTTGACAGTGGGTCACAAATGACCATTGTATTCCAGGACTGGTTTGACAAACACTTATCTGATGTGCCTTTGTAATCCCTGGAAGGTCTACATGTGTGGGGCCTGAGTGACAAGTCTTAGCCCTACCTAGGGTATGTCTGCCTCTGGTTGACTTTTCCTGCAACTGTAATGGGTGTAGAGGAGCGAGTAGAGACATTGGCCCTAGTGTGTCCCCCCCTCCAGACTGTATGATGGGGTCCCCCTGTTAACTGGGACAAACGTCCATATGTTTGGGAGACTGGCGCAACTCTGTCATGAGAAACAAGGGTGATGGACTGGGAGGGCCCTGAGAATTCCAGCTCTGATCAAGAGGGCCCATGATTTGCAACAGAAACCCAAGGAAGTAGACCAGGATGAACTGGTGGGGATCATGTGGAAGAAGGATCCTGATTCAATTGTACTGGACCCCAACGCCCAGTGTACCATTCACGGGGAAGTCCACCTCTGGAAAGATATCAAGAACAAAATACTGATGTTGGATGCGCCAGGCAATGGAAATTGCCAGAAGGATTATTGGTCAAGCCCAGCATCTTGTCTGCTCATGCCCATGACTATGCATGATGAGTGATGGTCCAGATTCACAATGTGTCAGATCGGGAGATCTGGGTGAACAGAGGGTGCACCCTAGCTACGGTACACCACACAGACACTGCAGTATTGCCCAGCAACAAGCACCCTGACGAAAGGAGAGAGTGACCCCAGACTTGTTTGACTTTGGTGACGTCCCGTTGCCAGCTGAATGGAAGGCTATAATTAGCAAGAGACTTGCCCAGAGAGACCAAGTGTTTTCATTTGAGGGAATGGGATGTGGGATGTGTCCAGGGTGTGGAGCATCACATACTCCTGCACGATGAATGGCCATTTTGAGAGAGGTCCCAACGCCTAGCCCCAGCAGACATAGATGATGTGAGAAGACACCTGCAGGAAATGCTCACTGCTGGCATGATACAAGAATCCAGGAGCCCATACTCCTCTCCCATTGTGGTTGTGCATAAAAGAAGAATGGGTCTGTGAGGATGCATGTTGATTATTGAACCCTGAACCGGCAGACCATCCTAGACCAATACACTATGCCTCATATACAAGATGCCCTGGACTGCTTGAATGAAAGCAAATGGTTCTCGGTGTTGTATCTTCGCAGCGGACACTACCAGATCCTGATGGCCCCTAAAGACCACGAAAAAACAGCCTTCATCTGTCCATTGGGGTTCTATGAGTTTCTGAGGATGCCACAGGGGATAACGGGTGCCCCGGCCGCCTTTCAACAACTGATGGAACGTGCAGTGGGAGATATGAATTTTCTGGAATGCCTGGTGTACTTGGATGATGTCATTGTGTTTGGGCGCACCTAAAAGGAGCATGAGAACTGACTGTTTAAAGTCCTAGACCGACTGGAAGACTTTGGTCTCAAGCTGTCCATTGACAAGTGCCAGTTTTTCCAAACCTCCATGAAGTATGTGGGGTACATAGTATCTGCAAATGGGATTGAGACTGATCCCAGTAAGGTTGGAGCACTGACTACTTGGCCCCAGCCCCATAATCTGAAAGAACTACAATGTTTCCTGGGGTTCTGTGGCTACTATTGCAAGTTCATAAAAGACTATTCCAAGGTGATTTTCCCACTCTAAAACCTTACCCAGGGTTATCCTCCTTCCAATTGCAAATACAAAAAAGGCGCCGTTAAAGAACCAGAAAAAGTATACTTCTGCCCAGGTGAACTCTTTGGGCCCCACTGGACGCCCGACAGTGAAGCAGCCTTCGATGAGATAATATACCAGCTCATCTACGCCTCTATCCTCGTCTATGCTGACCCCACCAAACCCTATATGCTGCATATGGATGCTAGTCTGCAGAGTCTTGGAGTGGTACTGTATCAAGACCATGAGGATAGCCTGAGACCAGTAGCTTTCGCCAGTAGGAGCTTGACCCCGTGTGAACGAAACTACCCTGTGTATAAGTTGGAGTTCCTTGCATTAAAATGGGCCATCATTGACCAGTTTCAGGAATACCTCTATGGGGCAAAGATATTTGTGAAGACTGACAATTACCTGTTGACCTATGTATAGACTTCAGCTAAGTTAGACGCCACTGGGCACCGGTGGCTTTCTGCATTATCAACCTATGATTATGCTGTCGAATACAGACCGGGCCTGAACCATGTTGATGCTGACGCCCTATCATGAAGGCCCACTTCCAAGAGTGATTGGGTCAGGCTGTCTGAACCTGACATTCTAGCATTGTGCCAAAAGTTTGATAGAGATGAACATATGTCAATGGACACAGTGGACTGTTTAACAGATTGCGTGGGCCTGTCTGACACCTGCATACCAGCTGCTTATTGCCACTTTTCTGCTCTAGATATTAGTGCCCTACCTCAATTTGACAATGACAGCATTCAGTGGGCTCAATCCCAAGATCCTATGATTCAGCCAGCACTTGATGCCCTGCGTGTGGAGAAGGATGTGTCTAAGTTACGTTCCAATGACTTGCGAACTGCTTTATTATTTAAAGAAGTTGCTCAATCAGTTGTTGTGTAGAGAGACAGTAGATCATAGTGGCAAAGTAGACAAGCAACAATAGGTCCTGCCCACGGCCTTCAAAGATTTGGTACTGAGGTCCCTCCACAATCACATGGGGCACCTCAGTATTGACAGAACCCTTAACCTGGTACGATCTCGCTTCTACTGACCCAAAATGGGGGCCAATGTTGAGCACCATGTAAAGACTTGTAGTCACTGCCTGCAAAGAAAAGCCCTGCCTCAGAGGGATGCCCCTCTTGTTAATATTACTACCCGTGCCCCCATGGAACTAGTCTGTGTAACCCCTAGATGGCGCTATCCCAGGGGCTACTACCCCTGCCTGATTTGCCACTAACAGGTTGAGGGGCCTGGATCCAATGGCGGATGCCTCCACCCAGAGGTCAGGGTTTGCAATAGTTAAACTAACTTGGTCACAGCCCTCTGGGACACTGCAACCCCCCTTTCTTCCCACTAGTGGCCCACACAATATATCAGAATTACCTTCACAGTATACACTTACCCCCAGGTCTGGTTCCGCACTGGGACCTCCTGTGAAATGAGATACAGTGCAACAATCACAGTACAGTACTTTAACATAGACAAATACCTCAGGCAGTATAACTTTGCTGAAACAAGCAGCTCTGATTTATTTAGGGGGATATAACAAGGACAGGGAAATCAGGTTAATTAGCTTATCACTCTAATAATCTACCTATGGCTCTGTGCACAGGCCTATCCCTATCAGTTACTGTCCCTGGGTACCCAAGCCCTAGTGGCTAGTCCAAACCGTGGCAGCTGGTAGGGCCCTTTCACACAGAGAAAGGAGAATTAAACAGTCAGCAGTACAGTAATTCCATTTGGATTTAATGTGGCAATTCAACAGGGAGCGACCCTGAATTAGTACTCACGACCTCCAAATAAGATAGGGTCCTTCAATGTCAGCAGGGCTCACTTGAGGTACACAAACCTCTTCACACATCCATATAAAAGAAAGCACTATACCAGGCAGGCTGCATCTGTATCCCGATCGCAATTACTGCACAATACCGGGAGAACACAGCAGATTCAGTTCCTGACAGACGGAGTGCAATTTCAGCAAGTCCTCCAGTCTTCTACAGGTTGAGCCTGGTTTCTACTCTTCAGAGATCCTTGATTCTTTTCACAGGACGGATTCAGTCCTAACAAGCTGTTACACAAGCTGCAGACCGGAACTCTGGGCCTTACACACGTTTTTTGACTAAAACTGCACACTGAAAAAGCACAGGGCTCCTTCCTTCTTCACTGCCAAAGCTCAACTGACACTCCAACTGAAAAAACCGGGCACTTCCTTTGAGTTCCTCCCAGTTCTTGACTGGATTGGCTGTCACTCACAATAGACTGCTGCTGTTGGTCCAAAAAGGCACTGAAGTCTAAACTACATCTCCCAGAGTCACTGCCCATACAATCCTCTTGTGGCTGGCTCAGATTATGAGTCCAAGTTCTGATTCGTCCAAGGCACCACTTTAGAGCTAGCTTACCCACACTGATTGGTCCAGTTCAGCAGTTCAAAACTAGAATGGGAACTAGCAGACACAGTTCTGACTGCAAAGAAAGCAGGTTAGACAAACTGTAATTTCATTATTACTCTAAATAATTTCTGCAAACAGTTACATCTTTCAGATAGGTTCCTTTGCACTCCTAGTGACTGCAAAAATGAAGTAATTGGCAGCAGTTCGAGTGGTACTCAAACAGAGAAGCACACAGTCCCCATACAAATTAATTATGTCTGCAAGCAGACAGCTCTTAAAGAGACAGTACCAGAGGCTCTAAAAACACTCACTGATAAATGGCAACTGCCAAACACCATTCAGGCTTGGAGCATTCAAGCAAGCTCCTGGAAGTCTTTTGGGAACCCCCATTTGCAGGGGTTACACCCTTCCTGGTTTGGGAAAGCTTGACGTCGCGTCAAGCAAGTACCCATAAGTTTCAACTGCAACCATATACATTTGCATTAGGCTCATACGTAATCATCAGTCAATATATCATTTTACCAAGAACACATTTCTGAAACATTGCAGTCGTCACTTTACACAGTATTACATACATTGTACCATAATTACAACTCGTTACCTCTTGTACATGAAACCTGAAGAGAGGGGCCTTCCTATCAGTTACCTTGGGGCTGGACGGGCAAGGCACCATACTTAAGAGGGCAACACAAGTAACTTGGAGTTAGCACTGATGCTCAGTTTGGGCAATGAGCTCGAGACACATACACTCCTTTATGGACAACATTGAGAGGCAAGTCCACAGGCTCCCAAGTGAATCATAACTGAGGTGCACCACAGGCTTTACAGCTCGACCAGTCTTTCTAGGGGGAACTGTTATAGTCTCTGCACTCTGAGCCTCATTTTCAGCATTGTCCTCACTTGTCAGGAGTCTCCATGGGGTAGAGAGCTAGAACTTGGGGCACTTTCAGCTCCAGGAGTTACAGTTTCTGAGTCCACAACATTTGGCTCGCATGGAGAGCTTTCGGACACTGGCAGTGGACTGTCAGGGCACTCAAAATACTCTTCTTGTTCGGGTGTATCACCAGTCTGCCCCAATCTATCATTTTCCTCCCCTGAAAGCTCAAACAGTTCAACCATGCACAATGATTCCATTTCATCTAATCTGATGCTTTGCACTTCACTTTCTGGGAGCATTGGCTCCAGGGATGAAGCTGGGGGCTTAGACAGTCCAGAAGGCCCAGCTTCATCTCCAGTATTGACTAGGGGATTGCCCTAAACAATTGACTCAGTTCGTAAGAAGGATAGTATTCAAAGTCACTCTCACTTTCTTCCGATATGGACTGACAGTCATGCTCAACTGGGACTTGTGGAGGGAACACTTTAACTTTGCTTCTGTAGGTGCAGACTTTCTTGATCTTTTCTTGCAGCAGCTCTAGTCACTGGTCCGAGGGGCATCTTCTAGGGGCTCAGACTCAATTAAGATTTGTCCAATGGGCAGTAAATGATTTCTATGCATTGTTTTACATCCTTTGAATTATTCTCAGGCCTTACTTTGTACACTGGCAGATCATCTAGTTTGCCCACTACAATGTGAGGGAGATGGTGCCATCTGTCAGCAATCTTGTGCTTGCCATGCAGTCCCAGATTTCTTAGCAATACCGATCTCCTCCTGGAGTTCCTGTAACCACCTTTTATCATACCTTTCTTTGTTGGCCAGATTTCTTTTGGCAGCCATGGTTTGAGCCAGTTGGTACGCATGAGTTAGCTGGGCCTTTAACTTTTGCACATACTGTAAATAGTTGTCAGCTTGAACCCCATCAGGAGAGACCCCAAACACACATCTACTGGTAGTCGAGTTTCTTCCAAACATCAGGCGGTAGGGGAGAATCCAGTGGCATCACTTTTGGTGCAGTTATAAGCATGTACCAGGGTGCTAATTTGTTGGCTCCATCTAGGCTTGTCCTTTGGGTGCAGGGTGCCTAGCATATCTAGCAAAGTGCGGTTGAAACGTTCAGGCTGTGGGTCCCCCTGGGGGTGGTAAGGAGTGGTTCTGGACTTTCGCACTCCCCACAGAGAAAGCATCTCTTTGATAAGACGACTCTCAAAGTCTCTCCCTTGATCAGAATGGATTCTTTGTGGAGCCCATAGTGAACAAAAGTTTTCTACAAGTACTTTGGCTACAGTGGATGCTTTCTGGTCTTTGGTGGGAAAGCTTGGGCATATCTCGTGAAATGGTCAGTGACCACCAGCACATTACTGATATTTCTTTGATCTGACTCCAAACTTAGAAAATCAATACAGACCAGCTCCATGGGTGCACTGGTGGTTATGTTAACAAGGGGCAGCCCTCTGGGGCAAAGCTTTCCTCTGTAAGCAGCGACTACAAGTTCGAATGTGTTGCTCCACATCAGCCCCATCTTAGGCCAATAGAATCTGGATCTCACCAAGTCAAGTGTTCTGTCTATACCAAGGTGCCCCATGTGGTTGTGCAAGGACCTCAGTACTGAGTCTCGAAGGCAGTGGGCAGCACTAGTTGTTGTTTGTCTACTTGTCCCCCTCTGTCTACTGTTTCTCTGTATAACAGTTTATTGATCAGTTTCAACTTAGGACCTTCTTTGTATAACAGTGCAGTTCTCAAATCAGTGGAGCGTAATTTGGACACATCTTTCCTGCATAGAGGGCTTCTAAAGCTGCTTTGATCATGGGATCGCGGGATTGAGCCCGCGAATACTGTCATTGTCCAGCTGAGGCAGTGCACCAATGTCTATTGCAGAAAAGTGGCAATAAGCAGCAGGTATGCAATTCTCAGAGCTCCCAAGCAATCCACCATGCAGTCCACTGCGTCCGTGGACATTTGTTCCTCCTGTCAAACTTCCGGCAGAGTGCCGAATGTCAGGTTCTGCAATCGGACCCAATCATTCTGGGGAACAGGCCTCCGGAGAGCACATCATCATCTATGTGGTTCAGACCTGCTCGGTATTCGAGAGCATAGTCATATGTAGATAATGCAGAAAGCCACCTATGGCCAGTGGCATCCAACTTAGCTGAGGTCTGCACATAGGTCAAAGGATTATTGTCAGTTTTACTAGTATTTTAGCCCCATACAAGTACTCATGGAATTGGTCAACAATAGCCCACTTCAAAGCTAGGAACTCTAACTTATGTACAGGATAGTTCTTTTCGGATGGGGTCAGGCTTCTACTGGCAAAGGCCACTGGTCTCAGGCCATTCTCGTGCTCTTGGTACAACACAGCCCCCAACCCTTGCAAGCTAGCATCAGTGTGCAGGACGTAAGGTTTTCTTGGATCGGCATAGGCCAGCACTGGAGCATGGGTAAGTTGATATATGATCTCATGAAAAGCAGTCTCACAATCAGGAGTCCAGCGGGCCCCAAATACTTCACTCGGATGAAAATACACTCTTTCAGTCTTGAGGGACGCTGACTTTTGGTATTTTTTGTGGGTTGGGGGATACCCTTGAGTAAGGTTAAGTAAAGGCGGATCACTCTTGAATAGTCCTTGATGAGCGCCGATAATAACCACAGAATCCCAGGAATCTTTGCAGTTCTTTTAGATTTTGGGCTGTGGCCAGGTGGTCAAGGCTCAACTTTACTTGGGTCGGTCTCTATTCCTCGGTGGATACTATGTGTCCCACATACTTTACTGATGTTTGAAAGAATTGACACTTATCAATGGACAGTTTAAGGCCAAAGTCCTCCAGTCGGTCCAATACCTTAAATAATCTGCTCTCATGTTCCTCCAGTGAGCTGCCAAATACAATAACATCATCTAGGTATACCAGGCACTCTAGTAAGTTCATGTCCCCACTGCACGCTCCATCAATCGTTGAAAAGTGGCTGGGGCACCTGAAATCTTGAGGCATCCTCATGAATTCATAGAAGCCAAGCGGACAGATAAAGGCCGTCTTCTCCACGGTCCTCTGGGGCCATCGGGATCTAGTAGTACCCACTGCGGAGATCCAGCACAGAGAACCACTTGCTCCGTTTAGGCAGTCCAAAGCATCCTGAATGCGGGGCATTGTGTACTGATCAGGGATAGTCCGCCCGTTTAAGGTGCGATAATCCACACACATCCTTACTGTTCCATTCTTTTCCTCACTACCACAATGGGAAGCATAAGGGCTTCTGGATTCTTGTATTACACCAGCAGCTAACATCTCTTGCAGATGCGTCTCACATCATCTATGTCAGCAGGTGCCAGGCGTTGAGACCTCTCACGAAATGGTCTTTCGTCATGCAGCCGGATATTGTGCTCAGCTCCTTGCACGATCCTACATCCCATTCCTTTAAAGAAAACACCTGGTCTCTCTGGGCAAGCTTCTCACTGATCCTCACTTTCCATTCAGCTGGCAGCGGGGAGTCGCCGAAATCAAACAAGTCAGGCGTTACTCTGTCATTCTTCCTTGAACTCTTGCTGCTGGGTAGCACTGCAGTGTCTGCACAATGCACATTAGCCAGGATGCAACCTCTGTTTACTCGAATGTCTCTTTCAGACACATTATGAACTTGGACCATTACCCTTCTGGCATAAGCATGGGCTCTAGCGGGCAAAATACTAGGCTTGACCAGCAGTCCCTCTGGCAATTTTCCATCGCTGGTGCATCCAACATTAATATTTTATTCTTAACATCCTTTCTGATACGGACTCTCCCTGTAAAGTACACTGGGCATTTGGCGCCAGGATCAGAGACTCAGGATCCTTCTTCCATACAATTCCGACCGGTTCCTCTGGTTCTGTTTTTCAGCATTTCTCTGTGCCTCATAGGCCTTCTTAATTAAAGCGGAACTCTTAAAGCTCTACTAGTCTTTGACCCTGTTTTCATAACACAACTGTGCCAGCCTTCCGAACATATGAGCATTTGTTCCAATCAACAAAGGGACACCATCATACAGTCCAGTGGGGGACACACTAAGGCTAGGGTCTCTACTTGTTCGCCACTCCAGCACGGAGGTGGGGAAAGACAGCCAAATTCGGATATACCGGAATAGGGGTAGGCCTTCTCCTTAACCCCCATACATGCAGTCCTTCTAATGGTTGTAAGGGTACGTCTGACAAATGCTTCTGATACCAATCCTGGAACATAATTGTCACTTGGGAGCCACTGTCTAATACAGCTCTTGTAGACACTCCATTCACCTTTACAGTGGTCTCCATGGAGGACCCACTATTCTGGACCAGTCTGGAGGCGGTAGTGGGGCCTGGGCAACTGACCTTGCCACAAAAGGACGGAATTAGCATTTTGGTGCCCTCACTGGGATCATGTCTTGCACCTCTTAACCACTGATTTCTTCTCCGAAGCTCTCCTTGTAGCCTATATGCAACTTTGTCAGTGTCTTTGGGGACTGGCATTCCCTTTTCATGTGCCCATCTTTCCCACAATTATAGCAAACATACTTTCTGGAGTTTGAGCTGGCCGGGCGCCACACTGGGAGCCAGGGCGGGGTATTACTAACTGGAAACCTTGGTGCCATCTCTGTCTGCGGCGTGATAAGCATTTGGAGACATCTTGTCAGTTCTCCACTTCCATGGTCAAGGAATCGAGTTCGGAGCTGTTATCAGCAGGAGATACATGGGTGGGTACCCCCACCCCATAACAGATGCAGTCGGATATAGGTCAGGGCCCGTGCTGCAGGCGTGGCCTTCATAAAGGACTGTTTTGAATTCCGGATCTCTCTCAACAGTTCGCCCCATTGTGGCATATCTTTTCCTTGTCAGAGCACTCATTGACTGCCAACCTCTGCCCTGAACTTCACTTGATGGGTCACCTCAGTCACTCGGGTCGTAGCCACAGCTATTGGTGCAGGTCCCTCCCGAGGTCGCTCTTCTCAACTCCTCGAATTTCTCTCATTAACTCATCATAGGAGGGTGGGATTCCAGTCGATCTGCCAGGCGTAACTGAAGCAACAGCAGTTCTGAGAAGGGGCAGACTTAAGGATCCTGTCCAGCCTGGTTCGGTCCAGTTCAATCGCTGGCAAACTACCTTTTCTGAGGCATTCTTGCAACAATTTTTCCAGCCGAGATACATACACAGACAACAACTCCCTTGGTACTGTTGTGCATCTCTTACTCTCCACCATAGGTCCTCATCAGAATCTGGGCTCCCATACACATTCTCCAAGGCCTCAAGATAGGCCTGTGCAGTCCTTCAGGGTTACTGGCCCGTTTAGCACGGATGGTAGCCAGGGCGGACCTCGGAGGCTCTCACTAACCCTCTTTAAGCTTTTGCCTTCCGAGCATTGCCATTCTAGCACTTGGGGGCAACATAGTATATCCAGGTCTCCCAGTCATCCTCCCTTGGGGTGGGAGGTGCCAGAGAAAACTCAACCTCGGTAAGAATCGTGACTAATGGCAGGTGCAGAAATAGGAGTCTGCATTGGTTCAGCCACCATTACGGGCACTGGAGCAGGAGAGGGTGTTGGGGAGGAACACCCCAGGTGGCAAGAATAGTTTCTTCAAGTCCTCCACAGTTTTCCCTCTCCCAGCAACCATTCAGCAAATTTCTCCTCAAAAGTTTCAGATAGGGTGGGGCTGATTCTCCCAGGTCTTTACTGTCCTTAGTTATCACTCTCAAGCAGTGAGGGCTCCTCTGGGGTAATGGTCTGTGGCACTTTGGAGCTATCTATGGGATCCTTAAACTCTACTAGGGCCAGGAAAGTGTGGGTGAGCAGATTAGCATGCCGACCCACCACCACAGGGTTTTGTAAACCTTCCACCTTGGAAAGTACTCCCTGCACAGTGTCCGTGATTGATACCCAGGGGATGTCCAGGATAAGCATAGCATTTTGGGGTCGATCTCCTCCCCAGTCACACCACTCCACCAGCTGGTGCACAGCCACTTCTGTCGGGTACCCATTTTTTCTTAACAGTGGTTCAGAATATGGCCACTAGAGGAACACAATCCCAGCGGTGAGCCTCCAAGATGTAACCCCTAGATGGCGCTATCCCAGGGCTACTACCCTGCCTGATTTGCCACTAACAGGTTGAGGGGCCTGGATCCAATGGCGGATGCCTCCACCCAGAGGTCAGGGTTTGCAATAGTTAAACTAACTTGGTCACAGCCCTCTGGGACACTGCAACCCCTTTCTTCCCACTAGTGGCCCCACACAATATATCAGAATTACCTTCACAGTATACACTTACCCCAGGTCTGGTTCCGCACTGGGACCTCCTGTGAAATGAGATACAGTGCAACAATCACAGTACAGTACTTTAACATAGACAAATACCTCAGGCAGTATAACTTTGCTGAAACAAGCAGCTCTGATTTATTTAGGGGATATAACAAGGACAGGGGAAATCAGGTTAATTAGCTTATCACTCTAATAATTCATTTATGGCTCTGTGCACAGGCCTATCCCTATCAGTTACTGTCCCTGGGTACCCAAGCCCTAGTGGCTAGTCCAAACCTGTGGCAGCTGGTAGGGGCCCTTTCACACAGAGAAAAGGAGAATTAAACAGTCAGCAGTACAGTAATTCCATTTGATTTAATGTGGCAATTCAACAGGGAGCGACCCTGAATTAGTACTCACGACCTCCAAATAAGATAGGGTCCTTCAATGTCAGCAGGGCTCACTTGAGGTACACAAACCTCTTCACACATCCATATAAAAGAAAGCACTATACCAGGCAGGCTGCATCTGTATCCCGATCGCAATTACTGCACAATACCCGGGAGAACACACAGCAGATTCAGTTCCTGACAGACGGAGTGCAATTTTCAGCAAGTCCTCCAGTCTTCTACAGGTTGAGCCTGGTTTCTACTCTTCAGAGATCCTTTGATTCTTTTCACAGGACGGATTCAGTCCTAACAAGCTGTTACACAAGCTGCAGACCGGAACTCTGGGCCTTACACACGTTTTTTGACTAAAACTGCACACTGAAAAAGCACAGGGCTCCTTCCTTCTTCACTGCCAAAGCTCAACTGACACTCCAACTGAAAAACTGGCACTTCCTTTGAGTTCCTCCCAGTTCTTGACTGGATTGGCTGTCACCACAATAGACTGCTGCTGTTGGTCCAAAAGGCACTGAAGTCTAAACTACATCTCCCAGAGTCACTGCCCATACAATCCTCTTGTGGCTGGCTCAGATTATGAGTCAAGTTCTGATTCGTCCAAGGCACCACTTTAGAGCTAGCTTACCCACACTGATTGGTCCAGTTCAGCAGTTCAAAACTAGAATGGGAACTAGCAGACACAGTTCTGACTGCAAAGAAAGCAGGTTAGACAAACTGTAATTTCATTATTACTCTAAATAATTTCTGGCAAACAGTTACATCTTTCAGATAGGTTCCTTTGCACTCCTAGTGACTGCAAAATGAAGTAATTGGCAGCAGTTCGAGTGGTACTCAAACAGAGAAGCACACAGTCCCCCCATACAAACTAATTATGTCTGCAAGCAGACAGCTCTTAAAGAGACAGTACCAGAGGCTCTAAAAACACTCACTGATAAATGGCTTAACTGCCAAACACCATTCAGGCTTGGAGCATTCAAGCAAGCTCCTGGAAGTCTTTTGGGAACCCCCATTTGCAGGGGGGTTACATCTGCATATACCTTTTGTGTTTAGGACCTGATCAGAGGAACACTGGCAATGTGTTAGTGGTCACGGATCATTTCACACAGTATGTGCAAGCTTTTCCCACCAAAGATCAAATGGCATCTACCGTGGCCAAGGTGCTAGTGGAAAATTTCTTCATCCACTATGGTGCCCCCCAGTGGATTCATTCTGATCAAGGCAGAGACTTTCAGAGTTGGCTAATCAAAGAAATGCTCTCTCTCTATTGGGAGTGCGAAAGTCAAGAACCACCCCCTATCACCCGCAGGGAGACCCTCAACCAGAATGTTTTAACCGCACACTTCTAGTCATGCTGGGCAACCCTCCACCCAAAAGACAAGCATAAATGGAGCCAGCAGATTAGCACCTTGGTACATTCATACAATTGCACGAAAAATGATGCTACTGGGTTCTCCCCCTACTGGCTCATGTTCGAGAGAGAGGCCCAGCTGCCAGTTCACGTCTGTTTTGTGGTCTCTGCAGATGGGGTTCGAGCCAAAAACTACTTGCAATATGTACAAAAATTGAAAGCTCAATTGAACATGGGATAGACATAAAGGAATTCTGGAGGTCAGGGGTAAGGGGCAACAGACTTCTTGGAAAACATAAACTGAACATACAAGCTCAAATGAGCAGACTGGGTGGTCCATAGGCCCTTATCTGCCGACACTGTCTACGTATCTATGTATCTATGTAACCATGCCTATCAACTGGTCCAGACAATGGCCACCAAAAGAAATCTAGCCAACAAAGAGAGACATGATAAAAAAGTAAAGGCTCAAGAGCTTCGACCTCGACACTGTGTGTTGTTATGCAATTTGAGACTGCATGGTAAACACAAAATTGCTGATCGGTGGCACCATCTTCCCCATCTAGTAGTTGGAAAGTTGGATGATTTACCTGTGTACAAGGTGCGCCCAAAGAACAACTCCAAAGCTGTCAAGACCATGCACCGTAACCACTTGATACCTTTCAGCCAAGTCATGATTGAGGCTGAACCTCCAGAAATTGAGCCTCCTGGGCCTGTGACTTGTGCTGTTGCAAGAAAGAGACAGAGTCAACCTAAACCAGTGGTCACAGATTTAAGGTTTTCCCCGCAGCAAGCCCAGAATGATAGTGACTGTCAGTCCACTTCTGATGAAACTGAATACGAACATGCCTATTACCCCTTTTATGAACTGAGTCAGCTGTTTCAATGTAACCCCCTGATAAATTGTGGGAATGAAGCTGGGCCTTCTGGACTGCCTTACCCCCCAGCTTTGTCCTTGGAGCCAATACTCCCAGAAAGTGAAGTGCAAAGTATCATGTCTAAAGATGTTGATTCTCTATTTATTGTGGAACTGTATGATTTGGCTGATGAAGGGACTGAGGGTTTGAGTCTTTCTGATGACATACCAGAACTTGAAGAACACTATGAAAGTGCTGACCACCCCCTTCAGTTCCTCAAAGCTTGACTGTGCCTGAGCCTTCGCAAAATGATTCATGTGTTGTAGAAACAGAGCCTGCAGAGCAAGGAGCCAACAGTGCCCCCATGTTTGGACGTTCCCACCCAGACAGAGGCACCCCTCACAAGTGACAAGAGTCCCCAGACAAGTGCTGAGAGTACAGAGACTGTAGTTGTCCCCCTCAGAAAGAATGGCTGAGTTGTCAAGCCAGTAGTATGCCTCAATTATGATTCTCCTGGGAGGCCTGTGGACTTGCCTCTCCATGTAGTTCACAAAGGTATTTATGTTTCACCAAGCTCACTGCTCAAATTGAGCTTGATGGCCCATTCCAGGTTACTTGTTCTGCCCTCTCACCATGATGTCCCTGCCCCATCCAGCCCCAAGTTATCTGATAGGGAAGGTCCCCCTCTTGCATTGGTACAAGAAATTATTACCTAATTTAGTATAGTAATGTTCAACTGACTTGTGTGAAATATGTCTAATGTATTGACAGAATGGACAAAGTATTGGGAAATGTAGTGAATTTGTAGAGTAAAGTAATAAGTTTATGTTAACTGATGCATGATGGTACAGACTTGAAGCAGACACCAAGTGTTCTCCAGACAGGGAAGGCTGTAACTCCCCTACAAATGGGGGTTCCTGAAAAGTCTTCCTCAAGCTTGCCTAAATGCTCACTGCCAGGCTGGTGTCCTGCGTTTTAGCAGTTTAAATGTGATTGCCAGAGATTGCCTGTATAGCCTCTGTGTACTGTCTCTGTAAGAGCTGCCTGGATTGCAGTCATAAGTAATCTGAGAGGGAGCTCGGTTGAAAGTTGTAACTATTTGCTGAAAATTATTTAAAGTGATAATGATAATGTAGTTTGTCTAACCTGCCTTCTTTGCAGCAAGGACTGTTTTGTTTATTTCCACTATTTTGTCCTGGACTGCATATTGGACCAATCAGTACTGGAGGGACCTAAAATGGAGCTGGACTACAGGAACTGTCTGGAGTAAAAATCTGTAGGAATTGTAGTTTGGGGCTTTTTGCGCCTTTTTGCACCTGAAGGGGGAGCCTTTGTTGTGACTGACAGGAGGATCAGCCAACCGAACCTTTTGGCTCATGGGGAATTTCCCAGGCAGCTGCAGCTAGTTTCAGTTTAGAGCTGAGAAGTGAAGAAGTAACAGCTCAAGTGATTTTGAGCAGCAGTTCTGTGTAATTTTGCATGGGAGAACTGTGAAAGGGCTGAGTTTTGGTATGCATGTCTGCCTGCTGTCCCTGAGAGGGAAAATAGACTTTATTCGGACTGAATCCAAGTTTTGAGGACTATTTAAGCCACTGGACTGTGACCAGACTTTAACTTGAAGAAGACCAAAGATTTGCTGAGTGCAATCAGCCTATCAGGATTTCTAGCTGCTTTTGAATCCCCGGTTTGTGCAGAGACTTTGCAATCGTGACCAGAGAGAGGTTTGCCTGGTACAGTAGAATTTTCTTACATATAAATGTGCTGTGTTTTGAAAGTGGGTCGTGATTTGGTTCCTCACTGTGTGAACTGTGTTCTGCTTGCTGGTACCGTAGAATCCTTTACATGTAAATGTGATGTATATTGAAGGTGGGTCGTGATTTGATTCCCCACTGTGTGAACTGTATTCTACTTGCTGAAAGCTTTATCCAGCCTAATCAGACTGTATCCGGGTTCATCTCCAATTGGCCTGGGCCCTGCCACACTGGCCCTGCCAGACTACCCTCACTGCACAGAGAAAGCAACTGACGAGAGACCTGCCTGGGAATCAGCCCCCTGCTCCATGTTTGTACAGGAACAATGCCTCAGTGAATTGTGTGTGCCCTGCTTCTCCTGGCACTCCAGATTAACCACCTGCTGTCTCGATTTTCGTCCAGCCTGTGTCCAGTCTTGGGTATTGTGAGTAATCATCAGAGTAGCTCCCTGCAACAACAGCCTAATCTAAAAGTGTGTCATCTGATTGTCTTGTTGTTTCCTTTTCACAAACTGAACCCTCCGGCTCCGGATTACAAATAGTGTGTGTTGTGCATGTTGTTTTCTTCCATAACAGGGCCCCAATCAGCTGCAACGTTCCTGGCTAGCTCACCATTCTCCATCTGGGTACCTAGAATGTGTGACAGTCTATGGACCCTGAAGTGCATGCATAACTGTTTGATTGATAGAGCCTTTAAGCAAATTAACCTGATTACACCCCTCTCTTGTTCAAGCCCCTTAAATAAATCAGATCTAACCCTTTTTTGCATTTACCCTGACTGTGGTTCCAGTTTGTGCAAGAGTACTGTACTGCTGTTATTTGCTGTGTATAACTTTGTTTTACAGGGGGTCCCCAGGGCCGGGCCAGAGGAAAGCCCTGGTGGTAATTGCAAACAGTATGGGTACTTGTGTGGTGTAGCAGGGGTATTGTGAAAGTGATTATTGTGTATTGTTGTGGCCACTAGTAAAGAAAGGGGGGAGGGTTACAGTGTCCCGGAGGGCTGTGCCCAGGTTAGCTTGACCACTACCAACCCTGACCTCCGGGTTTAGGCACACCTTTCTGAACTCAGGCCCCTTAACCTGCTACTAGCCAAGCAGTCAGGGGTAGTAGCCCTTGGGATAGCACCACCTAGGGGCTACATTAATATTATCATCAAAATTCAGTCATACTCTGAGAAGGCCAGATCAAATAAATATGTTTATAGTGCAGACTTAAAACTCTCCACAGTAAGACACTCTCTTATCCAGTGAGGTAGAGAATTCCACAGGGTCAAGGCCATGAACATAAAAGCCCTTGTACCTGAGGTTTTCAAATGGACCCTGGGAACCTCTAGCAATCCCTCATCAGCAGAGCGGAGCAGGCAGAGGGGGTGTTAAGGATGCAGAAGTTCTTGCAGGTAACATGGGCCCTGTCCATGTAGGGCTTTATAGGTCAACAAACCGACATTGAAGATGATCTGCAACTTAACTAGCAACCAGTGTAGTCCGTGGAGCACAGGCATGACATGGTAAGAATGAGGTAGGCCAGTCAGCAGCCTGGCAACCATATTCTGCACCAGCTGCAAGTGGCAGATATCCACCCCCAGTAGCCCTAGATACAGGGAGTTGCAACAGTCAAGGCAATAGATCACAAAGGCATGGACCAACATTGTAAGGTAGTCAGGCGGGACCAGGTGTTTAATCTGGGCGATAGTCCTCAGATGGTAAAAAGAGGACTTGACAATAGATGACACCTGAGACTTAAGCATCAGTCCCTTGTCAATAATAACATCCAGATTGCGCACCCAGTCAGAGGTCAACAGCCTGCCACCCCCAAGCCAAAGCCCAGAAGACAACCCAGCCGAAGGCCGCTCAACCTGAATACCCAGATCCACAACCAACACCTCGGTCTTGCCAGAATTTAACCTCAAGCAGTTGGTATTCATCCAATCCTGAATCTGGCGAGGCAGTTGTTAAAAATCGAGATAGCATCACCCTGCTTAGGCTCAAAGGACATGTAGAGCTGAGTATCATCTATGTAGCAGTGAAAACTCAGTCTATACCACCTAACAATGTTTCCCAACAGTAGCATGTACACTGCGAACAATGTGGGTGACAACACAGAGCCCTGTGGTACCCCACACGGCAAGGAGATTGGGTCCGAGGAAAAAATCTCGGACACCACTCTATGAAACCTGCCAGTGAGAATAGATCGAAACCACTTGTGGACTGTACCCGACAGCCCACAGATGAACCGCAGGCGCTCTAGTAACACACCATGGTCCACGGTGTCAAATGCTGCAGAGAGATCAAGAAGAACTAAGATAGAACAGGTCCTCTGATCTCTCGCTGTCAGGAGATCAATGAGCACCTGAACAAGGGCCGTCTCAGTACTATGCCTCTTCTGAAAGCTGGACTGGAGTGGGTTGTAGATGTCGTGGATGTGAGATGGTCTTCCAGCTGCAGCAGGACAGCCTTCTCAATAAACTTACCCACAAAAGGAAGGTTAAAGACACGCCTGTAGTTAGCTAGACAGTCGGGGTCAAGAGAGGGTTTTTAAGGAGGGGTGTAACCACCGCCTTCTTCAGGGTGTCCTGAAACACACCTGACTGTAATGAGCACCTGACTATCTCCGCCACGACCAGGCTGATTACCTCAACACACCCTATTAAGAGGTGTGCTGGGCCCGGGTCTAATCTAAAACAGGTCAGCCACATACTCTGGATGATCCACATGACATTATTGACTGCTAATTGGTCGAAGTCAGACCAGGTGAACCAAGGGGCAGCAACCTCCCACCAACCAACACAACCCCCGTTGGAGCGAGACGCACAGATTTCAGACCTGATGTCAGCAACCTTAGCTGCAAAGAACTGAGCACACTCATCACATTTTTCCTGTGACAACGCTTGCCGTGAATGGAGACAGGCTGGGTTGCACAGTCTGTCAACAGTCTGGAAGAGCTGAGCTGGTTGGTTCTGTGCAGTGACAATCTCCCTGAATAGGAACTCTGCCTTCTTACAGGAGCTGGCCAATTGATAATCCTTGTAATGGGTCATCAATCTAAGCCTGTCAGCACCATGGGCGGACTTCTGCCAGCATTGCTCCAACCTTCGTCAAGCTCATCTCAACTCCCTCAAAGTCCCATCAAACCATGGGAACCAAGGCCGAAGAGTGAGTGGGCGAAATTGGACAGAAGCAGTTGAGTCCAGAGCCTCTACCACAGCCCTATTATAGGCATGTAGTAGATTCCCCGGGTCTGTGCTTACACTCGGAAGGCCTGTTAGGTCGAGCACTGTCATCAGGCCATTTGGGGTCCGTCAAACCCCTTAAAGGGTAGTACCTGACCATCTCCACTGGGGCAGACCTATAGGTGGAGCCTGGAAATTGAACCTTATAATGTGGTGGTCAGACCAACTGACTGGCTCCACCACCAGGCGAGAAAACTCCAACCCCAGTAGGAAAACCAAGTCCAGTGAGTGATCTTGAATATGGGTCACAGAGGTGATCACCTGTGTGAAGCCCAACAACATCATTAGTTGAAGGGAAGTCCTGACCAAATTGTGAGAGTTCGTCATCTACCCAGGCATTGAAGTCCCCCAGAACCACCCATCTGGGAGACTCCAACACCATGTTGACGATGAAGTCCATGACTTCCTGCAGGAACTGCTTCTCACTACTGGGTAGATGGTAAACGAGAAGGATCCTGCACCCCACATCTGCACCAGTGATACACTCAAAGGACTTGGTCTCCCCCACTGGCACATCTACAAGGCCTAGTTCCATTTTAAAACAAATGGGCTACACCTCTGCCCCTGTGATCCATCCTCGAGTGGTGTATCACCGAGAACCTGGCTGGAGCAGCAGACTCCAAAACTGGGCCGCCGACATTCTCATCCAGTCAGGTCTTGGTGATGCAAGCCAGGTTCAATGACTCAACAAGATGTCTTGTTTTAATGGACCTAGTATTGCATAACACTGCCTGAGTAGGATGAGCCACTGAGGTCATCCGTGTCCACTGCCCACACATGGTGAAGCCTTTGGGTGTGGGAACCAGACAGGGAAGACCCCTCTCCGGAACCCATTTTCTCCTAGGGCGACCCCCGGATCCTACCACCCCAATCTGAACGCCCACCTCCACTCCCCCTCCAGGTCCAAGACCCCCAGCCCAACACCTCTTCCTAACAATCCCCAGTGCCCGACAATGCTCATATACCTCATCGGGCAAGGTGGGGGCAATCAAAAGGATGGAGGCCGTGGAGCTCAGTGGGAGAGTAGCACCTGCCAGGGAGAGCTCGCTGCCAGCACATAACGGTGCAGGAATACCACAACAGTCAACAAAACACCCGACAACTAAAACAAATAATCCAAAATAAAACAATTAAATTATCCCCACAACCCACCAGCCCCCAAAATCAAACCCCTTAAAACAATAAAAGTCCAGCAGTCACTGAGTAGGTAGGAACAGAATGGGGCTAAACCAGCTGCTTTTCAATACTATATCTCTGGGAGACGGAACTCTCACCCCATCAGCAACTCCCAAAGAATATGTCCAAATAACTGTGCTCACATCACAACCAAAAGTATTAGTTTAATGCATGAAAATGTTCAGGGGACTCTCTCACAGCCCCAACCAATGAGCTTGTGTGCTTCCCGAAAAAATAAGCTATCCAAAACAAGATTCAACACCTCCAATGGACCACAGTGTCTTCCTCAGCCAGATTAAATGGTAGCCCAATGAAGAGTGAGAGTCCCAAGCAGACAGCCTTCTAAAGAATAGGTGCCCCCAGGCTAATGCTCTCTGGCCCAACCTCCGGAACACCCGAAGCAATTAGGCCACACCGCCCACCAGCAGTGAGCCTGCTCCACTTGGCCAGTTACTCAGAACAGCCACACCCTATCAGCCACCTAAGTCCAAACCAGAATGTGAAAATCAGATGAAATGAAGAAATCTCCAAAAAGGACCAGCACAGTCCCAGAGCCCCAGAAGCACTTCCCGGGGTTATAGCTATGCAAGGCTGGAGTCTCCCCTGAGGACAGGACCTTGGACAGATACCATCCTTCAACAGAGACCCCCCAGACAAACCCCTGTGACAAACAAGAGCACCACGCTCTCCAGCTAGTGCCCCTGCTCTCTCCTTTCGCCCTGGGGACCCCACCAAACACAACTAGTCCCCAGTCAGTGCTCTAGGGCCCCATAAAATGACCACAGTCACAGTGCAAGAGCTTTCACCATGGCAAACGACCAAAAATCAAAACAGACTCACCGCCACCTGGATGTCTGGACAGCCAAAGGTAAAGTCCGCAAACCACAGTCAGTTCTCCGCCCACACTCACTAGTCTGATTGAATCTTTTTGCTGAAAACTCCAATAGCACACTCCTGGCTGGGACTCCACAATGCTGACACTCCCAGATGCTCCTCCATAGATCCAAAATGGGAATGACAGTCTCACTCATGACTCATCACAGGTAGCCAAATAGTATGGTATAATGAACATAAATCCAAAACCCACTGAGCCCAGAGCTGCAATGAAAACGGCCAAACAGGTTACTGCACTAGTGCTTAATGACTGAATTAACTGCAGAAACGAAAAACTCGGACACCACAATTAAAAACTACACTGCTAGCTAAATAAAACTAGCAGAAAGGCATCCAAACTTTACACGTGGCAAAACATAAAAAAAACAGCTAGCAAAGTTACAGTGCTAGCAGTAGCAGGCAGGTTTTCCACGGCGTCCAAGCATTCGACTAGAACTGCAAGACACACAAAAAGAACCCGGCAACAATAAAAGCGTAGGAAAAGCCCAGAGCCTGAAAAATATGAAAAATCTCACTAACCTACCTCACTGAAGTGACCCTAACTAGACTAGCTAGAAATATACCATATTAAATGAAAAAGGATAAGAAAACTCAACGCTGGCACGCAGCTGTTTCAGGCAGACCCACACCGGTCACCATCTTTTTCACCACAGTCATACTTTTTCTGAAAGATGCTTCCCTCTTGGACTTTGTTGAATCCCTTGAGGTACTTGAAAGTTTATATCATGTCCCCCTATACCTCCTTTCCTCAAGGGTATACATATTAAGCTCCTTTAGTCTCTCTTCATATGGCTCCTGTTGCAGAACTTGCACTATTTTAGCTGCCCACCTCTGGACTGCCTCCATCCTGTCCATGTTCTTGTGGAGATGGGGAGAGAACCAGGTGTTCCTGAAGTTTAGCCAGAGTGGGGAGGAGGGAGGTAGGGTGACAGTTATCAGGGAAGAGGGGTCACCCTCTTTAGGGAAGGGAATGATCTTGGCCTGTTTCCATGTGTCAATGAAGGAGGCTAGGGAAAAGGAGAGGTTAAGAACAGAGTGATAGGGACAGCAATGGCAGAAGCAGGGAGAGACAAGAGTCTGGGGACAGAGCTGTCAGGGCACCCACCTTTGTGTGGGTTTAGAGCCAGGAGGGCTTTGAGGGAAGCTGAGGGGTGGTGGAGGAAAAGGAAAAGGGGGATGGGAGAAGGGATTGATGCAAAAGGGAAGGGGGAGGGAAGAAGGCAGAGGCATGTAGGAAAGGGGCACAGGAGGTAACAAAAGGAGTGGAAATATGAGGCATCTACAGCTGCCATTAGACAGAGGTGGTGTTCACCTTGAGGACTGGGGCAGGAGACTGGAACAGAGGGTGGAAGAGGGCATGAATGATTTTATGAAATTTAGAGGGGTGGTTAATGTTGCTTTGGAGTGTGTTTGCAAAGAAAGTAGCCTTCACAAGCCTAGTAGCTCTTTTACAGGCATTGTGGAGGGTCCTGTAATTAGTAAGGACAATAGGAAAGCCAGTGGACTTGCAAGTCCACCAGGCAAGGTCCACATGTGGTGACAGTCCAGTAGACTCCACAGAGATCCAGGGTGGTGTGAATCTCAAACCCTAGTTTACCTCAAGGGGGCATGGTGGTCCTAGACAGACATGAATGTGGAGTTAAATGACTTGAGGGCAATGTAGAAGTTGCTAGCAGCTGAAATGGGGGACCAAGTCAGTAGCCATCAGGTCAGCATGGAGGAAAGATAGGTCAAAAATTGGAACTGGATGTATTTGGGGACAGAGGAGGGGTGCTGTATCTTGTGTGTGCAGTAGACCATGTGGTGGTCACTGAGGGCATCGGAAAGGGTGCCAGCATCCACAATGTGGTGGAGGTGAGAAGAAAGGACCCAGTCCAGGAGGGAATGATTAAGGGACTTGGGATTGAGTTGGTGGGGTCAGAGATGAGTTGGAAGAGCTACAGGGACTTTATTTTTTAACAAAATTTACGATGGATTGGGGAGAGCCAATTGACTTTGAAGTCACCAAGGATGAGTACCTTGCCAGAAGAGGTGTGAGTGCCTATGGTGGTAAAGAGTTCAGTGACTAAGGATTGTAATATGTCAGGGCAACAATATACTCCAGCAATGAAAATGGAGACTGTGAAGGGAAGGGGAGGGGAACTTTGAGGAGGAGAATCTTATAAGTAGCAGAGGATGTGACTGACAGCACAGGTTCAGGCTGGATGCAAAAGGAAAGATAAATAGCTACTCCACTCCTCTTCACGTGATCCTGCCTGATGATAGAGAAACCAGGGATGGCAACAGTAGTATCTGGGTTCCAAGGGGATAGCGAGGACTCTGAGATTACCAGCACATCAGGTGTAAGGTTAGCCATGAGCAGTTGCAGAAGGTCAATTTTGGGGAGGAGTCTGCGGAGGTTGACATGAGCCACTCTCAAACTTTTGAGGAGCTAAGAGGAGGATGTGAGGCAGGGCCAGAACTGAGCTCAGTAGCAGCAGCTACTATGAGCAGCAAGGAGACAAGGAGCTTAAGGGAGCTTATAAGATGCTTTTTGTGATGCAGAGGGATGGGAGGAGGTTGTGGGAGGATGGGGGAGGGGAATGGAGGCCCTTAAGAGTATTAAGGGGAAGGGAGTAGGCTGCACACAGGAAGCCAGGGGGGTTGGAAGAGGGAGGAAAAAGCAAGAGGAAGGAGGGGTAGGAGAGAGGAAGGGGGGAAAGGAGATGAAAGGGAGAGGGATAGGGTAGATGGGGGGAGGGAGGCGAGGCTAGCTAAGAGAGGGAGGAAGGAGATGGTAACAAGCAGGATGATGGAGGGCAAGAAGCAGCTGCCCAGAGTTAATTGGTAACAGGTGAGGAGAAACTGCATCTACCAGCTATAACTGAACTACACTATAAAAGCTATATTAGGCTGTACCCAGGCAGGAAGCCACCAGTAAGTGTGTGTGTGTGGTGGGGGGGAGGGTTGACAATACCCAGAAAGGGAGGAGGTGAGACTAGGAAGAGGGGTGTAAGTGTTACCTTGATACAGTGGAAATGATGAATTAGAAAGGAATATAAGTTACACCCTGACAGGGAGTATGCTACAAACTTGGGAGATTAGTTATGTGAAATGGGAATTCCACATAACCAGATCAGAGATGCTGGGCTGCAGTTGGGTCAGGATTTCCTCCAATTAATGGATTCTTTGGGTCATGCACAGCTGGTTACATCTGCGACTCATCAGCACAGTCACACCTTGTTTAGGGTTTTGGGTCTGGTGTTTGCCAAACTAATCCAGTGCTTCCTTTTGGAGGGAGTCTTTCCTGGAGTGTTGAAAATGACTCTAGACCTCTTCTGAAAAAAACCCAGACTGTTTGGCAAAATACAGACCTGTCTATAACCTTCTCTTGTTGGGTAAGGTTATAGAGAGGATGGTGACTCTGCAGCTTAAAGAGCACCTCATGGCCTTTGACATCTATGAACCTCTCTAGTCTGGTTTTAGGTCTAGGTATAGTACTGAGACAGCATTGGTCAGGGTGCAGAATGATCTACTCAGGGCTAGGGATTGACAGGAACAGTCAATTCTTGTCCTCCTTGATCTCTCTTCAACCTTTGACACCGCTGACCATGAGTTGTTATTGGATCAGCTCAGGGAGTACTGTGGCCTCACCGGCACTGTCATCCACTGTTTTGAGTCCTACTTTGGAGACAGGATGCAGAGGAAGTGGATGGGGAGTTTCTCCTTGTTCCCGATGCCCCTGCTCTGTGGAATGCCTCAGGGATCAACCCTCTCTCCTATGTTGTTTTTGATGTATATGCTGCCCCTGGGTGGGATCATTAGGCGATACAGGATGGGTTTTCACTGCTAGGTAGAAGATACCCAGCTGTATCTGTCTTTTGCATCAGGGACATCAGGTGCTGTCAAGGTAATTACCTGGCTAAGATCCAGGACTGGATGTCACCAAGCTGGCTGCAACTCAGTCTGAACAAGATGGAGGTACTGATGACTGAGCATGGTCGGAAAAGGGGTGTGGGGGCCACCAACAGAAAGACTGGTTTATGGCTGGGTTCTTCCAAGTGGGGAGCCTCTGCTAAGGTAACCTTGATTCCTTCTGAAGACCTGTCCTCACTGGGACATGCATTCGTTACCTCTAGACTTGATTACTGCAACACTGTATACCTTGGGGTGAGTGGAGGTGTCCTATGACATCTGCAGCTAGTGCAGAATGCACCAACTCGGTTGTTGACAGGCCTTCCAAGGTCATGTCATATAACCCTGGTCCTGTGGAAACTGCACTGGCTGTTGGTGCAGTGGCATATCACCATCAAGGTCAGTTTATTGACCTACAAAGCCCTGTATGGTCTGGGTCCTGGCTACCTGTATGACATACTGGCTTCTTACCGGACCTCTCGCCCCATCCACTCCTCTGAAGTGGGCTCATGGCTATTCCAAGGGTAAGGCTGAAATCTTCCAGTTATAGGGCCTTTTCATCTGCCAGTCCTGCCCTTTAGAACAGGCTCTCTAGGGCCCTGCAAGAGGTCCCTTCATTGGGTGCCTTTAAGAGAGGCCTGAAATCCTTCCCCTTCAGGAGACTTATGGCGCTTTGTTATACTCTGCTTGAAATTCATCAATCCTGCTGGAAATTCACCTACTGACTAGCTTTCCACTAGTGTTTCAAATATTTGACTATTTATATATTTTTTTTATTTTAATTGTGGCTGTTTTACATGAATGTTTTATTGCCAAGTTAAATGTTTGTTTATTCTGTTAAACACTCTGAGCCCCTGGGATTGGGTGCTATATAAATAAAGTTTAGCACTACTACTACTACTATAAGCTACACCCAGATAGGCAGTGACTACAAACCTTGAGATTAGTGAAGAGGAAAGCAGAAACGAGCTACACCCACACAGGGAGTAAGTTAACTTGAAAAATAACCTGGGGATGGGAGAGTAGGCTGCACACAACTGGGAGGTTACTTAAGACAGTGCATCTGGGAACAGCAGTCAATACAGGCAACAGTGGATGTGTAGTGACTGGACTTAGGAGGGTAGTTCATCTCTTCTTTCCAAGGAGAGGCAGGCACAATAGTTCCAGGTGCAAACAGACCGCTTTTATTGCAACAGCCACTGGTTACGCTGGAAAATAATGGGTTATTTGGTTACAAAATACAAGGCACTTACAGTGATTGTCATGCACTAACAACTATGGAAGGCAATTATATAAGTATAAAATACAATAGAGAAACGAATAGGCAGTTATATATAGGGATATGTGATATAACACGCTAAAAGGGTCACCTAATGCCTTATGTCAGCAGATGCTACTATTAGCAGTTTAACCAATGCCTAAACACCTTGGCCAAGGGTAACTAGTAAAACCAGTCTATGATACGACAGGCTAGTAGGAGGAACAGTCTCTTTTTCAGTGAGGAGCAGGTGGTGACTAGCTAGCTTGGAGAATGTTCAGTACACAACCTTATCGACCGACTGGTCTCATTGGCTGGCAGGAAAAATTAAAGCACCAAGATGAAGAGGATGAGGGAGATGAAGGAGTTGAAGGATGAAGGCTGGTCCAGAATCTGAAGATGCAGGTGATGAAAGAATGGAGGATGGTTGAAGAGGTGTCCTTCTACTGCAGTGGAGGGTTCTTGGGACAGTCACTGAAGGGTTGCTGCCCAGCAGAAAAATGGAGCTCTGGCCACCTAGAAAAAGTAGAATAAAAATGGGCCAACTTTCTAATCACTGTACTACGGAGGGGACTTCACTGCCTCGAGCCTGGGTGGCTCCTAGGCTGACTGTTCCAGGGGGACTAACTATTGCTGCTTTGCCTACTGCAGTTTTTGATGTTTTCAGAGGTTGTTAGCGGGCTGGGTGCAAGGCACTGGAAGCTTGGCCACCTAAAAGGGAAGGTGGCCCCTGAACTCAAGGGTGCAGGCAATTGCAGTCCGTTGTAGGGCAAACAATTCAGGAGGTGGGACTACCATAGCTGGGTAGTCCATCCGCTTTACCAAGGCAGCAGTTTAGTTTGGGGGAAAGAGGACTGATGCAGGAGACCACAGTTGGTGGAGCAGATAGTTCAGGCCCAATACAGAACAGTTCAGAAACCAATAGGTCAAGGTACAGGGCAAGCAAGTCCAGCCCTGGTGCAAATAGCAATCTTCAGTTGGTGCAGGGCAGGCAGTTCAAGCCCTGGTGCAGAATAGATAGCAATTATTAGTGGGTGCAGGGCAGGCAGTTCAAGCCCTGCAGTACTTTAGTTCAGGCCCTGTGGCAAACAGTCCAGCCTTCCAGGACAACCTGCGTCCCGGGTTACAATCCCGGGTGAGACACTAAAAATGGTAATTCAATAATAACTTTTCCAGTACAGGCTGCTGTGTCCATTTAAGGCCAGGGTCCGGGTGGCAGGCAGCACAGTGTAGGCTTGGCCATCCCCTCGATCCACAGGCACATCAGCTGATGGCAAGCAGTCCAGAGAGAATGGGGTAGTTGATAGGGAATAATTGGGGCTTCCAGGAAGAGGCTATGGCCTCCGGTGTGACTTTAGCAGGAATGGGGTACTGGCCCCTCAAATCCCTGGGGGAATCCTTTCTTGTTCTGCAGGCCTGGTGGGAAGGGTTTACCTAGGTTCAGTGCCCACCTTTCACATATGTATAAGGGGTGGCAGCTGAGCTATACAGGGTGCCCAAACTTAGCTCCGCCCCTTATAAAAATTAATTTTAGGCTGCAGTCCTACTGTGCAGTGGGCCTGGGCTTAACTCCACCCCTGCAGCACATAAACATGAGGGCCTGTCCTCTTTGGCCCCACCCCTAATCAGTATTTAATTGGGGTCGTCGCTTAGCCTTCCTCCCCTACACACACTATATGGCCCTTTGTCTCTGGACCCACCCCTGCCTCTCGGTGCAGTTGCAGCATCCAAAACGACCCCCTCTTGCCCACTCTAACTTCCTTTCTCATTCCCTATCACTGGGGCACTGATTTGGTGCAAAAATTAGCTATCCTGGGGATCATGTTCCATGGTGCCCCTTCTTTTTATAGTTGAGGGTGCTCTGCCCACTTGCTCCTTTTGCCTCTGTGTTCCCCTTGTAGGCACCTCCAGTGCTAAGTACAACAAAGTTTGGGCTTGCTGCCCATGCCCAGGTCCTTTACTGTCTGGGAGATCATTGGTGGTGCTAATGGTGGAGATCGGGGTGCCACGCTTTCACCTGACATCCCTGTTGCTCAGCCGCAGCCACTAGAATGGAACTATAGCGGTTTGGGCACTGCTTCTCACCTGGACACTCTTGACGACCGCACCTCACAGTCCACCCCTCTGAAATGGTCCCCTCCTTCAATGCAGCGTGGACTACAGAACAGCAGGGAGTCCATGACCGCTGTAGTACTGTGGGCGTGGTGAGGGACACCAAGAGGCAAAGAAGGGAGGGCACAGAGAAGAAATCCTAAACGAGAGGACCCACCACTCATAACCACACAAAAAAAAGAATCCTCCCTCTGTAGGGGGTGGAGCGGGCTGCAAAAGGCAGCCCACAGTCAGGAGCCAGTACAGGGGACTGGAGGAAATTAATAAAAATAACATAAAAAAAAATAAAAACTCCAGTGGCTGACTACAGTGGGGCCTTCCCCCCCTTTCAAATTGGACACTTAAACCCTTGGCTGTGCAACTAGCACAGAAGGCCAAACACAGGGAGGAAAAGTAAACAGGGCCAACAAAAGAAAACTACCACCATAAAAGCACCAAAGAAAGGGAAGCAAAATGGGACAAAAAAAAAAGATGATCAGACAGGGTACAGCGGCACTAAGGTCAGCAGGCAAGGGGACGACAGGAAACTTGTCCACCACACAGGGCCCTAAGGCTTGCAGCTAGAGGGGAATGACAGGAGAACTGCACAGGCTACCTCAGTCAGGGTGCAGCACAGGGTACCCAGCAAAAGGACACCCCAAACCCAGGAAGCAGACAGCTAAAGGGAGCTTGTCCTATGGAACTGGCTGCTGCTGGCCATCAGGAGGACTACTGGACCTCTCAAGGAGATGGAGAATGACTGCCACTGCTGCTGCTGCTACTGCTGCTGCTGGAGACCCCGAGGACCACTGGCTACAGAGGAGTAGCCACCAAGGAGCCACGGACCCGAGCTTCAAGTAAGCCTCCAGGCATCCATACTCCTTTTTTTTTAATTCAACTTCTTTATTGGTTTTAAATTATAAACATAGTAGTATTCATAACAGGTATGATACACAGATGCAACCATCCACTTAGCGTATATTATGGAAAGCCAATGAAAAAGAGAAAGGAAAACCATCACCCCATCCCATTCTCCCTCCCTCCCTCCCGAGTCCCCCCTTGAGTGTGCCAATACATATAGTACAATACTTGAAAGAAATATTTGGTACATAGAGACATCTTGAGACGGACCTGGAAAATTTAATGTTAATAACCTCAGTGCAGATATAAGGCCTACAATTTGCCCCATTTTTTATCAAATGATGCCAGGTTATTATGGGAGCCAGCACTCAAGTGCTCTGTCCTGAAGTAGGCTGAGAGATCATTTAGCCATTCATTATAGGAGATAGGTAATTGATCCAACCAGTGTTTAAGCACTATTTTTTTTACCATCATGGAAATTAGTGCCATGTGATATTTCCATTCTTTAATCCAGATAGTGTTGTAAATCCCTAGGATACAGTGAAGAGGTCCCCTAGACCAAGTATTGGGTCCAATTTAGATTGAATCAACAGCCACAAGGGGGCAATTTTAGCACAGTCCCAGAATATATGTACTAAATTTCCTTCACCTTTACCGCATCTGGAGCAATTAGAGTTGGGCAAGTGGCCAATTTTGGCTAATTTTACTAGTGTGTAATATAGGTTATGTAGTATATGGTATTGGGTAAGTCACAGTTTATCTTGGGAGATGTATGTATATAAATCTTGCCAGACTTTTGACCATTCAATGACTGTTCCTGGAAGGAAAGAGGACCATATTTTGGAACCGGGTACAGGATCAGTGTGTCCAATGGAGAGGACATAGTTGTATAAGAGGGACAAGCAGTGTGGCTTGGAAGATAGATCATGGAAGCCTTCCAATATAGATTGAAACTTAGATTCTAGGGAAGCAGTACCAAATACTTGTGCTATTAGGTGTCTCAACTGGAAGATCTTAAAATTATGAGAAGCATTTAAGCCAAATTTGTCAGATTTTGGAAAAGGAGAGAAGAGACGAGGAGGAGTAGAGATCTGTTACTTTAGCATTTTGTAGAGGAGGTAACCAAGTGTGCGTGAGGAGTATGCCACCTACCTTAATGTTTGGGTTGAAGATGAGAGGCTGTGTGAAGTCTTGATGAGGTGAAAATTTGGAAGAGGAGCAAAACTGAGAAAAAGGCATCCGTACTCCTGTGATTTCTACTCTGTCAGACACCCAGTCCAGAACTGCCCCCTGGCTAGCATGGAAGACACTTTCTAGCCTATGGGTGGACCTGGCTCCTGGCCAGATGATTGGGTCCCTGGGCTTTGGAGTAGCCCCTTGGGCTGATTTATGGCCCCCTTTGGGCATTGGCAGGAGATCTTGCCTAGACAGGACAAAGGATCCAGAGCGGGAAGGCTCCAGGGCAGGGAGAAGAGGAGGATAGGGACAGGACAGGAAATGGTCAGCAAGCCAGCTTGCTGTGGATGTGGGTGGGTGGGTGCAGTCTTAACCCTTTCCCTCCCTGAGGCTTCCCTGGTCTGCTTGCCTGACAAACTTTGGGGTACTACAAATGTGTATTGCATGGGGGGGCACAGTGGAGGCAATAACAAAAATGCAATACAAATATGCAACACTGAGCTAAAGCAGAGCAGTAGAAAACAATAGGCAAAGCAGATTACAGTATGATCAGTAATGAACAGTACAAACAAAAGACTAACAGATCAACACAATGAGGTTGTTAATGCAAGTCACAGAGGCACTTACTGATACTGTGCAGAGTAGCCAGCCACCAGCTGCCTCATGGCAGACACCCACATTACTCCGGCCTTTGAGCTGCAACCCTTAGCATGGAATCACAGTGAGTAGAACTGCTTGGGAAGAAGACAGTTAATGGGGAGACAGACCCTGCCCACAGAGTCCTGAGTCCTGCTCCAATTGGCTGGAGAAGAGATGAAAGACAGCTTTGTCCCTGAGGTGTTCAGTGGTCAAGGAGCTAGGTTGACAAGCTGGAGGGGGAGAGCAGGGGTTGTTATGCACAGCCCTCATGACCCCAAGTTAATCCACTTAGTCCAAGTTCTGCAGAGAAAGCCACAACCGGGCAGCTGCATGGAGAGTTTGAAAATTGCTGGCACTAACAGGCATTACACATAGAGTCCCAAGTCGTGCTTCAGTTGGCTGGAGAGAAGATGAAAGATGTCTTTTCCCGAGGCATCCAGTGGTTGAGGAGCTTGAGCCGACGAGCTGGAGAAGGAAAGCAGGGGTTGTTATATGCAGCCCTCATGATCCCAAGTTCCAGTGAGTCCAAGTTTTGCAGAGAAAGCCATGACTGAGCGACTGCAGAAAGAGTTTGAAAATCGCTGACACTAACAGGCCCCACACACAGTTACAGTCACAGAGAGCTTGGCTCCAAAGTCTCCACTTGAAGAAACATAAACACTCCAGCTGTGTTCAGGATAAACTATTTTATTGTTAAATTCAGCAGCAGCAGATAAAATGGACCATACCCTTCCTCAGCTGAACATTTTTATGCCAGCATGGGCGCTATCTCATTTTTCCATTTTATCTGCTGCTGCTGTTTTTAACAATAAAAGAGTTTATCCTGGACACAGCTGGAGTGTTTATGTTTCTTCAAGTGGAGAGTTTGGAGCCAAGCTCTCTGTGACTGTAAGTGTTCTCCTTTGCTTGTGGCTCAGGTCCTAGCTGTTTTTTTGAGCTACCTCTGTTTGGAACTGTTTCCCAGACACAGAGTCCCAAGTCATGCTCCAATTGGCTAGAGTGGAGATGAAAAACGACTTTGCCCCTGAGGCATCCGGTGGTTGAGGAGTTTAATCCAACGAGCTGAACGGGGAGAGCAGGGGTTGTTAAGCACAGCCCTCATGATCCAGAGTTAGTCAAGTGAGTCATCCTTGCTTATGAAGCAGTGAAGGGGGTCTAATAGACCTGAGTCCCTCCTGACCTTATATTATGGGGGGGGTGTGTGTATAGATTCAGGAGTGCATTATTATTTCAGATTCTTTTCCTTTTTATGGTATTTAGAGGGGTGCAGAATAAGAGCACACAGTAGGACAAGGATGCCTGAGAAATGTAGAACGGAGGTGGTGATTAGGACAGAGGTGACCAGCCACCCTAATTAAAATACCTCCTGTCCTGCAATGGCTCCCTTGTTGAGTTCCCCAGTCTGCTTTGTTTGGTCCCCTTGGGTTAGGGTGTTGTTGCAGCTCAGGGTGTTTTTCAATTCACTTAGATAAATGACTGTAAAGTGCTTTGTTTGGCTTAAATTGATTACAGACATAATGTACTGTGCATTATCCCTCTGGTGTGTATTTTTTGGTTATATTTTGTACTGTAAAACTGTTTTTGTTTGTCTTGGTTTTTGGTCTGCACTGCTGACCTCTGTTGGGGGAAGTGCTGTCTGACTGCATTGAGCAGTCTCAGTGCAGGAAGTCTATCTGGTTCTGCATTTGTTTAATGTTTGTTGTGTTACTCACTATTTTTCTTGGTTTTGCTTTTAGTGTGACAGGGCTCTGTCACACTTGCTGAGTTAACTTAACTATTGTGAATTATAGTTACTTGTGTGTCATAAAAATTAAAGTCATTTTTTTCTGCCTCTATGTTTAAAACTCATTACTTCCAATAGCTACATATGAAGTCCAGACTATCCATTATTTGCCTGACACAAAATGGCCACCCAGGTAATAATGAGTTAATTTTATACAACACTTTTGATCTTAAAGTGACAGTGAACTCTGACGCAGCTGTTGAGAGAACTAACTTGTGACTTGCGACTGTCAGGTAATACAACTATTTATATTACTTTCTTTGCTTGTCAATAAGCTGTTTGTCATTATTTCAGCCAGCACTGCTGATGTCTCTCAGGAGAGGTGTTGTCTGCTGCTTTGACTG
Source organism: Neoceratodus forsteri (assembly GCA_016271365.2). NCBI lineage: Eukaryota > Metazoa > Chordata > Ceratodontiformes > Ceratodontidae > Neoceratodus > Neoceratodus forsteri. The sequence continues at coordinate 501,923,013 of CM057455.1, forward strand.
CCATCAATTTCAAATTTCTGCATCTGTTTAAAAATGTATTTTTTTTCTTTAATTGTGTGTATTTTTTTCTTTGGCTTTATTTTCTCTTTAATTATTTTGGTGTATTTTTAAGGATAATCATGTTATTATAGCTGATCTACAGTGCAAGTGATCCAAATTGGAAAACTGGAACCTCATGATTGTGATTCTAATTGTGAGCATCGGCCTAAAAATCCCTAGTTTGGGATTTCTATGTACTTGATCTGGAAAATGGGATATTGACAATATGTCAGCTTTGTCAAAAAAACAGGCAGTCACATAATGTAGACACCAGTAAGCAAAATGCATCCTTAAAGCACAACACTTAGTACGTTGAACTCAGCACCAGATGTTAGCTGGTATAGATGCAGAGGGATCATTGTCCAAGACAGGCATAAATCGGGTATTCCCACAGAAGGCGGGAGGGAGGAGTGGAGAAAGAAGTTCAGGTGGCTGAGGAGGAATATAGAAAGACGGAGGACGGGCCCATCGGTGCAGCGGTTGGATTTCCGCTTGTGACTCCGGCGACCCGGGTTCGGGGACGGAGCATCCCAAGGACAGCTCTCCTTCTCAAGGGGGATGGGGTTTGTTTTCACTGCAAGAGCAACACCTGGTGGAGGCCGGGTTGTTGCCATGCATTGAAGCATGTTACGCTATCTGGGGCAGGACAGATGCGGGTCATCACTGCATGTCTCTGCCCCGCAGTAAAAATGGTGGAAAAACTCCGCTCCAACCATCTCCATGATGCCCTGCCCCTGGCCTTGATTAGCCACCCAACTGACTTGCCCAACCAGTCACTACAATATTGGCGCCATTAAAAGGGGTCCGGTGCTGAGACCCCACCCTCTGAGGGGTAAGTGAGGGGTAACTGTACAACTGCAGGCATATGGGTGGTGGTGGTACAGGGGCGCCGTGACCAGGGCAGAGACCCAATGGTTGGATGCGGCAAAAAATGTAGAGAAATAAAAGAAAAAGAAAGGAGGAGGAGGCGTCTTAGGGGCTTCCTAGTGGCAGACATACAAGTATTCATAAGTTACTTTGGAATACAGTGTATTATATATGAAATTCCCTTTATAAATCTTAATTGCACTCTATTCTGTGCAGTTCCTGGCTGCACACCCACTATACAACTGTTTGCTTTCTCAATCATTTTGGGATACAGTGTCTATGAAAGGCACTAAATAAACCTCAACTGCATTTTTTTAACTCAGCTTTATTATTTTATTGGCCACTGCCCAAGGCATTCTGCTCCCAGCCCTCACCTACAGTGATGACACGTATGTAGGTGCATCTAAGATCTCTCTTCATAGATGGGATACTACATACAATAATATCTGTGGGTACGTCTCTACATCTTCTCATTGTAAGCGCCTCTGTCAGCTTATGCTGACCTAAAATGGCCTTCCCCAACCACCCACTAACTTCTCTCCCTTGGCTCTCTAACTGATAGCATTATCAGATCTAGAACCCCCACATCCCTAGCCTCCATGCTGTACCCGCAAACCTCCTTGCATGGTCTTAGATCAGATAATCAAACTCCCCTTCACATCCCGAGGTGTAAAACATCCAAGGGTGTCAGTGCATTCTTCCATGCTGCCCCTCAATATTGGAACTCTCTTCCCCTAGCTATTGGACTAGCACCAAGTCTAACCTTTTTAAAAAGGAGCACCAGGATCACCTTACTAAGTTAGCCCCCTGTACATGCTTTAATACACCTTAAGGCCCCCTCCGCTCACTTACTATTGCCAGTAGGACTCCCTTCTTCCCTAGGACTTCACCACTATCTCTTACTCTTGCCTTCCCTTGCACTTCTTCCTATCATCCTTGCCATATCTCTGGCCAAGTCTCCTTTCTTCTTCCTTTGTTCTCTTTTCCCTCTGTTCTACCCTATCCCACATCTATGCTTACTACTACCTCTCCCCTCTCTACATTGACCTTCACATAAATACCTTCCACCATGATGCCTACCTGGGTTATACCGAAGTACTGTTATTAAACTGTTAGCAATGACAGCACTTGTTTCTACTCATTGCAATGAATGTTCTTAGTGTAATAGCTCTTATTTTCTATATCTTTTCTTAAAACAACGTGTACTATCTTCCTTCTGCTTTATTGAACTTAACTTGTACTAACTGTAAGTCGTTATTGTATTGTATTCCACCACTTGATTGTTGTATTATATCCCACAATATTGTCTTGTATTCGCCATATTGTAACCACACGTGTCATGCCTGAAAATAGGCATTTCTATGCCTAGCACACCTACCCGTTTACCAAAAATAAATAAAGTTGAGTGTATACATATAAGGAAGCACAATTTCATACAGTACAGTCAGTTGTAGTGTAGCATACACCATCTAATACTTAGTATCTTGATTGCTTCAAATTGCTTACTTCCTAGAATGGATATTACTCCCATGATCGTAAGCCACATCGCTAAGTTTAGTTAAATATAATATGAAACAAGTACTTTAAACGATCAAAAATTCAGTTAAATATTTCAAGCTAAACATAAGTTGAACAGCAATAACTTTTTCATTTCCACTGTGATGGCACTTACACCCATATAATCTCCATTATGGAGTAGATAAGGTAGGGATCCCTTGCTCTAATCTTTATTCCTCCTCTGCCACTGTGTTATATTCCTCCCACCTCTGCCACGACACTATCTGTTTATCAAGACTAAGATGAAATTATGCAGTGAGCCTTTCCAATTTGCATAGTTCCTGTACTTGTACTTACCATTCCCCACTGTGGGAATTGCTGGTTGCAGCCAGATAAATGTTATTCCTTTCAGGGCTGAAGTGCACAATGCCTGGAGAAAGCACTTCGGGGTATGTTTTCCCAACCTAGGGACCAGTGTGTCCCCAATACCAGGTGAGTAAAGGTGTATAGAATTGTTGTCTCCCACAGACACTGCAGGACCTCATGGATCAACATCCAGTAGCTCTGTATCTCTGGGTATCCCCCAGAAGATGTGGAAGTGAGAGCCCTCGCCCCCACATACCCTCTCCAGCACAGACTGGTATTACCTTCTTTGAAGTGACAGGTGATTGTAAGGGTGTCAACAAACCAAACGAGGCATTTCCAATGGTACTCCCTCCACTCTGTCGAGGAGGAGACTTTCAACCCCACTGCCAGTAGAGTCTGACAGTCTTCCTCCCCAGTAGGGGTCCCAGATTACTTCCCCACTGCACTCTCAACTTCTCCATTTCTGGGCATGTCTCTCTCATCAGCACTTTGTACCTTCCACTGATAAGGCTTCTTTTCCCTGCTGATGTTGCTGTACCCAATATAAAAAATATTCTAACAGGGTCAAGTCTCTGCCTACCTAGATAATCAGGTGGTTAGAGGTCATGTAGTGTCTCACCTGGAGGTACCTGAAGAAATCTTGTTTTTGGAGCCCATATTTGGTTTATAAATCCACAGAGGATGCACAGTTAAGGCCCTGGACTAAATGTCTATACCTTGTAAGTGTAAGTCATTTACATCTATGGAACCCTGGGTCCATTTTAGGTAGCAAGCATTTGGGGTCACCTATAATGCATGACAGGAGGCCCTGTGAGTTAGGGGTTTCAGTGACTGTCTTGGTCTTCAATAACATCTTTAGAGTGTGACTAGTCCACTGGTTTGAGATTTCTGACAGCAGGCATGGCAAGTGAGGGGTATGTGGCAAGGCAAATAAGGGGCCATGACTGCCATGTTGGCTTTCATTTCTAGCCACTCCCGAGTTTTGTCGCTGCTTCAACCAGGTTATAACTGGGACCAATTGAGCCACCAGGTAGTATAACCTGAAGACCAGCATGACCAGCCCCCTCCCCCCCCCTTTTCTCTGGGCAGGGATAGTAAGTAGCTTTTTGCTCACCCTATGTATCTTGGAGGCCCAGACAAAGTTGAGCAGCAGCTTCAGCAGCCTCCTCCAATATTCTTCTGGAATTTGAATGGGCAGTGCCTGAATTAAGAAATAAGGCATTGCAGGGCATTGGTTGTACTAGGCTTACCCCAGGGTCAGGAGTGTTGTAAGGCACGAGGTGAAGCCGAGTGCCTTCAGCCCCTGACCTTGGGGCAAACATAGTACGGCCAATGTCTCTGAAATGCCTTATTGCTTATATAAAATGGGTGCATAGCAACTTTTAAAAAATAAACGTTATAAACGTTTTCAAAGCCACGAAAAATATAATAACATTCTGCTAAATTATGTAAAATATTCCCTCCACAGATGTTTTCACCTATCAGTAATCAGTCTTTTTTCACATTCAATACACTGCGTGATTGCTTACCATGGAACAGAAGAATTCAAAGCTCTGCATTATTCCAGTAGTAGAATGCTCCTCCCCCACCACACACACACACACACACACACACACACACGGACTGGTAATATGGAATACATGAATTCAAAATTCTTGAGAGTTCCACTGATGCGCGCACACACAGACACACACATAGACCTCAGGTGGAACCAGAACCTCAATTTTATCTGTTGTCAGGTAAGGAGCAGGACGCTTTCTTGCAAACCGGTAGGGATAGGAGGGAGATTTTCATGGTCATCAAAGAAACACCAGCAATGGAAACTCTGAATAGTACTTTATTTTTTTTTATTTGTGTACATGTGTAAGGAGAGGGTCTTGAGTGAAAATAATGTTACACTATTTATGTACTTTATTTAATTTAACCCATTCAGCACCATAGCACATATGTGCATCATCAGAAAAATTCCTTTAGTCCCCATAACGCATATGTGCATCAGGTATTCACTTCATCTCATCCCCAGAGCGCATATGTATGTCCTGCACTTCTTATGCACTTTTTGGATCAATCGGTCGGGGATAAGGTTATTGGAAAGTGCAGGTTGGTAGGAAACATTCCTACCTACCAGAATACTGACTTTAAGATAGGGGTCACCATTGAGTTAAACAGAGTAAATTACTTTTTTTTAGGTTTTAATTTGGGTTAAAAAGTGAAGAAAATGCTATTTTTTCTCCATTACTAGAAATGTGTGATCCCTAATTTTAAAGCTCTTTTCACTGTGAAAAATTAGTGTGCTGGTGTCTGGGAGCTAGGAGGTATACTTTTTTGTTTTAGTATTTTGGGGATAAAAAAAAGTGTCAAAATTAGATTTTCCTCCGTTTCAGGTACTGTACAAAAAAAACAGTGAATGCTAGAAACTTTTGTGACCCATCATATGAAAGGTTTCTTTAATGTGGACAATTATCATGGTGGTGTCTGGGGTCTAGGAGGTGTACTGTTTATGATGTAGGTTTTTATTTGGGAACAAAATGTACAAAAATGCTCTTTTTTTTATAATTTTAGGAACTGTAAAACAAATATCTGCAAATGCCACTAACATGAGTGACCCATCATTTTAAAGCTCTTGTTATTGTGAACATTTTCTGTGCAGGTGTCTAGGGGCTAGAAGGCATACTTTTTCAGTTATCATGGTATGTGCTTCATGTGGGCAGTTGTGCAGAGCATTTTTCTGAATTCAGTTGGTTTACTGGCATTATGTGTTGGCACATGCCTTAGTTTATGGTCCATTTTATTATGTAAAACAGATCAGAAATACTCTAAACTGAGGCAGTGTAATGTATATATGTTGGTGTGATGGAAAACCATCATACAACAGACATTTGCCACTTCTAAGGTGTTTTTTTGAGTTGTTTTTTTTTAAGAAAAGAAATGTAAATTTCCATCATTACATGCTCTGTAAAAAAAACATTAATGCTAATTACATGTGTGACCCCACATTTTAAAGATTTTTTTATTGTGATCAAACTTTGTGCTGTAAGTTTTGTGAGAGGAGTTATACTTGTTTAGTTATTTAAACTCCAAGTCGGAGTGTTACCATTTTAGTTCTGAATATTTTAACTGCTCAGGAAAACAGCCATTTTTAAACAGGAATACAGCACTCACTCAAAATTTCATTCTAGAGCTGAATGAGTTAATAGACTTTTATTTTTAGGGCCTAGTTGAAGGTCTGTATATATGATTAAAGGTTGCAGCCATGTTTGTGATGGAAATCAGGAAGTAAGTGGCTTATGAATTCTGTAAGTGGCTTGTGAGTTGCCCTGGTTGGCAGGGACTTGTTTTTAGCCATTGGTAGTGCTCTCTGAAGGCATTGGCTAGAACCAAGTCTTAGCCAATCAGGACACAGGGATTTCCTGGCTCATTTTATATAGCAAATGAAATGTCTCACCAGGATATTCATTTGTAGCATAGCAATACATCATCCCAAGCTAAGTGGCAGCTGATCCCATCTGGCTACATTCATCTTTACTTCCTGAAAGACTTCTTATAGTGAAGAGCAAACAGGGTGGGGAATTTTAGTGAAATTCTTATTCCCAGGTACTGTATAACATTATTAGGGGCCCATTCAAAAGGACACTGTGCCTTAAAGCTGGGTGAGCATTGGCAGCCCAAGTTGATGGAATCACTGGGCCTAGTACAAGTAGTTACTTCTGCGACCCATTAACATTGGCATGCCTTGGACTTGCAATAGTCTTCCCACTGGGACTTGAGATTAATAACCTTGAGATTGAGCGGGTCTGCTGATCAGATCACTGCACAGTGTAGTTCTCATTCAGGCCTCCCTCCCGATAGTCCACCTCCAGTGAAGATGGTGAACTGCCATCCTTTAAAGGGGTTATTCCCAGCAGGACTCCAAGCAGTTATGGAATTCTCAGATGTGATTGCTACTTGTGGGATGGGATCAGAGGAGGCTGTGGTGGCCTATAATAGGAATGTTGCTTCAGCCCTCGATTCTGTCACACCAGTATGTATATGACCTAGGACTATGTGCCTGAGATCCCTGAGGTTCAACATGGAGCTCAGGGAGTTGAATGCTATGACTTGGAGGTTGGAGTGTTGTGGGAGGTATCAAAGGGCAATCTCCCATAAGAAAGCACCATTTCTATCTTGGGAGATTGCTGCAGGGAGGAACAGACCTGCTTAGCTTTTCCAGACTTTGGGCAGGCTCATCCTGCCTGTCTACAGCCAGTATGAGCTATCTCATTCACCAAGTGCAAAGAGTTCACTCAGTTCTTCCCTGACAGGGTGTTTTCTATCCAGTCTGGGATTGTCCCAACTGGGTTGTCATAACCTGGCAGTGTTGAGCTGGTTGTTAACAGGAACCCTCCTCCTGTCTGGGGAGAGTTTAGGCCAGTGTCGGGGGAGGAGGTTTGTGGGGTGATCTCAGAGCTGCAGCCCACCTTCTGTGAAATGGACCTTGACCTGACATACCTTCTAGTTTGTTGTGTTGGGTGTTTGTGTCAAGTTTTCACTGAGATAGTCTGGTACTCCCTTTTAGAGGGATCCTTTTCTAAGTGCATTGAAAGATGTGCTGGTGAGCCCTCTTCTGAAGAAACCATTTTTGGACCCCGACTGCTTAACTAATTAATTTTAGACCTGTCTCTAACTTTCCCTTCTTGGGAAAGGTTATTGAAAATATAGTGGCACAGCATCTTGAGGTCCACCTCATGGCCTTTGACATCTATGAGCCTCTCCAGTCCGGCCTTAGGTCTATGCACAGTGTGGAGACTGCATTGGTCAGGTTGCATAATGACCTCCTCAGGGCAAAAGACAGGGGGGAATAGTCTGTTCTTATTCTACTCGATCTCTCTTTAGTTTTCAACACTGTGGACCATGGGTTGTTGTTGGATCATTTTAGGGAGTACTGTGGACTCATCAGCACTGTCATCAGCTGGTCTGAGTCCTTCTTCAGTGGTAAGATGCAGAGGGTGTGATGGAGACCTAGGAGCCACCCCTCTCACCTGTGCTATTTGCAGTGTATGTGCTGCACCTGCATGAGATCATCAGATTTTACAGACTGGGTTTTCACTGCTATGCAGATAATTCCCATCCTTATTTGTCATTTGAACCTGGGACGCCTGGTGCAGTTGAAGTACTTATTTTGTACCTGGCTAAGATGCAGGATTGGATATTATCCAGCTGGCTCAGACCATATCTGGATAAGACAGAGGTATTAGTGATACATCGCCCGAGATTGTATTGTAGAGGTGGAGGAGTAGCCATCTTTTTTAAAATGGAGCTGAGTCTTGTGGATGTGCCAGTGGACAGCACTCAATCCTTTGAGTGTATCCTGGGAGTAGGTGTGGGATTCAGGATTCTCCTCATCTATCGTCCACCCAGTGATGGTGGAGAATTCCTGAAGAAGTTCGCGGACTTCATTGTCGACATGGCAATGGAGTCACCCAGATGATTAATACTGGGTGGCTTCAATGCCTGGGTCGACGATGAACTCTCACACTTTGGAAAGAATCTCCTCCAACTTATGACTATGTTGGGCCTCTCACAGGTAGTTACCTCTGCTACCCATATAGGGGGTCACTCATTGGATCTAGTGTTTCTACTGGATTTGGAGGTCACGCATTTGGGGGTGGAACCAAATGTGTGGACAGACCATCATACCATAAGATTCAGCTTCGGGGCACCCCCAAATAGGCCTGCCTCTATGGAGATGGTCCAGTATCGCCCTTTAAGGGGAGTTACCCCAGAGGGTCTACTGGCAGTACTGGGTCTATCGGGTATTTCAGGTGAGTGCATGGGTCCAGGGGACCTTGTTCTTGCCTATAATAAGGTGGTGAGTGAGGCCCTGGACTTAGTTGCTCCTGTCTGTGTTCGCCCACTCACTCAGTGCCCAAAGACTCCATGGTTTGATGAGTCTTTAAAGAAACTGAGGAGAGTGGGGCGAATGCTAGAGAGGGCTTGGCAGAAATCTGGCCTTGATGCGGACAAACTTAGGTTGATGGACCATTATGGTTCCTATCAATCAGCAATCACCCATAAGAAGGCAGAATTCCTGTCCAGGGAGATTGCTGCTGCATGGAACTGACTGGCTCAACTCTTTCAGACCATCGACAGACTGTGCAATCCATTCTGTCTGCAGTCTGGAAGAGATTTTTCACAAATAAAATGTGATGAGCTTGCTCGGTTCTTCACAGATAAGATTGCCAACATCACGTCGGGTATTGGCCAAGCTCCCTCTTTAAGGGTTTGCAGTGATCGGCGAGAGGAAACAAACACCTCTGTTATCTGGTCTGACTTTGGTAAGCCAGAGCTCATGGATATCGTGAGAACTGTCCAGATTGTACGACCAACCAACTGTAGTTTGGATCCGGGCCCTAGTCACTATTATTAGGTTGCGTAGATACTATCTGTCCGATCCTTGCTGAAATTGTCTGGAAATCTTTGGAGCAGGGGGTCTTTCCTGATCCCCTAAAGGAGGCGGTCATTCAACCACTCCTAAAAAAGCCTTCATTGAATCCAGACTGCTTAGCTAACTACAGACCCATCTCTAACCTGCCCTTTGTGGGTAAGGTTATTGAAAAGGTGGTTGCACTACAACTGGATGACCATCTTATAAATCACAATGTCTATGATACTCTTCAATCGGGATTTAGGAAAAGACATAGCACTGAGACCGCCCTTGTCCGGGTTTTAAATGATCTCCTGATTGCGAGAGATTGAAAGGCTCGCACTATTCTAGTCCTTCTTGATCTCTCTGCAGCATTTGATACTGTGGACCATGGTGTGCTTTTGGAGTGCCTGAGGCTTTATTGTGGACTGACTGGTACAGTTCTGCACTGGTTTTGATCTTTCCTTATGGGTCGGAGGCAGAGGGTTGTCACTGGAACTTATTCCTCTGACACCATCTCCCTATCCTGTGGGGTGCCATAGGGCTCCATTTTGGCACGCATGTTGTTCGCCGTATATATGCTGCCATTGGGAGACATTATTAGCTGATATAATCTGGGTTTTCACTGCTATGCAGATGATACCCAGTTGTATCTGTCCTTCAATCCTGGACAGGAAGATGCGCTCTCTATGCTTAACAACTGTCTATTCGAAATCAAAGATTGGATGAGTACCAGCTGGCAGAGGTTAAACCCAGATAAGACTGAGGTGCTGGCTGTGGACTCTGGTCACCTTGAGGTGGGTTGTAGGGTTGGGATTCCATCGGGCATATGGCTCGATGGTGTCCAACTCCCAACCTCAGACCAGGTACGTAATCTGGGCGTTATCATAGACGACAGCCTGACCCTAAAATCTCAGGCGTCGGCCGTTGTCAAATCCTCATTTTACCATCTTAGGAATATCGCTCGGGTGAAACACCTGGTTCCTCAGGCTGACCTTCCTACCTTGGTCCACGCCTTTGTGACCTCTCGGCTTGATTACTGCAATGCCTTGTACCTAGGGCTACCAGGGGTTGATATCTGCTGCTTTCAGCTGGTGCAGAATGCAGCGGCCAGGCTTTTTACTGGGACATCTAGAAATAGTCATATTTTGCCTGTGCTGCGCGGACTGCACTGGCTGCCGATTCAGTGGTGGATCACCTTTAAGGTCAGGTTACTGACCTACAAAGCCCTACATGAACAGGGGCCGTGGTATCTGCAAGATCTCCTTACTCCCTACTGTCCCTCTCGCTAACTCCGATGTGCTGACGAGGGATTGCTAGAGATTCCCAGGGTTTGTTTAAAGACATCTGGGGCACGTGCATTTTCTTACACTGCCCCAACCCTGTGGAATTCTCTACTTCGCCAGATACGAGGCTGCCTGACCATCGAGAGTTTCAAATCTGAGCTTAAAACCTTTTTGTTTTTAAAAGCATTTATTGAATGATTTTACTGTTACTATTATGCCTATTATATAATGTTGCTATTGTACAGCGCTTTGGTTTTTGAAAAGCGCTTATAAATAAACTTTTACTTACTTATTTTACTTACTATAAAGCCTGGTTGAAGGTGGAGTGCAGAGGCAACTGAAGAGATGACTGGTCTTATGCTTGGTCCCTACAGGCTGGTTGCCTCCACTAAGCTGAAGAATGTGGGGGTCACTCAGAGTGAGAGGCTGACACTTGAGGATCAGGTATTAGCCTTACTCTTGAATGGCTTTTATCATCCTGGAACATCACCCACATTAAAACTTTGATTCTCCTAGATGACTTGCCATCACTGGTACATACTTTTGTGACTTCTGGATTTGACTACTGTAACGCTGTTTATCTTGGGGTGAGTGGAAATGTCCTATGATGCCTGCAGCTCATTCAGAACACAATGGCCAGGTTACTGATGGACCATCCCAGGTCCTGTTTTGTGACCCCAGTCCTGTGTGATCTGCAGTGGCTGCCGGTGAAGTGGCATATCACATTCAAGGTTGGTTTGCTGACCTATAAAGCCCTATACAGACTGGGCCCTGGTCATCTGAGAGACTACCTGACATCTTATCATACCTTCTGCCCCCTCCACACTTCCAAGGTGGGCCTCCTGTCAGTTCTCTGGGCTAGGCTTAAGTCATCATGTGGTAGTGTCTTTGAAGTAGCCAGCCCAATCCTGTGAAACCTGCTCCATAGATCTTTGAGGGAGGCCCCTTTGATGGAGGCCTTTAGAAGGGACTAAAGACCTATTTGTTCAGGGAGACTTTTGGGATCAGCTAGCTGCCTCCCACTCTGGTTGACATTTTTATTAATATTTTATGAATGTTAGCTGATATTCACTGTATAAACTATGGCCGGGATATTCAGAGGTGTTGCACCTGGCACAATATGGTTGCGCCATGCGCAACTCCTCCAATGCGACCCAGCACAATATTCAAAGGGGCAGGTTGCAACACCCGATGTGCTGGGGCACATTGGTAATGTGTGCAGTGCAGATGCAGGGGGTGTGCCCATACATATGCGGCACATCCTGATATTGAGCCCGGGATGTGAGGCGCATATGCTGGTGCAACCCCTACATGCACCACACACCGGTGCTCAAAGTTGAGCCAAAATAAACAGGCTCAAATGCTGGCAGCCCACAGGTGGGCAGCTGTATTGCAAGGCACAACACAACAGCCGCCAGCCATGGGTGGCCACCCACCCAGCAGGAACACCGTCCACAAGCACCCAGACTCTCCCTGGTAGTCTAGTAGCCCCCTACCCGTATGCCCAATCGTGAACGTCTGTAAAAGTAATGGAATTACCTGGTGGTCTAGTGGCCCCCCCGTATATGCCCAATCATGGGCATCTTTAAAAGTAATAAAAGTACCTGGTGGTCTAGTGGTCCCCCCATATGCCCGATCATGGGCTGTTATAATTCAAATGATTTACCTGGTGGTCTGTGGTACCTCCCACCACCCACAGAGGACCCCTGGCCAGCCAGCACCACCCCATCATTGGTGGGTGGCAGTACCCACCTGCATACCACCTGGCCACCTGCCAAATGACAGCACACAGTGTGATCTGTATGCCCATTGGTCCACATTGTTCACATATCTGGCCCTATGTAATACAGTATGGTCTGCAAGCTCATTGGTCCACACTGTGGACCAATAGGCGTACAGATCATACTGTACACTGTCATTTGGCGGGCAGCGGGTGGTATGCAGGTGGCTGCTGCCACCCGCTGATGACAGGGGTGCTAGGTGGCCGGGGGTCCCCTGTGGGTGGGTGAGGGGGTACCACTAGATCGCCAGGTAAACCATTCGACATAAACAGCCCACAATCGGGTGTATGGGGAGGGGACCACTAGACCACCAAGTAATATTATTATTTTGACAGATGCCCGCAATCGGGCATATGGAAGGGGAGGTAGTTACAAACGCCCACCAGGGACCCATCTCCGATGACAGCAGCTAGATAGGGCACCAGGCACAGTCCACGGAGCTGCCCTGTGCAACGCATGCACATGGGGCCATAATGACATGCAAATGGCCCCATTTGTGCCTTGCATATATTATGGCCTCATTTGCATGCCCCCAGCTGAATATCGCAGGTGATGTGCCTAGCACAACTGTACTTGCACTGGCGCATCACCATATTCCCTCTCTGTGGCTTGTGTGGGTGCAGTGCCACTGCGGCATGCGCAGTATGTGTGCCAACCTTGCCATATTCAATGGTGCTGAACCATGGTGCATCACCGTAGAATATGGCCTGGTCCTGGCCCCAGCACAGCCCAGTTGCGCTGCACGCAGGCTTGCGCCACTGCCCGGTGCAGTCTGAATATCTGGCCCTATGTATTTATTCTGTTTAAATGTCTGTGTTTAGTGTATGCTTTTACTTGAGCTTATTGTATTGTAAAGTGATCTGATCCCCAGGGCATGGGTACTAAACAAATAAAGATAATAGTACTATGACTGTAACTACCTAAGTTGGAAAAATCCCATGTAAGCTCATTATAGTATATGGTTAAGTGCTGTTGTGTATGCATTTCTGTACACTCAAAGTCCATGTTGTGCATGAGCAAAAGTTGTGCACAGTTCAAAGGTCATAAAAAGTTGTGCACAGTTCAAAGGTCATGCCAAGTTGTAGTGCACAGTTCAAAGGACAAAGAAAGGTGCTGTATATGGTTATCACCTGGTATGACCTCCTTCTGTCAACATAATAACTTAGGTTTAATATAGTTACTATAAGTTATGAAAGGTAGGTGGGAAGGGCGTGAGTGGGTCCTACTGACTATTATATATAAACTAAAATTTTCACTTTTGACATACAGTAAAACCATATAGTATTAAAAAAAATAGGGCAACCATGTCCAGCTCGGTTCCTGTTTCCGTCTCGGGGTGGAATTGACATCATTGGCCTCTTGAGCATAACTCTCTAGGTCCATATGATGTAATCTCTACCCCTCAGTGGAAACACAAGCTTGCTGTGCATGACTGACCATGCATTATTCTCTATATGTAGTCATCTAATTACTGCTTTATGTGTCTCAAGAATGATCCCCTCCACATCACCAAAACAAAGATTCTCAACTTTTTCAAACAGCAATAACAGCTGCTCTTTGAGGATGTTGTATCCTGCACAATACAATAGAAACACGAGAACACAAATGTTATTTTTATTTGTTTACCAAGGCAAGACTGATTGAGATGTAACATCTTGTTTCCATTGGGGTCATATTTCTTCCCATTTCCACTGATGGTGGACTTGAGAACTGGTAGTGACTTGAACAGGTTCACACAGTGAGTATTTTGCCATAGAGGATTTGAAACTGTGATTTTCTGGCTCCCATACTGTGCTCTAACTGCTAGCCCCCACTGCCTCCCAATCAGAGTTCACAATCAGTGCTTCAGATAACAAATGTAAAACATGATCCTTAGAAGGACTGAGCACTGTACCAGATGTTACCCTTAATTACAAACTGATGGATGTGATGATCCAAAACCACAACAATATTAAATCACAAAATTACAAAGACAGGGTACCCTGAAGCCAAATTACATGAAGCCAAATTACATATTTTCATACTTTCATATCCCAGCTTTCTCTGTTTTCTTCCTGTGTACCTAAATGGTTAACAAGAAATTTACTAAAACGTATAAGAAAAAGAAAAGAATTTTCAAAAAATATCAAATCACAAAATCTCTCACTCATTTAGGGGCCCTCAAAAATATCAAAAAAAAACCTGCAAAAAAGAAATTAAGAAAGCTGAGAAAAAGGCTGAACAGATCTCAGCAGCCCAAGCCACAAAAGGTTGCAGCAAGATTTTTTATAGTTATATAAACTCACTAGAAAAGCACAAATGTAAAATGTGTCCACTTTCAATTGGTAACCGCACTGTAAAAGATCCCGATTACATGGCAGACTCCCTTAATGATTATTTCTGCAAGGCTTTCAGTCCACACAGATCTGAAACCCATCAGCCCGACTCTCTAATGAACAATGTCAGCTTTTTATTATAAGAAATTGAATACAAACTTAATATCAAAACTGGCTGCTCCCCTGGGCCCAACAGTGTAACAGGCCATATGATTAAGATCATGAAAAAACACTTAGCTATTCCCTTAAAATTTATTTTTGACAGAGGTATGCAGACAGAACATATACCAGCCAACTGGAGAAGGGCAAATGTAATGCCATGTTTTAAGAAACATGATAGGGGGATTATGGATAGTTACAGACCTATTAGTCTGACTCCTATCCTAAGCAAAGTTATGGAAGGAATTATCAATGATAGACTAACAACAGCCCTAGGAAATTTTGACGTAGCACAGCACGAGTTTACCAAAGGGTGTTTTTGCACCACAAACTTGCTGAGATTTTATGAACCTCGAAGTCAAAATCTCAACAAAAGGCTACCATGTGACGTAGTATATCTGAATTTTTAAAAGGCATTTGATTCTGTGCTTCATTGGGCTCTTTTTAAAAAACTTAGAGATATGAACATTCAGGACTGTTTTGTATCCTGGATCCACAATTTGCTGTCAGGGCATCTGCAACAAGTTGTCACAGAGGGACATCTGTCTAAATGGAGACCTGTGAGTAGTGGAGTGCCCCAAGGCTCAGTACTGGCCCCCTAATATTTTAGATATTCATAACTGATCTGTCTGCAGACTTAACCTGCTGGGTTATAAAGTATGCAGACAACTGCAAAACAGGCATCCCTTGCATTACTATAGAAGAAATTAATTTACTTCAAAGTGATCTGGACAAACTTTCAGGTTGGTCGCAAAGATGGGGGATACACTTTAACTTGAATAAGTGCAGTGCCATACACTTTGGAAACCATAACCCTAATTATGAATACATTCTGAATGATCAAAAACTAACAAGTCTCAGCATGAGAAAGATTTAGGCATTATAATAATTATAATATCTGCCAAGTTATCATTTGATAAATTACTGAAAACATAAATAAAGTAAATAGGGTATAGTGGTCAATTAGGCACATCAAATCAAGAGACCAATCTGTCCTCCTACCATTATACAGGGCAAATATCCATACCATTACTTGACTATTCCTCAAAATTCTGGTCCCCATATAAAAGAGGTGATATTACACATATAGAAAAAATAAAAAAATAAGTTACTAAATACGTCTAGGGATATAAAACTCTAGGTTATGATGAGATACTGAAACAAATAGGATTTATGTCACTTTAAACAAAAAGAATGCATGGTGACCGTTTATTAACTAGAGAGGTGATTAGGGACCAACATCTTATGACAGAAATAGGCCTTGGCCTTAAACAAATAAACACAACACCAGAGGACATCCGTTGCAACTTGAAAGAAGGAAGATTGCTTCTACCAAAGCGGCTTACTTTTTTCACAAAGAATGATAAAGCCAGGGATTTCACTTCCAACATCGGTGGTTATCAGGGACACCAAGCAATCCTTTAAAAACAACTTAGACATGTTCATTCTCTCTAATAGCAATTTATGCTTTTATGAGTAAATTGTAGGAGCTTGTCATGGGCATTCATGCTCTTTTCCTCCTTTCTATGACGTTAGTGAACCTTAGTGAACCTGTTCCCTACATAAATGCATATTCCTGCACCACCTATTCTCCCCATAATTACATATTTCTGCACCACTAGTTCTCACCACACTTACATATTACAACACCACCTTTCCTCTCTATAATTACATATTCCTGCACCACCTACTCTCACCATACATACTTATTATTACACTCCCTGTGCTCTCCATAATTACATATAGATATATATATATATATATACCTGTATATATGTGTATGTGTGTGTATATATATATATATATATATATGTGTGTGTGTGTGTGTATATATATACACACACACTACCAGACAAAAGTTTTAGAACACCTCCATTTTTCCAGTTTTTATTGAAATTTAAGCAATTCAAGTCCAGTGAATAACCTGAAATGGTACAAAGGTAAGTGGTAAACTGCTAGAGGTTAAAAAAAAAGTTTAAGTTAGCAAAAACTGAAAAACAATGTAAATTTCAGAGTTATAAAAAAAGGCCTTCTTCAGGAACAAGTAATGGGTTAATAACTAACAGCTGTTCTGCAACAATGGAAGTAAATTAAGCCGTGAAAGTTGATGCAAACAATTCCTACAGGTGTCCCAACTTTTGTTGATTACTTGATTACAAACCCCCTGTATGTATAAAAGGAGTGTTGGAACAGACTGTTATTACACCCTCTGAAGCATTATTTGGACAATATTGCACTGCAGGAAGTAGTATATTGCTATCATAATGGCAAGAAAAAGGCAATTAACAAAGGAAAACAGACAGACCATTATAACCCTTAAAAGTGTAGGTCTTTCCTTTAAAGAAACTGCAAAGAAAGCCAAGGTGTCAGTGAGTACAGTTTCCTACACCATCAAAAGGAACTTGGAAACTGGAGGAAACTCTGACAGGAAGAGGTCTGGCAGACCCAAAGCCACAACAGAATCAGAAGACAAGTTCTGAGAGTCAACAGCTTGCGTGATAAGTGCTCACAGGACAACAACTTCAACACAGCTTAACACTAGTCGAAGTAAGCAAGTCTCAGTTTCTACGAAGAAAAGACTTCGAGCTGCAGGTTTGACAGGTCGAGTGGCAATAAGAAAGCCATTGCTAAGATGGCAAAATAAGAAAAAGAGGCTTGCCTGGGCCATGAAGCACCGTCAATGGACTACTGAAGACTGGTCCGATGAATCAAAATTTTAAATCTTTGGTTCATCACGCAGGGTTTTTGTACGCCGCCAGGTAGGCAAAAGGATGGTTCCTCAATGTGTGACACCAACTGTCAAACATGGAGGAGGAAGCTTGATGGTCAGAAGCTCTTTTGCTGGATCCAGAGTCGGCGACTTGCACAGAGTGACTGGCACCCTGAACCAAAAGGGCTACCACAGCATTTTGCAGTGCCATGCAATACCCTCTGGTCTATGCCTAGTTGGTCAGGGGTTCATCCTACAGCGAGATAATGACCCAGAACATACCTCCAGGCTATGTCAGAACTACCTTCAAGGAAAAGAACAAGACGGTAGGCTTCAAATCATGGAATGGCCAGCACAGTCTCCAGACTTAAACCCCATCTAGCTAGTTTGGGATGAACTGGACAGAAGGGTGAAAGCAAAGCAACCTACAAGTGCAACACATTTGTGGGAACTTCTGCAACAGTGTTGGGAAGAACTTCCCTACAATATTTGATGTCCATTGTAGGAAGAATGCCACGAGTGTGTTCGGCGGTTATATCTGCAAAAGGTGGCTACTTTGATGAGTCAAAAATTTAGATTAAATTTTGTTAAACAAAACGATTCTATGATTTCTTTTTTATCTCCAATTGTTTATTTGTTCTATGCTTTAATTTCAGAGTACGTTGAGACATTAAACTGCGTAAATTTCAATAAAAAATGGAAAAATGGGGGTGTTCTAAAACTTTTGTCCGATAGTGTATATATATATATATATATATATATATATATATATATATATATATATATATATACCTCCCCTCCGCCTGTTCTGTGTCCCACATACATATGTACGTGGATGACACAGTGATCTTCTCCTCTGGATGTGCACTAGAAAGTGTTGTTACCCCCTCCAGCAATTTCCACGCAGCCCCGTAAGTTCACAAATTTGTAATATTTTCACTCCAGATTTTCAACATTGCCATTTTTCCACACCTCCTTATGAACAGTACAGCTGCCATTTTTCACACCCTGGCCGAAATGTGTTTCGGACTTCCGGCGCAGAATAGCGTGGTCGCTGTGGGAAATCAGTGTTCGGGACAGATTAAGAAAATCACAGTGACACTCTTCATGAACGGAGGTCCCAAAATGCCTATGTTGAAAATCTGCTGTAAAATATCCCCAAACTAATTACATAATGGGTGTGCATTGTGCAGTTTCTACGCACACTCGTGATTTCACCAGTTTTTTTATATTTTCACTCCAGATTTTTAACATTGCCATTTTTCACACCTCTTCATGAACAGTACAGGTGTCATTTTGCACATCCTGTTCGAAATGTGTTTTTGCACCTGTGGTGCCAAACTGATAGTGTCACTGTTCATGCGTTGGGGTCACAAAAAGCCCGTGCTGAAAACTTGGAGTAAAAATACCAAGAAACGCCCAGGGTGTTAGGGTTTTCGACCATAACGCCCTACCCTGTAAGGACTGACAGGCATCAGAGGTGTGATTTGGGATTGTCGACAGTAATGCTCATGCCATTCCACTCCCACCCTGCAGCCAGTGGCAGGCATCGAGGTGTGCCTTGGACCCTTTGGCCCCAGAGTTCACCCTATTATCCTATACTGCACCCACTTCAGCGTATTTCCTTATGTAATGAGGTGAGTGTAAAGCCTGAACACTCTCAAATGGAGATGGAGAGAGGATCACAGATGTAGAAGTGGGTAGCCATCTGGGAACTAGCGACCATCGAACAGTATGGTTCACAATAAACACAGCAATAGAGTCAAGCCATACAAAGACAAAAGTACTGGACTTTAGGAGGGCTGACTTTGCCAAAATGGGTGAGTGCCTAAGGAACGCACTAGCAAATGGGCAGGAAGGAGGGGTGGAAGAACAATGGGGAATAATAAAAACTGCCATCACAGAAGTAACGAGCCTTTGTGTGAAGCAAATAAACAAAACAAGATGATGTAAGAAACCACTATGGTTCTCAAAGGAAGTGGCAGTGAAGGTTCAAGAGAAAAAGAAAGCATCCAGGAAGTACAAGGAATCGCAGAAGGAGCAGGACAGAGAACTATATCAGTTAAAGCAAAGGAGCTGGGAAGGCAGTCAGAACAGCAAAGGCCCAAACCGAGGAAAGATAGCCAACTCAGTTAAGAAGGATAAAACCTTTTATAGGTACATCAGGAGCGAAGGAAGACCAAGGGAGGATAGTGAGGCTTAATAAAGGGAGGGAGGGTGGGCAGAGGAGACTGTGAGAGGCAGAGATACTAAACAAATATTTTTGTCAGTATTTACAAAGGAAGAGGGGAGGTATAAAACAAACAGTAGTAACACTCTGGATACAGAAGTTGATACGACCCATTTACAGAAGAAAGGTTCTGAAAGAACTCTTAAAACTGAAGGTGGACAAAGCAATGGGGCCTGATGGGATTCATCCCAGAATTCTAAAAGAACTAAGGGTAGAACTAGTGACACCACTGACTACCCTTTTTAACAAATCATGGGAGGATGGGGTGGTACCCGAGGACTGGAGGAGGGCAGATGTGATTCCCCTTCACAAAAGTGGGAGCAAGGCAGAAGCAGGAAACTATAGACCTGTTAGTTTAACCTCAGTGATAGGGAAAATGATGGAATCACTTCTAAAGGAAAGAATTGTCGAGTATCTAGAGGCCAGAGGGGCATAGGACCCTAGGCAGCATGGATTCACAGCGGGAAGGTCATGCCAGACGAATCTGATAGATTTCTTTGACTGGGTGACCAAAGTAGTAGATCAGGGAGGGGCTGTGGACATGGCCTACCTAGACTTTAGCAAGGCATTTGACACAGTCCCACACAAAAGATTAATATACAAGTTAGCCAGCCTGGGAGTGGGTCCCAAGATGACAGCCTGGGTAAAGAATTGGTCGGAGAATAGAACACAGAGAGTAATAGTAAATGGAGTCCACTCAGAAGAAAGGAGGGTTACTAGTGGGGTACCGCAGGGTTCAGTATTAGGACCGGTCCTCTTCAATGTCTTTATAAGTGACATTGCAGAAGGACTGGAAGGAAAAGTATGTCTCTTTGCAGATGACACTAAGATCTGCAACAGAGTTGATGCACAGGGTGGGGTGGAAAGGATGAGAAGGGACTTGGCAAGGTTAGAGGAATGGTCAAATGTATGGCAGCTTAGATTCAATGCTAAGAAGTGCAAGGTAATGCACCTGGGAAACAAAAACCCAGGGGAAGAGTACACAATGGGGGGTGAGATACTAACAACAAAAATGGAAAGGGACCTGGGGGTAGTCATATCAGATGACCTAAAGATGGGCAACAATGTGAGAGGGCAGCAAGGAGGCTGGGGGATACTGGGATGCATAGGAGAGGCATCACCAGTAGAAAACAGGAAGTTATTATCCCTCTGTACAGACAGCTGGTGAGACCCCATCTGAGTACTATGTGCAGTTCTGGAGACCCAATCTCCGCAAAGACATAGACAGGATGGAAGCTGTCCAGAGGAGGGGCAACTAAAATGGTGCAGGGTCTGCACTGGAAGACATATGAAGAGAGACTTAAGGAGCTTAATATGTATAGCCTCGAGGAAAGGAGGGAGAGGGAGGGGACATGATAGAAACTTTCAAGTACCTCAAGGGAATCAACAAAGTCCAAGAGGGTAGCATCTTTCAAAAAAAGAGGTGTGCAAGAACAAGAGGGCACAATTTGAAGATAGGAGGCGGCTCAGAGGTAATTTAAGGAAAGTATTTTTCACAGAGAGGGTTGTGGATGCATGGAAGAGCCTTCGGAGAGGTTGTGGAGTCAAAATCAGTGGTGGAATTCAAGCATGCATTTGATAGTCATAAGACAATTCTGGGGGTTGGGGGTAGGAAAAAGTAGGCTGCTGGTTAACTAGGATCTGCAGCTTATCCAGTAGGTAGGGAAATGGGCAGACTGGGTGGGCCAAGTGGTCCTTATCTGCCGTCAAATTCTATGTTTCTATGTTTCAAAGCACACCTCAACACTTGTGTCTGCAGGGTAGGGTGAGGTGAAATGTTGTGACCATTATGGGCGATGACCCAAAGCACACCCCAATGCCTGTCCATCTCTGCAGGGTGGGGGTGGAGTTGGCCTAAGTTCAATACTTCACTGCCATTCCTATACTGCATCTGTCTAACTCCTGCACTTCCACTGCTAATAACAGCAAGCAACATTTGGCACTGACAGATGCTTGTTTCTATTGACTCCCTTCCATCTGGAATCAATTCTCTAGCGATGACAGCCATTCCCCAATGCTTAGTTCCCTAAAGTCCTCTCTACGACTTCTCCCTTGCTCTGACTGCTCATGTCTCTCCTCTGCCCCACCTCTCTCAGCCTAACTCTCCATAACATATACGGAGGCAGTCTAGCACAGTGGTCTAAGGCTCTGAGCTACAAATCTGGTGACATCCAGCAGACCAGACCTGGGTTTGAATCCCACAGCTTCCACTTGCATACTGTGTAACCCTGAGCAAGTCACTTAACCTCCCAGGTTGCTCCTGTAAAAAAGCTTTCAGCTTAGTGTGCTATACCTGGTTAAATAACAAAATAATAATAAAACATCTTTCTTATGCTCCGCCTGTCTTCTTCACACTCTTTGAACACAAAGCACTTTCATCTAGTACTTTTCAAACCCTAGTTGCAAACTATCTACTCTTACTATCTGACTACTGTTGTTCACTATAATTTTCACTTTATTTACTGTTACTTTTACCACACTTTCTCTGCTAGTTAACCATGATTGTAACCCTCTTATCTTGCAAATGTAACTCAATTTATATGTAAATGTATAAACATTGTTTTCACTGACCCGACTGCTTTCATTGTACCTGTAACTCTTCAGTAAAATTGTTTTGTAATGCACCTACAATTTATTGTAATGTTTGCTGTCCTTCATCCCCACTCATTCCCCCGGGTCACCCCTGGAAATGAGACTCAGCTCAGTGTCCCTTTCTCAGTTATCAAATTTTAAATAAATAATTACATGTACCTGCTCTCACCATACTTCCATATTGCTAAACTCCCTGTTCTCTCTATAATTACATATTCCTGCACTACCTGCTTTCACCACACTTGCATATTTCTGCACCCCTGTTCTCTCAATAATTACATATTTCTCCACCACCTCCTCTCGCCGTACTTACATATTCCTACATCCCCTGTTCTCCTCATCATTAGATATTCTGGCACCACCTGCTCTTACCATACTTGCATATTATTACAACCATAGTTCTCTCCATCATTATATATTCCTGCACCGCCTGGTTTCGCCATACTTAAATATTGTAACAACCACTGTTCTGTCCATAATTACATATTCCTGCACCACCTGCTCTTGCCATACTTGCATATTTCTACACCCCAGTTCACTCCATAATTACATATTCTTATACCACCTGCTCTCGCCATACTTGTATATGCCAACATCCACTGTTCTCTCCATAATTACATATTCCTTCACCACATGCTCTCGCTATACTTGTATATTACTACACTGCATGCTAGCGCCATATTTGCATATTACTATAGCCCCTGTTCTCTCCATAATTACATATACCTGCACCCCGTTATCACCATATTTGTGTATTACTACACCCCTGTTCTCTCCATAATTACATATTCTTACACCACTTGCTCTTGCCATACTTGTATATTCCTACACCCTCTGTTGACTCCGTAATTACACATTCCTGCACCACCTGCTCTCGCCATACGTTCATATTCCTACACCCCCCGTTCACTTCAGAATTACATATTCCTGCAGCACCTGCTCTCGCCATACTTCCATATTCCTGCATCCACAATTCTCTCCAGAATTACACATTTCTGCACCACCTGCTTTTGCTATACTTGCATATTCCTGCACCCCCATTCTCTCCAGAATTACACATTTCTGCACCACCTGCTCTTGAAATACTTGCATATTCCTACACCCCCCATTCTCTCCATAATTATATGTAACACCTGCTCTCACCATACTTGCATATTCCAGCAACCTCTGTTCTCTCCATACTTAAATATTCCTGCACCACCTGCCCTCGCCATACTTATATATTCCTACAATCCCTATTCTCGCCATACTTGCGTATTACTACAGCCCCTCTTTTCTCCATAATTACATATTCCTGCACCACCTGTTCTCACCATACTTGTGTATTACTACACGCCTCGTTCTCTCCATTATTACATATTCCTGCTCCACCCACTCTTGCCATGCTTGCATATTCCTACACCCACTGTTCTCTCCATAATTACACATTTTGGCACCACCTGCTTTTACCTAACTTCCATATTCCTGCAACCCTTGTTCTCTCCATACCTACATATTCCTGCACCACCTGTTCTCAGCATTAGGGTTGCCACCTGTCAGGTTTTTTACCTGGTGATCAGGTTTTCAGGGTCCCTATCAGGTAATCCGGTTTTGCTCTGTGCTGGTCAGGTTTTTGAGCCATTTTGAGTGTTCATGTACTTTTGAAACAAATTCATTCATTGTTTCAGCTACATGCCAGGTTACAAACAGGTTCTGTTGTCAATGTAGCCTTTTGTTTGTGAATGCAGTCACCCTGGGAGGTGTAAAGTATGGCCATTAACACCATTAGCACCTACTTAGCCTAATCTTTCCACTGCATCTTAAAGTGGCATAGCAGCACAGCTGCCCCCACCTTTTGTAACAGCAACAAAGCCAGTTGTCCTCCACTTTCATTTGCTGGTAAACATTTTCATCTCTAATAGAATTTAGGCATTTTTAAAAGTTTTAAATTATTGTTTTCCTCAAGAAAAAAGTAAGGTCACTTCTTTGGCTTTGAAACAGTATTTTGGACAAGAACAGGAAATGGAGCCAGAAAAAGATATAAAGTATGAATAGTATTGTATGCTAGTTACAGTATTTCCCTTGTCTCCCCCCCAGATATCTGTAAATGAGATTTATTTTATCTCTGTATGTTTATCTGGTTAGCCAATGTAAATAAATACATAAGTAAATAAATAATTAGGAAGAACCTAGGAAAGTAACAGGCACAGTACAGCATCTTAACATTTTTATTTAAGTGCTGCATTGTTCTTTTTTATTGACACAACAAATGGACTTCTAGGAGGAACAATGCATGATGAGTAATGAAAAGGGGTGGGGTGAGGGGCGGAGCTTAGGATCCGGTTTTTGCCTCATCCAAAGGTGGCAACCCTACCAGCATACTTCTATGTTCCTGCAAGCCCAGTTCTCTCCATAATTACATATTCCTGCACCACCTGCTCTCGCCATTCTTACATATTCCTACACCTCTTGTTCTCTCCATAATTACATTTTCCTGCACCATCTGCTCTCATCATACTCACATATTCCTACATAGATACATAGATAGTGTCAGCAGATAAGGGCCTATGGCCCACCCAGTCTGCCCATTTGAGCTTGTAAGTTCAGTTTGTTTTCCTAGAAGTCTGTTGCCCCTTACCCCTGACCTCCAGAATTCCTTTATGTCTATCCCATGCATTCTTAAATCCCGTGATTGTTTCAGTCCCCACCACTTCCTCTGGCAGGGTGTTCCACTTGTCCACCACCCGTTCTGTGAAGAAATTCTTTCTCATGTTTCCTCTGAATCGTCCTCCCTCCAACTTCATCCCATGCCCTCTAGTCCTGGAACATCTTTTTGCTTAAAAATAGTGTTTTCCTGCACTCTGTTCCTCCCTGTAAGATACTTGTATGTCTCTATCATATCCCTCTCTCCCTCCTCTCCTCCAGGAGTACATGTTCAGTTCCTTCAACCTGTCTTCATAGGACTTGTGATGCAATCCATGCACCATCTTTGTTGCCCTCCTCTGAACCTTCTCTACCCTGTCTATGTCCTTACGTAGGTATGGTCTCCAGAACTGTACACTGTACTCCAGGTGGGGCCTCACTAGTGTCTTGTATAGCGGAATTATGACCTCCCTTTTCCTGCTGGTGATGCCCCTGTCTATACATCCTATTTGCTTTACCTGCTGCCTTGTCACACTGTTTCCCTACCTTGAGGTCATCAGAGATGACAACCCCAAGATCCCTTTCCTGCTTGGTGCATGCTATATCCTCACCCCCCCAACTGATATATTGTGCCAGGGTTTTTGTGCCCCATATGCATTATCTTGCACTTCTTTGCATTGAATTTCAACCCACTGTTCTCTCAATAATTACATATTCCTGTACCTCCTGCTCTCACCATACTTGCATATTATTATATCTCCTGCTCCTTCCAAAATTACATATTCTTGCACCACCCACTCTTGCCATGCTTGCATATTCCTACACCCACTGTTCTCTCCATCATTATGTATTCCTGCACCTCCTGCTCTCACCACACTTGCATATTACTACACCCCCATTCTCTCCATAGCTGCATTCACCTAACTTGCATAATCCTAAACCCCTGTTCTCTCCATAATTACATATTCTTGCACCACCTGCTCTCCCCACACTTGCATGTTATTACACCCCCTGTTCTCTCCATGATTACATATTTCTGCACCACCTGGTCTCACTATACCTACATATTCCTGCAGCCCCTCTTGTCTTCATCATTACATATTACTGCACCACCTGCTCTCGAAATCCTTGCATATTCTTACATCCCTGTACTCTCCATAATTACATATTCCTGCACCACCTGTTCTCGCCATACATGTGTATTACTACACCCATTGTTCTCTCCATAATTACATACTCCTGCACCAGCTGCTCACGCCATACTTGCATATTACTACACATCCATTCTCACCATAATAAACCATTCCTGTACCACCTGCTCTCAACTAACTTGCTTATCCCTACAACCCATGTTCTCTTCATAATTATATATCCCTGCATCACCTTCTCTCACCATATTTTCATATTATTATACCTCCAGTTCTTTCCATAATTATATATTCCTGCACCATCTGCTCTTGCCGTACTTCCATGTTCCTACACCCCCTGCTCTCTCCATAATTTCCTATTACTGCACAACCTGCTCTCACCAAACTTGCCAATTCATGCACCCGCTGATCTTTCCATGATGACATATTCCTGAACCACCTACCCTCGCCATACTTTCATATTCCTGCACCCCCTGTTCTCTCCATAATTACATATTCCTGCACCACCTGCTCTCACCGTACTTGAATATTCCTACACCCCATTCTCTCCATAATTACATATTCTTGCACCACCCACTCTTGCCATGCTTGCATATTCCTACACCCCTTGCTTTCTCCATAATTACCTAATGCTGCACCCCCTGTTCTCGCCACGCTTGCATATTCCTACACCCACAGTTCTCTCCATAATTACGTATTCCTGCACCACCTGCTCTCACCACACTTGCCTATTACTTCACCCCCATTCTCTCCATAATTACACATTCCTGCACCAGCTGCTTTTGCCTAGCTTGAATATTCCTACAGTCCCTGTTCTCTCCATAATTACATATTCTTGCACCACCTGCTCTCACCTAACTTACAAATTATTACACCTCCTGTTTACTCCATAATTTAAAATTTCTGCACCACCTGGTCTCACCATACTTTCATATTTCTGCAGCCCCTGTCCTCTTCATAATTATATATTCCTGCACCATCTGCTGTCGCCATACTTGTTTATTCCTACACCCCTGTACTCTCCATAAGTACATATTCCTGAACCACCTGTTCTCACCATATTCATGTATTACTACACCCCCTGTTCTCTCCATAATTATATATTCCTGCATCACCTGCTCTCACCATACTTGCATATTGTTACATCTCCAGTTCTCTCCATAATTAAATATTTCTGTTTCACCTGCTCTCTCCATATTTGCATATTTATACAACCCCTGTTCTCTTCACAATTACATATTCCTGCACCACCTGCTCTCACAATACTTGCATTTTCCTGCACCCCTGTTCACTTCATAATTACATATTCCTGCATCTCCTGCTCTTGCCTAACTTGTATATTCCTACAACCCCTGTTCTCTCCATAATTACATATTCTTGCACCACCTGACCTCGCCATACTTGAATATTCCTGCACCACCATTCTCTAAATAATTACATATTCCTGCATCACCAGCTCTCACCACACTTGCAAGTTACTGCACCCTTTGTTCTCTCCATAATTACACTGTTCTTGTCATACTTGCATATTCCTAAACCCTCTATTCTCTGGAAAATTACATATTCCTGCACCACCTGCACTCACTATACTTGCATGTTCCTGCACCCCCTGTTCACTCCATAATTGCATATTCCTGCACCACCTGCTCTCGCCATATTTACATACTCCTGAACCCACTACTGATTCCATAATCACATATTCTTGCACTACCTGCTCTCACCATAATTGCATATTCCTGCACCCCAGTTCCCTCTATAATTACATATTCTTCCACCTGCTCTTGCCAAACTTGCATAGTCCTACACGTCCTGTTCTTTCCATAATTACATGTTCCTGTACCACTTACTCTCACCTAACTTGCATATTCCTACAACCCCTGTTCTCTCCATAATTACAAATTCCTGCATCCCCTGCTCTCACCATAGTTGCATATTATTCCACCTCCTGTTTTCTCCATCATGAAATATTTTTGCTCCACTTCCTCTTGCCATACTTGCATCTTCCTGCAACCCCAGTTCTCTTCATAATTACATATTCCTGCATTTCCTGCTCTCAGCATACTTACATGTTGCTGCACCCCCTGTTCTCTCCATAATTACATATTCCTGCACCACCTGCTCTCACCTAACTTGCATATTCCGACACTCCCTGTTCTCTCCATTATTACATATTCCTGCACCACCTCCTCTCTCCATACTTGCATATTCCTGCACCCCTCATTCTCTCCATAATTACATATTCTTGCATTCATTTATTTATTTGGTTTTTGTTAACCGAGTAGGTGCACTAGCCAAAAAGACTTTTTTCAGGCACAACCCGGGAGACTACAGAGACAAACTTTAGAGAATAACAAGACACATGATACAAGTTGTATAACAGCAGCAATGTGTCAAAGAATTGAGGTAGTTGGACAAGATAAGCATTTAAGTTTAACACAGGATAAATATAATCCGGTCAAATTAGGAAATTGTGGTAGTAAGACCAAAATACAGCAATGATAATTACATAGGACAAATATAAGACAGGTCAAATTAAGCCCAAACAACTATACAGGCAAGAAAGGAGTGAGGTGCTGAGAAAGGAAGGGGTGAGAAAGGAAGGGGTAAGGGAGAAGGTGGAGAGGGTGGGTAGAAATACCTGGAAAGGTGAGACAGAAGTGGAAGAATGAAATGAGAAGAAGAAGGAGGTGAAATAAAGAGGAAGTGTTTCGATGTTGGGGTGGACTGCATGCTCCTAGGTGATGACAAGAGGAGAGGAGAGTGGAGTTAGAGAGCATAGTCTAGGGTGGTTTGAAACAAGAGCATGTATAGAAGGAGAAAAGATGGTGCTGGAGTTCTTTCTGAAAGGAGATGTGGGATGCAGATTGGCATAAGGTTAGAGGAAGTGAGTTCCAGAAATAGGGTGCATGGCAAGCAAAGGTACGACCACCTTTATTTGTGCGATGTCTAGGGACAAGTACAGGGACATTAACCATAGAGCGCAGACTGTAGTTAGTTTTCTGATAGGGAAAGACACAGGCCAGTGATTTAGGAATACGGGATCTGATAATGTTACCAGTGATGGATCCAAGCACGTAGGACCTTAGTTCTAGTGGTGGTAACCAACCTAGATCTGAGTAGAGGAGACAGTGATGTTTCAGCCGTGGGGAGCAGGATGCAAAGTGACAGATGTTATTGTAGGTAACATCCCACCTTCGAAGACTTGTGTTGCCAGCTGATGCATACGTTGCAACTCCGTAGGTGAGAGTAATATCCCACGGGCAATGGAGAGTCTAGCAGGGGAAGTGAGCGCATAACTTGTTCTGTAGGCGATACCAAGTTTGGAGTTTACCTGCTTACAGATAGTATGGATGTGTAGGTCGAAACTCAGGGACAGGTCAAGAGTGACCCCCAAATATTTGAATGAATTAACCGCTCCTGCAGGTGTGCCATCTAGGGAGGAGACACTGAAGTGAGGTTGGGAATGCTTGAGTTTGAGACTGGAGTCAAATAGCATAGCTTGGGTTTTTGATTTATTTAAGACTAGTTTGTCCCTCAGAAGCCACTGTTGTATAAGCTGATAGTCACAGGAGAGCCTAGTATTTATGTTCTCAATACTGTTTGAACTGCAGTACAGAACAATGTCGTCCACATATAGTAGGGAGGATGTGCTGAGAAGATTTGTGGTAATGCTATTTATGAAAATAGAGAAAAGCAGAGGACCAAGAATAGACCTTTGAGGTACACCAATGTTGATGGTGGCTCTGTCCAAGAGGGTGGAGTTAAATTTCACATATTGGGACCTGTCTGTTAAATAGCTATCAAACCAGTTTACATCATTAGGCATGAAGCCTAGAGAGTTTAGGGTTGCAATGAGAATGGAGTGGTCAACAAGGTCAAATGCCTTGGTCATATCAATAAAAATTGCCCTCGTGAGCCTGCCAGAGTCCATAGCCACTAAGGTGTCAGATGTGAGCTTGAGTAGGGCAGTAGTAGTACTATTGCCCTTGCAGAAGCCATGTTGGCGTCATTTAAGAGGTCATACTTCATTATAAAGGCAGTAGTTTGGATTGCAACTATTTTCTCAAGTAATTTACTGAGGACAGATAGGATGGCAATGGGATGGTAATTCAATGGGTCGAGTGGGTTGCCTTTTTTTAAGTACGGGGTGATTTTAGCTGTCTTCCAGAAACCCAGGACAGTACTTTGACACAGTGAGAGGGTGAAGATTTTAACAAGAGGGGCAGCTAGGTGGGGGGCAGCAAGTTTTAGGAGCTTGGGTTCCAGGTTATCAGACCCAACAGCTGTGTGCTCTGAGACAGTTCTTAAGTGTCTGAGGGCCTCACCAGATTGGACGGACTTGAAAGCGAAAGTGGGCCAGAAAGAGTAAGTAGGTGAGATAGGGTTTGGCTGGGTAGAGAAAGATGGACGTATATTGGGTGAGGTTGGCAAATTGCCTATTAAAGAAGTTAGCAACAGTGAGGGGATTGTTACAATGAATGCCGTTTATAGACATGTCATTTGGAGTGGATGACTGGTTTGTTCCCAGGAAGGACTTTATATGGGACCAAAATGTTTTGGGGTCACCCTGGGAGTCAGTTAGGAGGTTATTGCAGTATGTGCTTTTTTCTTGTTTGATTTCTTTCTTACAAGTATTTCTCAAAGATCGGTAAGCATTAAAGTCTGCAGGAAGACCTGATTTTTTTTATAATGAGACCAGATTTTGTCCCTGTGTCGCAATTTAGATAACAGGTCAGAGTTTAGCCAGCGTGTCTGCCTATTTCTAACCCACTTGGTAACAAGTTGACAGTGGTTTTCTTGCAGTTCTAAGAATTTAGACAGAAATATATCTAGGTCAGTCTGAACATCTTACGTGCTATAGAGAGGGGACCAGTCAGTGCAACCTACATCAAGTAAGAAGAACTGAGGGTCAAAGTTTACATAATTACGGAAGGTAATGAAGCGGGGTTTCATAGGTTCAGGCCTACCTTTACCCCAGACACAGAAAGTGGGGGATTGGTCAGTGATGGCAACAGGTAGAATTCCAGCATCAACAATATTTTCTGGGTGGTTAGTCATGATCCAGTCCAGCAAGGTACTGGTATGTGAGTGGGGAGCAGCTCTAGTGGGTAGCAGGATAAGCTGATGTAAGTTAAAACTCTGTAGTCTAGTCAGGGCAGTCATATGTGCGTTTCCTAGCCAGTTTATATTAAAGTCTCTTACTATAATAACTTAATTATTTCCTGAGTGAATGGCAGTTTACTCGAGTAGCTCATCTAGTCCATTTAGGCCATGGGTAGGGGGATTATAGGCACAGACAATATGTAACTTCTTTGTGCCAAGGGTAAGGAGGGCATGAATTGCTTCACACTGGTTCATAGGGGACTAGCTGATTATGGAGAGTTGGAGGTGTGATTTGTAATAAATAGCTGTACCTACCCCCCTTTTGGGGGCAGTCCTATCACTCCTCAGTAGATTATAGGAGGGTAGGGAGCACCGGGAGTTAGGGGTGGATGGTTTCATCCAGGTTTCAGTAAGGCACAGTATGTCTGGTTTATAAAGTGCGGTCCAAGATTCCAGTTCCACAAAGTTCCGCTCTAGGCTCCTGATGTTGTGGTGTGTTATAAGTAGGCCTTTGGCATTTGAAGTACTAGTTGCTGCCAAAGTAACAGGTCCAGGGTTGGGCTGAATGTCTCCAGAGAGCAGAATGGCCAGCAAGCGTAGGTACTAGAGCTTCCGACGCAGGAAAGGTGCGAGGGTAAGGTTTTGCAGGGACCTGAAATTGAGGGCATGGGCGACCAGATGGATCCAGGCCTTGTTAAGAAGTAATGGAGTGGAATCACAGCATACAGCAGGACCAAGTGCATCACCTGCTATTGCCACACTTGCGTATTAATACACCCCTGTTCCATCCACAATTATATATTCTTTCATTACCTTTTCCGTCATAATTACATATTCATAAAACCCGTCTCCCCATAATTACATATTCCTGCAGCCCCTGTTCTCTTAATACTTAAATTTTTCAGTAGCCCCTGTTTTCACCATAGTTATATATTACTGTCTACAGACCGTTATCTCCATAATTAATATATTCTTGCACTACCTGTTCTTCTCCTATTTATAGATACCTAAACTCACTGGTTTCACCACAATTACGCATTTCTGCACACTCTGTTTACATGGTCCTGCAACCCCTGTTCCCTCATTACTTAAATATTTCTATAACCCCTGTTTTCACCATACTTTCTTATCCCCGTGCCTCGTTATTACCATACTTCCATATTCCTGCACCCTTTTCTTCTCTCCAAAGAATCATATTCCTACCACTTCTGCTCCATAGTTATATATTTCTACACCTCCTACTCTCGCCATACTTACATATTACTATATCCCCTATTCTCTCCAAAATTACATTTTCCTGTACCGCCTGGTCTTGTCACAATTGCATATTCTGACAGCTCTTATTCTCTCCATAATTACATATTCCTGATCCACCTGCTCTGACCATACTTGCATATTCCTAGACCCACTGTTCTCTCCATAATTACATATTCCTGCACCACCTGTTCTACCCATTCTTGTGTATTACTACATCCCCTGTTCTCTCCATAATTACATATTCCTGCACCACCTGCTCTCCCCATACTTCCATATTCCTACACCCCTTGCTGTGTACATAATTACATATTGCTGCACCCCCTGTTCTTGACATACTTGTATATTACTACACCCACGGTTCTCTCCATAATTACATATTTCTACACCACCTGCTCCTGCCATACTTGCATATTCCTGCACTCCTTGTTCTCTAAAAAATTGTATATTCCTGCACCACCTGCTCTTGCCATGCTTGCATCTTCCCACAACCACTCTTCTCTCCATAATTACATATTTCTGCACCACCTGCTCTCACCACACTTGCATATTACTACACCCCCATTCTCTCCATAAATATACATTCCTGCACCACCTGCATTCGCCTAACTTATATATTCCTACAACCCCTGTTCTCTCCATAATTACATATTTCTGCACCACCTGCTCTCACCACACTTGTATATTATTACATGTCCTGTTCTCTCCATAATTACATATTTCTCCACCACCTGGTGCCACCACTCTTACGTATTCCTGCAGCCCCTCTTCTCTCCATCATTCCATATTACTGCACCACATGCTCTACCCATACTTGTATATTCCTACACCCCTGTGCTCTCCATAATTACATATTCCCGCACGACCTGTTCTCACCATACTTGTGTATTACTACACCCTCTGTTCTCTCCATAATTGCATATTCATGCACCACTTGCTCACGCCATACATGCATATTATTACACACCCTTTCTCTCCATAATTAATCATTCCTGCACTACCTGCTGTCGCCTAACCTACTTTATTCTACAAACCCTGTACTCTTCATAATTACATGTTCCTGCATCACCTTCTTTCACCATACTTCTATATTATTACACATCATATTATTACCTTACTTGCATATTCCTACAGCCCGTTATCTCCATCATTGCATATCCCTGCACCTCCTGTTCTCACTATACTTGCATATAATTACATCTCCCTTTTCTCTCCATAATTACATATACTTGCACCACCCACTCTTGCCATTCTTGCATATTTCTACACCCACTGCTCGCTCCATAGTTAAATATTCCTGCACCACCTGCTCTCGCCTAACTTGTTTATTCCTACATCCCCTCTTCTCTCCATAATTACGTATTCCTGCATCAGCTTCCCACACCATACTTGCATATTATTATACCTCCTGTTCTTTCCATAAATATATATTCCTGAACCATCTGCTTTTGCCATACTTGTATTTTCCTAAACCAACTATTCTCTCCATAATTACCCATTCCTGCACCATCTGCTGTCTCCAAACTTGCATATCCCTTCACCCCCCTGATCTCTCCATGATTACATATTCCTGCACCACCAACTCTCATCATACTTCCATGTTCCTGCACCACCAGTTCTCCCCATAATGACATATTCCTGCATCACCTGCTCTCACCATGCTTGCATATTCCTACACCTCTTGCTCTCTCCATAATTACAAATTGCCGGACCCCCTGTTCTCACCATACTTGTGTATTTCTATACCCCAGTTCTATCCATAATGACATATTTCTGCACCACCTGCTCTCACCATACTTGCATATTAGTGCACCCACTGTTCTCTCCATAATTACATTTTCCTGCACCACCTGCTCTTGCCAAGCTTGCATGTTCCTACACCAACTGGTCACTACATAATTACATATAACTGCACCACCTGCTCTTGCCACAATTGAATATTACTACACCCCATTATCTCCATAATTACATATTTCTGCACCACCTGGACTCACCATACTTCCATATTTCTGCAGCCCCTCTTCTCTCCATAATTACATATTCATGCACCATCTGCTCTCGCCATACTTGTATATTCCTACACCCCTGTACTCTCCATAATTGCATATTCCTACACCACCTGTTCTCGTCATACTTGTGTATTGCTACACCCGCTGTTCTCTCCATAATTACATACTCCTGCACCACCTGCTCACGCCATACTTCCATATTACTACACACGCATTCTCTTCATAATTAACCATTCCTGCACCACCTGCTCTCGCCTAACTTGTTTATTCCTACAGTCCCCGTTCTCTTCATAATTAGATATT
Organism: Neoceratodus forsteri; assembly: GCA_016271365.2. Lineage (NCBI taxonomy): Eukaryota > Metazoa > Chordata > Ceratodontiformes > Ceratodontidae > Neoceratodus > Neoceratodus forsteri. The sequence goes on from CM057455.1 coordinate 501,957,697, forward strand.
CCTACATCACCAACTCTCACTATACTTCCATGTTCTGCACTGCCACTTCTCTCCATAATTATATATTCCTGCACCACCTGCTCTCGCCATTCTTGCATATTTCTACACCCCCTGTTCTTTCCATAATTACATATTCCTGCATCACCTGCTCTCACCATACTTGTATATTTCTGCACCCCCTTTTCTCTCAATAATTACGTATTCCTGCACCACCTGCTCTCACCATACTTCCATATTCCTACACCCCCTGCTCTCTCCATAATTACCTATTGCTGCCCCCCTGTTCTCGCCCTGCATGTATATTACTACACCCCTAGTTGTCTCCATAATTACCTATTTCTGCACCACCTGCCTTCACCATACTTGCATATTCCTGCACTCCCTGTTCCCTCCAAAATTATATATTCCTGCACCACCTGCTCTTGCCATGCTTGCATATTCCTACACCCACTGGTCTCTCCATAATTACATATTCCTGCACCACCTGCTCTCGCCACACTTGAATATTACTACACCCCCATTCGGTCTATAATTATACATTCCTGCACAACCTGCATTCGAATAACATTCATATTCCTACAACCCCTATTCTCTCCATAATTACATATTCCTGCACCACCTACTCTCGCCATACTTGCATATTTCTACACCCCGTACTCTCCATAATTACACATAAATGCACCACCTGTTCTTGCCATACTAGTATATTACTACACCCGCTGTTCACTCCATAATTACATATTCCTGCATCACCTACTCTCACCGTTCTTGCATATTCCTGCAGCCACTGACCTCTGCACCCCCTTTTCTCTCCATAATTACATATTCCTACACCACCTGCTCTCACCATACTTGCATACTCCTACACCAATGTTCTGTGTATATTTACATATTCCTGCGTCACCAGCTCTCGCCTAATTTGCATATTCCTACATCCCCCTGTTATCTCCATAATTACATATTCCTGCACCACCTGCTCTCACCATACTTGAATAATATTACATCTCCTGTTATTTCCATAATTACATATTCTTGCACCTCCCACTCTTGCCATGCTTGCATGTTCCTACATCCCCTGTTCTTTCCATAATTACGTATTCTTACACCACCTGCTCTCGCCATACTTGCATGTTATTGCACCACCTATTCATTCCATAATTACATATTTCTGCACCACTTCGTCTTACCATACTTATATATTCCTACAGCGCCTGTACTCTCCATAGTTACATATTCCTGCACCACCTGCTCACGCCATACTTGCATATTACTACACATCCATTCTCTCCCTAATTAACCATTCCTGCACCACCTGCTCTTCCCTACTCCCCCAATTCTCGTCATAATTACACATTCTTGCGCCACCTACTGCCTACTTACATATTCTACACAAACCCTGTCTCCTGCATAATTACATATTTGCACCCACCAGGTCTCACCCATACTCTACAAATTCCTGCATACCCCTGTCCCTCCATACTTTACATATTCCTGCACCACCTGCTCTCACCATACTTGCATATTCTTACACCACCTCTTCTCTCCATAATTACATATTCCTGTACCACCTGCTCTCAACATAATTGCATATTACTACAGCCCAACTCTCTCCATAAGCAACCATTCCTGCACCAGCTGGTCTCGCCTAACTATCACATTCCTACAACCACTGTTCTCTGCATAACTACATAATCCTGCACCACCTGCTCTCACCACACTTGCATATTATTACTTCCCCGTTCTCTCCATAATTCCGTATTTCTGCACCACCTGGTCTCATCATAATGGCATATTACTACAGCCCGATTATCTCCATAATTAACCATTCCTGCACCACCAGCTCTTGACTAACTGCCATATTCCTGCAACCCCTTTTCTCTCCATAATTACATACTCCTGCATCACCTGCTCACTCCATACTTGCATATTATTACACTTCCAGTTCTCTCCATAATTAAATATTCCTGCTCACGCCATATTTCCATATTCATACAACCCCTGTTCTCTGCATAATTACATATTCTTGCACCACCTGCTCTCGCCATACTTCCATATTCCTGCACCCCCTGTTCACTTCATAGTTACATATTCATGCACCACCTGCTCGCGCCACACTTGAATATTGCTACACCCCAGTTCTCTCCATAATTACACATTCCTGTGCCACCTGCTTTCACCTAACTTGCATATTCCCACAACCCCCTGTTCACTGCTTAGTTACATATTTCTGCACCACCAGGTCTCACCATACTTACATATTCCTGCAGACCCTGTCCTCTCCATAATTATATATTTCTGCACCACCTGCTCTCGCCATACTTGCATATTCTTACACCACCTCTTCTCTCCATAATTACATATTCCTGTACCACCTTCTCTCAACATAATTTCATATTACTACAGCCCCACTCTCTCCATAATTAACCATTCCTGCACCAGCTGCTCTCGCCTAACTGGCATATTCTTACAACCACTGTTCTCTGCATAATTACATATTCCTGTACCACCTGCTCTCACCACATTTGCACATTATTACATACCCTGTTCACTCTATAATTTTGTGTTTCTGTACCACCTGGTCTCATCATAATGGCATATTACTACAGCCCCATTATCTCCATAATTAACCATTCCTGCACCACCACCAGCTCTTGCCTATCTGCCATATTCCTGCAGCCCCTGTTCTCTCCATAATTACATATTTCTGCACCACCTGCTCTCACCATACTTGCATATTCCTACACCCCAGTACTCTCCATAATTACATATTCCTGCATCACCTGTTCTCGCAGTAATTGTGCATTACTACGCCCCCTGTTCGCTCCATAAATACATATTTCTGCACCATCTGCTCTTGCCACACATGCATATTACTACATCCCAATTTTCCTCCATAATTACACTTTCCTGCACCACCTGCTTCACCTGACTTGCATATACCTACAACCCCTGTTCTCTCCTTAATTACATATTCCTGCACCACCTGCTCTCACCATATTTGTATATTATTACACCCCCGTTCACTCCATAATTACTTATTTCTGCACCACCTGGTCTCACCATACTTACATATTGCTGCAGCCCCTGTCCTCTCCATAAATACACATTCCTGCACCAACTGCTCTCGCCATACTTGCATAATCCTACACCCGCCTGTTCTCTCCATAATTATGTATTCCTGTACCACCTGCTGTCAACAAAATCATATATTTCTACAGCACCATTCTCTCCTTAATTAACCATTCCAGTTTCAGCTGCTCTCGCCTAACTGGCATATTCCTACAACCCATATTCTCTCCATAATTACATATTCCTGCACCACCTGCTCTCACCATACTTGCATATTATTACACCCCCTGTTCACTCCATTATTGCATATTTCTGCACCACCTGGCCTCACCATACTTACATATTCCTGCAGCCACTGACCTCTCCATAATTATAGATTCCTGCACCATCTGCTCTCTCCATACTTGCATATTCCTACACCCCCTGTTCGCTCCATAAATAGATATTCCTGTACCACCTGCCCTCAACATAATTGCATATTACTACAGCCCCACTCTGTCCATAATTAACCCTTCCTGCACCAGCTGGTCTCGCCTAACTGGCATATTCCTACAACCACTGTTCTCTGCATAATTACATATTCCTGCACCACTTGCTCTCACCACACTTGCATATAATTACATCCCCTGTTCTCTCCATAATTCCGTATTTCTGCACCACCTGGTCTCATCATAATGGCATATTACTACAGCCCCATTATCTCCATAATTAACCATTCCTGCACCACCAGCTCTCACCTAACTGCCATATTCCTGCAACCCCTGTTCTCTCCATAATTACATATTCCTGCACCACCTGCTCTCTCCATACTTGCACATTCCTGCACTCACTTTTCTCACCATAATTACATATTCCTTCACCACCTGCTCTATGCATAATTGCATATTCCTGCACCCCTGTTCCATCCTTAATTACATATTCTTGCACCATCTGCTCTCACCAAACTTGCTTTTTCCTGCACACGCTATTCTCTCCATAATTACATATTTCTGCACTACCTACTCTCGCCTAACTTGCATATTTCTAAAACCCATGTTCTCTCCATAATTACATATTCCTGCATCACATGCCCTCACCATGCTTGCATATTATTACACCTCCTGTTCTCTCCATAATGAAATATTTTCCCTCCACTGCCTCCTGCCATATTTGAATATTCATGCAACCCCTATTGTATCCACAATTACATATTCCTGTATTACCTTTTCCTGTTATTATTACATATTTGTAGAGCCCGTTTCCCCATAATTACATATCCCTGTATCACCTGCTCTCACCATACTTGCATATTATTACACCCCCTGTTCTCTCCATGATGACATATTCTTGCTCCTCTTCCTCTTGCCATATCTTCATATTCATACAACCCCTTTTCTTTTCATGATTACATATTTCTGCACCACCTGCTCTCACCAAACTTGCATATTACTAGATCCCCTGTTCTCACCACAATTACATATTCCTGCACCACCTGTTCTCACCATACTTGTGTATTAGTGCACCCCCTGTTCAATCCATAATTACATATTTCTGCACCCCCTGCTTTCACCATATTGCATATTATTACACCCCGTTGTCTCCCTAATTACATATTTTTGCACCACCTGCTCTTCCAATACTTGCATATTCCTACACCCCTTGTTCTCTCCATTATTACATATTCCTGCACCACCTGTTCTCACTATACTTGTGTATTACTACACCCAATGTTCTCTCCATAAATACATATTTCTGCATCACATGCTCTGGCCAATCTTGCATCTTCTTGCAGCCCCTGTTTTCCCCATAATTACATATTTCTGCACCACTTCCTCTCACCATACTTGCATTTTCCTGCACCACCTGTTCTCACCATACTTATGTATTACTACATCCAATGTTCTCTCCATAAATAGATTTTTCTGCAACACATGCTGTCGCCAATCTCGCATCTTCTTGCAGCCCCTGTTTTCCCCATAATTACTTATTTCTCCACCAGCTCCTCTCGCCATACTTGCATATTTCTGCACCCCCTGTTCCCTCCATAATTACATATTCCTGCACCACCTGTCTTCACCATACTTATGTATTACTACACCCACTGTTCAATCCATAATTACATATTTCTGCACCACCTCCACTCACCATACTTGTATATTCCTGCACCCGCTGCTCTCTCCATAATTACATAGTCCTGTACCCGCTGTTCTCTCCATAATTACATAATCCTGCACCAGCTGTTCTTGCCATGCTTGTGTATTACTACACCCCCTGTTCTCACCATGATTAAATATTTCTGCACCACTTGCTCTTGCCATACTTGCATATTTCTGCACTCCCTGTTCTCTTCAAAATTACATATTCCTCCACCACCTACTCTCACCATACTTCCATGTTCCTGCACCCCCAGTTCTCTCCCTAATTAAATATTCCTGCACCACCTGCTTTTGCCATTCTTGCATATTCCTACACCCCCTGATCTCTCCATAATTACCTTTTCCTGCATCACCTGCTCTCATCAAACTTGCATATTCCTGCACCCACTGATCTCTCCTTGATTACATATTCCTGCACCACCTACTGTCGCCATACTTCCTTGTTCCTGCACCCCCTGTTCTCTTTAAAATTACATATTCCTGCACCACCTCCTTACACCATGCTTGCATATTCCTACACCCCCTGATCTCTCCATAATTACATATTCCTGAACCACCAGCTCTTGCCTAACTTGCACATTCCTACAACCCCTGTTATCTAAATAATTACATATTCCCGCACCTCCTGGTCTCACTATACGTGCATATTATTACATCTCCTGCTCTTTCCATAATTATATAATCTTGCACCACCCACATTCGCCATCCTGTCATATTCCTACACCCACTGTTCTCTCCATAATTACATATTCCGGCACCGCCTACTCTCGTTACACTTCCATGTTACTACACCCCCAATTCTCTCCATAATTACACATTCCTGCACCAGCTGCTTTTGCCTAACTTACATATTCCTACAACCACTGTCCTCTCCATAATTACATATTCCTACACCACCTGCTCTCACCATACTTGCATATTATTACACCCCCTGTTCACTCCATTATTGCATATTTCTGCACCACCTGGCCTCACCATACTTACATATTCCTGCAGCCACTGACCTCTCCATAATTACAGATTCCTGCACCACCTGCTCTCGCCATACTTGCATATTTCTACACCCCCTGTTCTCTCCATAATTACATATTGCTGTACTACCTGCTCTCAATATAATTGCATGTTACTACAGCCCCATTCTCTACATAATTAACCATTCCTGCACCAGCTGCTCTCGCCTAACTGGCATATTCCTACAACCACTGATCTCTCCATAATTACATATTCCTGCATCACCTGCTGTCACCATACTTGCTTATTATTACACCTCCAGTTCTCTCCATAATTATTCCTGCTCCCCTGCTCTTGCCATATTTGCATATTCATGCAACCCCTGTTCTTTGCATAATTACATATTCTTGCACCACCTGTTCTCACCATACTTCCATATTCCAGCACCCCCTTTTGATTTCATAATTACATATTCCAGCACCACCTGCTCTCGCCGCCTTTGCATATTACTACACCCCAATTCTCGCCATAATGACACATTCCTGCACCACCTACTTTCGCCTGACTTACATATTCCTACAACCCCCGTTCTTTGCATAATTACATATTTCTGCACCACCAGGTCTCAACATACTTACATATTGCTGTAGACCCTGTCCTCTCCATAATTACATATTCCTGCGCCACCTGCTCTCACCATACTTGCATATTTTTACACCCCCTATTCCCTCTATAATTACATATTCCTGTACCACCTGCTCTCAACATAATTGCATATTACTACAGCCCCACTTTCTCCACAATTAATCATTCCTGCACCAGCTGCTCTCAACTAACTGGCATTTTCCTACAACCACTGTTCTCTGCATATAATTACATATTCCTGCACAACCTGCCCTTACCACACTTGCATATTATTACATCCCCTGTTCTCTCCATAATTCCGTATTTCTGCACCACCTGGTCTCATCATAATGGCATATTGCTACAGCCCAATAATCTCCATGATTAACCATTTCTGCACCACCAGCTCTCACCTAACTGCCATATTCCTGCAGCCCTTGTTCTCTCCATAAATACATTTTTCTGCACCACCTGCTCTCATCATACTTGCATGTTCCTATACCCTAGTACTCTCCATAAATACATATTCCTGCATCACCTGTTCTCGCAGTAATTGTGTATTACTACACCCCCTGTTCACTCCATAAATACATATTCCTGCACCACCTGCTCTCGTCACATTTCCATATTACTACACCCCCAGTTCTCTCCATAATTACACAATTCTGCACCACCTGCTTTTGCCTAACTTGCATATTCTTACAACTCCTATTCTCTCCATAATTACATATTTCTGCACCATCTGCTCTCACCATACTTGTATATTATTACACCTCCAGTTCTCTCCCTAATTTAATATTCCTGTCCCCCTGCTCTTGCCATATTTGCATATTCATACATCCCCTGTTCTCTTCATATAATTACGTATTACTGCACACCACCTGTTCTCGCCACACTTGCAGATTACTACATGACCAGTTCTCTCCACAATTAGACATTCCTACACCACCTTATTTCGCCTATCTTCATTATGCCTACAACCGCCTGTTCTCTCCATAATTACATATTCCTGCACCACCTGCTCTCACCATACTTGCATATTATTACACCCCCGTTCACTCCATAATTACATATTTCTGTACCACCTGGTCTCACCATACTTATATATTCTTTCAGCCCCTGTCCTCTCCATAATTACATATTCCTGCACCACCTGCTCTCGCCATACTTGCATATTCCTGCACTCGCTGTTCTCTCCATAATTACATATTCCTACACCACCTGCTCTAGGCATAATTGCATATTCCTGCACCCCTGTTCCATCCTTAATTACATATTCTTGCACCACCTGCTCTCGCCAAACTTGCATTTTCCTACACCCCTATTCTCTCCATAATTACATATTTCTGCATCACCTGCCATTACCATGCTTGCATAATATTACACCTCCTGTTGTCTCCATAATTAAATATTTTCCCTCCACTGCCTCCAGCCATATTTGAATATTCATGCAATCCCTGTTGTATCCACAATTACATATTCCTGTATTGCCTTTTTCTGTCATTATTACATATTCGTAGAGCCCCTGTTTCCCCATAATTACATATCCCTGCATCACCTGCTTTCACCATACTTGCATATTATTACACCTCCTGTTCTCCCCATGATGGCATATTCTTGCACCACCTGCTCTCACCATACTTGCATATTATTACACCCCCTGTTGTCTCCCTAATTACATATTTTTGCACCACCTGCTCTTCCAATACTTGCATATTCCTACACCTCTTGTTCTCTCCATAATTACGTATTCCTGCACCACCTGTTCTCACCATACTGGTGTATTAGTGCGCCCCCTGTTCAATCCATAATTACATATTTCTGGCCCCCCTGTTCTCGCCATATTGCATATTATTACACCCCTGTTGTCTCCCTAATTACATATTTTTGCACCACCTGCTCTTCCAATACTTGCATATTCCTACACCCCTTGTTCTCTCCATAATTACATATTCCTGCACCACCTGTTCTCACCATACTTGTGTATTACTACACCCAGTGTTCTCTCCATAAATACATATTTCTGTATCACATGCTCTCACCAATCTTGCATCTTCTTGCAGCCCCTGTTTTCCCATAATTACATATTTCTGCACCACCTCCTCTCGCCATACTTGCATTTTCCTGCACCCCCTGTTCTCTCCATAATTACATATTCCTGCAGCAGCTGTTCTTGCCATGCTTTTGTATTACTACACCCCCTGTTCTCGCCATAATTAATTATTTCTGCACTACTTGCTCTTGCCATACTTACATATTACTACACCCTGTTCTGTCCACAATTACATATTCCTGCACCACCTGTTCTCACCATTCTTGTGTATTATTACACCCCCGTTCAATCCGTAATTACATATTTCTGCACCACCTGCTCTCACCCTACTTGCATATTATTACACCCCCTGTTGTCTCCCTAATTATGTATTCCTGGCCCACCTGCTCTCGCCATACTTGCATATTCCTGCACCCCCTGTACTCTCCATAATTACATATTCCTGCATCACCTGTTCTCACCATACTTGTGTATTACTACACCCCCTGTTCAATCCATAATTACATATTTCTGCACCACCTGGTCTCGCCATACTTGCATATTATTACACCCCCTGTTGTCTCCCTATTTATATATTCCTGGCCCAACTGCAGGTGATGGACAAAGTTTGTCATTCAGTGAACGAGGCCTGTCTCTTTCAGGCCATATTCGCAGTCATGGCGATAGGGGCATTTTGGGTTGGGGAGAAGGTGGCACCCAAAGGGGCATCCACAGCGGACCTGCAAAAGCATGAGGTGCAGTTGGAAGTGGATATGGTTGTCATCCGGCTCCAGAGGTCCAAAACAGAACAGAGGGGAGGGGGCACCACCATAGAGATACGCCGGCAGGCAGATGGGGGAGTATGCACAGTTCGGGCCATGACGGAGTATAGTAGAGTTCAGGGCTGCATGAGTGGGGCCTGGTTCATGCATGGGAACAGATTGCCAGTGACAGGGTTTCAGGTAGGAGTAGCGCTGAAAAAGACAATGGCATTTACAGGGGAGAACCCCAGTGAGTTCACCCCCCCATTCCTTCCAGATTGGGGCGGCAACGGAAGTTGCTGCAGCTGGGGCAGGGGAATCCGATATCAAGCAACTAGGGAGATAGAAGTCAAACTGTTACAAGAGATATGTGAGGTGTTGACAATGGCTAATGGGTCCCCTTTTTTCTCTCTCCCTGCCGCAGTTTCCAAGTGGCAAGTATGGATTGTGGGGCATTCATTCATATACTGGGCAGAGAGGTTTGCAGCCACCACAAGGATAGGGACACAGCTGCACCCAGGAGCGGAACACACCAGAGTGCGATGGAGGGCCTGAGAAGCATGAGGTGGTCACAGTTTCTACCCCTGCTGGAGGAGCTGCAGGTACAGTGGGGCTGACCGGACTGTGTTATTGTGCATTTGGGGGACAACGATTTTGGGGCAATGCCTTGGGGGTCCCTGACAAAGGACATTATTGCAGATTTGGAGAAGGTGAAAGGCTGGTGGCCAAGGGCAGTAACAGGTTTGTCAGAGATCACCTCCCAAAGGGTATGCAGGGGAGATAAAGGGCCAAAGGCGACAGAGGTGGCATGGAAGCAACTTGAACAGGAAGGTTGCCTGGGCAGTGATTGAGATGGGGGGGTACACATTCAGCATAGGGACATCTTGTACGAGCAGGAGGTGGTGTACTGGGGGGACGGTGTTCACCTGACTGAGTTTGGCATGGGCCTGTTCCTCTGCCCCTTGGGGGTCCTACTCGGGGACATTAATAAAAAAGGGTTGAGGGGTTAACCTGCAAGAGGGAGAGCCCCACCTTCCATTGCAAGTGGGAGATGGGTCAGTGGAAGGTGTGGGATCAAGAGGAAAAGGGGGGGCAGGTAGAGGGGGGAGGGGGTAGGTACCAGATGCTGGGGACAAAGGAACCCAGGCATGAGAGTAGCGGGGGAAGGGGAAGGGATATAGAACTAGGGGGTGGATCACTGTGTCCACACCTGGTGGGGGGGAGTGGTCTGGGTAAGTGTGGTACCCTGGTATGGTGATGGAAAGTGGGGGGACAGATCATGCTGTACGGACCATGAGAAGCAATGGCAGAAGAAGAGCAGAGCAAGAAGAAGAACCATATGAGAGGGAAGACGGGACTGTTATGTCCTAGATGTGATATGGGACTGTTATGTCCAAAATTGTAAATATGGAGTTGTTAGAAATGGGATGTAAAATGTATGAATACATTTTGCCTTTTATAAATAAATATTGCCAGCGAACATCCAAAGTTTAACAAGCAGTGGCCTAAGTTATTTCTGGGTGGGGATCCAGGGACAATACTTGCATAATCCTACACCCCCTGTTCTCTCCATAATTATATATTCTTGCATCTCCTGTTCTTCCAAAACTACTGTATTGCTACATCCCCTGTTCAATCCATAATTACATATTTCTGCACCACCTGCTCTCACCATACTTGCGTACTCCTACACCCCCTGTTCTCTCCATAATTACATAGTCTTACACCACCTACTCTCACCATACTTGCATATTCCTAGATCCTATGTTCTCTCCATAATTACATATTCCTGTACCACCTACTCTTGCCATGCTTTCATATTCTTATACCCCTTGTTCTCTCCACAATTACATATTCCTGCCCAACCTGTTCTCTCCATACTTGTGTATTATTACACCCCCGTTCTCTCCATAATTACTTATTTATGCACCACCTGCTCTTCCCACAGTTGCATGTTCCTACACCCCTTGTTCTCTCCATAATTACATATTCCTGCAGCGCCTGTTCTCACCATACTTGTGTATTACTACACCCAATGTTCTCTCCATAAATACATACTTCTGCACCACACGCTCTCGCCAAACTTGTGTATTACTACACCTCCTGTTCTCCCCATAATTACATATTTCTGTAGCACCTGCTCTCAGCATACTTGCATATTCCAACATCCCTTACTCTCCTCATAATTGCATACCACCACCTGCTCTTGCCATACTTGCATATTCCGACTGTCCTTATTATCTCTATAATTACATATTCCTGCACCACTTGTTCTTGCCATACTTGTGTATTTCTACATCCCCTGTTCTCTCCATAATTATATATTTCTGCACCACCTGTTCTTGCCATACTTGCATATTACTATACTCCCTGCTCTCAGCTTACTTGCATATTACTGCACCCCCTGTTCTCTCCATAATTATATATTTCTGCACCACCTGCTCTCACCATACTTGCATATTACTATACTCACTGCTCTCAGCATACTTGCATATTATTACATCCCCTGTTCTCTCCATAATTATGTATTTGTGCACCACCTGCTCTCGCCATAGTTGCATGTTACTGCACTCCCTGCCCTTGCCATACTTGTATATTCTTACACCGCTTGTTCTCTCCATAATTACATATTCCTGCACCACCTGTTCTTGCCATACTTGAATATTCCTACACCGCTTGTTCTCTCCATAATTACATATTCCTTCACCACCTGTTCTCGCCATACTTGTGTACTACTACATCCCCTGTTCTCTCCATAATTATATATTTCTGCACCACCTGCTCTCACCATACTTGCATATTACTATACTCCCTGCTCTCAGCATACTTGCATATTACTACATCCCCTGTTGTCTCCATAATTATGTATTTGTGCACCACCTGCTCTCGCCATAGTTGCATGTTACTGCACTCCCTGCCCTTGCCATACTTGCATATTCCTACACCGCTTGTTCTCTCCATACTTACATATTCCTGCACCGCCTGCTCTCACCATCCTTGTATATTACTACACTCCCTGATCTCAGCATACTTGCATATTACTACATCCCCTGTTCTCTCCATAATTGCATATTCCTGAATTACCTGTTCTTGCCACACTTGTGTATTACTATACCTCCAGTTCTCTCCATAATTACATATTTCTGCACCACCTGCTTTCGCAATACTTGCATATTACTTGGCCCCCATTCTATCCATAATTAGCCATTCCTGCACCACCTGCTGTTGCCTAAATTGCATATTCTGACACCTCCTGTTCTCTTCATAATTACATATTCCTGAACCACCTGCTCTCGCCATGCTTGCATATTACTACACCAACTGTTCTATCCATAATTATATATTCCTGCATTACCTTTTCCTGTCGTTATTACATATTCGTACACCCCATTTCCCCATAGTTACATATTTCTGCAGCCCCTGTTCTCTCAATGCTTAAATATTTCCGTAGCCCCTCTTCTCACCATACTTACATATTACTGGCTATACCCCCTGTTCTCTTCGTAATTGATGTATTCCTGAACTGCCTGTTCTTGTCATATTTACAGATTACTGGACCCCCCTGTTTTTACCACAATTACTAATTTTGCTCTGTTCTCTCCCTGCTTACATAATCCTGCAGCCCCTGTTCCCTTGATACTTAAATATTTTTGTAGCCCCTATTTGTACCATACTTACATATACCTGTACCCCATTATCACCATACTTCCATATTCCTGCACCCTTTTGTTCTGTCCAGTGATACATTTTCCTACCTCTTCTGCTCCTTAATTACATATTTCTACACCCCTGTTCTCCCCATACTTAAATATTTCTACACATCTTGTTTTTCCCATACATCCATTTTCCTACACCCCTATTCTCTCCATAACTTATATATTCCTACACCCCCTGTGCTCGCCATACCTACATATTCCTATATCCCGTCATAGTTTAATATTCCTATTTCTCCTGTTGTCTTCCTTCCATTTTGAACTCTCTTTCCTTTACTCTTTGGTTGTCTTTTTCCTATCTCTTTCCCATTCTCCATCTCAAACTTCTTTTGGCTCCCACTTGCTGTTGCTCTGAGATTGACTTGTTTGTCCCTTGCCTAACTTACTCATTCTGCTTAATTAACTTGTCCTGCCTTTCTCTGTCCATATTTGTGTTTTCCCTTCTCCCCTTCCCCTCACCTGTTTTTGACTTTTCCTGTTAAACACTTTATTGCACTCCCAGCATTACCTCATCTCTTTGTATATTTATTTTAGCCATTATTATTTTGCTTAATTTTGTATATCCCTGTTTGACTCTTTACTTCCCTTTGATATAGTTTATTTACTATTGCTCAATAACCTTAGTAATTTAGGTGTTCCTGTATAATGTATTGTTTTACACTGATTGTATTTTACCTTTTTAATGCACTTTTTATTCCCAATCCCATCTCCCCCAGGTTGCAACTGGAAATAAGCTTTGGCTCAGTGTGCATTTCCTGTTACAAAATTACAATAAATAAATAAATCTGTATTTAATGAAATTGGAGCCACCGACTTTGGCAGCATTTTCTGTGAGTGACAGCTAAGCAAGATGCATGCACAAACATCACTGTGGAAATGCATGTTCACACATTGCTCAGCTGCTGGCTTGGAAAAAATGGTGTCTGAATTGGGTGTTCCAATTTCATTAAAGACAGATCTGCAAATGTAAATATAAAGAAATATAGGAGGGTATTTTGCAGCTGGGTGGGTTCTTGAAGTACATATATGGTCTATACATTCTTGGTAATACATGAAGAAGCTACAGGATATTGCAAACTTCCAGGGGGACACCATACTAACATTTGTATAAAGATGGTGGGAGGGGCCAGGGTCACAAACACATACTTTGGTTTTTTTTTCGCGTAACAGCATAGCTATGGGGTGGTTCACCAGCAGTGCAGTCAGTCACCTTAAAATAAATAAAGCACCTACTGGTACCTTCTTGAGGGGAAGGACACCTGGACAACTTCTTGGGAAATGGGAGCATAAAAGGGATAGGTTTGTACCCCTTCCTCCTAAAAATAGCCAAGGACTGCATTTTTAGGAGGAAGGATTTTTCATGAAAAGAGTCAAAAACTAAAAAAAGAGTATTACTCATTTACAAACTAAACATATACTATATCCACTTTATAAGCACAATAACACACTCCAGGGTGTGCAGTCAGTGGAATATGCACCACTGGTGAACCACCTCGTAGCTATGCTGTTACGTGAAAAATAAAACAAAGTATGTGTCTGTGACCCTGGCCCTTCCCAGCATCTTTATACAAATTTTAACATGGTGTGCCCCTGGCAAGTCACAAGTGGGGTACCTCAGGGATCAGTCCTGGGGCTAGTCCTCTTCAGTATCTTCATCAGTGACATTGCAGATGGACCGGAGAGTAAGTTTTGTCTGTTTGCGGCTGACACCAAGATCTGCAACAGAGTAGATGATCCAGATGGGGTGGGTAGAATGAGAAGAGAGCTGGATAAACTGGCAAAATTGTCGGAAGAGTAGCAACTGGGGTTTAATGGAAAGAAGTGCAAGATCATGCACATAGGGAAGAGAAACCCTGAAGGCGCCCATAGGTTGGGAGGAAAGTTGCTGGCAATCACAATGGAAGAAACGGACTTCAGCATCATCATCACAGATGATCTGAAATCATCCAAGCAGACCACTAAAGCAGTAGGTAAGGCTAGAGCGATGCTGGGGTGTATTAGTAGGTGTATCGCAAGTCATAAGAGGAAGGTAATAATCCCTCTTTACAAGACACTGGTTAGGCCCCATCTGGAGTGCTGCATGCAGTACTGGAGGCCGCACCTGCACAAGGACATTAACAAAATGGAGGCAGTCCTGAGAAGGGCAATCAAAATGGTGAAGGGACTGCATCAGAAAACATATGAGGACAGATTAACGGAGCTCAATATGTATACTTTAGAGCAAAGGAGGGAGAGAGGTGATATGATTGAAACATTCAAACATCTTAAGGGCATTAACAAGGTGAAAGAGTCTAACATATTTCAATATAAGAAAAATAGCAGGACAAGAGGACACAGCATGAGATTAGAGGGAGGCCGATTAAGGGGTAACGTGAGGAAGTTCTTTTTCACAGAAAGGGTGGCGGATGCATGGAATGGCCTACCTCAGGAAGTGTTGGATACGAATACAGTGCAGGGCTTCAAACAGGCGTGGGATAGGCATAAGGGAGCAATACAAATGAGTATGAATATATAGGCCTTTAACAGAGTAAAGGCCTATGGCTCATGCATAAGGTAGAGTAAGTGGGCAGACTGGATGGACTTTATGGTCCTTATCTGTCATCAACTTCTATGTTTCTATGAATATATGCACTTTGTGCCTGTGTTTAAAGGCAGGAGGTCTTTCGGCCTCCTGCCTCACAACACATCCAAGGTGTGCATATATTCCCAAATGATTGCAAACCATGTTGTGTGTTATTGCTTACATAGTAACACTGCATTTTCATTACCACTTTGCCCACCTACACAGCACTAAAATTGGCCATTCTGTACACACACACAGCCTATGTCTTGGACAGCCCTGCGCCCATGTCCAGTACCTCCCTCAACTCCCCCATCTCCATAAACTGGTATATCACTGGCACCACTACACTTATATGACAGATGTATGCATATGCCCTTGTGTGATGGAGTCATGGGGCTGGCTCTGCACTGCTTTCACTAACACATGCTCTTTCTGCACACCTCAGCTCATCTGTGTGCAGTTATTGATTTGCCATGCTCCTGTTGTGAATGGCAACTTTTTTAGACTCCATGTGTGATGCCCAACACTGCTGCTCCATTACGTTATTTTTTGGTGTACCCAGTTCCTGTTCGTACACATAACCTTAGAGATGCATTCTGCTGCTGTTCATAAATGATTCAAGTTGTACTGTTACAGTGTGAGGCTTCAGCAGGACATCAAGACTGAACTATAGCTTCTTACTGAACCACTCTCTGTCTAGTACTATGTAAAAAAAAGTATTTTGTAGCGGCTAGCAACAGATATAGAGTTATAGCTGCTAAAAACATTGTGTGTGTGCTTATTACGTGGGAAAGTGATGTGGAAGAATATATACCTTGAAAATTTTGTGAGCAGAACTTTTAGCTTTTGAGCCATGTATGTCCTATTACCAGGAAGCAGGAAGAGAGTGGGGGAGACTCACTACTGTGAGACCAAACTACTGTTAGCATTTTCCAGTGCTTTGGGGCCTGATGGGATTCATCCCAGAATTCTAAAAGAACTAAGGATATAACTAATGACACCACTGACTACCCTCTTTAACAAATCATGGGAGGATGGGGTGGTACCAGAGTACTGGAGGAGGGCAGATGTGATTCCCCTTCACAAAAGTGGGAGCAAGGCAGAAGCAGGAAACTACAGACCTGTTAGTTTAACCTCAGTGGTAGGGAAAATGATGGAATCACTTCTGAAGGAAAGAATTGTTGTGTATCTAGAGGCCAGAGGGGCACAGGACCCAAAGCAGCATGAATTCACAGTGGGAGGGTCATGCCAGACAAATCTGATAGATTTCTTTGACTGGGTGACCAAAGTAGTAGATCAGGGAGGGGCTGTGGACATGGCCTACCTAGACTTTAGCAAGGCATTTGACACAGTCCCACACAAAAGATTAATATACAAGTTAGCCAGCCTGGGAGTGGGTCCCAAGATGACAGCCTGGGTAAAGAATTGGCTGGAGAATAGGACACAGAGAGTAATAGTAAATGGAGTCCACTCTGAAAAAAGGGGGGTTAGCAGTGGGGTACCACAGGGTTCAGTATTAGGACCGGTCCTCTTCAATGTCTTTATAAGCGACATTGCAGAGGGACTGGAAGGAAAGTATGTCTCTTTGCAGATGACACAAAGATCTGCAACAGAGTTGATGCACAAGGTGGGGTGGAAAGGATGAGAAGGGACTTGCAAGGTTAGAGGAATGGTCAAATGTATGGCAGCTTAGATTCAATGCTAAGAAGTGCAGGTGATGCACCTGGAAACAAAAACCAGGGAAGAGTACACAGTGGAGGCGAGATACTAACAACAACAAAATGGAAAGGGACCGGGGTAGTCATATCAGATGACCTAAAGGTGGGCAAGCAATGTGAGACAGCAGCAAGGAGGGCTGGGGGGATACTGGGATGCATAGGGAGAGACATCACCAGTAGAAAACAAGAAGTTATTATCCCTCTGTACAGACAGCTGGTGAGACCACATCTGGAGTACTGTGTGCAGTTCTGGAGACCCAGTCTCCGCAAAGACATAGACAGGATGGAAGCTGTCCAGAGGAGGGCAACTAAAATGGTGCAGGGTCTGCACCGGAAGACATATGAACTGAGACTTAAGGAGCTTAATATGTATAGCCTCGAGGAAAGGAGGGAGAGGGGGGACATGATAGAAACTTTCAAGTACCTCAAGGGAATCAACAAAGTCAAGAGGGTAGCATCTTTCAAAAGCGATGTTGCAAGAACAAGGGGCACAATTTGAAGATAGAAGGGGTGGCTCAGAGGTAATTTAAGAAGTATTTTTTCACTGAGAGGGTTGTGGATGCATGGAACAGCCTTCAGAGGAGGTTGTGGAGTCAAAAACAGTGGTGGAATTCAAGCATGCATGGGACAGTCATAAGGCAATTCTAGGGGGTGGGGGTAGGAAGAAGTAGGCTGCTGGTTAACTAGGATCTGCAGCTTATCCATCAGGTAGGGAAATGGGCAGACTGGGTGGGCCA
This sequence comes from Neoceratodus forsteri, assembly GCA_016271365.2. Taxonomy (NCBI): domain Eukaryota; kingdom Metazoa; phylum Chordata; order Ceratodontiformes; family Ceratodontidae; genus Neoceratodus; species Neoceratodus forsteri. The sequence continues at coordinate 501,976,000 of CM057455.1, forward strand.
AGCAGTCCTTATCTGCCATCAAATTCTATGTTTCTATGTTTCTTTTATTTCATTTTTAAACATTGACTGCTACTATTTAGCCCCTTAACAACTGCTGGGCTTAAGAAAGTACAAAATAAAACTTTAAAATGCAACTTTTGTTGTGAGTACACCCACGACCCCTCACAGCCACTTCCGGGTCATTTAGACCTTCATAACACAGCCCTGCTGTGAGCAGGGTGAACGTGAGCAGGTCGCACGTTGCCACACGTGGAGACGCAGCACAGACGACACGTGCATCTGTGTGTGTCTGCTGTGTCCAACAATTGTGGACAAAGGAGAGAAATCTAGAAAATACCTGAAAAGTGAGTAAAAATAGGAATAGTAAAACTTTATACTGTATATATATATATATATATATATATATATATATATATATATATATATATATATACATATATATATATATATATATATATATATATATCACTGACAAAAAATGGCTAAGACCAAAACAAAGAAAAAGATCCATAAACCATGTTCAGGCTGTAAAATGTTTACTGAAGAAGCAACATTGGAGGATATTATATGTGATAACTGCCTATTGATTCAAACCTTACAGGCTGACATTGAGCAGTTTTTGCAGAGAGTAGAAGGAAATAAACAAATGGAGAAAACTGAAGTTCAGGAAGAAATAGAGGAACTGGAAGCATTTATAGACTCATTCATGGCTGATAATGATAAAACGGCAACTAAGGAGGAAGGCTTACAGCAAACATTATTTGAAATGGAAAAAAATAATGTAGATGTAAATTGGGTGCATACACAGAATCTGAATACTAAATACAATGGTAAAACACAAATATCAAATAGCTATCCAGAAACAAAGAACAGATATACCTTACTAGAACCTGATACGGAAGAACCCCAAAGGCTTTTACAAGATGTTCACAAAGATGTTAAAGGTCAGGTTGATATAAACCAGGACAAAATAGTATTTGACAAGATTGGGAAATTAAATAAAACTAATAGAGTTTCTGAAAATAGTAAAAAAACTGAACACTCAAACGCTGACTCTTTATCAGAAAACAATGACAAAAAGATAGGAGGAAATAAAAATATTTTGATTACAGGTGACTCCATTACTAGAGGCATTGATACATTGGTGTGCCATGGTAGGAAAATGCACACTACTGTAAGCTCATTACCAGGGGTGAAAATAGCGGATATAGGTAACCTCCTAAATGGACTAATGAAGGGACTTCAGACACCACTAGTTATACTCCATGTAGGTACAAACGATGTGGGAAGCGGCAATATAGAAAACATTGTACCGGAGTACCAACATATAATAAATAAAATTAAAGAAAAGGAGGGGGGTATTATTATATCAGGTCTGCTCCCAACTCATGGGAAGCATATTTTTAAAAACCCAAAAATAGAGCAGTTAAATATACGGTTGCATGCTTTTTGCAAATACAATAACATTGGATTTATGGATACTTCGGTAACCTTTGGAAATCATATACTGTTTAAAGGTGATGGTTTACACTTAAATAAAGCTGGGACTCGCATACTGAGTAAGAAAATGAATGATATTATATCCTTCCATTTAAACTGGAAAAAGGGAGAAGGAAAATTCATAAGCTAGTACCTAAAACTGTAGATCTACAGGAAGGCTGGAAAAGAGTATTAATAAATGCATGCAGTCTAGTTAATAAATTTGAGGAATTACAATATTTACTGCAAAACAAAAATACACAAATTGCACTTATCACTGAAACCTGGTGGACAATAGAAGATCAGTGGGACAAAAATATAGAGGGTTACAATTTATTCTATTTATCAAGAAAAACAAAAAGAGGAGGGGGTATTGCGATTTACATTGATGAGTCAATACAATGTGAAGAAATAAAGAGAGAAAAGGATGAGCTGGAAATGTTAAGGTTAAAACTTAAACCAAAAGGAGCACCAAAAATTAAAATAGGACTGTTGTACAGATCACCTTCAACTACTTCTGAGAGAGATTTGGAAATATTAAATATTATAAGGAACTTAGATCCAGCAGAAAGAATCATCTTAACCGGTGATTTTAATCTACCAGATATAGACTGGAATAAGCAAGAGGGCAAATACAAAACAAGTACACAGTACTTAGATGCAGTAAATCAGACAGGACTTGTGCAATTGGTAACAGTAAAAACCAGGGCACAAACTACTCTGGATCTGATCTTTACAAATCTGGGGTCAATAGTAAACAATGTACAGACTAGCTCCCCATTAGGCAATATTGACCATCAGATAGTTTTTTTCCAAGTAAGAGAAAAAGGCAAAGAAATAAGGGAGTGTAAAACTACAGTCATAAATTTTAACAATGCGGATTTTACCATCATGAGGGAAGCTATGGCATCTTGGAAGTGGGAAAAGGAATTTGAAGGACTTTCTATAGATGATATGTAGGAGCTATTTGTAAAGAGGCTGAGATCAACAATAGAAATAGGTATACCCAAATCTATAAAATATAAACATACAAGGAGTGCTCCAAAATGGTTATCACCAAAAATAAAGAAATTAATAAACAAAAAGTATAAACTGTATAAAAATACTAAAAATCACAACAATATACAGGCTTTAAATAAATAGAGAAATATGGTTAAAAAAGTTAAATGGGAAATTAAAAGGGCCAAAAAGGAATATGAATACAAACTTGCAACACAAGTCAAAGGAAACTATAAGGCTTTCTATTCATATATAAATAATAAACAAAAAAATAATAACACCATTGGACCTTTTAAGAATGTACAAGGGGATATATTAAATAATAAAGAAGCCGTAGAAACTCAAAACAAATACTTTTGTTCAGTTTTTAACCCAGCTACTTCAGATAAGGAAGAAAATAAATTTAACTCTTTACTGGGACATATACAGATTACAGTAAAAAGTGTACTTGATAAACTAAAAACGACAAATAGAAAAAAATCACAAGGCCCTGATGAAATTCATCCAAGGGTATCGTATGAACTGGCAGAACAATTAGCTTCACCACTAACTTACATTTTTCAAACTTCTATAGATTTGGGACATGTTCCACAAGGGTGGAAGGTAGCATTAGTGATACCTATATTCAAAAAGGGATCAAAAACTGATATGCAGAATTACAGACCAGTCAGCCTAACATCAGTTGTGGGAAAAAATCATGGAGTCAATATTAAAAGATTATATAAAGGATTTTCTAGATAAGAAAAATGCAGGATCCAGTACAACATGGATTTAGGAAAAATAGATCCTGCCAGACAAATTTGTTAGTGTTCTATGAGAAAGTGGGAAAGGCATTGGATGAGGGAAATAGCGTAGATGTTGTCTTCCTGGATTTTTCCAAAGCCTTCGATAAACTCCCACATCAGGAACTAATAAACACACTTAAAGATTATAATTTTAACAATAATATAGTTAATTGGATTGATGCATGGCCGAAGGAGAGAAGACAGAGAGTGGTAATTAAAGGAGATACATCTGGCTGGGAGGCAGTGACTAATGGAGTCCCCCAGGGATCAGTTTTGGACCCCTACTCTTTAACATCTATATAACTTCATTAACTGTACAAAATGAAATTATATGAGTAATGAAATTTGCAGATGACTGCAGAATTGGAACCATAGTAAATGATCAAAAGAATACAAATGATCTGCAGGATGCACTAAATACTATACAAAAGTGGACAAAAGTAAATAAATTAGAATTAAATAGAAACAAGTGTACTGTTATGCATTTAGGAAAGAGAAATAACTCATTTTATAAGATAGACACCACTGAACTAAGAAAAACAACAGAGGAAAGAGACTTAGGGATTATAATTACTTCAGATCTAAAATTTAGTTCCCATTGCGATAAAATAGTGAAGAAAAACAATCAGATACTGAACTGCATATTGAGGCATATTGCCAGTAGAGATAGGCAAGTGATTATGCCTATCTATAACGCCCTTGTGAGACCCAACCTGGAGTATTGTGCTCAGGTATGGGCTCCATATAAAAAAGGGGATGTTCATAGCTTGGAGCATATTCAGAAAAGGACTACTAGATCTAGCAAAGGGTTAGGAGACATGCCATACTCTGAAAGGTTAAAGGAGCTAAACTTATTTATTCTGCAGCATAGAAGAACTAGGGGAGATTATTTTGTGTTATTTAAGTGCTTACAAGATGATGCTCTATCAGCCGACCTAGGGTTGACCCCAAAAAAATCAAAATATGAACCCAGGGGACATCAGTTTCAATTAACAATTCAAAAATGGCATACTCTTCCGAGAAAGCATTGGTTTAGCCAGAGAGTGGTTCCTGGCTGGAACTCTTTACCGGCAGAAGTGGTAGCCAGTACTAATATGGATATTTTTAAATCTAGATTAGACAAGTATCTTCTTGGTAAATAAAAGACATGATAGATTAATGTTCAAATACATAAAATAAAGGCAAGCTCTATGGATGCAAGTCTAATTAACTTGAAATGACCTATGAACCTATGAACATATACTACAGCAAAATTACATTAGTAACACATATTCTACAGCACAATTGCATCTAAGCAAAATTGTTCTTGCTGTCATGAAACTTCCCTATAGTGGTTTTAACTGCATATTAGAAGTGTATGGAATGCGCCTTCCCAGCAAAATAGGTTATGGGCCTGATTCTCAAAGTCCTGCATCTGACGCAAGGTGCTTGCACCGAACAGATATGGTGCAAGGTGTATCTTGTGTCCAGGGCTGCCTCCACGCAATTCACAAAGGTGGCCTGCATTGACCGCAGGCTGCCTGCCCCAAATGGGGCTTGCACCATCCCTGTGCCCAGAGCTGGGCTGCAATAAGGTGCAAGAGGCACTGCGGCAGATGCAAACTGCCACAGCCTGTGCATGGAATTCACAAACTGCGCCCTGAAGGCAGAATTCTAAGTACCCTTCGACCAGCCAGGGCTGGTCGAAGGGGACTTAGAAAATGCTCTGCTGGGTGCAACCCCTGTATGCGGCACTATGCTGCAGTCCTCCAGTGGTGCCAGGGCCCATGTTATGCCCATGGTAATATACACCCCCATCCCCTATGCAGCCCATGGTACTAGTACTGTCCCCGTCCCACACCGAACCCTGATGTTGTCCCAGTAAATTTCCCACTAGTGCCACCCACATGGTGGAATAGTGCCCCCCCACCCCAACAGATAGTACCCACCCCATCCCCAGATAGAGCAGGGGACCAGCATAGCCCTCCACACACTTCTGCAGAGGTCCCCAACTGCATGGAATGTGCAGTGGACTGTACAGTGTACACGCTAATATTAGCAGAAGTGTGGGGGATATTCTGGTCCTCTGCTCTATCTGGGGATGGGGTGGGAACTATCTATTGGGGTGGGGGGCAGGACCACCACCAGGAGGGTCATTGGCATGTGTTGGGGCCATTGGGATAAGGGGGTCTCAGGGTTGGGGAAAAGATGGCCAGATGGGTAGAAAACTGGCTGAGGAGCAGAACCCAGAGGGTGATTGTGGGGGGGTTATCTGGCACCAGAGAGGAAACCAGTGGGGTCCCGCAGGGCTCAGTGGTGGGCTGGTGTTGTTCAATGTCTTCATCAATGACATTGAAGATGGCATTAAGGGCAAAATGTGCCAATTCACAAATGACACCAAGCTCAGTGGGAGAGTAGACACAGCTGAAGGGATACAGAACCTATAGGAATATCTGGAAAAACTAGGGAGGTGGTCCAGGATCTGGCAGCTTGGCTTCAATGCCAAGAAATGCAAAGTTATGCATATTGGAGCCAGGAATCCCAGGACAGAGTACTACCTGGGTGGAGTCTGAGTATCTGCATCAGAGAAGGAGAAGGACCTGGTGGTGATGATCACTAGTGACCTGAAGCACTCCACACAGTGAAAGAAAAGCAGCAGCAAAGGCAAACAAGATGCTGGGATGCATATCTAGGGGATCAGTAGTAGGAGAGAGGAGGTTATACTGCATTTGTGCAGGTCACTGGTAAGGCTGCATCTAGAGTATGGAGTTCAGTACTGGTGTCCACACCTCAAAAAGGACATTAACCTGTGGAGAGGGTCCACAGGAGGGTTACAAAGATGATAGCCAGTTGGCAGAGTAAGACACATGAGGAGAGGCTGAGGGCACTGAATGAGTACTTCCTGGGAGACAGGAGAGAGAGAGAGAGAGAGAGAGAGAGAGGGGAGAGAGAGGGGACATGATTGGGATGTTCAAGTACTTGAAAGGGATAAATAAGGTTGATAAGGAGAGTCTCTTTAAGCTGGATGGTGGGAGGTTTAGGAGGGAGGTCAGGAAGCACTTCTTCATGGAGAGGGTGGTGGAAACTTGGAATGCACCACCAGAAGAGGTCATCTTGTTAAAGACCATGGTCAGCTTTAAGAAAGGATGGAATAGGCATAGGGGAAGGTAAGGATCATGGGTAGGGAGGATGGGAGGAGTGGGGAGGGAGGGCAGGGACATTAGCTCCAGCTGTGGAACCTGCAATATAAGCAAACCTGATAGACCAAATGGCCTCCTTCTGCTGGCTTCTTCGTATGTTCGTATGTATGTAAGTGAGCTCCCACATTTTGACCTCAAATATCCAGCAGTTTTTTTATAACTTGTCGTTATGATCAAGACAGGTGGAATTTTTAAATTTCCGTCTGAAAGGTAATTTCGATGTGTGACTGTGGAAACAAGTTTCGGAGGAGATTTGAAAAATGGCACCTGCCATGTTCAGGAGGTGGGGTAACACATGGGATACATTGAACGTTTGGGGCCAAAATCTGCAAAAAATAGTCATGAGTAAATGTTGGAACAATTCATTTGCTCATTACTTAGTTAGCTTTTCACATTTTCACCCCACATTTTCAATATAATCTTTTTATGACAACTCCTTCTGATCATGACAGGTATCATAAATAAACCAATGGCTGAAATGTAATTTTGCATCACAAGTATTAAAACATATTTTGGATAGGATTTGAGAAATGACAGATGTCACATTCATGAAGTAGTGTAAAAAAATGGCCATATTGAAAAGTTGAGGTCAAAATATTGAAAATTACCACAGTTACGAGCCTGCATTGAAAAATTGTAATGTAGACTCATAATTTTGTTGTTTTCACATATTTTTACCCCAAATTTTTGAAATAGCCTTATGAGCCCACCCCGTGAACAAGAGTGGAGAACAATTTAAAATCCTGCCCAAAAGGTGATTTCACACCACAAGAGAGAAAACAAATTTTGGCTAGGAGTTGAAAAAATGACAGCTGTCTCTTTCATGAGATGATGTGAAGAAATGGCTATGCTGAAAATTTTGGGTTAAAATATTGGACATTACCAAAGTTACAAGCCTTTATTCATAAATTTCAGTGTAAGCTCATAACTTTCTTTTACCCCCAAGTTTTAACATAGCCTTTTTATGAACCCACCTCATGAACAAGGACAGAGAAAGTTTTCAACTCCTGCCTGAAAGGTGATTTCACACAGTGGCCACAAAATCATTTTTTTGGGATGAAAAAACACATTTTGGCCAGGATTTTAAAATTGACAGCTGTGTCATTCATGAGGTGCTGTGAAAAATTGGCTATTTTGAAAATTTGGGGTCAAAATATTGAAAATTACCTAAGTTATGAGCCCGCATTTGCAAATTTCAAAATAGGCTCATAACTTTGTTGTTTTTTAATATTTTTATCTCAAGTTTTCAACATAGCCTTCTTATGACCCCACCTCGGGAACAAGGGTGGAAAGAATTTTCAGCTCCTGCCCAAAAGGTGATATTGGGCAGCAACTGCAAAATGACCTTTCAAGACAGATCTGCCTAATTTCACTGCCAATGTTCATGAGGTAGAGTCCCAGAACAGGTATGTTGAAAATTTGGGGCAAAAATATTCAAAAATGGCCAAGTTATGCCACTGAGTTCAAAACCCCATTAAAACACATTGAACCATATACCTGATTTCCTCAGTATACACTGTCCGGCATTAAAGAGTAAACACATGTCTGTGGTCCAGAAAGGATTACTGCATTGGACCTCCAGTGGGTAAGTAAGGTCTTGGGGGGTGTGAGGTGGTGGGTGCTGAGTAGTAGGGTTAGATGGGGAACAGTATCGGCCACGGCAGATATTGATGGATGTTTTTATTTTTTACAGGGTTCATTAAAAAAAAACTAGGAGGGAGTGTCTTCTTTATTTCAGGTCATGACACTGGGGGATTGGGCACCCCTGGTGTCAGTGTTATAATGGGCACGGTGTGGGGTAGAAGCCAGCATGGGGGATTGGGCACCCCCGTGCTGGGAGAGTCAGATCATGACACTGGGCATTAGGCACACCCAGTGTCAGTTTTATATTGGGCAGGGTGGGGTTAGAAGCCAGTACAGCAGATTGAGCACCCCATGCCTGAAGATTATCATGGGTTAGACTTGGAGGGGCAGTTACAGTGGGGCAGCAACAGACATTGATTGACGGTTTTCTTTTTTACAGGGTGTATTTAAAAAAAAACTATGAGGGATGTTTTTTTTTATTTCAAGTGAAGACACTAGTGGAATTGTACACCTCCAGTGTCAGTTTTATATTGGATAGGGTGGGGGTAGAAGCCAGCATGGGGTATTGGGCACCCCCATGCCAGAAGATTAGCATAGGTTGGGCTTAGAGGGAAGTTACAGTGGGGCGGCAAGAGACATTGATGGATGATTTTATTTTTTACAGTGTGTATTTTTTTTTAAATAAACTGCAAAGGACAGTTTTCTTTATTTTAGGTGGTGACACTGGGGATTGGGCACCCCAGAGTCGGCATTATGTTTGTGGGGGTGGTGGGGTGATGGGTGCTGAGGGGGAGGGTCAGGTGGGGGAACAGTAAGGGCAGGGACAGCAACACACATCGATGGATGGTTTCCTTTGTTGCAGAATGTAATTCCTCAGCAGGCTGATCATGACATTTCAGCTATGCTTGCTGGGTGGCATTGATTAAGGGAAAGAGCTGACCTATGATTGGGTCAGTTCTTTCCTTTGAAATACACCAAGTTTCCACTCAGCAAGCCAGAACACTGTCATGACTAGCCTGGCTGATGATTACTGTGATACTGACGAGCCCCTTGTAGACCACTCTGCATTGGACTGACGGTGTCACTCCCCTCAAAATCCACTCTCCTAACAAAATGATCGCAGTGCATGCGTGAATGCTGAACATAAAAAACAGACAGTAACTTGATATTCAGATCACAGTTTAAGAGTCGTTGTCAATTATCAGATTGGACTTCCTGTACATGCATTTATTTATTGATTTATTGATTTATTTTTATTTACCAGGTAAGTGCACCAGAGAAAACAGTTGCCTATTTTCAGGCATGACCTGGGAGATCACAGCAGTGGAAAATTATGACAACAATATACAAAGTACAATGAAGGACAGTACAGATGTCCAGAATAACAAAGCAATAGGCAGAGTGGAAATACTGTTTGGTAAACGTAATGTTTTTGATGTCTTTATAAGTGACATTGCAGAGGGACTGGAAGGAAAAGTTTGCCTCTTTGCAGATGATACAAAGATCTGCAACAGGGTTAATACACAAGGAGACATGGAAAGGATGAGAAGGGACTTGGCAAGGTTGGAGAAATGGTAAGAAGTATGGCAGCTTGGATTCAATGCAAAGAAGTGCAAAATAATACACCTGGGAAACAAAAACCCAGGGGAAGAGTACACAATGGAGGGGAGGTAGTAACAACAAAAATGGAAAGGGACCTGGGGTAATCATATTAGATGACCTTAAGGTTGGCAAGCAATGTGAGTAGGCAGTAGGGAGGGCTGGGGAATACTGGGATGTATTGGGAGAGGTATCACCAGCAGAAAACAGGAAGTTGTTATCCCTCTGTATAGACAGTTGGTGAGACCCCATCTGGAGTACTGCATCCAGTTCTGGAAACCCCACCTCCACAAGAACATAGACAGGATGGAGGCAGTCCAGAGGAGGGCAACTAAAATGGTGCAGAGTCTGCAAGAGAAGCCATACGAGGAGAGCTAAAGGATCTTAATATGTATACCCTTGAGGAATACCTCAGTGGAATCAACAAAGTCCAAGAGGGTAGCATCTTTCAGAAAAAAAGATGTGCAAGAACAAGGGGACACAATTTGAAGATAGAGGGGGGACGAATCAGAGGCAATGTGAGGAAGTATTTTTTCACAGAGAGGGTGGTAGATGCATGGCACAGCCTTCCTGAGGAGGTTGTGGGGTCTAAAACTGTGGGAGAATTCAAGAATGCATGGGACAGACATAAGGCAATTCTTGTGGGGGGTAGGAAGAAATAGGCTGTTGGTTAACTAGGATCTCCAGCTTATCCTGTAGGTAGGGAAATGGGCAGACTATGTGGGCCAAGCGGTCCTTATCTGCTGTCAAAGTCTATGTTTCTATGTTTCTATAATGCAGGTATAAGGCAAGGGACATGCAGGTTGAACAAGTAAATAAAGTATCAAATACAGAATAAGTTACATACATTTAGTGGTAATAAGCTGGATAACAAAAAGTGCAACAGCTCAAGAAACCCACTATAGGTCATACACCCATTAGGAGGAGGTGCATGTAGAGGCCTTGAGCTGGTAGGAGTGGTACCTGCCCTTGAAGGCCTGGCTAGAAGGACACTGTCAAATTGTAGCCAGGATGGAGTTCCATAATTTAGAAGCAGAGTAAGAGAAGTACAACTTCCCTAAATTAGTTCTGGTTTGGGGAATGGACAAAGAACCAAGAGCAACTGACTTTAGGGAATAAGATAATCTTTCAGGCATGAGAAGCAAGGCTAGAGACAATGGTGTACAATACATTATAGACAACACCTCCCATCCTGAGGCTGAGCAGGTCAGATGTCAGGAGCCATCCAAGTTTAGAGTACAGGGTACAATGATGAGTGTATCTGTTGGAGGCCAAGGCAAATACACAGATGTTATTATAAGCCACATCCCATTTCAGCAGGACAGTTTTGGAGGCCAAGAAGAAAACAAACATCCCGTATATGAGTTTAGGGAGTAGAATGCCTCAGGATATGACTACTTGGGCTTTCGAGGTGAGGTTATTACTGATCTTGAAGAAATGCCCCAACCTAGTGTTCACTGCTTTACTGGCAGTGGTCATGTGCTGAGAAGTCCAATGATGCCCAAATAATTAAAAGAGGAATCTGAGGTCAAGTAGGAACCATTCACTCTTTATCCTGGGAGTTAAGCTAAATAGTATGGTTGGGACTTGGTGGTGTTCATGAGAAGGGGTACATGACAATTCGCTCTTGCAAATTCATCCCCCGTCAATTTGCTCCTGAAAATTCACTCCCTGCACTTCTCGCTCCCTGTAAATTCACCCCCTGGCAACTCACTCCCTCGGTACATTGCACATACTAGCAAGCATTTGTCAATGCCGAATGTTTGCTTGCTGGCATTGGCATTGGTGGGGTGTGCCTTTGGGTCATCAGGCTTAATGGCCACGCCATTTCACCACACCCTATCCTGCAGACACTGACAAGTGTTACGGTGTGCCTTGGGTGTTTGGCCCTTATGCTCACCCCATTACATCAGGAAATACAGTGAGATGGGTGCAGTATAGGAGAATGGGGTGAACTTTGGGGCCGAAGAGTTCAAGGCACACCTTGATGCCTCTCACTGGCTGCAGGGTGTGGGGGGGGGTGAAATGGTATGAGCATTACAGGCGACAATCCCACGTGACACCCCTGATGCCTGTCAGTCTCTACAGGGTGGGGCATTATGGTCGGAAACCCTAATATCTCAGGTGTTCGTTGGTATTTTCACTCCAAATTTTCAACATGGGTTTTTTGTGACCCCCACCTTATGAACAGTGGCAATATCAGTTCGTTAGCCAAAAGCTGATTTTTCAGAGTGACTACTGCATTTGGCACCACAGGTGCGAAAACACATTTCGAACAGGATGTGAAAAATGACAGCTGTACTGTTCATGGGGAAGTGTAAAATATGGCAATGTTGAAAATCTGCAGTGAAAATAGTAAAAAAACTGGTGAAGTCACGAGCGTGCGTAGAAACTGCGCACCGCACACCCTTAATGTAATTAGATTGGGGATTTTTTACAGCAGATAGTCAGCACAGGCATTTTGGGACCTCCGCTCATGAACAGTGTCAATGTGATTTTCTTAATCTGTCCCGAACAGTGATTTCCCACAGCAACCATGCATTTCTGCGCAGAAAGTGTGAAAACACATTTCAGCCATGTTGTGAAAAATTACAGCTGTACTGTTCATAAGGAAGTGTGGAAAAATGGCAGTGGTGAAAATCTGGACTGAAAATATTACAAATTCATGAACTTAAGAGGGTGCGTAAAAACAGCGCAATACTCGCTCGTATTACGGTCATTTTATGAATGTTTGTCACCAAATTTTCAACATAGCCATTTTAAGACCTCTGCTCATGAACAGTATCACTGTGATTTTTTTAATCTGTCCCAAAGATTGATTTCACACACCCAACTGCGCCATTGTGCGCTACGTGCGCGGAAACACATTTTGGGGGAGATGTGAAAAATGACAGCAGTACCGCTCATAAGGAGGTGTGGTAAAACGGCAATGTTGAAAATCTGGAGAGCAAATATTAAAAATTCACGAACTTACGAGCGTGCGTAGGAACTGCACAACGCACACTAGTAAAACAGTCATTTTTGGGAATTTTTTCCCCAAATTTTCAACATAGTGTTTTTGGAGGCCTACCTCATAAACTGTGACACTATCATCTTATACATCAATCCCGAAAGGTGGTTTCGTGCAGTAACCGTGAAATCACCTTTCGGGACTGAAAAACAAAATGACAGTGCAAGCATTCATGAAGTGGGGTCCCAAAAACCCCATGTTGAAAATTTGGTGAAAAAATTCCAAAAATGCCTGAGATATGCATCAAAGTTGAAAAAACCCTATTTATTCCATTATACAGCTTACCGGCATTTCTTCAGTTCGCAGTCAGCTTTGAAGAGTGCAGACGTGTTCCCAGTCCACCGAAGATCATTGTGCCAGACTCCGGAGGCAAGTATGGGGTAAGAGGGGGTGTGGGGAGGCAGGTTGCGCAGAGAGTGGGCGTGGGTGGGGGGGTCAAGACAGTCAGCATGGGACCGTTCTTTCTTTCTAGGTTTCTTTTTTCTTGTAGGAAGACGATGCGGGACATTTGCCACCCTGGGGTGGGTTTCCAGCGTGGCAGCTGGAAGTTTTTTTGGGGGGGGCCAGCAGAGCCAAAGGGGGATTGGGCACCCCATCAGCCATAGAGAGCTTTGCCACACTGGGGTGGGCTCCCAGCATGGCACCTGGAAGTGTGTTTGGGGGTCCACCAAATGGACGTTTGCCATAGAAACATCGAATTTGACGGCAGATAAGGACTGCTTGGCCCACCCAGTCTGCCCATTTCCCTACCTGATGGATAAGCTGCAGATCCTAGTTAACCAGCAGCCTACTTCTTCCTACCCCAACCCCCTAGAATTGCCTTATGACTGTCCCATGCATGCTTGAATTCCACCACTGTTTTTGACTCCACAACCTCCTCTGGAAGGCTGTTCCATGCATCCACAACCCTCTCTGTGAAAAAATACTTCCTTAAATTACCTCTGAGCCGCCCCCTTCTATCTTCAAATTGTGCCCCCTTGTTCTTGCACACCTCTTTTTTTGAAAGATGCTACCCTCTTGGACTTTGTTGATTCCCTTGAGGTACTTGAAAGTTTCTATCATGTCCCCCCTCTCCCTCCTTTCCTCGAGGCTATACATATTAAGCTCCTTAAGTCTCACTTCATATGTCTTCCAGTGCAGACCCTGCACCATTTTAGTTGCCCTCCTCTGGACAGCTTCCATCCTGTCTATGTCTTTGCGGAGATTGGGTCTCCAGAACTGCACGCAGTACTCCAGATGTGGTCTCACCAGCTGTCTGTACAGAGGGATAATAATTTCTTGTTTTTTGCTGGTGATGCCTCTGCCTATGCATCCCATGCTGGGGTGGGCTCCCAGCATGGCACCTTGAAGGCTGTTTTGGGAGGGGGCACTGGAGCCGACAGGGGATTGGGCACCTCCATTGCCCATACTGTGTGTGTGTGGGGGGGGAGCACGTGAGCACACTGGGGTGGGCTCCCAGCATGCTACTTGTTGAGGGAGAGGGAGAAGCTGTCTATGACAGCTCTTGCACTGCAGTGCCGACATGGAGGCAATTTGCATACTGCTGACGGTGGCAGTATGCAAATTGCCTACATGCTGTGGCTCATTCTTTCAACTGTAAACTGCTGCATTTGCAAACGCTGTCATAGACAGCTCTTACATTCATTGGCGCATTGGGGCCGTGCCTGCAAAAGGCAGCAGGGCATTGGAAGTAGGAAGGCACACCTACGAATTCTCGTATGGTGGCACTATGTTTCTTGCATATGCGTGCAAGCAAACATAAAAATGAATCTCATCAACAGACAGCATAGATTACAGCATGAGGCCATGTTGTTCCCATGAAACTTATATGCATTACAAATTACTTTCAAAACAGTTTTTTATGCATGAGGCAAGAACTGCAAAGTGATATGAGGCTTACCTGGCTGAAGATGTAGGTTTTGTTCCTCTCGTAAAAATATCATAAAAATCATTAAAATGAGTGTACTTTATTTCTAAAAGTTAAAATCAGTGACAATCCAGTTCTGCATTTAGTATTCAAAGTGTGAGCTACACTGCCCAAAAATTCCTCTGTTGTGTGCTCCTCATATTTGACAACAATGCACTGCTAATGAATTGCATTATCCCAATAGACACATCTTGAAATGGTCGGCGCATGTCCAGCAATTAGCTGCTTTATCTCCACATCTCGTTTTTGTTGAATTCTGCACATTCCATTTATGAATCTTCATAATGTGGGGTGTGCAATGAACAGGATGCTTTGCATCCCTTGATGAAATGCTTCCACTACATTGTTGGTTTTGGCGCTGCTTTCTGACACAGTGTCCCAGTGATTCCATAGTTCTATGGCAAATTGTGGTGGTCTTCTGCTCATGCCCCATCTATTCCTTCTCCTGATCCAGGTATCTTCAAAATAGTCAATAACCTGTTCCATCTCTTGAGGAAACACATTAAGGTTTTCGTCAGTTATTTCCTCGAACTGTGTTATTATCTGGTCGGGAGGGTAGAACATTAAGTCAGGCAGGTATCTGCATTTTAGGCAGAACTCACTGTCCAGCACATACCTGCCACCAAGGCCTTCAGATTGGATTTTTCGATACACACACTGGCAAAAAAGAAAAAAAAACAACCAACTTGCTGTGCATTTCGAAAGACTGACTTAAAAGCTTGGACAGCGGCATTTTCATAGTAAGTCATCACAACTGCTGGATCCAGCCATGGGTTAATATCTTTTAATACCCTCAACAGATACTCATATGTTTCCCTGCACTTTCCTGGAAGCAGGGCATATATATATATATATATATATATATAGCTAGCTGGCTGAATGTTCCCAAATCGTTCCCCAAGCACCACATACATTTGATGGAATGGGGGGGGGGGCAACACTGAATGTCCAATCTGCATACCAGTGTTTTGCATTTTCGAGAAATTTAAGATTGGACTCCGTGCCAAACACTAGCATGCAGTCATCACCTGGCCCACTGTTATATAGCAAAAAGTTAACTTTGTCAACTCCTGAGCTATGTTTATTCAGTATGTTTGATACTGCTCAGGAATAATAAGACCAGTGAGGTCTCTGGGATTGGGAGGGGTACCAGTCGCTTGCACTCTCTGAATAGTCCGCTTAATGTTGCGGTCCAACAAGGTTCCTTGTGTTGCCAAGGAAACTGTCCATTTACAGTGCAGGATAACCTGAGCGGTGCTGTCTTGGGAGCTTGCTGCCCTCTCCTTAGCATGGTTGACCGCCTCTCCCAGTTCAACAGCAGCCGGATCAGGAACATGGGCATGAGTGCTGAATCTGTGAATTATCAGAGGCTCATCGTAACTTGCGGTGTAGACACGGGCATTGCAGCACTTATCCTATTTGACCGCAAGCTCACGTTGCCAGATTGCTTTCCCATTCAGATCATGCTTGTGATGCGTATAGATGTAATTTTCAGAATCAACAAGTTTTTTTTTCATGAGTTTGGACAAGATGAAATGTGCTGCTATTTTGGATTACAAGTAAGGAGCTGGGCCTGGTGGAGTGTATTCTTATGAGTTTAATTAGTTAGGACATGTAATTGTTCAATTGCTTACAGTGTGGAAGAGAACTTCTGAGTGCAGGTTGACAAGTGGCACAGTGCAGATTGCCAAGCTAAAGAGAACTCCTGAACATAGTTGCCAGCTAGAACTCCTGATTTGGCTGTTTTGTTTTGAGACCGATGATTTTTATGACATTTTTACAAGAGCTAAGCCTCACATCACTTTGCTGATGAGATGCGTTTTCAGTATGTGTGATGTACCAAGGGAGCGAATTGCCAGGGGGTGAATTTACAGGGAGCGAGAAGTGCAGGGAGCGAATTGTCGGGGGCGGGTTGTCCAGAGATGAATTTGCCGGAGCGAATTGATGTGCCCCTCATGAGAAGCCTACTGGAAAGGAGACATCTTTGCACTGATTGGGGCTCAGATGACAGTTGACAGTTTACATTGGAGATCCTATGGCAACACTTGAAGGAGGCCAGGTCATCTGATTAGAAGATGATGTGATGCTGAGATGATGATTCTACAGAAAGAGTGGTGGTAAAGTAGAACCAACTGCCAAAGGAGGTGATTTCGCTGGCAATTGTGGGCAGTTTCAAGAGGGAGTGGGGCAGGGTCAGAGGTAAGGTCATAACTGAGGGGAGACGGGGGAGGAGGTGGTTATGGGGAATAACAGGTTTTGGGGAGCAGTTGCAGTACAGTAGACTGGGAGCTGCATATTTGAGCAGACTCAACAGACTGCTATGGCCTGTATCTGAGGCATTTTCATATGTTCGTATGAGTGTACTGTATGAAAGACTAGCATGGATTGAATCTACTGTATATGTAGGGGGAAAAGAAGGGGCCTAAGTATTGATCCTTGAGGTAGCAGCTGATTCAGATAGAGAATGGCAAAGCTTAACACACTGGTACCTACTACCCAGGTAGCTTTTAACCCAAGGCAGGGCAGTGGATGAAACACCCAGGATACCCAGTGTTTCACATAGCAGAGAGTGGTCTACCAAATCAAAGGCCTCTGTTAGGTCAATGATAACCGCACCTGTTAGCTCACCCCTATCCACAATGGAGGTAATGTTTGTGCTAAATGATAGGAGGGAAGTAGTAGTGCTGCAGTCTTTCCTGCAGCCATGCTGTGCGAGACATGAGTTGAGGTATTCAGTGAGTTGTGAGGCTAATAATTTCTTGAGAATTTTGTTGAGTAAGGGAAGTATTGTAATTACCAGTGTTCTTACTATTCCTTTCTTGAACACAGGTACACCATGTTAGATCCTCCTCATGTCAGGCACAATATGGGGGGTTAGGGACAGGTTAAAAATTCTATTGACCAGTAAAGCAAGCCTACTGGCAGCACCCCTCAGTATTTTTGGCTTGATCTCATCGAAGCCAGCAGATTTTGATAAGGGAATCTGCATTTGGTGTTTACACACCTCAGTATACATGGCATCTCTGATCTCTGAGGTAGAAAGAGGATTAATATGGTTGGACATTGTCAGATGACGGAGAAAGCTGCAAGACTGGGGAGGGGGGGATGCCCCAGTACAGGTTGTGAGATCAGTGAATCTATGATTAAAGGCATTAACTATTGTGATGGAGTTGTTGCAGTTTGTCTTCCTCAATAACAAAGTCCTTGGGCTTAAAATTACAATCTTGGCCTAAGACTGTTTTTCCAGAACTGGCTTGGGTTACCAGCAGTTGAGTCAAACATTGACTTATAATGCAGGCTATTGTTTTGATGGATGGCCCTTTTGCACTCATTTTAATGCGCTCTATATTTTGCTCAGTTGGTGACAGCCTTAGCGCCTTTAAAGGTAGACCAACAGGCATCCCTTTCTTTAATTAGGGCCAGCAAGGGGCGGTCCAACCATTTTGTGACTGGGCCACATATTCATCCTGGAGACCTATAATAATTCTATTGAAAATAAAGAAGTGCCTGGTTTACAAATATTGGTGGTCCACCTGTGTGTCCAGTTCACACATGCACCCTCCTGTATAAGTTGAGCAGTGTCTGACTTCAAGAAATCATGGAAATGAATAACTCTGGGAGGGACCTTAGGGGGCTTTGCCCTCGAGACACAGCAAACAGGGAATTGGTCACTTACAGCATCTAAGGACACCTTAGCCAGTAACTCCATCTGAGCTGGATATGATTATACAATCAATTAGTGTGGCACTCTAACAATTATTTGCCCTTCTGGTGGATTCAGAGATTTTGGGAAGCCGGAGTTTGTTTGGGGACAGCTCAGCATTTTTAGATTTACCACCAAGACAGTATTATATTAAAGTCACCAGTTAGTAGAAACTCATTGTTCTAAACCAGTGGGTCCACAGAGTTCATAAGTATGTAAAGAGCCTGTTGGCTACCAGCAGGGGGAATATAGGTACAGTATATACACAAAGTACATGTAGCCATTTGGAATTCGCCAACAGGACTGCATGACAGAGTTCCACTAGAGGACTAGGAGCAGGTAGACAACTAGGAGCAGAGACATGAAGACGATCCTTATAGTAGATCATAGTATCCTCACCTCTTTCAGAAACAGAGCATTCAGATCATATGAAACTGTATCTGGGTAAGGCACAGATTATTGAGTATATTCAGTTTTAATCAGGTTTGTGTTATTCCTATAATGACGGGTTTGTAATGGTTAACCCACATCGTAAATTGACCAAGATTTTTTATTAGGCTCCTTATATTAAGGAGGGCAATTTTGAGTCCCTTAACACTCTGCTAGGAGGGTGTCATTAGAATAAGGGGGAGGCCAAATGAGGGCCAGATTTAGGTTCAATGTATCCAGCAATCAATAGGAGGAATAGTGCTCATTGGGTGAGGGAGCAAGCCTTAGGTAACAAAAGTATAGGACAGTCCCTCCAGCAGAGCCTATTCAGATACACTACTGCCTGATACCAATCCCTAGACATGAAGAACTAATAACTGTCTTCTGAGCTCTTACTTTTGATTATTAGAACATTAGATATAGTGAAATCAGTAATGTCTATCAAGACAGCATTAAGTATGTAACTAGAAAGCAGGGTATCAGCCAGAAATGGAAAACAGGCGAGCATAATGATGAAAGCCAGAATTCAGTTTAGTGACCCCATGGTATAAACTTGGAGGTAAGCACAAACTACTAGCTAAGCAGCCCCTGATAAAAGTGATGATAAAGTACACAGACCCTCTAGCACAATTTAATGTAGGCAAAACACAGTGGAGACAGTAACAGGAACAAACATACCCATTATGGCTACAGCATTTTGAGGCATACAGCAGCGAAATTAACCATTCACCCTGTTAGCAAAGGTCATGCTAAAAATTAAAATTATGTACCTACTGTAATTCTTGATCTTCTTGGACAAGTCTTTACCATTTATTATGTTGGCGCACTTGCGCAGCCAACATAGTGGGACAGTCACTGTTGGGCGAATGCAGGGCATGCACCAGTAGGTGCATCCCGCCTTACCCAATCAGCCTGCATGCTGATGCCACACCATGCATACATAATGGAGTGAGCACATCTAAGAAAAGGTCCGCTGCAATCCGAGCAAAGCTTGTCAGATGCAGTGGTCATTTTCTTGCGTGCTCACCGCCATTACTCATACATGGCGAATCGCAGCGTAGAACTGCCAACCGGGGTGCCCAATCCCCTGCCAGCTACCTCTGCCCCTGTGAATGTGCTGACAGGGGCCACTCCCTGTCGGCATAAAGCACCCCCTCAATTGTTTAATGCTGAGGGGTGCCCAATCTCTCGGCTCTTACCCCGCCCCCACCTTTCCTTGTACACCGGCAGAGAGCCTCCCCCACTCGCCGGCAGAAATAACCCCCAAATTGTTTAATGCAAAAGGGTGCCCCAATCCCCTCGGCTCCGTGCTCCTCCTTTCTTTGTGCCGGACACGCCCAATCCCTGTCGGCATAAATCCCCCTGTTGTTTTCTCCATGAGGTGCCCAATCCCATCAGCCATACAGACACCGCCCCCCCCGCAAACAGTTAGGTGGCACGCTGGGAGCCCACCCCAGCATGCCAAATGCCTTGCAAAGCAAAAAACTGTCCCGCAATGTTTTTTCTTTTTTTTTATAACCTGTAAAACGAAAATGGTCCCTTATAGTCTCGATGCCCCTTCCCCCCAGCCACACCCACCCACTGCGCACCCTGCCTCCCCTCACCCCATACTTACCTGTGGAGTCCAGCGCGACGATCTTCTGTGGACCAGGAATACGTCTGCACTCTTCAAAGCCGACAGCGAACTGAAAAAATGCCGGTAAGCTGTATAATGGAATGAATAGGGGTTTTTCAACTTTAATGCATATCTCGGGCATTTTTGCGAATTGTGGCCCCAAATTTTCAACATGGGGTTTTTGGGATCCCTTCTCTTGAATTCTTGCACTGTCATGGCGTTATTCTGTCCTGAAGGTGATTTCGCAGTCACTCTGCGCGGAATCACCTTCGGAGATGAATAATGAAATGACAGTGCCACACTTCATGAGAGGGCTCTCAAAAAGCCAATGTTACAATTTAAGTAGGGAAAATCAAAAAATGACTGTTTTCTGGCGTAGCAACTGCACCACCGTTAAGTAAGTTAGCGCATTTGCACTATTTTCATGCCAGATTCTCAACACTGACATTTTGACACACCTTCTTGTGAATCGTATAGCTGTAATTTTTCACATCCTGCCCGAAATGTGTTTTCGCACTTCCGGCACAGAATAGCGCAGTGGCTGTGCGAAATCAGTGTTCGGAACACATTATGAAAATGACTGTGACACTGTTCATAAGCATAGGTCCTAAAATGCCTGTGTTGAAAATTTGGTGACAATACTCCATAAAATGACTGTTTTATGAGCGTATGTAGCAACTGCGCAACACACGCTCGTAAGTTAGCGCATTTGCAATATTTTCAAGCCTCATTTTCAACATTGGCATTTTACCACACCTTCTTTTGAACCATACAGCTGTAATTTTTCACATCCTTGCCAAAATGTGTTTTCGCACTTCTGGCGCAGAATAGTGCGGTCGCTGTGCAAAATCAGTGTTTGGGACACATTACAAAATTGAGAGTGATACTGTTCATGAGCAGAGGTCCTAAAATGCCTTCGTTGAAAATTTGGTGACAATACTCCATAAAATGACTATTTTACGAGGTGCATAGCAACTGCAAAACGCACACTTGTAACTTAGCGCATTCGCAATATTTTCACGCTAGATTCTCAAATGTTGCATTTTACTACACCTTCTTGTGAACTGTACAGCTGTCATTTTTCACATCCTTGCCGAAATGTGTTTTCGCACTTTCAGTGCAGAATAGTGCATTTGCTGTGCGAAATCAGTGTTCAGGACACATTACGAAAATGACAGTGACACTGTTCATGAGCAGAGGTCCTAAAATGCCTGTGTTGAAAATTTGGTGACAATACTCCATAAAATGACTGTGTTACAAGCGTGTGTTGCGCAGTTTGCACGCACGCTCATACGTTCGCAAACTTCTAATATTCTCACTCCAGATTTTCTACAGTGCCATTGTTCTGCACCTCCTAATGAACAGTACAGCTGTCATTTTTCACATCCTGGCCAAAATCTGTTTTCGCAGTTCCGGTGCAGAATAGCATGGTCGCTGTGGAAAGTCCGTGTTCGAAGCACATGATGAAAATGACAGTGACACTGTTCATTAGCAGATGCCCTAAAATGCCTATGTTGAAAATTTGGGAATGAAAGTCAATAAAATGAGTGTTTTATGAGCGTCGTTGCACAGTTTGCACGCTGCGGCTCCATGACTTCTGTAATTTGTAATACTTTCACTCCAGCTGTTCATCACTGGCATTTTTCCATACCTCCTTATGAACACTGCAGCTGCCTGAAATGTATTTACGCACATCCAGCACAGAATTGCACAGTCGCTGTGTGAAATCAGTTTTTGGGACAGTTTGAGGAAATGACGGTGACACTATTCATGAGCAGAGGTCCTAAAATGCCTATGTTGAAAATTTGGTGCCGAAACTCCATACAATGATTGTGTTGCAAGCATGCATTGCGGTTTCCACGCACCTTTGTAACTTCGTCAATCTGCAATATTTTCATGCCACATTTTCACCACTGGCATTTGTGCACATCTCCTTATCAACAGTCCAGCTGCCATTTTTCACAGCTTGCCCAAGACGTGTTTCCGCAGCTGTGGCGCACAATGGCGTGCTCGCTGTGCAAAACCACCTTTTGACACACATTCACAAAATCACAGCACTATGCATCTCTAGCTACACCACTCCCACTGCCAATGCCAGCGCGACAACATTCGGCATTGACAAATGCTTGTTCATGATTCTGGGTTCAAGTTGGAGGCGTTAGGACCCTGCAGGGGCCAAAAATCTTCAGGAGAGCCGGTACCATGGTAGGACTGTGCATGCACGCCACCATGAGATCGGCTTGCGCCTGTGTAGGTTACCTTGGTGTCGACTCTCTAACTGCCTCAGTAGCTTTTTTACCAAGGAGATGCAGCATAAATAAAACTAGATAAACACCTAACCTAACTGGGGCATAAAATAATCCTGTTTGACCCATATAAGAAGGATCAATTTAACAATGTCTTCATAGCCCAAACCAATGAGGGGTGAAGACCAGGAACAGAAATGAGTAAGTCATGGGGTGTGGTGGGTGGGCGTATGAATAAATGGTAAAGACTTGTCCAAGAAGATCAAGAATTATGGTAGGTATGTCATTTTTATATCTTCCTGGACTTAATGTCTTCACCATTTATTCATACTTGTGAGTTAGAGTACCAAGCTAAACCAATCCCCTGAGCAGGGTAGCACCAAACAGAACCCACTCTGGACAGAATTTCATTAAGGATTGTCTGCCAAAGTAAGCATGCTGTCTGGCATGGAAATCCAGAGCATAGTGCTTCACAAAGGTGTGCACTATGCTCCAAGTAGCCGCTTTGCAAATCTCAGTAATGGGAACCAAGCATATCTCCACCAGGGACACAGCAACCACTCTAGTTGAATGGGCACATACCTGGCTTCCAACTTGATCTGTGCCATAGAATAACAATGGCAAAGGCATGCCACTACCCAAGCAGAAATGCATCTGATGGATACTGGCTGATCCAGCTGGGCCGGATTGAAAGATTCAAAGAGTTGCTTCACTTGACGGATGTCCCCAGTCCAATCTAAGTAGATTATTAGGGCTCTCTTGACATCCAGGGAATGAAGGATGCATTCCCCCTTCATTTTGGAAGTTAGCGAAGTAAGTAGGCAGAACCAAGGGCTGGTTGAGGTGGAACTCCGAAATCATCTTGGGTAGGAACTTAAGGTGAGTACAGAGCTCCACCTTGTGTTTGTAAAAGACGGTGTACAGAGGGTCTGTGACTAGGTCATGTATCTCAGAGACCCTGTGAACAGAGGTAATGGCCACCAGAAAGCATTCTTCCAGATCAGGAACATCAACTCACATGTGGCTAGAAGCTCAAAAGGTTTACGACTGAATATATCCAGCACAAGATTAATATCTCAGGCAGCCACCGGCTTCCTAACTAGAGGCCTTGTGTGTAGAATGCCTTTGAGACATCTCCTGAACAAAAGCAACTGAGGCAGAGACATATTTTGGACTGACTTGTGATAGGCAGAAAGCATACATAGGTGTACTTTGACTGTTGAATACTGCAGCCCTGCATCTGAAAGGTCTAAAAGGCACTCCAAGACCTTATTTGGTGGGCAATGGAATGGATCAAGAGGGATCTTAGTACACCATAGCAAGAAACGCTTTCATTTAGCAGTGCAGGTGTTCCTGGTGGAGGGCTTATGTGCTGCCAAAAGAATCTGTGAGATTCTCTGGGTAACTTTGAACCTGCCCACTTCTATCTCTTCAGAAGACAGGATGGGGGTGAAGGGAGCACAGATTGGGATGAACCAGGGATCCCTGTGTCAGGAAGTCCCTTCGTAGAGGTAGTTGCCTCAGCGGGGCCTCCAACAATTTGTTGATTAATGGAAACCAGATCTGTCAAGGCCAGTATGGTGCAATTAGAATCATCTTGACTCCCCTGTGCCTCTAGTCAAAGCAGCACCCTCTGAACTAGGGGTAGCGAAGGAAATCAATCAATCAATCAATCAAATCTTTATTTTACCAGGCGAACATCATTGAGCAAAGCTCATTTCCAAGGTGGACCTGGACAAAACATATAGTCACAATTACATTGAACAAAAGTCAAGGGGTAAAATAGCATAGAATTACAGAGACTAGATGATCCCTTCAGTAGGCCTAGACACGTTATTTACAGTGTATACACATTTCATTGGTCAACAGCAGATTAAATGGTATAATCAGGATTAGACATAGTATTTACAGTATATACAGACATTTTCTTGATCCGTACTAGATTAAATGATGCAATCAGTAGGGCTAGCCATAATACGTACGTTATATAGATTTCCCAAGATCAATGAGCTGGTGAGATAACTGTGCTCAAGTAAAGGAATTCAAGCCCAAATCTACCAGAGGAGGGAGGACGGCGGCAAGTACAGTACCGGATGATGTGGTGATGAACGGCGGAAGAAGATAGGGCAGTAAAAGGGTATGAGGAGGAAGTTCCAGTAATTGAAGCGATATAGAAGTCTATGAGGAGCTGGGCACTAGGGCAATTTTAGAGCATGATCTAGTGGAGGTACTGTAGGGAGAGGAAATTGAGGACTTAAGAGTGCTGGTTCAGAGGATCATATTTTCAGAGCATCTACCTGATGGGTAACCGGGGTGGGGGGGGGATAGTACTAAAGTTATGGAGTAGCTTTGGTTCTAAACCCATATTGTAGCCATGTTGAATGAAGATCAAAACTGCAGAGATAATGAGTACTGGTAATGCATACCGAGAATGTCTTGTTCACCAGCCTAAATGCATCCTGACAGAAAACACCAAGTTCTGGATTTCTGAAGCAGTATAGAGGCAGTTTTGCATTGAGTGGGAATGCAGAAAGGTCCACGTCTGGACTGCCCCACTCATTGAAGAGCAATTGTATGACGTCTGGTGCAAGCGACCACTCGTGAGGATCCGCCTCTGTTCTGCTGAGGTGATCCACCAGATTGTTCTGAATTCCTGGCAGATAAAGTGCCTGAATCAGAGTGCAGTGCTCAAGGCACCATTCCCATACCCTCATGGCTTCTCTGCACAAGGGATGAGACTGGGCTCCGCCTGTTTGCTGATATAATACATCACTGCCTTGTTGTCCATCTGAAGAAGGTTTACGTTGTAACAGAGGACATCCTTCAGGGCTTGAACAGCATACAGGACTTCTCTCATCTCCAGAACACTGATGTGTAGATGAGACTCCTCTTGAGTCCACACTCCCTAAGTGTGGAACTCTTGGTAGTGAGCACCCCAGCCAATCAGAGATGCATCCGTGGTGATGGCAATCTGAGACTCCACCAGGGCAAAGGGCAGACCTTGACGAAGGCTGTCCTCCTGAATCCACAATGCAAGTGATCTCCTCAGAGGCTCTGTCACCTTTATGGGGTAAGACTGCAGATGTGTTGCTGGGAACCACTGTGTGATAAGCATCCACTGAGTGATTCTCATGTGCAAGTGAGCCAGAGGCACTGTGAAAACGGACGAAGGTATGAGACCCAAAATCCATTGCATGGATTGAGCTTGCACAGGGTTGCTCTCCCTGATAAAGTGAGCCATCTGGAGAACGTAATTTCACCTTTTCTCTTCTGGAGAAAGGCCCTCGCCTTGGAAGTGTCAAGTAGCGGCCCTATGAAGAGGAGTTGCTGAGAGGCTTGAAGCTGTGACTTTTCCAGGTTCAGCAGAACTCCCATGGAGGTGAGGAACTGAGAAGATGTGGCAACTGCCTCCTCTGTCTCTTGCCTTGACAGGCTTGGCAAAAGCCAATTGTCCAGGTATGGAAAGACTTGAACGCCAAGCTTTCGAAGGTGTGCAGCGAGAACCGCAAAACATTTTGTAAAGACTCGAGGTGCTGAGGACAGCCCAAAGGGCAGAACTCTGAATTGATAATGTTGACCCAAGGCCACAAAATGGAGGTACTTGTGGTGACTTGGCTGCACTGGAATATGCTGGTAGGCATCCTGCATATCCAGGGATGCCAGCCAGCCTTACTGATGATGGAGTGGTAGTGGAGTTTCTAGGAAGACCATCTTGAACCTCTCCCTGAATAAGAACTTGTTTAACTTTCTGAGGTCAAGAACTGGGCACATGGCACCCTGACTTCTTTGGAACCAGAAAGTAATGGGAGTAGAAACCCATGTTCCTTTCTGCCCAGGGAACAAATTCTACTGCCCTGTTTCTGAGAAGGCCCTGTATCTCGGAAGTGAGAAGGTCTGACTGTGTGGTAGACAGACTGTGCTGTCATGTGGGTGGAAGATCTGGAGGGATCTCTGCAAAATTAAGAAAGTAGCCCTCTCAAACAATGCTGAGGACCCATTTTTCCATAGTGATGGAGTTCCACTGGTTGTAAAACTGAGTCAGATGACCTCCCACAGCCCTGAAGATGTCCAACTCAGGCAGTTGAGGTGAGACTGGGGCCAGATTTTCAGAGGGTGGCGCTGGGCGCTTTCGGGCTCTGTGCCTCATGCTGTGTTTTCTTTTGCAGTTGAGGAGGCTGGTTTTTGTTAAAGGCTCCTCAGCCTCTACCCCAAAAGGACTGCCTGTCATGAAACTGTGAACAGTTCTCGCCCCTTTGAGGAGCAGAAGGAGCGGGTCTGGCTGTTTTAATGGCAGTCTTAGTCTTCTGAGCAGCCTCTAGCACTTGTTCAACTTGAGGGCCAAACAGGTAAGCACCATCAAAAGGGATATTTATGCCAGCCCAGTGGCACTGAGGGTTGAGGCACCGGACGCCACACCTCACACCATGCCGGCGACCCTGTTTGGGAATGAGCATGGGCCGCTGGGGGTCGGCAGTGGAGAAGAAGGATTGAGTGCCTGATGGCTGCTCTCCTTCTCCAGGGAGGGGAATCTGCAGACCTCGCTGTGATACTGCCACCTGGGGGATCCCTAGTGGAAGGTGCAGAAGGAAGCAGCACAGATTACGGGTGGAGCTTCAGCCGAGAGCCAGAGTGGAGGACACATCTTAGCATGCCCCCGACTTATTGGCCCTCATTGCATGCTGATGCTCAGAGGGTGGGATGAAAACAGAAAATGCTCCCCATGTCGGTGCCGGTAGACGGGCCTCAGAGAATGGTGCTCGGGGCTTCCAGGGACTCCACTCGCAGGTCACACACTCCATCAGTGTCTGGGGGAGTTTACAGGGGACTCCGCCACCCTGGCCAGGGGGTTATCCAGAAGATCTAGGGTAATGAGCGTGCACCAATATGTGCGGGCAATTCCTGGAAGGACTCCGAGGTGGGTCATCAATGAGGCCCTGAAGAGATGGGCCGACGTGGGAACAGTTAGGAGCATAAACATAGAGTTAAAAAAAGGGACATTCATGACCTGTTGTTGAGCTAATGTTCTGAGCCAAGAGTGCCACTTGATACAAATGGCGGCGGCGGCAGCTCTAGCAACAGTGTCATAGGCATCCTTAGAAGCTTTCAGCTGATGACTGTTGGATTCTATGCACCTGGTAATAGTCTGCAGAAGCTCCACAGTAGAGTCAGACTCTGGGAGATTTTCAACCATTAATTTAAGAAAGTTCCAAAGCACATATTCATATTGAGAGAAATGTCCCTAATAACTGGCAATGCACATGCCCAGAGTTGTGACTGCAAAAGCCCGTTTCCCAAAGGTGTCAGTTTTATGAAATTCCTTATTGATATGGCGTGCTGATGCTTCCTGAGGGAGAACAGCTTTATCATTCTCTGCAAGGACAACCAAAGCATCTCTAATAGGCTGCGATGCCAAGAAGGGTCTGTCCATGGGAGGGGGTATGCTTCTTGTCTATGGACTTGGCCACAGAAGGAACCAGAGCCAGCCTCTCCCACACTGCCTGTGATAAGGTCTCGAAGGAGGGGGGCACAGGAGGTGTAAGGCTCATAGGGACATTAGGAATATAAAGGAACTCCAGGTGCAAAAGTCTACCCGGGTTATCCCCATGTTTTTGAGAAGAGACTGTAAGGAACAGGGTCCTTAGGTGGGTGGGAGAGCAGGGGATAATTCCCGGGGCCCAGCACCAAGAGGGGCCTAGGCCTCCCCCACCTAGGCCTCCCAGCATACTGTATGCAGGGAAGGGGCAGCGAGCTGGTAGGGGCCCCAGAGTCTACACTTTCTACGGGGCCTGGAATTCCTCTCAAGGGGCCTGGGAAGGAAAGATCTTCAACTAGGGTTTCAGCTGGGACTGAAGGCTTTTCTTCCAAATCCAGGTATGAGTTATCCTCGCCGTTGTCAAACAAAATCAGGTCAGGGTCAGACTCATCGTTCTAGACCTCAACTCCGGAGGAATCAGGCCCTGAAAGGCCAAAGCCTGGCCTGAGCAAGGGGTAGACTGGAGACACCGGAACCACCACAGGCATCGAAGACCTTAGCACCGCACGTGGCACCGAAGGACCCAGCGCTGTGTGCAGAGTCGAAGGCCCCCTGCACCAAGCCCGGCAACGTTGAACCCACCACTGGGCACAGAACTGATATCTGAGAACCACCACCAGACTTGGAAAAAGAGGGTGAAGGAAGTGATACCTGTGCTGGCCCCTGCGAGGTGTCAGAGTGAGGGGGGAAAGCAAGTGGAACAGGTGTCAACGGTGCCAGTATCAGCAAGGTTGGAATGTCTGCCACCAACAAGAACAAATGTTCAGTACTGAAGGTCTTGACTGCGGCCCAGTGGCTTCCAGACCTAAGGGCCCCAGAACCGGGTCCAACAGAAGGGGCAAAAGAGACAAACAGTGTTCCCACTGCTCCATAAGAGTGGCTCAGTAATAAAACTGCTCACCAGAAACCCTGCAAGAGGACAGAAAGAGGATCCAGTGTCGAGAGTCCTGGCCGTTAAGAGTGGAGGCCACCAGGGACCATGGAGGGGTTGGGATGGGCCTGCCGCTCTCCACTACCGAAGATTGCCTCACAAATGCACCAAGGGGTGACCTCAGGTGTTACAGTTTCTTCTTCCTCTGCCAGGAAGAACTCGAGGTCGAACAGTGCCAGATCCCTGACCGAGACCGGGAACGGGACTATTTCTTTTTGTGCTTAAGTGAGAACTGTCCTTCCTCCTGAGCACTGGACTGCCCATGGTCGCACCCCACCTCTGCAAAGGATGGTGGACCTGACACAGCCCCACTGCTAGAACAGCTTTTCAGTGAATTCTCCCTACCATCACTGAGATTGTCCATAGTCGACTCCATCGATGACAGGGCTGAGAGAAAGAACTTTCTTCTTCTTCTTTTTTTTTAAGTAACAAAGGCTAAAAAGAATAGCAATACTAAATGAACCGAATGACTATAAGCTTCTGTCGTATAGGCATGAAGATTTTGCCCCTGGTGGGTGAGCAACATCATCACTGTAGTGCACTGAATAGCATAAAAAAAGGAACTGAGCTGGTTGGAGGGTCAACGCCGAGGTAGCCTACACAGGCGCAAACTGACCTTGCTGTGCTGCACATGCACGGTCCCACCACGGCACCAGCCCTCCTGAAGATTTTTGGCTCCTACAGGGTCCTTGTGCCTCTGGGTTGAACCCAGAAGTATGAATAAATGGTGAAGATTTTAAGTCCAGGAAGATCAACAGACAAGACTATAACCCTGCTGTACTCCCACTCATTATAATCAGAGGCACAGTGCAGACCACCTATCAAAGTAAAGATGTTCATTTCAGGTAAATGTTGGGTAACTAGTCACTGTAAATTGAGTAGTCAGTAACAAGTACAATAGGTCCACCCAAATAGCATATGGGGGCACAAAATAATTGTTTTGTACTAGTCAAAGCAAGAAGTTAGTGATCAGTTTTGACTCTTAAACTCCAGTCTCAGACAGATTCACCCTGTCCCACCAGCCATGCAACATATAATATCATTTGAATTGCACATGATCTTGTTTTTGAAGTCATGTCTTAAAAACTGTAACATGACACTCTTGGCTTATGGTCACCATTTATCACCCCCAAGTCAGACAGGGAAATAAAGTTTGTAATAAATTTTATAATTTTTTTAAATAACATCTGAAGTACTTGGTGCACCAGTGGAAACACTCTATTATTAGTATATACTACTCATGAGAAACTCATTATGATGTAAGCTTTCTACAAAGGGAACTCCAAAAATTAACTCTACAGCAAAGTTCAAAAGATACTCCATCCCTTTAATTATTGCCAGTCTAATATCTACTTCACTAACATGAAGCTTTATCTTCCCTTAATAGCAGCAAGAAAAAAGATTATTGGAGCAAGAAATGACAGTGCTTGAGGCTACAGCACTTGGCAGCCATAAGTCATTCATTATCAACACTCCCTGATTTCAGAAGGCATGAACCCAGCCAAGTCATAAATAATAGCTGGCTTGTTTGATGCACTCAGACATGTCCAACAATAGATTTACCAAAATAAACCCTCATCACTGCTCAAAAAATATGACTTGACTGGGGTGGGGGTTGTGTTTTCTTTTAAGAAAGTAATGAAGGCTCCATGCCTTTGGCGAGTTGACCTTTTCTTGGATCATACTGCAGATGGAACTTTTCACAGACCAACATTTTGCCTAGAAAAATACCCACAATTTATACTCTAGGGTATCAGGCTAATCCTGATACCCTATATTTTTAACTCTATTTTCTATTTTCAGCGTGCATTTAATATCACCATTTTGTTTTGCTTTTAGACCACATGCTGACGCAGCACCTTGTTTTTGGTTTTTACAATTTGTATGCTACATTTGCTGCGACCCACTATGCCTAATCTGAAGTCTCTTCTGCATTCTCTATGATGCTCCTTTATTTCATCTATGTCTGCATTCCCTTCTCATATTTCTAAGTCTTATCTTGAATTATTTTCTGCCATTTGCTCTAAGACTAAACTCTGCAGTCACTTACAGTTTCTTTCCAAATGCTGCCACCTGGGTATTATTCCTAAAGGTTTCTGTTGAAATTCCATCCTTGTTCATTTGGATCTGAGATACATGTTTCCTCCACTAATAAACTTTTGAAAACTTTCTCTAGGAAACTTATCACACACACCATTCTCTCCATTAAAACACAGCTGATCTCTGTGGACAAAACCATTCAAAGGCAAAAGGATTTCCTGCAGCGAACGGCTCCACATAATCTTCCTTTTATTAAGCACTGCATCCAAAACCTTAACCCTACTCTCTTTCAGTTCCTCAAGGACACCAAATCTGCAAAACTCCAGTCTCTCACCCAGCAGATCAACAACCAACATGAGCCCTCGAGTCAGACACAACCTAACAATTTGGTATTTTATATTCCTCCAGACCTTCCCCTGACAAAAGATGAGCAATCACTCCTTAGCAAAGGTCTCTCTTTTGTGCCCACACCCAGATATCTTGATGCCCCAGGTTGAAGATGATCTGCAGTACTTCTATCGTGAAGATTACAGCCTTACAGCTCATTTTCTAATGAGACTCCTCTTCCACAGATGATGACAGTATCACCAGAACAATCAATGATATCAATCCCAGCGAGTGCATGGACACCCCTCCAGGACATTTGCTGCTGTTGATTATTTTTTAACCAATGCATGGAAAACACCACTAACTTTAATCTTCATTGCAGGCACAACCATTCCAACCTGACACCTGGTGAGCTTGCAGCCCTCGGATCTCTACAATGTAGGAATGACATTGTTATTAAACCAGCTGATAAGGGAGGTGCTGTTGTGGTCTGGCAAAAGGAGCTATACATCACTGAAGCCACACAGCAACTCTCTGACACCAGGTTTTATTCTTCTCTTCCACAGGACCCCGCTGCTGACTGTCAGACTGAGGTCACCACCACCATCACCTCTGCTATTGAAAACAAAAAGCTCCCTGCTTCTGCTAAGAGACTCATAGTTCAGCATCCCCAGACATCCAGGTTGTATCTCCTTCCCAAAATCCACAAAACAGGTCACCTGGGTCATCCCATAGTGTCTGCCTGCTTCTGCCCCACATCCCACATCTCTGCATTTTTGGACAATCTCATGAGACCACTTGTTGAGTCCCTGCCCTCCTATGTTAAAGACACTAACCATGCTGTCCAGTTATTTGACAGGTTTAGATTCAGTGACTCTCATCAGCTCATCTTCACCATGGACATCAAATCTCTTTACACAGTGATCCCCTATGATGATGGTCTGACAGTTTTGCAGCATTGCTTAAATAAGTGGGAAGTCCAGCAGCCACCCACACACACACTAACTCATCTGGCAGAACTGGTGCTTACACTCAATGCTTTTTCTTTTAATAACAGTTTTTTTCAGCAGGTCAGTGGAGTTGCCATGGGTACCAAGATGGGTCCCAGCTTTGTTAATCTGTTTGTGGGTTGGGTGGAGGAATGTTTTTTTCTCTCATTCACAGGGACTGTGCCTGAACTCTACAAATGCTACATTCATGACTGTGTGGCAGCCACCTCCTGCTCCAGGGAGACCCTCCAAGTCTTCCTTGACAAGTTTACCACAGCCCATCCTTCCCTTCAATACACTGTTGAAGTATCCTCCTCTACACTGCCTTTTCTGGATATCCAGCTGTCAGTACAGAACACTGGTCTGAAGACATCAGTTTATTACAAACCCACTGACTCTCAGTTTCCTCCTCCACAGCTTCTTCCATCCTAGACATGTCAAGAATGGCCTGCCTTATTCACAGTTTCTTAGACTTTGCAGGTTATGCAGCGAAGAGGATGATTTTGCTGAGCAGACCCAAATAATGCATAGTTTTTTTATCAACAGGGGATACCCTAAAAGCACAGTGGACAGAGCACTCTCCCGGGTCAGTAACATGCCCCGTAAACCTTGACCCCTGCAGGAAGGATACTGTCACACAAGAACAATGGCAAATTCCACTAGTGCTTCCTTTCCAACAGAGCACACCTTCTCTTCACAGGATCATCACCAGTAACCTTCCCATTTTGCAAACTGACCCTAACATTGGTGCTTCCTTTAGAGAACAACCTATTGCCTCCTACTGCCGGTCACCTAACCTGTGGAATCTCCTGGTTAAAAGTAGCCTACCTACTCTTAACAGTTCCTCCCTCCCAGGTACCAAACCTTGCAACAGGACTCGCTGCTACACCTGCAAATTTATTTCTTGTGTGACTGAAATTCGGGGGCCTACAGGTGTTTTTCACATCACCAAGGAGTTCTCATGCACCTCCACTAATGGGGTGTATTGTATTCTTTGTAGGAAG
The DNA here is from genome assembly GCA_016271365.2 of Neoceratodus forsteri. Classification (NCBI taxonomy): domain Eukaryota; kingdom Metazoa; phylum Chordata; order Ceratodontiformes; family Ceratodontidae; genus Neoceratodus; species Neoceratodus forsteri. Next base: position 502,009,379 of record CM057455.1, read on the forward strand.
TGTACAGCTATTTACATCGGAGAAACTGGTAGGCGTCTTGCTGACCGTTTCAGGGAACATTACAGAGCCGTCAGGAATGCTGAAACTGCTAAACCCATTGTATCCCACTTTATCTCCAGGGACCACAATGGCAATGACCTTTCTGTTTGTGTCCTTCAGCAGGGCTTCTGAGATCCTGACCACAGAAAAAACATGGAAGCCAAGCTGATCATCCGCCTTGGCTCCCAACAGCTCTCTGGTTTAAATGATAGACTTATTTTCCACTAGCATCTTTCAGCCATCCCTTTTTTTCCCTAAAGTCTATTTGTTTTTGTACTCATTTAATTTATTTTTCATTTTCACCATAAGTCTCCATCTCTGTCTCCTTCCCACACATTTGTCACCTTTCAGCCTTCTTACTAGGCCTTGTTAATTAGTTCCCACCTGGGAACTTCCCTAGCTCTTTCGCTCCTCTTATGCTTTATCTTTCCCATCATCACCTTTTTGTTTCACAAATTCTCTCTTAATCTTACCATTTAGCACTTCTTCTCCCTGAGCCTCCCCCTTCTTCTTTCCCCACATATATATATCTTTCATTTTACCTCCCCTCTACACTAACTTTTTTGGTTTTCTCTTTTAGATATTTCCTGAAGAAGACCTAAGGTCAAAACGTAGATTTTTAACTCTATTTTCTATTTTCAGCATGCATTTAATATAACCATTTTGTTTTGCTTTTAATCCTAACTCTATCCAACAGCCTAAACTACACATTTGCAGTGAGAGAACAGCTTCTATAAACATAAACATTTTGAAAATAAAGGAGAACAGTGGTCCCTCAAGTCATTGCCTGCACCAACTCAGTGGGAATACCGCCATCACTCCATTTTAGGCATCAAGTGAGGTTTGGAGCTTATTGTAAGACCCAAACTTTTTTCATCAGTTTGTAAGGTGTAGTAGCCATATCCAAAGACTTTCTTTAGGTGGTTTGGTTGGTGAGGTTCAGTACTAAACTTTGGCCTTCTGATAATATGTTTTGCATTTCAGGTTTTGCTGGTCTGACAATAGTGACTTTAATTAGGATGTCTGTGGCTATTGGTGGCAGCCATGGATAAGGTGGCACCCCTCCCATTGGTATGATGGATGCACTGGAGGGAGAGGATGAAAACAGCATTGTTTTGTCCCACAGAAGAGTGAGAGAAAGCTGTGTCCGCATACAGGTTAGTGCTCCAGGGGAACGCTGCTACCTACAGAGAAGAAAACTGTGTTACCAGACAAGCAAGAAAATTATCATGTATATTCAAAGAGGGGATATCATCATCAGAAAATTAAAACAGGATTTATTTGTGTGTAGCATTGCACCCCCCCAAAAAAAATAATTGTTATATCAACTTTCTCAGTTTTATAATTCATTGCCTCATTTTATTACTGCAAGCTGCACTAGTCTTTTGAATTTCAAGACAGCTCTTAAACAATATTTCTTTGAAACAGACATTTGTCAGTGTAATTTTTTTTGGTTATTATTATTTCTGTGTTGTATGATTTATTATGATACATTATAGTATATATTGTTAACTGTTTTAATTGTTATATCTAGTTGCCCATGAAAACAAGCTTTATGCTTATGGATTCTCCAGATTTTAAATAAACAAACCAAACCAAATAAATCAGTTTAGGTCTCTGCAAAATATAGCTGTGTTTGATTAAAAAAAATATATTGTTGTTTGAAGCAATTTCTGTTTTCAAAACGTTGAGACACTTGATGCATCATGAGTGATACTAGGGGTCTGCTGATACCCATCCCCTATGTAAAGTCTTTGTTTGGAGTGGGCTAGTGTTGATCTTAAAAACTGTTGTGTTAACAGCAGCAATAGGCTGGTCAGTCATTCAGAATGCTTTATTGATTGTGGTGATATGCCATTACAGCTCTGTAAATACAAAATACATGAATACATAGACAAGTTGAAACATGGCAACATCCCTTCCCTTCCCTTCCCTTCCCTAGCCAGGCTGGACACCCTCTATCACTTATTCTGCCATTTCACCCCTGATAGTCCTCCTCTGACCCACCACTGTGATCTCTACCAATCTCTCTCCTTCCTCTGGAATCTAACTTTAATCTGATAGTACACTGTTTATCCTTGTAATATGTTATTTTTCACACCATGAGCATTTAAAAATAACATGATACCAATTCTCTATACCTCCTGCACTACATGAACAAGGAGCCTCAGAAGCATTGGGATTATGGGCAAAATCTGGCAAAAAGTACGACTGGGAAAAATCTCAAATGTATTACACATGTATACATTTCTCTTTCTGGGATCCGAGATGTGGTCCAGATAAAATCTATAACCAAACCAAACCTCATTTAGAGCATAACAAGGTGAGAAGCTGGACCTTAAAATAGTATCCACATCCACACCTTGGTTATGGATTCTAATTTTATTCTTTATGTATCTCTTCTATTTGAGAGTAATAAAAATTTGCTTTCTAAAATAATTATAAAGATATGTAAGTTTGTTTTCTTTCAATAAAGAATACACATATAATAACCATGGTGAGCTTCTATAACCTACCCCCTCCCATTTTCTTTCCCTTCAAGACATGCACATCCTGTCGATGTACAGGTTACTAGTCAGGCCACATTTGGACTACTGCGTGCAGTTCTGGATTTCCTATCTGAGGAAGGATATCAGATTGCTTGAGGGGGTGCAGTGTAGGGCAACTAAGATGATCCAGGGGCTAGAGGGCAAATTCTATGAGGACAGGCTGACTGAGTTGAATATGTACACCCTGGAGGAGAGGAGGGATTGGGGGGATATGATTGAGACCTTCAAATATTTGAAGGGGATTAACAAAAATGGGCACAGAAAGGATATTTAAGCTGAGGAAAGAAAGGGACACCAGAGGGCATGGTCTCAGGTTGGAGGGAGGAAGATACTGGAGAGAGATGAGGAGGCATTTTTTTACAGAAAGCGTGGTGGAGAAATGGAACACTCTACGTGAGGAAGTGGTATCCTGTAGCACAGTGGGCAGTTTTAAAAAGGCATAGGACAGGGTGTGAGTGCGGTGAAGGTTAGGATGGGAGAGGAGGGTCAGCAACTGCAATATAAGAGTGTTAGCTGCTCATTCGAGCAGACTAACTTGACAGATCATAAGGCCTGTTTCTGCAGGCAGATTCACATGTTTGTATGTATGTTCATATAATAAACTTTCAGGAGACACTTTCGTGCACTTGACCCACTAGCCCAGGACTAAAGAGTCAGCCAATATTTTATAACTATCTAATCCAGGTTCTGCTCTGATGTAGGATGAGGGGATAGACATGTTCAATCCAAGAGAAGATTTAAAGAGCTGAATCAATTTTTCTCCCAGTCCTAAAACCATGGATGGTGCCTAAATTTCCACAGCCTAGAAGGCTTGTGGATTTAATTTTGAAGAAATGACTTGCACCACTGGTTTAATGCTATTACCACCATATATATATAATTACATTTTTTTTAAACCCAAAGCAGCGTTTTAATTTGCTTCTTGCACTACTGTAGCAACATGAGACCACCATGAATCATTGTAAGAAACAGTTAGCCCTAAATTTACTAAAACAAATGCCACCAACAGCTTAATCTGGTTCAAGATCAGTTGGCATTCACCTGTATCCACCTCCTCCCAGGTCGTGCCTAAAAATAGGCAGAATTTGTCTAGTGCACTTACCCAGTCAACAAAATAAAAAAAAAACTAAACTAAATAAACATATTTATTCACTATGGGCCAGATATTTAGACCCACACTAAAGTCGAGTGCAAGTCCGGCACAGTGCAAATCAGATGCACCATGGGGAAAAGGGAACCATATTCAGAAGATGCGCTCCTTCCAAAATGCTCCAGCGCAACCAGGTTGAATATGGCAAAGATGCGCCGCTGCCCAACCAGAGATACACCAGCGCAACCAGGAATGTGTGGGAGCATGCCAGAGCACAAAACCCAGTGAGCTGAGCAAGAGCAACAGGCAGCAGGGATGCACAGGAAAGGAAGCACAGGGGTAGGAGGCACAGGACACCACCAGCACAGCACACCCGGGTGCACATATGCACCATCCCAAAGGCAACACAGGGGACATGGGGATGGTGCACATAGAACACCGGTCCTCCCACTGTGGAACAAGCACCAGGCTGACACACTGTCACCATTGCCATGCTAATGGCACAGCCATGCAAGAGACACCCACTGGGCATGCCCAAAGGACACCGTGGCCATGGCACCAGGAGAACAAGCAACCACAGAAATCCATTGTCCTAGGGCAAGGGAGGCACCGGCCACCCATGGCCACACAGGCCACCACCAGGAGTGAGGAAGGGCACCGTACCACTGCCCACAGTGGAGATGTGCAGCATGACAGGTGAAAGGAAGGGCATGCAAACAAGTACAGAGGGTACAGGGCCAGCTACAGGCCACCATGGGACATCCCACAGAGGGCCACGCACAGGACAGGCACAAGGGGTACATGCCCAGTGCACACAGGAGTAGTGGCACAAGGGGACAGTGGAGGGACACCGGAGACATGGCAATGCACAGTGGAACTGGCACCTGCAACATGGCTCAACACGCCAGCTGCAAAGAAAACACAGACACGGTGATGTAGCAATGGAAACACTTTACTCAAAATGCAAAAGGTGAACTATATACATGTGTTAGGAGATGCATGGGGGAGGGTAACAGGAGGGTGGGGACAGGACCCAGGAGCTATACAATGGGAAGGGGGTGTTGAGCAGGGCAACATGGTAAGACCAGGTCAAAGAGGGTCTATCTACAAGGACAAAGAGCTGATGATGTCCACGGAGCTCCACCTCCATCTGCTGCAAGAGTCTCCTCTCTGCTACAGTCTCACGGATCTTCCTCCGCATCAGGCATGAGAAAAGCAGCTGGTGCACCACCTGGCTCCGCATGGCCTGCCACAACCTGCCAGAACCCCTCCTGGTTGCCATCCTGGGAACACCTAGGAGAAGGGACAGAACAGGCACTAAGTGAAATGCTTGAATGATCCCCAGCCCACTCACAGCATGCATTGGACAGTGGGGGCACACACCACTGGACGGACCATAAGGGCCTCGCACATGGAGGGCCTCACCAGCCATCCGCACAGCACACCACAGCAGTGCAGACAGGTAGACAGTGCCACACAGTGGGCACACATGTACACAGGAATGGGCACATGGCACAGAGCGCAGGCACCCATTGCCACACACACGGTGGATGCCATGCGCACTCCCCCCGGGCGGCACAGGCCGTGCAACACCAGCACACCCAATGGACTGTGCGTCCACCATGTCTGTGCAAACACATGGCTTGGGTGACCATGTCTGGACCCTCTGCCTACCCATAAGCCACAGTGACATAGAAAAGAAATGTGAACAAGCCTACCTGCCCAATACAGTTCTGCCGGTCCTGCTACCGCACCCGTAGCCAGTCCTTGTACCACAGCTGCAGTCACCCTGGCCCTCCTGCAGTCCTCTGGCCCTGTGGAAGGAAACAAAAGGGGTGGACATGACACATGCATGCACAGACAGCCCCCAGCCACCACACAGCCCACATGGCACAGGGCATGACCCCATCTGCCACGTGGACCTGTTGCCTGCATGACTGCAACATGTGCAGCAGCCATGCAGGATATGCAGTGGCTACCAGGACCATGGCAACCCACAGTGGTAGCATATGCTGTGCAGCCATACACCCACTATAGCATTGCCCTGTCCAGGCATGCCACATGCGCATACTAACCTGGCTGTGGCACTGCCCCATGCTGCATGCGAGCCTGCAGACATCGGAATCTGTCCAGTTCCTGCAGGTCTCCATAATGGTGTCTGAACTGCTTTGCTGTCTGTGGCACTCCCATGCAGTGCTCCAGGGACATGGCCACCTGCTGCCACACATCACCATGTGCCTGCTGCAGGGGTATCTGGCCAAACAGCTGGCCCTCAAATGGCTGGACCACGGACACCAAGTTCATAATCTCCACATCAGTCCAGATCAGTGACCTCCTGGAACCTGCACTGCATGCCATGTTTCCATGTGTGTCAATGGTTGTAGGTGTAATAGCCAACACAGCATGCATGTGGAGCTGCACGCTGAAGATGTGCAATAGCAGACAGTGTTATGCAACTGCGGAGCATGTGGATGCGCAATTGCCAAGCACTGTGGAGGTGTATTGCGCAGCACCATTCAGGCGCACTGCGCCATGGCCTGGTGGATGAACGGGGTCATGTACATGACCCCGAGGACACAGGCCATGACCCTGCACAACATTGCAAATGAACCAGGCATGTGCAGCATGTGGCATCGCACAAGTCTTGCAGCTGCTCAATAGCCAGCTGTGCCATGTTGCACACGCATGCACGATGGAGAAGCAGTAGGGCATGCTCACCGGCCCCACAATGCATATGTAGGATGCTCGCATGATAGGCCTGTGCTATGGTGTGGACACATGTGCACAGCAGACACGTGCACCACGCATGTGACATACGTGCGCAACACGGATGATCTGGCACTAGTTGATTACGCACAGAGCAAAATCACAATATTCAGCCGCCATATGCAAATCACCTCCCCAGCCTATGTACAACACATTAGGGTACATTAGCATATCATTACCGTTGTGCACATACCTCTCAACCTTTTGTCCCCCAAATGTGGAACATTGCCTGTCAAAATGTGGAACAAATGGGCAAAATGTGGAACACTTAATCAAATCTTTACCTAAGAAGCTCAAAACACTGTTAAAATGTTGCATTTATGTTCAGAAAGTCTGTTGCTAATTGAATAATATATATTTTGCATCATTTACTATGGATTTTGTGCTTTAAAATGTTGACTTTGAATATGGAACAAGTCCTCACAATGTGGAACATGGAGCTTTTGTGAGGTAAAATGAGGAATGTTCATCGTAATGTGGTACAGTTGAGAGGTATGGTTGTACACAAGCTCATTTGCATGTGATGTGCCTTATAAGCACCACGGAAGAGCACAGGGCTAGGACCGGTATTACAGCCATTTAGGTATGTTGATGCTAGCTGGGATTGTGAGGCCTACAACAGCACTGCTACAGTGCATCACTCTGGACCATGCTGCCACTGACCCCATATGCTGTCACTGTCCACATGTAGTGGAATGTCCAAGAATGAGGGAGAGGGGAGAGGAGGATCACAGGCCTGCCTGCAAATGCATGCCCAACTTTACTAAGGAGGAACAGCAGGCCCTGTTCTAGGACTACCTGGACAGGGAGTGCCTGCTGAGTGGTGCCACGGGTACCCCTCAGGACAGGTCAGCAGGGTGGGAGGCCATGGTGACATATGTCAACACCCATGCCAGACATCAGCGCAGTGCACAGGAGTTCAAGAAAAATGTCGGGACCGACAAGCGCAGGATCAAGGAGAAGGTAGCAGCCATCCGGGCATCCTGCAACAGGACTGGTGGGGGCCCATCCACAATACGCACCCTGTGGGCCACTGGGGAGCTGGTGGCATTCACCATCAGCCACATAGTGGTAGAGGGTGTGCCTGGTGGAGGGTTTCAGATGGGTGGCAGTCCCTCACAGCATGGTGAGTATGCGCACTACCTGTGTGTCTGGCATGTGTGGGATATCACATGCAGGTGTGCTGGCTGCCATGCTACATGCCATGTGCGTGGGTTGCTGCTGCCATGCATGGCGCACTGTCGGATGGTGGCAACAGCACAATGCACACCTGGGGGGGGGCCATGTGCATGGGGGCTACGGCACCTGTAACACTATGTTCCTTTCTTGCAGCATCAGCACGTCTCCGTGAAGAGGCCCAGGTGGAGGCAGCCACAGCCACAGTCCCAGAGGAGAAACAATCCACATCCTCGGGCATCCATGACAGGGACCATTGCAGTGCAGCAGTGTGGGGCTGGAGGTGGTCTTTGGACTGGGGTCAGACGACACCCTGGCAGAGCAGCTGCTGGATGCCGGTCTGCCAATGCTCTGCATTGACACCCAGCTGGGGGCTACATCCAACTTCGATGATGACTTCACTCTGATCCTGGACAGCACTGGGCATGTGGTGCCTGAGACACCCCAGGGACTGACATAGGCAACATCAGGGCCCAGTGCTGCTCCTGCAGCTTCGCAGCTGCCACCCATTCCCGCCGGCACAGTGGTGTGTGGCACCACTGCTGTGCCTGGTGAGGGTGATGGTGCTGTGGCAGATGTGACAGTGCCAGACAATGCCCAGTGGATGGTCGAGCAGTGGCAGCAGGATGCGGATACCACAGGGCAGCACACCACGGGGTCCACCGCCAGTGCACCTGTTGGAACAGTACTCCCTGTACGGTCCCCTGTGCAGTGTCCACCACAGTGAGGTGCTGGACAGCATGCCATGTCACCCCTGGCTGGCCGGTCGTCCTGCCCAGGAGGTGCTGGATGCTGATTGGCTGGCAGAGCACACCTGGTTGCTGCTGGAATCCATGGAGAACCAGGTGCTGCTTGCCACGGAGATGCATGCACTGCCGGAAGAGGTGCGCCAGCTGGCTGAGCATCAGGAGAGGGGTCATGCGCAGGCTTATTGATGAGCTCTGCCAGCTGCAGGAGGCCACGACTGCGTCACTGGACCACATGACCAATACCATTGCAGCAGGGTTTGCATCGCTGGCTGTCTTTGGGCTTGGCCATGTGCACAGGACCAATGCAGTGCTCTGTCTACTCCATGGTACTGGTGTCTGGCAACCCCTGCACAACAGACACCGGGCTCTGACGTTGGCATCCTGGGCATTCCCGGTGCAAACCTATTTGGCCGCCTGTACACCCCAGTGAGAACACGGTTGTGTTTTCAGTCATCCACCCCTGCGGGTGTGTCGTACACACCCACGCTGGCTGATGCACAGCCTGTGGCTGCTAACCATCCTTGGCACGGCTGCCCACATGGCTGTGGCAGCCGAGGGACCATGTGGTTACCCTGATGTGTGCACTGCCCTTACCTTCTGTCTGCTGCTTCTGCCCAGTGCACACTCTGGGGGTGGTAGTGCAGCACGCATGTGGAGGCATGCATGTGTGTTGTGTTGCATGCCCCCTGTGTGTGCTGGCCAGGCTACTGGGCCTTGTGGCATGGGTATGTTGACAGCAGCTCTGCGCCGGTTGTGCCTGTGCACTGGTGTCATGCTTCTGATCCTTGCCATGTTCTTCAGCCCATGTGTGTGTGTCCATGCCTGTGCTGTGTGTGTGTATCCGTGTGTCACTGCCTCCACCTTGCCTGCTGTGTGCCCCATTCCCTGCATACATCCCACTGTGCACATCCAGACCTGTTTGTGGTGTTGTGGTCTTTGTGACACATGCATGCGTGTCAGTGCACTGACTTCAGTCTTCAAAATGCTCCTGTGTTATTGTGGCCCCGGTGCCTCCTGGCCTCTGCTGCAAGCCTGGGGTCCCGCCTCCCAAGGGGTGACAGCCCACCACCCTCCGGCCCATTGTCACCATCATCCCCACTGCTGTCTCCCTCATCCGCCTGGACAGCTATCCCACAATCAATGGCCATGTTGTGCAGTATGCAGCAGGCCAGGAATAGGCCACAGGTTTTCGATGGGCTGAATTGTAGGGCACCACCTGACCTGTCCAGGTAATGGAAATGTATCTTCAGCATGCCAAAGACACACTTGATGATACTGCATATGGAGGTGTGTGCCTCATTGCATCTCTCTTCCACAGGGGATGATGGTCGCTGGTAGGGGGTGAGCAGCCAAGGCCTGAGCGGATATGCACTGTCACTTGTGTAGGAAAGGGCATGGTTAGCACTGCGCTGTGTTGTTGCCACCCCCTTGCCCATGCTGTCCAATGCCCCCTGTGCCCCACCCACCCTGTTTGCCTTCCTTCCTCCCACGCCTGTGCTGCACCCACCCCTGCCCTGTGCCCTACTCACCCAACAGGTGCCCTGTGGGGATGTCACCACATTCAAATCTCGGGCACAGTATGGAACTGTGCCAGATGAATGTATCGTGTGCACTCCCAGGTGTGTGGTGCAGAAATTGATTATGCACCCCGTGGTATTGCACACCACCTGGCAGTTGATATATGTGTAGCCCTTCCCGTTTATGTACATTGGCCCCTTGGGGCCAGGCAGTGTGTGCATGCCCACGTGGGTGCAGTCAATGGCTCCAATCATGCCTGGCATGCGTACTACCCTGTGGAAGTCCTGCATGTTTGCTGTATGCTTTGTCTGTGCGCTTGGGAACCATATGAACTCTGAAGCATGTGGCAGCAGAACATTGAGGAGCTGTGTGAGAAGGTGGGATGTGACTGACTGGGTGATGCCCATGGTGTCACCCGTTCATCTCACCTTTGTCTCCATTGACATGGCATGGTTCTGTCTGGTGGGTGCCGGGTGCCTGCATCTCCTCACTGCATAGCTCACAGAGCTGCCTCAGAATGGCCCTGTTCAGGCAGCACCAGCCCACAATCTCAGTATCACTGTAGTTCTGGAATGTGATGTGGGCACGGTACCACCTGTGTTGGGCATACCACTGATGGGCCCTTCATTGGCCACGTTGCTGTTCTTCCCTCCTCCTCCACCTCACACCCCTCATTACCTCATCCATGAGGAACAGTGTCCCATCTATGTCCACTGGCTGGTTGCACAAGGTTGCACTTCTGGTGTCTGTGTGTTTGAGACAGTTTTTATAGGTTCAAGTCTGACTGGCGCATCTTGTGGTCTGCTCTGGACTTGCACCATGGTTTCAGGTTGAATATACCATTGCGCCACTTATTCGTGGGAATGACCCCCTGCACTTGTGCTGCATACATTACTTTTGTGCCACGGCACATTGAGACTTGTGCTGTGCAGACGCGGTGTTTGAATATCGTTCAGAGGCACAAGTCTGTAGTTGCTCCAGTGCAACTCAGTTGCACCATGTGCAACTGCTCTGAAAATCTAGCCCTATATATATAAATAAATCCGCATGTTTCCATTTTGGGGAACATTTCCCCCTTACCAAAAATCATCACCTGGCCTTTATTATTGTTAATGGTGATGGATAAGTTTTGCGTTTCCCAGGCCAAACTGTCTCATTTCCTTTGAAGACCAGATTGCGAGAGAAAGAAAAGAAGTAAATCATCAGCATACGCTAGTGCAGGTATAGCCAGCGATCCAGTTTTAGGTAATTCAAATGAAACACATGCAATAGCTTCAAGAAGATTGTCCATATAGATATTGAGAAGAGTAGGAACCATCATGCACCCCTGTCAAACACCTTTATTAATTGGAAATTCATTGGAAACACCGTAAAATGGACCTGATCTCACCCTAGCCCAGGTCTCACTAGACAGCTTAGAAATAACAGATGTAAGGGCATACTCGATGCCTTTTTCCAACATTAACTGCCACAGTTTACTTCTTGCAGTTGAGTCAAAGCTCAGGAAAAATTACTAAAAGAAACATGTAACTTATGGCCACAAATCAAAAAAAAAATTTCTCTCAGAGGTGTCTTAAAGTAAAGCAATTATCTATAGTGGAATAATTCTCCCTGAAACCAAACTGTAAGGGTGAAAGACCACCAACAGCAACAAGTTGCTCATGTAAACAAGTAAGAATGATTCTGGAAAAAATTTTTTGCAGATATATCCAACAAACTAATTGGCACATACATTTTGGGATCTGACTTATTGCCTTTTTTGAAGATTGGAACAATTTCTGCACCCAACCAAGAATAAAGAAACAAACCTTCATTTAAACATTTTTTTAAAAAGAGAAGAAAAAAAAATCTTCCCAAATTACAGGAGCCTATGTACGAACCTCAGCCGGCATCATATCTGGCCCAGGATCATTTTTACACTTTAAAGAACTAGTTGCAGAAATCACTTCATGTACAGCACACAAATTAATTAGAGAGTATATGAGAGTATAAGACTCACATTGAAATACCAGCTCATAGAATAGTGAAGTAAAATATACCCAAGAATCTGACAAAATATATGTATCTACAGTATTCACAAGATAAGAGGTTCCCTTGGCAACCAAAAGACAAAAGGCTCCTGTGTCATTTTTAATAATAATATTGAACATAAGTTCCCACTGTTTGCAATAATACTCACACTTTTTATGTTGCTTGCATGCATGTGCAAGAAACATAGTGCCATCATCCGAGTTTTCGGAGGTGTGTCAGCCCGTCTTTCAATGCAGTCAGTGTGTTTGCAGGCGTGGCCCCAGTTCCTAAATCACTGCTGCAGTTGTCTATGACAAGCTGAAAATGCAGTGGCATACAGTTCAAAGGGAGAGCTCTGCTTCAGTGAGCAGAGCTCTCCCCACGTGCATACACGCTAGCACGACATTGGGCGTATGATGCGCCCCCCCCACGCACACTGTATGGCCGACGGGGTGCCCAATCCCCGCCTGCTCCAAGCCCCCTCAACAGCTGTCCAGGTGCCATGCTGGGAGCCCACCTCAGTGTGGCAAAAACTGTTATAGCCAATGGGGGTGCCCAATCCCCCGTTGGCTCCAAGGCTGCACGCCCCCCCAAAAGCTTTTCCGGTGCCACGCTGGGAGCCCACCCCAGCGTGGCAAATCTTGTTTTGGTCGATGGGGGTGCCCAATCCCCCATCAGCTCCACGTCCCCCCGAACAGCTTTTCCTGCTGCCATGCTGGGTACCCAGCCCAGCGTGGCAAATGCCCCGTGTCGTCTTCGTAAAAAAAAAGCAACCTGTGAATAAAAAATGGTCCCTCGTATTCTCCCTGGCCCCCTCCCACAACCAGCACCCACCCACTGCTCACCCAGCCTCCCCACACCCCCACCCCATACTTACCTCGAGCTCGGGCGCGACGATCATCGGTGGACCGGGAACACGTCTGCACTCTTCAAAGCCGACCGTGAACTGAGGAAATGCCGGTAAGCTGTATAATGGGATAGATAGGGTTTTTCCAACTTTATTGCATATCTCAGGCATTTTTTGGAATTTTTGCACCAAATTTTCAACATTGGGTTTTTGGGACCCCTTCTCATGAATGCTGTTACTGTCATGGCTTTATTCGGGCCCGAAGGGCGATTTCGCAGTCACTGCGTGAAATCACCTTTCCGGAATGATTAACGAAATGACACTGCCAGTGTTCATAAGGTGGGCTCTCAAAAAGCCTATTTTGAAAATTTGGTGGAAAAATTCCTAAGAATGACTGTTTTACGAGCGTGCATTGCGCAGTTCCTACGCACGCTCATAAGTTTGCAAATTTTCAATATTTTCACTCCAGATTTTCAACATTGCCATTTTACCACACCTCCTTATGAGCAGTGCAGCTGTCATTTTTCACATCTTGCCCAAAACGTGTTTCCGCCCATGTAGCACACAATGGCACAGTCAGTGTGTGAACTCAATGTATGGGACACATTAAGAAAATCACAGTGACACTGTTCATGAGCAGAAGTCTTAAAATGGCTATGTTGAAAATTTGGTGAAAAAATTCCTAAAAATGACTGTTCTACGAGCGTGCGTTGCGCAGTTCCTACGCACTCTCGTAAGTTCGTGAATTTTCAATGACTTCCAAATACCTAAACAGCACATAGAAGCAAGCAACATTCGGCATTGACAAATGCTTGTTTAAGGAAGTTTTTGTATAATTTCCTCTATCAATTTACAAATCTACAGTTAGATCTAGTAGGCTGCAACTTAGTAGCCTTTACTAATGCTAACATCTTAGCTTTTTCACACCTACAGGCTTGAACAAACCATCCTTTACTACCTCTAACACCACCCCTGCCAACAGTATAAAGTATAGCACATAAATTGGCAAACAACAATTCCAGGGATTTATATAGTTTTATAGCCCTGCAATAATTACAATTAGATTGTAAACATGAATCCAAAAATACAGATGATATGTGATGTCTATCAGAAGAGAGTTCATCTGTCAGTCTGATTCTCTTCCTGTTTCTGATTTCTGTTTTTGATGAGATATGCCCTAGATGGATCTATGAAGAAAAGGATTTAAGTAAGCAATAATATCGACTGGGTGGGCGGTATTGGGCAATACCGGACTGCCCAGAGGTGTAATGAGGCCCAATGCCGCAGGTGGAGGGCATTATAGCTCTAATACCGCTCACCCAGGAGGGTATTATTGCACTTAGAAAATGGTTTGAAAGTTTGAAAAATAGACTAACACAGATTTTTAACTTTGCAAACAAATAACTATTTTTTATTGAACAGTACAACTGTGGGACATAAAATAGTCCATAAAAGAGAAAATAAATTAACTGCATTTAAACCACTTTTTTGATTATGGGCAATAATTAAATACTAAAGTTAGTCCACATTATTTGTTGTATACAATGAAACTGATTGGTGTATTGAAAGTGCAGTTAGAAGAAGAAAAGTCTATTGTGGATGAACTGTCTTCAGTGCTGATGCTTGGAGATAGCATGCTTGTGGTGTTTTCTTTGACCTTCATTGTTTGAGATTTTTCTTGCTTTGCTGAATCAATCTCTTGGATGTTATTTCCACCTAAGATGGAGCTCCAGTTCTTTCTATCTTTGGTGTTGGGAACCCAGTAGCTTGCTAAGTTGCTTTCTGAACAGTGACCAGTTGCACTTGTGATTTCTCTGCTGCTGAGTCCTGCATTTGATAAAACCTGAATGGCAGTGTCTCTGACACTGTGATTGGTGTACCTGTTTGTTAATCGTGCCTCCTTGCTGATTTTAGGCATTAAGTTTCCTAGAAAATTTTTCCCCATTGGTTCTTTTGGAGTACCAACAAGGCAGTGTGTCTTGGATCACTTGATTCTGTCTTAGTGGGTTTAAGTAGAAAGCCAGTGCATTTTCTGGCAGCTTATATAAATATTTCAAGAAAGACTTAACTGGACACATTGGGATGTCTGGTTCAGAGTACAAGAAACCTCTGTAACTGTTCGATACTTTACTGCCATTCCTATTCTGCATCTGTCTAACTCCTGCATTTCCAATGCTAATACCAGCAAGAAAAACATTCGTTATTGACAAATGCTTGTTTTAAAACTGATGTTAGAACATTATTGGCAGGCTTGAATCTTTGGTCACCCATAATGTTTATGTTATGCCCTATGGCTGGGTTGTTCAGGTATCTATTTAGCCTGGCTCTTAAAGCACAGTAGCCAGACACTGAATACTGTTCACTTGATGTTGTGCGGACTTCTGCATAGAACTGTCTCAAGCTGCTGTTTATGTGTTCTACCGTGTCTGTCTGCCAGTCCAGTTCAATGCACCTATAATTAGCCCACTGCTTGAAAATGTTTACTTCCCAAACTGTGTTTTTGTTTGTGTTTACCTCTTCATGTCCTTCTTCAATCTTGCCAAGTTCTGTGCGTGTCACTGCTTGAAATCTCTGAGAGGTCGTTGGTTTGTTTACTTTACTTTTCTTGGGTGCAGTTGATGTTGCGTTGTCATCTTTTTGTGAGGAAAACAGATTGGGGAAATTATTTTCCTCCAGCAGCCTGAAATTTACCTTTTATTTAGAAATGAAAAGACAGTTTGAGTTTTACTTGGGACATTACAAGAGCCCATAGATAAAGAATTACATTTTCTCATATCTGTAAAGCATTGTTCTTTAAGATTTGGGATAATAGATGCATTAACATTATACATTTAAAAAACATACACGAGAAAGGCCCACAAAGATATAGCAAGGCATCTGTCACACCCAAATAACACACTTGGGAGGGTGCATAGATTGTGGTTGACATACAGAGCCACGTGGCCAGGCGTGCTCAGGAAGGTTTCTGGGAACTGGTGCCATAACTGTAGGTGGACAGTGATCGGTGTATAACTGCTGCCTTGTAAGGGTATCTATATTTATAGCTTTTTACTTAACCACAAATTTGCTGACCTCAGCAGCAGAGAAATCACCAGTGAAACTGGTCACCATTCTGATAACTGCTTCGTCAGCTACTGGGATCCCAATAAAAAAAGGTAGAGAAAAATGCAGCTCCATCTTAGGTGGAGATAATATCCAAGGGATGGATTCAGCAAAGCAAGAATAATCTCACACAATGAAAGGCAAAGAAAAAAACACAGTAGTGGTTGGGCAGTATTGGGCAATACCAGATCATCCAGGGGGTTATGAGGCCCTCCACCTACAGCGATGGACATCATTATGCCCCTGGATGGTACTGTTTTGCCCAATAATGCCCACCTTGGAGGGTACGATTGATGTTCACCCACAGAGGGTGTTACTGCTTGCTTTGGGTGGGGGGTCACAAAGAGACAGGCTACTAAATTAACAGGGTGGATTTTTTTTTTACATACATTTGCTTTGTCATCTAAAGGGAACACACAGAGATGTCACCCTGGGCTTACAGTTTGAATACCTAATTAGTTTGCCAGTATACTAAAAACATCACACTTTGCATAGTTAGAACAGTTGTTGGTCATTTTAAAACATATGAGCAGACTGTCAGCTGTTCAGTTCTTCATCATTCATTGTCTGCTGTCCATTTTATGTTTTTAAAACTTTAAACATTCTCATAGTACACCCACAGAGGAACTTTAAAAGTACATTTACCTGAACATTGTCTGACGTTTTGAACATTTTGCCAAACTTTTTTTATTACTGCTTCAGAGAGACAGAGAGAGAGAACAAACGCTATGGAACAAAGCTGGTTGACTGTCCATTTAAATTTGTGGGCACGCTCATGCTCTGCTGTGCTGTCACGTGGTCACTATTTGTTTTGCTTTGCTGTGGGTGCTGCACACATGTTCACAATGCAGAGGATGCCCCTACTTTTATACTTGAAGCGATATAGACTGTGGAGGGAAGAAGGGGA
Source organism: Neoceratodus forsteri (assembly GCA_016271365.2). Lineage (NCBI taxonomy): Eukaryota > Metazoa > Chordata > Ceratodontiformes > Ceratodontidae > Neoceratodus > Neoceratodus forsteri. Next base: position 502,026,132 of record CM057455.1, read on the forward strand.
TATTTTTACCCACTATAAATAGGTATTTACGTTGCTGGGCATAGGCTTTTTTTCTCATTTTTATGTTGCTTGCACGCATGTGCAAGAAACATAGTGCCATCATTGGAGATTTCAGAGGTGTGTCACCTCCTCCTCCAATTCAGTCACTGAGCTGGCAGGCGTGGCCCCTGTAAGCCAATGCATTTTGGAGCTGTCTATGACCGCGTCTCAAAATGCAGTAACTACTGAGTTGAAAGGGGAGCTACACTTCAGTGAGCACCGATAAGAATGTAGCTCCCCACACGCAGGCATGCGCGCCCGCACGCATCAGGTGTAGCCGACGGGTGCCTAATCCCCGCTGGCTGAGCTGCGCCGCCCCTGTAGAGTTGGAAAGCCACGCTGGGAGCCCACCCCAGCGTGGCAATCAGTCCTTGGCCGATGGGGTGCCTAACTCCGCCGGCTGAACAGCCCTCATCTGTGCCACGCTGGAGCCCACCCCAGCGCAGGCAAACGTCCCACAACGCCTTTTTTTAAACCTATAAAACAAAACGGTCCTGCATGCTGCCTCCCACCCCCTCCCACAACCCGCACCCATCCACTGCGACTCCAGCTCCCCACACCCTTCTCACCCCATACTTACCTCCGGACTCCGGCGCGATCTTTGGTGGACTGGGAACCGTCTGCACTCTTCAAAGCCGACCGCGAACTAGAAATGCCGGTAAGCTGTATAATGGGCTAGATGGAAGTCAACTTTGCATATTTCAGGCATTTTTGAATTTTTGCACCAAATTTTAAACATGGGGTTTTAGGACCCCTTCTCATGAATGCTGTCACTGTCATGGCGTTATTCAGGCCCGAAGGGTGATTTCGCGCAGTGACTTTGCAGTGACTGTGAAATCACCCTTCAGGCCTGAATACTGCTATGACAGTGACATCATTCATGAGAAGGGGTCCCAAAACCCCATGTTGAAAATTTGGTCCAAAAATTCCAAAAAATGACTGTTTTACGAGCGTGCGTTGTGCAGTTCCTACACAGGCTCATAAGTTCGCGAAATTTCAATATTTTCACTCCAGATTTTCAACATTGCCATTTTACCACACCTTCTTATGAGCAGTATAGCTGTCATTTTTCATCTCTCACCAAATGTGTTTCTGCTTATGGCACGAATAAAACAATTGAATATCTTGAAATCAATGTGCGGGACAAATTAAGAAAATCACAGTGACACTGTTGATGAGCAGAGGTCTTAAAATGGCTATGTTGAAAATTTGGTGAAAAATTCCAAAATGACTGTTTTATGAGCCTGTTGCGCAGTTCCTACGCTGGGCTCGTAAGTTCACAAATTTTCAATATTTTCACTCCAGATTTTCAACATTGCCATTTTACCACACCTCCTCATGAGCAGTATAGCTGTCATTTTTCACATCCTGCCCAAAACATGTTTCCACCCATGTAGCGCACAATGGCGCAGTCGGTGTGTGAACTCAGTGTATGGGACACATTAAGAAAATCACAGTGTCACTGTTCATGAGCAGAGATCTTAAAATGGCAATGTTGAAAATTTGGTGAAAGAATACCTAAAAATGACTGTTTTACGAGTGTGCGTTGCACAGTTCCCACGCACGCTCGTAGGTTTGCGAATTTTCAATATTTTCACTCCAGATTTTCAACATTGCCATTTTACCACACCTTCTTATGAGCAGTACAGCTGTCATTTTTCACATCCTGCCCAAAACGTGTTTCCGCCCATGTAGCGCACAATGGCGCAGTCGGTGTGCAAACTCAATGTATGGGACACATTAACAAAGATCACACTGACACTGTTCATGAGCAGAGGTCTTAAATGGCTATGTTGAACATTTCGTGAAACATTTCCTAACAATGACTGTTTTACGAGCATGCGTTGCGCAGTTCCTACGCACGCTCGTAAGTTCACAAATTTTCAATATTTGCACTCCAGTGACTTCCAAATACCTAAACAGCACATAGAAGCAAGCAACATTTGGCATTGACAAATGCTTGTTTACTAATGGGGTGCTATGCTGTGGGAATGTAGATAGACAAGCTGTGCAATGTCACTGTAGGTAGGCAGATGTTCCTGCTGGTACTGACCAATCTGTATTTGGCATGTTGAAGTCTCCCTTTATCAGAACCTCCCCTTTAGCTGTCAGGTTTTGTATATCTTCTAACAGTAATGTGTCTATGTCCGCTCCCCTGGTCTGGAGGCCTGTAGAAAACCCCAGTTTGTATGGCTGTCCCATTTCCTGTTTCCAGGGTGACCCACATTTCTTCTGGCTCCTTATGTGTATTCTGAATTTCTGTCACTTTGATATTTTCATTGACATAAAGGGCCACTCTCCCCCCCTTTTTTTTTCACCTTGGTCTCTTCTGAAGAGTACATAGACATGTACTGAAGTCTCCCAAGTGTGGTTACCAGAGAACCATGTCTCACTAATGGCTACTATGTCCAGTTTAGCCTCTGTCATTGTTGCATCCAGGTCTGAGATCTTGTTTCCCAGACAGTGAGCATTTGTGTACATGATTTTCCATTGGCCAGATTTCAGTGTGTTAGTCATGGGGTGAGGTCCAGCTTTTCCTCTGAGTGTCATATGGGGAGCCAGACCTTTTTACTTACTTGGTGATGTAAATGAACTATAAACATGTTGAACTCCTGTTTGATCACTAGTTGAAGGGGAAGGGGTGCTCGTCCCATTTGATATATTGGGTGCTGCACCCCTCTCCCCATATGCTAGTTTAAATATTCTGCAAAGACATCAAACTTCTGCCCCAATGCACTAACACCCTCCTTAGTCAGATGCAGTCCGTCAAATTTAAAGAACATTCATTCCCAAACCTGTTGCCAGTTACCTACAAATTTGTGTCCTTTTTTTCCTGGCACCAGCTCTTGAGCCACATGTTTAGCTCCCCTATGTCCCCTTCTCTGACCTTCTGCCCATCTGCCTCCCTCTTTCAGACCAGCAGGACCTCAGAAAAGGAGATGCCAGATGAAATGGATGACAGTTTGTCTCCCAGCTTAGTCAGGTGTTCCTTGGTTTCCGCAACTGACCGTCTGGCTCATTAGTCCCTATGTATACCAGGATGTTGATGTTTTCTCCTGCTTCCTGCACAATTTTAGCAATGCAGTCAGTGTCTCTCCATGCAGAGGTACCTGGGAGACATCTGACCATTACCCCCAGCCGGAGATAGGTATCAGCTCCCCGAATCATGGAGTCTTCTATGATCAGAAGTGTTTTGGATTTCCTTTTTGCCTTTTTTGTTTTGGTCCCTATTATGGGAGAGTTTTGTCACACTAACTCCTGTGCTGCAGTGTCCTGCTCTGCAGTGTCCTCTGCCCCTTTGATTGATTTTGGAGATAGAGGCAGATACCTGTTTGTAGTTTTTACATGGTTTGTGGAGGTGAAACACTGGTGAGCACTGAGTGATGGGGACCCGATTTGCCCCTCCTAACCACCTGCCAACCTCCTGGACCAACTACCCTCTGTGGTCAAGGTGCCTCAGTTGGATGTTGGGAAAATGGCGGGCAGTTCTTGTAACACATTTCCTCCTGAATGTGCAATTTCAGGCACGCAGTCTCTACCCATGCTGCCTGGAGTTGAGCCCTTAGATCTCTGATGGTCCAGCATGTAAGACAGCATCCTAAATCCTGTATAACTGCCCTTTTGAAAAGTGTCCTGCAGTGAGCTGGCCCAGTGGTGCTGAGGGTTTATTTATTTATTTATTTAGTTTTTGTTAACCGGATTAGGTGCGCTAGCCAAAGTTGACTATTTTCAGGCACGACCCAGGAGAATACATACGTAAAATGAGATGAGATTATACAATACATAGTATATAGTACAGGTACAAAGTATATAGTACAGGTAGGTTAGAATACCGATCAAGTCAGACAGTACTCGAGATAATACATATAGCTATGCAGAGATGACAAAAGTGACATTAGTACATGCAAATAACTGAAACTGGGCTAAGTGGCAGCTATAAAGACATTTTATAGCAAAGCTGTGAGGCATTAAGTGGGATCAAAGCATGTGCAGGGGTCCCAGGACAGGTGGTGATATAGTTCTTTTTTGAAGATTGGTTGGGAGTTAGCCTGCCTCAGGGCAGGAGGGAGGGAGTTCCAGATAGCTGGGGTGGGTTGAGGTGCTGGATGCCACACCTCATGCTATGTTGGCAACTGGGATTCGGGAATGAGCCTCAGTCATCGAGGGTCGGCCGGGAAGGGAGTGGATTGAGTGCCTGCTGACTGCTCTCCTCTCCTCTCCCTGGGGTGGGTTCAGGGCTTGCACCATGCTGCAGCAGCCCCCGATGGCAATCAGGGGCTATACAGTGCAGTACATCTAGGGGGAGGAGTACAGCGGATGTTGGTACGCAGTGCCTTGACATCATTGCATGTCCGTACTCCTAGGGGAGAAAATTTGGCAGAAAATGGTGGTTGTTGTGGCAGCTTGATGGCCATACCACTGCACACCCCTCGGACCTGAAGAAATTACAGCTGGGTATTAGATCCAGGCTGGCAGCCAGGGGATGGGGTCCCCTGCCAAGGGCACTATGTGTGCTCGCTCAGGTGAGTGAGCAGGCAGCAGTTGTTGGGGTGCAGAGGTCGGCGACCAGACAACAGCAGACCAAGCCGCAGGAGTAGAAACAATGATGTGAAATAAAAAAGAAAAGTGTCCGCAGTACCTGCAGTTAATAATATCCATTTCAGTCAAGTTGCCGAGTTTATAACCTGGTCCGAGTAATTAGAAGGAAAATTAAAGCAAAAGTTTAATTTTTTTACATATATACTGTATATATATTTATTGGTTTATTTGGTTTGTTTGTTTTTGTATAACTTTTTATAATAGGTTAAATTAATTGTGCCCCTTTAAGTGAAGTTACTGTGTGGATACCCCTCCGATCCTCCCCTTCTTGTTTTGCTACAGGAAATGTCACGACTGTGCTACTCTATAAAAGGAGTATAGCAAGGGGTGGTTGGGAATGTGGGTGGGTGGGTAGTCCTTTCCTGCCAAAAAGGAAAAAACATGGATGAAAGAATCAAGAAGGTAAGAGCAGAAACAATCAACCAACAACAAATGTAAATGCTATCCCTCAGTCTGTACTTCGTATGTGCTCCTATAATTAGCCCTGAAAGATTAGCCTAATGATAGATAAAACTGTAAAACCTGTTCACACAAAAAGTAACAAAACCTGTAAGCACCACCTGTAACAATTTAACAATTTAACAGAAGATATACCCTGCAAAAAACTCTGCTACAGAGAAAAATAAAGCAGTAATCTGTAAGCACAAAAAGTAACAAAACCTGTAAGTACAACCTGCAGAACAATTTAACAGAAGATATACCTTGCAAAAAAAATCACTTTGAATCAGAGAAAAATAAAGCAGTAATCTGCAAACACAAAAAGTAACATTCTGTAAGCACAACCTGCACAACAATTTAACAGAAAATATACCTTGCAAAAACCATTGAAATAAAGAAAAATAAAGCAGTAATCTGTAAGCAGAACACAGTATCAACCTGCACACACACCCTGTAACTATTTAGCAGAAAATATACCCTGCAAAAAACAATTTCAATCAGAGAAAAAAATAAACCAGTAAACTGTAACAACTGTAGTCACAACACAGTAACAAAAACCTGTAGGCACAACCTTGAACAATTCCACAGAGACTATACCCTGCAAAGAACCAATCTGAATCAGAGAAGATAAAGCAGTAATCTGTAAGCACAAAACAGTAACAAACCTGTAGGCACACCCTGTAACTATGTAACAAAAAGTATACCCTGCAAAAGCAATTTGAACCAGAGAACAATAAAGCAGTAATATGTAAGCAAAAAACAATAACAGAAACTGTAAGCACAAAAGAAAATAGTAACACACACAGTAAATCTGCCTAGCCAAAAGAAGCCTTAATTTTTATGTTGGCTGTGCCTTGCGCACTAGTCAACATCTTGCGGTAGTAGCAGATTTGGAGGTGCAGTCACTGTGGGTGAATGTAGGGCATGCATCAATAGGTGCATCTCTCATTCCCCAATCAGCCAGCAGCAGGCGCTGACATTACACATCCCTAATGTGGCCATCAGATCTAAAAAAAGGTCAGTTGCAATGAGAGCGAAGCTCTCATGCAGCAGGACCATGACATGCCTCACGATGTGCACACAACGTGGCAGCAGTGACTGTCGCTGCCACCTGTCACAATGCCAATGAGGGAGCCTACTCCCTGTCGGCATAATGACCCCCCCTCCCATTTAAAATGAATGCCGAGGGAGTACCCAATACCCCTCGGAATCATGCACCACCCAACAGTCTTTCTTTGCCAATGGGGGGACCAATCCCCATTGACTTTAATCCCCCTTCCCCACTAATTTTGCCAATAGGGAGCCCACTTCCCATCTGCATAATGCCCCCCCCGCTTTTGTTGTGTGCCGAGAGGGGTACCCAATCCCCCTCAGCTCTTGCCCCCATTCTGTTTTGCGCAGCGGGAATGCCCAACTCCCGGGCTACAGTTTCCCCAAAACATAGGTGGCATGCTGGGAGCCCACCCCAGCATGCCAAATCCCTGAAAAGAAAAAACTGTTCCACAATTTTTTTTAAACCTGTAAAAATAAAACAGTCCCTCATGGTTTCTGCCCCTCCCCCAACCAGCGCCCACCCTCTGCTCACCCTGCCTCCCCATACCCCCTCACCCCATATCACCTCCTGGAGTCCAGCACGACGATCTTCGTGGATCAAGAACACGTCTGCACTCTTCAAAGCTGACCGCGAACTGAAGAAATGCTGGTAAGCTGCATAATGGCATAAATAAGGTTTTTTCAACTTTGGTGCATATCTCAGCCATTTTGGGGAATTTTGGCACCAAATTTTCAACATGGGGTTATTGGGACCCCTCCTCATGAATTCAGGCACTGTCATGGTGTTATTAGGTCCCGAAAGGTGATTTTGCGGTCACTGCGTGGAGTCACCTTTCGGGACTGATAATCAAAATGACAGTGCCACTATTCATGAGGGGGGCTCTCAAAAAGCCTATGTTGCGAATTTGGTGAAAAAATTCAAAAAATTGGCTGTTTTACAAGCGTGCATTGTGTAGTTTCCACGCACGCTCATAAGTTCATGAATTTGTAATATTTTCACTCCAGATTTTCAAAATTGCCATTTTTCCACACCTCCTTATGAACTGTATAGTTGCCATTTTCCATATCCTGGCCGAAATGTGTTTTCGCACGTCCGGCGCAGAATAGCACGTTTGCTGTGCGAAATCAGTTTTCAGGACAGTTTGAGGAAATGACGGTGACACTGTTCATGAGCAGAGATCCTAAAATGCCTATGTTGAAAATTTGGTGATGAAATTCCATAAAATGATTGTGTTACAAGTGTGTGTTGTGCAGTTTCCACGCACCCTTGTAACTTTGCATATTTGCAATATTTTCATGCCAGATTTTCAACACTGGCATTTTTTCACAGCTCCTTATGAACAGCACAGCCGTCATTTTTCACATCCTGCCCCAAATTTGTTTTTGCACCTGTGGCACACAATGGCGTGGTCACTGTGGGAAATCAACGCTTGGGACAAATTAACAAAAACACAGTGCCACTGTTCATAAGGGGAGGCTCCAAAATGCCCATGTTAAAAATGTGGTTTAAAAATTCCCGAAAAATAATTGGGTTACGGACGTGTGTTGAACAGTTCCTATGCATGCTCATGACTTCACCAATGTTTCATATTTTCACTCCAGATTTTCAACATTGCCATTTTTTTACATCTCCTCATGAACAATACAGTTATCATTTTCCACATACTGCCCAAAATGTGTTTTCGTCCTGTATCGCCAAATGGTATAGCCGCTGTTCAAATCCACCTTTCAGTTAACAAACTGATCGTGCCGCTCTTCATGAGGTGGGGTCACAAAAAGCCCATGTTGAAAATTTGGAGTGAAAATACCAACACATGCGTATGGTGTTAGGGTTTCCAACTGTAGCACCCCACCCTGTAGAGACTGACAGGCGTCAGGGGTGTGACTTGGAATCATCAGCTGTAATGTTCATGCCGTTCCACCCCCACCCCCACCCTGCAGCCAGTGACAGGCATCATGGTGTGTCTTGCAGTGTTCGGCGACAAAGTTCACCCCATTCTCCTATACTGCATCCACCTCAGCGTATATCCTTATGGAATGGAATAAGTATAATGCCCAAAGACCCCAAAGCACACCACAACACTTGTCAGTGTCTACAGGGTAGGGTGAGGTAAAATGGCATGAGCATTATACAGGTAGCTGATGACCCAAAGGCACACCCCAATGCCTGTCGGTCTCTACAGGGTGGGGGTGGGGTTGGCGTCACTTTAATACTTCACTGCCATTCCTATTATGCATCTCCAACTCCGGCACTACCAATGCCAATGCCAGCGAGACAACATTCGGCATTGATAAATGCTTGTTTTCCTTGCTCTGATAATGTTATTCTTTGCTCTGTCCTTACAAGCAAACCTAGGAGAAAAGATCTCCGGTGAAGCTAGGTGCCTTTGCCAGCAAACCTAGTCTTCCACCTCCAGGGAGATAAATCTGATGGAATAATCTCATTATAGCATCCATTCTAGCACCATTTATGGCTATGTTCTCCCTAACTGTCTCAAGTTCACTATGAATAATAGCAAGTTGTTCCATCAACATAAGGTTTGGTAGCATAAGGGTTACTAATTAAATTAATAATACAGCATCTTCACTCAAATAAGAAAGAAAATAGAGTAGAGGTTTAATTTTACCATCAGATAACAAGGATTAAGATCCTCAGGGGTGGCACTTGAGGCTTTAATATTAACATTAGAACATAATCTAAACTGAGGATCTTCAGCTATTCCTGTGTCAGTCTGCATCAGTTTAGACTTGTCAAATTTTTTCAACACCATTATGGTCTAATGGAGATCCAAAATTATTTCAAGCATAATAGAAACAAAGAAACGGTCAGCAGATAAGGACCGCTAGACCCATCCAGTCTGCCCATAGGCCCTATACATTGTATGTGGCCACTGAACCTATGTGATCAATGGCTTTTCATCACTCCTTCCCCTCTCAAGCTTCCCTTGTGCCTGTCCCAGGCATGCTTAAACCCCTTCACTGTGCTTGCCCCCACTACCTCCTGTGGCAGACTATTCCAAGTGTTGACTACCCTTTCTGTGTAGAAAAACTTCCTCACATTACCTCATAATTTACCTGCTTCCAATTTCATATTGTGCCCCCGTGTTCTAGTACTTTTTCTACATTGGAAAAGGTCCCCCCACCTGCACCTTGTTTATGCCCTTGAGGTACCTGAATGTTTCAATCATGTGCCCCTTGCTGTTTCCTCTCCTCCAGTGAGTACATATTGAGGTCCCTTAGTCTCTCCTCATATGTTTTGTGGTGCAAGCCCTGCACCATCTTTGTTGCCCTTCTCTGGTTAGTCTCCACCTTATCTAGGTCCTTGCACAGGTGTGGCCTCCAGAACTGCATGCAGTACTCCAGGTGAGGCCTTACCAATGCTTTTATACAATGGGTTCACCACTTCCCACCTCCTATTAGTGATACCCCTGCCTATGCACCCCAGCTTGCCACTGGCCCTCCCTGCTGCCTTTGTGCACTGCTTTGATACCTTAAGGTCATCAGAAATGATAACCTCTAGGTCCCTTTCCTCTTTGGTGACAGTCAGCTCCTCTCCCCTCCCCAACCTGTATCTCTCCCCAGGGTTCCCTCTATCCATATGCATTATTTTGCACTTGTTTGCATTGAACCTCAGTTGCCACATCTCTGACCATCTTTCAAGCTTCTACAGGTCCCTCTTCATTTTCTGCACACCTTCTAGAGTATTCACCCTGTTGCAGATCTTGGTGTCACCTGCAAAGAGGCAGACCTTTCCTTCCAGCCCCTCTGCAGTGTCACTAATGAAGACATTGAACATGACTGGTCCTAGTACTGATCTCTGTGGTACCCCACTGGTCACCCCCCTCTTCCCAGATTGTACCCCATTTACCACCACCCTCTGTCTCCTGTCTGTTAACCAGTTCCTAATCCAGTTCACCACCTTGTCTCCCATGCCCAGACTACCCATCTTGTTAATCAGCCTTCTATGTCAGACGGTGTTGAAGGCTTTGCTGAAATCTAGGTAGGCAACATCTACCGCCCCTCCCTGATTTACTTCCCTAGTCATCCAATCAAAAAAATCTATTAGATTCATTTGACATGACCTTCCTGCTGTGAATCCTTGTTGCCTCAGATCCTGAGCACTGCTGGATTCCATATATGCCACTATCCTTTCTTTCAGCAGTGTCTCCATGATCTTTCCTACCACTGAGGTGAGACTGACTGGCCTGTAATTCCTCTCTACTGCTGCTTTTGTGCAGTGGGACTACATGTGCTCTCCTCCAGTCCTCCGGAATGACATCTGTGTTGAGTGACTCTATGAATAAGGCCGCCAGAGGAGCTGTTAGTTCCCTCCGGAGCTCCTCCTCAGGTGGAGGCCGTCTGGCCCCATGGCCTTATCCACCTTCAGCTTTGTGAGTTCTTCCAGAACTCTCTCCACTGTGAATGGACTGGTGTCCACTCCCCCCCCCATTGCCTCTGCAACCCAACTGTAGTCCTTGACCCTCCCCCTCCTTAGTGAATACTGAGCAGAAGCATTTGTTCAGTATTTCTGCCTTGTCCATATCCCCCTCCTTACATTCTCCCTTCTCCCCTTCTCCTCTTACAATCCGCCTCCCAGTTTTTCTTCTTTCACTGACGTACCTATAAAATGCCTTATCCCTTTTGTTTACAGACCATGCTAAGACTCTTCTTTCTGCACCTTCACCCTCCTAACAGCCTTTCCTGCTTCCCTTAGACATTAAAGGTACACCTCCCTGTCCTCCTCCCTTTGGTTCCCCTTATATTTCCTGAAAGTCAGCTTTTTAGCCCTGACTTTGTCCCCCACCTCTTTAGAGAACCATAGTGGTTTCCTTCTTCTTTTCCCTTTGGCCACTATCCTAATGGCATTGGTTTGTTAAATCCACTATGACTCCTTTCAGTTTCTCCCATTGTTCTTCCACCCCCTCTATTACCTCTCCCTTCCCCAGGACTGCTTGTATACATCTACCCATTTCAGTGAAATCTGCCCTCCTGAAATCTAATACTCTTGCCCTTGTGTGGCTTAATTGAGTCCATGTCTCCAGGCTGAACCACACCATGTGGTGGTCACTGGACCCCAGCTGCCCTTCTACCTGTATTTCTTCAACTCTGTTCCCATTGGTCCATACCAGGTCCAGAATTGACTTGTCCCTGATTGGCTTATGCACCAGCTGCCTAAGTCCAACCCCCTGCAGAGATTCCAGGATGACTGTGCTTCTGGCTGAAGCAACCACCTGGGAGGCCCCTTTAGCTACCACATTGTGTATGTTCTCCACTAGTTCCCTGTCTACTTCTTCCTTCTGTGCCGGAGGTCTGTAGATCACCACTGTGCGTATTGCTGTTCCATTCCCTGGCTCCAGGGTGACCCACATTACCTCAGCCTCTCCCTGTCTTCCCTGAACTTCTGTAGCCTTTATACCATCTCTGATGTACAGGGCCACTCCCCCACCCTTATTACCCTTCCTGAACAGTGTATAGCCTGGTACATTGACTTCCCAGCCATGATTAGCAGAGTACCATGCCTCTGTTATTACTACTATGTCAAAGTCTGCATCTGCCAACAAGGCCTCCAGGTCTGGAACCTTATTTCCTAGGCTACTAGCATTCGTTAGCATGACCTTCCATGTTTTACAGTCTGCCCTCCCTCTGCTCTTGTTCTCCCTCTCCAGTGTCTTCCCCACCCCGGTTTCCTTTCCTATGTGCTCTCCCGTGATCACTCTTTATACATTCTTCACCTGCCTGTCCCTCTTTGCCTGCTTTAGCTGCTCCTGTAGTCAACTTATGCTCCTGCATGTTCCCATGGGGGGTGTTCCTAAGCCTCCTGACCCTCCTGCGTACCAGGTCATAATGTTGCACACATAATAGCGTATGACATTATGGCGAACCCAGACCTGTGCACTCTCCAAGTTGAATCCTCCCCCCCCGAAGTTGAGAATCTTTAGTGGGGGGTCCGGGGCACAGCCCCTGTAACAGGGGGTGTGGGAGGCAGAGCCCCCCACAGAACAACAACTGGCAGAAATCGCGCAATGCGCTTATGTCTTGCGGCATTCTGTCTTGCGACATAATGATCCCGTACCACCCTCCTGGCTCTCCCCCTTTGGCCAATTTAAATAATCACTGCTCAAGCATTTAAATTTCTCACAAAGGACCAAGGTCCCCTTCTTGGACAGATGCAGACCGTCCTCCTTATATAAGCTTGCATCTGCCCAGGTCAGGCCCCAGTCCCCTATGAAGCCAAAACGCTCCCTTCCACACCAATCCTTCAACCAGGAGTTAAAGGTACGGATGTGGAGTGCCCTAGCTTCTCTTGTGCCCTGGACAGGTAGCACCTCTGAGAATGAGATGGAGCATGCTATCTGTTTCAGGTTCCCTCCAGCTTCCTGAAATCCTCTTGGACCCTGGCTATCTCCACCCTTCTCCTGGCCAGGTCATTGGTCCCCAGGTGGACAATGACATCTAGCTGCTCCCTCCTAGCTATTGCCATAGCGATCCTATGGATCCGCTTCCCATCCCTCCATGCATCGCTTCCTGGGAGGCACATGACCTCCCTCTCTCCCCTGCTAGATGTCCCTAATTCCACTGCCCGGACAATAGAGTCCTCCACTATGAGAAGCTTCCCCCTCTTCTAGGGTCCCTTGCCTCCCTTTGCTAATAGAATTAGGACAATTACTCTCAGGCACTTCCACTTTCCCTACACCAGCTTCTTGGAAGGTAAACAAACCTGGAAGCTGCAAAAAACTATTAGCAAAAACAATTGCTTTTTTGGATTCTCATAAGAGTTGTCGTTTGGCAGTTGGATGGTTTCTGGTACAGCCAGCGCCATAGCCAAATCTGGAGATTTAAGTAGTGAATCAGAAAGCTTATCTAGATTTAAATTTGCATTCTGAATAGAAAGACCAGTTACCAAAGGACTTACGCTTGGAGCTGAGGTTAATTGCTTAGAGTCTGATTTCCTCCGACAGAGGCAGGAATAATTTTGTAATTCAGGCTGATTGACAACTATCTTTATACTGTTATTTAAGTGTTCAGTAATTTTTGGTTGAGAAATACTATCTGTTAAAATAGATTATTTTTATCCATTTTTTGTGACTTTTTGACAATGTTTTGCTGAACTTTTTTTCTTTTCTCTGTAATACCATCTGAGGGCCTGATGCTACTAGATGTTTCAATTGCAAAGGCTGTAAAGGGAGCTAACTTCTCATTCATCTGTCCCCTCGTACCAACCATATTAGTACCCCAATAAAATAAACAAAATCTCTAAAACCGGTTCTCTAAATGTTTATAAGTAACAAATACCTCAAATGTATAGTGATAAATGCACTAAAACAAATCAGAAAATTACAGCACACAAACAAAAAGGTAAATAGATCCAGATATGCAAGTATATTATTTTAAAGAGAAAATATTACAGTAAAGGAGATTTACAATTTTTTCCATCAAATTCATAAAAACAGTCCCAAGTCACTTTGTCTTGAGTTGCTGAAAGGTACAGATACACTGGTCGCCCAGGCAGACACTTGCATCTAATGCATATAGGACCAAGGACTAGTGCTACAAGAGGAAAGAGAATGGGCCCAATTCTAGAAGGATGGTGCAAGTCGCTTCAAAGGTGACTTGCGCCAAACCCCATTATGCCAAGGACCCTGCACCCAATTCTGTAAGGGGCATGGTCCCTGTGGCTAAGGCCTGTGACTTGTAACAAACCCATAGGTACACCAAACAAAGGGTGTACCTAGAGGGTTTACTGCAAGCCACAACCCTGGTTGTGAAGGGTGCAATTACCTCCCTGTGCCCCTATCCTAGTCCGTACAGCCACGCAGGGCTTCCCTGTATGCCCTCACCCCCATAAGTTGCCAAGCATTTCAGGGCTTGTCTTTATGCTCCATACTCCCCCGATATATTTCCACAGCCCTTCCGGCTTTGTCATGCCTCCCTGATATTTTAATACAGCTCCTTCAGCTTTGTTATGTCCCCCGGCCCCCGATATAGTTACAAACCCCGAATCCCACAATGTGCGAACAGCACCCAATCCCTGATATGTAGGCATATAAAGCAAATGTTCCCCATTACCCTGGTGATCTAGTGCCCCCCCCCCATCCAGCAGTGCCCGACCTCCCTACTCCCACCACTCAACCCCTTACAGGCTGGTGACTGACACAGCCCACCTCTCACCACTGCGGCCAGCCACCGACTGAACATGAATGAGCATGTATGACTGTATTATACATACGCGTGGACCAAAGGAAGAGTGGTTAATAGCACATGGTCAAAATATTGAAATATGGACAAGCACGGTATACATAATAGTGCTTGTGTGACACCGCGTAGTGAGGAGGTGCCTTAACCGTGTGCTGTCAATCCTGAGTCAGAGAGGGGATCGATGGTGGCGTGGTGTTGTTATAGTAAATCTACACTTAAGGGAGCAGGGCTGATGATCTGGCACCAGGTAATCATATGATTTTAATGCACATCCAAGTGAGTGTCAGGACACTATGTTTTCTGCACCATGACTTCATACACACTTGGGATATGCATTAAAATCCTGTACTGCACACCCTGTTGTTCCTTGTTATGCACTTAATAGGGCCTCGAATAGATGCAGTTAAACAATAAGGCAATCCCAATGATTAGGTTAACAGTCAGTGAATCACTCCTTATTGTCGTACTGAGTCATCATGTGCTACTTATGGGAGTGCCTTATTGCTTACGAAAAATTATTATAAAGGAGAACCCTAGAGGCTTAGTAAGAGCTTTGATTTTATATCTAAGAAATTGCATCTTGTAACTTCAACTGTGCATAGTTGCATTCTTCAGTTTCTATTATGCATTTTAAATATGACAGTTTTAATAAAAATTAAACTATAAAAAAGTGAACTCTAGAGTCCCTGTGTAAGCAATAATACCCAACAGGGTGACAGGTATTAGGTTATACTGGACCGTACAGCTCAATTATGATGCCTGACATTGCAGGCGGAGGGTGTTATAGCCCCGGTAAGGTCTGATATAGCCCATACCACTCACCCTGTAGGATATTATTGTGCTTAACGTCAAGTTATAGGTCATATTTTTTATACAATATAATAAAAGATTAAAAACAAATCAAATAAATGTTAAAAAATAAATAAAAATGCATTTTTTTGTAATAAATGTTAAAAAAGAAAAAATATTTTTTTTGTAAAGTAGTCTCTCTACTGGTATAGTTGCCAGTAAAAGACTAAATAAGACATGACCAGGGGTTATGTTAATGGCATGTTAATCACCCTCATGGGTTGTATTGTGGCATGAGGTGTAACCAAATGCTACAAGACCCTAGAGGGTGAGTAACTGATCATTAACGTAACCCCTGGAAGTGCCATATTGATATTATAATAAAGATGTTTTTAAATAGTGTTAAACCTTTTTTAGCATATGATTATGTTCTATATATAGGTTAATCAAAGATTGACATAAGGCAGCCAGCCCAGAGGAGTAGAAGACTAAAGCATTCAATGCCTTACCTGCTGCCACGCCGCTGATCTGTGTTCAGGAAGGAGCATAGGTTGCCAGAGGTTGATGTGGTGAGAGAGGATGACTGCTCTCCTCTCCTGTGGAGGAGTGACCATGCAGGTTCGAGCGACTCTGATGGCTGGGCAATGGCTGTATTGAATGTGTGCGCCCCTACACATATATACTGGCACTGTGGCAAAGGAAATGTAACCAGAGAAATGGAAAATGTCGGGGGGGGTGGGCTACATGAAGCACTGCCAGTCCGCCATGGCCCACACCTCCACTCAGGTCATGGGGTAGGGGTGTTTGGATTTGTATTCCTGGAGAGGAAGATGGCCCTAAACCTCCTGGCTCCACTGTGGTAGGCAGTCTGTGGGAGATGTGTACCTCAAAGCAGAGAAGGATGTGTGCTGGTAACGGAGATCGAGGACAGGGCTGAAGAGCCATCAATCAACTCAGCTGGCAAAAATCTTTATTGAACAAAAAAATAACATAAGACTGTTGCACTCTTTGCAGCCAATCAGAAAGCTCTGTTTCTCAGGCCCTTTTTATAATATTAAATAATACAGTAAATTAAGTAGTACTAACCGATACTGGACATCAGCAATATCTTGGAGCACATACAGTGCCAACCCCTTTCATAAAAACTCAAAGCCATGCTGATGGGCTAGAACAGGGATATGTGTTCCATCTATACAACCCATAACTTGTGGTAAACCACATGCAGCATGAACATGCTTAGCAAGATGTGCCCTCTTTCTCCATTAGCATCTTTATAAGCTGTGGACGCAGATGCTTGACAACTCCAACACAAAACATCCTGACAAATCTGCATACAGTGCTCTTGTGGATGCTGAACTAAATGGTTATCACGTGATACTCTGCACAGCTAGTCAGTTTATGTAGCACAATAGCAACACATTTAGGCAGTGGAACTGGCTCACAAACATAGTCATTCTCAGGGTTCATAAAAAAAAAATAATAATAACCATATCACAAAGTGACTCAAAAGACGATTGGGTCATTTTAAGAATTTCTTCCCAATCATTAACAGAAAAATGCTGTAAAATGATGCTTTCCCACCAAAGTCCATACCTTTGCCTTCTCCAGCATTATCTTTTAACTGGCTTGATGGAGCTAGTAGGGTAAACTCGACACAGCTGGAATTCAAAGAATGACTGAATCTGAAACTGCCTTCTATTAACTGTACTTCAAACAGCTCCCTCTAGTGTTTAATAAAATCATTGACCATCTACATGTCACCATCTTGCACTTCTCTTAGAAAAGCCATAGAAAGGAAAACTAGGAACTCAGCTTTCTTGTCGAAGGAGAGCATTTTTCACTGTCATATTCCTCTACATGGCAACTGTATAGTGGCTATAGAGGGGCTAGTGCACATGCATGAATACAGCATGTGTTGTCCTCGATCCCCAGCAGAGACGTGTATGTAAACTGGAGTGCACCTCTGTGAATTGATTCTGTAGCCACATAAATGCGAAAGTGGCATGACCGGATCTACCAAAGGTGATCATCGTTCTCATTCAGGCGGGCACACATAAATAACGTAACAGATAGTGACTCAATAATACACAGCAGGACTCTAGAACAAAAAAAAATTATCTTTCCCAAGGTAGGAGTAAAAATACTCTTTTAAACAGAGTAAGTAACTTCCATAATGTAAAATGGCATGGATGGTAAAACAAAAGAAAGCATATAGTAATAAGCTAAGCTCTGGTCTCTGGTCCCTGCATTCTCCTTGACTCTCACACAGTCAACCTCTAGGTAGGCCCAGCAGCCATCTTCATTCTACCTTTTGTTATGAGGTGGTGTCTTACCCTCTTCACAGTTTCACTTGAAAGGCAGTACTATCACACTAGGGAAAGACAAGAAAAAAAAAAACAGCCAAAAGAAAGAGAAAATGAAAAGACACAGCAGGAGAAGGGAAAGAAGCACTGTTACAGAGATACAGACCAAGCTCAGAACAGGGACATTTTCAACTTTTTGACAAGGGGTTTAATCCTTTTTGCTATACAGGAAAACACACTAGCTATTAAATTAAACTAAATCAGGATACATTTTACAGAACTCTATAGCTGAAACATTTTTCAGCAACTCCCAAGAGGGTTAGTAAGTTGCATGGTATATATATGTTTTATGCCCTCTAATCCAGTCCCACAAATCATAGAAACCTTTTCCCTGGGGCTCAGGAAGTAGATGCATTATCAAAAATTCTTCGCAGTAGGAGGACAAACACTAGAGAAGAAAAAAGAAAAGCAATCAAGTCATTACAAATGGAACCACAGATTGTTATAAAGGAGGTGTACAAAGTGGGAGGGGTTGTAATCAGGAACACATCGATTACAGCAGTAAATGTCTGAGGCAACTCTCTAACACAGAGAACTGTAAGCCCCTACCCGGTAACCCAGTGCAGGAAATAAAGACCTGTTTCTCAGAGATAGTCTCTAGAGGTGGAGAGCATAACCCGATCCCTGAATGGGTAGTGGAGGCTTTAATAAAAAAACACCCAGTCACTCCAGTGTTTTACTTTCTTTAAAAAATTCATTAAGACGTGTCACCACCACCACCACCGTGCCATCCAATCGTATTTGGCCTGGGTTCTGTTCCAAAACCATTATCGTGTCTAGCAGACCATCATTTAAAAGATTTTGTTTCAAAAATGCCTTCTTATTTTCAAGAGTCCAGAGATGTGCTACATATGCTACCAGACTGTAACCAGAAAAACTTATCATTAGAAGATGTGTACTTAGCCACTATGGGCATAGCTGACTTGAATTACTTACTCATACATGATGAAGGAGTTGAAATGAAAGAAAGGATACTGAATTTTAGGAATCTGGATGGAATGCCCCCATATGGTTCCTGAAAGACCTGGCAACATTAGTAATTACTAAAACTATTTCACATATGATAATTTATTTACAAATTAAAAACATTGTGATGGGATCCACCATGGCCCCTTCTTTTGCCAATTTGCATCTGTTTGATTTTGAAAGTACTTTTATAGAAAGACCATGAACAGATTTTCAGGAAAATTCTGATTTACAAGTGTTACATTGATGACCCATTCTTATGTTGGCTCGCGCGTGTGCACCAGCCAACATATTGCATTAGTAGCAGACTTGGAGGCACGGTCACTGTTGGGGGAATGCAGGGCATGCATCAGTAGGTGCGTCCTTCATGCCCTAATAAGCCTGCATGCCAGCCCACACCAAGAATACATACTGTGCGAGCACATCTAAGGAAAGGTCCACTGCAATGCGAGCAAAGCTCGTCATACGCAGCGGCACCTCCCGATGTGCCTTCGCTGGTGAAACAATAGATTAAACATGATGGCACAATGCCGACTTCGGGGGTGCCCAATCCCCCTAATGGCATGCCCTGATCCAATTTATGTGCCGACGGGGAAGCCCACTCCCCGTCGGCATAATGCACCCCTCCATCAGTTATGTGCTGAGGGGGGTGCCCAATCCCCCTCGGCTCTTGCCTCCCCTCGGCATGTGCCAATGGAGGGCCCAACCCCCCACCGCTAGCCCCCATCCACAAACAGTGTGGCATGCTGGGAGCCCACCCCAACATGCCAAATGCCACTGTAAAAAAAAAAAGTCCTGCAATGTTTTTGTTTGTTTTAACCTGTAGAAGAAGAAATGGTCCCTCGCAGTCTGTCCAGCTCCCTGCCCCAACCCGCACCCACCATGTGTACACCTTGCCTCCCCACACCCTGCTCACCCCATACTTACCTCTGGAGTCTGGCATGACGATCTTCGGTGGACCGGGAACACGTTTGCACTCTTCAAAGCCGACCGCGAACTGAAGAAATGCCGGTAAGCTGTATAATGGCATAAATAGTTTTTTTTCAACTTTGGTGCATATCTTGGGCATTTATTTGAATTTTTGCACCGAATTTTCAACACGGGGTTATTGGGGCCCAGCCTCACGAACTCAGTCACTGTCATGGCGTTATTCAGTCTCAAAAGGTGATTTTGCTGTCACCGCGCCGGAATCACCTTTCGACCGAGTAACAAAACGACAGTGCCGCTGTTCATGGGGGCTCAAAAGCGTGTTGTAAATTTGGTGAAAAATCCAAACAATGGCTGTTTTACAAGCGTGTGTTGCACTTTTTCCATGCACACTCATATTTTCACTCCAGATTTTCAAAATTGGCATTTTTCCACACTTCCTTATGAACAGTACCGCTGTCATTTTACATATCCTGGCCAAAATGTGTTTTCATACGTCTGGCGCAGAATAGCACAGTTGCTGTTCAAAATCAGTTTTTGGGACAGTTTGAGAAAATGACAGTAGCACTGTTCATGAGCAGAGGTCCTAAAATGCCTGTGTTGAAAATCTGGTGCTGAAAGTCCATAAAAATGACTGTGTTACATGCGTGTGTTGCGCAGTTTCCACACACCCTTGTAACTTCGCAAATTTGCAATATTTTCATGCCAGATTTTCAACACTGCCATTTTTACACACCTCCTTATTAACAGTAAAGCTGTCATTTTTCACAGCCTGCCCAAAATGTTTTTCCACACCTGTGGTGCACAATGGCGTGGTCGCTGAGGGAAATCAACTTCTGGGACAGATTAACAAAATCACAGCACCACTGTTCATGAGGAGAGGTCCCAAAATGCCTATGTTGAAAATGTGGCTAAAAAACTCACAAAAATAAGTGGGTTACGGGCTGTAATGCTCACGCCATTCCACCCCCACCCCCACCTCGCAGCCAGTGATAGGCATCGAGGTGTGCCTTGGAGTGTTCGCCCCTAACTTTCACCCCATTTTCCTACACATAGAAACATATAAACATAGAATTTGATGGCAGATAAGGACCGCTTGGCCCACCCAGTCTGTTCATTTCCCTACCTAATGGATAAGCTGCAGATCCTAGTTAACCAGCAGCCTACTTCTTCCTACCCCACCCCCTAGAATTGCCTTATGACTGTCCCATGCATGCTTGAATTCCACCACTGTTTTGACTCCACAACCTCCTCTGGAAGGCCGCTCATGCATCCACAACCCTCTGTGAAAAAATACTTCCTTAAATGACCTCTGAGCCGCCACCTCTATCTTCAAATTGTGCCCCTTGTTCTTGCACACCTCTTTTTGAAAGATGCTACTCTTTGGACTTTGTTGATTCCTTGAGGTACTTGAAAGTTTCTATCATGTCTCTCTCCTCCTTTCCTCGAGGCTATACATATTAAGCTCCTTAAGTCTCTCTTCATATGTCTTCTGGTGCAGACCCTGCACCATTTTAGTTGCCTCCTCTGGACAGCTTCCATCCTATGTCTTTACAGATTGGGTCTCCAGAACTGCACTAGTACTCCAGATGGGGTCTCACCAGCTGTCTGTACAGAGGGATAATAAATTCCTGTTTTCTACTGGTGATGCCTCTCCCTATGCATCCCAGTATCCCCCAGCCCTCCTTGCTGCCCTCTCACATTGCTTGCCCACCTTTAGGTCATCTGATATGACTACCCCCAGGTCCCTTTCCATTTTTGTTGTTGTTAGTATCTCACCCCCCATTGTGTACTCTTCCCCTGGGTTTTTGTTTCCCAGGTGCATTATTTTGCACTTCTTAGCATTGAATCTAAGCTGCCATACATTTGCCAATTCCTCTAACCTTGCCAAGTCCCTTCTCATCCATTCCACCCCACCTTGTGCATCAACCCTGTTGCAGATCTTTGTGTCATCTGCAAAGAGACATACTTTCTCTTCCAGTCCCTCTGCAATGTCGCTTATAAAGACATCGAAGAGGACCGGTCCAAATACTGAACCCTGCGGTACCCCACTAGTAACCCCACTTTCTTCAGAGTGGACTCCATTTACTATTACTCTCTGTGTCCTATTCTCCAGCCACTTCTTTACCCAGGCTGTCATCTTGGGACCCACTCCCAGGCTGGCTAACTTGTATATTAATCTTTTGTGTGGGACTGTGTCAAATGCCTTGCTAAAGTCTAGGTAGGCCATGTCCACAGCCCCTCCCTGATCTACTACTTTGGTCACCCAGTCAAAGAAATCTATCAGATTTGTCTGGCATGACCTTCCCGCTTGTGAATCCATGCTGCCTTGGGTCCTGTGCCCTCTGGCCTCTAGATACTGACAATTCTTCCTTCGAAGTGATTCAATCATTTTTCCTACCACTGAGGTTAAACTAACAGGTCTGTAGTTTCCTGCTTCTGCCTTGTCCCACTTTTGTGAAGGGAATCACATCTGCCCTCCTCCAGTCCTCGGGTACCACCCCATTCTCCCATGATTTGTTAAAGAGGGTAGTCAGTGGTGTCACTAGTTCTACCCTTAGTTCTTTTTAGAATTCTGGGATGACTCCCATCAGGCCCCATTGCTTTGTCCACCTTCAGTTTTAAGAGTTCTTTCAGAACCCTTCTTCTGTAAATGGGCTGGTATCAACTTCTGTATCCAGAGTGTTTCTATTGTTTGTTTTAGGTACCTCCTCTTCCTTTGTAAATACTGAGCAAAAATATTTGTTTAGTATCTCTGCCTTTTACAGTCACCCTCTGCCCACCCTCCCTCCTCTTATTAAGCCTCACTATCCTCCCTTGGTCTTCCTTCGTTCCTGACGTACCTATAAAGGTTTTATCCCCTTCTTAACTGAGTTGGCTATCTTTTCCTCGGTTTGGGCCTTTGCTGTTCTGACTGCCTTCCCAGCTTCCTTTTGCTTTAACTGATACAGTTCTCTGTCCTGCTCCTTCTGTGATTCCTTGTACTTCCTGAATGCTTTCTTTTTCTCTTGAACCTTCTCTGCCACTTCCTTTGAGAACCATAGTGGTTTCTTACATCGTTTTGTTTTGTTTATTTGCTTCACACAAAGGCTTGTTACCTCTGTGATGGCAGTTTTTATTATTCCCCATCGTTCTTCCACCTCCTCCTTCCTGCCCATTTGCTAGTGCCTTCCTTAGGCACTCACCCATTTTGGCAAAGTCAGCCCTCCTAAAGTCCAGTACTTTTGCTTTTGTATGGCTTGACTCTATTGCTGTGTTTATTGTGAACCACACTGTTCGATGACCGCTAGTTCCCAGATGGCTACCCACTTCTACATCTGTGATCCTCTCTTCATCTCCATTTGAGAGAACTAGGTCTAAGATTGCTCCCTCTCGAGTGAGCTCCAATACTAGTTGTCTAAGGCATGCCCCCTGTAGGGCATCTAGAATAACCCCACTCTTCGAAATGGCTGCTGCAACTGCACTCCAGTTAACATCTGGCATATTCAGATCACCCATCAGCAGTATCTCCCCTTTTTCTGCCATTCTAAGTATACTTTCTATCATTTCCTTGTCCATTTCCTCCCCGAGAAGGTCTGTAACCCTGTGCAGATTGTGGTGCCATTGCTGGTCTCCAAATTTACCCACAGTGCTTCTTCTCCTCCCTGTTTTCCCTTTTGTTATGTTGCTTTGATTCCTTCCTTATGTAAAGAGCTGCCCTCCTCCTTTTACCCTCCCTGTCCCTCCTGTAGATAGTGTATCCTGGTATGTTTACATCCCAGTCATGGTTTTGTGTGTACCATGTTTCTGTGACTGCCACGATATCCAGATGTTCCTCCTCCATCAAGGCCACTAATTCAGGAAGCTTGTTACTCAGACTACAGACATTGGTACTCATTGCTTTCCATTTCTTGATGGCTTTACCTTCTTTTGCAGCATCCCCCACTGACCTTTCTACCTCGGTCTTTTTCTCATTTAGTACCCTGTATTGTAGGAAGAGGCTGGGATTTTCCTGCTGCTTATCAGTGCCTCCCCCCTTGACTAGTTTAAAAGCTTGCCAATGAAGCATTTAAACCGATTGCTCAAAAGACTTGTTCCCTTCCTGGACAGATGCAGGCCATCCTGCCAGTATAGGCTGGTGTCCCTCCAGGTGGAACCCCCAGTCCCCAATGAAGCCAAACCCCTGTGCTCCACACCATTTTTTCAACCATTCACTAAACTGCATGGTGCAAAGTACCCTTGCCTCACTCATGCCATTGGCAGGCAGCACCTCAGAGAAGGATACTGTGTGTGCTACTTGTCTTAGGCCCCTCCCCAACTCTACAAAGTCCTTCTGCACTGCTCTGATCTCATGATGAACCAAGTCATTTGTCCCTAGGTGGACAATGACATCCAGCTCAGACTCCCGTGCAGCTGTTCTCGTGATCCTGAGGATGCGCTTCCTGTCCCTCCAAGCCACGGCACCAGGCAGGCACCTTACTTCAGTTTTCCCTGCTCCCCCCAGTTCTATCCCCCTAGTAATTGAGTCCCCCACCAAGAGCTGCTTCCTTTCCTTGTGGTGTCCTCTGCCTCCTTCCTGTGGGCCTCCCTTGTGACAGCTGTCCTCAGCCTCCTTAGTCTCCTCTGCGGGTGCATCCATAGGGGAGCTATGCTCCCCCAGAATGGTGTATCGATTGTGGAGTGGAACAACTGACTGGGTGTGCCTCTGTTCCACCATCTTCACCCTCCCTGAGCCCACTGTGGTCCAACTGCTAAACTGTGCCCTCACAAAACAATCAGCTAAAAGCTCTGACCCACCGCTGCGATGAGTGCCTTCCTGTCAGCAAGATGCCCTACACAACAATTTGACAGAGAAAATACCCTGCTAATCAAACAGAAAAAAATCCAGACATCCAAGTCAGACACAGGTAAACCTCCCCAGCCCCAAAACAGCCTGGTGGTTTGTGCTCTGAAAGAAGTCAGCCACCAAATATGTCAGCTGTGCTTTAAACTCTTCCTGCACTGAAAATCTTAAGAACTGTAACAAACGTAAAGCTAGATCCACCTCCCTCTGTTGCTTGAAAGACTGTCTTTTCCTGATAATTCTAAGTTCCTTATTTCACCTTTCAGTTAGAAGTAGCTCCACCTGCAGAATATCTGCTATAAACCAAAGACAATTGTAAGGTTCACCTCCCTCTGTTGTGAGCACAACTCGCTTTCTTGCAAATCCTATGTTCAGTATTGCAGCTGCCAGCCAGAGGTAGCTTCACTTGAAAAATATTAGTTGTTCTGATGAGTTTGCTATAAAACACTTGCTTATAATACTATTGTTCTCAGGTCTGTTACCAAAGCTACTGGCTGATAAGTAGCTACGGTGTAAGCACTTCCTGATAAAGTCTGGAATTTCCTTTTAAGGCACACACAGATAAACACAAAAAACAGTTTCCACCCCCCAGGGCACTGTCTGGGTCAAATACACAACCTGTACCTGCATTTATTTCAGGATTTATGACAAATTCTTAGCCCAGGTTTTAAACTCTTCAGCACTGAAAATCGCAAGAATTGTAACAAACATAAAGCTAGATCCACCTCCCTCTGTTGCTTGAAAGACTGTCTTTTTCTGATAATTCTAAGTTCCTTATTTCACCTTTCAGTTAGAAGTAGCCTCCACCTGCAGAATATCTGCTACAAACCAAAGACAATTGTAAGGTTCACCTCCCTCTGTTGTGAGCACAACTCGCTTTCTTGCAAATCCTATGTTCAGTATTGCAGCTGCCAGCCAGAGGTAGTTTCACTTGAAAAAATATTAGCTGTTCCACTGCACCCGTCTCAGCATATTTCTTTATGGAATGGGGTAAGTATAAAGCCCAGAGACCCCAAAGCACACCACGACACTTGTCAGTGTCTACAGGGTAGGGTGAGGCCCATTCTCCTATACTGCACCTGTCTCAGCATATTTCCTTGTGGAATGGGGTAAGTAAAAGGCCCAAAGATCCCAAAGCACACCACAACACTTGTCAGTGTCTACAGGGTAGGGTGAGGTAAAATGGCATGAGTGTTATAGCTGACGCCCCAAAGGCACACCCCCATGCCTGTCAATCTCTGCAGGTTGGGGTTAGCGTCAGTTCCATACTTCACTGCCATTCCTATTATGTATCTCTAACTCCTGCACTACCAATGCCAATGCCAGTGAGACAACATTCGGCATTGACAAATGCTTGTTTGTTTGGCAAGATACAAAGAAAGAAATGACTTGTGTATGGTGTGATCCTTAGCAAGTCACTTAATTTTAAATGTGCAGTTATCAGTGACCATTTGCTTTTTGCACGCATGCCACATGCATGCATTCTTACCCAATAAAAATCATAGTTTCCACACTTGCTTGCTGCATGCATGCCATATGCATGCAGTCAGTTCCAATTTAACATTTATATCATACTTGCAGCATGCATATCACTTGGATAATTTTATGTGAGCATGAAAACATTTCATATAATCATTTCTGTAAGGGATAGGCCCGTTTCCAGGTGGCTTCCCACTCTGATGTGGAAATACTTATGTGCAGCTCTGCTTCCCAGTGTTCTTTGGCTCTTATAGTTGGGACTATAGATGAGAAAGAATCTGACAGCAGCTTGTAAAGTATGCTTGTATTCCTCTTGAGGGTACCAATTTTGAATATTTGGTCAACAAGTATGCAATAATGGGAATACCAAAAATAATAGTATAAAGGGTCAAGAAAAAACTCATCACCAAAAAAGTGTAAAGAGCAAAAACTCTGATGTTTCCTTTGTCCCAAGTGCTCCACTGGATTTATCTGTATAGCCAGTTCTCAATAAGCCTGTACATTTACCATAGGCGATGTCTACTATGTATATAATAAAGTAAGTGATGTAAGACAGGCAAAATTATACTGAATCTGATAAAATGGTAGATGAACAAGTTCTAATGATCCTGAGGGGAGTAGATTGGGATTATACTAAGAATATCCATGTATTAATGAGATTGGGTCAGCTTTCTATGTACTGCTTGGACACTACAATTGCACTCGCTGTGCAAAACTTGAGTGAACAAAAAATTTTATATGCATTGAAAAACTAGGGTGGACATGTTTTCATTAACAAAAGACAACACCTGAGGCAGTTTTTAACATACATTTACTGAAGAGCAACTAAAATAAAGTCTTCATAGAAGCAATGGAATGAACTGTGGTTTTACGTATCACATTTTCCCATCAGTACCTTAATGAACGTAAGCCAAATATCAAGTTTGCTACTGATTTTGATAGAATCCGAATTCCCTTTTTAGATTTGGAGATTTTTATTAAAATAAAAAACTGGAAAGCACAAGCCGGCCCGCTGGCACAGCGGTTGGATTTCCGCTTGCGACGCCAGCGACCCGGGTTCGGGAATGGACCGGGTCACTGGAAGACCAGTGGAGAAGGATCGAGCGTCCAGAGACAGCTCTCCTTCTCCGGGGGGAGGGTAGGGGTCTGGTCTGGCACCTGGCTCCTAGCGGAGGCTGGGAGCATCGCAGGATGCACGACCTAGTACTAACTGGGGGAGGAGCGGACGTCGGCGTAAGCCATGACGTCACTACGCTGCCCCCAACAGAAAGCCATGAAAAATTGCTCGCTGACCCTCCAAGATGACAGCTCTGTGTTCCTGGGGGCCTCCAGTGCCTTCCCGGTGCCTCCTGTTCCCCAGCAGCATCCCTGGGCCGTAGACAAAGGACATGCTGGGGCTGCTCTCCCCCAGGTGCTTTCCCCCTCGGAGGAGAGGGACCCTCCCGGTGAAGGAATACACTGGGATATCTCGGGGGTCGGCTGTGATCTGGGGACAAGAGGAGGGCCGGGCAAAGGACAGAAGAGGTCAGAAGGAACTTGGCGGAGCCTTAAGGAGTGGAGGACCAGTGGGCATGGGATGGAAAAACAGATAATACAAAAAAAAAACAAAAAAAAACTGGAAAGCAGATTTGTTTCCTAAAAAGACTGCTAGAAATGCAATTCTTCATGGCAAGCGTGCATATCCCAGAGGACTCCATATGGCCAATACCTGTGAGCCAAACTAAACTGCTCAGGGGTGAGTCTTCAGCATGAACCGAACATTACAACAGGAAGGTTTAAAACATGGGCTACAGCAAAAAGGTGATTGCAAACACATTAAATAAAGCATCAAACAAAACCAGATGTAGTTTACTGTTAGGGATTCAAAGACAAAAACAAGACACTGTTGGACTGCATGTTGTTTTTTCTACCTTCGTGACTACCAAAATTTATGTTTAATTCTGAAGGACTGTACTTTTTTCTTTCCTGAATATTCCTGTGATGTGCTGTATGACCTTAGCTTTTGCTCTACCTAACATTTCTACCCTCTAAACTGTATTCGGGGCTCCCTAACCATTTTAATTTTCTCCTATGCTAAATCTTTGCTCTGCTGCCCGATATTGACTGTCTATAATTAATTTAATTTGGTTTAAACTTCTCCCTGTACCTCTCCATCTACCACTAAATGTCCCTGACTAAAGCTGATTCTAGTGCCAAAGCAATGGCCACCCATTGTGCAGTCTGAGCTTCCCCTCCCCATCTGCATCTTGACTAATCCCCCTGCACTAATCCCTCTTTTCCCACTCAGCAATTAAGTGCCCAGCCAAGCCTTTGTCTCTGGGCTATAATTGTAATCATACTCTGTTTTCCCTCCCCAGGTGAAGCCCCATCCTGGGCCCACTTAGCTTCCATCGACCAGCGGGAAGAAGCCGCTGGTGAGACCCACAGCTACTACTGCATCCCCGGAGGATTCCTGCATGAAATCAGCCCCAAGTACGGCACCTTGGAACCAGCTCCTAAGCTGGAGAAAAGATTGGCTACCACCCGCTGGTGGAGGCAACCTATTGGCTGCTTTTAGCAGCAGTCAGTCTCTGATTGGCTGCTGTACTTGTTAGCTTTCAGGGCTGCTTCTCCATGGTTTTTCAGCCAAAAAGATAGGCCCTTGGCATCCTGCTTTCCTTTTCTAGCCACCCTGCTCTCTGGGTCTATGGCCCTCCCTCCAATCCCTCCCTAGGCCACCTTAAATACACGTTGGCCCCACCCACCTCAACAGGACTACCTCTCCATTGGATAATACTTTAGTTGATTGCTACACATTACTCCTAAGTGGGGCTTTAACTATTCCTCTTTAGCCAGCTCCTATATGCTGGGAGCAACATATTAAGAGTTGCCCAAGCTACTCTCATCCCCAACCTCTTGTCTCCTGCTGATAGTGGAACTACCCTAATACACTGGTCTTAATTTAATTGATAACTCTCCCTCTCTCTTTCCTGATGCTGGATTAACCTAAAGCTTTACAAGACCTTAGGCTCTTGACCCCTGCAGTCTGCAGTCCTTCTCTCTGCCTATGTAACCTTAATAGGCTAATCCTTCTCTCTCATCCTGGTTGGTCCTAACCAGGATTAACACTCCTAGCCTCAAAGATAACTCAGTACAAACATGGTTCTCATTCACTGATGAGGGCAATATCAGCCTTCCTCTGCCCTCTCCAACTCCAAATGCCATTTTCAAGCAAGCATGCTCCTCCCTATGACAACTAGTTTTTTGTGGATCTACTGTTTCCTAGTCTGTCCCCGGCACAACCTAAACTATAAGGACAGGGCATCTGCGTCTCCTCTCTCCTCCTTGTCCTCTCTCTCACCTCCCTGTCACAATGTTCATCATACCTCAAGCATGTCCACCCTTAACCTCAGATATCCAATCTTCGCCCTGCATGCCAAAACAACCATGACTGTGCATCGGCCAAGGAATTGACATTAGTCTCTGTTTATACGCCCACCTGTTATCCATTCCCAATTTTGTTTAGTCCTGCTCTCCAGTGACATCGAATTAAACCCTGGACCCAGTTAGAAGGTTCTGCACCACCTCCAATCTCCCTGCCCTACATGGTCAGAGATAAAAGGTTTCAAGTTAGCCCACATGAACATCCAAAGCATCAGACATAAAATGTCAGAACTTGAAGGTTGGACTCAGCAATACAAGCCAGATGTTCTGTGCTTAACAGAGTCCTGGCTAAAATCCACTATACAATCCCATCTCCTCTCCTCTCCCAGGTTACTCCTCCTCCTACTGTTGGGAGAGACCCAGAAACAAGGGAGGAGGTGCACTGATATACACCAGGGCTGGGTTGGCTGTCAACGAACTGTCTGACATAAGCATTGACCATAACGATCACCTATTCATCTCAATCACCCTCGGCAAAACCAAACGGTTGACCATAGGGTGTATCTTCCTACCCACCAAACTTGCACCTACCTCCTACACAGAATTCTTCACCAGTCTCGACACCCTCCATCACAGAGACACCATAATCGGTGGTGACTTCAAACTTGACTGACACGGCCCAAAAAATGCTCTCTACCTGTCGGCTATATCTGATGCTAGGTTAGAACAACTTATCGATCAACCATCTAGACTTAATATGAAATTAGGGAATAACACACGCCTCGACTGGGTGTTAACAAATAACAGGTCCCATGTTAGGGCTGCAGGCATCCTCTCTGATATACTAAGTGATCACTCCCCAACCTTCTGTATCTGGAAAAATGACATTGCTCACCAACTTCTGAAAATCTTCAAAGCCACAGACCTAACTTACTTTAACACCTCTGAATTTATATATAGCCTTGCTTCCTCCGATTGGTCACCTATCACCACCCTTCCTGACATCAGTCAGGCTCAAGATTACTTAATCAACACTTTCACCTCCGTTCTTGACCTCCATGCCCCCTTCAAGATGAGAAAGGCTAAAAGAATTCACTCCTCCTGTATCTCCCAGGAGCTCCAGCTCCTAATGCACTCAAGTGACAAGGCTTGGTGATCCTACAGAAAGACAGGGCTCCGTACTGTTTGGACTTCCCACTGGCAGTTGTGGAACATCTGCAAAGTTAAAGTATCCAAATCCAAGCAGCACTGTCTACAGTCCCTGCAAACAAACAACCTTAGCAACCCTAAACACTTCGGGAAGCAAATTAACACCTTCCTTAAGGGCCCTGAATGGACCACCCCCCAGGTCATGATACTGAAGGGTTCAGAACTATCCTCGCCATCCAGGATCACTACAGGAATAAACTTCTTCTTCACCGACCTTGTTGTCTACAAAGTAGATCTCCCAGATATCAGCCCCATGCTGCAATCCCGCTGTACTGAAACTCACTGCCCCCTCTTTCATTTAAAACTTACTTCATGTCAGGAAGTCCTTAAGCTCCTTATGGGCCTCAACCCCGATAACTCCCCTGGCTTTGACACCCTGCCTCCTAGATTCCTTACGTTTGGTGCCCCTGCGGTGGCTCACTCAATTGCCCTATGGATAAATCGATCATTCCTCACACACTCTATCCCAGACAAATGGAAAACCACTACTGTTGTCCCTGCGCATAAATCTGACCCAACTAACCTCATTGAAAACTACAGACCTATTTCCATTCTGTGTCCTATAGAAAAAAATTCAAGAAAGAATCCTATATAATCAACTGTACTCCTTCCTTGAACAGACTAATGCCCTTACAATACATCAGTATGACTTCAGGAAATCACACGGCACCGAATCTGCTCTCGTGAAGGTCACCTCTGACATTTTTCATGCTATGAATGAATGAATGAATAAATATTTTATTTCTAAAAAGCGCCTTTCCATAACCAAGGTGCTTTAACAACAAATCAATACATAAAACTTAAAATCCTAAGAACAATCCATAAATATATTTAAAAATCCGGAGCATGGACCATGGACCATGGACCATGGTAGTGCCACAAGAGCTGTCTTCATTGACCTTACAAAGGCCTTCAACCTTGTTAACCACTCCCTCTTCATTTCCAAGCTACAATCATTAGGTCTCAATTCCAACTCCCTCTCCTGGATCTCAAACTATTTATCCAACTGTTTCCAGTGTGTCAAATGGGCTGGGGCCCTCTCCTCCCGATCGCCAATCACGGACGGGGTCCCCCATGAATCTATTCTTGGACTCCTACTTTTCTCTATCTTTATTAATGACTTGCCCCTTAATTGCGGGGGGGGGGGGTGATCCAACTGTACGCTGGTGATGCCATCTTATACCATCATGGCACAGACTTCTTCTCTATCAGGTCGAATCTGGAAAAAACTTCCAGCAATTGGAAAACTGATTCAAAGGGAACCTGCTGGTACTGAATATAAAGAAAACCCAATTCATGCTGTTCCACCATACATCCTTTGACTTAACCTCTCAGCCTCCTTTGATTCATCAACACATCCTCGGGACAACTTCTTGAAGGGGTAGAATCTTTCAAATACCTGGGTATAACTCTCAATGAACACTTATCCTTCAACACACACTTCAACAGCATTTTCAAAGCTACAAATCAGAAACTCTGCCTCCTCCATTGTACTTCTCCCTACCTTACTCCTTGTGCTAGGAAGATCATTGCCTCAGCTACCCTCCTCCCTGCTTTATTCTATGGTGCGCCCATAACTCACTCATTCAGGACCACCACTCTGACCAAGATCAAACAGGCCTACCACAGGATAGCTTGCTTCACAGATGCATCACCAGCTCAGACACACCATTGCGATGTTCTCAAATCCTTAGGCTGGCCATCTTTCAAGCCCAGAATGGACTTTACTGTACTATGTACCACGTTCAAACATAACCACCTTCCTCCCCCACCCATTCTCTCAGGGCTACTCACCCTGAAATCTTTCCCCAGGACCCTTCGACACTCCCATCTCCCATTGCTGAACATTCCAAAGGTTCATCTAGCCATTGGCAGGCGATCCTTCACTTTCTCTGCACCTCAAAAATGTAATACCCCTCCCACATAGTTTACTCTTGTGTGTGTCTCTTCCCCTGTTTAAAAGAAGCTACAAGGAAATCTTCTTCCCCCCAACCTGTTGTGGCAACTGTACTTCACACCCTCCATTAACCTCTATGCTCCTCTCACCTGCATTTTGTATCTCTCCTGTCTTCCACCTATCCTCTTCTCCTTAATCCTAATGCTCGCTCTACCTATCTCAACTGTCTCTTGCTCTCCTATCCTTCTGCAAAAACCCATTCCCTCCCCTGCTCCCACCTTTTCCCTCTCTTATATTTTGTACGTATGTAAATTTTTTAGGGCTAGCTCTCTTATATTTTGTAAATATGTAAATTTCTAGTACTAGTACTGGTTGTATGATGTTATGTCTACTGTGCAAAATACCCTGCTCGATTTCATTGGTCTCAAGCCTCTATCACAGTGGTCCCAAACCCTATCAAAGTCTTATCAATATTGGACCCTTCAGGTCCACCATGGAATCATCGGCCTGAAATTGAGGAAACTGACTGTCTGTTCAAGAACACACCTGTAGCTTTATATGTTAAGATGTACATGTATTGCTCTCCTACCACTGACTGTACCCATTCTATTTATTGTATTACCTGTTGCACCCAGTTGTATAGTGTATCTACTCATGGAATTGCCTTTATTCCCTGGGTCACCCCTGAAAAAGGGATATGACTGTCTCAGTTGGCTCACCTGGTTATCAAAATTCAAATAAATATATAAATACATGTTCAATTCCCCCATAATATAGTGTTTGGGCATTTAAAATCTACTACTGAAAAAAGGCAAATTCTAAACGTAAGTAACAAAAGTGGTCAGATATTTTCCAAATCATCCTTAGTTTTGGTGAAAAGAAGCCAGATGCTCAAACAATGCTAGGTGCATTCTGACTGTAAAACACTGTAGACAAATATTTTTTAGCTTTGGACCACTACTTGTGGGCAATTAACCCTGTGGTATATGCACCCAGAGCTGAAATACACAGAATAAGTGATTTTAGAAATGATTTCAGGAATGAGTTGATAAAACAACTGATCACCTGTACATCGACATACGGGGTCTATTTCATAAAATGGTAGTGTGATCATCTGTATGTAGGAAAAGCTAAATGCCAAATGAAACAGTGTATTGGTGAGCATAAGTAATCAGTCAGAACTAATGATGAGAATTCAAGTGTCTGTAGACATTTCAGTGCAAAGGAACATCAAGTGAGTTACTTAAGATTCTTAAGAATAGAAAAAGTTGAAGTGCCCAATAGTGGCAGAGACCTAGACTGACAATTACTCATGCAGGAGGCTTTCTGGATTGACAGGTTTGGACCCTTAAAGCCACTTATATGGATGAACAAGGAAAAAGATTGATACCCTCTACTGTAATTCTGAAAGTAATGAAGTTGGATATACTACGAATGACTGAAATGCAAAAGCCCGAGTGTCGGGAGCCTGAAACTGATTGCCCAACACTCAGCATCCCAACACTCAGGAATTGCCCAAAGCAGAGTTTATTTCTGTGTTTCAGGGGGCTTTGCCCCCGCATCACCCTTATTTTAGATTGCAAACTCCACCACAGGCAAATCCTGAGTGTCAGGATATCAAGTGTTGGGCAATCGGTTTCTGGCTTCTGACAGTCTGGCTTTTGCATTTCAGTCATTCATAATACTCCCATGAAGTAGAACAAATGCTATAATCAAATGAATGGGATACATGTGATATGGAAATTGTGGAGTGTACATACATATAATGGGCCCTATGCACTATGTCAACACACCGCGTAACCCGGGCAGATTGGCATAGCTAAGTCTGAATGCCACATAGCAGGGTCCCATGGACCCCACGCAGCATTCACTGGAGGGGATGCAGGATATGTATGTGCCAATCCCCTGGCCATATGGATAAAAGTGCACCAGGTGCATGTCATGGGCTTGCCCGTGCTCCACGCCATTCATAAAGATGTGGAATGCTGTGTGCGGGGGGAACATCCTATGCTGGGTAACACCCAGCCATAAGGGACGTGAGACCCCCTAGGATGCCACCACCGGCAGTGGCGCAGATGTGGGGGCACTGCAGACCCCCCCAAACTTACCACCCCAGCCCATGGATCAGCACAGAGGGCTGGGGCAGCGGACCGGGCACCCTCCCACCCTGAGCTTGCGGCACACATCATGCCCTCTGCTGTTCTCCATGCCCCATGGGCACAAGTGATCCATTCATGGAACGGGTCAGAGCATTCCATTGGATGTGCACCCGATCCATGGAAATGCCCCTGCGCATCTGTGCACTGAGGGCAGGGCCACTGACAGGTGGTGGCCGGTAGTGACTACCGGTCAGGGTGCACCTGTCCACAGGTACAGAACTCCGCAGGCAGGTAACGTGCCTCCGGCAATTATTACACCCCCTTATGTGCACAGGGCCCAATATTAGTACATTATTTCTTTAGATCTTGTCCATATTTACAGAACTTGGTGACTTGAATTTACATTTATTTTTTTATTCATTTTTCTTTTATCTAAGTTATCAATGTTTGTATCAGCAATAATCCACTGTATCTAATATTATTTAAAAGAATGGTGACTAAAAATGGCGTACACCAACTTTTTGCCACTATTGTTATGCCCATGCCCCTGACCTTCACCTGTGAGTTGCTACTGACCTCTAGGGACATACATCAGTGCAGAGCTTATGTCACATTAACAGACCAAATAGTGTTAAGGAGAATAAACTGCATGCAGAAAACAAGGCAAGTCGACTTAAAATAGCAAGCAGTCCGAAAAAGTAAGACAGTTTTTATGCTGAATGTCAGTAATAAAATTGATTGCACCGTGAATTTGTCCTGGGAGGTGGTCTCAATCATTTGACTGAGACAAGCTTTGCACACAGCATTCAGCTGAATGCATTTGGTGCCTCACGCTGATGTCTAACATCACAGTGTCATGATGTGGAGTGCAGAGCTGCTTGAGACTGAGTGAACAGCACGGTTAAGATCAGTCTGAATTAGTGTGAGATAGGGTAAATTTCTGTGTCAGTGGATCATGGAATGTTTAAAACATTTTTGTCAGTCATCTAGTTAAATTCTGACTAAATGTTATCATTTATGAGTGTAGTTTGAAAATGCTGAAATAATGTGCATACATGGATATGGTGTATTGATGAAGTATTTATATGTTTATATTTAGGACCTGTAGTTCTTTGAAAAAGCTTGTATAACACAAGTGAGACATTGGGCAAGGCAAGCAAGCATATGGTGGTGGTTCTGATAATTAAAATGAACTAAAACTGACTGAACTTATACTGCAGTGGCTGGTGTGATATGTTCATCAGAAACATAGACAATAAGCAGAAAAAGACCAGAGGTCCATCCAGTCTGTCCAAGTTCCCTAGAATCCCTGGAACCTACTGTTCCTCCAGGGTACAAACCCTCCCCGCCATCTCTCTGTTCTCCTCCCTGGGCCTTTTGCACTCAGTGACCACTATTTCCTTCATTGTGTCCCAGCCCTGCTTCAATCCCTTGGCTGTTTTTGCACCCACCACCTTAGCCAACTGACTGTTCCAAGTTCCACCACCCTTTCCCTAAAGTAGTACTGTACTTCCTCATGTCTCTCCTGAACTTATCTCCTGTTAATTTCCATTCATGTCCATGTGGCCACGATTTGGTATTCAGGCTAAATAATTCACTTTATTGATTCCTTTAAGGAACTTGAAGGTCTCTATCACATCTCCCCTCTCCCTTCTGGTCTCCAGTGAGTACATATTTAATGTCTTGAGGCGCTCCTCATAGGATCTGCCCTGCTGTCCCGGAATCATTTTTGTTACTCTTTGCTGCACTGTCTCCAGCCTGTCCTTATCCTTTTTGAGGTGAGGACTCCAGACCTGAGCATAGTACTCTAGGTGAGGCCTCATCAGGGATTTGGAGGAGGGAAGTATTATTTCTTTTCTTCTAGCAATACCCCTCCCGATATATCCCAGCATCCTGTTAGCCTTGCTGTAGGCTTTGTTGCACTGACTCGATTGCTTAACTGAGTTGCTAATGATAACTCCTATTATTATTTCCCTTTTGTTCTCTTTGATCCTTTTGAACAGATATATGCTACTGGGGCAGTAGCCCACTACAGGTACCTGATTTGACAGCTCATTTATGGTTTGCTTTAAAAAAAACTGCTACTGCATCACTGCTACCTCTGCTATCTTACGGGGCTCCACTATTCTTGTCAATCAAGGCCTCTCTAACTAACCAACTGAAGCTAATATATAATAAGATTGGGCACTTCGCTCTTGCAGTAGCCCCCCACCAACACCATTGCACTGTACTAGCATCTCTGGGCTGGCTACAGTTTGAACAGAAATTCCAATACTCCTCGCTATTCCCTATCATTAAGCTCACACATCTTTACACTCCACCCACCCTATCTGATATCATAGTACAAAAACAGTCCGGACAGTCTCTCCACTCTACCTCTCTTCCACTTTTAGACATACCTAAGACGTGTCTATCAGCAGGCAGAAGATCATTTGCCTATGCTGCCCCCTCAGCATGAAACTCCCTCCTCCATCTATTGTCTCTTGCTCTTCTTTCCCTCTCTTCAAACTTGCCCTGTACAACAACCTTGCAGTCTCATGAACTTGTGCCTGCCTCATCTGACTCACAGGTTCCTGCTCTTAGCCTGGTACTCCTATAACTGCAAAGCTTAATTTCTCTTACTCCTCCATAACAATTTGCATAGTAATTGAACTGCAGTGGGGACACTGCTATAGGTAATATTTTGTACTGTGACTCTACATGTATTTCTCACCTTAATTGCACTACCTTGAGACAGTTGCTTTTATGTTAACATTGATTTTGTGTAGCTCTGTGCCTCTGTTTATGCCAGAGGCATTAAGTGGGAAGGGAGGGAGTGAGGGGCGAGGCTGTGCTGTCAAGGTCAAGAGTATATCTGGCTTGACTGTGCACAAGACCAAGCACTTGGTCTATGCTATGGTGAAGGACTGTGGGGATCCCCTAACATGTTAGTGCACCTAGGCACTAATGATATAGAAGGAAATAGTGTGGAGGAGATACAGGCATGGTTCCGTGATCTAGCCAGGGCGTGTCATGCTGTGGAGTGCACGGTCTCTTTCTCAGCAGTCCTCCCGGTGCCCAGAGCTAGCATAGGAAACAAGCAGAAAATCAGGGAGGTTAATGAATGTCTTAAAGTATGGTGTGTGGCTAGGGGGTATGGGTTGGTGGGGGCTGGGGTGAAACTTGGGAGGACAAGGGGCTGTATGCCAGGGACAGGCTTCACTTAAATCTGGGGGTAGGAGGTTTTGCAACTAAAACTGATCGAGTTCATCGAAGCTAGGTGGGGTTTAAACTTGTGAAGGGGGTGAGGGCTGGGGCTCAAGGCTGCTGCTGGCAGGCACATCAAGGGAGGACTTGGTCTCCTCCCCCAACAAGAGGGAAGGGGGGCTTAACAGGGGCACCTGCCCAAGTGGGACTTGCAATATACAAGGGTTCCTCAGGTTGGGGGGTTGGGCGAGTGCAAGGGGCAGTGGTGGAGGGTGTTCTGATTAATGCCAGGTGCTTAGGTAATAAGATGCCCGAGCTTCAGGTGATGCTAACTGAAGGAGATGTGGATGCAGTGGCAGTCACTGAAACTTGGGCTACCCCTCAGCATGACTGGGACCTAACCCTGGAGGGGTACACTGTGCTCAGAAAGGACAGGGCCATGGGCAGGGGAGAAGTGGTGGCACTCATCATTAGGAACAGCATCAATATATGCAGGGTGGAGGGGGCAGAAGGAAACATAGAGGCATTATGGGTTACCTTGCAGGCATCTGGGGTAAGAGGGTCACCCTGGGGATGGTTTATAGGCCACCCATGCAGGCAGAGGAACTCGAAGAGGGCCTGGTTGCAAATCTAAGGGATCACTGTGGTCAGGGGGAGGGCAAAACTGAGGTGCTGGGGGACCTTAACATGCCACCGGTCAGTTGGAGCACTATGGCATCTTCATCGGCTAGAAAGCAGTACTTAGAAACATAGAAACATAGAAGCTG
Organism: Neoceratodus forsteri; assembly: GCA_016271365.2. NCBI lineage: Eukaryota > Metazoa > Chordata > Ceratodontiformes > Ceratodontidae > Neoceratodus > Neoceratodus forsteri. The sequence continues at coordinate 502,064,324 of CM057455.1, forward strand.
ATGGCAGATAAGGACCACAAGGCCCATCTAGTCTGCCCATTTCTTTTTCTACCTTATAAATGTGACATCGACCTTTGCTCTGTCAATGGCCTATCTATTCATACTCATCTGTATTGCTCCATTAAGCCTATCCCATGCCTGTTTGAATCCCTAAACTGTATTAATATCCACCACTTCCTGAGGTAGGCCATTCCATGTATCCACCACCCTTTCTGTGAAAAAGAACTTCCTCACATTACCCCGTAATCGGCCTCCCTCTAATCTCACGCTGTGTCCTCTTGTCCTGCTATTTTTCTTACATTGAAACATGTTAGACTCTTTCACCTTGTTAATGCCCTTAAGGTGTTTGAATGTTTCGATCATATCACCTCTCTCCCTCCTTTGCTCTAGAGTATACATATTGAGCTCTGATAATCTGTCCTCATATGTTTTCTGATGCAGTCCCTGCACCATTTTGATTGCCCTTCTCTGGACTGCCTCAATTTGGTTAATGTTCGTGTGAAGGTGTGGCCTCCAGTACTGCATACAGTACTCCAGATGGGGCCTAACCAGTGTCTTGTAAAGAGGGATTATTACCTCCCTCTTCTGACTTGTGATACCCCTACTAATACACCCTAACATCCTCCTAGGCTTACCTATTGCTTTAGTGGTCTGCTTGGATGATTTCAGGTCATCGGTGATGATGATGCCCAAGTCTCTTTCTTCCCTTGTGACTGCCAGCACCTCCCCTCCCAGCCTATAGGTAGATTCAGGGTTTCTCTTCCCTATGTGCATGATCTTGCACTTCTTTGCATTAAACGCCAGTTGTCACTCTTCTGACCATTTTGCTAGTTTATCCAGATCTCTTCTCATTCTGCCCACCCCATCTGGATCATCTACTCTGTTGCAGATCTTGGTGTCATCAGCAAACAGACAAACTTTATCCTCCAATCCATCTGCAATGTCACTGATGAAGATATTGAAGAGGACTGGCCCCAGAACTGATCCCTGAGGTACCCCACTTGTGACTTGCATCTCTTCTAACTGTACGCCATTTACCACCACTCTCTGTTTTCTGCCCATCAACCAGTTTGCCACCCAGTTGACCAACTTCTGACCCATCCCGAGCCTACCCATCTTATTAATCAATCTTCTATGTGGAACAGTATCGAAAGCTTTGCTGAAGTCAAGGTAGGCAACATCAACTGCTCCCCCTTGATCCACCACTCTGCTTACCCAGTCAAAGAAATCTATGAGATTAGTTTGACAGGACTTTCCTTTTGTAAACCCATGCTGTCTTGGATCCTGTGCTGCTATGGAGTCCAGGTGTTGCACTGTCCTTTCCTTAAGGACTGCCTCCATAATCTTTCCCACTATTGAGGTAAGACTGACTGGTCTGTAGTTCCCTGCCCTCCTCCCTGCTACCACTGTTGTGGAGTGGGATCACATGAGCCCTTCTCCATTCTTCTGGGACCTCTCCTGTGCTCAGAGACTCACTAAACAGTTCTGATAATAGCTCTGCTAGTTCCACCCTTAGCTCCTTTAGTACCATGGGATGTATGCCATCAGGTCCCATTGCCTTGTCCACCTTAAGCTTATCAAGCTCTTGTAGGACCCTTTATTTTGTGAAGAGACTAGTGCTCACCCCCTCCCCCCTGCGTTAAATGTGCTGAGCTGTGGGCCCTGCTCTACCTTCTTTTCAGTAAATACTGAGCAGAAGTATCTATTTAGGATAGATGCTTTCACATGGTCCTCCTCCTCCTCACACACACCCTTATCTCCTTTGATCTTAGCAATACCCCCTCTGGACTGTCTCCTTTCACTAATGTATCTATAGAAAGTCTTGTCACTGGCCACTATGATTAAAGAAAATCTCAATAATCTGGTTAAAATAATTAAGCTAGATCTAGATAGATAGAACCAATTGCCTTTGTCATCGTGGGCTAAAACAGAGACAGTGAAAATTAACATATTACCAAGGATTTTTTACACCTTAAATATGCTGGGACCTTATTTACCCAAAGCATGGCTTGGAACCTTACAAAAATTACTCAGCAATTTCATCTGGAAGGGAAAAAACGTTAGGAGAGCATATTCAAAATTAATAAGTCCTAAGAAACAGGGAGGCCTTGTGCTCCCCTCCTTTTTCAAGTATTATATAGCATCGCATGTTAGTAAATTTGTTTTTTGGAATCGGCCGACTTTTCCAACGGACTCCAACCCCTATATGCCCCCTTGGGTCCCCATCGAGAAACATCTGGTCACTAAGTGCTCATTAAATCTCAACTCAATCACTTACATTATCTTAAGACTCCTCCCTAAATCACTCAAAAATACACCTATTGGCTGGTCAATAAAAGCTCTATATCAAGCACAGAGGTCTCTAGAAGTGAATTGACACAAATCACTGGAGCAGCCTCTAATACATAACATGCATTTTCAAATTCAGAAAGCTCCGATCCCCCTACATTCTGGGAACCATTAGTTGCGTTGCACTTGGGAGATTTAGCTCCGCAGGGAGTACTATTATTGTATGCCCAAGTTTGTACTAAGATACCTGAGACAAAAGGGAATGCTTTTAAATTTTGGCAAATTTGTGATGCAATGAAAGCTTATCTTCGGAGTTCGAAATACTCGGAAGTAAATAGGATAGAACTATCTTCGTTGCTCCAGATAGCAGATCAACCTCACTCGATCTCCAAAGTATATCATGAAATGCAGAGGATTGACTTAGGATTGCCTTCTGGTATCTGCTATTATTGGAGGCAGAAATTGGAACTAGATGAAGACCAAAGATTATGGGATAAAATTTGGAAAAATATTTATAAATACATAAGGCAAGACAGGTATAAGTTACAACAGTTCAATATCATGCACAATTTATACTACACTCTCGCTAAATTATACAAAATATGAAAATTACGTACCTACTGTAATTCTTGATCTTCTTGGACGAGTCTCCACCACTCATTCACACTATTGGGATCTGCACCAGAGGCACTAGGACCCATTGGGAGCAAACTTTTTGCTGGAGTGTCGGCGCCAGAGATGGCACCGCGAGGAACGGCGTCACGAGCCCTAGCTCATGCGGTAACGACTATCTCGGCGTCGACCCTCCAACCGCCTCAGTACCTTTTTTACAAAGGAGGTGCAGCATAACTAACCTAGAAGGGTAGCCTAACTAAAAACCAGACATAAGATAGTCCGGCGACCTGTAAGAAGGGTCAATAAAGAAGTCTTCAAGGCCTAAAGATTTGAGGGAGTGAAGACCAACAAGAAAGGTGAGCTCAGGGGATGGAGGGTGGGCGTGTGAATGAGTGGTGGAGACTCATCCAAGAAGATCAAGAATTACGGTAGGTACGTAATTTTCATATCTTCCTGGACATAAGTCTCCACTACTCATTCACACTATTGGGAGAGTACCGAGCTAATAATCCCCCGAGAGGGCGGCAGGAAAGACCAAGAGCTCACGTTTCTAGGACAGAAGTCCATTGAGGATGGCTCTGCCAAAGGAAGAACGTCATCTGGCATGGACATCTAGTGCATAATGTTTAACGAAAGTATGCACTGAGCTCCAGATGGCTGCATTGCAGATGTCTGCAGTGGGAACATTGCGGATTTCTGCTAGGGATGCTGCGACCGCTCTGATAGAGTGAGCATAAACTCTACCCTCCAACTTATCCTGCACCATGGAATAGCAGTGATGAAGGCACGCCACTAGCCATGATGAGATACATCTGATAGTGACAGGTTGACCCAGCCGGGTCTCACTGAAGGAAACGAACAGTTGCTGAGCTTTGCGAAAATCCTTGGTTCTATCTAGATAGAAATGCAAGGCCCTCTTAACATCCAAAGAATGAAGAGAACATTTCCTTTCATTTTGGAAGTCCGCAAATAAGAGGGAAGGACCAAAGGTTGGTTTAGATGAAATTCTGACACAACCTTAGGAAGAAATTTAGGATGAGTATGAAGAACTACTTTGTCCTTATGGAACACAGTATACGGAGGGTCTGTGACCAGGGCATGTATCTCAGAGACCCTGCAGGCTGAGATAATGGCCACTAGGAAGGCAGTCTTCCAAGTGAGAAATTTTAGCTCACAGGTAGCCAGAGGTTCAAAAGGTTTCTGAGTGAGCATGTCTAGCACAAGATTAATGTCCCAGGCTGCGACTGAACATCTTGTAGGAGGTCTGGTATGCAGAATCCCCTTAAGAAATCTCTTATCCATAGGTAACTGAGCCAGAGTTAAGGAAATAACGGGCTCATGATACGCTGAAATGGCACTAAGATGAACTTTGACTGTAGAGTACTGCAGACCCAATTTGAGAGGTCCAAAAGGTACTCCAAAACCTTATCTGGTGGACAGGAAAGGAATTCAAAGAGGACTTTGCACACCAGAGTTTAAAAACGCCCACTTGGCTGTGTAAGTTTTCTGTGGCTGGCTTCCTGCAGCCAGAAGAATATCTGAAATTCTTCAAAGACATTGAACTCGGTTTACTTTAGGACCCTTCAGGAGCCAAGCATGAAGGTGAAGTGATCTCAGGTTGGGATGGACCACTGGTCCCTGAGTCAAAAGGTTCATCTGCAGGGAAGTGGTCTCGGAGGAACTGCCAACATATTGTTGAGCAGTGGAAACCACAGCTGCCGAGGCCAAAAGGAGCAATGAGAATCATTTTGTCCCCTGATTCGAACTTGAGGAGTACCTCTGAATTAGAGGAAGAGGCGGAAGGCGTGAAGAAAGCTGCTTTGTCCAATCGCAGCCTGAAAATCATCTCTGACAGAAAATACCAGGCCCTGGATTTCTGGAGCAGAAGAGAGGCAGTTTTATGCGTTGAGTGAGGATGCAAAAAAGTCCAGGTCTGGAGTTTCCCACTCTTCAAATAGTGACTGAACTATGGTTGAGTTGAGAGACCACTCGTGAGGGTCTGTCTCTGTTCTGCTGAGACGGTCTGCCAGTTTGTTCTGAACACCTGGCAGGTAGACCACTTGAATTAGAGCCCCGTGCTCCAAGCACCATTCCCATACCCTCATTGCTTCTCTGTATAAGGGGTAAGAGTGAGCACCGCCCTGCTTGTTGATGTAATACATCACTGCTTTGCTGTCCATTTGAAGGAGAATGTTCTTGTGACACAGAATGTCCTTCAAAGCTCGGACCGCATAAAGGATGGCTCTCATTTCTAGGACTCGACTTGAGTCCATGCACCTTGAGTGTGGACAGCCTGACAGTGAGCTCCCCACCCCAGTAGGGATGCGTCCGTGGTAATGGAGATCTGATGGTCCAGAGGAGCAAAGGGATACCCCTCCAGGAGATTGCTCTCTTGAGACCACCAGGTGAGTGACCTCCTTAAAGGTTCTGTCACCTTGATGAGATAGGACTGTGGGTGAGTGGTTGGGGACCACCGAGTACTGAGCATCCACTGGGTGGTTCTCATGTGCAGACGTTCTAGGTGTACAGTGAACACTGAGGATGCCATGAGGCCTAGCATACATTGCATCGAGAGAGCTGTGACTGAGCTGTTTTCCCCGATGTGATGGGCCATCTGAAGGATATCGTTCCTCCTGTCTTCTGGAAGAAAAGCCTTCGCACAGGAGGTATCCAGAAGAGTCCCTATAAAAAGGAGCCTCTGGGAGGGCTGCAGTTGTGATTTCTTGAGGTTGAGCAGAACTCCCATGGACGTAAGGAAGTTCAAGGCCGTCTCCATGGCATCCAGAGTCCCTTGCCTGGAAGGGCTTGCTAGAAGCTACTCATCCAGATAAGGAAACACCTGAATTCTGACCTTTCTGAGGTGCGCTATGAGAACTGCACAACATTTTGTAAAAACTCACGGCACCGAGGATAGCTCAAAGGGCAGGACTCTGAACTGATAGTGCTGTCCCAGAGCCACAAACCTCAGTAATTTGTGATGCCTCGGGTGAACAGGAATGTGCTGGTAAGCGTCCTGCATATCTAGGGAGGCTAACCAGTCATGTTGGTGGAGCAGAGGTAAAAGGGTTCCCAGAGAAATCATTTTGAATTTCTCCTTGGGGAGAAATTTGTTTAGCTTTCTGAGATCTAGAATGGGGCGCATTCCACCGGACTTCTTTGGAACCAGAAAGTAACGGGAGTAGAACCCCGTGTTTCGTTGGTGTAGTGGCACCACTTCTACTGCCTTGTTGTTCAAAAGGCCCTGAATCTCGGCGGTGAGAAGGTCTGACTGAAGGGTTGACAGCCTGGGCTGCCATTTGGGGGGATGATCCGGAGGGGTCTCCGCAAGATTGAGTGAATACTCCTCGTGAATTATCCAAAAGACCCATTTGTCTGAGGTTATGGACTTCCGGTGGTTGTAGAAGTGCATCAGATGACCTCCCACCGGAGAGGATGGAACTTGGGCCGGCAATTCATAAGGTAACGCTGGGCACTTTGGGCCCTTGCGCTTTCTGTTGCACCTTCTTTTGAGGTTGGGCAGGTTGGTTCTTATGGAAACTTCCTCTGCCTCTGCCTCAAAAGGACTGGCGATTATGAAACTGTCATTTACTGGCATGCCCTCGAGAGGGGGCAGGAGGGGGTCGAGCCAACTCAATGGCTGACCTAGTCTTTTGTGTAGCTTCTAGATCTTGCTCTACCTGAGGACCAAAAAGATATGCACCATCAAAGGGCAATGCCATCACCTGTTGCTGCACATCATTCGTAAAGCCCGAAGTGCGCAGCCAGAAATGACACCGGGTGCAAATACCAGCAGCCGCTGAATGGGAAGCAGTGTCAAAAGCATCCATGGCTGCTTTAACCTGCTGGTTATTAGATTCAATACCTCTGGTAATGGTTTGAAGGAGCTCTGGCTTTGAATCCGACTCCAGTAGGGCTTCAACCATCTGTTTAATAGAATGCCACAGGATATACTCATACTGAGAAAAATAGCCTTGGTAACTGGCAATACGCATACTTAGGGTAGAAGCAGCAAAGACTCTCTTACCTAAGGTGTCTATCTTACAAGATTCTTTGTTAATAGGTCAAGCTGTAGTAGCTTGAGGAAGAACGACTTTATCATTCTCTGCCAGGACTACAATAGGGATCCGCAAAGGCTTGAGATGCCAAAATGGGATGATCCTTGGGGGCTGAATATTTCCTATCAATGGATTTAGCCACCGAAGGGGTAAGAGCAGGATTATTCCATACCATTTGAGACAGCGTCTCGAAGGAAGGCTGAATCGGAGGAGTCAAATCCGTAGGGATCTCCGAGGCATGAAGATATTGGAGTCTCAACAATTTCCCAGGATTGAAGTCTGTAGTCTGGAGAGAAAGTGTGGAACTCAGATTTTTCAACAGAGACTTAAAGGACAGGTCCTCAACCACAGGCTCTGTAGCAGTAATAGATCCTGCTTCGTCCACTTCATCACCCAACCGAAGGTCTGGGTCAGGCTCAACGTCATCTCCTGACAGTCCAGGAGGGACTGTATGGACAGGAAAGGAATGAAATTCAGAAGAGGAGGAAGAAGGAAACAAGTGAAAAGAGGAGTCCCCGAGAGCCACCGGTGCCGAGGAGGGGCACGGCACCGAGAACGACACCGCGAGGCCACGTGGTGCCAAAAATGGCACCGAGAAGCCGCACGGCGCTGAGGATGGCGCCAAGAAGCCACATGGTGCCAAGGATGGTGCTGAGAAGCCGCATGGTGCCAAGGACGGTGCCAAGAAACCGCACGGCGCCGAAGACATCGGCAAGTGCTGCATCGACACTGAGGATGGTGCCGAGAGGCCACACGATGCTGAGGGTACCAAAAACACTCCCAGACTCTGAAAAACAGGTTTTGAAGGAAGAAGAGCAGGAGATAAGGACATCGGTGTGGCCTCCTGCGCCACAGCCATGTGAGGGGGGAAACACCTAAGCGCGGAGTCGACGGCACCGAATAAGGAGCCACGCGACCAGGAAGGTCCAACCACCCTACCCGGTCACCCAGCGAGCCCGAAGGCCCACGAGTGACCGAGCCAGGAAGCTGAACCAACCTCCGAGCCCATTGCTCCATAAGAGCGGCCCACTGATGAAACTGCTCATCTGAAGACCTACCTGTGGGCGGGGTAGGGCTCCGATGTCAAAGCCATCGGCTACCAGAAGCAGAGGTTGGCGACTCTCAAGGAGGAGACTGGCAACCAGCCCCGATAACCAAGCGCTCACGCAGACATATCAGAGGGCTTAATTTCGAGTGATGCCTTCTTTTAGACCTGTGGGCAGAAGAAGAGCTCGATGTCGAATGTGCAGAGAGGCGCACCATTATTTTTATGCTTCCAGGGGGACTGCCCATTCCCCCGGGCATTGGACTGACCGTTGTCAGACCCTCTCTCCAGAGAAGTCGGCGGACCAGACCCAGCCCGACTGACTGAACAGCTTTCATATGAAGTCTCCCTACCATCACCTGACCTGCTCATGGTCAACTCCGTCAAGGTAAGCTGAGACTTCTTTATTGCATTTTATTTTAAAAATAAGAATAAATTTAAGTGATACTGTATCGAGATAATATTACAAAATAATAAAAACTGAAAACTATGCTGCTAGTATGAAGTTTGACTCCCGACAGGCGAGCGACGTCGTCACTGAAGTGCACTTGACGGCGGGAAAAAAGGAACTGAGGCGGTTGAGGTCGATGAGATAAGTCGTTACCACACGAGCTAGCTCGTGTGGCACCATTCTCGCGCGCCATCTCTTGGCGCCGACTCCAGCAAAAGTTTGCTTCCCGATGGGTCCTAGTGCCTCCGGCGCAGATCCCAATAGTGTGAATGAGTGGTGGAGATTTATGTCCAGGAAGATAGGCAAATTAGCATCTTCTAAATGTTATAGATGTAATGCTGATAATGGGGATTTATATCACGTTATGGGTATGCTCTAAAATTCAGCCCTTATGGAAAGCAATTCAGGAATCGTTACACTCTGTCATGGGATTGGATTCTTTTTTCACACCTGAAATCTGTTTGATGAATCATTTTCCCAGGGATATGAGTAAGCAGAAGAAAGCTTACATGGCTATTATTTCAGCTGCAGCTAAGGCAATTATCCTGCGACACTGGATAGATGCATCAGCACCTTCAGTTATTGAATGGTACAAGGAAATTTTGCTTGCCTTGAAGCTGGAATTACATATAGCGAAGATGAACAATAGGGTACATTCATATAACACCAAATGGGGCCTCCTAGACGCTGTTTTAGTTACTTGGAAATTCTCAATATACCAAGGTGGAAAGGTCTTCCTTAACCTGGGTAACCTTTAGGGTTTTACATGGAATATTTGTGGTTCTTTCTATAAATATATGTATATTGGGAGGGGGGTAAGGGATTAGGGTGAGGATTAGATAATGTTGTTTCAGTAGATAATGTTAAAAGACATTGCTGTAATTGTCCATTTACATAGTATAGGCCTTTAGTATACAAATGATTGGAATAAATGCTTGTTCATTTCCTGTAAAGGCCTGGTCAAGGTCGTAACTTCATTTTAATGTGGCATTGTAATTAAAATATATTGAATTAAAAAAAAAAGAAAGTCTTTTGTCACCTTTTTTTACTGTCTGTGCTAGTGTTTCCTCGGTTTGGGCCTTTGCCTGCCTTACTGCCTTCCCTGCTTCCCTTAGGGAAGTTTGGTATTCCTCCCTATCTTCATCCCTCTGTGTTTCCTTATATTTCCTGAAGGTCAGCCTTTTGGCTCTGACCTTTTCTGCTACTGTTTTTGAGAACCAAAGTGGTTTCCTTCTTCTTTTGCACTTCCTTTTCTCTCTAACACAATGGGATGTTGCTTCAAGTATCGTATCCTTAATGCTGCCCACTTTGACTGTACCCCCTCACCTGTATTTCTTTTTGCCAGGGCTAGCTTAACTCTGTTGCCCATCTTATCAAAGTCAGATCCTCTGAAGTGCTGGACGTCTTTCAGGATGCATTCGTATCCCAACTGGTGACTGATCCAATGAGGGTTGGTAGGATCCTGGACTTGGTCTTATTGGACTGCGACCTGGTTAGAAGCCTGACTGTAGGGGACCCACTGGCGGGGAGCGATCATGCCATAGTTTGGTTTCCCTGGATCTGGGGAGAGTGGAAAATCATACCAAAATGGTGGTGATTGACTTTATGGGAGCGGACTTTAAGGGTATGGAGAGGATCCTCAGGGGACATTTGGATCTAGTTAGGGGATTAGACCAGATACGGATACAGGGTTCAGGTGGACAATTCTTAAAAGAGGGCTCCTGGAAACTACCAAGGCCTGCAAGAAGGTCCAATGTAAGTTTAGGAAGACCAGTAAGCTGAGCTGGTGGACCAGGGAGGTTCAGGAGGTGGTGAAGGAGAAAAGAGCTGCTTATCGAAGACACAAGCACTCACAGGGGGATGTAGACATGGTGGAGTACAATAGGTTAACCAAAAAGGTAACCAGGGTGGTGAGGTCAGCCGAGGCAAGGATGGAGAAGAGACAAGCATAGGGGATCAGGAACAGGGAAAAAGGGTTCTTTAGGTACATTAGAGAAAGGAGGAAAGTGATGGGGCAGATTAGTAGACTGAGGTCAGGGAGTGGGTGGGCTGAAGAGGCCAGGGAGCAGGTGTAAGTACTTAACAAATACTTTGCCTTGGTCTTCACAAGAGACGATGGAGGGACAATGCCAGATGGGGAGAGGTGGGCTAGGACTGAGGAAAACGGGGAGTCCTCTAATGGTGACTTTCCTGTTGGCAGGGTGTGGGAGGCCCTTAAGTCCCTGAGAACAGATAAGGCTCCAGGTCCAGATGGACTTCATCTCAGGGTGCTGAAGAAGATGGCAGACATCCTTGCTGCACCTCTGGTGGACCTTTTTAACTCCTTCCTTCAGACTGGCTGGGTGCCTCAGGATTGGAGGACAGCTCATGTCATGCCCATCCACAAAAGTGGCTCATGGAAGGAGCCGGAAAACTACAGGCCTGTCAGTCTGATGTCAGTGGTGGGCAAGATGATGGACGCCATCTTGAAAGAGAGGCTAAACGTGTTCCTGGAGACACAGGGCCACCTGGATGATCACCAACATGGTTTTGTTCAGGGCAGATCATGTCAGACTAACCTTGTGGAGTTCTACGATTAGGTGAGACAAAAGAGCTGGACCAGGGAAGGTCAGTGGATGTCCTCTTTCTAGACTTCAGCAAGATATTTGACTTGGTGCCACACCCAGGGTTGCTGAACAAGCTGGGGAGAATGGGGGTTAGAGAAAGGATGGTTAGGTGGATAGGGAACTGGCTAACTGAATGGTCTCAGAGGGTGGTGATTGCGGGAATATCATCTCCAAGGAGGGTCCTTAGCAGGGTCCCTCAATGATCGGTGTTGGGCCCACTCCTATTTAATGCTTACATCTCAGAGATCAGGAACGGTAGCAGAAGTGAGATGAGCCCTTTGCTAATGACTCGAAACTGGGGGCGGTAGTGGATGGGGAGGGGGTAGAAGAGCTCTACGGGGGGGCCTAGAGACTCTGGAGAGGTGGACACACACTTGGAAATTGAGGTTTAATGTCAAGAAATGCAGGGTTCTCCACTTGGGGAGTAGAAACCCATGTAATGAGTACTTTTTGGGTGGAGAGAAGCTACAGGTCTTGGGGGGAGGATCTTGGGGTGGTTGAGGATGCCAAACTGAATGTTCTGAGCAGTGGAGTAGGGCTGTGGCTCAAGCAAATAAAATGCTTGGGTGCATTGCCAGGGGCATAACTTCGAGGAGGCAGAAGGTGCTTCTTTCTCTGTATAACTGCCCGGTTTGACCACACCTTGAGTACTGCGTGCATTTTTGGTGCCCTTACTTAAAAAGGACATTATACTTCTGGAGAGGGTCCAGAGGAGAGTGACTAGGATGATACATGGGCTGGGGAAGAGATCCTATGAGGAGATACTTGAGTAGCTGAACCTGTACTCCTTGGAGGAGAGGCAGGACAGAGATGATATGATTGAGGTCTTTAAATGTCTAAAGAGAATGAACAGGGTCAGCCTAAATAGGGTGCTCCAGCTAAGGGGGAAGGGGACTACATGGGGACATTCCATGAGGCTGGCTGGCAGGAGGCTCAGTGGGGAGACTAGGAGACATTACTTTACTGGGAAGGTAGTGGACCCATGGAATGCATTGCCTGTGGAGTTAGTGGCTGAGGGTACAGTGGAGGGATTCATGAAGGGCTGGGACAGGAATTAGGGGAAGGTAAAGCTGAGAAATGCCAGATCTGGAGATATACCTCTTTTGGTGGATGGGGCTGGGGGAATTACAGGGAAGGGGGAGGGGGAGGAGGGAAGGGCAGCAATGGTGTCCAGACTGGGTGCTGATTTTCAAGCAGACTCAATAGACCTTTAGGCCTACTCTGCTGGCATCTTAGCATGTTAGTATGTTAATATGTTGTGCTATGTACTCTCCCCCAGGTCGCCCCTGAAAAAGGGACTGCATGGTCTCAGTGGGCTTACCTGGTTACCAAAATTCAAATAAATAATACATAAATGAAAAACGCCAAAGCTAGGTTTGGAATGCTGCTTTGAAGAGATAATCTGCTTCTCTACAGTGAATTTATTGCAGTATATATTGCTAAATAAATTTTGTTACTAGCAGTGGACAGATAAATGTTTCCACTTGTTAAATTGTATGGAATTGGGTTTCCACTTGTGAAACTGCACTTTACACTCAGAGATTTTTTTTCTGCTAAATCCCCAGGGCAATTCCTCCAGTCCATCCACGGGTGGTATTGTATTTCATCTGTGAATTTCACATGGTTTCTGTTGTGGAATTCAAGTGGAATTACAATTAAACGGGGGATGTCTACTTATTGATAGAATTTCACTTATTATGGATGTCACTAATTCCACAGAAAAAAGAACCAGCACTTCTGCATGAAATTATATAATCTATCACAGCTCTAGATGTTATCAATCATGTTCTGAGTTACTGTTAATGTTGGCTCTGCAGAAAGCTCTTTGGCTAAACATGTGTTGTCTACAACAGGCAGACTCATTTTGTATTAAGCCACCTTGTACAGGCAAATAACATATTGTGCTGCAGTGTTAATTTATTAAAAGTATTATCCAAAGGTGAGATTATGTGAGCAATAGCATACAATAAGGTGTGTGCTATTGTGCTTATAAAATGGGATTGTTTTTTTACACGTGTTAAAAAATTTAGATAAAGAGGCTTATACAGTTAGAAATCTAAAACTGTTTCAATGTTTGGTAATGGGCAAAAACAAAACACCCAAACCAAAGGTCAGATATATACTTTAGCTTACTTAACCTGCCATAATACAGGGATTAAAGGACAAATAAACCCCCTTTTTCTGTACCTCGTAGGTCCTGCTGCTCCCAATCAGTTGGTAGGTCTTGGTAGCCTTTACAATCTTGCCCAGTTTCATAAAGTTTCGCTGTTTTGTTTTTTTAGAAATTTTACTCATAGTTTTACAATGCCTGCATGTGTTTTGGACTCATCTTTTCGGTCTGCATACCCCTCCCAAGTGACTCATAGCTCCCGACTTCAAACGCGATGACATCACAATAGCGAGTCATCAGCTGCCCGACGCATGCTGTTGCTGCACTGTCCTGCTTTTTAGCATTCAATGTCACCCTGTCTTATGCATTTTACCTTATTGTGAGCTCAAGCTGTGTTGTGCATATGTTTGATAATAAAATAAAGACTATTTTGGCTACGTGTTTAAAAAAAACGATTATTGTGTGACCCCCCCCCCCCCAGCATTGACACCATCTTTCTATATAGGAGTGCTTCAACCTGTCATTTTCATGGAATATGTTTCAGTAGCTGTTCTTATGTTCTGTTTTTTAGGGGCTAATAAATAAATGAATTAAAAATAATATTTACTGTGTTATTTGTTGTATTATGTGATTGTTTACTGCTATCAATGTGGTTTGACATATAATTAGTATCGATTCTCAAAGGTTTATTTAGGTAACATCGGTTTATGACAGCTTGCTATTGGTTGTCAGTGATGGAACGTTTACTGTATCACTTGTCTTGGAGTGAAAATCAAGACAAAATAATAATTTGAAAGAGGGAAATGCCATTTCAGTTCTGACTGATGAAACAGCTAATCTCCATACTGAACTATCTATCATTTTTCTATTTTAGTTCTAAATTAATGTGTTGTGTGATCATTATTAATTAGCCTTACCATGCCATACTGTATTGTTTTTGGATGCAAAAATAAGTGTCCGTGGCTATGGGACACATTTTTTCAAGTTCCCTCATGACAGAATGATGCGTAAGGCAGGGATTCATTTTTGTTGATGCCAAAAGTTTATGACGTCTAACTACAGTTGCGATTGCTCCGTCCATTTTGAGCGTTCCACATATGAGCGTGACCCTCTGAAGTTTGAGGCTCTCAGATGGACTGGAGCGAAACCCAAGCTGAAGCCTGACTCTGTACCCAGTATTTTCAATGCTACATCAACAGTAGGGGCAGTTTGTGTTATGGCATCACAACTTGTGTTTCTGTAACATGTTGTTGTATTTGGGATGACACTGGCATTTTGTAGAAGCATGCCGCATCTCATGTCTTGGTGTCTCAACTGGCATCATCATGTATGACAACTGGTACCCATCCACACTGGTTACTGACAGTTACAGGGAGGGGTATGAGTTGCAGGTAATCCAAAGAGATTTGTCTGCCAGGGTAAGTGAATTCATGCTGTATAGCCTAAGTGTTACACTGAGTATGTGGAACAGAAGTCAAGGAGGCATGCGTAGAAATATGGTGGAAAACAGCAGGGGTTGGGAGGAATGTGGCTTGGGTCACAGGATGGCAAGAAGGGTATTATCTGTAATGTGTATGAAGCAGCAATGTTCCTGTGAACTTAGTGGGACATGCGTGTTTTCCCAGTGTGAATGACGTTCAGAAAGCATACACTGTAAATAGACAGCTTTCAATGGTATATTGGGTTAGGTTGCATGCATGACTGTGACTGGACATTGGTGATGATGCAATGGAGGAATCCATTGACGGACAGGCCAGGCTGCAGCATACCTAAAGTACAATGTGGAAAGGTCCATTTGGCATAAGGTAGGGAATGTCAGTAAGCAGCTGCATGCAGTACAACCTAAGTGGTACACAGATGATCTGGAAGATAGGCCAGGGATGCAGTTGGATGAATATGATGGAAGACAGTAGTGTCTGGAAGGCATGTGATTGGTGTTACAGGGATGCAGGAATGGTATTGTGCTGTACTGGGTGTGTTGCTAACAGTTATTTATAATGGACAGGCCTACTGGGGAGGTGATGTGGCGGTGTACATTAAGGAAAGGTTTACAACATCCTGCCTGGATTCTTCTGCTGTCAAAAATGAATTTGAGTGTTTGGTCCTGAAGATGGATTTATCTACTTCCCTTGCCCTCAGAGTGATTGGTTATTAAAGACCCCCATCTGCTGATACACTTCTTACACATCTTGGCTCTATTATGGAGAAAGAGAACCTTGAAACTATCATCCTAGGGGACCTTAATTTCAACTGGTTATCGAGGTCTGCTACACCCTTAAACACTTTCTGCAATTCCTGTAGGTTTGTGCAACTAATTCATGAACCCACACAACCAAACAAAAACAACATGAGCAACAGCACACTGCTGGATGTTATTTTAGTCGATAAGCCTCATCCCTTCTCATATGCTGGAACCTTCTTTGCTGATGTCACTGACCATTGCTTCATTGCTGTTGTCAGAACACTGCATCATACGACATTGCGGAAGGACTGGAAGGAAAAGTATGTCTCTTTGCAGATGACACTAAGATCTGCAACAGAGTTGATGCACAGGGTGGGGTGGAAAGGATGAGAAGGGACTTGGCAAGGTTAGAGGAATGGTCAAATGTATGGCAGCTTAGATTCAATGCTAAGAAGTGCAAGGTAATGCACCTGGGAAACAAAAACCCAGGGGAAGAGTACACAATGGGGGGTGAGATACTAACAACAACAAAAATGGAAAGGGACCTGGGGGTAGTCATATCAGATGACCTAAAGGTGGGCAAGCAATGTGAGAGGGCAGCAAGAAGGGCTGGGGGTTACTGGGATGCATAGGGAAAGACATCACCAGTAGAAAACAAGAAGTTATTATCCCTCTGTACAGACAGCTGGTGAGACCCCATCTGAGTACTGCGGCAGTTCTGGAGACCCAATCTCCGCAAAGACATAGACAGGATGGAAACTGTCCAGAGGAGGGTAACTAAAATGGTGCAGGGTCTGCACCGGAAGACATATGAAGAGAGACTTATGGAGCTTAATATGTATAGCCTCGAGGAAAGGAGGGAGAGGGGGAACATGATAGAAACTTTCAAGTACCTCAAGGGAATCAACAAAGTCCAAGAGGGTAGCATCTTTCAAAAAAAGAGGTGTGCAAGAACAAGAGGGCACAATTTGAAGATGGGGGGTGGCTCAGAGGTATTTAAGGAAGTATTTTTTCACAGAGAGGGTTGTGGATGTATGGAACGGCCTTCCAGAGGAGGTTGTGGAGTCAAAATCAGTGGTGGAATTCAAGCATGCATGGGACAGTCATAAGGCAATTCTGGGGGTGGGGGTAAGAAGAAGTAGGCTGCTGGTTAACTAGGATCTGCAGCTTATCCAGTAGGTAGGGAAATGGGCAGATTGGGTGGGCCAAGCAGTCCTTATCTGCCATTAAATTCTATGTTTCTATGTTTCTATACAGGACCTACAGCTAAATTTCTTACAAACAAGTCCCATCGTAGCTTTGATGTGGCTGCCTATGTCTATAAGTTGGAACACTCGCCACATTGGCAAGACTTCTACTTAGCTAACACGGTTAACTCGGCATGTGATATTTTCTATGATATACTTGTTGGGGCCCCAAATATGTATGCCCCTATGGTAAAACTTTGTGCAAAAAACAAAACATGTCATTCGTTCTCTGCCAAGCTGAAAGCTGCACTGCTTGGTAGGGATAAGTTATGGAAAAAAGTTTGCCAGACTAAGCTTGACTCAGACTGGTGTCAATTCAGAAAGGTACACAATGCTTGTACAAAAATGGTCAGGGATGCTAAGGCAGCATTTTATCTTACCAAGCTGGATTCTGCAGCAAAGTGCATCTCCAAATTCTGGAGGACAATCAAGGACATGTCCGGATATATGCCTGGTAATTCCTTGCCACCTAAGATTACAACTGGGAGTACTACTATCAATGATTAACCGGGAATCCCAGATGCATTTAACAATCATTTTGCCACAGCTGGTCTAGCTTTTGACAATTCCCCTGCATCCCTGGTCCACTCCCAATTAAGTGTCCCATGCTCAGACTCTCCTGCCCCGGTACCTGGCTTTTCGTTCCACCAGGTCTCTCTGACAGAGGTTGAAGACTTCATGCTCCAATTGGATATTAAGAAAAGTGTTGGTGCTGATTCTTTGGATCCTTATTTCCTTTAATTTGCCTATCATGTCCTAGCTGTTCCTCTCACCCACTTATTTAACTTATTGTCCCAATGGCTTATTCCCCAGATCTGGAAAATTACTTATGTTATCCCCTTGTTTAAATCAGGGGATCCCTGCAACCTTAACAGTTATAGACCAATTTCCCTCCTCCCAACTTTGTCAAAACTTCTGGAAAAGATTGTCAGCAACAACTAAGGGACTATCTTAAATCCAATAACCTACTAAACCCTACACAATCTGGCTTTAGAACTAAACACAGTACTATTTCGGCCCTTGCCAAAGTAACAAATGATTGGTACCAAGAACTGAACAGCAGAAACTTTGTCTGTGCTGTATTTCTAGACCTCAGTAAGGCTTTTAATACAGTGGATCATAGCCTGCTTCTCTCTTTTCTGAAGAGTATAGACCTGGACTCAGTTTCTTTACATTGGTTTACTGAGTACCTTGTAGGACAGCATCAACAAATTAAGTCTGAGGGTGAGCTATCCCCACTCAAACCTCTACTGAGGGGTGTACTGAAGGGAGTACCACAAGGATCCATACTTGGTCCCTCACAATTCGCTATCTATGTTAATAATATTGATGAGAGTATAAACAAGGTCAACATACATCTGTTTGTTGATGACACTGTTGTATATATAAGTCATCCAACACCTGAAGCCACCTGTGCTGACCTCCAGGAGGAATTTAACCAGCTCCAGAACCAGTTCCTTGATAAAAAACTTCTTCTAAATGCTAAAAACACAAAAGCAATGTTGTTCTCACCCTACAGCCGTGTGATGAATTCAGCCAGCTCTGGAGCACTACCTCAGATTATCACAATTCTTGGAGAGAAGCTGGAGTTTGCCTCAAAGTTTAAATATCTAGGGGTGTGGTTAGACCATAATCTATCATTCACTGAGCACGTCAAGGACCTTGTAAAGAAGATAAGGTACAGGCTCTGGCAATTCTTTAGAATTAACCACTTTCTTCCTAGAGATGCAAAAGTGCTCCTTGTCCAAACTACTTTTTTCACTGATCGATTATGCAGATTTCCTTTGTAGTCAATGTCCCAAAGCCTCACTTGCAAAGTTGGATATGCTTTACCACAGGGCCATCCAGTTTATTACTGGTCTCCCCATCTCTTCCCATCATTGTTCCTTGTACAAAGCCATAGGGTGTCCTCTCTTATGTTTAGGCGTAATAGAAATGCAGTCCTTTGGACTTACAGAGTCTTCTTGAAGTGGGTTCCACAATATATAATAGACTGCCTCCCACTAAGTGAGCCTGGGACGTATGCCCTAAGAAGCGCATCCTACATCATATTATGTATCCTCAAGGCCTCCTCTCACTATGGCAGAGTGGCCATTAGTTTTCTGTTGCCAACATTGTGGAACAAAGTACAAAAAGTATTGAAATTAAGCTGCCTCCACAGTGTGAATGCCTTTAAATCTCTATATGCTCGGTATGTGTTTGAGCCATGCAATTGCTACCCCAGCCCCTAATCTTAGTCCGAAGTATCAGGCTGCTGCCTTCTGTGCATAGTTGAATTTGTGATCACTTGTAACCTTTGGTGAATTTAACTCTGTAAGCGTCTTATGCCTTAAATGTTTTTCCCCCTCTAGAAATCCCTGTAAGGTTATTATCTCTTCATGGCTTCCACAGCTGCTACATATTACTAACCCTGCTGTCTTTTACATATTGCTTAATCTGTAGCTCTTATTCCCCTACCCAGTACCATTTTACTGCCCTATTTCATCTTCATATTCCCTTTCCACTGCAATCCACTCTTACTGTCTCTTTTCTTTGTCCCCTAACTTTCTTCCCTGCTGTAGAAATGCAGATACCAGGTGGTTGTCGCTTCCATAGCTGCCGCCTGAGACACCCAGACCGGACTCCTTACTAGCGAGGTGCGGCATTGCTGGTACTCAATCAGAACGTGAGCACTTTTCTGCTCTGGCGTCTGATTGGCTCCTGCAGTCTGATCCCGTGTCTCCCTCAATACTAAGATAAAGTCTGATCTTCTGTCTAAAACTTGCACAAAAAAGAGCTGTACATACTTATTGCCTAACAGTTATGACCTCTATTTTTTCCTGCTTAGAGTGTCAAGAGTTGGGACTCTGTTTGATTACACTCCTTTCTGAATTTCTGTGCCTGGGCCAGTGTTTACGCATCAAGGAATACTCAGCTATGTTGCCCTGCTGTTTTGGTCCTCCCACTGGTTCAGATGTTCCATTGTCCATGGCCTAGTACTTAATACTGGCCTCTTCCGCCATCCCCTGCCAAGAATATGCTTTCCACAGGCTCCCTGCCCATACATGGGGGAAACCCGGGCTCTGGGAGGTTGGTGCTGCCTCTACTGCCACCTGAGAACCTAAGCTTGGACTCTCCATTAGCAAAGCATGGCATTAACAGACATCCAATCGGAATGTGAGTGCTCTTTGGCGTTGGCTTCCGATTGGTTCCTGCAGTCTGCTTCTGTGTCTGTTCTAAACCAAGCATAAATCTGATTTCCATGCTGAAATTTGCCAAAAAAGACCTAGAATTACTTTTCTCCTTGACTGTTAAAACCCTTATCCTTCTGTTTAGAGAGTTACATCTAGGGATACTGTGTGATTACACTACTTTTGAAATTATATGCTTGCGTCAGCTCACTATACGAGCAGACGATCACTTCTCACTACTGAAGTTCCCACTAAGCCTCATCTTATGTCCTCTTTAAATATTACAGAAGCACTCTGAACTAATATTTATTTATTATTTATTTATTTATTTATTTTTGTTAACCGGGCAAGGCACACTAGACAGCCAAGTGCCTATTTTCAGGTGTGACCCGGGAGGGTTACAAAGGTAGAAGCATACAATAACAGTGAAGGAGTCAGTTACATACAGATGGTGCAAAAACAGCTTAACAGGAGTTGGATAGGCAGCTAAGTCAAATTTGGCAAACAAGAAAATAACAGACATAACCTTGGAGGAATAAGGAAGCAAGACATCGTTAGAGTTCATTAGGACATGATACATACGATAGTGGAACATACAAGACGATTGTGAGACATATTTGGTGGGCTTGGGAGTGGCAGCAGGACACATAACAGGAACGAATTAGTGCAAACAGAACTAAGTGCCGGGGGCGGTGGGTGGGGGGTAAGACAGGAAACGGGAGGGGGAACAGTGAGGTGGGGGGCTAGATGGAAAACAGGGGAAACCATTGGGAGGGAGGGGTAGAGAGGGAGAATAGTGAGCGGATGTCCACTACCAATTCTGGAGGGTAAGTGCAGTGGGCGCTTCGAGCCCTCAGTGTACAGGTTGATTAGGTGGGCTACGAGGTACAGGGACATATAGAGGAAGATGTCAGGAAGTTCCAAAGAGAGGTTTTGAAGCGGTGATGGGAGGAGGAGGAGGACTGGGTAAGGACTAGAAGTGAGTTCCAGGCTTTTGCGGCATAGGTGGCGAAGGCTCGATCACCCGTGAGGGAGCGAGTTCTAGGAACCAGACGATCTAGAGCCGCCCTTGACCTGAGATGATAGGATGGGGGGCCAGGGTTGAGGGAAGGGGTGAGGGCAGAGGGGGTGGCCGATCTGATGATGTTGTCAATGAAATTTCCAAGCACGAAGGTGCGGTGCTTTTCTGGAGGGAGCCACTCCAGACGGGTGTAGAGATCACAGCAGTGTATGAGGGGATGGGCGGAGAGGGTGAAGCAGCAGATGTTATTGTAGGCTGAGTCCCATTTCTGGAGGCTGGATATGGGTACAGGTGCAAAGGTAACCAGCCCATAGCAGAGAGTAAAGAGGAGGATCCCTCTGGCAAGGGCCATAAGAGCTGCTGGGGTTAGGCAGCTTTTGGCTCTGTAAGCGAGGCTGAGCTTACAATTTGTAGCCTTACAGACATTCCGAATTTACAGGGTAAGATCAAACTGTGGATCCAGGGTGACACCCAGGTACTTGACTGCAGCCACTGTCTGCAGAGAGGAGCCACCAGCACCAAGTATTTTAAGGGAGGTGAGGCAGGATTTAATCTTGTTCTGTGACCCAAACAGCATTGCTTGGGTTTTCTTTAGGTTGATGGTGAGTCTATGATCCACCAGCCAGGATTGAATGCGTTTGAAGTCCTCATTTAGTTGGGAGTTTATGGTGGCAGTGTCCTAGGCACTGGCCAGGATGACAAGGTCATCCGCATATAGAGTGGTATGCCCATGGACCATGATGGATGGAAGTTCGTTGATGAAGAGGGAGAAGAGGGTTGGGCCAAGGACAGAACCCTTGGGGGACCCAGCAGCGGACAGGAGATAGGGTGGAGAGGGTGCGATTAAAGTTGGTGTACTGCTGCCTACCAGAGAGGTAGTTGAGGAACCACGCATGGGCAGGGAGGGAGAAACCAAGGGATAGGAGAGTGAAGCTGAGAAGGGTGTGATCAACCTGAACGAAGGCTTTGGAGAGATCCACATGGATGGCTCCGGTGAGGTTGCCCTGGTCGGCAGCAGTTCTGATAATAGGGGTGACTACAGCAAGGGCAGTGGCCGTGCTATGCCCTTTACTAAACCCATGTTGAGCCAGTGAGAGGAGGTTGTGGTTCTGTATGTACTGGGATAGCTGGGAGGCCACAATTTTCTCAAGAATTTTGGAGGCGGCAGACAGTATGGCAATGGGTCAATAGTTCAGGGGATCCTTGGGGTGGCCTTGTTTTAGGACTGGGACAACCTTCGCCACTTTCCAGATATCTGGGATGATCCGGGAGTTAAGGGAGGCATTGAAAATGTGAGTGATGGACCTGGCAAGGAGGTGGGCCCCTAGTCTGAGCAGTTTTGGCTCAAGGCTGTCATGCCCTGCTCCGCTGTGAGGGGAGAGGCTGACAAAGAGCTTCTGGATCTCATTTACAGACACTTGTTGGAGGTAGAATGGTGGTCGGGAGTTTGATCCAGGAGGTGGGGAGTCGGCAGGCTTGGGGGCAGTGGACAGGGAAGGTGGAGCAGATAGTTCGGAGAAGAAGGAGTTTAAGGCATTGGAGATAGTATGAGGGTTATTACAGCTGACCCTGCCAATGAGTAAGTCAGTGACTTGCATTCTGGCAGACCCTCCTACTGTACTTCTGATATTCTGCCAGAAACTCCTCGGGTTGTTTGCTGAGGAGAGCAGGGTGGATTGGCTGTACTCACTTTTCGCAGAGCGGATGGCTCTTTTGCATGAGTTTCTGAGGGTCCTGTAAGCAAGGAGATCAGTGTTGCTTTGGGAGGCCTTAAAAGTCGCTCAGCTTTTGTTCCTGAGTATCATAAGGGAGAATAGGCCCCTGTGAAGCCATTTGGTAACAGCACCCCTCACTCACCTCCTGGTGAGGGGGGGCGTGTTTGTTCTGCACGGGGATGAATTTAGTAAGGAATGCATCCAGTGCTCGTGCTGGGTCATCTACGGCAGTGACCCCTAACCAGTCAACTAGTGTGAGGTCTGAGAGGAAGTGATGGGTATTAAACCTGGAGTAATCCCTCATCTGGATCACTTTACTGCGTATTTTAGGCTGTGAAATGCCCCATGTGCAGAAGATAGGTGAGTGGTCAGAGATGGCAACAGGGAGGATACCAGAGGAAGTGATCCTGTCAGGTCTGTTGGTCAGGATCCAGTCAATCTGAGACCCTTTAGCCCTCCGGGGGGGAGAGCCTGGTAGACTCAGTGATAATCTGGCTTAGGGCATGACCCGAGAGCAGTGGCTCATAAAATTTGCGGTTGGGTGCCAGCCAGTCTAAATTGAAATCAGGTATGACTAAGATTTCATTTGGACCCACTAAGTCACTGGTACTGTGGAGAAGAGAGGAGAGTCCTAGTAGTCCGCCCTTGGGTGGGATATAGGTACATATCAGGTGTAATTTCTTTTTGTGTCCAAGTAGGAGAAGGGCATGTAGGAACTCACTGGGGGGAGGGGTAGTTTGTAGGGTGGTCAATGGAGGACACATCAAGGTGCGCTTTGTAGTAGAGTAGCACCCCGCCACCCCATTTGTTGCCCACGCGATCGTGTCTGATATGACTGTACCCCGGGAGGGTGCACATGGCATCTAGGATATGGGGCTTCAGCCAAGTTTCTGAGATACCCAAGATATCCGGATAATAGTTGGCAACCCAAGCAGTAAGTTCTGCCAGGTTGGCTAGAAGACTGCGAATGTTTAGGTGGGCAATTTTTAGCCCTTTTGTAGAGTGCCAGGCAGGGGGTGAGTTAAAAGAAGGCAGGGGAACGGGCTGGCTTGAAAGGTTGTCCGTGCCCCTGGATGGTCCAGAGGGGAGGGGAGAGAAAGGCAAGCAGTATGGTGACAGTAGGTGAGAAAGAACTGCCTGTTTGGGCAGGGGGACTGCCAGGGGCTGGCAAGAGGATAGCCAAGATGTAAGAGCAGGGGAGGAGCAGGTGGCAATGTAAAGGCAGGGGTGAAGTTCTAAATTAGGAGTGGAAGGAGTGAGAGAGAAAAAAAGAAACAGAGCAGGGCATTGCAGGTGAGTCCCAAGAAAAAAGAAGAAAAAGACCTGAGATAAGATGATTGTAAGTGAGCCACTGGGCGGCAGCAGCATCGTGAATGAGAGAAGAAAACAGGCCTGGGATATAAGGGACACTGCAGAGTAGCAGGTGAAAAAGGCAACTAAGGGGGAGTGAAATAGGCTAGGATGGAAGGGCGGTCACTAGTGTTTGGAGAAGATAACCTGCAGATGAAAAACTGGGCTGATAGGTTATTTGCAGCCCCACATGATCTCCACTGGCCTATTAAAGGGAAAGCCAACCAAGGGTGGTGGTGTGGGCAGTGGGGAGCCGAACTCATAGTGTTCGGCGGAGCTAGACCATCTACACCGACGTGAAAAAACAGCCAGAAAAAGCAGCCCAAGTTATGCAGGTAGGAGGCTTTCAGAAGATTAATTTAAAGTCTGTGGCTGAGCTGCGCCTCATAGTAGTAGAATTTGTGATGTGGTCTTTGTTTGAAAAAGCCACCAAAGCACAACAAAAAACAGTCTATGCACCGCTGGTGAGCAGGGCAGTGCTTTACCTGGCAAGCGATCTGTGGGGGTCCTGGAATTGGTGTGGGGGAGGGCCGTGGAGCACCCTCGCGACCTCCGCCCCGGGGGTCCAGAAACCTGTGGAAGGACAAAGGAGGGTTACAGTTTAAGTAGGCAGGAGAGTGGGGGGAGGAGAGGGAACCTGGGGGACCCTGTGTAATGACAGGGCAGCTGGATGCACCGAGCGCTATGCAAGGCAACGTGTTTAGGGCAGGGTATCAGGTACAAAACACAGTAATCTCAGTATTGCAAAGTAAAATGCTTTGGTAATAACTGTAAAACTCCTTATTTAAACTGAAACTTTAAAGCTCTACATTTAAACTGCTACACAGAACTGGGCACATTAGTGGAATCACAGCAAGATCTCAAGTAAAACAGCTTTAAAATGGTGGTAATTGTTATAAATTCACACAACTGCACTAAGTACACACAAATGGCTACTTGGGGGGGTAGCTCTTAAGGTAACCAGTAGGGTAGGCAGAGAAACACATGCAAGGGAGATTAAACTTAAGGTAACTGGTAGAACGTTCAAAAAAACACAGTGCAGTGTTTGTTGGATCTGGTCCTAGATGCACTATCTCCACGTCTACACCGACATGAAAAAACAGCCAGAAAAAGCTGCCCAAGTTGTGCAGGTAGGAGGCTTTCAGAAGATTAATTTAAAGTCCGTGGCTGAGCTGCACCTCACAGTAGTAGAATTTGCAATGCGGTCTTTGTTTGAAAAAGGCACCAAAGTGCAACAGAAAACAGTCAATGCACCACTGGTGAGCAGGGCAGTGCTTTACCTGGCAAGCAATCCATGAGGGTCATGGAATTGGTGTGGGGAAGGGCCATGGAGCACCCTCACGACCTCCACTCCTCGGGGTCCAGAAACCTGGCAAGCAGTCCACGGGGTCCTGAAATTGGTGCGGGAAGGGCCGTGGAGCACCGCGACTCCTCTTCAGTCCAGAAACCCGCGCGATAAGCACGGGTCCTGGAATTGGTGTGGGGGAGGGCCGTACTAAGAGCAGAACTCAGAATGACTAGGTTAAAAGCACTGATGGAGACAAAAATCATTAACTGGATTACTTTGACTAGATTGAACACTCATAGACGTCCACATAAGTGTCTGATGGAGAAAATAAAATGGCAGACTCTAGGTTGTAATCAATCACAATGGTTAAGTAATGTTTTCCTACTCTTAAGAGAATATGATTTGGAATTTCTAGGAGAATACGTTAAAAAAGGAATTATGATCAGTTTAAAATATAAAATGCATATAACCAAGAAGATCACTAATGTTAATAAGTTAAAGGACAGCAAGATGATATCCTCCTTGAAAATTTCTCCTTGGCTTATTGTTAATGATAACAGACATGTTTATACTATTGATATTATCTGGATTTCTTAACAAACTATTCTTATATGAAATTGTATACTAAATTCTGTTTTGAATTGTTCCCCAGTGATGTTTTAAAAGCTAGGTATCTAAAATTAAGAGAGCCTTCAGAGACATTGTGTGCCTGCACATTCACAGCATGTGAGAATCTATACCACGTTATTTTTAACTGTTATTGGTATAATAAGACAAGAGTTCAGCGGCTTTATTCTGCTTGGGAAACAATCTAAACCTTAAATAAGGAGGTTTTGTTAAACATAATGGGCCCAATTCTAGAAGGGGTGGTGCAAGTCGTGCCAAAAGCAACTTGCACTAAACCCCATTACGACAAGAATCCTGCCCCTTATTCTGTAAGGGGCAGGGTCCCTGCAGCTAAGTCCTGCAACTTGCGACAATCCAACATTTATGTCAAATGAAGGGTGTACCTGAAGGGTGTGTCACAAGCCTGCAGCCCTGGATGTGAAGGGCGCAAGTTCCCTGCCCATGCCCTGTGATCCCCTCATTAAGTGCAAAAAGCCCTGCAGGGCTAGCTCATGCCCCCCAAACCCCGATATCTGCAAAAAGCCCACAGGGCTACCTCATGCTCCCCGAACCCCGATATCTGCAAAAAGCACTGCCATGCTAGCGCACCCCAAATCTCCAAGCCCCAAAAGTATAGCTGTACAATGCAGATCCCCATTATCCCTGGTAGTCTAGTGGCCCCCCACCCCGTCCTGTAGTGCCTGACCACCCCGTTCCCCCATGACCTGTTCCAAGCTGGTGAATGGCACAGCCCACCTCTCACCACTGCAGCCAGCCTCTGACTGAACACTTCAATGAGCGCATACTGTAAATAGTACACACTCAGTGAATGAACAAAAGAGGGCTAACACACAGAAGCAGCAGGGTAGGAGGGCAAGGTGGAAGGCAGCAAAGGAATCAAGGAGGGAGAGGGAATACATACGAAAAACTGAAATGATTCCTATTTTTAATTTAAGTAGAAAAATACTGACAGAAGTTGAAACAGAAGTACTGACACTTGGACTGTCCTTCTTGCCATCTCAGCCCATTAATCTCTTTGAGCTTCAGGTAGATCTCCAAAGATTTTTTAGAAACTTGAGACTTAAATACATGTTTGGGAATGCTGACCATTCACCAGTGACACCAGACACAGAGTATCAACAAAAAGTGAAACAAGCCTTAAACATTACTTCTACATTGAGACCACCACAAGGAAGAAGTCATAACACAGAAACATACTGTGATTTAGTACAAAAGGACATAGAAAAATTATTTAAAGAGAAAAAAGACAAAGTCTCCCAACACCAGAACATGAATAAAAAACAGAGAGAAGTCTTAGACAAACTATTTAAAGATCAATCATTCATCATAAAACAAGCAGATAAGGGTGGGGAATAGTAATAGTGGAAAAATACCACTATTAACAGATGTGTAAGTATTTATTAATGAGCCAAGAAAATTATAATTTACTAAGGACAGACCCCACTCCGTACATTAAAAGAAAATTAATGGATAAACTAGAAGAATTTTCAACTATGGGCTGGTTAGAAGAATGGGAAGCAGAGTTATTATTAAATAAATATCCTAGGGTCCCAACATTTCATGGAATCCCTAAAATCCATAAAAATGAGAAAAATCCACCAGATAGACCAATAGTTTCCACCACTGGATCACTCCTTGAACCCATATCAGAGTACGTAAACATGCACTTACACCAGTTGTAGAGCAAACCTCCACATATTTAAGAGATACAAGTGGCATGATAGATAAATTGAAAGGCTTAAGTGAAAAAGGCATACCAACAGAAAGTATACTTGTTACAGCAGACATCAAGGGCTTATACACCTCGATTCCACATGCAGAAGGATTAGAAGCCATTGGGAGGATGTTGGACTTAAGGGAAAGTGGGGCAAAACCTAAGACTGTGGTACTACACGAATTAGCTCAGCTAGTATTAGAAAAAAATGTTTTGAATTCAATGGAGAGTTCTACATACAGAAAAAAGGCACAGCCATGGGCAGCACAATGGCCCCGGCCTATGCCAATTCTTATACAGTATGTTTCAATTTGAAAAAAACTACATTTTGAACCCAGAAAATAACAGATTTAGAGATAAAATACTGACTTGGTACCGTTACACAGATTATTTGTTTTTGTTTGGCTTGCCTCAGAACTAGAGCTTGAAACTTTTTACCAATATCTTAACCAGGTAGATCCAAACATCAGATTCATGATGGTACATAACACAGAAAGGGTCGCCTACTTAGATTTATGGATAACTAAAAAGCATTAGACCTTAGAAACTAGTCTCTTCAGGAAAGAGACAGATAGAAACAACTTGTTACATGGAAAACGTTTCCATGAACCAAAACTGAAAAACAGTATATCTTATTTTCAACTGGTACAGTTAAAAAGAAACTGCACCACAATTCAAGATTATGAAACAAATAAAAAATTAATAAGAAAAAGATTCCGACATAGAGACTGTGGATACAAAACCATTATAAATGCTGAAATGAAAATATAACAAAAAAACAGAGAGGATCTACTGATTCAGAGAAATGAAAGGGTTGCACCAGAGAAACCAGCTTTTGCTACTAAATACACCAATAAGTTTTCTCAGATTAAAAAATCATTAATAAACATTGGCACATAGTGAGCGCAGAGAACTCTTCAATACCAGCATTGTATAATCACCTATTTGTAGTAACCAAGAAAACACCAACACTTAAGGACAAACTAGTAAATTCTCAATTTTTAAAATCCAAGATGAAGGGAGAACAACTCCTTTTAGGGCCCTTGCAACTCCATGTGGGAAATATTCGGTTTGTAACCATACTAGCAAAACAAACACATATAGACAGCCCCATACAGGAGAAACCTATCAAATAAGAGAACATATAGACTGTAATACACAATGGGTTATCTATGTATTGTAGTGTCCATGTGACACTATTTATGTAGGCCAAACAACAAGAAGCTTAAAAGTAAGAATACAAGAACACAAGGGGTATATAAGAAGACAAGACGAATCATCTCCAGTAGCTATGCGTTTTAAGAATGCAGCACACACAGGGGCATCATTGAGGCTGTGGGGCCTTGAAGCTGTTAGTCCCCCAGAAAGGAAAGGCAACTACCAAAAAAGTCAGATAAAGTGGAAATGAAATGGATCTTCCAGCTCCATGCTTTCAGAGATGACGTTGGAATGAACACAGATGTAAACTGGGAAGCATGCTGGTAGTATATATAGCAGAAATTCTACTATGACCGAGAAATCAGAAGAGGGAAATCTGTTGTAAATAGATACGGTACTGTATATGTATATAGAAACTAAATATACATACTAACTGGCCAATATGAGGACAATACACATATGAGAGACCCTAGTGGAACTGAGATGACAGAAGTGAGAAATTCGTATTAAATAAATATATTCATACAAAGCATAATAAGAATTAAACAACATAAACAACTAGAATATTGCCATAACAATCCAATTTGAGAAGACTGTATTCCAAAACTTCTTTCCCCCTACCCCTCACCCAAATGTCTTAAATGTATTGGCATCATTAAATGTAAAAAAACAAGCTATTTTGATTAAAAGCAGATTGAATAGTGAATCCCCAATGGATTCTAACAGGGGACAATATTGGTTTCCCACTAAATGTATTCACTTTAAACTAATTTATTTTTAGCCGGCAGACCATTTTTGGCTAGTATTGAATACACCCCGTAACACAAAGTGTCTGCTCGCTCTGTAAAGCTCCAGAGTAAATGGAGCTGTTTTCAGTTGCTTGACAACTGAACTCTCGCATGAGATCCGTGACTTCACAGGTCACATGAGCAAGCAGACCCAAGAGATTCAAAAGGAGATACCTCTGCATAGCACAAGTCAGGCAGCAGCCAGTAATGGAGAGACACATACTTTGCAAACAGCTCTAACACAGTTAAGGTATGCGCTAAAAAATACTTCAAATGACTTGAGACATGGAGCAATAAACAAATGCTTAAAAGCTTTCATGGATAGTTTTTCATTTACTTTTTCAGAACAGCACATATTGAGGAGAAACAAGTAAAGAGCTTAAAAGCAAACATACAGAGTGACTGTGCAGTGGACCTCCAGATAAAGGGTTAGTTAAGCATTTCACGGTGGTTACTAGTAGTTATTGGTGGTGTAATAGGCAGAGTGAAGAACCATGAAATGAACACTATAGAATTCTTTGCGCGTATTTATGTTTATGAAGGAAGTAAAGGGAAACACTTAAAGTAACAGTACTGTGAAACTGATAATTGGTATGCAACTGATATAAGGGTCTCGATTCCAGAAGGTGGATGCAGGAGTTGTGCCAAGCCTTACGTCTACTGCAAAGTTTGACGCAACTGCATCAAAGCCCTTTGACACAACTCTGCGCTGTTCCAGAAGGGTTAATGTAGTTGCGACAGTTTTCTCACATTACAGCAGCTTGCGCAAAATGATTGGTGCAAGCCCCGTAGTAAGGGTACCCTCACAGACACAAAGTTAGACCATCGGGGAGGTGGTCTAAGTTTGCATTGTCAGGGACTTGTGGCACCGGCTTCTGGAATACCACATTTGACACAAGTCAGCACTTGTGTCAAACAGCCTGCCACAAGTCCCCTGCTGCAATTGTAGCTGCTGCTGGAATCAGGCCCAAGGTTTAAAAAAATCCATTGTTAACTTGATTGATTGCCGGTGGTGGTGTAAATCTGACACAAGTGTTTGCTGCGGAATTGAGAGATTTAAAGTTGTCTGTGCAAAAATTAAAAAAAATGTTAGAGTTTTGTGCTCTCAACCTCAGAGAAGCTCTTAATTAAACAGTACCTATATAAGGCCAGTGTGTGCTGAACCAAAATAAAATAAGGTAAAAGATGTTTTTCATCTGTTCTAGAATTAAATTGGTGGAGGTCTGGTTCAGCTCCATAAGGAAATGGCACTAAAAAAGTAATCTTTAATATATAATTATAGGTGACTAAAAATGAAAAGAAGTTATAGACTAAGTAATGTGTTGAAAAAGAAGGATTATTATTGATGTAAGTAATGTGGAAATAACAGATAAAATTTAACTTATCATCACCAGAGTTTAAAAGCTTCATAAAAAAGCAAAATATTTGATGTGTATGAAACCAAATGAAATGTGCTAAAAAACTGTTTTTGAAAAACTTTTTTAGATTATTGAAGCCCTTTGAAAAAGCACCACAATACAAGTGCAAAATGTCAGGGCGTGTCAATTATTTGAATAAAAGTAAGAAATTTGAAATGAACGTTGTGTGAATCGTGGGAAGATTTAAAGCGACCCCAAAACTATTTTCTTTGCAACATTGAGACACCTCAAGGGACACAGAAGAAAGAAATACCATTACCCAGGATTTTCCTTAATTTTGTTGGGGATTGTTTGCCCTGGAAGGGGAGTACCCAGAGCGTGTGGCTCTTCCTGACATTGCCTGCGAGGACAGTACTCATCCAATTGGGAGCTGCAAATGTGAGCCTAGCCAAGAGGGGCTTTGTCTAAATATTTAATTGGGAGCTGCAAATGCCAGCATAGCCAAAGGGACTTTACTATTGTGAGCTATGTTTTGGTAGGCACCCGAGAAAGTGAATTTGCTAACAAGTAAAAGTTTAAAGTAATTGGGAGCCTTGCCTCAAACTCCATCTGTGATGCAAGAGAAAGAATATTTTGTCTAAAGAGACTGTGTGAACTTTTGATCAGCCCTAGACTTAGGGAAATCACCCACGCTTGAAAGACTGTGTCCTGTGATCCACTTTAGGAGCCATTACCTGGGTTCTGGTTACACACCCCATGCAGGAGTGTGGATGCTTGTCCCTGAAATCATTGGGAGTGCACCATGGTTTTGAAGTTCTAACCCAGCTGGCAAAGGGTTTATGTCTGCAACGCTAGGCGCATAGGAAAGAGATTGTGATTACTAAATGCAACTTCTGACATATGTAAATGTGCTGATTGATAAATGTGCGGAATGCAACGCAACCATCATAGACTGGTCTGGAACACAGACTGGTATTGTGCCACCTAGGGTGCTGCCATATGTGCTTCCCCGAGAGGCATAACCTAGATGTGAGGCTGAAGCGTGTGGGCCCCCGGTCCCAGCCTAGTCTTTCCAGTGAGTGATTTCAGCCCAGAGAGGGGCACTGCCAAAATAAGTTAGTGTTGTTTCCATCTGCGAAAGCTGTAAGATCATGCAGTCAGTTTCGGGTCTCCTGGCTGTAAGCCTTTGCCTGCATCTTAGCCTCTGGATTCAGAGCACACTTGCTGAAAGCACCTAATTCTGCCTTGTACAGTTTGATTGTGACTTACCAATGAGGACTTCTAAACAGTGAGTACACAGGGACCAACACCTGTTATAGGAGGGAGATGTACATAGTTAACGTGTTGCCAAGTTTTGTAATCTAGTCAGGATGTGTGCTAAAAGTAAAGTTACAGTTTAATCTGCTTATTTCTTTAAGGGCTCCAACTAGCCAGCCAACAACAGATGCACCGAACAACAAGCCTGCATCTTTGAGAACTGTTTAGTACTGGGTACCCAGATAAAGGTTCTGAGATTGCGGGGTCCTACTGCATCTCTGGGGCTGGTACCAGTGTGGGTTTAAATAACTGTGTCATCTTTTCTAGTGTAGCTAGCTTAGATAGCAATCAGGGATCTGAATGCCTCAGAGGTCGCTGGGTGACCTCTGTGATTAATGTTTAAACTTGAATGCAAAATGATTATCTAAACCAAAGCAAACCAATCTAAACCAAATACCGAATCCAAATGTGAATACTGTAAATAGCTGGACCTCTATTCCAATTACCCTTCCTAGCCCTTCCCCATGTAAATAAACTGTTGTTTGATGTCTTTTGCATATACCTGTCTCGGGAGTATATTATTAGAGAGAGTCAATACTTGCCAAATGTTTAAAGTGTGGGGAATTGTTTATTGGGTCATGCTTAGAGTGGCAATTTGGTATTGTGGGTGGGTACAGTATCCCAGAGGGTTGTACCAGGTTTTATCTAGCCCACATAAGTATACTCTGGGTGGAGGCACTGCGCAAATTTTATTATCATGGGATAGAACCAGTTTACAGCTAGATAGGAACCTAGGCCCTCAGCCTGCATCCTAGGTAGCAGGCAGGGGTAGTGTAGCCCTTCAGATACCCAGCACCAGGGTTACAAGTGGAAGATGGGCAAATAATTAACAAAGTTGCTGGTTATTTAAATGCAATTATTACCATTCACCTGAAATATAGTACTGAATAGAAAAATGTCAAAAGCAGAATTCCTTTAAGCATGTACCGCAGAATTTAATGATGATATATGTTGACTTTATATTAAGTTTAGAGCTTGTAATATATAAGGGTTTTTAGACCATTAGA
Organism: Neoceratodus forsteri; assembly: GCA_016271365.2. Taxonomy (NCBI): domain Eukaryota; kingdom Metazoa; phylum Chordata; order Ceratodontiformes; family Ceratodontidae; genus Neoceratodus; species Neoceratodus forsteri. The sequence goes on from CM057455.1 coordinate 502,097,437, forward strand.
CTTAAACAACCTGGTGTTATCTTACCCCTGTGTAAAATGTTTGTGTTGTTATAAACTGCTGAACAAGCAATAAATTGTGTGTGTGTGTGTGTGTGTGTGTGTGTGTGTGTGTGTGTGTGTGTGTGTGTGTGTGTGTGTGTGTGTGTGTGTTTATGAGTGTCTGTGTTATATTGTAATGGTCTGTGACCAAACAAATAGCGTTTTGAACTGAACTAAACTACAGGGATTTGTTTGTAATATGTGTTTTGGAAGAGGAACTTATTAGAGGTCAATACCACTTCTGCTAACCATGTAGTATACTGTGCTGGTACTATCTGATGACTATCCCTTAGATCTAAAAAAATAGGTAGTGCCTCCAAGCCACCCTGATGTGGAATATTGGTATATGATTCCACATCCAGGGTGGCGAACTGCCATTGATCTGTCGCTGAACCCCCTGACCTATGTTGAAGTGTCCATTACCAGAACTGCACCACCTTTATCGGTGCTCTTTACCGTTATTGTGGTGTCAGATGACAAAGTGTCCAAAGCTGTTCGTTCTTTTAAAGTACTTTTCCGATACCAGCTCGGTCGTGGCACAGCTAGTATATGTTTTATTTTTTTTCAATTGTTTAACTAAGTATCTTGTATGTCTGCTTCACATATTTTAACAAAACAGACAGCTGGGCTCAGTGTAGAACAATATGTAAAGCGTGGCCTCAGAGGAGGTGGGGTTTCACTGATGGTTAGTTCTGGATTTGTGTCAGGTACATGGTCCATATGGTTCACATTATCCTGTTTCCATTGACAGACTTAAGGCTGTTTTTCAGGCAAAGTGACAGAGGTCTACTACTGTATGGAAGTGATTAATGTTCCCTGTCACAGAGAATGATAACCCTTTATTAACTAAAGTCTCCTCATTTTGTGTGAGGGGTCTGATGGACAAATTAATCACCACTGAGGGCATCAATGTTACATCCCTTAGGCCTGTCTCCTGTTACCACCTTGACCGACTCAATCTTGCCATAATTTACCCCTTCACATTCTTCCCCCTGCATAGTAATTGTCTTGGAACCTCGTCTTGTACCGTCTATGCCAGGATGGTGGTGTTGACTGCTGTGGGGGCCAGGTGGTGGGGTGATTGCTCTATAAAAATATCAGGATTACTATCAGTATCACTGGGTCCTAAGCTCGGGGATTCTTAACTGCAAGTTAGGCTTAAGAGCACAACAGATTGTTTTTCATCTGGAATACTGCTATTCAGATCTTCTCAGTATTTTCTGCTGGCAAGGGATTCCTTCTGCTGGTTCTTGGAAGATGGTCTCTTCGAAACCTGTCACAAATCACGTCACTATTCCTGGTATCGCTTGCACCTGACACCATTTTACTGGGACTCGGAGCATGTGGAATGTGTATACTAAATGAGAAATAACCTCTTTTACTTTTTTTTGTATACTATTTTTATTCAAACTTCCATAAAGAATAACATTAGAGATATCACAATCAGACATAATCATTCCACTGTCTAAATCATGTAACAATGTTAATTTAAAGAACAAATGCTACCACGCTCTGCTCCCATTTTTGCTTCTTTCCTGTATTCTCCAGTCCCCGTTCTGTTAAATTGCATCATTTTTGTAATGTTTTTTAAGCCAGGGTGGTACTTACAGCTCATTATACCATACACATAAATAATCAGCCAATCACATAAGCAGACTGGCACCTTAGCCCTGTTGTAAATCTTATGATAATCACTGGCAAAGGTGCCAGCCTGCGACATCCTCGTGCCACCCTATAAAAAAATCACTCCGACCCCCCCTCCAACGTTTCAAAGCCGCCATCTTTCCTCTCGCTAACATTCACCGGTAGACCTAATATTTAAAAACCGAAAACAATAAAATGGGTGCCTCCTTTGACCTTATCAACAAAAGTGAACTCGATGAAATTTTCAAAACCCTCCAAAATGAAAGCACAGATTTAGACCGCATGGAAAACATACCTCAAGAAGCCAGAGACATCCCGTACATCGCGCCTCTCCCACCGGCCAAAACCCCGATACTGCAGTCGCACATACAGCCGAGCACATCACTTCAACCCTCCGCAGCTGCCAGCTTGAACTCAGCGCTTCTCTACATGTCACACGCAGCAGCCAATCCTGTAGGGAACAAAATGACTGCTGCGTACGACCTAGGTTTCCAGAGTGGGGCACCCATATGCACCATAGGTCCGAAGGAGGTCTGACACAGGGTACCACAGAGGCCCTGAAGAATGGGGTGAACGCAGGCACAGGCAGGAGGACAAATACATAGTTGAAAAAAAAACCCCAAAAAACAGCCTACCAGCGGAGGTGGTGGAAGCAAAAGCAGTACATGGATTCCAAAGTTCTTGATATAAGCATAAATGAACCTGGCTGTACAACAGAGCATGGGAAAGGCTGTCCTGATTATGCTATGTACTTACAAATGAAGTATGGAAATGTGCACATTACTGTGCACTGTTTTATCTCCAAATAACCCCCACCCTCACCACCACCGGTGCATGGCTTTCAATGTGTCCACTGAGTGCTCTGTGAAAAATGTCTTTGCCACGTTGATCCACTACTGTCTGTAATTTCCTTGTTCATCCTTTGGTCTACTGTTCTTGTGTGGCAGCATGGGACCTATCCTACAATCCTGTGGTATGTATCCTATGTACAGGGAGATACTGAACAGGTCTGCAAGTTCCCCATCCACACCAAAATTGACACCAGCTCAATGCTTTTTTGTTTTTGTTTCTATTTTTGCTGTGGCCCTTCCCCCCCCACTGTTTCTCTGGCTCCATCCGCATGCCACCCACATACCCAGGCTAACCCCTCTGTCAGGGTTCGGCGAGGGTATTCACAGTCCCGAATGGACATCATTGGCAAGCCCCGTATTAACACCTGGGTCTGGGCCAGGAGAGTGTGACCCCCCAGCAGACATTGGAGGCCACTGCTGGCCCTCTGACTCCCTGTGTCCATTCCCAAACCATGGCCACCGGCGTTGTAAGCTGAAACTCAGCTGCTGCGCCATTATGCCACTACCAGCTCTTTCATCACCTCGCTGTGAATGACATCTTGTCCTATTGCCTTCTGTATCCTTCCTGCATTCACGCTGTCATGCACACTGCAGTCTGTAATTAACTCATCTGGTCCCCCACCTGACTTGTCTTCCTCCACCCAGAGTCATCTGCACACCATTGTCCTTCATTGGATGGAAATGGTAATTTCAAAACTTGAGGCTCATTGTTACCTTCAAGCATGGATGATGTTATTCAGTTGAGCGCTGTCACACACATTGGCATTCGACAACGCTCACTCTACCTTGACTGGGGTGTTAAAGACAGTATTTGTGATTTCACATTCAGTACAGCAATACATTTTCTGCTCCCCAAAAGGCAATGTTTCATGCACATGTAATGTCTATATCACCTCTCCAAATGTTTCACCTTATTCATGAATGCTGTTCCTTTTTGGTTTACAGTTTCTGTTCAAGATCTTTGGTACTTCTGACAAAGGGAAAAACCCAGAACCTCCCGTGTCACTAAGTAACGAGGCTGATCTTCATGAAACACAGCAGCATGAAAAAATTATGTCTGACACAGTGTCAAGCAATGTTGCCAATGCATCGACACAAACTGAAGTGGTATGCCTGCAAACCAGTACGTTTTCTGTTTTTGATGTGTCAGTTCAAAAGTACATAGATACACACTGTGTAATTCAATTTACTTCTTACAGGAACTTGTTGACTGCGGGACTCAGACACTGAAGCATGTACCTCATTACTGCGGCAAGGCAGGATTCACCAGGGGGACGCAAACCACTCAGTCTGTTCAGTCAAAGGCAACCGAGGTTAACATGTTCCTTGAGTATTCATGTAGCAGCGGGACACAGTGTAACATGTCCCTTGAAGGCCTAGATGCAGATCCTTTACCAGAAGATGACACTGAGACTGTTATGAGTTCCTCTTCAAAGGATGACATAGCAGATGATGTCCCGATCAAAGACAACTTTGATGACCATGACTGGGAATTCAGCAGTGATGATGCATCAGAGTTTGAGGATGAGGATGTTATGGATTGCAGTGGGATGCGAGTATATTCCTTTTTCCATATCATCAATACCAGTTTACATCTCTGTTCTGTCACATGTGTACTGTACAGACAGAGCATGAGGATAAAGTTGAGGGACATTGAGTTGGAGTGGCAATGGATATGCTACTGATATTATTGGTCCAGTAACATTGACACATGTTTCCTTTTCCCTACAGTATCAGATAGCTATACCTACATTGTGTTAGTTGACCGGTTATGGCATCATGCCCACAAAATGTGTTCACCGAGGAATGACCACTGTTGACATAAAACAAATTGACCAACACATTTCTCAGTCACAAAGGATAGATCAGGGAAAACCAGGATTTAATAGCAAGGCTACAGTGACTTGATGTGTTGTGTGAGGAGGAAAACATGGCTGAGCTACAAATAAGTAAAAAACAGTTCTGTCAATCACACACATTAATAGGAATGTTGCTGTTGTGATCATGGAGTCTGTTTAATCTATGTTATCAATACAATGTTCCGGTGGCACACATGCTTGTTGCTGCATACTTCTTCAAGTAAGAGCAGTTCGGTGCTGTTATTGGCTCAGTCAGTTCAGCGTGGTGTGTACACCTTCCTTGTTGAATCAGATTCCATGTCCGGTGATGAGCATAGAATCAACCTAACATAATGATCTCATCATGAGCATGCGGTGACTGTTCCATCAGGTGTAGGTTGGGTGTGGTGTTTCATCAGGTGTTGGGTGTACATGAGGTGTGATGGATAACTCATGTAGTGTTGACATAGAGAATGGTATCAATGTTTCCATTATGTGTATTAATAGTGGTGCTCTTTGTTGTTACAGGTACACTGAGCGGACTGAAGACTGCCCACCACATTTGCAGTGCAAATTCATAGTTTTCCAGACCGCAATTGTTATGCGTTTGAAAACATGCTTCCTGTGTCATGCCACTTGTAAAGTTTTTCTGAAATGTGTGCTTGGCACCATGGTGACTGTAGAACAGTGGTGCACAAGTGGTCATCGACGCACTTGGCAAAATCAGCCATGTACTGACACTCTTCCAATTGACAATCTGATGTCTGCCAGCACCATAATATTCACTGCTTGCAGCGCAGTGCGTGTCTTGAATTTCTTTAAGCAGCTAAACATCCCCTTGATTTCCCTCTGAACATATTACCAAATTCAGGCCTATTATTTGGTGCCTGCTGTGAGCAATGTGTGGGCACGACATAAGGAAAGGCTACTGTCAATATTCAGATCTGAGTGAGCTGTGTTGGATGGTGATGCACAATGCTGCTCACCAGGACACACAGCTAAATTTAGTTTGTATAGCCTCATGGATCTGGTCCATTCACAAATATTGGATGTGCAGTTAGTGCAGGTAAGTCTCACTCTCCTCCCTGTACACACTGATTCCCTGCTCAGTCTCAGCGTACACAACAGTCACTGAATGTCAGTAACACCATGCATGTCATCTGACCACACCTCCGCTATAGCCAACCAGTTGGACATTTTTATGTCAAGCGTATTTCCCAGTCTTTTGTAATCAGTAAAAATATGTGCCATGTAGCTGTCCAGGTTGTCTTCTGTTACTATCTGTTCCTGCAAACTACTGTTGTTAGTGTTTGTACAATCCTGCTTGCATATTGAACAGCAGTACAATCTCTGTGTCACCTTTCCCTCACACTATAAGTAGCTGAGCTTGCTCCCTCATCAGGTCCTGCGCTGAACCCAGTGGCCAGTATGGCATGACCATCATGACAGTATAATACTGTTCATGTCATGGAATCGCATGTGACCTAGCAGTGAAAAATAAAGTTATGTTGTGAAACGGATACGTGTGTACCTTCATTCATGTTGCCTTGATTTGCTAACAATGCATGTCTAGCCATTCTGGTTGTACTGCTTACAGTATATGATCCACTGTGGGTAAACACACCATAGTGCTATAGTTGTGGTTATGTTACTACATCATTCAATGTATAATACCTGACTTTATGCTGCTTACAATGTTACTTTTCTTTTTGCACTAGAGCAATGAGGTAAAAAATTTCAACGCCATGGAACTTGAGGGATTAAAGAGAGGCTTCCAGTACTTCAGGTCCAAAGAAGTTAAGATAGACAGCCTTACTACGGACCGCCATGTTGGTGTTAAAAAGTATATGCGTGAAGTGGAGACCAGCATCACGCATCGAGCTGATGTTTGGCATGTTGCCAAAGGTGCTTACTTACTTATTAATTTTGTGATGACACTAAATTGTAATCCTTCTGTAAGATTTTTCGGTCAGTGGTGAAGGGTGAGCCAAATAACTTGGTCTAGGGAGGCTGGCTGTAAGCAGTTACAACACTGACATTAGGGGCGCACTAACATGTCCAAATATTAGCATGTTGAGAGGGTGTTCCTCCCCAGCATTGCAGCAATATGTCACGCCTGAATGTATTTCTTTTTTTTTTTTTTTTTTTTGTACATGGCACACTGGTGTTGTCACCGTTTTCCTGTTATTGTAGTATGGTTTACATACGAGCATGTAAACATACGAACTTGCCAGCAGATACAGGCCATATGGTCTATCTAGTCTGCTGGAGTGTGCAGCACTTCAGCCCATTACACTGCGGCTGTCCACCCTCCAATTAACTCTTCCTTCCCCCAACTGCCCCTCCCAGAAAGCAATTTCCCCTTTAATTTCTGCAACCCCTTCATGAAGCACCCCACAGTCTTCACTGATACGAGTTGCTCATGCAGTACCTTCCACCCTGTTACCACTCTTTCGTTGAAGTAGTGCCTCCTGCTTTCCTTCCTGAATCTTCCCCCTTTAACTTCAGGGAATGCCCGCTGCTATCTCTTCCATTCTGGTTAGTGAACCCACCCTGGAAGCCTACTCTGTTCATCCCATTCAGGTACTTGAAGGTCTCGATCATGCCCCCTATCTCTGTTCTGTCCTCCAGGGTATACATGTTGAGGCCTTTTAGTGTTTCCTCGTAAGTTGTATCCTACAACCTATGTATCATCTTTGTTGCTCTTTGTTGCACTGCCTCCAGTAGTTTGATATCCTTTTTCAAGTATTGGCGCCAGAACTGCACGCAGTACTCCAAGTGCGTCCTCAAAAGGGACATGTGCAGGGGCAATATGACTTTGCTACATCTGGATGTAATCCACCTTGCTATGCACCATAGCATCCTGTCAGCCTTATCTGCTGCCTTCCTACACTGGGCAGGTAGTTTAATTCCCCAGTCACCAGCAAACTTAGATCCTTCTCCTCATTGGATGCGGACAGTTTGATCTCATCCATCCAGTAGCTGTAGCTTGTGTTTTTGGCTCCGAAATGCATCGCCTTTAACTTCTTTGCATTGAACCCAAGCTGCCAGGAGTGTGATCACTCCTCCAGTCTTGCCAAGTTCTGCTGCATTAATTTGCCACCCTCCTCCCCATCCACCTCAGCACAGATCTTGGTGTCATCGGCGCAGAGGCTAATATTATTCTTGATCCCAAGCGCTATGTCTGCACTGAAAATGTTAAACAGGACTGCTCCTACTACTGATCACTGTTGGACACGACTTGTCTCTTCCCTGGGCTCCGATGCTTCACCTCCCACAAGTACTTCCTGTGGCTAGGTATTCCAGTTGTCCACCACCCATTCTGTGAAGAATTTCTTCCTCATGTTTTCTCTAACTCGCCTCCCTCCTATTTCATCACATGCCCTATAGTCCTGGAACATCTTTTGTACTTAAAAATAGTGTTTTCCTGCACTCTACTCATCCCTATAAGAAACTTGTCTGTCTCTATCATATTCCCCCTCTGTATCTCCTTTCCTCCAGGGAGTATATATTGAAGTCCTTCAACCAGCAATCCATGTATCATCTATCTTTGTTGTTCTCCTCTGAACCTTCTGTGCCCTGTCTATGTCCTTACTTAGGTAAGGTTTCCAGAACTGTACACTGTACTCCTGGTGTGGTCTCACTATTGTCCTGTATAGTGTAATCATGAGCTCCCTTTTCCTGCTGGTGATGCCACTGCCTATGTATCCCAGCCTCCTATTTGCTTTACCTGCTGCCTTGTCACACTGTTTCCCTTTCTTGCTTGTAGCATGCTATATCTTTACCCCCAAAGTGATACAGTATGTTGTTCCATGGTTTTTGTGCACCACATGCATTATATTTCACTTCTTTGCATTGAATTTCAACTGAAAAACCCATGCCCATTCTTCAAGTTTCTACAGGTCCCTCCTCAATCTGCCTACATCCTCTGGCATGTCCACTCTGTAACAGAGCTTTGTGTCATCAGTGATCAGGGCAATTCTGCCTTGTATGCCCTGCGCAATATCACTGATGAAGACATTGAATAGGACTTGTCCCAGCACTGATCCCTGTGGTACCCCACTTGTCACCCTTCCATCTGTGGAGTGACACCCATTTACCAACGCCTTCTGTGTCCTACCGCCAAGCCAGTTACCTACCCACTGCACTAATGTCCTGACCATTGCCATATTCCCTACTTTGTAGAATATCCTTTCATGTGTCACAGTGTCAAAGACCTTGAAGAAGTCAATATAGACCACGTCCAGTGCCATCTCCTGATCCACTTCCCTTGTCAACCAGTCCAGACATTCAACGAGGCTGGTTTTACATAACCTCCCCCTGGTGAAACAATGCGGACTTGGGTCCTGTAGTCTGTTGTCAACCAGATGTTCCACCAATCTGTCCTTCACTACTGCTTCCTTGATGTGCCCCACTACCCAGGTGAGTCTGAGTGGTATGTACTTCCCAGCTTCCTCTCCAATCACACTTTTGTGTAAGGGAACTAGACCTCCTTTCCTCCAGTCTTTGGGCATCTCCCCTGTTTCCAGTGATCATGTAAACAGGATTGCCAGAGGCTCAACCAACACCTCACTTAGTTATTTTAGGACCCTGGGGTGCACCCCATCGGGCCCCATTGCTTTATCAACTCTTATTCCCTTCCAGTTATTTCAGGACACTTTGTCATGCAAAGGGACGTGTGTCTATTTCAGCGCCATTCCCTCCCCTTGTACTTTCTTCAGGCCCATTACCCTCATCTTCCTCAGTAAATACTGAGCAAAAATACTTGTTCAATATGTCAGGTTTACTGTAGTCATTCTCAACGCAGCCCCCATCCTCCGTCTTCCCACTTGTGTTATTGATAAACTGTAGTAGTTTTATATAGAATGACAGTCTGTGTCTTGAAGATTCACTTGTACTTTTTATGCCTTTATTTCAGGTTGTTACTAGCTGCCTTCCATTTTAATGAAAATGCAGGAAGAGCACAGAGAGTAACCAAAAGCAGTGACAGACAATGGAGTGTCTCATTTCCAAAGTCACATGGTGGTGAGGCGGTGGTGAAACCACTCAAGGTTGAGCCAGCGTATAGTAAGTTGTCAGCCATTACCTGCTTCTCCAAGGCTTGTGGTTAGCACAATTAATCCATTGTGGTGGAAAGCACACAAAGTAGGCCACAAAATGGCACCATGGTGTGCTGCCTTGCCCTGAAGCTGTGACACAATGTACACATGTGGTTTTCATCATCAGTGGAAGTCAGCCATACTACTGGAGTACCACATTGCTACAATTTTGAGCAATGTTACTATATTGTGTTGCTTTATTGTCCAATTGACATTGCTGCCTACATAAGTGATTGATTCCTTAAATGCTGCAGTGACACATATAGCACTGCATGCAAAGATTTTTTTGTTTGTTTGTTTTACCAGGAGAGACACACTAAGCTGAAAGCTTGTTTACAGGTGTGACCTGGGAGCACAAGGAAGTTAAATGACTTGCTCAGGGTCACACAGTATGCAAGTGGGGGATGTGGGATTCAAACCCAGGTCTCCAGGTTTGCAGCTCAGAGCCTTAAACCACTGCGCTGTACTGCCTCCATGTTGGCGACTGCATCACTGCCAAGAACTAATGTGCTTCAAATGTGGGGGGGGGGCAGCAGCCACTCGTAAAGACTCATAATGTTCATTACATGATTGATGTCATAGAAAAGTCTTGGCAATTTCAAAAGCAATGTCATTAACAGGATCCAGATGAAGTGCACATAGGCATGCAAGAAAAGAGTTATATCTATAATGACTATAATGACAGCTGTTTTGCATTGCTGTTTGGACATCAATGTTAACTATGACTACGTTTGGCAGTACATGGTTTTCTTCACATGATACCTGTCACTGTTCATGTTGACAGTGATAAACTAGTTGTGGCATAAACAGATTATGCCTGTAGGCACAAGGCATGCATAGCAACATCACTTGAAATCACTGGCACATGTGAACTAAGAAGGTGTGGTCGACCACGTGCATCGCTGTTGATTACTCTGCGCTCCAAAGTCAAACACCAAATGATTATGCTTGCTCTCTGGTCATGTGACAGAAAAGTTCATTGATGTGTTCTAGAGTTGGGATCTTTACATAGCCGGTAATATCTCAATGAACCAAAGGTAAGCAGTTTGACTCACCATCTCTCAATGTTTTCCTATCCAGGATATGTACTGACACTGTTTGAGGAGGTTATGTCCCCGTGAGCATTGCACCTGACATATGACAGCACCAAGGGTATTGAAAATAGCAGAGTGATGCCCAAGCCCATTGCGAGTTGCTAAGAGAAGAAGAACAAGGCCGAACCTGTGGAAAAACATCACAGCCGATTCAACAGCAGTGCGCACAACACAAGGTGAGCAGTAATCTTGTTGTATGATTTGTATCCCTCAGCATTTTACAATACTGAAACACGTGACATGTTAACTCATATGGTGAGAAGACCTAAATTTAATAATGTTTGTGCATGTCAAAGTAAGCTAAGTCTTTTTTCAACATGGATGTTTTAGTAAACATTGAACATGGGTCAACTGTTATGATAACGAGCATTGACAGTGTCCACAATCACAAAGGCTGATTATGTGTTTTGTTAACTGTCCCCCATGCCATATACACTTCCCACCTAATTAAGCAATAATGCATTCCAGGGTATGGTATATCATGGGATATCGTCATGTTTCAGATGGTTGGGCATGAGGCCGCAGGCCGAGTGCGCCCAATGACCCGAGAAGTGAAGACATCCTATGATATACCACACCCAGGAGTGCATTATTGTTTAAATGAACTTGGTTAGAGTTGAACTGAAATTTGTAAGAATAAAACATTTAAAAACAGCTTTTTTAAAGAAGTTTCATTATGCGTTTTAAATGTGTCGCTGTACATTAAAATAAAAAAGTTTCTACTTGTTTGGCTTTGGAGGGACTGTTACATGGTGCTGTTACTCGTGACTAGGAGGCAACAGTAAACTGAGATCTACCTTCATAAACTGCCCTAGTTGCACACAAAAGTTGCTTGAACTGACACTTGGTTCATCATAGCCGGGATGCACAGGCAGACATAAAGTTAATTTTTAAAAAAATGGTGTCTTCTCTAGGCTCGGAGGAGGGAGCAGCCGGCTTTAAGGTATTAATGCTGATAGTTGCTGTTAGGAGTTGATCAGTGTTGTTGCTGTTGTAGGACATGGGATTTCTCCGGAGTGAGGAGGCTGGTGGCCGGTGCTTTATTGAAGACGAGATGATGTTGCCCGATATCATCACACCAACAAATAGCTCTTGGCCAATCAGATTCATCTATCTATGGTCCTCATTTCATAATTTCATTTAAGATGATCACCCTGGTTGGCACAGTGGCACTGATAGTTGAAGTGGTGGATGCCACACCTCGCCACATGTCGGCTACTCTGTTTCATGAATTAGCTCGTGTTGCTGATGGTTGGACAGGGAGGAGAGGATTGAGTGCCCAATTAAAGCTTTCCTCTCCCAGGAGGAGGGTGCACTGTGAATCCCCTTGTCTTGCTACAGTGAGTAATTGAGTATTACACTATCAGTTTTTCACAATACACACATATTGTCTTATTTTATAAATTTGTTTACCACCCTGTACATTGACAGTATGTTGATACATATATGCTACTGTGTACTGGCCATGGATCTTCATTCTAACATAGTGCCTGTAGTACTGGTGTTTCACAAAGCTGCATAGGATAAGTAGTGGCATCCTGTGTCCAGGGAGGTGTTACATACACCATGTATTTCAACATGCTGTGGTGGATGATGTTGTGACAATGTGCCTTTTCCATCTTAATTGCCTTCATACCTTACAGTACTGTGCTTTACAGAATCACTCCATCAGTCAACACCTGACCCCTCTACTACCCCCTCCATGATCATGGTGTAGCGCCACCACCTCCCTCATGAAGAAAATGAATAAGTAACCATTTACTACTTCTGCCTGGTCCTCCACCTTCTCTACCCATCCTTCTCCCTTGCTAACAGAGAGTGTTCGGTCTTTGAATTTACTTTTGTCCATCACGGTGCTAAAGAATTTCTTCTCTCCTTCCTTGATCCACAGATCAAGCCTACACTCTTTACTATCCTTGGCCTCTCATGCTAACTTGGCAGCCTTCTTGGACCTACTTGCATACAACACCCTGTCGTCCTCCTCCATCACAGTTATTGTCATTGTTCTAAATGTCGCTTTCTAATCCGTCACCCCCTACATCACTGTAGTAGTCATGCTGCATGGCATCTTAGCCCTTGTCCTGTTATTCATGGTCCTGGTGCACACTTCAGTTGCATCCCTCTGACTGCAGTTTGTGATACCCACTTCTGCTCTGCCTACCTCCATTATTCTCCTGTATTTATTTTTTGTAAACCACACACACACAAAAAAAAAATTATTCTCCTAAAATCCGCACGCCTGAAGGCCACTACCTTTGTTGCTGACTCACAGTGTCCATGCTCATGCTTTCAATGAAGCACACTGAAATGTGGTCACTGACAGCGACTGGGTCCTCCACCTGTAGTTCCCAGATCGATTCCTCATTTGATAATACCATATCCAATATGTTACCCAAACATATTTGTTGGACAACCATCTGCACCACTTGACTGTCGTGCAATGCAGGCAGAAGTATATTTCCACTCTTCTCTATGTGCATGATCTTGCACTTCTTTGCATTAAATACCAGTTGCCACTCTTCTGACCATTTTGCAAGTTTATCCAGATCTCTTCTCATTCTGTCCACCCCATCTGGATCATCTACTCTGTTGCAGATCTTGGTGTCATCTGCAAACAGACAAGCCTTACCCTCTAGTCCATCTCCAATGTCACTAATAAAGATATTGAAGAGGACTGGCCCCAGGACTGATCCCTGAGGCACCCACTTGTGACTTGCATCTCTTCTGACTGTATACCTTTTACCACCACTCTCTGTTTTCTGCCCATCAACCAGTTTGCCACCCAGTTGACCAACTTTTGACCCACCCCGAGCCTACCCAGCTTATTTATCAATCTTCTATGTGGAATAGTGTCGAAAGCTTTGCTGAAGTCAAGGTAGGCAACATCAACTGCTCCCCTTTCGTACACCACTCTGGTTACCCATTCAAAGAAATCTATAAGATAGTTTGACAGGATCTTCTTTTTGTAAACCCACACTGTCTTGGATCCTGTGCCCCTATGGATTCCAGACGTTGCACTATCCTTTCCTTAAGGAGTGCCTCCATAATCTTGCCCACTACTGAGGTAAGACTGTCTGGTCTGTAGTTCCCTGCCTCCTCCCTGCTACCACTCTTGTGGAGCGGGATCACATGAGCCCTTCTCCAGTCTTCTGGGACCTCTCCTGTGCTCAGAGACTCACTAAACAGTTCTGTTAATGGCTGTGCTAGTTCCACCCTTAGCTCCTTTCCTTGTCCACCCTGAGCTTATTGAGCTCTTGTAGGACCCTTTCTTTTGTGAAGGGAGTAGTGCTCACCCCCCCCCCCGTGTCCATGGTGCTGAGCTGTGGGCCCTGCCCTACCGTCTTTTCCGTAAATACTGAGCAAAAGTATCTATTTAGGATAGATGCTTTTACAGGGTCCTCCTCCACTTCACATGCCCCCTTTTCTTCTTTGAGCTTAGCAATACCCCCTCTGGACTTTCTTCTTTCACTAGTGTCACTAATATCTGCAGAGTTAAAAGTAAGAAGGAGTAATATGAAGTCTGTTAGTCACAGTTATTGTAAGGGATGGAGGGTGTATGAAATAACAGTGCTGGAAAGCATTGTTCTTGATGGGTGTGTGTGTGGAGTGAACAGACAGAACTCTGTTTGTGTAAAGCGACCACAGCTTGGGATGTGGGTGGTCATTGCTGTTTCATGGGCTGGCACATCAGCAAGGTAACTTGAAAGTCATTCAATTAGTGTTGATTGGGGCCATGTAGAACAAAGTGGAATCTTGTTTCCAACTATAGAAACAGTACTACTATGATGGTGCTTCTATTTCAAACATCATAGAAATGTAGAAACAGTTTTTCCCACCTAAATATCATAGCAGTGCAGAACTGGAAGAAATAAAAACTACAAAAAAATTTTCAGTAACACAGTGTTGAGAAAACACCACACTAACAAGCAGAACGTATTACATAAAACATATTAAACATAGTCATGGATCAATGGTGTATGCTGCATCCTTGAAAATTTTAACCGCAATGCAACACAGCATTTCAACTATTTGATATCACATGAAAGATCAAGTACAAAAAATAACAATTATAAAACATGACTACAAATCATTTAGTGTTCAACAGTTTATTGAATCCAGCCTCTTTGAACCCAGTGTAGGCCTGTGAAGGGAAACAGGATCTGATGCAGTACACAGCACATGATGGAATAACTTTTCAATTCCCCTTTCCAAGACACTTCCGTATCCATAGAGTGTAACAATGGTAAGCCATTAGCCTTTTCATTCTGTGGAAAAAAAAAAGAAAAAAGAATTGCAAAAGTGAACTTCAAAGACAACTTTATTGCACGTAACAATGCACACACTACAGAAACTGTAAAAGAGTACTGTGTTGTCATTCACATATCAATACAGATATGGACAGTAATCTGGCATTGGAGTCTATTAAACGGTTTTATTTAGCAGGCTACTGCAACATGTTGAAGGGTCCACAGCAAGATGGCGAAGGCCAAGAAGCAGACCTATGTGAGTGGGGGGGGGGGAGGAAAAGTAATAAGGACAAGAACCACCTTTAGAATGTAAAACAGAATGTGGAAGGGGGAGAAGTGGGACAAATAGATGAGGTAGTCAAGGGAGGTGACAAAGGCAGTCAGGGAAGCTGACATATTACTGCACCTTGGTGCGAATGATACAGAAGGGAACCGTGACCAGGAGATTCATGCTAGATTTAGGGAATCTGGCCAGGTTCTGGCCGGACATGGGGTGCTTGTTCTCTAGCCATGTAAATGTATTGCTCATGAAATGGTGTGAGAATCGGGGGTGGGGGGTAGATACTGGGTTGGTTTGGTGGGTGAATGGGATGCAGCCTTGAAGGGCAAGGAATTGTTTGCAAGCGACAGGCTCCACCTTAGCTCAGAGGGAAGAGAAGTCCATCAGCTTACACTGGCAGAATACATACACTCCAGGTGCTGTTTAAATGTTGGAGTTGATGAGGAAAAGGGCTGTCTGGCAGGACAGGCCAGGAATGCCATGGCCTGCTCTCACAGACGGGGTGGGGTGGGAGGGTGAACAGGGAAGGAGCAACAGATAGGGTATGAGGGGATCCTTGTAGGCAGTGAACAGGAGACCTAAGGGCCATGTAGGGTGGGAAAACGAGCATGTTGGAGGGTGTTCCAGATAAATGCCAGGAGCATGGCAAAAAAATGCCAGAGCTTCAGGTGCAGTTGGTGGAGTGGATGTGGTGACTGTCACAGAGACATGGGCCACTTCAAGACATGATTAGGAAGTAAACCGACTGGGATATATCACATACAGAAGGGTTAGAGTGGAGGGAAGGGTGGGGTGGTAGCATTTATCATTAGGGATGTCATAGGGATAAGCAAGGTTGAGGAAGCGGGGGATCAGGTCGAAGCTGTTTGGGTCACACTGCAGGCTCCAAGGGGGTAAACAGGTGAATATGGGGGTAGTATATAGACCACACATGCAGGGGGTGTAACAGGAGGAAGGGACAGTGTCTAACCTTTGGGACAACTGTGGTAGGGGACAGGGCAATACTGTGGTGCTGGGAGACACGAATATGGCAGAAAGACACTGGGTAACTACGGCATCCTCATCGGGCAGGGAGCAGCGCCTGCTGGACATTTCCAAGATGCATTCCTTGTCCTGCTGGTGACTAATCTAACAAGGGAGTGGAATGTCCTACATGTGACACACTGGCAGGAAGTGATCATGGTTTTGGTGTACCTTGACCTGGGGGTGGTAACATACACAAAAGCGACAGTAGTTCATTTTAGAAATGCATACTTGGGAGGGGGATGGATCCTTAGGGGCTACCTAGATGACGTCAGGCAAATATGAACATGGAGGCATGGTGGAAAATTATTGAAAAGGTGCTCCTGGAGTCTACCAAGGCCTGTATGAGGGAAAAATGCAAGTGGGGCAAAGCTAAGAGGACAATCTGGTGGACAAGGGAGGTCCAGCTGGACCTTTTCAAGTCCTCGATGCACTCGGAGTGTGTGTCTCATGTCTGGATGATGGCCCATATCATGCCTATATATAAGGGTGTCTTGTGAGAGAAATGGAGGTCATCCTGAAGGAGAGGCAGGAGTGTGTTCTGAAGGCAATTGGTCACCTAGATGATCACCAGCATGGCTTTGTTAAGGGCAGATTTTGTCATACCAGCTTAATGGTGGTGTGACGAGTGTGCTTGATCATGACAGGGCAGTGGATGTCCTCAGTTTGGACTTCAGTGGGGAATTTGACTCAGTGCCACATTCTGGGTTTCTGGGGAAGTTGGAGGATATGGGGTGGGAGATGGTCAGGTGGATAGAAAACTGGCTAGAAGAGAGTTTACAGAGGTTGAGGATGGGGGGGCTCATCCTACAGGAGAGCCATTATTGTGGTCCCACTGTGGTCATGGTCGGTACTGGACCCACTCCTGTTACGCCTATATCTCACATATCAGAAGCAGTATCAGGCGCGTGATGAGCTTCTTTGATGACTCAAAGCAGTGGGAGGTTGTCGAAGGGGGGGAGAAGGAGAAGCTGGCTGTACAGGAGGACCATGAGACTGTAGGGATGAGATCACACCCCTGGAAGCTAAACTTAACTGCAGGGAAATGTATGGTTCGGCACTGGGGGGACAAAAACAAGGCTCATGGATACACCTTCTGTGGTGTGGCACTGCAGGTGTGTAGGGGCTAGAAGGATATTGTGTTGGTGGTGGATGCCAAAATTAATAACTCTTGAGATGTGTAGAAGAGCTGCGGCACATGCAAATAAAATGCTGGGGTGCATAGCCACAGGGTTAACCTCAATGAGTCCAGGGGTCATCCTTGTGCTGTACAATTGCTTGGTGATAACATACCTTGAATACTGCATGCAGTTTTTGCATCACTACTTAAAGAGGGGTATTGCTGTATTGGAGAGGGTACATAGGATGGTGAGCAGGATAATACTGGGCTAGGGGAAGGCCCTATGAGGAGAGACTGCTGGAGCTCAACCTGTACTCACTGTAGTAGGGAAGGAAGAGGGGGGATATAATACAGGACTTCAGATATCTCAAAGGAATGAATATGCTAAGTCTGAAGAGGGTGCTTTCTCCTGAAGGAGGTAGGGTCCACCAGGAGAGAATCAATGAAGCTGGACAGGGGTGGGGAGCTGAGGGGGTGGAGATGCTACTTCAGTGACAGGGTGGTGTAGCCCTTGAAGGCGCTGCCTCGGAGTTGGTGACTGCTACAGCTGTGGAGTGGTTCAACAAAGGCTGGGATAGGTATAGGGGGAGAGTGCATCCCAGAGCCATGCAGAGAAATATGGAACCCTGTAGGGAGATAGTGGGGTGGATAAAACAGTTGATCAGGTAAGGCACTGATCATCGAGCAGACTCAATAGGCCATAGGGCCTAATCTGCCAGCCTCTTACTATGATAGTATGTTACTATGAACAGTTGGGCTACCCAAGGGCATTAAAGATTGGTAGAACCACTTTTCCAGGTACATCATTCATAAAATGAGCTGCACAGTCAAACTTGTGAGGATTGAAGGGGAGGGTGGAAGGGTGTACAAAAGGGCAGAACAGGAAGAATAATTACATGTGAACTTCAGCTCAGTACTTACTACACAGACAGGGCCAGCAGTACATGGGTAGTATCAGGGGGTTGGCACATGAGGGTAAGAGGACACAGGGAAATACCACTAGAGAGGGTACTGGAGTGGTTGAGGGCACTGAGGGTGCACAACACACCGAGGCAACATGGCTTACACCACAGGGTGCTAAGGGAGGTAGCA
This sequence comes from Neoceratodus forsteri, assembly GCA_016271365.2. Taxonomy (NCBI): domain Eukaryota; kingdom Metazoa; phylum Chordata; order Ceratodontiformes; family Ceratodontidae; genus Neoceratodus; species Neoceratodus forsteri. The sequence continues at coordinate 502,115,764 of CM057455.1, forward strand.
GAAGTCATGGCAGAACCCCAAGCAGACCTGTTCAATGCCTGCCTGGCTTTTGGGTGTGTACCACAGGACTGTAGGATGGCACACAATGTGCATCTCCACAAGACCAACACCAAGGATGACACAGGGAAGTACAGACCAGTAATCGTCACACGGGGCCATGTCTATCACATGCATTTTTAAATTTCCCCACTGTTTTCAACCCCACAATGTCCTCGGGAAGGTCATTCCACGCATCCACCACCCTCTCTGTGACAAAATACTTCCTCACATTGCCCCTCACCCATCCCCACCTCTATCTTCAGATTGTGTCCCCTTGTTCTTGCACATCTATTACTCTAAAAGATGCTACCCTCTCAGACTTTGTTGATTCCATTGAGGTACTGGAATGTTTCTACCCGCCCCCACCCTCCTTTCCTCAAGGGTATACATATTAAGCACCTTTACTCTGTCTTCGTATGTGTTACGGTGCACACCCTGAACAATTTAACTTTCAATCCTCTGGACTGCCTACATCCTGTCTATGTCAGTACTACAGATGGGGTGTCAGCAACTGTCTATACAGAGGGATAATAACTTCATGTTTTCTGCTGGTGATTCCTCTCCCTATACATCCCAGTATTCCCAAAGCCATCCATACTGCCTTATCACATTACGTGCTTACCTGTAGGTCATATGATATGACTACTTCCAAGGTCCCTTTCCATTTTTGATGTTGTTACTAACCCCACTCCCAGCTCCCATTGTGTAAACTTCCCTTGTATTTTTGTTTCACAGGTCCATTACTTTTTTGTTGATAAGGTACAACCATATACAGATTTCAAAACTATGTGCATTCTGTTTTGTCAATCAGGTGCTGGAGAAAAGTAACACAACACTGCAATGCACGATACGACACTGCTGAAAAGCAATACACAGAAGGGGAATAGATGGACCAATGACATGACTGTCTGCTTAGTTGCACTCCCACAAACTTTGTGTTGGCAGATACACAATGGTAATTGACAGAGTGGAGAACAGAGTTCTGTTACTCCAAAATGCATTTCCATCACACAACGGTACACTACACACCACATCCCAACCCTATAGATAAGCACATTATGCAAGCAGCCAACTGCCAGCACAAATCTGACTACCCTCTTTAACAAATCATGGGAGGATAGTGTGGTACCTGAGGACTGGAGAAGGTCAGATGTTATTCCACTTCACAAAAATGGGAGCAGGGCAGAAGCAGGAAACTACAGACCTGTTAGTTTAACCTCAGTGATTGGGAAAATGATGGAATCACTTTTTAAGGAAAGAATTGTTGAGTATCTAGAGACCAGAGGGGCACAGGACCCAAGGCAGCATGGATTCACAGCGGGACGGTCATGTCAGATGAATCTGATAGATTTCTTTGACTGGGTGACCAAAGTAGTAGATCAAAGAGGGTCTGTGGACATGGCCTACCTAGACTTTAGCAAGGCATTTGACACAGTCCCACACAAAAGATTAATATACAAGTTGGCCAGCCTGGGAGTGGGACCCAAGTTGGTAGCCTGGGTAAAGAATTGGCTGGGAGAACAGGACACAGAGGGTAATAGTAAACAGAGTCTACTCTGAAGAAAGGGGGGTTACTAGTGGGGTACCACAGGGTTCAGTACTAGGACCGGTCCTCTTTAATGTCTTTATAAGCGACATTGCAGCGGGACTGGAAGGAAAAGTATGTCTCTTTGCAGATGACAAAAAGATCTACAACAGAGTTGATGCACAAGGTGAGCTGAAAAGGATGAGAAGGGACTCGGCAAGGCTGGAGGAATGGTCAAATGTATGGCAGCTTAGATTCAATGCTAAGAAGTGCAAAATAATGCACCTGGGAAACAAAAACCCAGGGGAAGATTACACAATGGGGAGGGAGGGAGATAGTAACAACAACAAAAATGGAAAGGGACCTGGGGGGTAATCATATCAGATGAACTTAAGGTTAACAGTGAGGAGGGCTGGTGGGATACTGGGATGCATAGGAAGAGGTATTACCAGTAGAAAGCAGGAAGTTGTTATCCCTCTGTACCGACAGCTGGTGAGACCCCATCTGGAGTACTGCGTGCAGTTCTGGAGACCCAATCTCCGCAAAAACACAGACAGTATGGAGGCAGTCCAGAGGAGAGCAACTAAGATGGTGCAGTGTCTGCAGCAGAAGACATATGAAGAGATGCTTAAGGAGCTTAACATGTATAGCCTCAAGGAAAAATGGATAGGGGAGACATGATAGAAACTTTAAAGTACCTCAAGGGAATCAGCAAAGTCCAAGAGGGTAACATCTTTCAGAAAAAGAGGTGTGCAAGAACAAGGGGGCACAATTTGAAGATTGAGGAGGGATGGCTCAGGGGTAATGTGAGGATGTATTTTTTTCAAGGAGAGGGTTGTGGATGCATGGAACAGCCTTCCTGAGGAGGTTGTGGAGTCAAAAACAGTGGTGGATTTCAAGAATGCATGGGACAGTAATAAAGCAATTCTAGTGGGTGGGGGTAAGAAAAAGTAGGCTGTTGGTTAACTAGGATCTGCAACTTATCCATTAGGTAGGGAAATGGGCAGACTGGGTGGGCCAAGCGGTCTTTACCTGCCGTCAAATTCTATGTTTCTATGTTAAACCTCTGATAGTAGTGCACAGCAGAATACAAAGTAGCACAACAACACATGCAGATATTGACATCCTGCAACTGATTACTGAACACACATAGGCAGTAATGGTAGTATGTTCAATGATGGGTACTGTACAATTGTCATATACCTGTGTGAGACACTTATATGACATGTGTCAGGACCGCAGGTCAATGTAGTTGTTATCAGAGCTCATAACAGCATTGTGATCTGCAACAACAACAGTATACGTGACATAGTATAATGAACACTAAAAATAATACAGTTATACACTATAAAAGAGGTGTACCCCAGAGTGTTAACAGGACTTGCATGATTACCAGCCACGCTTACCTATTGGGATCATCATCTGCAGATGGCCCATTCATAAGTTCGAATTCTGCTTGAGTAGATTCAAGCACATCCTCACCCAGCCAGTTTGAAAGAAAGCCAGACAGCATAGTGACACAAGAGGAGTTGTTGGCAGCATCCAAGCAGGCATGTACTCTGCAGAATGATTGGCAGCATCTATTTTCAGTGACTATGTTCATTGTTACACACTTCCCACATGTGCACCCGTGTGAGAGAAGGAAACAAAACATTACAAATGGTGCATTAAAAATAAAATAACAGCAATGAACATCATCCAGAATAACATACGTAGTTATTTGGAATGTACACTACCCATAGCCATAGCTGGTGCAGAACGCTGCAGCTAGGGTGCTGACTGGGACAAGGAGATCCAGTCATATTACCCCGGTTCTGTGCGAACTGCACTGGCTTTTCATCCGGTGGCGGATCACCTTTAAAGTCATTTTATTGACTTTTAAACCCTTCACGATCAGGGTCCGACCTATCTGAAAGAACTTCTGGTGCTTTATTGCCCCGGCCAATCATTACGCTCGGCTGACGAGGGGTTGTTAGAGATTCCAAGAGTGAGTTTAAAATCTTCTGGTAGCAGAGTTTTCTCCTATGCAGCTCCTACTCTTTGGAATTTTCTACCTCGCCTGTTAAGGGAGTGCACCTCCCTGGAGGTATTTAAGAAAAATCTGAAAACCTACCTGTGGAAGATGGCCTTCTTGGATGATTAACTGATATTTGAGTATTAATATTATTTTTTGACTATATGGATGATTTTATTGTTGGTTTTTAATATATGATGTTGCTATGTATTTATTGTATTTATATGTTTTTATGTGATATTTTATATTGTGGATTCTGACATATAAAGGGCCTTGATATTTTGAAAGGCACTTTAAAAATAAAGTTATTATTATTATTATTATTATTATTATAGAAAACAGCAACACAAACACCACACACACCACACATATACAAGTGTGATATAGCTGGATTGATTAAAATAAAGAAAAATGATGGCACTGAAGCGGACCATGCAATGCATGGTCAGTTTTAACAGTGCTATAGATTAAGACACATACAGTGATGCCGGATCACATATGTGCACATACATGGGAACGTAACAGAAACTGCATGCCATAACAACACCCTAGTACTATGGACAACTAAACAAAAAGCCATTCAGGTCTGTGGAGACCCATTGCTGTGGGCAGCTGAAATAAAAAAGCTTACTGTGGATGTGGAGAGCTACCACAGAAAGCATCTGACACAGAAAAAGCATTTGGTGGTATACAGACCTGCTGCTGTGGACAACTCAAACCAAAAAGTCTTTTAGGGCTGTGGAGATATAAAGGTAATTGCAATCACCATATTTGTAGCTGCATGTTAGCCATTAGATTCAAAGAGCTTCCAGGATATAGGTAAACCTTTGTAAGCCATGCCAGTTTACAACTGTACTGCACTGGGTCTTGTCTCTGCAACCACTGTGAGTGTTCGGAGAGATTACACACTGCCTCCTGCCTAACCCCACAGGCTGGATTTGGCTTGCCTGTGTTGTTCTGAAGCCACTGAGCACTGAATCTTTGTTCTGAATCTCCCCTAAAGACCCATTCAAATACTCAACCCCTACTACCAACACCAACACCCGTCACCCACTCACCCACCCAACACAGAGAGAGACACACACACATGCTCAACACTCCCAGCACAGACCCCATCCAAGGGGTTTGAGGAGGACAAGTGAGGCCATGGTGCTGGGTCAATAAAATTATTTTTCTCTTTTTTATTAAGCTGAATGCATGTGGCCCGGTGTAAGTTTGCAGACAACAGGTCACTCAGTGCTGACACTTCTGAGAATGACAAACCAGAAAGATCGAGACACATGGCTCAGTCTGGGATGAGAGGCCGATGGCACCAGGCCCAGCAGACCCCAAGTGACAGCATCAACTGTGAGATCTGGTGTCTTGGTCTGGCACTGGAAAGGGAAAGTTGGCACGTGTGCTGGACTCCTGATCATGTGACCTTTTGCTTCAATGATAACCACATGATCAAGTGACTTACCTTGGCTGTCTGCAAGACTTCTCTCAGTTGGGTCTTAATAAATTAATCATTTGATGCCCCAGCTGGGCTTTTTTTTGTTTTCCAAAGTATGGGGCACCCTGCAAGTGCAGGGCCCAGGGTACTTGACCCTACTGCCCCCCCAAAGGCAGGCCCTGACTGCAGGCCAGTTAGAACACGGCACTGATGGGATTCAAACCAGCATCCCTGCAGACACAATAACAATGTGTGTTGGGGGGGATGCACGCTGCTGTCATCCCAAAAACAGAAATGATTTCATGTGTAAGCAATTCAAGGAACAAATCCTCTGTGCTGGGTTCATCAAAGGATTTTTCCTTGAATATGCAAACCATGCATGCACAAAGCAGAGCTGGTATGAGACAAAATAAGGCTACTGTCAAAATGAGAGATCTCACTCAGTTGTAATAACTGAACAGTATAAAGCACACAGAAGTCATGTCAATTTGATTGTTGTCACCAAACTGCACTGACTTTTCTGTACTTTATATTTTTGAGCTATCAAACCAGAGAGTGACTTATCTGTGACTGCGCTTATCAATAGTGCAGACAGCCAGCGACCGTTTACACTCAGTGACATGTGCTTTACAAGGGTCACAACTACAAGCTGATGGGGAAATTTAGGAGGGGGAAGTGAGGAAATACTCCTTTATAGAGAGGGTGATAGAATGGAGCTGGTCAATGTCCACATGTTGGCAAGTTTCAAGACAGGGATGGATATACACATGGGACTACTGAGGATAACTGGGTGGGGAGGTGTTGGTTCTGAAGGAGGTGGCAGGTTAGTCAGGCAGAAGCACGAGATGACTGATCTGCTAGAGGCCTAGCTACTGCTTGACTAATGAGAGCCAAGCAGATTGAATGGACCATGACTATTTCCTGTCAAGAAATACTGGTGTGTGTAAGGAACGGTGCTACCCAACTAATTACTAATGCCAGAATACACTCCGTCCACCATGGTGAATGAGATTGGGGAGCATTCTGGTTGCAGGTACATTCCGGTTTTCACACACACCCATGTCTCCCTTCTTTCCTCTGTCTGACAACCAGCAGTGGGAATCCACAGGGCTATCACTATTAAGTCAGATCAAATATAACAGCACCGCTGTACAGTGTATAAAACTCAAAGCAATGAGGACAACAGGAAAACAGAATAACATTTACCATTCTCCTGGTGGACCAACTGCCCCTTCTTCAAGATCACTGCTTTGTTCGGTATCATTCATGAGGGTACCACATGTGTGGCTTGGAGCTGCAGGCTCGAATGAATAAGGCTGAACTGGCGGAAAAACGTATATGGCATCCTATCCATACAGCTCCTCGTCTGAAGAGGACATCCTGGAATCACTGTTGCTGTAAGTCTAAATGGGGACAAGCTAATAAAAATAACTTTCACACTGCAGATGGAAAGGCTGCTGAGACAGCTATCACTCTCAATATGGCTCACAATGCAGAGAGATTACGCGTCAAACTAAAATGACATCACACGGCACACTACAAGTCAGGGGTCATGTTGAGAAGGGGAAATGTGAACGCGGCGGCACAGAGATGTGCATCTTATAAAAACTGTTATTTTTAAATAAATGAACAAACTTGGACAATACAAACTGAGGGGAACACACTAAGGGGAGCCATAGGGAGTCAATGAATGACAGAAGGTAAGAAAATCATTAAACAGGGCGCATGTGGTCTTTAAGCCACTGCAAGACTAATTTACACCAATATTTTACATTATGTCATAAAATACAACAATAAAACCTAACGTTAATAAAACATCATTTAATTCTGCATATTGTAGTAATTATTCATGTTTGGCACTCATTTAATTATTAAATACATTTTCAAGCATTGGTAATACTACCCTCCAACTGCATTTTTTCCAGGCCATAGGCTTAAATTCATTATATATAGTACAACTCCTCCTGCAGTTTAACTCTTCTATTTTCCCTCTGCCTTATTCACCTCCATCTTGTAACATCTGTGCTTCAGACAGAGGCAGGGAGTTCAAGAATTTTCCCCACTTAGTCATAAATCTTTCTTCTTTCCTTTGCAAAATATAAGCAAGGCCCCTGGAATTCTGCTGTTCTGTAGTTGCAGAATTTGCCACGGAATTTGCATCATGCCGCAAAATATATATAGTGCCGCATAATTCATTGTTTTTGGTGAATTTTCATATAAATATACCATCTTATATCCGTTTTTCGGATGAGACGTTAAACCGAGGTCCCATCTGCCTGGATTGGTGGTAGTTCAGGTGGATGTTAAAAATCCCATGGCACTTATCGAAAAGAGTAGGGGAATTTCCCTGGTGTCCTAGCCAAATTTCCCTCATTCACTAAAAATACCACCAACAGCTTGGTCTGGTTCAAGGTCAGTTGGCATTCATCTGTATCCCCCTCCCCCGGGTCGTGCCTGAAAATAGGCAGGATTTGTCGAGTGCACTTACCCGGTCAACAAAAGCTAAATAAATAAAATACATTTTTCCATAGTGTCAGGCTTTCTTTCCCACCTCATTTATCCTGAAGCCCCTCCTCTATGCTCAGCATATGATGTCATCGATGACATCACCTCATATTTAGCCAATGACAGGACTGCATTCTGCCAGAGAAATGAATAAATCATGCCGCAGAAATCAGAAAATTCTGCTGCAGAAGTCAAGGAGCCCTGCCACAGAAATCAGAAAATTCTGCCGCAGAACACCAGGGGCCCTGAAAAGTCAGCCAGTCCACAGCTAGTTTTTGTATCACCATGTGTTTCCATTGCTCTAACGTGGGTGGGTGTGTGTGTTATATGAGACCCAAGTATTTTGGATGCCCTGCCTTGCAACTGCAAGCAGTATTCTGATCCATCTGGGGTATAGGGACCAACCCTCCCCATCCACTTCCTCAAAACCAGAATGGGCTGCGACATTCTAGACATGAAGTTAATTGCCCTAGCCTTAGACGAGCTTACACACCCTATCACTATGCTATTTTATATAGCCCTCAGAACTGGCATATTCCCTGATAAGTGGAAACCCTCATCACCCCGGTCTACAAAAATGGTGATAGAACCAGCCCGGGTAACTGTCGGCCAATTTCCATTTCACCTCCACTTTCTAAAGCCCTAGAGAGAATAGTGTCAGATCAGCTCACGGAATACCTGAACAAAATAATCTCCTATGCCCTCAGCAGCACGGGTTTTGGAAATCACACAGCAACATCACTGCTCTCACTGACTTCACCTCCCACATTTTTGATGCCCTCAAGACAGTTGAGTCTATCTTTATAGACCCAATCAAAGCATTTAATACCATCAATCACAAGATCTTTCTTGACAATCTTGCAACCCTGGGCCTGTCCACTGATACCATCTCTTGGTTCTTGAGCTATCTTTCACTCAGGTCACAGTGTGTCAGGATTAGAGGGGTTACCTCCGAGCCAAGAGATGTAACTCTAGGGGTCCCTCAAGGAACTATTCTGGGGCCTTTACTTTTCAGTTTATTTATCTACACACTCCCTAGTGCCTGCCCAGCTAAGATGCTACTTTATGCAGATGTTGCGGTAATCTCTGTCCCTGGAAAACACTCGATCAAAATTGCTGCATCTTTCCAATATAGTTTCTTCAAGTTCGAATCCTGGTTTTCACAAATCAGGCTCTTCTTAAATTACAAAAAAAACAAAAAACAATCCACTTCTGTACCCAACACTCAAAAAAGAATGCAGCCCCATTGCCCATCCAAAGCCACAAAGGTGACATCATTGAACAAGTCAGTTCCTTCAAATATCTTGGCATCCACATAGATGACACTCTATCCTTCACCCATCATATTGACCAAGTGGTAAAATCCGCTAATAGTAAACTTGGGATCTTATACCATCATAGAAAAACCATGACACCGGAGGCCCTCAACCTCGTCACTTGGAGTTCCATATTGTCAACTACAGACTACAGCCTAGCCATATACAGTACAGCCACCGAAACTGCACTAAAATGTGTCAAGGTACTTCTCAACAAAGCGTGTCATCTAGTGCTCAGAGCCAATCACCTAACCCACACCTGCAGCCTATAGTCCTCTTCTGGCTGGCCCCCACTCCACCAATGGATCAGGTATCAAGTATGCCTGATCGGTAAAAAGGCCCTCCTAGGACTATCCCCTGACTCCTCTGCAATGTTATTCTTTCACAACTCTACCTCCAGAACCACCAGAATGTCAGCAAAGGGGGAATTACATGTCCCTTTTAAATGAACCTCCCTTGCACAGCAGTCACTCTCCTACCGTGGATCTCTGTGGATGAATGAACTACGCCCCCTCACTCCTTCAAATTGAGAAAACAGGCCAGTTTCAAAAAGGTCTTCGCACACCCTGGCTGACACAAACCACTGTGATTGCAGTCCCTAAATCCTGACCATCCCTCTGTTTCTAAGTCCTCTGCTCCTGCCTTCCCCCTACTTACTTCTCATCCTTAATCTCTACTCTGCCCGTTTTGCACCCCCACCCCCCGCCAGGACAAAGCCATTTACCGGCTGCTAACTACCTACCTCTGTCTCTTGAAGAAACCATGAGTACCTCCCTCGTCCCCTGCCTCCACCCCCTTCTCCTATTTCCTCCCACCCACCACCCTCTTTACTTTACAAATGCTTTCCCAGGTTGCAACCTCTTTACTTCAAGCACTTAGCAACAGATTGTTATGACTCCCTCAAACCAATGGAAAATGTGATACTGTTAGCAGTTTCTCAATTACTTCAAGTACTGTATTATGACCTAATTCATTTCTGATATATTGCAACTATCTGAACTACCTCACTTTGTACTGTAAATGATTGTTATGGGTTGTTATGTATTGTGCTGTCTATCTACTCTACATAGAGCCTTCGTAACAGAGACTCCGTGCTCAAAGGTTGTAGTTCTGAAACTGTAATAAATAATAATAATAAGTAATAAAAAAAATAAAAAAGTCCAAATAGTAGTGATAAGGGAGTGTTTACAATAGAGTTTACCCATATAACTGAACTCTCATGTGCTATCCCCATCCAGTACTGCTGCAGTAGCATATTCCCGACAGTAGTGGAAGTACATACCCCACACCTTTCATGAAACCTGTGAACGATGCTAGGTGGGCAGTATAGTCTATGTAAGAATTTATATTGAGAGTCCTTATATTTATTGCAGACCCAAGAGCTCCATGTGGGATCCTACAATTATATGTCACTTCTCAATGATTGGTACCCCTAAATCAGCTTCTCACTGTTGTCTTACTCGTCCCGTTAGATACAGAAAAAATTATCTATCTTTCTTCGCTGCCCTACCAATCAGCTCTTTAACTTCTTTTTGTGCCCTATAGACTTCTTGTTCCATTCCTGCTAGGGCAGAGCCCTCCAATGGCTCCCTATTCAACGTTCTGTTAAATGTGCGTAATTGAAGAAACTAGAAAAAGTGAGACTGTGGCACCTCTAGCACTCTTTGTATATCAGCAAAGGAGCCTAAGCTATTTTTATTATATACATCCCCCAAGCACCTCACTCCTTTGTCTTGCCACATCCTAAATCCTGGATCTTCCAGTCCTGGTAAAAAGTCTGGGTTTTGAGCTATTGGGATTAATAGAGTCTAATCATCTTCTGCACCCCATCTGCTTTAAATTTTTTCCCATGCTTCAAGTACCCATAGTACCATCGGGTTAGGTTCTGAAATCTGCCTATATGCCCTCCGTCCCCCATGGCTAGGCATGCTGAAAGGCATCTGAGGCATCCTTTTTCTTCTAAGCCTTTCTAACATGCCTGTTTTCCCATATTAATCAAATCCTACAGAATGAGATGTTATTTGGTTAGATAATAACTGTCTAAGTCTGGGAATCCCATTCCACCCTTTTCTCTCTCCCTCTTAAGTCTAGCCAAACTCATCCTAGGTTGTTTGCCCTTCCATATAAAATTGGAGAATCCCCTCTCCAGCTTCCTGATATCTTCACTGAACAGTCCCACTGGAATCGTTTGCATGACATATAATATTCTGGGGAGCACGTTCATTTTGATCAGATTTATACGGCTCAGCCAAGAGATGAGGAGGGCCCTCCTTGTATTCAGATCTTTAAGGACAGCATGAAACAGTGGGGTATAATTAGGCTATGTAAACTTTCCACCCTCTTACCCACCTATATCCCTAGATATGTGAAATGTTCCATCACCTTCTTAAGTCCACACATGTTATTTACACTATGTCCTTCCTCTCCACCTAGACTCCTGAGTTGAGATTTATTTAGGTTTAGTTTGTAACCTGAAAAGACAGAAAAGGAGGCCATTACCCCTAACAGGGCTGGCATTGTTTGTCTGGCTCTGTTATAAAAATGAGAAGATCATCAGGATATAAAGCAATTTTATGCTGCTTCCCCCATCTCTGGAATTCCTTTAATATCTATACTTTCCCTTATTTTGATTGCTAGTGGTTTAATTGTTATAGCAAACAGCAAGAGGGAGAGAGAGCATTCCTGTCTCATGCTCTGAGAAGGTGAAATTCTCCTGATGAATACCCTCATGCCACTGGATCTCGATACAACATGCCTACAGTTTCCTCAAACCCATCTCCCATTGCAAATTGTTTCAGTATCACAAATAAGTATGTCCACTCTGTTCTATCGAAGGCTTTCTCGGCATCCATGGACAGCACAAGAGTCTATCCATGACGCTGAGAACCCCACCACACTACATTAAGCAATCTTCTCATGTTATGATAAGACAGCATGCCCTGGATAAATCCCATTTGGTCAACATGTACAATGGATGGCAGTATACCCTCCAACCATCTCACCATCACTTTAATATAGCACAGTTCAATAAGGAGATGGGCCTGTAGGAAACGTATCATAGGCATCTTTTCCAGGCTTTGGAATAACACAGATGTTAGCTTTGCAACAATCTTTAGGGACCCCCTTCTCCCCCCTCACCTCTTCCATGAGATCTCTCAGTGGTGTGGCTAGTATTGACATCAATTCTTTATAGTATTCTACTACAAAGCCATCTGGACCCCCTGCCTTCCCATTTCTCAGGCTGCCTATTGCTTTATTTATCTTTGTTAGAGTTACTGGTGCTCCCAGCATCTCCCTCTGTTTGTCTGACAGTTTTGGGATAGTAATCCCATCTAAAAAATCCTTATCATGTTGTTCAGTACCTTGACACTCTGCCATATAAAGTTTTTGGTAAAATTCCCTAAAGCATTGTCTGACCCAGGGACTTTCATTCACTAGCTGACCATATTTATTTTTAACAGCGGCAATATGTCCGGCCACTCTACCCCCCCTTCATTATTTTGACCAGTAGGGGACCGGGCTTGTTACCCCACTCATACAGGTGTTGTCTAGCAAACAGGAATTTTGTCTTTGCCTCTTCTGTTAATAATAAATTTAGCACCTCTCATGCTACAATTAAATTACTTGTAACCTCAATCCTCCTCTCCTGGCAGCTTTCCATTCTAATTACTTGATTTTGCTTTCCATCTCTTCTATCTTTCGCTTCCACTATTTTTTGAGATGAGCTACATAACCTATAATAGCTCCCCTCATAAAAACCTTTCCCATCTCCCAATATAAGCCTGCTGATGATGTACTGTAGTCCCTCTATTCAAGGTAGCGTACACCTCCCACTGTGACTTTAAATACTTTTGGAAGTCCTCCCTGACTAGTACGTATGAGGGAAATTTCCATCCATGGTTGATCTGTTCTTTTTTGTTCTTTTTTAACACTATGCATGCCATGACACGGTCTGATATGTGAATGGGACTATGGTGTACCTCCAGTACCCTGTCACAGCATGTCCTAGGGACATATATATAGTCTATCCTAGACCAAGATTTATGTGGGTTTGAGAAAAAAAAGCATTGATTCCCGGGTTCACAGTTCTCTGACTATCCACCATATCTAGCTCTAGCATGCCTATCTGTCAATTCGTTGCCATTTTTGAGGTGCAGTTCCTATCCCCAGAGTAGTCTAATTTGGTTCCATGTCACTTATTCAACAACAAAGTTATTGACATTCCCCGCATCAACATGGATTTGGCAACATTGACAATATCGACTGGCAAATACATCGATGGATCACCACAGCAACGGAGCTTCTCTACATTGCTTGCAGGGGACTTTGCCCACCACACCCCCTGCACCCCCGGACTGATAGATAATCAACTCCAAGGAGGCGGATTACTGGGGAAATGGGCTACCAATGGAGTTGCTGTATTGTACATCACTCTAACAACATGTTCGACACTGTGTATGTCAAATGGGTTGTTGTTGATGTAATGGTTTTGCTGTCAGCGCTTCGATGTTGGAACGGTATACCATCTAATTTAGGGTCCATTGTGCAGTTTAAGTCTCCTCCCACTACAAGGCCCAGAAATTGTTCCTTATGAAGAATATCTATGATACTGAGCCCTGATAGAAACTAGCCTCAAAACTAGCTGGAGCATGGATGCTCCTGTACATCACCTTCTCTCCATATAGCTCTCCCTCCACAAATACATATCTCCTCTCTTCTGTATCTTTGATCACCCTATTAACCTTAAATGAGAGGTTTCTTTCTACCAGGATACCAGCAACCCTTTTATGGGCTTTGTATGAGGCAGTATAGCACATCCCCACCCATCCTACCACAAGTTTTGAATGTTCTTGAGCAGTTAGGTGGGTCTCCTGTAGTAGTGCTATATGTGTCTGCTAACGTTTTAATGCTGCCAACAATTTTGTTCTCTTTACTGGTGATGCAAAGCCTCTCACATTCCAGGAGATTATGTTAATTTGTTTATCTTTAGCCATCATTATTATCTAATAGCCACTCTGCTACCCTATTAGCAGGTGAGATACTAACAACAACAAAAATGGAAAGGGACCTGGGGGTAGTCATATCAGATGACCTAAAGGTGGGCAAGCAATGCGAGAGGGCAGCAAGGAGGGCTGGGGGGATACTGGGATGCATAGGGAGAGGCATCACCAGTAGAAAACAAGAAGTTATTATCTCTCAGTACAGACAGCTGGTGAGACCACATCTGGAGTACTGCGTGCAGTTCTGGAGACCCAATCTCCGCAAAGACATAGACAGGATGGAAGCTGTCCAGAGGAGGGCAACTAAAATGGTGCAGGGTCTGCACCGGAAGACATATGAAGAGAGACTTAAGGAGCTTAATATGTATAGCCTCGAGGAAAGGAGGGAGAGGGGGGACATGATAGAAACTTTCAAGTACCTCAAGGGAATCAACAAAGTCCAAGAGGGTAGCATCTTTCAAAAAAAGAGGTGTGCAAGAACAAGGGGCACAATTTGAAGATAGAAGGGGCGGCTCAGAGGTAATTTAAGGAAGTATTTTTTTTCTAGAGGTTGTGGATGTATGGAGCGGCCTTCCAGAGGAGGCTGTGGAGTCAAAAACAGTGGTGGAATTCAAGCATGCATGGGACAGTCATAAGGCGATTCTAGCGGGTGGGGGTAGGAAGAAGTAGGCTGCTGGTTAACTAGGATCTGCAACTTATCCATCAGGTAGGGAAATGGGCAGACTGGGTGGGCCAAGCAGTCCTTATCTGCCGTCAAATTCTATGTTTCTATGTTTCTATATGTTTCTGTTTCTCAGCATATGCCCAAGGCCTGGTATTTGGATTGCTCTTATTTGTGACATCATACCAACTGTAAAATGATAACTAAATATAACAAATTTAACATATACCAGCAAACAGTTAAACCTGAACTTGTATAGAAATATAAATAACATGAGTATTTTCCCTTTATCCCATCTTCTTCATAAAGAGTCCATAACTTTCACATCAACCTTGAATCCCTCCCTTCCCCTCTTCCATTTACAAATCATAGGCCTGTGTTTGGGTCAGGCAATGATTTCATACCCCTGGACACTAATTCTCCCAAGGTAGGGAGAGACACCTTTGTATCAAAGAAAGTGCTGTAAAATTAAAAGTGCCTATGATCTACCTCTGCTATGCCCACTTGGTAACTTGGTAAGTTTGGACAGAAGAGGGCCATAGTCCATTGGGATTGTCCTCCACGGTTGTGGGTCATTGAACCTAAGAGTGGTTAAGTGAGAGTCAGGTATCTACTTGTCTCTTAAATGTGTTGAAGTTATTACAGTTGACTAGTTCTTGGGGAAGCCTATTCCACAATTTTGGGGCCCTGATGGTATAAAAATGTAATTTTGTGTTGGTTTTGGCTTTACTAACATTGAGTTGCCTATTGTGTAACCTTGGTACTATTTTTCTTTGAGCATAGGTTATGCCACATTGTTGCATCAGTGTGGGAGATTGAAGGATTTTATGTAATAGCAGGAGGTCAGCTCTACTTCTTCTTGTTTTTAGTAATAAAGCCCTGTTTTTACTAGTCTATTATCATATTTGATATGGGTTAAGTGAAGGACCATCCTAGTTGCCCTATGTTGTATTCGTTCAATCTTCTGTCGCACTCACTTGTACCCGTTTTAAATTCTGCAGTAGTCAAAAATGTAAATCCCTGTTATATTATCTTTGTGCATTCTTACATTTTTCTCAGCTGGATCCCCCATCAGCAGTAGTCCTCAGCATTTGCACCCCCCCGCCTGCCTGCCTAACCATCTAGCCCTTCATGCAGCTTCCAGCAACAGGCCCCCAATCCACTTCCCCATTTCCAGCGGTTAGTTTTGACACAAATAGGATGCTTCCTAAGCATCCACTTAGTGCCCCAGAACTTTGCTGCTATACCCTTCTGTTTGATCTCCTCCTATGGCTTAATGCCACCCCCCCCCCCCCCAAGCAGCACCATTCCATTTACCATTGCTACTTTCTCACTCTGTAGGCGGGAAGGGGTTCACACATTTGTTTCCTTCCAGAGCCCCCTCAGATGGATCTCTGATCAGGAAGCTCTATAGAAATCATAGAGGACTTGGGGTTCTAGTGGATGTAAGCTACCCTATCAGGATTTTTACATCACAGCCAGTATTTCTAATGCAGCACTTTTGTTTATCTGTGTCTCTCCTATTTGAGGCACTGCTAGCTTGTGCCACATACACAGATAATTACCTAATATCTGGCTTGATCTCCCTCCCCTGTGCCCCCCCTCATCACATTCTTTTTCTCAACCTTCTCCAATATTTTCATTGCTCTACTCCTTCCTGTTTGGCCATAAATGCTATATTTCTCTCCATTACATTCAAGTAAGGTTTCCCCGGCAGTATTTCTTCTTCGGGACCCAGAGGACGGGATGAAGAGGGGGACCACAGCCTTCACATATCCACACACAGTCTTCCACCCCCGCCTCCCCAGCATCCCATACTTGTAAAAAATCTGCAGCTGTTTACTGGGAGTATTTTTAGTATGTGTCCGGGTACACCTCAGGAGTCATACAGGTGCCAATTTTATTTCAATCCACTCCTCTAGAAGTGCACCCATGATGGCTGCACTTCTTATATAAGTCCATTATCATATAGGAGCTGTTGCTGCTACTTCAATCTTCAAAGCTCAAAATACTGTCCCAATGGGGTGTATTGCTTAACATTCCTTCAGTCAAGAAGCTATGGTGGGGTTCCATTCTCTTAAATGAGCTGGGTGCAAATTTTAAAAAGTATCTAGTGTTGTCCTCTCATGTTATTGAAATCCCCTAACTGGTGCTGCATTCATTTTCCCATTTGGGTGGGCTAATGGGCAGGGGAGTCAGACCAGGGGATGCAGCCCCCCGCCCCGGTTGCGAGCCCATCAAGGACAATCAAATAAAATATTCCATATCTAGTTCATATAGTCTCAGCACTTGTTTTGTTTTTTTGTCCTAATCTTCTAAAAATCCACAGAGTTTGCAGCCTCCCAAAATGACAATGTAGCTCCTTCTTGGTGAATTATAACCACTGCTGGATATGCAAAAAATAATTCTGTGTTCTGCTTCCTTAACATGTTCACCAAGGGGTTGAATTGCTCTCTTTTCTTCTGTAGTCTGATCAAAAAATCCTGATGAAGTGTCAGCTTATGCCCTTCAAATCTCAGCTATTTGAGGGCTCCATAGGTCACTAAAAGGGCTTGTCGTTCCCCGAAGAGGTGAAAGTTATTATCCCTTTGTACAGACAGCTGGTCAGACCCCATCTGGAGTACTGCATGCAGTTCTGGAGACCCAGTCTTCGCAAAGACATAGACAGGATGGAAGCTGTCCAGAGGAGGGCAACTAAAATGGTGCAGGGTCTGCACCAGAAGACATATGAAGAGAGACTAAAGGAGCTTAATATGTATAGCCTCAAGGAAAGGAGGGAGAGGGGGACATGATAGAAACTTTCAAGTACCTCAAGGGAATCAACAAAGTCCAAGAGGGTAGCATCTTTCAAAAAAAGAGGTGTGCAAGAACAAGGGGGCACAATTTGAAGATAGAGGGGTGGCTCAGAGGTAATTTAAGGAAGTATTTTTTCACAGAGAGGGTTGTGGATGCATGGAACAGCCTTCGGAGGAGGTTGTGGAGTCAAAAACAGTGGTGGAATTCAAGCATGCATGGGACAGTCATAAGGCAATTCTAGGGGATGGGGGTAGGAAAAAGTAGGCTGCTGGTTAACTAGGATCTGCAGCTTATCCAGTAGGCAGGGAAATGGGCAGACTGGATGGGCCAAGCGGTCCTTATCTGCCATCAAATTCTATGTTTCTATGTAAGGCATGGCATTATTACACAGTAACACACACCGTGTTGTGCCTTACTGTATACATTTCCTATGGTTCACCTCTTCCACCTACATGGTGGTAGCAACTGATTTAGACATATCTTATGTTTCACACGTGACACTGCCATGGTTCATCAAGGCTAATGTGCATGAAGACTGAAGGAAGAAGCTAGTTCCATAACAGCCCTTGCCCTTTCTAGAGGAAGAAAGGCTCTTGCTCTGAGTGTGTCCAGTTCTGCCCCTATAAAGGTAAGGAGCTGGACTGGTTTGAGAACTGACTTGGGAAGGTTGAGAAGAAATCCTAGGAAAGTGAGCACTTGCTGGGTCCCTTGCAGGTGAGACTTGACATGGTCTGGAGACTGACCCACTAATAGCCATTCGTCCAGATAAGGAAATATGGAAATCTTTTGCCTTCTTAGAGAGGCAACTACAACTGCCAGGCACTTTGTGAAAACCCTTGGAGCTGAAGTTAGGCCAAAGAGCATTGCTCTGAACTGATAGTGGTCTGAGGGCAACTCGAACCTGAGGTACTTTCTGTGGGAGCACCTGATGGGAATGTGAAAATAGGCATCTTTGAGGTTCAGGGAGGCTAGCCAGTCCCCTGGCCTTAGAGAGGGAAGGATTATTCCCAGATTTACCATCTTGAACTTTGGTTTTAAAAGATGTTTGTTCAGATATCTGAGATCTAGGATGGTTCGCCACTCCCCTGTCTATTTTGGGGTCAGGAAGTACCTGGAGTACAGTCCTTTGCACCAGTGTAGGGTAGGTACTCTCTCTATAGCTCTTAAAGCTAGGAGAGAAGAAACCTCTGCCTCTAGGGCAAGGGTTTCCAACAGATTTGCTGGTGGAAAAGATCTGGCTCTCATCTTTGGAAATTTTTTGAAGCTGAGAACCAGTCCCTGACTTACTACTTCCAGGACCCACTTGTCTGATGTAATAGACATCCATTCCTGGACAAAGTAAGCCAGCCTGCCCCTACTGGAATAGGAGAGTCGACCCGGGCAGACCCATCAGAGTGTCTGCTTGGCAGAGGCTTTAGGCTGAGGGATGGATGCAGGCCTGCTCATCCCCCTTCTGCCTCTCCCTCTCCCTCTGAAGAACCCCCTCTGCAAAAATGAAGAAGAAGAAGAGGCCTGTGCTTGGTAAAAAGGCCTTTGAAAAGGCCTTCCCCTGCCCCTAGACTGCTGCCTTTGAGGAGCTGCCTGCCTTTCCTTGGCCTGAGCACTCCTGTAAGTGGTCCTGTACTCGTCCATTTTCTTCATGTAATTCTCTGCTCCCCAAACAGAGAATTACCCACTACAGGAAAATCTATAGCCTTAGCCTATGTGTCCTGTGAGAGGCTAGTACATCTGAGCCAAACCATCCTCCGAAGAGCCACAGATGTACCCATGACTCTTGATGAGACATCATTAGAGTCCACAGCAGCATGAAATTGCACTTTAGGTGCCTCAATCCCATCTGCAGCCACCGCCTCCAGCTCCTTGGCTAGCTGGGGGAAGGCCTGTTTAGCCAGTGCCAGTACAGTGTCCCAACTGGACTTCTGGTACCTGGCTGTATAGGCCATGTAATTTGCCTGCCTGAGTCACAAAGAAAATGCCATGTACTGCTTCTTTGCCATGGCATCAGTCTTCATGAAGTCCTTGTCAGGGGGGTGTGAAGCCAAGGCAATATTTGCCTTGTCACAGGCAGCAGTCTGCACTACCCCAACATGGCTGCATTGCTGACATAAGAACTCCGTGTCTGAGCCTGAGAGTGTATACCTCTTGTCCATCCTTTGATCCACAGGAGGTATAGTGTTAGGAGACTTTAAGATTTTTTGTGTCTGTTTCCCAAAAGATTTATGGAGGGGAATGGACAGTCTCCTGGACTCTGGGATATCCATTATTGCTACATAATCAGGCTCTTCTTGATCTTCCACAGCCTCCTCCATAGGAAGCTGGAGGGTTTCAGCCACTTTCCTGTAAAACATAAAATGGGAAGGGGACTCAGAAAGCCTAGGAGAGGAAACACCTGATGGTCTGTCTGGGGAGATGTTCCGTTCCGGAGGCACATCCATACCTTGACTTACATCATAATCCTCAAATTCCCCTTCCTCTTCAAACTCCGGTTCATAAAATTCATCAAGGGTATACTCTTAAACTGGGGGAACCAACCTAACCGAACCCCTGCCAGAAGGAGCCAGATCAGTCAGAACCGGATGGAGCGATTCTACAATTTGAATCACCCTGGCTATCTCTTCGGCGGTCAGAACATGAACCTCTGGATCCGAACCGGTTGATTTATCTTTGCACTTTCTTTTTGTCAGAACCGATCCCTCTGGACCGGCTCTCCTCTTGCCCGAAGAAGTATCGCCCTGGTCAGAGGGCACTCCTTCTGGTTCGGTCGGAACCGAACCGGGCTGGCCATCTGGGTCAGCGGACTTCTCGGCCTCCTTTTCCCTCAGTCTACCTAATCTCTTTTCAAGGGTAGAGTTAGGAAACTTTTTACAAATTTGGCAGTCTGTATCGAGGTGTTCAAACCCCAGACAATAAACACAGGTGGTGAGGAGATCGGCCTTAGCAAAGACCTCCCCACACTCACAGCAGTGTTGAAACCCAGTGGCCCGTTTTTTTTCTTGGGTTTCTCAGACATGGCCAACCTAACCAAACTTACCCTTTTTATGGCAACCGCCAGGCAAGACTCACTTATTGGTTCCTAACTGTGTCATGGGTATTGTAAAAAAACATTCAAAACACGGGTTTTTTAGAACCAATAAGGACCGGTAACTACACTCTAAAGAAAAACACAAGGATTCACTACAAGTGATCGGTTCAGCTGAACTGATCTAATACTTTATACTTTTCACACAGAAAAACAGGACAAAACCTATCTATTACTCACTGTACCACAGACAGAGACTGAACCGATTGTGCGGAAATAAATTTGGTTTCAAACCAACAATTTAACCAAGACTTTAACCAACTTTCGAACTGAGCTGAAGGAGAAATCTCCAGAGCGACTGTTCAGTGAGGCAGAGTAAAGAATCTGACAGTTAGATTTCAAAGGGCTCCAGACAGAGACTTCAATCGAGCTCAAGCTCAGCATTCTATGCTCTGCATAGAAAGTTAACTCTTTGTTCTCCGGGGCAATTTAAAGGCTGGGGCTAACTGTAATAGTCAGAATACAGCAAGACTTCATTTTGTTTGAAAGGATTGTTCTCTGCTATGTCAATAAAGTCAGCCAGCAGTATGCTGCTGAGATCTGAAAATGGATTGTTGAATGTGTCAGCTATGGTTTTATGGTTCTGGGTGATTTCCTTGTTCACTAATAACATTGAGGGTGAGTTTTTGTTGGTTTTGCCAGTTAGGTCCTTCAGGTTATCCCAAAACATTCTACCATCTCCCCAAGAGTTAGAGAGGTAGGCCCAGATATTCAAACTGCGCCATTTTGTGGTGCAAGCCCTTGCGCCACTCAAAATAGTTGCGCAGGGGTGTGGCCAGGGCGATATTCCCTTTTAAATATCGCACTAGGGTGCATCAGTGGGTTGTGCATGGTGCAACACTGTTGCACCATGTGCAACCCTTTTGAATATCTGGGCCGTAGTCTTTAAAATAGTGCATTTTGGCAAGTCTGACCTCGCGAGTGTGAGATTTCTTGCAGATTTATATTTCTGAATGTCTGCCTGTTTGCCGGGGGCCTTGGCTCTTTGCCAAAGATGGTCTCTGGTAGTCATGAGATTTAGCACAGTGGGGGTGATCCATGACTTGTGGGCTCCCTTTATTTTGCATTTACTTATTTGGGCAAAGATGTCACATACTTGATTAAATTTAGCAATGAAGTAGTCCAGTGCCTGGTCTGCATCTTTTGTGGAATCGAGAGTGGACCAGTCAATTTGTTTAAGGTAGGCCTTGAGTGAGTTTAGTTGTCCTTGCTGAAGGATGCAACTTGTTATGGTTTTGGAGGGGGCATTAGTGGCTTTGTTGGCCTAGTGACATACGACAGGGGAGTGATCACTGAGTGAATCAGTAAGGACTGTGGCATTGGAGAGCTGCTCAGGGTGGTTTTTAAGGATCCAGTCAAGCAGTGTACTAGAGCCAGTGCAGAAGTTAACCCTAGTGGGGGACTCGACCATTTGAGTCAAGTTGATACATGACAGGGCATCTTTATATTGGGCAGCATCATGTGACAGCCAGTTTACGTTGAAGTGCCCTAGGACTACCAACTCCCAGTTTTGTCTCAAGCCTTTGATGTAGTCAATGATCTTGCAGAAGCCAGTAGATTGATCTCATGGAGGAATGTAGACTGAATCAACTCTTAGGGATTTGCTATGTGCACCTAACAGCAATCTGATGGCTAGGGCTTACACATTGTTTCTGATGTCTATTTGGGGAAGGGCGTGAAACCGTATGTAATCTCTAACACAGATGTCACAGCCTCCACCCCTTTTCCCCTATCTGTCAAGCCTGAAGAGGGTGTACCCATTAAGGGCTAGGGATGCATCTGGGATCTTAGGTGAGAGCATCACACATAATCCTTTTTGGTATTTGTAGAGGCAGCCTGCCTTAGGGTTCTGTGCTCAAAGACTTTTTCGGGCAACTGAACACTTTTTTTTTTTTATTTACTATTTTTTACCCTGACCATGGCTTCATCTCTGGATTGCCCCTGATGCCTGAGCACACTCCACCATGAGACATGAACCACATGAGATTACCCCCTTGTGGTGGGGCCATCCCGAGGGATGGTTCCATCCACCATGGCGAACCCATGGCGGCTATGCCAGGAGTCAAGGTGACCACTGATCCAGGCAGTCCTAACACACAGGAACAGGGGATTTTATTGATTCCCTGTTGCATCCCTGCTTCCCGAGGATGCAACTATAAAGAACAGCACCATCCACCAAGTGTATGCAAAAGTACAAAACTTTTATTAAGTATAAATGCAGTGCCAAGAAAGTAAAGGAGTACTCAAACCAAGTAAAACCTTTCCCGATTGTCTTTCCACTTGCGTGCCTCCTCAGGGGATTTTGTTACCATCTCACACCACTCACATTTAAATAGTGAAATTTCTTAAAGTGACAGTGCATATTTAAGAAAGTGCAACGTATGTTAAGGTATATGTATCTATCAATAATAAATAGTAAAATGTAAGAAAATGGTGAATCAAAAGTACATGTTGCCTATGTCTTATCAATGTTACCATGTAATATGTTTCTAGGAAATATATTATCCCTCTATTATTTGCAGGTAACATATGAAACACAAATTGAAAAAGCTTGTATATATACATACAGTGTAGATATACCACCTAGGGCCCAAACAATAATTTTTTATATCCAATACAAATAACGGTGGTCTGTATCAAACTTAAGGGCAATGCTTAAATTATCTCTAAGAAAAATGTCATGCATGTATGGGTACCAGATTCCTAATCCATACATCATGAAGAAAATAACAAGGACAATCAGTATATTAATCCTTAAAGTAAATGCAGAATATGTCTATTTTTTTCTCAAAAATGGGGATAAATCAAAGGTGTTATTTAGGCCTGGAGGCCTAAGTGCACCCAGTTCACAAATCCAAAATGTCTTCTTTTTTAGAAGCTTATTTTCAAGGTCTCTACCTCTTGGCCTTCTGGTTACTCTTTCAATGCCACAAAATGTAAAGCTATGTTCTGGACCATTTGTGCAGACATGTATGAACAAAGCATTTTTCCCAACCCTACACTTCACATCATTCATGTGTTTGCTTTTCTTTCTTACATCATTATAGACATTTTACCAACATATAACACACCACAGGTGCAGGTTGCTAAATATACTATGCCTGTGGTGACACAGTCAATGAACTGCCTGATCTCATATGCTTTCCTGCTGTTTACTGTATTGAAGTGAGTGCATTTGGGAGTTATATCACAGAATCTGCATCTTTTACAGGGGAAACTGTCCTTTGGTTGTGGTGGTGACTAGTTTTATTTATTTTTAGTAGTTGGTTGCCATGAGTAAACCAACTGGTCACCCAAATGTCTTCCCCTCTTGAATACAGTTTTCAGTAATGTATTGGTTTCTTTGTCTAAACATGGCTCTGCTCTTAGCACATTTACATTTTTTTTGATAATTTCTTTGACTTTGCTTGAGACTGGGCCATATGTTGTGACAAAGTTTAAAACCTCAGTGTTGTTATTCTGTTTCTCCCTGTATTCTAACAGGCTAGTTCTTTCCATACCCTGTACTGCATTCTGTGATTTTTCCAACACCTCATGATTATATCCCCTTTGCTTAAATCTGCTGGACATAAGTCTTGCACCACTCTGAAAATCCCCTTCTGCACTGCAGTTTCTATTGAGTCACATAAATTAAGACTTGGGCATGTTGTTGATGGTGTGGCAGGGGTGGAAAGTGCTGACATGAAGAATTGTATTATGATCAGTCTGTTTATGATATAAATCCATTTCAATTGTGCCATCTGCTAGTTTGTTTATTGTCAAATCCAGAAAATGTATTGTATTTTGGTGTAGCTGCACATTAAATCTGATGTTTGGATTAGTTGAATGAAAAAAACTGACAAATTCCTATAGTTCTTCTCTTGATTCCCACCACACCATCAACACATCATCAATATATCATTTCCATAAGTCTATGAGATCAAAGCATTTATTAACATCCTGATTGTAAATAATCAGGATGTTAATAAGTTGCACATTCTCAACGTTTGGAAGGCTGCAAGCTGCAAGCTGCAAGATGGGTCTAGCATACAGAGCAAAAACCTATCTAACCCCAGCTGCACGACTCGCCCTGGCCAAGGGAGTCCTCCTCCCCTCACTCTGCTATGGGCTTGTCTCCTTTGCCCCCATCCCAAAAACCAGTATCTCAAAATGGGACACCTCCTACGACAATGTATGTCGCTTTGGCTGTCTGCTCCCCGCCTCATGCACCACTGTAAGTTATGCACCAGGCTTGAGTGGCTCCCCCCAGAAAAACATTGCACCTTTGTCCTCCACAGCTTCATCGACAACATCATCAGAACTGCCACACCTCCTGCACTCGCTCTGTCCCTCAAACGAGCTACCCCCTCCTACCATTTAAGATCCTATGGCTCTCATGTCCTCCAGGTTCCCAAAACCCGTACACAAACGGGTGATCGGGCCTTCGCTGCCTTTGTGCCCAGATTGTGGAACTCCCTTCCAGTAAACACTCACTCCTCCCCCTCCAACTCCTGTTTCAAATCCTCCCTATGGGGTTTCTTCAAACTGGCATCCTCCTGTCTTTGCACTTAAGGGGCCCTCCCTAGTCCAAGCTGTCTGGCTGAAGCGATTCTAACCCAGCAATTACTGTGTAAGGAGATGAGTCTCCTGGTACTGAATGTGCTCATTCCGCTGGCTAAACCTGCTGCTATCAGCTGTCTTGCCTGGAAAGGTGTTCCATTCTTGCCTTTCTGTACATATTATGTGAATATTCTGTACTATCTCTGAGCTTTTGGGCTCCAGCCCACTAATATGTATTTGTGATATTCTGTATATTGACTGCTGTCAAACACCTGTACCATACTGTTTCACATGTGATGTGATGTCTACTGTCAAATTGTTCTTGTCTGTACCTTGTAACCTCCCAGGTCGCTCCTGAAAATAGGCACTTGGCTGTCTAGTGTGCTTACCTGGTAAAGAAAAGCAAATAAATAAATAAATAAAAATTTCTCTTTCCCAATGTCCCAGGTAAAGGTTAGCATAATTGGGGGCAAAGGTGGCCCCCTTGGCAGTGCATTTAACCTGGTGATAATATCTCCCTTAAAAAAGAGAGACATTAGATTTAAGTACTAGTTCTGATAAACGTACCAGAAATGCTTTCTGTCCCTGTCCCAGACTTGTTGCATCATCCAACCATGCACGTATTGAACATAGCTCTCCCTCATGGGGGATATTGGTGTAAAGTGATTCCACGTCTATAGAGACAAGGAGCCACTCTTCTAGCTGGAGATCCCCTAGGAGATGCAATAGCTCAGTAGTATCTTTGAGATATGATGGTATTGTTTTCACTGTCACAAATGTGTGCATCTATGTATTGAGACAAAGGCTCTGTCAAAGAGCCACTGCCTGAGACTATTGATCTCCCAGGGGGATTCTCCAAGTTTTGTGAACTTTTGGAAGTATGTACATGGTGGGTTGCACCAGTTGGGGCACTTTCAAAAATTCAAGGGTGCTGTCATTGATAATGTTATTGTCATGTGCCTCCTTTAAGAAAGCATCAGTTTTTGCTTTCAGGTTATTGGTTGGATCACATCCTAAAGGCTTGTAGAAATGTACATTTTTCCAGCTGTTTATCCACTTCTCCAATGTAATTCTCAATGTCCAGGACAACAACCACCCACCCTTGTCCGCAGGCTTGATGGTGATTTTGTTGTTTTCCAATTCATACAGTGCCTCTCTTTCCTGGTTAACAATATTACAAACATTTCCAGTCTCACTGTATTCAAATAGTGCTTCAGTATCTCTAATACAGGTCTTCTCAAATGTGTTGACAACCACATTGGAGGGAGGGTTAAATGTAGAGGAAGGTTTAAATTCAAAAGTTTGGTTCCATGTGTTTGATTGTGATCTTCAGTGATTTCATCACACTCCCCCATAGGAGTCATGGATTGAAAGTTCGAAAGGTCAGAGTTGTCGGTAATGCTAGCTGAAAAGTCAGTATTGGTTGGAGTCTTTTGAAAGCACATCTTGCCCTTATTAAAAAAGACTTTCACATTTAATTTTTGGATCAGCTTTTTCAGATCAAAAAGGTTTCAAACTTGTTCTGTTTAAAGGAGGGAATAAAGCTTAAGCCCTTATTTAATACTGAGAGTTGTGGGTCAGTCAATTCGCATGAAGACAGACTGATTATATTGATTTGTTCTTCTTGTTCCTCTGCTGTTTGCGCTTCACCTGTAACTGCACCGTGCTTGAACCACCCATGACTCCCCTCCTTGTTCTTTTCTTTCTGCTACCTCATTGAATCTGACCACCTTCTGATCTATGTTTGTGCCCTGATCCCCTCTCCGCTAAAGGGTCGTCCCACGATTCCACTTCAGACTCTGAGGTAGAGTGTAAGCTAGTGTTTGTTTTTTTTAAAAATAGATCTTCCCTTTCGAGTTTTTGGTTTGTTATATTTTCTAGCTCCTTTCCAGGTAAACACCCTATCGTTTAAATAATCTTGTTGATCTCGCTCAAATGTTTTCAGTTTTGTAGACTTTAACCTCTCATCTTGTTTTTTCAGGGCTGATTTTAACTTTTTCTCATACTCCCTGAAACCTCTATGCTCATGAAATCCAAAGAATTCCACTACAAGATCTTTCAGTAATGGCTCAGTCTTGTTCTGTTGTCTTATGTAATCTCTAATAATGCATGTCATAAATAACATTGATGCCGCTTGCATCTGATTAACCAAGTCATCTATAAAACATAAATGTCTTGAATGTAGCATGGTAATTTAAGCACTCTTAATCCCCTCAGCACATGGTTAACTTTTTCGTAAGCCTGCAGGCTTATCAAATTTTAATAAATTCTCTTTGCTCTTGGGCCCCCATATTCAAAGGGGATGTGCAGCGCATCTCGACAGAAAATGGAGATGTGCATTTCAAACTATGCACCACTGTGCAATATTCAAAGGGCGGCGATGCGTCGCTCAAAGTAGAATGGGCCATGGCTCACAGATAATGCATATTGCGTAAGATGAGGGGGCATTACCATGAATGTGCCGCTCAGGGTCATAGTCATCGGGAATGTATCCCTCAAGGGCCAGCCCTATGCTGCGCAAGGATAGGTTGGACAAAGTAGATCTAAATCTGCTGGTCACTCACAGGCAGGCTGCGGTAGTGCAATCATGTGCATGGCAGCCTGCCAGCCCCAGTTGTCCAGTGAACCCCCCATCTGTGATGAGCAAAGGAAACAGCAGCCACCCCCATTATCCCCGTCTAGGAACCCCCAACCCCAATGCCCCATATCTATACAGCAATGGATCCTCCCCCCAGTATATTCATAGTGTAGTGTAACCCCCTCCTAGCCTCGAACAGGATAGACAGAAATGGCAATACCTCTGCCAGCCCTGGTAGTCATGCAGTACCACCACCCATCCTCAATTCCCCAAACACAAGCACAATGAACCCCAAACACAGTGGCATGGTGTAGTGCCCCACCATCCTGTTCACTGAATGAAGTGCACAGAACCATCCCACCTGTTTAACACAGTTTAGTGCCCCCCACCCTATCCCATACCCCCAGTACCGCACAACAGTCCCCATCCCTGTAGATCCAGTTAGTGTCCCCCCCCACCCCAGTACCCTGGTCCCCATTTGACCATTTTTCCCATGGTAGCGTAAGGTTCCCCCGTTCATCGGTGACACATGATCCCCATTTGATCAACAATCCCAGTCCATCTGGTCTGGTGGCACTAAGGGTTGAGGCACTGGATGTCACACCTCACGTCACGCCGGTAACCCGAGTTCGGGAATGAGCCTGGACCATCAGGGGTTGGTGGGGAGGGAGAGGATTGAGCATGCAGATGACAGCTTTCCTCTCCTGGGAGGGGAGGGGTTGTGCTCCTGCTGAATGACTGCCCCCAGTTGGAGGCCTGGGGGGAAGTGTGGGTCTGTACGTCACACAGAAGAGGTGGGTGCTGCCGGATTTCCGTGGATGTGCACGTGCCTCCACGCATGCCTGGCATGTGTGCCCCAGAAATGGGGATCAGGGAGAAAATGGATGAGAAAATCAATTTTCTGGCCCCAGGATGAAGCCCGACTCTCCACAGGCTCCACTTCCAGGCCAGGCAGAAAGGTAAGATCCAGTAATTCCAGGATGTCGGGGCTGGGAGGGTTGGTCTGAAGGGGGCATGGAGGATAGGAACACAAATAGAATATGGGGGGAAAAAGAATCTAGTCAGCATTATGCGGTACAATAACCATGTCTACATATGTTTCCATAGTATAATGGCCCCCCAACCCCAGTAGGCAGGACACCCTCCCTGCACCCCCTCTCCTCCCATACAAGTGACTGGCACAGCCCTCCACACCCTGCCATGACCAGCCGCTGAATGAACAGCTCCCGATGACACTGTACTGAGTACGAGCACAGCCATTAGGCTCATACTCTATATAGTGTGGTGTCATCAGGAGCCATTCAGTCAGCAGCTGGACATGGCAGAGTCGGAAGATATGCTGTCTGACACCTGGAAGGAGGAGGTGCCGAGAGGGTGTCCGCTATCGGGGTAAATACCACACTATGGAAATGTGTAATCGCCATTGGGTGGCTATGACGGTGATGGAAGGCTCTGGGGAATGGGACCAATGCTATGAATGAGGTCAGGGGAGTGTGATTGCATGGGATCTCTAGTACAGATGGGGTCAGTGGTGAAATGTCATATGGGGAGCAGTGAACCACTGGGGATCATTGTTGGGGATGGGGTGGGGGGATCCTACACTGTGGAGATGGAAGCAGTTCACATTGGGACAGGGACTAGGATACCAGGATGGAGGACACTGCACATTGGCACAGTACTTTTGAAACTCTGAATATACAGAGTGCACATCGTTAACCACAGCACCTGTAGCTCCTTCACTTGTGCCAGCGAAGCTGCTTTGTGCTGGCTGTTTCGAGTCTAGGTAATCAAAAGGATAAGCATTGCCCTGTGCTGTAAATATTACACTAGAAAGTGACTTGGTTGAGTCCACAGTACTAAAATCCTCAACACCAGAGGACATTTCAAATGATTTAAAACATTATGGCCAATTTAGACAACAACGTCTCATGGCAAAAGTAAACTTAGCACTGCAACTTGGCATTGATCCAAGCTCTGTCCCAACAGCTTCTTAGCAACAACAAACAAAACAAAATGGCTCTGGGGCTGACGGGCCATTCAAAAAGGATCTAGGTGCAACAATAAAGAACAGCACCATCCACCAAGCGTATGCAGAAGTACAAAACTTTTATTAAGTATAAATGCAGTGCCAAGAAAGTAAAGGGGTACTCACAACAAGTAAACCTTTTCTCGACCGGTTTCACACTTGTGCCTCAGGGGATTGTGTCACCATCTCACACCCTTCACTTTTAAATAGTGAAATTTCTGGAAGTGACAATGCATACTTAAGAAAGTTCAAAGTATGTTAATGCATATGCACTGTACCTATCAATAAAACATGGTAAAATGAGAGAAAATGGTGATTAAAAAATACATGTTATCTATATTTTATCAATGTTAACATGTAATATGTTTCTAGGAATTATATTATCCCTCTATTATTTGCAGGTAACATATGAATCACAGATTGAAAAAGCTAGTAAATATGCATACAGCTTAGATATATCACCTAGGGCCACAACAATATTTTTTTATACCCTCTAAAATAACGGTGGTATGTATCAAACTCAAGGGTAAGGGTCGTGGCATGCAATGGAGCACAAGAAGGCATGCACATGGAAAGATGTGCCGCCACACTGGACTCTAGCTGCCTCTCCCCCCCGACATGGTGTCCCTCACTGCACTGCCACACATGGTCACCAGGTGGCAGTATTATAGTAGGTCTGGAAATTCTCCCTTCCTGGAGGAGGAGAGCATCCCATAGGTTGCTTAATCTTCCTCCTCACAACCGGCCCTCGAGTGACTCAGACCTGTTCCTGAACCCAGGTCGCCGGCGTCGTGAGCAGTAACTCTACAGCTGCATCAGCAGTTCAGCCACTGCATCTAAACACTTGTGTTCTGGTGCATTTCCACAGGATATAGCCTATCAAACCTCTTCCTGAATGTATGGGGAATAGACCTCAGCAGCAGATGACTCAGGTCAAGGTGTTGTTCATTACGTCATGGAAGCAAGACAAAGACCCAGATAGCTAAAGTGGAAAAATAAGCACAGTACATAAATGTTCATTTGCTTAGGAAGCATAGTAAGAGTAATTTGTAACTGGATCTTGTAACTCTTATAGCTTGCCACATTATCTTCCAGCACTTTTGCAGGTAAAGCCTGCAAAAATCTAGAAAGAGTAGGAGTTACGAGAGGAGAGAGTGAAATATTCACAATGCAATTAAGAGCATAATATTGATTCTAATTAGGCTACAGACTACTCAGTTTCTAACTACATACTGTATTGTATTACCCAAGTTTAAAAAAAGTAAAAAGAAAATTATCATTTAAAAAAATCATAATGTAATATAATTAGATGCCAAGGAGAGAGGCTGCCTATAGAAACAGCCCTGTCTTCAGAAAAATCACATACAAACACATAGCTCATTATGATATATATATTTAACTTGCTTTTGAGAAAACCCCCTAGTTTTAAAATATTCAGATAAATTCATTATATAAATTGCTTAAAGGGTGTTTACAGAGTTCAGCATTATTTATGAAGAACATATAGTGACTTCAGTGCATCAGTGAAGAAGAGCATTACTAACTTTAAAAGCAATATGGTTGTACTTAAATAAAATGCTAAGAAAAGATTGATGTTGGAAATTGTGCAACAGAGCAGTAAGACAGAAGGAATGTTCGAAGCATCACTTAGAAGGGTTAAAGGTTCATAAAAGTAATTGGTAAGGCTATAAAGCAATAAGGAACCTGAGCCACACAGTAATTGAAAACACATGCATTAATAAAGTACTGTTCTACATTGAGAGAGCTTAACATTTTGAAATTTCAGATGGTATTTCCATGGTTTCCTTTAAGCTTTGTAGAATAACTTGAAACAAACCAATAGGCACCCCCAACATCGCCTAAAGGTGAAGTATATTTAAGCAATAATAACTTAGGTTCCAATACATTCCTGGTTAGGTAAAGATCAGCTAGAATAGTTAAAGGCCCAAGGCAATATGACCGGGACTCTGTGATCCAGCTGGTCCTTAAAATCTAATAATGAAAAAAGGAAGAAGTCTTCATTTCAGTTGTGAATCATTTCAATGTATTTATAAATTTTTTTCTAATTTTGTTTCCCCCACTTTCTGCCCTTTTCCCTTGTCCCAGCCAAAACAATTGAGGCTTTAACAGCTACACCCAATTTCCAGCCATAGTAGTCGGTGACAGCCTTTTGTAGTAGATGTCATTCCTTTTCTGTGATTGACTGCCAGGGGGTTTGCAGGATGGCCTGCACCTTCTCTTCCTCATGTGAAATGCCTTACCTCTTTGATGAGCTTGCAGCCTGCTGGCCTCAATAGCTCCAGTGTGGCATTTTGGAGCTTGATATAAATCCCTGTCCTCCATGTGGCAGCTTTGTAGCCATTTATTAATGAAAATATTTTTCCATTAAATCTTCTCCAGATAAAAGGAGTAATATAATCAGCTTTGGTATAATTTTGTTGAACAGAACTCCCCTTCCCCTAAACACATACATTTACTACAATAGCTGCAGCTGAACTTCTTTGTTATAGAGTACTGTACTAAAGAAGACATGACGCTCTACAAAAAAGTATTTTCCAAATGCTTACCAGTACAGTATCCAGGTTTCTGAAAATATGGCCGTTTTTATTTTTCTTTCTCTGCTGCACTACCCTGCTGGATAACTGTCACAGACTGGACCCACATCACAGCAGTGCAACTGAGATGACGTAGCATCTTTCACCCTAACTGATTTATGGTATATCTTCTGATTCACACATTTAACAGCCATGCAAATATTTGTGTGACAGGCTTTACAAATTATTGCTTTGCCCATTTAATAATACTTATTAGTTTGTTATCCATGTTTTTGTTTCTATTAATGATCCTTGTTCTGTGAGATAAGACATGTTAGCTGGCTGTTCAAAATACCTATTTATTTTCTCAGTGTACCTTGGTGGCCGTGCAGGTGTTGGGATATTACCCATGGTTACTACCCCTGCCTTGTGTCCATGAGGGCTACAAACAAGGTTGAGGAGCCTGGGCTCATTAGACTCCTCAGATTGTGTGGGGGGTTAATTCCAAGAAAGCATAGGAAATAGTATGGTGCCTCCACCCAGAGAAAGATAAGTAGGGCAGGCCAAGTGTGTAGTTCTTCCCCCTGGGATGCAGAACCAACAGACCTCCTCACATGTTTTGAACACCACCATGTGACCCACCAACAGCAATACTTAGATTTAGCAAAAATGTAATTTTCTACACTACAAATAATATGCTCACTAGTAATATGCTCACACACAAAATTATGAAAAAGCAGAACAGGACTTTATTAACTGCAAAACGGTTTGGCAAAAGAAAAGAGCAGTTAACTAATTTGCTCCCAGTGACCATTTTTGGTCGGATCTAGCAATGGATGGCTCTGACGCCATATGGCGTCTATGGGAACATGTGTTAAACAACAAGCAGGCATGGGTGGGTAGTGAAATACCTTACCCTAAGTACTGTATATTGTTGCCACAGCGATGAAAAAGCAGTGACGACCATCACAGCAACAGAATCGGCTGTTCACTGTGATGGTCCGTGGGTTTTCCAAAACTGCTGACTCCGCAGAGCAACTCCAACCTGGAGTTGATAATCCAAGGTGTGGGGGACAAAGCCCCTTAGAGAAAACACTTGTTTCCACTGATGGAACAATGCCGGCTGTCAGCATTGTGCTGTTGCCGTAAATTCCTGTCAATGTGGCTTAGTGGAGCCCCTAAATATTACCTGTTGGTACCTCTAAAATGCCCTAAATAACCCTAAAAATATCCTAAGGAAAAATGGATAGTTGGTTAGGGCCAAGTAGTTACTACCCTAATCATTCTACTACCCTATTACTATACCCTCCCTGACTATAACAAATTGTGAAAGACTGTTTCTGACTACTCTAAACAGAGAAAATTACTTAAGAGTCTGTCTTGAGGCACATATGATAGGCACAGGTACTCTAAGCAAGTCTGCCACTGTTTCCAAAATACAGCTTTTACAGCTGTATAAGGCATTCTTCTTGATATGCCCTGATTTTTAGCATGTGTGTCTGCAGTAGTTAATGAAATAGAGAGCCCTTTATAGTTAAAAAAGTCATTCATCTATTGGGTCATTGTGTGGGACAGGCAGATACAAGAAACGCAACGATGCTGAGTGAGGCTGCTGCTGTTTCCAGAAATTATACCCATGGTAGTCATTGCTGAGGCAGATATGAGCAGTGTAGCTGCTCTGAGTGAGTGTGCTGCTGTTTCCAAAACTTATATCCATGGGTGTAGGCAGTCATACACCAAGCACTCCATGGTGTGCAATTGTATTTCATGGGGGTAGCAAAAAGACTCTGACCTGCTTCCTTTTTCCATGAAAACTAACAAAGAAAATACTGAACCTTTCTGTAATTTTATTCATAGGAGTTGAAAATTTACCCATGCATGGCAACAACCACTGTCATGAGATACAAAAGTTGTATTTATTGTGCCAAATGAAGCAACAAACACAGTCCTGATGTACATTTGTATATTGTCTGGCTAGACCCGGCGGGGGGGGGATAGCTCACCCTAACGGGGTAGAGTGATTCCACTTGGTGTGCAGGTCTGAAATCCCTGGCTACACCCCTGCTTATATCCATGGCAGGCATTACTGAGGCAGATAAGAGGTGGAGCTGCTCTGAATGAGCCTGCTTCTGTTTCCAAAAATGAATCACATGGCAGGTATTGCTGAGGTAGGTACAAGAGATACAGCTGTTCTGGGTGAGCCTGCTGCTGTTTCCTAAAATTATACCCATGGTGGGCATTGCTGAGCAGGTAAGACTGGTGCAGTCACCGTGAGTGAGACTGCTGCTGTTTACAAAATACAGATTTATAGCTGTATAAGGCATTCTTCCATAGGGCCACTGTGATATGCCCGGATTTCTTTCTCTTTATCAATGTGACATTGCCAGCCTGTGTGTCTGCAGCAGCTAGTGAAACAGAGAGCCTTTTATGGTTAAATAAGTCATTCGTCTATTGGGTCACTGCGTGAGACAGGCATGTACATGCAGCACAGCTGCACTGGTTGAGGCTGCTGCTGTTTCCAAAAATTATACCCGTTGCAGGCATTCTTGAGGCAGGTACAAGAGATGCAGCTGCTCTGAGTGTGCCTGTTGCTGTTTTCAAAAATTATACCCATGGAGGGCATTGCTGAGGCAGGTACAAGAGGCAGAGCTGCTTTGAATGGTACTGCTTCTGTTTCCAAAAATTATACCCATGGAGGGCATTGCTGAGGCAGGTACAAGAGATGCAGCTGTACTGAGTGAGGCTGGTGCTGTTTCCAAAAATTAATCCCATGGCGGACATCGTTGAGGTATGTACAAGAGATGCAGCTGCCCTGAATGAGCCTACTGCTGTTTCCAAAAATGATACCCATGGTGGGCATTACTGAAGCAGGAAGGACTGGTGCAGTCACTGTGAGTGAGCCTGCTGACGTTTCCAAAAATAAACCCCATGGTGAAATTGCTGAAGCAGGTAGTATAGGTGCAGCTTCCCTGAGTGATCCTGCTGCTGTTTCCAAAAATTTGTTCCATGGCGGGCATTGCTGAGGTAGGTATAAGGGGTACAGCTGCTCTAAGTGAGCCTTCTGCTGTTTGAAAAAATTACAGCCATGGCAAGCATTATTAAGGCAGGCATGAAAAGTGCAGCTGCCCTGAGTGAGCCTGCTACTGTTTCCAAAAAGTATACCCATGGAAGGTATTGCTGAAGCAGGTAGGACAGGTGCAGTTGCTGTGAATGAGCCTGCTGCTGTTTACAAAATGCACCCTTTACGGCTCTATAATGCATTCTTTTTTAGGGCCACTGTGATATGCCCCGACTTTTATTCTTTATTAATGTGACATTTCCATGGCAGCCTATGCATCTGCAGTAGTTAGTGAAACAGAGAACCGTTTATAGTTAGATAAGTCATTTGTCTATTGGGTCATTATGTGAGACAGGAAGATGTGAGAAGTGCAGCTGCTCTGGTTAAGCCTGCTGCTGTTTCCAAAAATGATACCCGTGGTGGGCTTTGCTGAAGTAGGCACAAGAGGTGTAACTGCTGTGAGTGAGCCTGCTACTATTTCCAAAAATTATACCCATGGTGGGCATAGCTGAGGCAGGTATGAGAGGCATAGCTGCTCTGAGTGAGCCTGCTGCCGTTTCCAAACATTACACCCACAACGGGCATCAAAAGATTCAAAACATAATAAATTGATGATTGACAAGACTAAGAACATTGTAGCATGAGTGGCTGGCAAGGTGGTGGTGATGGTGAATTTTGTCAGTAGTACATGTCTAAGGAGAATGACAATAAAATTGAGGGAAAGTGATGCTGACGGAAGAAACTGCAGTAACAACTGTGATATAAGGCTAATAATAAGTTCTTTCTAAGCAACATTGCTTGCATATTTTTTTGTAGTGCTCATCTAGAGCAGGACTGGAACAGTATGTCAAAGAACATGTTTTCAGAGAAAATGTAAAAATTAAAAAAGTGAATGCAAAATAATGGTGCCAGCACAGTCAGTAAAATGACAAATATGCCTGTTTGTCCATGAACTGTGACTATGGTGGATTTATTTCGGAGGGACAGGTACAAATGCTGAGAGGGAGAGATGTCTGAAATGTTCAGTAACCAAATATGGCAGTACGTAACTCCACACAGGATTTTGTATTCGTACACAACCTAGTCATATTTGCAATCATTGTTTGCAGGCTGTTGTTCATGTTCTGGGTCAGAAGAATCACATAAGTCAATGTTTGGGACAATTGGGAAATTGTCTGCATTCATTCTGAGAAATGTAAGACATTCCACATTTGCAGGACTTAGAAGTGTTCTTTGCTCAGTGGCTATTTCTCCAGCTGCACTAAACATGCATTCTGAATATACAGCGGAAGGTGAACAACTGAAGTACATTATTGCAAGATTTGTTAGATCTTGCCATGTTGTTCTGTTAAGTTTCCAGTACAGTAATGGATCTTCCTTGAGACCAATAACGGTATGATCTGCAAAATACTCCAGGATCATTGTGCTGCACAAAATGGTTAACAGTCTGGCAGATGAACCAGCTGCACTTTCTTTACAGGATACTAGTCAAGGGGTGTGGCTTGGCCCCATCCAAGATGGATGTCCGATCTGATAGCTCTGTCCTTCACTCCTCAGTCGAGCCTCATCTATCCTTTACTGAGTGATCAAATAACACTTATTGCAAAGCTGCTTATTAATCATGTCCTGAGCACTCAAAATATCTAGCTTTCTCTTCCATTTTTATAGCAGCGTTGAGCAGTACCCTCGTATGTTTTATTTCCCAAGCCCCCGGTAAGAACTTAAAGATGGCAGCGGGCAGGAAGCACCAAACAGAATCAACGACAATTGAAGCAATGTTTAAATGCCTCTTGAAAGACATGGGTGAACTAAAGGCTGTATCTCAACAAACTTCGCAAACTTTACAAGCAATTGATTCTAGGCTGGCATGCGCGAAGTACAAAACAAACACCACCAAAACAGCCCTATCCAAACTACAAGCTACAGTGCAGCAACAGAAAAGGGTCATCAAAGATCTACAAGTAAAATTTGATGACCTTGAAAATAGAAGCCACAGAAAGATTCCCAGAGGAAGAGGAGCTTAATAATATGTCAACATTCCTACAACGCGTCCTACCTCAAATACTAAAACTTCCAGGGAATCACTCATTCAATACTGAGCAGTTGCATCACTCCCTGGCACCCATGCCACAGCAGGGATAAAACCTTGCATTATCCTGGCCTGCTTCCTCGACTACACTACCACTGAGACTATTGTGCAGTGAACCAGACAGCTGGGTAAGCTTACATGGCAGGATTACCAGATACATATTTACAGAGACTTTTCAAAGGAGCTCTGCCAAACGTAAGGAATACACAGAGGCACGGCACATTATACACAACTTTGGACTACAATTTTTCCTCTGCTACCTGGCTGTGATGAGGGTCATTCACAATGGGGTCCCCCTGAACTTTGAAACTCCAGATGCCCTCATGGATTTCCTGCATCAATATTGACCCAAAGAAATGAGAGACATCAGACAGGGCATAACTACTTCTGCTGACACTCCTACAGAAGATGTGGACACTAGCATTGCCCCTACCCATCCTTCAAATCCACCTAGGGCCTCAGCAGATATGGATCCTTGGACAATGGCACCCCACAGCTGTAGGCAGCACTCAGGCAGGATTAAAGTCAATATGCCGGATAGTTCTACCTGCTCCCGATCTCGGAGCTACAGCCCAAACAATGAATTAGAGGAACCCTTAGATGACCTAAATCCTCTGCTAGCTTGAAACAAATATACCACTCTGCATATAGCCACACCACCTCTAGTGATGCCCAGTGTGATAGGGTTGAAAAAGGCTTTGCACCATTTGTTATACAGAAAGAGTTTAAATGCAAGTGTCTGTTCTATCCTCTCCTTTTCTGTCTCTTGTCTGTCTGGTTGCACAACCAAATTTTTTTGTGAGACCTAGGAACTGATCATTCTGACGGTTTCACAATTCTCCACCTCTCACTATCTCTCTGCCTCCCTTTGCTATTTCTGTATTTTCTTACCCCTTGCATATCTGCAGTAATGAAAAATATATGTGAATCTCTGTGTAAAACTGTATGTCAGACTGGGATCCCTTTGTTTAAAACTGTTCCCCTTGCAAACTGTGTGAGAGGCCTTTCAGCACCATGCATTTCTGCTTAGAGTTGAACCAGCATAATATGCTGTGGTTATTTGCACATGCAGCCCATGATGCTTTGCATTGTGGGGTCATGTGTGATTTTGTTTATAGTTATACTGTTGAGATGATTGCAAAACTATTTGGAACTCAAGGGGCTAACCTGAGATGCAGTTTTTAAGCCCTTTGCAGAGTTGTCAACAAGAGGTCAGTTCTGGGACACCATGTACTGTTTTGCTACACCTGCAAGTAATGAAACTGACAAGAACATTCTATAAACTTACAAGAACATTCTGTGAGAAGCAGGCTCTCTTAACGAGTTCCCAGACACAGACTTATAAAAAGAGCAGCAATGCTTTTGCTAGAGAGACAAGGAAAGTGAGAGACTGAAACTTGGAATTAAGAGATACCCTCAGAAGAAGGACTTAGTTTTCTCTGTTTGTACTGCCTTTGTAAATAGTTATAATGAATCATTTTTATTTTCTATCCTGCTGTCATTGAGAAAAATAAAATGCTATTTGTGAATTTTGAACCTACTCCTGGTTTTCCTATGCTTTCTGACCTGTGCCTCGATGATAGATGGTGTCAGAAGTGGATTTATGTTGTGCATACTCTAAGCCAGGAGTTTTGTGAATGGGCACTACACCTGGTACCAGGGAAGCATAGCAGAAAGGTATGGATTCTGCAGCAGCAAGCCCAGGAATGATTACTAGAAGAATGGCAGCCAAACTAGCAGAGACAGAAGTCCAAGCTCAGACTGTACAGCCAGCACCAGTGATGGAAAAAAAAGAACAGACAGTGACAGAACCTGAAAGCCTGACTGCCTTTTCAAATGGTGGGCTATACAACAAACAGAGATGGAGAAACAGAGAAGAGAGGAGATGAAGTAGAGAGAAAAAGAGATTCAATGTTTAGAGGCACAGAGAAAAGAAGAAATGCAACAACTCGAGAAGCAGAGAAAAGAAGTGATGCAGCGACAGGAGCAGCAAAGAAGAGAAGAGATACAGCAATGGATGGATGTCTTGCAAGTTATCAAAGCTGGAGGATCTGGCACTGGTCCAGCACAGCAACAAGACACAAACAATTTAAAATACATTAAACTTACAAAGTTGTGTCCCTCGGATGATATTGAATCATACCTGACAACTTTTGAAAGGGTTACCCCAGCCTGCCAGTGGCCAAAGTAGCAATGGGCAATCAAATTGGTACCTTACCTGACAGGTAAAGTTCAACTTGCTTACAGCAATATGGACACTGCAAGTCAGAAAACTATGACCTGGTGAAAACAGAAATCCTGAAAAGGTATGACATTCCAGGAGAAACCTACAGGCAAAGATTCCAGTTTCTGAATTACCAATTCAGTTGACAATCCTTGAGAAGCCTTCATCCGACTCGGAGAACTACTTATAAAATGGCTCTAACCAGAGGCCAAAACACTCCCACAGATCACTGGCACACACATACTGGAGCACTTTATCAACATCCTATCCTTAGACGTACAGCTTTGGGTAAAAGAACACCGACCAGAAAGTGTGGAATAGGCTGTTTCTTTGGCTGAAGACTACCAAATGGCCAGACAGATGCCACAGCAGCGAGGTAACAACCAAGCACCAGCAAGACACTCTTTTTTCCCATTTAAACTCCAATTCTGATAAGAACTCTAGTGGGGGTAACAAATCTGCAACCAAAGACTTTATTTATTGTAATTACAACAAGCCAGGCCATGTTGCAAGAAACTGCCATAGAAAGAAGAGTGACACTGGAGCAGATTTGTCCTTAGAAAACTGGGACAAGTACTTAACATATGTGAAGGTTGGAGATAAGACTGTGAGGGGACTTATAGATTCGGGAAGCAGTCAGACCCTAGTGCATATTGAAGTGCTGGGAAAACAATGTCCAAAAGGACCAGGTACTAGTGGCATCTGTATCCACAGGGACACTTGATACTATCTCACCAGTCAAGTGACTCTGTCTATTAATGGGATGTCGCACCAAATGAAAGTGTGGGTGGTACCTAAATTACCTTTACCTGCAATTATTGGAAATTACTTTCCAGGATTTACTGAGTTAATCAAAGAGGGAGTGAATCCTGATGTTTCAGCAGCTGTGGTGACAAGAGCTCAGGCAAAAAAAATCTCAGATAGTGGGGACACTTTTCCTTTCATTGATTTTGATTCGGATTTATTTGAGCACAGCTCCAAGATCCAATAATCCAGGAAAAAAAGATGATGCCTGAAGAAATAGTGGCAACAAAAGACTGATGGACATGAGGGGTTAACATATAAAAATGCTGAAACTAAATTGATCACTGATTGTGATTTTCTTTCAGAACAAGCTAACAATGTTTCTCTCCAGGGTTATTTTAAAGTAAATGTGTAAGGTTCCCCAAATGCCTTTTACACATAGTATGCCATTGCCAGATATGCTTTAGATGTTGAAGCTGCAATTTGTTTGTAAAAAAAAAACTGTCGTAGTTATTTTATGTTATATTTTATCAGCGTTTTGTCCTCCAGTTTCCAGTGTGTAGCCACCCCCCCAAATGATGTCATACTAGAGGGCTGTCATTATTTTACATACAGCAACAAGGAATTCTGGGTAATTTATAATGTTGCCTTAAATGTCCCTTACTCAGACATGCAGTTCCTTATGCTGCTGGTCGTGAGCAGTAATATGTAAATAATGGTTGCAATGCACTGTGGGTAAAATACAAACATGTTTTACATTTTCCTTACTCTGAGTTGCTGTCCCACATTTGTGTGGTGGTGTCAACAATATAAGCTTTTGTTGTTTATTTTCACAACAATGCATTATACATACTGTATCTATATACAAGACTTCTATACTGAGAGATGTTGGCCCCTTTTACTTCAGTGAGCACAGAAATATAATACCCTGTATACTAATTTACATAGAGAGGCATTGTGGGTACAGTAACTTTGTTCCAGTGGTATGATGTCACAGCACTGAGAACAAAAGGGGTGGGTTATGCAAACAAAGCAGAACACCAAAATAAAAGGATATATTTCATGTAAAACAGCACTGTTTGGCAGTTTGAATTGTATGAGACTGATTCACAACACCTAAAGGTTACCACTCCCATTTGCATGGGAACCTTCAACATTTACTTTAAGCAGCTGAGGGTGAAACCAAAACAGGGTGAACCAATGTTTAAAAAATGTAATGGGCTATTGTACAGAGTTTGGGTTAAACCTCAGACACAGGACCAGATAGAACAACTGGTTATACAACAAAAGTATAGATTCGAGTTGTTACAGATAGCACATGATAGTCCTATGGCTGGTCACTCAGGGAGGGATCGCACCTTTGCCAGATTGTTGTACAGATTTTACTGGCCTGGAATTCATGAAGATGTTGCTATCTATTGCAGTTCTTGTGCTGAGTGTCAGAAAGTAGCCCTGATGACTAAAAAAGACAAGAAGCCCCTGGTGCCCCTACACTTGATAGATGTGCCTTTTGAAAGAATTGCAATGGATGTGTTTTGCCCCTTAGACAAAAGTAAAAAGGGTAATTGATTCATTTTGGTAGTATGTGACTATGCTACTTGATACCCAGAGGCAGTTCCTATGCCTACTGTCACAGCCCCAAAAGTGACAGCAGAGCTTGCCAAAATTTTCAGCAGGGTGGGCATACCTAAAGAGATTATTACTGATCAAGGCAGTAATTTTGGTGCTGCATTACTGAAAGAGCTGTAACAACTACTAGGTATCACTGCCATGAGACCCTCCCCTTATCACCCTCAGACAGGCAGTCTTGTGGAGCATTTCAAGCAAACCCTAAAGCACATGTTAAATAGGTTTGTAAAAAGGGAAGGGAAAGACTGGGACCACAACTTACCTTACCTGTTTTTTGCTTACAGAGAAGTGCCAAAGGCATCAACAGGTTTTTCGCCATTTGGAATGATGTATGGTAGACAACCTAGAGGGCCACTAGATGGAATAAAAGCATCATGGGAAGATAACCCCCATCAGAAACAATCTATTACATCTTATATGTGTGCACTGAGAAAGAAGCTGGCAAAACATGTTGAAATCACCCATTGTAATCAGAAAGAGGCCCAAAACCAGCAGAAGGTGTATTATGACCATGCGGTAAAAGAACACATTTTTGAGCCAGGTGAAAAGGTCTTTGCTACTGTTACCTACTACAGACAATAAACTGTTAATGAAGTGGCAAGGGCCTTATAAAGTGCTTAGACATACTGGTAGAGTTAACTATGAGATTGAGACCCCCCATAGGAAAAATCCTACTAAGATACACTATGCCAACCTCCTCAAGAAATGAGCTGAAAAAAAAACAAAAGCTGTTTTGCTGATTTTATCAGGAA
Source organism: Neoceratodus forsteri (assembly GCA_016271365.2). Classification (NCBI taxonomy): domain Eukaryota; kingdom Metazoa; phylum Chordata; order Ceratodontiformes; family Ceratodontidae; genus Neoceratodus; species Neoceratodus forsteri. The sequence goes on from CM057455.1 coordinate 502,158,304, forward strand.
CTGATAAAGAAGATATTGATGTAGCTTATGACAGACTGGAACAAACTGTAACTGCTGATGCTGTAAAGGTGAATGTTTCCTGAACCTCTGAACAAACCACAGAAATGTGTAATTTGCTGAAGACATTTAACAGTACTTATACCACAATACCAGGCTGAGCAAAAGGTGTCGAGCACATAATAGTGACAAGGAATGCTCGCCGTATTAGACAAAAGACATACATATTACCAGAGCGGTTAAGAGCTGACATGGTTAAGGAAATACAAAAAAATGAAAAGAATTGGGTATCATAGAAGAGTCAGAAAGTGCTTGGTCATCACCGATGGTGATTGTAAACAAAAAAGAAGGGGGTGTAAGAATCTGCCTTGATTTTAGGAAACTTAATCAAGTGTCAGAATTTGACAGTTATCCTATATCCAGAATAGAGGATTTGGTGGACAGACTGGGGTGTGCTAAGTATATCAGTACCCTCAATCTCACCAAGGGTTACTGGCAAATCTCCCTAGCTAAAGAATCCATAGACAAAACTGCATTTGCAACGCCTATAGGATTCTACCTGTTCACCACCATGCCGTTTGGTTTACATGGCACACCTGCTATATTCCAGTGGTACATGGATGTAATTTTATCCCCACACACTGGTTATTGTGCTGCGTACCTGTATGATGTTGTGGTGTACAGTCCAAGCTGAAAAAGCCACTTGGAACACCTAAGAGCAGTTATCCAAGCTATCAAAAAGGCAGGTCTGACAATTAAATTAATCCTACCAAGCGTGCATTAAGCATGCAGAAAACTGGATATTTGGGCTATGTTTTGGGTAATGGAGCAGTCAAGCTAGAGATTTCCAAGACAGAAGCTGTAGCTAACAGCCCTGTCCCCAAACCCAAGAAACATGTCAAGTCATTTTAAGGGATAACTGGTTATCGTCAGAGATTTGTTACCAGCTTTGCCAAGTTAGCTACTTCCCTCACTGAACTCAGAAAAAAACAGTTCCCAAATAATGTGAAATGGTCCCCAGAGTGTGATGAGGCTTTTCCAGCCATGAGGCTGCATTATGTTCAGCCCCTGTTTTAAGAAGCCCAGACTTTGAGAAACAATTTCTGTTACAGACAGATGCATCAGCCGTAGGCCTAGGTGCAGTCCTGAGTCAAAATATAGATGGGACAGAGCTTGCTATTCTATATATCAGTAGGAAATTGCACAACAGAGAGAAAAGGTACTCCACCATTGAATGCCTTGTGACAAAGTGGGCCATTGAGCCCCTTAAGTTTTATTTGCTTGGAGCTGACTTTGTACTTATAACAGATCACAATCCTCCCTGCTAGTTTTCCCAAATGCAGGATAAAAATTCCAGAATCACATGGTGGTACCTGGCACTGCAGCCATTTAAATTTAAAGTGATGCACACATCTGGGAAAGAGAATGTGAATGCTGATTTTCTGACAAGATATGGATCAGGAATTGAGAATTCTGAAGGTTGAAAAACTGTGAGTTGGAACTTCTCTGTTTGTTATGCTGCATGTGCACTGAACTAGAAGACAATTAAAAGAAAGTTTTGGAAACCTGTTTTTGTAAAACAGGTTCCCTCTGAGAGAGTGGGGTATGTGACAGAGCTGAATAAGAAATACAAAATCACACATACCTCCATAATGTAAAGCATCATGGTTGTGTATGCAAATCACCACAAAATATTATGCTGGTTTAACAGGCAGAAAAGCATGGTGCCGAAAAGCCTCTCACACAATCTGCAAAGGGTGTCAACAGAAGACACAGACATGTGTTTTGTCTTACCAGGACTCATCAGTTTGCCTCATCTGTATGACACCCCAGTGGAATTAACCATCTACCCTAAGTTGATCTATCTGGGTTGGGTTGTGGTGAGCCCAATAAAACCAAAAAACAAGTTAACAGTGTTGAATAAGGCTCTGACCCATTTGTTATGCAGAAAGATTTTAAATGCAATGATCTGTTCTATCCCCTCCTTTTTTGTCTCTTGTCTGTCTGGTTGTACAAACAAATTTTCTTGTGAGACCTAGGAACTTATTACTCTGATGGTTTCACAATTCTCCTCCTCTCACGATCTCTCTGCCTTAACTTGCTATTCCTGTATTTTCTTTCCCCCTTGCATATCTGCAATTATAAAAAAATATATGTGAATCTCTGTGTAAAACTGTTTATGAAACTGGGATCCCTTTGTTTAAAACTGTATATAGTTATACTGTTGAAATGATTGCAAAACTATTTGGAACTCAAGGGGCTAACCTGAGATGCAGTTTTTAAGCCCTTTGCAGAGCTGTCAACAAGAGATCAGTTCTGGGACACCATGTACTGTTTTACTGCACCTGCAAGGAATGAAACTGACAAAAACTGTATGTAAACTTACAAGAACATTCTGTGAGAAGCAGGTTCTCTTAACGAGTTCCCAGACAAAGGCATAAAAAAGCAACAATGCTTTTGCTAGAGAGACAAGGAGAGTAAGAGACTGAGAGACTGAAACTTGGAGTTAAAAGATACCCTCAGAAGAAGGACTTTTGTTTTCTCTGTTTGTACTGCCTTTATAAATAGTTATACTGAATAATTTGTATTTTTTATTTTGCTGTTATTGAGAAAATTAAAATGTTATTTGTGAATTTTGAAACTGCTGCTGGTTTTCCAATGCTTCCTGACCTGTGCCTCGATGACACCCAGCATGACTACTGGATCTAGCTCCCAGCTCTGGCTCTTGAGCACTTCACACTACTATGGCTCCCACCGCAAAGATAGCAGCACCAAAATTCCTTCCCCTACTAAAGTTCAGACAGCAGAGCCACAAGGAAACTCTGGATCCCCAACAGACTCTTGCATTTCATCACGGTCTGCAACACAAAGCTGAGACCGATCTGTAGAATGACTGACTCTGCACCAAATGTAAGTGCTTTCCTTTTATCATCAAAGACAAAAAGGAAAAGTGCTGTTTTTGAATTTCTGCCTAATCACCTAGTCCATTCAGTTGAACGTTTTGTTTCTTCTGGTTCACTGTCTACGTTGTCACTTCTTATGGGGAAGCAGCTCCTCATCTTACAGTGCCTAGCTATCTCTTTATAACTGGCACTTTTCATGCTTAATATAGCCTCATAGATGCACTGTTATACTAATTTTTTGACAACCATATATATCTGCCTGCACTCTTTGACTCAACTTAAAGAGCAGCTGATGCCTTCAGGAGAACTTTAACAAAACAATATTTATTTTTTATTTATTTATTGAAATTTTGGAATTACAATCTTTGAGTCATAGATTCTTTTGCAAAGGCTCAACGTCATAATACAAAAACAGATACAAAAAACATACAGACAGGTATCAAAATAAGGTAACTCAACGTGTGCAGTAGAAAACAGGAGACATCATAAGAAAGTTTACAAAATCACAAATTCATCTCAGCACATTTACAAATCACAGAATTTAAGAACTTTCACAAGGTATATCTGCAGCTATGCCTTGACTCAAGCAAGGCCAGCAGGCAGCATTGCAGATGATGGAAAATCAGAATGTATTGGGGAAGAGTTTAGGAGCAGGAGCAGAGAGGGTGGCTTTCTTGTACCAGAAGAGAAACCGAGAAGAGGGCACAGCTAGTTAGTAGCATCAGAAAGTTATGGGCAGTTACAGCGACATGAAGCAAGAAGATGTTGCCTGAGATTTAGTTTGAAAGGACCCAGTTTTACTTCCGAAGGAGACTGCACATGGCAGGTTATTTAGCCAGAGACGTGCTCTGTACTTAAAAGCCCTCTGGCCTAGGGAAGTTCTGCAGTGAGGTACTAGGAAGGGGATTCTGGAGGCACTTCTGGTAGTTTAATTTATGGGGGCAGGAGAGAGAGTGTGATGGATGGCAAGAGGAGAGAGACCAGAGGCAATCTTTTTGGCTACAAGGCAGGAATGGTAGTGCAGTCTACCCTCAAAGTTTAATCATTGTGCTTGATAGTACGTGTCACAAGTGTGTGTGAATTACTTTTCATTTATTTTCACAAACCAGCCACACAATCCTTTTATTTTTTGTGTATTTATTTGTATTTTTTATAACCATTTGAACCCTGATCTCTCCCAACATTTCATCCGGCTGAGCTTCTTCAGGGGCTTATGATCTATATTAAATATGTAACATGTAGTTAGTAATTCCATTCTTGTATATACATTTATTTTAAATAAACTTCTTTTTATGGCAACTTATTTTTCAGTCCATTGCATTCCTTATTTAGTTGTGTGTCTTTACATTATCAGACTATCAATTTATATATACAGTTTTAAATATACAAAGCAAACAGTTCATGAAATTTCAGTGCTGTTCTGTATAATTTATCACACAATTCTCTTTCATTATATCACATTTTATATTATATTTACCTCTGGTTCTGTGTTATGTACAGCTTTTAGACATAACTTCACTGTCAGAAGTTTTTTCTTTCTTTTTACTTCATAAGATGTTTGTTTTAGTTTCTAAGACATATATATATATATATATATATATATATATATATATAATGTAAAAAGATGTAAAAAATATTCAAAACTTTTGTTTAGCTATATTGCAACATCACATTCTTCATCTCTTATGAGTAAACTAATGGAGAGTATTACTAAAGAACATTTACAGCAGCACTTGCTCACTCAAAAACTAGTGGACTCTAGCCAACATGGCTTCACCAAAACCTGGTTTTGTCAAACAAACGTATTGTCCTTCTATGAAACTGTCAGTAAAAAGATTGACAGGAGGAATCCAGTGGATGTTGTATTCCTCAATTTTGTCAAGGCTTTTGATAAATTGCCACACTTTGAATTAATTAAATCATTAAGTGACATAAATCTGAGTGGTAACATTGTATGTTGGATCACTAATTGGTTGGAGGAACGAAGGCAGAGAGTGGTGGTGAATGGAATATTCTCTGAATGGGCTGAAGTCACTAGCGGAGTGCCCCAGGGTTTTGTCCTGGGTCCAACCATTTTTAATATATACACTGCTTCACTACAACTAGACTCACCCAATATTTGGCTGGCAAAATTTGCTGATGATTGTCGCCTGGGCGCAGTGGGTACTGAGTTAGAAAGTTCCATAGCACTACAAAATGCTTTAGACTATATCTTTTTATGGACTGAGCGTAATAAATTAACCTTGAATATTAGCAAGTGTAAAATTATGCATCTAGGACTTCACAACAAACAACTTAAGTATTTTTTAAACAATCAACCTTTGCTAGTAGCACTCCAAGAAAAAGAAATTGGTATAAACATTAGCCCTGATCTTAAATTTGATTCACATTGTAGGGAACAAGTGAAGAAGGCAAACAACATGTTGAACTGTATTTTTAGGCATATAGCCAGTTGAGCAAAGGAGGTAATTTTGCCATTGTTTGTAGCATTAGTTAGGCCCCACCTGGAGTATTGTGTCCAGATTTGGTCCCCATACAAAAAGCAAGACATACAAAGGGTTGAGGTAGTCCAACATAGAATGACCAGGTACATCTTTGGATTAAAAGGGAAACTGTATCAGGAAAGATTAAAATCACTTAGTCTTCATTCCCTGGAATACAGAAGGCATAGAGGTGACCTGTGCATGTTATTTAGATCAATGGAAGATAGTATCCTTAGAACTGAGCTTGGATTAGTATTTAATCAAAGTAGAGTCAGTAGCAGAAAACATTCCAAGCAATTACATATGGACAAATGGAATCTACTACTCAGGAAATATTGGTTTAGTATCCGGGCTATCAAAGCTTGGAATACTCTACCGGAGGAAGTAATTGCTAGTAAAGACATGTATGCCTTCAAACACAACCTAGATATGGCAATGAGTAATGATTCTAAATTTGGGGGTTAGTTCTAAATTTAAATCAGGGCTATTAACTCAAAAATGGCAAGCATTACGGACTAAAGTCTTTTTTAAGTTTGAAACATCGATGAAATCTATGCCTGTTTTTAAAGTTTAATTCATGCTTAGTTGTTCCTGCTTGCTTAGCCAGCCAAGTGTTATTTGTCTTCACCTATATTTGCACAGTTTTACTTATATACTTGCCCCCTGCTGTTATGTTCACAGTATGTCCATCTAGCCATACTGCATTATATATAACCATTACATTTCATTCACACTTTTACTTGTTTTACCCATTTTTGAGTTAATTAAAATTGCCTTTTCCTCATTTCATGTTAATTTCACAGTAATGTTCTTACTTTTATATGAATGTTTCAATGTTTTCTAATTATAATGTGTGTTTTTAGTCACAGGTTCATTCTGTGAAGCATACCTAATTTCAGTCCATTTTGTTGAGAAAAACATCAGTGGTGGCTGACTGCTTTAGTCAGAACCCACTGGAGCTGTAAATTACAAATATTTATTAGTACCAGCTTTTTCATTGTACCTTTATATTGCTCGCTATGTTGCTATCACTGTTTTTACCTTGCTTTATGCATTCATCCCTACAAGAGGGTTCTTGTAGCTCATAAGCCTTAATTTATTAGTTTTGTATTGTTGCAGGTGTTCTTGCTGTAAAAGTAAAGCACAAATATTAAAGCCTCTGTTGCTAGTTCACTTTAACACTGCAGTGTGCATACACTTTTCTTGGACTGCTTAACTTTGGTTATTTAGTGTTGCTTACCTTAATGTGCTTTCTCGCTGGCCTGGTGGCAGTGAAGGTTGAGGTGCTGGATGCCACACCTTGTGCCACGCCGGCAACCCGAGTTCAGGATTGAGCTTGGGAGTCAGGGGTCAGCAGGAGCGGTAAGGATTGAGTGGCCATCAGGGGGGAGGGGGAGGGGGAGGGATAGCCCGGTGCACCAGTGGCTCCAGGTGGAACTCGAGAGTGCTGCAGTGTGTTGGGCTACACATAGCACCACATGGCTGATGCAGGCAGGTTTGCCGTGCGCCATTGCATCAGGGGTGCCCACACAAGGAGGGTAAGTCTCACAGAACAAGGAAAACACTGGCACCATGGATCAGGTGATGGCATCTGCCCTCCATGCCCTACACTGGGTTCCTTCATCTAGCCTTTTGGTTCCCTCGCAGGCCCTCATCCACAGCCAAATATTGCCTTACTAAGAGCGCCCAAAGAGGAGGGGAGACCCACCCCAGATGAGTTAAACCAGGGGGGTGCTGGCTGAGGAGAGGTGGGGGGGAGAGAGGAGGCACAGTTTGAGGATCCTCAGGTGGGCAGGATAAGGACAGGATGCCTGAGAGAGGACCCACAGGGCCACGATGGGAGTGAAAGTAAAAAAAAAATGCACTTTCTCATTTCATTTCTCTGGGCTTTCAGAGAATACTATGCTTAATGCTGATTATTTCCTGGTTTTAAAGCCAAAGATAGAGGGCTGACCTAATGGACAACCAATTGCTGTCTGCCAAATCTTTGACTGACAGCCGCCCCCTTGGCAACCCATTAGTGGCTGCTAACAGCCAGAGATCACATGGTATGATGAATTAATGGCGGCTACTATAGGCTACTATGCAGCTTTGGAATAATTACATTTCCTTAAACATTATAATAGTAAATGAGTAAATGAATTAGGTCAGGTTTATGGACTTAATTTAGTGTCATTATAAGACCTAAAAGTGTAAAAAAGATTTGCCCAAATGTATGCATTGAGAACTGTCAATTTTATTTTTTGTGAAAATATATTTAGTATAGCTATGTAGCTTTACAATAATGACGTTTCTTAAAATAATTAATATTTTGTTCCTTTGCCTCTCTGTATCTCTCAAGGTTCTATCTGCCATCCACTACAAAAGCACTGTGCCTGGGAACTCCATCTACCAGGTGAGAAAATCTCTCGGAAGGAGTTTGATTGTACATACGAACATACGAAATTTGCCAGCAGATAAAGGCCTAGAGGTCTATCAAGTCTGCTCAAATGTGCAGCTAGCACCCCTTATTCTGCAGCTGCCCTTCCCTTCCACCCTTCCCCCAGATTGTATCTGTGAGTTAGTCAATCACAACCGGGACACTTTGTGCTACCTCTTTTTTCTGTCTTTTGCCAAGTGGCTAGAGGGGTAGAAGTTATAGCTAAAAAAGCTAAAAAAAAAAAAAATATAATGAACTAAATCTCTATAACGTTTAGAATGAGAAATTATCTAAATTATTTTTTGTTAGTGTATGGTATCATGTAACGCTGTTTTGATAGTTACTTATTAGTATTTTTGGTTACTTAATTATATGTATCACAATGTCATGGTAACATGAATGACTAATGAATGTGACTAGTGCTTAAAAGAATCAGCTATCCATCTTAGCTGCACCCCCACTGGGAAGCAATGACCAAGAGGTTTTTTGAATTGCTATGGACCCTGTATGAAATCTGAGCATTTATAAGTAAAAAGAACTTTGAAAAGTACATGCTCTGTCAGCATTTTCCTTGAGCGCATTACTGTTTTGTTTTGGATGCATATTACAGTACCATGCAGCTGTTATACCTAACATTGTAGTAAACAGTTGTGTTTGATTCTGTTACTGTAGATATGGACATAGAATGTCATGGCAGATAAGAGCCGCTTGGCCCACTCAGTCTACCCATATTATCATTTGTTTTGTTTTTTTTCTCCTTCATTTTTTGCTATAGACCTCACTTAATCGACTGTGCTATGTTTTCCCCTCCCTTCCTTATCCCTACAATTCTCTTGTGCCTATCCCAGGCGTTTTTGAACCCCTCCATAATATTTTCACCCCACTAATGGATCCACCACCCTTTCTGTGAAGAAGTACTTCCTCACATCCCTCCTGAATTTACCTCCATCCAGCTTCATAGCATATCCCCTTGTTCTAGAGCACCTTTTTCTCTGAAAAATACTCCCCTCCTGTACCTTGCTAACTCCTATTAGGTATTTAAAGGTCTCTATCACATCTCCTTCTTCCTCCTCTCCTCCAGGGTGTTCATGTTTAGCTCCTGTAGCCTCTCCTCATAGGGCTATTGATACAGACCCAGCACCATTTTGGTAGCCCTACTCTGGACCGCATCCACTCTGTCTATGTTCTTTCTAAGATGTGGTGACCAGAACTGGACACAGTACTCCAGGTGAGATCTTACCAGCAAACTATATAGGGGCAGCACCACCTCCCTCTTCCTGCTGACGATGCCGCTTCCTATGCACCCCAGCATCCCACTGCCCCTTCTGACTGCCCTCCTAAACACAGTATTACTTATTATCTGACTGAAGGTCCTGGAGTCAGGAAAAGGGGGAGAGGGGAGAACTAATGCAATGGACTTGAGTAGTCTACAGTAACAGTAAAACCTCCTGCAGATGAGGAGGTTGTTGTAGTTTTTCCTGCTCCTTGATCTGGGAAGGGGGAGCAAGATGGAACCCCCATCTCTAAAGTTTAATGATCAGTTATGTGTAACTCCAGGCCATGGGCCCTTCAGGTTAGCTCATTTTTTATGGATTGCCATTGTGTCTGCCATGTTTGTATTTGTGTGGTGACCATTTCCTGAGCTGCACAGGTCAAACATGGACCAGAAAGGGAGGAGACTGGTCAAACAGACTCAGAAAGAAATGGTGAGGTTGATGTTATTTGTTTATAAAATGTTCCTCATTGTTATTTACAGTATTTGTGGGGAATACTGGGGTTGTCTTGGGGGGAGGGTGCGTAAGTATGACCATTGAATTTATATGACCGCTTATCGCAATCAACAGTTTATACATTTTGCAGAACAAACAATCAGTTCACCATACAACACTGATGATTAAAAAACAAAAGGGATCATATAAAAATGTAATCCTCCCTCAGTTTAAATTGCTTCTGTTATTTGAATTGCACAACACTGTTGTTATAATAGGTTTAACTTTCCTCCTTGAAATGGCAGTAGTATTAGTAGGAGGGCAAATATTGTTGTCCTACAGGTTGTGTTGCCTCCTCTTTCTGTTCTCTGAGATGACAGAACTGTATTTCCTCTGAGAGTGAAAGGTGCTTTCTATGAGCAAGATGGTGCAAAGTAAGGGCATCCTGCCCATTCTGAAAAAAAAACGGGCTGAATTTATTACAGACACATTCTCTCACCCCTTGAGCCTCTCTTATAACTCTCACCATACTCATATTCTCCTTCTGATCAGTTGTCAAATAAAAAGACAGAAACATCCCTGAATATGTTATTGTTCCTGAGTACCTAGCTGTAATGCTGCAGATGCTTAGTTACATTGAAGGATGGAATGGCTAATGAAAAAGTATGTTTCGTGTTAATTTATGATCAGAGGAGAGTTCTGCATACAAGCAAATCAAATTAATTGCTTTCAAAATTGCATTCCTCTGTGATTTGTGTGATGGTGGAAAAAAAATTTATGAATGTTTTTATGAGTTCAGGATCTGTCCAATGCAGTAGGAGGGCTGAGATAACCAATAAAATACAACATTTTTTCAGACTCTGAGAATGTTAGGTATTTTAGAATTTCAGAAGTGTTTCCTAGGGTTGTTATATTTTTTTTTATATATTTGGAAGACTGAGCTGCCACAGGTAAGGCAAACGATGTATTACTGTCTTGAGCAGGCAGGGAACTGACGAATGTACTGGGATTGCTAAGATTATAGAAAGAATGTTTTGTTTTTTTTCGTCTGGATCTGTCTGGTGTCTAAGTGGAAAAGGGAAGACACAGTAATGAATGCATTATGTGATCAGAGATAGACAATCTGCAAACAGTCTGAGGCCTATCTTTCACATTAAGATTGATATGACAGTAAAAAGAGAAAGGGAAATTAATACACCCAAATCAGGCATAAACATGTGTAGCAAGGTTGGAAATTGTTAGCAGTGGGTTTTTTCAGAGTCTGAGGACAGAATAGATGGATGGGGAAGAGAACTATGAGGGCAGTATTAGGGTTGATAAAGTAAGAAACATGAATGGATCTAGTGCCTAAGAGCTCCTTTGTGAAATTTAAGAGTCGATTTTGTATGTGTGTCTCATTGGGCAGTGATATTAAAAGAGCACTTGTACAACACATAAGATCATAATTTTCTTACAACTGTAACTGAAGCAGTCGCATTACAGCTCTCTGGGCTGCTAAACTGAACTTCTGTTAGTGTAGATGCTCAGAGTAACTGTTGGGAATTTTTCCAATATCAAAATAATGCAATCATGTGTGTAGTACATTTAACTGAAATGGGTCTGGAGCAACATGCAAAATGAAAGTCGCATTTGAGCAGACTCGCAATGACACTGCCATCATACAGTATGCCCTGCCACAAAAAGAATATTTAAAGCCAATATTACAAACCACACAAGACTCAGGAAATAAGATTAATTACTACATAGTACATACTGATCTAATCATTCTAGATAAATATCAGTGGCAAATGTGTTAGTAAGTATGAGATAAGATGAAGTAAACCTGTTCAGTCAAATAAAAATGAATTAAAAAATACCACCAACGTGCCGGTCCAAGTGGCACAGAAGGCTGAGGCACTGGACACCTTACCTCACGTTACGCTGGTGACCCAGGTTCGGGAACAGACTCAGGTCATCGAGGAGCCAGCACGGGTTGGGGGTGAGAGCAGGATTGAGCAGCCGAAAGGCAGCTCTCCTCTCTCAGAGTGGTTGTCATCCCCCCATAGTTCTGCAGCCACTGGGTGAAGGTCCAGTGGCTAGCATAGGCGGGAGGGGGGGTGACAAGTTGCGGGAGGGCACCTCGGTAAACAGATAATAGAAATAAAATACCACCAACAGCTTAATCTGGTTCAATGTCAGCTGGCATTCATCTGTATCCCTCTGCCCCAGGACGAGGCTGAAAATAGGCAGAATTGTCTAGTCCTCCTGTCACGGTCAACAAAAAATAAAAGAAAAAAAAGAAAGAAACACATGTGTCTTTTTTTAACATATAGTAGTACAGTATTTTTGACTTTTTTTCACCTCCAGTTTCCCATTCAAGTGCAGCACATCTGCTGCCTGTTCAGCACATGGAGCTTGACCCTGCATGTTATAGTGGGTCAGAGTGCCAAGTTCAAATAAAATCCCCTGGACTAGGGTGACAGGACCAAGGGCTCACTCATGACAGAAGTCCATTCAGAATTATCCTGCCTAGGGGGCACGCTGCCTGGCATGGACATACAGGGCATAGTGCTTAACAAAGGTGTGCACTGTGCACTAAGTTGCAGCTTTGCAGATATCACAGACAGGTACAGAGCGAATCTCTGCCAGGGATATTGCAAGTGCTCTAGTAGAGTGGGCCCATATTTCACTTTCCAGCTTGACCTGAGCCATGGCATAGCAGTAGCATGGGTAACTCACAGTCCAGGCAGAAACGCACTTGATTGTAACAGGCTGTCCCTTTCAATTGAGATAGAAGAAGACAAGAGCTGTTTGTATCTCCTGAAGTCCTTAGTTCTGTCCAGGTAAAATAAGGATCTTCTTAACCTCCAGAGAATGGAGAGCACACTTTTCTTCATTTTGGAAGTTGGCAAAGTAGATAGGCAGCACTGTTGCCTGAGTCAGATGGAAGTCTGTCACTACTTTTGATAGGAATTTAGAGAGTGTGTGCAGACCTATCTTGTCCTTGTGGAAAACAGTATACAGAGGATCTGTGAACAAGGCATGGATTTAAAACACTCTTTGAATGTAAGTGATGGCCAGTAGACATGCTGCTTTCAAAGTTAAAAACGTCAGCTCACAGTCGCAAGAGACTTGGGTTTGCTGGTTAGCATATCCTGCACAAGGCTGATATCCCAAGCAGACACTATCTTTCTGATGAGAGGCCTTGTGTGTAATATGCCCTCAAAGAACCTCTTTAACAGTGGCAACTGTTCAAGGTAGAGGGTATCGATAGGCTTGTGGTATGCAAAGACAGTAAACAAGTAGATCTTAACTGTGAAATGCTGTAGGCCAGCATCAGAAAGGTTTAGCAAGTACTCCAGAACCTTGCAGGGTGGGCGCCCATAAAGGTCCATGCAAGTTTTGGAGCAGCAAATGGAAAATCTTTTCTATTTTGCTATGTAAGTCTTCCTAGTGGAAGGTTTACAGGCAGTCAGCCAGAAGTATTTCAGAGACCCTCTGAGATACTGTGTATCTGTTCACTTCTATCTATTCAGGAGCCAGACTTGAAGGTGAAGGGAGTGCAGGATGGGATAGACCAGGTGATCCTGAGCCAGTAAGTCCTTCCTGAGTGGAAAAATCCTTGGTTCACTGACTAATAATCTATTTGGCAGAGGAAACCATATCTGCTGAGACTAGCAGGGGGCAGCCCATATAATCTTGCCCCCATGCACCTCCATTTTGAGCAATTCTGTCTGCACTAGAGGGATTGGGGGCAATGCATGCAGAAATAGATTTTTTTGCCATTGCAGTCTGAATGCATCCTGACAGATGACACCATGTCCTGGATTTCTGGAGCAGAATCAAGGCAATTTGGCATCAAATGGGGAGGCAAAAAGGTGCACATTTGGGGTGCCCTACTTATTGAACAGCAATCTCATGATGTTTGGAGCTAGAGACCACTCATGAAGATCAACCTGTGTTTGGCTGAGCTTGTCTGTCAGAGTGTTCTGGATTCCTGGCAGTAGGATGGCTTGGGGCAGGATCCCCTGCTCCAGGCACCACTGCCTCACTCTCATCGCCTCCCCGCAGAGATGGTAAGAGTGTGCTCCTCCTTATTAGATGTAATACATCACAGACTTGATGTCCATTTACAGGAGGACTGTTTTTTGGTTGTCAAGATCCACAAGGGTTTGCAGGCTGTACAAAACTGCTTATATCACCAAACACATTGATGTGGAGATGAGTCTCTGAGGGGTCCCAGACACCTTGTGTTTGCAGACCCTGAAAGTGGGTCTCCCATCCCAACAGGGAGGCATCTGTGATGATAGTCACCAGAGCTACAGTTGAAAGAAGGGAAAGCCCTGGAGGAGACTGGGTGGTGGTGGTGTTGGGGGACTTAAACATGCCAGGAACAGACTGGGAGACTATGACATCCTCTGTGACCAGGGAACAGAGGTTGTTGGATGTCTTTCAAGACGCATTCCTAACTCAGCAGGTGAGGGAACCGACCAGGGAGGCACGGGTACTGGATGTGGTCCTGGCAGACAGTGACCAGATTGGGGGCCTGGAGGTAAGGGACCCATTGGCGGGGAGTGACCATGCCACGGTCTGGTTCTGCCTGGACCTAGGAGGGTAGAAGGCTGCACAAAGACGGAAGTAACCGACTTCAGGGGAGCGGATTTTAAGGAAATGGGAAGGATCCTCAAGGAGCATTTGGATGGGATTGGGTCAGACATGGACGCTGATAGTGGGTGGAGAAATCATCAGGGAGGGGTGCAGGATGCTACCAGCACCTGTGCAAGAGTAAAACCCAAGAAAATCACGGTGAGGGCCCAAAACCCTGTTGGTGGACCAGGAAGGTCCAGGAGGTGGTGCGGAAAGAAAGCAGCCTATAAGCAATTCAAGTGCTCAAGGAGTGAAAGGATCGAGGGAGTATGAGCTGATGGCTAGAAGGGCCACTAGAGTGGTGAGGGCGGCAAGGCAAGGAAGGAGCAGAACCTGGCCAGGGAAATTAGGAGAGGGAACAAGGGTTCTTTAGATACATTGGGAAAAAACGAAGGTGAAGGGCAGATTAGCAGGATTAAATCAGGGAGAGATGGGCACAAGACCGGGGAGCAGGCTGAGGTACTAAATGAGTACTTCACCTCAGTTTTCACCAGGGAAAATGGGGTGCTGCATCATACATGGGAGGAGACAGAGATACTGAGGAGGGGGACCCTACCGACCGGCAGGTCTGGGGAGAGGGGAGGCATCACTGGCAGGTGGGGAGGGCTAAGCAGCAGAAGAGGTACTGGAAGTGGAAATCACAGCAGAGAGAGTGAGGGAAGCCCTCAGCTCCCTTAAGATGGAGAAAGCACTGGGGCCGGATAAATTACATCCCAGAGTGCTGAAGGAACTTGCAGATGTCCTGGCAAAACCCCTGACAGAGCTTTTCACCATCTCTCTGAGGACAGGGTGGTGCCCAAGACTGGAAGGTGGCACATATAGTGCCTATCCACAAGGGAGGATCCAGGAGGTGGCAGGGAACTACAGGCCTGTCAGCCTGACATCGGTGGTGGGCAAGGTGATGGAGGGCATTGTCAAGGAGAGGCTGAGCTCGATAAGTCAGGGTGCCTGGACGATAGACAGCATGGATTCATCCTGGGAAATCTGTCAGACAAACCTGGTGGAGTTCTATGACTGGGTGACAAGTGCCTTGGACCTGGGTAGACCAGTGGATGTCCTCTTTCTAGGCTTCAGCAAGGCATTTGACTCTGTTAGTCACGGGCCTGTTGGATAAGCTGGGAGAAATGGAGTGGGAAACAGATGATCAGATGGATAGGCAATTGGCTCAGGACTGGACCCAGAGGGTCGTGGTTAGTGGGATAATCTTCCCCAGGAGGGTCATTAGTGGGGTCCCACAGGGATCAGTCCTTGGGCCCCTTCTGTTCAACGCCTCGATCTGACATAAGGACAGGAATCAGGAGTGAGATGAGTCTCTTTGCAGATGACTCGAAACTGGGGGCGGTGGTGGATGGGGAGGAGGGAAGGGTGGCCCTACAGGGGGACCTGGAGGCTCTGGAAAGATGGTCTAGAAAGTGGAAGCTGAGGTTCAATGCAGGGAAATGCAAGGTACTCCACCTGGGGGCCAGAAACCCAGGCCAAGTGTACACCCTGGGGATGCTACAAGTCTCGATGGCTGAGAGGGACCTGGGGGTGGTGGTGGATGTCAAGATGAACAACTCTGAGACTTGTAGGAGGGCAGCAGCCAAGGCCAACAGGATGCTGGGATGCATCGCTGGGGATCACCTCCAGAAGGAGGAGTGATACTCCCTCTGTATAACCTGCTTGGTGAGGCCGCACCTTGAGTCTGTGTGCAGTTTGGAGGCCACACTTAAAGAGGGACATTAACCTCCTGGAGAGGGGTCAGAGGAGGCAACAAAATGATTTGGGGCTTGGGGACAGGACCTATGAGGAGGCTCGAAGAGCTAAATATGTACCATTAGAAGAGAGAAGGGACGGAGGACATGATAGAGGTCTTCAGGTACATGAAGAGGGTAAATAGGGAGGAACAATCAGGGTGCTTGAAGGAAGGAGGAAGGAGCCACTAGAGGCATGGGTGGGAAGCTGGAGGGAAGATTCAGGGGAGAAAGGAGGTGCTACTTCACTGAGAGGGTGGTGGAGCCATGGAATGCACTGCCTAGGGGCTGGTGGAGGCAGAGACAGTGGAGGGGTTCAAGAGGGGTGGGACAGGTACAGGGGAAGGGTTCTGGAAGCAAAATCCAATGCAGCAAGAATATCCGGAACTGGGAAGGGAGAAGCCAGAGAAGGCGAGGGGGACAGCAAGGTCAGCACCCAGGGTGGGGGCTGACCAAACAAGCAGACACGAAAGACCGTTAGGCCTATTCTGCTGGCATTTTAGTATGTTAGTATGTTAGACTGTCTTCTAATGGCCACCATGTAAGTGACCAAACCAGGGGCTTGGTCACCTGAATGGGGTAGGTCTGAGGTAATGTTTGTGTGCACTGCACTGAGCATCCACTTAGTTGTTCTCATGTGCAACTGTGCCAGGGGCACTCTGAATACTGAGGAGGCTATCAGACTTAGTATGCATTGCACATCGCGGGTTTGTATAGTTTTGCGCTCCATGAAGTAGCATACCATGTGCAGGGTTGCCTGCAGTAAGTCCTCTGGAAGAAAAACTTGGGTTTTGGAGTATCCAGAAGAGCTCCTATGAACAGCAGCTGCTGTGAGGGTTGGAGCTGAAAGTTTTCTAGATTCAGAAGAAACCCTACAGAGGTGAGGAACTGAGTGGCCGTGGCCATTACAGTACCTGATCTGCCTCCTGCCTGGATGAACTGGCTATCAGCCAATCATATAGGTACGGGTAAATTTGGAGTCCTAGCTTTCTCAGGTGCACTGCAAAGCACTCTGTAAAGACTCAAGGCACCGAGGAGAGCCCAAAGGGCAGGACTCTGAACCGGTGAACTGCCCCAGTATGAAGAATCAGAGGTATCTGAGGCAGTTGGGGTGTACCAGAATGTGTTGGTATGCATCCTGCATATCTAGGGAGCTAACAAATCCGGGGAGAAAAAACTAAACTTCTCAATACAAGAAACTGATCTGATTTCTGATCAAGGAAAAAACTGTGGTAAATAGCTAGGGAAGCCTTCTGATGCAGATGCCTGCAGCAGCCAAGCAGGAGGCAGAAGCAAGGCATCAAAGCACCTTACAGCTGAAGACAGTTTGACTTAATTCCGTGTATGGCAGTCAGGAGAATATTTTTACTCTAGGAATCCGACAGAGACTACCAAGGATCTAAGTGAGCTCCAAAGGGTATAGTCATATTAGAAAAAATGTCCTTGAAAACTAGAATTTCACATGCCTAGACAGCTGCTGTGCAGGCCAGTTTTCCCACAGTGTCAGCTTGCGTGACTCCTCGTAAAATTGTGCACAGTGACCTCTACGGGGAGAACAGCTTTGCCATTCTCAGGGAGAACAACAATGGCATCAGCCAATGTTGAAAAAGATACACTGTACCATCTTTAGGGGCTGTGTAATCTGCCAGCAGACAGCTGATATTGAGGCAAGCCTACTTCAGACCACATGACATAAGATAGAGTTGAAATGCAGCTAGAATTGGAGGAACTAAATTGGGAGAAACATTTAACCACAGCAGATGGAGATGTCTTCCTTAATCAATGGCTGTAGGTTCAAATTTAAGTGCAGAAAGCATGTGTCTGATCAGGCCGGGAAAGTTAGATCCTCCTGAGGCACAGCAGTAGGACCTGGGTCTGAAGGAGTCCAGCCTAAGAAAGTTATCATCGCTCCCTCAGAGAAGATCAGGTTGGGTAGACTCATCCCACTCTACATTCTCCCTGGATGGAGGGGCATAGAGAGGGGTGGATCACAGGCACTCTGATCCAGAATGTGGCCCCAGCAACACCGACGACACCAGCTCCAAGGATGAGGGGCAGATGCAAGGTGTGATGGCATAACCAGAACCAAATCTGGCACCAGAGGAGTCCAGTTCTGAGGACAGTGGCAGGGACCAGCACCAGAACCAGAACCAGCGTTGGGCCAGGCCCAAAAGGCCGAAATCTTGCATCGGCACTGGTACCAAACCCAGCACCAGTGACCCAGCCAGCACGGAAGTGACCAGCAATGGTACCCAGCCGGTTCCACCAAGCGACACAGGGTGGGGGTGCAGGCAGTGGACAGGTGTCAATGGCATGGTCACTAGCAAGGGTCTAGGTGCTGTAGCAGGAGTCATATGATCTACCTGGTTTGAGGGCCCCACCTGCAGCTCCAGTTCTACTGACCCCAAAAGTCCAGGAACCGACTCCACTGGCAATGACCCACGAGCCTGATGCTGTACCCACTGCTCCAAATAGCTACTCAAGGGTGGAACTGTCCACTGGGGTACCCACTTTCAGACAGATGGGGACTCTGGGCCTGAGATCATGATCTCCTAGAACCACAGGCCTTCGGTGATACCGACGGCACCAGTGAGGGCCTGCAGCTCCAGGAGAACAAAGATCCTGTGGCAGACCTTTCGGAGGGGTGACCTCAAGAGATACAATTTTCCCCTTCCAAAGGAAAGAAGAAGAACTCGAGGCTGATTGGCACCAAAAACACGATCAGAATCGGGAATGGGCTCACTCTTTTGTACTTTCAGTAGAACTGTCCTTCCTCCTGAGTACAAGACTGCCCATGGTCAGAACCCTTTGCCGAAAGGGAAAGTGGACCAGACATGGCTCTGCTGCCACAGCAGCCTGCCTAAGAAGGCTCCCTACTGTCATCCTCCATGGCCATCGATTGTAGACACAGTAGGGCTGTAGAAAACTGACAGAAATATTTTCCTAAAATCACTAAACTGACATAGAAATAACAAACTCTTGCTTTAAACACTAAAACTGAGAAGAACTGAATGCTGCTGTGGTATAGACGTGGAGTTCTGACTTCCGGTGGGTGAACGACATTGTCACTGATGCACACTTGACTGCGGGGGGAGAAAAGGAACTAAGGCAGTTGAGGGCTGATGATGAGGCAAGCCATGAAGCACAAACCAGTCTTGCGGTGCCGCACATGCACACAGCTTACCTCGGCACCAGCCTTCCTGAAAAGTTCTGGCTTCTGCAGAATCCTAGCTAAGACCCACTAGTGTGAATCAGTGTTAAAGAGTGATTCCTGGAAGGTCTACATTAATACAAATAATTGCATACATTGTCATTTTTATATGTCTGAACTGTTTTAACTCATAAAAACATTTCAAATAAAGAAACCCTCTTTAGAAGCACAATAACACACTCCAGGGTGTGCATTGAGCTATATCAATGCACTTCCTGTGTTGTTGAAGGCACTCAGCTTACAGCTTTGTACCTCATAATACACCTGGGGTGTGCATCACTGTAACTCGATGCACACCCTTTTGTGTCCTGTTGCTTACACAAGTAAATTAACCAGCCCTGCAGGTTATTGATAAATCCTGTTCTAGTCCATCAGTAGCATGAGATAAGCTCTAAGCTGTAGGAACCTGTAAAAGTCATTGCAAGTTAGACCAAACTCTGTCCACAAGTCATAAAAGGATTTCAGTGTCTGCCCCATGAACATTTGAAGGAAGGTTGCAAGGCCCAGTCTTTCCCACCTGAGTAAGCTGTTGTCTAATCTAGCAGGGTGAAAACTGGGGGTCTCTAGCAAACCCAAGTAGCAGTCTAGTATGTTGTGTGAACTTAAATTTCACTCCTGGTTTCCTCAGTAGTATTATGCCATTCCTCAACCACTGTTCTCCCTGGTGATCACTTAATTCCAGACTATCCAAAATAGCACTCCAGGGATGTGTAATTCTTTGCCTAAGGCCAATTCCAGCTCTTTTCAGTTTGCATCATATCCCGAGGAACACCAGTATGTCAGTGTACATACGTGATTCACCCAGTAATGTCTGTCGAGGACCAGGAGGGCAAGCTTTCCTTTACCTTTTGGTAGAAAAAGGGTCTTGCATCTGGTGCGGGGATGAGTGGTTCCAGAGAAACTTTGCCACAAGAGTATTCCATTCTCTGACTTCAGATTGAGATCCTAGAACAGAAAGGGGAATGAGAGTAATACAAGAGATGGGGAAGAACATTTATCTGAATTGTTTGCACTCTGTATATTAGTCCAATCAGAAGAGTTTCCCAGCGCTGTAAGTCCAGTTTGAGTTGTGCTGTTAGTGGTCCATAGTTCTCCTTATACAAATTCCCTAGTTGCTTCAGAATTTTGACTCATAAGTGTCTCAAATCAGGCTTTTCCCGTCTCAGAGGGCATCTTACTTTTAGTGCTGGAGGCAGGGCAAAGTTGGTGGTCAACACTTCTGCTTTCAGGGCATTGATCTTGTATCCCAAGAATTTTTTGAAGGTGTGTAGTAGGGATAGGGCCTTTTCAAGGAGGTTTCTGGTGCTGACAGAGTATGCAGGATGTTGTCAGCATAAAGATGTATCTTGTGAACTTACTAGTCCACTTTGATGCCCTTTATTTGCTGGCAGTTCTAGAATGTTTGGGCTAGGAGCTCAATATAGAGGGCAAAAAGCAGATGTGAGAGGGGGAAGCCATGCCTGGTCCCCCTCCCATATATAAATTGTTCTCCAACATGCCCATTGACTTTGTCTTTTTTTTGGTTTGTTTGTCCTTTTTTCCCTGGAGTCCTCTGCTATCCTTCTGACATCCCCCCTGTGCAGGCACTAGGTATTAGACCCCTTCCCCTAAACCCCCATGACTTACCCTTCATGGCAGGGGATGGGGAGACCTCTCGACCCACCAGACCGGATCCAGTATTTGGGGAGGCACCTTCCTGGGCCGTTGCAGTGGGGACAGTCGTCATCCACAGAGGACTCCCATTTTCCCTTTTTCTTCTTCCCCTCGGAAGATGCAGCATGCAGTGATGCCAGCAGTGGCAGCATGCATTCTCCTATGTGTGCTCTTCCAGGCATCTGCCACATCCCCCACCCATGTCTTCCAGCATCAGCGTGCCACCACCCAGCCTCCACTAGGGGGTAAGTGATCACCAAGTGCTGCCATCTCCCTTCCCCAAAGAAGGAAAGCAGTCTATGGGACGCTCGATCCTTCTCCTCCCCTGTCAACTCCAAGCAACCCATATGCCCATTGACTTTCACATGTGCAGTCAAGGAGGTGCAGATGCCTTGAACCACTTTTGTGAAGGAGTCCAGAAATCCCATCACCTGAAGCACTGGGACCAAATTACTTCAGTCCACACTATCAAATGCTTTTTTGGCATCCACCGCCACCAGAAGAGCCAGTGTCCTAGTCAAGTTGACGTGACTAAGTCAATGCAATACCCGTCTGATATTGTCCTGGGTCTGCCTCACAGGACAAACCCCGTCTGGTCCATATTGATGACAATCGGCAGAATCTGTTCCACTCTTTTGGCCAGGAGGCTTGTGTAAATCTTATAACTGAGGCTGAGAACTGAGATGGGTTGACAGGACTCACAGTACTTAGAAACCTGACATGACAGCTTCTTTCTAACTGGGGGCACTTTTCCTGATCTGAGTGTCTCATCCAGAGGTGTCAACAGGGGCTGTGCTGTGTATCCCAGAACTGAAAGTTACATACTTTGGGTCTGTGCTGGAGGTGTTAGGACCCTGTGAAAGCCAGAGATTTCTGGAGGACTGGCAGCACTAGTAGGCTCTGCACATGAGTCACCACACACACCTGCTGGTATGCTGTGGACCCGGCCCCCAACCACCTTAGTGCCTTTCTTACTGAGGAGGTAAGCAGCATGAACCTACTGTAACTAGTAACCAATGCACTTAACCTAAGGGCATAAAATAGCCCTGGTGGCCCATGTGAGAAGGACCACCAAACCCAGAAACAGTGCCTTCACAGCCCAAATCAAGTACAAAGGGATGAAGACCATAATACAGCAATAATGGAGTGTGTCTGGAAGATGTAGGCGAGTGTGCTAATCTATAGAGAAGATATTTGGGAAGAGCAGCAGTTACAGTAAATATGTAACTTTCATATCTTCAAAGAATCAAACTTCTTCATAGATTCCCACTAATGGGTCAGAATGCCAAGCTCAAAGAAAGTCCCCCTGGAGTAGGGAGGCAAGAGCTTAGGGCTCATTTAGGATAGTAATACAGAAACATAGAAACATAGACTTTGATGACAGATAAGGACCGCTTGGCCCATCTAGTCTGCCCATTTCCCCACCTATTGGATAAGCTGCAGATCCTAGTTAACCAACAGCCTACTTCTTCCTAGTAAGCCATTCAGAATTGTCCTGCCAAAGGTAGCATGCTGCCTGGCATGGATATCCAGGGCATAGTGTTTGGCAAAAGTATGCACTGTGCTCTCAGTTGCAGCTCTGCAACTTTCTCTAATAGGCACAGAATGTATCTCTGCCATGGAAGTGGCAACCACTCTGGTGGAGTGGGCACGTAGCTTGCCCTCCTGTTTAACCTGAGCCATAGCGTAACAGTGCACAAGACACTTTGCAGCGCAGGCTGAAATGCGCTTGACATAACCCCAATGCATTTGCAATGCTTATAAGTGTCACTGGACTTATAAAGTCATAATAATCATCACTCAAGCATTCAACCAAGTTTTTTTTCTTCAAAAATCACTGTCAAAACAAAACAAATATTAATCCATGTATGATCCATATGTGGATGTATAAAGGTGACAAAATATAGATCAGGGTAGGTTCCAAACATAGCCTGCCAGTTCCAAAATGACTGAAACCCCACCACATTTTTCCTGCCCTGACCAAAAGCAAATGTTGGATTATGAGAAGTTTATCCAATCAGTGACTTCATTAAGGCCATGCCTTTTGTTGAGGCTGTTCAAACAGTCTATCCACTAACCTAATCTTTTTAATATTGCTGCTCTGGATTTTGTGGGACATGGATTACTTGTTGCTACTTATAGGATGATTCTTTGGCTCCCAGAGGTGCTTTGTGATAAGCAGAAGCATTTGTGGTAAAGGGAGCCCTTAGAACAGGAAGTGATATAAATTGCATGATGAGCACAATGGTTGCTAGACAAACAAGCATTTGTCAATGCCGAATGTTTGTTTGCTGGCATTGGCAGTGGTAGTGTAGAAGTTACAGAGCTGCATAATAGGAATGGCAGCTAAGTATTGAACTGAAGCCAACCCCACCACCACCCTGCAGAGAGTGACAGGCATTGGGGTGTGCCTTTGGATCGTCAGGCATAACGACCATGCCATTTCACCACACCCTAGCCTGCAGACACTGACAAGTGTCACGGTGTGCCTTGGGGTCTTTGGCCCTTATGCGTACCCCATTGCATCAGGAAATACGGTGAGATGGGTGCGGTATAGGAGAATGGGGTGAAGTTTGGGCCCGAAGAGTCCGAGGCACACCTTGATGCCTCTCACTGGCTGCAGGGTGTGGGTGGGGGTGGAATGGTATGAGCATGACAGGCAAGATTCCCAAGCACACCCCTGATGCCTGTCATTCTCTACAGGGTGGGGTGTTATGGTCGGAAACCCTAACGCCTCAGGCATTCGTTGGTATTTTCACTCCAAATTTTCAACATGGTTTTTTTGTGACCCCCACCTCATGAACAGTGGCAATATCAGTTTGTTAGCCGGAAACTGCTTTTGCACAGCAACTATGGCATTTGGCACCACAGGTGCAAAAACACATTCCAAACAGAATGTGAAAAACGACAGCGGTACTGTTCATGTGGAGGTGTAAAAAATGGCAATGTTGAAAATCTGCTGTGAAAATCTTAAAAAAACTGGTGAAGTCATGAGCGTGCATAGAAACTGTGCAACGCACACCAGTAATGTAACTAGTTTGGGGATTTTTTACAGCAGATTGTTAACACAGGCATTTTGGGACCTCCAATCATGACCAGTGTCAGTGTGACTTTCTTTATCTGTCCTGAACAATGATTTCCCATAGTGACCACGCATTTCTGTGCTGAAAGTGTGAAAAGGAATTTCGGCCATGTTGTAGAAAATGACAGCTGTACTGTTCATAAGGAGGTGTGGAAAAATGCCACTGGTGAAAATCTGGACTGAAAATATTACAAATTCATGAACTTACGAGGGTGCATGGAAACTGCGCAATGCTCACTCGTAACACAGTCATTTTATGGAGTTTTGTCACCAAATTTTCAACATAGCCATTTTAAGACTCTGTCATGACCAAGTCACTGTGATTTTCTTAATCTGTCCCAAACATTGTTTCGCACACCAGACTGTACCATTGTAATGCTACATGTGTGGAAACACATTTTGAGCGAGATGTGAAAATGGTAGCTGTACTACTCATAAGGAAGTGCGGTAAAATGGCACTGTTGAAAATCTGGTGTGCAAATATTACAAATTCGCAAACTTGCCAGCGTGCATAGGGACTGCGCACTGTGCACTCCTAAAGCAGTCATTTTTGGGAATTTTTTCACCAAATTTTCAACATAGCTATTTTAACACCTCTGCTCATGACTAGTTTCATTGTGATTTTCTTAATATGTCCCATACATTGATTTCGCACACCGACTGCGCCATTGTGCGCTACATGGGCAGAAACACATTGTGGGCAAGATGTGAAAATGACAACTGTACTGCTCATAAGGAGGTGTGGTAAAATGGCAATGTTGAAAATCTGGGTGAAAATATTGAAAATTTCGCGAACTTACAAGCATGCGTAGAACTCTGAACGCACGCTCGTAAAACAGTCATTTTTAGGAATTTTTTCACCAAATTTTCAACATAGCCATTTTAAGACCTCTGCTCATGAATGGTATCACTGTGATTTTCTTAATGTGTCCCGTACATTGATTTCGCACACCGACTGCGCCATTGTGCACTACATGGGCGGAAACACATTTTGGGTGAGATGTAAAACATGACAGCTGTACTGCTCATAGGGAGGTGTGGTAAAATGGCAATGTTGAAAATCTGGAGTGAAAATATTGAAATTTTGCAAACTTATGAGCGTGCATAGGAACTGCGCAATGCACGCTCGTAAAACAGTCATTTTTAGGAATTTTTTCACCAAATTTTCAACATAGCCATTTTAAGACCTCTGCTCATGAACAGTGTCACTGTGATTTTCTTAATGTGTCCTGCACATTGATTTCGCACACCGACTGTGCCATTGTGCGCTACATGGGCGGAAACACATTTTGGGTGAGATGTGAAAAATGACAGCTGTACTGCTCATAAGAAGGTGTGGTAAAATGGCAAAGTTGAAAATCTGGGTGAAAATATTGAAAATTGTGAACTTCTGACGTGCGTGGGAACTGTCGCCTAGCGCTGACGTCAAAACAGTCATTTTTAGGGATTTTTCCACCAATTCAAAATAGGCTTTTGAGAGCTCACCTGCGAACACTGGCAGTGTTGTTTCATTAATCATTCCGGAAAGGTGATTTCATGCAGTGGCTGCGAAATCACCCTTCGGGCCTCCAAGTAACGCCATAACAGTGACAGCATTCATGAGAAGGGGTCCCAAAAACCCCATGTTGAAGATTTGGTGCAAAAATTCCAAATAATGCCTGAGATATGCAATAAAGTTGAAAAAACCCTATCTATCCCATTATACAGCTTACCGGCAATTCCTCAGTTTGCGGTCAGCTTTGAAGAATGCTGAGCGTGTTCTTGATCCGCGAAGATGAGTCGTGCCGAGCTCGAGGTAAGTATAGGGGTGGGGGGTGGACAGGCAGGGTGTGCAGTGGGTGGGTGCGGGTTGTGGGAGGGGGGCAGGGAGAAGCACCGAGGGACAGTTTTTGTATTTACAGTTGTTTTTTTATTTCCTAAGACGATGAGGGACGTTTGCCACGCTGGGGTGGTCTCCCAGCGTGGCAACTGGAAGGATGTTGGTGAGGGGCAGGAGCCGATGGGGGATTGGGCACCCCCATTGGCTGTAACATCATTTTGCCATGCTGGGGTGGGCTCCTTGCGTGGCACCTGGATGCTTGGGGGGGCATGCAGCCAATGGGGGATTGGGCACCCCCGTCATCCATAACATCATTTTGCCACACTGGGGTGGGCTCCCAGTGTGGTACCTGGATGCTATGGGGGGGCGTGCAGCCGACAGGGGTTTGGGAACCCCTGCTGGCTGTACAGTGTGGGGGAGGGGAAGGCGCATGAGCACGCAGTGTGTGTGCGTGCATGCGTGTGTGTGTGTGTGGAGGGGGGAGCTCTGCTCACTGAAGCGGAGCTCTACCTTTCATCTGTATGCCACTGCATTTTCAGCTGTCATAGACAGCTGGAGCAGTGATTGGTGCACTGCGACCGCGCCTGCAAACACACTGACTGAATTGGAAGAGGCTGACACACTTCTGGAAAACTCGGTTGATGGCACTATGTTTCTTGCACATGCGTGCAAGCAAGCATAAAAATCACAGTATAACAAAAAGAGAAACCACATGAGAATACTGAAAATACGTTTTATTGTATAACCCACAGGTGGCAAAGTGAGAAAAAAGTAGAAAAGATTTGAACCATAAGGGTCCATATAGAGAAATTGATCAACTTAAAGCAGTAGGTGTGCATATAACACGATGTATGTTTAAGAATATAATGAAAATTATTCAAATAATGATTATATAAGAAATATTTTTATTAAATGAGATTTTTTTATCATCATACATATTGATTACCCCATGAACAGGCTCTATAAACAGAATGAAACGTACATGAAAATAAAAAAGCATGAATTAAGAATCTATGAAGTCTTCTTGAATTTATTTTAAAGGGCTCCCTTTACCACAAATGTTTCTGATTATCTTTTTAATATTGCCCTGTTCCAGTCTCCACCTCTTGTCGGTTTTGTTACCATAGCAAATAGTGTATTAATCTGGTGCCTTTTCAGTAAATAATGTCTCACTACTGCTGATTTGTGACCTCCTAGCCTGATTGCACTTTCACAGTATGTTTGCTTATTCTCTGTTTCAAAGCCCTGATACTTCTGCCCACACAGATCAAGCAACATGGCCATTTTATGCCATATACCAGAATCACATGTCAAAATCGGTTTCATCAAAAAACATTTACCTCAGCTTGAGTTGATTATCTCTGTCTTTTCCAGAACAATGGAAAAATATCAAGGAACTTATAAAAAAATGTGAGAAGCAAAGATACAATAGACACATATTAAGTGAAACAGAAATCAAGGCATCACAGGTAGCCAGAGACAACACTTTGAGGGACACTGGGACAAGAATATCTATGGGAAGTAGAATTTCAATTATCACAATGTATTGTAATCAGTTTAATCAATGAAAGTAACAAGCATTTGTCAATGCCGAATGTTTGCCGCTGGTATTGCTGTTGTACCGGGTCTTGTGTGTATACATTTTTAGTATATATTTACCCAGGACAGAGCAGATGAGATGCAGTATCTCATTTTCATTGGTGTTCTGCTTTCACACATTGTTAGATTGTAATTACCTAGGATAGGGAAGTTGAAAGGCAATATCTACTTTTAAGTGGGCTCCCACATTCTGACCCCAAATGTCCAGCAGCGTTTTTATGACCTATCACTATGATCAAGACATGTGGAATTTTTAAAATCCCAGCTGAAAGGTGATTTCGCTGTGCAACTTTGGAAACAAGTTTTGAAGGGGATTTGAAAAATGACACCTGCCATGTTCAGGAGGTGGGGTAACCAAGGGATATGTTGAACATTAGGGGTCAAAATCTGCAAAAAAAATGTTACGAGTAAATGATGGAACAATTCTTTCTCCTCTTCCTTCTTTCTCCTATCTTCTCTGCAACAATACTTTCCATTCTCTTTCTTTTCCTTCTAGAAAATCTATTGTTAGCCAATCTGCTTTCTTACCGCTTTCCAAAACTTTGATCCTCCCTTCCCCTTTCTATTTGTTCTGCCTCTTCTCCTTCCTCCCTAAAGCCTCTTCTTTCTGACTTTTGCCATCCTACTCACAACTGCTTGTGACCCTTCCTTTTTTCCCTCCATTCTCTAGTCTTGCCCTCTTTATTACTGTTCTGCTATTTTCCCTTTCTGTATATATTAGAGTGTGTGTTATTTTCTAAATGCCTTAATTTACTATTCTGCCTATAATATTTATAATGCTGCTTGTAACACTATATTATTGTATTTTACCTTGTTATTTTTGTATTGATAGCTATCTCCTACTCCTCTCTCCACCAGGACACATCAGGAAACGGGTTTTCAGCTCAGTATGTACTTTCTGGTTAAACTTATAAATAAATAAATGCATTTCCTCATATTTTAGTTGTTGGTTTTTTTTCACATTTTTACCCGTCATTTTCAACATAATCTTTTTATGACCACTCCTTCTGTGCATGACAGGTGTCATTTATAAAACAATTGCTTAAATGCCATTTTGCGCCACAAGTGTTAAAACACAGTTGGGGTAGGATTTGAGAAATGACAGCTGTTACACTTACAAGATGGTGTAAAAAATGGCTATGTTAAATTCTGGGGTCGGTCAACATATTGAAAATGACCACAGTTATGAACATGCATTGAAAAACTGCAATGTAAGCCAAGGCAAGGCAAATTTTATTTAAATAACACCTTATCCAGGGGCTCAGAACGCTTAACATAATAATAAAATGCAAAAAGACATTCCAGCAAATACATATAATCATAAAAGATTTAAAACATTTTCAAATAAGTATGTTTTAAACGAGGCTTTAAAGGCCTCCACCGTGCTAGCTGCTTTAATACATGGGGGAAGAGAATTACACAACAGTGGTGTGGCCACCCCAAATGCTTTATCTCCAGATCTCTTTAGATGGGAGAGTGGTACAATCAACAAACCAGCCTCGGCGAAGCATAAGGGGCAGATAAGAGAGTACGGAATCAGGAGCTCTTTTCGGTAGTCAGATCCCAAACCACATATAGCCTTGCATAAACAAGCCTATCTTAAAAGTGATGCGTGCACTCACAGCCAGCCAATGCTGAGCATGCAGTACAGGAGTGACATACAGTAAACTCATAACTTTGTTGTTTTTTTATATTTTTACCCCAAATTTTCAACATAGTCTACTTATGACCCCACATAGCCTTCTTATGAGCCTACTTCACGAACAACAGTGGAGAACATTTTCATATCCTGTCCAAAATGTGATTTCAAGCCGCAACTGCAAAAACGCATTTTGCCCAGGATTTGAAAAATAATAGCTGCCACACTCATGAGGTGCTGTGAAGAAATGACTATGTTGAAAATCTGGTGTAAAATATTGAAAATTACCAAAGTTATAAGCTTGCATTCATAAATGTCAATGTAGGCCCATAACTTTGCTGTTTTTTTATTTTTACCCCATATTTTCAACATAGCCTTATTATGACCCCGCCTTATGAATAAGGACAGAGAAAGTGTTCAACTCCTGCCCAAAAGCTGATTTTGCACAGTGACCACGAAATCACCCTTTGGGATGTGAAAACACATTTTGGTCAGGATTTGAAAAATAACACCCATCACATTCATGAGGTGCTGTGATGAAATGACAAAATCACACATGCCCACACAATGCAAAGCATCATGGGCTGCATACGCAAATCACCACAGAATGTTATGCTGGTTCAACTTTAAGCCGGATTGCATGGTGCTGAAAGGCCTCTCACACAGTTTGCAAAGGGTGCTAACAGATGACATAGACACGTGTTTCGTCCTACCAGGACTCATAAGTATGCCTCGTCTGTTGTGATGAAATGACTGTTTTGAAAATGTTGGTTCAAGATATCGAAAATTACCAAAGTTATGAGCCTGCATTCACAAATTTCAATGTAGGCTGATAACATTGTTGTTTTTAAATATTTTTATCCCATATTTTCAGCATAGCCTTCTTATGATCCCACCTCATGGACAAGGGTGGAGAAAATGTTTAACTCCTGCCCAAAAGCTGATTTCATGCAGTGACCACAAAATCACCTTTCAGGACAGATTTGCCTAATTTTCACTGCCACTGTTCATGAGGTGGGGTCCCAAAAAAGACATTTTGAAAATTTGGGGCAAAATATTAAAAACTGAAGAAGTAAAGCCACTAACTTCAAAACCCCACTGAAATACATTGAAGTGCATACCTGATTTCTTCCATTCGCAGTCCAGCACTGAAGAGTGAAGATGTGTCTACAGTCTGGAGAGGATTACAGTGTTCAACCTCCAGTGGATAAGTAAGGGCTTGGATGTGTGTGGGGTGGTTGGTGCTGTGTGGGACAGTCAGGGGATAGACTAACGGGGGGGCAGTAACAGACATCAATGGACGTTTTTCTTATTTACAAAATATATATTATAGGAGCACAGTTGTGCCCCTATAGTTAAGGTTGAGTAACCTGTTTAATGTTAAACTTCAAATTTTGTACTTTAATAACTTTGCAACCAATCAATGGAGTTGCACAACTTTTGCCATGTGCTGTTCTGTGGGGTAAATCTCTTGACTTGGCAAATTTTGTTCTGGTCGAATGTACTGATTCTGAGATCTGGATAGTGCAAAAACCTTAAAAGTCACAATTTTTTTGTAGTTTTTTCCTCATTGCCTTGCATCCAGATGGTGTGAAAATTTGGTGTGATTTTTTTTTCATGATAATTTCAGCTTGGCTAACAGAACTGCCATGCATTTGTTTGGTGAGAAAATATGAATCTATTGCAAAGTTATTACATTTTTAAGTTCCCATTGTTTTCAAAGGGAAGATCACTTTCCAGGATAGAGGGAGAAAGGTTGAAAGGATTGATCTCACAAAAAAAGGATTCTTTCTCGTGAGACCCATTTTTCGTGAGAATAAAATCCTTTTTCGTGAGAGAAATCCTTTTTCGTGAGCTGCCATCTTTTTTTTTTTTCCATAAACTAAAATGCATGGAAAATACATAAAAGTTTTGTCATTTTAGAAATCAACCAGAACCTAGATAAACAGGCCCCATTTAGCTAGATTCTGGAATTTGTTTTGTACAATTAGGGCCAGAAATACTTTTTCTGGGCACCCAAAATCCCAGGTGCCCAGCTTAGACAGAGGAGCCTTCCCCTCATTCTCTGTATGAGGACAGCATGTTTTCTTTAGTTCTACAGCCACGGCTAAACTTCTGCTGCCAGCTGCAGTGTGATCTGTGAGCCCCTTGGCCCAGTGTGTAACAGCACCCCTCACTCCCCGATCACTGCCCCCTAAATAAATTATATAGTCCCTGGTGTCTAGTGGCACTCCTCCACCCTCCGATTGCCATCCCCTAGCCCCTGTTTTCTTTATTTATATAATCTGACACTGGGTTACCCACCAAGGTGTCAGATGCCCCCCCACAGCCCATTATTTTATTAACTAACCAACATCAGAGGTCCCAATCCCAATGCCGACATTTAGAGCCCCCCCCCCCAGCAGTATGGGACACTGAGGAGCCCTCCCCCAGTTTCCTGAGATGGTTTATTTATGTTTTTGGTACCTGCAGTATATGAAGACTGTCCCCTGATATATTTTTTTAACCTGAAACAGGGAAAACAGTCCCTCATCGTCGCTGCTGACCCCCTACCCCATCTTGACCCTCCCACTGAGCACCCATCTTCCCATATACCCCCTTATCCTATACTTACCAGCCAATGTTGAATTCTGTCATCTTCTGTGGATATGGGGATGCTATTCTGAAAAAACTGCACCCCAAGCTAGGTGCCCTTTTCAGGAATCGTAACTGTCTACCTCTACCAGCTAGGCATGAACCTGCCCAGAAAATGATTCTCCCTATCTTCAACTACTGTGATGTAGTTTACAGTGCTGCCCCAAAGTCTGCTTTAACCAGATTGGACTCCCTCTTTAACTCCTTCTGTCACTTCACACTTGACTTGCCACCCCACACTCACCTCTATGATCTCTACCACTCACTTGCATTCCCTTCACTTACAAACCGTCACCTCACTTACATTTCAAAATTCACCTATAAATTCTGGTTCAACTCCTTCCCCTCTTACCTCTCTTCTGCACTGACTATCCCAACACCCTCTGTGCATTCACTTAGATCCACTCATGCCAGGACACTAGCTATCCTTCACTGACTCACCTTTGTTGGACAGCCGGCTTTCTCCTACTACTTCCCCAAACTCTGGAACTCATTACCACCTCAGATCAGACACTCATCATCTTCTCGTTCTATCTCATATGCCGTATCCAATTTCTACTCCACTAATTGCACATGCCCCTAGTAACTGACCTTCTTTAGCTCAGCTCTGTAAAGTAGCTTGACTGTTTGGCTGCTACTGTGTCCTTATGAGATAACAGCTCTCTAGCACTTGCTAATTCCCTAATTGCACTTAAAGTTTTTTTGTATTCACTACTATGATTGTATCTTAAGTATTATTTTCAAATGTTCCTTATGTGTGTAACCTTCACTGATTGTATTTATTTGTAACATTCTCAGTTATGTAATGTATTATTACACTGTTTTGCATTGTTGCCATTCTCGTGGATCCCAACCTGTATATTGTCTCCCCTCTACTCTCGCCCCCAGGATGCACCATGAGATGAGCAATTTGTTGTTCAGTGTGCCTTTCTGATGAAACTTTTCAATAAATAAATAAAAAATAAACTGAGACACATCTGCACTCTTCAAAGCCAAACCATGAACTGAGGAATAAAGATAAGTGCCGTATAATGTATTTCAATGGCATTTTGAACTTATGTTCATAACTTTGCCATTTTTAGGCATTTTTGGCACCAAATTTTCAATGTGGCCTTTTTGGGATCCCACTTCATGAACACTGGCACTGTCATTTTGTTACTCAGGCCTGGAAGGAGATTTTGCGGTCACTGCACAAAATCACCTTTTGGGACTGAATAACAAAATTACACCACCAGTGTTCATGAGGTGGGGTCCCAAAAAGGTCATGTTGAAAATTTAGTGAAACAATTCATAAAAATGGTCAAGGTATGAGTGTTCATTGAAATCTTTCTATGCACATGCATAACTTTGGTAAATTTCAATATTTTGTCTCCAAATTTTCAACACTGTCATTTTTTCACACCACCTCATGAACAGTACAGATGTCATTTTTTAACATCCTGTCTGAAATGTGTTTTTGCACCTGTGGCATGGAATGGCGTTTTGGCATGAATTTGAAAATTTTCAACTATGGGGATTATGAAGTGGGGATCATAAGAATACTATTTTGAAAATTTGGGGCCAAAATATGAAAAAATGCCAAAGTTATGACAATTCATTTCAATTTCACTATACCTGCTCGTAACTTTGGAAATTTAAAATATTTTGACCCCAGAGTTTCAATATAGCCTTCTTATTATCCCACCTCATATATGTCACAGCTGTCATTTTTCAAATCCTGCCCAAAATGTGTTTTCACATCTGTAACACAGAATGGCATTGTAGTTGCACAGAATTATGTTTTGGAGGTATTTTTAAATTTTCTGTACCAGGTACATGAGGTGGGGTAATAAGATGACTATGCTGACAGTTTGGTCTCTGTTGTCCTATAAAGGGCAGTGCTGGGCCCAGAGGGCCCTGTGCTTCCACAACTACATACATATATGCATCTGTGAAGGGATGGAAGCACAGGGTCCATTGGACCCTGTGCTCTCATGGTAAAATTAGGATACTATTATACTATCTCAAAAAGTAAAGAAATAAGTTGCAAAAATCTTTGTTAATGCTCCAGTTAGGGTCAAGGTGAGAAAAGTTTAGAAATGAGGTATTAGGGTTTCCTAACACCCCACCCTCCCAAACCCAACAGGAGAGCAGGTATGGGGTGTGCCTTGCGCTTCTCAAACCTAACACTCACCCCATTCTTATAACGTCTGCACATCTCACCTTATTTACAGATGGAATGGGGTGAGCGTTAAGCTTTAGAAGCACAAGGCACACCCCACACCTGCTCTCCAGCCTGGTTTGGGAGGGTGGAGTGTTAGGGAAACCCTAACGCCTTATTTCCATCACTGGGGCATTGGTCACCCCCAGTGGTAGTGTTATGTTTGTGAGGGGGGATGGGGTGGTGGGTGCTGAGTGGGAGGGTCGGTGGGGAGATTGCAGCAGCAACAAACATCGATGGATGGTTTTCTTTATTTCAGGCAGTGATGCTGGGGATTAGGCACTCCCAGTGTCAGTGTTATGTCTGTGGTGGGGTGTGGGGTGGTGGGTGCTGAGAGGAGGGTCGGGTGGGGGACAGTTATGGTGGGGCAGCAACAAACATCGATGGGCAGTTTTCTTTGTTACAGGATATAAAAACTACAAGGGTCAGTTTTCTTTATTCCAGCTGGTGATACTGGAGATTGGGCACCCACGATGTTGGTGTTATATTCGTGGGGGTGCTCACTGGGAGGGTTGGGTGGGGGAATAGTAAGGGCTGCAGCAATAGACATTGATAGATGTTTTTCTTTGTTACAGTATGTAATGCAACCTTAGCAGGTTGATCATGACAGATCAGCTGTGCTTGTTGGGTGGTGTAGATCAAAGGAAACAGCCAACCTATGATTGGTTCAGCTCTTTCCTTTGAAATACACAAAGTTTCCACCCAGCAAGCCAGAACACTGTCTTGACCAGCCTTGCTGATATTTGGTGTGACACTGATGAGCCCCTTGCAGAACACTCTGCATTGGACTGATAGCGCCACACCCATCAAAAGCCACTCTTCTTCTAACAAAATATCCGCTGCACATGCACGCACAGTAAGCTTAAAAACACAGTCCTCAAACATCAGAGTGGGGGTACTACACAGTACTGTTATATGAAAAGAAAGTTTTAAAGACAAACCATAGGTAACTGCCTGAAAAACAGGCAATTTAAAGCAATTACTGGACAGAACACAGCTTTGAAATCCACTCCAACCTACCATTACCTGGTACAAACCACAAGGGTTTTACAGTTGTGGACACTGTCCATTGCTTAAATGTGGTTAAGACCACAGGAGGCAAGCAGACTGAGTTAAACTGCAAAGAGAAAGGCAAATGATAATGTGCTTTAACCTGTAATCTAAAACCCGTAATAGATTTTTACAGTTATACAGAAATGTTTGTATTGGGCATAGAAAGGTTGGAAAAGTAGCACAAAGTACTCTGAATGAATAATGTAAGGTATTGGATGTTTAGTTTAAGACAATGATGGCAGAAAAACACATACAGTATGGTCCATCCAGTCTGCTCAAGCTCCCTATTAAGCCCTGGGGCCTACTGTCACTCCAGGGTCCTAGCCTTCCCCACTCTCCCCATTCTCCTCCCAGTTTTCACCACCCCAAGCAACCACTGTACCCTTGATTCTGTCCCACATTTGCTCAAAAATACCAATAGTTTTAGTACCCACCACTTTGTATGGTAGGCTGTTCCACAGCTCCAGCACCTTTTCTATAAAATAATGCTTTCTCATGTCCATTCTGAACCTCCCTCCTGGCAGTTTCCATTCATGTCCACATGACAGCAAGCTAGTATTCAAGCTAAGTAGTTTCCCACAGTTCACCTTGTTAGTTCCTTTTAGGAACTTGAAGGTCTCTATCACATCCCCCATCTTCCTTCTGGTTTCCAGTGAGTACAAGTTCAGTGCCTTGAGACACTCCTGATAGGACCTGCCCTGTTGACCCGGAATCATTTTTGTTACTCTGCACTGTCTCCAACTTGCCCCTAACTTTCCTGAGGTGAGGACTCCAGAACTGGGCATGGTACTCCAGGTGTGACCTCACTAAGGATCTGAATAGGGCAAGTATTACTTCTTCCCTTCTGGTATCAACATCCCTCCTGATACAACCCAGCATCCTACTCACTTTGCTATATGCCTTTTCCACTGACTCGATAGTTTGAGGGAGTCATTGATAACTTCATCATCCTGTTCCTCAGCTGTAGTGCTAAGTCTCAACCCACCCATCCAGTACTCAGTCCTGGAAACCCAGGTTTGCTGGATGTACCAAGCTCATTCACAGCTCGTTACTCTAACCTTTAGGCTATACTGCCTGCCTTGCATAAACAGTAGTGGTTACAAATGGGAACATACCACAGTATGACTTTGAATTTCATGTGCTATAAATTCTAAAATGCCAGTCAATGACAGAGGAAGAGAAACTGTGAGGAATTACACAAAGCACAATGTATTGAAAGTGCTTCACGAAGTATACAGTGGTTTAAAAATTAAATGTATTTTATTTATGAGATTTCAAGAATCCTTTTTACGTTTTCAGGGGTGGAACCTACAGATGTTTTGCCTCAGAAAAGCACTCACTGGATCCGGAACCGTGCAAACAACAGCAATAAACTTTAAAGCATACCACCTCCGCCAATCGAAGCCTTCACCATATCCCCACTGTGCCATCTTTTCCACTGCACCATTGCACTTTTTACAGTGGCAGTTGGGTGGAGCCTGTAACCTCCCCACTGGGCTCAGACCTCCTTTTTTGTCGGTAGTCATTCTGTTTAGAGACTGCATTTTAATCCAGTTCTTCCTAAGAGCAAAGGAATATTCTGCCTCAGATGCCTTCTGAGAGCCGCAGGGGTGGAAGGGTACAATGGACTGAAACTAAGCTCTACATGCATCGATCATCCCTGCATGTTTTGCTTAACTTTCTAAAAATCAAGGATAATTATTGCAAGCAGGGGATTTCATTCATTTTGTGTGATTTTATTCCCTGACAAAATCAGAGCTTGGGGACTGATACCATAGTGATATAGCTCCTTAAAAATTTGTTTTTCATGTATTGCTCTTTTTTATTTTTATATTATAGGTTAATTCCCTAGCCCATTTCACCCAATTTAGGTACAACATCTTATTTTCTAAAGGGTCCTGCTTCAAACAAAATGTTCCAGCTGAAGGATTGAAAGCACCTGGTGGTTAAGTGTGGTCACACAATTTTTATTTTACAGTTTATTTGCTCAGGATAACCTTGCTAACAGACAACATATAGTTTCCATGCAGAGGTTGTGTAGTTTTTTTTGTCTGTTTTTTTTTTGTTTTGTTTTGTTTATTTCAGTTTATTTCCCCAGGATAACCTAGTTGAGATACATCATCCTGTTGAAGTGTTTTAGTAAGATTTTGACATGTCTCTGCTGGTTCCTAATGTTGTTGTCCTATAAAGCAAGCGAGCACTGTCCCCAAGTTACTTCTTATAAAGAATTTCTCTAAGTCACTTAACTTCATTGTGCACACAGGTCTCAACTTGCAACAAACTCTGGTTTGGTATGCCTTACCAGGTTAAAGAATTTCCATTCCTGTCAATATCTTTAATTTTATATATGTATAGATCTCTATCATGTCCCCTCATGCCCTAATCTCTTTGGAAAGTAAATTTTGAGATTCCACGCATCATCCTGTTGAAGTGTTTTAGTAAGATTTTGACATGGCTTTGCTAGTTCCTAACTGTAAAAGATGACTCAGTCTTTGGAAATCCAATTGCAGAAATGAAAGGAAAAGTGTGACTAGTATTTTCTATCAAAATTTGGAAGCTGAAGTCTGATTGTTGCGGTCAGCTGCTTGTCATTGCAATTTTATCAATAAACTTGTCAATAATGTTTATTAAGGCAAGTATGAAGGTATCATACATGCCTTAAACATGGTTTGAAGTAAAATGTGAATGAAACATGCTGCGGTTTTTCAGGAGCACATTATAAATAACTGAGGTTGCAAGTTGAAACGTAAAGTGTAAGAGTTTTACAAGGCACTTCGGTTCCTCTAGCATACGTTTTGGGGACATTCAATGTAAGACAGCTGCATTTGACAATATTGTTCTGCACAAAACAAAGACATATCTTCATCAGAACCTCTGAGAGTTGCAGTTAAATGAAAATGAATAATGGGCAAAGGATTCCAGCAATAAAATTGCAAATGTTATTTTATGTCACCCTGTTTACATTAAGATCTCTATATGTCGATCTATCTGTCTGTCTGTCTCTGTCTGCCCATCTTGCTAGCTACCTATACCTGTATCTATATAACTCATCTCTTAGTATATATTATGTTTAAAGTTTAATGCTGTTTTTATAAACTTCTGTGTAAATGTGGAGCTGTATTTCCAGTGCAATTTAAATGGTTGGAAATTAGCATTTAAATGTCAAAGTGCATACAACCCATGTGCAAACTCCATTACACCTTGTAAAAGTAGCTGAAAACAAAAACTGCAGCAAGGACCGTGACAAGATCATCACTATATTGCCTTACAGATCCTGATGTTGTATTCTTGTACATCTACTGTTATAATAAAATTTAACAGGTTCTGAAAGACTTGCTAAAAGTGTGTGTGCATATGTGTGTGTGTGGGGGGGGGTCTCAAGCTGATCTTTTTAAACTGCATTCCAATGAGTGCACAGTGCCTCTAACATATTCAGTGGTAGCTTTACAAAAGAAATGGAGATATAGAAAATAATGATCATTAATATTATCATAACAAAGTAAGGAATTTACACTTGTTTATCTTTCTAGGCTGAATATTTTCATTCAGATAAATGGCTGAGCCCAGTAGTTTTTAACCTATTCCACAATTTCTAGCTTTTGCCTACTGCTGCATTTTGGGGACCATTCTGTAGCTCACCAAAATAGTCCCCTCAGCAAGCTCTCCTCGTCTTGGCCCTGTAGATTTCTTATTGTACTCTATAGTGTCTCACTCTTCCAGCAAACCTTTATACTGTGATTGTCAAATCTGAATTATTTTTTAGTAAATTACAACTTTCTATTTAAAGTAACCTTTGTCTGGCTTTTTCACCTGTGTAGCTGTCCTTCTGAGTTCTGATGACTGAAACTGTATCTGAACCAGGCAGTGGCAAGGATTAGAAAACCAACGGAGGTGTTCTTCCTCCATCACACTAGCCCTGCCATCACATTTCATGTTAGTCCCTGTGTTTTGATTATCATGCCGCTCTGACTAAACTGAATCACCCCTTTTAAAAATTGGAAAGTGTTGACTTTGCCATCCTAAAGAAAGTGTTTGGTCATGAATGCAAGCTCTTTACCTATGCAGGTTCTTTCTGTTTTAAATGAGTATGATAAGCAAGGATTAGAACTGGGTAGAGAGACCAAACCTGTCAATTCAGGTTTGGAAACATTTTAGGTAGTCATTTTTTTCTAAAAAAGGGCTCGGTGGGATGTTTACAAATCAGCAGTGCACTTGAGTCACTGAAAGGTACTGCCAGTTGTGAATCTGCTGCTGCTGAGCCCAGACGGACACCAAGCCAGCAGTTAGTGGGGAGTTGGTGGCTGTAGGAACGACTAGCTCCTAACCATGAACCTAGAGGGCAGGAAGGGTTTCTGCAGATAGCAATTACTATATCAACAAGTTATGCCACTAAGTTCAAAACACCATGTTTTAGGCAGTTATTTTTCTTTGCAACAGACATCTAACTTGCATACAGTTAGTGATGGGGTGTTTTAATTCTGCCCTGGGCTACAGATTCCTCATAGGGCTGTACATGACGTGACAAGATCCACAATGACCAAAAGTGTTTGAAACTTGGCAAAAACCCTACTGTACCTGATGGGAGGAGGCATTAATTGCATCACAGCTAATGATACTGCTCGGGCAGTTTTTCAAATAGTAAACCACTTTTGTGGTGCCCAGTTTTCTGCTTTATTTACACCAAATATGATTGGCAGTTTTACTGACATCTCATACAAATTTTTATCCTCTAGTAATGGTGATCTAAAAGAAGTCAGTAGTGAGCACACCATTATATTATGCTTCATTTCTATAAGAACATCATAATAGAAATGCTGAACCAAAATTGCGGGGGTGTGCAGGGCAAATAATCATATTCAGTCTAAACAGACTATAAAACCAGGCAGCACAAAAGTGGTTTACTATCTGAAAAATTGCCAGAGCAGTACAATCATGTTAGTAAGGACAGTATAGCTTGCATCTGAGGACCAGGCATTCAAATGAGCATGGTAGGTAATAAGTGCACATCTACAAAACAAATTGCAAAATAAAATATAAGGGGTCCCGTATAAAAGTGTCATGTAGTAGAAGTCCGGCTGCATAGTAAGCTGAAAAAAAATACATTAGCAGATTAGCACCGATAAAAAGCTAAACACAGTAACAATTATTCCTGAGTGCTAACATTTTAAGTAATTCTCTATCATTTATCAATGCCTTGATAAAGAGTAGAGAATTACTTGAAATGTTGGTGCTTCAGGATAGCTGCTACTGTGTTTTGCTTTTAATATTAAATATGTTTTTTTTTCAGCACACTGTGCAGTTGGAGTTCTACTATTATATGGATTTATACGTCCTGGCTCCAGTTTCATGTTTTAAGTTGCCACCTCCTACAAATACATCGTCTATAAAAAAAAAAAAAAAATACTTGTTGGCAGTTCTGCTAGCCTTTAACAATAAAAACAGGGTTGTAATATTCCAAAGGGAAGATATGGAGTGCTAAAACATACATCATGGGCAGTCTCATATTTTGTACTTAGTTTCTGGTTTTTATTCATATTGAACATTAAGAGCAGTTTCTGTTCATTCCTTATCTTGGTTGGTGGATTGTAAATTTATTGTAACCAAGTTTACAAACCCAAAATGTATAGTCTCTTACTACTCAACATATAGGGCCAGATATTCAAAACTTTGCCCCGGGGCTAAATTAGCGTTGCCTGGTGGGAAAACATAGCCCGGAGCACAAAACAAGCTATATTCAAAAGGAATAGCCCAGGGCAAGCAGCTTCCAAACATAGCATGGTAATGAGGCCATGCAAACTGGGCTGGGAGTGCAGGGCAAACATAGCCCTGGAATAAGACAGCACTGAATATAGCAACCAGGAAGTGCAAACCACAGCAACAACACAGTGCACAGTGACATGAGGGTAGGTACAGATGAACTATGTGGCCAATGTGTGTGCTAGCAAATGCATGGACTCAGTACAGCTGCAGGCAGCAGCAGATGTGAAAGAACAGTGATCAAAACTGTATAATATTCCCCATACTGTTAGCGCCACGCTAACACATTAGCATGTCATTAGCGCGGAGCTAAGCAGTTAGCCCGATGCAAACACGTTTGCCCAGTGCTAAAATGTGCCATATTCCAAAGTGCCATGCAAATGAGCCTACTTAGGTAGTCTCTGGGCAAACAACCAGATTGGTATCTCATTATGCCCTGATTTGCATGCAGTTTGCCCAGCATTACTGCAGGGTCCCACAGAGCCACCTGTAGGTCAGTCTGGAAGTACAGGGGCTGGCCAGGTCCAACCGCAGCTCTACCTGTAGGTCAGTCTGGCAGTGCACGATGATAGCTGCAGGCGACATGTAAACAGTACAGCATTGCATAGCAAATTGTACCCCAGAGGACAAGACAACAAAGGCACAGGTGGTGGTGGTGCTGCATGCAACTGTCACACTGTAGGGCATGCTACAGTGCACAGCAGACACTACAGTAGCAAGGGAGCCAGTAGTGTGAGGGACACAGCACTGCCTATGATGCGTAGGGCAGTGATGCTGACTGCACTGTACACAGTGACAGGCCCAACATGCAGATGTTTACTGACCATGGACAATACTGTTGCACTGTTGTGTGATCCACAGATGCTGCATTTGTGGCATGGAATGCACACAGTGACATATACATGGCTGGCAGTGTGTGCTATGGCACCTGTACAGTTGTGCTGTATGTGGCGGGGGGCGCACGTGGGATCCGACAGACACACAGACGGTGGGGTATTCCCAGTACTGGCCCATGTGCACTGCGTGCTGTGTCCCAGTCTTGTTGCCACACTTGGGCTGTGAAGTCTGGCCACCAATACACCCTCCCCTCAATGGCCACCATGCCCACAGTGCTGCCTGTGTGTTATGGCATCTGTTGGGCACTAAAGACATATGGTCTGCAGGTGTGTGCTGTATTGCCCCACTACCATGATGACCTCTGTGGGCCCAATCACCCCTTACTGCCTGTGCATGGCTGGGAACTGTGGCAGCTGATGGCATCATGGTGGTACCATCAGTGAGTAGCATGTATCCTTCATGTCTGGCAGTTTCTAAGTGTCATACTCATATATTAGGGCCACGCAAGCCAGGCTAATGCCAAGATAGCACCATGCAAAGCAACAATGTCACGCAAAGCTGTTTGCCCAGGGTTAAAATCAGCTTTTCCTGGTCGGTAATTTGTACCACACTATGGGTCGTGCTAAGTCGTGCTAAACAGCTTAGCGTGGTGCTAGTCACTGAATATCTCATTGCACCTGTAGTCATGTTCACTTTGCCCCTTGCATATAATTACTGTTTGCCTGGCGCTAATGCTGTTTGCCCGCACTATTCAGCCTTTTGAATATAGCAGACCCACGCTAATCCCACGCTAAACCCACGCAAACGTTTTTTGCCTGGTGTAAAGCTTTGAATATCTGCCCCATAGTGTCCTAAATCCAATGATGACTCAGAATTATCCACAGCAATTTAATTTGACAATGTGGATTTAAGAAATATGCTACACACATATTACCCTAGCAGACCGAAAATGTTGCACATAGGAGTTTTAATACTGTACTGTCATAGAAGTGATTCAGAGAGATGCAAAATCCTGCTGCTTCTGCTGCCCGTGCATGTGTGTGCTAGTGCATGAACACCTCATACAAAATAGGAATACGCAGTCCTTTATTTGTGTGTGGAGAAGATGCTCTTTCTTTCTCAGCTTTGCAGGAAGATATATTAATGTAAAGAGTATGCAGTCCCATTATTGATATGAACAAAATGTAATTACTGTTGAACAGTGTATTTGTAAATATATAAACTGATCAACTGTAATTGCAGTATGTTCACATAGATAATAGGACTGACTACTCCATTTTTGTTCATATCTCCCTACAAAGCTGATAAAAAAGAGCATCTTCTCATAACACACAAATAAAGTGAGTTCCTTCCTATTTTGTGAGGGTATGATTTTTATAGTTTTTTTTGTTTGTTTGTTTTTTTTGGCAGGAGAGAAATGGATACTCACACACCACCACCACTCCACTTAATAGGGCAGGGATAGCAACAGAAAGGAGTCAGTGTCTTATTATTTGTTCTGTGGTATTACATTTGCTATAGCGTTAACATTTTTAACACAAAACACACCAGTCTCTGATTTAATTTGGTGTCAGCTGCTTGACTGTGGGCTGGGGGCAGACTATTATATTCCAGGGTGCTCTCACAGGAGAAAAAAAGGTGTGAACTGCTTAACTTGAGTTGGGGGCTGAGCTGGGCATTCCTAACTAAATGGAGGTCGGCAACTTTGAAGGCAACTTACTGTTTGTCTACACTTCTGAATCTTGATCTACCCCACCCCCGCCCTCATTGACACCTGAAACCAGAAATGATGATGGAAAAATGAAAAAGATAAATAAATGACACAAGACAAACATTGGACAAGTTTTTTAATTCTATTTTTTATTAAATCAACACCGAAACAACAGTTAATTGCATTAAAAAACATGGATTTGTCATTGATCTGTAAGCTCAGAAAATTCCCTCTGCCTTGACTTCTTGTGCAGCTGGGTGACGTCTCTGAAGGACTGTAATGTAAACAATTCAATGTGCTAAACACAAGAAATAGCAATACAATCCTTTGACTAGCTTTAAGGAACAGTTTTTTTTTGGGGGGAGTCAGGGCTTAAAATAAAAAGCCACTAGTTGGCATTCAGAAGATCAGTCTGTTTAGGGTGTGTTGATGTGCACAAAATGTGCTGCATTGCTATTCAACAACCTGATAAAAAACAAGCTTTACCATATTCTCAGAGCTGAGACCGGAGAAAAAATATGACACACCGCACCTGAAACCAAAAATGATGTTGAGAAATGAAAAAAAATGACAAAAAGCAAGCACTGGATAGGTGTTATAATTCTACTTTTTTATTAAATCATCATTCATCACTGAAACAAACAGTTCATTATGGAAGAAATGCCATTGCTATTGTAAAAAGACATTACAACGCTACTGTAAAACTATCTCCCTTTGTCTAATGAATGACTTTTTAAATCCCTAAACACATTGACAAGGTGTGAACTGAAACACAGAGTAATATTTCATTTCCTTGTATTGAAATATAACCAACTTTATTTTCACATAGTGTGCATCAACTCTTCACTGTAACTGCTTTTATATAGCTGAGCAAATTTGACAGTTAGCCCCTCCTAGGACTAAAAAAGTAAAATCTAATTTACATACAGTATATCAAGCTATGTGAACATAGACTTCCTTACTTTTCAGTGCAAGCAAATGTAATATTATTGTTTATTTCAGTTCATGTCACCTTGTCAGTGTAATGGGTACAGCTTTAAAAAGTGATTCAAAGGCCAGCCTGGTGGCGCTGAGGGTTGAGGCGCTGGACACCACACCTTGTACC
The DNA here is from genome assembly GCA_016271365.2 of Neoceratodus forsteri. NCBI lineage: Eukaryota > Metazoa > Chordata > Ceratodontiformes > Ceratodontidae > Neoceratodus > Neoceratodus forsteri. The sequence goes on from CM057455.1 coordinate 502,202,474, forward strand.
ACACCAGCGACCCAGGTTCGGGAATAGACTTGGGCCACTGGAGGTTGGCAGGGGAGAGGAAGGATCGGACCTCCCACGACTACTCTCCTTCCTCTGGGGAGGGATGGGGTACTGCAGCGACAGCTGGCGGAGGCCAGTGGCACAGCAGCAAGCAGCAGAATGAGGGATAGTGCAGCGGGCGGTGGCACATTGTGCCTGGACGCCATTGAATGTCTGGTCCTCAGGGGAGAAAAAACAGGTGGAAAATAGCGGAGCGCGATCTCGGCAGCTGATGGCCATGTCCAGCGCCTCCCGGTACCTGAGAGGATCTTGCATACAGGGTAGCATGAGCTATTAAAGGCTGGCCCTGTGGAGGTGCCAGACCAGGTCCGGGGGGTGCAGGTGTCGGCAGCCGGGGGATCGTAAGGGATCCACTGTGCAGGAGGAGAAACAGATGCTATAAAAAAAAAAGTGATTCAATAGACAAAGACAGATAGTTTTTTGCTGCAATGTCTTTAACAGGATTAGTGTTATGATCCTATAGAAAATGTTCTCCCACGGGTGTTACAGCCCATCACTGAGGTTTCATCTCTAAGGTGTTTTTGTATCTTTAAACGGACAGATCTAACTGTTCTTCCAGCATATAGTTTTAAACAAGGACACCAGACAGCAAAACCAGCAAAAACAACAAACTTTGTCCAGCATGTAATGATATAAAGTATTGTATCTCAACAGTTCACTGATAGTCCTGCAGTTTGTTTCCTTGCCTGATTGCAGTTGCTGCAGGTGCTACATTTACCACATCTAAACATGCCGACAAGTTAAATAGCCAACTAGTTTTGATTTATAGTATCCTAAATGTACTTCACCAGTCTACTGTACAGGATTTGCTCTCCAATACTAGGAGCTTTTTTAAAGGAAATAGGTGGGGGATACCCAAATACTGATCTCAGTTTCACATCACTGGTTAAAACAGACCAGTACTTTAAACAACACCTGTAATCTCACCTGCCAGGTTATTATAGTCAGTAACAAAACATATTTTTTTCACTTTGTTTGTTACCATGCCTCTCTTTTGGTGTGAGAAGTTCTACCCTATTAAGTGCATATGCTCTCAGGTAGCCATTTCTTATGTCACTCTATAAATATCCCCTTGTTCTGAAATGATACTTTACTTCTTCAGCCTATTCTTGAAATAATTTGATATTAGAACAATTTCTTGTCAGTCTGACAAATTGTCAGTAATGAATGGACTTAATCAAGGATTTTGGGTGAGAGAGATGGGCACTTGTAGCTGTCAACTTTCTAAAGGATTTAATTTCCACAACCTGACCTGCTTGTGCAAAGATGGTAAAGTCCAGAAAATGTAAACTATTACTGATATGCCCTGTAAATCGCAAACCAAATTCATTTATGTTTATCCATTTAAAAAATTCAGTAGCATGCCCATGTTCAGTAATAAAACAGGATTTAACACATTACTTTTTCAAGCACTTAAGGGAATGACTAAATTTAAGCATAGGGTTAAACCTTTCCTTCTATAAGGAGGGTTCCAGGTCAAGGCTAGCTGTGATGAATCTATGAAACCATCTGTAAATGAGCTGTCAGGTTACATACTCACCTCAAAGCAATTAGCTGTGATGTTACTGCCTTGTAACATTTTACATCATACATAGCTAAAATAATCCTACTGTAGCTTAGCAAAATACCAAGGTTTATTTTTGTTTTGTTTTTTGGTTACAGCCTTCATACACAGCTGACCATGATTCTGTGAGTGTAGGAGCTATCACTGTTGATGGTGTGGTTGAGTTCTGACATTATATATATATATATATATATATATATATATATATATATATATATATATATATATATATATTTAAGATGGCACTACCATCTAATATCATACCATAGCATCTGCCTGTTACTGCTTTAAGGGCTAGCCCTTCCCCCTTATAGGTTCCAGGGGTGGGGCCAAATAGATTTTCTTATTTACTGAAACTGTCCCACCATGAGCCTTACTTTGCTTTCTATGTTGTCCCTCAACTACTGCCACCATGTACTGCCAAATGTAACAACTGCAACCTTTCACTGTGTATTATCTACCCTTGTTATGTTGTTGTTATTTTGATGTTTCTACTCTGTGCCGTCTTATGTGGTCCGGGTCGTGCCTGAAAACAGTCCCTGGGATCAGTGCACCTACCCAGTTAACAAAGTCATAAATAAAATTAAAAAATAAAATTTATATTTTTTTCAGGATTAAACATAAACATGCCACTTGACAGCATTGTCCATGACATCAAAACCAGATATTTGGGGAAGGGGGTAGTCAGACAACTCAGATATATTGTTTCATAGGATTCACAGCTAGCCATAACCTGAAACCCTTCTTATTTGTAGTCTAGATAGAAGAAAAGGTGTAACCCTTTACTTGAACTGGGTTCTGTTCTGACTGGTAATTAAGCAAAGTCTGCCTCCTTCCCCTATGAAAAAAAACCCATAGAAACATAGAAGTTGACAGCAGAAGGAGACCGCTAGGTTCATCTAGTCTGCCCATTTGTTTTAGACCTATTTTGACATGCCTACAGGTTAAATAGCCAATCATTTTCAATATATAGGATTTCTTCCCCTTGTTTTACTTGTTTGCTGCCCCTTGAGATTCTCCTGGGTCAGATTGAACATTAACTGTGCATTAGGGTGGGCACTGAGTGCAGTATTCTATATGCAGGCTTATTGTATTGTGCCTTCTAGGTTGAATAATTGAGTAAGTATGTATGGGGAAAAAGTAACAGTATGAAGTGCGGACAGAAAAAGTATAATGTGGGAGGGAGGAAGGGAGGGAAAATGAAACACTGTGTGAATGCTAAAACTGAACTTGGCAGAACTTTTGCCAAGGTTGTGACAGAGTCTTTCGGTAGCACACTTTGACAACACCATGTCCTCTGGTCTAGGCCTCCAGTTCTGTCACCTGGCTTCCATATTGCAGTGGAACAAGCAAGCACATTTAAGTAAACCAGACAGGGTTTTGTACATAGGGTTTTATTTCCCCAGCCTTGTTACACTGTCCCAATATTTTTGTGCTGTGACACAGCAAGCTGAGAGAGAGACAGAGAATGCACTTGTCCATAGAACTAACTTGTGGTTTTCCCCATTGACATTCCTGTCTGTTTGCAGCACTGATGAGTATCTAACACAGAAGGGAATGTGACAGCACTGAATTAATATTGCAGTGGGACTTGTAAGTAAAAAAAAAAAAAAGGTCAAGCCACAGTGAAGCTTTTCATTCATGCTCCATAAGGGAGTGGCTGCCTGTTACTCATTATTGTTCCCTGAACTATGTACCACTTTAGGGGACAAATATCACTATGTAGAACATTTTGATTTATGAGGCAGGTATTTTGGAGCTCTTAAACCCAAAAGATGAAAGACCAGGCTACTGTATATTTATTTAGGACATTTTCAATATGGAGTGGCTGACTGGACTACAAAACAAACAAAGGCTGCTCCATATATTCTATTCAAATGAGCCATCTTTCTCATTTCAGACAGCACTTCTTCCCACTGCTTACACATATTACAATAAATTATTTTCTCCATGACAGGGAAAAAATATTGCCCTTTTTGTTACAATCTGGAGGGGATGCCTTTTTCATGTTCCCTACCAGTGCTTCCAGCTCCTTACCATTGTAGTCAACATCATGGGGAATCTGTTGAACAAGCAGGGCTTTGTACAGGGGTTTTAATTTCCCTGACCTTGTTACCCTCGCCCAATCTTTTTGTGCTGTGACACAGTAAGCTGAGTGTGTGTGTGTGTGTGTGTTTGCACCTCTCCATAGAGCTAACTTGTGGTCCTCCTCCCCTTCGCTTTCACCTTTGTTTGCAGCACTGATGAGGGAACATGGCAGCATTAAATTAACATTGTAGTGGGACCTTTAAGTAAAAACAAGGCATACCATAACAAAAATGAACTATTCTCTAACAAAGGTAATAAAAGAAATGATGTTCCCTTTTTAGCACTTATGTCACAATAAAAAATGTTTATTCTTATAAGAAGCAGTTGTTTATTAAGTAGCATTGTAGGGGACCTTTCTCTTCTCCACGAGGAATAGAAAATTATGGTCTCAATGGTAGACTGGAAATTAGCACATTTATGGAGACATAGGGGCCCCCATACACATAGATTCTCAATAAAAAATGAACATATTCAAGCTCTTTTGGGTTCTTGCTGTCATTTCATGGGGTACCTATCTGAATGTTGATTTTATGAATGGGTATTGAGAATCACAGCCTAAAGTCAAATAATTCTGTTTTCTGTTACAGGGTACACTGCTGATGTACCCAATATCTTTCTGGGAGTCCACACTCATGGACTTTCTGGATATGCAGATTCCTGGTTGCAAATGTTATGCATGGATGCTAGAAGCAACTTGCTATTCATAAGTGTGATGCACCAGTTACTTTAAACAGCATTAAGTAATAAGCCAGGTGCACAGACATAATTTAGATGGTACACTGAGATCTAGAAAACTGCAGATTGCGCAGCAGTACTGGGGGTGGAGGGAGTAGGACAGTGGCCTCACAAAGAAAACCGGGAGGGAGAAAATCTCAATGTGTAGTTATCCCTCGGAAAATGTTGATCAAGTGCTATGTTTGTGATCATTCCATTTTATCCATGACACACTCCTGTAGAAAATATTTTCACTTCAGACACAGACATACACATACGTATATGGACAGCCTTCCTTTATGTAAAGTACCTGTGCAGATATGCTGCACTGCTACCAGTGCAGAACCATGTGCTTTCTGCTTGTGGAAACAGGTTCATGAAGCACAAACAATATATACTTTCTCCTAAAAAGGTACAGCAGATAACCAAAGTAGCTGCGTGCACATTGTAAGGTGAGATAAATTACAGAATATTGCACTTAACATGAGTGAACAATCACAAGAACCGCTGATTTCTGTTTTTTTTTTTTTTTTCAGGTCCCCAGCAATCAAAGGGCAATCCAAGCCTCACACTAAATTTTTTCCTTATCAGGTCAAATCCTGGAGACGTTTTGGCTCTGGCCAGAGTTTGTTTAATTTAATTGTATGTTTAAAGGTATATCCTTGTAGACTGATATAGACTGACTAAGGATAAATGAAATGAAAAAAGTATGTGAAAAGTAAGCACAGAATAAATTACAGTTTATATCAAAGCTAATATTCAGTAAAAGCTTAAGTAACTTAAAGGGTACCTAAACAAGCAGTTTTTTAAAACTGCAAACTTCAAAATCTGGCTTCATAACAAGGTAAAGTAGAGGCTGCTGTTTACATTTATGCTAAAACTGCATTTATGTAAATAATATAAATGCAGTTTCATAGCTTTTGAAAATTGTAAACATCAGCCTTTCACTTTCAAAAAACAGCATTGGTTTCTCCCTAAGATGGCTGCCAAGTCTGTTAAGTGATGAGTCATGATGACATCATCTGAGCCAAAGACAGAGACCCACATATATTTATATAGTGCTTACTAGTTCTTCTTTCGCTCTTTGTTTTGAATTGTTGTACCAGAATGATCAACACCATGTATTAACTCGTGGATTATTTTGATCAGTACACATGTTAGGCTATGATTTTGTTCATTTAGTTTACTTTAACTTGTGGAAAATGTTTTTCAATCCAGCTGACTTTTTCCTTGGCAAACTGCATTACAGTACAACACTTCAATTACCTGATGATCTAGTGGTTATGTGATGCACTGAATTTTGTTTTTTGTTAGCCAGGAGAGACACACTAAACTAAAAGCTTGTTTACAGGTGTGACCTGGGAGCACAAGGAAGTGTAATGACTTGCTCAGGGTCACAGAGCAAAGTACTGGTCTGGTTCAGTTCCGAAGCCCATGCTGTCTTGTTAATCTACAAATAAGGCTTTTTCCATCTGAACGCCCTGCACCTAGCCTGCCTTCTGTTGAACACCCCACCATCCATACCCTGTTCTTAGTATTGCCTGGTGCTGCATATGCACTTACAGTCTCATGAAGAGAATTATCATACCTCAGATTGTAATCTTGTACCTCAGAGAGTTGTGTACACCTATACCAATATGCATCATCAGCTGACACTGTTAAAAAAATGCCTCCCAAATCACTCTCCAGTCCACATACTCAGTATCTGACTTCTGATCCAACAGTAAACATTGAGCGGATCATCACCCTTCTGCACAGTGACGGTAATACGTACAGTTCCCCTGTTGTGTTTTTTTTCCCACCTCATTAATCAACAACTAGGTCTTCCTGGAGGGCCAAGCAATAAGCATCATGACCCATCAGAAAAACTGCTGTTCATGCCCTCATAAGGGCTGCACTTATAGTGGGTAACGATATTATTAGCAGGAGAGGCATATTAATACCTTAAGCAAATCCACCCAACTTCAATTGTCAGTCTACTCCTTTACCTGTGATCTGCAGAACCCCGCAGGACAGTTCCCAGCAATTCTTCTCCAGTACTTTTCTGTGCTGTATTCCACAGTTCGAGTTGACTGGCTACCATCCTTCCAAATCTTGAATGAGCTACCTACAACTCCCTTAATACTGTCTTAGCAAATGTCAACAACCTTCCCCCCCCCACCTGAGGGTACTCTCCCTACACTGAATTCAAGTAACAGTTTAGGTGCGGCCCTGCCACTCTGAGTATTTGTCATCGCTGGCTACTCTCATCCACAGTCAGGTAATGATCACAATGTTGGCAGCCCCACAATTTAGATCTCACAGTGATCTGCCCAACGCCCTCCTTCATGTCTTTAACTAACCTGAATATAGCTATACCCTGCTGGAATGGCCTCTTCAGTCCATGTCTGGCATTCATTCTTCTCACCTGCACCCCAAACCAAAAACTGGTGAGTTCACTACCCTTCTGCATCATGAATGTGGTTAGTACAGTCTCCAATTTTATTTTTACATATTAATAATAAACATGATCTTCTGATAAGGCAGGCTGATAGCTGCATTGCATAAGTGGAAAAATAGGCTTTCCTGCCCATGTAAGATCTAACTCACCTATGATTAGGCAATATTAAATGACATGCATAATGGTGTGCACACCCATCATTTGACGTGCCTAATCAAAGGTAGCCTAGATCTTTTAAGGATAGGAAAGCCCATCATTCCCCTTGTTCCCTGTTGCTATCAGCCTGACTTACTGGAAAGATATGTTTAGATTTGATATGTCAAAATAAAACAGGGACTCTACTACTTGCATTCATATGCAGAAGGGCGATGAGCTCACCAGTTTTCAGTGTGAGGAGGAATAGTGATGAATGAATACCAGAGGGGGACTGAGAAGGCCACTCTTGCAAGGTACTGATATATTCAGGGAAGGGGGAAGACAGAGGAGAGAAATATGAACAGATTACTGTGAGAAATAAGATGTGGGCTGCCAGCACCTTGATCACTACCTGACCCTGTTGTTCTGACCAACATTCCCCTTCCCATAAAACCAGTTCATGCAATTGTCCAAAGCTGTGTGTGGATATTAATGCATGAAATGGCTGCCACTACATTTCAGTCAATTCACTACCAGTCTAGTATTGCTTGTAAAGCACTTTGGGATGCAATGTGTATGAAAACCACTATATAAATGCTGATTCTTCTTATTATTATTATTATTTCCCATGGAAGAAGAAGACAAGACAAGCATATATTTGAGTTTTGAGAAAGTATGAACTCTAACATTGAACTGAATAAGAACTTTGCTATAAAAAAGTGGTGGCTCTAGGGGGTGGTGAAGGGCGTGGCTGCATCCCCCACACACACACAGACACACACATAGTAATGTACGTGCGTGCTGCTGCTGCATTTCACTTTGTTGAAGAAGTCTGATCTATTGATTGTACAAATGTTTACATTCAAACTATGGATTACATTTGTAAGTTCTGTCAAAAATGTACTAGAAAAGAACAGCAGAAAATATAAAGGTTTAATAAAAATGTTAAAAAGTGCATTTTAAGCATGCACATCACCCCAGCACCCCCACTGTAGCATCTTGGATCCACCATAACCACTAGACCACCAGGTTATTTAAGATTTGTACTGCACTGTGGTTTGCCACAGAGAAAGTTGGTTGGGTTAAAACACAATTTCAGCATGTTAAAATAAGCAAAATGAACAGAACCATAGCCTAACATGTGTATTATACAAAATAATGCACATGGTTTTGACCTTTTGGGTGAAACAATTCTATACAAAGGGAAAAAATAACTAGTTAGCACTATAGAGAGCCATATATCTTTCTGACTTTGGCTCAAATGATGTAATCACATAACACATTTGGCAGCCATTTGAGGAAGCAGGTAAGACAGTTTTTTGAAATTAGAAGGCTTATTTTACAATATTCAAATGCTCTGGAACCACATTTAGGTAAATTATATATATGTAGTTTTAGCCTCAATGAATACAGCAGCCTTTCCTTTAGTCATCTACGGAGTCAGAGTTTTGAATAGTTTGTTGTCAAAATGTTGTTTAGGTATCCTTTAAGGAGCTTTTTCTGGTATTTTCAGACCACTGCACCAAATAGGACTTATTAATAGTGCATTTGAACTGAACAACTAAAAGCACACTTAGCCAGGACCTTATATAGGTAAAGTGGAGGTTTTATCCACCTTATATTTTACAATATTTTATTAAAATACTTTATAAGAATTTGCTCATATTAGGAGAGATTTAGCACATCTTATTGTTCTCTCTGATTATATTTTGATGCCACATATCCTTAAGAAGAGATATGAAGTCTCAAAACATTGATGGTTTCTGAATGGTAGCATATCAAAATAAAACAGGGCTTAAAGAAGAAGCTTTAGACTGGTACAGTTAATTTCATTTTTATATTGTACTTTTTCAAGACCCTGGATCATTACTAGGAATTGTTTCATGTTTAAAGGATTGTGAGAACTCAAGGGTTTTTCATTGTTCAGCTAAGAAAATATATAGGATGGCAGCAAGTAAATTAGCTCCCACAGTTGCAGCCATGACTTAATTCAAGGCACTTTACATACATGTGTGTGTTTGATTACTCTGCTTCTTTTATATTAAAGTCTTTGTCATCCTGCATGTACTTTTGAATTGTTTGAATAGCTTTCTGGCAAGTTTGATTTTTTTTTTATGGGATTTTTCACTTATTTTTGACCTGAGCTGACCAGTTTTGAAACTGCAACTTTGAAAGCAGATATAACCAAAAGAAGCATGGTGACCCCATACTGTATTTCTTTCTTTTGCTATGTTCAATAACCATATTTTACATCTATCAAAAAGGTTTTATAAAAATTACATGGGACTGAAATGGTTTTGTGCATGAAAACATACAAATATGTGTGCCATTTTTGGGAATCTAACTTCAAGAGGATGTCATAACATTGGTAATTTACTAAAGCATGAAAACTGTGTCCAGAAGTGTCATAACACTGGCATGCAGCTACATTCCCCAAATGCCAGAACAACTATGCACCAACGCAAGCACAAGGTGGGCTGAGGTATGGGCATGGCCTATGGATTTGTGCAGTGCAGAGGGACTACCATGCAATCTGAAAATATGTGTCCTGCCCCTGGATCCCACCATATATGGGCATGGACACCACCTTGTGGGTAAACAAAGAAGTGAACCCAGTGATGGATGAGGGAGACCAGGCAGTAGAAGGGGATGGTGATGCTGCCCCCACAGTATCTGGCCCAGTGCCAAAGATTGATGGCACAGGATGGAGATGAACAGAGAGGCATGGTGGTCATCAGGCACATGGTGGTGCCTAGTAGTGGTCCATGAATTTCACAGGTAGGTGGGTGGCAGATATTCATGCAAACTGTGCCATCCTATATGGCATAGAATTTCTCAAGGCACCTGCTGAGACAAAAGCCCACCTGTGTCTCGACAGTCAGGCCAGTGTAAAAGCAGCTACAGTAATCCAGATGCACGAACACTGTCAGTCATTAAGCACAAGTAAGGTAACCTCCAGTTGGCTGTCAAGTGGAAGATGGCAGCAGTAAAATGGGAACAGCTAGGCACAGGCAGTGGCCTGTCCACAGAGGGGCTCTGCCTAACCCCCATTGAGATAATGGTGACTGACACCCTCATTGAAGTCACCTTGCATGGAGAGGAAGAGAGCATGGACACAGTGCTAGGTATGAAGTACATTGCAGGGACAAATGCTGGGAGGTCCTGTGGACCACAGGAAAACTAATCACCCTGTTTTCCACCCTGCAGAGCCTGAAATGCTGCCCAGCCCCCAGGTGGAGGCTGCACCCACTATGGAGGATGATACACAGTCCAAGACACACATGGACGGTGCAGGTATATGTACCTCGCTGTGCCCAGAAGTACACTATGAAACCCCACAGCAGCGAAACTGCATGTAACAACATCCCTTTCTCTTGCCCCCAGGTACAATGCAATAGACAGTGGTAATAGTGGATGAGGTGTCACTAATGTTCACTGATGTATACAGAGATGCTGAGGCTTGTAGCCCATATTTGCTCCTATACATTAAATGTAGTATTTCAGTTCACCTCCAGTTCTAACATATTTGTCCAGTTTATTTTTTTATTTCTCTTTAGTGTCACTTATTATTATATCTTCAGGTAGGCCATTTCATACATTTCCATATAGAAAAATTTCCTTCTATCAGTTCTAAATTTTCTCAGCTTAACCTGAAGGGTAAGTCCTCTAGTTTTTGAATTGATGTCTTTAAATGTTAAATTAAGTTAATTCTGTAGATACTGTACGGGCCTTTGATTATATCATAAAACTCCTCCAATGAAAATAGATTTAACCTTCCAAGTCTTTCAGTATACGTCATATCATTAACTTCAAATATTATTTTATTGCCTGTGCTGTACTTTTTCTACTCTATGTCCTTCTTCCTATATGGGCACTATAGCTGACTGCAGTAATCTAGAAGGGGTCTTATGTCAGATCGATAAAGGGGCATTATGACTTCTACCTTACAACTTCTAATATCTTACTTGATGGCACCCAATGCCCTATTCATTTTTGAAACAGCAATGCTACAGTGGTCTTTAAAGTCCATTGTTGTTATTAACAAGTATTCCTACAGTAGGTCTATTTCTTTGTCACTAACTTTCAAAACTGTGCTACTTAATATATACTGATGTGGAATAGTTTTTTTCCTAGATGTAGTACAGATCACTTACCAAGTCTGAATGTCATGCCCCATTTACTGTATACGCCCATTTAATTATTGTATCCAAATTCGTTTGAATTTTATTTCTTCAACATTATCACTAAGTCCCCTGAGTTTCGCATCATCTGCATGATTTTGTTACACAGTTCTGTATATTTTCATTTAAATCTGCCTTAAATAACTGAAATATTATGGAACCTAGTACTGATCCCTTGGGCACTCCATTTGTTACATGACCCTCCTCTAATAAGTAACCATTTACAGATACCGTTTGGGGTTGATCTGACAGCCAGTTTTTAACCCCTCACTAAGTTGTTTATATTAAGTTTTGACAGTTTTTTTCCCCACTGCCTGTGACTGGGTTGAATAAGGCCCTGTCCCGTTCTTATGTAGAAAGAGTTAAACACAAGGATCTGTTCTATCCTCTCCTTTTCTGTCTCTAGTCTGTTTGATTGCACAATCAAATTTTCTTGTGAGACCTAGGAACTGATCACTCAAATGGTCTTGCAATTCTCCCTCTCCTGCAATCTCCCTGCTTTCACTTTCTGTTTCTTACTGTTTCTATCTTTTCTTTCCCCTTTCATATTTGCAGTTATAAAATATATGTGAATCTTTATCCGAAACTGGGATCCCTTGGTTTGAAAATGTATATAGTTATATTGTTGAAATGACTGCAAAAAACTATTTTGAACTCATGGGGTTAACTTTGAAATGCAGTTTGACCTCCACAAGGACTTTTGCAGACTTGTCAGCAGGAGATTAGTTCTGGGACACCATATTTTATTTTGTTCTCCTACAGGAAAGACACTGACAAGCACCCTGACACATTTTGTGTGAAAACAGGATGCCTACTAATGAGCTCAGAATATAGAAATGAATTTCCATGCAAAGACTTCTTATAAAAAGACCAGCAATGTTTGTTAGAGAGAGTGTGAGAGAGATTGAAACTTAGAATTAGAGATACCCTTAGATGAAGGACTTTGTTTTATTTGACCTGCCTATGTTTAAAAACCATTCTGTACAATTCTGTTTATTTCATTTTTTTGGAAATAATAAAACATTACTTGCAAGTTTTATAACTGCTCCTGGTTTTCCTATGCTTCCTGGCCTATGCCTTGATGATGGATAGTGTCATACTAAGTGGGATTTATGCTGTGCAAACTCTAAGCCAGGAGTTTTGTGTGTGGGTACAAGATCTGGTGCCAGAGAAGCATAGAAGAAAGGTATAGATCTTGCAACAGCAAGCTCAGTAGTGATTACCAGAAGAATGGCAGCCAAACTAGCAGCTACAAAAGTCCAAACTGAGACTGTACAGCCAGAACCAGTGATGGAAAAAGAACAGTCAGGGACAGAACCTGAAAGCCTGCCTGCCTTCTTCAAATGTTGGGCTATACAACGAAGAGAGACAGAGAAGCAGAGAAAAGAAGAGATGCGGCGAGAGGAGCAGCAATGGCTGGATGCCTTGCAAGCTATTAAAGCTGTAGGATCTGGCACAGATCCAGCAGAGTAACAAAACACAAACAACTTGAAAGACATTAAACTTACAAAGTTGTGTCCCTCGGATGATATCAAAGCATACCTTTTTCAACTTTTGAAAGGGCTGACACAGCCTGCCAGTGGCCAAAGCAGCAGTGGGTAATCAGGCTGGTACCATACCTGACAGATAAAGCCCAACTTGCCTGCAGCAATATGGACACTGCACAGTCAGAAAATTATGACCTTGTGAAAAGAGAAATCATGGAAAGATATGACATCTCAGGAGCGACCTACAGGCAAAGATTCCAGTCCCTGAAGTACCACTCAGTTGACAGTCCTTGAGGAGCCTTCATCCAATTCAGAGAACTCCTCATTAAATGATTCCAATCAGAGGGCAAAACATTTCCACAGAACATTGACATATTTGTAATGAAGCAATTCATTAACATCCTACTGACAGACATGCAGCTTTGGGTAAAAGAACACTGACAAGAAAATGGGGAAAAGGCTGTTTCTTTGGCTGAGGACTGTCAGATGGCCAGACAGACACCACAGCAGCAAAGTAATGGCCAAGGACTGGTAAGACCCACTTTTTCCAGATTTAAATCCAGGTCAGATAAAAACTCTGGTGGGGGTAATAAATCTGCATCCAAATACTTTATTTGCTATAACTGTAATACGCCAGGCCATATTGCAAGAAACTGCCATAAAAATAAGGAGTGTAACACTAGAGCAGATTTGTCCTTAGCAGATTGGGGCAACTATTTAACAGATGTCAAGGTGCGAGATAAGACTGTAAAGGGACTTATTGATTCGGGAAGCAGACAGATACTAATGCATGTTGAAGTGCTGAGAAAACACTATGCAAAAGGACCAGGTACTGGTGTCATTAGCATCCATGGGGATAGTCAGTACTATACCACCACCCAAGTGACTCTGAATGTTAATGGGGTGTCACAACAAATGAAGGTGGGGTAGTACCCAAGTTATCTGTACCTGTGATTATTGGAAATCACTTTCCTGGATTTACTGAGTTAACCAAAATGAGACAGCAAAACCTGCAGTTTCAGCAGCTGTGATGACAAGAGCACAAGCAAAGAAAATCTTAGATGGTGGGGACTCTTTTCCTTTTTGTGATTTTGATTCACACTTGTCTGAGCACATCTCCAAGATCTGGAAGTCCAGAAAAGAAAGAAGATGCCCAAAGAAACAGTGGCAACAAAAGGCTGATGGACATGACGGGTTAATATATGAAAATGCTGAAATTAAACTAACTGATTCTGATTTAGTTTCAGAGGAAACTAATGCTATTTCTCTCCAAGGTTATTTTATGTAGCTGGAGGAGAAATAAAAACAGGGTGAACCAGTGTTTAAAAAATGTAATGGGCTACTGTTCAGAGTCTGGGCTAATCCTCAGATGCAGGAACAGACAGAACATTTGGTCATACCCAAGAAGTATATATATCTCTGAGTTGTTAGAGGTAGCACATGATAGTCCTACGGCTGGTCACTTGGGGGGAGAGATCACACCCTTGCTAGATTGCTGTACAAACTTTACTAGCCTGGGATTCATGAAAATGTCTGCTCTTAAATGCACATAGTTTAAATAATAAAAAACAGGAACTTGAAGCACTTACACGTGGGGGAATTGAGATAGATATGGCATTCATTACTGAAACATGGTGGACTGGGGAGGAGAACTGGGGTAGAGAGATCTCAGGTTTTACCCTCTTCCATAAAGCTAGAGAGGGAAGGAAGGAAGGGGGGGTCACAGCATATATATCAAATAAAATAAAGGCTATAGATGTATCAGAAAAGGCTAGATCTGGAGAGATGAAGCCAGAAACCATTTGGATTCAGATAATTACTTATACTCAAAAAACAGTAATAATTGGGGTGTGTTACAGGCCACAAGGGGCATCAAAAGAACTGTCAGACCAGATAAATATAGAACTCTCTAAGGCATGTGAATTAGGTAGGGTAATACTGGTAGGGGACCTCAACTATAAGGAAATAAATTGGTTCGACCAACAGGCTTTTAATTTAAGTAGTAAAGTATTAATGGAGCTATGTCAGGAGTTGGACTTAATACAATATGTGACTATCCCTACTAGAGGACATAACACCCTAGATCTAGTTATGGCAGTGAAGGATAAAAATATCATGGGATGCCAAACAACTGCCCCGCTCGGCAGTAGTGACCACAAGGGGGTTAGCTTTTTATACCAGCATTACATACCTTTGGAAAACAGATGTAGGGAGGTGTTTAGTATAAAGACAGCAGACAAAGAACAAATACTGAAGAAAATGGATTTGATAAACTGGGAAGGGGTACTGCAGGATAAAACAGTTGAGGAAATGTGGGATACTTTTAAAAAGGAAATATATTCAATGTGTGATGAACACATAAAAAAGGTGAAGCTGTATAATAGGAAAGGAAAAAACTAGATGGCTCACAAAGACGGTAATAATGTTAATAAACAAAAATACATGAATATATAAACAAGATAGTAGTTCAGTCACCTGGGCAAAATATAAGCAGGTACAGATCAAGTGTAAGAAATTAATAAAAATAAATAAACAAAGGATGGAAGCAAGGCTGGCGTCTGTAGCACGTAAGGAACATTTTCAAAGTTTCTATAGCGATGTAAACTCATTGAAGAAGACAAACAACAACCTATGCATCATAAAGGAAGGGGGACCCAAATATCAGATCCCACTAAGATAGCAAATATCTTTAATAAGTATTTTAGTACAGTTTTCGCAAAAAAATCAGTAGGAACGGTAAAATTTAACCCTAATAAAAAACATTTAGACATAAAAATTTTTGGCGAGGTTATTCTAGATAAAATTAGGGTTCTAAAGAATACTAATGCAATGGGGCCAGACAGCATCTCAAATAGCATTCTTAAATTGCTCTCTCCAAATATTGTTATCCAGTTAAATATTTTTTTCCAGCAATCACTGGGAGAGGGGAAAGTGTCGGGGGATTGGCTAACAGTGAATGTGATTCCCATTCATAAGAAGGGGGATAGATTGTACAAAAACTATAGACCCAAAAGCTTAGCATCAGTGCCAGGTAGGTTGATGGAATCAATATTAAAAGATGTAATAAATCTATACCTAGCTGAAACTGGACAGGATGATAGGGAGCAGCATGGTTTTGTTGCTGGGAGGTCATATGTGACAAACATGTTGTGGTTTTATGAGAAAATGTTGGCAGTAATGGAAAGGGGAGAGATGGTGGATTGCACATATTTGGATTTTGCTAAGGCCTTTGATAAAGTGCTACATTTTGAAATATTAAATTGTTTGTTGGAAATTGATATGGTCTATAGTGTATGCCAGTGGATTTAGGCCTGGCTGGTGGAAAGGACTCAGAAGGTATGCATAAATGGATATCTGTCAGAGGAGATTCCTGTGACTGGGGGGGTCCCCAAGGGGTCGGTGCTGGGACCTGTGCTCTTTAGAGTATTCATAGCATCAGTGGGGAAGGGGGTAAACAACTGGGTCAGTAAATATGCAGATGACACTAAACTGGCCGGTAGAGTAACGCAGTTAGAGGGGCCAAAAACGATTCAGGAAGACTTGGATATGATCTATAAATGGGCAACTGAAAAGGGAATGCGTTTTAATATAGATAAATGCTGTGTAATCCATATGGGTAATAGAAATACGGACTATAAATATAAAATAAATAGACTTACCCTAAGAAAGTCAGAAGTGGAACAGGACCTGAGTATATTGGTAGATCAGAAGCTAAAATACCAGGATCACTGTGACAAACAACTAATAAAAACAAATAGGGTTTTATGGAATATAAAAAGGAACTTTAAAAGTAGGAAGGAGGGAGTGATTATGCCCTCGTACAGAGCCCATGTACAACCTATTTTAGATTATGGTACCCCTGTGTGTGGGCCCATAAATAAGGGGGCAGTGGCGGAGCTGGAGGAGGTGCAGAGAAGGGCTACAAGAATGGTATATGGTATGCAAGATAAAGCCTATCAACAGAGATTGGCAGATTTAAGACTGATGTCACTGGAGACTAGAACAGTTAGAGGAGACTTGATGTTATGTTACGATATAATGAGTAATGATTATATGTTAAATGAACTAAATCTACAGTTTAAAAACAATATATTGGGTACCAGAGGGCATCACCTTCAGTTAAGACATATAAAACGTAACACAAGTAGGCGCATGGCCTTTTATACACGGAGAGTGGTGGCTCCATGGAATGAGTTGCCAGAGAAGACTATATACGCTAGAAATAAGGCACAGTTTAAAAGAAACTTAGATACCTACATCATGGAAGGACACAATCTGGCATACTATGGGTAAAGTGGAAAGGAGCGTTTTTATATTGGTCAAACATAGGCCGCCTTAGCTCCTTATTATTTAATATGAAACTTAGTACTTGGTAAGAAAATGTTGCTACCTATTGCAGTTCTTGTGCTGAATGTCAAAAAGTAGTCCCAGCTACTAAAATAGATAAGGTGCCCCTGGTACCTCTACCCTTGATAGATGTACCCTTTGAGAGAATTGCAATGGATGTGGTTGGCCCCTTAGACAAAAGTAAAAAGGGTAATTGATTCATTTTGGTAGTATGTGACTATCCTACTCTATATCCAGTGGCCGCTACAATGCGTATTGTCACAGCCCCAAAAGTGGCACCAGAGCTTGCCAAAATTTTCAGCAAGGTGTGCATACCTAAAGAGATAACTACTGATCTGGGTAGTAATTTTGGTGCTGGATTACTGAAGGAGCTGTACCAATTACTAGGTATCACTGCTGTAGGAATCTCCCCTTATCACCCCCAGACAGATGGTCTTGTTGAGCATTTTAACCAAACTTTAAAATGCATGTTAAAAGGTCTGTAAAAGGAAAAATGAAAGACTGGGTCCAATATGGTAGCCTATGATAAGGGCTTTTGCACTGGGACTATCCGCTGCATGGTGAAGGCAGAATGGTGGCTGTAAGATGGGAGACAAGCGGATGCTGGAGACATGTCTATTCTCACTTGGTCTTGTGCATGAACGACAGAATGGTGACTGTCATTTAGGGTGACAACGTGAAGAGCAACTGGCAACTACGGTGCTCACTTTGATGGTGAAGGAGGAAAAAAGCCAGACCCCAAAACAGCAACAAGGGCAGGGGCATGAGCGACAGGTATGCACAGCATCTGGACACACAAAGCACCCTGCCATCAGTGCCCCTCCCACACAGCACCCTGCCCCAGCCAGTATTACACAGTGCAGCTCCCATCCCCAACCTACCAGCAGTACACGGTGCAGCTCCCAGCCCCGCCCACCCCCAGCCAGCAATACACAGTACACCCACACCCCATAGTGTGCAATGGAGAGGCAGCAGCAACTGAACAACTGTAACAGCACAAGCAGTCCATCATCGCCTCCACTGTAGCAGGAACATTCCCCCATGGTCTCAAAACCCGGCACCAGACAGGTACTGCTCAGAGCACAACAGTACTCACCGCGCCGCCTCCAAAGGTAGAGACTGTAGGCTGACCTCCACCACTGCTGGCACACAGGACCGGCGGACATCCACCACCACCACCGCAACCTTGCTAAGGTGACCAGCACCTGCGGACACAGTTCTTTTTATGTGCCCCACACACACACAGGTGGGCAGTCACATGCACCCCCCTGTCTATGTAAGTGCAGCTCGGCCAACAGACTGGCCTTCCAAACAAAGGGAGAACTAGGATATGGCTGAAACAAGGCTCATAGTAAGCCAGAAAGGGAAGCCCCTCCTGTCTCATGTGGGATACCTATACCGTCGGGACAAGGAAGTCAAGGAGAAAACTTAATAGCATTGCATGCAGGGCCATCATGACAGCTGTCCAGCATGCATACACACCATTGCAGCTGCAGTGGTGTTCACCAGTCGGCAACACAACCATGCCCCCAATGCTGGGGAGGAGGGGACACGGGAGGTCCTGACACGGGTCCGAGACCAGGCACAGACCAGCAGCGAGGGCACAATGCAGTTCATAGCACAGTATACTGCTGATGTGCCCCCAGCTGTGGCAGGCAGGCTGCCAGCAGTGCTGCACCTGCACCGCACAGTACAGCATGTGCGGCAAGTCACTAGGGGTGGCCATGCCACTCCTGCCACACTGTGGATCATGTCATCCCAGCTGAGTACACCATCACAAGGGCAGGGGACCTGTTCCTACAGTACAACAGTGACCCCTCCGAGGACTGCACATTGCTCTTTGCCACATAGTGTGTGCTGCAGTTCCTAGCAAGCAGCGCTGACTGGTTCCTAGATGGAACATTCCGCTGCTCACCACCACTATTCAGGCAGCTGTATATGATGCATGGCATAAAGGAGAGTGTCTTGGCACCTGTGGTCTATGCCCTCCTGCCTAGATGAACGGAGAGAGCATATGCGCACATATTCAGCATGGTCAGCAGGCTCATGGAGGGGGGGGTGTCCGCAGATGACACTGATAGATTTCGAGCGTGCTGCCTGGCAATCTTTTGGCATGGTATTTGAGGGAACAGTGCTACATAGATGTCTGTTCCACTTCTGCCTGTTCATCTGGCAGAAGATCCAGCAGCTCCCCAAGCTGTACACCCAGTATGCCAGTGATGCAGAGTTTGTGCTAAACATCCACATGTTGCTCACCTTGGCATACATGCCTGAGGATGCAGTGGAGGGGGCATATGGGAAGCTGCTGGACATACTATTCTACAGCACCAGGGAGGAACTTCTGTGCCCCCACCTGGAGTATATGGAGGCAACATGGATCAGGCGTCCAGTGGGCAAGACAGCACGCTGTCATCCACTCTTCCCTGTGGCCACCTGGAATATGTACCAGGTGACACTGGATGGCTGTGCCAGGCCCAACAACACAGTTGAGGGCTGGCAAAGGGGCTTCTCCATGTGTGTGGGTTCTTCCCACCTGAATGTGTGGCACTTCCTGGACTGTCTGCTGCCTAGTGTCAGGTTGGAGCAGCTGCTTTCTGGTGCCAAGCGTGCATGCCCCAAACAGCAGTACAGGGACCTCACGCAGTGGATAGAGGCCATCATCACTGCCTACGGGAGCAGGCCCACACCCGACTACCTGCGCGGACTTGCCTATAACTTCCAAATGCAGGTGTAATCAGGTGTGGCATTGTCCACGGTGCCATCCACATACCATGGCACACACTGCACTTAGCATTCTACCTCTGCTCTCCCTTCCATGCCACAGCTGCTCTGTACCATACACCGGTGTCACCCTCCAGGTCATACTCATTGCCCCAGTGCACTCAACGCCCACTGTCTGCCTACCCACCTTGCTGTCTCCAGTCTGTGCCCCATTTCTTCATCCCCATGCCCATTCTGTGGCCGTCCATGACCTCCACTGTGCCCCTCACATGTTAACCCACCCATCCCACTGCTGTTGCCACCTCCCGGATGCATTCTACAGACTTCCCACCCATGTCTCTCATCTCTGTGGTTGGTGGTAGTGGCAGTGGAGTTTTTTCTGCTCCTTTCACTGTTTTGATGCTCACTGTGGTACCCCTGAGCTGCACCAGTGGTCCCCCTTGTGACTGCGCCATTCCCTCTATGCATTGCGTCGCCCTTCCCCCAGTCGCATGCCTGCCTCTCTGCCCTTCCGGCTTTCTCTGTCCTGCCAGTGCCTTTTCACTGGTCGCCTTACTGCCATTGCCCTAATGACATAGAACCATCAAATACTTATCTTACGTGCATTTTGGTTAAAGAGAAGTACCACATTCCTCAACAGGTTTTTTTTGTCATTTGAAATGCTGTATGGTAGACAACATAGAGGGCTGCTAGATGTAATAAAAGAAATACAGGAAGATCACCCCACTCAGAAATAAATCTATTTAATCTTATATGCATGCCCTGAGAAAGATACTGGCAAAATATTTTGAAATTGCCCATAGTAATCAGGAAGAGGTCCCAAACCAGCAGAAGGTGTATTATGTTTTTGAGCTTGGTGAAAAGGTTTTGCTACTGTTACCCACTACAGAAAATAAACTGTCAATGAAGTGGGATGGACCTCATAAAGTACTTAGACGTACTCGCACAGTTAATTATGAGATTGAGACCCCTGACAGGAAAATTCCTACCAAGATATACCATACTAACCACCTGAAGAATGGGTAGAAAAACACCAAAGGCTGCTTTGTTAGTTTTACCAGAAACTTCTACAGAAGATACTGATATAGCTTATGACAAACTGGAACAAGCTGTAGCAGCTGATGCCATAAAGCTGAATGTTCCCTTAACCTCCAAACTGCAGAAATTCATAACTTGGTAAAGACATTTAATAGTACTTTTACCACAGTGCTTGGCTGAGCAGAAGGGGTCAAGCACGTAACAGTGATGGAGTGCTCGCCCTATTACACAATAAACATACAGATTGCCAGCACAGTTAAGAGCACACGTGGTTAAGGAAATACAAAACATGGAAGAGTTGAGTATCATAGAAGAGTTGAGAAGTGCTTGGTCATCATCAATGGTGTAAATAAAAAAAGACGGGGGTGTAAGAAACTGCCTTGATTTTAGAAAATTTAATCAAGTGTATATATTTGACAGTTATCCTATGCCCAGGATAGATGATCTGGTGGACAGATTGGGAAGTGTCAAGTACATCAGTACCCTCGCTCTCACCAAGGGTTGCTGTCAAAACCCCCCAGCAAAATAATCCAGAGATAAAACTGCATTTGCCATTCCTATTGGATCCTATCAGTTCACCACCATGCCGTTTGGTGTACATAGTGCATCCACTACTTTCCAGCAGTACATGGATGTAATTTCAGCTACTCACACTGGATATTGTGCTGCTTACCTGGATGATGTCAAGGTGTACAGTCCAGACTGGAAAAGCCACCTGGAACACCTATGAGCAGTTATCCAGTCAATCAAAAAGGCAGGTCTGACCATTAATCCTACCAAATGTGCTTGGCATGTAGGAAACCAGATATTTGGGACCTATTTGGGAGATGGAGAAGTAAAGTCAGAGATTTCTAAGATAGAAGCTGTAGCTAACAGTCTTATCCCTAAAACAAAGAAACATGCCAGATCATTTTTAGGGCTAGCTGGTTACTGTCAGAGATTTGTTCTCAACTTTGCCAGTTAGCTATTCCTCTCACTGAACTCACAAAGAAATGGTTACTGAATAATGTAAAATGGTCCCCAGAGTGTGATGAATCTCTTCAGGCCATCGAGGCTGCATAATGTTCAGCCCCTGTTTTAAGAAGCCCAGACTTTGAAGAGCAATTTTTATGTTGCTTGCACGCATGTGCAAGAAACATAGTGCCATCATCAGAGATTTCGGAGGTGTGTCACCTCCTCCTCCAATTCAGTTAGTGTGCTGGCAGGCGTGGTTTCTGGAAACACGATTTGGAGCTGTCTGTGACACGCCTCCAAATGCAGTGGCATACAGTTGAAAGGGGAGCTACGCTTGAGTGAGCACCGATAAGAGATCGCTGCTCACGCGCAGCTCCCCCACACGCTGCCGTGCGCGCCCCACACGCACTGTATAGCTGACGGGTGCCCAATCCCCATCGGCTGAGCTGTGTCCCTGCCCCCAGTAGCAGGTGCCACACTGGGAGCCCATCCCAGCGTGGCAAACAGTCCTTTGCCGATGGGGTGCCTAATCCCCGCCGGCTGAACGCCTCCTCTTGTGCCACGCTGGGAGCCCACCCCAGTGTGGCACATCCATGGCCGACGGGGTGCCTAATCCCCGCCGGCTGAACGCTTCCCATCGTTTTGTGCCACGCTGGGAGCCCACCCCAGCGTGGCAAACGGTCCCACAGCCCTTTTTTCCCCTGAAAACGAAAACAGTCCCACAGGGCGCTCCCGACCCCATCCCACAACCCGCACCCACCCACTGTGCATCCTGCCTCCCCACACCCCCACCCCATACTTATCTCCAGACTCCGGCGCACGATCTTCAGTGGACCGGGAACACGCCTGCACTCTTCAAAGCTGACCGCGAACTGAGGAAATGCCGTAAGCTGTATAATGGGCTAGATGGGGGTTTCAACTTTTGCATATCTCAGGCATTTTGGATTTTGACATAATTTCAACATGGGTTTTTGGACCTTTCATCGTCATGGCAAAGAGCTCAGTCTGAAGGAGTGATTCTGCAGTGACTGTGAAATCACCTCGGCCTGAATACCACCATGACAGTGACATCATTCATGAGAAGGGGTCCCAAAAACCCCATGTTGAAAATTTGGTGCCAAAATTCAAAAAAATGACTGTTTTACGAGCTTGCATTGCGCAGTTCCTACGCAGGCTCGTAAGTTAGCGAAATTTCAATATTTTCACTCCAGATTTTCAACATTGCCATTTTATCACACCTTCTTATGAGTAATACAGCTGTTATTTTTTACATCTCACCCAAAATGTGTTTCCGCCCATGTAATGCAGAATGGCGCAGTCAGTGTACGAAATCAATGTACAGGACAAATTAAGAAAATCACAGTGACACTGTTCATGAGCAGAGGTCTTAAAATGGCTATGTTGAAAATTTGGTGAAAAAATTCCTAAAAATGACTGTTTTACGAGTGTGCATTGCACAGTTCCCACGTACGCTCGTAGGTTTGCGAATTTTCAATATTTCCACTCCAGATTTTCAACATTGCCATTTTACCACACCTCCTTATGAGCAGTACAGCTGTCATTTTTCACATCCTGCCCAAAACGTGTTTCCGCCCATGTAGCGCACAATGGCGCAGTCGGTGTGCAAACTCAATGTATGGGACATATTAACAAAATCACAGTGACACTGTTCATGAGTAGAGGTCTTAAAATGGCTGTGTTGAAAATTTAGTAAAAATTCTAAAATGACTGTTTTGGACGTGCGTTATGCAGTTCCTACACACGCTCGTAAGTTCTCAAATTTTCTATATTTGCACTCCAATGACTTCCAAATACCTAAACAGCACATAGAAGCAAGCAACATTCGGCATTGACAAATGCTCATTATTACAGACAGATGCATCAGTGGTAAGCCTAGGTGCAGTTTTGTGTCAGAATATAGATGGGAGGGAACATTCCATTCTATATATCAGTAGAAAGTTGCACTACAGAGACAGGCAAGCATTTGTCAATGCCGAATGTTTGCTTGCTGGCATTACCAGTGGAAGTGCAGGAGTTAGACAGATGCAGTACAGGAATGGCAGTGAAATACTGAACTGACGCCAACTCCACCCCCACCCTGCAGAGATGGACAGGTATTGGGGTGTGGCTTTGGTTCGTCGTCCATGACAGTCACGACATTTCACCTCACCCTACCCTGCAGACACTGACAAGTGTCAAGAGGTGCCTTGGGGTGTTTGGGCTTTACATTCACCTCATTCCATAAGGAAACACACTGAAATGGGTGCAGTATAGGAGAATGGGGTGAACTCTGGGGCCAAAGGGTTCAAGGCGCACCTCGATGCCTGTCACTGGCTGCAGAATGGCGGTGGTGGTGGAATGGCATGAACATTACTGTTGACAGTCCCAAGACACACACCTGATGCCTGTCAGTCCCTATAGGGTAGGGCGTTATGGTTGAAAACTCTAATGCCCTGTGTGTTTCTTGGTATTTTTACTCCAAGTTTTTAACATGAGCTTTTTATGACCCCACCGCATGAACAGCGACACTATCAGTTCATTAGCTGAAAGGTGATTTTACACAGCGACTGTGTCATTTGGCTCCTCAGGTGCGAAAACACATTTCAAACAGCATGTAAAAAAATGACAGCTGTACTATTCATGAGGAGGTATAAAAAATGGCAATGCTGAAAATCTGGAGTGAAAATATAAAAAAACTGGTGAAGGCACGAGCATGCGTAAAAACTGCACAATGCACACTCGTAATGTAATAAGTTTGGGGATTTTTTACAGCAGATTTTCAACACAGACATTTTGGGACCTCCGCTCATGAACAGTGTCACTGTGATTTTCTTAAAGTGTCCCGAACACTGATTTCCCACAGCAACCGCACTATTCTGTGCCAGAAGAGCAAAAACACATTTTGGCCAGGGTGTGAAAAATGACAGCTGTATTGTTCATAAGAAGGTGTGGAAAAATGCCAATGTTGAAAATCTGGACTGAAAATATTACAAATTCATGAATTTATGAGGGTGCATGGAAACTGCGCAATGCACGCTTGTAACACTGTCATTTTATGGACTTTTGCCACCAAATTTTCAACATAGCCATTTTAAGACCTCTGCTCATGAACAGTGCCACTGTGATTTTCTTAATCTGTCCCAAACATTGATTTCGCATACCAACTGCGCTATTGTGCACTACATGTGCGAAAACACATTTTGAGTGAGATGTGAACAATGACAGCTGTATTGCTCATAGGGAGGTGTGGTAAAATGGCAATGTTGAAAATGAAAGTGAAAATATTACAAATTCTCAAAGTTACAAGCGTGCGTAGGAACTGCATAGTGCACACTCATGAAACAGTCATTTTGGGGAATTTTTTTCACCAAATTTTCAACATAGGGTTTTTGGGGGCCTACCTCATGAACTGTGACATTGTCTTTTTGTTAATGCATCCCGAAAGGTGATTCCATGCATTGACCGCAAAATCACCTTTTGAGACAGAATAACCAGATGACAGTGACTGAATTCATGAGACGGGGTCCTAAGAACCCCATGTTGAAAATTTGGTGAAAAAATTCAAAAAAATGACTGAGATATGAACCAAAGTTCAAAAACCCTATTTATGCCATTATACAGCTTACCGGCATTGTTTCAGTTCGCAGTGGGCTTTGAAGAGTGTAGACATGTTCCCAGTCTACCGAAGATCATTGTGCCGGGCTCCAGAGGTAAGTATGGGGTGAGTAGGGTGTGGGGAGGTGGGGTGCGCAGAGGGTGGGCACGAGTTGAGGGGCAAGAGAGTCAACGAGGGACCGTTTTCTTTTGTTACAGGGTTATTTGAAAAAAGATGACACAGGACCTTTGCCATGTTGGGGTGGGCTCCCAGCGTGGCACCTGGAAGTTTGTTTGGGGGGCAGTGGAGTCAATGGGGGATTGGGCACCCCTGTTGGCCATACAGCGTGTGGGGGAGCACATGACAATGTGGGACTTTTACCATGCTGGGGTGGGCTCCCAGTGTGGCACCTTGAGGTTTGCTGTTTGGAGGGGCACTGGAGCCGATGGGGATTGGGCACCATGTCGCACATACAGTGTGCTTGGGGGGAAGAATGCATGTGCCAAGGGAGATTGGCCACCCCCTCAGCACACAACAAATGGGGGGGGCACATCATGCCAGGAGATGTAGTGGCATACAACTGAAAGACAACGACTGCTAAGGTGGTGATGTATAGGCAATTTGCATACTGCGGACGGCACGGCAGTATGCAAATTGCCTACACGTTACCACCGCTGATTGTAGCGGTCTTTCTCTTTCAACTGTACACCACTGCATCTGAACTGCTGTCATAGACAGCTCGGACATTCATTGGTGTCCTGCTGCCATGCCTGCAAAAACAATCAGGGCATTGGAAGCGGGGATGCCACACCTACGAAAACTCAAATAGTGGCACTATGTTTCTTGCACATGCATGCAAGCAAACATGTAAGCAATAAGGCATGATGGGGTGTGTGTGGAACACATTTTACCGTACAGCCAGGGGCGTAATAAGGCATGAGGCCAAAGACGGAGTGACTTTAGCCACTGACCGTGCGGTAAAATGTGTTACACACACATCCCAGAGTGCTTTATTGTGCTTATAAAATAGGCTCCTTTTTTCAGACTTTTTACAGTTTGGAAAAGCATGTTTGTATGTAGAAACAATAGATTTACTTGTGTGTATTTATGATCAAATAGTCCTTTTGCCCACTAGTAGTTTAGTTGTTGTGGTTTTCATGTGTTTCTACTTGGAGGAACTGGACCAGTCTTGGACATAACATCTATGAACATTTCCTGGACTAAGAAACTACAAAACTTTACCACCAGGTATAGGCTTTCTCATCATAAATCAACTTTTTTGGAAGACATCAAAAAGCAAAAGTGAGGTCAGTAAATATTTTATACAAGTTTCTGGGTTGTGGAGTACTGCATTGAATCCACATTTCCGTCTGACTTTCTTAAAGGATGTATGCTTGTCTTTGAGGTCTATTTACAACTGTTTTGGAGAACAAAGGGAAGATTCTAACAAAGGATTTTTACATCCTGCATATGCCCTAGGCTAATGTTCATCACCTTCAGGAATTTAACACTTTCTGGGTCTTTGATCTTCAGTAACAATCAGTTTTCTGTCCACAGTAGCTCACCACGAGTCACTCAGGAACACGCACCCTTGCTACAGTAAACATTTGCAGTCTCCTCTACCTCTCACACTAACCATTCAAGCTCGATACCAGCAACCTGGCATCATGGCAAATCCTCCCTACCCTCACTTGTGGCACCCTCCTACAAAGGACTGGGTGCAAATGACAGCTCACGCCACTGGAAAGTTGACAAATCGACACCTGCTCCTAGCCATTACCCTATGCTGGGACCCTAAACAACTACACTGTACTCAAACTAACAAGAAACAGAGGTGTTGCATGTTATACTATGAGCTGCGGCAGATGTCCCTTAAACTCCTGCTCCTCCTCCTTCTGATGTCAGGAAGTGTCCATCCAAACCCTGGCCCTGTTTCTACCATGGTAACAAATCTAGCAAAAATGGAAGGGGGTCTCACTATCGCCACCTTAAATATCTGTTGCCTCCTTCCAAAACTGGCATCCCTTCAAGTCTTTACCAGTCAACACAATCCCGATATACTAGCCATTGTTGAAACCTGGCTGACACCAAGCACTCCGGACCATGCCATCTCACTACAAGGCTACAATATTTTCAGACTGGACAGGACTAATAAAAGGGGGGGGGAGGTTGTGCTATTTATATTAAGGACAACCTCTCTAACCACCCTGTCTGCTTTTCCACCACTAACTCCTCTGTGCAATTTCTTCCTCTCAAGCTACTAATTGGTGTCCAAAATAAAGTGCTTACTGTGGCCTCTGTCTATATCCCTCCTAAAGATCCAGGGTCCAGCCTCCAGACTGTTCTTGAATTTGTAAGATCGAAACCACCTGATACTGAGCTCCTTCTCCTTGGTGACTTTAATATAAATTGGCTCACATCAGACATTGGGTCCCTCAAGGATGCTATCCTAGCAGCTGACCTAACGCAGATGGTGATCTCCCCCACTAGAAAAAACTACAAAACTGGAACTTGCACTCTAATTGACTGGATCCTTGCTAGCCACCCAGCCCACATAAAAAACACAGTTGTTCTCCCGGACTCTCTCAGTGACCACTCCCCTGTGATCTGTACCTGGACAAGTAAGTTCTAAAAACCACCTCCAAAAACCATCTCAAGCAGAGTGCTACCCCATGGAAACCTTACTAAGCTCAAGACCTGTCTTTTACAGCAAGACTGGTCCCCAATATACAATACTCTAGATGTTGACGCAGCCCTAGATTATTTTATCACAACTTTCAACACTGCCTGTGACACCTACACACCAGTAAAAAAGTGTAAAATCAAAGCGCTCTCAAATCCCTGGCTCACAGCCAAACTACTGGCCCAACTCAAAGCTCAGGACCACCTCTGGGCCATAGCCAGAGCCACAGGCTCCTTGACAGATATCCAGAAGTATAAACAGGCACAAAACCAATGTACCAAACAAATCCAACTAATGAAGAGCTCCTACTTCAAAAATGCCCTCGCAAACTCCTGGGGTGATGGGAGTTCATTCTGGGACAACATCAGAAATATCACGGGTAAGCAGTTCAAATCCTCTCCCACTATAATGACTGTCAATGGAACCACTACCCTAGACCCAATGATCATGGCAAAGGCCTTAAATAAAACTTTCACTGACCTCAGTGGGGTCCTCCAACCGGACTTCTTCTCTGACACGGACTCACCAAAACCAGCATCTCCTACTGCCTCACCTGACCAACCGCTTTTCCACTTCAAAATACTTAAGGAACATGAAGTCTACAAATATATAAAAAAGGCTATCTCTAAATCCAGAGCAAGCAGTGATACTATTGATCTTAAAATTCTGTCCCTTACCCTGGAAGAGGTGGTGCACCCACTCACCAAAATGTTCAATCTCTCCCTCTGCCTTAGTCAATTTCACAACAAATGGAAGTCAACTATAGTCACACCAGTGTTCAAAAGTGGCGACAAGTCCCTACCAGGAAACTATCGGCCTATATCTCTACTTCCACCCCTCTCCAATGCCCTCAAATGCATTGTGGCTGACCAACTCTCAGACTACCTGCATAAGTATAACATACTCTGCTTGCAGCAACATGGATTTAGGAAAGAACACAGTACGTTGACTGCCCTACTGGAATTCTCAGGAGAAATTCACACTGCCTTGGACAAAGGATATCAAACCGGAGCCATTTTCTTTGACCTAACAAAGGTGTTTGATACTGTTCACCATGGCTTACTTATCACACAACTACACAGTCTTGGGCTCTCAGAAGGACCAGGTGCCTGGGTTAAAAGTTACCTGGCCCAATGCTCTCAATCAGTAAAAATCTCAGACGTTCTCTCAGACTCAAAACTGGTCCTCTCAGGTGTTCCACAGGGGTCAATCCTAGGCCCCCTCATTTTCAGCCTTTTCCTAAACTCTCTCCCCAAATCCTGCCCAGAACAAATAATTCTTTATGCTGACGATGCCGTGATTCTCTCCTCTCATAAGGACCCAAAACCCTTACTCCAGAGCCTGCAACTTGCTTTCTCAAATGTTGAAAAGTGGTTCCTAGATCATAAGCTGGTCCTAAATCACAAAAAAAAACAAAATCCATGCTTTTCTCCAGTCCACAAAACAGAAAAGACAAATTCCACTTACTATCAAAACATACCCAAGAAATACCATTGAACAAGTGCCAACATTTAAATACCTTGGAATCACCTTTGATCAAGGTCTTACCTTTGTGCCTCACATTGATAACACAGTGAAAACGGTAAACCAGCGCATTGGTATCCTGTTCCGAAACCGGCAATTCCTTACCCAAGCTGCGCTGAGGATTGCTATCCAAAGCTCTGTCATCTCAATCATATACTATGGCTTAATTATCTATGGCTCTGCCACTACCACCACACTAAGGCGCATCACAACCACCCTAAACAAGGCCTGTCGGGTGCTCACTGGAGTGCAAAGATGTACTCATACATGTGAGCCCTACACTGAAACAGGTTGGTTGCAACTCTCAAATCGCATAAGGTACCTCACATGCTTGATGGCAAAAAAATCCATCTTGGGCCGCACTACACCATATATCCAAGACCTACTTTGCCTGAATACCAGCATCCGTCTCACCAGAAGATCAGAACACCAGCCTCTCCAGGTCCCCAGATGCCAGACCACACAGGGCCAAAGATCTTTTGCCTATCGTGCCCCCAGCTGGTACAATGCCCTGAGCTTGTTCATCACATCCTCCACATCACTAGGAGCTTTCAAAGCTATGCTTTACTCTCACCTCTCAGCCTCTAGCTCCTGTGACTGCCTTGACTAATGATTCTTCCCTCATGGCTGTTTTTATTGTTTTTCATCGTCCTCCTCCTCCTCCTCTGCTCCTTTCTTGACAAAGGCATCTGAGTACCTCTAACTACTCTAAGTCTGCTCCCTTCCCCATATCTCCTCCTACCCTTCCCACCTTGACCATTCCTACAATGTTCTGTTTTTTTCCTGTGATGTGCTGTATTATACTGGCTTATTGAAACCTTTATAATTTGCTGACCATTCTATGTAACACGTCTTGTTTGTTTGTACATTGGTGATGTGGAACCATTGTAAAAAAGCCATCAGCTCAAAGGTAATAATTCCTAGAACAATAAACTAAACTACAAATGATGTCATTGATGATGTCATTGTATTGTTGCCTACTTTCTTCTTCCTGTTTTTTTTCTTTCTGTTTTCCCCACATTCAAGATAAGGAATATTTGTCATGGAATGTTTACCATGGAATACATGGATTCAAAATTCTGCTCAGTTCCACTGCTAGAATGCTACTGTCCTAACATACTATACACACACACAACAAAGGCCTCTGTTACAGCCAGAGACTCAATTATCTCAGTGTCAAGGCAAGGAGAAGAGATTTCACTGATGAGCAGGCAAAGATAGAAGGGGTATTTTTCATTGCCAGCAAAGAAACAGTTGTAATGAAAGCTATAAACAATACTTAATGTTTCTAATATGTTTATGTGTGTAAGGAGAATGAGATGATCAGTGAAACAACATTTAATCTGTTTTATTTTATATTTAGGTTAATATTATTTTTAGGGCCCTGTGCAAGTAAACGTGATGCTTACAGTTACTGGGCAAAAAATAATCGCTGTCAATTGAATTCTTAACATTCCACTAGTGTAATGATTCCAATGGTGATCAGTGCACATTTGACAGCACTTTTTATTTTCCATGCGTGGAACACAACTGCTTCATGAACAACAGCCAATTAGATTTCAGGATTTTCTCTTACCATTTTATAAAAAAAAAGTATTCCACCATTGAAAAGGAATGCCTTGCAGCAATGCGGGCCAGTAAGTCCCTTAAGTTTTATTTGCTAGGAGCTGACTTTGTACTTATAACAGATCATAATCCTCTCTTTTGGCTTAACCAAACGAAGAATACAATTCCAGAATTACAAGGTGGTATCCGGCACTACAGCCATTTACATTCAAAGTGATGCACAAATCTGATAAAAAGAGAATGTCAGTGCTGATTTTCTGTCAAGATGTGAATCAGGAATTGAAAACTCCAAAGGTTGAAAACAAATGTGAGAGTTTAAACTTCATTGTTTGCTGTACTGGTTGTTATGGAAAAAGGGATACTTCATATGTGGAGATCTGTACAGATTATAAGGTAATGTTGAAAGATAATTAAAAGAAAGTTTTGGAAACCTAATTTTTAGAACAGGTTCCCTCTTAATGACGAGGTAGGTGACAGGGTTGAATAAGGCCACGTCCCATCTGATATGCAGAAAGAGTTAAACACAACAATCTGTTCTATCCTCTCCTTTTCTGTCTCTGGTGCAAGTCTCATCTAAAAAAACATACATTTCTATTTCTCATATTACTGCTAGAAATTAGAGCCATGAAAATACATTTTCATTGATTTCCCATTAAAATTAAGTAAACTAATTAATTCTGATAATTTTGCAAGTTGTTCAATTGCTTTTGATTTTGGTCATTAAATTACCACTAATTTGTAAAATATTCTTTGCTTACAGCATTAAATGCATAGGATATAGTCAGCCAACATTCCCCATTCCAGATGTGTGAAGAGGGGCCTCTGTGTTGTGAAGCCTGACCTTTTTGTTTTGGGCCATGCAAATCCCCTTATGCATATTTAGTGCTACACATGTGTTTCTCCATAACTGTTTCAGCTCACTTACTGTACTTTTTCCTTTGTGTTTCTGGATGGAGCATATACACTATGGTCAAGCTCAGCACTCTTTGTGCTGAGTAGGGTCTTGGAGGCATGCATCATACCTCACATTTTGTCACTGAGATGAAGGCCATGGACAGTCAAAATGAGGGAGAATGTGGGACACTAATCCTCACGATGATCAGGACATATCCTGAAACATGAAGATTCAGTACCTCAGGACACAGTGGAAACCATTGTAAATACTTGTACTGTATTTATTAGCACCTGAAAATGAATTTCTACCATAAAATCGGGGTGCCATTTAGATAGGGCAGAGGGGGACAGTTGCCCCTCCTCCACATTTGTGGCTAGGTTGTTTGTATGGTGCGGCAATAATGGCGTTACATTAAAATTTTATCTTTTGCACAATAAGTGCCCCCTGGCCTGTGGGTGCTGATGCTGCAGGTGCACTCCTGACTCAACTGTGTATGTATTGTGTTGTCCACTCTCTCTAAATATTAGTGGTGGTGCCATCACATCTGACATGGAGGAGCTACAGCCAAGTAACAGCACATGAGTCATGCAACTGCAACACTGTCTTTCCCACCACAGAGTAGACAGACAGCACACTACAGCTTGGGTGAGTCAGTGAGCACTGAATTCTCAATAGCAGTGTTATAGAGGCATATTTTTGTTGGTCTACTCTTAGCGAGTCCCTGACTCCCCTGGTGGCTGAAGGGACAGAGGGTGACCTAGAAGCTAATTTGAGAATAGGCTACCTACTTACTCTGCTAGTCTCATCTCACAAAAAAAAAGCACAGGCCCCACGCGGCAACAACCTAGGCCTAGCAGCAGCAGTGATAGTGGTGTGGGTGGCCTTCATAGGCCATGATCAGTGCAGTACAGCAGTAGCCAAGCAAGAATCAAGCAACACAGGTTGTGTGGGTTTGGTTGGTGAGGAGACTTGGGAACGGACCACGTTGGTGACCTGGGATAGTTGGTTCTAGCATCCAGCTTCTGGCAGAAGGACGGAGGAGGAAAAGTGGACTGAAAACTGGTCTGGTGGCACACTGAGCCAGGCTGCAGGTTCTGGCCAGATGGCCAGGTAAGTAAAAGTAAATAATCTTTTTTACAGGGGGATTGGGGAAGGGCTGAAATATTGATGTGTTTTTCACATTTCTGTGCCTTTGGACAGCTTC
The DNA here is from genome assembly GCA_016271365.2 of Neoceratodus forsteri. Taxonomy (NCBI): domain Eukaryota; kingdom Metazoa; phylum Chordata; order Ceratodontiformes; family Ceratodontidae; genus Neoceratodus; species Neoceratodus forsteri. The sequence goes on from CM057455.1 coordinate 502,235,670, forward strand.
ATGACTCATATGGGATGGGTATTGAATGGAATGGAGCTGAGGAGAGAAATCAGGACTTTTTTTGGAGGGGTCAGAAATTCAGCAAGGGAAAAAAATGGTTAGTAACTGGGTGGATTTAAGCCCATATTGGATGCACTGCTCCAGGGTATAGACAGATGAATCTTATACATTTGAATTTTTCCTGACTTGCATATCACTTTTCAGTCACAACAAAAAGGTTTTACTTTTATAGACATTCTAGAGTTTGCCACCTAGGGGCTAACTAGCACCTGGCCTCCACTGGTTGTTGGCTTCCCCCTGCTAAAATCTGAAAGGGCACCCCTGTCATGAAGTCTAAATTTACAGGACATCCTCTGTGTGAGCAGCATGTTTTCCATGAGGGATGGATGATGAACTGAGCAGTTTTCAGGGGTAAAATGAGGGCTGTCCTTTGCATTCAGGAACAGTTGAGTGGTATGGAATGCACAAACTATTGAAGCCCTAGTATAGTCAGGCTTATGCCCCCCAAGTGAAACTGACCTCCACATCCCCATGCTCAGGCACATTATGACATAGGGCAAGGGAGATTGCAGGGGCATGCACCATTGAAATGAATGGGGTTATTTTTGTATTACTATTTTATATATTATTGTTGGAGAGTTGGAGATTAATGAATGCCACCGCTTGACTAACAAGGGCCTTGTTAGTAGAATAGTGGCCTTCCTTATTCTCCAACTCACCATCATAATGTATAAAATAGTAATAACAAATAACTCCATTCATTTTATGGGGGTACACCCCAGCACTCTGACCCATGGACATCATCTCTTGAAGAATCCTGCCTCTGGCTCCCCAGTACTCAGGTAAGAGACTCTCGACTTACATCTATACTTGTTGGGTTGTCTGTAGCAGCATGGCTGCACTCGCTACAGTGTGTGAGCATGGGAGGAATTGATCATGGGGGTGGGTTTCGAATTATTGCTACTTTTGTGTTTGCCCTTTAACGTCTTTTTTCGTGGAAGCATTCAAAACTGTGGAGAGAAAATAGTAAGAGTACAGGCCATACAGAAGTAATTAAGTAGCTTTGTAGGTAAGTGTGTGCTCTTAGGGTGGGAAGAACCAAACATGTCTCCATTGGTATGTGTATTACAGTTCAGCTGTGCAGCTGAGATGAGGAGAGACAAGAAAACTAAAAAGTATAACAGTGGCTCAAAGCATGCCACATGTGTGCAGATGTATGCAGATTTATATTGAAGTACAAGTGAGCCATATGAGTGCAGGCAGTGTAGCTTAGTGGTTATAGGCACTGAACTGGAAATCAGGAGACTTGGAGACCTGAAGACCTGGGTTTGAATCTCATCAACCCCCACTTGTATATGGTGTGATCCAGAGCAAGTCATTTAACTTTTATGTGTGCAGTTATCAGTGGCCACTTGCTTTTTGCACACATGCCATATGCATGCAGTCTGTTCCTGTTTAACATAAAAAGCATGCTTTCTGCACTTGCTTGCTGCACACATGCATGCAATCAGTTCCAATTTAACATTTAAATCATGCTTGCAGCATGCATATCACATGGGTAGTTTTTCATGCACAGTACAAAAAGGTTTCATATAATTATTTCTGTAAGGGTGGTCTGGAAAAATTCCAGAATCACAAGGTGGTACCTGGCAGTATAGCCATTTATATTCAATGGGATGCACAAATCTGGTAAAAAGAGAATGTCAGTGCTGATTGTCTGTCAAGCTGTGGATCAGGAATTGAAAATTCTGAAGGTTGAAAAAAATGTGTGAGTTTAAACTTCACTGTTTGCTGTACTGGTTGTTGTGGAAAAAAGGATACTGCATATGCGGAGAACTGTAAAGATTATAAGGTAATGTTGGTAGAGAATTAAAAGAAAGTTTTGTAAACCAAATTTTTATGTTTGATGGGCTTGCACACCTAATGATTTGGGACAAGTACAAGGGGATTTTGGGGGTGTGTCACTGCCAAACCCATTGTAGTTGGAACTGCAAGAGGCTCGGCAGTCTACACCAAGCACCACACATTGTGACCATGACACAACTCGCTGCTTGCTGGCCTGTACTATACTTCCAAGAAAAAAGCTGCTCCAATCAGAGAGAGCTTCACCGGCCAGCAAGCAGCTGATCAGCTTTCAACAACAGTTCTGTCACTTTACTTTCACTCACTAGTAAAGCACCTGGCAGTCCTGGTCTGACAGCAGTGCTCCTTTAATCCTTAGGCTGCTGAAGGAATTATTAGAACTTATAGGATGTCAGGACTGATATATCAGTCTGCGGCACAGCAAGGGTTAAAAGTTTCAGTTCCACATCAAAAGACCCTGAGCCTGAAGTCTCAGGCACATGTCATGTGATGCAGAGACTGAAAGCTAATCTCTGGCTTCAATTTATGGTCTCAGTCTCTCTCAGCTACATTACTTGAGTGACTGTGAGCCTTCCCTCCTGTACCTTAGAAGGTCAGTAAGAAACAGTTTACCTGCTGCAGAAGGTCAGTAAGAAGACTTGGTTTGCTGGCCAAGGCACCTAGCTTCACCTGAGCTGTTTCCTTCTAAGACTGCTTGAAAGGCAGAGTAGAGAAACTTACCAGAGCAAGGGAGAAGGATTAAGACTTAGTTTGGCTAAGCAGATTTACTGTGTGGTGGTGTTTTTATTTTTTACTCACAGGGATTGCTACTGTTTGTTGCTAACATTTCATTGCTTTATTTTTTCTCTGATTCAAATTGTTGTTGCTGGTATACCTTCTTCTGCATTATTACAAGGTGTGCCTACAGGTGTGTGCTAACAGATTACTGCTGTAATCTTCTGAGTCAAATTGTCTTTTGCAAGGTATATCTTCTGTTACTGCTTTATTTTCTCTGGAGCAAAGTGTTTCTTAAGGGTATATCTTCTCTGAAATTACTGTATTACAGGTGGAGCTTACATTTTTGTGACTTTTTATCATTGGGCTAAGCAAAATTACTGTTTGACACTGTGTTTTATTTTATTCTTGTTTGTTGAAAAGGTTTGTTGTCTCAGAGGTGTTTCAGTCTCCTTCTCACATTGAAGGAGCTAATTGCTTTCCTCCCACAGCTCTTCCAAAGGATTAGGTGTGTATGTGGGGGTGGAGCTGGCAAACTGTCAGTAATTTCCAACAGAAAGAAGGGTTAAAAAGTCAGGTTAGTTGATATCTTGGAGGTAGAAGACTTGGTTTGCTGGCCAAGGCACCTAGCTTCACCTGAGCTCTTTCCTTCTAAGACTGCTTGAAAGGCAGAGTAGAGAAACTTACCAGAGCAAGGGAGAAGGATTAAGACTTAGTTTGGCTAAGCAGATTTACTGTGTGGTGGTGTTTTTATTTTTTACTCACAGGGATTGCTACTGTTTGTTGCTAACATTTCATTGCTTTATTTTTTCTCTGATTCAAATTGTTGTTGCTGGTATACCTTCTTCTGCATTATTACAAGGTGTGCCTACAGGTGTGTGTAACAGATTACTGCTGTAATCTTCTGAGTCAAATTGTCTTTTGCAAGGTATATCTTCTGTTACTGCTTTATTTTTCTCTGGAGCAAAGTGTTTCTTACAGGGTATATCTTCTCTGAAATTACTGTATTACAGGTGGAGCTTACATTTTGTGACTTTTTATCATTGGGCTAAGCAAAATTACTGTTTGACACTGTGTTTATTTTATTCTTGTTTGTTGAAAAGGTTTGTTGTCTCAGAGGTGTTTCAGTCTCCTTCTCACATTGAAGGAGCTAATTGCTTTTCCTCCCACAGCTCTTCCAAAGGATTAGGTGTGTATGTGGGGTGGAGCTGGCAAACTGTCAGTAATTTCCAACAGAAAGAAGGGTTAAAAGTCAGGTTAGTTGATATCTTGGAGGTAGAAGACTTGGTTTGCTGGCCAAGGCACCTAGCTTCACCTGAGCTCTTTCCTTCTAAGACTGCTTGAAAGGCAGAGTAGAGAAACTTACCAGAGCAAGGGAGAAGGATTAAGACTTAGTTTGGCTAAGCAGATTTACTGTGTGGTGGTGTTTTATTTTTACTCACAGGGATTGCTACTGTTTGTTGCTAACATTTCATTGCTTTATTTTTCTCTGATTCAAATTGTTGTTGCTGGTATACCTTCTTCTGCATTATTACAAGGTGTGCCTACAGGTGTGTGCTAACAGATTACTGCTGTAATCTTCTGAGTCAAATTGTCTTTTGCAAGGTATATCTTCTGTTACTGCTTTATTTTCTCTGGAGCAAAGTGTTTCTTACAGGGTATATCTTCTCTGAAATTATTACAGGTGGTGCTTTACAGGTTTTACAGTTTTATCTAACATTAGGATAAGCTTTCAGGGTTACTGCATTTGTTGTTGACTGATTGTTTCTGCTCTTACCTCCTTGTTCTTTCGTCCGTGGTTCTTCTTTTTAGGCAGGGGAAGGGCCCAGCCACCCACCCCCATCCCCAACCACCCCACGCTACACTCCTTTTATAGGGTACCACAGTTGTGACATTTCCTGTGGCAGAGCAGGAAGGGGCGGATCAGTGGGGCCTCCACAAGGTGATCTCATTTACAGGGCACTAGTAATTTAACTTGTTATAACAAGTTAAACAAAGCACAATTAAACCATTACTTGCATTTTTTTTTTCTTCTAATTACTCTGACTAGGTTACAAACCCAGCAACTTATTTGGAATGGATTTCATTAACTGCAGGTACTGTGGAACAATTTTCAGAAGGACAGTCTTACAAGATTTAGGACACTGTCCTACATGCTGAGCCTTTGGAGATCTTAGGTCTCAGCTCCAGGCAGCATGGGCAGAGATTGCACGCCTCAAATTTCATATTGAAGAGGAATACATTATAAGAACCACCGCCATTTCCCCAGCATCCAACAGAAAAACCTCGACTGCAGAGGGTAGTTGGTCCAGGAGGTTGGCAGGTGGTTAGGAGGAGCAAATCAGGTGCCCCATCACCTCTACTCTCCAACACATTACCTCCAAAACCATATAAACACTACAACAGGTATCTGCCTCTATCTCTGAAATCAAATAAAGAGGCAGAAGACACTGAGAGCAGGACACTGTGGCACAGGAGCTAGCACAACAATACTCACCCAAATCAGGAACCAAAACTAAACAAGCACAAAGGAAATCCAAAAACTTCGATCATAGGAGACTCCATGATTAGGGAGTTGATACCCATCTCAGCCAGGGGTGATGGTCAGATGTCTCAGGTACATCAGCATGGAGAGACACTGACCGCATTCTAAATTGTTCACAAGCAGGAGAAAACATTGATGTCCTAGTACACATAGGGACTAATGATCTAGCCAGCCGGTCAGTTGTGAGACCAGGAACACCTGACTAGGCTGGGTGACAAACTATCATCTATTTCGTCGCATCTCCTTCTCGAGATCCTGCCAGTCTGGGAGAAGGGAGCAGATGGACGGAAGGTCAGAGAAGGGGAGATAGGGGAGCTAAACACGTGGCTCAAGGACTGGTGCCATGAAAAGGACACAGATTTGTAGGGAACTGGCAACAGTTCTGGGAGCGAAAGTTCTTTAAATTTGATGGACTGCATCTGACTAAAGAGAGTCAGTGCATTGGGAAGCAGAAGTTTGGCGTCTTTGCAGAATATTTAAACTAGCAAATGGGAGAGAGTGCACACCCCATCGTCAAATGGAAGAACACCCTCCCCTCAGCTAGTGGTCAAACAGGAATTCAGCGTGTTTGCCGTTCATTTGCATCACCAGGTAAGAAAAAAAAGGTTTGTCTCCCCATACGATGCACAGGGTAATGCCAAACTTCACCCAACAACTACACACCAAAATCTGGCCAATGGAAAATCATGTACACAAATGCTCACAGCCTGGGAAATAGATCCCAGACCTGCAGGCAATAATGTCAGAGGCTAAACTGGACATAGTAGCAATTAGTGAGACGTGGTTTACCAGTAACCACACTTGGAGACTTCAGTACCTGGCTATGTATTGTTCAGAAGAGACCGAAGTGCAAAAGGGGAGGGTGGCCCTGTGTTAATGAAAATATCAAAGCTACAGAAATTCAGAATACACATAAGGAGCCAGAAGAACTGTGGGTCACCCTGGAAACAGGAAATGGGACAGCCATAAGAACTGGGGTTGTCTACAGGCCCCCAGACCAGAGGGAGGACATAGACACATTACTGTTAGAAGATATACAAAACATGACAGCTAAAGGGAGGTTCTGATAATGGGAGACTTCAACATGCCAGATACAGATTGGTCAATACCAGCAGGAACATCTGCCAGAACTAGACTCATAGTGGATTCCCTGCAGGGGAGGGCCTCAAACAACTGGTACAGCAACCCACAAGAGACAGGGCTATCCTAGATCTAGTACTGACTAACAAAGAAGGGATCACAGATCTCCAGGTAGAAGGTCACCTGGGGCCAGTGACCATCACATGGTATGGTTCAATTTGGCTACTACATCTAAATCATCCCATTCCAAAGCAAAAATATGGGACTTCAGAGGAGCTGACTTTGATAAGATGGCCAACAGAGTTAAGCTAGCCCTGGCAAAAGAAACACAGGTGAGAAGGTACAGGCAAAGTGGGCAAGCATTAAGGATACAATACTTGAAGCAACATCCCATGGTGTTAGACAGAAAAGGAAGTGCAAAGAAGAAGGAAACCACTTTGGTTCTCAAATACAGTAGCAGAAAGGTCAGAGCCAAAAGGCTGGCCTTCAGAAAATATAAGGGAACACAGCGGGATGAAGATAGGAGGCATACCAAACTGCCCTAAGGGAAGCAGGTAAGGCAGTAAGGCAGGCAAAGTCCCAAACTGAGGAAACACTAGCACGAACAGTAAAAGAAGGTGACAAGACTTTCTATAGATACATTAGTGAAAGGAGAAAGTCCAGAGGGGTATTGCTAAGCTTAATGGAGAAAAGGGAGCATGTGGAGGAGGACCCTGTAAAGGCATCTATCCTAAATAGATACTTTTGCTCAGTATTTACTGAAGAGAAGGTAGGGCAGGCCCACAGCTCAGCATCATGGACACAGGGGAGGAGGTGAGCACTACTCCTCTCACAAAGAAAGGGTCCTACAAGAGCTTGCTAAGCTCAGGGTGGATAAGGCAATGGGACCTGATGGCATACATCCCAGGGTACTTAAGGAGCTAAAGGAGGAACTAGCAGAGCCATTAGCAGAATTGTTTAGTGAGTCTCTGAGCACAGGAGAGGTCCCAGAAGACTGGAGAAGGGCTCATGTGATCCCACTCCACAAGAGTGGTAGCAGGGAGGAGGCGGGGAACTACAGACCGGTCAGTCTTACCTCAGTAGTGGGCAAGATTATGGAGGCACTCCTTAAGGAAAGGATAGTGCAACACCTGGAATCCATAGGGCACAGGATCCAAGACAGCATGGGTTTACAAAGGAAGGTCCTGTCAAACTAATCTCATAGATTTCTTTGACTGGGTAACCAGAGTGGTGGACCAAGGGGGCAGTTGATGTCGCCTACCTTGACTTCAGCAAAGCTTTTGACACTGTTCCACATAGAAGATTGATAAATAAGCTAGGTAGGCTCGGGGTGGGTCAGAAGTTGGTCAACTGGGTGGCAAACTGGTTGACTGGCAGAAAACAGAGAGTGGTGGTAAATGGTATACAGTCAGAAGAGATGCAAGTCACAAGTGGGTACCTCAGGGATCAGTCCTGGGGCCAGTCCTATTCAACATCTTCATTAGTGACCTCGCAGATGGACTAGAGGGTAAGGCTTGTCTGTTTGCAGATGACACCAAGATCTGCAACAGAGTAGATGATCCAGATGGGGTGGGCAGAATGAGAAGAGATCTGGATAAACTAGCAGAATGGTCAGAAGAGTGGCAACTGGGATTTATGCAAAGAAGTGCAAAATCATGCACATAGGGAAGAGAAACCCTGAAGCCACTTATAGGCTGGGAGGAGTTGCTAGCAGTCACAAAGGAAGAAAGAGACTTGGGCATCATCATCACTGATGACCTAAAATCATCCAAGCAGACCTCTAAAGCAGTAGGTAAGGCTAGGGGGTGTTAGGGTGTATTAGTAGGGGTATCACAAGTCGTAGAGGGAGGTAATAATCCTCTGTACAAGACATTGGTTAGGCCCCATCTGGAGTACTGCGTGCAGTATTGGAGGCCACACCTTCACAAGGACATTAACCAAATTGAGGCAGTCCAGAGAAGGGCACAAAATGGTGCAGGGACTGCATCAGAAGACATATGAGGACAGATTAATGGAGCTCAATATGTATACCCTTGAGCAAAGGAGGGAGAGAGTGATATGATCGAGACATTTAAACACCTTAAGGGCAAACAAGGTGAAAGAGTCTAACATGTTTAAATATAAGAAAATAGCAGGACAAGAGGACACAGCATGAGATTAGAGGAGGCCGATTAAGGGGAATGTGAGGAAATTTTTTCACAGAAAGGGTGGTAGATGCATGGAATGGCTTACCACAAGAAGTGGTGGCTATGAATACAGTGCAGGGCTTCAAACAGGCATGGGATAGGCATAAGGGAGCAATACAAATGACTATGAATAGATAGGTCACTGACAGAGCAAAGGCCGATGGCACATTTATAAGGTAGAAAAAGAAATGGGCAGACTGGATGGGCCTTGCGGTCCTTATTTGCCGTCAACTTCTATGTTTCTATGTTTCTATGTAAACAGTTTATGTCTCCTCCAGAATGGATAGCTTTAAACACTAAACTAAAAGAAGAAAAAAACCAGAACTACATAGAGGTCAGAGGGAGAGAGTAGTTAGAGTGACTCATTGTTAGGAATAGGAAATCAGGATGGAAGTTGAAACTAAAAAAGTTGTGTGAATATGGTTTGTTTTTCAGTATACTACTCAACACTCTGACCAGTGTGATATGACACATGGCCAGATAAAGTAGTTGCCTTTTAGTAGTAAACATGAGTTACATCTAATTCTGCTTATAATGCAATGTGTTAAGCTTAAGCCTCCTGCATATTTTATTGACATGTTACAAAGAAGGCAAATGAGACTAGTTATGTACTCTACTGCACTGCTGGCTTTGAATTTGAGGTGCCTGTCTGCGTGAGTGTAGGCAGTGGGGGGGGGGGGGTGAAGATGAGCAGTGCATTTTCTTACTCACAGGATGCCTGTTACAGTCCTTTTCCTGTCCTGCTCTGTCCTGTCAGTTTAGGGAGCTAAAGAAAGATTTTGTCCTCCTAGTGAACTGGCTGTCTGCATGAGTGAGAGCTACTGGGGAAGGGGACGAGCTGATTCTTGAACTTTGTCTTCCTGATCCCATAGCAAGGGAGGGGAGATAGGACACATAACTCTCAACTCTCCCTGATTTTCAGGGATGTCCCTGATTGTTGCTTCAGAATTTTCCTGTGTCCAACATAAAAATTGTGTTTTTTGTCACTGAACTGTGGGGATTGTAAGCACACAATAATGTCAAACATTAAAGTTACAGACCTGTTCTTCAGAAAATGTATCAGCAGTTTCAAAGAGAGCCATGGAGTTGAAATGAATCTGCTGCTGCAATCAGACACAAGCTCAACATTGCAGCAGCAGATGACACGTCTCTATTACGTGCCTTTCCTGGTGAAACATTTCAATAAATATGGTACTCCTGCCATCTGTCACACAATCCTCAGAAAGCCAACTTCAGGGTGCCCAATACCCATGTTGGCATATCCCCCCCACATTATGTGGCACACTGTAACATGGTGGCTCCTGCCGCCCGTCACACACTCCAGAAAAGCCGACATCGGGGTGCCCAATCCTCATGTCAGCATCCCCCCTCTTAGTGTGTCTTTTCTCTTAGTGTGTCTTTCCTAGTTAAACAGTTTCCCCTTTCCTTTCTGACACCGGGATGCCCACTCCCGGTGTCGGATGCAGGCCCCCCCCATACACCTTGCCGACATCGGGGTGCCCAGTCCCCATGTTAGCATCCTCCCCACAGCATTGTGGCATACTGGGAGCCCAGCCCAATGCACCTATTTTTTTTTTGTTGTGTAACCTGTAAATGATGAAAACCTTCCCTCGTGGTCATTTTCCCCCTGCAAACAAGAAAATGGTCCACCATTGTCTCCCTCATCCCCTCCCATCCCCACCCTCCCTCTGTGCACCACATCCCTGTACCCCCTTCACCCATACTTACCCTCCAGAGGTCAGGAGCCATGATATTCTCTGAACCAGGGCACATCTACACTCTTCAAAGCCAAACTGCGAGCTGAAGAAATTACTTTAAGCTTTCTAATTGGAGGCAATTTCAATTTAGGTTGATATCTTAGCCATGTTTTTGAATTGTGGCCTCAAATTTTCAACATGGGGTTCTTTGGACCCCACCTGGTGAACATGTCACTGTCATTTAGCTTCTCTGTCCCGAAAGGTGATTTTGCGGTCATTGCACGGAATCATCTTTTGGGACCAATTGACGAAATGACAATGCCACTGTTCATGAGGGGAGGCCACAAAAAGCCCATGTTGCAAGTTTGGTGAAAAAATTCCAAAACTGCGATATGAGCATGCATTGCATAGTTTCTATGCATGCTCGTAGCTTTGCCAATTTTTATTTTCTCTCCAGATTTTTAACATTGCAATTTTTTCACACCTCCTTATGAACAATATAGCTGTCATTTTTCACATCCTTCCTGAAATGTGTTTTCACAGCAGTGGCACAGAATTTATTTATTTATTTATTTATTTAGTGATTCGGAAAAGACCTTTGAGCGCAAGCTCTTTTACAAAGGTTCCAAGTCATAGATTGCAAAACAAAGTACAGTAGGAGAAAAAAAGGTACATCACAATGAATGATACAGCTTGGATTCAGAACTTACAGAATAACTCAAAACATAGGTACAAGTTAAAATAACAAGAAAAAAACATTTTATGAGGGTGTGGGGGGGGAATAAGCAGCCACAAAGTGCCTTGTCAGTAGTTCAGAGGGATGGGGATAGCTGGCAGTAGGGTGAAGGAAGGAGGTACGAGAGAGAGGTATGTACTGTGGTGGAGGTGATGGGTGGGGGAAGAAGGGCGATAAGGTATAGGGAGAAATGGTGGGGTGAGGAGAGGCTGAGTGGAGAAGACATGCTAGAGTAAATGGTGAGGTGTAAGGGGGCATGGTCAGGCAGCCTGCATTAGTAGTGACTGTAAGGGAAACTCACGGGACTGTGAGTTGGGGGGGTGGGGAGGCAGGTGCTGAAGGGGCATGATGCAAACTGATTGCAGAGGCAAGTCATGAGAAAGAACAGAAGGAGGCGCGGTCACTTGGGAACTCAACTTTCAGGCCAGATATACAAAATCACAAAGCCACTGTTCATGAGAAGAGGATCAAAAATGCCCATACTGAAAATCTGGTGAAAAATTTCCAAAAAATAACTGCACTACAGGCACGCATTGCACAGTTTCTACGCACGTTCGTAACTTCACCAATTTTTCATATTTTCCTTCCAGATTTTCAGCACCACCATTTTTTCATACCACCTCATGAACAGTACAGCTGTCATTTTTCACATCCTGTCAGAGATGTGTTTTCACACTTATGGCACCAAATGGCACAATCGCTGTGTAAAATCACCTTTCAGGACTGAGTAATGAAATGATAGTGCCACTGTTCATGAGGTGGGGTCACAAAAATCCCATTTTGAAAATCTGGAGCAAAAATACCAACAAATGGCTGGGGCATTAGGGTTTCCGACCATAACGCCCTACTCTGTAGAGACTGACAGGCGTGGGGGTGACTTTAGATCATCACCTGTAATGCTCACGCCATTCCACACCCACCCTGCAGCCAGTGACAGGTATCGAGGTGTGCCTTGGGGTCTTTGGCCCTAACGTTCACCTCAGTCTCCTATACTGCACCCATCTCAGTGTATTTCTGTATGGAATGGAATGAGTATAAGGCCCGAAGACCCCAAGACACACCGTGACACCTGTCAGTGTCTGCTGGGTAAGTCGAGGTGAATTGTTTTCCTTAACACTAAACATTTGGGGCCCACTGTTCTTAGACATATTATTATTTTAAATAAGAAAGTGATTCACATTCTGGCCATTTGCTCTGAATTTTGAAAGCCAGTGCTATGCATTTCAATGCCGAGACATTGAGAGGTATCCTGCACAAGCATTTTTCTCTAATATACTTTCCAAAATGTAAAGGCACACACACACACATATATATACTTTTCATAATGCAGTGTCTCTTTTTTTCCCTGTTATTTTAGTTCCATGTTTTAATAGATTGTGTATCCAGGAATAGCTTTAACATTATGAGGAACATCAGTAAACCTTAACAGAGTAATAGTAAATTTGACTGTAAGAATCATAGAGCTGTGTAAAATTCATAACAGTTGAGAGGTATGCTGTGCAGGTGTGTGTTAGGAGGATTTTTCACGCGTCCCTGAGGTGTGTGATAATCACAAAAAAAACCTTTCTCAAGGGATTTTTGAGATTATCACACACCAAAAGTGCATGAAAAATCCTCAAAGACCAAACCTTGCATAGGCATTATTTTCTTTTATAATAACTGGTGCAAGTTCTTGAGACAGTGTCTGGAGCACTCCAGGTAACTCTTACTCCTCGTGGGGTGGTGGCACTGTAACCTGAAATCCATATTTGGGCAAACTTGCAACACCAGGAGGCACACAGATAACTCCAGAGCACCCTCATATGGATCTTAGCACCTTATCAGGCATCAGAGGCCACAAAGGCACCCTTGCATCCACTGCAGTGGAGTGGTGGTGGTGGTGCATATACATTTAAAAATATATCAAAATAACCCCCAAAATACACTACAAAGCATGAAGCGTCCTGTAGCTTCTGAGGGCCATCACACTATTTCAGCGTTCACTCATAACTATGCTAATTTTCAATATTTTGACTCCAGTCTTTCAATATAGACATTTTTCCACACCACCTCATAAACGTGACGTGTCATTTTTAAAATCCTGGATGAGATGTTCAGCCAATATACTATAAATGGTACATGGCATGTCTGTAAGGCAAATCATAAAACAAGTAATATTCAAAATTTGAGATAAAAATTGCAAAAATCATATTGTTTACCAAGCATCAAATGTTTGGCATTGATAAATGCTTGTTAAAACAGGTTCCCTCTTAAGGGGGGGGGTAGGTGACAGGGTTAAATAAAGCCATGTCCCATTTGATATGCAGAAAGAGTGAAACACAAGGATCTGTTCTATCCTCTCCTTTTATTCCCCCCCCTCCTCTCACCTGATGACACCCACTCCTTCGGGCTCTGACAAGTCCTCTTCTTGATCTCCCCGCTAGTTCTGCCTGAGCTCTCTGATCCTCACATCGCAGCCATTCCCCCTGATATCCTGGATATAACCCTTCACTGGGTGGGTCCCTCTCCTCTGAGGAGGAAGGCACCGGGGAGGGGGTTCCAGTGCACTACTCAATAGAGTCCAAGGGATACTACTGAGGAAGGAAGCTTTCGGAGGGCACCAGAGGCATCGAGGGACAAAGAGCCATCATCCAGCAGTCACCAAGCAACATTTCCACTTTCCTAGGTCCCCTTCACTGCTTCGCTCACATAGTGCCTCCAGTCTCCACTGGGGGCCACTGCTGAGTGATACATTCCCCAAACCCACCCCAGGATAGGAGAGCAGTCCCTCTGGATACTCGATCCCATCCTCCCCCTGCCAACCCATGGCACCCCGGATCCATTCCCAAACCTGGGTAGCCGGTGTGGTTGGAGGTAAGGCGTCAGCGCCTCAACCCTCTATACCACCAGGCCGGCTATCCTCTCCTTTTCTGATTGTCTGTCTGATTGCGTAATCAAATTTTCTTGAGAGTCCTAGGAACTGATCACTTGGACAGTCTCACGATTCTTCACCTCCCCCTGTCTCCCTGCCTTCACTTACTGTTTCTTGCTGTTGCTATATTTTCTTCCCTCTTGTTTATCTGCAGTTATAAAATATATGTGAGTCTTTATGTAAAACTGTGATCCCTTGGTTTGAAAATGTATATAGCTACATTGTTGAAATGACTTCAAAAAGCTATTTGGAACTCAGGGGGCTTAACTGTGAGATGCAGTTTGACCTCCACATTTACTGAGCAATGATTCTTTAAAACATTTAGTGCCTTAGTTGTATGATGCGCTATCAAAATGTATTAGCACACTAAGTGCATAGCATTGGGAAAGCATGGAGGATTTCTCTTCCATCACTGGGAGGTGAAGAACACAATGAATCATTTCTGAAATCTGGTCTGGAAACAACCATGCAGCTCTTGGGCTCATTTTGCAGGTTATTTTGGAAATTATTCTTATTCTTATTCCCATATATGACGACTCTCAAAGCACAAGGTGGTGAAGGTATGTGTATTAGGAGGAGTGCTGCCCTCAGTGTGTTATACTCTTCTTTATATAATATCCTATGCTCGTGTATTTAATTGTATTTTATTAAAACAATAAATATAGACTTAAAAAAAAGTACAAAAGTCCATGATGATAGCAGGGAGAGCTTCAGCTTGTTTGCTGGAAGCGAGATGATGTGATGCATTTGGCAGACATCAGGGTGGGGGCCGGTGTGTGATATAATTTGGTCAGTTCATGCAGTATTTTAGTGAGATCTGTATATTTTGAGAGTGTTCATATTTTAAAAGTATCAGACCATAGGGAGAGAGGCTTCAGCAAGCTAATTACATGAATGGAAATGTTTGTATTATTGGGGATTGTGGGTATCTGGTAGAGGGGGGATAAACCTGAAGAGTTAAATGTTTAAGGTCATAAGTGGAGAAGAATTTAGCAAGCCAGATATGGAGAGGGTGAGTACGCATTTGGGTTGTATTTGTATTTTTATTTATTTTAGCACGAAAAGGCTCCATTGAGCAATCTCATTTACAAGGAGGACCTGAGTAAAACAGCATACATACAGTAAGTCAGGAACAGTGATATAGGGCACAAGATAATACAAAATATGGAGCAGTAGCATACAGAATACAGGATATTGTAAAAGAATTCTAAAATACAATGAGTAGTGAAAAAATAGTAAAATACTACTAATAGGAAAAACTACTCAAAAATTCAAACACCTGTCAGGTGTATGCAGGGTGAACAATGTCACATTAACAGAAACCAGTTTGAACAGGACAAGAGTGTGGGATTTTTTTGCATTTCTTTCCCAGTTTTCTCCCCCGACCAGGGACCCCAGCAGACATGCGCGTGCACAGAGGCACACACGCACGCCAGGTACCAGCTCAGCCCCTTACACCCCACCCTCAGGCAATCATTGCTGCCCCCTCCTGCCTACACTTCTCATTGGACCTCCACCCCATGGGAGTGATGGTACTATTGGGGGGGCGGACAACCACTCTGGGAGAGGACATCTGCCTTCCGGCTGCTCAATCCCACTCCCTCCCCCCATGCCAGCTCCCCAATGACCCGAGATCATTCTTGAACCCAGGTCACCAGTGAGGTGTGAGGTAAGGCATCCAGTGCCTCAGCTCTCTGCACCACTGGGCCAGCTGGACAAGAGCACATTTATCCACAGGAGCAGGTTCCAGTGCAATTTTTCAGTGAGGGACTTAAAGGCACTAAGATTGACCAGAGAGTTAAGATTCAAAGAGGTATGCAGCAACTTCCATGCTGCCAGAGTCATACAGCTGATTGCTTATTTTCCAAACTGTATAGTATATCTCAGGGTGTTCAGAAGAATATAGTTATTTTTTCTTAGGAAGTAGCTGCTATGGGACATACAGAATTGTTCTGTGATATAGCATAGCAGTTCATTTAGTAGCACCTTGTATGCTCATAAGAAAAAATTTCTCACTGTAGTAATGTTGTTTCTTTCAAGGGGTCTCTCACTATGCTTAACACCTGTAATCATTCACCCAGAATGAGCTGCTCTGGAGCCTAGAATTTTATTCTAATTAGAGAATCTTAAAATGATATTCAAAACTCTGCTGTGTGGTCATGCTCACCCCTGCATTCTTACGGCACATTTATTTCTAAAGCTAGGGTGAGCAGTGACCACTAAACTAGTTAAAGTAGACACCAATTTAAAAGTTTCCCAAAGCTTGTTTACATGGCAGAATAAATGTTTAAAATTGTAATGAAAAAATACTGAAAGATTAGATAACTGAATATCAATTGTAAGGTACTATAACAAGTAATGCTCAGGCAAAACAGAAAAGAACTGATTCTTGTGTCAACTATTTCCATGTTCTGGAAGGGGAGGTAGGGATGGGATTGTTAAGCATAGTGAGGGATCCCATGGAAGAAACATTACTAGGGTGAGTAATTGCTTTCTTCAAACTCCAGAAATCCTTTACTTATACTTAATAACTGCAGACTCCGTAGCAGTACCATGGGAGGCTTGGACTAGAGAACCTACTTAGGGAAAAAGGTTCTGCAAGATAGCCGTGCCAAAGCTGGCATCCCTTCTGGATTGTATGTCCAGACAGTAGTGTTTTGTAAAACTGTACTGTTTTCCAGGCAGCTGCTTTACAGATTTCCTGTAGGGAGACACCACCAGACGCTGCCACAGAGGCAGCCGGGTGCCTTGTAGAGTGAGCCCTGAAGCCTTCAGGTGGCAGCTTCCTAATTTTGATGTAACAGAACTGAATGCAGGAAACTATTCAACAAGAAAGGATTCTCTTGGATGCTGGTTTGCCCTGTCCTACTTCACCATAGATGACATACAACTTAGTATTGCTGGACCTGACATCTTTTGTATGATCCAAGTAGTACCTCAGAGCCCTTTTAATATCCAGACTGTGAAGCCTTTGTTCTCCTGGGCTGGACATTGCTGTAAAGAACACTCAAAGTGTGACTGGCTGAGTCAAATGAAATTCAAACATCACTTTTGGGAGGGATTTTCTGTGAGTTCTCAAGACCTATTTTGTTCTTGTGGAATATGACATAGTTAGGATCTTAACAGAGAGCTTGAAGCATACTTACCCTTCTGGCAGATGTGAGTTCCACCAGGAAAACTGTGTTAAAGGTAACATACATCAGGGCAGCAGCTACCAGAAGCTCAAAAGGAGTATCCAAGTGATACACAGGCTCAGGTCCCATGGTGGGAACCGGATCCCTTACTGGAGGGCACAGGTGAGCAAGGCCTTTAAAGAACATTTTGAAAATGGGCTGCAAGGCCACCAACGTATCCTTGCCAGCTGAGGCAGATGCCAACACTGCTGCCAGATGCACCTTCAGGGTTGAAGGCCTAAGATCCAGGGACTGGAGGTGGACCAGGTAATCTAGGGTTGAAGGAAGGCTTGCCTGTAGTGGACTGAGCATCCTAGAGGAACACCAAAGTGAAAAATCTTTTCCACCTTGAGGAATAGGGTTTCCTAGTTACTGGACTTCTGAAAACATTAGGTACATCTAAAACCTTCTCAGAGAGGTTTCGTCCAAAGAACTCTAACTCTTCTAGTACCATGCTCTAGTACCATGCTCTGAGGTGCAAAATTCTCAGTCTGGGAATGTTATCCTGCCATCAGACAAAGTCAGCAGATTGTACATCAGGGAAAGGTTGATGGGATTGTTTGATGGAGAGGGATAGGAGAAGTGAGAACCAAATCTGGAGCTATGAGAATCATTGTTGCTGACTTCCTTCTGTAAGTTTTATGGATCAATTTGGAAGGCCTCTTATGGATATAAGAATGTTGCCACACACATTTTTAGGACCAGAGGACTGCGAAACAAAGGTGAGTAGTTCTGTGGTCCTAAGAATGCAAAAGGAGACACACTTAGATCCATAAGAGACTCTCCAAAAGGACCCATAAAATTATTATAGATTGCTACCGTAATTGTATCAGATGAGAAAAAAGCCTTTTTTAATTTAAAATGCTGACAGCATGACCAGTCAGCAATAAGCCCATTACAGTGGCTCAACGTTGGTGGTACTCTTACGGTAACAAGAGTACTGTACCTCACAAGCAACTGAAGGGAGGGCTGTGATTGATCAGAGACACTCCCACGATCTATAATCAGTTTTAGCAGCACTCTCAATAAAAGTGAGAGCAGTGTGAAGGCATAGATAACTTTCCCTGCCCAGCCAAGGACTTGGGCATCTTCTGGGACTGTACCCACTGAGGTGGGTCTGCAACAGAATACTGGGAGCTGGTTGTTTTCCCAGAATGCAAATAGATCTATCTCTGGTGCACCACACTTTATGAACACTACTGTAGTCAGCACCAACTGTTCAGGTATCCTCAATTCTAAAATGGGCCACCACTCCCCATTTTCTTGTGGGCCAGGAAATATCTTGAGTAAAACCTCTTCCCCTACTGTGAGGACAGGACTTTCTCTACTACATTTGCTTGTAGCAACTTTTTTTATCTTTATCTCCAACAAGAGGTTTTTTTTTCTCTTTTCATAAAGCTGTTTCTGTAAGCTTGGTCAATGCAGGTGACTTCCCTCTTGCCCTATGCCCACCTCCCACAAACCACCAAGCTCAATATCACCCATGGATTGCCCCCATGGTGGGGCTGGGAAGGAGAGGGTTGTCCTCTCCCCACCCAGTTACTCTAACCCAAATAGGGGCCAGTGGCCAGGTGAAGGCACTGGACACAGGCAAGTGGGCAGGGCTTCATGTATCCTGTGTCAGCTTATGCCCACTTTTACCCCCTGATGCCATGGGGCTACAGCAAACACAGTTATTGTATGTGTGTAAAGGTCAGATGTGCTCTGGAACTGCCACCACTACTCTACCCACTCAGCATAATGCCAGCCTCCCAAGCATCGGTGCTACCAGCAGACCTCCATCCAGTGGCAGTCAAGAGTGGGGAAGGCTTACCGCCATGATCCAGGAGAGGAGAATTGCCTGATGGTTGCTCTATCCTCATCATGACCACCCAGTGAACCTCCAGTAACTCTAGCTCATTTCTGAACTTGGATTGCTGGTGTGGGAGAGGTAAGGCATCTTACAGCGCCTCAGCCCTCTACACCACTGGGTTGGTCCCTCCAGCAAGAGTTTGTTTGCTGAAATATGAGAGTTGAATGAATGCTTTGTGACTTTGTAGTTTCAGAAATTTTTTAAACTGTAAGGGCAAACTCTGACTCACTAGCTCCAGGACCCACTTGTCTGTAGTTATTCTTTCCCATTCCTGGAAATAGTGAATCAACCTTCCACCTCTGGCAATGGTTATGTGACTTATATAGACTTGTCAGGGGTTTTGCTTCACCTGGACTATAGAAGCTGGTGTTGCATCCTCACACCTAGGACCCCTTTTGCCTCTACCTCTGAAGAAACCCCTCTGAGTGGGGCGAAGTCATAAGTAATATAAGGATGGAGGAAGGAATCTCTGCCTCTACCTCCCCTTCCAAAAGGCCTGTTGGAAGTTTAGACCTTTTCATTCTCAATATTGCTCTTGTAGGTGGTCTTGTATATCCACCTTCTTTATGTAAGCCTCTGTCTTGTCACCAAAGAATTTCTCTCGCAAGGGAAATCCATTGCTTTTGTTTGCCTGTCCTGAAACAGGTTGTGAGTGGTTCTAAGCCAAACAAACCTTCTTAAGGACATTGTGTGCACCAAGACCTTGGAAGCAGTGTCATTAGCATCCACTGCCATGTGGAACTGCTATATAGTAGCATCCATGGCTGTCTTTGCAGTATCAGCTAAATCTTGTGTCAGATCACCATCAGCCTTCTCGTTCATTGCCAAAATTGAGCTCTAGAGGGCTTTCTGGTACTGTGCAGTGCAGGCCAAGTAGGCTGCTTGTCTCAGGAGCAGAGAAGCCAAAGTATAAATTTTCTTACCCATGGTATCCAGCTTCCTGGATTCTTTCTCAGAAGGCTGGGAAGAAAGGGGTAACTTAGCCTTGTCACAGGCAGCAATCTGGACCACTCCCTCATGATGAGGGTGAGGCTAGAGATATCCAGAGCCCTGTCTGTCCACCTGATACTTTTTCTCGATTTTGTTATCTATGCCAGCAGACAAAATGGGTGCTGACACAATTTTAAAGGTAGCCTTCTTGAGGAATTTGTAGCTTGGCAATAACAACCTTTTTGAAAGTTAGGCCCATCGTGTCCATAAATTCCACCTTATTCTCATTTTCTGCAGCCTTCTGTGAGGAGAGGCTGAGGGTGTTTACCATTTGTTTCACAAAGGTATAGTGTAAGGTATAGTCATCTAAAGGTCCAGGAGGGGAACCAAACTCTTGTTCAGGAGTCCATCAAGCTGTATAGTTTCCACTTCATCCTCCTCCTCCTCCTAGCATATCTTGACCCCTTCGTCTGCAGGCATTGGAAACGGAACTAGAGACGGGGGGGGTTCAGGCATGCTCATGAAATTCCCCATAGCCTAGAATGCCTGGAGGAAATGCAATGCCTTAGTTATTTCCTCTATTGAGGGCATTCTATTTTTGTCCACTGGCATCTCCTTTCTTTCTTCAGGAGTAGAAACAGCAAAATGTTTTTATTTTTTTCTTAGCAGGCACCAACTCCATTGTCTGTTCACAGTTTTTTTTTATTTTACTGGGTTCAAGGTTCCACTATTCAGACACCCAGACTTCCAAACCATCTTTAGCAGCTTTATCCTACAGCTTACTTTGAGGAACTGGCACTCCTTGAAGCCATTGGGTGATGTGAAGGCAGACTGAGAAGTCATAATGTCTTCTAATTTTTTAGATCTTTTCTTTCACGTGTTAAGGCAGAATTTAAGACAGAGTTCGCAACTGACTAAATAGTTATCTGGACTCAGGCACCTTAACTACAATTCATGGCAGTCTGCCTTAGCCAACAGTTGGAAACAAATTTTGCAGTTTTTAAAGCCTTTAGGTCCTGTCTCCTTCTTGTGCCTGTCAGTCATGCTAAACATTGACAACCCTAGAAAGACACTCTGGATGCCAAATAAGAAAAAAGTCCCTATAAATGGTAAAATAGGTAGAAAATTTACAAATGCAGTTCAGTTCCTTTTTTTCATAAAGATATGTAATATTATAGACTGGCCTGCCAAAGCAATGGAAGCACTTCTGTCTGCAACTCCAACGACTGGGGTTCGGTAGTGGACCTTGGACATCAGAGGGTCAACTGGGAGGAGACTGAGTGTCCTAAGGACTGCTCTATTTCTCTGGGAAGGGAGGAAGGGAGTAGTGTACCTTCTATCTACCGACCTCTAGCATTAGCAGGGGGTGCGGCAGTCCGTGACCATACTGGGAGCAGGTCGGGGCAGGGACCGGCAGACTTCTGCATGTTGGATGTGGGAGCTTGCCTGATTGTGAATCATAGAAATGTGACTGCAGAAAAGGATCACTCTGGTCCGTCAAATTTGCCCCTTACCCCCACACCCTACTCGTCAACCTTGTCACGGGGACCACACCTTCCCCCCTTATTAACCCCTTATGTCTGTCCTATGCCCTCTTGAATCCCTCCACCATATCAACCCCCACCACCTTTTCAGGTAGCTTGTTCCAGGGCTCCACCATCCTCTCCATGAAGTAACACCCCCACACGTTGCCCTTAAATTTTCATCCCTCTAATCTTAGATTATGCTCTCTAGTTTTAGTGCCAACTTTCCTTGTAAATAAGCCCCCCTCACTTTATTAATCCCCTTCACATACTTAAATGTCTCTATCATATCCCCCCTCCCTTCTAGTCTCTAATGGGTACAGTTCCAATTCCCTACACTTCTCCTCATAAGTCTTGTTATGCATACCTTTCACCATCTTGGTTGCCCTCCTCAGCACCCTTTCTATCCCATCAATGTCCTTGCATAGGTGAGGTCTCTAGAACTGAATCCTATACTCCAGGTGCAGTCTTACCATGGTCTTATAAAGAGGTATTAACACCTCTCTCCTGCTTGTTATGCCCCTCCCTATGCATACCAGCATTCAATTTGCCTTGCCCACCACCTTGCTGCATTGGTTACCCAACTTTAGGTTGTTGGAAATTATAATCCCCAAATCTCTCTCCTGCTCAGTTGACTTAATTACCTCCCACCTAGTGTATAATTGGCTTGCAGGTTCTTTCACCCCATGTACATTACTGTACACTTTTTGGCATTAAATTTCAGCTGCCATGTTTCTGCCCCCCCTTTCAGAATCTTCTGGTCCTCCCTCATGTCCTCTACCTCCCAGGGGTGTCCATCCTATTGCAGATCTTCATATCATCTGAAAATAGGCACACCCTCCCCTCCAGCCCCTCTACTATATCACTGATATATATATTAAAGAGGAGTGGACCCAGTATCAATCCCTGGGCACCCTGCACATTACCCCCTTTCTCTGGAATGCACCATATTTGCCACCACTCTATGGCTTCTATCCTGTGCACTGAGGTAATTGTACAACTGGCCCCATCATGAACAGGTGGGGAGGGGGAATGCACATGGGGAAAAAAACATTGACATGAGCCTCATGATGCCCAGATCCTGGCATATGCTGGAATCTAGCAGATAAAGGGGCTGTATCTCCTCCCCCCAGCAGTGTCCAAGGGCCAAAAAACAAGCATTAGCAAAAAAAAAAAAAGAACTGCAATAATATTGGAGTATGAGTTGCAAAGAATATCAAAAGAGGCAATTATTATCTCAGTTCTGACTGAAAGGGAACTGGGACAAAAAAATATAAAATATTGCAAAGCAGTACTCTCTAGAGTTTTTTTTTTAAAATACATAAGCAAATTTAAACAGTTCCCAAAAGACGGGAACTGGGCCACAAACAGGCCTTTTTCCAGTTCCTGGGAACTGATAAGGAACCAGGGAAGTCACAAAAGAAAAAAAAAAAGAAAACTACAGATTTACAGAAATAAAGACCATAACTGATGCAGAGTTATCCAATAAATAACCACACTGTTAGAGCTATACAATATTAGTAAAATAATAAGCTGTAATGAGGCAAATTGAAGACTTCGGGGTGACTGCTTTCTTCAGTCAGAGAAATAAATCTGCTGTTAGAATGCAGGGGTGAGTGTGACCACACAGCAGAGTTTTGAATTTTATTCTAAGACTCTCAGGCATAAAATTCTAGGTTCCAGGGCAGCTCATTCCAGGTGAATGAGTGCAGGTGTTAAGCATAAGTGAGTGATTCCTGAAGTCTGAAGTACAAATTTATTAATCTCCTAGTAGCTAATGATGAGTCCTAGATATTGAATCTGTGATGAATCTGAGTGCCCTATGGTAGAGCATGTCTAGTTTGAATAGACAAGTATAAGAACAACGGCCATAAATTAGGTCTACATAGTCCAGATCAGGTAGAAAGGTAATTTGGACTAGGCATCAGGTGGACAACAGCATTCATTTCTGTAACAGAATCCAAGTCTGGCATGCAGTTTTTTGCAGAATGTCTCAGTGTGACTAGGGAAGGACAATCTGTTATTCAGCCATACACCTTTATTTCTTTGTTTAATTAATTTTGTTAACTGTATGTGCCCACAGGACACAAGTGATTCTTTCTCAAGGGAGACCCAGAATTAATGACACATAACAATCAGGTAGTACATTATCAAAATACATGATCAGATAAGAGTCAGATGTGACATAGTCAAAATACATGATCATGAAATATGGACAAACACAGAGTATCAATACATGACGAAGTATTAAAGGAGAACTGCACTGAACCTGCAAGTCATTTTATTTATTTTATTTATTAAGTCTAGGATTACAAATACCTTTGAGCCTTGGCTCTTTTACAAAGGTTCCATGTCAGAGAAATACAAATTATGGGGAATATCAAGACAGACATTACAACAATGTGGACATTGCAAACAGAGTACAGATTAATACAATTCAAGGGTAGCATTGTAACAAGGCAGCCAGCGGCATTTGTCAGAGAAAATAGACAACAGATAAGAAGTGCCAGAGTCATAGGGACAGGGAAGAGGGAAGGGGGGAAGGAATGTAGGAAGGGTGGGGAGAGGGTGAAAAGTGCAGCACTGGGTATACCAAGATGTGAGGGTAGAATCCAGTGGGGGGGGCACTACAGCAGGAAGAGAAGTGGAGAAACAAGGTTAAGTTTTCCCAATAGAAGCTGTTTTTTGAGTACTGGTTAAAATTTTGTTATTATTCCATCTGTGAATGCCTTTTAGTAATGTTAAAGGGTGTTTCTGCACTCTCCCAACTCAAGACATTGGGAGGTGGGGTTGACAAGGATGAGTAAATGAAGAAGTCCAGGGAGGTAACCAGGCTAGTCAGGGCAGCCAAGGCTTGAAGAGAGCTAAGACTGGCACAGGGTATTAAGGAAGGAGAAAGTTACTTGTTCAGATACATTAGAGAAAGAAGGAAGAACAAGGACCAGATTGTGAGGATTAGGAAGGATGGAGGGTGGGTGGAGAAGGGGATGGATCAGGCAGAGGCATTAAATGAATACTTCTGCTCTATGTTCACAAAGGAGAAAGGGTGGCAGATACCCCAAGGGAGGGGTGGAGTGGGTAGTTGGGGGGAGAAGGTGACTGATGTAGGGATCACAAAGGACAGGGTTCTGGAAGGATTAAGGGCACTGAGAGTGGACAAGGCACCGGGACCAGATGGTATTCACCCTAGGGTGCTTAGGTAGTTGGCAGAGATCCTGGCAGAACCACTAGCTGACCTCTTCAGTACCTCCCTGGACACAGGATACATACCACAAAACTGGAGGATGGCCCATGTTGTGCCAATTCACAAAAGTGGCCCTAGGGATGAACCAGGCAACTACAGACCAGTGAGCCTCACATCAGTTGTGGGGAAACTCATGGAAACAATCCTAAAAGAGAGGCTAGTGACCTTTTCAGAGGACGGTGGTCTCCAGGACAGCCAACAACACAGGTTTGTCTCACAGACAAATCTAATCAAGTATTATGACTGGGTGGCCAGGGAGCTGAACTGGGGCCATGCAGTGAATGTCCTGTATTTGGACTTCAGCAAGACCTTTGATTCCATGCCACATGGGAGGCTGAAGGGGAGCTGGAATACATAGGGGTGGGAATGAAGATGGTCAGATGGATTGTCAACTGGCTGAATAGAAGGCAGCAGAGGGTGGTGGTGGAGGGGGGGAACTCTCAATGCTGAGGGAAGTGATGAGTGGGGTGCCACAGGGATCAGTACTGGGACCAGTGCTGTTTGGGATATACATAGCTGATATCTCACATGGGATCTGGAGTAGGATCAGTCTGTTCTCTAATGACACAATGATGGGAGCTGTGGTAGATGACATTGAAGGGTGGAAGGGGCTGCAGGAGGACCTGATCAAACTACAGGAGTGGTCAGAAACATGGCAGCTGGGGTTCAATGCCAAAAAGTGCAAGGTACTGCATTTCAGAGCTAGGAACCAAGGGAGGAGCTATCAGCTGGGAGGAGTGCAGCTGGAAAGTGCAAAGGAGGAAAAGGGTCTGGGGGTGCTTATAATGAGCAGCAAGAACAACTCGGCTCAGTGCAGAAAAGTGGCAGCAAAAGCCAACAGGATGCTGGGGTGTATAGCAAGGGGAATCTCCTCCAGAAATAGGGAGGTGATCCTTCCCTTTTACAGATCTCTGGTCAGGTTGCACCTGGAGTACTGCATGCAGTATTGGTGCCCATTCCTGAAGAAGGACATCAAATTGCTGGGGGGGGTGCAATGTAGGGTGACCAAGATGATCCAGGGATTGGAGGGAAAGTCTTACGGGGATAGATAGGGTGAGCTGAACATGTACTCCCTGGAGGAGAGGTGGGATGGGGTGATATGATTGAAACCTTTAAATACTTTAAGGGGATAAATAAGGCTAATACAGAAGGGATTTTCCAGCTTCGAAGAGGGAGGGGTATGAGAGGGCATCAGCTGAGATTGGAGGGGGAAGATTCAAGAGTGAAATCAGGAGACTTTTATTTCACTGAACGGGTGGTGGACAGGTGGAATGCTCTGCCCGAGGAGGTGGTATCCTGTAGAACGGTCGGTGGCTTTAACAGTTTAAGATAGGGTGGGACAGGATGAGGGGGGTTGTGATGAACAGGAGTGGGGAGGGTGGGGCAGCAGCAAGTTGAGGGGCTAGCTGCATAATCGAGCAGACTCAGTAGACCATAGGGCCTGCTTCTGCTGGCATTTTTGCATGTTCATATGCTTTACAGCCTGGCGGTAAGTACCATTTTAGAACTGTGTGATGTAGTTTATGTCCCTCTCAGCCACAGAGTACTACAGCAGAACAAGGAAGCATTGTCCCAACAATAAAAGAGTAGAACAGGGACATAAACTACATCATACAGTTCTAAAAGGGCTCTTACCAGCGGCATGTAAATCAGAAATATGAACAAGCACAACTAAAAAGCCTGGCTAGCTACAGAAATAACAGAATTTAAAGCAATATTTTAAAGCACCTTTTACTAGGGAAAATGACTTATACATTCAGTGCAGTTCTCCTTTAGTAACAATCTTCAACCTCACAAGAAATAGATTAACAGGGTACCAATATGAACCAGAGTAGGCAAGCAAAGTCAGTTATAATGACACAATTGTCAACGATTACAGGAGCAGAGGCTGTAGTCCAGCAGGACAACTTTGAGCATTTTCTTAAATCCACCACATGAACAGCAGTCCAGAAGGGTAGGATGTAGAGTGTTCCAGACTGAAGGTGTTGAGGAAGCAAAGGACCTCTTTCCCACACAGTATCTAACTGTAGATACCTCTAGCAGGGTATTACTGGAATAACTCAGGACCCACCTTGAGGATTTCATTTTTTTTTTTTGCTCCTTCCCAGGCTCCTGGCTGGCCACTCCTTTAGGCCACCTAGGCCCTGCTGCCACCCTGCCCCAATAACAGCCACCGCAACCCCACATTGCAGCCCCCCCAGGTAACCCAGCATAACCCTTTGCTGGATGGGTCCCCCTTCTCCAAATGAGAAGGCACCAGTGGGGGCAGGCTAGTGCACTCAGTCTTGGCCCAGGTGCTGCTGAGGTGATCTGTAGGCTGTCCAGGACTTCCATGGCATTGGGAGCCAGTGACTATCATCAGGTCAACCATGGAGTGCTGTTTCCCATTTTCTCCTTGGGGACATGGCATGCCACTAACAGCAAGGCGTAGGCCGATGTTCACGACACCCCTTGATACAGCAGCACCCAATGTGCTGCCATACCTCTGACATCCACCAGGAGTCATCAGGTTTTGAGTCACCTCCCCACCCTCCCCCTCAAGAGAAGGCAAGCAGTCACCCACTGCTCAA
This sequence comes from Neoceratodus forsteri, assembly GCA_016271365.2. Lineage (NCBI taxonomy): Eukaryota > Metazoa > Chordata > Ceratodontiformes > Ceratodontidae > Neoceratodus > Neoceratodus forsteri. Next base: position 502,262,694 of record CM057455.1, read on the forward strand.
ACCTTCTCTTCCAGCTGGCCCTCCAGTGCCCCAGGTCCATTCCTGAACCCAAGTCACTGGCGTCACAAACAGAAATCTAACCATTGTGCCGACAAGCCGTCCCTGAGGATTTAATTTTTAGGATGTCACATAGACTAGTTGGAGGGGTGAGACCCTTGATAAGTTTAAAGACCAGATAGGGTAGAGGGTACTCTAACCAACCCTCCAAAGAAGGCCAGTTCAGAAGATGCAATACATCATAATGTTTTGTGGGGGGGCTTGAAATTTCCTGCCTCTTATCAGCACCTCCCTTGGCTGGTTTAAAAGCTTCCTTGGCAGAAGCTTTTAAACTATCAAATATAAATAAATGAAACTCAAACCCCCACCTAAAATGGCAGGTAATAAGGTAAACACTGAGGTACAGAGCTCAACAGACAGCAGGACAGGGGTAAATGGAGTTGATACACAAGGGGGGGGTAGAAAGGATGAGAAGGGACTTGGCAAGGTTGGAGGAATGGTCAGACATATGGCAACTTAGATTCAATGCAAAGAAGTGCAAAGTAATGCACCTGGGAAACAAAAACCCAGGAGAAGAGTACACAATAGCAGGGGAGGTACTAACAACAACAAAAATGGAAAGGAACTTGTGGGTAGTCATATCAGATGATCTAAAGGTGGGTAAGCAATGTGAGAAGTTAGTAAGGAGAGCCAGGGGGATACTGGGATGCATAGGATGGGGCATCGCAAGTAGAAAAAGGGAAGTGGTTATCCCTTTGTACAGACAGTTGGTGAGATCCCATCTGGAATACTGTGTGCAGTTTTGGAGACCCCATCTACGCAAGGACATAGACAGGATGGAAGCAGTCCAGAGGAGGGCAACTAAAATGGTGCAGGGTCTGCATCAGAAACCATATGAAAAAGAGACTGAGAGAGCTTAATATGTATACCCTTGATGAAAGGAGGGACAGGGGGGACATGATAGAAACTTTTAAGTACCTCAAGGGAATCAGCAAAGTCCAGGATGGTAGTATCTTTCAGAAAAAGAGGTGTGTAAGAACAAGGGGGCACAATTTAAAGATAGAGGGGGATGGCTCAGGGGTAATGTGAGGACATTTTTTTTCACGGACAGAGCGGTGGATGCATGGAACCACCTTCCTGGGGAGGTTGTTGGGTCTAAAACAGAGGGGGAATTCAAACATGCATGGGACAGACATAAGGCAATTGTAGTGGGGGGTTGCAGGAAGTAGGCTGTTGGTTAACTAGAATCTGCAGCTTATCCAATAGGAAGGGAAATGGGCAGACTGGGTGAGCCAAGTGGTCCTTATCTGCTGTCAAAGTCTATGTTTCTGTGTTTCTATAATGGTGCTCTCATGGTGGGACTCCAGAAGCAAAGAGACCAATTTTATTGTAGAGTACTCTAATCTTATTGAACTCATAGCACCTTCAGGATTGTAAGATGAGGGCACTATATTGTAGAAAAAAAAGAAAAATGGCAGTAGCAATGACAAGCCATGAGTCCTTGGTCAGCAAGTTGCCAAGGCAGTAGAGTAAACCAATTTTTTGGAGAAGGGTCTTAGTGACATGGCTAGTATGGGTTTTATAAGAAAGTTCCTGGTCCATGTAAACCCTCAAGTATTTGGTGGACTCCACTACTTCTGTATGTGCTCCAGAGAAAGTTGTGAGTAGAAATAGGTGTTGCCCGGTCAAATCCAAATTTTGAGGGCCAAATAAGATTGCCTTGGTCTTTTTAGCATTAAAGACTAGTTTATTGGCCACAAACCAGTTTCTAATTCAAGGAGGTCTACAGCAACCTGTGCATTGAGACAGGTAGGATCACTAGAACTTTTATAGAGGGTCATGTCATCGGCATACAGCATTAGGTTCGAGCCCCCTGTAGTTCCCCAGCATGTCATTGAAAATCCATGAGAATGGCAGGCAGCTCAATATATATCCTTAGGGTACACCATCTGAGATAATTTTTTTTTTTTTTGAAGAAGAAGAAGAAAAAAAATGAACCCTTCTCCTGACTAATTGGAAGCTCAAACTGACCAGGTAATGGGAGAACTGTTGGAGGTAGAGTTCACCAAGACAAAACTGATTTATTTTTGTTAGGAGAAGACTATGGTTAACCAAGTCAAATGCTTTTGTGAGGTCTATGAAGACTGCACTAGTTAGTAACCCTTTATCCATGGCATCCAGGATGTCTAAAGTCAGTTCAATAAGGGCAGCATCTGTTCCATGATGCCTCTTGAAGCCATGTTGCCTATCTGACAACAGGTGCCTCTGCTCAATGAAGTCAAGGACCTGGTTATAGAAAAAATACTCTTGTATTTTAGCAAGGGAGCAGAGGACAGATATACAGTGGTAGTTATAAAAAAGTGTAACGGTGATGAGGTATATTATGGTAGGTGTGGTACACAAATCAGTACCAAGGAATACTTCATTACACGTCATTAATGTGATATGCAGTTCTGCGTTAATGCATTAAGCCCTTAATTAATTAAATCCTCATCATCTTATTAAATGTGCCAGGTGGCGCTGTCTGCAGTTAAATTATCTGACATAACTACATTTTCTGGTAGGTGTCCCCACAGTCAACAGATACTGCTTGTATGTTTTTTTTTTTTGTATTTTTCCTCCCTCATCCCTTTCAATCCCATTTGGTTGCCTCGTTATTCACTTTACATGTGCTAGGTTTAAAATTTTTATATAAATTCACACATGCACCATCAATTACTTATTTATACCAGTGTGTGTTTAATTGGTTCAGACTTATAAAGTCTTCAGGTGCCCAGGTGAATTATGCATGACAAACTGCTTGCAGCACAAAATGGTTGCCTGTGTTCTGGGGGAGGTCTGTGACAGAGCTGACTTTGTATCATATTTCAGTTAAAGCTGACAATATTTTGAATTAGTAGCAGCCTGTCCATCATGTGGAGTTCTGTGAGTGCCCCATTCTATGTTGCCACCTTGAAGACTGATGGTTTGGTTTGGAAAATATCTGATCATATTTATTAGTTTAGTAAACTTATACTAAACTAATAAAAAAATCCTGAGTACTGTGTGGCCACCCCTGGGCATGGAAAAAAATGAAAAAATGATAAAATGAAGGGAAGAAAAGAAAAAATGATATATAGATCTGTCTGCTATATTTTAAAGCACCAGGTCAATGTGAATGTTTACAATGGGGGGGGAAAGGAGAAAAAAATCACAATTGATTTGTCTATGCTTCCAGACAAATATTCTAAAAAATTACAAAATCAAATGCCGGACCAGACATAATAATGATGATAAAAATAAATTTTTACAGAGGATACATATTGTTGGGATTGATATCCCATTTTCAGCAATGTCCTGTTGTTCAAGTATAGCAAAATAAAAAAGTACAACACAATAAACAAAATATAAACATATAGACAATGTACAATATACAGCATATAAACGTTTTACAACATATGACATCATTTATTCAAACTTTGATACATTCAATTAATCATTCATTCTTTCATTACTTCATAAAAAACCCTACTGCCTAAGAGGACATTTACAGACTGTACTTTATCCAAAGCACATACAATCAGAATATAAGTAATCCTTCAGAAGTTTTTTGAACAATGTGTGTCCCTGGGTCTGCTTTAATTTTATTGGTATTTTATTCCAATGAGTTGCTAAATTGTTTTGTAATGTAATGTCACCTAATCTATTGTTCGATTTAGTTCTAGGAGTATGCACCTTTTTATACATGAGAGAGGTTTTCATAGGCAAGAGTGACCAATTGTCTTAGTGGATGAGTTTCTTTATTATAGATTAGTTTGTGACACCACATTAGTCATAGAAACATTCTTTTAGAGCTTGATTGTAACCAGCCTAATTTTTTTTATAAATTTTACAATTATGAGTTCCATACTTGGCTTTTACAGTGAATCTACCTAGCCTATAATATGCTTGATCTATCTTATTTAAAGAAGATTGAGTAGAGTTCATGTATAGTCATGAACCGTACTCCAAAACTGGGATCAGTAATTGTATTACTAGTTTTACTCATTTCAGTGGAAAGGCAGCCTGACACCCTTCTTAAAGATCCTAGCCTCTGATGTACTTTTTTCGGCTGGGTAGAAATATGGTCAGAATAAGTGACTCGTGAGCCCACTAAAACTGCCACATATCTATAGCTTCTCACATTAATTATTTGGGTGCCATCCTCCAAACTAAGTTTTAACTGATATGGTATGTACTTTTTTTGTATTTACTGTAAGAATTATGGATTGAGTTTTCTTGGCATTAATCTGCAAGGCAGATTCTTTAAACCACCCCTCCATATTAAGCAAGTCTACCTGAAGCTGTCGTTTCAGTTGTTCATAAGTATCAGCTGATGACACTACTATGGTGTCGTCAGCATATAAACAAATTTAATTTGCCATTATTTTAGATAGTAGACTGTTAACATAAATATTAAACATCATGGGGCCCAAAATTGGACCCTGTGGGGTTCCTTGATTAACTCCAACAAACTCCGATAAAGCTACTCCATTGAACACATACTGTTGTTGTTCTGTTAGATAGGACTTGAACCATCTTAATGGTTCTTCAAGTACCCCCATTTCACACAGTCTCTCCATCAGCCTACAATGGTCCACTAAATCAAATGCTTTGTTGCGGTCCATGAACACCATGGCAGTCTTTATCCCCAAACCTAGGGATGAAGCCACCAGGTTGTTGAAATCGACGAGAGCGATGTTCGTTGACCTCCCAGCCCTAAAACCATATTGGTGGTTTGTTAGCAAGCTATGTTGTTTCTGAAATTAGTTCAATTGACTGTGGACCAATTTTTCCAGGACCTTGGATAAGACTGGCAAAAGGGCTATTGGCCTGTAATTAGATGGAACTGTGGTATCTCCTCCTTTAAATATAGGGATTATTTTGCTTTTCTCCCATAGGTCTGGAAAAACAGAGGAACTCAGGTTCCAATTAAATAAATGCGTAACCATGGGGGGCCAATATGTCTGCTCCTACCCTCAAGAACCTAGCCTCTATTTCATCAAAACCCCCTGCTTTGGAAATATTCAAATTTTATAGTTCCTTCTCTACATTCCAAACCATAATTTCTTTGAACCTAAAACTCGGTCTAAAAGAACTCTCAGGACTTTTCTTAATATCTTTATTCACTCCTTCCATAAGTTTGCTAATAGAAACGTCTGAAATGTTTATATCTGACAATTTTGTTTTTATGTCTGGAAGATCTACAAACTAGTAACTGAAAATTTCAACCACTTCTGGTTGATCCTCCACCAACTTATTATTCTCCATAAGTGAGATTGGTGGTCTAGTTGTCATGGGATTTTTGTATATTTTTAACATACCCCCAACATTTCTTGGGATCTGTGGTTTATTTAAGCTATTTAAGTAATATCTTTTTTTTTTGCCTGATTTATTTCTAATTTACATTTATTTCTCCATTGTTTGAACTTAGAACAATCCTCCTCTTTCTTTGTTTTTTTTTTTTGCCTTTTTCCATAATCGATTACGTATTCTGATCTTTGTTTTCAATTTATCATTTATCCATGCGGCATCTTTTCCTTAAATATTCTTCAAAGACTTAGGAGCATGTGAATTAATTATTTCATTTAGTTGATTAGTGATTTCCTGAATTGCTAGGTTTATGTCAGATATAAGCAATATACAGTCCCATCCAACTTTGTCAAAGTATCTTCTAAAATTTTCCACATTAAATTGTTTTAGGTCCCTAATCCAGTAAGTTTCTGTGTGGGTCCTAGTCAAATTCTTCATTTCTAATTTGCATTTTATAGGATTGTAGTCTGATACATTTAGGGGCAGTACTTCCCAACTAATCACAATTAAATCCTGAAAGACAAAAAAACAAATCTAAAATTGTCCTGCAATCACTGTTTGTAAAACATCTAGTGGGGTTTTGGATCAGCTGTTCCAATCACAGGGCCTCAATATTATCTTTTAATAATTGTCCTCTTTTTTGGTGCCAATCTGAATTAAAATCTCCAGTTAGGATGACCCTATTATTTTTAATCTTGTCCCCCAACTTGTTAGTTAACATGTTAAAAAGCCTAGCTTTTGTCCATGGGAAGGGGGCATGAATTACACCCACCATTAGTTTTGAGGTTAATAGCTCAATCAATAGGCAATCCATACCTTCATCATCATCATCAAGAATTTATTGATTAGCAAAAGCTTTTACAAAATCTAAAATACTCATACATGTCAAAATCATTCACACGTACAATCTCAATTACAATATATTAATAAAAATTTGGACATACGTGTACATCTTATATATGCAAATTATCACAGATGAAGAGTAAGAAACTCATTAGTTTCTCCAATATAAACATGTTTGAATCATTAAAGAAAAAAGCTACCACTTGGTTGGGAGGGAGCTCAGTGTCAGCCAGGATTTCCCCCAACCCCTTTTCCTATTTGAGTTATAAAAGGGACATAATAATAATACTAGTTTCAAGTCATTTTCCAATTGGTTCCCACATGGGCAAAGTGGGGTATCTATATTCCCTCTACTTGGCTAAATTAGATATAGTTCATCTTGTATAGCTCCATTCTATATCTGGTAAGCAAGCACCTGGATTGAGAGTTGGTTAATCAAATAAGATAAGGATCCAAGCCATGATTCTGCTTCATTATTTTATACTATCTGTAGTTTTTTAATGTAGCTATTCTTTCCATATCTCTCACTCTAGTTGTATCTCTGACTCTAAGCTTGACCAGGGATATGATTTCTTCCAGTGGTTTCAGTATATATCTGTTAGCACATGTCCTAGCCCCCTAGGACAAAGTTCTTTCTGAATAAGTTGTATGCTGGGTGCTATAAAATTCAAGAAGGCATAATATATTTCTTCCTCTAAGCATCATCTAGGAATTCTCTGTTCAGGTAGCAAAAATGTCTTTAAAAAAATAGGCAACGTTTCTCCAGGACTAAGAAAACTGTCCTAGTTTGAGACGTAGGACTTCTTTTGATACAGATTGAGGGACCATTAAGATACAGCGATAACGTTTGTTGATTACATGTTCAATATCTTCCAACATAGAGTTTCCCCAAACTTCAGATGCATAAATTATGCTTGCTTGGATTTTTGTGTTTATTACTTTCAGTATGCCCAATATAAAGGCCCTCCCCATTTTTGAATTAAATAACCTGAAGGCATTTGATGTAGTTTTAGTTTTGGACATAAGAGCACAGTGTTCCTTCCAAGTTGTACTTTGGGAAAAACGTACCCCAAGATAGTCATATGTTTTGACCATGTTTATTTTAGCTTTTCCTATGAATACTTTAGGTAAATTCTTGGATTGATTCCCAAAAATTACTACATTGGTTTTATCCCTATTAATTAATAGACCATTTCATACCTTCAGTGTTCTCTGCAATTAAGACTCTACTGGGACCCAAATGTTGCTTAATATAGAGCATAACACCTCCTCCCCTTGTGCCTCTATCTACTCTCAGTAAGCCATAACCTTCTATTTGTATTTCTTCATTTGTTTATATCTTGGTGCAACCATGTTTCAGTTAGTACTAGTAATTCTGGCTTCTCCTCTGCCACCCATACTCTGTACTCCTTGATCTTCCTAATTAGGCTATGTACATTCTCATAGATCACAGTAATCCCCATGTTCCTGTTTGGACCAGGATTTAGTTCCACATCACCATTCTGTACTAACAGAATAGCAATGTAGAGGTTTTTTACTCTATGATCTTGAACAAGAATTAATTTCTTCCCCAAAATAAATTTAGTAGAAAATATTTTTCTTTCATTTGAGAAGGCATTATGCCTCCTAGCATAAACTCTTTCCTCTAATGTAAATTGTATCATCAAAGAAAGTTAATTAATGCTATTGGAAGTACTAGTACATGACTGAGTTTATGTGACAAAATTTCCAAGATAGTATCCTACCGGTAACCAGACCCATATGATGGTAATGATATTCATTCGCATAAGTACATTATGTTACTTTCTAATAGTAGACTGTCATCCAATTCACTAAAATGTATATTGGTAGGCTATACCCCCCCAAGTGTCCTTGCCTCTGCCTCCCTAGGCACCCCAGGCACACTCACCTCCTCCCTCCCTTTATCTCATTCCTCATTCTCTTCCTTGTCTGTAACCCATACCATGCCTACACCTCTGTTGTATCTCTTCCAGCAGTACTACAACATGATTTGATACTGGCTAATACAAAAGTACTTCCCAAATGCTCAATATTCTTACCATGTACAACCTCCAAAGCTCTGTTGCACCTGCGTTCTCATTGTAAGCATTGTGTAACTTATCTTATCTGCTGCACCTGTGTATTCACTGTAAACATTATGTACATTTTCTTGTTTTCCTTCTCTGTATCCAATGTACATGTGGTCTCATTGTAAGCATTGTGTAACTTATCTTATCTGCTGCACCTGTGTATTTATTGTAAATACTGTGTAAATTGTCTTGTTTTCCTTCTCTGTATCCGATATACTCTCTTTTTATTGTGTACCATGTTTTTGGTATACGCCAGTGTATTTAACTCCCTTTGTCTTCTAGGACCTCCTTGTAAATGTGCTTGCTCAATGGAGCTTTTCCTACCAATAAACTTGAAACTAAAACTTGAACATCGACATTAGTTAACCCCATGATAAGATGGGTACTAGCTGCGTTTGCACTAGTGTGTGATTACGCTCTCTCTGAAAGAATTTTCTTTGTCTTTTATATGAACCATATTGATATGTTTCTGGCACTACCATATATCGTCAAGAATGATGTTTGCCTGTTTTATACCATATCACAAGTATAGTGTTAGTGCAGTTAACTGGTCTGTTGTTTTTTTTCTTGATTAGCAGCAGGTTGTTCATTTGTAATTAATGTCACACCTATCTACCCTAGTAGAAAGCACCAGATTAAATCACACTTGGTGGACTTTGGTGGGCATAATACTCTTAATTGCATCAGATGATTGCTATTGAGTTGGGAGTTCATTAGATATCGGTACACGATATTACTAAAAGCAGCCATTTATAATCCACGGGGGATCACAGTTAGGAATTTGAAGTGTAGGCATGGACGAATCTTCAGTTGATGACAACGAAATTCATCCAGTGACTACATGTGGCAGAAAAGACACACAGTATATTACAATGAAGTTGCACCAATTAGTTCTCTGTTGGTTATAATGTGTAAGGAGCAGCATTCTTTGTACAGCAAATACTGCTGACTGAAGTTAAGTACACATCTGTGCAACACCAGCACCTGATCAGCAGTAACAAAATGCACCATGAAAATAGATGGAGGGCATACAAGATTGGAAGTCACTCTGCTTGGTACAGATGTTATGAACACCCACACAGATACTGAGGACCTTCACATACGTCCCGTTATGTGGATAAGAAATAGATGGTGTCTAAGGAGTATGGAACAGAGCAGCTGCCAGTAAATCAAGAAAATGCCCATCACATGTGTTTGGCTACATAGAATGCAAGGAGATCAAGTCATTGAGTACTGACTTACAAAGCTGAAAGAGGAGAGAAAAAAATAAACAGCGGGATGAACAAAACAAGGATTTTTAGTCCCTCTACATAAGAGGGAGAAAGTCTGTCAGGGTAAAAGTGGTCCCCTTTCCAAATATGCTAAGGGCTCCATGGAGACGGTGGAGAATTAGCAAAGGGGACCACTTTTGAAAACTCTCAGAAAAAAGAGACTTTGGAGGAATGGTCAGTTACACTGCCAGTAGAGTTGTTAACAGTGTATCAAGCAGGACTGGGGCATTGATACACAAAGAGTGGCCCATACTGCTCAGTGAAAACACTGTCAGAATGCATAGGCCATAGCCAAGAAAAACCTTTAGGAGAGTGCCACATCTAAAAGACAAGTTACTCCAGAGCCATATCAGGGACAGAAAAAAAGAAGCAAGTGTTAGTTGGCTCCCATCCCCAGAACCAGGTTTCAATATACAGAGAAGATATAAAAGCACTCAAAACATCCAATTGTGTGTAAGAGAAATGAATTAAGGCTCTGACCCACAGCCATAAAAGTCGCTAGATGAAGGAAAAAAACAGCTGTAATACAATCTGGCTACTATATATAAAAGTGCCAGGACTGTGTAATTGCTTATATTAAGCTATAGAAGGAAGGGGGGGGTGATAGGAAAGGTGCCTTCATATAAAGGGTTGCCATATGTAAAAGCACCCAGAGCTTCATAGCATAGGTAATTAAATAATGACATATTAATCAAAAGTGCTCTGAATACATTTGATATGAACATAAAAATTGATGAGGGGGAAAACTTTGATACAATCATGGTAGCTGGATAAAAGAGTGCCCAGATTATATATGCATAGGTTCTAACATATTGAAGAAACAAGGTGTGTGGGGGGGGGGAGGTTAGACTTGATTACCTTACCCTAGTGACTCTAGAGCTCTTACTTTGTCTGTCTCCTGAGGCTCTCATGTTACATTTCTTATACCCTCAGTATGTTTTGATAATTGTGTTATCACACAAAGGTAGTTATCTTTATCATTATGTATGATGGTTGTATATGCTGGATAGCCTGTCAGGATCAGTTGTCATACTGCCCCCTTTCCATGAATCACTATGTGTGCTTTAAAAAAATCATTCAGTCTTATTAAATAAATAAACAATTTTTTTTTACTTAGTCTCATCAAGGATCACACCATGCACTGTTTACACAATACTGAGCCTTTCCAAACTCCACTAAGTATGTGCATTTGATAAATGCTAAAAAGCTGAGCTCTGCCTTTTGACTAGCTCTGTTTCACTATCTCTCTCGTTCTATATAAAACAAATTTAGTTTAGTTGCCGTATTAGTCCTTGTAAGAACAGATGTAGAAGCAAGTGGTTTGATACCTTTTATTGGACTGACTTAGATATCACAAGAAGAACAGAATGCATAAGCTTTCAGATCAACCAAGGCCTTCCTCAGAAGCTTATATATAGCTTCTGAGGAAGGACTTGGTTAATCCGAAAGCTTAGACATTCTGTTCTTTTTGTGACATCTAAATTGGTCCAAAAAAAGGTATCAAACCATTTGCTTCTAGATTATTCTGGTATAATACACTTTATATGTAAAAAGGTCCTTACATATCCATGCATGTTGAAATGATTAACAAATCATGTTATTCAGCAGGCTGATAATGATAATTGGTAAGGTGAGAAATGAACAAGCAGATTGGATCCTGCTTATGCAGTAGACGATGCTGTATGTAATGCACAACTAATTGAGCTACTGCATACTTACTGAAGTACTTCATGGTCTTTGCACAACTCGGTCAGAGATATATACTTTGATCTTTTTTTAATGCAAACCCACTGATATATTTCATAATTTTATTTTGAGTAAGCATTGTTTTTCCTTTTCACACATTATGTTCCGCTTATATGCTGGGTACACTTACTTGGGTCTGGCATTATATTCTGAAGGACACAGTAATGAGATGTGAATGAGTTTGTACATCCTGCAGACAGTGGTTTAATTATCACAACCTCCTCTAGCAAGGGAGAAATGGTGTGTCTTTTTCTAAAAGGGTGTGGGAGGTGGGGTTCTCACCAAATGTATTTAAAGTATCTGCATGACTGCTGGTGACCTGGACCTGCATGTGAGGAAGCAGCAGATATCATAACCATTACATATTAGCATTCAATCTGCATTTTCCAATGTAGACAGAGTAAAAAAAATAGATACTGTAATTCCCATGCTGAGGCACAGATAGATCCATCAGAAAATCAGTAAAAAAAAAAAAAAAAAATCTGCCAAGACCGATATTAACTGATCATTTATGCTGACAGTAGATAAGTGATGAGGGCAAAGTGGTAAAATTCAGAACCGTGCAATGATATAGTATAGATATCTGGGTTTTACTCCTACCACAACCACCAGCATGCATTTGACCCGATCAAACAGAGCTACATCAATGAAAGGAACTCAGCAAGGACTTTAGATAAAATATAACAGCAGGACCAAAATCCAAAAAAAGGAGAAATATACGTCACTTACAATATTGATTTGGTTTTCATTTACAACACTTCTTTGTTGCGAAATGGGTATGCGATACAGCAAGCAGAATACAGATAAATACAAAAGATGGCAAATATAACAAATTTGAGTACTATAAACCCATTTTTTTGCCTTTTTTTTCTAAATTTTATTATCCTGTTATCAGAGTTGCAAGTGATCCAGTTTTAAATGTGTTCTGTCTGATAGCCCATCACGTTTCTTTCCAGATGCATTTTAAATTTCATTGTGATTCAAAATCTCCAGAAATTTGATTGTATGGACATTCAGTTTATTCGGTTCTGTTTGGACTGACATGCCATTGCTAGTAGGGAAGGGCAACAAGGGTTTCTAACAAGGGTAGAAAAAGGCTATCATGTAACAGTAGGAGAAGAAAGGGAAAGGGACATCACCAAAGATCAACCTGGTTGCACTGTGAGAAACAAAACTATTTTTTTTTTTCAAAATAATGCCCCATTCCAGTCCACATCTCTGATGCCAGAATGTAAAAGTGTGTGTGTGGAGGGAGGAGACCACAACTCCCACACAGACCCTGCCCATAGTAGTGAAGGATGTTAGAAAGAGTGCTTCAAAAAAACAGAAATATTTCCAACACACTCAGAAAATGCTAGCAGCCAGATAATTGGAAATAGTCAATAAAACAAGCAGTGACAAACAATGAGCAGTGTCAGTGGCTCAGTAGGTAGCACACTCACCTCTGAGGCCGGGAGATCAGAGGGCTGTGGGTTCAGTTCCCACATCTGGCACTTGGGTTAATATCCCAGTACTGACACTGTAGTGCAGCATGAGAGGGGTGCTGCACTTCTGAGGTGCCGTCTTTCGGATGAGACATTAAACCGAGGTCCCATCTGCCTGGATTGGTGGTAGTTCAGGTGGATGTTAAAGATCCCATGGCACTTATCATAAGAGTAGGGAATTTCCCGGTGTCTGGCAAAATTTCCTCATTCACTAAAAATACCACCAACAGCTTAATCTGGTTCAAGGTCAGTTGGCATTCATCTGTATCCCCCTCCCCCGGGTCGTGCCTGAAAATAGGCAGGATTTGTCTAGTGCACTTACCCGGTCAACAAAAGCGAACTGAACTGAAAACCTATGTTTGCTGGCAATAGCTTCTCCATGCCTTCAAGCAGCTTGCACGAAATATCTGGTACACATTGCATTTTGTGTATAGACACCTTTTATTAGACCTATATGTGAGCATCAGCTGTTTTGGTAATCGATACAGAAATATAAAAATATGTTACTGAACGGCATATATTAGACCAAAACTAAATGAAGTAAAAGAGGAAATAAAAGATGGTGGTGGGGGGGATGCTTGAAAGAAGATGAGGGATACCAATTGTGAACTGAATAGTTCAAAAGCTGATATTGGTGAACTTTTCAATAAATTGAAGAAGTTAAATTTTTAATGTGCTTTATACAGTTTAATCACATATGGATATTCATTTCGATGTTTAGCGTGTTTTCTATGTGCCTTGGCGCCTTTACAATGGCAATTGCCCATGTGGAGAAGTAAAGTCCAAGCCCACTGCTCACTTAATCTTAAAGGATACCTAAACAACATTTTGACAACAAACTATTCAAAAATCTGACCTCAAATGGGACTAAAGGAAAGGCTGATGAATTTGTTAATGCTAAAACTACATTTATATAAGTTACCTAAATGTGGTTCCAAATCATTTGAAAAATGTAAATCAGCCTTCCAATTTCAAAAAAACTGCCTTACCTCCTTCTTAAAATGGCCACTAAATGTGTTGAGTGATGATGTAATCGGAGCCAAAGTCAGATAGCTATATGGCTCTCTATTAGGCGCTAACTAGTTCTTTTATCCCTTTGTATTGAATTGTTTCACCAAAGTGGTCAAAACCATGTGCATTATTTAGAGCAATACATATGTTAGGCTATGGTTTTGTTCATTGTGTTTACTTTAACATGCTGAAAATGTGTTTTAATCCAACTGGCTTTCTCTTTGGCAAACCACAGTGCAGTACAAATCTTGAATATCCTGGTGGTCAAGTGGTTATGGCAGATCCAGGATGCTTCAATGGGGCTGGGAGTGCATACATACTTGATATGCACTTTTAACATTTTTATGAAACCTTATATTCTCTGCTATTATGCTTTTCTAGTATGTTTTTGACTGAAACTACAAATGTAATCCATATTTTTGAATGTAAACATTTGTACAATCAATAAATCAGAATTTTTCAACAAAGGGAAATGCAGCGGCAGCAAGCGAGTACTTTAAAATAGAGTGGGGTTTACAGCCGCACCCTTCACCACCCGATAGATCCACCACTTGTTTTTAGCAAAGTTCTTCTGTAGTCCAATGCCAGAGTTCATACTTTCTTGGAAATCAAAAATAAACTTGTCTTATCTTCTTTTTAAATGGGAAATAATAATAAGAAGAAGAATTAGTATTTATATAGTGCTTTTCATGCACATTGTATCCCAAAGTGCTTTACAAGCAATACTAGACTGGTAGTGAAGTGATCTGAATGTACAGTGGCAGCCATTTCATACATTAATATCCACAAACAGCCTTGCAGAATTGTGAAAACTGGTTTTATGGAAAGGGGAATGTTGGCCAGGACAATAGGGCCAGGTAGTGATCATGGTGCTGGCAGCCCCACGTCTTATTTCTCACAGTGATCTGCTCAAATTTCTCCCCTTCTGTCTTCCCCCTTCCCTGAATATAGCAGTATCTTGCAGGAGTGGCCTTCTCAGTCCCCATATGGTATTCATACTTCACTACTCCTCCTCAAACCAAAAACTGATGAGCTCATCACCCTTCTGCAGCATGAATACAGTTAGTACAGTCCCCAGTTTTTTTGACATATCAAAAATAAACACATCTTTTCAGTAAGTCAGGCTGATAGCAGCAGGGAACAAGGGGAAAGATGGGCTTCCTTTCCTTAAAAGATCTAGGCTACCTTTAATTAGGCACTATTAAATGATGGGTGTGCACATCATTATACACATCATTTAATAGTGCCTAATCATAGGTGGATCAGATCTTATATGGATAGGAATGCCTATGTTTCCCCTTGTGCCCTGCTGCTATCAGCCTGGCTTACCAGAAGAGCATGTTTATTAATATGTAAAAATGACATGGGCGACTGTACTAACTGCATTCGTGATGCAGAAGGGTAGTGAACTCACCAGTTTTTGGTGTGGGAAGCAGAAGAGAAGAATGAATTCCAGAGAGGGACTGAAGAGGCCATTCCAGCAGGGTACAACTATGTTCAGGTTAGGGGAAGACAGGAAGGGGGATGTTTAGCAGATCATTGTGAGATCTGAAATGTAGGGCTGCCAGCACCATGATCATTACCTCACTGTGAATGAGGGCAGCCAGCAATGACAAATATTCAGGGCTGCACTTAACGTGTTACTTGAATTAAGTGTAGGAAGATTACCCTCAGGTGGGGGGGTGTTGACGTTTGTTAGGACAGTATTGAGGAAGCTGTGTATAGATCATTCAAGATTTAGAAGGGTGGTAGCCAACCAGCTTGCATTGTGGAGTAGGGCACTAAAAAGTACTGGAGAAGATTTGCAGGGAACTGTCCTGTGGGGTTCTGCAGATTGCAGGTAAAGGAGTAGACTGACACTGGAAGTCTGGTGGATTTGCTCAAGGCATTAGTGTGCCTCTCCTGCTAATAATATTGTTATCTATAGTAAGTGCAGCCCTTATGAAGGCATGAACAGCAGTTTTTCTGGTGAGTCCTGAGGCTTATTGCTTGGCCCTACATGAAGACCCACTTGCTGGTTAATGAGGCAGGACAAAAACACAGCAGGGAAACTATACATACTGCGTTCACTGTGCGGAAGGGTGGTAAGCCACTCAGTGTTTACTGTGGAAGCAGAAGTCAAACATTGAAAAAGTGGACTTAAGTGTGATTTGGGAGGTATCTATTAAAAGTGCCAGCTGATGATCCGTATCAGTGTAGGTATGCACAACTCTCTGTGGTATATGATTACAGTCTGAGGTGTGATAATTCTCTTCATGAGTCCCCAAGCTCATATGCAGCACCAGGCAGTACTAAGGACATGGTATGGATGGTGGTGTGTTCAACAGAAGGCAGGCTAGGCACAGGGGGTTCACTTGGAAAAAGAATACAAGAAAAGCTTTTTTTGTGGATTAACAAGAATGCACGAGCTTTGGAATTGAACCAGACCAGTACTGTACTGTGCTGTGTGACCCTGAGCAAGTTACTTGACTTCCTTGTGCTGCCAGGCCACATCTGTAAACAAGGTTTCAGCATAGTGTGTCTCTCCTGGTTAACAAAAAAAAAAATCAAGGCATCACATAACCACTAGATCACCAGGTATTTGAAGTGTTGAACTGTTCTGCAGTTTTCCAAAGAGAACGTCAACTAGATTGCAAAACATTTTCAGCAAGTTAAAGTAAATAAAATGAACAAAATCATAGACTAACATGTGTGCTGATCAAAATAATCCACATATTAACATGTTGTGTTGATCATTCTGGTAAAACAATTCAAAATAAAGAAGGAAAGAAGAACTAGTTAGCCTATAGGAATCTATATTGGTCTCTGGCTCTGGCTCCGATGATGTCATTATGATTTGTCACTTAACACAGTTGGCAGACATCTTAGGGAGAAGGCAAGGCTGTTTTTTGTAAGTAAAAAGCTGAAGTTTACATTTTTCAAAAGCTATGAAACTGCATTTATGGTATTTACATAAATGCAGTTTTAGCATCAATGTAAACAGTAACCTTTACTTTACTATGAAGCCAGATTTTGGAGTTTGCCATTTTAAAAAACTGCTTGTATAGGTACCCTTTAAGTACTGTAGATAATGAGCAGCCACTACCCTTCAGTGAACAAGAAATTATTATTTAAACTGCAGAAATCCACTGCTCTTCCGTCATCTCTCACCCTTCCCCCAGCTTGATAGTTTCTATAGACTTTAAACTGGGACATTGTCACTCAGGAGTAAGCCACTTACTTGGATCCCTACCCCCACTGAGAAACAGTGTTTCCATTTAGAAGGCTGTACTAATGAAAGTATTCATTTAGTTGGGGATGGGTGGATTTTGCATCCCTAATCCCTTCCTACATTATTATACAGCTCCCGGAGACACAGAGCCAGTGCAGAGATCCCAAATGAGAAATTGAAAATCCAAGTAGCCACAAACCTCCACTCTTCAACAACCAATGGGATCCAGCAGGTGTGCAGACACTGAAAGTCAGTGGAAATAGCAGCTCAACCCTTGCTCGTTTACAGACTTTAAATCACATACTTTTAAGCACAGTTCAGCTATAGTAGTTAGTAAAATCCTGCAGTTATTTGAACTAATGATGGTTGTTTATTCTGTTGCCTGCACTTCTGCATTAAATGCCTTTGCAGTCTAATAATTTCCTATGGTTCCTAGGCATTCCTTATCCTCAGCCCTGACAAACTTCTACGCAATAAACTGCTCATGTATCTGACCTCCTCTCATACCTCTCAACCTTTCTCCACCAAAATGTGTGACACTATGTGTGACAAATGAGCAAAATGTGTGACACATCATCTAACATGGCACTGGAAGCTCAGAACACTATAGCTATCAGTGCACTAATGTTCGTAATGTTTTTGTATAACTAAGCATAATAGATTATTATGAATTTATTTCTGCTTTAAAGTCTCAGTGGAGAATGTGGAAATATCACCTTCCCCATGACGGACAAAGGGTTTCTGAGAGGTAAAATGAGTGACGTACCTCATAATGTGTGACAGTTGAGAGGTATGCCTCCTTCTCCTCTCCTCCACTTGCCTAACCCATCCCTTCCCCCCACATCTTACTCCTTCCCCCACTTCCCCATCCTTGATCCCATGTGGCCTGACCAATGGCTTTAGCTATGGCTATAAATGCTGGCATATATCCACCACTTTCAGCACTTACTCCCTCTGCACTTCTAGCCTCGTTTCTCTGTCTTTCATGTTACCCATAGATTAGTAGCTGACATGTACAGTACTGTATGTATATACACTTTCTTTACCCTATGTCATTATAATTCCTTGTACAATGTTACCCTCATTCCATGTACCAATGTGTAAATTCCATGTTGCAATGTATCCTCTGTTACTCCTACTGCACGTTCTAATGTGTACTTTAATTCCATGTATCATTGTACTCAGTTGCTGTCCTCTGTAACCCCGGTCACACCGTGGGACGATCATCTTTTTGCTCACTGTGCCTTTCCTGGTGAAACATTTCAATAAATAAATAAAATAAATACATGTCAATTATGAGCATTCATCAATATACGGCAGATGCAAAAAAAGGTGTTGGTTTTCTAGTCTAAAAATAAACAACTCTTTCAGAATGTTCATCATCTGTGTTTTAAAGCATTCAGACTTAAAATGGCTACTGGCCTGATTAATAGGTGATCACTCATAACACCTCTCAAATCAAATAAGAGTCCCTGAGCTCCAAAGGCAGCAGTTCTTACTTTTCAGCTAATGGGAAGTTAGGCTATGCTTTTAATTTAACTTCAATGTAGTGCTCTCACAACCAAACAGTGCTGCTACCACGGGGCAACATCATTGGACTCTGTAATTTTAGCTTTCAGATCTAGAAGGTATTGCTTTTAACATTACAGTGCCATGGTGATGTCACTATTGTTAGTGATGGGTAGGCATTTTAAGGTTAACCCCCTATTTTCAGTCACTTATAAATTGGCTGACTTTGGATCTAGGGCCCTGGATGCCATTTACACTCTTTGTAGCAGTATCCTTTAGCCTACCAAATCTGTTAAGTAATGCATCTGCTTTTTTAAGCCCTAGTGTAGCAAAAACACCTTAATATACTGCATCCAGTGTTATTTTTTTTTTACTCACCTATAACAACATAGAACTGAGATTTGAAACCTGAAACGTTATGTTTTTTAGATATTGACCCAAGGTGGCTCCATTTGGAGATTTTGGAACAAATAAACAAATAAAAAGCAGTACTGTTATAAACAAAATAACAAGTAAAAAAAATCCAGCACTCACCAAATCGTAATAGAAAACACAGCACTCAGGTATAAGAAGATGCCAAAAGATTTATTCAGGTACCTAGAAAAACACCTTGACACATTTCGGACACAATGTCCTTTTCCAAAAGGCATTTTTTGGCACCTTCTAATACCTGAAAGCTTTGTTTGCTTTTATGGTTTGGTGAGTGCTGGATTTTTTGTACTTGTTTCTTGCTACTTTATCTTAAGCACCCAAGCCTTGTGCGGATATCTTCTCTGTTATGCATATAGTATGCACAGAAGACAAAACACAAGCCCTTTTAAAGGTGTTTATACATGCTGCAGTGAATCTGTGGCAGGACTCATTATCCCTCACATACTGTAAACTCTTGTTGCGTGTCAAACCAGGAAGGAAATGATCTGTTTGCTCATTTTGTTTTTACTGTATTTGCGGCCTCCAGTATTGCTTTGCTAACACCTGGAGCCAGTACCCAGTATCAGCTCTGTCTCATTTTAACTTTTTATAAGCCTTCATTGCCACCAGCAGCCCATGTCTGGTGGTGGATGCCTGTCCTAACCCTTAGCTGACTTTGGGATCTCATGTCCCATGTCAACTGCTTGGGTTAATCTTTTGCAGATGCGGGGAGTCCATCCTGGTGTAGCTGTCAGGTGTGTTTCTTTTCTATACCAACACTGGGAGCCCATCTTCAATGTCCGCTTTTATTTTTTCTTACCTCCCCATGGCTCTTTACACCCCCATCAACCCTAAGTGTGGTTGGCACCATAAGCTTAAGTGAAGAGGAGGACCCTGTAAAAGCATCTATCCAAAATAGATACTTTTGCTCAGTATTTACTGAAGAGAAGGTAGGGCAGGGCCCACAGCTCAGCACCATGGACACAGGGGGGAGGGAGGTGAGCACTACTCCCTTCACAAAAGAAAGGGTCCTATATGAGCTCGCTAAGCTCAGGGTGGACAAGGCAATGGGACCTGATGTGTGGGCATGTGTGATTTTGTATTTTCTTGAAACTTGGCTTCCCAGCCATATGCCCTTTGGGGTAACCCTTGCCTCAGTGTTTGCGCACAGAGGTTCTTTATCTTTTAAATAGTTTTTTATTTTAATGGGTTCACCACAACATATCCAAGACACACTGTCTTAGAGTAGCTGGTCCATTCCACTGGGGTGTCAAACAGACGAGGCATACTGATGAGTCCTGGTAGGACGAAACACGTGTCTATGTCATCCGTTAGCACCCTTTGCAAACTGTGTGAGAGGCCTTTTGGCACCATGCAATTCTGCTTAAAGTTGAACCAGCATAACATTCTGTGGTGATTTGCATATGCAGCCTATGATGGTTTGTATTGTGTGGGCATGTGTGATTTTGTATTTTCTTGAAACTTGGCTTCCCAGCCATATGCCCTTTGGGGTAACCCTTGCCTCAGTGTTTGCGCACAGAGGTTCTTTGTCTTTTAAATGGGACCTGATGGCATACATCCCAGGGTACTTAAGGAGCTAAGGATGGAACTAGCATAGCCATTAGCAGAACTGTTTAGTAAGTCTCTGAGCACAGGAGAGGTCCCAGAAGACTGGAGAAGGGCTCATGTGATCCCGTTCCACAAGAGTGGCAGCAGGGAGGAGGCAGGGAACTACAGACCAGCCAGTCTTACCTCAGTAGTGGGCCAGATTATGGAGGCACTCCTTAAGGAAAGGATAGTGCAACACCTGGAATCCATAGGGGCACAGGATCCAAGACAGCATGGGTTTACAAAAGGAAGGCCCTGTTAAACTAATCTCATAGATTTCTTTGACTGGGTAACCAGAGTGGTGGACCAAGGGGAAGCAGTTGATGTTGCCTACCTTGACTTCAGCAAAGGTTCCGACACTGTTCCACATAGAAGATTGATAAATAACCTGGGTAGGCTCGGGATGGGTCAGAAGTCGGTCAACTGGGTGGCAAACTGATTGACGGGCAGAAAACAGAGAGTGGTGGTAAATGGTATACAGTCAAAAGAGATGCAAATCACAAGTGGGGTATCTCAGAGATCAGTCCTGGGGCCAGTCCTCTTCAATATCTTCATTAGTGACATTGCAGATGGACTACAGGGTAAGGCTTGTCTGTTTGCAGATGACACCAAGATCTGCAACAGAGTAGATGATCCAGATGGGGTGGGCAGAATGAGAAGAGATCTGGATAAACTAGCAAAATGGTCAGAAGAGTGGCAATTGGGATTTAATGCAAAGAAGTGCAAGATTATGCCCCTAGAGTATAGTGGCATTCTGCACCTCAAGGTGTGTGTAAAATCCTCGTTATAACCACCTGCCCATCCATTATTCTCTATATACAATATTTTGTCTCACATTCTCTTGTTTTAATTGGTTGTACTGAGGGGTCTTTACTTCCTTTGTTGCAAAGTAAATAGTATGCCTTCAGAAAAAGTGCTGAACATACAGTAGGTCAATGTCAATGCTACAGTATGTTGAGCAATCCTTCAAACCTCGACGAACACCAAGCACACGTTCACCAGCAGCCAGGGTACTTTTTTACCCAAACATCACTTTTCACCATGTTTGAGGCTTTGTGATTCAATCCTAACTACAGCAATGCCTAAACATAGCTTTTTTTTTTGCAATGAATGTGCATTATACACAATATGCACTTAAATGCTAGTTTACATTTTTTTTTTTAATTGGGATTAAAAGTATTATTCAGGTGAGTCACATGTTCTCAGGCCAAATGTTATCAGTCAAGCCACAACATACATGCAGAATATAAAGGTAAACTAATTTGTTCCAGCTTAACTCATATCGCCCATACTTTTTGAGTTGATCTTTTACTGAATGTTTCATTGCAAAATACAATATTTGTTTTTACTATTGCAGGACAAGACAGTTACAGTGTTGGCTTCTATTTGTTGCTCTGAAGGGAATGGAATAACAAGGTGTTCTAAATATTTGTCAAACATCACGTTATATAGTACATGGATTGGTTGTACTCTCCATATAGTATTTCCATTTTTGAACTGGCTTGAGTGTACAATATGGCTGACTCCCTTTCGCTACATGTCTTAGCAACTCTGAAATAACAGCTAAAGCAAACAATATACCCCAAATTAGTGAAGCCTCATTAGTAATAAGCAGCATGAGCCTCTTATGACTGTTTCACATAATTAGTCCTAGGTCTGCTCCTCCCCATGCCTGCCCTCCCACCTTCCCCTCCTTCCCTATCCCTCCCTTGCACTCTATCTCCACCCTGTCTTTGTCCCTACCATCGCCCTTCTCACTACCACCCCTCCTTTCCTCTCTCAGTCTCATCTCCCTCAAACCTCCCACTTCCCCCTCGACCCTTCTCCCTCCTCTTTCTTACACCCCTCTCAAAATCTGACCTAGCCTTCCCCCTCATCTAACCCCTCTATAACAATGCTCACTGGGACTGCTGTCTCCTCTTAGACAATGCCCCCTGGGCTGCTTTTTCCTCCCTTCCTCCTCTAGCAACTGATGATGCTCTCGGCACTATCTCCTACCTCTGCACTAATCTATCAATACAGCCTTTCCAAGGCATACATTGTATAATGCCTTGTGTACTGTCAATTTGCTTTTAGTTACCTAACCACAATATGTGACAATGCCTTTGGCGGCTTCTTCTGCATACCTAAATTATGTTTTGTAACCTACTCTTGTTGTATTGTACTCCTGATGTGGAACTTTTGTAAATAAGCCCAGACTCAAAGGTGTTATCTGAAATCTTAATAAATAAATAAATACTGGGAAATGTCCAGCAGGATAAGATATTATGCACATTTACTTAGCAAAAAATGTTGACTTTGACCATTTAGTCTTTCATTTCAGAGATGACCATGCCCCAAATATATTGGGTGCTATATTTTACAACATGTCTTTAAACTGTATATGTATCAATCTAAATATTGTTTGACTCTGTGTGTTGGGGGGGATATTTTTTTTGCCTTTCACGTGTCTCACATTTTATATATATATATATATATATAGGCCCACATAATCAAAGGAGATGTGCTGCCCAATACAGAGATGTGCAGTGCATCTCATAAAATGTGCAGAAGAGCGCTATTCGAAAGGGAGAGATGTGTTGTGCATTTCTGAATATCTGATTGCGCAGAAATAATGTATGCAGCACAAGTAAAGGGGGTGGGCACATGAATACACCGTGCATCCGTATATTCAGCCAAAATTGTGCAGCGCATCTGCTGTGCATCCCAGAAGTGTGCCGTGCACAGTTAGGCAGACAAAAGGATGGCCTAAATTGGCCAGCCACCCACAGGAAGGCTGCAGAACTGCAGACAGGCTATCCTGAGACAGCGCTTGGAGATGTACCAGGATGTGCTCCAGGTACCCCCTACACAGCAGTTATGCCAGGATGAAGTACCCAAAGCCACAGGTGCTGGCACACCATGGGCACTGCCTAGAGAGCATCCCTTGCACCGCACTCAGGATGTAGACACCCAGCTGCCACATGCCAGTGCTGTCAGGTGTCCCAGCACACCAAAGGAGTAGACGGCTACACTGCAGCACATGTACCAGGGGCCATGGCCTGCACCCGTGCAGTCGGCAGGGCGCCATCTGGTGGTGGCATGCACCCAGGGTGATGTCTTGTGCAACGCTGCCTAGGTAGCCTAGTGGTATGAGTAGCAGCCTGGCATAAGCCAGGGACTGACATGTGGCACACACCCATGGAGGTACATCACAGGTGCACACAGGTGGGATCCACCCTCTCAGGTACCTGGTCACCCTCTGCACACTGCCATCTCTTGCAGTTATCACCATGTTCCTATCATATGGAGGGGTGTGGGGCACTTCCGGTGACTATACGCTGCATACAGAGCTGGTGTATCACATGAATGCACTACACCAATCAGACTGTGTCACCTTGTGCCCTCCTATGTTGCTTGTCCAGGTGGGCCCCTATGGCCAGTGTCCAGGTGGGCCTCCTGTACCCCAGTCTGACCCTGTACCTGGCTATGGCTAACAGCACTGTACCTAGGCCAATGCAGTCCACCCACACACAAACATTCCGTCACACCTGCTTGCTAGGCTACAGTACCTCCTGTTCACCTTTGAGGGGTGGTGGGGCAGCCCTACAAAGATGCTTGAGGTATGCAAATGGCATGAATACATTCCAATAATGAGCTGTGCATGTGGGGAATGGGCTCAGAATGTGCAATGAGGTCATTTGTATATCCCGGCTGAATATTGCAATTTTGCGCACAGCACATGTGGCCACCTATCGCACATTTACCTGTGCTCCGCATAGGGACTCGGGTCACCAGCCACACTGCGCATCTCCCACTGCACAATCATGCATGTTCAGGATATTCAGCTGGACATGTGTGACTGCATCTTATGGTGCATCTTCTGAATATACCAATATTTTCTGCCGGTACATCTCAGTTGCGAAGCAAGCGCAGACACTTGCGCGATGCAGCATGGGACTTTTGAATATGGGGCCCATAGATTACCATATTACCTTATACTGAACCCTCCTTTGGTATTTTTAATTAAAGCCCTAGGTTATTTTTATTTCATTATAATAGTGTAAAGGAGATTATTTCATAATAATATTGTTATGAAGATAATAAATCAGGAAAAACAGTGTTGTGCCAGAATCAATAATATTAACAGAGCATTCTCACAATGAAACATGGAAGTAGCACTGAGTGATACGGAGGCTCCCCAATAATTATTTTTTCTGCATTTATGAGAACATTATGTATTGGCTATTTGCTTCGAAGCACACTCAACACTGTTCTGCTATGTTATTTTAGTTAAATGTGCCTCCTCCCGCATTGCAGTATATAGTTTTACAAAGGCAAATTGTGCAAGTTATTATCTGCTTGAGTTACTCTTTCAGTTACACCCTGGTATGAGTAGTGAAGTGTGCAGGGACATATATGTGTGGCACAAACTGTTTTAGCTTTTATTGCCAGAATACCTGTGAAGGAATAGTAGTTGTGCACAATGGAACCAGGGAAACCAGGGAAATATTCTAAAATGTTGTTACAATTTATAACTGTGCAAAACACTAAGTCATTTTGTTTTATGTAAAAACCCATTTAGGCCAGATGTATTGTATCAACATATTCTTTTCAAGTTGATGTTTTATTTCATAGGATATAATACGTGCTTTTATGTTAGCTTTGAAAGTATCCCATACATCAAACATCATATTTGTACTGTCATAGTTGAAATACCAACATTCTTATATCATGAAGTAATGTGGTCTACAAAGTCTACATGCCTTAAAAGAGCATCATCAAACCTTCATTGTGGTATGTTTACCTTATCCCAAGTGAGAATAAAAGAGGTTTGAACCATTGCATGGTCCGAAGTAAAGATATTTTTTAAATATCAATAGTAGAAGCATTTTTGTATAAGAAATGTGAACACAAAAAATAATCTCATCTAGTGCAGTTAAACTTAGATATAAGACTCTTTGATGTAGCCCGAGCTGCACTAGTCTGTCGCTTACACCTCAATCATGCATACTGACAAAACAAAAGAAACTAATTTTGTCTTAATAGGTCACACAAAATTTATCAAGACATGTTAATTCATATTAGTATCTTGTCTCACCATATTACGTTTGCTGTTAGTTTTAGTGCATATCTAATCTAGTAAAATACTCCTGCTAATTAATAGCGCTATTGCAAACCGCTCCAACCTTGCACTTGCTGAGCACTTTGTATTTACTAAATAGTTTCATTCTACCCTACCACTTTATATTATTTTTTCCATCCAGGTAGTTTTAACTACTGCTGTTTATGACATCTTAATACAGTAGTTTGTAAATTCTTCAGTTCTTTTTATGATTGCCACAGCACAAGAAGGAAGTGTAGTTGTGCATAACAGCAGGATTAGTCCTTGTGCTCTATTTCATCAGTTAATAACTAAGGTGGATAATTTAAAATGAAGGGTTTATCCGCGATTGCCATTTTTTTTTGTATACTTTATTTAAGTCAGCAGTACAGAGATGCTACAGAAAGCATTAAAAAATTACAATACATTAGAGACTTGCCACTATAGGTTAATACAACAGTGAAAATGTTGCATCCACTATATAGTAGTATAAAATGTCCTATACCGAGAGTCACTTTAGCATGGAACATATGACCATGGGCATAGATTATCCATTTTAAAAGGAATAAAATTGATGTCAAAATTCCCTACCAATGCAAAATCAAGTTCAATTCAAAATCAAAATATGGGATCAACATAACCATCAGTCCTAAAACAGGCTTTTAGAAAATCAGAAACCAAGATTGAGCCAAAGCCTCCTCCACTGGGGACCACATGTCTCTGAACTTCCCCAACTGCCTCCTGACTGTATATTGTATTTGTTCATATTTCATACATTCTAAAAGGGAATTGAGCCATTCGGATACAGTAGTAGGTGTGGCAGCAAGCCTCCAGTGGGTGGCCAACACCTTCAAACCCATAACACTGCCCAGTCTCCAAAGGGCCAGATGAGGAATATTCTGCCCCACATTCTCACTAGGCGGGAGACCCAGAAGGATCTCCGCAGGGTCTAGTCTGAGAGGGATCCACACAAGTCTGGATATTATCTCACGGATTCCCTTCCAAAAGCACTGTACCTGGTGGCATTGCCACATCATGTGATAAAATGTACCATTATGAACCTGACATTTAGGGCAGAGTGGGGAATCGCCAGAGTTTATTATATGAGCCAGCCAAGGGGTATGATACATCCTGTGAAGAACGTTATACTGGATAGCCCTAACTCTATTATTAACTGAACATCTAGTGCTACTATTTAATATTACGACCCAGTCTCCTCCAGTCAAACCATCAGGGTATAGGTCAGTTTCCCAGTTATCTTTTGTCACCTTCATGTGGTCAGGCAGGGCCTCCATCAGCAGCCTATACGTTCTTCTCAGGGGTTTAAAGGTCAGA
Organism: Neoceratodus forsteri; assembly: GCA_016271365.2. Classification (NCBI taxonomy): domain Eukaryota; kingdom Metazoa; phylum Chordata; order Ceratodontiformes; family Ceratodontidae; genus Neoceratodus; species Neoceratodus forsteri. The sequence continues at coordinate 502,289,624 of CM057455.1, forward strand.
TTCTCATATTGTCCCCAGAACTTCTCCTCCAAGGGGGAGCGGGACACCCCCCACCTCTGGCCCTCTCTCTCTCTGTTAAGGGTTCTGTTACTCACCGTCCGCAGCTTGTCATAAAGGGGAAAGTGGAAGTAACTAAGTTTGTGGTCTGCCACAAGGTCCATGAATCAGCAGAGTTTCCCTTCTCTTAAAACATGTTGTAAGAGGGATAATCCCTTTGTATCCCAGCTTTTTAATATGGGTCTATCTCACAGGGTCAGTCATCCTTCATGTTGTAATAAACTACTTATAGAACACTCAGGGGATAAACCTCCCCTCACCCCAATCATCTCGTGAGTCATTTCCAAGACAAAACTGTGGTCCTAGTACAGGGGTTGGGAAGGACATCCTGGAAATCCACTTTCCCACATAAAGTCAATTTTCCATGGTACAGGGAGGGCCCAGCAGACCTCTCCATCTCCACCCATACTGGCTGCTCTTTAGGATTTTTTAGCGTGTCCTGAATGTGAGATACCTGTGCAGCCACCAAATAATGACATACACTGGGGAGCCCCTGATCCCCCTTCTTCTGATGGAGCCCATATCACTCAAATAACTGGGTCAATGCCACCGTTGACTCCTGAGGAGAGCTAAGAAAAAGAAGCACATCATCTGCAAAGAGTGATATCACATGTCGCATCCCCTGTCACTGAAATCCCTTAGTATGAGCATTAGATCTGATACTCTGTGCCAAGGCCTCAATTGTGAGTACATATATTAAGGAGGACAGGGGTCATCCCTGCCTAGTTCCTCTTGTCAAAGCAAAGAGGGTAGAAATTATATCACTGGTGAGGATTTGGGCCTGTGGCGACTGGTATAGAGCCTCCAACTATTTCAACATGAGGGGACCCAGACCGAATTTCCACCGGACAGCCAACATAAAGGGCCACTTGACACAGCTGAAGGCCTTCTACACGTCTAATGCCAGAAGGCCCCCTGCACCCCTCCTAGGCCAGTTATGCATGATGTTCAGCACACATCTGATGTTATGTTTTGCCTGTCTACCTTTCACGAAACCTCCCGGATCTGGATGGACAAGTTTGAGGAGAAGGCGTTCCAACCTGGTCTCCAAAACTTTGGCTAAGACTTTATAATTTGAAGCAAGTAATGATATTGGGTGGTATGAGGAACATTTCAGAGGATTTTTTCCTGGTTTTGGTAGGACTGTGATAGTGGCAAGGCACTATGAGGGAGGCAATGTTCCTACATCCATAGACCCAGCTACCACATCCAACATCAAGTGTCCCAGCTCCTCCCAAAGCAATTTATGAATTTCAGCGGATATTCTGTCAGGGTCCGGGGCTTTCCCTCTTTTGGTCTTACACACAGCTGCTCTCAGTTCCTCCATAGTTATAGGAGAGTCAAGTCTCTCCATTCCCACCATATTGACCCTAGGCAATGGAACCTCTTTTAAAAATTCCTCTGGATTGGTCCCCTGCAGAAACTCAGTAGTGTACAGGTGACAGTAATAAGCTCTAAAGGCATCATTAATTTTTTGCTGGTCGTATGTCATTGCCCCCCCCACCTCCACTCCCATAATGTTCCTCTCCACTCCTTGCCTTTTAACCATACTTGCTAACCATTTCCCCACTTTATCTCCTTCAAAATAAGAGTAGACTTAGTGAGAACAAGGGCCCTTTCTATTTTCTGACTGAAGACTTGGTTCAATTTACCTTTCAGCATTTTAAGCTCTGTTAATTCGGACCTATTACTACAGCATCAGGAACAGAGCCAACATGGTTCCTAAGTGGGTAAAAACCTCTGGACAGTCTATATTAGACCCATAAACTGAGACTATCATTGTGGGTTTACCCTCAATTTCAACTACCACTATGGCATACCATCCCTGAGGATCAGTCATGGAAGAGAGAACCCTATGTGTAAATCCCAGTCGGATCCATCTGGCTACTCTGCAAGCCTTGGAAGTGAAGGAAATGCCACCAACATACACCCCTAAGAGTTACTCAGCCCCCCCCCCAGTTCCCCCGTAGTGGAGTGGAGCTCCTGCAAAAACATAATATCACCTTTCCTTTTCTTAAATTGGATCCACACCCACTTCCTTTTGACCACAGTTCATAGTCCATTGATGTTCCATGTTACCAAGGCTATCTTATCCATATTCCCCAAACCAATGCTTTGCACCATGTAAAACAAGCAATAACTGCAAGAACCAAGTGCACCTTTGACTGCTGAGAATTTTTTTTCTATTTTATACAATCCCTGACTAGAAACCCTTTCTCTTCCCCCTTTAACAGAAAGGAACAACTTAACTATAGTGTTAACTATGAACAGTTTCCCCAACTCCCATTTCCTGCTCACTAACCTGTTTAACAGCAACATGTCCCCTCGAACAACCTTATTACCCACCTCCCCCATTAAACAAAAGTTCAGAAAACTTCCCTCTTCTTCTCATGGATTGAGCATCCATCCCTTACTACAATTGCTTAAAAAAGATAAAATGACCAAAATGAATATTCCCCCAGAAATATCCTAAAGTTATGATGGGGAGAGCTAGCACCAGGGGGGTTACCTCACCACCCCCGCTGCCCGTGGGCTACTAAGGAGAGCTCAAATAAACCTCTTCATCCTGGGAGCTCCGAATGAGATCCTGCCCCTCACTGAAATGCACTTGGGAGCAGTTCCTCTTCTCATAATGGACAGTACAGTTTTAACTCAAGTGCTCTTCCTCTTTAAATAAAAAATGTGGAGCTCCCAAAGTTTGTTTCCTTGTTAATAAACCAAAAAAATGTAAAATCTCTCCACCCAGCTCTCCCTCCCCATAGAGCTAGGAAACAAGCTCAAAAGGGCTTATACCACAAGATTGCTCGCTGAAATGCCAACCTCCCCACACAACCACTTGTTATGTAGTGCTCTTCTGAGTCCAAATATCAAGTCTTTGCAGATGGCATGGAGAGGCTTCACCCCTGAATTAACTGTAGGTTCAGCATGCCGAGAACTAAAGTAAAATCTAATGATAAAACATTACAGTCGCTAATCAGAAAAAAAAATCTCCAGCTACTGCAACGTCATTTGCCCAATGCTGCAACCTCACCATTGCAGTGCTTGCAAAATCCTGTGAGGAGATCAGAGAGACAGAGGAGAGGGGAACCCCCAAATCCAGCCCTTATAGGCCCCTAACAGAGCTATAGATCAGGCAATACATGCCCCACCCCCCTGACAAGCAATGAAAAGTACCTTCAGGCTAGGCCCTAATTTTCCAGTCAAGCTGTCTTTTGGAGCTCCAAATCTTGGACATATTTCAGAGCAGCAGCTGGGTTAGTAAAGGCTTTCATGTTGCCTCCCCATGGTCTAATAATTAAACAGACAAGATAAGAGAGTGCAAATGGGCAGTCAATGGAATGCAGCAATCTCCAAACCTCTGCAAAGGCCTGCCATTGTAGTTGTAGCTGACTAGAGTAGTCTGGAAATAAATTCAAACACCGCTGTTGTTCCAGTATGACTCCCCTCTTTCTCACTGCATTTAGGACCTGTACCCTGTCCTGGTAGCACGGAAACTTGACAATAATATGCTTAGGCTTCTGATCTGGGGTTGGTTTAGGTCCTGGAGAACGATGCGACCTCTGGATCTCTAATGTAATGTCCTGCGTTAATTGCAGTGTTGTCTTGAGCCAGGTTTGCAAGAATCTCGGGCAATCTTTTCCCTCCAGCCCCTTAGGGAGGCCTATAATTTTGACATTGCATCAGTGCTCCAGATTCTCATGGTCATCTATGGAGTGCTTTAAAAACACAATCTCTCTGAGTGCTTTGGTGAGATCGGTCACTTGAATGTTCGATCTATCTTCCTGGTCACTTAGTCATTGCTCCTGTTCCCCCACACTCCTCTCGTGGGTCTCAACTTGCTCTGAGGTGGTGTTCACGGCCTGTTGTAGGTGTTGGTTTTGGGCAGTGACATTATCAAAACCGGCCTCCATCCTAGTGCCCTGATTGGGTTTAAGATCTTTTATCAGTCATTCCAGACTTTGGTACCCCTCTGACATTGTCACACTGGGGGTCAACTCAGAGTTTTGGCTACAGGTTGTGGCTTCTGTGGATTGCTGTCCCTGATCAGGCTGCTTTTGGGGTAAGGAGCTGAATGAGTGGTCAGGCCTAGAAGGGCCTCTCACAGATGCTTCCCACTGCGAGGATTTAAATGGCAGCTTTGCTTGTTTATTTCCCCAATTTCAGTGAGGACGGGATCAGCGCAATGTAATATACTAAATTTGGCTTGTAGATGAAGAAAAACAATTTTTAAGAGGGGATTGCAGGGGATGGTAGTGGAGCTCCCAATTCAAGCTGCCATCTTGCTCTGATGCTAGGCCATGCCCATGTGATTGCCATTTATTAAGGAAAAATACCAGGGATATTAATGTATAAGAGGAGGTGGAACTGAGTTCCCTTTACTCTTCCCTCTCCCTCCCTTCCCTAAATGTCAGACACTTCTCACAAAAGTTTACCAGCAAGTGAAAGTGGAAAATGACTGAATAGTTTACTATTACAAAAGGAAGGGCTAGACTTTTGGCCACCTTTGCTGCTGTGCTGTTGTAAGATGCAGAGTAGAAAATATTAGGTTAAGTAGCTGCTAATGATCTTAATGGCCATACTTTACACCTCCCGGATTGGCTGCTTTTACAAAAAAAAGGGCTAAACTACAATACTTGCAGCTTCTACAACCACCTATCCCCACATACTCTGAAGACACACTGTTCTATGAGATGATATAACATGAAGCAATGAGTCATAACTGAATGTTCAATATGAAATCCTGCTTGAACTTCTCAAAAAAGTTTATTAACTGTAATTTAATTTTCTAGTCTATCTCATTTTATCTTTGTTAAAAAAAGATGTGTAACACATTTCATAGTATAACCAGCTTCTGTTTGTGCAGTACAGTACTGTGACAGGGTAGAATAGGACCCTGTCCCAGTTGTTATGGAGAAAATGTTTAAATGCAAGTATCTGTCCTTTTCTGTCTCTTCTCTGTCTGGTTGCGCAACTAAATTTTCCTGTGAGACTTCAGACTTGATCAAACTGAACAGTCTCACAATTTTTTGCCTCTTACTATCTCTCCATCCTGTCTTGCTGTCTGTCTGTTTTCCCTCCCTTGCATATCAGCTAATATAACAAATATGTGCAAATCACTGTATGGAAATGTAACTGATATTGGGAACCCTTTTGTTTAGAAAATATATAGTATTACAGCTGAGATGTATATAATTGAATTTTGACATGGCTGAAAAAAGCTATTGGGAACTTCAGAGATTACTCGAGTTCAAATTTTAGGCCTTTTTGCAAAAGCTGTGGAAATGGGGCCTCTCAGCTTAGGCACAATGTGTTCTAGCAGCTCCTGCCTGGTATTTACAAACACAGGATGCTTGCTAAGAATGGGGGTTGAAAGGACTTATAAGGGAACAAATGCTGAGAGGAAGAAGAAAAAGGGACACCGACTGAAGTGAAAATACTGTATTTCTTCTCTGTACATAGTTATTCTAAATAAGTTTATTTCTTGTTATGTTACTGCTGCTGTAAATAAATATTTTTGGTGAATTCTACAACTGCTCCTGAATTTCCCTGTGCTTCCTGACCTGTGCCTCGATGACAGACAGTGTCAGCCTAAGTGGGATTTAAGCCATACATACCCTAAGACAGGAGTTTTGTGCGTATGTTATTTATTTATTTAGCTTTTGTTAACCAGGTAAGTACACTAGACAAGACAATCGCGTATTTTCAGGTATGACCTGGGAGAGTACAGGAATAATAGATTTAAGTACATAAAACGACATTGTACAAATTAGACATGTTACAGTTCATGTGAGGACGGTATGATTACAGATTCAACACAGCATATGAAACAAGGTAAGGCATAGATTATACAGTATTAACATAACAAAAATAAACACCTTGTGGGAGCTAAGAGCAGTATTGTTCAAGATTCAACACAGCATACGAAACGTGGTAAGGCATAGATTATACAGTATTAACATAACAAAATAAACACCTTGTGGAAGCTAAGAGCAGTAGCAGGGGTACAGTATCGAGATCCTTCAGATATGACACTATATACAGCTTAGCGACCTCTTGCAGTCTGGTCTTTTGTCCAGAAGGATCTCCAGGGCAGAGGAGTGCCATGATGGATCAATTTATGGGGGTATGGGACAGCCACAAGCTGAGGAAAGTTTGAAGTGGTTCCATAGAGTGGAGCGGAGACACATCTGCAAGTGCATGGCATGGACCTGGGCTGGGAAAGTGTTCCACAGTATGGGAGCACATGCAGCAAAATACTGCCCACCCATTTGAGTCCAGGTAGCCAGTATCTTCAGGAGGGCCTGTCCCTGGGACATGAGGGAGTAAGAGGAGGAGGAGACTGCCGGGACAAGGAATTGTGCAAGCCCTGGAGGGATGCCAGTGCCAAGGACCTTTCTGGTGAAGCATCCTAGGATGAAGTCTCTGTGGTTAGTGGGTGAGAGCCAATTTAGCCTGCTGTAGAGGTTGCAATGGTGAGTGAGATGGGGGACAGCTAGCGCAAAGTGGAAAACATTGTTATAGGCAGTGGACCACCTAGTGAGGTGGACTTTGGATGAGCGGGCAAACAAGAGGAGCCCATAGCAGAGCGAGGGTAGGAACACCCCTCTGGCAAGTGCAGTCTGAGCTGCCGGAGTAAGATTGCTTTTTGCTGTGTAGGCCAGACCCAGTTTGCAGTTAACAGTCTTGCAAGTATTCTGAATGTGGTGGCCAAGGTCAAGCTGCTGGTCCAGAGTCACCCCAAAGTATTTAAAATTGTCAGTAACTGGGATCTTGACCCCATCAACACCAGAGACACATAGTGGAGCAGGAGTGGCTTTAATCTTGGCCTGAGACCCAAACAGCATGGCCTGGGTTTTCCTGAGATTTAGAACCAACTTGTGGGACAATATCCAGGACTGGATGTTCCTCAAGTCCTTGCTCAGGTGGTGATTTATGACCCCCATCTCAGTGGAATGAGTCAGGATGACCAGATCATCTGCATAAAGGATGGGCTTGCAGTGGACAGTGGCAGCCAGGAGTTTGTTCACGAATATGGAAAAAAGCAGGGGCCCCAAGATAGAGCCTTGTGGGACACCCATGGTAATAGGGATCGTGCCCGAGAACTCCTTCCCATACTTAACAAGTTGCTGTCTGCTGCTTAAATAGTTGGAGAACCAGTTGAGCACCTCAGGCGATAGACCATAGGAGCTGAGCTGGGTGGAGAGCATGGTGTGATCAACAATATCAAAGGTCTTAGAGAGATCTATAAAGATAGCTCCAGAGAGTTTGCCTTGGTCTATAGCGCTCTGATCCAAGATGAGACCGTGACAAGGGCAGAAGTTGTGCTGTGCTCTTTCCTAAAGCCATGCTGCTCTGGGGACAACAGGTCATGAGACTGCAAGTACTCCGAGAGTTGCCCTGCCATGACCTTCTCGAGAAGTTTGCTGACCGCTGACAGTATGGATATTGGACGGTAGTTTTCTATGAGTTTGGGATTCCCTTGTTTAAGTATCGGGACCAACCTGGCAACTTTCCATACTTCCAGAATGACACTTGATGACAGGGACAGACTGAAGATATGGGTTACCATGGGGGCAATCTTACTGGCACCGAGACTCAGAAGTTTCGGCTCCAGTCCATCATGGCCAGCACTTGAGAAGTGGGAGAGGCCCGAGAGCAGTCTCTGCACCTCTTGCACCACCACCACCTTAAAAAGAAAGGGCAGGTAAGATGAGCATGATGCAGCCCTTTGTCCACCCTTCTCCCCTCCCCTATGGGGGAGTGATGAGGTAAAGGTAGATAGGTCCAAAAAGTATTGGTTGAATGCATTTACGATGGTCAGGGAATTGTTGCAACTGGCACCATCGATGATCATATCCCAGGTGTCACCGCTCGGAGTCCCACTGACTATATTCTTAATGTTTCTCTGGAACTTCATGGGGTCCCTAGCTGTGCGTAGCAGCACAGATTTGTAAAATTCACCTTTGGCAGCCCTTATAGCCTTCTTGCACTGATTTCTGAGCATCCTGTACTGCAGAAATATGGCCTGTTCTGCCATGGCCTTGAATTTCACCCCGCACTTATCTCTGTACTTCATAAGGGTTAGCAGACTGCCCTGTAGCCACTTTGTCACCGAGCCCCTGACCCTCCATCTGATTAGGGGGGCATGCTTATCCTGCAGCACCCTGAATGCAGTGAGGAAATGACTGGCTGCTGATGAGGAGTCCTGGGCATTCCATACTGCTGACCAGTCAGCGTGCTGGAGATCAGCATGGTAGGAGCCAAGATCAAACCTTGAGTAGTCTCAGACCTGGATAATTTTATGTGGGATTTTCAGAGAAGGAATCTTCCACACCCCATACTTGGGGGAGTGGTCAGAGATGGAGTTGGAGAGGATGTCCAATGAGCTGGTCCTCTCTGGTCGATTTGTCATGACCCAGTCCAGGAGAGAGCTCCCTCCATCATTGGGTGGGCATCTGGTAGGCTCTTTGATCAGTTGCGACAGGGAGAGACCAGCAAGGAGTGGTTCATATGCTTTGGAGTTGATACCAAGCCAGTTTATGTTGAGATCACCTAGAATAATTAGTTCATTATGTCTAGTCACAGCACCTACAGTATTCAGGAGAATGGACAGCCCCTCCAGGCCGCCCCTTGGGGGATTATAGGTGAATACAACATGTATCTTTTTGGTCATCCCGAGCAACAGCACTGTGTGATGGAACTCACAAGGGGACTGCACAGGTTGTGGACAGGGTAGCACCAACAAGTTAAGGTGGCTTTTATAATATACCAAGATGCTACCCCCTCTTATTTCCTGGGTGATCAAGCCTGAGGAGGTCATAGCCCAGGAGGGCACATGCGGAGTTTGGTATGGTGGGTTTAAGCCAGATTTTGGTTATTCCAAGGATGTCAGGGGTGTGGTAGGTGACCCAAGCCAGTAGTTCTGCCAGGTTGGGTAGGATGCTACTAATATTGAGATGGGCTAGTTTCAGCCCTTTGACCACCATCCCACCCAGAGCAGCAGGGGCCATTCGGCAAGGTGGGCCAGGGTTTAGCTCAATGTCACCTGATAGTGCTAGAGTCACCTGGAGTAGCCATAGAAGATGTTTTAGGGAAGGGGAGCCATCCCTGGAATGCACCCTGTGGCCATATCTCCTGATCAGCCAGGCAGGGTACAAAAAGCACCTCAGGTCAAGACTGCAGAGAACCCAGAGAGGGGGTCTGCCTTCCACTAATAGGTTGGGGAAAGTGAAATCAGTTTCCACCAGCAGGAAGCAAGTGCCCCATCGTTCTCCCGCTCTAGGGACATCTGCATCAATATACCAGGGAATGCCAAGGACAGTGAGGATATCACAGGCTAGCGTGCACACAAGTGGATGCAGCAGTATTCACTTAAATAGGTACTGAGGGTTCCCCATGTTCATACCAGTGATAGACTGACCGAGGGGAATGGTCCAGATCAGTGGTGATTCCCTCACCACTACCAGACACCTGATACCACCCTGTTTCTGGCAGTTCCTACCTATTATTATCACACGGTTCAGAGCTCCTACCTCCAAGAGTACAAACTAAGCCCCTAAGTTAGTGAGCACTCCTGCTATGTTAGTAGGCAGGTCACCTGTAACAGATTGGGGATTATAAAACAGTACAGTTCACAGGGATACTTATGCTGGTAGTGTAGTCAAAATATAAGCCAGTGCACCCTTGATGCCCCACAAGATATATGTGAATGTATACCAGCCCCCCAGCAAACTATACAGCCCTCTTAAGACAAAGATAGATCTTACACCAAACAAACTTCTTACCAGGGTCCTTTAAATATTGTGTATTCTCTCTGCTATTAGTTAATGGTTGTAGCACAGGGTACTGTAGGAACTGAAGGAACAGGTTATGCTGATATTGTTTGCCCAATCTGATTACTTAGTATATGCTGTAATTGCAGCTCTGGATAATATAGCAATTTTAGGTTAAGATTAGATACTTTGTGGTGCCCAAGATCCTGCCTATGGCCAGTGCCGATTGGTGCTGGTCTAACCAGGGGCGTGGCTACCAGGCATTTAATGGGAGAAGGGAACCTAGTTCCAGGGAAGCACAAAGGAAGGAATGGATTCTGCAGCAGCAAGTCCAGGAGTGGTTACCAGAAGAATGGCAGCCAAACTGGCAGAGACAGAAGTTCAAGCTGAGATTGTACAGCCAGCGCAAGTTATGGAAAAAGAACAGGCAGTGACAGAACCTGAAAGCCTGATGGACTTTTTCAAATGGTGTACTATACAACAAAAAGAGACAGAGAAGCAGAGAAAAAAAGAGCTTCAATGTTTAGAAGCATAGAGGAAAGAAGAGCTGCAGCAATGGAAGCAGCGATGGCTGTATGCTTTGCAAGCTTTCAAAGGCAGAGGATCCAGCAAAGATCCAGACCAGCAACAAAATGCAAGCAACTTAAAATCCATTAAACTTACAAAGATGTGTCCCTCAGATGATATTGAGTCATACCTGACAACTTTGAAAGAGTTGCCAAAGCCTGCCAATGGCCAAAGCAGCAATGGACAATTAGACTGGTACCCTACCTGACAAGGAAAGCCCAACTTGCCTACAGCAGTATGGACACTGCACAGTCATTAAACTATGACCTGGTGAAAAGCAAAATCCTGAAAAGGTGTGACATCTTCAGAGAGACCTACAGGCAGAGATTTTAATCTCTGAGGTACAATTTGGTCGACATTCCTCGAGAAGCCTTCACCCAACTCGAAAACTCCTCATAAAATGGATCCAACCAGAAAGCAAAACAGTCCCACAGATCATTGACACATTTGCCATAGAGCAATTCATCAACATCTTGCCTACAGATGTGCAGCTCTGGATAAAAGAACACCGACCAGAGAGTGGGGAAAAGGCTGTTTCTTTGGCTGAGGACTACCAAATGGCCAGACAGAAGCCACAGCACTGAGGTAACATCCAAGCACCGGTAAGGCACTCTTTTACCCATTTAAACTCAAAGCCTGATAACTCTGGTGGGGGTAACAAAACTGTGCCCAAAGTTGTTATCTGCTATAACTGTAATAAGCCAGGTCATTTTGCAGGAAACTGCCATAAGGAGGAGAGTGGCACTGAAGCAGATTTGTCCTTGTCAAATTTGGGCAAGTACTTCAGATGTGAAGGTGGGGGATAAGACTCTGAAGGGACTCACTGATTTGGGAAGCAGACAGACCACAGTACATGTTAAAGAATGGGAAAACACTGTGCAAAGGGACGAGGTACTGGTGTCATCTGCATCCACCGGGGCACTTGATACTATCCCACCACCCAAGTGACTCGGACCATTAAGGGTTTGTCACATCAAATGAAAGTGGGGGTAGTACCCAAGTTACCTATATCTGTGGTTATTGGAAGTGACTTTCCACGGTTTACTGAGATAATCAAAGAAGGAGTAAATCCTGATTTTTCAGCAGCTGTGGTGACAAGAGCTCAGGCAAAGAAAATTTCAAACTGTGGAGACACTTTTCCTTTCAAAGATTTTGATTCGGACTTGTTTGAACACAGCTCCAATATCCAGAAATCCAGGAAAGAAAGACGAAGCCTGAAGAAATTGTGGCAACAAATGACAGATGAACATAAAGGGTTAACATATGAAAATGCTGAAACTAAATTGATAACTGGTTGTGATTTTCTGTCAGAACAAGCTAACACTGCTTCTCTCCAGGGTTATTTTAAAGAGCTGGGGGTGAAACCAAAACAGGGTGGACCAATGTTTATAAAAATGTAATGTGTTACTGTACAGAGTTTGGGCTAAACCTCAGACACAGGAACAGACAGAACAACTGGTTATACCACAAATGTATAGAACAGAATGGTTACAGATAGCAAATGATAGTCCTATGGCTGGTCACTTGGGGAGGGAATCGCACCCTTGCCAGATTTCTGTATAGATTTTGCTGGCCTGGAATTCATGAAGACGTTGCTACCTATCATAATTCCTGTGCTGAGTGTCAGAAAGTAACCCCAGTCACTAGAAAAGACAAGGTGCCCCTGGTGCCCCTACCCTTGATAGATGTGCCTTTTGAGAGAATTGCAATGGATGTGGTTGGTCCTTTAGGCAAAAGTAAAAAGGGTAATAGATTTATCCTGGTAGTATGCAACTTTGCTACTCAATACCCAAAAACAGTTCCAATGAGTACTGTTACAGCCCCAAAAGTTGCAGCAGAGCTTGCAAATTTTCAGCAGTGTGGGTATACCTAAAGAAATGATTACTGACCAGGGTAGTAATTTTGGTGCTGCATTGCTTAAGGAGCTGTACAGACTGCTAGGTGTCACTGCCACAATAACTTCTCCTTATCACCCTTTAGACAGACAGTCTTGTTGAGCGTTTTAACCAAACCCTAAAATGCATGTTAAAAAGGTTTGTACAAGGGGAAGGGAAAGACTGAGACCAATACTTGCCTTACCTACTTTTTGCCTATAGAGAAGTGCCACGGGCATCAACTGGGTTTTCACCATTTGAAATGCTATGTGGTAGGCAGCCAATAGGGCCACTGGATGTGATAAAAAAAAAATGTGGGAAGATAACCCCACTAAGAAACAATCTATAACATCTTATACATATGTCCTGAGAAAGAAGCTGGCAAAATATGTTGAAATTGCCCATAGTAATCCGGAAGAGGCCCAAAACCAGCAGAAGGTATATTATGATCATGGAGTAAAAGAAAAGGTTTTGCTATTGTTACCTACAACAGAAAATAAGCTGTTAATGAAGTGGCAAGGGCCTTATAAGGTTCTTAGATGTACTGGCACTGTTAACTATGAGAGTGAGACCCCTGAGAGGAAAAATCCTTCTAAGATATACCATGCTAACCTCTTCAAGAAATGGGTTGAAAAAAATTCAAAAGCTGCTTTGTTAGTTTTACCAGAAACTGATAAGGAAGATATTGATGTAGCTTATGATAGATGGGAACAAACTGTAAATGTTGATGCTGTAAAGGTGAATGTTTCCTTAACCTCAGAACAAACTGCAGACATTCGTAATGTGCTAAAGACATTTAACAGTACTTTTACCATGGTATCAGGCCAAGCAAAAGGGGATAGCACATAATAGTGACAAGGAATGCTTGTCCTATTAGGCAAAAGACATACAGGTTGCCAGAGTGGTTAACAGCTGATGTGGTTAAGGAAATACAAAAAATGAAAGAATTGGGTGTCATAGAGGAGTCAAGGAGTGCTTGGTCATCTCCCATGGTAACTGTAAATAAGAAAGAAGGGGGTGTTAGAATCTTACTTGATTTCAGGAAACTTAATTATGTGTCAGAATTTGACAGTTATCCTATGCCCAGAATAGATGATTTGGTAGACAGACTGGGGAGTGCAAAGTACATCAGTACCCTCGATCCCACCAAGGGTTACTGGCAAATACCTTTAGCTAAATAATCCAGAGATAAAACTGCATTTGTCACCCCTATATGATTCTATGATTTCACCACCATGCCATTTGGTTTACATGGTGGACCAGCAACATTCCAATGGTACATGGATGTCATTTTATCCCCTCACAATGGTTATTGTGCTGCGTACCTGGATGATGTCATGGTATATAGTCCAGACTAGAAAAGCCACCTGTAACACCTACAAACAGTTATCCAAGCAATCAAAAATACAGGTCTGACTATTAATCCTACCAAATGTGCATTGGGCATGCAGGAAACCAGATATTTGGGCTATGTGTTGGGAAATGGAGAGGTCAAGCCTGAGGTTTCTAAGATAGACGCTGTAGCTAACAGCCCTGTACCTAAAACAAAATAAACATATCAGGTCATTTTTAGGGTTGGCTGGTTATTATCAGAGATTTGTTCCCAACTTTGCCGAATTAGCTACTCCCCTCACTGAACTCACGAATAAACGGTACCCAAATAATGTGAAATGGACCCCAGAGTGTGATGAAGCTTTTCTAGCCATAAAGGCTGCATTATGTTCAGCCTCTGTTTTAAGAAGTCCAGACTTTGAGAAACCATTTCTGCTGCAAACAGATGCATCTGCGGTAGGCCTAGGTGCAGCCCTAAGTCAAAATATAGATGGGACAGAACATTCTATTCTATTCATAAGTAGGAAATTGCATGACAGAGAGAAAATGTACTCCACTATTGAAAAAGAATGCTTAGCAGAAAAATGGGTCATGGAATCCCTTAAGTTTTATTTGCTAGGAACTAATTTTGTTCTTGTAACTGATCAAAGTCCTCTCTGTTGGCTTAACCAGATGAAAGATAACAATTCCAGAATCACACAGTGATACCTGGCACTACAGCCATTAAAATTCATGGTGATACACAAATCTGGTAAAGAGAATAGTAATGCTGATTTTCTGTCAAGATATAGTATGGATCAGGAATTGAGGGTTCTAAAGGTTGAAAAGCAAATGTATTGGTTTGAACTGTACTGTTTGTTGTACTGTTATAAAAAAGAGAGAGATGATGTACATGTGCTTAAAGTCTGAAAACAGCAAATGTTATCAGAGAATAAAAAGTTTTGGAAACCTGTTTAATAAAACAGGTTCTCTCTTAAGGAGAGGGGGGTTATGTGACAGGGTAGACTAGGACCCTGTCCCAGTTGTTATGGAGAAAGTGTTTAAATGCAAGGATCTGTCCTTTTCTGTCTCTTCTCTGTCTGGTTGCACAACTAAATTTTCCTGTGAGACTTCAGACTTGATCGACCTGAACAGTCTCACAATTCTTTGCCTCTCACTGTCTTTCAGTTCCCTCTTGCTGTCTGTCTGTTTTCCCTCCCCTGCATATCAGCTAATATAAAACAATATGTGCAAATCACTGTATGGAAATGTAACTGATATTGGGATCACTTTTGTTTAGAAAATACATAGTGTTGTTGTTGAGATGTATATAATTGTACTTTGACATGACTGAAAAAAGCTATTGGGAACTTCAGAGGTTACACAAGTTCAAATTGTAGGCCTATTTTGCAAATCTACGGAAATGGGGCCTCTCAGCTCAGGCACAATGTGTTGTAGAAGCTCCTGCCTGATATTTACAAAAATAGGATGACTGCAAAGAATGGGGGTTGAAAGGACTTATAAGGGAGCTAAACTGCAATTACTGGGAGGAGGAAGAAGAAGAAAAAGGGACACAGACTGAAGTAAAACTATTGTATTTCTTCTCTGTACATAGTTATTTTGAACAAGTGTATTTGTTTTTAATGTTACTGCTACTGTAAATAAATATTTTTGGTGAATTCTACAACTGCTCCTGGTTTTCCTTATGGTTCCTGACATGTGCCTCGATGAGAAATACATTTGACAAATGGGCTCGGTCTTTTTCATACGTAGCCCCTACCTTGTGGAATTCTCTACCTCGTCAGGTGAGAGAGTGCCTGACCATCCAAAGTTTTAAATAAGCACTAAAAACACTTATTCAGGTTAGCATTCCCAGATAATGGTTAGCTGATAATTTTAGTTATTAAACATCATGCTGCTGTCTAAGATCTTATTTTGGATATACATTTTAACTGGATTTTATGGAATGCTAAATGTTATATTTGATTTGCTGTGTTTTAATCTGTACAGTGCCTTGGTTCTGAAAGGCGCTTTATAAATAAACCTATAAGTATTATTATTATTTTCTCCTCTGGCACTCATACTGTACGTCTGCAGTATACTATCATACATTTTAAATCTTCCATCTGTTTTAAGCCACAGTCACACTCTTATTAATCTGTTTACATTTGTTTCATATCTGGGTTCTAGGGTTTTGGGAGGGAACAGTCCTGTTCTGTATTTGATTAGATCCTTTCTTTGTACATACAAGGAAATATGTTTTTAAAAGTCATCACTGCAGTGGTAGCTCCAATTCTCCATCCTACAAGTTAAAATTAGGCATAATGTACTCACAATTGCTTTCTAAGAAGGGAAACAGCACCTTTGCCAAATGTATAATTAAACATTACATATCAGCCAGTCTATGTAAAATATGCAAGTTGCCTTTTTAACCTAACCAGAGAGCAATGAGTAGAGCAATGCGAATTTCGCAAGCGAAGGTAACAACATATTTCAATGAAAGAGTGAAAACGATGCTGAAGAATGCAAAATGAATGTGTGAAGTAATAAAGAACGTATAGGAAAGATGTAAAGATGTGACACTAGCTGAAAAGCATCTAAGTTAGCTTCACAAGCAGTAATAATGACTAGAGCAAAGCAAATTTCGCAAGCTGAGAAAATTACATGTTCCAAATGCACAACTGAATGCAATGCTGGGGAATGCAAATAAAATGTGTAGCAAATTAAGAAGCATACAGCTAAGAGATAAAAATGTGATATTAACTGAAAAATAATGAAGTCATGCATATCTTGTTCTCTGTGTTAAAAAGGCAACTTGCATATTGTACATAAACATTCTGACATGTAATGTTTAATATAGAATCTGTTAGGGAAATTCCTGCCAAAACAGATTCTGTATTAAAAGTTACAACGTTGTGCCCACAATAAAGAGGAGCACTGGTAGAACTCCTGTTTGTCTTGTGCGGTTTTGACATAATTCCGCCTTGCCAAGCTTTCATTATGAATTTGGCAGAGGCTCTGTTGCAAATGCATGATTGAATGTAATGCAGGAGAATGCAGATAAAATGTTTCCTCATTCAGCTCTGCTCCCGATGGTTGTCAGAGAATGTTGTCGGTAATAAAGATACAGTATGTCTTGTGTGAGTTGCTGTTTTATGAAGATTTTTTTTTTCCTCTGACAGCTGATGGCCTTTTCATTTTCCTAGTGATTGCCTTGACTGGTTACAGAAGATCATCTGAAGATGTATTATTTATAAAAATAAAAGGTTATTTTTTTTTTATAGATTAGGATCTATATACTGTATGTCCAGTAGTTACACTGCACTGCTGCATTAGACATGTTTTGAAACATAGAAACATAAAATAGAAAACCATGAAAGAAAGTATATTTTGGGGGTTTTCATTAAATGTGACAGTGTCCCTGCACTGAAACCTGACAGCATCTGCAGGTCGTTTCAGGAGGGGAGGTTCTATTTACACTTTGGGCAGGCAATATTTCTGTAGCGGCTCATTTTGTAATCTAGTGGATGTGTGAGGATGAGCATTTAAAGAACATTTGAACAGCTTCTATAATTGAGCATGGCAAACCACGGTACTCATCTACCACTTCTACAACACAACCCACCGGAAATGAGTGGCACACCACAATACCAGCAAACGTTTACCACTGTAGAATGGTACTGCTCGACAGGTTGTTTGGATTCACCCTTGTGCACAGGTACAACTATGGCAGTTTTCCAGCACTTGGGAATTCTTCCTTCAAGGAGGGATTTATAAATGAGTATGGCAACTGGAGAGGCAATGACAAGGTCAGCCACTTTTAAGAGTTTTGACTTCAGTTTGATGAAACCTGCAGGGCCTTCCACCTTAGGGCACTTTTGAAGAAGTAGTACCTGCTTCCAAGTGGCCATGCGAAAGTGGAACTCATGGGTAGTTTTCACAGTATTCACAGTTTTCAGGAGGTATGTGGTGGAGTAAGGCAGGACCAAAAGAGGAAGGTTTAAATCTCTCCAAGTCAGTAAAGAAGTTTTTGAATGCACTGGCTGCAGCCAAGGGATCGCTGACACTCTGACTATCCTCCACTACACTTATAGGTTTGAAAGCTTAAGGGTTTTCTGTAAATCTCTGTTGGTCCTTTAAAAGGTATCAATTCACCTAGTTTGCGCATCCATCACTGTGTCAGATTCTGAGAAGCTGGAGTGGCCTTTCAGAAGAGAATCAATTTGCACCCAGAACTTTTTGGGATTGCACAGATTTTTGTTTTGAAGATGAGCAAAAGAATGTTTCTTGCACATTTGAGATTTTTTTGCAGGTGTGCCTGAGTGCCCTGTACTTGATCCAATCTGCCATGAGGCCAGTGGATTTGAAAAGTCCCCACACCTTATCCATGAGCTTTAAATGTTTCCTTAGTTCAGGGGTCAGCCTTTTAGAGTGCTGGCCTTTAACCCTGATCTGTTTTATTGACGCATGGAAATTAGCAGCTGATAGGAAAATTTTAGCAAAGAAATCCAATGCGGATTCAGTGTCAGGCAAGTATTTTACAGCAGCCCAGTTGATAGATAGATAGATAGATAGATAGATAGATAGATAGATAGATAGATAGATAGACAGACAGACAGACAGACAGACAGACAGACAGACAGATAAATGGATAGAGAGATAGATATTTTATTTACAAAGTGCCCAATTCCATGGATTCTAGGTGCTATACAATATAGTTCAAAAACAGAATACACACAAGCAGCAATTTATCATAAACTTAAAATTCCATCCATCCCATTTAAAATTAATCATTTATCAATCATTAAAAGCCTGCTGGAATAGATATGTCTTTAGTTGTCTCTTAAAGGCTTCCACTGAGGGGGCCTCCCTAAGATAGCCAGGAAGGGAGTTCCACAGAGTAGATGCCGCCACTGAAAATGCCCTATTCCCGGAATGCTGCATCCTCACTCTGGGAACTCCAAGGAGACCTCCCCTGGTAGAACGGAGTGCCCGGGGGGATGGTAGGGGGCAAGAAGATCTTGCAGATAGACAGATTCCTATTCATGTAGGGTTTTGTAGGTCAGGAGCCCTACCTTGAAGACAATCCTCCACCTGACTGGCAGCCAGTGCAGTCCACGGAGAACTGGGGTGATATGATCACTGCATCTCACTCCAGTTAGTAATCTTGCCACCTCGTTATGCACCAGCTGCAGCCTGTGGAGGCTGCCTCCAGATAACCCCAGGTATGGGGCATTGACAGGTAACGAGGCTAGAAAGGAGCAGGGGTCAAATTTGAGAAGTTCCAGGCAGGGACATCCTGGGAGGGGTTTGGGAGCATTATTCTTCTGTATGAAAAAGACTGGGGAATGTTCACTGAGAGAGTCTGCAAAAATCCCTATAGCTCTAATTCTTAGTGGATTAGACACAAGGGCCCAGTCTAGTAAGGTGTGGTTGCCTGACTAAGTTATTGTTGAACCTTGTAGCTTCACTGATTACCTAGGTGAGGTGAGCCTCAAGCACAACTGATGGAGGCCCATTATCCATGCAGGGAGACCAACTGATATTAAAGTCCCCAAATAGAATAATTTCCCCTAAAGGCATATCAGTAATTGACTGACAGACTGCATCTCCATAAAGAGGGCTTAGCTCCTCCAAGTAGTATTTTTGCAACAATGGCCTCACAATCAGACCCATCAAGGGCTGGGAAATCAACCAGGGTAGCACGTAGTGAAGATTTTGTATATATGATGATTCACCCTCCCTTCTTTCCCAATATATCCTTTCTACTTTTTTTTGTTCCATATTGCTTTTTCTCCTAGCGGGTGGCTGGCAGGCAAGGCTTTGGGTCTCTTGGTGAGAGGCTCCATTCCACCCATGAGCATGACTCACTCAACTCCGGCTCTGACCAAGGCAAGCCCCCCACAGATTTCCCCCCATGGCGGGGCCAGGGAGGGATGGGTCATCCTCCCTCCTGGTGCCATGAGTCAGGAGCATGGCCAGGGCTTCATGGAGCCTGCCAGTGACCCCCTTTTCCATTTTCTCCCATCCCTGTTGCTGAGACATGGACATCAATGTGCACACATGGAGGCATGCACATGTTGTGGAGTCCTGCAGCACCCTCCCATCTTTGGCATCCAAGGACCCACGCTACCTCCAGGCCTCCACCTGGTAGTAGTCATTCAGTGGGAACACCAATCCACCCTCCCTGGGAGAGGAGAGGAATCTTCTGGATGATCGATCCTCTCCCTCCCAGGTCTACCCACAGCAACCCGTGCTCGCCATCGAACATGGGTCGCCGATGTGGCAGGAGGTAAGTCACCAGTGCCTGAGCCCTCCACACCACTGGGCCAGCCTCCCACTCTATCCTTTCTAAAGGCATTGAAGACAAGGAGTTCATAAGGAAGCCCATAGGGTTTTAATCAAGTCTCATATATCACAACTAGGTCAGGGGCATACAGGTCTGTCCAATTTTCCAATTTCTTGAGCTTAGGCTGAATGCTACTCATATTCATGTGAACAAGCTGAAGGCCACAAGTTTTAAACCACTTTATGTCTTGGGGGAGAATAGCTTAAAGTTGGGAGGGTTAGAACCAGGATTTAGTTCAATGTCTCCAGCTAAAAGTAACAAACTCTGGCCAGAGCCACAACAGCTGCAGTTGTGCGCACTGTGCATACATGTACACTGAGGCCTCAATAGGTGAGAATGGGCATGGTGTGACCACCAGCCATCTTGGGCATGGTGGGTTCTTTTGTGCATGTGCATCACGATACTCATCCATGTGCACAGAGCTCACAGTGGCCATCTTGGGCAAGGTGGGCTCTGTTGCATATGTGCATTGCTGTATGGAAATGATGGCTGACATTACTGCACCCCACATACACAAAATAGTGCTGTGGAACTGCTGCAATCAATGGCGACAGCAGACTGATTCACATACCAAAGACTGATTGTGCTTTAGTCCCACATTTTCTTCAGTTGGAATCCAGTGAGTCCTTTTTACAGCTGTAATCATAAGATGTATGCAGATCACTGCCCCTACAGATGTTAAAACAGATCGTGTTAGCCTAAATTCTGAGTACTGACACACACACACACACACACACACACACACACACACACACACACACACACCAAATAATGATTTGGGATCAATCTTTATCATCAAAAGGCTGAACCAGATGCCTGTTGTTTGATGCCCTTAGGCTACACTGGAACAAACCTAAAAATCTGTAAAATTGCTAGATCTGGATGAAAACAGACTGGCCAGCAGGGGAGGGAAAAGACAACATGAAAAGGGCACACCTCGCACCACGCTGGCAACCCGGGTTCAGGAACAACCCCGGGCCATCGGAAGTTGGCGGGGAGGGAGAAGACTGAGCATCTGGAGGCCAGCTCTCCTTTCCTGGGAGGGAAAGAGTTTATGCCCAGCGCATGAATGGCCTCTGATGGAAGCCAGAGACACAGCAAGCACTGAGCATCTAGAAGGGTTTGGGAGTGGTGACATCGGCAGTGATGCCTTGACACCACAGTGCGTGCCACTCCCTCAAGAAAAGGAGAAAATAGCCTTGAGCCTTGAGATGACAGAGCACTTGGGCAGACCACATTAGACTCACACCTTCCTGACCCTACCAGACCTGACAAACTGTAAGTTTCGTGGTGAAGCGCCCCACCTTGTTCCCGCCTGGAGGGAAGAACCACAGCTCCATGAGGGATCTGGAGGGTTCGGGTAAGGTGGAGAAGCTGAGGCAGACACTGTATGTGTCTCCTGAAGGAGCAAGGCTCAGAGTAGCCCAGAGGAGGATCAAATATAATAATAAAAAATAAAGGCCCCAAGAGAAGGCAAGGTGGTGTTGGAATGGGGGTCAGTCCAGCACGTTATGCATAAAAGCAGGCAGCACAACCTGTTAAATACATATACATGGTTAACATGTTTTTTCAATGGTTACAATATTTTGTTCTTAACATAGAACCGTTAAGAACTTTGAACATGCAGAACACTCAAGCACAGCTGCAAGTGGGATCCACACAGCGAGCTAATAAGGGCTTGATATTTAAAAAAAAAAGTTGTTTGCTTACCCTGTTGCTTTCTAAATAAATGGAACCCAGAGCACCAAGTGCATTAGATCAGCAAGAGTTACCCAGGCCAGCTGTGAGGTGATGCATGGGGTGGTAAAAGAAACCAAGCCAAAAATAGTGTTGCTATTAAGAAGCAAAAAAAAGAAGCAGATGGGTGAAAGAGCCATCAGCTTGGCAATCAACTGTCAGATTGGCAGAGATGGGGGGCAGACAGTGAAGTAGCTACTTGGATAAATGAAAAACACATGCTACCAAAATATCATAAAAAATAACATAGAAACATAGAAGTTGATGGCAGAAAAGGACTGCAAGGCCCATCTAGTGTGCCCATTTTACCAATTTGCTCCTGCTGCCTCCACTAGGTCAGTGGCCTCAGCTGTGTCCCCCCAATATGTATGATTCCCTTGTACCTATCCCATGCCCCCCTGAATCCCTCCACTGTACGTGCTCCCACCGCCTCCTGAGGCAGGATCTCGCATGGCTGAAAGCCACCTGTCCCTTTAAGAAGTTGGAGATGACCGCACAGGGCCGCATAACTAGTTAGCATGGCAGAGTCTAGTTCATTGTCAGAATTAACCAGACAAATTGCTTCACCAATTAAGAATGGCCATGCACCACCGCCCACAGAATCGAGACAGAGCTATCAATCTGTCAGTCCTTTCCGTGTCCAGGGCTGGTGAGGTTTTTCTGTTCAGCATCAAACTGTGAAGAATGCAGTGATTCACATACCTCAGTACTGTTACATCAGTGGAAACCCTGAGTTTCACTCTTGTGTTCTATGATGCTGCAGTGTCTACTCAGTGTTTCAATCAGCTTGTTCTTCATAGTTTATGTTAATTATTCCCTAAAAAGTTATCTGTAAGAGCTATATTTAGCCAGAGATATAATACCATATTTCTGAACTGAATCCCAACATTAGAATTTTGGTATTCTCTTTGCAACCCCAGTTGCTAGCCCTGCATCCTAGCACAATGATGAGTCACTTTGTTTGACATGATATGACCGTCCCATACATTAAGTCACTAGAAACTACATCCTCAAGTCTCTCCCACGTACAAGTACTCTCATCAGGCTCAGGGTCATTATGTCGCCAAAGAAACAGCACAAGACAACAACAGTAGTTCAAGGAGGTCACGGAACTCACCAGCAGTAAAAAAACTGATGTCCCCAAGAAAAAGATTCAAGACTTTAGCAGTTTTAATGCAGCAAGGCAGGAAACCTCAGCAGTGTACACAAACTACTGTCCAAGACGTTTCACCTAGTCGGCTTTATCAAAGTATACCCTCTCTAGTGTTGGTATCTAATTTATATACATATAAATAAATCATGTGACCAGATCTAAAAACATGTTAAAGTGACAGTGCTACTATTCAAAAGGAAGTGCATATAGTAATGGCTATATACATATTTTATATAATGATCTAGTCATTCGTGGTATGTTTAAATACAAACACATTTATATGAGGGTGTACATTTCAAAACAACTACTTCCACAAAATAAGAAACAAAGCTTGATTCCCAAATAAATTGTTTTGTACATAAGACTATCTTCTAAATTGCTTTTTATGGGGCCGGGTACAGAATCTCAAGACAGACAATTTAGTTTATCTCCTGTACTGGTTATGAATAGAAAAGGTGCCAAAGGGCTATCCTATAAACTAGAAACTATGGGACTATGGGGGGGGGGCAGAGAGACTTGAACCCAGGCCATGGAGTCAGCAAGTCCTGTATCGAATCCAAAAAGTGAAGGCTTATCTCTCTATATTATATGGTGCTCTCAAATTGGAGCTTATTTCTCTTAGATTGGAGAAGTGAGGAGCACATCTATTCCACATAGTACTGAGAAGCTGTAAACACAAAATGAACAGATACTGAATATTATCACAAACAGTCCACACGAGGAAACAAACCACTTCATTGTTTTGACAGAAGCAGCTCTAGTTCAGTCTGATCATTAAGACCCATAGCAGTAACACATGCCCCTGTTGTGTATATCCAAAAATGTTCCCATCTACTGAGAGAGAGTTCTCTACCCCCCCACCGAGACAACAATAATGCAGAGAAAACACTGTGCGCCAAAACAAGGTTGGGACAAAATACCGACCATAACACGAAGAGCACACCTTTTAAAAAAATAGTAATATCTGTTTTTGAGGAGGGCTCTGCCCCCCCACACACCCCGGAATAAGTATAATTCCGAGGGGGTGTGGACTTCAGAGAAGGGGTGAAACGCTAGAGTGGGTATAAATTTTTTAAAATAAAAAAGTCACAACACAGTGGGACCTGGTGGGAACCGAACCACAGTCCCAGGCCCCCTACACTGCCGAGTGCCAGTGCCCTAGCTACTCCACCATAGGAGTGGCTTGACCAGGCACTGCACCAGCAGCCTACTTGATACTCCCCCAAGACATCATACAGCGAGGGGGTAGTGGTTGTAACAGAACACTCAGAAACCTTTGTTGCTGTACAAACCTTCACGCTTTCTACAGCGCGGTTATTCTTGCACGGTTTCATCTGCAGCATACTGACCCAGTACCCTCTCACCACTGATGTAATGTTACTAAAAATAATCTGAATAAAGGCTTAAAAATACTACATCCTAACTAATTCAGTCCCTGTATCAAATCTGCTCCATTAAATCTTAGAATCATTAGAATTATTCAGGGCTTGTAACCAATATCAAAATAGAAGGGAATAATTCTTACTTTCAGATCTAAAGGCGATGTGTAACATCATCCAAAATGTATTTGCTGTAATTTATTTGCTGTCTTTCCCCCCTGAAAAACAAAAGGGGGCTATCCCCCCATTAACAAAATGATTCTCTATTAGTTTTCTTCTGAATAGCAACAGAAATACCTACAGCTAATGAAATTGAGCTAATTTTTTTTCTATTATGTAATTCAACCTCTGTCACTTTCTGACTGCGGTCCACTGATTTTTTCAATGCAGCCAGAAGGTTAGAAAATATTTTGAAAAAACATGCATTTAATGCAAAATTTCTGCAGATGAAAGCTGGACTCAGCCCATTTAACTGCATCATATTCAGTCCTTTTTATGCTTTTTTCCATTGGAACTATGGGTGCAGGCCCAAGAGGAGCTGGATGTTGCAAGGTAATTTATGTATTAATCTATATACTGCAAGAAAAAAATACTTACCATAGTAATATTGTTTCTTCCAGGGGATCCCTCAGTATGCTTGACTAATGGAGTATGCCAGCTGTGTTCAGCTGCCCCGGAGGTGGAGACTATGCTAATGATGCTGAGGGAATTAGTCACTCAGACTGAAGTAAGAGAGTTTTGCATGCTGGTGCTGCTGAAAGTCAATCAGATTCATTTAGAAGCCTAAGGGGCAAAAGGCCTCAAACTCTAAAAATATCCTAGAACTATAGAAAAAAGGAAGAAAAACAGAAAGAGGAACAAGAAAACAAAGAACTCGCCTGTGGGCGAACTAGGTATACCATGCTTAACTGTGGAACATTACACATGTAAAGCTCTACAGCCTAAAATTTGGCTCAAGGCAAGGACTGCAGAACTAGTTTAGCTTCATTTTATTTGTTCGATTTAATCAGTCATTACAAATTATGAATGTCATATAGTTAAAACACAAGTACAATGAATTTTACATACAATGACCACCAGAACAACAAAAATACCTATTAAAAATATGTTAATAAGGATAGCAATTCATTAACATCTTGTCATCCATTCACTGGAAGAGAGAAGGGAGAGAGGGGATATGACTGAGACTTTCAAATACCTTAGAGGAATAAACAGGGTACAGGAGGGGAGCATATTTCAGAGAAGAAAGTGCACAAAGACAAGGGGACATAACACAAGGCTGGAGAGAGGGAGACTTAGGGGGAATGCTAGGAAGTATTTTTTCACAGAGAAGGTAATGGATCCACGGAACTGCCTAGCAGTGGAGGTGGTGGAAGCGAAAACAGTATGGGGATCAAAAGTGCATGGGATAGGCATAAGGGCACCATGCTGTGCAGCAGAGCGGGGGAATGGCAGACCAGATTAGGGTAGGGATTACCAAACCAAGTAGGGAAATGGGCAGACTAGGTGGACCAGTTGGTCCTTATCTGCCGTCATATTCTTATTCTATGGTTCGATGTTTCTATTAATCTTTCCTATCATCCTTGATAAAAAATAATTTGGAATGCAGACTCTTGCTGAGCTTTTGTAAACAGCAAACTGCTAAAATTATATTTCCTCTGGCCACCTAATACAGCTGGTAGCCCTTAGGGATGTCCAAAAAAAAATATTCCACAGGCAGAAGATAAGCAAATGTCTGACTTTTGCTTCCATGAAAATTCAGAAATCAATTTCTGATCTTTCACAGAAATTCCACCTGCTTCCTCCATTGCCACACAAATGAAAGAAATATCCAAACCCTGGTGACTAGTGGCCCCTACCCCCACCCAACCTCCCACCAGTGTTCCTCACAGTATAATATTACTGTTTAACCGCCTCATGCCATCCTCATCCTCTCGACCACCATATAATAATTTTTCCTGGTGGTCTAGTGTAGTATACCTTCTTCTTCCTTAGGTCCCTGAATCTCGATTCTCAGTGTTTTTTAATGTATTTATATCCTTGTGGTGAAGTAAGCGTCTACCTTACCCTCCTTCTTCCTAATAGGTAGATTCTCACCCTACCCTTCATCCCAAAATGTAGCATGGATCAGGTCATTGGCACAAGTTTCCTCTGTTTCCTCCTTCTCAGTTTGTGCGGCTCCACTGAATTTGGAATGAATGAATGAGCACATGCTCATGCTCTCATTCATTCATTCATTTATTCACAATTTCCAGCGGGCTGGCCAAGCAGAAGAGTGGAGGACTGTGGGCTGCCGCTGCCCTGTCATGTTTTGGGATGGGGAGTGGGTGAATCTACCTATTAGGTGGGAGGGGTGGTAATGGGGCACTAGACCACCAGGATGTAGTACATTTAAAAATACCGGGATTGAGATTCAGGGACTGGAAGAGATAGGAATTTTACTACTACACTAGACCACCAGGGTAAAATTAATATACAGGGTTCAGGGATGACAATGGTGCAATGGTGTGGGGGGGGCGGAACAGTAATATACTGTGAGGGACACTGGCAGGTGGGCAGGTAGGGGTAGGGGCCACTAGCCACCAGGGTTTGGGTAATTTTTTGCAATGTGGGGCTGCTGGGCAAGTTGGGCAAAATAATTGGGTGGATGAAAACGGATAATTGGATGAAAGTTTGCCGGTAACATTCACGGACGTTTTCCGCTCCTCCACGGGCGGACGTTCAGAAACTTCAGTGAAAGTTATCTGATTTCTGTGGAAGTTTTGCCGCAACAGAAAATCCCACTTTGCTCACCCCTATGTACATCTGTTTCAGTCTAACCAAGAAGGGAAGTTATCCTAAATGCAGGAAATTACACCAAAAATGCCCAATATTCAAATAAAGAGACTTCAGTAAACACATTTGTGCCACAATACTATAATTAACTGTCTATTACTTTTCCAGTACATACAGTACCATGTTCTAACAGCACTTAGCGCAATACTGTACCATGGCTCCCTTAATATGGGAGTTCAGAGTATGCCAAAGATGGTTAACTCTTGTGGTTCATTAAAATCCTCTAGAGGTGCAGGCCAATTAGACCATCCTATCAGCCCCTCCTGGGTAGGCTTCATGGAGAGGCTCTTAATTAGGTCCTTTATGGCCCTCAACCACCAATTTTAGAAAATTGGGATTCTAAGTAGCCCATGGCTAAAGTGGGCGTGGAACAGCTATAGGTCCAATTGTATGCACAATTCAATTCTAATTACATTATTTTGCTTCTGAATTTCCAGATTTAGTATATCATAATTAGCAGCCTATAATGTCATACAAAAACTCTCTTTTGCCCTGAGCAGAATTATGGCATAACCTAGATACTTTTAAACTAATCCCAAGGAAAGACTTTGCAAAAAATCAGTGCCAGGGCTGACCAACTGCCAATGGTCACATGTGAGACTACTATGACCTAGTTAATTATCAAGAATTCTGAGCACTGAGGTCAAAATTAATAAAAGGTTCTTAAGCTGAGTATTTCTATATGCCATTTTTAGTTACAATTCTGACTCCATATATTTTTAGATCACACGTGTCCATCCCCATTAGGTATGAACCACACTTCGTAGCTGTTGACAGGTTAATCCTATGGTGTAACAATGATATCAGAGGATGAAAAAATGTAAATAACTGAAAAACAATATGTTAAAACATACTACTCTTTCACAACATCTCATACTGTTCATGTGCTAGCTAGTTATATTCATATGCACATCAGCTTCTAAATATTTCTATTGACTTTCAAGTTTAGTACAATGAATTGGTTCATGATTAAAATGTTTTTCCCCACAAAACACACAGAAATGGCGTCAACATTTTCTAACGCTTAGCACATATTATTTCTTTTTATAGAATATTAGTTTAGTGGACTCTTGACAAGGAAATCTTTTATCTTATGGTTCATACGGTCATTTAAAGGCAGGCCAAAAAAGTTAGTCTCTCCTTTGGTTCCTGCAGCCTTTATTTTTGCCATTTAACATGGTCCAGCAATGATTTGAAAAGTATAAAACTGTACCTTAGTTTCAGTGGGGGTTCATATTCTCCTTATCGAAAATTGAAACCTACACAGCACATGCACAAAGACCAAGGTGGTAATGTCTGTATCCAAATGGCAGTCTCTTCCAATCAGCTAGGTTCCTCAGTACTTGGGAAAATGCTTTCCAACCATTTTCAAAAGCAAGCAAGAAAAAATGACTCGCCACATTAATGTTCTTTTTTCCAGGGGATTCTTCAGCATTATTGACAGGTGCAGTATGCCAGCTGGGTTAAGCTTCCCTGGAGAGGTGGAGTCAATACAAATGAAGAAGGCATTGGCCAATCAGAATAGAGAGAGAGAGGAGAGTGCTGCCTGCAGTCAACCTGAAGGACCTAAGAACTGTTTCAGAGCTGAAAAAGAGCAACAACTGTGCCCAACAGGGGCAAATCCTCTTAGAAAAAACAAACTGAAATTTAAAACCACTACTGAGATATAAATCAACAAGACAGCAGAAAAACTCAGCAAATTTGGTTAAACCCCATAACAGAGCCCTCCACAAACAGATTTTACAGGAGAGGACGAGTGGGAGTGTCAATAATGCTGAAGAATCCCCTGGAAGAAAGAACATTACTATGGTGAGTAATTTTTTCTTCTCACCCTAGGAATTCTTCAGCATGTATTGACAGGTGCAGACTACAAAGCAGTACAGTTGGGAGGAGGGCACAGAAACCTACTTAGGAAAGAGACTCTGTAGTACTGCTCTGCCAGATTTGGCACTGGATCTGGACTGCAAGTCCAAGCAGTAACATTTTATGAATGTGTGAACCGTTTTCCAAGTAGCTGCTTTGCAAACCTCTAGCAAAGAAATGTCTCTTGAGGCTGCTACCGAGGCAGCAGTTTTCCTAGTTGAGTGGGCTCTGAACATGAGAGGGGGTTGTTTACCAGCTTTGCTGTAACAGAACTGAATACAAGAGACAATCCAACAGGAAATGGATCTTATGGTTGCCAGTTTCTCTCTGCCTACTTCACCATAGGTGAGAAAAAGAACTGTGTGTGTGAGTCTCTGAACTGCTTAGTACAGTCTAAGCAGTATGATAGGGCTCTCTTGACATCCAGACTATGCAGCTTGCGTTCGCCTGCAGTGGACTTGTCTGTGAAAAGAACTGGCAAGGAAATAGACTGGTTAAGGTGTAATTCAAAGACCACCATGGGCAAAAAATGCCCTATTCAACCTAAGGACAACCTTGTCCTTGTGGGGAATAATGTAATTAGGGTCTGTACAAATGACCTGCAACTCTGAGATTCATCTGGCAGAGGAAATGGCCACTAGGAAGACTGTCTTCCAAATTATGAACTTGAGATCGGCAGCAGTCATGTGCTCAAACAGAGGTTCCATGAGCTTGGCTATACAAAGATTCAAGTCCCAAGGGGGAACTGGTTCCCTCAGAGGGGGTTGAAGGTGCAGCAACCCTTTGAAAAATGTTTCGAAAATGGGCTGTGAGATGACAGACTTTTCTTTTCCAGTGGAAAGGTAGGCCAAAATGGCTGTCAGATGTACTCTTAAGGATGATGCTTTTAGTTTATTTAGTTTATTTAGACCTCAGTTTGGAAAACCTTTGAGCCATAGGCTCATTTACAAAGGTACCTTGTCACAGTAAGACAAACGAGAATACACAGCATAACAATATAACACAGTATAACAGTAACTTAAGACAGCAATAAGTACATAGATACAAACAAGCTGGTACAGGTAGGATTGATGCAAACAATACCAGAGTTATGTTGTCCTTAGCAGCTTAGTTGTAAGCTTTGTCATAAGTATTGAGTACGGCTTTGACTAGTGGCAATTATAGCTTCAGGTGTTAACAAGGTGGTTCCGTAAGGACGTTTTGAAGCACGATATAGTTGGAGCTTTGGAGATGGAGGAGGGCAGTGTGTTGAACCAGGAGGGGGCCCTAAAGCTGAAGGCTCTTTGGCCGTGAGAGGTCCTAGCTCTAGGGATAACAAGAGAGGTTTTCCCAGAGGTCCGAGTATGAACTAGTGGGACAGAGCGGCGGATGGTGGTGGTCAATCCTGGCGGGGATAGCCCAAGGAGGGTCTTTTTTGTAAGGATACAGGTCAAATATTTCAGGCGCTCGTCAAGATCAAGTACCAGCGCTTTAGCGCATAGAGACAGGTGTGTGTTAGCCCAGGTGCCCCAGTACTAACCTGCAGGCCTTATTCAGAGTAGTGTGAATTTTATGGAGTGCGGTCTGATCGGCAGCACCATACACCAGCAGTCCATAGTCCACTAGGGACAGGATAGAGGAGGTGACTGTGAGACGGAAGAGCTCCGGGGAGGCAGTGTTTATACCGATGTAAGATGCCCAATCGATATTAGTGGCAGTGGCTAGGGCAACGATGTGTCCATGGAAGGAGAGAGAGGGTCAAAATGGATCCCTAGGGTATTTATAGGAGCAAACTTGTTCGAGGGAAAGAGGACCCAGAGTGAGTGAGGAGTTTGAGTTGCAGGACTTGTTTTGAGGATGAGTGAAGAACATGGTTTTTGTTTTTTAAGATTTATCACCAATCTATGTTCCTGAACTGGCCCTCGCGTCAGCGAAGGACTCTGCAGCG
Source organism: Neoceratodus forsteri (assembly GCA_016271365.2). Lineage (NCBI taxonomy): Eukaryota > Metazoa > Chordata > Ceratodontiformes > Ceratodontidae > Neoceratodus > Neoceratodus forsteri. The sequence goes on from CM057455.1 coordinate 502,320,449, forward strand.
AGTCCTGGAGGGCAATAGGGTTACGACTTGAGCAAAGATGACTGCATCATCACGCACAACAGAATGTCTCGAACAAGAGCTAGAGGTGTTAGGTAAAAGGAGAATAGTAAGGGGCCCGAATGGAGCCCTGGGGAACCCCAGAAATGATGGGACAGATGTCTGAGTAGGTCCCATTAATTTTTACACGCTGTAAGTGGTCAGACAGATAACTGGTGCACCAGGAGATTGGCCCAGCAGCAAAACCAGAGAGACTAAGGGCATCAAGAAGGAGAGGGTGGGAGACAGTGTTGAAAGCTTTAGAGAGGTCAATGAAGACCGCACCAGCCAGAGAACCAGAGTCTAAGGAGGAGTGGAGAAAGTTGGAGAACTCAAGAAGGGCTGTGTTGGTACTGTGTCCCACTCTGAAGCCATGCTGCTCAGGACATAGGGCATTGTAGGTGGAGAGGTAGTCAGAGATTTGAGAGGCCACCACTTTTTCCAAGGCCTTGGAGAGAGGAGAGTAAATGGAGATTGGCCGATAGTTTCCAGCCACAGTCCTATCACCACCTTTAAAGATAGGGGTGGCAGTGGTGACTCTTCCAGGCAGTTGGAACCTTCCCAGGCAAAGAGAGTGGTTGATGAGGCATGTGATCGGGGTAAGGACTGTGTCTAAGACCAGCCGAGGATAGATGGATTCAGGGTGTCACTGCCTGCATTCTATTACCTTGAGGGCAATGACAAGGTGGCCTAAGTTCTTGGGCAGAAACATGGCAGAGGAGAAAATAAGGCTAGAAAGATTTACGCCAGCGCTGGGGGACGAGGGTCAAAAAAATTTGTAGGGAGGATAGGGCTAAGGTCAGTGAATGAGGTGTTGAGGTGGTTGGCTATGAGGGCTGGGTCTGAGGAGATCATGCCAATTAATGTTGATCTGGGAGGGTGGAGGGGGAGTGTGCACTCCCATTTAACTGTTTAATGATATCCCAGAAGGTTCTGGGGTTCCCCCATGAGGCAGTGAGTGAGGACCGATAGTGCTCAGACTTGGCCTTTCTGATGGCCAGAGTGCATTTGTTTCGGGCGGCAGCATATAACTGCCTGTCACTGGGCCGGCCAGTCTCAATGGCACGGTGCCATAGGTTGTCCCTATGTTTGAATTGGTGGATCAAAGCTGGGGTTACCTAGGGCATTCTGCCTTTAGAATGGCGGCTCGACATTGGGGCAAAGATATCACAGGTATTATTAAAGTTCGGGTAAAGAAGGAGAGAGCTGTTGATGTCAGGAGTTGCCTGTATAGGAGACCAGTCAATTTGGGACAGAAGTTCCTTAGTTTTATCAGTCCACCAGGTATTAGGCGCGCCGGCATGTGGACTGTGCTATGGGTTTGGGGACTAAGGATGACCAGTGGAATAGAATGGGGGAGTGATCGCTGAGAGAGTCTGGGAGGACTTGTACATTGGGGATCCGATTAGGGTGGTTGGTGAGTACCACATCAAGCAGGGTACTGGAGCCTCTCTTGGGGTTAGTCCTGATAGGGTGGATAACTAGTTGCATTAGATCTATTGCAGAAAAGGAGTCACAGGTAGAGGAGGAGGAGGGGCTGAGCCAGTTGACATTTAAGTCACCCACCAGAATTTGATCAGCAGAAGGAGGTAGCGAGGAAAGGTATTCTGTAAGAGAGGCAATGGCCTGCGTTTGGTCCCTGGGGGGCACGTATGCAGTAGTCAGAAAAAGGGGTCCCTTTAAAGGGTCAGGGGTTAATTTTAGCGTAGCCGGGCCCTGGAGTCAAGGATGGGAGCAGGCAGGGCTAGTACGGGGAGAGATTCCTTGACATAAATAGCGCAGCTGCCACCCCGTCTCCCAACACGGTCAGACCAGAAGAGGGTGAAACCAGGAAGGGAGACTAGAGAGTCAGGGGAGGATTTTGACAGCCAAGTCTCAACCAGAGCAATGACATCAGGATTAATTGAAGTGACCGGGCATTGTAGTGAGTCAAACTTTTTTAGGAGGCTACAGATATTCATGGAGACCATGCATAGGCCTGTGGTGCTAGTCGGGGAGCTCCTGGAAACCGGGCCAAGGTTTGGATGAATGTTTCCTGACAGGAGTAGTAGCATGACTAACACCCCTGGCTGGGAGATTGTGAAAGATCTTCCCTACGATTGACATGAGGGGAGGTTAAGGGAGCAGGGGTGGCAGGTGCTACAGGAAGGGAAGGCAAGAATAAGAAGACACCCAGGTGTGCCTGATGTGAGGAGGAAGCTGGGGGCAGGGAGGACCGAGACACACAGAGGTCCCAAGGTAAGAGAGGTTCAGGAGCAAGGGAGGGAGGGTGCAGGGCACAGTGTGGAGTAGCAGATGGTAAGGGGCAAGTGCACTGCTAGTGGGGATAGGCACAGGCAGAGCATGAGGCAGGGCCAATACATTGTGGTGAGTAAGATCCAAGAGAAGTAATACTGTACAGGTAGGAGAAGGAAGTAGCGAGGGAGCATAGGTCCCTCTAGTGGCCAGTAGGTATAACCTGCAAATGGGAAAGTGGGGAGATAGGTTCTGGGCAGCAGGATGTGATGTCACCGGATGTGATGTCACGCGGGTGGATCCTTAAATTGACAGCCGCCCCTGGGTGGTGGGTGGTTGGGGCAGGCGGGCAGATGACGCTCAGCGCCGGCTGGTAGTACCCCCTGCAGGCATCCAGATGAAAGTAGTTCTCTTTACCTCGAGTTATCAAGCTGAAACTTGGCTTCCTCAGCCCTCAGGTGAGCTGCTTGTGTTGCTTGTGTTGCTTGTTTGTCCTGAGTGCCTGCCGCGGTTGGCAGTGAGTTGGGGGGCTGCTCATGTAGTGGAGAAAACAAAGCCTCATTACTATGCAGTGGGAGAAATATATGACTTACACAAAGGGCTCCACTCTAAACAAACAGGGCTAATCCAAAATGAGGCCACACTAGGACCCAGCTATCCTAATACCTTCAGTTACAAGCACAATTAGATCCAATACCACAAATTAAACAAGTCTGCTCTATATTAGCTGCTTAGTATATCTGGCTTTAAGGAATAATCAGCAAGGCAATTCTAGGACACCCAGTGAATCCCTAGCTTTACACTTTAGCATTAGTAGCACAAAGAGAAGCAAATAACAAGCCCACCCAGCGGTGAACAGGGAACAAAGTTCATAAAATATAAGTGTACATCAGGTAGCACCCCCTGCAGGCCCAGATGAAGAGAAGAGGCCTCTTTACTCCTCGAAAGTTATCAGGCTGTAATTCTATTTCAGCTCCTCAGGTGAGCTGCTTGTGTTGTTTGTTTGTTCCTGGAGTGCCTGCCGCAGTCGGCAGTGAGCTTGGGGGGGGGCTGCCTATATAGTGGAGAAAACAAAGCCTCTCATTACTATGCAGTGGGAGAAAATATTGTGACCTACACAAAGGCTTTCAAGCCTTCTGCCTGAAGGTGTACTAAGTAATCCAGTAAAACAGGAGAAGAAGCATGAAAGGGCTCAACGCCCTTATCCTTGCACCGCAAAGACAGCCTCTTCCACTTGGAAGCATACATTTTCCTAGGTTTCTTGGCCATCCATAGAACCTTAAGAACTTGTTCAGAGTACTGGGATTCGGGAAACTCTAGCTGTTCAAGAACCAGGCTTTGAGGTGAAGAGACTGGATGTTGCGAAATGCTACCCCCTTCTGAGGAATGGTCAGGAGACTGTGGGATGATGACAGTCTTATTGGCTTCCTCATTGAGAGGGTGAGAAGCAGGGAGTAACAAGGTTGTCTAATCCAGTCCAGAGCCACCAGAATCATCATGGCTGGCTAATCCCTGAGTTTGAAAAGGACCCTGTAAATCAGAGGAAAGAGAGGAAAAGTTTAAAGGAACTTCCCTGTCCAGTCCAGGGACACAGCATCCACTGGAATGGTCCCCAAAGCTGGGGGCCTGCAGCAGTACTGAGGTAAATGGTGGTTCAGGTTGGATGCAAATAGGTCCAGATCTGGAACCCCCACCTCCTGAAAACTGTGGCTAGAACCTATATGTTGAGGGTCCACTCATGGTGGCCCAGACTGATGCAACTTAGAGCATCTGCCAGAGTGTTGTCCTTGCCTGGAAGATGAATGACCAACAGGGACATGTCCAGGGAGTAAGCCAGGTACCAAATCCTCATTGCCTCTGTGCAGAGCTTGGTTGACTTTGTGACCCCTTGCCTGATGATGTAGAACATTGCCATCGTATTGTCCATCCTTATCTGGACTGACTGCCCTCTGAGCTGTGGGGCAAATGCCTTGATGGCCAGGAACACTGCTCTGAGTTCCAAAAGGTTGATGTGGAGTGTGGACTCAGTGGGCGTCCAAGTGTCACTTATGGACAGGTCCCTTAGGTGGGCGCCCCAGCCTAGAAGGAAAGCATCCATAGTCAGGATTTGAGAGGGTTGCTGAATTTGAAAGGGGACCCCTACCCTGAGATTTTCTGTTTTCCTTCACCAGTCCAGAGCCTACAGAAAGTTTTCTGTGACTGGTAGCAGCTTTGTGAAGTAGTCTTTTTTTCTGGGTCCAATGAGACCTGAGGTGGTACTGAATGTCCTTCATCTGGAATCTGGCACCCAGATCTACTGCAGTCATTGAGGCCATGTGGCTGAGTAGTCTGAGGAAGTGCCTAGCTGGTCTTTCTTGACTGGTGTAGACTGAATGAATTTAGCATAGTGAGAAAATTCTGACTTCTGTCTGCAAGAAGGAAAGCCTTCCGTTGCAGTGTGTTGAACTCTGCCCCTATGAACTGCAGGATTTGGGCAGGCTGGAAATGGGATTTTTCCTTGTTGATAATAAAACCCAGACACTGAAGAGAGTGTCTTGTCAGGCCTAGAGCTTCTGAGACAGCCTGAGGAGAATTGGCCATGATTAGTCAATCATCCAGGTAGGGAAAAACGGAGACTCCTTCTCTTCTGAGATGAGCTGCCGCCACTGCCAGGCACTTGGTGAACACCCTGGGGGCAGATATTAGCCTAAAAGGCATGGCTGCAAAATGGTAATAGCCTGAGGACAGTCTGAATCTGACGAATTTCTGTGGGATTGCCTTATTGGGACATAAAAGTAGGCATCCTTTAGATCCAGGGAGACTAGCCAGTCCCCTTGCTTTAGAGAATGAATGACCTGGGTCAAGGTTACCATCCTGAACTTTGGTTTCAGCAGGTGCTTGTTCATGTACTTTAGCCCCAGATTAGGTCACCATTCCCCCATTTGTCTTTAGGGTTAGTAAATATCTGGAATAGAGACCCTTTCCCCACTGGGGAAAAAGGTACTCTTTCTACCGCTTGGGCCTCCAAGAGGTTCTTGACCTCTAATTCCAACGGCTGTTTTTCTGTTGGGGCAAGATGGTTCAAGAGTTTGGTGCTGAGGAGAAGGAGAAATCTTCTGCACTGAAGGAAGAGGCCCTGTTCCACTACTTCTAACACCCACTTGTCTGAGATGATTTGACACCAGTGATGGAGGTAGTGGGAGAGCCTGCCACCCCCCCCCCACAGGGAGAGGGGAGGTGACCAAAAAGGATTCAGGAAGACTGCTGTCTGGACTGTGCAGAGGTAACAGGAGAGGGATTGGTTCTTCTCTGACCTCTCCTACCTTTACCTCTGAAAAAAAACTCATTTGGGAAAAATCCATAGGCACTGGCAAAGGATAGAAAGTCCTAAGAAAATAACCCCTGCCACTGCCTCCCTTGCTCTGAGACTTCTGGGAGGAAAATGGCTTTTCTTTGGCCAAGTTACTCTTGTAAGTAGTTTTAAACCCATCCATTCTTTTCATGCAAGCTTCAGTTTGGACCCTGAACAGGGGAGTTGTTCCTACAAGGACAATCCATAGTTTGCAATTGGATATCCTGAGTGAGACTTGTATGTCTTAATCAAGCAAACAGCGTGAGAGAAATGGCCTGTGCCATTACCCTCGAGGCTGTGTCATTGTTATCTATGGTCATATGAAACTGATATTTAGTGGCTTTCATGGCTTGCTTGACAGTTTCAGTGACATTCCTGAGCATAGTGTCTCCCCCATGTTGCACAATGGCAAGGATAGATTTCAGTAAAGCTCCCTGATATCTAGCTGTGTATGCCATGTAAGTAGACATGCGTAACAGCAAAGAAGCAGTAGCATATGATTTCTTACCCATATAATCTAGTTTTCTAGAGTCCTTCTCTGGGGAAAGAGCAGACAGCGGCACATTGGCTTTGTCAAAGGCCACTGTCTGCACCACCCCTTCGTGATCTGAATGTGTATAGAGAAACTCAGCAGTACACTTACTGAGCTGGTATTTCCTCTCAATCTTTCTGTCCACCCCAGAGGAAGTTGAAGGTATTTCCAGAATCTTAAAAATTGCTTTCTTCAATGTATTGTGGATAGGGAGGATAAGTTTCTTCGGAGGAGTATGAACCATCATTTCTACTTAGTCATCCTCCATCTCCTGATCAGTGTTGTCCTGCAGGGGAAGTTCCAGGGTGTCCACCATCTGCTTAAGAAACATAGAAACATAGATTTTGATGGCAGATAAGGACCGCGCTTGGCCCACCCAGTCTGCCCATTTCCCTACCGAATGGATAAGCTGCAGATCCTAGTTAACCAGCAGCCTACTTCTTCCTACCCGTTCCCAGAATTGCCTTATGACTGTCCCATGCATGCTTGAATTCCACCACTGTTTTAGACTCCATAACCTCCTCCGGAAGGCCGTTCCATGCATCCACAACCCTCTCTGTGAAAAAATACTTCCTTAAATTACCTCTGAGCCGCCCCCCCTTGTGAAAAATGTGAGAAAGGAAGAAACTTCATCATTGTTATCATTTAAGCTAGGGTGACCATCTGGGTCTAATGGGTTCCCGTGAAGCAGTTCATCAACATCATCCTCTCCATCATAACGAAACCTTGGGCATAATTAGTGTCATGGAGAGGAGTACTAGGCCCCAAAGGAGCCAAGAAAATATTGCCCATGGATTGTAAAGTCTGATATGGATGCCAAGCTTTAGCTAGTTCATTTGCAGAGGGTGTATCTTTATCAACCACTGTTGTCTCCTTATGCCTTTTGGAGGGAGAGACAGCGGTGTTGTTATCTGTCTTATTCTTTTTTAACAGGGACTGGGTCAGAACTCTGCTCATTTTGTCTTTTAGAGGCTTGGCCTGTACTTTCACTTTTATCAGACTTACTTTCAGTAGAGTCCCTAGAGGACTTATTAATAGTTTTATGTTGACTTGAGGTACCCTCCTCAGCACCTTTAAAGCAGGAGGAGACAGACTGAGAGGCCACAGTAATGAGAGTTTGACCAAAAAGTTAAGCCAGTTGAAATTAAACTTGCTAGATCTTTTTTTTTTCCAATAAAGGAAAGGAAAACAGTAACCACCTCAACACCTCATGCCAACAGTAGCCCACTGCACAGATACAGAAGGTATTACCCCAGAGAAGATTGGGGAATTAACCTTCAAATAGTGTTATGTAATGTAATGTTCGAGCACGAATAAAAATATTGATTTTTAATGCAAAAGCAGTAAAAATACATGCTTACAGACAAAATATTATCGAATAAAATAAAAATGCAATTTTATTGTGCACGCGGTCCACTTTTACCTCAGAAACAAAATGTTAAAGCATGAAAATGGTAAAAAAAAACTCATGACTGCACGAAACCAAATTCAGCCACATTACAAATGGGGAAGATAAAGTAAATACCTTAAAATACCTCTAAGACAGCACTCAAAAGTAAGAAAATGTCACAGAAAGGTCTCTGAAGAGGGAAAACTCGGTGTCAGTGTTGCCAGTTCAGCGGAGAAAAAGTTCTGAGGTCCTTCAGACTGACTGTAGGCAGCACTCTCCTTCTCTCTATCCTGATTGCCCAATGCCATCCTCATTTGCATTGATTCCACCTCTCTGGGGCAGCTTAATCCAGCTGGCATACTGTACCTGTCAATGCATGCTGAGAAATTCCTGGGGTGAGAATTTAGGAATCCTGTCCTCCACCAGAACCAGCCTCAAATCATTTTTTCTGTACCATCTTGTACCATATTTCATGTCTCTCAATTGCAACAGCACTTTGAGAGCATACCATCTTAGAATAGTTGGCTTCAACAGGGTCCGATCGCAAATCTTCCTCCACACAATCCAGGTCCATTTCACTCAGAAGTGTCCTCCAATGAGAAGTCAAATTCTTTCCAAGGTTTTTCTGGAATTTCTAGAGTTCTGGAGTTGTCATCTTCGCCTTTGTTTCTCTGACCCTTCTCTGGCAAAATTCAATCCTGTCAATGAAAAACAGAGAAAAATGCTCCTCTGAGTGTGATAATATTGAGGATTCAAACAAACCGCTAACAGTCCCAGCCCCAAGTCAACGCTAGCCTACTTTTAAGAAATGCAATGAGAGCATGTTAACACAAAGTGCACTACCGTGAATCCAGCCATCCTCCTTTCCTTCCTTCTTTCATCGTCCTAGTTCCAAACTCAAATATAGGATGATCAAGAGTGCTCAAGAGTCAATTTAATAATGCTGCACACTAAATACAATCAGTCCAACTCCACACACCTCAGAATGCTGACTATTTTTCTTATTTTAGCCCAGCCTTTTATCAGCTTTATACCTGATTTAGTGGGATAAAAACAAAAACTTTTCACAAAGGCAAAAACAAGGAAGGTTGTCGATAAATTCTAAGTCAAGCCTGAGTAGTAAAACTTTACCCCAAGCAGCAGGACTGAGCGGAGCAGCCTGAGGCCATCTGGCTGCTCTGCCCCCTCCTCCCTATGTTTAGCCAGGTTATATGATGGGAGGCTGGATGGGAGGTCTAGCATAATGAGGAATCCCCTGGAAGAAACAATATTACTGGTAAGTAATTTTTTTCTTCTCACCCCAGGGATCCCTCAGTATGCCTGACTAATGCAGACTACAAGGCAGGGCAGTTGGGAGGAGGGAACAGAACCTACTTAGGAAAACTGGTTCTGTGGGACTGTATTGCTAAATTTGGCATCTGACCTGGACTGTACATCAAACTGTAATGTTTTGTGAAGGTGTGTACAATTTTCCATGTAGCTGCTTTATAGATGTTGAGCAAAGGTATTTCCCTTGCTGCTACCAATGAGGCAGTGGTGCCCCTCGTAGAGTGAGCCCTGAGGCTTTGTGGTGGCTGTTTGCATACCTTACTGTAACAGAACTGGATACAAGAGACTATCCAGTGGGATATAGTCCTCTTAGAGACTGGCCTGCCCTTACCCACCTCTCCATAAGTGAGGAAGAGTTGGGTGTGAGAGGACCTGACTTGCTTGCTGTGCTCCTAGTAGTAGGTCAGAGTCCTTTTCACATCCAGGCTATGAAGCCTGCGCTCACCAGGAGTGGATTTGTCTCTGAAAAAGACAGGAAGTGTTATAGATTGATTCAGGTAAAATTCAGACACAACCTTGGGAAGACATTTCCTGTTGGTCCTGAGAACTACTTTGTCCCTGTGGGAAATAATGAATCTATGTTCAGTGCATAGAGCTTGCAGCTCTGAAATCCTTCTGGCTAAAGTGATGGCCACTAAGAAAACAGTTTTCCAAGTGACATAGTTTCAATCTGCAGTAGCCATAGGCTCGAATGGGGATCCATCAGCTTGGCGGTACTCAGGTTCAAGTCCCAGGAGAAACAGGTTCCCTAAGTGGGGGGTTGAAGCTGCAGCAGTCCTTTGAAGAATTTCTTGACGATGAAATAAGAAATTACAGATTTCTCTTTATCAGCAGAAATATAAGCCGGAATAGTTGCCAGGTGACCGTTCAGAGATGAAGCTCTAAGGTCTGATGCTTGTAAGTGTACTAAATAATCTAGTATAGAGGACAGGCTAGCATCCATTGGGTCAACCTGCCTTCATTGCACCAGAAAGAAAATCTCTTCCATTTGGAAGCATAAGTCTTTTTGGTACTTGGCTTTTTGGCCAATTGAAGGATTCTGAGGACTTGTTCTGAATAATTAATTTTATTTAGGAGTTTTACCAGGAAGGGCACACTGAACAACAAGTTGCTTGTCTCATGGTGCATCCTGGGGGACGGGGAGTGGAATAGATATAAATTTACAAAATATACATAGCTTTACAAAATTGGTGAGTACATACAACCAGCATACAGCAACAATGAAAGCATTACAAAATGTACAAAATATACATAGGCTTTCATGATTGGAGAGTAACAGTAACAACAATGCACAGGCATTCGTAACATCATGTTGGAGAGTAACAATCAGTAATAGAGCAACAGACCTACAGTTATTAAAAATTGGATTAGGAATAAACAGTGAACGTCAACCACTAGTGCAATTGATAGGGAAGGAATTGAAAGTGGTGATGCAGCCAGGAGAGAATCAGTTACAGCTGCAGTTTATGGAGATGAAATTCTGCAATGCAGAGCAAAAGGATGAGGGGAAGGAGGAGTGATGAATTTGAGAGGACAGTGAGTTCCACAGTTTAGGGAAGTGATGTGAGAAGGCAGCCTGGCCTACAGAAGCTGTATGGTGGGGGATACCTAAGGAACGGGAGTAAAAGGACCTAAGTGAATGGCAGGGGGAGGGAGGACAGTTACAGAAGAGCTGAGGTAGGAAGAAAGTGAGCCAAACCAAAATTTGGAGACAAATTTGGCACACTGAAAGACACGCCTATTTTCCCACACCTGGCGGATCAGTCCATAAGCAGGGTGCGGTCTTCCAGGGAGTCCAGATTTCATATAAATCTACTTGAGCTCAGAACTGTGTACCTCACTATCAAAGTCTTTGCCATGTAGCTGAGAGGGCGAGAAGCAGTGAGTATCATAGCTGTGTCGCCCAGTCCAGAGCCACCAGAATCATTGTTTCTGGCTGGCTTCTGAGTTTGAGAAGGACACTGAGAATCATGGGAAATGAAGCGAAAGCATACAGGAACCTTCCTGTCCAATCCAGAGACAGAGCATCCACTGGCACTGAGCCCAGAGCTGGAGGCCTGCAGCAGTACATGAGAGTTTGTTGATTGAGGTTGAAAGCAAAGAGATCTGTCTCTGAGGTGCCCCACCTTCTGAAAATTGTGTCTAGTACTTGCTTGTTCAGAGTCCACTCATGATGGCCCTGACTGATGTGACTTAAGGAGTCTGCCAGCATATTGTTCTTGCCTGGAAGGTGAATGGCAGAGAGCTGCATGTCTAGGAAGTAAGCCAGAGTCCAGATTTTCATGGTCTCTGTGCAGAGCTTTGTGGATCTTGTGTCACCCTGTTTGCTGATGTGGAACATAGCAGTAGAGTTGTCTGTCCTGATTTGGACAGCCTGACCTTTTAGCTGGGGGGGTGAAGACTTTGATAGCGAGATACACATTTCTGAGCTCAAGTAGATTTATATGAAATCTGGACTCACTGGGAGACTTATGGACCGATCCGCCAAGTGTGCACCCCAACCTACAGTAGGAGGGATGCACCTGTGGTGAGTACTTTGGAAGGTTCCTTTTGCTAGAATGAGATTCCTTCCCTGAGGTTTTCCTTGTCCTTCCACCAGTCCAGAGCCTGCAACAGGGTTCTTGTGACTGAAATGAACTTTGACAGGGAGTCCCTTTTCTGAGACCAATCAGATCTGAGATGGTACTGAATGTCCCTCATCTGAAACATGCACGTGGAACTACCACTGTAGTAGAGGATATGTGTCCTAGGAGCCTGAGGAAGCACCTGGCTGACCTTGGTTGCCCTAGGACAAATGAGTTTGCAGGTTCTGCACCCTGCCTATTGGAAGCAGAGCTTTCTCCAGCTGTATATCCAGCTCTGCTCCAATGAACTCAGGTAGTTGAGCTGGCTCAAAGTGGGACTTTTCTGTGTTGATCAGGAAGCCCAGGGACTCTAAGGTGCGCTGAGTAAGTCTGAGGCAGTCTCTGACTTTTTGGGGAGACTTGTCCACTATGAGCCAGTCATCCAGATAGCAAAAGACAGAGATCTGCTGTCTTCTGACAGGGGCTGCCACCACTGCCAGACACTTTGTGAAAACTCTGGGAGCTGAAGAAAGGCTAAAAGGCAGAGCTGCAAACTGGTAGTGCCCAGAGGGCAGTCTGAATCTGAGATACTTTCTGTGAGAGGGCCTGACTGGTATGTGAAAATAGGCATCTCTGAGGTCTAGGGAGGCTAGCCAGTCTCCCTTTTGCAAGCAGGGAATCACTACTGACAGGGTAACCATTTTGAATTTGAGATTGAGCAGGTGCCTCTTTTGGTTCCTAAGTTCCAGAATAGGTCACCAATCCCCACTTTTCTTTGGAGTGAGGAAGTATCTAGAATAGAGACCTTTTCCCCATTGGGAGGGAGGAACTATTTCCACTGCATTTTCTGACAGGAGAGACCTTCACCCCTAATTCCAGTGGGAATCTTTCAGTGGGAGTTAGAAGTTTTAAACTCCTGTGGACCTGCTGTGTGGGAAATCTTTTGAACTGCAGAGTAATACCTTGACCCACCATCTCCAGCACCCACCCACTTGTCTGAGGTGATGCATTGCCATTCTTTGAGGTAGTGGGTCAGCTATCCTCCTACTGGGAGGGGGGGAGGTGGCCTGGGGCCTCCAGTCAGGGATTTTGTTTAGTCGGAGTCTTTGCAGAAGGGGGTTGGTTCAGTACGTATCTGAGCCCTTCTACCTCTTCCCTCAAAGAATCCTCTGCTCTGAGAGTAATCAAAATACATGGGCATTGACATGGGATAGAAGGCCCTGGGAAAGTAACCTCTACTTCTGCCCCCTCCCCCACCCTGGGGTTTGTAGGAAGTAGAGGCTTTCTCTTTAGCTGCATTGCTCTGGTAGGTGGACTTGTATTCTTCCACCTTTTTCATGTAAGCTTCTGTTTTGTTCCCCAAAAAAAGATTTGTTCTCACAGGGGAAATCCATAGTTTGGTTTGGGTATCCCGGGAGAGATTAGTGGTTCTTAGCCAGGAACATCTCCTAAGAGAGATATCCAGAGCCATAGCTCTGAAGACAGTGTCACTGGCATCCACAGCCGTGTGAAATTGATATTTTTTGGTTTCCAAGGCAGTTTTGACAGTTTCTGCCAGGTCCTGAGCCACTTTTACCGGGGCTTGCTGGCTAATAGCCAGGTCAGAGTTCCAGAGAGCTTTCTGATGCTGAGCTGTTTACCCCACATAAGTAGAGAGGCATAGCATCAGAGAGGCTATGATGTAAGATTTCTTACCCATAGTGTCCAGTTTTTTTTTGGGAGACTGGGAAGAAAGAAAAAATTACTCACCATAGTAATATTGTTTCTTCTAATAGAGTCTTGCTGTATTCAGACATAATCCAGTTAGCCCAAGCACTTGAACTGCCCCGGAGAGGAAAGAGTTAACTCTATGCAGAAGCATAGAACATTGAGCTCGAGCTCGGTTTTCAAACCTCTGTCTGTGGTACTTCTCAGTGTAACCATCAGAGTCTTACAAGCACACTAACTAACATACTGTTGTATGGAAATTGTTGAGCATATAACCAAAGGGCAAAAAATTATTTTTGGGCCCAAAAGACTCAAGTCGAGAACCCAAGAAGGAAGGTAGTGACAATATTTAAGTATAAAACACCAGAAAATAATAACAACATCCACCCCACCCAAGAGGGAAGGTACAAGGTACACCCCTGAGGTGCAACACTGTACCTGCCAGCCCACTTCCCAAAAACCCAGGTTCTGAGAGGGGAGGTGGGAGGGAGTTCTGAATACAATAAGACTCCATTGGAAGAAACAACATTACTATGGTGAGTAATTTTTTTTTCAAACAACATGAAGTCTTGCTGTATTCAGACATAATGCAGATTACCAAGCAGTTCCATATGGAGGAGGAAATGCAGAACCTACTTTGGGAAGAGACTCTGCAGTACTGCTGTGCCAGACCTAGCATCACTCCTAGCCTGGATGTCCAGGGAGTAATGCTTGGTAAAATTATGTACTGTTTTCCAGGCGGCTGCTTTACAGATCTCTAACAAAGGTATATTTCTGGCCGCAGCTAGAGAAGCAGCTGTACCCCTAGTCGAATGAGCCCTCAGGCCTGAAGGGGGCATTCTACCCAACTTGTCATAACAGAATTGTATACAAGAAACAATCCACCTGGCAATAGTTCTTTTAGTGGTAGGCTTACCTTTCCCCACTTCACCATAAGTGAGAAACAATTGAAGACAGTCATTTCTATGTGCCTTAGTATGCTCAATGTAGTAGCTAAGGGCCCTCTTAATGTCCAGACTGTGTAACCATCTTTCACCTGAAGAAGAATGATCAGTGAAAAACACAGGAAGAGATATAGACTGGTTCAGATGAAAATCCAATACCACTTTGGGCAAGAACCTCCTATTCCTTCTTAGGACCACTATGTCTCTTTGGAAGGAGATGAAGTCAGGTTCAACTGACAGAGCCTGTAACTCACTAATCCACCTGGCAGAAGTAATAGCTACCAGAAACAGAGTTTTCCAGGTGAAGTACTTCAATTCGGCCAAAGTCAGAGGTTCAAAGGGTGGCTGCATAAGCTGAGCTATGCAAACATTAAGATCCCAAGGCGGAGTGGGCTCCCTAAAGGGAGGGTTAATGTGAACCAGTCCTTTGAAAAACTTTCTGAAAACAGGATGAGATGCCAGGGAAGAGCCCTTCCCTGCTGAGAGGAATGCAGAGACAGCTGCTAGATGAACCTTCAGAGTGTCAGGCCTATGGCCTAGACCATTCAGATGAACTAGATAGTCTAAGGTTATGGAAATGTCTGCAGAATCAGGCAGGATGCCTTTCTGAGAGCACCAAATACTGAACCTTTTCCATTTGGAGTTGTAAGTTTTTCTAGTGGAAGGTTTCCTGGAAACCTTCAGAATATCCAGAACTCCCTGAGAAAGATGTAGTGCTGCATATTCTAACTCTTCAAGAGCCAGACCTTGAGATTGAGAGACTGCAGGTTGGGGTACCAGATCCACCCCTGGGAGGAAGACAGAAGATTGTATGTCCTGGGCAGAGACAGGGGATGTGACACTGATAAGGACAGCAGTAGAGGATACCATGGCTGTCTGGCCCAATCTGGAGCCACCAGTAACACTGTGCAGAGTTGAGTCCTGATCTTGATCAGAACTCTGAACAGCAGAGGGAAGGGAGGGAAGGCATAGAGAAACCTGCCTTTCCAGTCCAAAATGAGGGCATCCTGGGGAACCGTCCCCAGGACTGGAGGTCTGCAACAAAACAGAGGAAGTTGATGATTGTCTGGTGCTGCAAAGAGATCTATCTCTGGAGTGCCCCACCTGGAGAAGATGACCTTCAGTATGTGAGGATCCAGGGACCATTCATGGTGTCCCTGTGATATTCTGCTCAGAGCATCTGCTAGTATGTTGTCCTTCCCAGGAAGGTGAACTGCTACCACAGAAGTGTGAAGAGTATAGGCCAGAGACCACAGCTTCGTGACTTCTGTGCACAAGGCCGAGGACCGAGTGCCTCCCTGCTTGTTGATGTACCACATTGTGGTGGTGTTGTCCGTTCTGACTTGGACCACCTTGCTCTTGACTGAATCCAAGAAGCTCTGCAGGGCTAGGATAACTGCCCTGAGTTCCAGGAGACTGATATGAAGGGGGAGAGACTCTTGTGGGGACCAGACTCCTTGAGCTGTCAGGGCTCCCAGGTGGGCTCCCCACCCTAGGAGAGAAGCATCCATAGTTATAACTACTAATGGGACTTCAGGGAGAAGTGGAACCCCTTGTCTGAGGTTGTTCTGATCCAGCCACCACTGGAGAGCTTGGACCAGAGTCTGAGTCACTGGGATCAGTTTGGTAAGTGAATCCTTCTTTTGAGACCAAAAAGACCTTAGATGAAACTGAATGTCCCTCATCTGGAACCTTGCTCCCTGCACCACTGCTGTGGAAGCTGCCATGTGACCCAGGAGCTAGAGGAACTGTCTTGCTGGGCAGGAGACCTGAGGTCGAAAGGAGGAAGCGAGATCCACTAGGGCCTTCACACTTGCCAGGGGAAGGAAGGCTTTTGCTTGTACAGTGTCCAACTCTATGCCTAAAAAGGTGAGAAGTTGAACTGGTTGGAGGACAGACTTTGGAAGATTGAGAAGAAACCCGAAGGAGCTGAGTATGTCCTGGGTAGTTTGAAGAGCTGACTTGACCTGTAAAGGTGACTGACCCACTAAGAGCAAGTCATCCAGATACAGGAAGATGGTGATACCCTGTCTTCTGAGGTAAGCCACCACTACTGCAAGGCACTTTGTGGACACCCTTGGAGCTGATGTTAAGCTGAATGGCATGGCTCTGAATTGGTACTGGCCTGAAGGCAACTCGAACCTGAGGTATTTTACGTGGGAGCACCTGATAGGAATATGGAAGTAGGCATCCTTGAGGTCCAGAGATGCTAGTCAATCCCCTGGCCTTAGAGAGGTAAGGATTATTCCCAGAGTTACCATTTTGAATTTGGGCTTTGAAATGTGTCTGTTCAAATACCTTAGGTCTAGGATGGGTCGCCACTCCCCTGTTTTCTTTGGAGTAAGAAAGTACCTGGAGTACAGTCATTTTCCCCTGTGCTGAGTAGGAACCTTCTCTACAGCTCTGAGAGCTAGAAGAGAGGAACCTCTGCCTCTAGGGCAATGGTTTCTGAGAGTGATGCAGGTGAAAAAGACTTGGCCCTCTTTTTTGGAAATTTTTGAAGCTGAGGGCCAGTCCCTGGCTTACTACTTCCAAGACCCACTTGTCTGAGGTCACAGACTTCCAGGCCTGGAAGTAGTAAGCCAGCCTACCTCCTACTGGAAATGGGGAGTCAACCCGGGCTGACACATCTGGGTGTCTGCTTGGCAGGAGCCTTAGACTGATAGGAGGAGGGAGCAGCTCTGCTCATCCACCTCCTACCCCTCCCTCTGAAGAACCCCCTCTGTGGGAAGGGAGAGGAGGCCTGGGCTTGGTAAAAAGGCCTTTGAAAGGGCCTGCCCCTAGACTGCTGCTTGTGTGGAGTGGATTGCCTTTCTTTGACCTGTGCACTCCTGTACATGGTCCTGTATTCATCCATTTTCTTCATGTAAGCATCTGTCTGCTCCCCAAACAGAGAGTTACCTACTACAGGAAAATCCATAGCCTTAGTCTGGGTATCCTGTGAAAGGCTAGTGCATCTGAGCCAAGCATGTCTTCTGAGAGACACAGATATAGCCATGACTTTAGATGCCAAATCACTGGAGTCCACAGCAGCAAGAAATTGCATTTTGGATGCCTCAATTCCATCAGCAGCCACCTCCTCCAGTTCCCTGGCTAGCTGGGGAGAGGTCTGTTTAATCAGTTCCAGAACCGTATCCCATCTGGATTTCTCGTATCTGGCTGTGTAAGCCATATAAGTAGCCTGCCTGAGTCCCAAAGAGGATGCCAAATACTGTTTTATGGCCATGGCATCCACTTTCCTGGAGTCCTTATCCGGGGTGTGTGAAGCCAAAGGAATGTTAGCCCTATCACAAGCTGCAGCCTGCACTACCTCAACATGGCTGCAATGACTATAAAGGAACTCCACAGTTAAGCCCGATAATAAATACCTCCTGTCCATTCTCTTATCCACAGGAGGTATTGAATTAAGAGTTTGTAAAATCTTGTGTGTCTGTTTCTGCAAGGATTTATGAAGAGAGCTAGACAGTCTTTTGGACTCTGGGATGTCCATTATTTCCACAAAATCAGACTCTTCATCCTCCTCTGCAGCTTCAACCAAGGGAAGCTGCAGGGTTTCTGCCACCTTTTTGTAGAACAAAAAATGTGAAGGGGACTCAGAGAGCTTGGGAGGAGAGACACCTGAGGGCCTCTCTGGGGAGATGTCCAGTTCAATGGGCACATCCAGACCTCCCCTGGTCATCATCATCATCCTTGGGATAGTCTTCGTCTCCCTCCCACTCCTCATAAAAAGAGTCTGGATCATAATCCAGAGAAGATGGATCCAACCGCCTAACCGGTGGTACAGATTCGGATGGAACTGGTCTAAGCAATTGAACAATGCTAATCACTTTGGCTATTTCGTCCGCAGTTGGAGAGTGCAATACTGGATCCGAACCGGCAGACTAACTTTACTTTTTTGATGGAACCGACCCCTCGGGATTGGCTCTCCTTTTGCCTGAAGAGGTATTGCCTAGGTGAGTAGGCACCTCCTCAGGTTCAGCCGCAACCGAACCGGGCTGGCCATCCTGATCTACGGATTTCTCAGCCTCCCTTTCCTTCAGCCTACTCAGTCTTTTATCTAGAGTGAATTTAGGAAAGTTTTTACAGATTTGGCAGTCTGACTTGAGGTGGTCAAACCCCAGACAATAAACACAGATGAGGTGGGGGTCAGCCTTAGCAAAGGTCTCCCCACACTCAGTACAGTGTTGAAACCCAGTGGAACCGGTTTCTTCTTGGGTTTCTCTGACATGGCCAACCTAACAAATTACCCTATTGCAGCTTTCAAGCCAGGTAATGCAATAACTGATCGGTTACAATCCGTGTCACAGGCTTTTTAAAATAACCACAAAAAAACTTAGTTCTTTTGAAATCGATCGGTACTGGAACGCCACTCTAATCCCTGAAATAAATTTAAACAGAATGGGATGGTTTCAAACAGGACTGACCTGAAAGAAACCAAAGAAAAGAACAATTTCCAACCTTTTCACAGAATGAAACACAGTCACTACCTATCTACACACTACCTGAACCGTAGACAGAGGTAGGAAATTCAAAAATAATGAAGAGTTATACAGTTTAAATCGAACACTTTACTTTTACCGAACCGAGCAGAGGAAATCTCCGGAGCGACTTCACTGTTAGACGGAGTAAAGAATCTTACGGTTACACTGAGAAGTACCACAGACAGAAGTTTGAAAACCGAGCTCAAGCTCAACGTTCTATGCTTCTGCATAGAGTTAATTCTTTCTCTCCGGGGCAGTTCAAGTGCTGGGACTAACTGCATTATGTCTGAATACAGCAAGACATCATGTTGTTTGAAAGGGCACTTTAGCTCTATCACAGGCTGCAACCTGCATGACTCCATCATTGTCCAGATGCATGTACAGGTACTCAGCATTAGATTTATCTAACTGGTACTTTTTTAATTTTGTTATCCACCCCTGGACTGGACGTAGGATTCTGAAGTACAGTATTTTGAAAGTAGCCCTTCTAAGGGACTTATGAATTGATAGGAGAAGCTTTTTGGGAAAAGGGAAACCTATCATGTCTATTATCATAATCAAGTAAGTTTATTGTTCAGCCATTTAGGCCATTACAATTTTAGCACAAAACCATCTGAAATATAAAATATCAATAAAAATAAGTGTAAAAACAAAACAGAGTACCAGGCACAACAGCCATGTCAAACATCTGGTTGACTATACACAATCCTAGGGCTATTCATATAAGTAAATCAGTTCAGAGATTCGAGAAAAATTAAGTTAAATACTGATCAATTTTCTTTTTCAATAATACTATCTTCACTGGTATTTAATAATCCTTAGTTATCTGTTCACTTAGGTCCCAGATATCCTACCAGAAAAAATTATCCCATGAGGCAGCAATCTACATATGTGCTTTTGGTACATGAGAAGGGAACCCACTGACTTTTCATCTTTCTTATCAGCACACTGGTACTTTTCAGGTGCCACTTTGGGATATACAGTCCAAAAGCACTATGCCAGATCAATATTCCACCATATTGGTCTATCCATGAAACATCAGCTTAGGGGCCGTCTTGTGGGAGCCTCTCATCCACTACTAAGGCTAGTTCACCGAATAGACCAATATACTAATTTGGCCATGTTCTGATAAAACCCAGGGCCAATCTTTCATCAATCCATATATGGTTATTAATAGCCAGAATGGATGTAGAGACATCCTCCAGCAGTACCTTGTGCCAACTAACCATGGTCAAGCCTCGTGGTCCTATAGCAGTGGACCATGTGCAAAAATGGAATGCTCAGTATCTTGCCCCGACAACATCTTACTTAGATTCTAATGCTAATTTCTTGATGACTATTCAACGTATGAGCCCAACCCATATCCTTCCGTATGCTTCAGGCAGAGTCCCACGTACTGATCTGATCTGGAGAAAAGGGACCATTAGTAATTACTTATATACTAAGCACCACCGTTTAAGATTCTTACCTTATTTCTAAATTTCTAAAATTCCAGAAA
Organism: Neoceratodus forsteri; assembly: GCA_016271365.2. Lineage (NCBI taxonomy): Eukaryota > Metazoa > Chordata > Ceratodontiformes > Ceratodontidae > Neoceratodus > Neoceratodus forsteri. Next base: position 502,340,496 of record CM057455.1, read on the forward strand.
CCTGTTATTATTTGAACATCTTAATGAGACCATTAATTAATCTGTAATGAATGGCAAAATTCTAAATCTAAATCCATCTGCCCCACCTATATCATTTATTAAAGGTATACACTTTTTTTTTTTTGTTATCCTCTGCCTTCTCTCCCTGGTCGACCTCTCCTTCAGGTCCCCACAAGGTCTCCCAGCTGCTAACTTTCCCTCACCCCAGCCATTTACCTCATATCATGGCCCCCCCCCGTAACCCAGGATTTCCCTTCACCAGACAAGGCCCCCTCCTGCGAGAGGGAAGGCACTGGTAGGGACAGCCAGCACACTTATTCATTGGCCCGGGTGTCACTGAGGAAGTGCTGACTGTGAGGCCTGGTGGTAGCTGGGGACTGGAGAGACCATCATCCAGCCGAACCAAGGCACTTTCCTGGTTTTCTGTGGAGAGTGATGTCCAGACAACAAGGCATACACCGACGTCTGTCACTCCCCCTTGTGCACTGAACCCGGACATCCTGTTGTGCTCCCGGCCTCCATCAGGGGCCAGCGGTGCTGGTACACATCCCCACCCTCCCCACCAGAGAAGGAGAGCTGTCCCCAGATGCTCCATCCTTCTCCCCCTGGCCAGCCCTTCAGTGACTTGAGTTCATTCCCAAACCTGGGTCACCAGCATCGCAGATAGAAATCCAACCACTGTGCCGATGAGCCGGCTAAAGATATACACTTTAACAACAGTGCACAATATCAATCAAGCATAACAACATATGAGATAAACACTTATTTGATAAAAGACAAGCTTAAACCATCTTATAAAAAAGTAAGTTTGATAAAAGTCATGCTCTCTCAAAAGTGAGTCTGAGTTCAATCAATTCAAAATGAATCAGACGGTTTCATTTGTTCAAAAAATAATGTGCAGCTTTCTCAGACCTGGGTGTAGACTGATATTAGAATCAGTCAGTCAAATAATACTAATCACCCAGTTATTCCATAAGCCAGGCAGGGCTACAAAATGAAGGCACTATAGTTTTGTTTATAGTTCATCAAAAGAAAAACGTCTAATAGATATGCTTTACTGCAGTATTCGAAAGTGTTAAACTTTATAACAGACATAATAGCGCATAGTGCCTGAAAGTCAAAACATATTCCCCTTTCAAAGCACCAGCCAAGCCACATGCATCTGCGAATTCACAAGTGGCAGGTCCGCAAGGTGTACTCTCAAATCTACACTCCACATTGCTGCACCTTTAGAGCCTCTCAGAACATAAAAATATCCATCTAGTAAAATGTAGCAAGAGTCATCTCTCAAGAATGAGAAAGCGTCACCATTCTCGTTACCCAAATTAGGATTATTAAATTATTCTGCTCTCCCTCACCAGAAGTCCATTTAAATTCTACGGGTTCTTGGTTGGATCTTTTCTGGGAAGCTTATCAGATCATCAACTCTGCCATATTACATACCTCCATTCCACTCAGTATTTTACATACAAGTTGTATTTTTTGTAGATACAAAACACAGTCTCCTCTTCCGGGAGTCCTTAAATCATTTTTAGGGGCATCAAACCATTCCAGGGCATTGCTGTCATCAACCCAACATCTTTTCCCTCTGGTTCTACAAGCAGCAGCACCTGCATTCTAGCCAATCTTGGCAATTTGCAGTTCAAAAACTACTAAACTTCGATAACTTTTAACCTCTGTCCTCCTTTCCCGTTCCTCCAATTATGATCCAGCAAGAGTATAATCACCTGTAAAATATACAAAAATAAAATTGCTCTCTGAGCGCAGTAAAAATGGGAGCTAGGTTCAAACTTTCGTTCCCAGATCATCCAGCCAAAGTTAGCACACCTGTTAGAATTTGAAAAGATGCATAACAGCACACTGAAGTGCAGACAATCTTGTATTCCCATAACATAGAACCAAATTCTCAGGCTTCTGACAAACGTCTCTCCCCAAATGTTAACTATGTGGTGCTCTCTTACCAAACATTTTGCCTCTTTGAAGGACAGCATCCAACAGGCAGAATTGCAAGAAACACAAGGAGGTGAAATACGGATTAGCAGCATGTCTGTGTCTCTCAGAAATACTGCTTGGTTACATTTAAAGTTACCCGGCTCATTAGTCATTATTAAAAACCCAATGCTGAAATAAAACATGTTTCATTCACTAGTTGTAAAACAGAGTTTAGAAAAACTTAAGATCTATACGCATAAAGCTCTTATTCGGCGTGGTGTGGAGCGGAGCAGCAGCGCAGCCATCTTGCTGTTTCACCCCCCCACCGATTCTCCTGGGTGAGGGAACCCTCTTCTGGGTCGTTACCTATCGTGTCTAAGAAAACTGCCTCCTCCTCCTCCTCCTGCTCACTCTTGAATAGAAAAGCCAAGAGTGTTCACCATGTGCTGAACAAAGGTATAATGAAAGGAAAAAATACTCTTTGTCATTAGGGGAAGAACCAAACTCCTGAAGGTCAGGATCAAGGAGTTCAACCTCCTCTTCATCATCACCTTCCTCAAAGAAGATGCCCTGGCCAAGGCCAGGTTCAGACAGAATAGTTGTAATAGGACCAGCTGGGTCACCCATAAGAGTGCCCACAACCTGAAAAGTCTGATATAGTTGTCAAGCCTTTGCCATTTCCCCCGCAGAGGGTATATCTTGTTTTGGCACTGGTGTCTCCCTTTGCTTTTAAGCAGGAGGGGCAGTGGTATGTTTTTCTTTAATTAAGTTATTTATTTACTTATTTATTAGCTTGTTCTGGATTCAGAAACCTGCTGTGAATGTCTTTTGTTTTTGGCTTGGTCATTATTATTATTATTATTATTTATTATTTTTATCAGACTTATTTTCCAGTCGGTCCTTAGAGAACCTGGGCAGGATATTCAGAAGGGTTGTGCATGGCGCAACACAGTTACACTATGCGCAACCCACTGATGCACCCAGTGCAATATTCAAAGGGGGATTGAGCCTGGCACAAATCCCGATGCACCAGAGTGCATCAGTAATGTATGAGCGCAGGTAGAGGGCGTGCTCACGTGTGATACTCCGCACATCCCGATATCTTGCAGTCCGGATGTGCTGAGCTCATGCAAGTGTAACTTCTACCTGTGCTGCACATAGGTGAGCAAAAAGGAGCAACAGCTGGCCAACCACAGGTGAGCTGCCTTATTGCAGGGTGCAATATGGCAGCTGCCACCTGTGGGTGGCCACCCAAGCTCCGGCGGCAACTTCGTGGTGGTGCTCCCCCATGCCCGATCACAGGAATTTGTTATAATTAATAGTCCCATATCCCTGGTGGTCCAATGGACCACTTGCAGCCCGATCGCGGGCATTTGTGAAAGATAATCGTCCTATATCGCTGGTGGTCCAGTGGACTGCTTGCAGCCCAATCGCAGGCATATGTGAAAGATAGTCATCCTATATCCCTGGTGGTGCAGTGGACCGCATGTAGCCTGATTGCGGGCATAAGTACATGTCAGATAGTTAACTATATCTCTGGTGGTCCGGTGGACCACTTGCAGCCTGATCGCGGGCATATGTAATAACAAAAAGAGGTCCAAAATCCCTGGTGGTCCAGTGGACCACACCAGCCTGATGCAGTGTACGTTTCACAATAGAACACACCAAGCCATCCCTGGTGATCCAGCGGTACTGCCTTCCCCACCTGCCCACTGAGCCCCAGCACCCCGCTCCCCCCCTCTCGTCAGTGGCGGGCGGCAGCTCCCCACCCGCCAGCTACCCCGCCATCCACCGGCTGACAGCGTAAGGTAGGGCTGTATGACCATTGGTCCACAGCGTGGGCCAATGGGCGTACAGACCGTACCGCACTACACAATCCAGATTTGTGATCTGTGAATCCCCCAGCTTGCTGCTTCCACCAGTAGTATTCTTGAGCGAGCAGTGAGAACACTCGGCCTGCCTTTTTCCTCACCTGACTGATGCCGACCTATGAGTTGCTGAGGCTGCCACAGTGTAGTTACCAGTCAGTCCATACCTTGGTGCAGGAGAGCATATGTGGAGGATGGAGCTGGTCGGAGTGCGAGCGGGAGCAGCTAAGCGCCATTGTAACTTTTCATCCGCCACCTGTTCAGAGGTGGTTGGAGACTGGAGACAGACAAAAACACTGAAGAATTGCCCAGTTGCAGCCTGGATGGAAGTGATGGTAGGGTGGATTTTCAGAATTGCCACAGTGTTCTTTACTGGTTTATAAATTAATTTTATTTGTGTCCCCAACACCGACTGTCCCACTCCAACTCACCAACTCCGAGTCACTCTCTGAGTCAGCTGACTTGGCCTGGCTGCGCTTTGCCTACCTTGCTTATCACCAGCGCCGCTCATTTATTTGTCCAGTTCTCGCCTTCAGTTCATCATGCCTTATTGCCTTGGCCCGCGGCTCGGAGCGGAGCCTTAGCCCTTGGAAAGTGGAGTGATGTGTCGATGACTCCAAGAACTGAAGAAAGAAGTAACTCACAACCCTGCATTAATATTATAATTTTTATTATTTTTTATGTTTTATTGAATTTGTTCTTTGCATTGGCTAGGCTCCCTCTTACCCTCCTTGTATCTGTCTAGTTTTGAAGAAGCTTGCTTTGTTTTGGAGTTGGACAGCTTGCCAGGTGCCAGCCTTGCCTTAATGACAAAGTTAAAGTGCAGAGGTCTCCAGGCTAGAAATTAACATCCCTGGCTGACTTGTTGTCATCTTAGTTTGCCATCCATCCACCCACACTTATTTTGTTGGACTGGATAATTTATTTTACAGGGCCTAGTGCCTGCCCTATACTTAGGGCTGGTCTGTGGCACTACTAGTGGCCACAAAAATGTATCATAGTGTACTTAAAACGCAATAGTTTCTGGGGCATAGACAATCCTAGATCACCCATTTTATAGGTAAGATTCTCGACCCTTGCACATACAGTACATGTTTTAAGCAGAAAATTAAGTTTGAAGCCTGATCTCATGACCAGAACATTTTTCATAAGCACTGTATGTGGGATGTGGTAGATAGCTGTATTGATTTTCTTAAGGTGGTTCAGCTGAATAAGTGCAATAGTCAGCTTTGGCAGAGTGATATTAAATGTTGAGTATCAGGTTTTTCAGATGGGGAGAATCTGGTTCTAAAGAGAAATAAAAGGCTCGGGATTAACAGCAACATGTACACAATGAGGACTGGGGGTGGGGGCTCTGCTTTAATAAAACTGAGTTTAAAAAAAAAAAGAAAATATTCCTTCAGGTTTTTTTAGGTATTATGTACCTGAATTTGAAAATCATACAGTTTCAGCTATTGATTGATCTGTTTTATGTTCTGACATTGCTATGATTTTGTCTAAAATCATACATTAATATGAAGTGGCATAAAGATCAGACGTATTACTGCAAGTGACACTCTGGTGCCTGGTGGCGGGATAGTGTCTGGGACTCGGTGACGTAATTTACTTGGTCTCTGACTCTTTATTGTACTGTTTATTTTTGTGACCTTGCTCAGCCAACCCATTGTGTGTTCATAACATCATGACATTCTGGAGGATGGATCAATTCAGATTCAGATAACACATTCATTTTAAGGTTAACATTTGGTTTAAGGCTCTGAGCTGCAAATCTGGTGACATCCAGCAGACCAGACCTGGGTTTGAATCCCACAGCTTCCACTTTCATCCTGTGTGACCCTGAACAAGTCACTTAACTTCCCTGTGCTCCCAGGTCGCTCCTGTAAAAAAGCTTTCAGCTTAGTGTGCTACTCTTTGTTAAACAACTAAAAAAATATATATATGTATATACATAAGTATATATCTAATAGCATGTTTTCTTTATTTGTCATTTTATTTTGACTGAATGATAGATTTTTTTTTAATATAGGTTGGTTGGAGTTTGAGTCTGGAGATTTTAATTGAATATATATTTAATGTGTTCTAGGGCAGGAAAAATTTAGTAATGATGGTAAATTAAGGTAACCCAAGGTTGCTGTCATGAAATGTGACATTCGTAGTCCTGTTATGTAACCGATTACATTTTGATTTTGGAATCTGATTCTGAATATTGTGTTCTGTGCTGGGCTGCCTTGCTCAATCACTGTCTGCATGAGACTGAGAGAATATTCTTTATGGTAGGTAGCTTAGCAGCAGCTGACGCAGTCGATTCAGACTCTGTCCGAGTCATCTGCTGCTGCTACTACTACTACTTACAACATCTCATGGCTGGCTAATGGAGTCATACAGTTGTTAAAATAAGGTAACACTAGGTGTGGTGTAGTGAAGAATGTTCACTTGCAGCGTGGTCGTCATGGAGTGCCGATCCATGGTGCGCCACTGCCGCATGGTGAAAGGGAGGTCCCTTACACAGTACTGTGCATAGGGCCCATGGCAGTGTAAATCCGGCCCTGACTGCGTGTTTGTGATTTTAAACTATCAAGGCTCACTGTTTCTATGGTTCATCATTTTCTGGCTATACAGTGATCTAGCAATCTGTCTGAAAAGTAAACTGTGGTTTATTTATTTAATTTTTTTTTTAATTATGGAACATGGTTTGTGTGCAATTAGGAATGGTCAGATCAGTTGGGAACCATCCACACGTCACACTCACACAAATGGTGTTTTGGTGTGATGGTAAACATTCATTTATAACTGTTCTTCTTGTAGGACATTTGATGGCAGTACTGTGATTTTGCGGTTTGGACTGAAATGTAATCAATAGTTTGTTTTTTCACTGTAACACTGCTTGAGTGCCATTACGAGTTGTAATCTAAATAGGGACCCATCCACACATCTGACATAAACAAATAGTAATTGTACATGATATTTATGATACGGTGTGCAATGTTGTATGTATAGATCAGTTGCATGACATGAATATATGCTGTGATCTCTCTGCAAGTAAATAATTTTTTATGAGAATGAAACAGTCCTTTTATAAACTGTACTATTATTTGTGGTTCTTGTCAGATATAGCTAAAGCATAATCTGTAATTTAACCCTTGAGGGCAGCGGACTGATATATCAGTCCAAAATTCCTATATGTTCTAATTCTGTCTGCAGCCTAAAGGTTAAGCGTCTCATTTATTTCAAGATTCAAAGTTTATGATTGCTACATTTCTATTGGATTTATGTGTGTCATTTTTGTTATGAACAGAATATAAATAGTGTCTTTGTACATGTGTGATTTGTGGGAGTGGTCCATATTAGGCTAGCAGCTCTCATAACTTCACTCAAACTGTTTTAATGAAAAAAAAAAAAAAATAGCATATTTTACTTTCAATTCCTGCTCAAAGCTAGCACAACTCCAAGTCCCACACTATACAGAGTTGCAAACAGTGAATCCCTGACACAGTCAATGATTTAGTGATATGAGGAGGTTTTCGTGCTGTCAGGTCAGTTGCCTGTGGGAACAGCTGCTCTGGCTGTCTATGCGGGAGTTATAGATGTCACCCTAGCTGTCGGTTGGAACATAGAGTGCAAGCTAAGCTTTCACGCTGAACAAACTAACTAATGCGAAATGCTGTCAACCTAGGACACAAAACGGATCATGTTAGCCTAAAGTTTGAGTACTGACACACATAAAAACACACACCAGACAATGATTTGGGATCAATCTTTACTAAATCCTTGCCGCCGAAACTTGCAGCTTCCTATTGGTCCCTGCCAGCGGTGACGCTCTCCCTCGGCTCCTTAAGCAGGAGCTCTGCTGAAACACCTGGAAGCTGAATCGCCGAGAGAAAGGGAGGTGGGTGACCCTACTCTGAGGGCCCCCCAAGCGCCCGTCAAGAAGGTCGGCCGGCCACGCCCGAGTGGAGGTGCCCGTGGGCTACGGAGAGCTCCGGCGGGCCTCCTCGGCGAAATCAACTGTCTAAGAAGCGTGGGCCCCTGCCCAAGTGCAGGAGAGAAGGCACACAGACAATCTTTTCCTGTCGCACGCGGCGTTTCCAGAAGGGCTGCATGATCTGTGCTCACCAAGAAGGCTAGGCGCAGAGGTGGACTCCCGTTTCTCTTTTCTCCTGCTGCTGCATAATTGGACTCCTACTGATTCCTCCTACCTGTTCTTTGTTCCCCGGTCGTCCTTGCCACCGAAACTTGCGGCTTCCTATTGGTCCCTGCCAGCAGTGACGCTCTCCCTCGGCTCCTTAAGTAGGAGCTCTGCTGAAACATCTGGAAGCTGAATCGCTGAGAGAAAGGGGAGGTGAGGGTGACCTACTCTGAGGGCCCCCCCCAGCGCCATCAAGAAGGTCGCCGCTTCGCCGAGTGGAGGTGCCATGGGCTACAGAGAGCTCCGGCGGGCCTCCTCTGCGAGAAATCAACTGTCTAAAAAGCGCGTGGCCCCTGCCCAAGTGCAGGAGAGAAGGCATACAGACAATCTTTTTTAATGGCCCACCCAGCCTCCCTTTGGTGAGGGGAAACTTTTATGTGTGTTGCTGGCCTCGCCTACTGTCACTCTACCCTATCAACTGTAAGGGGAGGTACTTCCCTGTTTAAAGAAGGGTGATACTCTTGCCCAAATCTCCTCCCTGTGAACTGGCCTGGGCATGGCATGTGACTTATGGGCGTACTTCTCCCTTTAACTGGGACTGTGTGCATGTTAAGTATTCTACTTCCCTCTGAGCAACTACTGCTGTCGTACCTGATCAATGGGCTAGGAATAGACTATTTCCTGTGCACTATTTGTGCTCTGGATGGTTTTTTTTTTTTCCCTATTATTTCAGCTTGACATTTGCTTCTGCTTATCTGTGTAAGGGCCTTCCATGTGCTGATCTCCCTGTGGATACCCATACCTGAATTCATATGTTTATGCTGATACCTACCCCTTATGTTTATGTTGCTCAAGTCCTGTCCAGGAATTGTCCTGCAATTTGTGTGCTACTGAAATACTGTGCTACTGAGTTGTCCCACTTCTTTTTGTGCTTCCGAAATTGCTGTTGATACCCTAAACGAATGTTCATGCTATTACCAATAACTGATGTTTATGCTGCATAGTTCTGTCTAGGGGATGTCCTGCACTTTCTGTACTACTGAAACTTTGAGCTTCAGAGCTGTCCTACATTTCCGAAATTGTGGTAGTCTATATTTTGTTGATGTCCATTGCCCACTGCTACTAGAGAGGAGAGTTGGCATAGGGTCATATCAGCAACCTTGGTTGCCCTGACTGTGTTGACTGTGGTGCCTGGGGCTGCCTGCTAGTGATCAGGGGTATTCCATCCCCCGCCCCACTGGTTGTGTGGACCACCTGTCTGCCGTGCCTGGACTGGCCCTCTTGTACCCGGCGGGACGCAGTATAGGTCAACCAGTCTCCCTTTGGCCTGCTGGAAGCCTCGCTACCTGGTATAGCGCAGGGGTGTGTGGATCTCCTCCCCTCTGGGTCATCCCTGGCTGAGTGTTCCTGACATGTCCTCCCATGCAGGCCTCCTTGTGCCTCCATCTACGACAGTGGGTTTGTTCCCCTTTCCCTTCACTATGGATGGGAGGGAAGCTCCCTGTGTAGTGCTCAGGGATTGGCTGTCGGTTGTCTGTATGGCCACCCACTTGTAGTGTTGGCCCTAGGGCTGGTCCTCCTACAATGTGCTACCTCTCCCCAATATCCCTGAAGTGACTTGAAGTTGTCCTCCCCTCGGATGACACTGACTTCTCCTTTTCTAACCTGCTTTCCTCCAATGTAACCACTACAGTACTACCTCAGTCTTGACATTAGATGCGTTATGTACACGGCAAGGTCAAGAAAATCAGACCGGCAAATGGTCCTGGTGGGTACCTGCTTTTTAGGCGGTATCTCCCTTGGCTTTTCCTCCTTGCTTTACTCAGGGCAGGGGATATAGAGCTTAACCCTGGACCCACTAAAATGCCCACTAACTCTCCCGCCACCTGGAGTATGAGTAAGGGGCTAAAAATAGCTCATCTGAATATCAGGAGCTTGCTATCCAATCGTGATGAGTTGAGAGCGTGGGTTGAACTTTACAAACCTGATGTTCTAGGGATAACAGAGACCTGGCTCAAATCCTCTATCCCCGACTCGGCCTGTTCCTTAACAGGTTATGAGTTCATCTGCCTTGACAGGCCAGGGGGTAGGAGGGAGGTGGCATCCTTATCTACTATAGAGTCCATCTGAAAATCTCCCTTGTGACTCATTGTCCCACTGATCATCCCCCCTGTGAGCTTCTGCATGGGCTCCTGCTGCTAGGGGAAACAAAGAAGCTGCATCTGGTATGTGCCTATATCCCTCCCAGGGGAGGCCTAGAAGGACTAACTTATCTCCTGGATACGGTCAGGTCCAGTATAGGAGACAACGAACTTATTATCATGGGTGATACCAACCTAAATTGGGAGAGTGGCAATATTAAGAAATGTGAACCTCTTCTTGCCACACTATCCCTTACCCAACTTATTAATGACCCGACTAGACAGTCCGCTAGTGGTTCCTCGAGTACCCTGCTGGATTGGATCCTAACCAACCGCCTGGAGAGAATATCAACTTCAGGCACACTATCGGACTCTATCTCTGATCACTCCCCAGTGTTCTGTGTCTGGAAAATTCCCTCCTCAAAAATCCCTCACAAAATTATTCAAGTCAGGAACTATTCCAGGTTTGACTCAGTGAGGTTCCTGGATGACTTAAGGTCTACTGACTGGACCAGGGTATTGGAAGCCACTGACCCCTCAGTAGCAACCTTCTGCTTTATTGATACATTTGGTGATATCCAGGACAGGCATGCACCTATGATCACTCGGAGGGTGAGGGGAGCAGCCACCTACTGGCTGAATGAAAATCTGCTAGCCAAGATGCGCGAAAGAGACCGATGCTGGGCTCGTGCCAGGGGATCCAGTGATCCCTCTAAACTCCAGAGATATCGGCACCTCAGGAACCAGTGTAAGAAGGCTATTAGGATAGCAAAAAGTGACTTCTGTAAGTCTGCACTACTTAGCTCTGCCAGAGACCCCAGGAGGTTCTGGAGGAACATTAAATCCCTAGTTAGTGGATCCTCCAGCATGGGTGTCACGGATATGGTCATAAATGGCATCTCTTGCAATAATCCCCAAACCATAGCTGACTCACTTAATTGTCACTTCTCTGACCTCTCGGCCCTCACCTCCTGACTTAGGACGGATGGGGGGAGCCCGCTCACTATCCCGTCCCTCTCGAGTCAGGCGGATCAACATCATCGGAGTGAGTTTAATCTCAGGGAAGTATCAGTCCTCTACGTCCAGAAACATCTTGCTGCCTCAGCAGCTCCAGCCCAGGTCTCGATTTCCTGGAACCGTGGCTTCTCAAGCTAGGAGCGTCCTACATTGCCTCTCCGCTGCCCACATCTTTAATCTATCCCTTAGCTCAGGAAAATTCCGATATATGGAAGAAAGCAAGGATAGTACCAGTTCTGAAGCAGGGTAATCCCAAACTCCCTGACAACTATCGCCCTATTGCAATCCTCCCATCCCTTGGCAAACTTCTTGAAAAGGTGGTGGCCGAGCAACTCTTGGAGTATCTGCACTCCCATGATCTGCTATCCAGGGCACAGCACAGCTTTCGAAAGGGACACAGTACCACTACTGCTCTGATTACTGTAACTTCCAGCATAAGATCTGCCATGGACCAAGGTAAACTGTCCGGTGCTATATTTATAGACTTATCAAAAAGCTTTTGACCTTGTTAACCATGACCTTCTTGGAGAGCAACTAAGGCTGTTGTCTCCTCCATGCCTGAAATTGGTCTCATGAAGCTACCTGAAGGGTAGAAAGCAGCTGCACCTGCTTCAAAAGGTCCCTCTCGAGCCCAGGGCGGTGACTTTGGGAGTCACCCAGGATCAGTGCTGGGCCCTCTCCTTTCTCGCTCTTTATCAATCAACTGCCACTGGTGACCTCTCACTGCCAAGCCACTCTATACGCAGATGATCTGGTGCTAGTGGCCCATTCCCCAATGTCGCAGCACTAAACCAGAGCCTGACTGATGATTTAGCAGAGTCCTGGTCTGGGTTACTCACCATAGGCTGGTGTTGAACCCAATAAAACGCAGGCCATGCTTTTTTGGCTCCACGGCCAAGATAAAAGCCTCATCATCCTTGCTACACATAACCTGTGATGGTGGACCCTGCGTTGCCAACCGGTGAACTCAATCAAATATCTTGGGTTACTCTTGACCCCAACTTGACATGGGAGTCATATCCTTAATATCTGTAGAAGCACACATTGTAAGTCTGGGCATGGCCTATAGGGCTAAATACAACCTGACCCCGGGCGCCAGACTTGCACTTGCAAGAGGAGTGCTTTCTTCCTCCCTCAGCTAAGGATTCCCACCTGTTTGCCCGGTCCCCCAAATTACCTTGCCCGTGGAACACGGCATATAACAATATATGTCAGTTTGCACTTGCTGTCCCTAAACTCACCCATCGCTGTAATCTCTATGATAAACTCCGCTGGTTGCCTCCAGCTGAATACCTGGATTTCGGTGTTGGAAGCTTCTCCAAGAAGGTGCTCGCTTCTGGCTCCCCTCAGGGACTGGTGGATCTCCTCCCAAAAATGGACATCATGCCCTACAAGCTTAGGTCCCATTCTGCTGGACTGCTCAAAGTCCCTTCCACCCAGACTCTCATGGTGGGCCGAGACTTTGCTGCTTACGTGCCCAGGCTCTGGAACTCTCTTCCTGATCATGTCCGCATGGCCCCCTCCCATGGGTTCTTTCGCCCTCCCTGTGGTCGCACTTAAAATTATCATCAGTGTGTGACTGCTTCAAGCCTCCGAGTGAAATGTTTTTTGATGAACCCTGTTGTCACTAATGTCAATCTATGTAATCCTGTTATGGGGTGTAATTGCTGCTTGTGTATTTGTTTTACTACAATTGTTAGTACCTCCTGTAATAAGTTGTTCCTCCTAAGTTGCCTTGTATGTATCTTGTATGTTTTGTACTCTCCCGGGTCGTTCCTGAAAATAGGCATATTACTTGTCTAGTGTACCTACCCGGTAAACAAAAGCTAAATAAATAAATAAACACATAGCCATTTCCTATCTCCTTTAATACAAGAGCTCTGGCTGTTCTAAGCAGGAAAAGTAGCTCACTAAATAACACGAGACAGACAAAATAGTTCAGTAGTAGGAGGGGGAGAAGAAGTAAATACAGTGCTCTACTTGGTGGAGTACTTCAACTAGTGGAGTGATTGTGCTGCAACACCAACATTTTGTTGTTCAGTAGGAATCTGGTGAGCTACTTTTTTACAGCCCTCATACAGAGATTTGGGATAAACCTGTTAGGTCTGGTTCCTGAAGGCCTCAAATAGCAGAATAATTTGTAACCTCCACCCTTGCTATATAACCCATGCAGAGCTAGGGGGTCAAGACCACAGGGAAATGCAACCTGTGGTACTGGTGGAGCCTCCATTATGGAACATTCAGTTGGGGGGGTATCTGGTGGTAAAATAACATAGTCCATCCCCAGGACAAGTAATGAGTACAAGGCAGCACTAAGCAAACCTTTCAGTGCCATAGCCAAAGTAGAGTGGCTGAAACTAAGTACAAAGAGTAATCAGCTACTGATAGCCACCGAATCCAAACCCAGTCGGTTGGAGGCAGGATCAGGGAAGATGCAGGTCAGGAATGGAGCAGCTAGGAATGAAACAACCTCAGACCACCATCAACAAGTCAGCAAGTGTTACGTGAACAGAGCATATACCGCGACAACACTTAGTGCAAGGCAGCTTTAAGCAGTAATAAGCCTCACTTTAAAACTATCAAAGAAATATATCTTAAAAGAAGACAAATGTGACTGAGAATACTCCACTCAGAGAGAAGCCAGGAACACCTTGAAAAGAAGAATCAGGGTCTATCTGCAGTAAATGAGCAATAAGCAGACTGTTGCAGTAAATGCAGTTAATCGTATGAATAACAAAGATCTACTTTCTGTAAGTATAAGGCAATAGTATCAGTGGTCCTTGGCAAGCTACGCTACAGTAGCGGAGGATAGAGAGTCAAATGTAACCAGCTTAGGCCCAGCTTGTTTAGCTTGCAAACTATTAGGGAGAGCAAGGAGCAGCAATGAACCTTTAACTTAGTTTTCTGACCTTGTCCAGTATCACTTGCCTCATGAAGTTGTCCTACCTACAGGCGCTCTTACCTCCCAGAATTGTTTACTAGTTCACTGAAGGGGACCTCGTGTCATTGATTAATTATGTGCTGGTCTGGCAGTTGTTGTGCAGAGTCTTCAGCCGATGTCTGTTACCATGGCTGATGGCCATGGTAGATACCCTTATTTTGGGGCCCTTAGCACATCAGCACCAATGTGTGCAGACCCACTCAGGGCAACAGCTAGAAGATATAAGGGGCTGGAAGTCCCACCCTCTATCTTCTCTGATCAGCTGACGGAGAATAGGGAGCTTGGAGTCAGTCCTGAGGCTGGTGGAGGTCCATGTGGTAATCAGTGGGGGGAAGTCCAGTCAGAAGCCCTCCTCACGACCCCTTACTGCAGCCCACAATGGCTTCCTGCTGTTCTGTGACAGGTGCCTTAGTCTTTTATTTCAGGCAGCTGTTCTTCCTTTTGTTCTGCCCTGTTGCTGCTCCACTTGGCTGAGGCAGAAGAAAGAGTTTGGAGTAGGTCCCAGGGCTAATGGAGGCCTGTGTGGTGACCTGGTGGGAGGGTGAGGCTAAGCCCAGTTGGCAGCCCTCGAGTTACAACCTCTTGCTGCAGCCCACAATGGCTTCCCACCATTCCATGGCAGGTAGTCTTAGCTCTTTGTTTGTTTCAAGCAGCTGTGCTTCATTTGTCTCACCCTCTGCCTGCTCTGATTGGCTGAGGTGGGAGAGGGAGCTTGGAGCTGGTCCCAAGAGGTCCATGCAATGATCAGTGGTGGGGGGTAAGCCCAGTCAGAAGCCCTCCTCACAACTCCTTGCTGCGGCCTGTCACAAACCCACTCAGCAGGTCAGGCCCTCTGGTCCCACAGTGCCAACCTCCGAGTGCAGTATTATGAACAGGTAACAGAACAGGGTAACCCTCCTGCCTGTTTGTGGGTCCGAATCACCTTTGGTCTCAAGTTCTGGGGGGATTCAAATTGTGAACTTTATGCTAGCGTACCTAAGTGTACAGGCTCAGATAATTCTGCTCTTTGAGGAATGCCAGATATCTTTTGCCTAAGGGCACCTAACCAGGTATGAAAAATGAACCCTTAAAACTTTGTAAAAAGATCTTAGGTATTCTTACCTTTTTCCAGTTCAGTAACACCATTAAGCTTATGAACAGTTGTTAACTTTAACCATCTATACTTCACATGCAAAAGAAAGAATGTCGAAGGCACATCAGGCAGTGTCTTTAAAATAAGAGATTTACTTAGAAAATGGATAAACATATGTAAAATGTAAACAAAGAACAATATAACACAAAGCATACAATCACTTAAAAGAACAAGGTTAAAGTACAAACATAAACTCCTACCACAATACAATTAGACTTTCCTATCTAATGTATATCCTTCTTTTAGTATATTGTATATTATAGTGCTTATAGTAAATGTTGTTTCTAACAGTCCACCAAGAAAAGTGTGTAAATGATTAGACACAGAACAGTTTAAACTGACTCTCCAACACACCTCTTCCATGATGTCATCTAGCTCCTTCCTGTTAAATACAAAAAAATAATACACACATGATGTCCTATCTGGAGGTATATTAAATAAGGTGACATCAGTAAAAACTAATTTCCCAATATGACTCTTTGATCTACATTCCCTCTTTGATCTCTGAGCAGTTCCAGTTCCCAACTCATATCCAAAGACCTTTACAACTCTGCAGTTTTCTTACCTAGATGTCATGTAGCTTCTTAACACCAGTTGATATTAACTGTTCTTCCTCTAAGACGCCGTAAAATGTTAAATATTTTAAGTTCCCAGCTTCAAAGAAGTACAGCCTATCAACAAGGCCTTAAAATGCAACTTCTTGGAAGTTAATCACATTACAGAGCTCTGCTTTTTTTCAACATATATCCTGTCATTTTAACTGAAACCTGGGAGGGGGTGAGATGTCATCCCATGGGCACAGGATGTCTCCTGTGAGACAGGTCACATACCACATTCTATATTACAAATCATAGAGCAATCATAACCAGCTGGCCAAGCATCACAATCCTGCCCACCTAGACTGAATTTGGGGACTCTATCCACTGCGTGGGATGAGCTTCCCAAATCGGTTCACTTCTCATAAACACGCGACAAGCCATCTGAGTTCTGATTGGTCGCTCCAGCCCTATGTAAGATTGTCATGTCATACCCTTGCAAGGTAAGACTCCATCTTAACAAGTTGCCATTAGTTTTTCCCATTTGCGTCAGCTAAACCAGGAGGTTGTAGTCAGTTTGTACCACAAAATGCTGTCCACATAAGTATGGCTCTAACTTCTTTAGGGTCCACACTATGGCAAGACACTCTTTTTCCACAGTAGAGTATGCCTTCTCCCTGGGAAGTAAATTTTTACTCAGGTACACTACAAGGTGATCTTTCCCTTGGTTGGATGTCTGACTCAGTACTGCCCCAATGCCCATGTTTGAGGCGTCAGTCTGAACTATAAAGGGTTTGCTATAGTCAGGATTTGTCAAAATAGGAGCACTGCACAGTGCCTCCTTTAAGTCTGGTAAAGGTTTCTCACAGGCTGGTTCCCAGGTAATTTTCTTTGGCATCCTTTTCTTTACCAGGTCAGATAGGGGAGCAGCCAGGGCATTGTGATTAGGTACAAATTTCCTATAGTAGCATGCTGTCCCTAAAAAAACTCCTGACCTGCTTCTGCGTTTCTGGTCTGGGCCATGCCTGGATCACTTCTATTTTTGCTTGGTTAGGATGGAGCTGTCCCCGGCCTTCTACATGCCCGAGGTATGCTACTTCTCCCATGGCCACTTGGCACTTCTCAGCTTTGACAGTGAGCCCAGCCCTCTGTATCCTGCCCAGCACTTCCCTAAGGTGGGACAGCTGTTCCTCCCAGCTGGCACTAAAAATGGCAATGTCATCCAGATACACCATGGTGTACTCCTCAGCACCATTTAATGCCTGGTTCACCAACCTTTACAAAGTGGCCGGGGCGGTCTTCATTCCGAAAGGCATTACTTTATACTCAAATAAGCATATCGGAGTGATGAAGGCCGACCTCTCCCTAGCTCTGTCCATTAACTCTACCTGCCAATACCCCTTGGTCAGGTCAATAGTCGTAAGGTAGATCGCCCCTCCCAACTTGTCCAGGAGTTAGTCCATCCAGGACATCAGGTGGGCGTCTGACTTCTTGACTGCGTTCAGTCCATGATAGTCCACACAGAAACAAGTAGAGCCATCTGGCTTGGGCATAAGAACTACGGGTGAGGCCTGGGGCTGTGAGATCTCTGGATCACCCCTAAATCAAGCATCTTCTCCACTTCCCTCCTAATGTCCTTTTGGACACCCTCTGACACCCAATATGCTGTCTGCCATATAGGCATCTGTGTCCCTGTCTTCACATTGTGCGTCGCTAAGGGGGTTAGTGCAGGCTTGGCGCTAAACAGTGGGGAAAAGTCTGTTAAAACCTCCCTTACTTCCTGGATCTTGTCTGGGGCCAGCTGGGGAGACAATTTAACTGCTTCCAGAGGACTTCCATTTGTTTTCTTCCAGTAAGTCCAAAAGGGGGTCTCCTTCGTCCGTCCCTTCCCCAGGACTACATACTGTGAACACCATGTCAGCCATATTAGCATATGGCTTCATCATGTTGACATGGTACATTCTTTCTGTCTGTCTTCTGTCCGGCAACTCTATAATATAGTTCATGTCATTTACCTTCCTAACTACTTTGTACAGTCCTGCCCACTCAGCCTGCAGCTTGTCTTTCCAGACCAGAATAAGGACCATGACTTCCTGACCCACCATGTATGAGCTAGCTCTGGCTCTGTGGTCATACTACACTTTTTGTTTCTGTTGGGCAGCTGCCAGGTTGCTCTGGGCTGTCCCTATAAACTCCTTCAACCTTTCCCTAAACCTAAGGATGAAATCCACTATGGGAGTTCCCCTGGGTGGCATGCTTGCCTTCCCAGTCTTCCTGAATCAAGTCTAGGGGCCCACGTACCCAGCGTCCATATAAGAGTTTGAAGGGGGAAAATCCTGTCAACTCTTGGGGCACCTCCCTGTATGCAAACAACAGATAGGGAAGGTATTTCTCCCAGTCCCTTCCATGCTGTTCAGCAAACGCCCGGAGCACTGACTTCAGGATACCATTAAATCTTTCCACAAACTCATTGGCTTGTGGGTGATACGGTGGCATGCACATCTGCACCACCCCACACTTCTCCCACAAACATTTCATCAGGTCCGACATAAGGGAACCCCCCCTCACTCAGTGACAACCTCCTGTAGAAACCCAACACGGGAGAAAATCCATAGTAAGGCATCTGCCACTTTGTCTGTCCTCCATGTGCGTAGGGAGACTGCCTTGGGGTACTGGGTGGCATAATCCACCACATTCAGGATGAATATCTTCCCTGAGGAGCTGGGGATATTTAAAGGCCCCACAATATCCATTCCCATGCTCTGGAATGGTTCCTCCACTATGGGCAATAGAATTAGGGTGGCTTTGGTTTTCTTGCCTGCCTTCCCTATTTCTTGGCACCGGTGACAAGACCTGCAGTACTCCTTCACCTGCTTGGTAAAGTTGGGCCAATAGAAATTCTGGGCCAATTGCTGTGTAGTGCACGTGATTCCCAGATGACCAGACAAGGGAATATCATGTACAATCTTGAGCAACTGCTCATGATACCCCTGGTGAACGACAAGCTGCCTGCCTGTCACCCCTCCCTCTGTCTGCACAGCCTGAGTATACATCAGTCCATTCTCCCAATAAACCTTATGTCTACCATCACCTCCCTGTGTACCATCACAGTCTGCCCAAGCCCTCAGCTTCTCTAGACTAGGGTCACTTTTCTGAGCAGCTGCAAACTCCTTACACATTCCCAAGGCATGGGACAGGTCTCCTTCAGTCTCTAACCTAGGGTCCCTAGCATTAGCATTAGGGCATGCAGGATCACTGTCATCCCTAACCCTCTGACAATGAGTCACCTCTCCCTCTTCATGAGTAACCTTCCGTAGCTGTGTGGTTAACTGCTACTGGGGAAATTTCTACCCTCTTTTCATTAGTCTCCATATCAGGAGACACAGGCTGGGGAACCAGCCTCGCAGTGGTTTCCACAATGGCTTCTGTGGGGTCCAGGGAACTACAATTTTCCCTTGCTGCTTGGCTAGGGGTAACTGCACACACCATGCCCTGTTTGAGATTGTTGCCAAGGATGACGTCCACTGCTAACATTTTGGCTACACCCTCCTGTTGCACAGTTATCCCTGTTTCACCCCAGTCTAGGAGAACACTAGCGAGGGGCAATGTTTTCTCCTCACCAGTAAAGTCTTGTACAGTGACATATTTATTGGGTATAAGCTGATCAGGTTCTACCAGATTCCCTTTTACCAATGTCAAGGAGGCCCCTGTGTCCCTTAACATTTGTGTCTGTACACCATTCACCATGACTGGGTGCATGTGTTCCCTCATGTTCACAGGCATGCTTCCAGGGACACACAAACAGCCCACTTCTTTCCAAGCCCCATGTTGCATATTGCTTGTCCTTGTGGGACACTGTCTGACAATATGCCCAGTTTCTTTACAAACCCAACATTCACTTCTTTTCTCAGAGAAATCTTTCTTCTGAAACCTGGGGCTAACTGGTTTTGGTGGAGGCAGTGAGGGTTTTAGCTGCCCTGAAGGTGCGCTTTTCCCTTTCTGCTCTGCCATGCCTGCCCCATTTGCTCTCAGAGCAGGTCTGCTCTTGGCATATCGGTCCAAGAGTTCAGCAGCCTCTTGCACTGTTTTGGGATATCGGTCCTCCAACCAGGTTTTCAGCTCTGCTGGGCATGCCCCCAAAAATTGTCCTAGTAAAATATCATTTTCAATTTTATCTACAGAGTTTGCTTCAATTCCTTCCCACCAACATTTTAAAAACTGACGTTATTTCATGGCTAGCTCCTCATAGCTCATGTCAGAGCTTCTCCTGAGCTTCTGGAATTTAGCTCTGAATAATTCAGCAGTTAAATCAAACTTTTTTAAAAGTGCAGCTTTAAGTTTGCTGTAATCATTACTGTCCTCATTGTCCATTTGACTCAATGAATCCCGAGCTTTCCCGGTAAGTAGCGGGGATAGCTGGAAGCTCCAGGCCCCTCTAGGAATTTTAGCCTGAATACAAACTTTTTCAAAAGAATTCAAAAAGGCATCCATATCCTCCCCCTCTTTAAATTCAGCTATCAATTTGGAATTCAATTTGTAACCCAGTCCTGTAGTTCCAGTTAAACCCAATCCACTTACCTGCTCTGGTGCTGGTGGTTGGAGTCATAGCTTCTCCAGTTCATGTTGCCTCTGGCACTCTCACTTACCCAGTCTGCCTCTTGCTGTTTATGGTCCCACTTCTCCTCTGCGGCTCGCTTCTCTCGCTCCGCTTCTTGATGTTTTTGCTACACTTCTCTGTGTTATCGCTCAGCCTCCCTCTGGAACTCCAGCTCCATTCTGCGCAACTCAATCTGCAGCCTGAGTGCTTCTGGCTCCAGAATGCTGGTGACCTTCCCCTGTGGCTGTGGCCCTTCACTTGAACTGGCCCTGCTCTCATTCTCATTGGATCTGGACACTGCACTGGCCGCTAGCCCTTCCACACTCAAGGTTTGGTCTTTTACAGTCACAGTCAGTGACTCGATGCTCTGGGTGTCTGCTACCATCAGGACATCCATGAGGTACTGCTTGGTGGCTCTCACCTCGTACAGGACTCCCCTGACCTTGCACAACTGCCTCAAGTATTCTACAGTGCGCCCGCTGTAGTTGGAAGCCATCTTCTTCCCTAACTACGGCTACTCTAACTTGCACTGTAGAAAAAATAAATAAAACAGGTAGGAACTTGACTGCAAGCCAAATGATATAGTTATGTTTCCTTTTTTAAAAAAAAAAATAAGTCACTGCCTTATTCTGCAAGTGAGCTGTATAGTATTAAGCTGATACACTGAACAGTATAAAGCTTGTGTTACAAAAATTATCAGCACTGCTGCCAACCAATCTGTCACAACCCTACTCAGCAGGTCAGGCCCTCTGGTCCCACAGTGCCAACCTCTGAGTGCAGTATCGTGAACAGGTAACAGAACAGGGTAACCCTCCTGTCTGCTTGTGGGTCCAAATCACCTTTGGTCTCAAGTTCTGGGGGAGATTCAAACTGTGAACCTTATGCTAGCGTACCTAAATGTACAGGCTCAGATAATTCTGCTTTAACCATCTATACTTCACATGCAAAAGAAAGAAGTTTGAAGGCACACCAGGCAGTGTCTTTAAAATAAGAGGTTTACTTAGAAAATGGATAAAAATACACAAAATGTAAACACAGAACAATATATCACAAAGCATACAATCACTTAAAAGAACAAGGTTAAAGTACAAACATAATCTCCTACCACAATACAATAAGACTTTCCTGTCTAATGGGTATCATTCTTACAGTACTTATAGTAGATGTTGTTTCTAAGAGCCCACCAAGAAAAGTGTGTAAATGATTAGACACAGAATAGTTTAAACTGACTCTCAAACACACCACTTCCATGATGTCACCTAGCTCTCCCTGTTAAATACAAAAAAATAATACACACAGGATGTCCTATCGGGAGGTATATTAAATAAGGTGACATCAGCAAAAACGCATTTTCCAATATGACTCTTTGATCTACATTCCCTCTTTGATCTCTGAGCAGTTCCTGTTCCCAGCCCATATCCAAAGACCTTTACAACTCTGCAGTTTTCTCACCTAGATGTCATATAGCTTCATAACACCAGTTGATATTAACTGTTCTTCCTCTAAGATGTCAACAAGTTGTTGATGTACACCATGAAAAATAGAGGCACCCCTAAGGAGGAGAGTACAGGAAGACTAAAGACCTTCTGCTTTGACTTGTTGCAACCACTCAGTTAAGTAGCTGGAAAACCAGCACAGGGGACTTGAGCCAATTCCTATATTATGCAGCTTTTGGATTAGGATGTTGGGAGCGGTTGCAGTTTATGGGTCTGGTCCACTATGGTGACAGAGATTTTCTGTCTGAAGTCTTATTTAAGAACGAAACTTCAGCCAGGATCTCGCGCTGGACCAGTATCCAAGCAACAAAATACAAAAAAAAGTAATGGCGCTGGTTGCCCTCTGAATAAGTAAACCCCAAAACACATCACAAATTAAAAACCCTAAAATGCATCAGTATATTTTTCCTCAAGTAGCTGTGCCTCCCCCACCTTCCATTGCCAAATGCTGCTAATGCTGAATGGTAAAAGTACAGTTCTTCGGGTGTACCCCGCAACACCTCAACACTCCTTCTTCTGCCCCCACCTCATCCCATCCAGTTGTATATTCAAAATTCACAATTACAGCCAAGCCAGAAATACCAAATGCTGTGGTACTGAAATGTTAAAGAAATAATGTGGTGACATGAAGAATTCTGGTGCATGGACATCACTTAACTTCTCTGCGTATTTAGATGTGTGGATGTCACTGACTTCCTGTCTGCCAGCCTGGACACATAAACTGCAAATGAGTCGGATGTTGTAATCAATGGTATCAAAGACCTTACTTAGACTGAGGAAAATAGCTTCTGTAACTTGTTTATTGTCAATGGCTCCTAACCAATCATTAATGACTTTAGACAGGGCAGAAAAAACAGGTTACTCGCCTAAAACAGTAGTTCTAGGAGTGGTATATGTTGTTCATCCACACTGTTTGGCATGTCCCGTTCCCCTTTAAATCTTGCTGGAAGTATTCAAGCTGGCTCCTCCCACCCACCCCCGCAGCTGGGGAGGTCGGGTGGGTCCATGTGGATGAGCAACATATACCTCTCCTAGAACTAGGGTTGGGGTGCTGGGTGACTAGGTGGGCCAAGTGGTCCTTATCTGCCGTCAAATTCTATGTAACTACTGTTACAGGTGAGAAACCTGTTTTTCTAGGTTCGTGGATATGTTGTTCATCCACACTGTTTGGCAGACTCCTAGCAGTTCTCTGGGAGGAGGGAAGCAAGGTGTACACCCCCTACTTAGGGAACAGAGATTGGAGAACTGATGCCCCAAAACCAGCATCCCGGCATGACTCAAGGTCGATGTGGTAGTGGGTGATGAAGGTGCTTGCTGACTTCCAGGTAGCAGCCCAGCAGATTTCCTGGAGAGGGATGTCTCTGGAAGCAGCCACCAATGCAGCAGTATGGCAGGTAGAATGAGCTCTTATCCCTCTGGGAAGCTTCTTGCCCACCAACTCATAGCACAGACCTATGCATGCTGTAATCCATCTTGCTATGGTCCATTTGGCTGCAGGTCTGCCAGAAGTGGCTTCAGCATAGGTGACAAACAACTGGTGAACCTCTCCATGAATTTCCGCCCATCCTGTCCTTATAATAGGAGAGAGCACGTCTCAGGTCCAAAGTATGGAGCCTATACTTGGCCTCTAAGGTGTAATTAGGGTAGTATACCGGCAGAGTCAGCATCTGGTTAAGGTGAAACTCTGATACCACCTAAGAAAGGA
Source organism: Neoceratodus forsteri (assembly GCA_016271365.2). Taxonomy (NCBI): domain Eukaryota; kingdom Metazoa; phylum Chordata; order Ceratodontiformes; family Ceratodontidae; genus Neoceratodus; species Neoceratodus forsteri. The sequence continues at coordinate 502,363,987 of CM057455.1, forward strand.
ATTTCGGGTAGGGGCACAGGACAACTTTGTCCCTGTGGAAGACCAGATAAGGGGGAGTCCACTGAAAGCACCTGGAGCTCCCCTGTCCTTCTGGCAGATGTGATAACCACCAGGAAGGCCGTCTTCCATGACAAGTGTGACAGCTCACACTTGTGCATTGGTTCAAAGGGCTTGCCCATGAGCTTTGTCAATACCAGCAGTAGATCCCACAGAGGTGGAGGTGCACACACCAGAGGGGATATGTGAGCCAGGCCTTTGAAAAAGTGCCCGACCACTGTCTCCTGCATCAATGTCGGCAGACCAGCCCGCACCCGGTAAGCAGAAATGGCTGCCAGGGGCACCCTAAGGGTCGATGACCATAGACCCCCTTTGGAGAGGACCAAAGGTAGTCAGAATGTTAGCCACAGAACAGGATAAGGGGTCCATACCCTTATCTTGACACCAAATGGAAAACCTTTTCCATTTGAAAGCATAACATTTCCTGGTCGATTCCTTTCTAGATGCCTCCACCACTATGTAGACATCTTCGGAAAGACCCAAAGCCTGGAACTCTAGCCACTCAGGTACCAGGCTGTGAGGTGCAGGGACTGAAGGTCCAGATGGAAGACCTTCCCCCGATTCAGAGCTATCAGGTCCAGGTGTGTACAAAGCCACTCCGGGGGCCTGCAGCTGAGGCTGAGGAGATCTGGATACCAGAACTGGTGCAGCCAGTCTGGGGCTACCAGAATCACCTTCGCCTTTTCCCTCCTCACCTTGAGTAACACCTTGTGGATCAAGGGAAATGGAGAGAAGGTGTAAAGGAGGCCTGGGGTCCACGGCCTCGAGAAGACATCCCCCTGCAGCGAGCCCTGCTGTGGGGGACGGGCGTGAAACAGCCTCAGTTGGTGTTTTCCCTGGAGACAAACAGGTCTACCATCGGCTTGCCCCAATGGGAGAACAAGCTGTAAACTACCTCTGAATGGAGAGACTACTTGTGGGATGTCTGGTCTAAGCGGCTGAGAGCATCTGCCAGCTGGTTCAAGGCTCCTGCCACATGGATCGCGATGAGATCCGCCTATGAGGGTCCAAATGCGGAACGCTTCCTTGCATAACAGATGGGAGTGCATGTCACCCTGCTTGTTGAGGTAGTACATGGTCATGGTATTGTCCATCTGGACTTGAATCACTTGAGCCCAAAGCTGAGGAGCGAAAGCTAATAGTGCCAGTCTGACTGCTCTGAGCTCCAACAGGTTGATGTGGCATCGGGACTCCTTGGGGGTCCATAGCCCATGGGCCCTGTTGTCCCCCTTGTGGGCTCCCCAGCCCATGAGAGAGGCATCGGTCATAAGAACGACTGTCGGTTCGGGGCAGACAAATGGGATCCCATCTTGCAACCGGTCTGGGGCGGTCCACCATTCGAGAGTGTCCCACTTCTTCTGGGTTACAGTGATCAGCTGGTCGAAATGACAGTGACGCTCAGTCCACTGGGCAGCCAGCTCCCATTGGAGGAAGCGCATGTGCAACCGGGCCCAATGGACCACTGAGGTGCATGCTGCCATGTAACCCAGAAGGCACAGAAAGTCCTGGGCACGGCGCAAGTGCCCAACCAGAAATGACTGGGCAAAGAAGGAGAGAACCTCCGCCCTGTCCACTGGGAGCCAAGCTCTGGCTTGACAAGAGTCGAGCTCTGCCCTAATGAAGCCCATCACCTGAGAAGGCATGAGTTCCGACTTGGTCTCGTTGATCAGGAGACCGAGCTGGGAGCAAGTTTGGAGGGCCAGATCCCTGGACCTCTCCACCTCCTGTTGGGTGGAACCTGCCAGGAGCCAATCATCGAGGTAGGGGTAAATTCTGACACCCCGATGCCAGAGATGGGCCGCCACCACTGCAGTGCATTTGGTGAAGACCCAAGGGGCCGATGACAGGCCGAACGGCATGGCTCGGAATTCGTCCAGGGTCCCTTCGACCCTGAAGTGGAGGAACCACTGATGGGATGGACAGATTGGGACATGAGAGAACATGTCATGCAGATCCAGTGAACAGAACCACATGTTTTACTCCAAGAATGGAATGATCTGGGACAGAGTGACCATCTGAAAGGTGTGTGACCTGAGGTATTGATTCAGGTCATGGAGATCTAGAATGGGGCACCAGCCCCCCATCCGCTTGGGCACCAGGAAGTACCTGGAGACAAAGCCTGGGTCTGCAGATGGATCCGCCATGAGAGCTACTGCCTTCTTGAGGAGGAGGAGCTGAGCAATGTCGTCTCGAAGAGCTGACTGGGTGTAAGCGAAAATGCGTTCTTCTCGAGGGGCATGGGTTCGGCTGGGATAGTACTGCACGAATTCTAGAGGCAGTCCCTGACCGACCACTTTGAGAACCCACCTGTCCGTAGTGATAGTGGACCAGGTGGAAAGGAAGTGGTGGAGCCGGCCCCCCACGGGAAGACCCAGAGTTGGCATGATGGGAATAAGGGTGGCAACCCCTATCCTGCCACTGAGCAGGCTTGGAGGAGGAGGAGGCTCCAGGACCTGAGCCTCAGCCTCCTCTGCAGGCCTGTTGGGGTCCAGGCTTGGGCCGAGGGTGCCAAGTTAGAGCCTGCTGCTGATGCTGCTGTCCTCCTTGGTAGGAGGACTGCTGAACCACAGGGGAAGAGGGCCAAACGGGCTTCTTCTTTTTCTTCTGCTGGTTCTTGCCCGAAGAACTCTTGGCAGAAGTGGCATCCAAGGTGGAATTGGACTGCTCTATACACTGTAGGTGACTGGCCACTCCTGGACCGAACAAGTCAGTCCCAAGGAAAGGCACATCAGCTAACTTGTGCTGGGTATCTGTCGGGAAGGAGGAGAGCCTCAGCCAAGCCCTGCAGCTAGAGGTAACTGCGGCAGCCATCGAGCGGGCACAACAGTCCCCAATGTCCAGGGCCATCTGGAGCTGCTGTTTGGCAACAGCATGGCTCTGATCTTGGACCTGCTTAACCGTGATCTGCATGTCCATGGGGAGATGAGGGAGGACTTCATCCAATGACCCGAGAAGGGCATGGGAGAAGTGTGCCATAATGATGGCTGAACTTGCCTGATGAAGGCCCAAGGAAGATGCCACGTAGACTTTCTGCCCTGAATGGTCCAAATACTTGGACTCCTTGTCAGGAAGTCAGTCAGTGTTGGCAGAACTGCCAGTACACCTGAACACAGAGGTGGTCACCAGGCTGTCAGCCGAAGGGTGCTCTGTGAACCCCACAAGGGACCCCATGGGCACCGCATACTTGCGGGCCATGCGGGCAGACAGTGCTGGGCATGAGGCAGGACATTGCCACAGTTCAAGCACCAGACCAACAATGGTCTCGGCCACAGGAAAGGCCTCCGTCGGGGTATCCCCTCTCTTGAGGATGTCCGTGAGAGGGTACTCCACCTTTTTCTGGATGGATTCAAGGGACATCCCTGTGGAATCAGAGATGAGATGAAGGATCCCTTGGAAGGAGGAAGGACCTTCCTCCACCCCTGAGCCAACAGATGACTCATCATCCCCAGGATGATAGTGGAGCCCAGTGACATCCGAGTCTGAAGAGTCGGGCTACAGCGGCCTACCGCCCAAATCATCCTCAACCCACCGAGGGCAGTCCAGGGTGACCGTGACTGACAGATGTCAGGGGAGCCTGGTATCTGGTCGGTCCTCTTCAGAAGAAGCCCCTCCCACAGGCTGCTTAGGTGGCGGCTCCACCACTATCAGTGCTGAGGCCGATATAAGTTGAACTGGAGAACGGGCTGGCCCCGTGGGCAGTGGAACCAAAGACTTCGGTTCCGAGGGGGTCAGCTTCGATCTAGGAGGTGAAAGCCAAGTAATGGCCAGGGTAGGCAGCAGAGCCGGCTTATGCCCAGACAAAATCAGCAGTTGCCACATAAGATCCTCGTAGTGCCAACGGAGTTTCCATCGGAGCCTCTCCTCATCCAAGGAGGACATGGATAACCTGTGGCGTTGCCTCTTTTTGGAGTGTTTGTGGCTCTTCCTTGGCTGTTCAGCTGTGGGGGTTCTAGACTGTGACCGAGATCGGGGAGGCCAACTTGGTCACTCGGGAGACACCGGTGGAATCGGTGAAACCCGTGGGTCTGGAACCAGGACTTCGATGGGGACACCACCGGGCTAGGTCTCGTCATCGGGGAACACAAGGACCGGAGCCTCTCCAAGAAGTTGTCGACCACGGCCGGTGACAGCGGGTCGATTGGATTGAGAACAATCTCAACCTCATCAGTTACATCACTGGTCACCTGGCCAGACGGAAGATCGTGATCGTGATCATGCTTCTGGGACTGAGACCTATCTCGGTCCCAAGAGCACCTTCACTGAGACAAAGACGTTCTTGGTTCCTTATCTCTTTTATGAGATCGGGAGGAGTGCAAGCCCACAGGCTGCTCTCCCCAGGTTGGAAGAGACTGGCAAAACTCCTTGAAGGAACCTGTGAAGGTGAAGCCCAGGTTGAGTAGAACGAAAAAGCTTTGATTGTCCGAAGCATGGGCGTCTTCTTCTTCTTCGAACGCCTTCATGCATTCCAGCTGCTCAGTGGAACCCATGGCCATGGAAACTGCCCACCTAGCCTCCTTGGACTTCACCAGAGGATTCCTTTTCTCCAGTCTCCCCAACTTTAAACGTGACAGGCGATCGTCTAGGAAGTTGGGATGGAAGGCCAAGCAATAGTTGCAGGACGAGATGTCATGGCCAACACCTAGGCAGTAGACACATATGAGATGGGGATTGGTGCGCGACATTTTCTGGCCACAAGGACACTGGTGAAATCCTGGAGAAGATTTCTCTTCCATGATCAAGAACGCAAAAGCGCGATCGCTAACTTGGATGAATTTTAATTTTGGTAAAACCAAAGTTTTGAAAGCCAGGGCCTACGAAATGCGTGAGCACGAGGGAGGCAACCTGTATCTTACAGCGGAAAGGAAGATCTGGCGTCATGGGACAGAGCCGAAGTACATATCACCCAGGTGGGTGGGAGGAGCCAGCTTGAAGACTTCCAGCAAGATTTAAAGGGGAAAGGGACATGCCAAACAGTGTGGATGAACAACATATCCACGATCCTAGAACAGTACTATGCTTACGTCTAAAACTGGATGGAAGGAGTGGAATGATGTTTGAGTACTCCAAGGAAAGTCTAAATTGGGCATTAACTAGTTTTCCTAGGAATTTATCCAAAATAGGAAAAATGGATATAGATCTGTAATTGTTAAGATTACAAGCATCTCCAGATTTGAAGAGGAGTATAACATCAGCTGTTTTCCAGTGCAGGGAGAGGTCATTACTGGAGAGTAACAGATTACAAAGATGGGTAACTAGGGGAGGGGCTTTTCATATTGCATATGCTAAGGCTGTCTGAGGAGCGGGTGGGCTCACCAGACAGATCTGATCACTCCCTGCTATACAGTGGCACCTCTCCTTCTCCCTAGCCGCAACCAATTGCTCCCTGATGTCCAGCAGAACATGTACCTCTCCCTTCCTCCCTATTGACTAGTCCCTAGTGTCCAGCAGTACCCCTTATCAAACCTATCACTCCCTGCTGCCCAGTGGTACCCCTTTTTCTCCCCAACCCCAACCAATCATTCCCTAGTGTTCAGCAGCAGACACCTTCCCCTCCTTGTCACCCAGCCAACTGCTCCCTAGTGTTCAACAATACCCCCCTCAAACCTGTTACCCACTGCTGCCCAGTGATATCCCTCCCTTTCCTCAACCCCTACCAATCAGTCCCTGGTGTCCAGTCTGTCAATGCTGGACTAGCTATTAACCCAAGCCAACTCCATTTATCATTTTGGGGAGTTAATTGTAGTTGTCAGTATAGACTAGAGGTTAAAGCAATGAGCTGTGCACAAGCTTGGTGCATGCAGCAGGCCTGGGTTTGATTCTCACAACCTCCACTGTGTAGGGATGGGTGGATATCAAATCCGATGCCACGATCCAGTCGGATAGCTACCTTTTTGAATAAATCCATTCCATTGGGATATTCTTCTTTGAAGTGGTCAGATTAGCGCTTCACATTAATCACATTGAGCACCTGTGAAGGAGGTTGATCCCGGTAATTCACATGTTGATAGCCCTGCTAACAATTATTTGTTTGTCCCTCCAGACTTCTACTTGTTGTAACTTAGGCCCTGTCCACACTACAAAATATTTAACTAAAACGGTTTCAAAACCATTACAGCCCTTACCGTTATGGTCTGTCCATATTGCGTTGGTAACGTTTTAAGAAACGTTATAAGCTGGCGATGTTGCATTGCATTGTTGTCAAGGTGTACCAGTTTTAAGACCAGTATTTCCATCGTTTTGACAACATATCCGATGATGCCTTGCATGACGTCCTCACGCTTGCAGCAATCCCATCATGCCCTGCTGGTTGTCATGTAAACAGACAACGGACATGATGGAAGCAGCCAAATTCAATGTACTGTGCCTTCTTCTTCTGCACAGCTGCATCACCAGAGATGCATATAAAAGGGCTGAACAAATGGCAGTAAGAAAATGCAGGCAGCACAGAGCAAAATGTGTGCTGCAGAGTCAGAGTAAATATCTACTGCTTTTCAGCAGTATGCTGAATCCAATGTACAGCATTTGTGAGGGTGAATACATGCCTCGGTCACTGTGGTGTCAGCCTTGATCCACAACATGGTGGGATTCAGTTTTGTGTGTTACCTGGACCAATGAGCAGTGGGTTTCTAACTTTAGAATGTCCAGGCACACTTTTGATGCTCTGTGTTGAACTGTGTCCATACATACAATGGATGGACACTCAATTCTGGAAGGCTATTCTTGTCAGTAAAAGGGCAGCAATAGCCACATGGTGCTTGGCTACAAATATTCAATATCGGACCCTTGCACATCTATTTGGTGAGGGACGATCTACAGTGGGTGAAATTGTAATAGATGTGTGCTGTGCCATAGTGCATGTTCTGTTGCCAAAAGTGATTCACATTCACAATGTAACTGACATTATTCATGGTTTTGAGTGAGATTGGGGCTTCCCTCAATGTGATGGTGCGGTCAATGGTACTCACTTTCCCATAATTTCACCTCCAGGGAAGGCCACAGAATATTTCAATAGAAAGTCATATTACTCCATTGTGACTCAAGCTGTAGTAGACCACAAGTTCCGGTTCACTGATATAAATGTGGGCTGGCCAGGAAGGGTGCACAATGCAAGAGTGTTTTGCAACAGCAACGTGTATACCATAGGTCAGAGTGGCAAACTATTTCCTGCACTGACACGTGACATATGTGGTGTTACTGTCCCTGTCGTGATGTTAGGTGATCCCGCCTACCCTCTGCTGCAGTGGGTTATGAAGCACTACAGCAATACCAGTGACCCCAAGAAGCGCAACTTTAACTACCACCTGACCCCCTGCTCGTATGGTTTTTGAGTGTGCCTTTGGATGCTTAAAAGGTAGATGGAGGTGTCTGCTGAAGCGTAATGAATTTTCCCTAGAAAATGTACCGTTCATAATCAGGGTTTGCTGTGCACTGCACAATCTATGTGAGGAGAAAGTGGAGGTGTACCTTGACAGCTGGGCTGCAGATGTTGACAGTGGTATCTTCCCTCAGCCTACAGAAAATGATTGTGCACCTGCGGACGAAGTCTCAGTAGCTGCAATTAGCCTAAAAACTGCTTCTGTGCGAGATGCACTGGCACAGCATTTAATGACCCACTAGGTATGTTCAATTACTGACAATCATTACTGAAAAATATTCCAGCTGTAGTCTTCAGCACATTTTCAGTGCTGTACCATTGCAGTGAAGTTGATATTTTTTGATAAATGTACTGTGCTGGACAATTTCATTGCAAAAAAATATTAAACCATGCAATGGTTGATGTTACCAAGGCACACATTCATTCTTGGTTAACACACCACTTCAGCATCGATCATGCTCAAGTGATTCACTTTTGAGCATGTATTAAGAACGTACATAGTATTCCTGTGTTTCACAACCTGCTATTCGCAATATACCCACACTTTTCTTGTAACCCACCCTACCTGCATCATAGTAGTGGTATACTTGCTGTATGTTTGCAAAGTACAACATTTGCATTTTAAGGTCATGACAATGAACAGAAGGGTGCAACATGCTGATAACTTTTATTTGGTCTCCTTTACAGGATGTTGTGCAAAAGACAAACTGGACAACCGATTCTCCTGAGTCTGCCTGTCAGCATTTGAACTTTAGAACTGTTTTATGGTCCGCTACAATGACCACAATAACTGGCAAAGTGATAAAAGTTAAAACTTTTAAATACATTTCAACATTTGTTTTGTTTCTGTTTCCTATATACAGCTTTAAACTTTTAAAGGTTTTCAAGTTCAACTTTACTCATGAGGTTAATAATTGCTTCAAAAGCACTGTAGAATTTTAGACAACATGTGTTGTAACACACAACAATAAAAAAATGTATATATATTTTTCCAAATAGCTGCAATGGTGCATTAACAATAGCTTTGTATTCAAGTAGTGCATTTTTGTATTCTCTGCAGTGATATACTAATAAATGGTGATGTTATCATTCACAATCTTGCTGCATGTGGGGGTTGATATAAAACAAGTAACCCTTTGGCCACCATATCACTGGACATTAATAAAACCATAAAAATATATTAACACTGAAATTCATTTTCTTTATAAAATGCAGAACAACAATGCAATCTTTACTTGTGCAATAAAGGTGCAAGTTGACTAGCAAGTAAACAATGTGCAACACTATAACATAAACCGTGGCGACTATTAACCTAGGTTGCATGCCACTACCTCAATCAAACTGTATAGTGCACATAAGGCTGCTGTAGTTTGCACTATCTACTTGCGTGGACTACAGATCAGTCCATGTGAATTCCTCACTCATGAATGCATGTTTAAAGCTCATCGCTTCACTGAGTGGCTCTTGAGCAGCACGTTGCTCACTGTTTTAATGCACTTGTGAAGTGGCGTGAACACCCTGCCTCATAACTTGTATCAAGCTCATATGGCTATAGCCCTCCTGTACGGTGGGAGTCGCACCAACAGATGGTTGCATTTGTACTGCACAGTGAGACTGGGGAGTGGAATGGAACATATGCCTTCCCAGATTGATGATGGCTGGCATGCTGACCAACATGGCCTGTGGTTTGTTCAGCGTTGGCTGTACACCTTATACCACTGTGGGCAGAAGTGGGCTCCATATGTGCCTACTTGTGTGCTGATCACTACTAGTTGAGTTTGCAGAATTCCAAGCTTGTCCCTGTATTCCCCCAACAGTTACGTTTAATGACTCCACAGACATGGCAGGACCAGCAGATACTGGATGGAACTGCATTGCCATCACCTTCAACAAGTTATTAAAAAATGTAGCATTTTTATCTGCCTCATACTTTTGAACCCTCTATTCCATCTCCCTCTCCTCCTGCACCCTCTCTCTCTCTCTCCAATTCAATAAGCCCCCTATGTTGCTCCTGCAGCAGTCTCCTGGTTGGTACAAAGACAGCCTCCATCAGATCTTGCATCCTGTTGCCTCTTCTCTTTTTCCTCAGGTTAACTAGAGGTTCACTGGGATGCTTCTGGGAATACACAGTGGAGGTAGATGCAGCGGAGCTGGGGGAGGTGTCACCAGCAGCAAGCCCACTGTCATGGGAGGTGGAGGGACACGATGAACACTCCGCTGTTGCTTCGTTACCAGTGCTTATGGATGTATCTTCAGGCTGTTCAGCATCTGTTGGAAAATCACAAACATTATTGGAACACCATACTAATTCCAGTATGAATGCAGTAAACATAGCACTGTCTGCAGACCTACCGGATTCAATGTCAGGAACTGAAAAGTCTTCCAAATCAGCATCCTCGTCTGGCCTTTCCAGTTCAGTATCCACAGAACTACTCTCAAGTACGAAGGTGGGCTGAGTGGTAGGCTTAGTACCAAGCATCTGATCCAACATGTCATAATAAGGGCATGTTACACAGCTGCCACCAGAGTGATTATTACTGTCTTTCATTTTATGATACTTCACTTTAAGTTGTTTTCACTTGTCCCTGCATTGTTTAGCAGAATGATCAAAACCATGCTCACTTAAGAACTGTGACACTTTCACATAAACTCTGGTGTTCTTTCTAAAATTTGCCAACTCATCCTGAACACATTCCTGTGACCAATACTCAATAAGTAACCATGTGGCCTCATCGGACCAAGAAGCACTGCGATCAGACATTGCAAGCCATTCGATATTGTGCCCAAAATACCACCGTTTAAATGTCCCACTGTGATAACACACTTCCACGTTGATAGCTGCACAGTGCACATGCACGACTGGCATAAGTATTGCTGGGATACTGTGCTGTGCTGTTGTCGGTAGCGGAGGACACGTGTACCTGTGTACTCCACAGACAAGCGCCCACACTGGAAGGAAGGTGTTATAGGGATATGCACTGTACTCAGCAGAGTACAGTAAAATAAATAAGGCAGGGCAAAAAAAAAGAGGAACACAAGGACATTTGTGAGTCACATTGTGTCTGTGTTGAGCTTGAGCTTTTTGCCTTTGTTGTTCGCCAGAGCATGATACCAGCCAAATACACAAACAAGAACAACTTACCAGGCAGACAGAAAACAAAGGAAGGATGAATACAGGAAGAAATTGATTACTTGAACTTTGACATGGCAAATGGGGGGCAGGCCTACTGATGGTGTGGCGTGGCAGCACATATTTTTGTTTATGTTTACATAACGGGGGGGGCAACTGTGCATCAGTTTTGAGTAAAAGTATAAAATTCCTGACTACACCCCTGCACACTGGTAAGGATAACATTACCAATACTGTAATGGTTCCCATTCCGATCTCAAGACTACCTCTGAACAGGTCTTGAGATCGGTTCCAAAACCGGTAGTGGTAACGTTACAGATGTGGACGCAAACCGTTTTACAAAAATCCTGTAACAGCTTAGCCATTCTGTAACGTTACCGAGAAGGCAGTGTGGACAGGGCCTTAGAGGGGGGGGGGCCAGAATACTGGATGAGAATTGTAGGCAAGTCAGCAGTCTGTCTGTGTTTGGGAATCTCAGAGCTGCCAGTGACAAAGCGAGGAGAGAGAGCCAAAAGACTGATGGATGGTCCGGTCCTCTGTAGCAAGCACTCGCCCTTCACTGAAATGTACTGCCCAGGATTTATTTACTTTTTTAAAACTACCTTACCAGAATAATGATCTCCTCGCATCTCTTTCCTCCCGCCTGCCCAGCTGTCTGCTCGCTTGCTAACTGTACTATTTTTGGGCTCACTTGCTTACTGCATACTGCTTTGTGCCTCGCAAACAGACTGTGAGTAAGTGAGGCGAGAGAGAGAGTGATGGTAGGTCTGGTCCTCCTTAGCCTAGCACTTGCCCTTCACTAAAAAGAAGCAGGCGATTTATTTACTTTTTTTAAATTCCCTTATTCCCTTACCAGAATAAAGCTCTCCTTATGTCTCTTTCCTCGCCATCCACGACTGAATTACCATCATCTGTTTTTCTATTTTAATCAGTAGAAAATGTCAGCTTATCTGACCGATAAATACCCGAATCTGGTCGGATAGTGCCTCGCCATTATCTGGATCCGATATCCAGCAAATGTTTGATATCCGCCCATCCCTAATACTGTGTGATGCTGATCAAGTCACATAACCTCCCTTTTCTCTCAGTTCGCCCCCTGTAAATGGGCTTTGAGCCTAGTGGGGCTATCCCAGTTACCAACGAATAAAAGAAAGGAAAGAAACTTGGCCATGAAAAGGTTACAATTTAGTAGCCATTTACTGTTTGTGTATTTGTCATTCTTTTCCAGAAAAGGTTACACAGAGCTATAACAGCTCATTTCCAGGGGCATCCGGTTGGGGGGGGGGTACACTGACCTCTTATTGACAGGGGGAATGTTGGCTAGGATACTAGGAAACTCCGCTACTGTTATGACAAATTCCATTGGATCATTAACTTCCAACTGGGCAACCACCAGAGATGGGCAAATGGGACCTCAGTTTAACTTCTCATTTGAAGGATGGTACTTCAAGAGTGCAGCACTCCCTACTGCTACACAGCAATGTCAGTACTAGGTATCAGCCCAAGTTCCAGGTGTTGGACTAGAACCCACAACCTTCTGAAGTTCCATCCCCACCACTGAGCATGCAATCTACTCATCCTCTAACACTAAGACACTAGTAGTAGTAGTTTATTTATTAAGTGCCCAATCCCAGGGGCTCTGAACGCTACACAAAAAATAAAACATGAACATGAAGCATAAGTAAACATATGACTAAAACATAAATATACAAATTAGGCAGCATAACTAGATAAAAAGAGACAGTGTGACTAGCTCAGGTTGAAAGCTTGTCTAACAAAGCAGGTCTTTAGGCCCCCCTTAAAGGCTCCTTCCAAGGGAGCCTCCCTCAGAGATCTGGGAAGCGAGTTCCACAGAACTGGACCAGCTACCTCAAAAGTATGGTTCCCTCATGTTTTAAGCTCAGCCCTGGAAACTGCAAGGAAGCTCACCTTGGAGGAGCGGAGAGGGTGAGCAGGGCACTAAGGGCCCAATCCACGGGTCTGGGTGGCTGCATGGAGATGTAGTAAAAGTGTGTGGAGACTTCTGCTTTAAAGTAACAGAAGATGGCTAGGTATATACAGTATGCACGGCTGTGCAGAACTGCATTACACATATATATGCACATCATAGGTGAAGAGTGCCATTTGAGGGTATCATCAGGCATACGCATGATTCCTGAGTGCAGACAGTGATTCACAGCACAAGACACGTATTCACACATGAAGATATTCAGCCCTGAAACTATACCACTAGTGCGGGAGCAGTAGCACTGGTGTATCCCCTTAACAACTCTACTCATCACACAAATCAAATGTAACCCAGTGAAACTCAGAAGGAAGGCTCAGATTCTCAAATTACAGCACAGTGGATTTACCAAGAAGCTTCAAACATTCTAGCACAGGTCAGATACCCCACAGAAGGACTCTCTGGCCCACGTATTCAAAAGGGTTGCACATGGTGCAACAGTGTTGCGCCATGTGCAACCCACTGACAGCCCCGCGATATTCAAAAGGGAAAAGTGCGCGGCACAAATCCCGATGTGCCAGAGCGCATCAGTAATGTATGCAGGCACAGGTGGGGGGGTGCCCATGCCTCTGCACAGCCCAATATTCAGCCCGGATGTGTACAGCCATGCATGCGCAACCCTACCTGCACCAGCACAAAGTTACACCAAAAAAAGGAACAACTGATGGCCACCCACAGGTGGCTTCCGTGATGGAGGGCGCAACATGGCAGCTGCCACTGCAGTAGCCACCGAGTTCACGAGTGCACCTTGTGATGCCCCCATGCCAGATCGTGGCATTTGTAAAAAAAACATGAATTCTAACATCCCTGGTGGTCCAGTGGACGCTATCAGCCCAATCGTAAGTAATTGTAATAGAAAGAAGAATTTGTCCTATATCCCTGGTGGTCCAGTGGACCTCTATCTGCCCAATTGCATTCATCTGTGTAAAACAATAAATCGTTTCCATAGTCTGAGTCGCCCAGTGACCTCTATCTGACCGATCACGGGCATCTGCAAAAAAAAATAAAATCATTCAATATCCTCAGGAAACAGTGGACCTCTATCTGCCTGATCGCGGGCAGTATCTGTAAAATAACGTTTCAATATCTCGGTGGTCTAGCCCCCCTCCCTCACCCGCTTCACTGAGCCCCACCACCCCGCCCCCTGGTCAGCCGGCGGGTTGGCAGCACCCCACCCCTTCGCCGGGCTCACGCCGCTTCACCACTGAGCCATCACAGGCTGTGACGCTTTTGTCTACAGCGTGAGCTACGGGCGTGCAGTCCGTACCGTACTACATTCCGGATATGTGCATTCGCTATCTGAATGCGTACGGTGCACGCTGCATCGCACCATTGGCTCACGCCAGAACCAATGGGCATGGGTCCTGTCGACAGTGTCAGTCAGTGGGCGCAGGTGGGTGGGGTGCTGCCACCCGCTGGCTGACTGGGGGGGAGTGGGGCAGTGGGGCTCAGTGGGTCGGTGGGGAGGGGGGTACCCCTAGACCACCAGGGATATTGGAACGATTTATTTTTTTTCACAGATGCCCGCGATCGGGCAGATAGAGGTCCACTGGACCACCAGGAATATAGGATGAAGTATTCTTTTTAGATACAGATGCCTGTGATCGGGCAGATAGCGGTCCACTGGACCACCAGGGATATAGGACAAATTATTCTTTTTAGATACAGATGACCGCGATCGGGCTACAGGGGGCGTCGGTCCCCGACGGCTGCTGCCTGGCAGGGCACCAGGCGCAAGTCGTCAGGGATCGGCGCACCTGCATGCAAATGTGGCCATAATGTCATGCAAATGGCCTCATGTGTGCCTTGTATACATTATGGCTCCATTTGCATGTTAAGTTTTGAAAATCGTGGTTGCTGTGCATGGCGCAATAGAACTTGCGCTATCGCATCCCCATGCTCCACTCTGACCCATTGCGCTGGCATAGTGCCACTGTGGCATGCACACTGGGGGTGGCCAGGGTGTGATATTCAAAGCTGCTGAGCCATGGCACAGCTCCGTTGAATATCGCCCAGTCCACACCCCTACACAGCCAAGTTGCGCTGCGCCCAAGCTTGCGCCACAGCCTGGCGCAGTTTGAATATCTGGGCCTCTGTATAGAACCCAGCACACATGTGCATTCCCTTCCCACAATCCCTACTATGCTATGTAGATAAGTGTAATTTATGGGATCTGGTTTCACACATTAGGATTCCAGTCCACAGTTTATGAGTTCAAGTTAGCACCTCTAGGGGAATTCTGGGAACAAGGTGTCAGGCATTCTGTCAGTAGATCAGTATCATCAACACAGAGCAATGCATGTATCCTCTTCTGATAACCAAGCCATAAAGTATCTGACACAACTCAAACAATGAATCTCAATAACTAGAAGTTACAAATACTATATTGCACACAGTTGCTGTGTGGTGCACAGCTCTGCACACCCCTTACGTGGCATTTTTGCATATCTCAGTCATCTTTGTGAATGGGGAGATGTAGCAAAAGTGTGTGGAGACTTCTGCTTCTACTGTGGAACAGTCCATGAGAACAAAGCACTGATGCAGAACAAAATGGCTTCATTCTTTCACCTTAGGTTTTGGGAGGTAGAAATGAAAATAATATTGTAAACACTGAAAATTTCAGGAAGGCTGATTAAAAAAAAAAAAAGCCTCCCTCCCATATTGCTGGTGGTTTTTCTATATCTTCTTGTGAATCCTGAGTGATTATATTAGAAAAAGAGATTTGGGCCAGTTTCTGGCACCGAGCAGTGGGCCGCTCACTTGGCATGCTGGCAACATGGGTTCAAGCCCTGAGCCTGGGACATCAGGAGTGGAGGCAAGCAGGGAGGATGACAGAGCATCTGCATGGAAGCTTTCCTCCCATGGGGAGTGTGCTGCAGAGCACCATTCAGAGAGCAACACCTGGTGGTGTACGGAGCCTTGCCGACATGGGTGACCACACGGTGGCTGGCTCTGCCTACAAGGCATTGCTACAGTGCATGCTGCTGGGGTGTAGGAATGGTCTCAGAAAATGGAAATCAGCACCTGTCTCAGTCTGCAGGACAATGGCTGCCTAGTCCCCACCATGCCACAGTCCTCTTAGTGCACAGCTCCTGCCCCCCAGCCGCCCTGCATACCTTGGAGGATCCACTAGGTATGCTATTCTTCTCCTCTCCCACAAGGAGGAGGGCCCCCCAGCAGGGATAAGTCAGACCTCCCAATGATGCAGGGACAGCCTGGGAAGCCAGGAGGTAGGAAGTGGCAGGAAAGGGTGAGGCTGGTGGGCAGATAGGGACGTTGAGCATTCAAAAGAGGAAGACGCAAAAAAAAGGAAAAAAGGAAATTGAGATTTTATTTGGTTTGTAGTTCCTTCTACCCCACCATGTTTTCCTGTAAACCTTGCTTTCTCTTTTCTATCAGGAGGCTCCCTTTACTAAGGCTCATAAAAGCTTACATTGTTTTGTGATGCCAATGGACTCTAGAGAGGGTGTAACAACTCGAAAGTGCAAGACCTCACAGAGGCCCTGCTCTCCGGTCCCCCCCCCCCAAACGAGCAACCCAAATTTTCCTGGCACACAAATGCTCGCAGTCTGGGAAACAAGATCCCAGACCTGTAGGCAATAATAACAGAGGCTAAAATGGACATAGTAGCAATTAGCGAGACATGTTTTACCAGTAACCACGCTTGGGAGACTTAAGTACCTGTCATATCCTCTCTAGCACACTGCACTGACAATATAAGCATACACATTGTATAATATATATATATTTCTATATAACCAATCACACACGCACACACACAAATACAAACAAAAAAAAAGTAGATAAACATGTGGGGAGTAGTGCAATGTAATGGCTGTGGGGCAGCAGTCTTCCGGGAGTCTTTCTGGAGGCTGAGATGCTGCCCTATTTGCAGACAACTATCTGCCCTGAGGGAGGAAGTTGCCTGTCTTCAGGCTGCACTGGACAGTAGTAAGGAAACCTTCCCCCAGGCCACTCTGGACAGTAGGAAGGGAACCTCCCCCATCCAGGGAGCACTAGCGCCACCACCACTACCTCAGAGGTTGTGAAGAAAGCACAGCAGTTGGACCACAGTGGGCTCAGGGAGGGTGAGGATGGTGGAACAGAGGCACACCCAGTCAATTGTTCCACTCCACAATCCATACACCATTCTGGGGGAGCATAGCTCCCCTATGGATGCACCTGCAGAGAAGACTGATGACAACTGTCACAAGGGAGGCCCACAGGAAGGAGGCAGAGGACACCACAGGGAAAGGAAGCAGCTCCTGGTGGGGGACTCAATTATTAGGGGTATAGAACTGGGGGGAGCTGGGAAAACTGAAGTAAGGTGCCTGCCTGGTGCCATGGCTTGGAGGGACAGGAAGCACATCCTCAGGATCACGAGAACAGCTGCAAGGGAGTCTGAGCTGGACGTAATTATCCACCTAGGGACAAATGACTTGGCTCATCATGAGATTAGAGCAGTGCAGGAGGACATTGCAGAGTTGGGGAGGGGCCTAAGACAAGTAGCACACACAGTATCCTTCTCAGAGGTGCTGCCTGTCAAAGGCATGGGGGAGGCGAGGGTAATTAGCACCATGCAGTTTAATGAATGATTGAAAAAATGGTGTGGAGCACAGGGGTTTGGCTTCATTGGGGACCGGGGTTCCACCTGGAGGGACACCAGCCTATACTGGCAGGATGGTCCATGTCTGTTCAGGAAGGGAACAAGTCTTTTGAGCAATCGGTTTAAATGCTTCATTGGCAAGCTTTTAAACTAGTCAGGGGAGGCACTGACAAGCAGCAGGAAAATCTCAGCCTCCCTACAAAACAGGGTACTAATGAGAAAAGACCCAGGTAGAACGGTCAGTGGGGATGCTGCAACAGAAGGTAAAGCCATCAAAAATGGAGAGCAATGAGTACCAATGCCCGTAGTCTGGGTAACAAGCTTCCTGAATTAGTGGCCTTGATGGAGGAGGAACATCTGGATATCGGCAGTCACAGAAACATGGTACACAAAACCATGACTGGAGCCGTAAACATACCAGGATACACTATCTACAGGAGGGACAGGAGGGTAAAGGGAAGAGGAGTAGCTCTTTACATAAGGAAGGAATAAAAGCAACAGAACAAAGGGTAAACAGGAGGGAGGAGAAGAAGCACTGTGGGTAAATTTGGAGACAGGCAATGGCACCACAATCCGCACAGGGGTTGTATACAGACCCCCTTCTCAGGGGAAGGAAATGGACAAGGAAATGATAGAAAGTACTTAGAATGGCAGAAAAGGAGATATTGCTGATGGGTGATCTGAATATGCCAGATGTTAACTGGAGTGCAGTTGCAGCTGCCATCAAGAGTGAGGTTATTCTAGATGCCCTACAGGGGCATGCCTTAGACAACTAGTACTGGAGCCCACCGAAAGGAGCAATATTAGACTTGATTCTCTTAAATGGAGATGAAGAGAGGATCACAGATGTAAGAAGTAGCCATCTGGGGAACTAGCGACCATCGAACAGTATGGTTCACAATAAACACAGCAATAGAGTCAAACCATACAAAGACAAAAGTACTGGACTTTAGGAGGGCTGACTTTCCAAAATGGTGAGTGCCTAGGAATGCACTAGCAAATGGGCAGGAAGGAGGGTGGAAGAACAATGGGAATAATAAAACTGCCATCACAGAGGTAACGAGCCTTTGTGTGAAGCAAATAAACAAACAAACGATGTAGAAACCACTATGGTTCTCAAAGGAAGTGGCACTGAAGGTTCAAGAGAAAAAGAAAGCATTCAGGAAGTACAAGGAATCACAGAAGGAGCAGGACAGAGAACTGTATCAGTTAAAGCGAAAGGAGGCTGGGGAGGCAGTCAGAATAGCAAAGGCCCAAACTGAGGAAAAGATAGCCAACTCAGTTAAGAAGAGGGATAAAACCTTTATAGGTACATCAGGAGCCAAGGAAGACCAAGGGAGGACAGTGAGGCTTAATAAAGGGAGGGAGGGGGAGGAGGGAGGGTGGGCAGAGGGAGACTGTGAAAAGGCAGAGATACTAAACAAATATTTTTGCTCAGTATTTACAAATGAAGAGGGGAGGTACATAAAACAAACAGTAGAAACACTCTGGATACAGAAATTGATACCAGCCCATTTACAGAAGAAAGGGTTCTGAAAGAACTCTTAAAACTGAAGGTGGACAAAGCAATGGGGCCTGATGGGATTCATCCCAGAATTCTAAAAGAACTAAGGGTAGAACTAGTGACACCACTGACTACCCTTTTAACAAATCATGGGAGGAGGGTAGTACCGAGGACTGGAGGAGGCAGATGTGATTCCCTCACAAAAGTGGGAGCAAGGCAGAAGCAGGAAACTACAGACCTGTTAGTTTAACCTCAGTGATAGGAAAATGATGGAATCACTTGAAGGAAAGAATTGTCGAGTATCTAGAGGCCAGAGGGGCACAGGACCCCAGGCAGCATGGATTCACAGCAGGAAGGTCATGCCAGACAAATCTGATAGATTTCTTTGACTGGGTGACCAAAGTAGTAGATCAGGAGGGGCTGTGGACATGGCCTACCTAGACTTTAGCAAGGCATTTGACACAGTCCCACACAAAAGATTAATATACAAGTTAGCCAGCCTGGGAGTGGGTCCCAAGATGACAGCCTGGGTAAAGAATGGCTGGAGAATAGGACACAGAAAGTAATAGTAAATGGAGTCCCACTCAGAAGAAAGGAGAGTTACTAATTAGGGTACCATGAGGGTTCAGTATAAGGACGGTCCTCTTCAATGTCTTTATATTTACAATGCAGAAGGACTGGAAGAAAAAGTATGTCTCTTTGCAGATGACACAAAGATCTGCAACAGAGTTGATGCACAGGGTGGGGTGGAAAGGATAAGAAGGACTTGGCAGGTTAGAGGAATGGTCAAATGTATGGCAGCTTAGATTCAGTGCTAAGAAGTGCAGTAATGCACCTGGGAAACAATAACCCAGGGAAGAGTACACAATGGGGTGAGATACTAACAACAACAACAATGGAAAGGGACCTGGGGTAGTCATATCAGATGACCCAAAGGTGGGCAAGCAATGTGAGATGGCAGCAAGGAGGGCAGGGGGGATACTGGGATGCATAGGGAGAGGCATCACCAGTCGAAAACAGGAAGTTATTATCCCTCTGTACAGACTGCTGGTCAGACCCCATCTGGAGTACTGCGTGCAGTTCTGGAGACCCAATCTCCACAAAGACATAGACAGGATGGAAGCTGTCCAGAGGAGGGCAACTAAAATGGTGCAGGGTTTGCACCGGAAGTC
Source organism: Neoceratodus forsteri (assembly GCA_016271365.2). NCBI lineage: Eukaryota > Metazoa > Chordata > Ceratodontiformes > Ceratodontidae > Neoceratodus > Neoceratodus forsteri. Next base: position 502,383,836 of record CM057455.1, read on the forward strand.
ATATGAAGAGAGATGAAAGGAGCTTAATATGTATAGCCTCGAGGAAAGGAGGGAGAGGGGGGACATGATAGAAACGTTCAAGTACCTCAAGGGAATCAACAAAGTCCAAGAGGGTAGCATCTTTCAAAAAGAGGTGCTGCAAGAACAAGAGGGCACAATTTGAAGATGGGGGTGGCTCAGAGGCACTTAAGGAAGTATTTTTCACAGAGAGGTTGTGGATGCATGGAACGGCCTTCCGAGGAGGTTGTGGAGTCAAAATCAGTGGTGGAATTCAAGCATGCATGGGACAGTCATAAGGTAATTCTAGGGGTGGGGTAGGAAGAAGTAGGCTGCTGGTTAACTAGGATCTGCATCTTATCCAGTAGGTAGGGAAATGGGCAGACTAGGTGGGCCAAGCGGTCCTTATCTGCCGTCAAATTCTAAGTTTCTATGTTATATACTGTTCAGAAGAGGCCGAGGTGCAAAAAGGGGGGTGGAGTGGCCCTGTATGTCAATGAAAATATCAAAGCTACAGAAACTCAGAATACACATAAGGAGCCAGAAGAACTGTGGGTCACCCTGGAAACAGGAAATGGGACAGCCATAAGAACTGGGGTTGTCTACAGGCCCCCAGACCAGGGGGAGGGCATAGACACATTACTGTTAGAAGATATACAAAACATAACAGCTAAAGGGGAGGTTCTGATAATGGGAGACTTCAACATGCCAGATACAGATTGGTCAATACCAGCCAGAACATCTACCAGAACTAGATACCTGCTGGATTCCCTGTAGGAGGAAGGCCTCAAACAATGGTACAACTACCCACAAGAGACAGGGCTATCCTAGATCTAGTACTGACTAACAGGGAAAGGATCACAGATCTCCAGGTAGAAGGTCACCTTGGGGCCAGTGACCATCACATGGTATGGTTCAATTTGGCCATTACAACTAAATCATCCCATTCCAAGGCAAAAATATGGGACTTCAGAGGAGCTGACTTTGATAAGATGGCCAACAGAGTTAAGCTAGTCCTGGCAAAAAGAAATACAGGTGAGGGGGTACAGGCAAATGGGTAAACATTAAGGATGCAATACTTTAAGCAACACCCCATTGTGTTAGATAGAAAAGGAAGTGCAAAAGAAGAAGAAAACCACTTTGGTTCTCAAAAACAGTAGCAGAAAACATCAGAGCCAAAAGGCTGGCCTTCAGGAAATATAAGGGAACACAGCGGGATAAAGATAGGAAGGCATACCAAACTTCCCTAAGGGAAGCAGGGAAGGCAGTAAGGCAGGCAAAGTCCTAAACTGAGGAAACACTAGCACAGACAGTAAAAGAAGGTGACAAGACTTTCTATAGATACATTAGTGAAAGGAGAAAGTCCAGAGGGGCTATTGCTAAGATCAAAGGAGATAAGGGGGCATGTGAGGAGGAGGACCCTGTAAAAGCACCTATCCTAAATAGATGCTTCTGCTCAGTATTTACTGAAGAGAAGGTAGGGCAGGGTCCACCGCTCAGCGCCATGGACACAGGGGGGAGGGAGGTGAGCACTAGTCCCTTCACAAAAGAAAGGGCCCTACAAAAGCTCGATAAGCTCAGGGTGGACAAGGTAATGGGACCTGATGGCATACATCCCAGGGTACTAAAGGAGCTAAGGGTAGAACTAGCAGAGCCATTATCAGAACTGTTTAGTGAGTCTCTGAGCACAGGAGAGGTCCCAGAAGACTGGAGAAGGACTTGTGTGATCCCGTTCCACAAGAGTGGTAGCAGGGAGGAGGCAGGGAACTACAGACCAGTCAGTCTTACCTCAGTAGTGGGCAAGATTACGGAGGCACTCCTTAAGGAAAGGATAGTGCAACACCTGGAATCCATAGGAGCACAGGATCCAAGACAGCATGGGTTTACAAAAGGAAGGTCCTGTCAAACTAATCTTATAGATTTCTCTGACTGGGTAACCAGAGTGGTGGACCAAGGGGGAGCAGTTGATGTCGCCTACCTTGACTTCAGCAAAACTTTTGATACTGTTCCGCATAGAAGATTGATTAATAAGCTAGGTAGGCTCGGGGTGGGTCAGAAGTTGGTCAACTGGGTGGCAAATTGGTTGATGGGCAGAAAACAAGAGTGGTGGTAAACGGTAAACAGTCAGAAGAGATGCAAGTCACAAGTGTGGTACCTCAGGGATCAGTCCTGGGGCCAGTCCTCTTCAATATCTTCATCAGTGACACTGCAGATGGACTGGAGGGCAAGGTTTGTCTGTTTGCAGATGACACCAAGATCTGCAACAGAATAGCTGATCCAGATGGGGTGGGCAGAATGAGAAGACATCTGGATAAACTAGCAAAATGGTCGGAAGAGTGGCAACTGGGGTTTAATGCAAAGAAGTGCAAGATTATGCACATAGGGAAGAGAAACCCTGAAGCCACCTATAGGCCGGGAGGGGAGTTGCTGGCAGTCACAAGGGAAGAAAGAGACTTGGGCATTATCATCATCGATGACCTGGAATCATCCAAGCAGACCACTAAAGGAGTAGGTAAGGCAAGGGGGATGTTTGGGTGTATTAGTAGGGGTATCACAAGTCGGAAGAGGGAGGTAATAATCCCTCTTTACAAGACACTGGTTAGGCCCTATCTGGAGTACTGCATGCAGTACTGGAGGCCACAACTTTACAAGCACATTAACCAAATTGAGGCAGTCCAGAGAAGTGCAACCAAAATGGTGCAGGGGCTGCATCAGAATACATATGAGGACAGATTAATGGAGCACAATATGTACACCTTAGAGCAAAGGAGGGAGAGAGGTGATATGATTAAAACATTCAAACACCCTTAAGGGCATTAACAAGTTGAAAGAGTCTAACATGTTTCAATATAAGAAAAATAGCAAGACAGGAGGACACAGCATGAGATTAGAGGGAGGCCGATAAAGGGGTAATGTGAGGAAGTTCTTTTTGACAGAAAGGGTGGTGGATGCATGGAACGCCCTACTTCAGGAAGTGGTGGATATGAATACAGTGCAGGGCTTCAAACAGGCATGGGACAGGCATAAGGGAGCAATACAGATGAGTATGAATAGATGGGCCATTGACAGAGCAAAGGCCGATGGCACATTTTTAAGGTAGAAAAAGAAATGGGCAGACTGGATGGGCCTTGTGGTCCTTATCTGCCGTCAACTTCTATGTTTCTATGTAAAGAGACCAGCAAATTCACTGATACCATGGTAAAAATTCCATACCTGAGCAACAGTTCTGGTTATTGGACTGCAGTCACTCTGTAGTGGCCTTTAACAGTGTGGTCACCCAGCCTACTTCATTGACTCCAAGAATAGATTATAAATCTTAAGTAACAGCCTGTAAAGTCAAAAGATAAGATGTGTTAAAACATATGCAAGTTCTTTCCTAGGTAAAGGGGTTTCATGGTCTGAAGTCTAGGAAAGCCCTAGGCATTCTGTTTTAAGCTGCATAAAAATAAAATAAAAGCAGATATTTTAAGGCAGCAGAACCCCACTTGTTTCATTTTTTTCTTACATAATCCAATTGGCAGATAAAAAAAAAATCAGCATTTCAGTTTTCTTTTTATTTAATTCCTGAAGCATTAAGCTATGAATAACACATGACAAGCGTGTGCATTATGCTAGATCGCAGCATCCCACTGGTGCGTTGTGAGGTATGAGGCTGCAGGCTGAGTGCATTCTATGACTCAGGAAGTGTGGTGATCTAACATAATGCACACCTTTGGAATGTGTTACTGTACTTATACAATGGCTTTTTAAAAAAGTATTTAGTAATTATAATAATCATGAATGAATATATAACAAAATTAAAATTTTACAAGTATTGATCAATTATTTACCAGCTGGGACTGCACTGTATTTATGGCTTTACTTTCGGACATTTGTCCTAAGAAGGCTGCCATACTTACAGTTCATGCAGTTTTTTTTGTGATATTCCCCTCTAAAAAAAAAACACTAGCAGTGTTAATACAGACATGCACACCGTGCTTCATTAGACAGAGGGACACAGTTTGCAGTAAAGCTATTTAATTTTATTTTTTGAAACGTTTCACTACTCGTAGAGCGCGTGTTATGAGTGTGAAAGTGAAAATGCCAACAGCCAGCGCAATTGCGGTCATGCTCACATATTTCAAACTGTAGAGAAAACAAATATGTTTTATGGAAAAGAAAGCAAAAGTGTTAAAATGTGAGACATTGCATACTGAATAACAGTCAGCTGTCAGGTGGGGAGGTCACAGTAATTATTAGCAGCAGAAAAAAATGCTGCCAGACTTTTTTCAGTGTTTAAGCTGGTGAACAGATTTGTGAAGAGGCTAAATACCAGGCTGACCATGCGATAACAACATCGCTGCATGGTCATGTGACTGGTATTAGCCAATAACAGTATTGCATTTCTTCTTCCTATTGTATAAAGCTATTTTGGTGGGTTTTTATTAAACTTGCTCCCTTGTCAGCCCTAGTGTCATGGATGTAAGTAGATTAGGGTGGGCTGTGTTGTATCATCAGAAACCTATAATAGCAACACGCTGACTTATCCAAAGTGTGTGTACTGTGTATACAGCTGGAGAGCAACCTCAAGGAGAAGACACAGTTAAAAAACGGCCTCACTAATTATAAAAACAATGATAAGATCTTTTTAAAAAGGGGTCAAATGCACTCAAAATACCCCAAAGAACATCTAAGAATATCAGAAGCAAATTGTTGCAACAGCATATAATTAATGCTTGCTTATTTGCCTATTATTGTTTTCAGTATTCCTCATTGCCCTCCCTTTCCCCTTCCCCCCAGGACACATTTGGAAATCAGCTGTTATCAGCTCAGTATGTCTTTCCTTGTGAAACTTTTGAAATGAAATTAATTTATAGTATTGTTTCCGCTGACAGTCACTACTGCTTTAAAAGAAAAATTAGCTTAAGTTGCAAGATTTATTCATTTGTTTTTGATAACCAAATTAAGATATACTAGGCATAAATACACCTATTTCTAAGCACAACCTAGTAGAATTACAATAGCTGTCATGAGCAAAAGAACTACAGTAATCATTATCAAATGACAAAGCAAAAACAAGCAGAAATGGATAACAAGGCTTTATGGTTGAGCAGAATGTATGCAAACATTTAGAATTAAGTAATGCAATGAGAGCAACACGAACATCAGAATGGCAATGGAAAAATACAATACACGGCATAAATGAGAAAAACAGAAAACTGTACTGGTATAAAATGCTTAAATATTTGCAGCAACTTGGAATTATCCAGCAATGGGAAGAAAAGTGTGCGATGGGCCTGTATTTTTATTTTATTTGTATTCTGCAGATGAAACACAGAGGTGGCAGAAAGAACAGCTTTTGTTAAATAGTAGGGAATGGCCTATGGCAGAGCCAGAAAGCTGGGTTCTTCAATTTATAAAGTTGGCCATACCTCTTTTCTAATTCAAGTGTACGTAACCCTCCCCAAAATGGTGGGGCTTACTTTGTTTCCCATTGCTTGCCCCGAACTGCCAGCTATCTATTGCTCTCTCTGGCCCTGGGACTGCAGCCTATGTGGGGACCAGAAGAAGGCTGTTTTTTTATATTGCAGCTTCCCGGGCTGTTTAAACTTTAGCCCTCAGTGTGACCTGCCCACCTGCACAAACTATCTCACTGCTGCACCCACGCCAATGTGAATGCCAGCTCCCTACTATGCTCCAGCCCCAGGTACTCTGGAACACCATCAGGAGCCCCGGAGGCACATTGGGGGAGAAGATACAACATGATTTTGGTGCTAGTGTGCCTGTTGCAACCGTGGCTTTGACCGCATTTTCCCTGGGGACTGTTCTGCCTGGAGGAAGCAAGTACATCAGAGCTCCTAGCAGGGCAGGGAATCTCTTTGCAGCCACCAACTTCTGACTGGATCATAAAGCACATCAGTGCCAACAATTCTTGTTGGGGGGGGTGTATAATAACTTGCCTGGAGCTAATGCTCTTTCTTTGTTATGGAAGCCACCATCTTGCTGAGCCATGACCTCACCACCGGCAAATCAGAGTCAGGGATCTTGACATATGACAACAGGAGCATGCTGGTACACTGACTGTGCTGCTAGTTTGGTGCTCTTTGCTGCAACCAATAGGATGTTAAGTGAACAGTTTGCATACTAATTCTGATGATGGACAACCCCTTGTGCCAGTCAGAAGCTGCCCTTCCCCAAAGACAGTCTGAAGGCAGTTTCAGAACTAGTCAGTTGACAGAGAGCTCTCACAGTGTGAGGAAGGCTTATGCTGCTAGCTAAAGCCATCGAAGAAAGCCTGCCTGCTGCTTCTACAACCATTCATCAGGAGGTAACTTCAAGATTTCTACAACCTGTAAAGTAGAGACTGAACACTGTTAGCAGAAGGAAATTGTCAAGGGTCCATAAGGTGCCAGGTAATAACAGACTCAGAAACAGCAATTCAGAATTGCAATTCTCAATTAACATAGAAAAAATTATCAAAAGGCTCACAGATCGGAGACAACATACATCGGTGGGACAAAACTGCACCAGCCGGCTTAATGCAATTCATGCCAGGGGCACTTCCTCCAAGGATCTGTATGTTAATAAATGGATATGTGACACTATTTTTAGCCTCAGCATTGCTAAATTCAAGCTGCAGGTACATCATGACAGAGAGTTTGAGGGTGCTGGTTAGAACTGCAGTTACAGAGACTGAACTGTGTGTTTTCTGATTGTGTCAGAATGACACCTTTTGGAGAAAGAGGCTATTCCTGTGAAAAGAGGTAAAAGTGTGCTGATCCAGTAACTGTGCCACAGCTGCCAGCCTTCAGTGTTGCCCAAGACTATGTGTGAGTACTGCTGTGTGAAAGCCTGCATCGAAACTGCAGACAGTTAGGGAACTGGCCAGTCAGTGCTGGTATACTGTTACAACATCGACTCCCCCGACATCAAAACCCCAACCTCAAACAGACTTTCCGTCGATGGGGATTTCTCATCGACGGGGGGTAAGCACCTAACTCCACTGTCTGTGCAAGATGGAGTTAGATATTTAAAGTGGGGCAGTGCGGGGGGCACAGCCCTCTGTTTACGGGGGTGTAGGGGGCATAGCCCCCCTCATGGGAGGAGGTGCGGGGAGGGGCGCAGCCCCCAGCATTGCTACAGTTGACTGTTGTGGTTGGTGTGGGCATGTTGTGGGTCATTGTGTGGACATGTCGGTGTCGACAATGTCGGTGGAATCGCGTTGATGTAAGGGATGTCATCAGGATTTTTGTCACTGCGGCTTGGTGGAACAGTCAGTGCTACTGCTAGCATTGGTTAGCATCCAACACAAGGGTCTAGAAGCTGAAACGTGTGTGAAGTGTGGTCCCTGATCCCTACACTGGTCTGTCCTGTGGACAGGAAGGACAGAAGAGTCAGAGAGCTCCAAACTACTGTGGAAGAGCCTGATCCACATTCAGAAGCACCTGAGGCCTGCCAGCTGCCCCCTCCATCTGAACAACTGGTCAACTGCTCCAGAGGACCTGCACCTGCAGAGAGGAAGAGGAAGAGGAAGGGAAGCCTAGGTTGTCAGGAAAGCTGGTAACACCAGCTTCTTGAGTAATCTCAGGTCTTACCCTGCAAGTGGAAGTGTGTATAAAGTTTGCCACCAAAGCTACAGCTTTGGCCATCGAGCCAGGATCTGCAACTACCTCCTTTGAAGTTTGCCATTTAAGCAACTGCAACCCTGTGGGGCTTAGGTTTAACATAGTGTTTCTTCCATTTTATGGTGCACCACCACTGGCCAATAAACTGCAGCTCCATCGGGCTGACACCATTTCTCCCACTGGGTACCCAGTGAAGGACAGGGAGCTCCCATATAGTTTCAGTGGGGTATAAAGTGGTACCAGTGGGAAGTGAGTAGTGCCCCCAGAACAGCTGATTCGGTAATACCAAAGGTTACAGTATTTGCATTGCTACTGTATTGCATTTCCTTGTAGGAGAGGGCATTATGGCAGTTTTAAAGTGTGTTTAACAGGCTGAGCCTTATTAGGCACCTAACTTCGGCCTTGTCTTCAAAGTTCAAGAGATCTACAAAAAGAGTTTTGCATTGCATTCCCCTATCCCTTGCGAATATCTCCCAGTAAATATTTCATTGTTATTTTACATTTTGTCTCATCGGCATATTATTAGTAGTAAGTCATTAATTGTAAAAAAACAAAGACAAGGCGCTGCGTCAGCATGTGGTCTAAAAGCAAAACAAAATGGTTATATTAAATGCATGCTGAAAATAGAAAATAGAGTTAAAAATCTACGTTTCGACCTTAGGTCTTCTTCAGGAAATATCTAAAAGATTAAAAAAAAAACAAGTTAGTGTAGGTGTAGTGTAAGTCATTAATTGCACTTTTGTAGATTTTAAGGTTGCACTGCTACTTTTCATATTTAGGAGGACACTGTGGGAAAGTGGGTAGATAGTGCGTCCCAGGGGCATGTACCACTTAACACAAGACCCACTTAAACTTAATCTCTGGGTGGAGGCGTTGTGCAAACAAAATAACTGCCCAGTGGGTTATAAGATCAAAGGCAAATTGGTTTCACAGGGAGCTGGTCATGACAAACTAATGTAACAGCCCCTTTGACTCACCTCACTTCAGCTTTTTCCAGGACCCCTCAGGTCTTCCTTGGACACACCTCAAGAGAGGAGGCCTAGGTTCTCTGGCGGACAAGAGTTACATGAACAATAACTGTGCTTGCTACCTCCATCTGGGGTAGTGATAGGAAATACATGTGGATAAACTGCAGGTCACAACCCCCCAGGAAAATACAGTCTCTGCCGCTACAGTAACTTCCCCACACAGTAAAGGCATACATTTTCCAATAACCAGCAATACTAAATTTGTACCATAAACCAACTTTCCATTTTATTATAGAGAGGGGTAAACAAGGGGAAAAACAGTACAACAATAAATGGTAACAGCAACTATTCCACCCACTATCTCCCACACCTCCCCCTGAGAGTGCACCCGGCTTCCCCAAATAGCCATTTAGTAACCCGTTCAGTTCGTAGTAGTAGGTACCACTCCAGGGAGATGGCTTAAGAGGCTGGGATGAGGTGGGATTAAACAGAGCACAAACTTTCAACGTGGCTCAATAACTTTTAAACAGATGCAAAACTTTAACTTTACTGCCTGGGTGCAGCTTTATACTTGGTGCAGTCCTACCCAGGACTTATCCACCTTATTTCTGACTAGCTAACTAAATAAAAACTCCCCCCATGCCACAACCCAGGGGTACTCACAGTTTTGTAGATTCACAAGGGGTTTTACTGATACAGGATTTCATGGTACTGTGTTGGTATCTGGAGTTGTTAGTGCACCACAGCATTAATTGCTTGAAGAAATGAAGAACACTGGTTTTTTACCTGCCAGGCCTTTCCAGTCCTCACCTCTGGGGACTTTGTACGTGGTGTTCACCTGGCAGATCTCATGACGTCTTCCTAAAAAAGCCAGAGAAGGCCTGCCGAAGGTTCTGCATGCTGTGGCCACTCTCCCAAAGGACAGTGAGCTTGTAATTACGGGTGACTTCAATATTAACTGGGAATGCACGGATGCAACCCCCAGAAGGATGCTGTGGCAAACAACTACCTAACACAGTTAGTTGCTGAGCCCACTAGATGAAACAACAAGATGGGCAGCAGTACCCTCCTAAACTGGCTCCTCTCTAACTCTCCCTCTCGAATTACTGAAGTCACAGTGCTGTCGGACACCCTAAGCGATCACTCCCCAATCACCTTTAGGTGGACCAATAAATTCATAAACAAACCTCCCATCACTATTGAGAGCAGGGTCCTGAAGAAAGGTAAACTTGGTCTGCTGAAATCAGCCCTCCACCTATTTGATTGGTTCCCCATTTACCTGCTGGCAGACCTCGATCTGGCCTTAAAGTACTTGTCAATGGATTCAACAGCATATGTGATATCTATGCTCCGGTCAGAAAAAGGAAAGCGTGCAGCATAATTAATGACTGAATCATGGGTGAATTGCTTGCCAACATGAAGGAAAGGGATGACCTCTGGTCTAGAGCTGGGTCCACTGGCAACATGCATGACTTCCAGTGTTTCAGGGCTGCCAAAAACCAGACAGGCCAAAGCAAATTTCTACAAGGAACAACTTAACAGCAGCTGGGGAGACAGTAAGAAATTTTCGGATAACATCAAGAAACTTCTAGGGAAGGATGAAAAAAACCACCCCCAGCTGCTCAGCATTAATGGCTCTCCCACAACAGACCCACTCCAAATTGTTGAAGCCTTCAACTCTGCTTTCACAGACTTCAGCTCCATCCTCCCCCTCGACTATCTTAAACCCACTGAAGTTACCTCCTGTAACAGGTCTACAGCGCACACCCACCCAGATTTCTATTTCAAGAGAGTGTTGGTGAAAGAGGCAGCATCCTATGTCAGAAGAGTACTGGGGAAAGCAAGCATGGGCAGTGATGGGGTTGACATGAAGCTACTATCAGTCACTCTGGCCACACTCATTGTGCCCATTACCAAGTTATTCAACAAATCTCTTGCCCAGGCTAAATTCCCTGAAGTATGGAAACAAGCACTTGTGACCCCTGTACACAAGAGTGGAGATAGGACCTGTATCTCAAACTACAGACCAATTTCTATCCTCTCCCCACTGTCCAAAGCCCTTGAAAGGATTGTAGCGGACCAGCTCACCGAGTATCTCAGTAAATATCAACTGCAATGCCCAAACCAGCATGGCTTCAGACAGCACTACTACTGCTCTGGTCGAATACATGGACTTCATACACTGAGTTATGGATGAAGGCAAGCTGGTGGGGTCAGTGTTTATCGACTTAACACAATTCTTTGACACCATAAACCACACCCTCCTCCTGGAACAGCTGCGGAAACTGGGGGTGTCGTCTAATGCAGTACTGTGGTTCCAAGACTATCTGTCCCTTCAAACCACTGTGTCAAAATCGGCCAAAATGTATCTGGACCCAGGGAAGTCTCAATGGGGGTCCCAGAGGGGTCTGTCCTGGGGCCCTTACTTTTCAGCCTGTTCCTAAATGACCTTCCCAAAGCCTGTGACTCAAAAATCATTCTTTACGCTGATGACGCAGTGATTCCCAGCCGCGACACACGCATTGACTCTCTCCAAACAACCCTTCAGCACTCTTTTAACAGGGTGGAGGACTGGTTCTCAGTGCATCTGCTCCTGCTCAACCATGAAAAGACCAAGACCATGCTCCTATCCAGTCCACAGCTCAAGAAAAGGGCCCCCACCCTCTCTATCACCAACAGCACCAAAGCACCTCTGGAGCAAGTACACTCCTTTAAGTACTTGGGTGTCACCCTTGATGATACGCTATTCTTTGCACAGCATGTGGACTCTGTGGTCAAGGCTGGAAACTCTAAGATGGGTCTGCTTTTCAAGCATAGGAAATACCTGACACCTGCTGCCCTCCACCTCTCTGTTACCAGCTCCATCTTATCAACAATTGACTATGGCCCGGTAGTCTATAGTGCAGTCACTGAATCTGTGCTAAAGAGGGTCCATACCACGCTCAATAAGGCCTGCAGACTCACCCTTGGTGCTGTTCGGTCCACCCATACCTGCACCCTCTATGAGCAGACCAGCTGGTTATCACCTGGGGACAGGATCAAATTTCAAACCTGCCTCCTTGGTATAAAAGCACTGTTGGATAAAACACCCCCGAGCATCACTGTCATTTTCTTAAAATTCAGTGTTGGATACAGCACCAGAAGCAGGAAACAGGGGGCACTCATGGTGCCATATCGATGGACTGCACTTGGACAACGTACCGTTTCCTACAGAGCGCTGTTGTGGCTCAACGAGATTCCTGAGGTCACCCAGAACTGCACAAGTCTCTCACACTTCAAATCCAAACTCAAGCTCCGCCTCTCCTACAGTACCACATGCTGCTGTTTTCCAAATTCCTGAACTTCACCTGCTGGTTAGCCAAGTAACATCTGATTCCCCATCATTTCCCCTAATCTGAGCCGTGGGCTGCCTCCCTTATCCCGTCCAACTCCCACCTCCCTCCACTGCTCCCCCTCTACCCTCCACCTCCTCCCCACACCTATACCTCACCTACCTCGACCCAACCTCAGTGCCCACCCCCACCTCCTTCAACATGTCCTGTCGGCCCCCATGCCTCCACGCTCTGCAAGCCCCTCTGACTAACCCACCCCTTGTGTGCCACTGACAAAGTCCTGCTTTTGGCTGCTTACCACCGCCTCCCTCCACCCACCTCCCTTGTACTCTGACCAAATAGTTTCCCATACCCTGTTTCCCTGGTAACCCCAAGGGGTTCAGACCTCTCTCTGCACCAAACCCTCCATTAGCCTCATGCTTCCTGTTGCAGTTGCAATTTCCCTGGACTGTGTAAGAATCTGACTCTCTGTATTATATTATGTACTGCTAGAATGTATCTACCCTGTAACTTGACTGTTTGTTTGTCTATTGTCTATTACTGCTATACGATGTGGAACCTTTGTAAAAGAGCCTTGGCTCAAAGGTTATTTCCGAATCACTAAATAAAGAAATAAATTTCTCTGTAGTGGTCTCCTCTCTGGTCTGGGGACAGAACAGACTGGTGGTGCCCTAGACTGGTCGTTTGGCACACACCTTTCTCTGATATAACAAAGGAGAGGGGATTTGGCTCAGTCCCTAGCCCCAGTGAATACAGTTCTCTGGCTTGCAGCCAAAAATATTCTCTGAGGTACTCACCCCACTTAGGGGAAATGCAGGTTACAGGACGTTTTAACTTCAGCTGCAGACACTGTTGCTTTCAGGCTGTGACCTTACAGTCCCTGCTTTCAGGCTGCAAACTCCAAACTCTCTTTCTCAGGCTGGCAGTTTCTCTTTTCAGGCTGCCACTCTCCAAGTTCCCAACTGCAGCAGCAAATTCAAATCTCTCTCAGGGAAACACTTGCTCCATCCAAATCTTTTCCCTGTCGCTACTTGATTCCCTCAAGTTCTCTGCTAATTGTCCAAGGCTGGGGCCAGCAAGGCCTTTGGGCAGATGGCCGACCTCTAGGGCTAGCAAGCCCAACAGCACTCTACCCTGCTCTGCTTTCTCCAGCTGATCTCTCAGGAATCTGCCCCTTGGTGGACAAACAGTCCCTTATATCCTTTTGATATTCCCCTTTTCTCATTAGCTGCAGCAGATGTCCAACTCAGAACATTTATATTTATTGGGATCACTCAATGCCCTACTGGTTGCTCGCTGGGAGTCAAGAAATGTCCATACCTTTCCTCCCAATAATTCCTTTTGCAGTCCCAAGAGCTCTCTTTCAAAATTTTGCTTCCAATTGGCTGTGACTGCGGTTAAAGATTGTCAGCATTGCTGCTGAATACACAGTCCACATGCAGTCCATATATTGTCCCAACTTTTCAGTCCCTCTGCAGTCAAAGTACACAGTTTTATATTTTATTTCCCACACGGTCTTTTAGCTACCCCTCCGCTCTGCTATCCAACTGCAAAGCCAGTAATTAAAACAGCTCTCCCTGCCTGTCACTGCCCTTGTTCCATTGGTCCCCCAGATGGCAGGCTGACTTCCTCATTAATGTTCAGGTGACAGCTATCATTATTTATGGGGAAATCAATAGTGCTTATTGGCGCTCTGTAAATGAAACATTTTGGGGCTCCTCATGCTCCTCCCTTGTGTCTCTAGACTTTGATTAGCTGATTCAGGGGTCCAGGAGCATGGAGGGAGTCTTTGTTGCACCACAGCAGTGGTGAGAAAATGAAAATGTACCACTACACATGCGCGGACCGCCATCTCGCACATTCACGAGGCAGCTTTATGGCGGTTGTGCACTGTTCTCCTCCGGCCCCTTTCTAAAAGGAAATGCATTATTGGGCCTGGACAGACATTTAGGGACACCTAGAACATGGGCCAAAGCATCAGTGAGACAGCGGGAAACGCGGAAGACAAACAAGGTAAGCCCAACCCAGGTTGGGAGCTTACGCTAATCTGAGAGATTTCTTTGACTGGGTGACCAAGGACCTAGATCAGGGTGGAGCGATGGACATGGCCTACCTAAATTTCAGTGGTACCCTTATGTCTTCCCGTGGCTCACTATCCCGACACACACCTGCCCGGGCACTATTGCCCCACAGGTGTAGTGTCCTAATAGTGAGCATCCCGTTGATAATATATCCTACGGATTTCAGCAGGGGTAAGGTAGCAGATGTGATGGGTTGCTACCTTACCCCTGCTTGTGTGCGTTAAGGGAGAGTTGTTTCGGGGAGTTGGCTGAGCTGCTCTGGTGGTGTACAGGGCTAAACCACCATCAGCTATGCCAGCGTGCTCCCTCAGACCTGGGTCACATCCTTTTAGGGAACACACCCCCATAAAACTTTTTTTTTTCCTCCGAGGTCCGCTCCCCCTTGGAGTTGGTTATTTTAGTTATGGGGGTATGGGGGGCAGAGACCCCCACATGGGGTGTGTGGGAAGCACCAAGTTTTCCCATCAGTGAAAATGCCAACCTCCCCCACAGCAATGGCACAATACCGACGCAGGAATTGTGCCGCCTCTGGACTCCTTGTTTTCTGTGGAGGGCTGCACCCCCCACACCCTGGACTCTAAGATTCCAACTACAGGTCGGAATTGGCCCCGGGAGGGGGCAGAACACTGGGGAAGGTAAAACAAGGAAAATGGACCATTACCACAAATGTCGCTGTAATGGTTCTTTTCCTTATTTCGCCGTCAGTGTCAACAAAAGGGGTGCTACAGGGTGGGTGGGGTGGGGGTGAAGCACCCCTGCATTTTACACTTAGGTATGTTGTAATGCCCGAAAATTTTCCTGTTGGGCATGCGATTGATTCAGGGCTGTGGATTTTGGGCGATTGGACTCGGTATGCTGAGTGTTGGCATACCGAGTTTAGGGATTCCATAGTATATCCATTTCAGCAAGGTGTGCGACACTGTTCCACATAAGATTAGTAAGCAACCTGGGTAGCTTAGGAGTTTGTAAAAAGGTGGTAAAATGGATAAGAAACTGGTTAGCGGATAGGCAACAGAAGGTGGTGGTAAACAGAGTTCACTCCAAGGAAGTGAGAATAATCTGCCTGGTGCCTTAGGAATCAGTGCTGGAACCAGTCCTCTTTAATGTCTTTATAAGTGACATTGCAGAGGAGCTGGAAAGGAAGGTCTGCCTCTTTGTGGGTGATAGCAAAATCTGCAATAGGGTGGATGCTCCTGGGGGGTGGAAAGGACGAGCAGAGACCTGAGAAAACTAGAGGAGTGGTCAAGGGTGTGGCAGCTGGGTTTCAATGTGAAACTGTGCAAAATCATGTACCTAGGGCACAGAAATCCAGAAGCAGAGTACAAAATGGGTGGAGTGGTACTGACAATCACCAAGAAGGAAACAGACCTGGGGGTAATCATATCGGATGACCTAAAGGTGGCCAGAAAGTGTGACAAGGCAGTTGGGAGGGCAAGTGGGATGCACAGGGAGGGTTATCACCAGCAGAAAAGAGGGAGGTGGTGTTGCCTATATATAGATAGCTGGTATGATCACACCTAGAGTACTTTGTCCAGTTCTGGAGACCGCACCTGTGAACGGATATAGACAGAATGAAGGCGGTTCAGAGGAGAGCAACTAAAATGGTACAGGGTCTGCATCAAAAGCTCTACTAGGAGAGACTAAAGGACTTTAATATGTACATCCTGGAACAGAGGATGGAGAAGGGAGATATAACAGAGAACTCATGGGGGTAAATAAGGTACAGGAGAGGAGTATTTTTCAGAAGATAAGCAAAGCAATAAGGTGCTCAAGAACAAGGGGACATGGCAGCTATGAAGCTGGAGGGGGGTAGATTCTGGAGAGATGTGAGGAAATACTTCTTCACAGAAAGAGTGGTGGATTCATGGAACAGCCTTCCAGCATAGGTGGTTGGGGTGAAAACAGTGGTGGGGTTCAAGAATGCACAGGATAAGCTAAAGGGAATCATAGTGGAAAGGAATGGGTTGAGGGAGAAAGAGCTGTAGATCAGGCACAGTCTGTGGTAATAGTGTAGGTAGGATGAAATGGGCAGACTGGCTGGGCCAAGCAGTCCTTACCTGCTGTCAAATTTTAAGTGTCTATGTTTCTAACTATACACAAACCTGCCAGTCAGGAAACTCAGAATCCAGATCCCCTCAAGTTTGTTTGAGCTCACAAGGCAGGGATAGTAACCGCAATATCCATGGCGACCTGGTTACACTTACATACTACAGCCCAAAAATACATCTGCAAAGTTATCTTCTTCCATCGTTTCATTTAGAGTTTAAGTTTAGTTAAAGTTGCCACCCTCCTCCATTCCTAGCACCTCTTAGATGGAGATGCTGGGATCCAGATTTTTTTTTTTATGTACAAGGCACACATTACCCAGTGCTTGAGTACTGGATGTAAATACACATATTGCATTTTGACATACTGATTGGTTGGGTGCTGTTCTGCAGCTATAGAAAAGAACGTTAGGGCATACTGTAAGTCTCAGTCTCACTTGGAAGCTTTTAGTAGGCATTAACTCAGTAAGTTCCCCACGGCCTGCTGCAACCAAGGTTGGGAAAATAGCAATGCTCTGACAAAGTGCTATTTGCCAATTATTTATTAAAAGTAGACTAAATTATGAAACGAACAAGGACAATGGTGTTGAATCTGTAACATTACTGCTCTTATCTCCCACAAGGTGTTTATTTTTGTTATGTTAATACTGTATAATCTATGCCTTACCATGTTTCGTATGCTGTGTTGAATCTGTATCCTCACACGAACTGTAACATGTCTAATTTGTACAATGTCGTTGTATGTACCTAAATCTATTATTCCTGTACTCTCCCGGGTCGTACATGAAAATGGGCAATTGTCTTGTCTAGTGTACCTACCTGGTTAACAAAAGCTAAATAAATAAATGGAGCAGAAAAACAAGGCTTCTATTGAACTAAAGGGTCCTGTGGCTGGCCAGGCACATAGTAGCAGCAGGTTTTGGTTGCCATGCCGGCAACCTTGATTCACATCCCATACACTAAGCACTGTTGTTGGCAACCAGTGAAGGACTGGGGCAGCCTAGTGGCTGCTCACTGCCTCCTCCAAGGACCCAGGACAGTGACTCAGAGTCTCCTCTGCAACACTGCTACCTTGGCGGCTACAAGTGAAATGCAGTTGGGAGCATTTGTCAGTGGACAGCATCACTGCATGCGTGGTTCCAGTATTCAGGCTATCTGATGCATACTCATGTTATTGCATCTTAGTGGGAAGACCTTAGGACAAAAAGAAAAAAACAGGCTGGTGCTTCTGCACAGCTGTTTTCCCATGCAGTAAAATTTGAGTAAACCTCCTGTGTTCTTTTTTTTTTTTTTTTGGCTATTTCATTATCTTGAGCCTATTGTCATCCGAAGGGAGCCCCCAGCCCCATCCCCCAGTGTCCACCATCCGGCGCTGACCTAAACTCACAGGACTTGCCCCCTCTGACAGGGCCAGCAGGGTTCCCCAATCCCCACCAGAAACCGGATTCAGTGGGCCAGCACCGTGGCTGGCCATGAGTAGAGCCTGTGAGGCGCCCTCCACCATTGTGCCACGGCTTTTCTTTTTCCTAGTTCTTTCTCCTCAGGAGTTGGGGCATGCAATGACGCCTGCAGAGAGGAAGCGTGCATGCGTCTGCATGCACTCCCTCCAAGCATCTGCCCCAACTCCTCTCACTTCTGCAGCGTGGTGCCCTGTCCCCCAGCCTTTGCTAGGGAGCAGGCAAGTGCCGACCACTGAAGACCCCTCTCCCTAGACAAGGAGAGCAGTCCACTGGACACTCAATCCTTCTCCTCCCCTGCCAAACCCCAGAGGCCCGTGCTCGTTCCTGACCACGGGTCGCCAGCGTGACACGAGGTAAAGCGTCCATTACCTCAGCCCTCAGTGCCACCGGGCCGTCTCCTTCCTGTGTTCTAGTGTGCCATTCGTTCTTGTTTTCATAATGGGATGGGGCAACCTGTGGATGACACCCATGTCTGACCTCGTTAGTTGGGCAGCCTACAGTTTTTAAGCCTGCCTCAGCTCTTCCTCCTCCTCCTCCATCCCCACCAGATTGTATGGGCAGTTTTTCATGGTACTGAGAGAAAAACTCCAGCACAAGGGCTAATGGAGGGGTATATGTGGGGGGGGGGGTAAGTCATGACGGTGTCTGGATCAATGGGACTCACCAGTGGGGAGGTATGAGCCATACAAATAGCCAAAGGAGAACTATCCCTTATAGGGCAGGAACAAAAAACACTGAGAAACAAATCATGACAGGCTGGTACTGCATCATGATATGTACTAACATTTTGCCTGGTGGCTCTGCAGAATTGGTCTAATGGATATTCAAATATTTTTTTCCAGTATACATGCAGTCACAGACCATGCACATATTAACAGGTAGTATTATAACTGTGATTGTGAATATTTGGATTTGAATGAGAACTCCCTGCTCTGGCAGCCAACAGAGGCCCAGGAAGGGCACAGTTACTATTTGTTTAATTTGTTATCAAAAACCAGCAGCAGCTTGTTTGTAAAGGAGGTTGCATAGTGCCACCCATGGGAGGAGTAACTTTACACATTGCATCTATGTGGCTCTTTTGGTTTTGTTGAGTTGCTGTATGAAAGCATATCATCTTAAACTGAGCTGACTCCTTTATTACATGTGTACAGGAGACCCGCACAGCATAAAAAAGATGTTGCTATATACTGCTACCATGTAATTATACTGCAGGTACCCAACAGCACACTCCCATCAGAGGAAAGGTGCTAACCTGTCTAACAAGTTAAGGGTATATTGGGCCAGTAGCAGAATTTGAAAGGTGGATTTTACTAGTTTTAGGATTAAGGAATATGTTGGGAAGGGAGAGATTGTCCTCCTTCCCCAACCCCCGTGGTGGATCTTATGAACCCCCTACATGTCACCTAAGGATTGTGATACACTTGTTCTCCTGTGAGGAAAAGCCTCTTGAAAACCCACAAGTGAGACGGCAGAACTCACCAGAATCACTTATTTCAGAAAGCAAGAAACTATCCAACAAAGAAAACATCTACTCTTGATAGTTTAGACATGCAGATTCACTCTAGGAAGAGTTATCTGATCAATGACTGCTATAGAGAGCAGCGTGTCAGATTTGTATGATTTTCCATCTGCCAAGCACAGCACTCAGAGCTGTAAATCATGCACCCCTTTTCCTGGGAATTCACCACAGATGTAGTAAAATCTTCAAATACCTCAAGAGACAGGGAATATCACAGTTTCAGACAAAGCAGTGATCATAGGGTTATGCTAAGCAGCAGCATTTTGTTTTGAGAAGAAAAGATCTGAGGCTGTTTTGAATTACTGTCACAGAAAGATAGTACTGAGCGAAGCCACATTTCACGGTTATTCTTTCTTTGTTCCCTTCCTCAGGCTGTAAAGTGTAAGATGAACATTAAGATCCACCTTAGTGGGAGATAATCCCTCTTTCCTGCTCAAAGGAGTAATGACGGGGTCTGATGGCTGCAAGACAGGCAGATGAATGCTACCTGCCATTGTTTTATGTTCTACTGCCCGAGGATAGGGACAGGATTACCTGTTTAAATAAAGGCATCTAACCCGTTGCCCTATAGCTAGAAATGAAGCTAGAAATTGTGTTGGTTAATCCAAAAGTGAATTCCTGTAATCATTAGTTCTCACTATGGACTGCAGATGGATCCGTAAACCAAGCACATTGTTCACTGTTATTCTTTTTTGTTTGTTTTTATATTTATTCTTTACTCCCCCTTCTCTCCATACAAGTCACCACTCTTTGGGGAACCCTAGGCTAGATGCCCCTCAGCTCTGCCCTAGGTAACTCCTTTCGGGATCCGTCAGACCTGCCCCCATCCTGCTTCAGTTTACCACCCGGCCGGGGAGTGGAGGGAACCCCCCCTTTGTCCCCCCACAGTCTGTAAGTGTGCATCATCAGGTGGCCTTGACGGCCCCTCAGTGAGCCTGGTTTAAGAGTCTTGGGACAGCTGGGTCCCATCTACTGGTGACCGGTGTGGGTTTTTTCCTGATTTCTTGTTCCTCCCCTGAACGCTGGCATTCGAGGGCATGTAAGAAGGCGGGGCACGTAGAGACTTGACACCGCTCCAGATTCTGGCTGACGTCCACCCTCCCGAGTTTCTGCAGTCCTGCTGCACCTCCACCCATAGTCACCCAGGTGATGGTAAAGCGGCAGGACCTGCAGCCCACTCTCCCCAGAGGAGGATTGAGTGCCCAGCCCCAGAGGAGGAGAGCATCCCTCCGGGTGCTCAATCTTCCTCCCCGACGGCAGGCCTTCCAGCAACCCGAGGTCGCTCCCAACCCTGGGTCGCTGGCGTTGCAAGTGATAGTGCTACCGCGTCACCGGCGCACCAGCCTATTCACTGTTATTCAGTGGTAGAAGAATGATAATCTGATTTCCATCAACACTGAAACAAGATTAGCAAAGGCTGATATAAGGTGGCAGTTTTTTTATACAAATATTTTACTTTGGGGTCAGAGTGATCTAGTCACTAGAACACAGACTTGGTGGAATCCAGATTCAGACTTCACCAGAGCCCCTTACTTGCTGTGTGGCCCTGAGAAAGTCACTTAACCACTCGATGCTTCAGTCCACCCAGCTGTAAAACTGGGTGAAATCAGGTTCCCCTAGAAACTAAGATGCTGCATCTCAGCTGGGCTGCCCTGGGGAAACAAACCATAAAAAAACTATATAAAACTTAATGCCAGAATGAAAAAAAAAAGAATATTATTAAACAGCTGGTGTTCATTATTTTGCTATTTAAAAGAGAAACACTTTTAAATTCAAGTATTTAAAGGACAAAAAACATACTGCATATGTACAATAATGGGAGCCAAAGCATTGTCCAATATCACTATAAAAAATGCATAAAACCTTTTTATTTTATTTTAGGCCAGGAAAGACACACTAAGCCAAGGCTTGTTTCCAGATGTGTCATGGAAGCACAGGGAAATTAAATGACTTGCTCATGGTCACATAGTCTGTTAATCATGGCTGTGGGATTCAAACCTAGTTCTCCAGGTGTTCAACTCAGTGCACTTAACCACCATGCTATACTGCCTCCCCATACTTAAATCACGTTGCTCAGTTATATATACTATAATCTGTATTGTATAACTTTTTTCTACTTTCAGAATCAAATGATTTATGCTAGAAAGTAAATGAAACTCTGCCTGTTAGTTGGAAGGGGTATGGGCAGAAATTTCCTAGTTTAAGTTTAGATAATTTTAAAGTCGAATTTTTAAAATCGGTGAACAGGTTTTCTTCTCTTATTAACTTCCTTATTTTTTGGAATACCCCAAACACATACACACATTTGCTCATCTTCCTAGAGGCCAAATTCTTTGAGCATATTTATTTATTTATTTCAAAAGTTTCACCAGGAAAGACATGCTGAGCTTCTAATAGCTCCTTTATGGCATATGGTCAGTTCCAGCTCCTAGTTTCACTTTGTCTGTGTATCCTGTACCTCTCTCCACTCTCTCTCCTGGCCTTCTGCAGCATCTTCCTTATGCCTCTGACCTACATCTACCGCACCCCCACGCCTCAAGTGCCTGGTTCTTTTTTTAAATTACTTGTGTCTCTGCTCCGATAGGTTTTATCCAGAAAGCTACATGTAATTACCTGCACTTGGACTACTAACTCAGATTCATAAATCATATGCTTTTGGATAGAATATATTCTTCCTCCACCCAGCTCATGAGACTTTCTGTTACCATCACATACTAGCTTTCTGCTTTTTGGTAAGAATTTATTCAGTTAAGTGAAAACTCAACTAGCCAGCACAGTGAAAACTCATTTGGAGAAGCTGATATTAATAAATAAGCTTATAGAGCATAACCCCATCTTGAAGGAAGTTTACCTTTAGCTCCTTCAAGAGCACTGCTGCCACCTTCCTCTGTACCACTCCTTTACTCCGGTCCTGGTTTGGACTGCAGCTGCAGGACTCGAGGTTAGACTGGACACTGTCACTTGTCTTCCAACTTGTTCAGTGCCCCTCTCCCTGTGGCTAGCAAGCCATCACCTCTCTTTGCTCTACTGGCCCCAGAGGTCTGTGGCAGTGGGGTTAGGGATCCAATCCAGTGCAGCAGTCCTTTCCTTTGATGCAGCTGCGCCATGGACACCAGTGACTCATGCTGCACATGAACTTCCTTCACCTAACCCACCAGACTGCCTTCAGGGTCGAGAAGCCCACAGAAAAGAGGTTGCTTAGTTTCAAGTGGCTCTCAAAATGCAAATCTCTGCTGCAATGAAAGTGCTCCTCCCATAGGAGCATACACTTTGGGGATACTCTGCAGTGCTCCCCAGTTACCAATTCGGCGACTTCATCCCTGGTCCCACCAGATGGCAGTAGAGATTGTGAGGTCCTAATCCTGTCATCTGGAAACAGCACCCAAGGAGAGAAATATGTTTAAAATAAAAGATAAAGTAAAATACTACAGAAACAACCACTGTTTGTAGTTTCTCTGGCCCCAGGACTGCTGGAAATGGGTCAGAGGACACACAGCCAGCCCAGGAACCTTGGGTAGTCCTAGGCTCAGCTTTGCAGAGCCAGCAAGTTGTAAGCTAATTTAGGTTTCAGTGCATTCTTTTCTTGTGAAACTGAGAGAAAAAATTAATCTAGGGTTCCAGTCTGCAAAACCAGCTATCAGCAAGCTGGCAGAGGCTATAGAGGACTTGTATGCTTTCCCAGGGAAAACTGAGAGCCCTAGAAAGCTAGGGGATTAGCATAATTCATGAAATACCAGCCAATCATTTATGACCAGCCTCTCTCTTTCTTTCCCCAAGCTTAAGGCAGGTTACAAGTGTAGTATATTATGTGCCTGTGCAGGGAGACTCAGTTACAGCTTGTATGTTCAGTGACCATCTTTATTCTTCTGCAGAAATAGTGGACACACACCAGTGAACACAGACAAAGACAAACCCACTGGGCATGTCAGGAACTTATACCTTAGCTAGGACTACAAATATCCATATGCATAAGCTACAACCCTAACCGCGTTCCTTAGACCTCCTACTATCTATCTATCTATCTATCTATCTATCTATCTATCTATCTATCTATCTATCTATCTATCTATCTATATACAGTATAACCATGTCCATACTTCCATACATATCCATGTATAAAATACACTCCTCCCCCTTAGACAGAAACTTGTCTAAGATACTTCAACAGAAACATTTCCTAACTTCTGGGCCAAAGTAGACTATTCGGTATCCAGAAACAAGTTCAGGGGATTATTCTGCCCCTTGGGTAGAACTTGTCACTAAGTAAAAGTACAAGTAAGAGTTCAGTTGCACAGAGGTACAGGTTCAATACATGACTTTAAAGGTCAAGTCTTTGTGGTGGTCATCAGTGCTTAATGGGATGTCTACGGACTGGAACAACCACTCCTGGTGAAACATGTGTTTCATTATTATCTGGCACCAGCCCCGGTGGAACTTCAAGGGCAAGAGCAAAGTCCTATGTGTCACTGTCCTCATCTGGAGTGATGTCTTCTGCTGCATTTGCTAGAACCTTGGAATGCAGCAGGTGATCCACATGTACATGAACAAGTTGATGTCCCTCGCAAACTGCATAAGTAAAAGATTTACGTGTTTCAATCACAACCCCAGGAATCTAAGAAATCTTGGGATGTCTACAGTCTTGAACTATCACCCTCTCCCCAGGATGAATAATACATACTGGCTTGGTTGACCTGTCATGACCCTTTTGCTGTTGTAGTTGATGCTTTGCAACAGTATTGGTCAAGTCCAGCATGAGCAATGACAAACGGGTACGAGGTTGATGCTTGACAAACCGTTCAGCAGGTGTTCACTCTGTGACTGTGCGAGGAATGTTTCTGTAAGTGAACAGGAAACGAGCCAACCTTTGAGCTGTAGGTACTTGCTGCGAATCTGGTTTATTACAAGCTTTTTTGAATGTCTGTACAGCTCTTTCGGCTATGCCACTGGATACTGGATGGTAAGATGGGAGTCAAAATATGTTGGACGCCATTCTGCTTTAAGAACAGTCTGAAGTCATGGGAAGAAAACTGATGACCATTGTTCAACACTAACTCCCGTGGTAGGCAATAAGAGGCAAAAGTTGTTTCAGAAGGTTTAAAGTCTTTTCAGCAGTTGTGACTTGTGTGGGCAACACTTCCAGCCATTTGGAGTAGACATCAATTACTACTAGGAAATGCTGCTTGTCCTCTTCAGCATAGTAAACATGGATGCACTCCCACGGTGTGATAGCCCAGGACCATGGATGCAGGAGTGTGGTTGACAGTTGGTTGAGGACAGTCGCACATGGCACACATTGGTTGACAAGATGTTGGATATCTTGGTCAAGTCCTGGCCACCAGAGGTATCCTCTGGCCAATGCCTTCATTTGAGAGATCCCGGGATGACTGTCATGTAAGTCAAAAAGTAATCTCTTTCGGAACTTTGGAGGTATGATGACTTGAGCTCCCCACAGAACACAGCCTTGCTCTGCAGACAACTGGTCCATCTAGTCTAAGAAAGGTTGGAGAGTCGGGTCTCTTGTGAAGTTGGGCCACCATTTAGGGTGAAATCTAGGACTTTAGAGAGGACAGAATCTCTCTGTGCCTCTGCTGTGACATCCTGTGAAGCAATGGGTAATTCCTCAAGATGTGAAAGATGGAATACTGCCCCACCGTCTTCCTTCTCTGTAAGCATTTTTGTATGGCAGTCTTGATTATGCATCTGCATTTGCGTGATCATGAGAATTGATTGTTTTCTTTATTTATAAAAAGAGCCTTTCCAAAACCAAGGCATTTGTACATTAAAATAAAACAAGCATTATAATTAAAACCATCATAACACCAATATTTAAATAAAATTCCAACAATAAATAAAAAAATTATCAAATCAAGTGCAGCTTAAATAAATATAAATATATTGCACTAACCATCAGTTTCAGCCCAATTCAGGATAAGCTAAGCAAAATAGATGCGCTTTTAACACTGATTTAAAACTCTGGACAGTCAGGCACTCTCGTATACGATAAGGTAGAGAATTCCACAGGGTTGTGGCCACGAAAGCAAAAGATCTGGCCTCTGATAATTTCAAACGAACCCTGGGAATCTCTAGCAATTCCTCGTCGGCGGATCGGAGAGGTTGGGGAGGGTGGTAAGGGCGAAGGAGATCTTGCAAGTAGCGGGGTCCCTGATCATGTAGGGCCTTATAGGTCAGTAACCTGACCTTGAAGGTGATCCACCACTGTACTGACAGCCAGTGTAGTCCACAGAGCACAGGCGTTATATGACTGGCCCTAGAGATACCAGTCAATAACCTGGCTGCCGCATTCTGCACTCACTGCATGCGGCAGATATCAACCCCCCGGTAGCCCTAGTTAAAGGGCATTTCAGTAGCCAAGGTGGGAGGTTATGAAGGCATGGATAAAAGCTGGAAGATTATCAGGAGGAACTAGGTTCTTCACCCAGGCAATATTCCTCAGATGGTAGAAAGAGGATTTGACAACGGCCAACACCTGTGATTTGAGGATCGGGCCATCATCAAAAATAACACCCAGGTTCCGCACCCGATCTGATGTAGTCAGCTGAGCACCCCTTAGCCAAAGCCCCGATGGTTTGCCAGCTGACAGACCCATCTCCCGTCAATCTGGGTCCACAACCAGCACCTCAGTTTTATCCGGGTTCAACCGTAGCCAGCTGGTACTCATCCAGCCCTGGATCTCAGACAGATAGTTATTAAATACAGATAGGATCACATCCTGTCCAGGCACAAAGGACATGTACAGCTGAGTATCATCAGCATAGCAGTGAAAACTCAGACTGTACCACCTAATGAGCTCTCTCCCAATAGCAGCATGTACACTGTGAACAACATGGGTGCCAAAATGGAACCCAGCGGTACCCCACAGGATAGGGAGAGAGGGGCTGAGGAATAAATCCCAGACACCACTCTCTGAGTCCTACCCTGGAGGAAAGATCAAAACCATCTGTGATGCCACACCTCGAACCACGCCGGTGACCCAGGTTCGGGAAGGGATTCGGGGCGCGGGGGTCGGCAAGGGCCGAAGAGGATTGAGCATCGAGGAGGGACTGCTCTCCTCTTCGGGGGTGGGGGGATTGGGCCGCCTTGCTCAAACAGCGGCTCCCAATGGAGACTGGGGGCACTGTTCAAGAGCGGCACAAGAAGGGGAACTCCAGGAAAAATGGAAAAAGGCTCCGTGTGTTCGCCGGATGATGGCTCCCCCACTCTGCGATGGTCCGGAACCTCCAAAGACCTCCTCTACCTCAGCAGCGCTTCCGGAGGACCTAAGAAATAGTGCGCTGGGTGAGCCCCCTCCTGGTGCCTTCTCCCTCGGAGGAGGGGGACCCGTCCGGTGAAGGTCTACACCGGGATACCCCCTGGAGAGTCTGCTGCAATATGAGGTGTGAGGGGGGTCCAGGAAGAGGATGGCTGGTGAAGTCGGGGAGCACTGTGGAGCCCAAAGAAGAGGAGAGGAGAGCACTGAAGTGCGACAGGCGAGTAAATAGCATAAAAACAAAAAACATCTGTGGACCCCCCCCCAGATAGTCCACAGATGAACCGCAGGCACTCCAATAGCACACCGTGGTCCACAGTGTCAACACTGCAGAGAGATCAAGTAGGACCAAGATGGAACAAGTCCTCCATTCTCTTGCCATTAGATCATTTAGCACCCAGACAAGGGCCGTCTCAGTACTATGTCTCTTCCTAAATCCTGACTGGAGAGAATCATAGACATTGTGGCTGGACAAAATGGTCATCCAACTGCAATGCAACCACCTTCTCAATAACCTTTCCCACAAAGAGTAGGTTTGAGACAGGTCTGTAGTTAGCTAGACAGTCCAGGTCAAGTGAGGTTTTTTTAAGGAGGGGTTGAACAACCGCCTCCTTAAGCGGATCTGGAAAGACCCCCCCCCCTCCAAAGACCTCCAGATTATCTCGACTAGGAC
Organism: Neoceratodus forsteri; assembly: GCA_016271365.2. Lineage (NCBI taxonomy): Eukaryota > Metazoa > Chordata > Ceratodontiformes > Ceratodontidae > Neoceratodus > Neoceratodus forsteri. Next base: position 502,410,782 of record CM057455.1, read on the forward strand.
TGGGACAATTTCATCTACGCACCCTACAAGAAGGGGCGTAGGGCCTGGGTCCAAACTACAGCTGGTTGACTGAAAAGTCTGGATGACCCTCATGATGTCTACGATTTCCAGCCAGCTGAAATCAGACCAGGCAAACTGAGCACCTGCCACCTTCTGCCAACCTCTGCGATACCCACTAGAGGGGGATGGATAAATCCCTGACCTGATGGTTACAACCTTATCTGCGAAAGAACCGAGCAAACTCATCACATTTCTCTTGTGAAAAGGCTTTACCGGGCTGGAGACAGACTGGATTGCACAGTCTGTCCATGGTCTGGAAGAGCTGAGCAGGTTGGTTCTGCACAGCAGCAATCTCCCTGGACAGGAATTCTGCCTTCTTATTGGTGATTGCTGATTGATAGACCATATAATGGTCCATCAACCTAAGTCTGTCACACTCCAGGCCCGATTTCTACCAGCCCCTTTCTAGCCTTCACCCCATCCTTCTCAACTCCTTCAAGGTCCCATCAAACCATGGGGATCTTGAGCAAAGAGTGAGTGGGTGAACACAAACAGGATCTATGGAATCCAGGGCCTCTATCACCACCTTGCTATAGACAAGTACTAGATTCTCTGGATCTATGCATTCACTTGGAATACCCAATAGATTCAGTACCACCGTTAGACCTTCTGGGGTCACGCCCCTCAAAGGGCATTACCGGACCATCTCCACAGGGGCAGGTCTATTAGGGGAGCCCCGAAACTGAACCTCATGGTTAGAGACCCCTATCCCCAGAAGGAACACCAAGTCCAATGAATGACCACCAATATGAGTCGCAGAGGTAACAACCTGTGTAAGTAAATCAGTCTAAGAATGTCTATATTCGATGTCATATTCATATGCCAACAAAATCAGGGTGCATCACTGCATTCTGAGGGCTGCGAGAGTTGGTATTGTGGTATTTGGTACCAGAATTGCCAGTAGAGGCTCGTGATCTGTTAGCAAAGTGAATTTCCATTCGTACAAGTACTTATGGAACTTCTTGACACCAAAAATTATGCTCAAAGCTTTTTTTTCGATCTGAACATAGTTTCTTTCACTTGGGGACAAGGTCCTGGAAGCAAATGCGATCGGGTGTTTCTCCCCAGAAGGTAGCACGTGAGAGATGTCGGCCCCCACTCCATATGGTGATGCATCGCATGCTAGCCTCAGAGATTTGGTGGGGTCAGAGTGCGCTAACCATTTGCTGCTTAGAAGACGTTTCTTGCAAGCCTGGAATGCTTCCTCACACTGTGGTGACCAATTCCATTGAGCTTCTTTCTGTAGCAAGTCATGGAGTGGTTGCAACAATATAGACAATTCGGCCAGAAACTGCCCATAGTAGTTCAAGAGTCCTAAAAATTATTTTAACTCTGTCACATTTGTTGGTGCAGGTGCCTTGACTATAGCATTCACCTTGCTCTCTGTTGGCCGTAGGCCTTGGATATTGATCTAGTGACCTGGGTATCAACAGAATTTTGCAGAAATTGGCATTTGGCTAGCTTTACTCTCAGTCCATAATTGGTCCAAGATTGTCAGATGCTCTTCCACTGTGGGTGCTGTTACCACAATATCATCCATAAAGCATACTACATGGTCCAGTCCATGCAGTATCTGGTCCATTGTGTTCTGGAAAATTACTGGCGTTGTGGAAACTCCATATGCTAAGCGATGATACTGGTAAAGTCCCTTCTGGATATTGATGGTTAGATATGGTTCTGACTCTGGTTCCAGTTCCAACTGCTGGTAGAGATGCAGCGAATTTAAAATCCACAGGCAAAGTGAACGCGAAGTGGCCACTTCACGTTAGTGCAATGCTGCGCAAAGTGACCATTGAGGAGTGGTCACTTCGCCTTGTGATTACGACTTGATTTCGCATTGTTATTCTGCCTTAACGCCGGGCGGCGGGAATGACAACAATAGGCACTTTAGGCAGCTCCCCACGCACATCACATGGCATACAGTATTGTAAGTCACATGCTTTAGCCAGGCAGGAAGGAAGTGAGCAGTAGCGGCTCTAGCCACAAATGGTTACCAGGGCACAGCTGGGGCACAATAGATGGCAGGCAGGACACTGATATATTGTTACTATGGGGGAAACTTTGTACCATATGGGGCACCAACTGGGGCACAGCATTTTTTTACCAGGGCATGTGCCCTGGCGGGCCCTGGTGTAGAGCCACCACTGGAAGTGAGTCATACCAGCAGATACTTTCACTTTTTCCTTTGCAGAGGTAGAAGGAGGAAGGATAGTGTAGGAGAGGAGTGTGTTGCTTTCTTAAACTTCATAAAAACCAACAGCTTTTTTAAAAGCTTATTCATTAGTTTTTGTTGTACTGTTTTGTGAGTTCTTTTTTTGTGACTGATTTATTTGTTTTATAAGTTTTGTTTTGTGTAAGTGTGTGTGTGTGTGTGTGACTCTGTGTGTGTGTGTGTGTGTGTGTGTGTGTGTGTGTGTGAGACTGTTTGTGACTGTGTGTGTAGTCGGTTGTTGTCATCGCGTGACGTGTCGGAGTGGAGAAGGAAGGAAAGCTTTGTTGGGTTATGGACCAGGGACAGTCTGTGGCCCATGGTGGCCAGAGGGGAGTGTGGACACGTGGGGGTCAGCATGGGTGGGTGTCGCTGAACCGCTCCTGATTATTTGGTCCTGCCCCCCCGGAAGCAGCAGCACTACCAGTGCCACCACTACATCCAGCAAGTCCACTGCTACCACCACCAGTACCAGCTGCAGGAGCTCCAGCAGCATCACCCCCCACTCCACAGCAGCAGGTGGAGCACCCCCAGGTGCATGACAGTGCTGCTGGCAATACATCTGCCCCTGCTGTGCCTGGTCCCTCCCGCAGCTCGATAGTCTGTCAGTTTTTCAACTGTGTTGGGGGGGACAGGAGCATTGTTGTGTGCCTACTTTGTGGTGTGCAGGTGCACCGTGGATCCGGGGGACACATCTGGGGACTGGGGACCAGAGGACGCACATGCTTAACCACCACAAGGTGGAGTGGCAGGCGGCCACAGAATGGGCCAGGCCTCCACCTGCTGGCTATTCCTTCTGTGGCAGTGGCAGCTGGTGGTGCTGCTGTGCATCACCAGAGCAGGAGGAGGAGGGCCACAGCAGCAGCTGCTGCTCCACCACTACCCCCACCACTGCCACCAGCACCACCCTCACCACCACCACTACCTGACTTTCCTCCCGCAGCAGTGGACCCCACCACAGTGCCTGCAACACAGTCAGAAATAGCACTGCTATGGGCTGCGATGGAGGAAAGCAGTCAGAGGATGGGTGCTGTCCAGCAGCAGATGGAGCGGATCGAGCAAGAGTAGCTGCAAATAGTGTTGATGCTTCATCTGCTGCTGGAACATCATAGGATCGAGCATTAGGTTTTGTTTTCTGCATACCCCCCCCACTGCTGTACTGTTTTGTGTTTTGTTTGTTTAATACCAGACAGAGGGAAGGCCACAGTATTAGTTTAAAGGGAAGCAGTCAGCAACAGAGCACTTGCATCCTGCCCCCTGCAAGGCTTACCCTCCAGTTAAGCCTTTTAAGTATGTTGCAGCATTTTTCTCACGCCGCAACATACTATATTGTACTAAAGAAACATCAGCGACCCCGGAAGTATGGGGGATGCTATGGGGGCTCCATTATGTGTAAACGTGCAATGGCGGCGCACCATACGCTTCAATACAAAAGTATTTGAAGCGCATGGTGCATCTGTGCCGCACCTTTCCTTTACACATAATGGAGCCCCTATAGTGTCCACCATCCTTCTGGGTAACTGACCTTTCTTTATTAAAATAAAGTATGTTGCGGCATGAGAAAAATGCTGCAACATACTTAAAAGGCTTAACCGGGGAGTAAGCCTTGCACTGGGCAGGACGCAGGAGCTCCTGTTGCTGACTGCTTCCCTTTAAATATATACATGCACATACAGTCACACATGCTCCTTATATGAGTGCCTTACCTCCAGGGTAATCTTACTTGCTCCACGTGTTCTTACATTCCATAGTGCAATATCTTTCTGGCAAAAACACTTGTAATTTCGGTAAACCGGGTCTTGGAGGACTTCCCATTCTGAAGAGCCGCCCAAGTTCCGCCACCGTGCTCAGCAATGTTATGACGTGATGCCAGGGAGAGCACAGGGGCATGCTTTATTATAGTGAATGGCCGGCAGCTTTCCAAATGTTTCTTTATGTTATAATGGTCAGTTTGTGGCGAAACGTGGGCACGTTTCCACTAACAAGGCTCTTGTTAGTCGAAATGTGCCCACGTTTCACCTCAACGTTGCTGAGCATGGGGGCAGAACTTGGGCGGCTCTTCAGAATGGGAAGTCTTCCGGGACCCGGTTTAGAGAAATTACGAATGTTTTTGTCAGAAAAGTATTGCACTATTTAAGGACATGTGGAGCAACAAAGATTCCCTTGGAGGTTAGGCACCAATATATTGGGTGCAATACCATCCATAACTATGTAACTTGATGAGTCTATTTAAAGCAGCAGTGCAACAATCTGTTGAAAATTTTGACCTATACTTTTTTATGCTATTTTACATTGCCACTTTACTTACATCCTGACTTGTATGATACTAGTCCTTCCAGTATTTGAGTCTGCTTTAGTACTTTTTTCATGTCTGAGATAGTAAAAGAAGCACTCCTTTTAATTCGGTGCAGACCATGTCTTCGTCAGTATTTTGCACTGTTTTTCTCCATCAGTTGTTATATATTATACAATGGCAAGAAAGAATCCTGGTCTCTGATTGGTCAGTTTGGGGCTGGACCTGTGGCGTTATCCCAGCACGTCGCCACAGGTCTAGTCTCAGCACTGTGAACCAATATGGATGATGACCAGCACCACCATGATGACTTCTTTTTTTGCATCTTCTTTGAGAAACAAAAATATTTTTCCACACTAACAAAAACATTCTTTAAAATTATTTTTTTATATAACAACAAGCCATTGTATAATAGGAATAATGCACTCCAGGGTGTGTGTCATTTGGGATAATGCCACGCCTACGGCATTGGGCGCTCGACCCTACTGACCTCATGCCCAACCCCAGTGGCGTTATCCCAGCACGGCACACACCCTGTCGTGCATTATTCCTTTATTACTTCTGTTGTCAAATTAACAATTATGCAGCAGGCAGTGTTTTATGACCTCACAGAACAATAGTTGTTCAAACACAGCTGCAAATAGTGATAAGACCCTGGTCAGAACAATATTAAATGGCGTGCTCCTTTTTTATTTCCAGACATGAGAAAAAGTAGTAAAGCAGACACAAATTGTGAAAAGAAGGGTATCATACAAGTCAGGAGGTAACCAGTGGCCGGCAACAGCAGCAATGTAAAATAGCATAAAAAAGTATAGGTCAAAATTGTCAGCACATTGTTGCAATGCTGCTTTAATTTATAATATAAGTATGACATTATGTGCTCACAATCACAACACACAAAATGCATCTGTCTTCTGTCCAGAAAACTGACAAGTGCTAAGGAAGTGAAATGGGATCGTAACACCACATGCAAAGTCCCCAAGAATTTATTGCGCAGTCACTCATGCGCGCAGTGGTCACACAGAGTCCCCAGATTTTTTCTGCATGCCCAAAATGCATCTGCCTTGTGTCCAGAAAATTGATAAGTGCTAAAGAAGTGAAATGGGATCGTCATGCCACATGCAAAGTCCCCCAGAATTTATTGCGCATTCACTCATGCGCACAGTGGTCACACAGAGTCCCCAGATTTTTTCTGCATGCCCAAAATGCATTCACCTTGTGTCCAGAAAATTGACAAGTGCTAAGGAAGTGAAATGGGATCATCACGCCACATGCAAAGTCCCCCAGAATTTATTGCGCAGTCACTCATGCGCACAGTGCCCCAGAATAAAATGACGACCGTGAGCGAACTGTTGCTGGTCCATTGTGTACTGCGATTCAAGCAAATGCAATGTGATCATCTCAACTGGATGGAAGGGTGCCCTTTGTCTGTACACTAATAGTAGCCTTGGTGAGTTGATGTATATAGATATATATTTCTGTATTTTGTAGGTGAGGGGAGTTGACATTGACATGTACTCATGGTATTGTTCTGTATCACAGGTCACAGATACTGTTGGTGTGCACATTCCAGTGCTCGATGAGAACGTTTTGCATAGAAATTAGCAATGGATAACTCTTAAGCACATGAAGGTAAGTATTTTTTTTTTTTGGGTGGGGGAAACATATTTGCAGGTTTGTCTGTAATGGTTTCTTAGTTTGTTACTTCTTCACAGATTTCATCTGCATCCTTCTTGAGGCTGGTTGTTAATGATGGTCATGGCCATCTGATGAAATGACTTCTGCATCTTGCATGTGTGCCCCAGCCTGGGGGGGGGGGCTGATGTTGAAGAACTTGTTTGGATAAGGCCACTTTGTCTGAACAACAAAGCATCTGGACGTTTCCTAAAAAAAGAAATTAATGACTTTTTACAACTTAATTGCTATGTGTCCCTCCCTGGTTTTCAAATCTCAATCCCTAAAATCAAGTTACATTTCAGACTCACATCTTGTCAACTAACACAAACTGTGTGCAATATTTGCTGCAGTCTTTACAAAACAATGAGACGGATGAAATAAAATCTTCATACTTACCAGAATGGATTTTACATAGATATTGCATTGCTTCCTCTCTGTGCGGTACAGCTACAGTACCATTCCCAATGAGTTTTAGCAATTGAGTGTTTTTTTGTTACCCTGTAAAAGAAACAAAAGAAGTGTACTGTATGTGTTTTACCATTGCGGCTCTGTACACATACTCACTTTATGGTTTAAATATTAAGAAGCTTTGTGTCTCTGGCTGATGGATGTGGTGGTCCGGACTGACTCAGGCTCAGTAGTGGCAGTGGCTAACATCAGTCCCGGTGGTGGTGGTCCGGGGGCAAACAGACTCATGGTGGCAGTGGCTAACATCAGTGCCAGTGGTGGTGGTGCTTCAGGGGGCAGACAGACTCATGGTGGCAGTGGCTAACATCAGTCCTGGTGGTGGTAGTGGTTCAGGGGGCAGACTGACTCATGATGGCAGTGGTGGCAGTGACTAACATCAGTCTCGGTGGTGGTGGTGGTGGTCTGGGGGGCAGACAGACTCATGGTGGCAGTGGCTAACATCAGTCCTGGTGGTGGTGGTGGTGGTGGTTTGGGGGGCAGACAGACTCATGGTGGCGGTGGCTAACATCAGTCCTGGTGGTGGTGGTCCAGGGGCAGACAGTCTCATGGTGCCAGTGGCTAACATCTGTCCCGGTGTTGGTGGTCCGGGGGGGCAGACAGACTCATGGTGGCAGTGGCTAACATCAGTTCTGGTGGTGGTGGTCTGGGGGGGGCACACTGCCTTTTAAAAACCTCGGTTAAAACCTGCCAGTATTAACCACATCATCATTCTCATAAAGAAAGCTGCCCTCACAGTCATCGATGTCTGAAAACTGACCACTGCAAAATTCTCTCCTCATTGTGTCGTCATCTACGTCAGTGGTGGGGCGTTTCAGGCAGGCACTGCCAGTGCCACAAGGATGCTCCATTTCCACATCAGCAAGACCACCATGACTAGGTTGGGGTACAAATACCAAAGTTGCAGTCTCTGCTGGTATGTGCCTGTCTTTCATTTTAACTCATTCAGGCCTAGATACAGCTGTAGGTGGCATCTGAAAGCATAGCCACTCAGGCCAATAACCCCTGTAGATGTGCTCAGCTGACTTACACTCAGGCCTGAAAATGTCTGAGTAAGTCAGCAGTTTTTACCTACGTATTAAACAAACCAAATTGCTTAGAATTGATTGCATAGCACCGTTAGAAAGGTAATTTCATGCTGAACAATTTTGTGCTGATACTTTGTGTCTATCATGTATACTTTAAGAGTTATTAGCATTTGTTTAAGGTATAGTGTGCATGGCTGACATCTGTCTCTGAAGCCTCACCAAAGCACGTTGAATAAATCTAAGAAAAAAAACACAGTTGTTTGGTATTTCGACTAGTATGAAATAAAAATTAAATGGATTACAACTGATTGCATAGCACTGTTAGAAAGGTAATTTTGTGCTGAACAACTTCGGCACTCGTACTTTGTGTGTAGCACTTACGGTTCAAGAGGTATTCACATTTGTTTGTGGCATGCTGATTATGGCTTGATTTTGCTTAGAAAGGCCCAGAATGCAGTGCTTAGAGTATACAGGGCACAAGTGGTGGAAGTCTCAACTAGCTCTTGTGGTGTGAATGAGTTAATGAATGTTAGCAAACTTACATTTGCAGGAGTTAGGTTTGTCCGACGATCCCTGACTATTGCACCTGCTGAACTGAATACCCTCTCAACACTTACACTAGAGGGTGGGCATGTGAGGTACTTCTGTATCACTGCAGTCAGCTCTGGCCATTCACTGACCTTTCCACTTCAGTACAAAAGAGGATCTTCAGTTATTGTCAGATGCCTGTTTTCAGACAAATATGACTCAACCATTCTCTGTGCCACACTAAGTCCAGTTGTTAATGCATTATCCTGTTCTCCCGAATCATTTATTTCACAAATACCCACTTGAGACCAAGCCTCCCAAAGCGGGTTGACACCAGCCACTTTGGATGACAGACCACCTGGAACTGCAGTCCCCTTTCCCTTGCAGAATATACTTGATGGTCCTCCAGGTACACTTTCATCTGCATCATGCTGCTGAGGTTTGCTGACCTTGGCACGTGACTTCTATGCCCCATGAACCAAGCACACCGGTTGAACACTCATATTTTTTACCTGTTCAGGTCCTCCCTCCAGTACTGATGCAATTCCACGTCTGTATCGTGGGTCCATCATTGTCGCTATGGCAAAGTTGTCACTACGCTGAATTCTCACAACGTGATGATTCTGGTCAAATACTGTCAGCATGTGTTGCAGCAACATACTGCTACCACCATCTCCAGCAACATCAAGGCTATGCTGTACATTCACCAATGTCTGCCTCAGCACCCGCAGCAGTGGAATTGATTGGCTAATGGAGGCAGACTCACCACTCACTGCCAGTGTGGCATGTTCAAGAGACTGCAAAATTGTTATTACAGAGTCAATGAGGCGCCACTGTTCAGTCGTCATAGACATGGAGGCCCCAGAACTGTCACGGCTAGTGTACATAACAAGATATTCTGAGACGGCTTTGTATTGTTCATACAACCTCTCTGCCATGTATAATGTGGAGTTCCATTGGGTGACAGCTTCCTGCTTCAAGCGGTGCTGAGGCAGGCTGTTTTGTATCTGCAACTGCCGCAGTTGGTCACCGGCCTTTCCAGATCTTGAAAAGTGAGAGCAGATATGTCATGCAACAGTCAGCATTTCCTTTATATCAGAGTGCTGCAGAAACTCCTGAACCACAAGATTTAAACAATGGACCATGCATGGAACACGAAAAAAAACACCATTCGTGATGCATTTCATCACATTTGACCCATTGTCACTTGCTATGAACCCAGCTCTCAGGGACAGAGGGTTTAGCCATCTGTCAGTTTCAGTCAGTACCATGTCCAACATGTTCTCACCAGTGTGTGAACAGGTCACACTGTGCATAGCAATCATTGCATGCTGTCGAATTCCTGGAAGATTGCTACCGTGATAATCCAGCTTACTGCACTGATTATTCACCCTACCAACATCACAAACAACCCCCAGCCCCTGCGTCCAGTGTGCAGTTATACACAAATATGAACTCCCTGCTGTTTTGCCACTTGTCCACATATCCATACTTAAATGGATGAATGGAGAGCAAGAATGTTGAAGGGCATGTCTTACTGAGTCGGACACAGTACGGAACAACTCTGGGACAGCATGGGTAGAAAAGTATGTCTTGGATGGGACTTTCCATTTTGGACAAGCACGTGCAGCAAACCACCAGAACCCAGAATTCTCCACAAAGGAGAAGGGCAAAAGATCAATTGCCAGCATTTCCGCTACAGCAGCATTGAGTTCAAGTGACACTGTATGATTCAGGGGGGTACTTCAGCTTATGCACAAAAACACTCTGTAACGTGGGCTGACTTAAATGTTTTACACAGGGTGTGTTGATCACAAATAGTTGTGCTCTGTGATGAATGGCATTGGCAGGGCGTGGAGTGTGGACATTTGATGAAGATGGTTGCACAGGTGATGATGACAAACCCAGAAATGCTGTTATTTTGCCAGATTTGTCAACTGGTGTTGCTGTACCACTTGCATTAGACATACTGCATTCACCACCACCACCACAAAAACTGCTACTCTCATCAGCACTGGACAACATTTCAAAGTCAATATGGTCCTCCACCTCATCATGCCTGTAGTAATCCTCTGCTCTTACTACCACACTACTGCATACGTTTAATTTCCTACTGGGCTTAACAGTCATGGAAGGGGATAACATGCTAGCTATGGTTGCCGGTGGCATGGGTAAACAGCCCACTGTGGTATTAGCTGCCAGCTTGTGCTGGGTCCACAGTGCCAAGTGCCTATTCTTAAGATGTGTATACTGTCCTCCTGTGCCCAGATGGCTCCCCTTTTTGCCTCGACTCACATGCACATGCACATGGCAAACCTGATAGACTGCAACTGAATCATCATTTGCATCTTGAACAAAAAAATCCCAAACAAGGGATTGTGATGCTCTGCTTTTAACATGTCCATGATATAGCTTATCTAAGTCTGTTATTTTAAGCACTGAAGTGGGGGGGGGGGGCACATGATGTTTTGGGCACTGCACACCTGGACTGCAACTGACCACCATGACTACCTATCATATTGATTACTGGTTCATCATCATCATCAACTAAAACTGGTAGATCACAAGTTTTTATGGGGTGAGGGGGGGATTCCCGAAAACAGACTCAGACACAGCCACTTTTAATTTCTTTTTTACCGGTTCCCAACTGGGGTCAATTAAATCATCATCATCATCATATTCATCAACTTCACACACATCCACATCTTCTGCTTGGATGCTAGCATGTGGACTGCATGTTGCAACAACAGCAAAATCATCATCATCATCATCATCGTCATCACATCCATCATGCATGGAAAATGCGTGACATTAAGTGCCACGGTGGACGGAATATCATATTGTATGCTATCGTTGACATGATCATTAGAATCCTCAGGTTCAGTTACTGGGATGTTACTGGGAAGTATGAGATCATCTGCACTGCCACTCACTTGCACTGCTTCACGCTCAATATTTTTGGATACGGTACACTGGTCGGAATTAGAACTTGACCCAACAATACTAAGAAACCACCACCACTAACACCAGTAACACTAACACCACCGGCTGGGAAAACATCATCTCCTCCAACTATGAGTGAAGCTACTGATTGGGCTGTAAAACATTGCAGGAGAAATGCCTTCCTCACATCAGCAATGCAGACTTCTGCTGCCCGCGCACTACTACCACGCCCACAGACCATCTTATCGCCAACATTGCCATGGCGAGAAACAGCTTTGCTTGCACGTCTCTTTGCAGGCATTTTGGGGGATCAACCACAAATATTATAACCAAAATCCAGATTTTGATATGTTCACCCTCTGATTGGAAGGACAGTGGATGTGAAGCCAAATAAACAACTGTGGCTTCAGCAACAGACAAGAGACTACTCTGAGACTGTCATGGAATTAAAATAACTTCAGTAACCAGTGGTGCTGATGAGGTCACAAAAACAATCCAATCTGGTAAAAAATACCTTTTGAATGTGGGGTTGGGGGGAGCACTGAATGTAGACAGTGCTGATTTTTACAGCAACTACAAGCAGCAAAACTAAGAACAGATACCAAGATCACAGTACAAAATCAGGCAGCTGCAGTGGATAGCAGGTTCACACTGCTGCGCTTGCAATTACACTAGTCTGTGGCACAATAAAAGGTGTATTATTTGATGCACGCAACACTGCACACACACTCACACACAGAGCAGTTTGTGTACAATGCTGAACGAGGAATGCATCGCAAATGCAAAAGTTCAGTGCTATGCCACCACGTTACATATTGTAAATTTGTAATGTAAACAGTCTGAACTTACAAACTGCTGCACCACATCCACACAACAAACAGCAAGAAAATTTCTATTATTACTGACAATATTACTGTGTGTACATTAACATGGTCAGTTATGTAACAAAAATATAACTAAAAAGCAAAGAAATCATTATTTCTCCAACTTAAATCTACCTACATCACAGATATGCCCTTCCCCCAAAACACACTTTCACTGTCTTCAACCTCACACACTCAATGTTGTAAACTAACATTCAAAATCCACACAAAACCAAAAACGTTTGATGATATGAGCACAGGCGGGTTTCCTACAATCGATGAACTAAAGTTGGATCCCTCCTAAGAAGCAAAAATGCTTTCTGAACAGCTTTTACAAGATTCCTATCACAGACAGCTAACAGCGCACACTGTCTTCTATTCCTTCCTACTCATACTACCCCGAACTGAGGCTGTGTAGATCAATATAGAGCCCATGTGACCTGAAATCCCATGAATCACTGCAAAATTCGCCTTTGGAGCTCAAAAACAAGGCGAAATGAGGTGAAGTGCACTGCCTGCAATGCACTTCGCCTTACATTTGGCAGAGTAATAGCCTGGGGAGGCGGAGTAACATGAAGTCATTGCTTCCAATGGACTTTGCGTTCCTCATTATAATGCAAAGTACTCCGCTTCGCATTGCGGAGCACTCCACGAATCTGCCTTTGCTCCGCGAATCGCTTCGCGGAGCGGATTGAGCCCACTTCGCCCACCACTAACTGCTGGTATGCAAAAGATAAGTCCAACTTGCTAAGGAACTTACCCCCTGAAAGTGTGACAAACAAGTCCTCTGCATTGAGTAATGGGTATGGGTCTGGCTGTATACAACACTTCACTGTAACCTTGTAGTCACCAAACAACATCACTGCTTTGTCTTGTTTCGGTACCACAACGATAGGGGCAGCCCAGTCGCTCATCTTTACTTGTGAGATGATACCATGGCTTTTGAGATGGTCCAGTTTCTTCTCTGTTGTTTCCCTTAAAGCATTAGACATTGGTTGAGGCTTTTGGAAAACTGGAGCAGTTCCCGGTTGCACTCAGATCTTTGCCTTGAAATCCCGGATTGTGCCGTAACCGTCCTGGAAAATTGGACCATGTTTGTCTAATACTCTCTTCAGTGCATCTTGCAATGCTTTGGTCACAGTATTTTATTTTATTTAATTATATTTTTTTCTTAAATTTTCATGAATTACAATGCGACAGACATAATTCAGAACAATTGATACATATACAGCTTCTAGAAAGAAAAATCAGTCTAACCTCCCACAAACAGGGAGTACAACAAACATAATACTGTAGATGTTACACACAACAGACACAATGACAATAACCTCTCCTTCCTCCCGGAGCAGCAAATGTTAAGTATCAAATTCATGGTCAGGATAGTACGTTTGAGTCAGTACATGGGTATGAGAATCTCACATCAGGTCTAAATTGACTCTCCAGTTAGCGCAAACATCACCCCTCATAAGAGGGCCGCCCTTCACCCTTCCAAAAGAACCTAGTAAAGGGTGAGCCACCCTAATCACTAGCCCAGGGCATCCTGTGACAGGATATCTAGCAGTGTCACTCCTTCTTAGTAGTAGTATTAGAAATAGTAAAATATTTTTATTCAACAAATTTCGTATGAATAAAGGATAAACTCAATTGAGCAAAGCTCATTTTCAATGAGGTCCCATACAAAATCATTACAATAAATTTACATAAATACATTACAGTGAGTCAATTACAAACTCCTATCCTAAAAATAATGTATAACTAAATAAAACAAACCATACACACAGAAACATCAAATACATATATATCAAAACAACTTAAGCCATTCTCACTATTTTACTATAAGTTTTCTAAGATATTAAATGTTATCTAATTTACTATATATAACACCTGCTAATACCATTTACATAGCTACACAGCAGCATCTTTTATGGCGTGAATTGTTCCTAAACCAACATTTTATATGTGCCCATAGATTTTTTACATTAGATTACAATAATGTCACAGGAATTGCATTCCATGCCAGGACCCCTCTATAACAGATAGATTGTCATCCAATTTCTAAGTTATAGTTAGGCAATTCCAAACTTGGTACTTGACAATATCTTAATGAGATCAGTTTGTTTCTAAATGACAATTTATTTTTAACATATCCCGGATATTTACCCATCAATCCTTTACAAATAAATGTCAATAAATGTTCATGATTACGCTTGGATAATGTAGGCCATCCCAACTGATCGTATAATTGGCATTTGTGAGTTAATCTATGAACCCCAAGATAAATCTAGCAAGATTATTATAACAGACTTCTAATTTTTTTAGGTCTTGTTTTCTTCCACAAGAATGAAATATGTCCTCGTATTCAATCATAGGGATAATCATTACATTTCCCACCCTTTTTCTTATTTCCGTGGTCATTGCTGATCTGACCCTATAAAGGGCCCCTATCCTCTTGTTCACATTTTTACATAGCTACATAGATACATAGACAGTGTCGGCAGATAAGGGTCTATGGCCCACCCAGTCTGCCCATTTGAGCTTGTAAGTTCAGTTTGTTTTCCTAGAAGTCTGTTGCCTCTTACCCCTGACCTCCAGAATTCCTTTATGTCTATCCCATGCATTCTTAAATCCCGTGATTGTTTCAGCCCCCACCACTTCCTCTGGCAGGGTGTTCCACTTGTCCACCACCCGCTCTGTGAAGAAATTCTTTTCTCATGTTTCTCTGAATCGCCCTCCCTCCAACTTCATCCCATGCCCTCTAGTCCTGGAACATCTTTTGCTTAAAATAGTGTTTTCCTGCACCCTGTTCCTCCCTGTAAGATACTTGTATGTCTATATCATATCCCTCTCTCCTCCTCTCCTCCAGGTAGTACATGTTCAGTTCCTTCAACCTGTCTTCATAGGACTTGTGATGCAATCCATGCACCATCTTTGTTGCCTTCTCTGAACCTTCTCTACCCTGTCTATGTCCTCACGTAGGTATGGTCTCCAGAACTGTACACTGTACCTACAGGTGGGGCCTCACTAGTGTCTTGTATAGCGGAATTATGACCTCCCTTTTCCTGCTGGTGATGCCCTGCCTATACATCCCAGCATCCTATTTGCTTTACCTGCTGCCTTGTCACATGTTTCCACTCCTTGAGGTCATCAGAGATGACAACCCCAAGATCCCTTTCCTGCTTGGTGCATGCTATATCCCCACCCCCAACTGATATATTGTGTCAGGGTTTTTGTGCCCCATATGCATTATCTTACACTTCTTGCATTGAATTTCAACTGCCAAACCCTGACCATTCTTCAAGTTTCTGCAGGTCGCTTTCATTCTGTCTACACCCTCTGGTGTGTCTACTCTGTTACAGAGCTTTATGTCATCAGCGATCAGTGAAATTCTGCCTTCTAGTCCCGCAATGTCACTGATGAAGATGTTGAATAGGACCGTCCCAGCACTGATCCCTGTGGTACCCACTGGTCACTCTTCCTCTGTGGAGTGACAACCATTTACCACCACCCTCTGTGTCCTGCCACCCAGCCAGTTACCTACCCACCACACTACTGTCCTGCCCACACCCATATTCCCCAGTTTGTGTAATAGTCTTCTATGTGGCACAGTGTCAAAGGCCTTGCTGTAAAGTCCAGATAGGCCATGTTCACTGCCCTCCCTGATCCACCTCCTAGTCACCCAGTCAAAAATTCAACGAGGTTGGTCTGACATGACCTCCTGGTGAAACCATGCTGCCTTGGGTCCTGTAGTCCATTGACAACCAGATGTTCCACCAATCTCTCCTTCAGTAGTGCTTCCATGGTCTTCCCCTCACGAGGTGAGGCTGACTGGTCTGTAGTTCCCTGCTTCCTCTTTGTTCCCACTTTTGTATAAGGGACTATATCTGCTGTCCTCCAGTCTTTGGGTACCTCCCCTGTTTCCAGTGATCGGCTAAACAGGATAGCCAGAGGTTCAGCCACCACCTCTCTTAGTTCTTTAAGGACCCTGGGGTGCACCCCATCTGGCCCCATGCTTTATCAACTCTTATTACTTCCAGTTCCTTCAGGACCCTTTCTCGTGTAAAGGGACTTGTGTCCATTTCTGCACTGTTCTCACCCCTTGTACTCCCTTCAGACCCATTACCCTCCTCTTCCTCAGTAAAGACTGAGCAGAAATACCTGTTCAATATATCAGCTTTACAGCTGTCATCCTCCATGCGGCCCCCATCCTCCCCCTTCAGTCTCACTATCCCTCCCTTTGTCTTTCTTTTTTCACTTATGTACCTGTAAAGGTTTTGTCCCTCACCCACTGATTTTGCAATGTGTTCTTCTGTCTGAGCTTTGGCTTCCTTACTGACCTCCTGCCTCCCTTGCTTCCTCCTGGTACTTCTCCCTATCCCTTCTGCCTGTGTCTTTTGTATTGCCTGAATGCAATCTTTTTGGCTTTCACTTTCTTTGCTACCTCTTTGGAAAACCATAATGGTCTCTCTTCCTTTCCTCTTGATAACCTGCTTAATGCATAATTCTGTTGTTCTTGTAATCCCCATTTTAAATACTGCCCACTGTTCCTCAACCCCTGATTCCTGCCCCATTCCCCTTAATGCCTCTTTCAGTATCTCCCATTTTCCCAAAGTCTGCTCCCTAAAATCCAGGATCGTGTTTTTGTGTGGTTTGGTTCTGCTCTTTCTGTGATTTCAAACCACAATGACTGGTGGTCACTGTTTCCCAGGTGCTCCCCACTGTTACCCTCATCACACTGTCCCTGTTTGTGAGCACAAGGTCCAGTATTGCCTTCTGCCGAGTTGGTTCCATGACCAGTTGCTTGAGGAAGCACCCTGAAGGAGTCCAGGATAAATCTGCTCTAGTTGATGCTGCTGCTGGGATGCTTCAGTCCACGTCTGGAATATTGAAGTCTCCAACCAGTACTACCTCACCCTTGTCTGCCATCCTTTGGATGGCTAGCATCAGCTCCCTATCTGTTTCTTCCTCCTGGGCTGGTGGTCTATAGACCACACCTGTGCGGATGGCTGTCTCCATTTTCCTTTTTCCTTTTTAACCAGGTTATTAATATGTACATCCCAAGTCAAGAAGCTATCAATCCATAGTCCCAGATACTTATATGTATGTGCCTGTGGGATCGGGGTCCCCCCCCAAAAGAAACCAATCCCAGGGTCACGCCGTCCAGCATATCACTTTTATGATGGAAAAGCATGGTCTGCATTTTCTTTACATTCAAAACCAGCCTACTGTCCATCAAGAATGCCTGAAATTCATTAAAGGCTAACTGGAGCCTATCTTGTATCACTTCGATAGATTTATCAGATGTATATATGATGGTATCATCGGCATAAAGATGGTACATTATATTAGCATCCAGAAAAGACAGGACATTTACATATATGTTGAATAGCAAAGGCCCCAGGATGGAGCCCTATGGGACCCCCGAAACAACAGGCACAGAGCATGATTCCCATCCACCCAGCCTAACTTTCCACACTGATCCACCATTCCAAGTGATGCCGCCCTGGACAGGAATCTGGAATTCAAAGAAAGGGAGCCACCAGGCCTTAAATCTGTCTGTCTGCAGGCAGAGATAAGCTGTCAGCTTCTCCATGTCCTTGATCTGTTGGCAGCGAGCTAGCCACTGCCCATCCCCCAGAGATTTGTCTAACAACAGTTTGTCTAGTAATGGGCTTCTGAACCGTGGCCGTAAATATATTAAGCAAATATTTCATTCTCATAGCATGTACCCCTGGGGGGATCTCTCCTAAAAGGTAAGCCTAGAACTGCTCAGGGATTGGGATTTTCAAAATAATGCCCATATGGCTACATACCTTCTTCCAGAATTTTTTAATCTTGGGGCATCCCCAAAAAATGTGTTCTTGGGTACCCACCTGGCCACACCCTCTCCAACATCTGCCTGAAGGAAACTTCCCAAAATGCTTGGTTATGATCGGAGTCCTGAAAAATCTGGTGAGGACCTTCCACTTGAACTCTCTCCATGTGGGAGAAGCTGTGGTCTTATTCGCTTGTTCCCAGATTTGGTCCCATTTTTTAAGTGATATTATCACCCCAGCCTCAGTTTCCCACTTCCGTTGTATAGTCTCTCTGTGCGCCGAGTAATCCTCCCTGCAAAAACAATAAAGCTGAGAAATCAGGTGTTTTTTCTGCCCACTGCCCTCAAGCATCTCCATAGAAAACTCTATCAGTGGGTGTCTACTGGGTGTCCCAAAGATCTCCCTCCTGCCACCAGATGTCAGATAATGACTGATCTATAGGTAGCAGTAGAAGTCCCTATGAGGCAGGCCAAATTCACCTTGAAGTTAGCTATAACTTCTTAGGGTGTCTCCTGTAAATAGATGTGCTAGCCTAACCAGACCTCATTTAACCCACTGCACAAATGTCAGATTAGATCGTCCTGGTGGAAAGTCTCTGCAAGCTCTAATTGCCACATGCCGGAGAAACATAGAATTTGACGGCAGGTAAGGACCACTTGGCCCACCTAGTCTGCCCATTTCCCTACCTAATGGATAAGCTGCAGATGCTAATTAACCAACAGCCTACTTCCTCCTATTCCCCCACTACAATTGCCTTGTGTCTGTCCCATGCATTCTTGAATTCCCCCACTGTTTTTGACGCTATGACCTCCTCAGGAAGGCTGTTCCATGTATCCACAACCCCCTCTGTGAAGAAATACTTCCTCACATTACCTCTGAGCTCTCCCCCCTCTATCTTCAAATTGTGCCCCCTTGTTTTTGCACATCTCTTTTTCTGAAAGACACTACCTTCTTGGACTTTGTTGTTTCCCTTGAGATATTTGAAAGTTTCTATCATGTCCCCCCACTCCTGCCTTTCCTTATGGCTATGCATCTTGACTTCCTTTAGTCTTTCTTCGTATGTCTTCTGGTGCAGACTCTGCATCATTTTGGTTGCCCTCCTTTGGACAGCCTCCACCCTGTCTTTGTCTTTGTGGAGATGGGGTCTCCAGAACTGTACACAGTACTCCAGATGTGGTCTTACCAACTGTCTGTACAGAGTGCCAACAACTTCCTGTTTTCTACTAGTGATGCCTCTCCCTATGCATCCCAGTATCCCCCAGCCCTCCTTACTTCCTTCTCACATTGCTGGCCCACATTTAGGTCGTCTGATATGACTGCCCCCAGGTCCCTTTCCATTTTTGTTGTTGTCAGTATCTCACCCCCCATTGTGTATTCTTCCCCTGGGTTTTTGTTTCCCAGGTGCATTACTTTGCACTTCTTTGCATTGAATCTAAGCTGCCATACATTTGACCATTAGTCCAACCTTGCCAAGTCCCTTTTCATCCTTTCCACCCCACCTTGTGTATCAACCCTGTTGCAGATCTTTGTGTCATCTGCAAAGAGACATAATTTCCCTTCCAGTCACTCTGCAATGTCACTTATAAAGATATTAAAAAGGATCAGACCCAGTGCTGAACCCTGCGGTACCCCACTAGTAACCCTCCTTTCTTCACTGTGGACTCCATTTACTATTACCCACTGTGTCCTGTTGTCCAACCAGTGTTTTACTCAGGCTACCACCCTGGGACCCACTCCCAGGCTGGCTAATTTATTAATCTTTTGTGCGGGACTGTGTCAAATGCCTTGCTAAAGTCTAGGTAGGTCATGTCCACAGCTCCTCCTTGGTCTACTGCTTTGGTCACAGTCAAAGAAATCAATTAGATTTGTCTGACATGACCTTCCTGCTGTGAATCCATGTTGCCTTGGGTCCTGTGCCTCACTGGCCTCTAGGTACTCAACACTTCTTTCCTTCAGAAGTGATTCCATCAGTTTCCCTACCACTGAGGTCAAACTGACAAGTCTGTAGTTTCTTGCCTTTGTCTTGCTCCCACTTTTGTGAAGGGGAATCACATCCGGAGCACCCCATTATCTAGTTTCAGGTTATGTGTAGCCTCCCTCCAAGTAAATACTAAGGTCTTAAGCCACATAATGAGAAGAGAAGCAGCAATCCTTTCATCCCATTTATTGAAAAGAATGCTGACCAAATCTGCAGTGCCCATGAGATCCTTTTCCATCTGTACCCAGCTCATATGATCACCACTACTGTAATGGGCTGCCAGAAACTGTAACTGAGCAGATCTGTAGTAGGCCCACATATCAGGGACCCCAGTTCGCCTTTTGATTTACCAAGACAGAGAACTTTCCACCTCAGTCTAGGTCTCCTCCCACCCCAAATGAATTTATTTAGAATTTTTGGGATAGTGGTCCAAAATGATTTGGGGGAACATATAGGTACAGTGTCAAACAAAAATAACAGATGGGGAAAGATACTCATATGCAATGATTCTGAGCCTCCCATTATGGAGAGTGGCAAGGCCGCCCATCTATTTCAATCCTGATGGATGCTGTCTATTAATTTTAAATGATTGGCTTGGTATAATTTACTCAAATCAGCCATAATCTGGACTTCCAAATATTTAAAATCCTGGGGAGTCCATTTTAAATTTTTCAGTTTCCTGATTTCAGGGGTGACTGGTTTTCCTATCGATAACATTTCGGATTTAGTTTCATTCATTTTAAAGCACAATATATTGTCATATTCTGTTAAAAGAGATGATGTTCTTGGGAGAAATAGCCAGATTTTGTAAGTAGAGAAGGGTGTCGTACACATAAAGGAAGATACGATTTTCTACCTAGTCTATTTTGACACCACTAATTTCAGAACTCAGTATAAAGACCTCAGCCAGAGGTTCAATGCTGAGTGCAAACAGAAGTGGGGAGAAGGGGCATCCTTGTCTGGCTCCTCTCTTTATTGGAAAACTGGCCACTAGGACTCCGTTAAGTCTAATTTGGGCTGTCGGTTTGGTGAACAGGGCTGAAATCCAAGCCTGGAATTTGTTTCCAAAATTAAACTTGTGTAAAACCGCATCAAGAAATTTTCATTCAAGGCAGTCAAATGCCTTTTCGGCATCCAAAGCCCCCTACATCTCCTTGCCTCCCCCCCAACCCACCATGAATACCCACGATGGTAGTCAACAACCTGAGAACATTGTCATGGAGGTGCGTTCCTGGCATGAACCTTGCTTGGTCAGGGTGTACCAACCCTGTTATGATTGTCTGCAGGCGGTTTGCTATCATTCTTGCAAAAAATGTTTACATCTATAGTTAGTAAAGATATCTGTCGGTAACTGCCACACCTAGAGGTATCCTTCCTGGGTTTTGGAAGCACTGTTAACAGGGCTCGTGACCATGAGTCGGAGCTGGCCTCAGGGACATGGGAAATATTGCAGACCTGAAGGAGCAATGGGGTCAGTTCGGAATGGAATTCCTGATAATACTCAGCCACAATCCATCTGGGCCTGGGTATTTATTGTGCTTAAGGGCATTAATTACCGCGGCCACCTCTCCCTGTGTGAATGGGCTATCTAACTGTTGGGCCTGATCCAAAGATAGCCTAGGCATCTGAAACTTATTTTAAAATTCTTCCGTCTGCTTAGGTTGGTCGGCCTGGGACTCGGAAGTGTATGACTCTGAGTAATATTGTCTGAATATTTCTGCTATTTTGCAGGGAGTAGTTTGCCTTCGGGTACTCGTAGCGAGTATGCGAGGAGACGTCCCGCCCTGTTCCCTCCATCGTAGAATTTCTAAGCTACAAATTGAAGAACATTCTCTGTTTTAGCTCTGAAAATGTCTTCAAGCTGTTATCGCATCTGTTTAATTTCCAGTAATAGGGCAGGTGTGGTAAGCAGTCCCCCAGACCCATGTAACGTTTCTAATTCCTTATTTTTCTGTTCTAACTTTTTTTGTTTCTTGTAGGTTTCTTTTTTCTTGTGGGAGGTATATAAAATGGCCTCACCTCTAACTACAACTTTCAATCCATCCCATAGGAATTTAACCTGAGAAACTGTGTCCATGTTTTCCTTTAAGTAGTTAATTATAGTTTCTTTTATTTTCAAGTTAAATGTCTAGGCCCAGATATTCAAACTGCACCACAAAGTAGTGCAATAGCAGGAGCAGGTGCAAGTGCAGTGCGCCCATGCGCAACACGCGCGATATTCAAACACAGCACAGGCCAAGGTGCACTTGCGCAACACAACTGAATATCATGCCAACTGTACCATGGCGCAACCAGGGATGCACAGTGGCGCAGGGCTGATGCGCAGTAGCACAACCAGGGTTGCGCAGTGGAGCAGGGTAGCAGTGCAGTAGCACAACCAGGGATGCGCAGGGACAGGATGCAGGGGTGCACCACCCATGGAAGACATGGGCAGAGGAGTACGCAGCAGACCAGACAGCGCCCCCCGCACCCCATGAACTGCACAACCTGAGGTGAGCTGGATGAACCACCAGCCCATGGACACCAGCAACAATTCCACAGCCAGGGCATGGTGTCCAAGCACACCCCCTTGCAAGCTGTGACCAGAACACAAGGAGGTCCGGCCACCCTGTGCTACACCATCCAGCCAATGCAGAGCACACCCTGCACAGCAATCCCAGACACCCTGCCTAGGAGCAGCGCCCTACAGTGCATGTCTCCTTATGCATGTCACCACCCCCACTGTGACAATGTAACCCTGTACACCATGGAACCATGCATGGCAGCCCCACCATGAGCACCCTGTAGCAGGCGGCAGCAGCCACCAAAACAACAACTGCAGACACAGTGCCTCCCCGCACGGCCCCACCAAGGCACAGCCAAGAGATCAACCCTGCACCAGCACCCGAGGTACCCCGCATGCAACAGGGCCTGCCCTGGACCCCACCACCAGCAGAACAGCACCCCACACACCCACTCAAGCACACACCCTGTCCCAGCACTGGCCCCAACAGCCAGCACAGACACCCACAGTAGTGCATGGAAGCATGTGTCACACAGGATGCAACACAGGGCACAGACAAACACCCACCCATACCCAAGGGCACCCTAACACAGGAACACAATAGCGGGGCAACAAACCCGCTGGTGTGCGACCACAGCAGCCGTGTACCCACAGTGAGCACCCCTCCATAGCACAGGTGTACCAGCCACCCTGCGCATGCACCATGAATCCGTCCACCACCAGTATGCGACTGGAGCACAAGTGACAGACATCGGAACACATTCCCTGCAACAGACACAAGTGACAGCATGGAGGGGGAACAACAATAGCAGAGGCCACAGTGCCACCCGAGGTAGACGTGCACCATACCAGTGACAGGAGGCAATCCGCCTTTGAACCGGGTCCAGGAGGTGGCCAGCATGGACAGCCACCACTGACATGCCAGCAGACCGTGCATAGCACAGACATGCAAGCGTGTCAGCTGCACAGGCCATGGACAGTCTGACAGGGGCACCATGGACACAGTGCATGCACCGTGGACCACTGTACACAGGTGTCCAGTGCACAAAGAACAACACACATACCACAGACAGTGACCAAGTCCCCCACCCACACCATAGGTGGGTCCCTGCCGGCACACACACACACACACACACACACGCCCAGGCCTGCACCACCCCCGACACCATGCACACCACTGCAGCCAAGCACCATTAGCCCGCGGCAAATCAGAGACCACCACAGTTGTCATAACAAAATGTATATATTAAACAAATTCAACAAACAAACATATGTACAACTATATACAAGGGTGGGGAAGGGCCACAAACAAGGTGGGGGTGGGCATGGGGCAGGGGTGAACAAATGGGAGAGGGAAGAAGGGGTGTGAGGGTGAGTCAAGGGGGGAATTCAACAAGGGGGAATATAGGGCCTTTCGCCTGCCCCTCTCTTCACTCCTGTGCCGTCTCCTTCCACTGCGGCACCGTACCCTGTCCTGCTCCATCCTCTGCAGGATTTCCAGCATTGCCCTGGCAAGCTGCAGCAGCTTCTGCACCCCTCTGTCCATTGCTGTCCAGCTTTGTCCACCTAGGACAAGGGAGAAGAGTCAATATGAGTGACTGTCCAGCCCCCTGCAGCCCACCCATTGTGCATGGCATACGGCCATGGGGCATGCCCCTGCGATAGCATGTGACCACCTACAGTGACCGCATCCACAAGACCTGTCTACCCAGGCACCCACAGCCATGCAGACCGTTGCACACACCCACCGCCCATGTCCCGCACAGCACCACCGTGGCCGTACAGTGACATGGCTATACGGTGCAAAGGCAGTGGCACAGCCATGTACCCAGTGCATGCACAGACCACCAGCAATGCCCGCCCACACATGCAGTGCCACAGGACAGTGCTGAGTGTACCATGTGGCTTGCACGGCAGTGGGGCCAAGTGCTGGTGGCCATGCCCCACCACCAACCCTGCAACACAGCATGCACAGATGTGAGGGGGAAAAAGGCACTCACCTGCATCCAGTCCAGCTGGGCATTGCTGGCCCATAGTCCCTCCTCCACGACCCTGCTATGGCGCACCAGCCCTCTCCCGCTCAGCTCGGGCTTCCCTCACCCTACAGCGCTCCTCCAGGCCTAAGGTGCAAACATGGAGAGGGGAACATCAGTACAAACCAGTAGCAAAGCCACCCCTGGTGTGTGTGTGTTCCCACACAGCCCAGCCATGCCGCAACCCCACCCCACCACCACCACCCACACTGGACGGTCCCCACCTCCCTGCAGGGTGGACACATGCACACTGTGATACCCGGATGGACGGATGCTACCAGTGTATGGATGGAGCACCTACCTGGCCGTGGCACAGCGCCTCGCCGGGCACATGCCTGTAGATGCCCCAGTCTATCTGGGTCCCTCCGCCGGAGGTCCCCATACCAGTGGAGACACTGCACACTGGAACAGGTAATACCTGTGGCCTCCTCCATGCCCTCTGCAACCTCCTCCCACATGGCACTGCATGGCCTGTTCAGTGGGTCCTGGCCAAACAGGGCCTCAGCCTGGGGCTCAACAATGGCCACAAGGTTCGCCAGCTCTACCGCTCTCCACTGCTGGGCTCTCCTGCATGACATGTTTCAGTCAATACAGATAACAAAATGGCGCTCTGTAGTGCACGTCCCCCATGTGTGGAGGCTGCGCAGTACAACACTGCCATTCCCCATCGCGCTGTCACCGAATAGCACGACAGGGGTGCTCCCATGCGGACGCAAGGTGCCTAAGTGGCAAAGGTCGACAGCAGGGTCAAGGGTCTGTCCACACATGGAGCACCACAGCACTATTGGGACTCCCTGCATGTAACGTGGTAGGGTGCCCGTGTGTGACACCCTGCAATGGCCTACCGCGCTGTGGCTCAATGGCGCCTACAGCGCACCAGAGCATGAGTGCCACACACAAGAACAGCACACTAGTGCCACTGGCACAGTAGTGGCCATGCCCTGCACTGCCTCCCACGCACAGCACATCATCAGTGTGGCAGAAGTCGGTGTCAGCACCCCAGGCATGTGCCTTGCGGTGCCTACTGCGCATGTCACAGAGCTGCACCATTGCCTGAGCACATTCAACAACATTGCGCAAGGCGCAACAGCACAATATTCAGCCAGAATATGCAAATCAGCTCATCAGCAATTCCATGGTGCAACCACTGCATTAGCATCCACTTAAAGTTGCATCTCACCTCATTTGCTTGCGTTGCACTATATAAATGCGCCATGGGGCTGCAAAGGACATAGTTTGGTATTGTAGTCTATTGTGGTGGGTTGCATGCTGTTTGGCTGTGTGGACTGTGGTGTGTGAGGGCCGACTGGGACTGCACATTCAAAGGTAACACCTGTCATTCCCACAGGCTCTATCATGACCGATCGAGGGGATGAGGAGGAACAAGGACGGGAGAGAAGGAGGAGGCCCAACTTCACCCGGGCTGAATCAGATGCCCTGTTCGAGGTCTATCTCAACAGGGAACCGCTGCTGAGTGGACAGCATGGAATACCACAGGCCCGTGCTGCGGCGTGGGGTGAGATTGCACGTGCCATGAACCAGCATGGCAGCCACCAGCGGTCCATGCAAGAGTGTAAAAAGAAGGTCAGCACGGACAGGAAGAGGATAAAGGATAAGGTGGCTGCCATCAGGACAGCATGTGCTGCCACCAGTAGTTGACATCCGGATGTGCCACGCCTGATGCCACAGGAGGAGCGGGTGGCCAGCAGCATGCAGCGTTGTGCCATAGACAATTTCCCACAGCTTGGAAAACAGCCATTATCACACCTATTCATAAAGGGGGCGACAGGTCATTGGCCAACAACTACCAGCCAATCTCCATCCTCCCCCCCCCTCTCTAAAGCCCTAGAGAAAGTGGTGGCCATTCAAATCACTGATTATCTGGCTAAGCATAACATTTTATGCCCAGAGCAACATAGCTTCCGTGCTGGTCACAGTACCAGCACTGCCCTTATTGAATTCTCCAACTTTCTACACTCCTCCTTGGATACCAGCTCCCTCGCTGGTGCAGTGTTCATCGACCTCTCAAAGGCTTTTGACACCGTCTCCCATCCACTTCTGCTGAATGCACTCTGCCACACTGGTCTCTCAGCTGGCCCCCTAGCATGGTGCACTAGCTATCTTGGCCTTTCGATCTCAGTGTGTAAAATTAATAGCACACTCTCCGATACACCGTCCCATTCTCTCTGGGGTCCCCAAGGCTCCATCCTGGGCCCCCTTCTCTTCTCGCTCTATCTGAACACCCTGCCCAGTGCATGCCCTGGCAAAATTCTACTGTATGCAGACGACGCTGTCCTTTTTGCCACCCACCGCAATCCCATCTCCCTACAGGACTCCCTACAGCAGTCTTTCAACAGTGCCGAGGCTTGGTTTAAGGAGCGCAGACTCGTCATCAATCTTAATAAAACCAAAGCTATGCTCTTTTCCCACCCTCAAAACAAAGCTAGCAACCACCCACTCTATATCCTTCCAAGTACCAATCAGCCACTGGAACAAGTCTGCTCCTACAAATACCTTGGGGTTACCTTCGACTCAGCCCTCACATTTCACAACCACATCGACGCCCTAACATCCGCCACTAACACACGGCTTGGCATCCTCTTCCGCCATAGAACCTGCCTTCCCCCAAATGCTCTCTGGCTCGCTGTTACATCATCCGTTCTGTCCCTTGTAGACTATGGTCTACCAGTATATGGTGCTGCCGACACCACTGCACTCAACAAAATTCACTTAACCCTGAATAAAGCCTGCAGATTGATTACTGGTGCCCCCAGGCTCACACACACCTGTCAGCTGTATGTCGAGGCTAACCTGCTTACCCTGGATGAACGGCTCCGATACCAAACCTGTCTTCTCACAAAAAAAACCCTACTTGGGCTCTCCCCCCCTGGGGTAACGGCATCCATCCACCAGAGCCCTCCCACTATTACAACACGGTCTTCCTACAAGACCACTCTAAAGGTCCCCAGATCTAGAACCAGCCGTTGCCAGAGGTCCTTCTGCTATAGAGCCCCTACCTGGTTTAACTCTCTCCCTGCCCCCATCACCAATGCCACCGCCATCTCCAAGTTCAAAACCACCCTTCAAAATCACATCATCAGCACTTGTAACTGCTCCTGTCTCTGAACATAGCCTCCACCTCTGCTTCTATTGACAACGCCCCCCGGGCAGCTCTCCACCTAGCCATCCCCACCACCACTTCCCTGTACACCGTGCCTATGTCTAACCTGGCCAGTGCCAGCTGTTTCAGTGTTTACCAACTAGATTGCTCACTTGATAACTTGTGTAACACCTGTTATCAATTACATGTACCCTGTAACCTAATTGTATTTGTCTGACCACAGTGTGACGTCGTGGCCTCTGTTGAAGCCCTATTGTTTTGCAAATCTATGCTATGTAACCAAAAAACACAATGTATGTCTTTATGTGACGAAGTACCTTTGGAAACGAGCCTCTGGCTCAAAGGTTGTAAACTGATTCTTAGAAATAAATAAATAAATAAATAAATAAATAAATAAATAGAGGCATTCCTGGTGGTGGCTTCCAGACGGGTGGCAGCCCATCACTGCATAGTAGGTCCTGTGCTGTCACTGTGTGGGTGGTGGGGGGAATGCCACAGGGTAGGGCGGAGACAATAATGCTACTGTGTTCCCTTACAGCTCCTGAGCATCTACATGGGTCAACGGTGGTGGGTGTGTCCACTAAGGGTGATGCCCTGGACATGGAGGAACACCTATCCACCTCCACAGGTGTCCGAGAGACAGGACCACTGCATACCTGCCTGTCTGTTCGGACTGAAGATGGTGGTGCGGGTGCGGACGAAGCCCTGCCTGTGTCCCAGCGTGACAGCGCCCATGGACTCCAGCATGCTGGGACATGGACTGGTGCCAGATCCGGCACCGATGATGATGGATCACACGTCCCGGACAGTGATACATGTGGGACACAGGATGGTCCCACAGCAGGAAACGGTATGGGCGTAGCCGTGGGTGGTGCCGCTGTGGAGGCCTGCATGACAACACAGTCCCAGGCTGTGCCTGTATGACCCAGTGGGGCAGCACTGGTGTGCGTCCAGGCTGGTAGGGCTGTTGCGGCCACTGTGGTGGTGCTGGTGAGCCCTGGCGATCAGCAGCTGGAGGGGCAGTGCCAGCAGTCGGCCAATGGCAACAGGGGGACTGTGTCAGGGGGCGGTGGTAGTGCACCACGTGTGGACGTGCCTCGGCATGGCTCTGGTGTGCAGCGCCCATCATCAAGGGGTGCTGCCCAGCAGGGCTAGAAACACCATGAGGGACAGCATGCCAGACCGGGGACGACCTCTTTGATGAGCACAGGCTTCAGTGGATCAGCAGTTGCGGCTTGTGACTGCGGTGGATGCACTCAGTGCGGTTCTGCACCAGGCAGAGGAGCGGCGCAGCAGATACCACAGTCTGCTCCTGGCAGAGATGGCCCGGCAGCGGAAGGATGTGACCTCTGCCATTGACAGGCATACACATGCATTCATAGCTGTCATGGCCACATCGGGCACCCAGTTCGGTGCCCATGCACCACAGACACCGCGCAGTGTCATGTCCACCCCCCATTCCGGCCGCCGTGCAACACCTGCTATGTCAACACTGGGTTCAGCTGTGGGCATACCGAGCACACCTGGTGCGGGCATGTTCAGTGAGCTGCAGACCCCTGCACAAACACGGTCGCGTTCCTGCAGCATCACCTCTGGGAGACCGTCGGTACCACCCCATGAGGCCAATGGTCAGCCTGTCACGGCTGGCATGTCTCAACAGGGCCGCCCATGCATCCGTGGCAGCTATGGCACTGTGCCACATGACAGACCTGTCTCCCACCATGGCCACTGTCTGCTGCTGCCCTGTGTGTAGTGTGGTGTGTATTGTGTGATGCACGGTTGGGGTACTCGGCCCTGCACACACACGGTCCCTGTGCACACCCTCCCAGCTGCTGGCCACTGTGGCGTGTGCATGATGATGCCTGCGTTGTGCTGTCTGCCAGTGTGCAGTGGTGCCCAGCATCTTAGGCATGCACAGTGATGGCCACTGGACGTGGTCGTGTGTGGACCTGTGTGGGGGTAGGGGTTGCATTTGGGGTTGGCATGCCATCTACCCCTTGTGCATGTCTTGTGGTGTGTGTGTGTGTGTGTGTGTGTGTGTGTGTGTGTGTGTGTGTGTGCGCGCGCAATGCGCCATGTTTGGCCCTGCCCATCCCTGACAGCATGTGCGGTGCCACACTCAGACCCATTCCCTTACTGCCATCTGTCCCTGGGGTTCGTCCATGCCTGTCTGTGGGCTGTGCCCTTGCCATTGGTGGTTGCACATGGCCCCACGACCTACCTGTGTTGGCCAAAGTGCTCTTCTGTGATGGTGTCCCAATGCAGCTGTGACATCCAGATCAGGTGGGGGTCCCTTCGCCCAGGAGGTGGCTGCCTATCACCATCTGGACACCGCCCTCATCATCCTTACTGCTGTCCCCCTCTTCGACCTCTACGGCTATCCCACAGTCATTGGCCATGTTGTGCAGGATGCAGCAGGCCAGGAATAGCCTGCAGGCCTTCGAGGGGCTGTACTGTAGGGCACTGCCAGACATGTCCAGGCCCTGGAAATGTGCCTTCAGCATCCCGAACACCCGCTTGATGATGTTGTGGCGTGTACCTCATTGTACTGTAGCTGCGATGGGGTCGTGGAGCGCTGGTATGGGGTGAGCAGCAAGGGACGGAGTGGGTAGCCACTGTCACCTGTGTGTAGAGGGTGGACATTAGTATGGTGGTCTGCATCACTTTGCCATGAGCCAACAAGGCCGGTACCCATGGCACCTCTGACTATGCACCCCCCATGTCTGCTCACGTCGTCCTGCATGATATACGTACTCACCCATTAGGTGGCCAGTGGGGATGTCCCCACTCTCAAACCTGTAGCACAGTGTGGACTGGTGCCAGATGAAGGCATCATGTGCTCCCCCAGGGTGCATGGCACAGACATTGGTTATGCCCCCCCGGCATCGCACACCACCTGGCAGTTGATGCTGGCATACCCCTTCCGGTTTATGAAGGTCACACCGTCCGGGCCAGGTGGCATGAGGATGGTCACATGGGTGCAGTCAATGGCCCCGAGCATGCCAGGCATACGTGCTACCCTGTGGAACTCTTGTATGTGTGCTGGGGAAATGGCTGTACTCCACAGCATGTGGCAGCAGTGTGCTGAGGAATTGTGTGAGTAGGTGTGATGCAGCCAACTGGGTTATGCCTGTTGTGTCCCCCTGTTGGTCTCTGGAAGGTGCCCATGGTGAGCAAGCACATGACAGCTGTCACCTTCATCTCCACTGACACAGCATGGCTCCGTCGTGTGGGTGCCTGCATCTCATCACTGCACAGCTCACAGATTTGCCTCAGGATCGCCCAGTTCAGGTGGTACCAGACTACAGTCTCTGTGTCGGAGTAGTGTTCAAAGGTGGTGCGGGCTCGGTGCTGCCTGTTCTGGGCGTACCACCAACAGGCCCTTCCACAGCTGCGCCCCCCTGCTGCCTGCCTTCTCACACCCCTCATTACCACCTCCATCTGGATGGTGGCGCTGGCCATGTCCCTGACTGGTGTTTCCCCCTGGCAGTTGTTATCCCGTTCCCCCCGCTGTCCATTTATGATGGTCCCCCCGCACTGGGTACACCTCCAGCCTTTGACTGTGGCTGTCCTGACTACTGCCACTGCCCTCAGCCCACTGTGGCACTACACTAGCAATCCTGCACAGTGGCACAGGTTCCTCACTCCTATCCTGTTCCTGGTTAACTGCAGGTGTGCCCTGTCCTGCTCCTGCCCAGTCCTGCTCATTGCTACCCTCTACCTTGTGCCTGTCAGCTCGCTCCCACCTGTGGCTTTCCTGTAGCGTTCTTTCGCCCCTCTCTTGGTCCTTTTTATTTTGGATCATTTCCACTGTTGCACAACTTCCTCTAGCTCCCCTATTGCGCATGGTGCATGCTGTTGAATATCACACTGCGCACGTTATTTATGGTTCCTCCCCCTACGGTTACGCATGCATTCATTATTATTGCACTCTTGCACATTGTAACTTGCACTGCGCAGCAGCCTCCTGCTGAATATCGCACAATGGCGCATTTCCGTACTTGTGCTAGCACATCCCTGTTGCACATGGCGCATCCCTTTTGAATATCCAGCCCCTTGTCTTTAAGGAGCTCCACATTCAGCCTCCAAACTGATTGCTTATCCAGTGGTCCAAGATCTATTGTAAGGCTAATCTTGGCATGATCTGTCAGGTATATGGGATGGATCTCTAAATCTTTGATGGTATGACCCCAGGACTTTTGAGTATAAAATCTATCTAGACGCGAGTAGGAATTTTGTGCATGGGAATAGAAAGTGAAGACCCTACCACAGGGATAAGTGTCTCTCCAGTTATCCACAAAGCCTGCCTCTTCTCTCAGGAATTTAAGAAGCTTTGAGGCTGCACTACCCCCCTGTTGTGATCCGAGCGACCTATCTAGGGTGGGGTCCTCCATGCAGTTCCAATCTCCACCGAGTATTATCTGACCTTCAGGAAGGGAAGCTACCTAACCAAAAATGTACCTAAAGAACTGAGGCCTCTGTGGCATAGGACAATATATGTTAACCACATGAATAATGCAGTCAGCTAGTTTACCTGAAAGAGTAACCAACCTGCCCTCCTGGTCAGCATAGGATCCCATCTTTTTAAACTTCAACCCTTTCTGGACCAGAATGGCCACCCCTGCTTTTTTGGCTTTTGAATGTGAGGACGAAACCACCTCCCCCACCCAGGTTTTACGTAGTTTTTCATGTTCTACAGGGGAAAGGTGGGTCTTCTGAAGTAGCCCTATATCACAATTAACCTGGCCTAAGTTGCTCAGCACATTATACCTCTTGACAACCGAATTTATCCCTTTTACATTAAGGGATATCACTTTAAGGAACCCCAAGTTGAGATCTGTAAGTGGGAACCTTGAACCTCCGATGACCAGGGGGCCATCTGTATGGCCATCTACCACCCTGCAGACTGAAATCCATAGTACAGCTTGTTAAATTGTGAATATTCTGCCTGACTACCCAAACAAGGCTCCATAACAGCTCCTTCCCAGCCCCCGAATCCAACACAACAAACTCCATTACCCCATCCCAAAATTTCCCAAACAGCATCAGAAGAGGGTTGTAACCAATGAAGAAATAAAAACGATCAGTTTTACAAAACATATAACAAGAACAAACAAGTATGTCTGAGAAGGTTGTTCTTCAGACCTGAAGCTTAGACCCTTGCCAATGGGCCTCTCACCCAGCCTCCTCCGAACCTGCCAAGCAGGTAGCTGAGAGTAGCGTGGTCTTCAAGTCATAATGGGACAGGGAGAAACCACTCCCCCCCCCCAAAGTCAGGCAATTCCAAAAGAAAACCGAACCACAAGGATGGAGTGGGGTCAACTCCCAGTCCAAACCACCGGTGAAATTCAAGTTAGTCATATTAATGTTTTGTTATCTGGCCATATAACTGTGAAATGGCTGGTTTATTTCAGCACTAAGTGCGTAAGTGCAAGGTACAGAATACCACAAGTGTGGGGGGCATCACTTCTCTTAATTGGGATGTCCGCTTAAATGGGATGACTGGCTGTCCATGGAGCCATCCCGTTTAAGCGGCTTCTACCCTACTGTGCCAAAACAATTTATTTTATGTGCAGTTCCCTCTCCATTTGGGGTTAAGTCAGAATCTTTCACGCCCCATACAGTCACGAAGCATGGCCTAAATGACTAGATCTGGAGCAAAGTAGAAAAAAATGCTTATAGGTCTCCCATCGCTTTTTAATATTTTCCAAGCAGAGTGATATAATCAGCTATTTTGAACAAAACAACTCGGTCACTGCGTTGGGGGTGGGCAGAGCAGAAAGTCTTGCCATGGACCAGCGTGTATACTAGGTATATGTCAAAAGGCTATGGGTAAGGATTACGCAAACAGGATTAGATCTTACCCCGTTGAAGCCAAGTTTAGGAATGATGTTTGTTTTTAAGCACCTTGCAGAGATGCACCAGATCTTTTTAGAGTAGCTCGTCTGGACCAGAGCCTCTCTTCCTGGCCGCTGAAGCTGTTTTCCCGGCTGGCTCCCATTTAATTTGGAGGAGTGCCTGTTCCAACGCATCCTGCTGGGTGTCTGGTAGAGTAATCCCGATCTTCTGGAGATGTTTGGTGGCATGTAGCAAGGTTTCATATAGCTTTTGCCCGTTTTCCCAAAATACCAGCAGTTTTGGCAGGATACTGAAGCTGAGCTTTAACATTTTTCTCCTTCAGTAGTTTTATCACTGCTAGAACTTGTTTACACTTTTGCATAGTCCTTGAGGGAAAGTCATGGTCCATGTATACTCATTTCCCATCTAGGTTCAGATCTTGTTTCCCTCAGGCCTTCTGCAGTACCATTTCCTTCACTGGAAATCTGCTAAAGTTGACTAAAATCAACCTCGGTGGGGCTCCATATTTTGGCTTTGGGCCGAGGGCCCTGTGTATCCTTTCCAGATCAATGGGTTCAGAATCCGGGATGTCTAGCTCTTTTCAGAGCCATGTTTTGACAAATTGAATTGGGTTGTTCTGCTCACTGCCTTCAGAAAAGTCAAAACTGTGGATTGTTTTTCTCCGACCCCTTGATTTGGCATCCTCCACGCTCACTGTAAGCTCCCTCTCTCTTTGCGAGGTATAGAACAGCCCAGTTCAGCCTCAAGATGTCTTCCATCACTACATTCAGGCCTGTCTCTACCTCTGAAGTTCAGCGTTCCAGTCATTTTAGATCTTGTTCAGTATCCTTGATGTTGGAGTCTATTCGTTACAACATTTTCATGATATATGTAGTTGCCCTACTGTTGATGGAGCTGCTGCAGAAGAGGGTGCTCTCCTCCTCTCCCCCTGAGCCCACCGCCATTTCTGAGGCCCTCGATGGCAATGAGCTCAGGCTATGTTCTACCTGAGAACCTCAGTGATTAAAGTCCTTGGTGCCACCTCTGCCCCTCCATTTGGCTGCTTGACTCATCTTGAAGCACTGTAAAGCCTTTGATTTTGAGAAATAAAGCCTTTTGAAGCCAGTATGTTGATGTAATCACCACAGACTGGGAGCTGTGGGATTAAGCCTCCATTGCCGACAGTGATGTCACCGGAAGTCTTGGTCACAGTATTTAAGTTGAAGATCTTTTCCCACTACAGTTTGATCTGTGTGAGCCAGTCTCTGCTTAGTAATGCAGTTCTTTCTCCTTGTACCATCACTGGAGGCAAGGTCCACGTTTCTCCCTCGTAGGTGACTGGTAATTTAGTCTCCCCTGTATCACAGGGATTGGGTTTCCCTGAGTAAGACGAGAGTTGAATATACGATGGCTGCAATGGGAACTGCTGAAGTTTTTCTCTGTAGATGTGCTCTGGCACCAGAGATACTAAGACTCCGGTGTCTAGCTGCATGCTAACTGGTTTTCCTGCTAGCTCCATTTGGAGGTAAATTTCTCCTACTTTTGCCCATGTTGCATAAACCATGAACAGGCGCAATGTCTCATTATCTGTTTCAGTGACTGCAGTGACATACCGTGCAATAGCAGTCCGTGATGTACTTTTGCACACTTTCTGTATGTGACCCACTTTTCCGCAACCACGGCATTTCTCGTGTCGAAATCGACATGTGCTTTGCTGGTAGTTGTCTCCACATCTGAAGCATAGTTTTGACTTTGCGGATGTGCCTGTGGTGCTGGGCTCTGAAATTTTTGGGGTTATTAAGGAACAGATGGAGGACCACTTCGTGGTGTGGAATGTCCCTCGGGTGCTGAAGTACGGGTGACCTTGTGAACTCCAATTCTTTGGGGTTCAGAATGTCCCGCTAATTCCCTGGTATCCTTCTGGCCGAGCACCATAGCAAGGGCCTCCTCACAGGCTGTTTTGAAGGTTAAGTCCTTTTCTTACAACAGGCATTTTTGATAGGCTTCTCCTCTCAGACCGCAGACAAAGTGACCCTGGAAGGCATCCTCCAGAAACTAGCTAAAGTCGCAGGTGCTTTCCAGATGCTTCAAATCAATGATGTAGCTGACAAAAGCTTCCTTCTCCTCTTGGTTCCAATGATAAAATCTGACATTTTCTGCAATGAGAATTGGCTTGGGCTTGAAATACAGTGAAAGTGTCTCTGTGAGTTGGTCATATGGCATGTCCACCACTTTGGCAGGTGCAGCCAGATTCTTGAGGAGTTGGTACACTGTAGGTCCCAAAACTGCTAGGAAGACCTTTCCTTTTTTTTTGCATCAGGAACTTCATTTACCTCCAACCAGTGTTCAAAGCGTTCCAAGTAAGAATCAAAGTCCTGGCCAGCCCGCTGACACAGAGTCACGGTGCCGACCTGCGACGCCGGTGACCCGGTTCACGAACGGATCCGGGACGTCAGGGGGGGGCCGGCACAGAAGAGGAAGACTGAGCATCCAGCAACTGCTCTACTTCTCCAGGGGGCAAGGGGGTAGAGTGTTTGGTGCTCTACGGACACCTAGTGGAGGCTGGGTGTACCGCATGCACCAACACGTTGGAGGGGCGGGGCGGACACTGGTCATCATTGCATGTCCCCACCCCTGTATGGGGGGGACTCTGCTGCCTGCCACCTCCATGAAGCCAGCCCCTCCACCTCGATTAGCTCCCAGGGCTGGCTCCCCAACCTAGTCCGGTGATTGCGGCACTTGGGGCCGGTGCCACAACCCCACCCTGGGGGGTAAGCCATGGGGTATCGGGGAGTTGCAGCTGAAGTTGGGAGCGGAGGCGAGAGAGGTCCGTGACCAGGCAGGGTTACCGGCGGCAGGTAAATGCCAACAACAACAACAAAAACAGAATCAAAGTCCTCTTTTGATTCATCAGATTATGGTACTCTGCCAGTTGTAGTCCTGATGGCTGTGGCAAGGTATTCTGTTGCTGCAGTGTCCACAGAAAAAAAGTCTTTGTATTTTATTTTTAAAGGCTTTTGAGTACGTGCTGCAAAGAGGCTACTGAGCTGCTTTTACTACTGTGCTCAGGAATCTATAGAAACACAGAAACATAGACTTTGATGGCAGATAAGGACCGCTTGGCCTACCCAGTCTGCCCATTTCCCAACCTATTGGATAAGCCGCAGATCCTAGTTAACCAACAGCCTACTTCCTCCTACACGCCACTAGAATTTCCTTATGTCTGTCCTGTGCATTCTTAGCCCCCCCCCCCACTGTTTTGACCCCTAATCATCTCAGGAAGGCCGTTCCATGTGTCCACACCGTCTCCATGAAAAAATACTTCCTCACGTTGCCCCTGAGCCGTCCCCCCTCTATCTTCAAATTGTGCCCCCTTGTTCTTGCATATCTTTTTCTGAAAGATGCTACCCAGTTGGACTTTGTTGATTCTCTTGAGGTACTTGAAAGTTTCTATCATGTCCCCCTCTCCCTCCTTTCCTCGAGGGTATGCATATTAAACTCCTTTAGTCTCTCTTAGAATGGCTTCTGGTGCAGACCCTGCATAATTTTAGTTGCCCTCCTCTGGACTGCCTTCATCCTGTCTATGTCCTTACGGACATGGGATCTCCAGAACTGCATGCAGTACTCCAGATGGGGTCTCATCAACTGTCTTTACATAGGGATAACAACTTCCTGTTTTCTACTGGTGATGCCTCTCTTTAAGCATCCCAATATCCCCCCAGGCCTCCTTACTGCCTTCTTACATTGCTTGCCTACCTTAAGGTCACCTGATATGACTACTCCTAGGTCCCTTTCCATTTTTGTTGTTGTTAGTACCCCCTCCCCCAACTGTGTACTCTTCCCTTGGGTTTTTGTTTTCCAGGTGCATTACTTTGCATTGAATCTAAACTGCTATACATTTGACCATTCCTCCAACCTTGCCAAGTCCCATCTCATCCTTTCCACCCCCCTTGTGTATCAACCCTGTTGCAGATCTTTGTGCCATCTGCAAAGAGGCATACTTTTCCATCCAGTCCCTCCGCAATGTCACCTATAAAGACATTAGAGGACCAGTCCTAATACTAAACCTTGCGGTACCCCACTAGTAACCTCCTTTCATTGCAGTGGACTCCGTTTACTATTACCCTCTGAGTCCTGTTATTCAGCCAATATTTTACCCAGGCTGCCAACCTGGGACCCACTTCCAGGCTGGCTAACATGTTTATTAATCTTTTGTGTGGGACTGTGTCAAATATTTCTTTCCTCCAAGGACTCCTGGTGTTTCTGAGCTGCTGATTAGGGCTCCTGTGCTGAAACCTCATCCACAGTTGGGTCCTGCGACCATTGTACGAGCCCACCACCCACTCATCAAGCAGCAAGCCTCCAGGAGTCAGGAAAGGTACACGTTGCTTGCAGCCATTCAGCCCGTGGACTTTACTATTTCTTTTCCTTTTGAATCTGATGCCTTTTTGAGGCGCAGTCAGGAGCCCAAAATGTTCAGCATGCCTGCAGCTCTGTTATACCTGGTTAATTTTAAACCAACTGTTTACAGCATTATTTAATTAAGCATTTGTCCAGCTTTCAATTTTAGTGGCATTTTCCTCATATTTCTCTATCTGCAGCTCTGTTAACCTGATTGATTTTAAACCTACTGTTTACAGCATTAGTTAATTAAGCATTTGTTCTGCTTAAAATTTTGATGGCATTTTCCTCATATTTCTCTATCCTGCTGTATACAGTATGCAGCTTTGTTAGCCTGATTGATTTTAAATATACTGTTTACAGCATTATTTAATTAAGCATATGTCCTGCTTTACATTTTGGTGGCATTCTCCTCATATTTCTCTGTCCTGCTGTATCTGTAGTTCTGTTAGCCTGATTGATTTTAAACCTACTGTTTACAGCATTATTTAATTAAGCATTAGTTCTGCTTTAAATTTTGGTGGCATTTTCCTCTTAATTCTCTCTCCTGCTGTGCCCATCTAAGCCCCTTGTTCACCGTCTGCCCTGATCTTACAGCTCGGTAACTTGTAGCTTTCCATTGCTTTTCTTTTTTTTTTTTTTTGGATTCCTACATCCTACCTAGCCACCTCTGGCTAATATATTGTGATTTAATCCCTTTCCTCAGGCCAAACACACCCCCAATCCACCCATATAGGGCACACTTCTTAGTTATCTTGCAAGCCTTAAATCCTTTTACTTCTTTTCTCCTAGGACTCCTGGTGTTCCTCAGCCCATGATCAGGGCTCCTGTACTGAAACCTCATCTGCAGTTCGGTCCTGCGACCACTGTACGAGCCCACCCACCCAATAGCAAGACTCCAGGAGTCAGGAAAGCCCAGCCGTACCTGTACCCATGATTGGCTGGTGCTATCTTTTTTTACCATTAGCACTTTAAACTCATTGACCACTAGAGGGACACATGTAATAAGGAAACCTGTTGTACTATCACACGGGTCTTATTAGCCGTGCCTTATTAGTATCACGGCGTGTAACAGGCTCTGGACCTGTGTGCACTCCTGGTGGACCCCCTCGGGAGTTAGAATCTTTAGTGGAGGGGTCTGGAGGGTGCAGCCCCATAATGGGGTGTGAGGGCAGAGCCCCCACAGAACAAAGAAACCATATATCGTACAACGCGACTGTGCCGCACGGTATTCTGCCGTGGGACATATTGACCCTGTGCCTTGTAATATTACTGCATTTTGGTATAGTCACGCTTTTTCATTAGTTCCCCCTAGATATCCCCTCTGCCCCACATTTTTCTACCCCAAGCTTTTTCAGTAGCTCATTCAGGATTTAAGACACTA
Organism: Neoceratodus forsteri; assembly: GCA_016271365.2. Classification (NCBI taxonomy): domain Eukaryota; kingdom Metazoa; phylum Chordata; order Ceratodontiformes; family Ceratodontidae; genus Neoceratodus; species Neoceratodus forsteri. The sequence goes on from CM057455.1 coordinate 502,449,919, forward strand.
CTGCTACTATTTTGTTTTTACGCACTCCATCCATGATGCTTTTCCCACCTCTTGTATTGCTACTGCTCTTACCAATTTGTCAATTAAGTGTTGTGTCAACCACTAATGTATTGCCTTCCCTGCGGCACCCCATTTGCAGAACTGATATCTTTCAGCAACCATTATTGGATAAACAATCTAAAGCAATTGCTTCATCCTTGGTTTGCATTAATCCCACTAAACTACGTTCTAAAATAATTCTTTGGACAATACTGAACTCTCCCACCATTATCATTAAGAGAAGGTCAGCATTATCTTGTTCTAGTAATGAACATGTGACACATCACAAGATGTTTTCTAAATCATTGAGATTCTGGCTGAAACAAATTATTGTCATGCCCTTGCTATGCTCAGGCAATATAGAACTAAACCTGGGCCCCATCTCACCCATAGACTACCCAACTGATTATGCTTCAGCTAAGGGACTAAAAATGATGCTTATCAATATCTGTAGTCTGCAAAAGAAACTGACCAAAGTTCAAGCCTGGGAATCCCAGACCAATCTGGATATCCTTGTCATAATGGATACTTGGTTAAAGGTATCCACTTCAGATCATTCGCTAGCTCCACCCTTCTATTCCTGTTCCGGGTCGATAGGCCAATGGGGGGGGAGGGGGGAAGGGCAGGGTGGCTATCTACACCAAAGACTGGCTGTCTATAACTGTTCTCCATGCCATCTCTATGCCTTGGGAATTCAAATGCCTTACCTTAAAACTTTCCATATCGGCTACTGAATCTATTAATATAATAGGATGCTACAGGCCACCTTCGGGGGATTAGAGCTCCTGTCACACTTACATAACTTTTAGATTTTAACACAAACGAATCCATCATTCTAGGTGATCTAAACCTTGACTGGTTCACCATTAAGTCAAACCTACTAAAGAATCCTTGTGATGACTTCGTTCTGCATCAAATAATTAACGAGTAAACGAGACCCAACTGCAAGAACCACCTTAAAATTTCACTCTTAGATCTCACTGTCACTAATATGCTACACAAACTTAGTCAAGCAGCTGTTTTCCACAATGACCTCAGCGACCACAACATAGTTGTGTGCATCAGGAACATACCCAAATCTACCACTACTGATAGTTATGTCACCAAAAGGAGCTTTAGAAGGTTTAATCCAGCAAATTTTTCTGGCTGATTTAAGTCAGCTAAGGTGGCAAAGCTTTGATTTAGCACCTTCCATCAATGAGGCCATAAACATTTTTAACTCTTTGCTCACACATGTAATTAAAAAGCATGCACCACTGCTCAAGTGCAGGTTAAAGAAAGCATCTTGTCCATGGTTCAATGGAGCTATCAGAGATGCCTTAAAGAAGAGAGACAAACTCTGGTCAACTGCCAGGTGGACCAAATCCCATGCGGACTGGACAGCTTTTCGAGCTTGTCGGGATGCCTGCACTCAGTTGATAAGAGCAACTAAAGACAACTATTGTCTGAATGCCCTGGAATCTGCTAAAGGAAGTCCCATCAAAATCTGCCATACAGTCAAATCAGTGGAAGGGGGCAAAGCTCCACATTTATTGCCCCAAAAAATGTATTCCAAAGAGACTTCTGTTATTGACAAACCATCAATCTTAGATGAATTCAACAAACATTTCGCTACTGTAGGACTCAAATTTGAGTTCAGGCAGCTACCCTACACTCCTCTCTCACCCAAGACTCTTTGAGTGCTAAGCCCCTTATATAGGATACCTTTTACTTCGAGCCAATATCCTATAAACAAGTCGAAGATCAGATACTAAAACTGGATGTTAAAAAGAGTGCTGGGGCAGATGATATCGATCCCTTCTTTCTGAAACTTGGATATAAATTTCTGACTGCCCCATCTCGCATCTATTAAACTTGTCCCTGACAGAAGGTTTAGTGCCATAAGTATAGAAGGTAGACCACATATTGCCCCCTTTTAAATCAGGTGATCCTAGCAACTTAAATAACTATCGGACTGTCTCTATTCTGCCGGTACTGTCCAAGCTTCTTGAAAAATTGGCTGACATTCAGATCAGGGATTTCTTGGACAAACACCAACTGGTCAATCCACTGCAGTCTGGCTTTAAGAGTCACCACAGTACCACATCCACCCTAGCTAAAGTAACTAATAACTGGTTGGTAGCCATGGATCACAAGCAAATCACGGGGGCCATGTTCTTAGACCTAAGCAAGGCCTTTGACACAGTTGATCATGGTCTTCTTCTGGAGAAGTTAAAACATTATGACATTGGGCCTTCTGTGTCAAATTGGATGACCAGTTAGTTACCTGGTGGATAGAAAGCAGCAGATCAGGGTTCGATCTTAACATTGTTTTACTAGCCCTGAACCTAGTGCAAATTGATCAGGGCTAGTACAGCTAACCCTCTACTTGTCCGTCTGGACTAGTGCAAGTTTTTCATGGCTGTTATTGAAGTTAAAAAAAGTCCCCTACTTTAGCAGGCTTTTTTATTTTATTTTATTTATTTATTAAATTCTCGGATTACAAATACCTTTGAGCAGAAACTGCTCGTTTACAAAGGTTCCACGTCAAAGGATGAGGGTCAACATACATACAGAGGTAGTAAAAGAATGCACAATAAACAACCAAAACAACTAGAAGAAAAAATAAAGATACTCAGTTATAACATACTTTGAGATAATATTCATAAAACGAGCAGCTTGAGTAGGCAGCTGACTGCGGTAACAATAAGAGAAAGAGGGCACCACAGGCAGTTAGTATTGCAGGCATGCGACCGGGAGAGGAAGTTGGCAGGCTAATGGGCCACTGTCCAATGGTAGTGGAAAATGTCTTGTACCAGTGGAGATGTGAAGCAGGAAAGGAGTCACAAGGAAGGCCCAGTGCCAGAGGGAATGAGATTGGGAAAGGGCGGGCTGTGAGACATGAGTGAGCTGGGAGGTGTTTAAGAGATCTCTGTTCAACAAAGCAGTCACATTGAGTGGTAGAGGTGAGGTAAAGTTTGAGATTCCTTTTGAAGGGTCCAAGTGTAGTAGAGAAAGTGATTCTTTATTGAGGGAATTGAACCACTGAGCAGCTCTATAGATAAAGGACCGCTGACCCATGGAGGTACGACATCTGGGAACCTGAAAGGTTGAGATTGGGCACCACGTGTTTGTTGAGTGCCACGTGGTAGTAAGGAGTGAGCTAACACCAGGTGGCATGAGACCAAGGAGAATCTTTTTGGTAAGTAAGCAGGTCAGGTATTGTATTCTGCTGCTTGGGGTAGCCAGCTGGCCTGTGCATAGAGGTCACAGGTGTGAGTTAGTCAGGCTGCACCTGTCAGTAGTCTACAGGCTTTGTTGAGAGCAACTGAGATCCTCAGTGGAGGGCACTTGTTGGGGCAGAGCCATAGATGGCAAGGCCGTAGTCAATGATAGAGGTGACAGAGCTGTAGATGGCTAGTTTAAGGGCATCCGTAGAGCATACAGTGCTTGTGTTTGTGTAGTAGTCCAATCCGTATATTGGCGGTCTTGGCAACAGTGTCAATATGCCGAGTGTAGGAGAGGGTACTATCCAGGGTAATACCAAGGTACTTGAACTCCTTGACATGTTTGAGTGGGTTCCCAGCGTGGTTCTTGATGGTGAGGGACAGAGAGTTGTGCCTGTTCTGTCGGTTACAGAAGGACATGGCTTTAGTCTTGCTGTGGTTCAGGACAAGTTTATGAGAATTGAACCAGTCTTCGATGCGATTGAAGTCGAGCTGCAGCTGGGATTCAAGGACTGTAATGTCATGGTGGCTGGAAAACAGGACTGCATCATCTGCGTATAGTAATATTTTTTGGTGGCAGGCACTGGGGAGATTGTTGATGAAGAGGGAGAAGAGTAGAGGGCCCAGAATAGACTCCTGGGGGACTCCGGAGCGGACCGGTTTCTCATCCGAAGAGATCCCTGCAATCCTTACATGTTGGATCCGGTTATCAAGGTAGCTGGTGAACCATGGAAGGGCATCGCTGGAGATCCCAATGGAGGACAGTTGCTTGAGCAGTAGGGGGTGGTTAACTGTGTCGAATGCCTTGGTAAGGTCTATAAATACTGCCCCTCCACAATTCCCTTTGTCAAGCATGGCATGGATGAAGGTTGTAAATTCCAGTAGTGCAGTGGTGGTGCTGTGCCCTTTTCTGAAGCCATGCTGCTCTGGGCACTGTACATTGTACTTATCCAGGAATTCAGCTAGTTGGTCCGACACTATTCGCTCCAGCGCTTTGGACAGTGGGGGGAGGAGTGAGATAGGTCTGTAATTGGTGTGCAGTGTCCTATCTCCGCTTTTGTGAACCAGTGTGACAGTGGCTTTCTTCCAGAGAGAGGGGAAATGGCCCAAACTAAGCGAGAGATTAAAGATCTTTGTAAGTGGTTCTAAGATTTCATTGAGGACTTGTGCCAGCAGTTTCAGGTCAAGGGAGTCACCACTGTACCCTTGTTTGCTGATGGCCTTTTGAATGTATTTTCTAGCTACTTGTGGTGGGACCTCCTTAAAAAAAAACTTTGGGGTTGTACGTTCTAGTTGGGGGGTAACTTGGGAGGAGCTGGAGGGGAGGTCATCGAAAAAATTTGGTGGAAGGACACTGTAGTGTAGTCCTTTTGTTAATCTCCCTCAGTGTTCCAGGTGGCCTGATGTAATTAACAGCTCATTAACAGCTGCAATTATCTAGCAGTTCAAGAGGGGGAACCGTCAAAAGACTTGATGTGAGTCATTATCACTCAATTGTGAAGACATTCAGTTAGTGTGTACGCTGTGATCAAGGGTACAATGGTTAAGTCACTAGCTTCCAGTTTGCCAAACTTGTCTTTGATTTGTCCAACAATATTTAGACCAGTGTGCCTCATTTCCCAACCTTTTGAGTGTCTGTATCCAACACTGCAGTGACAGAATGCCATAATGCATACAAGGTCTGCCCAGCCAGGTGGTTTGTCAGCTCGATACTTTCCCAGGACACCACTGAAGTGGCCATCCCTAGCCCCATAGCTGCCATTACTTTATTTATTTCAATCTTGGATTATAACACCTTTGAGCAAGAAACAGCTCATTTACAAAGGTTCCACATCATAAGGGTAGGAAAACATACAATGGGAGCATAACAAGAGTCTCTAGCTGAACAGATTATACACAAAAAAGATTTTAACATTCAGATACAGTATGATTCAGTAACAGAGATTTAAAAAAAAACACAATTAACAACTCACAGGACCCACCTAAGGTGGCTTTGTCAGACTAACTGACTGGTGTAGGGGTCCACAGCTCCTCTTAATGGATCACACCAGTCAATGCCACCCATGCAGTCCCACCCTTATACCACCCAGCATGTCATTTCATTCTAAAAACCATGCTTTGGAGCATGTATGGTACAAAGCAAAACCTTAGAAAAATATAGAATTTGAAAGGTTAAAATAGGTATTCATTATGTGCATAGATCATCCTATATAGACAGAGAGATAGTACAGCAACATGCCTGTATAGTGCTCCCCTTTGGCTGATGAAATGACACTTACGAAAAATCTGTCTTTGTTAGGGCAGATCATATTAAATCAATACTTTTGTGCCTGGTACATATAAACAGATATGTCAAAGTGTCTTACATCACAAGCCCCCTGTGTTTGTTTAACTCTCCCCAAAGAAATTCTAGAACTGCCCCTGTCTCACTTCAAAATGTTAAACAAACTTCCAGAAGTGCAAGTCTAGTTAATCACAGGGTGGGACTGAGCGTGTCTTTCTCTGCCTGACTCTGTTCATTACCCTGCGGGTGGGGGTGAGACTGTGGTGAGGTACATGATGATGTTGGCTATTGTGTGTACAGAGCTACTGTAGAACTGCTTAATTGAACACTTGCTATTATTGTATCCACTGGTTTGGTTGCAGGGGGGTGAAGAAAGAGGAAGCAAGGGGCACATGGTAAAAAACAGTGGGGGTACACACTGCATGTGATTGGATTGCAGTCTTTTTTTTTTTTTTGCTGGGGCAGGAAGCAGTGTGGGAGCAGGATAAATATGCAATAATCAGAGTATTTCTTGGCTCGTATTTTCTCTGTATAACCGATCAAAATTTACCATTGTGGGATAGTGCAGTCCTCTGCGGGATAGTGCAATTTTTAATCAACTTGTCTGACTGGCTAGTGCAAAAAAAAGTTAACGTTGACCCCTGCAGATTAAGGCCAATGGGACTTTATCCTCCTTACTTCCATTGGTGAGAGGGGTCCCTCAAGGCTAAATACCGAGCCCCCTGCTCTTTCTAATATATGTCAACAATCTACTGTAGGTAAGAACATTATCCACTCAAAACTTCACTTTTTTGCAGATGACACGGTCCTCTATATCTCTCAACCTACATTCCTAGATGCCTCCTCTGTGCTTCAATCAGACTTTAACCAACTGCAACTTAATCTGCCCCACTCCAAACGTCTATTAAATGCCAACAAAATCAAAGTAATGTACTGTATTTTCCAGATCAACATCCTTGCACTGCCCACCCATGACTATCACTACCTTGCTTGGTGATAAGCCTGAGGTCATGCATAGGTTTAAATACTTAGGCTTCCTCCTTGATTCTAAGCTATCCTTCCTTTCTTCCTCACACTGAAGCCCTTCCTAAAAAGCTTAAACTAAGGTTGGGCTTTTTCTACAGAAGTAAGGCCTTGTTTTCCCAAACTCAAGATTAAGTCTAGTCCAGTTCCTCTTCCTCCCTCTCCTGGACTCTGCAGACATCATTTACAAAAATTGTGCAGCCACCCATTTGCAAAAACTTGATACCTTTATTCACAGAACCATCTGTTTTGTAATTAATGCACCTGAAAGAACATACCATTGCACCCTATATGCGGCAGTGGAGTGGACTTCTCTGACTACCAGGAGACTCTTATATGCTTATCTATGGGTATATGAATCTCTCTTGAACAAACTCCTGGCCTACATCACTAGTCTTATTTCTCACCCTCAAACTCCTTATGCTCTTAGAAATACCTCTTACATTTCCTTAGATGTGCCCAAAGTCCATACCCACTTCGGTCAACTGGCCATTAGTTACACCTTCCCTATCGCTTGGAACAAGCTTCAATAGTCCCTTAAATTGAGCACCCTCATTCTTGTTAGGGCATTCAAAACTTGAATAACCAATCTAATTAACGATGTTTGCCACTGCAATTAATCCAGTAGAGCTCACCTACCTCCTTAGCTTACCTCTAAACCATCACTCCTGTATACTTGTCTTAGGTGCTAGCCTGTTTTCCCCTCTCTGCCATTTGTCCATTATACCAAACTCTAATTAGTACTACAGTATGCCTAATGATGATTCTTCTCCTTTTGCTTTATATGTATGTATATATTTACTGTTTTGTCCACCATCGCTTTGTGTTTACCTTATAGTACCACTCTAATAATTCCTATTTATATTGTTTATGTATATACCATCCTCATGTATCGATTATAGTACATGTTTTCCAGTACTGGCTATTCACCCCTGCCTTGTATAGCTCATATTGTACATCTTGTTAAATAGTGTCTGTTAATTAATTTGCATGGTTGTGACCTTATCTTGACTAGCACCCTGAACAGGAGAGGGAAGGGAGGAAAAGCATACAGAAATTTCCCTTCCCAGCTCAGAATCAGAGCATCCAGGGGGACTGAGCCCAAGACTGGGGGTCTGCAACAAAAGAGAGGAAGTTGGTGATTGTCTGGGGCTGCAAAAAGATTTATCTCTGGAGTGCCCCATCTCGAGAAAATCACTTTCAAAACTAGAGGATCCAGGGCCCATTCATGATGGCCCTGGGATATTCTGCTCAGTACACCTGCTAGGAGATTGTCCTTCCCTGGGAGGTGAACTGCTATCAGAGAGGTTTGCAGGGAATAGGCTAGGGATCACAACTTCATTGCTTCTGTGCACAAGGCCATAGACTGAGTGCCTCCTTGTTTGTTGATGTACCACATGGTTGTGGTGTTGTCTTTTCTGACCTGAACCACCTTGTTCTGTACAGATTTGGAAAACACTTGCAGTGCCAGAAACACTGCTCTGAGTTCCAAGAGATTGATGTGAAGCAGAGATTCCTGAAGTGACCACAGTCCTTGGGTGGTAAGATCCCCCAAATGGGCTCCCCAGCCCAGCAGGAAAGCATCTGTGGTGAGTATCACTGAATAAGACTGAGTGACAAATGGAAACCTTGTCTCAATTTGTCCTGATCCTGCCACCATTGCAAGGCTTGGATCAGGGTTTGAGTCACTGGGATTAGTTTAGTAAGGAACTCCTTTCTTTGGGACCAAAAGGCTATTAAATGGAACTAAATGTCCCTCATTTGGAATCTTGCTCCCTGGACCACTACTGTGGAAGCTGCCATGTGGCCCAGTAGCTGAAGGAAATGCCTTGCAGGTTGAGACACCTGAAGGGTGAATGAAGAGGCCAGTTCCATAAGGGTTCTTGCCCTTTCCAGGGGAAGAAAGGCTCTTGCCTTTACTCTATCCAGTTCTGCACCTATGAAGGTGAGGAGCTGTACTGGTTTGAGAACTGACTTTGGTAGGTTGAGAAGGAATCCTAAGGAAGTGAGCACTTGCTGGGTCACTTGCAGATGTGACTTGACTTGGTCTGGAGGCTGACCTACTATGAGCCAGTCATCCAAGTATGGGAAGATGGAGGTCTTTTTTTCTTCTTAGAAAGGCAACAACTACTGCCAGGCACTTTGTGAAAACCTTTGGGGCTGATGTTAGGCCCAAGGGCATTGCTCTGAATTGATAGTGGCCTGAGGGCAACTCAAACCTGAGGTACTTGCTGTGGGAGCACCTGATGGGAATGTGAAAGTAGGCATCTTTGAGGTCCAGGGAGGCTAGCCAGTCCACTGGCCTTACAGAGGGGAAGGATAATTCCCAGAGTTACCATTTTGAACTTTGGCTTCAAAGGATGTTTGTTCAGATATCTTAGGTCCAGGATGGGCCACCATTCTCCTGTCATTTTGGGGGTTAGGAAGTACCTGGAGTACAATCCTTTGCCCCTGTGTAGGGTGGAAACTCTCTCTATAGCTCTGAGAGCTAGGAGAGAAGAAACCTCTGCCTCTAGGGCAAGGGTCTCTGAGAGATTTGCAGGTGGAAAGATCTGGCTCTCATCTTGGGAATTTTTTGAAGCTGAGAACCAGTCCCTGGCTTACTACTTCCAGGACCCACTTGTCTGATATAAGAGACTTCCAGTCCTGGATAAAGTAAGCCAGCCTGCCCCCTACCGGTATGGGAGAATCGACCCGGGCAGACCCATCAGGGTGTCTGCTTAGCAGGGGCTTTAGGCTGAGGGGTGGATGCAGGCCTGCTCATCCCCCTTCTGCCTCTCTCTCTAAAGAACCCCCTCTGTGAAAAGGAAGAAGAGGAGGCCTGAGCTTGGTAAAAAGGCATTTGGAAAGGCCTGCCCCTGCCCCAGGACTGCTGCCTTTGAGGAGTTGCCTGCCTTTCTTTGGTCTGAGCACTCCTGTAAGTGGTCCTGTACTCGTCCATCTTCTTCATGTAATTCTCTGTCAGCTCCCCAAACAGAGAATTACCAATTAGATGAAATCCATGGCCTTAGCCTGGGTATCCTGTGAGAGGCTAGTACATCTGAGCCAAGCCATCCTCCGAAGAGCCACAGATGTAGCCATGACTCTTGATGATACATCATTGGAGTCTACAGCAGCATGAAACTGTACTTTCGATGCCTCAATCCCATCTGCAGCCACCTGCCCCAGCTCCTTGGCAAGCTGGTCGGGGGCCTGTTTAGCCAGAGCCAGCACAGTGTCCCTCCTGGACTTCTGGTACCTGGCTGTATAGGCCATATAGTTAGCCTGCCTGAGTCCCAAAGATGCTGCCATGTATTGTTTCTTTGCCATGGCATTAATCTTCCTGGAGTCCTTGTCTGGGGAGTGTGATGCCAAGGGAATGTTTGCCTTATCACAGGCAGCAGCCTGCAAAACCCCAACATGGCTGAATTGCTGAAAAAGGAACTCCATGTCTGAGCCTGAGAGAGTGTACCTCTTGTACATTCGTCTGTCCATAGGAGGTATAGAATTAGGAAACTTAAGAATTTTTTGTGTCTTTTTCCCCAAAGGATTTGTGGAGGGGAATAGACAGTCTCTTGGACTCTGGGATGTCCATCATCTCAACATAATCAGGCTCTTCCTGATCCTCTACTGCTTGCTCCACAGGAAGCTGGAGGGTATCATCCACTTTTTTGTAGAACATGTAGTGTGAAGAAGACTCAGAAAGCCTAGGAGGAGAAACACCTGAAGGTCTGTCTGGGGAGATGTCCGGGTCAATAGGCACATCCAGACTTTCACCATCACCATAATCATCCTCATACTCTCCCCCCTCCTCCTCTGGCTCATAAAATTCTTCCAAAGTATAATCCGGAACCGGGGGAACCGACTGAACCGAGCCCCTGCCAGATGGTGCTGGTTCGGTCGGAACCGAACTAAGCGATTGCAAAATCCTTATTGCCTTGGCTATCTCATCGGCAGTCGGAGTATGAAATTCTGGGTCCGAACCGGTCGATTTGTCTTTTCTTTTTCTTTTTATCGGAACTGATTCCTCAGAATCGGCTCTCCTTTTGCCCAAAGAAGTATCGCCCTGGTCAGAGGGCACTTCTTTTGGTTCGGTCAGACTTCTTGGCCTCCCTTTCCCTCAGTCTACCTAATCTCTTTTCCAGGGTAGATTCGTGAAAATTCTTGCAAATTTGGCAGTCTGAATCAAGGTGGTCAAACCCCAGACAATAAACACAGGTGGTGTGGGGATAAGCCTTGGCAAAGACCTCCCCACACACACTGCAGTGTTGAAACCCAGTGGGCCCGGTTTTTTTCTTGGGTTTCTCAGACATGGCCAATCCTAACCAAAAACTTACCCCTTTTTCGGCAATCTGCCAGGCAAGACTCCCCTATCGGTTCCTGACCGTGTCACGGGTCTTGGAAGAAAACGTAATTAAATCCGTTTTTTTTAGAACCGATACAGTAAAGTAAGCACAAGTTTTTTTTTCGTTTTTTTTTTTACCTCAAACTGATCGGTTCAGCCAAACCGATCCACAGTTTACAAGTTCCACACAGAAACAGAACACAGACCTATCTAGTACTCACAGTACTACAGACAGAGACTTGAACCGAGTAAGCAGAATCAGCAATTCGGTAAAAACCATCCGAAAACCGACACTTCAACCGACATTTTGAACCCAGCAGCAGGAATAATCTCCGGAGCGACTGTTCAGTGAGGTGGAGTAAAGAATCTGATGGTTGCAGTTTAAACAACAGCAGACAGGGGGCTTCAACCGAGATCGTGATGAACATTCTACGCTAGGCATAGAAAATTTAACTCTTTGTACTCCGGGGCAGTTGAAAGGCAGGACCTAACTGCATTTGTCAGAATACAGCAAGACTTCATGTTGTTTGAAACAGGCCCCTCAAGTATGAACTGTTACAAGAGGAATAAGAAATATTTAAAACTATGTTCAACCATGGAAAAAACTGCACAACTTTGAGAAAATAATTTTATATCCGATAGAAAAACAGTTGAAAATTTGTCAGAAAAGGAAGATGCAGAGCCATCCTCAGTAAGGTTACGTAGGGGAGGATGGGTGGGAGATCAAGCATACCAAAGGACACCTTGGAAGAAACAATATTACTATTGTGTCATTTTTTCTTCTCACCCCAGTGGTATTTTAGTATGCTTGACTAGTGAAGACTACAAAGCAGTGCAGTTGGGAGGTGGGTACAGAACCTACTTATTAAAAGGCTCTGCAGCACTGCTGTGCCAAATTTGGCATCTGATTTGGACCGCACATGCAGGCAATAGTACTTTGTGAATGTGTGTAAAGTTTTCCAAGTAGCTGCTTTGCATGCATCAAGCCAGGGAATATTCCTTGCAGCTGCCACTGTGGCAGCAGTGCCCCTAATAGAATGGGCCTTAGGGCCGTGAGGGGGCTGTTTTGCAGGCTTGCTGTGACAGAACTGAATGCAAAAGACTATCAAGCAGGAATTGGGTCTCTTGGAGGCTTATCTTTCCCTGCCTACCCCAACATAGGTGAGGTAAAGCTGGGTTTGAGAATCTCTGAACAGCTCGGTATGTTCCAGGTAGTGGATCAGAGCCCTTTTAACATCCAAGCTATGGAGCTTGCATTCCCATGGTGGAATTTTTCTGCGAAAAACAGAGTGTGAGATGGACTGGTTAAAGTGAAGCTCAGAACGCACTCTAGGCAAAAATTTCCTGCCTGTTCTAAGGACTACCTTGTCCCTATAGACAGTAGTGTAGTAAGGTTCGGTATGGAGGGCCTGCAGTTCTGAAATTCTTCTGGTAGAGGTGAAGGCAATCAAGAAAACAGTCTTGCAAGTAAAGTGCTTCAGAACAGCAGTAGCCATGGGCTCAAGGGATGGTTCTCTGAGCTTGGCTATGCAAGGGATCAAGACCCGGAGAAGTACAGTCTCTGTTAGTGGAATCTGAGGATGTAGCAGGCTTTTTGAAGAACATTTTCTGAAGATGAACTGGGAAATGACAGGCTTCTCTTTCCCAATGGAATGGAATGGAATGCCAATATGGTTGCTAAGTGCACCTTAAGGAATGAGGCTTTGAGGCCTTAAGCTTGCAGGTGTACCCAGTAGTCCAGCAGAGATAGTAGAATGACCCTGATAGGGTCTATCTGCTAATTTGTACCCCATAAAGAAAACCTTCACTAAGAAGCATGGGTTGCCTAGTGTTAGGTTTTATGCCACATGAAAGATTTTCAAAACCTGTTCAGGATACTGAAAATCAGGAAATTCTAATTCTTCAAGTACTAAGCCTTGTGGTGAAGAAAATGTGTGCTGGGGTAAGGCACCCCTGTCCAAGGCAGAGTCAGGAGACTGTGGCTCAGCAGTAGGTGAACGGGTTTCCCAGATGACAGGGAGTGGAGAGTGCCTTGCCCAGCCCATAACCACCAAAATTATGGTGGCTGGCTGATCGCTGAGTGTCAGCACTAGTCTGTGAAGTAGAGGGAAAGGAGGGAAAGTATAAAGAAAAGTACAGTTACGTAAGAACTTACTGTAACAGTAGATCTTCAAGAGGAGATCTTGCAGCAGGTAATACCATTAGGACTGAAGCCGCCAGGCATCAGGACCCCACAGAAAACTTGTAGCTAGCAGTCTGAGGCAGGGGACTGCCCCCAACGTCAGCTCCGCTTGACGTCATACATGGTATAAAGGAGGCTGTCCCCTGGCGCCACCTCAGTTCTCCCACCAGAGACCTGGCTAGAAATAAAGCTGGAGAACCAGGCAGCAAATTCTGCACCATGGTCTGATGACAAGGTATCCCATAAAAAACTATCCTGGGGATGGAGGGCAGGAAAGCCACCTGCTGCAAGAGCTCCTCTTGAAGATCTACTGTTATGGTAAGTTCTTACGTAACTGTACTATCTGTTTTTGAGGGTGGAGCTCTTGCAGCAGGTAATACAATTAGGACTGAGTCCCAAGCAGTATCCAAAGATAGGCCCAGGTCTGATAGGGCAGTGGGAAATATGCTGAAAAAGCTGAAGCGGACATCTATGAGAGAAGGCCTTGCAGGACTGCTAGTCCGATACCTGCTCTCCTTCTGGAAGTGATGTCCAGGCTGTAGTGCCTGATGAAGGTGTGGATGGAAGACCATGTGGTGGCAGTACAAATATCGGCTGAAGAGATGTACTTGAGGGCCACAAAGGAAGATGCCACCGCTCTGGTGGAATGGCCCCTGATGGCACCCGGAAGAGCTCTGTCGTGGTGCTGGTAATAGAACATAATGCATTGTTCTAACCAACGGACTAGTCTCTGTTTAGAAACAGCAGCTCCCAACATTCGCTTAGTGAAAGAGATGAACAACTGGTCCGACTTTCTAGAGGAGCGAGTCCTGTGGAGGTAATATTTCAAAACGTGATGAACATCCAAGGTGTGCAACAGCACTTCACCTTGGTTGGAAAAATTTAAGTAGTATACCGGAAGGTTAATATCCTGGTTAAGGGTCAGTATGGACACCACCTTCTGCATAAATTTGGGGTTCATACGAAGATTCACCCTGTCCCTGTGAAAGACTATGTATGGTTCTTTACACTTCAGAGCCTGGAGTTCAGAGACCCTTCGAGCGGAGGTGATGGCTACCAAGAGAAGAGTCTTCCATGAGAAGAAGCGCAGCTCACAAAAGGCTGCCAGCTCGAAGGGAGGAAGTGTGAATTTCTCCAGTATGAAAAGAAGGTCCCAAGTAGGAACGATGTCCCTCTTGGGAGGTCTGATGTGTAATATCACTCTAAGGAAGGTTTTGCAGGCATTCATTTGAGCCAGAGTTTTGTCTCTTATTGGGTCATGATATGTGGAGATCGCACACATGTGCACCTTGATGGAGGAGTCCAAAAGGTGATGGAGATACTCTAGCACGTGCCTAGCTGGACAACCCAAGGGAGCTAGTGAGCGGGCAGAAGACCACAAGCAGAAACATTTCCATTTCAGAGGGTAAGTGGCTCTGGTAGAAGGTTTCCTCGCTGCCACCAGAATTTCAGCCCCCCTGCTTGACATTCCTAGTCTTTCTTCCTCTAAGACTGCAGGAGCCAAGCATGCAGGTGAAGAGAGTGAAGAGCAGGATGGATGAGAGTCCCCTGTTCTTGTGAGAGCAAGTGAGTGGAGAGTGGCAACTGAACTGGAGGTTCCAGGGACAGTTGTTGGAGCAGCAGATACCAGATTTGACGAGGCCATAGAGGGGCCACCAGAATCATTCTTGCTGTCTCTGACTGCAATTTGAGCAGTACTCTCTGAATGAGGGGAAAGGGAGGGAAGGCCTACAAGAACTTCCCTGTCCAATAGAGGGACAATGTGTCGCACCAGAAAACACCAGGCCCTGGAGTGGGCAAGCAAAAGTTGCGCAGTTTGGCATTGCACAGGGATGCAAAAAGGTCCAACTCTGGCTGGCCCCACCTGTCAAAGAGGTCATCTGCGACATCTTGGAGCAGTTCCTACTTGTGATTCTGAGAGGTAGAGCGACTGAGACTGTTGGAGAGGACGTTCTGGACCCCTGGCAGGTGAACCGCAGTGATGTCCAAACTGTGTTCTACTGCCCAGTCCCATACTCTCATGGCTTCTCTACAAAAGGGGTTACGAGTAAGCTCCCCCTTGTTGATGTAGAAGATGACTGGTGTGTTGTCTGTCTGCACCAGAAGAGGACCCGGCAGAAGCTGGTCTCTTAATGCAGAAAGTGCATTCAGCACCACTCTCATTACCAGAACACTGATATGAAGAGAGCTCTCTGTGATAGACCAAGATCCCCGGGTCCTGTGATCCCCTAGATGAGCCCCCCAGCCTGACAGAGAGGCATCTGTGGTCAGGGTCTAAAGTGGTCAGGGTCTGAGGAAAGGAACTCCACCACTTCAGACTGTCCATGCGGAGCTACCATTCCAGAGGACGATGAACCGCTCGAGAGATCTGGATTCGGAGATCCAGATCATCCACCAACTGGTCCCACTGCACCCTGAGGTGCCACTGAAGCATCCTCATATGGAGTCTGGCTAAGGGAACTGTGGCGATGGCCACCGCCATGTGACCCAGCAGCTGCAGTACCACCCAAGCAGGGGAGGAGGGGGTTCTTTGGAGACCTCTGGCTAAACCCCAAAGGCGATCTGCTCTGTCCAGAGGCAGAAAAGCTCTCCCCTGTTTGGTGTCCAGGATAGCTCCAATGAATTGTGTCGGCCAGGGGTGCGACTTAAGCCAGTTTACCATGACGCCCAGGGAGGAAAACAGAGCCCACGTCTCTCTTACAGTGATTAGAAGCTCCTCCTCCAACTGAGCGGAGAGGAGCCAATTGTCCAGGTAGGGGTAGAAAAAAAAGGCTTCTCCTGTGGAGAGCCACTGCTACCACTGCTAGGCACTTGGTGAAGACCCTGGGAGCTGAAGAAAGGCTGAAGGGCAAAACCCTGAACTGGCAATGCTTGTCGCTGAAGCAGAACCACAGAAACTGCCTGTGGGACTTGAGGACCTTGATATGCAGGTAGGCATCCTGCATATCTAGGGAGCATAGCCAGTCTCCTTGCTGAAGAAGGGGGGGAAGAGGGTTCCCAGGATGACCATGCAAAACCTCTGGTACTTCACGGAGAAGTTGAGCTGGCTGAGGTCCAGAATGGGACGAAGGTCTTCTGTTTTCTTCGGGATGAGGAAGAAACGGGAGTAGAAACCTCTCCCTTTCAGGGCCAGTGGGACCCTTTGAATAGCTCTTTTGTCTAGGAGCTGTTTGATCTCCCCTTCTAGGAGGAGGCTGTGATCCAGTGGATGGTGGACAGTGGGATGTGGGGGGTGGGTTGTCCAGTGGGATGAGGGAGAACTCTATTGAATACCCTTTCGAATGGTATCCCGTACCCATTGGTCTGCAGTGATACTGGACCATTCGAAGCAGGTGAGCAAACCACCCTCCTATCTGCTCATTCTGCTTGTCGTTGAGAGGCGGAGGGCGGCGGGGGAGTCAGGTAGATGGGGTGGGAGGGCCTGGGCTCTTGGAGATTTAGGCTGCTTTGGATCCTGAGAACCTTGAGGGGCAGGGTTACCCCGCCTTTTGAATCCCTTTCCCTGGGATTGTGTGCTGCTTTGTCCTTGCCCTTGATAAAAACAATGTTGGTGGGGTGCTTGGGGCTGAGACTTGTACATTCAGTATACGTCTGCCACAGCTCTCCCTGACTCCTGAAGATGTTTCACCATCTGTTCCACCTCAGGACCAAGCAAAACAGGGCCTTGAAAAGGAGAATCCAGAATGGACTCCTGAAAATCCAGCTGGAATCTTGTGAGTCTGAGCCAGGACTGCCGTCTCATACAGATTCCCGAGGCAGCGGCCCTGGAAGCCATATCTACAGTGTCATAAGAACACTAGAGGGTGTGTTTGGCCACATCCAGGCCCAACTGGGCATAAGCTAAAATCTCCTGTTTGGAGTCAGGGTCAGAGAGGGTCTCTACCAAGTCCATGGTCTTTCTCCACAGGAATTGCTGGTAGAAGATCATATGGGCCATAAAGTTCAGCGACCTGATGGACCCGGTAGCTGAGGAGAAGACTTTATGGCCCAAGCTGTCTAGTAGGCTGGTGACCGGTGTTCAGCATGGCCTTAACAGCATCTGTTTCCTCGGTGGAGGGGCAGATGGCTGATCCTCATCCGGCGACTGCCCCATGTCTGGCGTTGGGGAGCGAGTCATTGGGGTAGGTGAACGGCTAGTTGGCGTTTGTCTGTCGGAGGGTGCACCTTAGCCTGGGGTGGAGGTGTCCAGTCCCGGGCAGCCTTCTGCCTACTGTAATGTCCCTCGGTACATTTCCTCTTCTCCGAGGAACTCAGCCTGTCCTGAGCCCTGGGCAGGCTTTACTGGGTTGACCCTAGGGTTTTGAGAGGCCGATGAGCCAGGGAGGTGGAGCAGTGTCCCACTGAGGTCGACTCCTGGTGGCGTCCCATAGGAGGGGCGGAAGTGGACTTGGAAGAGCGGGGAGGTTCAGTCAGTAGAGCCGGAACCGAACCCGACCTTTTGCTGGATGAAGAAGACAATGCCTGTTTGGCTGGTGACCGAGGGCAGAATTCAGACCTGGCCCGATACTTCTCCATCTGGTGATGCTTCCCCCTGGAGGCCCTGTCTTTAGAAGGGGATTCTGTAGTGGGAGAGGATGAACTGGCCTCTGAACCTCGCTGCAAGCTTTTTCTCCAAGAGGAAAGTCTTCAAAGCGTGGGCTTTTCTAGTGCGCATCTTTTGGTTGAACTTCTTGCAGTGGCTACAGGATTCAGGCTGGTGGTCCAGGCCTAGGCAGATGAGGCAGACCGCGTGGAATCTGCTTCCTGCAGGCACACTTAGATTTTAGCCGCGGTGGTGAGGGCGATGACATAAACAAGGTGTAAGTAATATAATTTGAATAAAGAAAGAAAAAAAGACTTATCTTATGTTTGAAGCTGTCGACTGCTGAGAGAGGCATTTGTGGAGCCGAACTATGGGAGTCGATGGCGGGAAAAGAACTGAGGTGGTGCCAGGGGACTGCCCCCTTCATACCATGTAGGACGTCAGGCGGAGCTGATGTCGGGGGCGGTCCCCTGCCTCAGATTGCTAGCTACAAGTTTTCCGTGGGGTCCTGACACCTGATGGCTTCAGTCCTAATGGCATTAACCTGCTGCAAGAGCTCCACCCTCAAAGACAGATCTTCCCTGTCCAGTCTGAGATTAGAGTGTCTACTAGTAAGGTACCCAGAGCTGGGAGCCTGCAGCAATAAAGTGGAAGCTGATAATTGAGACTAAGGATGAAAAGAGGTCCACCTCTGAGACACTTCACCTCCTGAAGACTGAGGCTGGCACTTGCTTGTTCAGGGTCCACTTGTGGTGGTCCTGATTGATTCAACTTAGGTGCCTGCCAGATGGTGATGTATGGCCACCATTCACATGTCCATAGAGTAGGCCAGAGAGAGAAAGAGTCATTGTTTTGGGACTAGTGAACCCTGAGGTGATACTGAATGTCCTTGATCTGAAAACTGGCACCTGGGGCTATGGCCATCATGGAAGCCATGTGTTGCAGGGGTGTGAAAAAAACTCTGGCCAGACTTGGCTGGCCCAGGCAGAGGAGTTCGCCAAGTTTAGGAAATTTTGTACCCTGCCGACAGGAAGCAGGGTTTCTCCCTGCAGGGTATTGAGTTCTGTCCCTGAGCAGTGCAGTACTTGTACTGGCTCAAAAAGGGGCTTGTCCTCATTTATGATGAACCCCATGGACTGTAGAGCACTTCTTGTGAAGCTGAGCTTCTCTGACTCTTTGTGGAGACTTGTCCACTATCAGGCAGTCATCCGGGTATGGGAAGACAGATACTTGCTGCCTTCTCAAGTGAGCTGCTACAGTGCCAGGGACTCAGTAAAGACCCTAGAAGCTGATGTGTGTTCGAATGGTATGGCTGCCAACCGGTAGTGGGCAGGAAGCAGCCTGAAATCTGAGAAATTTTCTGTATGATAGCCTTAAAGGAATGGGAAAAGTAGGCGCCCTTGAGATCAAAGGAAACTAGGCGGTCTCCCTGTTGTAAAAAGTGGATCATTATGATCACCATTCTCCATTTTTCTCATGCATGAGATGATACCTGGAATAAAAGCCTTTTCCCCCACTGGGGAAAGGGGAATCTTCACACTGCTGTTGCAGTTACTAGTGTTTTCACTTCTAACTACAGCTATAGCTTTTCTGTTGAGGTTAGAACCCTGAACGATTTTAGGAACCCCGCAATAAGGGAAGCTTTCTAATTGCAGGGCAAAGCTTTTAACCCCCATCTCTAGCATGTAATTGCAGTAATGAGGTGCCAGTGATGGGGTGTTGAGTCAGCCTACCTACTACTGGAGAAAGGGAGATGACCTAGATGTTGCAGTTTAGACTGGGTACTGGGAAAGAGAGAGGAACTTGTTCCTCTCTGAGTCCTCATTGATTTTCCTCTTAAAGTAGACTCTCATCTGAGAATAATTCCCTAGGCATAGGGTAGAAGCCCTAGGGAAATATCCTCTTCCTTTGTTTCCAGTGTTTTGGCATCCTAGGGAAGTACAGGCTTTCTTCTTAACAACCTTGCCAGACAGGTGATTTAAAATTCACCTTTTTCCGTAAGCTTCCGTGATGTCTCCTACAAGAAGATTATTGCCATAGGGGAAATCCGTGGCTTGGTCTGAATGTCCTGTGAAAAAAATGGCAGGCCTCAGCCAAGCATAACATTTCCAGGGGATGGCATGGCCAAAACCATTCAGGCAATGTCACTGGTGTATAAGCCATGGGGAATTGATATTTAGTTACCCGTAAGGCTGCCTTCATAATTTTGTGATATGTTTAGCATTCTGTATTTGGCCTTGCTTGGTTATAGCCAGAAGATAATTCCTGAGAGCCTTTGACACTGTGCTGCACAGGCCATGCATGTATAGAGGTGAGGCAGCAAGGAGGCTATAGTTTAAGACTTCTTGCCCTTATCATCTAGTTTTGTTAACTCCTCTCTAGGAGGATGAGAGGAAAGAGGCAGTTTGGCTGTGCCAGAAGCTATGACCTGTACCTCTCCCTCATTGTATGGATGCACGTAGAGGCATTCAGCATTAGTTTTTTTTGTGGGGGGGGGTGTTGGCACAAAAATAAAGTTTTGATGTAGCTTCATAGTTGCCCTTGTAAGGATTTTATGTATGGGCAATAACAATTTCTTAGATGGAGAGGGACTCATCATCTCCAAAAAGTCACCCTCTACTTGTTGATCAGTGGTCACCTGGATAAATAGTTCCAGGATGTCCACTATGTGTTACAACAGTGTAAAAAAATCCTCCTGGCCATAGAGGGGAACTAATCTCTTGGTCAGGGGATATATATGTGGCTATAAAGGTTCACCCTCTGAGTCATTTTCATAAAGGTTACAACAGTAAGAGACCCCGGGACAATCCAGGATGGGAGTAAAAATGAATAATGTTAAGGTCATACAGGGCATTAAAGATGTTGCCCATAGTCTGCCAAGTAAAACATGTGCCAAACTTTAATCACAGTGGGTGTCTCTTTTCACATCACTGGCGTCTCCTTTTGCCTTTCAGTGGGGCGGCAGTGATATAGTTTTCTTTTTTTTTGCAGGCAGGAAGCAGGAACCTGCTAATTTTGTCTTTTTTTTTTGCTTGGCTGTTTTCTGGGAGGCCCTGGAGGACCTATATACATACATACTTGGAAAAAGAACAGACTCTTCCTCAGCATTTCACTAGAGGGGAAGGCAGACAGAGAGGCATAACTTTTAACGTTCTTGCTCTCTTAAGGTGCTCACATTGAAAGACTGGACTTGAAAAATTTGACACTGGTAGTCGCCATCTACCTTGGCCACTAAGTGAAAGAAGCTAGAGCAAAAACAGTTTATATATGCTGGTCCAGATTTCCTTTACGCTCTAAGATCAGAAAAACCATTGCTCCCAAGAGGGAACAAAAACAAAAGTAGATGGTTTTGTCGCAGAGAGGAACCGCAACGAAACAGTCCCTCAACGGTAAAAAATAAAGCTTTAATAATAGAAAATGCGGTTCCCTGTGAGAAAAAAGGGGACAGCTAGTCATTTACAGCAGTAGAAAAAGGAGCACAATGTTTCTCACTCAGGAGACGAACAATTTTACCTTCAGAAAAAGTGTCAGAAAAACTGCTATAGAACATAACCTGCTGTTCCCAGAAAACAAAGGGCACCATGAAAAATATGATAAAATTACTAATAACACTACTAAAATATTGAAACTAGCAAAAAAAAAAAATACAAAGACAGAAGAAAATAACTTTCTTTTCAGGAGAGAGCTCTGGGGCAGTGTTGCTCAGTCAGTGGAGAAATAATTCTGACTGCATACTAGCACTGTCTTGCACTGCACAACTCCTTGCTCTCTTCTGATTGGCCAATTCTAAAAAATCATTAGCATTAACTCCACCTCCAGGGCAGCTGAACCCAGCTGGCATTCTGCACTAGTCAAGCATAGTAAAGGACCCCTTAGGTGAGAAAATGTTCAAATCCTGTCTGAAAGTAGATTTTTACACCCCAAGTGCGAAAACACATTTTGACCAGGATTTTAAAAATAACAGCTGTCACATTCTTGAAGAGATGTGACAAAATGGCTGTGCTGAAAATCTGGGTTCAAAATATTGAGAATTACCAAGGTTACACGTATGCATTGCAAAATTTCATAACTTTGTCGTTTAATATTTTTACTTCATATTTTTAACATAGCCTTCTTATTGTTCCTCATAGTCTTCTTATGACCCCACCTCATGAACAAGAGTGGAGAAAATTTCCAAATCCTGTCCGAAAGTTGATTTTACATCACAAGTGCAAAAACACATTTTGTCCAGGATTTGAGGCATGACTGCTGTCACACTCATGAAGTGGTGTGAAAAAATGTCTATGTTGAAAATTTGGGGTCAAAATATTGAAAATTACCAAATTTATGAGCCTGCTTTGAAAAATGTCAACGTAATCACGTAGCTTTTTTTTTTGTTTGTTTAACATTTTTACCCCAGATTTTCAACATGGCCTACTTATGACCCCACCTCATCAACAAGTGTGGAGGACATTTTCAAATCCTGTCTGAAAGGTGATTTTGTGCCACAAGTGCAAAAACACATTTTGGCCAGGATTTTAAAAATGACAGCTGTCACATTCATGAGGAGGTGTGAAAAAATGGCTATGTTGAAAGACTGGGATCAAAATATTGAAAATTACCAAAGTTACGCACCTGTGTTCGTAAATTTAAATGTAGGCTCATAACTTTGTTGTTTTTTAATAGTTTTACCCCAAATGTTCAACATAGGAGCCTTCTTATTACCCCACTTCATGAAGAAGGGCAGAGAAAATTTCCAAATCCTGCCTAAAAGGTGATTTTGTGTCACAAGTATGAAAACACATTTGGCCAGGATTTGAAAACTGATAGCTATCACATTCATGACATGGTGTGCAAAAATTGCTAAGTTGAAAATTTGGAGTCAAAATATTGAAAATTACCAAAGTTATGAGTGTGCACTGAAAAATGTCAACATAAGCTTATAACTTTGTTGTTTTTTTCATATTTGTACCCAGCATTTTCAACAAAGCCTTCTTATGACTCCACATAGCATTCTTTTGACCCCATCTCATTAACTAGAGTGAAGAAAATTTTCAAATCCTGCCCGAAAGGTGATTTTGCACCACAAGTATTGAAACACATTTTGGCCACGATTTGAAAAATGACAACTGTCACATTCATGAGGTGGTGTGAAAAAAAGGCTATGTTGGAAATCTGGGGTCAAAATATTGAAAATTATCAAAGTTACGAGTGTGTGTTTAAAAATGTCAACGTACGTGCATAACTTTGTTGTTTTTTTAATAGTTTTACCCCACCTTCAACATAGACTTCTTATGATCCCACTTCATGAATATGGGTGGAGAACATTTTCAAATGCTGCTCAAAAGGTGATTTCACAATGTGACCACAAAAGAAGAAATTTCTTCATACTTACCGTCATTTCCTTTTCTGTTAGCTCTACTGTCAATGGGTATTCATTACACTTGGGGGTACTGTGCATCCCTACCAGGGGAAATGGCACAGCCCAAAGCTTTAGAATGCTGGGCATATGAGGATTCTGGACAGCCTTCACTCTTCAGTAACCACTGTCCTTGCAGTGCCTTCAAACATGAAAATAAATGCTCCATCATTTGACTTAGATAGCTAGATAGATAGAAACTTAATTTATATAGCGCTCCTTTCCAGGGGCTCAAAGTGCTTAACAATATAAAATTAAAGCCAATATCAAAATATAATAAAATATGCACATTACAGAACAATGGACTTGACACCAGATTACATAATTCACTGTGTATGTAGATACAAATCCAATAGAAAGAAACAACGTAGTAAATAGTAGCCTATTGTACCTTAACCGGTGAGGAAGGTGATTGCTCAATTCCGTCTCTACCGTTTCCACATTGTAGGGTGCAAAGAATGTAGCAGCCTGACCACTGAGGAAGGTGACAGCTCAAGGTTCGTTCTACCTTTCATTGGTTGCATTACCCCCCCAAAAAGAGGAGGTGGCAGCTGTAGAGAGAAAAACAGAATAGCAATGAGAAGACTGCATGCAGTGCAAGTACTCACCTGTGACAAGGAAAAACCTCTGGCTAGTGTCAAACTTTAACCTATAGAGGCTGTATAGCAGTGGTCAACCTTTCCATGTAGAAGTGCTCTCCTTATTACAGCTATCAGGTTAGACAACTCCTCTTTTTGGGAGCCTAGTACTGAGCTGGAGAAAACAGCACTTCTGTGCCAAGGCATCCACTGTTACTGCCTGCAGACACTGGTAGCAGCTGAAGAGCCGGCAAACTTCAACGTTGTAGCTAGAGGTGAACAGATGACTATGAAGACAGCCAAACCCTCTACACAGAAGGTTCGAACACCTCCGGGTTCAACATCCACTCCCCTGGAGGAACAATGTCGGATTACACCAGACTGAAATAAAACAGGGATCAAGGTCTACCGCCCTCAACTCCAGAACATTTATGAGTAGGAGCAGTTCCTGCCCTGACCAAGTCTCTTGAGTTGGAAAACAGTGCAGGAGAGCCCCCCCCCCCCCCCCACAACTGACAGGCTGGCATAGGATGGCAGAATTCACTGTAAAGGAACTTCTAAGGAGGATTCCTTGCACGGACTGTCCAAACTCACCCAACAAGCAAACTACTCCAGGAGAGAGGAGAGTCTGATCCTGGCCTGAGAACATCCAAGGTCGTAGCCCAGGCTGAGAGTAGCTCTATGTGCAGGGGTGCATAGGAAGGCAAACCCATTGACTAGCCCCATGGTCATCGAGCTGTGGCCCAGAACCCATAGCTGGTGAGATGTGAAGCCGACAAATGGCTCCTCAGTCACTGGACCTCTCTCCTAAGAACCCCTTCCTAGCTGCTGAGAAGAAGACCTTTCCCATGGTCCATCGGAACACCACCATCCAGTGCTCCAAGGTCCACTATGGCTCAAGAAGCCTATATTCAAATCACCACCCAGCAGAGAGATCCAAACACTTCCAGTCCTGGTCACTGACCTCCTAACAAATGGCTTGGCTGAAGCTGAAAAGAGGCAATGTCCCTACTGATGGAGCTGAGTTATTAGGAATATGAAAACCTTTTAGAAGACCCTGTAGACTGAACCAGCCCAAATGGAAGTGCTCTGCACTGGAAAGGCCATCCCACGACTGAGAACCTGAGGAACGTTGATAAAACTGTTGGATGGGGACGTGGAAATATGCCTCCCTCAGATCTATGGAAACAAGGAAATCCCAGGATGAACAGCCTGTGAAATTGAATGCAGGGATGCTATCTTGAAGAGCATGATGCACTAAATTGTGTAGGTGCATTAGGTCAAGAAGGTGAAGACCCCCCCTCCCCGACTGTTAGGGGTGTACGAGTAGATTCGAATAGAAGCCCCATCCTTGCTTGCTGGATGACTCTAGTAAAAAAAAGGCCCCTCTTAAGAGAGGGATCCCAGGTCTCTTACATGCTTTCCACTTCACAGTGCCCTTCAGAAGCTGGGGGCGATAGTAAGAGCCCCTTTGAGGAGATTTTTTTTTGTATATACTAAAGCAAAATTTCCAAAAAGTCAAGTGACTGAGATTATCTGGGCCCATCTTTATTAACAAACAAAATTATGCAGTCTTTCATCAAAAAACAAAAGGCAGAGATGGCCCCTAGTACCTTCATTGAGGTGCTCGCTTTTTCACCCTAGGCCTTCGTTGTGTCTTCGTATAAGGATGCCTCTGCTACTATTAGTCTGGTAACATGAATGGGATCAATTTTATCCTGGCTATCCTTCTATGTCATCCAGGCCAGAGCTGAATAACCAGCATCCCTGAAGGGAAGAATGAACAGCTTGGACCTGGAGCCTGCTCGGCCATCCAACGGTTGAGCCACATGCCTCGCAACCTACACAATGTGATAGACGGAGTGGGCAGACATACGGAAAAATCTTCCACCATGGCAAACCCAAGATGGAGGCCATGGATACTAGCTGCAAATGCTCCTCAAACTCCGATCAGGGATGATGACCACAAGTTTAAGGCTCTGACATCAATAAGAAGATATAGGCAGCACACAGATTTTTACCATTAGAGGCAGAGCTCTTCAATGCAGCAACCACTTGCTGGTTGAGCAGATCCATTTTGGCCAAACACCCCTCAAGGAATAAAGGAGTGATGGAATTATGAGCGACGTTATCTGCCAGAGGAGGATTTTTATTTATTTATTTGCAGATATGATGTTTTGCCAGCCCGGCCCATTTCTGTTCAACGGATGGAGTGGAGAAAGTGTGGACAGGGTGGCATAACAGCCACTAGCTCCATGGATAGCACCATTTTGAGCTGTAAGGACCTATACACCACGGCTATCAAGTAGGACAAAACAGCTAGCATCAAAACGGGGAGGGATAGGAAAACTCCTTAACTCCTCCTCCGCCTCCTTAGAGGCTTCATTCACCTTATCATAAAGTAGCCCCTACGGTCAGGATTTTCCCCAAGACCCTGATATCCTCATCCTGACCATCTAGATGGTCTGGGCGGGGTATGTCTGCAAATCCAAAAACCTGCAGCCTTGTACATGCTGCAGCACACCTGGATATGCCTGTGTAGGTACCACCTGACCTGCGGGGCCCAGTCTGGGGTCAGGTGTGTCTGACAGGATGCCCTGTGGGACATCAGGGCTAAGAGTTCTCCTAGAGCAACAACAAATGAAAATTATGTACCTATCATAATTCTTGATCTTCTCTTGTATCATCACCATTCATTACTGATGGGTAAGCTGCCGTAGGCGTGCACCTGTATGGCAGTTTTTTTTTTTTTGGAGGGAGGAGTCGGCACCAATGGCACTGCCCACAAAGCCAATGCATTGCGTGGCACATGAGGGTTGGCCATTAGGCGCTGCAGACTCCTCCTCTAACCCAGTTCTCTTTTGCCGGAGAGGCTGAAACAAGGTGGTCAGAGAAAATCAAGGTGCAGCAAAAGAGTCGAGGGATAGGAAAAGGAAAGTATATAAACTGAAAAAGGAATAAGCCAACCAGAAGACAGAAGGATTGGACTTCTTATCCTAAGTGGCCATAGGGCTCCAATCCTTGGGCGGTCGCACAGGAAAGAAGAGAGGGAGAAAGAGAAGAGAAGAAAGATACAATATATGTAAACGATGAGGAAGGACTGCTCTCCACCATGTTAGTTGGAAGACCACTGGCTTATAATAGTCTCAAAAACCTGAAGGTATGAAGACAAAGGAGCAAGGATCCTGCCAGCTTCAGGGACCACAGGACGGAGGCCCAGAATAAGAGAATTTTGAAATGGTCTTGAAAAATATAAACCATGGTGGAGACAGTCCTCTATTCCCACCCCCAGTCTACATATGGAATGAAAGTCCTGGAGCATGGCCCTCGACAGGCTATCCCCTGAAGGCTAGTCAATGGGAAATACCTCTTAATCAGGAGAGGACTCTGATCAGAATGACCTCTGAAGCAGAGGGGAGTCAAAGAGGAGAAAGGGGGGAGGAAAAATCCCACAGGTTCTCCGATGAAAAGTATTGATGCAGTCCTCACTTCAAAAGAAGAGAACTATGGGACATCCATGCCAGGAGAAAGAGAAAGGAGGGAGGAAAATACCTACTGGCTCTACCATGAAATGCACTGATGCAGTCCCCCAATGCAAGAAGGTGGAAAAATAAGTGGCACATCCAGGCCAAAAAGGTGGACACCTCGGTGCACCCTAGCGAGAATCCCAGGGAGTTCCCTCCAAGGCCATGGCAAAGACCCTACTCGCCACCCTCCTAGGTTGGGTGCTCTGTGACTTTAGAGAAGGAAACAGAAGGCCCTGAGGTACCGGGGGACTCTGCCACCAACTGGCCTTGAAGAGGGGGAGGGAGAGCAGGGTGGAGGTGACGCCCAAGAGCTGAGGCCCATGAGGGGAAGGTGGCCAGGAATCAGTAATGAATGGTAAAGATACAAGAGAAGATCAAGAATTATGGTAGGTACATAATTTTCATATCTTCCCTTGTCAATCTCCATCATTCATTATTGCAAGTACCTACCGAGCCCCCTGGAGGGGGCCTGGCACAGCCCTGAAAGAACAGATTCCCTCAGCCTCCTGCGGATGAGGTGCAGGAGGGGGAGACCTCATAGCCCTACTAGACCGTATATGGTCTAAGACTGGTCAGGCCGAGGAGGTGTCCCCCGTGGCTGGGGGGACAGAAGATGCCCCTGTAAGTTCCTCCTTGTCCTGTGGGAGAAAAGACGGGTCCCCCAGAAAGCAGAGGAAATCACGCTACGCCGGGCAACGGGTGACAACCTGGATAGACGAGGGGATGTTGTCCGCCTGATGCAGATCGCTGTCCCTGCCAGTCTGGAGGCCACCTCACTGGCATCATAAGATGCCCTTGCTTGGTGCCTTTCAAGCTCCAGACCCTGCGCAGAGAAGGCAATGGCTTGTCTAGACTCCTCCAAATCAGGCACAGATGCTAACAACTGCACTAACATTGATCACAGGTGCCTGTTGTAGGCAGTGTGGTGAGCCTGATGTGAGCTGATACAAAGCAGCACATGAGGTGAGGAGAAAGAAAAAATTACTCACCTTAGTAATTATATTTCTTCTAATGGAGTCTTGCTGTATCCTGACAATTGCAGTGATTCCCAACCTTTGAACTGCCCTGGAGAACTAAGAGTTAACTTTCTATGCAGGGCATAGAATGCTGAGCTAGAGCTCGGCTGAAGTCTCTGTCTGGAGCATTTTGAACTTAAACCATCAGATTCTTACGAGCCCAACTAAACTAAAAATTCTGTGTGAAAATTGTAAAAATTCTACTAGCCAACTGGCTGAAAAAGGTTTTGGATTCCCAAGGAAGACTCAAGTCAGGAAACCCAAAAACAAAACCCAATGTACTAAAAATAACAATAATAAATAAGCACCCAAACAAAAAGGAGGAGGGTGCAAGCAAAAAACACCCCTGAGGTGCAACACTGCATCTGCCCACCCACTTCCTAAAAACAGGTTCTGAGAGGGGAGGCAGGGAGGGAGGGAGGTCAGAATACAGTAAGACTCCATTAGAAGAAATATAATTACTAAGGTGAGGAATTTTTTCTTCCAACAACATGAAGTCTTGCTGTATTCTGACACTTGCAGACTACCTAGCAGTACCTCAAAGGAGGAGGGACAGAACCTACTTTGGGAATAGGCTCTGAAGTACTGCTGTGCCAAACCGAGGATCACTCCTAGCCTGGATATCCAGAGAGTAATGGTTGGTAAAGGCATGGACTGTTTTCCAGGTGGCTGCTTGACAAATTTCTAAGAGAGGGATATCCCTGGCAGCAGCCAGGGAAGCAGCTGTACCTCTTGCGGAATGAGCCCTCAGGCCTGAGGGTGGAGTTTTTCCCAGTTTTTCATAGCAGATTTGTATACAAGACACAATCCACCTGGCAATAGATCTTTTAGTGGCAGGTTTGCCCTTTCCCACTTCTTCATAAGTGAGGAACAACTAGAGGAAGTCAAACCTGTGACCTTTAGTACGCTCTAAAGGGCTCTTTTGACATCTAAACTGTGTAGCCTCCTCTCTCCTTAGGAAGAATGATCAGTGAAGAAAACAGGGAGAGACATAGACTGGTTTAAATGGAAGTCTGAAACCACTTTGGGCAAGAACCTTCTATTGGTTCTAAGGACCACCTTATCCCTGTGAAATGAGATAAAATCAGGTTCCACTGACAGGGCTTGCAATTCACTGATACACCTGGCAGAGGTAATGGCTACCAAGAACACAGTTTTCCAAGTCAAGTACTTAAGCTCTGCTGAAGACATAGGCTCAAAGGGGGGATTGCATAAGTTGAGCAATGCAAACATTCAAATCCCAGGCAGGGGCAGGGTCTCTAAAAGGAGGATTGGTGTAAAGCAATCCTTTAAAAAATTTACAGAACACAGGATGAGAAAATAGTGAGGAAGACTTCCCCACAGACAAAAACGCAGAGACTGCTGACAAGTGTGCCTTGAGACTAGCTGGTCTGAGACCTAGGCCATTAAGATGGACCATATAATCCAGAACCGTAGGCAATTCAGCAGTGTCTGGAGAAACATGCTTCTTAGAACACCAAATGCTGAATCTTTTCCATTTGTAGTTGTAAGTCTTTCTGGTGGAGGGCTTCCGAGAAGCCTTGAGGATATCCAGAACCCCTTGGGAAAGATGCAGATCTGCAAACTTTAACTCTTCAAGAGCCATGCTTTGAGATTGAGAGACTGAAGATTGGGGTACCAAATCCTTACCTGAGAGGATGTTAACAGGTTGTAATTCCTGGGAAGAGACAGGGGAAGATGGACTTCTAGGGACAGCAACAGGGGGTACCAAGGCTGTCTGGCCCAATCTGGAGCAATCAGAATCACCTTGCAAGGTTGAGACCTTAGTTTTACCAAAACTTTGAACAGGAGTGGGAAGGGGGGAAAGGCATGCAGAAACTTCCCTTCCCAATTCAGGATCAGGGCGTCCAGAGGGACTGAGCCCAGGACTAGAGGCCTGCAACAAAAGAGAGGGAGCTGGTGATTGTCTGGGGCTGCAAAGAGATCTATTTCTGGAATGCCCCACCTAGAAAAAATCACTTTCAACACCTGAGGGTCCAGGGACCATTCATGATGGCCCTGAGAAATCCTGCTCTGTGCATTTGCTAGCACATTGTCCTTGCCTGGAAGGTGAACTGCTACAAGAGAGGTTTGCAGGGAATAAGCCATGGACCACAATTTCATGACTTCTGTGCACAAGGCCATGGACCGAGTGCCTCCCTGCTTGTTGATGTACCACATACTGGTGGTGTTGTCTGTTCTGACTTGAACCACCTTGTTCTGTACTGACTGTGAGAATGCTTTTAGAGCCAGAAAAACTGCCCTGAGCTCTAGAAGATTGATGTGGAGATGGGATTCTTGGGGGGACCACAGCCCCTGGGCATTAAGGGACCCCAGGTGGGCTCCCCAGCCCAGGAGAGAAGCATCCGTGGTAAGGACCACTGAACAACAAAAGGAACACCTTGTCTTAAATTGTCCTGATCCTGCCACCACTGGAGGGCTTAGATCAAGGTCAGAGTCACTGGGATTAGTTTGGTAAGGGAATCCTTTTTCTGAGACCAGAAAGCTCTCAGGTGGAACTGAATATCCCTCATCTGGAATCTTGCCCCTTGGACCACTGCTGTTGAAGCTGCCATGTGGCCCAAGAGCTGGAGGAAATGTCTTGCTGGTCAAGATACCCGAAGGCTGAAGGAAGAAGCTAGTTCCATAAGAACCCCTGCCCTTTCTAGGGGAAGAAAGGCTCTTGCTCCGAGTGTGTCCAGTTCTGTCCCTATAAAGGTAAGAAGCTGGACTGGTTCGAGAACTGACTTGGGAAGGTTGAGAAGAAATCCTAGAGAACTGAGCACTTGCTGGATCACTTGTAGGTGAGACATGACTTGGTCTGGAGACTGACCCACTATTATACAATGACAAGAAAAAATCCTGGACTCTGATTGGTCAGTCTTGGGCTGGACCCATGATGTTATCCCAGTACAACATCTCGGGTCTAGTCTCAGCCTCACTGTGAACCTGGAGATGATTGTTTGCTTGATTTATTTCTGCTTGATTGTTTCAGCTGCTCTTAAAAAACAAAAATATTTTTCCACACGAAAACATCTTTAAAATGATTTTTTTATTCTGTATAACAATGAGCCACTGTATAATAGCAATAATGCCCTCCAGGGTGTGTGTCATTTGGGATAACGTCATGCCTCAGTTGTTGGACGCACTTCGCCGGCCTCGTGCCCAACCACCTGAAGCATGACGTTATCCCAGCACGACACACACCCTATCGGGCATTATTGCTTAATTAGCCAATCATCCAGATAAGGAAAAATGGAAATCTTTTGCCTTCTTAGAAAGGCAACTACTACTGCCAGGCACTTTGTAAAAACCTTTGGGGCTGAGGTTAGGCCAAAGGGCATTGCTCTGAACTGATAGTGGCATGAGAGCAACTCGAATCTGAGGTACTTTCTGTGGGAGCACCTGATGAGAATGTGAAAATAGGCATCCTTGAGGTCCAGGGAGGCTAGCCAGTCCCCTGGCCTTAGAGAGGGAAGGATTATTCCCCGAGTTATCATCTTGAACTTCGGTTTTAAAAGAAGTTTGTTTAGATATCTTAGGTCTAGGATGGTTCGCCACTGCCCTGTCTTTTTGGGGGTCAGGAAGTACCTGGAGTGCAGTCCTTTGCCCCTGTGTAGGGTAGGTACTCTCTCTATAGCTTTTAAAGCTAGGAGAGAAGAAACCTCTGCCTCTAGGGCAAGGGTTTCCAAGAGATTTGCAGGTGGAAAAGATCTGGCTCTCACCTTTGGAAATTTTTTGAAGCTGAGAACCAGTCCCTGGCTTACTACTTCCAGGACCCACTTGTCTGATGTAATAGACATCCAGTCCTGGACAAAGTAAGCCAGCCTGCCCCCTACTGGAAAAGGAGAGTTGACCCGGACAGGCCCATCCAGGTGTCTGCTTGGCAGGGGCTTTAGGCTGAGGAGTGGATGCAGGCCTGCTCATCCCTCTTCTGCCTCTCCCTCTGAAGAACCCCCTCTGAGAAAAGGAAGAAGAGGCCTGTGCTTGGTAAAAAGGCCTTTGAAAAGGCCTGCCCCTGCCCCTAGACTGCTGCCTTTGAGGAGTTGCCTGCCTTTCCTTGGCCTGAGCACTCCTGTAAGTGGTCCTGTACTCATCCATTTTCTTCATGTAATTCTCTGTCTGCTCCCCAAACAGAGAATTACTCACTACAGGAAAATCCATGGCCTTAGCCTGGGTGTCCTGCAAGAGGCTAGTACATCTGAGCCAAGCCATCCTCCGAAGAGCCACAGATGTAGCCATGACTCTTGATGACACATCATTAGAGTCCAGAGTAGCATGAAACTGAACCTTAGATGCCTCAATCCCATCTGCAGCCACCGCCTCCAGCTCCTTGGCTAGCTGGGGGAGGCCTGTTTAGCCAGTGCCAGTACAGTGTCCCACCTGGACTTCTGGTACCTGGCTATATAGGCCATGTAATTCGCCTGCCTGAGTCCCAAAGAAGATGCCATGTACTGCTTCTTTGCCAAGGCATCAATCTTCCTGGAGTCCTTGTCAGGGGGGTGTGAAGCCAAGGAAATGTTTGCCTTGTCACAGGCATCAGCCTGCACTACCCCAACATGGCTGCATTGTTGATATAAGTACTCCGTGTCTGAGCCTGAAAGTGTATACCTCTTGTCCATTCTTCTATCCACAGGAGGTACAGTGTTAGGAGACTTTAAGATTTTTTGTGTCTGTTTCCCAAAAGATTTATGGAGGGGAATAGACAGTCTCCTGGACTCTGGGATGTCCATCATCTCTACATAATCGAGCTCCTCTTGATCTTACACAGCCTCCTCCATAGGAAGCTGGAGTGTTTCAGCCACCTTTCTATAAAACATAAAGTGAGAAGGGGACTCAGAAAGCCTAGGAGGGGAAACACCTGAAGGTCTGTCTGGGGAGATGTCTGGTTCCACAGGCAAATCCAGACCTTCACTTACATCGTCATCCTCAAATTCCCCTTCCTCTTCAAATTCTAGTTCATAAAAATCTTTAAGGGTATACTCTTGAACCGGGGGAACCAACCAAACCGAACCCCTGCCAGAAGGAGCCGGATCGGTCGGAAACGGACAGAACGATTCCACAATCTGGATCACCCTGGCTATCTCTTCGGCGGTTGGAACATGAAACTCTGGATCCAAACTGGTAGATTTATCTTTGCATTTTCTTTTTGTAGGACCCGATCCCTCGGAATTGGCTCTCCTTTTGCCCGAAGAAGTATCATCCTGGTCAGAGGGCACTCCTTCTGGATTGGTCGAAACCAAACTGAACTGGCCATACGTGTCAGCGGACTTCTTGGCCTCCTTTCTCTTAGTCTACCTAATCTCTTCTCAACTGTAGATTTGGGAAAGTTTTTACATATTTGGCAGTTTGAATCAAGGTGGTCAAACCCCAGACAATAAACACAGGTGGTATGGGGATCTGCCTTAGCAAATACCTCCCCACACTCACTGCAGTGTTGAAACCCAGTGGGCCCGGTTTTTTTCTTGGGTTTCTCAGACATGGCCAACCCAACCAAACTTACCCTTTTTTCAGCAACTGCCAGGCAAGACTCCCTTATCGGTTCCTAACCGTGTCACGGGTATTGGAAAAAAACTGTTCAAAACACGTTTTTTTTAGAACCAATAAGAACCGGTAACCACACACTAAGTAAGCAAACAAATTTCATTAACAAATGGCCAGTTCAGCCAAACCGAGCCGTACTTTTACAAGTTCCACACAGAAAAACAAAACAATTCCTATCGAGTACTCACGGCACCACAGACACAGACTGAACCGGCTATGCAGATACTTTTCTCGGTTTAAAAACTGACGAAAACTGAAAACTTTAACTGACTTTCGAACCGAGCTGAAGAAGAAATCTCCGGAGCAACCGTTCAGTGAGGCGGAGTAAAGAATCTGACAGTTTAAGTTCAAAACACTCCAGACAGAGACTTCAACCACGCTCGAGCTCAGCATTCTATGCCCTGCATAGAAAGTTAAATCTTAGTTCTCCGGGGCAGTTCAAAGGTTGGGAATCACTGCAATTGTCAGAATACAGCAAGACTTCATGTTGTTTGAAACTCTTCTTCCCCCCACCTAGGTAGAACTTGGCAGAATCCTGATCTGGTGGTCAGTCGTGTGCTGGGTGTTGAAGCCTGGAAGGAGTATCTAAAGCTGTCAGCCCCGAAGGCGGGTAAGGCAGAGTACCTAGAGACTCCTGGTGAGCGCTATACCTCCTCCTGCAGTCCACTGAGGCTGGGGATGAGGTGGCTGAAGACTGCCAGCTATGGATAGATGCTTCCTGGAAGGGAACAGGTCAGGAAGGCACCACTAGGTGGTGAGAAAGTACAGTTATGTAAGAACTTACCATAACAGTAGATCTTCGAGAACAGATCTTGCAGCAGGTTACACCATTAGGACTGAAGCCGGCAGGCACCAGGACCCCATGGAAATTTTCTAGCTAGCACTATTCAGCGGGGAGCACCTCCAATGTCGGTTGCACCCCCAATGTCGGGCATAGTACATAAGGAGGTGGTACCCCATAATCCTCAGTTCTCCCACCGGAGACTCCCGGCCACTGGATGACATCAGAAGGGGAGACCTAGGATCCGCTATTAGGTGGCAAAACGAGGCATCAGTAAATGTCCTATCCTAGGAGAAGGATGCTTTGACTATGACCTACCTCCAGCGGGGATGGTGGGAGGGAAAGTACCTGCTGCAAGAGCTGTTCTCGAAGATCTACTGTTACGGTAAGTTCTTACATAACTGTACTATCTTACTTTGAGAAACAGCTCTTGCAGCAGGTTACACCATTAGGACTGATTTCCAAGCAGTAGTTGCAATCACGCACCATCGGGAGGAGGAAAAGTAGAAATCCTCGAGATACCTCAAGCCTAGGGCAGAAGTCCTTGAAGGACTGCTCTTCGCCTCGATGCAATGTCCAGGCTGTAATGCCTGATAAAAGTATGCACGGAGCTCCAAGTAGCTGCAGCGCAAATAGCTGAGGTTGATACGTTCTTTAAAGCCACAAAAGAGGTAGCCACCCCTCTGGTGGAATGACCCTTAACTGCGCCCGGTAAGGGTTTGTTGCGCTTCTGGTAACAGAACATAATGCACTGGATAAGCCACCTGGATAGCGACTGCTTCGAGACAGGAGCTCCCTTCATCCTATGGGCAAAGGAAACGAAAAGTTGGTCCGACTTTCTGTGTTGTTTGGTTCTGGTCAGGTAGTATCTAAGGCACCTATGCATGTCAAGAGTGTGCAGAAGGGCTTCTCCTCGATTAGAGTATTTCGGAAAATGCACTGGTAGATCGATGTCCTGATTAAGGGTGAGAGCTGAGACCACCTTAGGCAGAAATTTAGGATTAATCCTTAGGGATACCCTGTCCTGGTGGAAAACCAAATAAGGTTCTTTGTACATAAGTGCATGCATTTCAGAAATCCTTCTGGCAGAAGTAACTGCAACTAAAAACAACGTTTTCCAAGACAGAAAACGTAGCTCACAATCCACGTCTGGTTCAAAAGGTGGCAGCGTGAGCTGCTCCAGGACGAAGGGTAAATCCCATGGTGGGACTGGATCCTTAATCGGGGGCCTAAGGTGGAGGACGCCCCTCAAAAAGGCACATGTCGTGTCCAGCTGGGCCACAGTGTGTTGGCCTGTGGGGACATGGTAGGCTGAAATGGCACAAAGGTGCACTTTAATTGAGGAGTAAGCCAGGCCGGAGTGGAAAAGGGATAGCAGGTAGTCCAGTACTAGCTTTTCTGGACAGTCCAAAGGTGAAAAACCATGCACTTGAGCCTATAAGCAGAACCTGCGCCACTTCATGGCGTAGGTTGCATGGGTAGCCAGTTTCCTAGCAGCAGTAAGCACATTTGCCACTTCTTGCGAGACCCCGTGTCGCATCATGGCTATGTCTCTAGGAGCCAGGCATGCAGGTTCAGGAAACGTAGGTCCGGATGGACTAAGGAACCCGCCTCCTGAGACAGTAAATGGGAGCTGATTGGCAAAGGCACTGGAGGTTCCCGGGATAGCTGATGCAAGAGAGGGAACCATATCTGTCTGGGCCAGAAGAGTGCAATCAGTATGAGCGTCACCTGCTCCCTGCAGAGTTTTAAAAGAACTCTCTGGATCAACGGGAAAGGAGGAAAGGCATAAAGGAATCTGCCTGCCCAGGAGAGGGACAATGCGTCTCGCCAGAAAACACCAGGCCCTGGATCTAGCAAGCAAAAATTGGTCAGTTTTGCATTGTATGGGGATGCGAAGAGGTCTATCTTTGGAGTACCCCATCTGCGAAACAGATCTTCTGCCACCTCCTGGAGTAGTTCCCATTTGTGGACTCTGGCCTGAGTGTGGCTCAGGCTGTCTGCGATAATGTTGTCCACTCCTGGAACATGAACTGCAATAAGGTTTGCGCCGTGTTGCAAGACCCAATCCCACACTCTCATGGCCTCCCTGCAAAGCGGGTAGGAGTGGGTGCCTCATTGTTTGTTGAGGTAATACATCACCGCGGAATTGTCTGTTTGTAACAGAAGAGTACTTGGTGGAATCTCCGACTGGAAGGCCTGCAGGGCATAAAGAACTGCCCTCATTTCCAGTACATTTATGTGGAGATGAGACTCCTGGGCTGTCCACAGGCCCTGAGACCGAACACCATCAAGGTGTGCTCTCCACCCAAGCCCTGAGGCATCTGTGGAGAGTGTCACAGTCGGGGATGGCACTGTGAAGGGGACTCCCGCCAATAGGTTCCCTGAATGTAGCCACCATTGCCAATCTCGAATTACGGTCTTTGTGATTCGGATTGGATGCTGCAGATGACCTTGCTTTTGGTCCCATTGTACCCATAACATCCACTGGATTACCCGCATGTGGAGACGGGCTAGCAGGACTGTTCCACTGGCCGCAGCCATGTGACCGAGCAGGCAAAGGACCAGTCTGGCTGGGATGGTCTTCTTCGCCGACAAGTCCCTGATGAGGGATCTGATGTGTTCTGCTCTGTCCATGGGAAGGAAAGCTTTCTCTTGGATGGTGTCCAGAACTGCTCCTATGAATTGCAGCATCTGGGACAGAACCAGGCATGACTTCTCGTAATTGATGAGAATGCCCAAGGTCTCGAACAGAGACTGAGTGCAGTGAATAGCAGACATCAGGGCCTCCCATGAGGGTGCCATGAGAAGCCAGTCATCCAGGTAGGGGAACACGTAGTGGCCCTGTCTCCTCAGATACGCGGCTATGACCGCCATGCAATTCATGAAGACCCAATGTGCTGATGACAGCCCAAAGGGAAGAGCTCGGAAATGATAATGGTGGCCCTGAAACTCGAAGTGTCGAAGAGCAGGAACCTCTTGTGCGCCTGAGCAATAGGAATATGCAGGTATGTGTCCTGCATGTCCAGGGATGCAAGATATGCGTCCTGCTTCAGCATGGGAATCAGGCCCGGGAGGGTCACCATGTGGAACCGCTTGTACGCGACCGAAAGATTGAGGTCGCTGAGATCCAGTATTGGATGGAGATCCCCTGTTTTCTTTGGAACCAGAAAGAAGTGAGAATACCCTAGTCCTCTCTGGTTCCCTGGTCCCTTTTTCCAGAAGTGCGAGCACCTCCTGCTGTATGAGCAGGGCATGCTGACCCGAATAACGGGAAAGCAGGGGAGGTCTTGTAGGTGGGTTGTCTATGAACTCTATGTAATGGCCTTTTTTGACCAACTGTAGAACCCACCTGTCGGTGGTGATCGATTGCCACCCTGAAAGGTGGCGTGCGATGCAACCCCCGACTTTCTTTGCCTATTGATCCTGAGGAGGGGTGGGGGCCCAGGAAGGAGTCATGCTGTGGCAGCGTTTGTCCCTGTGGGCTGGGCCGACTTTGAGTAATGTTGGCCTCTGCCTGGGGATGATTTGGCCTGGGCCTTGCGAAAGAAAGTGCCCCTCTGCAGCTGGCCGGAACGTTGCTGCTGCCTTTGTAGCCGGCCTCAAAAACGGCTCTGGTTCCTACGATAGGAACTAGGCCCAGATCTGTACATGGCTTGCACAGATTGGACTGCCTTCCCTGCATCTTGGAGCTTGGTGATAACCTTCTCGGAGGATTCGACAAACAGCACCTTGCCGTTATATGGGACGTATAGAATATTTTTCTGTATGTCCGAGGTAAAGCCGGAGACACGGAGCCAGGAGTGTCTCCAGAGACAGATGCCTGAAGCTGCAGCTCTGGCTGAAGAGTCCACAGAGTTGTATGTGGCTCTAAGTGCTTGGGTCCCCATATCTGACCTGGTGCGGAGGAGGTTTAGGAGCTCCGCTTTCTGGTTGCCATCGGGAAGCTTTTCAACCAGGTCCTGACCCTGCTCCCACAGGGCGTTCTGGAACTGAACCATATGGGTAAGGTAGTTCAGGGACCTGATGGCACAAGTAGCAGCCATGTACGTGTGCCTCCCCAGGGCATCCAATTGCTTGTATTCGTGGTTCAGTGGCTGAGTGCTCATATGCTGGGGTCTCTGAGACCAGTCATGTGAAGTAGTGATGACCAGGGAATCTGCCAGAGGTTGATCCACCAAATAGTGGTGCTCTCTAGGGGCCTTGTACAGGTGGTCAGCCTTCTTTGGCACCGCAGGAGTGGAGTGTGGACATTTCCATGCAGCCTTGGTGACGTCTGCGAAGGTGTCCACCAAGGGTGCCACTACCACAGGCTTCAGGTCTTTTTGCCAAAGGTAGCGGGCTGGGCGTTGTCGTTCGGGGTCAAGCTCCTCAGCATCCCACCCCATGTTGTCCTGGATGTGCCTCATGATCTCAGCGAAAGAGGGATCAACCGGTGGAGACCTGGGAGGTCGTGTGGGTCAGGAGAGGGAATGCTGAGTGGAGAAGGCAATCTGGAGTACTCCGAAGTATCCGATCTTGAATCCTCCCCCGACAGTGTGTACCGGCGTCGTCTGGGTCATTTGTGACTGGGTGACCCTGAGGGGGATCTGGAAGGAGGACTTCTCCTGTCGGTAGATCTGCCCCTAGGAAGTGGCGTTTGCTCCTTGGGGGATGGAGGTCATCCTACTGGCCCCTTAGGTGGAGGAGGGGGTGTAGGCGGTGAAGGAGTAGGAGGAGGAGGAGCAGTAGGAGTAGTAGGAGGAGGACGGGTGGGGACCACATCCTTCTTGATGGTGTCCCACCTGCTGGGTATCACTGCTATAAGAGCCTCCCCCTATCACTCTCAGACAGATGGTCTTGTTGAGCATTTTAACCAAACCCTAAAACGCATGTTAAAAAGGTCTGTAAAAGGGGAAGGGAAAGATTGAGACCAATACTTGCCTTACCTACTTTTGCTTACAGAGAAGTGCCACAGGCATCAACGGGGTTTTCTCCATTTGATATGCTGTATGGTAGGCAGCCAAGAGGGCCACTGGATATGGTAAAAGAAATGTGGGAAGATAACCCCACTCAGAAACAATCTACATCTTCTTATATGTGTGCCCTAAGAAAGAAACTGGCAAAATACGTTGAAATTGCTCATAGTAATCAGGAACAGGCTCAAAACCAGCAGAAGGCATATTATGATCATGGGGAAAAAGAAAAAGGTTTCGAGCCAGGTGAAAAGGTTTTGCTACTGTTACCCACAACAGAAAATAAGCTGTTAATGAAGTGGCAAGGGCCTT
Organism: Neoceratodus forsteri; assembly: GCA_016271365.2. Lineage (NCBI taxonomy): Eukaryota > Metazoa > Chordata > Ceratodontiformes > Ceratodontidae > Neoceratodus > Neoceratodus forsteri. The sequence goes on from CM057455.1 coordinate 502,489,610, forward strand.
ATAAAATTCTTAGACGTACTGGCATGGTTAACTACGAGATTGAGACCCCTGACAGAAAAAAATCCTTCTAAGATATACCATGCTAACCTCCTCAAGAAATGGGTTGAAAAAATGCCAAAACTGTCTTGCCAGAAACTGATAAGGACGATATTGATGTAGTTTATGATTGACTAGAACAAACTGTAAATGTTGATGCTGTAAAGGGGACTGTCTCCTTAACCTCAGAACAAACTGCAGACATTTGTAATGTGCTAAAGACATTTAACAGTACGTTTACCATGATACCAGGCCAAGCAAAAAGGGTTGAGCACATAATAGTGACAAAGAATGCTTGTCCTATTAGGTAAAAATCATACAGGTTGCCAGAGAGGTTAAAAGCTGATGTGGTTAAGGAAATACAAAAAATGAAAGCATTAGGTATCATTGAGGAGTCTATGAGTACTTGGTCATCTCCCCTGGTAGTTGTAAACAAAAAAGAAGGGGGTGTTATAATTTGCTTTGATTTCGGAAAACTTAATCAAGTGTCAGAATTTGACCCTATGCCCAGAATAGATGATTTGGTGGACAGGTTGGGGAGTGCAATGTACATCAGTACCCTCGATCTTACCAAGGGTTACTGGCAAATACCTTTAGCTTAAGAATCCCAGAGATAAAACTGCATTTGCCACCCCATAGGATTCTATCTGTTCACCACCACGCCATTTGGCTTACATGGTGTGCCAGCTACATTCCAGCAGTACATGGATGTAATTTAATCCTATCACACTGGTTATTGTGCTGCGTACCTGGATGATGTCATGGTGTACAGTCCAGACTGGAAAAGTCACGTGGAACACCTACGAGCAGTTATCCAAGCTATAAAAAATGCAGGTCTGACAATTAATCCTACTAAATGTGCATTGGGCATGCAGGAAACTAGATATTTGGGCTATGTGTTGGGAAATGGAGAAGTCAAACCAGCGATTTCTAAAATAGAAGCTGTAGCTAACAGCTCTGTGCCTAAAACAAAGATACATGTCAGGTCATTTTTAGGGCTGGCTGGTTATTATCGGAGAGATTTGTTCCCAATTTTGCTGAGTTAGCTACTCCTCTCACTGAACTCACAAAGAAACGGTACCCAAATAATGTGAAATGGACTCCAGAGTGTGATGAAGCTTTTCAAGCCATAAAGGCTGCATTATGTTCAGCACCTGTTTTAAGAAGACCAGACTTTGAGAAACCATTTCTGCTACAAACAGATGCATCCGAGGTAGGCCTAGGTGCAGTCCTAAGCCCAAATATAGATGGGAAAGAAATGAAAATTACATACCTACCATAATTCTTGATCTTCTCTTGTAACTTCACCATTCATTACTGCTTGGGTTAGTGCGGAGCGCACCCTTCTGAGGAGTTTTGGTCATCTCAGCAGTAGCCCCTCCCTCCAGTCTGACATTAGGGTCATGCACAGAGAGGCGCAGTTAGGTGCAACAGACTTCTCCTCTATCTCAGTTCTGGTAGGGACGGACGAAAATAAAGGTAAGAAAAAAAAGCGAGGCAAGAGAGCCGAGGGACAGAAAAGAAAAGGATATAAACTGAAAAGGAATAAGCTTGAGAGAATAGACAGAGGAGAGAGAATTCCTACCCTAAGGGACTGCAGGGCCTCCTTTCCGAGGCGGCTCTAGGGGAGGAACAGAGAGAGGGAAAGAGAAAGAAGAAGAAGGAGAAGAAGAGAAGGAGGCATGTTGAGAGGGAGAATAGTGCCCATCGAGCATTGGTTGAGAGGCTTATAGGCTCAAGACTAACAAGGGAGCAAGAATCCCAGTTGCTAAGACTGAGGGGAGGTTCCACTGAACCACCTGAACAGATCTGAATGAGGGCAGCATCTCTGAACTCTCAACATGCCAAGTCCCTACATCCTAGCTGAGGGCTCATGGACTGCCCGGGCAGAACCTGTTCCGGGAAGAGCGCCTACCCAGGAAGGGGACTAAGTCCCTTAGCACCCTGTTAAGTGTTAACACAGCCATGTATGGGAAAGATTATGCCTTTCCGAAGGCAGCTTTGTATGAAGGATAGAGTAGGAACTCAATCAGACTCCCTAGGCAAGGCAAGCAGACGCTCAAGGCTGACAAGTTCAAGCAGCAGCTAGAATGAGCTCAAGATAATACCTGCCAGGGGGATTCTAAATGTTGCTGAGGCCGAGTTAGATCACGGTCTCTTAAGCTGTGAAACTGCATAACCTGAAGAAGGTATTTAGAAGTTGCACCCTAAGGGTGGTCAGAAAGAGTTCCCTCAGAATAAGAGAAAAGTGCAAACCATGCTCATTCCTCCTTACCTTGTGGAAAAAAGGAACCATTCATTAAGAATGGAAAACAGAAGTTTTTTTGTTTTTTTTTTGGCATAAAGGCCAAAGGAAGGAAGAGGAATGAGACGAGGAGGAGGCATACAGAAGGAGGCCACTGAGTGGAAGGTGGGAGGGTATCAGTAATGAATGGTGAAGATACAAGAGAAGAGCAAGAATTACGGTAGGTACATAATTTCATATCTTCTCTTGTCAATCTCACCATTCATTACTGAAGTATTGCCAAGCCCCCTTAAAAAGGGGTTAGAACCCTGAGGAACAAGACCCCAGCCTCACTGCTGGTGAGAAACAGAAGGGGAAGACCCTGGGCTAATCTAGAGAAAGCCTATGGGGAGAAGAGCTAGGAGGTGCCCCCGGGATGGGGAGATGGAGGAACCCCTGCAGTAATCTCCTAGCTCTGGAGAAAAAGAGACGGGTCCCCTGGAAAGCGGATCGAATCACCCTACGCCGGGCCAGGGGTGACAACCTTGATAGAAGAAGCCATGCCATCCACCTAATGCAGATCGCTGTCCCCGCAAGCCTGGAAGCCACCTCATTGGCGTCATAAGATGCCCTTGCTTGGTGTCTTGCCAGCTCCAGGCCTATAGCGGAGAGGGCAATAGCCTGTCTGGTTTGCTCCGTATCAGGCATTGATGCTAAGAGCTGAGAGAGCATCGACCACAGATGCCTACTGTAGGCAGCGTGATGAGCCTGATGTGACGCAATGCAAGCCACCATGCCGAGAGGAAGAGAACACTCTTGCCCCACGGTCAATTGTAGGAATCGAATGCAGTGGGCGGTCGTCGCAGCCGGCGGCGCCCGGAAGGAGTCTCTAGGTATACCAAATCTGAGGGCGGGTTGGGAAGTGTACCCAGGGATTCCGAAGGGGCACAATACATTCGTCGACAGTCTGCCGGGGCTGGAGAAGGGGCGGCTGGCGACTGCCAGGAACGGATAGATGCCTCCTGGAAGGGGATAGGCCAGGAAGGTACCACCAGGTGCTGGGCACTGAATTCTCCAAGGAATTCACGTGTCTCCCGTTCGATATTGTCTTGCCTAACGTAGGAGATTCGAGATCCCTCACCATCCTCGAAAAATTGCTGATATTCAGTGAAATCAGCATCGGAGGAGATATGAGCAGAGGGTTCCTCTCCCTCAGAGGAGGGAGATGAGGATGATGGAGAGCTCGAGTGTCCAGAAGATTCCTGCAGTGGTGGGGAGAGGTGAAAGACCCGCTCATGCATATACCTGACATATGAGGGGAAGGCCTCCGCAGAACTTCTGAACTTCTCCCAGGATAATGGGCCCGTAGGACTGACATGGCCTGGAAGAGTGGGGAGTGGCTGCAGAGGCACTGGAGATGGGCACCTACGAAGAGGCAACTGACCTCTGCTAGGGCTCTGAAATCCGGAGAACGGAGCCCAAGCTGGTGGGATTCCAGACAACAGACCATTCGCAAAACGGAACCCTGGGGATGTGAAACCTGGAAGAACCAAGAAGGGGATCCTCCCCTGTGATGAACCTGGGACTGCATTGATCCAGAAGGGCAGTCCATGAAAGCACTCACTGGAGGGACCCCGGGATCCAAGAGAAGGCGGGGCCCAGCGCTGGCTCCTAGCCACCCCGAGGGGTGGCCGCAGAGACCGCAATGACTGCACCCTGCCCCTCAACCCCTCGGGACTCGAGGCGCCTCCTCCTCGACCCAGCATTCTCCCACCCAGTGGCAGTAACAGCACCGGAAGGTAGCTGTCATGAACCCAGAGGAGGCCCCTTCCTCCACCCCTACTCCGCCGCCCCCAGGGACCCAGGACCACCTAGCCCGAGGCCTCGGGAGGACGTAGCAAGGGACAGCAGGAAAGGCCCGCTGTGCCGCCTAGCACCACATGCCACTGGGGACCCCGACTCCGAGAAGTCAGGTTGCCAGGATGAGTCCACGTCTGAGTCATCGACCTCCAAGAGGAAGAGACCAGCTGAACCACGATGCTAGCAACCCCGGGGGTCCCTGGAGAAATGGCGCCCTGAACAGGCGCTGGTGCCAGAGGCAGCGGACGACCTTGGCCCACCCGCACCGCTGAGCCCGGCCCCCCATGGCATTGGCTAGGCCACAGCACCGCCATCAGCACAGAACCCAACCCGGCGCCACCGAGAGAGCGAACCAGGCCTGCGGCGCCGCAAGCAGCGCCGAAGGCCAGAGCGGCACCGTCTCGATCACTGGCGCCGCAAGTGGCGCTAGGATCCAAAACGGCGTCGGAGGGTGGCGTCGAGGGTCCACCGGTGCCGGGCCCAGCAGGCGTGGGCCTCGACACTGGGGGAGCCTGCACCTCCGAGGAGGTGACTGCCGAGGCGGCGTCCCCGTCGCGGCCCCGGGAGGGACCACAACGTTCCTCCGACACCGCGAAAGAAGCTTCCTCTTCGGCAAGAGAAGAGGAGGAAGTCTCCTCCTCCACGGACTATATAGGCCCAAGAGGGGACCCGGAGGAAGGGCCTAGAGACCTTACCTGGGAATCCCTGAAGTGACGCCATCCCCCGAAGGTCGGCGGGGCCTTGCTGATCTTGAATGCGCGGACTTCGAGGACACAACGGTCCATGGAGAAACAGTCATCGCACGCGTCCATATCGTGGTTGGGTCCCAGGCAACGGAGACAGACATCATGCCGGTCCGAGATGGAGAAATGCCGGCCACAGAAGCACCAATGCATAGGGGCACAGCCCGCCTTTGACTTACGCTTTGCCCCTGAACCTGACATGATGCCAACTAAACAAGGCAAAAAACAGCAATAAAGCACTCGGCGCCGTCAATGGAAAATAAAAGAACGGTCTTACTGGGAGACGGCGTCAAGCGAGTCACTGAAGAAGAAACGAGGAGTCTTGACGTATAACCATTAATTATCGCTAACTACCGTGCAGCAGGTGCAGCCTCGACGGCGGGAGAAACAGAACTGAGATAGGGGAGGTCGTGGCACTAACGGCTGCCTTGCGCGCCAACGTACGTCGCACTCGGTGGCGCCATTGAGCCGACCAAAAAAACCTTTCATAGCTGGTGCGCACCGCACTAACCTGCCAGTAATGAATGGTGAAGATTGACAAGGGAAGAACATCCTATTCTGTATATAAGTAGGAAATTGCATGACTGAGGAAAAAATGTACTCCATTATTGAAAAGGAGTGTTTAGCAACAAAGTGGTCCATGAAGTCCATCAAATTTTATTTGCTACTGATTTTGTTCTTGTAACTGATCACAATCTTCTCTGTTGGCTTAACCAGATGACAGATAAAAATTCCAGAATCACACAGTGGAACTTGGCACTGCAGCCATTTAAGTTCTCTGTGATTCACAAATTTGATAAAGAGAATAGTAATGCAGATTTTCTGTCAAGATATGGATCAGGAATTGAGGGTTCTGATGGTTGAAAAAAACAAACTAATGTATGGGTTTGCACTGTACTTTTTGCTGTTCTGGTGAAAAAAAATGGGTGCAAATGTGCTTAATTTCTGAAAGCAGAAAATGTTTGTAAAGAATAGAAAGTTTTGGAAACCTGTTTAATAAAACAGGTTCCCTCTTAAAGAAGGGGGTATATGTGACAGGGTAGAATAGGACCCTGTCCCATTTGTTGGAGAAAGTGTGTAAATGCAAAGATCTGTATTCTTTCCTTTTCTCTCTCTCCTCTGTCTGGTTGCACAGCCAAATTTTCCTGTGAGACTTCGGACTTGATCAACCCGAACAGTCTCGCAATCCTTTGCCCTTCACTGTCTCTCTGTTTTCTCTTGCTTTCTGTTTTTCCTCCCTTGCATATCTAGATCTGGTAATATAAGAATATGTGCAAATCAATATACGGAAATGAAACTGATAATGGGATTACTTTTGTTTAGAAAATATGGTGTTACTGTTGAAATGTATATATATTTATAATCTGAGATAATTGTAAAAAGCTAGAGGTTACTTGGGTGCAAATGCCTGAGCCTTTCACAGTTGCTGTGGGGACCTCAGGAAGTTCTCAATGTTCTAGCAACTCCTCAAATTTACAAAGGACAGTATGCTTGCAAAGGATGGGTATTGAAAAGAGTTATAAAAACAGCTAAGCTGAGCTGCAAGGGAGATTTTTTTACAAGAGACTTTATTTTGCTTCTGCATATAGTTTTTCTGAACAGGTTTATTTTATTTTATGTTACTGCAACTACAAACAAACAGTTTTGTGGAATTTTACAACTGTTCCTGGGTTTTCTCTATACTTCCTGACCTGTGCCTCGACGACACAGAGAAGATGAGGGGCTCAATGGAGCCGGAGGGGAAAAAATGCCAACGGCAGAAAATGGCAGAGACCCTGACAGAGAGCAGAGATCAACTACTCACCTCACCCTCACACAGTAACACTGGCCCCAAAGAAGAAGCTTTAAACAAATAAATAAATATATAAATAAGAGGCTAAGTGCTGAGGAGACTGATTTTTGACCTGTCCCTGATGAGGGAGAACCCTCTAAATAGAAGCAGGAGTTCTAGGGAGGCAAAAGGTCCTCAGGACAGTTTCCGATCTCACTCACTCTTTTTTTTTTTTTAGTGAAGAGAACTTAACTCCTCAACAGCTGACACTGGATAGCCTAGATACTGGGCTAAGACTGCTGAAGAACAACTTATTTTTTTGGTGGCCTGTTGCTGAGCCCCATAAGCCACACTTCACCCAGCACCCCAAGGCCCCAACTTCCTGAACACCCCCTGGCTTACCCCCCAGGGGTAGGGCCACCAGGAGAGACTGGCGGACTTTAAGTCAGTGACCCAGGAGCGGAAGTCAAATTGGTGGTGTTGGGGCTGGTGTGGGGCGTCATCTGCTGGCAGCAGGATCATTTTTGTAATGATGCTGTGCTCCCTGGGAGGCAGGACTTGCAATGATGACCATGGAAAGAACCCAGTGTCTGTCCCACCTCCCACTAATCCTGGCACCACTCTCGGTAGATCCCCCAGCCTCTGCCAGGGTCTGTAGTGCACTGGACACCCCCAGAGAAGGAGAGCCATCCCCTAGACACTCATTCCTTCTCCCCCAGCCAGCCCTCTGACTCCTGAGTCCGTTTCTGAACTCAGGATGCGATTACACAAGCAGATGCCTTGTCACTGGAAGAACAACAAAAGGAATCAACCACTTAAGAAGAGGAACACCCATAAACAAACAGTTGAAGAAAATAAAGGTCCTAACATGGGGGAGGTGGGCAGGATGTCCACATATAAATAGCTGAAGGCCCCCCTCCCTCTGGAAGTCCTAGATTAAACCTCTAGAAATGAAGACAAAGGGAAACTTACCTGTAGCACTTTTCTGTTTTTTTTTTAAATCAGAGACCTCCTAACAACAAAACACCCTACAAAGCAAATGTGGCAGAAGTGCCTCCCAATCCAAGATGGAAATGGGAAAAGCAGGATAGTCAATTTGAAAGCCACAGCTTAAAAGGCACAATTTTAATTTATTTTTAATACTCCTTTTATTGAAAGGTTAAATGTTCAACAGTTCCACTGGTAACAAATTATTTTGTCTGTTTCTGTATTTCTGTATATCTATGCATTGTACATAAGATAACTATTAAAATATAAATTAAGTAAAAACATATTAACTCTTGAGTCTCAATTTCATCACACAGTGACAGCTGCATTTAAATTGCTAAATAAAATATCAATATTGCATAGTCCGTTATGAATAAAGGGCTGGATTCACAAAGCTTTCTGAAGGTGCAAAACCTTCCCTAAGTCCCCAAAACTACCGTAGCTATGGAAACTAAGGGAAACGTGCACTGAGTGCTATTCACAAAACCCTCTGCAGCTGCAGAAAAACAACACTAAGGACTGTGGAAAAAAGTGCAGCTGCGGAAGTTCCTGAGGAAAAAAAGATGTGAGGTAAGTGAGGCACAGCCCCTGAAAGGCTATTCACAACCAGTTTTTTTTGCTCAGCTGCGGAAAAAATGTTACACACAGTGGAATGAGGTGTAACTCTCCCTCAGCAAACTGCAGTAGTACCCCAGCAATTGGAATCAATTAAGGTGGAGGTGAGGCACAGGTAATAGCATCACAGATAGCATAACAGTTGTTGCTGTAACAGCAACAAAAGCACATATTGCCATGATATGGCAACAGGCAACAACCACCAGACACAGTTTAGCCCATGACGGAGCCCCACAGGCAGTAGAGCCTGGCCAGCCTGCAGTGCATGCTACCCCTGCAGGCAACAGAAACACCCCAGGGAGGGGGGACCAGCAGTAACAGTTGGCCACTGTGGTGCCATGGTATTACTGGTACCTATGGTGCTGCAGTGGTCCCAGCTGAGGGACTGGTTGCTGGTCTCTTTGTGGGTGCTTTCAGCTTTATTCTATGGCACCCCTGTTACAGTTTGCTGTTTCAGCTAATTAAGTTCACCTGTTGCTATGCCTCCTAAGCTATTTCTGGAGCTGCGGATCCGCAGTTGCGGATTTTTCAACATCATAATTTCTACAGCTGCTGAAATTCCGCACCTGCGATTTCTGAGAATTCCACCTGCTCAATTTTTCTTTGTAGATATCATGCAACTGCGTTTCCACAGTGCTGCAGGCCTTCTTCCTGCAGCTGCGGGATTTTTGGCTTTCTTTGTGAATCCTGCCCCAAGTCCTTTGAAAGAAAATCATGCAGGCCTCATAAGTCTTTGTAGTTAATCTTATTTTCCACATTCTGTTGAGAAAATATTCTTTGTTATTATCAAGCGTCTCAACAGTGAGACTCCAGTTTGCTTTGTGAAAAAAAATGTATTATTCAAAATGAAAGGATACAGCAGGATAAGCAAGGTGCTACCTCCAATAAACTAATTTATGAGGTTAGGGCATCAATGGGTCCATCTGTTTTGATAACTTGTGGCTTGTTGTCGTAGCCCAAACATAAGTTTTTCAAATATTTGTACCTGCTGCACTATCCCTATCCATTTGGAAATGTTTGGTGAATCTGGACTGAGCCATCTCTTGAGAATAGCTTTGATGGCTGCTGCAATAAGGGCCCACCATAAATATTTTGCTTCTTTTCCTCAGAGCTCTAAGGGATAGAGGTCTAGTGTTAAGTGTTCTAGGCCTAATGAAAAGGGGATGTCTAATATCCTCTGAAGGTGAGTTGCGATTGTCTACCAATAAGTCTGAATCTTTGGACAAGTCCAAAAGATGTGTTCATGGGAGGACACTACCTCTCCGTACTGTCTACAACAGGCTGGAGGGACCTGAGGGTCCCATTTAGAAATGGTGGCTGGAACTAGGAAGTACCTATTTGTAGTTTCCATACAAATTCTCTCAAAGTTGGTCAAGAGGTGGTTTTCCAAGTAATTTCCCAAATTTTGGCCCACTGTTTGTTTTCTAATGAGATTTCTAGGTCTGTTTCCTATTTTTGTTTAATTGGAAACATAGAGTAGACCTGATCTTTTATATAATTGGCATAGAGTTGTAAGATAGCTCTTTCCCCTATGGGGGAGGTCCAAATGTTTTCAAATGGAATGTCTGCTTGCAGATCGCATGATTGCAATTGGGCCTTATGGAGCTGGTTATTAATGCAGCTGGAAAAAATGAAATTGGTCTACAGGGGACCAGCCAAAATGCTATTTGGCTAGTTCAAATGATATGACTGACCCAGCTTGCAATAGTTACCAGGAAGAGGTAATATCTCTTTCTGCCTGCCGTCTGTATCGGGGTCCATTTGAGCCAGTCCAAATGTGGGCTCATCTATCCACCTTCTGAATTTCCATAGATGGGCCCTGGTCTTGCCCCACGTGATATGCCTCCACCAACCCTCCAGTATTACTATAATTCCAGAAGACGTAGGAAACCCAAGGGTGTATTTCTCTTTTAAAGAAAAAGTTGTGCGGGGGTATCTTCAGCTAGGTCAATTGATTTTCAGAGTGAGATGTATGTTGGATGGATCTCGGAGGCAGCCCTCATTTGAGTCACCGTCCAATAGCCCATCATGTGAGGTACAGCTAGGCCACCTTACGAACATACGAACACACGAAATTTGCCAGCAGATAAAGGTCTAAAGGTCTATCAAGTCTGCTTGAATGTGCAGCTAGCACCCCTTATTCTGCAGCTGCTCCTCCCTTCCACCCTTCCCCTTCATTAACCCTCCCCCTTGTCCTGTCCCATCCTCGTTTGAAGCAGTCCACTGTTCTACTGCATACCACTTCAGCAGGTAACGCATTCCACCCAGCCACCACCCTCTCTGTAAAAAAGTGTCTCCTTATCTCCCTCCTGAACCTTCCTCGCTCCGGTCTCATATCATGGCCCCTGGTGGTCCTCCCCTCCCTTACTTTGAACAGCCCCTCTGTACCCGCCTTGTTTATTCCTTTCATGTATTTAAAGGTTTCAATCATGTCACCCCGTATCTCCTCTCCTCCAGTGAGTACATGTTCAACTCCTTCAACCTCCTCTTGTATGATAAGTCCCCCAGCCCCTTGATCATCTTTGTTGCTCTGCTGCACCCCTCAGTAACTAATGTCCCTCTTCAGATCTACGGACGCCAGTACTGCGCAGTACTCAGGTGAGTCTAACTAATGACCTATACAGTGGCAGAATCACCTCCTCCTCCTCGAGATATACCCCTGCAATACAACCCAGCATTTTGTTGGCCTTTGCAGCTGCCTTCCTACATTGTGCCGAGTTGTTCATTGACCCTGTAATGAGCACACCCAGATCCTTCTCCTCCTCCTCTGTCTGGGCTAGCTGCACTCCCCTAGCTGGTAACTCCTCCTTGGGTTCTTCATCCCAAAATGCAGCACCTTGCACTTTTTGGCATTAAAGCCCAGTTGCCAGGTGTCTGACCAGGTTTCAAGCTTTGCCAGATCATCCTGCAACCCCTGCCATCCCCCTAGGTCATCCACCACCGCGCCTACCTTGGTATCATCAGCAAACAGACTGATCTTGCTCTTGATGTCCCATGATATGTCTGCAATGAATATCCCAAACAACACTGGTCCCAACACTGAGCCCTGTGGAACACCGCTCATCACTGCCTTGGGTGTGAGAGCTCCCCACCCACCACCACCCTCTGTTGCCTTCCCTGCAGCCAGTTTCCTACCCATCTCACCAGCTTTGCACCCGCCCCTGTGCCTACTAACTTCCTTCCCAGCCTTCCATGTGGCACTGAGTCAAATGCCTTACTGAAGTTCAGATACAGGACATCCACTGCATGGCCCCTGTCCAGTTGCCTAGTTACCCAGTCATAGAACTCAACCAGGTTGGTTTGGCAGGATCTGCCACGTGTGAAGCCATGCTGTCTGCTGTCCTGTAGTCCTTTGGCCTCCTAGGAGGGCCACCAGCCTCTCCTTCAGGATAGTCTCCATTAGCTTACCCACGATGGATGTAAGGCTCACTGGTCTGTAGTTTCCCGGTTCATCCTTGGGGCCACTCTTGTGGAGGGGCACCCACAAGCCATCCTCCAGTCCTGAGGTACACACCCGATGTAGTGAGACATTAAATAGGTCTGCCAAAGGTCCTGTAAGGACCTCTGCCAGCTCCTTCAGTACCCTGGGTGGATGCCATCTGGGCCTGGCGCCTTGTCCACCCTCAGTGCCTTCAAACCCTCTCGAACTCTGCTCTCCATGATTTCCCCATCTGTCACCACTTCTCCCCCTGCTTCTGCCATTTCTCCTACCTTGGGTGTCACCTCCCTCTTCTCTTTAGTAAATACTGAGCAGAAGTACTCATTTAGTGCTTCCGCCTTATCGCACCCTGCTTCCACCCAACCCCCCTCCTTCCTAATTCTTACTATGTGGTCCTTACAGCTCCTTTTCTCCCTGATGTACTTAAAGAAGTCCTTCTCCCCCTTCTTAATGCCTTGTGCCAGCCTAAGTTCCGTAGATGCTTTGGCTCCCCTTACTGCCCTTGTCACCTCTTTCGATTCTGTCAAGTACTCCTCCCTGTCCTCCCCCCTCCCTGTTTTCTTGTACTTCCTAAAGGTAGCTCTTTTCCTCCTTACCTTTTCCATGACCTCCTTGCTCAACCAGATCAGTTTCTTAGCCCTAGCCTTCTTGCTCTGGGCTTTGCAGCAGGTTTGGTTGCCTCCACTATCCCCAGCTATGAGCTCCCACCTCTGGTTAGTGTCCATACTAGATTGAATTCTGGCCAGGTACCCTTTTACCACTTCCCCATCCTCCCAAAGTCGGCCTCCTGAAGTCCAGCACTATTGTGCAGATTCCACTCTTCCTTGCCCATATCCAATGTGAGCCATACTGAGCGGTGGTCACTCCCTGACAGCGGTTCCTCCACTGTAAGTCCTCTCACAAAGTCCCCATTTGCCAGCACAAGGTCAAGGGTATTTCCTAACCTGGTTGGTTCACTGACCATTTGCAGCAGGAAGCTGTCCTGAAAGGCATCCAGCAGTACCTGCTCCCTTCTGTTCCTGGTTGTTGGGGTGCTCCAGTCCACTCCTGGCATGTGAAGTCCCCCACAATCACCACACTCACCCTTCCGCAGGTCCTCCTGATCTGTCCCGCTAGTTCCCTGTCTAACTCCTCTGTCTGAGATGGTGGCCTGTACACCACTCCCATTCTAAGAATCCTATTCTTGGAATCCTGGATTTACATCAAAGTGACTCCGTACAACCCTCCTCCCCTTCCTCCCTTACACACTTCAGTCCTTCCTTCACATATAGTGCCACCCCCCCTCCTTTCCCAATCATCTTGTCCCTACGAAATAATCTGTACCCTGGTACAGACAGGTCCCAGTCATTGTATTGGGTGGTCCATGTTTCCATGATGACTGCAATGTCCACCTCTCCCTCTGCCATGAGAACCTGTAACTGCAGTTTTCCTCCCAGGGCTCCTAGCATTAAGGGTAACCACCTTCCACCCTTTCCCCCCACTCCCATCCTGCCCTCCTTTCCTAGCATCACCAACAGTACTTGCCATTTGTACTTTGTAACTGTTATGGGGGGTAAGCTCATATGGTTTCCCAACATGTGGTCTCTGCATATCTCTTCCCCAACTGCCACCCCCCACTCCTAGTTTAAATTCCCAACTTCCTCTATGTACTCCTCCATCCTCTGTTTCAACACTTTCTTTCCCTCCTCACTCAAGTGTAGTCTGTCCTTGGCATAGAGACTACTGTCCTCCCAGGTCCCTCCCCACTCCCCCAACAGCCCATACCCTTTAGCACAACACCAGGTTCTTAGCCATCCGTTAAATTCCTCTATTCTCAGCTTTCTTGTTGTGCTTGCCTTTGGCACCGGAAGTATCTCTGAAAAAGTTACTGATCTTCCTGCCCCTCACATAATGTGCTAGTTCCTCAAACCTCCTCTGGACTGTATCTACTGTCTTGTCAGCCAGGTCGTTTGTCCCAAGATGTATAATTAAATGAGGCTTGTCCCTACCCCTTCTAGCATATTTCAGAACAGACTGCCCCACCCTTTCCGCTGTCATTCCTGGCATGGCCTCCACCCAAATGCGACTATGCCTCTCCCCCTTGCTACCCCACCTAACTCCTCTTAGTATTGAGTCCCCCAGCACTAAGATTCCACCCCTCTTACTCCCTGCTTGCTTCCATTCATCTCCCTCTCTCATTTCCAGCTCCTCTTCTTCCTCCTGCACATTATTCCCCCCTTTTACCCCTGTTGCAATTCTCCCAGCAGAACTTCCTCCTGCTCCAGTTTGGTCCAGGCATTTATCAATTACTCCTCTAATTTCATCATTTCCCTCCTCCATCTTCTTCCTCTCTAGCAGTGCACAACTATTTCCTGAAGGCCCTTAACAAATGCCCGCTCCCTCTCCCTTCATAGTAACCTGTTCTCTCCTTTCCACTACATGACTTTTGCCACTTCTTCGCCTCCCCTCACAAGTCCCTATCTCCTCCTTCCATTTGTCTTTTGTCTCCTGACCTGGTTTCCCCGGCAATTGTTGTTCCTGGCCTGGGCCCCTTTGTCTCTGCTTCCCTTCTTCTGACCCTCTCCTCACCACTGTTGGCTTAAATCACCCTCCCTCATCTCCCCTTCTTCCTCCCCTCCAGTATTGGGCTAAACCCACCCCAATCTGCCTTGCCTGTCTTAGTTCCTCCTGCAGACCCTCAATCTCCTTTCTAAGTTTTTCTATGTGGTTGCACACTAAACATCCTCCCACACTCCAGGCAATTTTTAGAAAGATTGGTGCACCGCAGTTGTTGCAGCCTACCACCCTACCCATTGCTGTCATTGCCCACCAGCAACCCCCCACCTTTCTAGATGCAGGATACCAAACACTCCCCCAAGTCTCCCCTCTCCCTCCTCTATCAGTGCAAAACATTTTCTTTATTCCCCTTACCTCCTTTGTTGCACACATTTAGATATATTGAGCAACTGCTTTTTATATTCCTATCCTTCCTATACACACTCAAAAACAGACTTTAAGTAGCCATTGCACAACTTTCTTCAAACTCCTACTCCTCTTTTCCCCAATGCAATATCAATGCGAAGAAGTAATAATGAAAGCTCCTAGATTTGCATTTACTTCCCTTCCACTGAGAGAGCAGTCTCCTCTTCACTTGCTGCTGTTCCTTTCCAGGATGTCTGCTTTTGCTATGACAGGTGCATATCCTTTGCCTGTTTGAGGAAGTGATGTCAGAACCCCTGGTATAAAGGAAATAATGGACCAAGGGTGGGACTAGCCCAAGTCTTCCAGAAACAATCAGGTAGCTGAGGCCTCTGGTCAGACCATTAGCACCCTTCCCCCACTCTGCACTCAAACTTTGCAGCTAGTGAAGCCAGCAACAATGAATCACAGTTCTACTCAAAGCCCCCAAAATAGGTTTGCTACCCAAAGAAACAGGACTCCAATTCAAACAGCTTCACCAACAACACATCAAAATAGGCTTGGAATTAGAAGATATATGTCTCCAGTTCAAAGAAACAGACCCAGTTAAATCACACCAATTATGTTTTAAAACAGAAGAAATAGGTCTCTACAAATGCAGCCTGCCACACAGTGAATCAAACAAATGAGCCCACTTATAGCTACCAAAACAGGTTTCAAAAATTCCAACAGCCCCAAACAATACCCCGATAGCCCCTTAGTAGTAAGAAAGAAAAGAAAGAAAAGAAATAACCTTCTACCAAGTAGAATCCACAAGAAACAATGTAAAACAACAAGAAGCTACTGTACTGTAGATCTGATCTTGTCCCCCTTCTAGTTCCTTCTGAGAAGGCAAAGCACTGAGTTCCAAACTCTGTTTAAACCTTGTTGTTTAGGAAGATAGAGTACCTATTTTCTGACCTGAGGTCTTTTCCTCCCCCATAAAAAAGAGAAGAAAAAAGTTTGCCAGGTCTGAAAATCTGCATTAAAAAGATAACAAGGGACACATTGGAATAAATAGAGTAGCCAAGGTAGTGTATTCATCTTAAGAGCTTGTATACAACCATGCAGGGATAAGGGCAATAAGAGCCACCTCTGGAAGTCAAGTCACAATTGGGTTAGTAATGCCATAAAATTTAATTTCAGAAGCTCTTAGGTGTGAGTTCCTAGCTGGATCTCTAAGCATTTCTTGGACTTAAGATCCCATTTCATTGGGTATGATTGTTTAATTTCAGCTGTAGCAGTATAATAAAAATAAGGATATCCATTTTTGAAATATTAACAGAGTAGCCCGAGAGAGATGAAAATTATTTTATAAATGAAAAAATGGTAGGGGGAGATTGATCCGGTTCCATAAGATATAGTAAAATATAATCAGCATATAATGCCAATTTATGTTCTTTTCCGTTGAGTTGAATACATTTAATAGTTAAGTGTTGTCTAATACCTTGGGCCAGGGGTTCTATGTGAAGGGCAAATAATAATGGGGAGAGGGGGCAGCCTTGGCGCGTACCTCGACTAAGCGTAACTTTATCAGAAATATGGCCGTTTGCTCATATGTATCCCGTAGGATTGTGGTATAGTTTAAATAAACATGTAATAAAAGTTTGAGAAAAACCAAACCTGGAAAGGACCCCTCGTAGAAAAGCCCAGGACACCCTATCATAGGTTTTCTTTTTTAAAGGATATATAAAAATTTTAAAAAAGACTACGAAAGACAGTTTTCTTTATTTCTGGTATCAACACTGGGAATTGGGCACCCCAGTGTCAGTGTCTGGCGGAACTGGGGTTGGGCTCCTTCAGTGTTGCTCACTGAAAATGGGTAGGGTTGGGGGATACTAGTCAGCACTGGGGATTGGGCACCACAGTGTCAGAAATTTAAAAGGGGTGGGGGGGTTAGGTGCTGGGTGCTGAGTGGGAGGGTCAGATGGTAGGAGAGAAATGGTGGCAGTGTACCAGCGGCGGCAACAGAAATTGATAGATTGTTTTCTTTTTTAACAGGATCTATAAAAATGAAAAAAAAAACTATGAGGGATGGCTTTCTTTCTTTCTTTCAGGTATCAACACTGGGGATTGGACACCCTAGTGTCAGCGTTACGTTTGGCAGCAATGGGGGTGGGCTCCCACAGTGTCACACACTGAATACAGGCAGGGTGGAGTACTAGCCAGCACCAGGAATTGGGCATCCCGGTGTCGGAAACTTAAAACGGGGAAGCAGTGGGAAGTGGGAGGGATACTTGGCAGAAGGTGGGAGGGATTGTTTTTATGTTGGCATGGGAGGACCACAGCAGGCTGATCATGATGCTGATCAACTCTGCTTGCTGGGCAGTGTTATGCAGATCAAAGGAAAAATCTGCCCTATGTATGGGCTGGCTCTTTACTCTGAACTACACAAAGTTTCTGTCCAGCAAGACCAGAGCAGTGTCATGATCATCCTGGCTGATGATTGGTCTGACACTACCGAATCCCTTGCAGACTGCCCTGCACTGGACCGATATTGACACACCTCTCAAAACCCACTTGGAACCCCCCCCGACTCCCTTGTCCAGGGGCATAACTTATCATCGCAGATGGTCCAGAGGGGATGGGAGAGGACTACAAAAAGCGCAACACCCAAGCCAGTGCACCACCAAATAAGATAGGAAAAATGGCTGGCCTACCTCTCTACGACTTCATGCCCATGTGCACTCTCAATCTCACCTCCAAACCTGGATTCACCCCGAACACTGATCACCGGCACATGATCTCCAAACTGCAACCTCCTGTCTTTTCTAAGCCCCAAAACACCTCGATCCCAATGCAGCATGATGGACACCTTCAATTACAACTTATGAAATAAATTAGACACAAAGGGAGATCATTTTATTTGTCCCCCCCTCCAACTTAAATAAAGAATCACTACCATGTTTCTTCCCAACTAGCTTCTTCATTTGAGCTCCTGCACCCCAAATAATTCCAGGAATGCAAGGATCCCTTATTTTTTCACCGCATAAATAAAGCAGCTCAATGGGGCTATTGGAACTTTTTACAATTTACCCAGGCTGGACATTTTAAGCAGCATAAATGGTTTACAGGCAGTACAAGCAGGGTTTCTTCACTCTGAACATCTTGGATGATTTACCCAAGGAACCTCTCTACTTGGAAAAGACCCACAAGCCCCTGGCTCACTGACACTGGTAAGCCAAATCTCTTCCTCTTTTCCTATTCTCGGTTATCCATGCTCCTCAATCTCTGTCTAGTCTGGCACTGGTCGGCTGCTCTATACTGGTGCGGGAAAAAGCGTGATGCTTTCCCCATCTGGCCCCTGGTCCAAATCTCGAGTGATACCAGGATTTTTCCTCTCCAACCCAGGCCCTGTAACCCAATCTCTCACGCTTTACTTGGAATCTAAACCCGCTGGTGCTCCCAAACTCACAGCACCAATCTCCACACCAAAGGCTCATCTCTCTCTCTCTCTCTACTGGTATAGCGGCCCTCAAACCCAGCCCTGCTCCAGTGCCTGAGCTACCTCAATTGGCCTATCCTGCCAAGGGAGGGCCCTGAGCCCTGCCACAACCCAGGCCCACCCAGCAGCCCACACTTCTCTACAGATGGCACCCAAACTCCTTTCTGCACTTTCAGATGGCCATTCGAATGGTACACAGCCCCTGGCCAACATCTTTTCTAACTAATCCTGGGCTTGTGGTAAGCTCCTGCCAGAGGCACCCCGAAAGGCCTGTCCTAAGATCTGCAACCCACCCGGCCCTTTAAATGCTGGCACCCCAGGACCTGCCTCTCCACGCAAGTCCCTTGAAATGGGTGAAGGGCCCACTGGCTCCCTCTACTCTCAGGCCACCCTGCCACTCTGGTTATGGGAAAGAACCACTGCCACCAGCCTACTCCCTGTGGAGACCCTGCCACTGTCTCCACAGCCCTGGTGACCTAAGCCACTACTCCACGGGATCTCTTGGGCTCCTGCCTATCCTGGCATCCTACTACCACCTGCACCTCCCTTCTCCTGATGATGTGGGAACATAGCTGACCGTCCTCCCCATAGAGCTTCCTCCCCCACTCCTCGATGCCATATCGCTGTAGAGGCCATCCCTATCTGCCACTGATGGGGGGGTCCCCTCACAGGCATACCCAGACCACTGAGCTCCCTTCCTGCCTGCCAGCTCTGCTCTTCCAGCTGCCCCCCTCCAGCCCCAGACCTAATTCCCAGGCTGGAAAAGGCCCCGAAACTTCCTGTCTCCAGCCTTATATACCTTCCCTAACCTGCCATCTGCTGCAACCTTGAGGCACCCAGCAGGTATTTACCTTCAGAGCATTAATGAATTCCCCAGCTCTGGGGGGGGTAGGAGGGGGAAGGGGGTTCCTAAATGGGAGCATATGCCCCTCCTGCTAGGGCGGCTTACACACTTCCCCCACCCAGAAAATCATTCCCTCCTGGGAATGATGGAATGATGGCAAGAGTCCTGTGATGGTCTCCTCCCATCAAACTGGTATGCACACTCCCCAGCCTTCTAAGAGTAGACACACCATACATGGCCACAGGCACCACCCAACCTACCTCTCTAAACACAAGCACACCCTATCAACCAAAACGTACCTGTGCCAGGAGATCATCTTAAAACTTTTAGAAAACCTTCATTATTTCTTTATCAAACAGATAACCTTTATCATTGTTTCCATAATGATTTGACTTCGCCATTAAACATTTAAAACAGTGATGAGGTAGTTTCTAAAACTATAGCTACACTCCAATATACATCCCACCAATTAGAAACAGGTTACTCTGTATACAATTCCCCAACTCATTCACTTGCTCACTCACTCACCAGCCTCCTACAACTTCCACATCAACATTTTTTTCATGATCATAAAAAAAATATCTCTTAATAGTAACATCATTTTAAGTCCTATTTTTTTTCACAAAGAAGAATTATATGCAGTCACCATGTCCAGCTCGTAGAGCAAATGTCCTGGTGCAGCTCATAAGTCTGAAATCCAGGAGGCCTAATTTGCAGGGCTCCCTCCTGGAGGTAAATAATACTCCAGGTCTGGCTTAGTGGTTACATCCCCATAGGAGTCCCAGGCCAACATGTAATACTTGGTCCGTGTCCTAGCTAAGTCCTGGACCAAGTGAAGTGTTTAAATAGAGTCAGGCCAGACCAAGTCTCTGTGTGACACATCGACCGCGCCTGCTGTATCAACTGTTGAGCTGGGGCACCTCCTCCTCCTCCAGGGCGATTCTTCAAATGTTCTATTTGCTCTTTGAAGATCTACTCCTCCCTCATCTCCTCAATAATGTCCTATATGCAGTGTCAGTGGCTCAGTAGGTAGCGCACTTGCCTCTGATGCTGGGAGACCAGAGGGCTGTGGATTCAGTTCCCACATCTGGCACTTGGGTTAATATCCCAGTACTGACACTGTAGTGCAGCATGAGAGGGGTGCTGTACTTCTGAGGTCCTGTCTTTAGGATGAGACGTTAAACCGAGGTCCCATCTGCCTGGATTAGTGGTAGTTCAGGTGGATGTTAAAGATCCCATGGCACTTATCGAAAAGAGTAGGGGAAGGTTTTTATTAATAAACAGAACAATAAATCAGAAAAACAGTAATACAATTCATGGAAAATAAGAAAAAAAACATAACAAAGAGAATATCAGCAATACTCAATTCTCTGACAGCATAATGGTTCAATCTATTTTGTCTTTCAAAAAAGGAACCTCTTTCCACCTCATAAGCCAGACATTTTTGGACAAACATTTGCATTCAGAATCACATTGTAACAACAAATTATGTTCAACATGTTGAAGAACTTCAAGTGGTGAGTGGTATAACTATTGTAGAGTAAGGTGACATCTGGCATGCCATAAATTAAACTTGAACATAGTGAACAGCAGCCGTACTACACCTGCATCCAACAAAGTAGAATGTAGCAAAAAACCTCCCACAACTTCCAGATATGTAACAGCCCGCCAGAAAGGCTGGCTCCAACTGGCAGAGAGGGTCATCCAGAATTCTTGCACAAAGGGGCAGGAAACAAAAAAATGGGACATTGTTTCCTCCTGATTAATGCAAGTATCCCTTGGACAAGTACGTTCAGTAACCATTTTATGCATTAAATTCCCCCTAACACTGAGATGCCCATGACAACTAAGCCATAAAACATCCCATAATCTAGGTGGAATCCATTTATCTACCAAACTTTTAAGGAGGTTATCAACATGACCATCCAGTACATCCTTAAAAACGGGGACTATGAAATGTGCTTTAGATTGTAGGACATCATAAATATATTTGTACGATTTGCAATACACATGGGCCGGAAGTAACTTCCATCTATTAAGTTTCGATATCACAGGTCTGACATAAATTGGGTAACTAGAAGTGTGTACATTTTTCTGGCTCAAACCTGGCCATTCTGAGGACAATTTAGGTAACCAACCATACGCATAAATCACCCATAACACAGAGTGTGGACGACTAAAGTCTAGTAAATTCCAATGGAAAAAAATACTATAGTAAAAAGTAATCGGATTCACACAATTCAAACCACCCTGTGCAATAGGAAGATACAACATATCTCTTTTAATGGGATTTAAGCGACTCACCCAAATAATTTGAAAAAAAAGACCCAATAAAGTGGCTTCCAAACCAGAAGGAATGGGGCATACCACACTAAGGTATAAACATTGAGGGAGAAGTAAAGATTTAGTAATGATAACCTTTTTCTGTTTAGTTTGTTGCCAAGACTTCCATAATTTGATTCTGGACTGAACTGCCTCAATTTTAGCTGACCAGTTAAGTAACGCATTATCACCTTTACCAAAATCAATACCTAAAATTCGGACCTGGCCCAGTATAACTGGAATGCCTTGCAACTCTGTAACCTCAGGAATGGCAGTATGCAGAGGATAAAAAAAACCTCTTAGATTTATTAAGGGAGGCACCTGCAACATCCGAAAAATTAGAAAAATGATGTAACACCTAATCTCCAGAGGTCAAATCAGCAACAAAGACACAGACATCATCAGCATAAGCCGAAATTTTGGCCTCAAGGTTACTATGAGGGGAAGCAATACCAAGAATCCACTCATCTTGAGCAATTGAACGCAAAAGCAGATCCAAACTAAAAACATAAAGCAATGGACTCAGAGGGCAGCCTTGTCTCACACCCCAATGAATAGGGATATAGGAACCCAAATAACCATTTACCAAGGGCATAGCATAAGCATGACTATAAAGCAAAGCAATCCAGGTTATAAAGCAATCAGGAACTCCATAGGTTCGTAAAACCTGAAACAAATAACTATCACGGGACCTGATCAAAGGCCCTTTGTTGATCCATGGACATAGAAAACCCTTTATAACATCAACTTTACCAAGCTCTATTGGTTCCCGAAGCAAAAGGAGATTATTATAGATAGATCTGCCGGTACTGAACAGGATTGGTGTAGGAAATCATGTGTAGGACTATGGACAACAATCTGGCAGTCAATATTTTCATTACAATTTTAAATCCGTATTAAGAGACTTAAGAGGCCTCCAACTGGAAAGTAAGTTCTATCACCTTTTTATATAACAAAATCTGAATTGAAGTACAAAAATGGAAATTGAGAGTGTGATGTTGCAAAACCCAATTAAACACTACTGTGAGCACATCACAAACCAAAGGACTACAGGTTTTATAAAATTCTGCAGGCAAGCCATCAATACCAGGCACCGTGTTATTCCGTAAATGGGAAATTTCCCTTTTAACCTCATCAACACTAATCGGAGCAACTAAAGTCCATAATAGTATATCAGAACAAGGGGCAATATGGAGAGAGGAAAGGAATTGTTCTACACCAGCGCTATCCACTGGAGATGCAGCATATAAGTCTGAAAAATGCGAGGAGTCTGCTCGCAAGATATCCGGAAATACAGTGTAACTAGTGCCAGCAGTATCCACAACTTCAGTCAGAAGGCGATCCGTAGAACGCCTATGACTACAATCCAAAGCATCCCCTAAAGCAGATTTATTAGCAGAACAAACCCTATGTTCATGTAACAGGGAAGTACAGTAGCTCTAGTATACTGTAGTGCAGCCATTTCTTTTTTTACACTCTGTACCTGTGCTGTCAAAGATAAGCCTTGTGAGTGTATAGCTGAATATAAAGTTTCCAACTGCATACGTAAAGACAAATATCTCTTATATTGAGTCACTGCAGCATATTTAGACGTCCTCCTAGCCAAAGTAGAGATTTCAGATTTAGTGAGTAGCCACCAATCTAACAAATCTTCAGAAAGTCCAGATAGTGAGAGACGAGCTTTCAACAAATCATGAACTTGGGCCAAAAACCTGTCATCAAGTAGCAATAAAGAATTCAGTTTCCAATATCCCTGCCCCAGTTTAGCATGAGGGCCTACCCCTAACGTGGCAGTTACCACATTATGGTCTGAAATCTCCACTGGAATGGTTTGAGCTTTAATCATCCTCAAAGCTTCAGAAACAAAAAAGAAAATCAATCCTAGTGGATAAGGAGCCCTTAAAAAAAGTACATCCACCAGTAGGATGACAAACCCTATAAACATCCTGTAAACGACCCTGGACAATAGTGTGATTGAGACAATGTGTATCACAGAAATCCTTATCAGTCCAGGCCCCTCGATCTGATTTATGCACTACGCAATTAAAGTCACCACCCCATATGAGAAAGCGTGACGTGAACAAAAAAGGCTGCACCTCATGAAAGAGATCCACTCAACCTTTCTTCGTAACTGGTGCATAAATCACAATTAATCTCCAAGTGTAATGTAAATAAGTAAAATCCAATATTAAGGCCCGTCCCATAAGCAGTTCAACCAACTTGGTAACATGAAATCCATCACCCCTAAACAACACCCCAACACCACTACAGGTGTCTAATCCTAAAGAAAAAAAAGAAGGACCCCATTGCCAAAGCTTTTGGCCATATTAATCAAAGGAAGGGTATTGAGACGGGTATCCTGAATAAGGCAAATATCACATGCCAAATCACTCAAAAATTGAAAAGTAATCAAGCGTCTACGAGCATTTTTCACACTGTTCACATTGAGGGTGGCTACAGTGAGATGAAATGCCATGGCCATGAAAGAGAATCAGATAAAGGGTCAAAATAAAAATAAGTCAATATCAAGTGACCCTTCCTTTTCTAGTACTTCTCCGGAGTCTCACCCCCGACTGCGAGGGTCGAGTATCCATAGGCAACTCTTTTGATTTATCATTCTCAGAATCAGAGGATACCATAGGTTGTGAGGAGGTGTCAGAATCAGCTTCCATATCAGAAGACTGAGTGTGATGGGACAGGACCTCAAATTTATTACTTAAGGGAACAGAGCCACCAAAAGACGCTTTTGCCAATTTGGCCCTACCTGTAGTCTGTTTTTGAGCCTGTTTCTTTGTCTGAACACTAGGCTCAGGAGGGGGTTTATCCAGAGGTTTGTCAGGGACAGGCACAGGTTCAACAGGAACCAGAGAAACAACAGGGGGAGGGGGAGGGGGGCATAGAGGAAGGGTCCTGTACAACCGGTCGTGGAACTTCCTGTAAAGGAGGCTCAGAGGAAGGTTCAGATATTGAAACCGCTGACTGGGGAGCAGGCACCGCAATATCAGGGCATAAAGGGGGACCAGTGACTACCTTAACATGCGAAGAAAGGGACTTCGCCGTGGCAATATCCTTTTTCTGGGCATTAAGAAGGACTACATCCTGATCTGAGCTATCTTCCTTGTTATGGGAAGCCCAAGGACAGGATCTAAAACCATGACCTAGTTCTTCACACAGGTTACACTTTAGTTCAGAATTACAATCTGCACTAGCATGGCCAAAAGATAAACAAAGGGAACATCGCAGTCTATCACAGGCTGCACTGAGATGGGAAGGGGAGCCACATTTAAAACAGGTACAAGGCTGCCCCACATAGAAGCAATGCCCCCGTTCCCTACCTAAAAACAAACTATTAGGTAAGTGTATGGGACCCACATTCGTATTTCTAAGTTGCATCCTATAACGCCAACCACCAGTCCACAAGTGTTCAGAGTGAAATATAGACTGTGGCAACCCCAAGACATCACAGCGTTTAGCTAACCAATGCGTAATATCACTAGCTGCTACATTCTCATTTCTAAACAAAATGGTGACAGTTTTAATAGAAGGTCTAGTAAGTGGGATAGCCTGAAATGGTAGCCACAACTCAGTGTATTTAAGAGTATCATACTTCGTCCAGAATCGATCTAATTCTCTAGGGCTTTGAAAACTAACGTCATGTAAGGAAGAACCTGATACATGAATCAATGCAAATATTTAATTTGCAAAAAAAAACCAAAGATCCTTTCAAAAGTGACTTTCCCACATAAGAGATGGTCTGGAGCTACATCAAGACCCCCAATATACTGAAGGCGGACCGCATTCCGTTGTTGAAGAGGAGGGGGGGAGTTCCGAAACTTATCCCTTCTACGAAATTCTTCCCAAGTAGATTTAGCCTTGTCCCCAGGGTCAGGAGAAGGGCCCGAAGGAGGGTCAGGGATCGGGACATCCATGTCCATTCTATCACCCCACGCTGGTCTCCTAGAGCTAGGGCCTTCATCACCCGAAGAGGAGGGAGGCAAAGAAGGAACTTTAGCCAACAGAGTAGTATCCAATGCAGGATGCTGAACATCCTCAGCACGCAAATCCAAATCTGGACTATCAGGCAAAGGTGGAGGCATATCTATCAAGGGGGACTGTTGCCCTCCACAACCAGGTATCGGGCTATGGGCAGGGTCAGGTATCCAATGCCCCTGAACGCCTGGTTTCCAACCCGCACTCCACAGGGAGGCCTCTAAAGAGACAGGTAGTGGGCTAGAACAAGGCAACAGAGCAGGAGGAGGCAAAACAGGTGAGACAGTCTGCGCATTAGGAGGTGAAACATATGGTCTAGGATGCATAGTACTCACAAGTTCACCAGGCAAAGTTGCCGCCGAGTTTAAAGGCGGAGAAGACACTGCCCGATCCAGATTTGTAGGAACCGAAAATTCCAACGGGGCATGGTGCAACACTGGTAGGACAGTGCTACAGAAGATTGTTGCTGACTCTGCACCTCCAAAGAGCCCAAAGGTACCGCATCTGTAATGAAAGCAGGAGAGCCTCCACAGCCCCTAGTTCTGGCGACAGAGTCCGTGTCCCAGGAGAGGCCAACTCAAAAGGGCTAACGGCATCAACAACAGCAAGTACCTAGTCCCGATGTGCAGCAAGGAGGGACTTCAACCAAAGTTCATCTGCAGGCAAAAAATCTGATGATGCAGAGGCAGACTGAGCAGGTAAAGATTCAACTGGTACAGCAAGATCCACAAGCATATCAACAAAATGGTCAGACGTCCTCAGTACTTCAGGCTCCAAAGCTGGACCTGCAGGAGCGGAGCTCTGCTCTCCTGCAGGCACACCAGCAGAATGACTGGGTCCCACGAACAAATCCATGGTCCAACAGCACCCCCACACAGAGTAGGGGAATTTCCCCAGTGTCCTGGCCAAATGTCTCTCATTCACTAAAAAATACCACCAACAGCTTAATCTGGTTCAAGGTCAGTTGGCATTCATCTGTATCCCCCTCCTCTGGGTTGTGCCTAAAAATAGGCAGGATTTGTTTAGTGCACTTACCCAGTCAACAAAAACTAAAAATAATAAAAAAAAAAAAAAATCCTCTCAGACACATATGGATAATTCATATGGGGATACTCCATACGCAGCCTCTTACGGACCCACCTCTCTGCCTGGCTCCATTCTGGCAGATCTCTGACACTAGTCCTCCTGGCTTGCCCAACTGATAACCATATCCCCCTTCGATACTTAATATTCAACAGGTCACTGGGACTTAACCCGTCCATATCAGTCCAGAGGGTCTTTGCTTGGACCAGGAGCTGCGGGGTACAGTCCGTCAAGGTGATCACCGAGTGATGGTAAGGCCTTGGGATTGCCCTACTCACTTGGTAATCCTGGTGAACTGGAATGTGTTGCCAATAAATTTCTCCTCGTCCAGCTCCTCCAACTCTCTTCCATCACCAGTACTCTCCCTGGACACTGTTGGTGCAGAAACAGACTCGGAGCCAAGCCTGCTGGGCTTTATCTTAAACTTGGCTCCCAAGGTAGGCTCTGACTTAACCAAAAGGGCCTGTAGGCTACTGCCAGACAGGGGCTGAGGCAGGGACCTCCCGGGTTCTGGGGCATCTCCTACTGGTTGTCTGAGACCCCTGCCTCTCCCTCTGCCACTGAGATAGCCAGTAGCTGGCAACAGGGAGCGGGGCAGATGGCTGTGCTCCCCATCACCTCCTTTCCTTGGTTGTTCCCCTGCACCTTGCTCTTCTACAGCCTCCATGATGATATCTGGGGAAACGCTCTTGGCTTTGGCCACATGGACATGTGCACTTCCCCCAGGAAGAGTCTATCAAATGCTCCTGAATCCCCACTAGCCGGTGACCACAGTACATAGGAGCTCGCAGTGGAATGGGGAAGAAACTCCAAATGTGGAACTGCAGCATACCTGCGCAGGTTCTGCACACAGGCAACACCTTCCCCCCGATAACCACACCTCACACATTGATCATTTGCTAGTCTTTTTCCCCCAGTTTTCCAGCACCAGGACAACAGTGAGGCAGGAACCGTGGCCAGTGGTTCCTTCTGGGCAGTTGCCTCTGCTCTAGCCTCATCCTTTATAGACACTATCCAACGCCAATCCATGGGGCTGTCTGCTCAAGTCTTTCTGCTATGCCTCCCAGTACCCACAATAAGGAACCCGCTTACTTTTTTTTTCCATTTCTTTTTTCTTGCTGGTACTGTCCATTTGCTTTGGTGTGAGTGCACAATATCTCACTCACTGTTCTGTTC
The DNA here is from genome assembly GCA_016271365.2 of Neoceratodus forsteri. Lineage (NCBI taxonomy): Eukaryota > Metazoa > Chordata > Ceratodontiformes > Ceratodontidae > Neoceratodus > Neoceratodus forsteri. Next base: position 502,517,082 of record CM057455.1, read on the forward strand.
ACTGACTCTCTTTTTCCCTCTTGGCTCTGCTCCCTCTGATCTCTTTTCCCAAGATGATGCTTCTCCTGCAGCTGCTGTAGCTTCTCTGCAGTCGTCATCCAATAGAAGTTCACCTGAGGATCACGTGACCAGCTAGTCATGCGCGAACACCACACCAGGCATGCTGAGGCCTACTTCTGATTGAGGCCTGCCCCACAACTAAAATTGTTTTTTTTTCCTGCACAACAGGACCCAACCATGCCGGGATGCCTGGCAACACATTGGATCCAAGGGCTCGAGGTCCAGCGGAGTTTTGGGGTACAGGGGACATCGCGGATGAACCCCCACATGTAACCCCCCGACCCCTTCATCTAAGGAAATAACTTATCATCGCAGATGGTCCTGGGGCATGGGAGAGGGCCACAAAAAGTGCAACACCTGAGCCAGTACATCACCAAATAATGCCGAACGCTGACCACTGGCACAAGATCTCCAAACTGCAACCTCTTGTCTCTTCTGAGCCCAAAAGCCCCTTGAGCCCGATGCAGCATGATGGACATCTTCTGGAATTACAACTTATGAAATAAATTAGACAGAAGGAAGGGGTTCATTTCATTTGCTCCCCCTTCAACTTAAATAAAGAATCACTACTAAGTTTCCTCACAACTAGCTTCTTTATTTTAGCTCCTGCACCCCCAAATGATTCCAAGAATGCAGGGGTCTCATCTTTTCACTGGATAAATAAAGCAGCTCCATGGGGCTATCGGAACGTTTTACGATTTACCCAGGCTAGACATTTTGAGCAGCATAAATGGTTTACAGGCAGTACAAGCAGGGTTTCTTCACTCTGAATGTCTTGGATGATTTGCCCAACAAACCTCCCTACTTGGAAAAGACCCACAGGCTCCTGGCTCACTGATGCTGGTAAGACAAATCTCTCCCTCTTTTCCTATTCTGGGTTACCCATTCTCCTCAGTCTCTGTCTGGTCTGGCACTGGTCGGCTGCCCTATACCAGCGCGGGAAAGTGTGATGCTTCTCTCACCTGGCCACTGGACCTTGGTCCAAATCTCAAGGAGTAACAGGATTTTTGCTCTCCAACCCAGGCTCTCTCGTTTTACATGGAACCTAAACCTGCTGATACTCCCAAACTCATAGCACCAGTCCCCACACCTATGGCTCAGCTCTCTCTCTCTACTGGTACAGCGGCCCTCAAACCTGGCCCAGCTCCAGTGCCTGAGCTAACTCAACCGGGCTACCCTGCCAAGAGAGGGCCCTGAGCCCTGCCACCGCCCAGGCCCCACGAGCAGCCCATTCCCCTACAGATGGTGCCCAAACTCCTTTCTACGCTTTCAGATGACCATTCAAATGGTACACAGCCCCTGGCCTACATCCCTGCTAACTCATCCTGAGCTTGCGGTAAGCTCCTGGCAGAGGCACCCCCGAAGGCCTGTCCTAAGACCTGCGACTCACCGGGCCCTTTAAATGCTGGTGCCCCAGGACCTGCCCCTCCACGCAAGTCCCTTGAAATGGGTGAAGGGCCCCCTAGCTCCCTCTACTCTCAGACCACCCTGCCACTGCAGATACGGGAAAGAACCATTGCCACTGGCCTCCTCCCTGTGGAGACCCTGCTATGATCCCCACAGTCCTGGTGGCCTAAGCCACTACTCCATAGGATCTTTTGGGCTCCTGCTGATCCTGGCATCCTACTACCACCTGCACCTCCCTTCTCCTGACGACATAGGCACCTGGCTGACCATCCTCCCCACGGAGCTTTCCCCCACTCCTTGATGCCACGTCGCTGCAGAGGCCATTCCTATCTGCCACTAACGGGTGGGGGGAGTCCCCCACAAGCCCACCCGGACCGCTCAGCTCTCTTTCCTGCCTGCCTACTCTGCTCCTCCAGCTGCCCCTCCTCCCCAGCCTGGACTGGAAAAGGCCCTGAAACCTCCTATCTCCAGCCTTATATACCTTCCCTAACCTGCCATCTGCTGCCACCTTGAGGCATCCAGCAGGTATTTACCCTCAGAGCACTAATGAATTCCCCAGCTCTGGGGGGAGGGGTTAGGAGGGGGGAAAGGGGCTCCTAAATGGGAGCATAAACCCCTCCTACAAGGGGGACTTACAGTACATACTATCATACTAATCTGTTTGTGTTGTGCAAATGCAAGGGCAAACATAAAACTGACCCAGGTAGCTAGCTATCCTCATGCTAGGGTAGCTGAAGCATGGGCTCGTTTGCCCCTGGTGTCAAACTTGGGTGACTCCCTATTGGTAGGGTATGCAGTGACCTCCTTGGACACAGTAGACTTGTCATTCTCTATGAGAATAACAATAGCATCAGCTATGGGCTGAATGAAATACACTGGCTTATTTTCAGAAGCAGCATATTTCTTGTCCACTTGCTTGGGGCCACAGTAGCAGGCCTATTACAAACCACATCAGACAAGGTCTTCAGAGTGGATAGGTGGCATTAAACTGACCATAATACTAGGCATGTTTAGAAACTCCAGCTGGAGGCTTCTGGCCTGGTTAATGGCTGCTTGTTCAAAATCCAATGCTGAATGCATATTTCTGAGCAGATCCTGGAAAGAAAGGTTGTCCTAAGGCACTGACACTGGAACTAGGTCTGAGACTCTTGACAGTAAAGAGTCATCATTCCCACCCTGAGAAATAATGAGGTTGGGATTTGACTCATCTCCCTCTACACTCCCCTCACAAGGAGGACAGAAAATAGAGTAAGGTCGCAAAGCTGACAGCGCAGTGCATGGCTGCGGCAATGACAGTGACATTGGTTGTAGCCCTAGGGACCGAAGCACTGGTGCCAGGGGTGGTGCCGAAACTCACATCACAGATGACACTGGGAGGGTTCCCATCACTGCAAGCCCATGTGGTATTGGACCAGACACCACATCCTACACCGGGTCACGCCCTGAAGCCGGTACCTAATGTAACACTGGACCCGGCATCGAAGACCCAGCCGGCACTGCGGTGACCAGTTGTGGCACCATGGCTGCACCCATCTGTTGACAGGACAGAGGCAACATCACAAGCAGGAGAGATGCCAGTGGTGCTGCTTGCAGCAAGGACTCAGAGGCTGTTGCCACAGGTGAACACACTTCTATGTGCAACGGCACTGCTGACAGTGCCAGCCAGGCCAACCCCCGAGGGGTCAGGGGCAATGAGTTACCAGCGGTGCCACATGGGCCAAATGCTGCACTCACTGCTCCATAACAGCTGCCCAATGGTGGAACAGCCCACCAGAACCCTCACTAAAAGACAGAGGGGTACTCAGGGCTTGAGACAGTGACCTTGCAGGCGTAGAAACATAGAATTTAACGGCAGATAAGGACCGCTTGGCCCACCTAGTCTGCCCATTTTCCTACCTAACAGATAAGCTGCAGATCCTAGTTAACCAACAGCTTACTTCCTCCTACCCCACACTAGGACTGCCTTATGTCTGTCCCATGCATTCTTGAATTCCCCCACTGTTCTTGACTCCACAACCTCCTCAGGGAGGCTGTTCCATGCATCCACAACCCTCTCTGTGAAAAAATACTTCCTCTCATTACCTCTGAGCCGTCCCTCCTCTATCTTCAAATTGTGCCCCCCCTTGTTCTTGTACATCTCTTTTTCTGAAAGATGCTACCCTCTTGGACTTTGTTGATTCCCTTGAGGTATTTTAAAGTTTCTATCAAGTCCCCTCTCTCCCTTCTTTCCTCAAGGGTATACATATTAAGCTCCTTTAGTCTTTCTTCGTATGTCTTCTGGTGCAGACCCTGCACCATTTTGGTTGCCCTCCTCTGGACAGCCTCCATTCTGCCTATGTCTTTGCGGTGATGGGGTCTCCAGAACTGCACACAGTACTCCAGATGGGGTCTCACCAACTGTCTGTACAGAGGGATAACAACTTCCTGTTTTCTACTGGTGATGCCTCTTCCTATGCATCCCAGTATCCCTCCAGCCTTCCTTACTGCCTTCTCACATTGCTTGCCCACCTTTAGGTCATCTGATATAATTACCCCCAGGTCCCTTTCCATTTTTACTGTTTCAGTATCTCACCCCCATTATTGTACACGCTTCCCTGGGTTTTTGTTTCCCAGGTGCATTACCTTGCATTTCTTTGCATTGAATCTGAGCTGCCATACATTTGACCATTCCTCCAACCTTGCCAAGTCCCTTCTCATCCTTTCCACTCCATCTTGTGTATCAACCCTGTTGCAGATCTTTGTATCATCTGCAAAGAGACATACTTTTCCTTCCAGTTCCTCTGCAATGTCACTTATAAAGACATTAAAAATGACTGGTCCCAGTACTGAACCCTGTGGTACCCCGCTAGTAACCCTCCTTTCTTCACTGTGTACTCCATTCACTACTACCCTTTGCGTCTTGTTGTCTAGCCAATTTTTTATCCAGGCTACCACCTTGGGACCCACTCCAAGGCTGGCTAACTTGTGTATTAATGTTTTGTGTGGGACTGTATCAAATGCCTTGCTAAAATCTAGTTAGGCCACGTCCACAGCCCCTCCCTGGTCTACTACTTTGGTCACCCAGTCAAAGAAATCTATTAGATTCATCTGACACGACCTTCCCATCGTGAATCCATGCTGCCTTGGGTCCTGTGCCCCACTAGCCTCTAGGTACTCAACAATTCTTTCCTTCAGAAGTGATTCCATCATTTTCCCTACCACTGAGGTCAAACTAACTGGTCTGTAGTTTCTGCCTTCGTCCTGCTCCACTTTGTGAAGAGGAATCACATCTGCCCTCCTCCAGTCCATGGGTACCACCCCATCCTCCCATGATTTGTTAAAGAGAGTAGTCAGCGGTGTCACTAGTTCTACCCTTAGTTCTTTTAGAATTCTTGGGTGAATCCCATCAGGCCCCATTGCTTTGTCCACCTTCAATTTTATTAGTTCTTTCAGAACCCTTTCTTCTGTAAATGTTGAAAGCCCCAGTGTCATTGGCAGCAATGGTGGGGACCTCAGACTCATGGAAGTTGTATATCTCACAGCAGATATCACAGACAGTGACCCTGACTGGTGCCCTTTCTTCCCCTTCTTACAAGAAAAGAAAGAGACCCAAGTCGAGCAGTACTGGAACCCTGACGCCAAGTGTCTGTGGCATCATTATTGGCTTTTTTTCATGACAGGACTGTTGTTCCTCTCAAGTACTAGACCACCCATCATCCGAACCACTCTCCAGAGGACATGGTGGACTGGAGATGGCACTGCTGTCAAAGCAGCCTGCCTCTTCTCCATTGACTGTTTACACATGGTAGGGCTGAGAGAAACCGAAGATGTTTTATGTAAATAAACTAAACTGACATAAAAATTACAAACTCTAAAGTTAAACACCAAAACTGAAGAACTGAATGCTATCGTCATATAGATGGTGAATTTCCAACTCCTGTCGGGTGAGCAGTGTAGTCACTGATATGCACTCAACAGTGAAAAAAGGAAGTGCAGCAATTGGAGGTTGATGCCACTGTATAACAGTTTGCGCCATCGCTCGCAGTGCCTGCTGTATCACCAGCCCTCTGAAAAGAAACCCTCTATCACCATGCCTTGTGGTTAATTCTGGATATGCCCAGTCATACCCACCACTGCTTGCTCTACCAAAAGCTCGCCTGGCCATCTCTTACATTAAGGAGGCAAAAAAATGCCCTCCTGTGATTCTACAGGGCCTTAGCCAATAAGCTACCAGGTTATATCTCTGCTCTCTTTGTATGCATAACAGAAGTGTATAGCCTAAGAAGCACATCCCTTGTATCCTTCTAGGTGCCAAGAATAAGGTCCCTGTATGGTAAGGTTTCTATCAATTTCTCCTTACCTTACCTTTGGAACAACATGCAAAAGACACTAAGGTTCTCATCCCTGCCAGGTCTCCATACCTTTAAGCTGTCTATCACACGCATCCTGAAGGTCATATGTACCCGCCACAGATGATTCTCCTACTAGACTCCCTGCCCTGCTCTCCATTTACTTAGCACTTACTTACAACTCCAGCACTTCTCTGCACATCTCCCTCTGTATACTCTTCTTACCCCCTGGCCTTACTATGTTCATGTCATCTCTTCCTCTAGTGTTGACATCCTCCTCCTGAAACTCCTCTCCCCCATCCTTCCCTGCTAAGGGTCGGCCCTCCAGGTCGGTTCGTTCATGCTTTCTTGTTCTGTTGTTAATATAATCATCCTACCACACCCTGTTACTTCTATTGCCTTGTTTAGTATCCACCCCAGACGTTGGTGTACCCTTAATTGAATGTGTTAATCTGCACACTCTGTATTATCTGTTGTTGTTGTTGCTATTTTTTTACTGTATGTACCAGCCTGCACTAAGTGTCCAATTGTATTATTCCTTGCTCTGTTCCCTTCTGCCAGGACCATCCTGAAAATGAGCTTGCTCAATGATGACTCTGCCTGGTTAAATAAAGTTTTGATTGATTGATTGATTTATTGAAAAGTTCTGGCTCCTGCTGGGTGCTATCACCTCTGTATAAGTCCCACTAGTGGGAAGCAATGGTGCAGACTGGTTCTTGGAAAATCCAGTAGTTCATCACTAATCACAACATAGTTGTGGTACTATGCAAGATCCAAAAACCAGACTAAGATGGAGAATTTAAATTATTACTGGTTAGGTACACCTGAAAGTGGTCACTGACTTGCTATTCCAATACCTTAGCTAGTACAGGTGATATCAATATAGGCCTGTCGTTGTTTGCAACAGATTTATCAACAGCTTTGAAAAGGGGTAGTATGTGAGCCGTTTTCCAGAATGTGGTAATTTCATTACTGATTAGGAAAAGATTAAAGCATGAGCTGTAGTGCAGTTAGCACGGGTGCCCCAGCTCTAAGAAAAAACACATCTCCAATATGACTGCCCTGGGCTCTTTTTTGTGTTGAGGGTCAGAAGCAGATTTTCCACTTATTTGTAGGTGACAGTTTGAAATGATGCCAGAATAGGAGATGTTTGCTGTTAGCTGGTAGAAGTTGTGTCAAGACTGTGAGTTGGAGTGTAGCAGCAGGTAACTAACTAAAAGACCAGACCAGCAGACACAAAGTGCCAGTTAAGCATTTCTATAATGAGCTGCTTGTCGGAGGGACTCTTCCTTCTAGAAATTTTATTGTACTCCAGAATTTAGAAGGGTCATTTTGATTAGCTTCCAAAAGGTTAAAATATTAATCTGACTTAGCTGAATGGATTCATTTGGTACAATAATGTCTTTTCTGCCTGAGCACAGTCCATTTGTGCAGATGTTTGGTTTTTCTGGCTCTGGAACAGTGGTTATCCACATCCTTCAGTGCCTGCTTAAGCTTCTGACTGAGCCAAGGACAAGTTTTTAATTTTGTTTTTTAACTCTCAGTATTTTTTTAATCCCCCTATGTCCTGGTCAGCACCCATCTGCTTGAACCCTTTAGCCATGTACCTTCACGTCCACTGTGACTTACCGCTGGCCAGTACCTCCAGGGATTGCCCCCCCAGCAGAGTTGGAAGGTCCCTCCAATCCTCCACCTTGAGACCCAATCCAGTAAATGGACCGGTGAGCCCAGCAAGTTGGGTGCGGGGCCTGCTACAGTCCAAGTGTCATCCTGCTGTCAAGAGTTTTTTCTCCTGAGGGGTACAGCATGCAATGACACTATGAAGTGCAGCTCGCACACCCGTGTGCCACGCGTCAGCATCTACCCACCCCTCCTGCCTGTTTCGAGGCAGACCTGGATGCCTTTTCCTCCACTATACCACTAGGGGCCAGGCGTACACTGGGTACTGCAATTCCACCCCATCTGGAGGAGATCCTCCTACCCCTGGCTGTCCTTCTGATGCTCCAAGCTTACTACCAAACTCGGGCCACTGGGATTGTAAGCAACAGCTCTATCTCTGCGCTGATGGACTAGTCTTTAACTCTCAGTTTTATTAAGGGAGTACGTCAATTTATAACTGAGAGAGGTTGTTTAGGAGTTCTGCTGCTGTATGCAGAGAAGCAGCTAGATCGAAATGCTGCCCATTAATATTCATCAGATCAATGAGAAAATTCAACTCGCAGAAATGGGAGAGTTTCGTTTTATAGTGGAAAGTAGGTTTCATGTTCTTTGAACCTCTGGTACAAGCCACCACATTATGGTTGCTGCAGTCATATGGCCAAAGCTAACATTTTTTTGCAGCCTTTTAGTAAGTAGCATGTCTAGTATCGAGGAGTTAGATGAATTTTTAGGATTTGGTCTGGTGGGTTTATTAACCTCTTGATGTAAGCCAAATTCATCACATAGTAGTTTAAGATTATTAGATTTTGAGGAATGCCAGTCCAGATTTAAGTACCCAAATATTATGGTTTCACTGCTATGTGTGCTGAGGAACTTAGTCAGATAGTTACTCAGTTTTAAGCAACATGTAGAAGGTCTGTAGCACCCAAAAATATTGACACTCCCATTTCGGGACAGAGCTACAGAGACCTCAAGGCATTCAAATTGATGAAGCACAGGCAACAAGTCAATAATAGAAGAAGAAAACTTATCTTTAATGTATAGGATTGTGTCTCCACCTTTGGAGGTTCTGTCCAAACGATACTAGACATAGTCAGGGATATCAGAGACACTAGTGTAAATAGTGTCATTAAGCCAGTGACATCAACCCAAGTTTCTGTAACTGGAAGTACTGTATATCAAGGTTGGTTAGATATGTCCAAATGTTTACACTATCTAGCTTATTAATTAGGCTATGAATGGTGATTGTCATCATTTTTTACCTTGGGAGACTAGCAAAATTAGAGGGTGTCAGCTATACAGTAAATCTAGAGGGCCTGGCTTTAGCACTATGTTGCCAGAGCACATCAGTAGCAATACAATAGTTTGCTTGATGCGGTAGAAATTATGTAACTTTTGATTACACCTATCCCTGAACATTCGGGTGGTTAATGTCACCATGTGGTGGTGAAAGGAACTACTGTATGAAGCTTCAGTACTAGTATAGATGTTTATAGACCATTGAGGATTGGGTCACCAAAACCTCAGCCAATCATTAGCAGTGAGGCATCCATCACAGACTACACTTGTCAGTATGTGACACTGTTGACTGCAGGTGAACGGTATGGTAGGCTCAGAGAAAATCACTATGAGGTTGGAGGTCTGCCCAATTTCATATCAGTAGAAAACTTAGTAGTGTACCCACATCTTTAAGATGAACTAAATTCAGGTAAAGTGGAATGAGGAACTCTCAGGATGAGCAGACTTGCACAGCACATTGTGCTGAAATAATTAATTAGTGAACTGTAGCATCCATAAAAAATGATACAGCCCAATACTGATTTTAGAGTTCAGTATGGGAGCTCAATCAAATTAAGTTACAATGCCTGCTTTGGTCATTTCTGGGAGAATAAGGTTGGTGTAGCCCAGTAGGGTCTACAGCTAGATTGATATGTAAGTCAAACACAGCAAGGTATAGCTAGGAAACAGCTACTCCCACACACTAACATTACAGGAAACAAGCATTTGTCAACGCCGAATGTTTGCTTACTGGCATTGGCAGTGGTGGTGTAGAAGTTACAGAGCTGCGTAATAGGAATGGCAGTGAAGTATTGAACTGAAGCCAACCCCACCACCACCCTGCAGAGAGTGACAGGCATCAGGGTGTGCATTTGGGTCGTCAGGCATAACGGCCACATTTCACCACACCCCACTCTGCAGAGACTGACAAATTGTGACGTGTTCCTTGGGGTCTTTGGCCCTTATGCGCACCCATTTCATTAGGAAATATGGTGAGATGGTGCGATATAGGAGAATGGGGTGAAGTTTGGGGCGAAGAGTCAAGGCATACCTCGATGCCTCTCAGTGACTGCAGGTGTGGAATGGTATGAGCATCACAGGCAAGAATCCCAAGTCACACCCCTGATTCCTGTCATTCTCTATAGGGTTGGCGATTTAGTTGAAAAGCCTAATACCTCAGGCATTCGTTGGTATTTTAACTCCAAATTTTCAACATGCTTGTTTTGTGACCCCACCTCATGAACAGGGAATATCAGTTTGGTAGCCAAAAGCTGCTTATGCACAGTGACTACGGGATTTAGCACCACAGGTGCAAAAATATTCCGAACAGGCTGTAAAAAATTACAGCTGTACTCTTTCAAGGGGAGGTGTAAAAATGGCTATGTTGCAAATGTGTAGTAAAAATATTTAAAAATGGTGATGTCAAGAGTACATATAGAAACTGTGCACCACAATTCCGTTATATAAGTAGGTTGGGGATATTTTATAGCAGATTGTAAACTCAGGCATTTTGGTGCCTCGATCATGAACAGTGTCACTGTGATTTTCTTTATCTGTGCCGAACAATGATTTCCCACAGCGACCACGCATCTCTGCACTGAAAGTGTGAAAACACACCTCGGCCATGTTGTGAAAAATGGCAGCTGAACTGTTCATAAGGAAGTGTTGAAAAATGCCACTAGTGAAAATCTGGACTGAAAATATTACTAAGTCATGAACTAATGAGGATGCGTGGAAACTGCACAATGCTCACTCGTAACACAGTCATTTTATGGACTTTTGTCACCAAATTTTCAACATAGCCATTTTAAGACCTCGGCTCATGAACAGTGTAACTGTGATTTTCTTAATCTGTCCTAAACATTGCTTTCGCACACCAACAGCACCATTGTGCGCTACATGTGCGATAACACATTTTGGGTGACATATGAAAAATTGCAGCTGGACTGTTCATAAGGAAGTTTAATAAAATGGACATGTTGAAAATCTAGAGTGAAAATATTAAATTTGCAAACTTACGAGCATGCATAGGAACTGTACAGCACGCATCGTAAAAAGTCATTTTAGAGCATTTTTCACCAAGTTTTCAACATAGCCATTTAAGACCTCTGCTCATGAACAGTGTCACTGTGGTTTTGTTAATGTGTCCCATACATTGAGTTTGCACACCCGACTGCGCCATTATGCGCTACATGAAGCGGAAACACGTTTTGGGCAGGATGTGAAATGACAGCTGTACTGCTCATAGGAGGTGTGTAAAAATGGCAATGTTGAAATCTGGGTGGAAATATTGAAAATTAGCAAACCTACAGCGTGCGTGGGAACTGTGCAACTACACTAAATAAAACAGTCATTTTTAGGAATTCTGTCACCAAATTTTCAACATTGCCATTTTAAGATCTCTGCTCATGAACAGTGACAAACTGTTTTCTTAATGTGTCCCATACACTGAGTTCGCGCTAGCGACTGGCGCATTGTAAGCTCATTGAGCGAAACACGCTTTTAGGTGAGATGTGAAAATGACAGCTGTACTACTCATAAGAAGGTGTGGAAAATGCCAATGTTGAAAATCTGGAGGTGGAAATATTGAAAATTCATAAACCTACTGAGCGTGCGTGGGAACTGCTGTAGCATGCGGCTAAATAAAACAGTCATTTTGGGAATTTTCACCAAATTTTCAACATAGCCATTTCAAGACCTCTGCTCATGAACAGTGTCACTGTGATTTTCTTAATTTGTCCGTACATTGATTTGCGAACCGACTAGCCATTCTCGTCTACAAGGATGGAAACACATTTTGGGTGAGATGTGAAAATGACAGCTGTACTACTCATAAGACAGTGTGGTGAAATGGCAATGTTGAAAATCTGGGTAAAAATATTGAAATTTTGCGAACTTACGAGCCTGCGTAGGAACTACATAACCACGCTCGTTAAACAGTCATTTTGGAATTTTGGCACCAAATTTTCAACATGGGGTTTAGACCTCTTCTCATGAATGATGTCACTGTCATGGCGGTGTCGGTCCCCAAAGGGTGATTTGCGGTCACTGGCGAAATCACCCGCCAAACCGAATAACGCCATGACAATGTTTATCATCATGAAAAGTCCAAAAACCATGTTGGCCCAATTAAAATACCTGAATATACAATAAAGTTGAACCCCTCCTATCTAGCCCATTGCACAGCTTACGGCATTTCTCCTCAGTTACGCGGTCGGCTTTGAAGAGTGCAGGCGTGTTCTGGTCCACGAAGATACGTCGTGCGGAGTCAGATGGTAAGTATGGGGTGAGGGGGTGTGGGGAGGCTGGGTGCGCAGTGGGTGGAGTGCGGGGTTGTGGGAGGGGTTAGGAGGCAGCGCGCAGGGCCGTTTTGTTTTACAGGTTAAAACAAAAAAAAGGCGTCGTGGGACCACACCACGCTGGGGTGAGCTCCCCAGCGTGGCACCAGATTTTGGGGGCGTTCAGCCGGCAGAGTTAGGCACCCCATCGGCAAAAAATTAAAAAAAAAGCAGCAGGGACCGTTTGCCACACTGGGTGGGCTCCCAGCGTGGCACAGGACTTTGAGGGAGGCGCGTTCAGCCGACGGGGATTGGGCACTCCCGTCGGCAACAGGATTGCCACTGGGGTGGGCTCCCAGCGTGGCATCAACTATTGGGAGGAGGGGGAGGGAGACAGGCGCAGTTCAGCCGGCGGGGATTGGGCACCCGTTGGCTGCTCTGCGTGTGGGCGCGCCGCGCCCCTGCGGCTGGGGGGGGCTGGCGTGAGCAGCTTCTTATCGCTGCTCACTCAGCGTAGCTCCCCTTTCAACTGTATGCCACTGCATTTTGGAGGCGTGTCATGGAGCAGCTCCAAAATGCGATAACCAGGGAACGCCTGCCAGCACAGTGCCTGAATTGGAGGAGGAGGTGACACACCTCCGAAATCTCCGATGAAGGCACTATGTTTCTTGCACATGCGTGCAAGCAAACATAAAAATGCTAGGTACAATGGAGGCAACAACAAATTAAAGAAATGTAGTGGCTTCCCAGCCTGAAAATACATAGGGAATGCCTAATTTGTCACAGACAAGAGGTCATTGTACCTGTAAGAGGGCTAGGGAACAACAGCTAGGATACTGTCCAGCTGACCCAGATAGGGTGTATGAAGGAAACACTATTTTAATTGATGCCTTACAATAGTCTATGACTACATCCACACATTCCAAGTGTGGGTCTGATTTGGGGGAGTATAATCAGCTTACCAGACAGCGCTCACCCAGATATGGTGAAAATGGGAACCCTCTGTTTTTCAGTGCATTAAGTACAGTCCTCTGCCACTCAGTATCAAAGATGGTCTTGCTGAAGGAGGACAGCCAGGGAACCAAAAAAGGCTTACCAAGAAGTTATGGTATAGGTAACAGTGTTATATGTTATGGCTAGAAACCACAGACCTCAGTCAAACCCAGTACAACTCTGTGGAATGGTGTAATTCAATAGGACAATGCAGAGACAGCAATCTAGTGATCCCTACAAAGCAGCAACTATAAATAGCAAGTAAAATTTTATTTATATATGGCTCCCAATCCTGGGGGCTCTGGGAGCCTTACAGGTAGTAAGAGCAGGGTTAAGCAGAAAACATGCGAGATATATACATATATAATAAATAAATGAATAAATCAGTAAAAATTAAGATCAACTGAAACTTTCTGAAAATGCTTTTCTAAAAAGGTAGGTCTTCAGGCCCCTTTTAAATGCCTCCACCAATGGAACTTCCTCAAAGATTTTTGGGACAAGTAGGGTTTCAACTGTGCCATCCAGCTCTCCCAGTATGCAGCATATAAACCTTGCTATCTGCTTCTAAAGACAGAGAACATCATGACACAACGAAGAGCATGTATGAACTTAATCTGAACATTTTGATAAGATTTTGACCAAAACAGCACTCATTATACACATAGCTATTTTGCAGTAGGATTATTTTTTTTTATATATAACAGTTTGCAGTTCTTACCGAACGGGTAATGAATAAAGCAGTGTTTCTGGCTTCTGGATGCCTTCAATGGCTGCCTCCCCGTGGCAGACTCCCTAGTTGCCCTTTGCAACGTGGCCCTTCGTGCAGAGGAACACTTGATGGAAGCTGCCTTTTAGGAGGAGCCAAGTTTGTTGATTGGTCAAATGACTCTGAAGGAGGTTGGGCTGGTGCAGGGTCACTTGAGGGGCAGTGTGGCACTCAGGAGGAGATCGGTGGTGGGGGGAGAGTTGTATGGCACACTTAATAGAAACATACGTAGAATTTGACGGCAGATCAGGACCGCTTGGCCCACCCAGTCTGCCCATTTCCCTACCAAATGGATAAGCTGCAGATCCTAGTTAACCAACAGACTACTTCTTCCTACCCCACCCCTAGAATTGCCTAATGACTGTCCCATGCATTCTTGAATTCTACCACTGTTTTGACTCCACAACCTCCTCGGAAGGCTGTTCCATGCATCCACAACCCTCTCTGTGAAAAATACTTCCTTACATTACCTCTGAGCCACCCCCATCTTCAAATTGTGCCCCTTGTTCTTGCACACCTCTTTTTCTGAAAGATGCTACCCTCTTGGACTTTGTTGATTCCCTTGAGGTACTTGAAGGTTTCTATCATGTCCCCCGTCTCCCTCCTTTCCTCGAGGCTATACATATTAAGCTCCTTAAGTCTCTCTTCATATGTCTTCTGGTGCAGGCCCTGCACAATTTTAGTTGCCCTCCTCTAGACTGCCTCCATCCTGTTTATGTCTTTGCGGAGACTGAATCTCCACAACTACACGTAGTACTCCAGATGGGGTCTCACCAACTGTCTGTACAGAGGGATAACAACTTCCTGTTTTCTACTGGTGATGCCTCTCCCTATGCATCCCAGTATCCCCCCCAGCCCTCCTTACTGCCCTCTCACATTGCTTGCCCACCTTTAGGTCATCTGATATGACTACCCCCAGGTCCCTTTCCATTTTTGTTGTTGTCAGTATCTCACCCCCCCATTGTGTATTCCCCTGGGTTTTTGTTGCCCAGGTGCATTATCTTGCACTTCTTAGCATTGAATCTAAGCTGCCATACATTTGACCATTCCTCCAACCTTGCCAAGTCCCTTCTCATTCTTTCCACCCCGCCTTGTGTATCAACTCTATTGCAGATCTTTGTGTCATCTGCAAAGAGACATACTTTTACTTCCAGTCCCTCTGCAATGTTGCTTATGAAGGCATTGAAGAGGACCGGTCCTAGTACTGAACCCTGCAGTACCCCACTAGTAACCCCCCTTTCTTCAGAGTGGACTCCATTTACTATTATCCTCTGTGTCCTGTTCTCCAGCCAATTCTTTACCCAGGCTTCCATCTTGGGACCCACTCCCAGGCTGGCTAACTTGTACATTAATCTTTTGTGTGGGACTGTGTCAAATGCCTTGCTAAAGTCTAGGTAGGACATGTCCACAGCCCCTCCCTGATCTACTACTTTGGTCATCCAGTCAAAGAAATCTGTTAGATTCGTCTGACATTAGATTCATCTGACACGACCTTCCTGCTGTGAATCCATGCTGCCTTTGGTCCTGTGCCCCTCTGGCCTCTAGGTACTCAACAATTCTTTCCTTCAGACGTGATTCCATCATTTTCCCCATCACTGAGGTTAAACTAACAGGTCTGTATTTTCCTGCTCCTGCCCTGCTCCCACTTTTGTGAAGTGGAATAACATCTACCCTCCTCCAGTCCTCAGATACCACCCCATTCTCCCATGATTTGTTAAAGAGGGTAGTCAGTAGTGTCACTAGTTCTACCCTTAGTTCTTTTAGAATTCTGGGATGAATCCCATCAAGCCTCATTGCTTTGTCCACCTTCAGTTTTAAGAGTTCTTTCAGAACCCTTTCTTCTGTGAATGGGCTGGTGTCAACTCCTGTATCCAGAGTGTTTCTGTTTGGTTTAGGTACCTCCCCCTCTTCACTTGTGAATACTGAGCAAAAATATTTGTTTAGTATCTCTGCCTTTTCACAGTCACCCTCTGTCCCCCCTTCCCCTTCATTAAGCCTCACTATCCCTCCCTTGGTCTTCCTTCGCTCCCTGATGTACCTATAAAAGGTTTTATCCCCCTTCTTAACTGAGTTGGCTATCTTTTCCTTGGTTTGGGCCTTTGCTGTTCTGACTGCCTTCCCAGCTTCCTTTTGCTTTAACAGATACAATTCTCTGTCCTGCTCCTTCTGTGATTCGTTGTACTTCCTGAATGCTTTCTTTTTCTCTCTTTACAGTTACGTAAGAACTTACCATAACAGTACTGTACAGTACAGTTACATAAGAACTTACCGTAACAGTAGATCTTCGAGAGGATCCCTTGCAGCAGGCCATCACTGGCAAGACTTAGCCACCAGGTGCCAGGACCACACAGAAATCTTCCTACCTAGCAGTCTACCAGTGGAGGCTGCCCACCTCCAACATAAGCTCCTGATATTAGCCAATCCTACAAAGGCAAGTGGGCCCCCACACCCTCCTCAGTTCTCCCACCAGAGACCATAAGCAGGATGCCGGAAGAGGGGAACCAAGGAGGACTCTGAGGTATCCCAGTACTAGAGAAAAATAAAAGCAGGAGGTTCACCCCAGTGAAAGGGGGAATAGATGCAGGAAAGGGAAGGAGGGAGGAAAGCAGGGCCTGCTGCAAGAGATCCTCTCAGAGATCTACTGTTATGGTAAGTTCTTTCGTAACTGTACTATCTTACTTCGAGGTTATCTCTTGCAGCAGACCATCACCAGTAGGACTGAGTCCCAAGTAGTTCTGGCACTACAGACAGTTCAGGCACTAGGCAGAAGAAATAACAGCCTAAGAAAGAAGGCCTTGGAGGACAGCTAGGCCGAAGTTAACCTACGAAAGCCTACTTGTCCCCTAAGGCAGTTCTCAGTGGTGTCCTTGGTGTGTTGTAGAAGTAGGAAGCCTGAAAGTCCATTTTTACTATTTGAAAAATTGCCGGGCTCCCAAAACTCTTTCCATAAGCTTGATGATTGGTCAGATGGCTCTGTAGGAGGTCAGGCTGGTGCGGGGTTGCCTGATGGGCAGTGTGGCACTCAGGAGGTGACTGGTAGTGGGGGGAGGGCTGGATGACATGACTGAAGCCCCACTCATCCCCCAGGCAGTTCTCAGCGGTGTCGTCATCATGTTTAAGAAGCAGGACCACTGAAAGTCTGTTTTTACTATTTTGAAATTTGGCGGGCTCTCGAAACTCTACCTACAAGTTCAATGATTGTCAGATGGCTCTGTAGGACTGTACTATAGGAGGTTGGGCTGGTGCAGAGCCACCTGAAGGGCAGCGTAGTGCTCAGAAGGTGATCGGTGGAGGGCTGGATGGAGTGGCTGAAGTCATACTCATCCCCTAGGCAGTTCTCAGTTGTGTCCTGGCGTGTTTGGGACAGGAATGCCGTAAGTCTGATTTTACTATATGAGAAGTTGGTGGGCTCCTGAAACTCTGCCTACAAGCTCAATGATTAGTCGGATGGCTCTGTGGGAGGTCAAGCTGGTGCAGGGTAATCTAAGGGGCAGCGTGGTGTGCAGGAGGCAATCAGTGGTGCAGGGAAGGCTGGGTGGTATGGCTGAAGCTCTGTTCATCCCACAGATAGTTCCTGGAGGTGTCCTTAACGTATTTGGGAAGCAGGAATGCTGGAAGTCCATTTTTCTACATGAAAAGTTGTCGGGCTTCTGAAACTCTGCCTACGAGCTCAATGGGTTGAATGGCTCTGAAAGTGTTTGGCCTGGTACAGGGTCACCTACGGGGCAGCATGGCGTACGGTAAGAGATTAGTGGTGGGGGAGGGCTGGATAGCATTGCTGTAGCACTGCTTGTTCCCCAAGCAGTTCTCATTGGCATCCACAGTGTGTCTGGAAAGCAGAAATGATGAAAGTTAGTTTTTACTGTTTGAAAAATTGGTGGGCTCCCAAAAATTAAAATTACATACTCACTGTAATTGTTGATCTTCCAGAGTATCTTCAGTACTCATTTCCACTTATAGGTCTCAAGCCAGAGGCATCAGGACACCACGGGAGCAAAGTCTTTTGCAGCTTGCAGCACCACCCACGAGGCAGACGTAGTGACATTGAACTTGTGGGTCGGCCAGTAACTGACGCCAGCCCCCTTTCTTCTTCAGTTCTGTTAGCCAGGAGCTAAACAAGTGGAGAGAAAGACAGAGAGAAAGAGAGAGAGAGAGAGAGAGAGAGAGAGAGAGCTATAGACTCCTAGCCCAAAAGGATAGGAAAAGGATATAGGATATAAAAATCCTAAAAGTAATAAAACCCGACTACCAACTTAGAGAGTCAAAAGACTGGGCCTAAGTGGCACAGGGTACTGGGTACAAGAATCAGAGCCTACAAGCCACCTGGACAGCAAGGTGGAGAAGGGCAGCAGCCCTGGCATGGAGCTGTGGCTAGCCTCAGAGACAGCTGAGGGAATCCTGAGGGTCAAAATGGCAGAAGCCAAATTTAGGAAGGGCCTTGTACTTAAGAGTACAAGGGCCAAGATTAAATCAAGCTAGAGAAGAAAAGTGATTGAAGCAGACTCAGAGCACTGCTTATATCCTCTTGCCACTCAAAGAGCGTCAAAACACAGAAAAGAAAGGACCCAGCACCGAGGTGTGGGACTGGATATAACTTGAGAGGCTGAGAAAGAACAAAAATAATATCCCCAGTATCCACCTCTCCATGAACCAGAGATGGGGGCTGCACCCTTATAGGAGATGATGCTGCAATTGGTAGAGCTGGAAGAGTATAAGGCTGAAACAGGGAAAATAGCAGCCCTGGATGTGTAACAAAATAAAATCCCAAAAGGAGAAGGGGGAACAAAGGGGGTGGAAAAATACAAAGAACTTAACAAATCTGTTGTTTTATTTTTTGTTGAGAAAGGATAGAGATCCTCTATTCCTGGAGTATTTTTTGTTTTGACAAAAACCAGGAGAATGGGAAGTGGGAAGGACACAGTTCCCACAGGAAGGAAATGGGATATCTTGAAGGAGTGGCAAGAGGATATTTTGTGCTCTGAAAAGAAAAACACAGGGTGAACGGCCCAGAGGCCCTGGCTCTTGCCTGAGTGGGGGTTGGTGGGCGGGCATATGAATGAAGGGTGATGATTTTTGGAAGATCAACAATTATGGTACGTCACCATTCATTCCCATTTATGGGTCCGAGTACCAAGCTTCCCCCAAAGAAGGGAGGAGTTTGCTAACCCTGAGAGAAAACAGTTCTTCTCTCAGCCCCCTACGGAGGATAACCTTAGGAGGGCAATAACTCCTCACAGGTCTGGCAGGACCTAAGACTGATCTGGGGTAGGTAGAGGCTCCTGGGGCCGAGAAGTAAGATGGCATCTCAGCAACTCATGACTGACCCTGCACAAAAAGAAATGAGTCCCATGGAAGTGCAAGTTGAGCATCCTACAACCGGCTAGGTTGCCAAATGGGAAAGGCAAAGCCATGCTGTCCATCAAATGCAGACTAGGTTTCTCCCTGGCCTGGAAGCTATCTCGTTGACATCATAAAATGCCCTCACTTGGTGCCTTGCTAGCTTCAGGCCCTGAGCAGAAAGGCAAATAGCCTGCCTGGTTGCCTCACAATCCAGCATGTATGCCAAGAGCTGACTCAGCATCACCCACAGGTGCTTGCCATAAGCTACCTGGTGTGCCTGATGTGCACAGATGCACATCATGGTGCAGGCCACCACAAATATCCTTTTGCCCCAAGCATCAAACTCTGCAGAGGCAGTGTCAGGGGGTAGACATGTACCAGGTGCCTAG
The DNA here is from genome assembly GCA_016271365.2 of Neoceratodus forsteri. Lineage (NCBI taxonomy): Eukaryota > Metazoa > Chordata > Ceratodontiformes > Ceratodontidae > Neoceratodus > Neoceratodus forsteri. Next base: position 502,536,580 of record CM057455.1, read on the forward strand.
GCACAGAGGGGGTCTGCAGCACCAAAATTCCAGAGGAGGGATGAGGGATAGACCTTGGAGACCCTGCTGCAGCACAATACCTGTGCTGGACATATCTAGGGGCTGGAGAGGGGGCAAAGGGATGGAGACAGACATTTGTGGATGCCTCTGTAAATGGCCAGGGTCAAAGAGGAATGGCAGTACTGTCACTGCTGTATTCCCCAAGGAAGGACAGCATCAGGGTAGCAGCATTGTGACCTGTAAAATGGTGAAGATTCACCGCCTTTGATAGAAATTGCTGGTACCGAGAGTACTCAGCATCAGAAAAGAGATGGACTGAGGGATCTTCTTCCTCAGAAGAGGAAGTGAGAGAGAAGGAGATGGATTCAGGTAGGGGTGGTGCAGGGACCTCAAGCCTGAAAACAGTCTGGTCAGCTCTAAGGTGGAATTGGTAGAACACACTAGCTGCCATTCAGGTCAGCAACTGGTGGAACACACCAGCCACTGACATGAACTGATCCCAGGTCATAGGCACAAGAGGACTGGAAATACCTGGGACAGCAGGAGAGGGGGGCAAAGGAGGAGGAGGGTCATGGGAAGGTCATGAGTGACCATGCCAGATCCTCTACCAGGGTTGTGAGAATGCTCAGGGGACCTTGCTTGAAGGGAAGGCCTTTCAAATTTGACCACCTGTCAATGACTAACACCTGCAGACCAGTCCAGATGGTGCCCTTGGGGGGAACCCCCAGGTGGAGAGACAGAATGGTATAGCCCCACAGGGTGGCCCTGATCCTCACCAGTGACAGAGCAAGACATTTCAAGAGAGAAACTGAGCCCTCAACTAATGCTACCACCCCTTCTAGAGCTTCCATCACCTCTAGGCAAGGGGTGAGCTGCAGGTGCAGTACACAGCCTCTTCTCCTCACTAGTGCTAACTCTGCCACCCCCGGACCAATCCCAAACTGTAGGCCAGGGCCACCAAGAGGGTCAGCCTCAACACTGGCACTGCAAACAATGCTGGCTCTGTCCCTGGTACCATGAACAGCACCAGGACCAGGCTTGGCACTGGGAACAGCACCGGGATCCGAACTGACACCTCAAACAGTGCCAGAAGGAACCCTGGCACCATCCCTGGTGCCGACCCCAGAAGCAACACCCATGGAAGCTCTCAGCCCTGAGCCAGACCTGGAACCAGGCAATAGAAGGCCTCTATCCTTGTTGGCCCTATCGACCACAACATCCTCCCCGGGTCATCCGACTGCTTGGGGGAAGAAATCACAACTTCAATGCCAAGTGAGGGACTGGCTCTGGAACCCTTCCCTCCTCTAGCAATGCACAATATGCCAGAAGGAGATCTGGTCTTGTGGTCAACAGCATCCTGCTCCAGTACTGGCCTTAGTACCGGGAGCCAAGGTGGTGCCGGGCCACAACACCAAGGTGCCCACCAGTGTAGAGCCAGTGTATAGCTTCGGCTCCATTACCTGGTCTGTCCATTGCCCTGAAGGGCCGATGGACTGAGAAGGGTGCTTAGTTGACCTCCTGAGGGAAGTTATCTGTCCACCCGACCCCTGTCCCAGGGCCTTCAATCTCTTGACGGGGAAAGCATGTAGAGATCCCTGGTCATCCTCAGTATGTATATTACTGGGGAGAGGCTCAGAGGAAAAGCCCAGGGACCTTACCTTGGAGTCCCTAGTGCGATGCCTACCTCCGAAGGTGGGGGTTGGGGGTTGTGACCCCACTTGAACACGTGGAATTCGAGGGTGCAGTAGTCCACTGGGAAGCAGGCACTGCACCTATCCATGTCATGGTCAGCGCCAAGGCAAGTCAAACAGATGTCATGCTGGTCCTGAATGGTGATGTGGCTTCCACGGGCACATCAATGCATGGCGGGCAACCATAATGCTTCTTCTTTTGCGTGGTCTTCTTGCCCTTATGCTCCCCAGGACAGGACATGGTGCTACTGACAAAAAAAAAAAAAAAAAAAAAGGACAAATAAAGAATTCAGCGCAACACTACAATGAAGAAAAATGGTAAAATAATAAAATGACACCAAGAAGACTGGCTGTTGCTAGGTATGGCATCAGACTAACGGTGGTGAACAGAAGAAAGTACTGTGATTCAGTTGGGACGGTGAAGTTTCCATGGTGTGCACTCAGTGGTGGGAAAAACAGAACTGAGGAAGGCAGGCAGTCAGCATTGGTTAATGGCCAACCCATGAGTGCGATGTCACTATGCCTGGTTTGTTGGTCCCCTAGGTTGCAAAAGACTTTGCTCCAGCAGGGTCCTAGTACCTCTGGCACTAGACCCATAAGTGGGAATGAATGATGAAGACTGATTCTTGGAAGATCTCCACCCACAAGCTCGATGGTTGGTCAGATGGCTCTGTATGTCAGGCTGGTGCAGGGTCACTCAAGGGCTGCCTGATGCTCAGGAGATGATTGTGGTGGGGGAGGGCTGGATGGCACCGCTGAAGCCCTACTTGTTCCCCGGGCAGTTCTCTGCAATGTTCTGAGTGTTGAATATGTGCAGGGACGAGGACAGAATGACCCAGAAGTGAGTCGGACTGGAGTCCCTCATTTAATCTAGATAATGACAGGGACCAGAGTGGCTCTACAATAAGCATCGCCCCAAGGAAAGGCATGGGGGCCCCTTTATGGGAGGCATATTAAAAGGCAGTTTAGCTAAGTGGTATAGGAGCTGTATGCCCAGAACTAAGGTTGCCCATGTTGCCATTCAGGCAAATGTGCTCCTGTGGTGTGGCTAGTCTTAGTTACTGGGACATATACAGTAATCCACAGTGACCCAGGGTGACATCCCAAGGCTGCAGATCCTAGTTTTGTTTTTTATTGGGAAATAAAATACATCAGCATATACCACTATTACTGTGTTGGTATGTTCCTTGATATGGCATGTCCCCACGTCTGCACAGGGGTGTTGTGAGGCATGGCTTGTTTCTGATGAACTGTACAGATTGGGAGATCCCTAATCTGTATGTACTTGGGGCTGCATTACAGTACTTAATAAGATACTTGTTGTGTGTCCCAGTGTGTGCTACAGCATGCTTGTTCGTTTACTGTTTTGTGTCTACATGCTGTATCCTCGATATGGATTATACTGTTTGTCTCTGTTCTGCATCAGCCTTCTTAAGTGGATGTGCAATTGCCTATGCTGCTATCTCGGTGGTGTAGTTTTAGGGCTTAACTTCCACACATGCAAATGTCTACCTTGTGCTGTGGCTGTGGGTTCGAATGTGAAAATTGTGCATATGTTGGACATGCCTGCTGTAGCCACTCTGCAGGTCGGCTGTGTACACATAGTGCTTATTTGCCCCTTGGAAACTGACTGATTTCAAGGATATTACTGCCAAAGTGCCTATGTGCTTGCACTACGTGGCCACAGGGTACAACTTGACCATCCGTGGTTCAGGCCATAAGTACCGTTTCACATGTTTTTCATCACTGCAGCAATATCATCAAGTCTAAAGCTAATATTGCTATTTTAAATAAAAAAAACATAAATAATGAAGGGTAAGGAACAAATAAGTCCCCTGCTACTTTTAAAAATCTTAGGATAATTTACCTGGCAGATGTATGATTTTTTTATTTCTTGTAGATTTGAGTCCTTAGTGTTCAGTTTTGGTATTTTCATAAAACAAATTGTATTTCCTTATATAGTATGTTACAGCTGCAAAACAGCAAAGACAGACAGTGACGCCTAAAGGTTAACTGCAGTTTATTTTGTCTTTAAAAACATTGGAATATTAAAATGCACAAACAATAAACATCAGCAAATGTACATCGGTTTTAAATACTCTGTTTACAGGTGCAGGCATTCATATTTTTCATTACAAAATACTTGGTCTCAGGTTTTATTTTTGCTTGTATAAAGCTAGAAAGCAAACAACAGGAAATTACAACACACTGTTCTAGGTCTCGGGAAAAGGTATTTTTGATTGTATAAAGATAAAAAAAAAACAATTAACAGGAAATTACAACCCATGGTACTAGGTCTCGGGTTTTATTTTTGCCTGTCTATAGATAGGAATTCCAAACAATCAGCAATTAAGAATTAGTGACTTTCTGAAATTTTAACAAAACTTGTAGCACTTGATGGCAAAAAAATGAGCTTTTCCATCAAACATAAGATGTATAAAACATTGCTTATAATTCAATATTAAATAAACTTCCCACAAACTGTTTACATTCTGCCTTTCTTTGTTTACATGAGTAGAGTCATTAATTATGGTTCACTGATAAACTGCAGAATTCTGGCTACAAGCTCTTCCTTTTTGTCTCTTGCTTTCACGGAAACACCACGCTGTTTCAGCCAAGACTGTAGAGTTGCACTATTTAGCTTAGATAACTGTAAGATAAGAAGACAACATAATCAGAAATCAGTTCACTCCTGATAAGAAAAAATTACCATAGCAATATTGTTTCTTAGGGGATCCCTCAGTGTGCTTGACTACTGCAGTGTTGCCGGCTGGGTTCAGCTGCCTCAGAGACAGAACTTATGCTAAAGATGGCTGGGCATTAGCCAATCAGCTTGCTGTTAGAGACTGCTACCTGTAGGTGCTACTGCTAGTGAGTCAGATTCATTTTGAAGCCTGTGGGGCAAAAGGCTCCAACTCCTAACCCTATTCTAGAAGTATTGAAAAATAGGGAAAAGAAACAATAGGAAAAAAATTAAACCACCCATAGCTAAACTATATACATCATGCGTAACTGTGACACATCACACAGGTTGTGGCCCTCCAGTAAGAAATTTGTCCTGATAAGGACTGCAGAACTGCTTACGGAAGGTTATGTGAGGGGAGGATGGGTGGGAGGCGAAGCTTACTGAGGGATCCGCCAGAAGAAACAATATTACTATAGTAAGCAATTTTTTCTTCTTACCCCAGGAATCCCACAGAATGCTTGACTACTGCAGACTGCAAAGCAGTGTAGTTGGGAAGAGGGAACAGAACCAACTTATGGAAAAGGTGCTGCAGGAGTGCAGTGCCAAATCTGACATCTGATCTGGACTGCACATCTAAGCAGTAGTGCTTTGTGAAAGTACGTACAGTCTTCCAAGTAGCTACTTTGCAGATGTCAAGCAATGTGTCCCTTTGTGCTGCCACTGAGGCTGCAGTGCCCCTGGTGGAGTGGGCCCTGAGGCCTTGAGGTAGCTGTCTGCCTGCCTTACTGTAACAGAACTGGATGCAACAGACTATCCAGCGAGAGATAGTTCTCTTAGATGCTGGTCTGACCTTGCCCACCTCACCTTAGGTGAGGAACAACTGGGGATGAGATGACCTGAACTGCTTGGTATGCTCCAAGTAGCAGATCATTGCCTTTTTTACATCCATACTGTGGAGCCTGCGCTCACCAGAAGTGGATTTGTTAGTGAAAAAGACAGGTAGAGTTATGGATTGGTTGTGGTGAAATTCAGGGACTACTTTGGGAAGGAATTTCCTGTTGCTCCTGAGAACTACTTTATCTCTGTGGGTGATGATGTAGTAAGGTTCAGTGCAGAGCTTGCAGCTCTGATATCGTCCTGGCAGAAGTGGAGGCCACGAGAAATACTGTTTTCCAAGTGACATACTTTAGGTCTGCTGTAGCCATTGGTTCAAAAAGAGAATCCATCAACTTAGCTATACACTTGTTCAAGTTCGGGGGCAGAGTTCCCTCAGTGGGGTTACAGGTGCAGCACACCTTTAAAAAATTTCTTGAAAATGGGATAAGAGATTACAGTTTTCTCCTTACCTGCTGAAATGGCTGCTGGGTAGACTTTCAAGGATGACATCCTAAGGCCTGAGGCCTGTAGGTGCACCAAGTAATCTAGAATGGAGGACAGGCTAGGATGCAGAGAGTCAATCTGTCTGCCTTTTCACCAGAAAGAGAATCTCTTCCATTTTGAAGCACAGGTCTTTTTGGTGCTTAGTTTTTTAGATAGTCTAAGGATTCTCAAGACTTGTTTTGAATACTGAGAGTCAGGGAATTCTAGCTCTTCAAGTACCAGGCTTTGAGGCAAAGACATTCCATGTTGGGGTATGCTATCCCATCCCCATCTGAGGCAAGGCCGGAAGACTGTGACTTGAAGGCAGGTGACTGGGCTGTTTGACTGAAGGGGCGAGGAGCAGGGAGTACCGAGGCTGCCTTGTCCAGTCTGGAGCCACCAGAATCGTTGTTGGCTGTCTCCTGAGCTTGATGACCACTCTGAAGATCAGGGGAAATGGAAGAAAAGAATACAGGAACATTCCTGCCCAGTTGAGAGACAGGGCATTCACTGGTACTGTGCCCAGCGCCTGGGCCTGCAGCAGTACAGGAGAATCTGATGACTGTGTTTGGAGGCAAAGAGGTCTATCTCTGGTGTGCCTCATATCCTGAAGACTGTAGCTAGCACTTGTCTGTTTAGGGTCCATTCGTAGTGGCCCTGGCTGATGTGGCTCATAGAGTCTGCCACGACATTATCCTTGCCTGGCAGGTGAATGGCAGTCAATTGCATGTCCAGAGAGTAAGACAGCAACTAGATCTTCATGGTCTTTGTGCAGAGCTTTGAGGATCTTGTCCCCCCTTGCTTGTTAAACATGGTGGTGGTGTTATCTGTCCTGATTTGGATGGATTGGCCCTTGAGCTGGGGCATGAAGGCTTTTATGGCCAGATACACAGCTCTGAGTTTGAGGCTTATGTGACAGTTGGACTCCTTGGGAGACCACACCCTGCTTATGGACTGGTATGCCAGGTGTGCTCCCCATCTCAGAAGGGAGGCATCTGTAGTGAGCACTCTGGAGGGTTCCTTCTGTAGGAAGGGGATTCCTCCTGAGGTTGTGCCTGTCTTTTCACTAGTCCAGGGCTTGTAGAAGCATCCTTGTGACTGGAACCAGCTTTGACAGGGAGTCTCTCTCTTGAGACCAGTGAGACCTCAGATGATACTGAATGTCCCTCATCTGAAACCTGGCACCTGGGATTACTGCTGTAGTACAGGTCATGTGGTCTAGGAGCCTGACGAAGTGCCTGACTGGCCTTGGTTGGCTGAAGACAAATGAGTCTGCCAGAGCCTGGAGGTTCTCTAGTCTGTCTAGTGGGAGCAGGGCTTTTCTCCGCTGGGTGTCCAGCTCTGTGCTAATGAATTCCAGGAGTTGAACTGGCTTCAACTGAGATTTTTCTGTGTTGATCAGGGAGCCCAGTGACTCCAGAATGAGCTGTGTGAGACGGAGAGTCTCTGACCTTTTGAGGAGACTTGTCTACTATAAGCCAGATGTCCAGATAAGGAAAGACCGAGACCTCCAGTCTTCTGAGATGGGCTGCAACTACTGAAAGACTCTGGGGGCTGAGGAAAGGCTAAATGGTAGTACTGCAAACTGGTAGTGGCCGGAGGGCAGTCTGAATCTGAGGTACTTTCTGTGAGAGGGCCTGACTGGGATGTGAAAATAGCCATCTCTGAGGTCTAGAGAGGCTAGCCAGTCTCCCTGTTGGCTGTTGCAAGGAGAGGATCACCACTGACAGGGTGATCATTTTGAACTTGGGATTGAACAGATGCTTGTTTAAGTACCTGAGGCCTAAAATGGGTCGCCAGTCCCCATTTTTCTTTTGAGTGAGGAAAGTATCCTGAATAGAGGCCCTTTCCACACTGGGAGGGGGCACTCTTTCTACTGCATTTGCTAACAGGAGAGAGTTGATCTCCGACTCAAAAATAATCTCTTTTGTGGGGGGGTCAGAGGTTTGAAACTACTGTGTCCTTGCTGTGCAGGAAATTTCTTGAACTGCAGGGTAAGTCCTTGACCAACTACCTCACAAACCCATGTGTCTGTGGTGATGTGTTGCCACTGATGGAGGTAGTGGGTCAGCCTTCCTCCTACTGGGAGAGGGGAAGCAACCTGGGCATTCCCGTCACAGGTTTTGTTTGGACTGGGCTTTTGGTGAAGGGGCAGGGTCAATGTGCTTCTGAGCTCTCCTACCTCTTCCTCTGAAATACCCTCTCATTTTGACAGTAATCCAAGGGCATGGACATGGGCATGGGATAGAAAGCTCTGGGGTAGTTACCACTGCCTCTGCCTCCTCTTCCCTGTGGCCTGTAAGAAGTGGATGCTTTCTCTTTAGCTGCATTGCTCTTGTAGGTGGTTTTGTATTCCTCCACCTTTCTATGTTTGCTTGTGGTAGTAGCACATTTCAGAGGTATGTCAGTGTTGTGGCCAATGCTGGGGACGATTTAGTGGGTGCGCCCTCAGCCACCAATCAGTGAGCATGCTGGTGATGGAAGCAAACTTCAAAGAAAGCCAAAAAGAGTTTAAACAAATCTGCCGCTGCAATCAGGTGCCGTTTCATCATTGCAGCAGCAGATGAGAAGACTCTGGCCATGTGCATTATAGTGCACAGTAATGCACATGGCTGGAACTATGAGCAGTTGCTCGGTGTGCCATTCCTGGTGAAACATTTCAATAAATAAAACAGCTGTGGCGTGCCTTTCCACAATGGCGGCTCCTGCCGCCACCACACACTTCCGCAAAGCCGACATCGGGGGTGCCCAATCCCCGTGTCTGCATGTATTCCACCCTCCCCACAGCCACATAGTGGCACACTGGGAGCCCACCCCAGCGTGCCCAGAAATTTTTTTTTATTTTCCCTGACACCAGGATGCCTACTCCCAGTGTTGGATGTCCCTCACACCCCAAGCTCAATTTCTCTGCTGACAGGGTGCCAAATCCCGGTTGGCATCATGTTTCCCCTCCTTCCCAAGCTTGCCGATGGGGGTGCCCAATTCCTGTTGGCATCATGCCCCCCCAAACTCATGTGGCACACTGGGAGCCCACCTCAGTGTGCCCAAAAGTTTTTTTTATTTCTTTTAAACCTATAAATAAAGAAAACGGTCCCCGAAGTCTTTTTTGTTTGTTTGTTAAACTGTAAAAAAGAAAAATGTCCAGCATCATCTCCCCAGTCCCCCCCCCACATCCCATCCTTTCCTCTGTGCACCCATCTCCCCGCACCCTCCTCACCCATACTTACCCTCCGAAGGTCAGGAGCAGTGATCTTCTATGGATCAGGACACGTCTGCACTCTTCAAAGCTGAACTGCGAACTGAGGAATCGGGTAAGTGTTGTATAATGGGAGTCAATGGGAGGTTTCAACTTTGGTTGATATCTCAGCCACTTTTAGGAATTTTGGCCCCAAATTATCAACATGGGGTTCTTAGGACCCCACCTCGTGAACATGTCACTTTCATTTCGTTTCTCAGTCCCAAAAAGTGATTTCATGGTCACTGCACAGAATGACCTTTCTGGACTGATTAACAAAATGACAGTAGCACTGTTCATGAGGTGCAGTCCCAAAAAGCCCATGTTGAAAATTTGGTGAACAAATTCCCAAAAATGACCGTGTTACAGGCATGTGTTGTGCATTTTCTACACACGCTTGTAATTTTGAATATTTTCACTCTAGATTTTCAAAATTGCTATTTTTAACTCCTTCTTATGAACAGTAGAGCTGTCATTTTTCACATCCCAACAGAAATGTGTTTTCACACCTGTGGTGCACAAATGGCATGGTTGCTGTGCGAAATCAACTTTTAGGATGGATTAACAAAATCACAGTGTCACTCTTCATGAGAAGAGGTTCCAAAAAGTCCATGTTAAAAATCTGGTGAAAAAATTCAAAAAAATTACCATGTTACAGGCATGCGTTGCGCAATTTCTAAACATGCTCGTGACTTCGCAAATTTTTCATATTTTCTCTCTAGATTTTCAACGTTGCATTTTTTCACACCTCCTCATTAACAATACAGCAGTCATTTTTCACATCCTGCCTGAAATGTGTTTTCGCACCTGTGGCGCCGGATGGCGTAGTTGCTGTGCGAAATCACCTTTCAGGATTGAGTAACAAAATGACAGTGCCACTGTTTATGAGTTGGGGTCCCAAAAAGCCCATTTTGAAAATCTGGAGCGAAAATACCAACAAATGTCCGGGTCATTAAGGTTTCCAACCATAACGCCCACCCTGTAAAGACTGACTGGTGTCGGGGTGTGAATTGGGTTCGTCGGCCGTAATGCTCATGGGATTCTACCCCCACCCTACAGCCACTGACAGGCATCAAGGTGTGCTTTGAGGTCTTCAACCCTAAAGTTCACCCCATTCTCCTATACTGCACCCATCTCAGCTTATTTCCTTATAAAATGAGTTGAGTATAAGGGACGAAAACCCCAAAGCACAATGTGACACGTATTGGTGTCTGCAGGGTGGGGTAAGGTGAAATGGCATAAGCGTTATGGCTACTGACCCAAAGGTACACCCCCAATGCCTTTCAGTCTCTGCAGGGTGGGGTGGTTGACGTTAGTTCAATACTTCACTGCCATTCCTATTATGCATCTGTCTAACTCCTGCACTACCAATACCAAAGCCAATGCCAACAAGCAAACATTTGACATTGACAAATGCTTGTTCGTATATGCCTCTGTCTTGTCCACAAAGAGAGAATTGTTCTTGAAGGGGAAATCCATAGCTTTAGTTTGGGTATCCTGACAGAGGTTGGTGGTTCTTAACCAAGCAAACCTCCCGAGTGAGATGGCTTGTGCCATAGACCTGGAAGCAGTGTCACTGGCATCTATAGCCATATGAAACTGGTACTTTATGGCATCCAAGGCAGTTTTAACAGTTTCTGCCAGGTCTTGGGCAATGTTATCTGGAGCTTTCTGGCTAATATCCAGGGCTAAGTTCCACAGTGCCTCCTGGTACTGTGCTATGTATGCCATTTAAGTAGAGAGATGGAGCAGCAGAGAGGCTGAGAGAAAAGGGGCACTTTAGCCTTGTCACAGGCTGCAGCTTGTACCACACCTTCATGGTCAGGATGGGTGTAAAGGTACTCAGCATTTGTTTTATCTAGCTGGTACTTTTTCTTTATTTTCTTATCCACCCCTGGGATGGAAGTGGGATTCTGAAGCAGTTTGAAAGTAGCCCTGAAAATGAACTTGTGGACTGGAAGTAGCAGTTTCTTGGGGGAAGGAAACCCATCATGTCCAGAAAGTCTGCCTCCTTATCCTCCTCAGTAGTCTCCTGTATGGAGAGGTCAAGAGTGTCCACAATATGCTGGACAAATGTGTAATGGGAGGAAAAATTCTCCTGATCATGTGAAGGGGAGCCAAATTCCTGGTCAGGGGACACATCAGTTTCTATGCCCTCCTTCTCATCATCACTGCCTTCTTCACAATAAAAACCCTAGCCTTGGTCAGGGTCAGTGGGAATAGGCGAAGGAGGGCCAGCTGGGGATATAAAAATATTGCCCATAGCTTGAAAGGTCTGATAAAGTTACCAAGCTTTTGCCATGTCCTCAGGAGAGGGCATGTTTTGTTGTGACACTCCCTGTGCTCTTCAGTGGGAGAAGCAGTGATGTGTTTCTCTTTTTGTTTCTCTTTGGCAGGCACTGGATCAGAAACCTTCTCAGTATGTATTTTTTGTTTGACTTGATCTGAATTATTTTTATCAGACGTATTTCCTAGGGGGTCCTTAGAGGACCTATCTTTAGATTTATGATGATAGGAGGACCCCTCTTCAGAAGGTTTATTAGAGGGAGAGGCAGACTGAGAAGTCATTACTTCTAGTCTTTTGGCTCTTTTCTTAACTGTTTTAGAACAAAATTTAGTGCAAAGTTCACAGTTAACAGAAGTATTATTGGACCCAAACAGCTTAAACAAAGATCGTGGCTGTCTGCCTTGGCCAGGATTTTAAAACACTTAATGCGATTTTTAAAACCTGTAGGTTCAGTACTCTTTTTAGGTCTATCTGACATGCTAAATATCATCAGAAGACTTAAAAAACTGGTTCCCAATAAAGAAAAAAATAAAACTTTGTGGTTGGTTCCCAAGCACGATGGAACCGTGAGAATCAGTTCCAAAAGTACAAAATATAAAAGAAAAGTAAATGCTGACAAGGGAACTGCTAAGAAACTAAAATTTAAATATTGAAAACTGAGATTTTTTACCACAGAAAGTAGTTTTCCAGTCAGGAAAAAAGCACAGGAACCATGACAAAGACCCCTGCCACAGGAAGTTTCCTCAGTTACTGATAACCAATGGGAACCAAGAAAAAAACACTAAAATAGTGAAAACCCACTAATAAAAACACTAAAGGCAGCAGAAACTACAGGAACCATGGTGAAAACCTCTGTCAGGGGAACATTTCTCGATTCCTGGGAACCAAGGAAAAAACAACAAAAATAGGAAAGAAACTAAGGCAGCAGAAAAGTACAGTTACATAAGAGCTTTCCGTAACAGTAGGTCTTCGAGAGAGGCTCTTGCAATAGGTATTTACATGTAGGACTGAACCGCCAGGCATCAGGACCCCTCGGAAAAATTTCTAGCTAGCAGTCTGTGGCGGGGGACCGCCCCCACGTCAGGTAACCGACATCATGCAACGTCAGTATAAAAGGGCGGTCACCCACGCCCGCCTTCCAGTTCTTTCCCGCCAAGGTCCCAAAAGAGGCAAGACGAGAGAGAAGCGGATATTTCCCTTCATGGAAAAGGAGCTAAAAAAGCAAAGGGGATGGAGGGCGGGAAGGCAACATCTACTGCAAGAGCCTCTCTCGAAGATCTACTGTTACGGTAAGTTCTTACGTAACTATACTATCTTACCTTACTTCAAGAGGGCACTTGTAGTAGGTATTTACATATAGGACTGAATCCCAAGTAGTCTGGAACCAGGAAAAGCACACGAGAGGAAGAAAACTATCTATGGTATGGAGCCTCTGGCTGAACAGGTCTTATGAAAGAAGACCTTGAAGCACAGCCAACCCGAAGCATGCTCTACGGCGAGAGGCAATATCCAAACTGCAGTGTTTCATAAAGGTATGGACAGAGGATTAAGTTGTGGCTGCGCAGATGTCTGCCACTGACACATTCTTGAAACAAGCTGCAGAGGCAGCTACTCCTCTGGTGGAATGGCCTCTGACTTGACCCAGCAGGGTCTTGTTGTACTTGTCGTAACAGAAAGTGATAGAATGAGCCAACCATTTAGACAGGCATTGCTTGAAAATGGCATTGCCCTCTTTTTTGTGAGCAAAAGAGACAAAAAGCTGATTAGATTTCCTAAGATCCTTAGTCCGAGTGGTGTAGTATCTCAGTATCCTGTGAACATCCAAAGTATGCAAGAGGTACTCCCCTTGATTGGAGTGTTGCGTAAAGAAAGCGGGTAGCTCAATGGATTGATTCAGCAAAGATTCCGCCACCACCTTAGGGAGAAACTTAGGGTTGGTGCACAGAGCCACATGTTCCTTGTGAAAAATCAAACACGGGATTTTGTACATCAAGGCCTGAAGCTCAGAAATTCATCGAGCTGAAGTAATGGCCACTAGGAAGAGAGTCTTCCAAGAGAGGAACTTTAAATCTGCTGAGGCTGCCGGCTCAAAAGGAGGCACAGTAAGCTTCTCGAGAACAAAATTCAAGTCCCATGGAGGAGCAGGAATACAGATGGGGGGTCTCAAATGAAGGACCCCTCTGAGGAATGTCTTAAAGACTTCCAACTGAGTAAAAGTCCTGTCTCTGAAGGGGACATGGTAGGCTGAAATCACTGGCATGTGGACCTTTAAAGAGGAATGGCTGAGACCCAGATCGAAGAGATGACGCATGTAGTCCAGGACTCTGTTGGCTGGGCAAGAGAAAGATTCGAAGTCCTTTGACGTGGCCCAATTAGAGAACCGTTTCCACTTCATGGCGTAGGTGGACCTGGTGGAAGGCTTTCTGGCCTCCACCAAAATGTCTGCTACAGGTGGAGAAACCCCAAAGTGGGCCTCAGCTACGTCTGCAGGAGCTACACATGCAAATGAAGGGATTTAAGACCTGGATGGACAAGGGTCCCCTGATCCTGGGTCAACAAGCACTGCGACAGAGGAAGAGGAAGCGGAGGTTCCTCTGAAAACTGTTGCAGAAGAGAGAACCAAACTTGAGGGAAGGCATAGATGAATCTAGCCCTCCAATCGAGAGACAGAGCGTCCTGCCAGAAAATGTCTTGCCCTGGAGCGAGCGAGCAGAAGGCGGGAAGTTTTGCATTTTGAGGAGATGCGAACAGGTCTACCTAACGGGTTCCCCAAAGCAGGAAGATGTTGTCTACTACCTCTTGATCCAGTTCCCATTCATGGGCCCTGACTGAGGACTGACTGAGGTGATCTGCCAGTGTGTTTTCTACTCCCGGAATGTGAATGGCCATCAGGTAAAAATTGTGCTGGATGGCCCAGCTCCACACTTGCATTGCTTCCCTGCATAGTGGTAGAAAATGTGTTCCTCCCTGCTTGTTGAGGTACCATACCACACACATGTTGTCTGTCTGTATGAGTAGATGACCGGGAAGTATGGAGGAGTGCAGGGCCTGGAGGGCATAAAGGACTGCTCTGAGTTCGAGTACATTTATTGGCAGATTTTGTTCGAACCTGGACCAGCTGCTCTGAGTCTTGTGAAACCCGAGGTGGGCTCCCCAACCCTCTCCTGAGGCATCTGTTGTCAACGTCAGGGAGGAGGGTTCGATACTGAAATGAACTTCCCGGCAAAGGTTCTTTTGTACCATCCACCACTGCAAGTCCCTGATCATGGGATCGGAAACTAGTACCTCCTGGTCTAGGTTGGCCAGTGTTTGTTCCCATTGAGACCGAAGTGTCCATTGAGAAATCCTCATATGGAGCTGAGCGCGTGGGACTGTCGGAATGGCAGCCACCATTAGCCCGAGGAGGCGAAGGACTGACCTGGCTCCGACCCTTCTGTGACTGGACAGAAGACAGGCCTGAATCTGAAGGGTGTCCACTCTGTCCGGAGGCAAAAAGGCTTTGCTGATGGTCGTGTCCAGGATCGCCCATATAAACTGGAGTCATTGGTAAGGGACCAAATGGGACTTTGCCTGGTTGATGGTGATGCCCAGGCTGGTGAAAACCTGCAGGGTAAGGGAAAGGGAGTGCAGAAGTTCCTCCCTGGACGGGGCCGCCAGGAGTCAATCGCCCAGGTACGGGAATGCCTGCACTCCCTGGGTAGCAGGTGGACTGCCACCACAGACAGGCATTTGGTAAATACTCGGGGGGCTGAGAAAAGACCAAATGGGAGGGCCTTGAATTGGTAGTGGTCCCCCTGAAAACAAAATCGAAGGAATTTGCGGAGGGAAGGGCGTATGGGGATATGCAGGTAAGCATCCTGCATATCCAAAACGCACAGCCACAGTCCCTGCTGAAGAAGAGGCAGAAGGCCCTGCAGGAAGAGCATTCTGAAGCGTTTGTACTCCACAAACATGTTCAGGGAACTGAGGTCTAAAATAGGCCTCACATCTCCCGTCTTCTTTGGAACTAGAAAGAAATGGGAATAGTAACCCATCCCCTAAAGGTGATTGGAAACTAATTCTATCGCCGCCTTCGAGAGAAGCAGGGTTTTATTTAACTCTGAAAATTGATTAGCGTTTTGCTCATACAAGTGCTAAAACTTTGTGAAAATTACTAGCTCTTGCCTCACTGGGTTTAACAAACACAGCACTTCCAGAAAATCTATATAAATACTTTCTGTACAGTTAGTATCATCCCAAGAAAAAAACTGCTAATCAATTATTTAAAACCCTGAGAAGGGAGGTAATTTCTTCTAGAACCAGAGGAAGATGTTCCGGGGAGTGAGACGACTTGGGGAGTCGTCTTCGGGGTGGTTTCTGTAGAAACTCTATTAAGTGTCTGGCTGCAATCAGCTGGAGCACCCAAGCATCCGACGTTATCTTCTCTCAACCCGGTAGATGGAAGGAGAACCTCCCTCCTACTGGTTCCTCTGGTGCCTCCAGAGGCCGTGGGAGAGGTGAGGAGTCAGGAGGTCTAGGGCAGCGCAGTGGCCGAGGCTCCCGCAGCTTTTTTGGGAGGGGGAGTCTTGGTTGCTGGAGGGGCCCCACGCTTGTTGGCCCATTTGCCCTGTGGTTTTTAGTTTTTGTCGGTTACGTCGATGAAAAGGATGCTGCTGCCCCTGAGGGGGGTCTGTACAAAGAGTCCACGGACTTTGGCGCAGTGCCCTTCTCTTGCAGGTTGGTAATGATGTCCTTGACATCACTGCCGAACTGCACCGAACCCCTGAAGGGCGCATCCTGAATAGCGGATTGCACTTCAGGGACCAATCCTGACACATGGAGCCAGGCATGACGCTGAAGACCCATGGTGAAAGCCAAGCTCCGTCCAGCTCCATCTGCTAGCGGCACAAGGTATGTGCCGACTGGCTGAACAAGCAGAACGGACAAGATATGCCACTTCCTGTTTTGTCTGTGACTCAGGAAGGGGAGTCTAACTATGATTCCACCTGACTAAGGATGGTCTTCTGGTAATCCCTCATATGAGCTACATAATTCAGGGCCCTAATACCCAGGGTAGAAGACACATAGACCTTCTTCCCATATTTATCCAGAAGCCGAGACTCCTTGTTAGGCAGAGATAAGCTGAGATGTTAAGGATTGGTGGAGTGGTGGTGAGCGGCGCTAATCACGACCAAGTCTGCTTTGGGGTGTAGCTTCAAGGAATCTGCTCCCTCAAGAGCCTGGTATAGCTGATCTGCCTTCCTTGGAAGGGGGGCTATCATGGATGGATGTTTCCAAATAGTGGAAACAAGGTACATGTGAGGCTCTATCCAGGGTGGAATCAATGTAGGAGCGGTCTCGGGCAAATCCAAGTGGGCAGCGAGCTTTTTACACTGTGGATCTGGCTCCAGAGATTGCCACTGATGAACTTCCTGGATCTTTCTCAGTAGCTCCGGAAAAGAAAGATCCTCCGGAGGAGACTTCGGAGGGGTCCTTGGCCTGGGTCGGTCTGGAGTACGAGGCTCGTCATCTGGGTCACAGCATCCCCCTGAGTTCGAGTCAAAGGTCTCTGACGAAGAAGAGGAAGACTCCTCCTGACTTGGAGGAGGGATGGTCCCTTTGGGAAGCCCTCTGGGACACATATCCTCCCCACCCCTGGCGGCTGAGGGTTCACCTCTGGTGTTGGGTAAGGGGGAGGGAGTCTCCTGTCGCCGGCGCAGGGAATCCTGTGCAGGGTCCAGTGCCGGTAGACAGCTCTCTACTTCTCTGGTGAGCTGAACCTTGGCCTCAACCCACCAGTCAGTTAGAGTCTCCTTCTAGTCTGCCAGTGGCTGGGGTGTGGGCAGCGGAGGAGGAGAGGAATACGGATACTGACGGTATCCATATATCGAGTATCTATAACCCGAAGGCAGGAAGCCTGGCGTCGGGTATTGAGGCGCCGGGTACTGCTGGGTCAGGTAAAGTAGTGTCGGGTACTGTGGCGTTCGATACTGTGGCGCCGGGTAAGACGGCACTGGGTTTTGTGGTGTCAGATACCCTGGTGCCAGGGGCTCTGACAGGGCAGAGAGACCTGGCAGAGGCCCAGCTGGTGGGCCAAGTAAAGGTGGCCCCGCAGGTGTCGGGCTTGGCATGGGAGCGCTGTCCGGTAGGGGGACGTCGGCTGGCATTGGGTAAGCTGGTGTCTGAGGGTCCGGGGTCAGGGTGTATGACCCAGTAGGAGGGGGCCCAGACGGCAGCGTGTCCAGGTCCTCTGTGACGACCGGGGAGAGAGGGTTGGAATCCCCGGGGTTCAGTAGAGAAGATGCAGGGACCTCAGAATGCAACACCAAGCATTGCGGGGAGCCTGGGGCATCAGAATGGTCGAAGGGGTCCGACGCAGGCTCCTTGGCTAGGCGGTCGTCAAAGGGGCCAACGTTCGGCTTATCAGTCGGATCTGGGCAGGCGTCGGAGAAGCCGGCGTCTGACCTATTGGATTCCTTGCTTGAAGAAGGTCACACTGGCGATGCGGCCTTGTCGGGCGAAAGAGCAACTGTGCACCCTCCCGAAGGAGCGAGTGGCTTACCACTCTTGTCCAGGCGGACATCAGTGACACTGGCGTCCAACTTAGCAGACACACTCGAACCTGAGGGCTGCATGGTAGCGGCCTTCCTGGGAGCAGAGGCCTCCTTTACCCTAGAGGTACCCGAGGGGCCTGAGCGCGTGCCCGACGGGAGGGGAGACACCTTCTTGGACACTGCCAAGACGGTCGTCATGGAGTGGTCCCCCGAAGGGGACGTTACCTTCAGAACTGCGACTCCAGCTGGAGTTGCGGAGGCTGTGGAGGTTGAATCCCAGTCACGATGCTTCTCCTTCTCTATGTGGCCTTCGGGGGAAGTGGATGCCTGCCTCAACTTTTTCAACTCCTTCTCCATGGATGACATTTTTTTCTTTAAAAGATGGGCCTCCAGGGACTGCTGCCTCCATTTTCGGGTAGCTGAATTAAATTTCTGGCAGTGCTGGCACTTCTCCACAGGATGATCCGGGCCTAGGCAGAAGAGGCACAGGCAATGGCCGTCCTGATGCGGCAGTTGGGAACTGCACGAGTTGCACTTATCTTTATGCGATTCAGAAGGCATCAGGGACGACATACATAGTGTATTGAGAGAGAAAATATTGAAAAAAGCAGTCACAAAGTTCGAAAACTGAACTGACAGACGACTGATGAGCGTTGAACTCTACCGCAAGGAATTTTCACAAGTTGACGGCGGGAGAGAACAGGAAGGAGGGCATGGGGGACCGCGCCTTTATTCTGATGTCGCATGATGTCAGTCACCTGACGTGGGGACGGTCCCCCACCAGAGACTGCTAGCTAGAAATTCTTCCATGGGGTCCTGATGCCTGGCGGGTCAGTCCTATATGTAAATGCCTATTGCAAGAGCCCTCTCAAAGTAAGATCTACAGAAATAAAATGAGTTTACTGAAAATAAATTTCTTCAAGCGATGAGAAATGGAGAGCACTCTGAGGCCAACTTATTCCAGAGGACGGAGAAATGAATCTGACTCACTAGCAGCAGCACCTACAGGCAGCAGTCTCCTAGTGCGTTCTGATTGGCTAATGCCATACCATCATTAGCACAGGCTCCACCTCTGGGGCAGCTGAGCCCAGCTGGCAATGCAGCATTAGTCATGCATACTGACGGATTCCTGGGGTGAGAAAATGATGTTTCCTGTATTTATTCAAATTATACCTCCAGGGCTTTTACTCAGTCAACATTATATTTAGTAGGGTAGACATATATAAATGATCCAGGTACATTAGAGAGACAGACATGAAACTAGATAAAACTTAAGAAGTACAGTATTGTCGCAAATAGTAAGGTGGTACAGATTATAGGAACATAAAAGCCACTCATGTGACTTAGCATAGATACAGACTAGGAGGGGTAACAATGAGCCTCAAAGACCATGAAGAACAGGATAAAAAGACTGAGATTAGCATTCTCGGGTTCATTATAGTCTTTTCTATGAGCTATGTTAAGAGGCTGTCCTATTCCAAATATATGTGGTTAGTAAAAGTTCTAACCACTTTGATTGTCAAATGATTTTCTGTATTTCACCAGCAACCTAAAAAAATTTAGCCAAGGCAATAGCCTGTTTGATTCCCATGGGGTGGAGCAAAATATATAGTCTGTCATATAAATTACTAGGCTAGGGTTTTAAATAATAATTTACTATATATATTTTCCTCCATTTATTATACAAAGGACAAAGAACAGTCATATGTAAGAGAGTTTCCTTATGTCTCTTATTACAGGGACGTATACTGTCCAGCAGGTTATCTTTTCTTTTATTACACAGTATCAATATTCTATATATTTTGTAGGCGAGAGTTCAAATCTGCCCATGGTTATCAATATCCTGTATTCAGGAGAGATGGGTATACTAACCTACTAAAATGCCAGCAGAATAGGTCTAACGGTCTTTCGTGTCTGCTCGTTTGGTCAGCCTCCACCCTGGGAGCTGACCTTGCTGCCCCCCTCGCCCTCTCTGGCTTCTCCCTTCCCAGTTCCGGATATTCTCTCTGCACTGGATTTTGCTTCCAGAACCCTTCCCCTGTACCTGTCCCACCCCCTCTTGAACCCCTCCACTGTCTCTGCCTCCACCAGCCCCCTGGGCAGCGCATTCCATGGCTCCACCACGCTCTACGTGAAGTAGCACCTCCTCCTTTCTCCCCTGAATCTCCCCCCTCCAGCTTCCACCCATGCCTTCTAGTTGCCCCCCTCTCCTTCCTTCGAAGCACCCTGACTGCTCCTCCCTATTTACCCCCTTCATGTACCTGAAGACCTCTATCATGTCCCCCCCGGTCCCTTCTCTCTTCCAATGTTCTGGAGACCCAATCTCCGCAAGGACATAGACAAGATGCAAGCTGTCAAGAGGAGGGCAACTAAAATGGTGCAGGGTCTGCATCGGAAGACATATGAAGAGAGAGACTAAAGGAGCTTAATACAGTATGTATAGCCTTGAGGAAAGGAGGGAGAGGGGAGACATGATAGAAACATTCAAGCACCTCAAGGGAATCAACAAAGTCCAAGAGGGTAGCATCTTTCAAAAAAAGAGGTGTGCAAGAACAAGGGGGCACAATTTGAAGATGGGGCGGCTCAGAGGTAATGTATGGAAGTATTTTTTCACAGAGAGGGTTGTGGATGCATGGAACGGCCTTCCGTGAGGAGGTTGTGGAGTCAAAAACAGTGATTGAATTCAAGCATGCATGGGACAGCCATAAGGCAATTCTAGGGGTTGGGGGTAGAAAGAAGTAGGCTGCTGGGTAACTAGGATCTGCAGCTTATCCATTAGGTAGGGAAATGGGCAGACTAGGTGGGCAAAGCGGTCCTTATCTGCCGTTAAATTCTATGTTTCTATGTAATGTGTACATATTTAGCTCTCCAAGCCTCTCCCCATAGGTCCTGTCCCCCAAGCCCCAAATCATTTTGGTTGCCCTCCTCTGGACCCTCTCCAGGAGTTCAATGTCCCTCTTTAAGTGTGGCCTCCAAAACTGCACACAGTACTTGAGGTGCGGCCTCACCAAGCAGTTATACACAGGGAGTATCACTTCCCTCCTTATGGAGGTGATCCCCCTAGCGATGTATCCCAGCATCCCATTGGCCTTGGCCCCTGCCCTTCTGCAAGTCTCTGTGTTGTTCATCTTGACATCCACCACCACCCCCAGGTCCCTCTCAATGCTTAAATAAATTTCAAGGCTGTATGGCTTTTTATTAAAACAGAGCCATGTAGCTACTCTAAGTTTCCCTATTGTTGCCAAGTCTTCTTGTGTGAATTTGTGAAAAAGTTTCTCTTTAACCCTTTTTTTGAAAGGATTGTAAAATTAATACCTTATTTAAATAGTGAGACCAAACGGACTCATAATGAATATCAAATAATGTATTTTTAAGACATTGCAGCCAAGGGGAAGTCATACCCATCTTACACCATTTTACTTTTTTTTCCAGGGATCAATATAGGCTACAGAAGCAACCTTTCCATTAATTATTCTGAGCCAGTATATTACTAATCTCAAAATTGCTAGAGTTTTAATAAATGCTGCCCCAGTAGCAGACCTCTGCCAAACCACATCAGGCAAGGGACAGGATTTTCAAAATGTGGTGCAGGGATTGCATCCATCACTGCGCCATGACACTTAGGTTCTGGCAGTGTGCCAAACCCCTTGCTGCAACTGTAACCGATTTTACAATCTCAGGCGCAGTTGTGACAGTTTTCACGAGTTACGGCAGCTTGCACCAAATATTTGGCACAAGCTATATACAACAGGCCCCCAGGATTGCTGCATGTTAGACCAGAAAAAGGTGGTCTAACTTATGGGAATTGCCGCATGGGATAGAAAATCCTGTTTGATTGCCACAAGCCCTATGTGCCATATCATCGGCAAACCGGGGCTTGCGGCAATCTAAGAGTTTTGAAAATCCTGCCCAAAGTCTCAAGAGCGGGTTGGATAGGTAGGATTAAACTAACCAGTATATAAGGCACATTCAGGAACTCCAGCTGGAGGCACCTAGCCTGGTCGATAGCTGCCGGCTTGAAATTCAATGCTAATTGCATATTTTTGAGCCAAGCCTGGAGGGATAGGTCTTCTTAAGGAACAGACGGAGGGACCAGGTCTGAAATCTGACCATAACAACAGTCCTCATCCCCACCTTCAGAAATAATAAGATTAGGATCAAACTCATCCCCCTCTGCACCCTCCTTGTAAGGGGGAAGGGGGATAGAAGAGAAAGTGGGGTTGCAAGGCTGACAAGGCAGTGCATGACTGCAGCCTGGGTCAGTGTTGGAACAGACACCACAGACAGCACCAGGAGGGTTCCCAGTACCGTGGACCTCTGTAATGCTGGAGCTGATACTACACCTGACACTAGGCCAGGCCCCAAGGGGTCTGAATCCAGTACTGGAGGCGACACCAGCATATGCAGCACCTGAGCGACAAGTGTTGACACCAAGGCTGTCCCCATCCCCTGACAGGACAGAAGCAAAAGCAGAACTAGGGCAGACGTCGGTAGCACAGTTCACGGAAAGGACCCAGAGGCTGTTGCTGCAAGTGAATACTCTACCAGGCCCAGCAGTGCTGCTGACAGCCCCAGCCCAGCTGACCCCAAGAGGTCAGGAGTGTGCACCACCAGCGGTGCCACATGGGCCAGATGCTGCACCCAATAGTCCTCAAGAGCAGCCTAATGATCAAACTGCACACCTGAATCTCCACTAAAAGATAAAGGGGGGCTCTGCACACAAGACACTGACCTTGTAGGCTTAGAAGTTCCCTGTGTCATCTAACATACTAACATACTATTTGCCAGCAGATTAGGCCTTATAGTCTATCAAGTCTGCTCGAACCTAGATCCTTAGTTGGGTGCCGAGACCCTCCCATCCCTTGTGCTCCAGAAACCCCTATCATCCATCCCCACCCCCCCGGGACAGGCCATCATCTGATACATCCACTTTCTGTGTCTGTCCCACCTCTCTTAAAGCCTCCACTGTGGATCTCTGAACCAGCTCACCAGGCAGAGCATTCCAAGGGTCCACCACCCTCTCAGTGAAAACCTCCTCCTCTTTCCCTCACCCTTCCACCTTCCAACTTCAAACCATGCCTCTGGTGATGCCTCCTGCTTTAGTCTAAAGATCCTCCATGTTTACCCTATTTATTCCCTTGAGGTACTTGAAGACCTCAATCATGTCCCCCCTGTCTCTCCTCTCCTCCAATGAAAACAGGCAGAGCTCCTCAAGTCTGTCCTCGTAAGTCAAATCCCCTAGCCCTCATATCATCTTTGTTGCCCTCCTCTGTACCCTCTCCAGGAGCTGTATGTCCCTCTTCAAGTGTGGTCTCCAGTACTGTACACAGTACTCAAGGTGTGTCTAACCAGTCCATTGTACAGCGGCAGAATCACTCTTGCTCCTAGAGGTGATCCCCTTGCGATGCATCCCAACATCCTGTTTGCCTTGCTAGCTGCTCTCCTGCACTGCTCAGAGTTATTCATACATGTATCCACCATGACCCCTAGGTCTTTTTCCCTGTTGAGGCTTCCAGCACCTCCTCCCAGGGTGTACCTGTGTTTAGGGTTTCCCACCAAGATGCAACACCTTGCACTTGGTGATATTGAATTTAATTTCCATGTGTGAACCCAGCTTCCAGGGTGTCCAGGTCCCTTGCAGGCCAACCTCCTCTTCTCCTCAACTACTGCTCCCATCTTGGAGTCATCCGCGAAGAGACTCATTTCACACCCTATACCATCCCTGATGTCCGATATGTATGCATTAAACAGGATTGGACCCAGGACCGAGCCCTGTGGTACCCCACTACCAACCTCTGTAGGGTTCGAGAGCTCCCCACAGACCACTACCTCTGAGTGCGTCCAGCTATCCAGTTTTCAATCCATCTGACCATCAAAGGGCCTACTCCTAACCCCATCAGTTTCTCCACCAGACCATTGTGGGGGACAGAGTCAAACGCCTTGCTGAAGTCCAAGAATAATACATCCACAGGCTTACCCCTGTCCAGTTCTGATGTTACCCATTCATAGAACTCCACAAGGTTGGTTTGACATGATCTACCTGGCACAAACCCATGCTGCCGATCATCCGACCTCCACCTCCCAAGTAAACCCCCAATCGTTCCTTTAGTATACTCTCCATTAATTTTCCCACCACCGAGGTTAAACTGATGGGTCTATAGTTTCCTGGTACTTCCTTCGACCCCCCTTTATGGATTGGTACCACATGTGCCTCTCACCAATCCCTAGGTACCCACCCTGTCTCAAGTGACCTGTTGAAAAGCTCCGCCAGGGGTGCAGCCAGTATGTCCGCCAATTCCCATAGTACTCTCGGATGAATGCCATCCGGCCCAGGAGATTTGTCTTTCTTTAGGGCCTTGAGGGCAAACCACACCCTTTTGGTGGGGATGGCATCATCCGTCCCTCCACCTTACTGGTCTTTTATCTTTATCCAGATGTGACACCCTGGGGTACCTTTCCTCCCTTTTGCTCCATTTCTGTTGCTCCCTGATCCCACCCTGCCGCTTCTATCCCTTTGTGCCTTGCTTTGTAGATATCCCATCCCTCCCTAGTGAACACAGAGGCAAAGTACTCGTTAAATACCTCTGCCTGGTCCCTCACCTCTTCCACCCACCCTCCTTCTGATCTCAGTCTGCTGAGATGGCCTTAGTTTTCTCCGCTCCCCAATGTACCGGAAGAACCCTTTTCCTCCATGTATCCCTGTGCCAGCCGTTGTTTTACTGGACTTTGCTCCCCTCACCATACGGGTGACTTTTCTAGATGCAAGCTGGTACATTTCTATCCCTATCCTCTTGTTGTTTTATATTTTTTTGTAAGCCGCTTTCTTTCTCTGACTGCTACCTGGACCTCACTGGACCACCAGCATGGTTTATGTGACCTTGCTCCTTTACGTTCTCAACTTAGCGCAGATCCTGACTGCCTCATGAAGTCCCGCTTTTATGACCTCCCATCTCCTTTCCACACTTGTCGTTGAGGTAATCCCTTCAAGTGATCCTTGAGAATATTTCCATGCCCATAAAGTCTGCCCCCTGAAGTCCACTGCCAGTGTCCTGGATCTCCACCCCACTCCCCCAATGCTTATTTGAAACCAGACAGTATTGTGGTCACTCCCAGTCAGGGGTCCTGTACAACCATGTCCCTTACCAGATCCCCATCTGCCAGAACCACATCCAGGACATGCCCCTCCCTTGTGGGCTCCATCACATGCTGTGTTAAGAACACATCCTGGAAGCCATCCAGCAGCCTCTGCTCCTTGGCCACCTTAGAGGACATGGTTCCCCAGTTTGTACCTGGCATATTAGGTCCCCATCAACACCACTCCTTCCCTTTTGGTCCACACTGGGCAATGATGTTGTCCAGCAAACCATCTCTAGAACATCACTCATCCCGGGGCCTATGCTACTCCCAGCTTGACCTTATCTCCTGCTGGGGATCGTAAGGTGACCCATAAAGCCTCCACGTTTCCTCTGCCTCTTCTACCATAGCAATTTCTATGTCATCTCTAATGAACATAGCCACTCCACCCCTCTGCCTCCTTTCTATCCTTCCTAAGCATAGTGTACCCCGCACATTTAGGGTCCCAGTCATGGTTTTTGTGTGTCCACGTTTCCGTGACTGCCGCCACATCCACCCCCGAACAGCATGGCCTGGAACTCTGGCAACTTGTTTCCCAAGCTCCTGGCATTTACTAACACTAACCCCACCCTTATCCCTGATCCTTTTGTGAACCCCACCCAGATTCTTATACTTCATCCTCCCCTGCTCCTCCTGAAACCTCCACCTCCGGTCTGTTTCCCCCTCCCCTTGGGCTTGAGGCTACTCCCCTCATCTGGAGGGGAGGCTCTGGTCAGCCCCTCCTTATCCCTTCCCCCCTTACAAGTTTAAACCCCACCTTTCTTGTATGTAGTCAGCCATCCCTGTTTAAGACTTCTTCCCTAATGGGGCAAGATGAAACCTGTCCTTGGCATATAGTCCCTTATCCTCCCAAACTCCATTCCAGTTCTAACACCCCAACCCATTCTCTTCACCCACTTCCGGAGCCATTCACTAACCTCTGTGAGCTTCATTTTTTTCTCCACTGAGGCCTTTGGTACTGGCAATATCTCGAAAGGAAATGTTGCATCCATTATCCGACAGACTCTGGCAAGTTCTTGGAACCTTGCTTGGATTTCCATAATGCTATTTCCCTCTAGATCATTAGTTCCCAAATGCACCAGAAATCCGGTTTCCTCCACAATCCCTAACCATTTCATACACCATGAACTTTGCTCTGTGCACTGTCAGCCCAGAGATACTCACTACCTTCACCTGGCTATGGCATCCATCCCCTGTCCCTCCCAATGGATACCCTTAATCATCGAGTCTCCAGTAACAGAACCTTAACACCGCCATCATCCTTATGGTTACCTCCACTATGCCCTCTCAGCCCCCTCCCCACTTTATTCATGATCGCAATTTCATGGGAGTCTTCCTGCCTTATTAGAGACCCCCTTGTCACCCTCCCCTTTCTGCCTCCCTTGCTATTTTGCCCACTTAACTCAAACCCCCTCTGAATAGGTGTCCCCTTTAACCCTCTCTTATCTGAACCATTTATCCTGGCCCTGATGGTTTCCTTCCCGCACCTCCATCCCCCTTGTAATAGTACCCCTGTCTCCAGAGGCTCTCTGTGGGTCCCTTTAGCTAGGGTCCCATCCTTGGTACTGACCTTCCTGCTGAAGGGGCCTCTCCACCTCCTTGTCTCCCAGTTTCTCCAATCATGCTCTCCTCCTCATGTCTGGAATATGTTGCATCTCCCCCATTTGCTTAACATATATGTTCCCCTTCTCCCTCTGGGACTATGTCTATCCTTTCCATAGCTGTTCTGTGATGCCTCTGGGTATCTGACTCCTTCCCCCCGGCCTCTGTATAAGTTTCCTCATTTCCACCAACCCCTTCCTCCCCCTCTAGGATGCTTAGTATCTCAAATTTATTGTGACACTCTATGTCAGCCTCCATCAAGTAACCCGAGTTTCCCCTGACTGCATCTCTAAACTGACCCTCTTCTTCCTCTCTTGCACTGTTCACCTTAGGAGCTCCCTTCCCACAGTCTGCTGTTTTAGGCTTCCGCACAACAGCCCCTCCTGACTCTTCCCCCTCCAGTCTCCTTGAATTCAGAATTTTCACCCTGTACGCTTTCCCCTTAGCATCAACTTCCCTATCTAAGGGTCCTCTGTCCCTAATATCCCCCCTTCTGCTTGCTGTAGCATAATGTCCTGTAATTTCAGAGCGTTGCCCCAGCCTCCCCTCAGCCCCACCCTTCTGCTGCCCATATCCACACCCCTTATCCTTGGACACCCCCAGCTCCCACAGCTTACTCCTTAACCAATATACCTCACTCCTGATACAAGATAGCTGTCTACAGAGTGGGCAGCCTCCCTCTCTCCAGGCCCAATTTAGAATTATTGCCATCCCACAGCCTGTGCAGCCTACAACCCTTCCGAAGATGCCTGCCATGGTGGAATATGGCCACCCTGATTATCCTCCTCTGTTTATAACAGCACACCCCCTTTTCTCAGTCCCTTTCCCCTGGAGTACAGTTTCTCTCTATACTGACTGTAGTTATTTACAAACCCAATTTCAACCCCACCAACAAAGTTCCCAAGTCTCACAAACACATACAGTCCAGTATGTGTTCAGTCCCACTAACAGTGTGTGTAAGCAGACACCAGGTACCGTATGATGTCACAGGCCCACCAACTCCTGTTGCTTCAAATTTCAGTCCCAAACAGAAATACTCAGCCCTTCAATCCCAACCCCCAGTGGCTTTTCAGTATTTAAGAAAGCCTACAAAACAGGCAAACAACACATTTAAATTACCTTCTAATTTTCCCTGCCAAACATCTATCCCCAAACCTACAATATCACAGCCCAAGTATCAGTTCAAATTCAAGGTAATAATTTTTAACACACAGAACTAATTTCACTTACAAACTATTCAAATATTTCAGTTTAAAACAAAATATAACTCCTGGCCTCTTTTCTACCAACCTGTTGCTTAAGCTCCCAAGTGAACAATGAAAGCCACAGTAATTCCGTTTAAAGACAAGTTAATTGCAGCTAATGTCCCTCCCCAAACACCAGGCAAACAACACATTTAAATTACCTTCTAATTTTCCCTGCCAAACATCTATCCCCAAACCTACAATATCACAGCTCAAGTATCAGTTCAAATTCAAGGTAATAATTTTAACACACAGAACTAATTTCACTTACAAACTATTCAAATATTTCAGTTTAAAACAAAATATAACTCCTGGCCTCTTTTCTACCAACCTGTTGCTTAAGCTCCCAAGTGAACAATGAAAGCCACAGTAATTCCTGTTTAAAGACAAGTTAATTGCAGCTAATGTCCCTCCCCCAAACACCAGGCAAACAACACATTTAAATTACCTTCTAATTTTCCTGCCAAACATCTATCCCCAAACCTACAATATCACAGCCCAAGTATCAGTTCAAATTCAAGGTAATAATTTTTAACACACAGAACTAATTTCACTTACAAACTATTCAAATATTTCAGTTTAAAACAAAATATAACTCCTGGCCTCTTTTCTACCAACCTGTTGCTTAAGCTCCCAAGTGAACAATGAAAGCCACAGTTATTCCTGTTTAAAGACAAGTTAATTGCAGCTAATGTCCCCTCCCCAAACACCAGGCAAACAACACATTTAAATTACCTTCTAATTTTCCCTGCCAAACATCTATCCCCAAACCTACAATATCACAGCCCAAGTATCAGTTCAAATTCAAGGTAATAATTTTTAACACACAGAACTAATTTCACTTACAAACTATTCAAATATTTCAGTTTAAAACAAAATATAACTCCTGGCCTCTTTTCTACCAACCTGTTGCTTAAGCTCCCAAGTGAACAATCTGTGACAACTGTGGGGACATTCATTCCCAGGAAGTTAAATGTCTCATGGAAAATCTCACAGCAGGCAACCTCAACCAGTGTCATTTCTTCCCCTTCTT
This sequence comes from Neoceratodus forsteri, assembly GCA_016271365.2. Lineage (NCBI taxonomy): Eukaryota > Metazoa > Chordata > Ceratodontiformes > Ceratodontidae > Neoceratodus > Neoceratodus forsteri. The sequence continues at coordinate 502,565,384 of CM057455.1, forward strand.
ATGAAAGGATGAAAGGATGAAGAGGCCGAGTTCGAGTGGTGTCTGGGCCCCGACTCCGAGTGTGTGCAGAGTCAGTATCACTTTACTTTGTACTTGCGGGAAGTCTACCTTTACTGCCGGTTAGCGTTCATGTTAGTACAACATGCCATTGTTAGCTTGAGCTCCATTCTCTGTGTGTTTTTTTATATAAATTTTCGATGAATTTGCAGTTTTAGCAGCAAACTGTAAAATTATTGTGAGTAATGCTGCTGACTTGATGGCCACTGCAGCAAAAGGAATGGAGCAAGAGCAGGAGCTAAGAGAGCTCAGAGAAAAAGAGACGTCTCCAGTCAGAGCTTCTGTTTGCCACAGACAAGCAGTTTTCAACTTTGTAGTGATAGAGAGAAACATTCAATGCCAGAATTTTCTGAGATGGCTGCCTGGAAAGGTAACAGTGGAAGAGGAAGCAATTAGTGATTTAAGAGCAAGGTTGAATGAATTTGAGAAGCTAACTCTTAAAACAGACTGACTACTGGTATGATGGGGTTACTTTGGAGCAGTATCATCATAAACACAGAGTCCCCAGAGGCTTGAGGGGTCCAGGTCAATACAGTGCGACCAAAAATGTGCGGTCAATTCTCGTGTAGACAAAAGACCGAGAGCAAAAACTACACATTTGCAATGCAGTGCGAACTGATGACTGTGCGTCTGGAGGGTATCACCCCACCACAATAACATTCCAACAGCGAACACCACCACAGTGACAAATCTCGCCAGGTCAAGATTGGTCACTGTGGTGGTCTGCTGTCTGCTGACATAGCGATTCCCTGTGATGCGCCCCCAACCCAAACCAATTCTGACTCGGAATTGGTTATTTAGAGATGGGGGATGTGGAGGGCAAAGCCTCCCTCAAAAAAAAAACATCTTCCCGACAGGAACACTGCCAACAGTCGGCATTGTTCCTGTGTCAATCTACAGTGTTGCCAACAACACCATTGTTGAATCGATATGGAACCGTCTGGGGTGGGGGGGACGAACTCGAGGGGAGAAAGTCAGTGTGTGTGGGGATTTACTATTATAAACTCCGGGGATGCAACATGGGGGCGATTTACTATTACAAACTCTGGGGAGATGTAACTCAGGTGGGGTGGAGCCAAGAGGGTGACATTCTGGGGGGAGCAGGATTTACTAGTACTACCCCTGGGAGGGTGACAATGGGGGGAGCGATAACATCCCAACGCTCTTTAGTCCAGTTCCCTGCTTCTGCCGACGCCATTTCAATGGCACTTTTTTTGCAGTGCGATTATTCTCATGCTAAATTGACAGGATACCTGGCTTGAGAGTATACAAGGCTCCTTCAGCTTGTACACTAGATCCTGATTTGGAGGAAAGATTGCTTGGGGCATTAAATAGCTGCTCAGTAATATACAGTTACGTAAGAACTTACTGTAACAGTAGATCTTCATGAGGAGCTCTTGCAGCAGGCAACACCATTAGGACTACGCCGCCAGGCACTAGGACCACATGGAAAAATTTCTAGCTAGCAGTCCAAGGCGGGGGACCTCCCACCAGACGCCAGCCCCACCCCAACGTCATGTATGGTATAATGGGGGCGGTCCCCCAGCACCATCTCAGTTCGCCTGCCGGAGACCCGGCGAGCATAAAGGATGGGGAACCAAGGAGGATCTCCTATCCCCCAGAGAGAAATACAGTTACATAACCCCGTGGGTAGGTGGGAGGGAAAGTCCACCTGCTGCAAGAGCTCCTCTTGAAGATCTACTGTTACGGTAAGTTCTTACGTAACTGTACTATCTTACTTTGAGGTGGAGCTCTTGCAGCAGGTAACACCATTAGGACTGAGTCCCAAGTAGTACTAGAAAATGACCTAGGTCAGAAGGGTGGTGGACTGTAATAGTCAGTGGTCCTAGAACTCTTCAGGAGAGCAGTCCTTGGAGGACAGCAAGGCCAAAACCTGCTCTCCTTCTGGAAGCAATATCCAGATTGTAGTGCTTATCGAAGGTGTGGACCGAACTCCAAGTAGCAGCTCCACAAAGATCCACTGAAGAAAAGTTTTTGAGGGACACAAAAGAAGTTGTGACACTCCTGGTTGAGTGACCCTTAACTGGACCCGGTAAGGGTTTGTCATACTTCTTCTAACAGAGCACAATGCAATTGACCAACTATTTGGTCAATGTTCCTTGGTCACAGGAGCTTCTAACATACTTTCGGCGAAAGAAACAAACAACTGGTCTGTTTTCCTAGAAGAACGAGTACAGTCAATGTAATAATGAAGAATTCTATGTACATCCAGAGTACGTAAAAAGGCCTCCCCCATATTCGAGTACTCTGGGTAGTAAACCGGAAGTTGAATGTCTTGATTTAGAGTGAACTTAGACATAACCTTCGAAAGAAACTTAGGATTTGTAAGCAGGGCTACTCTGTCCCTGTGAAAAACTAAATAAGGCTTTTTACACATCAGAGCCTGGAGCTCGGAAATCCTTCAGGCTGAAGTAATGGCAACCAAAAACAACACTTTCCAAGACAGGAAGCGTACTTCGCAACTTATGGCTGGCTCAAAGAGAGGCAATATAAGCTTTTTTAACAAAAAGAGAAGATCCCATGGGGGACAGGGCCCCTCCTGGGAGGTTTGGTGTGCAAAATACCTCTCAGAAAGGTCCTGAACAAGTCAACTTGTGTGAGAGGTTCCCCCCACTGGTGCATGACACGTAGAAAGCGCTGATGAATGCACCTTGATGGATGAATAGCTGAGTCCTGAATCTGATTAAGACAGAAGGTACTCCAGCACTGACTCCACCGGACTGGTGAAAGGATCTAAGGAACGAGAGGATACCAACAAGCAAAATTGTTTCCACTTCATGGCATATGCGGCTCTAGTTGAGGGTTTTCTCACTGCCACTAGCACCTCTGTCACTCCATCAGACACTCCGTATCTGTCCCTGACTAAGTCTGCAGGAGCCACGCGTGCAGATGCAGCAACCGAAGATCGGAGTGTATGAGAGTGCCCTGCTCCTGGGAGAGCAAGTGAGTCAAAAAGGGCAATGGAACTGGTGGTTCCGAAGCTAACTGTTAAAGCAACGGAAACCAGATTTGCCAAGGCCAGGAGGGAGCTATGAGAATCATGACCACACCCTCCGCCTGCAACTTGAGCAACACTCTCTGAAAAAGTGGGAAAGAGGGGAAGGCATACAGGAACCTCCCTGCCCAAGAGAGGGACAGAGCATCTCACCAGAAAACACCAGGCCCTGGATCTAGCGAGCAGACAGTTTGGCATTGAATGAGGATGCAAAGAGGTCCAGTTCTGGCTGACCTCACCTTTCGAAAAGGTTGTCTACGACGTCCTGTGACAGCTCCCATTCATGAGCCTGAGACCGAGAGCATCTCAGGCTGTCAGCTAGGTTGTTGTTAATCCCTGGGATGTGACCCTTTGTGAGATCCAGGTTGTGCTCCACTGCCCAGTACCAGACTCCCATGGCCTCTCAATAGGGGATACAAGTCAGTGCTTCCTTGTTTGTTGATGTAGAAGACCACTGGAATTCTGTCGGACTGGACCAGAAGAGGACCTGGTAGGAGAACTGTCTGAAACATCTGCAAAGCATACAGGACGGCTCTCATCTCCAAAACACTGATATGGAGATTGCGTTCTGCAGAGGTCCAAGTTCCTCTTGTTTGGTGTGATCCTAAGTGTGCTCCCCAGCTAAGATCTGAGGCATTGGTCATCAGGACTTGATGAGGGCTGGGAACTTGAAAGGGAGCCCCAGACTCCAGAAGAGAAGGGGTGAGCCACCACTCCAGAGTCTGGTGCACTGCCTTGGAGATCCTGAACTGCTGGTCGAGATCATCTGAGCATTGATCCCACTAAACCCGGAGGTTCCACTGAAGGACTCTCATATGTAGATTGGCTAAGGAAACTGTAATAATCGCTGCACCACTCTGGCTGGGACCACATTCTCAGATAAGACTCTCCAAACCAGCGCTCCCTTAACCAGTCTGCCCTGTCAGGAGGAAGAAATGCTCTTCCCTAGACAGTGTTCAAGACCGCTCCTATGTACTGCAACCTCTGGGTTGGCCACAGGGACAATTTGGGGAGCTTCAGGGTAACCTCCAACTTTTGGATGGGGCAGAAAGTCTCCTGCAAGGAGCATCTCAGTTGTTCCTCTGTAGGAGCCGTCAGAAGCCAATTATCGAGGTAGGGATAAATGTAGTGCCCCTGCCCCCTGAGAGCCACTGACACTACTACCAGGCACTTGGTGAACACCCGAGGTGCCGAGGAAAGGCCAAATGGCAGCGCCCTGAACTGACAGTGCTCTCCCGGGAAGGAAAAGTGAAGATACCTCCTGTGGGATGGCAGAATCTTTATGTGCATATAGGCATCCTGCATGTCCAGGGAGCAGAGCCGGTCCCCTTGTTGAAGCACTGGCAGCAATCCTTGCAGGTCCACCATCCTGAATCTTTTGTATTTGATAAAGTTGTTTAGGTGACTGAGGTCCAGGATAGGATGGAAGTTCCCAGTCTTTTTTGGGATGAGGAAGAAGTGGGAGTAAAACCCCCTTCCCCTCTCTGATGGTGACATGACATTACCTTGATTGCTTTCTTCTCCAAAAGGGACTGGATTCCTGCCCTGATGAGGGCCGCATGGGATGGGGAGCAATGCGAAGGAATGGGAGGGTTGTCCCGTGGAATCTGAGTAAACTCCATGGGGTAGCCTCTTTCTATGATCTGAAGCACCCACTGATCTGTGGTGATATTGGACCAGCCGCTGTGGTAAAGGGAAACTCTCCCACCAACTGCCTCCCCTTGCACTTCCTCTGGAGGAAGGAGGGCAGGCAAGGAGTCATGCTGAGGCTGACAGAGTGGGCAAGGGAGTCCTGGAGCTTTTGACATTCTTGAGGCTTGTGTTCCAGAGGACAGAGGGGTACCTTTCCTCTTGTAACCCCCTCTGTTGCTGGTGTCGTCCTTGCTGACCTTGCTGTCTATGAAAGGAAAGACATCTTAGAGCTGCTGGTTCCAATTTATACATTCTATGGACATTAAACACAGCTTTGCAGAGTCCTGCAGACCAGTAATAAGTTTCTCTATTTCCTGACCGAATAACACCGGCCCTTAGAAAGTGGTATCCAGGACTGCATCCTGTAAGTCCTGCCTGAAGCCAGAGACCCGCAGCCAGGCATGGCATCGCAGGCATACCCCTGTGGCAGCTGCCCTTGCTGCAGTGTCAGCCAAATCATATGAGCACCTCAAGACATGTTTTCCCATGTCTGCACCGGACTGTAGAACCACCATTAGCTCAGACTTATTGTAGGAGTCCAGTTGTGCACGAGCCAGGTCCAGGACTTTATTCCACAGTGACTTCTGATACATCACTATGTGAGCTAGGAAGTTAAGCGACCTGACTGTACAGGTGGCAGAAGAATACATCTTACGGCTTTCGTAGAGGCACAGGTCAGGAAGCATAGGGAAAACCCAGGAGCAGTTGTAAAAATAACCAAAACTTTATTTATTGTAGCGGTAACATAAAATAAAATAAACCTGTTCAGAATAACTATGTACAGAAATAAAAATAAAATCTTTCTTGTAAAAAAAATCTCCCTTGCAGCTCAGCTTATCTGTTTTTATACGTCTTTTTCAACCCCCATCCTTTGCAAGCATCCTGTTCTTTGTAAATTTCAGGAGCTGCAAGAACATTGAGAACTTCCTGAGGTCCCCACAGCAACTGCAAAAGGCTCGGTAATTTGTACTCAAGCAACCTCTAGATTTCTACAGTCATCTCAAATCATAAATATATATATATATATATATATATATTTATATATATTTCAACAGTAACACCATATTTTCTAAACAGAAGTGATCCCATTATCAGTTTCATTTCCATATACTGATTTGCACATATTCTTAAATTACCAAATGTAGATATGCAAGGGGGGAAAAACAGACAGCAAGAGACAGCAGAGAGACAGTGAGAGGCAAAGAATTGCGAGACTGTTCGGGTTGATCAAGTCCGAAGTCTCACAGGAAAATTTGGTTGCGCAACCAGATAGAGAAGAGAGAAAAGGAAAGAATACAGATCCTTGCATTTACACACTTTCTCCAACAAATGGGACATGGTTCTATTCTACCCTGTCACAACGATCCAGCCGGTCCAATTTTTTGGACTATTTGTCCGGTGGCTGGGGGATCACTTGCCTTGGCTGTTGGGCTCTCCCCAGAGCAGCCATCAGCACCATTGAGTCTGCCGTTGCCTGCTCACTTAAAAGTGGCTTTCCCCTTTGAGTTCTGTATGGCCGATCCACCTTTGGGGGATTGCCAAAGTCGTGGAGGGGCACTTCCAAGTGACTCTTGTTACATCTAGGAAGGGATCCACAAATGGTGGGAGCACCAAGGGCTTAGGGTCACTTGCCCCCAAGAATTCTGCCAAACGGCGACATTCAGGGGTCCAGTTCCTCTGTCTCCCACTGATTTAAAAACTGGATGTACCGCATCACATCTAGAAATGACGGATCATCCAGAGGGGATCTTAGAGAGTCCTTCCTGGGATCCAGTGAGGGGAGAGAAAGGTCCTTATCCGAGGAATCATGAGGAGAAGTCCCCAGAGGATCCTTCAGAAGAGGAATCTGGTCGCACCCAGGAGGAGGCTCTGGATGATGGGTGGCGACTGCACCGCCTAGGGATTGGAGACCCTTGTCCTGGTGAACCGGAGTCAGAGGAGGAGAAGGAGGAGGTAGGAGAGCAGGCTTCTGTGGAGGGGCTGGAGCCGGGACACTAGCAGGGATCGGGGCCAGTTCCGGTGGCCTGAGTAAAAGGTCTCCTTTAATGGTATTCCACCAACTATTAAATAATGCGACAACCTCAGCTAGGGGAACAACAGGGCCTGGCTAAGAAACCGACAACAGGGTGGGGGCACTAGGAGCCCCACTATATCGGGCGTTGGTTGAGCCACATTCTCCGGCATCAGGGGCCCTGATGCCTGGTCGTCAGGCTCCCGCAGTGGAGGTGAGGGTGGTGTAGCTGGAGTCCGGTCTCTGAGATCCTTGGAGGCGGGTGACCAGTCACCTGCCTCACGGCCTGTCGCCAGGTCGTCTTTTGGAGGTTGAGTAACAGGTTTCAGCTTTGGGGGTGGCATCTGGCCCGGCTCTGTGTTGGAGCCCTAGAGCATAGCCAAAGTCACGGCTGACGTCTTTTGAGGAGGCAAATGATGCTTCCGGTCTGACATCTTGGGAGGAGGAGAATGGGGCACGGGGTCATAATGTTGCACAACATTATTCAGCATGGCAATATTGTGCTGTCAATACAGTGCGATTCTTGCCATGTGGCATATCTCTTTTTTCTATGGGGGGCTCTGCCCCCACCTCGTTATGAGGGCTGCACCCCGAACCCCCAGTATAGATTCTCAACTCCGGGAGGGGTTCAAGACGGGAGTGCACAAAGTTGGAAAAATTAAATGTTTCTGGGACCGGGAATCAAACCCGGTCCCAGAAGAATTGCCTGTGTTCCCTGCTGCTGTCGCTCAGACTGTTGAGCCACAGCAGCTGGTCGGCGGAACCCACTCCCAGCAGAGGTACAGCAATATTGCACCATTCGCTCACTGGTGCAGCGCTGTACCGGGTCAGCCATAATGTCGTACACTATTAAGCATGCGACATTATAACCCAGTACCGGCGAACAGTGCTTCTTGTGGCATTAGCGCTCCTGAAGCCTGCTGGTGTCGGACGACCTATCGCCTGATGAGGAGTACGCCTGCCCTACTGACTTAGACCCTAGCATCAGCTTGAGGGGTCAGATAGCCAGGGACATGGGGGCTTCAGACAGTCCAACCCCAGAGGCCTCCCCATCATGTGACTGGGAAGAGGAGGGAGGCTTCTTAGGGGGCACCCCGGGAAGGGCTAAGGAACCCAGAGGTGCTGAACCTGAATTGGCATCAGAGATCAAAGCCTTAACAGACTTATGTGGGGATCTAGGACGTGATTCTGACCTGGCTCTGTCCTTGACCCTCTGATGGTGTTTTCCGTTCGAATTCTGCTCTCCGGGGGAGGAATCCCTGGCAGAAGAGGAAGACAAGCCTTGCCCTGAGTGGAATTTTTGCATGGCGGCCACTTGCTGCTTGAGGAGGAATGTCTTGAGAGTCTTCAGGTGGTGGATTCTGGTCCTCCTATTGAATTTCTGGCAGTGCAGGCAGTCGTCTGAGCTGGTCTTGGCTTAAGCAGATAATGCAGGCCGAGTGGCTGTCCTAGGCTGGGATCTGCTTACTGCACGTGTACTTTGATTTCCACCGCTGAAACGATGAAGAAGGCTGAGAAGACATGCATGGGGTAACAATCTGATTGTTGGTTAACTCGACAAAAAGAACTGCGTAAAGCATGAAAAATGGCGGTCGACTGCAGCAAGAGGCATCCGTGGAGCCGAAATGCATGGGTCGGCGGCGGGAAAAGAACTGAGGTGGTGCTGGGGGACTGCCCCCTTTATACCATACCTGACGTTGGGGTGGGGCCGGTGTCAGGGGGCAGTCCTCTGCCTTGGACTGCTAGCTAGAAATTTTTCCGTGGGGTCCTAGTGCCTGGCGGCATAGTCCTAATGGAGTTAACTGCAGCAAGAACTCCACCTCGAAGTAAGATCTTTGGCTAATATTTTCAATCAATCAAGTCTTTATTTAACCAGGCGGTCATCGTTGAGCAGAAGCTCATTTGCAAGATGGACCTGGGTGGAGCATGAACAATTGTATATACAGGTCAACACAGGTATTTACAAGGCAATACAGATAATACTCTTTACAGAGAGGAAGATAAAGAAGTTCATATATACAGAATTATACAGATATTGTACAGATTACACAGTATTTACATACATAGAAGTTCTATAGGAAGATAAAGCAGGTTATCTAAGGTTGCAGGAGGAAGTAACGGAAGAAAAAATAAAAATAAAAATATACACCAGGTAGAGGTGAAGGTAGGGGGAAGAGGGAGGGAAGTAGGAGAGAAAGGCTAGGAGGGCACGGTGCACAGAAAGGAGTTGGTAAAGCTGGATGTAGAGAAGGTGGATGGAGAAAAGGAGTATGTGTGAGCCCTGGGATTGAATGCTATAAAGTACGGGGCATGGTAGGATGTCACAACCCAGTGTAGTGAGCTCCTATCCGAGGTTGGGAAAGGAAGAATAAGGGGATGGATGGGCCTAGTGTTGATAAGACAGGGGGATAAGAGAGAGAACAATTAGGTTGGTGAGGAGCAAGCTGGGGGGGTCAGTACTTAAAATTGGGTCTAGGCATGGCTATATACCAGTGCAGACACCGGTACTGGGTCTGAGTGAGTGAAGCAGTTACATACTTCGATTGTAATGGAAATAAAGCATCTTGAAAGCATTTATACCCGATTAGAGTGCTTAATTTGAGGGTTTTTTGTAGATCGTTGCATAAGGTAGGTAGCACGAAACTTATGGCTGCCCTGCCGAAGCGGGATTTTGCTTTGGGTACTTTAAGTGTAATAGCTGAGTAACTTCTTAACGCGTATTTCCCAATTATACTCAGGGGAAGACAGCAGGAGATACAGTAAGGCAGCTTATTAGAGATGGCTCTATAGGTCCAGAGAGCGGCGTTTCTGTGGCGCCTGAACTTTAGTGATGTCCATCCCACTGCCGCATATAGGGTGCAGTGATGTGTGTCGAAGGGGAGTCCCGTTATAAACCTCAGTGCTCGATGGTAGAGTGTGTCCAGTTTAGCCATGTAAGAGTTGGGGCATTGGCTGTAGAGGAAGTCAGCGTAATCAACCAATGATAGGAAAATGGATTGGACCAGTTGTTTCTTGGCATCTCTGGTGAGAAATTGGCTGATTCTAAAAAACAGTCCAAGCCTTTGCCGAAGTCGTTTTAGCAAGTCCTCGATATGTTCAATGAAGGAGAGTCTTTGGTCTATCCAAACTCCCAGATACTTGAATTTTGTAACAAATTCTAGTTTTTCACCTAGAACTGTGGTAATTTGGGGAACTGTCCCACTGGACACAGGGTTAGCTGTACGGATAAAAGGAGAGAGGACCATCGCTTTAGTTTTTTTTGGCGTTAAGGAGTAGCTTTTTTTGGAGGAGCTGGCTTTGCAAAAGGTTGAATTCTGACTGTAGGTCATTGCAGGCAGCTTCAGGTGTTGGGCGACTCACATAGAGAACTGTATCATCTGCAAACAGATGGATGTTGGCTTCTTTTATACAGTAGTCGATGTTATTAATGTAGATTGCAAAAAGTAAGGGCCCTAATATAGAACCTTGAGGTACCCCTCTTTGCAGAGTTTTTAAGGGGGACAGGCCTCCTTCGGCTTTAACTTGTTGAAGGCACCCTGTAAGATAGTCAGTGAACCAACGCAGAGAGGAGGGGTCCACACCTATGGTTTGAAGGGCGGAGAGGAGCAGACTATGGTCGACGGTGTCGAAGGCCTTGCTTAGATCAAGGAAAACAGCACAAATAAAGTTTTTGCTCTCAAGATTACGCTGCCAGTCGTTAGTAACTTTGACGAGGGCTGAGATAGTGCTATGTTTAGCTCTGAAACCGGACTGCATAGGATTTAGCAGTTCCCTAGACTCAAGGTGAGTCCTCAGCTGTGCATTTACAATTTTCTCTAGGAGCTTGGACAGGACCGGAAGGAGGGAATTGGCCTGTAGTTATTGAGATGCCACGGTCACCTGATTTGAAAAGTGGTATGACATGCTGTTTTCCATATAGGTGGTAAGGTGCCCTGAGACAGGATAAGTTAAAAAGGTGGGTGTCGGGTATTGCTAGTATGTGGTAGGCAATTTTAGGAAGTAAGGGTCAAGGGAGTCGGCCCAGCACTTTTCTAGTATCCAACTGAAGCAAGAGGTCCTCTACCTCTTTCAGTGTGGCAGGTTGAAGTGAGAAAGGCGATGAAGCTATTGGGAGTTTCAGGCAGTTGGCTGGCAGTCTGGGAGCAGTATGTTTGCAGGAGTTATCAAATGCCATGCCTGCAGTAGCAAAGTGGTTATTGAATGCGTCAAGTATATCCATCTTTTGGTTATAGTCAAGTTGCCAGAGGTAATCTTGGTCGGAGTGAATTTCCTGGGAGCGGCCCTAGCAGATCACTGATTGTGTTCCAGAGCTTGATTGGGCTCTTTGTGGCAGAGTCGAGTTCGGATTTGAAGAAGGTGGCCTTCGATTCTCTGATTGTTTTGGTACATAAATTTCGTAGTCGCCTGAACTGGTTCCAGTCCTCTGCAGTGTTCAGTCTGCGTGCTTTTTTCCAGAGCTTATCTCTTTCTAGAAGCAAGGACTTGATCTGAGGGGTGAACCATTTACAGGTTTTGGTCCTAGTTCGAACTTTAATAAGGGGAGCATACTTATTAAGGGCCCTTGATAGAATGTTGTGGAAGATATTGTAAGCTGACGTAATAGTTTTGGCCAGGTAGAAATCTTGCCACTCAGGGGAGTATTTAAGCTCGTTTAGGTAGGCATCTTCATTGAAGTTGCGCCTGGATCTCTTCATAGAGAACTTGCTGATGGGTGCTGGGTTGTTGGTGGATCTTACTCCCACAATAAAACAATGGTCGCTGGCATCTGAGAAGAAGACATCAGCGTGGGAGAAGAGATGAGGTTTGCTCACCATTAGCACATCCAAAAGTGTACTTTTACTGGGGTTCTTCACGTTTGGCGTGTTGGTTCAGTAATAAGTTGCGTCAGCCCATGTTCATCACAGAAGGATGCAAGGGGCAGCTGTGTTAGAGAGCCAGTCAAAGTTGAGGTCGCCTAAAATAATAGTTTCTGGCAGCCCCTGTCCCAACTTGTCACTTAGATATGACACAAGTTGTAGGCCAGCAGACAGTGGTCTGTAGCATCCTATTACGAGAGTGCAGTAGTCTGTGTAATTTCCACTTTGAGAATTAGGCATTGAATTCGCTGGCAAGATCGAGGATAAGCAGGAGGCAGAAAATTTGTCTTTAACGTAGATAGCTACCCCTCCTCCTCTGGCATGCCTATCAGCTCTGAACAAGGCATAGTTGGGTATGTTTACTTCTCTATCAGTGGTGCTGGGTCTAAGCCAAGTTTCGAAATCACAAGTATGTCAGAGAGGTATGATTTACCCAGGTTTGTATTAAGGTTATCTTTTAAGGAGGCTACATACGTTAATATGCAAGAAGAGTATTCCTTAAATTTGCTAGTTCTGCTGGCAAAGCAATAGCTTCTGGGGGCCAGGGTTGAGTTCTACGTTGCCTGAACAAAGCAGGAGGATAAGTAGGATTTTTCTAAGAGCGCTAATTATAAGCTTGTAATTCCTGCCTTTCGCCTGCCTAGTAGATCTGATGTTTTAGGGACTGGAAAGTAGCCACCATAGAAGAGCTGATCTGTTGTAGCAAGAGCTAGTACCCCTACCACAATAGGCGGGAGGATAGAAGTCTGCGTGGTGGGAGGTGGGCCTTGTGGTGGGGGAGTGTTATAAGTACTACTGGTATGTGTGGTCCAAGAGCAAGGTTCGAGGTACTGGTACTTGGAATCACGGAGGCAATTAAAGGATAAGTTGCCATGTGGTATACAGCACAAGGTGCCGTTGTAGACCAAACATGATGGTAGTTCAGGTGTCCAATGCTGGGCAGCTGGTATCAGCAGAAGAAGGGGCAGTAAAAGGAGCCATATAGGGCCCGACATGATGGTACCTCAAAAAGGAGCCACTCAATTAGCTCAGGGGCCAGTGGGGTTGCTGGATTAATGCAGCTTATCAGTAGCTTTCCAATCCAGGTCGACCCAAATTTGATAGCATTAAAGATATTTAGTGGTGAAGGCACAGCCAAGGAGAGCCTATGCGTTTAGTAAGGCGAGGCCCTGAAGTTGGATCCCGAGGCTGGATAGAGAAGAGAGGATCACGAGCTAAGTCTCTATTGGTGGGCACTGCGCCAGGGCGGGACTAATATTTTGGCAGGAGCTACTGTATTTAATAATCAGCGGAGGTGGGGGAGGGGCGGTCGAAAAAGTTGCGGCAGTTGCCGTACCTTGTAGAAGCCTTGGGTCCGTGTCTGCGGTCTCGAGCATCGGCTAGAGGCGCCCGACCGCCAGTAGCTAGGAATCCTGCGGCTTAGGAGCTGGGAGCCTGGGCGACAGTTTCTCGGCTGAGGAGAGAAGGCGTGAGGGTTAATAAAGTGGATTCACATAAAGGGTTAGACAGAACAGCGGGAGTCCAAAATTTGCAGAACAAAACGACGTGTATGGTACCAGCAATGCCAAAAGAGGTAGTGACGAGTAGTAGTAGGTGGTTGCACCCCAAGGTAGTTTGTTTGGTGTTGCTGGCCTGCTTAACTGCAAGCTGGTTTATAGTTGAAAGGGTATATAGTCGAATTAGGGTGAGGTCCCTAACAATAGGGCAGGTAGAGCAATAATTGAGAGGAGTTAGATGGAGTGGCTGGAGAAAAGTTTGAGAGGAAATGTGGGATCCTGTGGGTGGGACTGCTTTAAAAAGGGCCGGTAAGAAAGTGGGTCAAGTCAGGTATTAAAGACAGGGAGGCCAATAGCATGAAAATGTGCAGCAGTGGAGTGACCAATCTGCTACTAGGCTGAGGAGGGGTGGAGTAAGGGTCTATTTAATACTGTGAGGAGGAGGAGGGGAGGTGGGCAAAATTCAGTCCAGAACAAAGCACAGAAAGAGATTTCCGGAGACCAGGAAGCTTGATGTGGAAAATCAGCCAAGGAGTACAGCTGCCAGTCAGTGCCTGGTTCCTCCACTGGGCATCCAGTCAAAACAGTGGCATTCAAAACCACGAGTTTCGGAGGTCCGTGCGCACTTGAATCTGTCCGGGGTCAGTCGGGTGGTCTGTTAGCTGTGGCCTGCTCGGAGAGCCAAGGCCACAGGAGCAGCTGGAAGCCCACAGATGGGCTGTCTGTGGAACAAGGAGGGAAACACAGAGGATTAAATACAGCTAGAGTACAATAGCAAACTCAGTGGGGGCAGGCAATGGGAAAGACAAAGCATGAGGTAAAGAGGTGGTAAATGCAGGGCAATTATTTGGAGCTAGAAGAGGAGTTAATGGGGGGGGGTCGTCTGTGCTTTGGCACCGGGATGTCTGAGGAGGACAGCAGCAGCAGCGGGGGTGTAAGGAAAGGGTTTGTAGGTAAGGCAGAGAAGAAAGTAAGGTGTTTAGAGAGACAGCAATACAAGTGGGGCAGAGAAATTAATAACTGGCAGAGTGACCAGTGTGGGGAAGGGGCAGAGTTCGTCAGTAGGGCAGAAATGGAAAACTGCAGCAGTCTTGCTCAGTAGCTAGGTCAAGCAGTCAAACATCGGCTACTATACAATACAGTTTGTCAAGCACTAAGTAACACTGAGAGTCTAGACTAGTGGCTTGTAATAGACTAGCTAAGCTGGCAGGTAAAGTAAGACCAATTGATGCATAACATATGTAGATTACATTAACAAAAATTCAGTCCAGGACAAAGCACAGAAAGAGATTTCCCTGAGACCAGGAAGTGCCAGGCGTTGGAAAATCAGCCAAGGAGTACAGCTGCCAGTCAGTGCCTGGTTCCTCCACTGGGCATCCAGTCAAAACAGTGGCATTCAAAACCACGAGTTTCGGAGGTCCAGTGCGTACCTGAATCTGTCCGGGGGTCAGTCGGGTGGTCTGTTAGCTGTGGCCTGCTCGGAGAGAGCCAAGGCCACAGGAGCAGCTTGGGAAGCCCACAGATGGGCTGTCTGTGGAACAAGGAGGGAAACACAGAGGATTAAATACAGCTAGAGTACAATAGCAAACTCAGTGGGGGGCAGGCAATGGGGAAAGACAAAGCATGAGGTAAAGAGGTGGTAAATGCAGGGCAATTATTTGGAGCTAGAAGAGGAGTTAATGGGGGGTCGTCTGTGCTTTGGCACCGGATGTCTGAGGAGGACAGCAGCAGCGGGGGTGTAAGGAAAGGGTTTGTAGGTAAGGCAGAGAAGAAAGTAAGGTGTTTAGAGACAGCAATACAAGTGGGGCAGAGAAATTAATAACTGGCAGAGTGACCAGTGTGGGAAAGGGCAGAGTTCGTCAGTAGGGCAGAAATGGAAAACTGCAGCAGTCTTGCTCAGTAGCTAGGTCAAGCAGTCAAACATCGGCTACTATACAATACAGTTTGTCAAGCACTAAGTAACACTGAGAGGCTAGACTAGTGGCTTGTAATAGACTAGCTAAGCTGGCAGGTAAAGTAAGACCAATTGATGCATAACATATGTAGATTACATTAACAAAAATTCAGTCCAGGACAAAGCACAGAAAGAGATTTCCCTGAGACCAGGAAGTGCCAGGCGTTGGAAAATCTGCCAAGGAGTACAGCTGCCAGTCAGTGCCTGGTTCCTCCACTGGGCATCCAGTCAAAACAGTGGCACTCAAAACCACGAGTTTCAGAGGTCCGGTGCGTACCTGAATCTGTCCGGGGGTCAGTCGGGTGGTCTGTTAGCTGTGGCCTGCTCGGAGAGAGCCAAGGCCACAGGAGCAGCTTGGGAAGCCCACAGATGGGCTGTCTGAATCTGTCCGGGGGTCAGTCGGGTGGTCTGTTAGCTGTGGCCTGCTCGGAGAGAGCCAAGGCCACAGGAGCAGCTTGGGAAGCCCACAGATGGGCTGTCTGAATCTGTCCGGGGTCAGTCGGGTGGTCTGTTAGCTGTGGCCTGCTTGGAGAGAGCCAAGGCCACAGGAGCAGCTTGGGAAGCCCACAGATGGGCTGTCTGAATCTGTCCGGGGGTCAGTCGGGTGGTCTGTTAGCTGTGGCCTGCTCGGAGAGAGCCAAGGCCACAGGAGCAGCTTGGGAAGCCCACAGATGGGCTGTCTGAATCTGTCCGGGGGTCAGTCGGGTGGTCTGTTAGCTGTGGCCTGCTCGGAGAGAGCCAAGGCCACAGGAGCAGCTTGGGAAGCACACAGATGGGCTGTCTGAATCTGTCTGGGGGTCAGTCGGGTGGTCTGTTAGCTGTGGCCTGCTCGGAGAGAGCCACGCCACAGGAGCAGCTTGGGAAGCCCACAGATGGGCTGTCTGAATCTGTCCGGGGGTCAGTCGGGTGGTCTGTTAGCTGTGGCCTGCTCGGAGAGAGCCAAGGCCACAGGAGCAGCTTGGGAAGCCCACAGCTGGGCTGTCTGAATCTGTCCGGGGGTCAGTCGGGTGGTCTGTTAGCTGTGGCCTGCTCGGAGAGAGCCAAGGCCACAGGAGCAGCTTGGGAAGCCCACAGATGGGCTGTCTGAATCTGTCCAGGGGTCAGTCGGGTGGTCTGTTAGCTGTGGCCTGCTCGGAGAGAGCCAAGGCCACAGGAGCATCATGGGAAGCCCACAGATGGGCTGTCTGAATCTGTCCAGGGGTCAGTCGGGTGGTCTGTTAGCTGTGGCCTGCTCGGAGAGAGCCAAGGCCACAGGAGCAGCTTGGGAAGCCCACAGATGGGCTGTCTGATGTTTTAATTGGCTGTTTTAATTCAGCAAAACAGGAGATTATATGAGACAACTAAGGAAGCTATTAAGGAACCTGAACAAGAATTACAGAGTGTACAGTTACGGCTCATGGTACAGGACTTTCAAATTTTGCAGAACAAAATCAAGCAAACACAAAAAAAGAGATTGAATGTAGAAAAAAAAAAACAACTTTGAAAGTGATCGCAGAGATTATGAACAGGGAACTGTATTCTCCTGGGTAATTAGACTGACTAGATCTCGTAGCAGGACTCGTTCAAATGACAGGGGGTGCTCTAGGAGTAGAAAAAAAGGTAAAAAGCAGGTATTTAGACCACTCCCTGAAATTAGATCACGAGCAGCTCAAAATCAAGTAGTTCTTTTAGACAAGAGCCCAGGACAGCAATTAAATCCAGTACAGGTAAACAGCAACTGAAAAAAATAAATGAACTACCTGTATTGAATATTTCCTCAAGCCCAATCTCTGCTTGCTCCATTGACACATTGGGAATTTCATATCATGCGCTGGTCACGATCACATACACACTTTGAAAATTCACTAAACAAAGTTTTTGGAGATTGAACGTCTTGTTGATTCAGGAAAAAGAACTAAGCAAGTACTGGATTACAGAAATCAGGCCATTCAAGACAATGATACTCAGGATGTCAAGCCGGCCATTTTGTGGGATACAGTAAATGCTATAATTCAGGGAAAACTGATAGCAATAGCAGCAGGGCGTAAAAAGGACAGACAAAAGAAGCAACAGGCATTAGACAGTACAATACCGTCTCTGGAAATATAACAACATAAAATAGATAGGAAAAGAGGACTAGAATTAAGTAAATTAAAGAAAGACTTGAGTCAGCAATTAGACTACAAAGTTGAGCAAAACCTCAAGTACCTGTGTGAGAGGTATTATGGAGGAGGCCCCAGAGCAATGAGACTCCTAGCTTGTAGGATAAGAGCGCAGAAGAGCAGAGCAAATATTAGCAAAATATTACATCCAGAAAGGGGACATAAAGTGGTCCAAATGGAGCCTATCACAGAGGCCTTTAAACACTAATACAGGGCATTGTATGCACCCCCCCATATTGAAACCTACACGAGAGACAGATAACTTACTACACTCTCTAACTCTCCCATAGGTGATGCAGGATCAAAATTGTGCTTTATGTTCTCCAGTTTCTGCTCAAGAAATTCTTAGAGAAATAAAACATAGGAAAAACAGGTACATGTCGGATGGCCTCCCAGCAGAATTTTATAAGAAATTCACCAATTTGGTGATTCCACCTCTACAGAAAGCATATGTGGAGGCTATGTTGGACAGAGGCTGTATGGCCCCCTCCTGAAACTATGGTATAATATCAGTGATCCCCAAGCCTGGCAAGGACCCTACAGTTTGTCCCTCTTACCGATCGATATCCATACTCTCTGTGGATTACAGATATTACACTGTGGTGCTCACCAGGAGGTTGGACAATATAATTCCAGAGATAATAACTATAGATGAGACAGGCTTTGTCACTGGCAGACAAGCCCAAGACATTATCCATACAACACTGCATATTATAGATGATCTTAATGCACATAAACTTCTGGCTCTGTTGATGAGCATGGATGCCGAGAAAGCATTTGACAAGGTGGATTGGGTGTATTTGAATAGGGTCCTTGTGGGCTTTGGCTTCTCAGACACCTTCCAACAATATAGTCAAACCATACTGTATATTCATCACCCATGGCATATGTCCAAGTCAGTGGGCACTTGTCAGGGAGATTTCCCCTAGGTAAGGGAACACGGCACGGGTGCCCCCTTTCACTGTTGCTTTTTGCAATCTATATAGATCCCCTAGTGCAGGTGATATGGAAAGATCCCCTGATAACAGGTGTCCAACTGGCATACAGTGAACATGAAATAGACTTTACACAGATGAGGTGTTGGTATACTTGATGGATCCTTGTACCTCACTGCCAAGACTAATGGATTGGATACAATAATTTTCGGCCCTTTCCGGTTACATCTTATATGTGGATAATATGGATAAAACAGAAACCTTAACTATTTCCTGTAAAGTCCACTATTTCTTTCCAAAAACAGTTCCTAATGAGATGGGGCCTCCCGAAACTGAAATACCTTGGAATTTATCTGCGAGCAGACAATAACCATTTATATGAAGATAATTTTGCCCCCCTACTGACGGCCATTCAAATGGACCTTAGGAGGTGATCTCTTCTGCCCTTGCCTCTTCATAGTCGAATACAATCTTTTAAAATGAACATCTTTCTGAGATATCTATATTTATTTCAGTGTACACAGTTTATTTGAGTAAAGTCTGGCTTAGGCAGACGCAGAGACAGATCTATAAATCTGTATGGGTGGACGCCCGGCCTAGAGTAAGCAGTGGGGTCCTTCTTGCCAGAAAGAACTGGGGGGGGGGGCTGGGCCCTACAAGAACTTAAAAGCATACTGGGAGGCAGCTCAAGTTAAAAATGCCCTGTTGAGGACGAATCCCAGTTACCAGGCTCATTGGAAATCCATTGAATTGAGCCTGGTGGAGGCAGCGCTTCTAGCAGCCTTACCATTTGATTCAAAACTGTACATGCCTGGTACACATGGTGAGTGTGAGGCATTACAGATTACTTGGAGGACATGGGAGCAGTTTTGAAAAAAACCCACAGGTAGCAACAGAATTATAGAAGTTTTGATGGCTGGGATGGGACACAGCTTTTACTCCGGTAACCCTAGACCCATGATTCCAGAGGCAGTCTCTGGCAGGGCTACAATACCCAAACCAGATCCTGCAAGGATCTACTATAGTAACCTAATGTGTAACCCCCCTGCAAATGGGGGTTTCCAAAGGTCTTCCAGGAGCTGGCTGAGTGCTCCTAGCCTGAATGGTGTTCGGTGTCTAAGCCATGTATCTGTGAGTGCTTTTAGAGCATCTGGTACTGTCTCTTTAAGAGCTGTCTGCTCACAGACTTCGTTAGTTTGTATGGGAGGTGTTGTGTATTTAATGCTCGAGTCCCGCCTGGGCTGCTGAGCAAATCGCTCCGTTTCTGCAGTCGCTATATGCACAGAGGGAGCCCTATCAAAAGATATAACTGTTTGCCTGAAACTAGTAAGAGTGTTAAGTAGGATGTAGTTTGTCTAACCTGCCTTTCTTGCAGCTGGGACTCTGTGTGTTTTGCCCCTCCATGTTGGATCCGAACTACTGAATAGATCCAGTCAATACAAGGGGACCTCTAAAATGGAGTTTTTTTGGGCCAACCAGAATCAGGACTCTCTTGGGAGCCGGCTCGCCATAGGGGATATAGCTAGTAATTCTGGGAAGTGAAGTTCTGGACCTTGGCGCCTATTTGCACCAGCAGGGGGACTTTTGAGTGACTGAAAAACTGAGTCCACCAATTGGACTGGGTGGCACCTGAATGGAATGCCCTGCCTTGTGTCTGGACAGATCAGATCTGTTGTGACTGTGACAAGAGAAGGAGCTCCGAGCTTCTGCACTGCATAGTTTTTGTGCGGGAAGTGCGTGGGAGGCCTAAATTCGGGCAGTGCATTGGCACTTTGATTCAGACTAAATCAGCGCCTACCGAGAGGCTGAACGAGTGAGAAGCAGTTTCACCCTGTGGAAGACTGGAGAAACTGCTTAATCGCTCTCGGTCTGTCAGGAAAGTGAAGCTGCGGTGTGAACTCCCGGGTTAGCAGTAAGTGTGATCAGGACCTGAAAGCAGCTGCCTAGTATTGTAATTTCCTTTACATATTAATGTGTGGAGTGTTTGTGAAGGACAGCTAAACGGGTCCTCTTGTCCCTGTGCAGTGTAGACTGAAAGCCAAATGCATGTATGCGGACTGAATCTGTTGCTGATCGAAGCTGTGTGCCTGGCTTGTAGAATTTCATCTCCCTGCTGTGTGAGGGAGTCTGACAATTCAGAACCCCATCTGTGCCAGTTTTCGGCATCGAGTTTGTGAGTATAAATCAGGGTAGCTCCCTGCCATCGGTTTATCAAATTGCAAGTGTGACGTCTAATTTGTGTGGTTCTATTTCTTCATGGACTGAGCCATCCAGCTCCGGATTACAGTTGGGTGTTGTGCATATTTTCCTCCACAGGGCCCTTTTCCATCTGCACCTGCCGGCCAACCCCAGGAAACGGACCTGGCTAGCCACCCATCCTGGGTACCCAGAGTGTGACTCTATAGACCCTGTAATGTGCACAGTACTGTGATCTCATTCCACCAATTAACCTGATTGCCCCCTCTAATAAATCAGATTTGTTGTTAGTGAACTATATGCTGTCTGTGGTATCCGTACATGTAGGAAAAGTATTGCATTGTGTTTGTGCATGTTGATTAACCTTGTTTTACAGGGGGTCCTCAGAGACGAACCAGAATCAGTCTCGAGGGTAAGTGGTACCTTATGAGCGAACAGGGTGCACATGTGGGGTATTGGGATTGTAATTTCTGTGCATTGTGCGAGCCACTAGAAGGGGTAAAAGGGGGTCTCAGTGTCCCAGAGGGCTGTGACCAATTTAGACTAACCACAACAAACCCTGACCTCTGGGTGGAGGCACCCACCATAGAACCTAGGCCCCTCAACCTGACAGTGGTCAAGCAGGCAGAGGTAGTAGCCCTTGGGATAGTGCCACCTGGGGGTTACATCTTGGAGGCACCGCTGGGATTAGCATCCTCTAGAGGTCGAGTGAAGGAAGTACCCCATTATGTCTGACTTAAAGGAGAAGACGGAGGGGGGTACCACGCCCAAGTTAAAACTCGACCCCCTTAAGATGATGGTACACAAATTGATGGGGTGGTGCGAAGCTGAGGAAATGGACTTCCAAAAGGCTGTTTTATTGCTGGATGTCCCCTTAGGGATTAAAAGTGCTGACATTGTCTCTACTGTAGAACGTGTCAAATGTATGGGCAAGGTGGAAGTAAAAGGGTGATATGCTGACTTGCTCGAACAGACCCTGCAAGTGCTGCTTTCATGCAGTATTCCGATAGACCCTGAGAGGGTGCCCCCCTGTGATTTTTCCCGAAGGTGCCCAGAAGGGATGGAGGGTTATTCACACTTGTAGTGGTTTGGCCACCCCAGGTGGGTCCCCTAAGACAAATAGTTTTAAGGAAAAACTGTTCAAACTGTTAGCCACAGAAGGAAGAGCTGCTCAGGAACTGGTAAAGGTATTAGACATCTTGGGCAACCACACGCCCCTGCTGTCCCCAGGTCCATCTCCCGGGTCCTCTAAGAGCTCCATACTAGCCCCACCCCCTATGGTTATTCCCCCTATTCAACTAGATTCCTATCGAAGATTGAGACTCTTCTCCGGTACTGTTCCAGTGCCTTCAGGGGAAGATGATTTGGAGACCTGGATGGACTATGCTACCCCTTTAGTGCAAGAGTGGCAGTGCTCTGAGGGGGAAAAGAGGAAATGGTTGATGGAAAGCTTGAGGGGTCCTGCACTGGAAGCCATTCGATTCCTATGGGCCACTAGTTCGGTGGGCACTACAGCAAAATATATTTCTGCATTAGAGGGGGTGTTTGGCAGCACCGAAACCAGAGAGGATCTATTATGGAAGTTCAAGTCAGCTAAACAGTGGAGAAATGAGAAATTGTCTACTTTTGTTACTAGAATGGAGAAGGCTTTGCAAAAGGCCCACTGAAAAGGGGGAGTGTCTGCCCAAGCACTAAACCAGATCCGATTAGACCATATACTGAAGTCAGCAAGATTTTCAAGTGTAATATTACTGAAACTCAAATTGCAAGACAGGAGGGCCGTCCCTCCCGAGTATTGTCAATTGATGAGAGAGATCTGTGAAATTGAAACTGACGAAGAGGGGTGGGAACCCTATGCTGGGGCTGTGAACCCTTGTCAGACCCCTGAGAAGTGTGAGCCAGATGAGACTCAACAGCTGAGAGGGTTGATTAAGGGGTTGACTGAGACCTACCGGGAACCAGATCTGTATCAAGCTCCCCTGAGCCTAAAATTGGAGTGGGAGTGCATGTCGTTTCCCCTGACACCCCGATTGAGAGCAATCTGAGAGCAGAAATTAGGGACTTAAGAGAGATGGTGAGGGAGCTGCAAATGGACTGCTCTCACCCCCAACAGAAGTGGAGAACCAGGGATCCAACGGGGTAAACACGCAGTTAAAGAAGAGCCATGTAGAGCCCCCAAGATGCTCCACTAGATAAGAGATCCCCTTCCCTCCAAGGACAACAGAGACACTAAGTTCTGCTACCGTTGTGGAGAGGATGGACACTTTCAGTCTGATTGTTGGCTGCCAGAGAACATGAGGAAAGTTACCAGCAGGTTAGGGGCCTAGCATCGCGAAACCTGTGCCCGGTCACCAGGGGGAGCCACCCAGAAAAGTTTTGCCACTGGGGCCAATGCCTGAGCGACATCCCAAGTAATGCCCCCCGAATGGTCCGAGGTGGTGGGTCCCTCTATGGAGACAACTGTGAAAGTGAATGGGGTATCTACCAGAGCTCTACTAGACAGTGGCTCCCAAGTGACAATCATGTTCCAGGACTGGTATCAGAAGCATTTGTCTAATGTACCTCTGCAACCCCTGGAAGGGCTACATGTGTGGGGCTTGAGTGAGAAGGCCTACCCCTACTCTGGCTATATCCGAATTTGGTTGCCCTTTCCCACTTCTGTGGCTGGAGTGGCAGAGCAAGTGGAGACCCTAGCCTTAGTGTGTCCCCCTATTGGACTGTATGATGGGGTCCCATTGTTGATTGGAACTAATGCAAATATGTTTGGGCGACTGGCGCAGTTGTGTTATGAAAAACAAGGGTCCCGGACTGGTAGAGCCCTAAGAATTCCGGCCTTGATAAAAAAGGCCTATGAGGCACAGACAGATGCTGACAGGAGGGAACCAGTTGGGGTTGTCTGGAAGAAGGATCCTGATCTCTGCTTTTGGCACCAAATGCCCAATGTGTCCTACAAGGGGAGGTCCGCATAAAAAAGGATGTCAAGAACAAAATATTAATGCTGGATGCACCAGGAGATGGAAAACTGCTTGAGGGGCTGCTGGTCAAGCAAAATATTCTGCCTGCTAGAGCCCATGCTTTTGCCAGAAGAGTGATGGTTCAAGTTCACAACGTGTCTGACTGGGAGATCCGAGTAAACTGAGGTTGTACCCTGGCTACTGTGCGGATACTGCCGTGCAACCCAGTAGCAAGAGTTCAGGAAAAAGTGATAGAGTAACACCTGACTTGTTCGATTTCGGTGACTCCCCTTTGCCAGCAGAATGGAAAGTGAGGATCAGTAAGAAGCTTGCCCAAAGGGACCAGGTGTTTTCTTTAAAAGAGTGGGATGTGGGCTGCGTTCAGGTGGCCAAACACCATATCCGGCTGCAAGATGATAGGCCATTTCATGAGAGGTCTCGACGCCTGGCCCCTGCTGACATAGACGATGTGAGATGACATCTGCAAGAGATGTTGGCTGCTGGTGTAATATAAGACTCCCGAAGCCCATATGCTTCTCCCATTGTGGTAGTGAGGAAAAAGAATGGGACTGTGAGGATGTGTGTCAATTATCGCACCTTAAACCGGTGGACTATCCCTGATCAGTATACAACGCCACACATTCAAGATGCTTTGGACTGCCTGAATGGTAGCAAGTGGTTCTCTGTTCTGGATCTTCGCAGTGGGTACTACCAGATCCCGATGGCCCCAGAAGACTGTGAGAAGACAACCTTTATCTGTCCCCTTGGCTTCTATGAATTCATGAGGATGCCTCAAGGGATTTCAGGCACCCCAGCCACTTTCCAACGACTGATGGAGCGTGCAGTGGGGGACATGAACTTATTAGAGTGCCTGGTATACCCAGATGATGTTACTGTGTTTGGCAGCTCACTGGAGGAACATGAGAGCAGGTTATTCAAGGTGTTGGACCAATTGGAAGACTTGAGCCTAAAACAGTCCATTGATAAGTGTCAATTCTTTCAAACATCAGTAAAGTATGTGGGGCACATAGTTTCTACTGAAGGGATAGAGACTGACCCGAGCAAAATTGAGGCCTTGACTACTTGGCCACAGCCCAAAAATCTAAAAGAACTGCAGAGATTCCTGGGTTTCTGTGGCTATTATCGGCGTTTCATCAAGGACTATTCAAGAGTCATCCGCCCTTTACTTAACCTTACTCAAGGGTATTCCCCCATCCCACAAAAGATACAAAAAGTCAGTGTCCCTCAAGACTGAAAGAGTGTATTTTCGTCCAAGTGAAGTATTTGGGGCCCGCTGGACTCCTGATTGTGAGACTGCTTTTCATGAGATCATATATCTACTTACCCACGCTCCAGTATTGGCCTATGCCGATCCAACAAAACCTTATGTCCTGCACACTAATGCTAGCTTGCAAGGGTTGGGGGCTGTGTTGTATCAGGAGCACGAGAATGGCCTGAGACCAGTGGCCTTTGCCAGCATAAGCCTGACTCCTTCCGAAAAGAACTATCCTGTACACAAAGAGTTTCTAGCTTCAAATGGGCAATTGTTGACCAATTCCACGAGTACTTGTATGGGGCTCAGATACTAGTAAAAATTGACAATAATCCTTTGACCTATGTGCAGACTTCAGGTAAGTTGGATGCCACTGGCCATAGGTGGCTCTCTGCATTAGCTACATACAACTACACTGTTCAATACAGAGCAGGCCTGAACCACATAGATGCTGATGCCCTCTTACGGAGATCTGCCCCCTTCCCCCGAATAACTGGGTCAGACTGTCAGAGCCTGATATTCGAGCACTCTGCCAGAAGTTTGACAGGGAGGAACAAATGTCCACGGATGCAGTGGACTGTATGGTAGATTGTTTGGGACCATCTGAACATTGCATTCCAGCTGCTTATTGCCATGTCTCTGCCTTGGACACTGGTGCGTTGCCCCAATTCAATAATGACAGTATTCAGCGGGCTCAATCCCGGGATCCCATGATCAAAACAGCTCTACAAACCCTCCAAGCAGGGAAAGATGTGTCAAGGTTACGTTCCACTGACTTGAGAACTGCATTGCTATATAAAGAAGGCCCTAAGTTGAAACTGATCAATGGACTGTTACGTAGAGACAGTGGATAAAGGGGGCCAAATGGACAAGCAACAGTTAGTTTTGCCTACTGCCTTTCGAGACCTGGTGCTGAGCTTCCTACACAACCGCATGGGACACCCTGGCATACACAGAACACTTGATTTGGTGATATCCAGATTTTATTGGCCTAAGATGGGGATGATGTTGAACAACACATTGGAACTTGTAGTCGCTGCTTACAGAGAAAAGCTTTGCATCATCACCAGTGCTCCCATGGAATTGGTCTGTATTGATTTTCTGAGTTTGGAGGCAGATCAAAGAAATATCAGTAATGTCTGGTGGTCACTGACCATTTCACCCAATATGCTCAAGCTTTCCCCACCAAGGACTAGAAGGCTTCCACTGTGGCCAAAGTGCTTATAGAAAACTTTTTTGTTCACTATGGGGCACCACAAAGAATCCATTCTGATCAAGGAAGGGACTTTGAGAGTGTCTGATTGGAGAGATGCTTTCTCTGTGGGGAGTGCGAAGGTCTAGAACCACCCCTTACCACCCCAAGGGGGACCCACAGCCTGAACAGTTCAACTGCACTTTGCTAGATATGCTAGGCACCCTTCAACCAAAGGACAAGCCCAGATGGAGCCAACAAATTAGCACACTGGTACGTGCCTACAACTGCACTAAAAGTGATGCCACTGGGTTCTCCCCCAATCACCTGATGTTTGGAAGACAAGCCCGACTACTCATAGATATTTGCTTTGGAGTTTCTCCTGAAGGGGTTCAAGCAGCTACTTATTTACAGTATGTGCAAAAGTTAAAGGCCCAGCTAAATCATGCGTACCAACTGGCTCAAACCATAGCTGCCAAAAGAAATCTGGCCAACAAAGAAAGGTATGACAAAAAGGTGAAAGCACTGGAACTCCAGGAGGGAGATCGGGTGTTACTAAGAAATCTGGGGCTGCATGGAAAACACAAGATTGCTGATAGGTGGCACCATCTTCCTTACATTGTGGTAGGCAAACTAAATGATCTGCCTGTGTACAAAGTAAGACCCGAAAATAACTCAAAAGATGTGAAGACCATGCATAGAAATCATCTACTACCTATTAGACAGATCTTGATTGAGTCTGAACCCCCAGAAAATGCCCCCTCCGGACCAGTGACTAGAGCTGCTGCTAAGAAAAAGTCAAGAAAGCCTGCACCCATAGAAGTTGAATTAACATGTTCCCCTCCACAAGTCCTAATTGAACATGACTGTCAGTCCATGTCAGAGGAAAGTGAGTGTGGCTTTGAATACTACTCTTCTTATGAACTGAGTCAACTGTTTCGAGGCAATCCCCTAGTCAATCCTGGAGATGAAGCTGGGCCTTCTGGACTATCTAAGCCCCCAGCTTTGTCCCTGGAGCCAATGTTCCCAGAAAGTGAAGTGCAAAGCATCAAGTCAGATGATATGGAATCATTGTGCATGGTTGAACTGCTCGAGTTTTCAGAGTAAGAGAATGATGGACTGGGACAAACTGGTGATACACCAGAACAAGAGCAGTGTGTTGAGTGCCCTGATAGTTCACTGCCAGTGTCAGGAGCCTCCCCAGGTGAACCAAGTGTTGTGGTATCGGAGATTGCAAATCCTGGAGCTGAAAGTGCCCCAAGTTCTAGCCTCTCTGCCCCAATAGAGACCCCCCTGGCAAGTACAGACAGTGCTGAAAGTGAGTCTAACCATGCGAAGACTGTAACAGTTCCTCCTAGAAGGACTGGTCGAGAGGTGAGGCCTGTGGTACGGTAAGTTACGAGTCCCTGGGCAGACCTGTGGACCTGCCCCTTAATGTGGTCCATAAGGGAGTGTATGTGACCCCGAGCTCGTTGCCCAAACTAAGCCTGGGAAATAATTCCGGATTACTTGTATTGCCCTCTGAGCGTGTTGCACCTGCCCCTTCCAGCCCCAAGGAAACTGATAGGGAAGGGCCCCCTCTATCCAGGTTTCATGTGCAGGAAGTAATGACCTGAGTTAAAATGTTTGTATGTGTAATGTTGTATAACCAGTAGTAGAATGCATAATACAGTATAAGTATATATGATAAAGTTTAATATGCTGATTGTTGCTTAAAAGGGATGCAAGTTTAAACTGTTCTGCCTTAAAGTGATTTAAGAATATCTACTTGATGCAGATGTCAAGATTTTTCAGGCCAGGAAGGGTGTAACCCCTGTAAATGAGGGTTCCCAAAGGTCTTCCAGGAGCTGGCTGAGTGCTCCTGGCCTGAATGGTGTTCGGCGTCTAAGCCATGTATCTGTGAGTGCTTTTAGAGCCTCTGGTACTGTCTCTTTAAGAGCTGTCTGCTCACAGACTTTGTTAGTTTGTATGGGAGGTATTGTGTATTTAATGCTCGAGTTCCACCTGGGCTACTGAGCAAATCGCTCCGTTTCTGCAGTCGCTCAATGCGCAGAGGGAACTCTATCAAAAGATGTAACTGTTTGCCTGAAACTAGAAAGAGTGTTAAGTAGGATGTAATTTGTCTAACCTGCCTTTCTTGCAGCTGGGACTCTGTGTGTTTTGCCTCTCCATGTTGGATCTGAACTACTGAATAAATCCAGTCAGTACAAGGGGACCTCTAAAATGGAGTTTGTTTGGACCAACCAGAATCAGGACCCTCTTGGGAGCCGGCTCGCCATAGGGGATATAGCTAGCAATTCTGGGAAGTGACGTTCTGGACTTTGGTGCCTATTTGCACCAACAGGGGAAGTTTTGAGTGATTGACAACTGAGTCCACCAACTGGACCGGGTGGCGCCCGAATGGAATGCCCTGCCTTGTGTCTGGACAGATCAGATCCATTGTGACGGTGACAAGAGAAGGAGCTCCGAGCTTCTGCGCTGCATAGTTTTCACGAGGGAAGCGCGTGGGAGGCCTAAACTCAGGCAGTGCGTTGCCACTTTGATTTGGACTAAATCCGCGCCTACCAAGAGGAATAGAGGCTGAACGAGTTGGAATCAGACTCACCCTGTAGAAGACTGGAGAAACTGCATAATCATGCTCGGCCTGTCAGGAAAGTGACGCTGCGGTGTGAATTCCTGGGTTAGCAATAAGTGCGATCAGGACCTGAAAGCAGCTGCCTGGTATAGTAATTTCCTTTACATATAAATGTGTGGAGTATTTGTGAAGGACAGCTAACCGGGTCCTCTTGTCCCCGTGCAGTATAGACTAAAAGCCAAATGCATGTATGCGGACTGAATCCATTGCTGACTGAAGCTGTGTGCCTGGCTTGTAGAATTTAATCTCCCTGCTGTGAGGGAGTCTGGCAATCCAGAACCCGATCTGTGCCAGTTTTCGGCATCGAGTTTGTGAGTACAAATCAGGGTAGCTCCCTGCTATCGGTTTATCAAATTGCAAGTGTGCCATCTAATTTTTGTGGTTCTATTTCTTCATGGACTGAGCCATCCAGCTCCGGACTACAATTGGGTGTTGTGTATATTTTCCTCCACAGGGCCCTTTTCCATCTGCACCTGCCGGCCAACCCCGGGAAATGGACCTGGCTAGCCCCCCATCCTGGGTACCCAGAGTGTGACTCTATAGACCCTGTAATGTGCACAGTACTGTGATCTCATTCCACCAATTAACCTGATTGCCCCCTCCTTGTTACTGCCCCCTCTAATAAATCAGATTTGTTGTTAGTGAACTATATGCTGTCTGTGGTATCCGTGCATGTAGGAAAAGTAGTGCATTGTGTTTGTGCATGTTGATTAACCTTGTTTTACAGGGGGCCCTCAGAGACGAACCAGAATCAGTCTCAAGGGTAAGTGGTACCTTATGAGTGAACAGTGTGTACATGTGGGGTATTGGGATTGTAACTTCTGTGCAATGTGTGAGCCACTAGACGGGGTAAAAGGGGGTCTCAGTGTCCCAGAGGGCTGTGACCAATTCAGTCTAACCACAACAAACCCTGACCTCTGGGTGAAGGCACCTGCCATAGAACCTAGGCCCCTCAACCTGACAGTTGTCAAGCAGGCAGGGGTGGTAGCCCTTGGGATAGCGCCACCTGGGAGTTACAAATGAATTTAGGGCAAAATTTGGGTGGACAGTTTCAGATCATTTATACTACTTTCAAATCAGAAATTTACAGGCCAAACTTAAGATAGAGGGGGGAGAGGTAGGGGAGGGGAGACCACAGAAGGAACTACCCTGAGCAAAGTACTTCCAAGCTTTCAACAACAGGGAGCAATAATGTTATTATATCAGCTACTTCTTATATCTTATAAGCTTCCAAAGAAGGACTTCGCTAGTCCGAAAGCTTAAGCACTTTGTTCTTTTTGTAACATCTATGTTGGCCCAATAAAAGTATCAAACCATTTGCTTCTGGATCTGTTCTTATATCTCAGAAATTCCAGACTCAATACTTAATCAACAGATGGTATTTAGATGCTCAAATACAATTGACACCCTCAGACTGGGATCAGATCTGGAGGAGAATGTCTTGTATATCATCATCCCCTCAATGGCATAAATACACCTGGAAAACTGGAACTAGATATTTTATAACCCCAGTCTTGCAATCTAAATGGGATTTGAATAAACAGCCTAAATGCTGGCATAACTGTGGGGAACCTAAGCCTAAGGCCACTCACTATCACATTTTTTTGGGGCTGTCTGGTATTGCAGTCATACT
The DNA here is from genome assembly GCA_016271365.2 of Neoceratodus forsteri. Taxonomy (NCBI): domain Eukaryota; kingdom Metazoa; phylum Chordata; order Ceratodontiformes; family Ceratodontidae; genus Neoceratodus; species Neoceratodus forsteri. Next base: position 502,595,425 of record CM057455.1, read on the forward strand.
GGATGGCAGTATCAGATCGAATAACACACCATTTTTGGCTCTCAGAACCGTTACAGTTTTCGCATCTAATGCTTGGACTCCCGCCCCGAGATCTCAGGGGTAAGGAACTCCTTTATTTATGGGATATTTATGTGGTTGGGGCAGCGAAAGTTATCACCAGAAAATGGATTCACCCTTCTCTACCTGAGGAGATGAATGGATAGAGACGGTGGGCCAGATTGCAGATATGGAACGCTTAATGTACCTGACCGAAGACAGAATCCAGGCATATATGTCTCAGTGGACTAGATGGGAGCTGGCGCATGATACAGAGGTGAACTGAGAAACAGCAGAGCCAAAGTATCTCTGATACCTACATAAAAATTCCTTTGAGGCACACTAGACGCAGCACAACGTATGATGCCCTCTTCCCACCACCTCTGTTATGTTCAGTAAATCTCTTAGTAGAGATCGAAGACATCAACATATCTAGCGCCAATGGTTGCAAGCAAACATAATTGCAATATCAAAAGCACTTCTGTTGAATTTATTTTATTGGTTAATTTATCCTTTTGTAACACATAGTTAAACAATAAAGTTTGTATTGAAGATAATATAAATACTGTAAATGTATTCTTGCATTGTATACTTGTACTGACTCAAACTTTTGAATAAAGAAAATTAAAAAAAGGACCAGTTTCTGCAATACAAGATAGGGCTTTAGCCAAAGGACTTCCTTTTGTTCCATCTCAAAATATTGAGATTTGCAATACAAGTGGACATTTTTAAACTTTTGAGAACATTAGATTTGAAATATTTCTATTGTAAACAACAAGTAAGAAATATTAGTTCTGTCACCATGGGTCTGGATTCTGATGGGCTCATTTTGGACTCCTATCAATCCAGAATTATACAATGGCAAGAAAGAATCCTGGACCCTGATTGGTCAGTCTGGGACTGGACCCATGATGTTATCCCAGTCCAACACCACAGATCTCATCTCAGCATTGTGAACCTCTTGTTTGCCTATCCTTTGTTTGCACCTTCTTTGTTTGCCTATCCATTGTTTGCACTTTCTTTTATGAAACAAAAATATTTTTCCACACAAACTAAAACATCTCTAAAATGATTTTTCTTGTTCTGTATAACAACAAGCCATTGTATAATAGCAATAATGCCCTCCAGGGTATGTGTCATGCTGGGATAACATCACTTCTCAGGTGTTGGATGCACTCAGCCTGCAGCCTTCTGCTGAACCACCTGAGGTGTGACATTATCCCAGCATGACACACACCCTGTCATGCATTATTGTTTAAGTAAATTTGGACATGGCTATTGATCTAATGTCTGCTAATCAACTAAATAAAAGTGTGGATGATTTTGAAATGGAAAGTAGCTGCATTTTACCAGATGTTAATCTGTTATTGTCTTTACAGGAAGATGATGGTTATAATGTGATTGAACTTGAAAATGGGGAGGGGGCTATGAAATGGCTGGAAGCAATATAAAAGCCAGCAGGAGTGGTTTACAACCTAGAGTTCACACTAAAGTTTGAGACCAATGTTCCCTCTAATTTTTAGTCTCTGTGGGTGGGCGACTGATATGTGTGTGTGGCACTTTGTGCAAAAAAATTGATTCATGTGCACAAATTGGGTGGCCCAAGCAAGTGATATATTTTATTGCCAGTAAACAGTAGAAAACATAACCAAACACTCAAATGCTCAATGCAAAGTATAAATATACATTCTAACACAGTCCGAAGCTTGGATGTGCATTGTGCTCTATAACAGTATGAACTGAAAACATGTGTAAACTACGTACATTTTAAAGAGTCTTGCATGCATCTAAAAGGGGCGCTGCTGATGATGCATTACTAAGAAATCAACATTTACTGTTTTTCTCTCCTGTCTTTCCCATTCTTCCAGTGGACTTATATTTTATAAATATCCATTTTTCCACCAGATGCTAAAAACAATTTTGTTCGCATCAGCATATCTAAATGGCTTCCTTCCAAGTGATTTCTTTGTTTGCTCTTAATGCAGTTCATGAGGCTGAAGCCTCTTTCACAGTCAGCACTAGAAGCTTGGAATGTAGTAGTAGTAGTAGTACAATTTATTGTTCAGCATAAAGCAGTTACAATATACTAAAATCAGGACAAAATACATAGTAAATATAAAGAGACAATAAATAAATCAACAAGGAACTTAAATATCTGTACAGTGCAATTCAATTTAACAGAGTACCTGTTCACATAAAAAACCTCCACAGGACTTCAAGTCCCCCTAATAAACTTTACAAAAGAGTTGAGATTAAAAATCTTGCAAAGATCTCTACCATGTTCTTCTCTTTCATAGTAAACAAATATTCCAAAAGATCCTCCAGGGGGAGGCTGAGATCCCCTAACAATCCACCCAGCAGTTTTTTCCTAGTTGATTCGTACCTAGGACACAAGAGTACCACATGTTTGAGATCATCTGTAGTGCCCACTCCACATTTACAATATGGAGAAAGTACCACCTCTCTTTTGCCTGAAATGAATGCATTGAGCATTATAGCTTTCAGTTCCAAATCTTGTATAGATTATTCTTCTTTGTTTAGGACAGGTTAAAAAAGAGAGATATGGCTCATATCCCCATGAAATCTTTGCTTTTTTTTTTTTTTTTTATAAAATCCATATAGCTTAAGCTTGGAGAGTTGAACACAGAAATAATTTATGTCTTAAATCAATAAGCCTCAATTTGACATCCTGCCTAATCTCCTCAAATGGTCTTGTGTAAATTCTTTTATAAGAGGTGGCCCAATCCGGCCAGCATTATTGTTTCCTTAATAAGTTGAATAAAAGGATGTACATATCCCATGCCGGCCAATTTGATGGCTTCCACTACACACATTCTGGGATATCTTTGTTGGGGCAAAAGAAAAAGTTTCAACAGAAAGAGAATCTGTAGTTCACAGATGAGAGAAGTCAAGGAACGTTGTCCTACCTCCAAGGCAAGAATACAGCTTGGAGTTCCATTTAAAAATATTAAGATGTATCTATAGAGTTTATTCAGAATCATGTCTAATTCTCTAACCTTAGTATAACCCCAGATTTCAGAATCATATAACATGCTCATTCTTATTTTGGCATTAACAACTCTTAATACCTCACTCACCGATGACTTCCCCATCTTGCTGTTAAATATTTTTAGGGCATTTACAGAAGATCCCATTTTAAATTGAATAGCATCCAAATGTTTGGTCCAAGATAGGCTATAGTCAAAACAGGCACCTAAATAGTCATAACACTTAACAGTGTGTATATGGTTACCGTTTAGCCTAAAGCCTACCATATTCTTGGTTTGAGAGCCAAAAACTACAATATTGGTCTTGCTGAGATTAACTTTTAATTTTCTTTGAGAACAGAGAGATTCAAAGTGAGCCAATTTTCTTTTAAGACCCAGGACTGAAGTAGACAGCAAGACTAAATCGTCTGCCTATGCTAAACATTCAATCCTTTGATCATTCATTTTTGGAGTATGAAAATCTGGGTTCCCTAGCTGATCCAAGATTGTATTAATGTAGATGTTAAATAGAGTGGGGGCCAAAATACACCCCTATCTGCCCCCCACATTTGTCTCAAATCTATCAGTTAGATGACCATATTGATTATACTGGACCCTTGCCCACATATTTTCATAGCGTCTATTAATAACATCAAGAAGTGAGGCCTCCAACTTCAGATCCCTTAATGTAGCCCAAAGTTTTTTCTACTAATGCTGTTGAAGGCTGAGGAGAAGTCCACAAAACAGCAATATAATCTTTTTTTTCTCACTTTAGTATACTTCCAGATCAGGTGCTGAAGCACATAATAATGTTGTACTGTAGAACAGTCCTTCCAGAAACCGTTCTGCGCCTCATTCAATACTGAATTCTCCTTGACCCACAGCAGCAATCTGCCCAAAATTATCCTAGAGAAAATCTTCTGTGAAACATCTATCAAACTAATAGGCCTATACATCGGTAGGTTATTCGGATCCCATTTTTTAAAAATTGGGAAGATAACACTACCTGACCAACTGGCAGGGTAAGAGTACCCCTGAACCAGGCCATTAAACAGCAAAAGAAGAAAAGGAATCCATCAGTTGGTAAAAACCTTATAGAAATCACCTAGGAGCCCTGGTGCTTTATTTGCCTTAAGGTCAATCAGCGCCATCCGAATTTCGTCCTCTGTGATCAAGACAGGTCTTAGAAAAATTTCATCCTCCTGTATTTTGAAAGCATCAGGAGTAACCTGCTCTTCATGAGAATAATAGAGCTTGGAGAAATGAGATGCCCAAACTTCAGGTGTAATATAGGTTTCAAGCCTATTAGTATATCTATTATATCTCTGGGCAACAGCATTCCAACACTGCCTTCCATCCCTATCCAAAATAGCCTGCCTCAGTTTTTCCCAAAGTCCCTGAGTATGTTTATGTCTCTCCCGTTGGAGAATGTTCCTGTATTTTTCTCTTTCAGTCTTTAACAATTTAAAATCTGCTGCAGACTTATTTATTTTCTTCTAATGCTGTCCTAGTTTTCCTCCAAACTCTTTCTTTGCCTGTAGGCATACCGAATTAAACTAAGACTTTTTATAAAGGGACCTAGGATGGTACATTGTTTTACATCTAGGTCCAAGTAAAGAATGAATAGTTTCCCAATTCTCCAAAATATTAAAGGCCTTACTTTTGTTCAGGACCAACTCGTAAATATCACCTAAGACTCCTGTACTAAGAATTTCTTTGAAACTAGCTTGATGAATCGGCTCCCATCCAATCCTTCTCTTGTTTATGACTTCCAGACTCTCTTCCTGTTGTGCCTCACTCCCTAAAGTTCCAAAAGGTCATTTGATGTTAATTACAATAGCACAGTGTGCTGATTCCAGTCTATCCATGACCTCTAACTTTTGGATCAGCTTTACTGCTTCCAAATTAGTCCAAACCTGATCAGGGGTTGAAGGGCCAGTAGGTCCTCTATATGTTAAGGATCTAACTAGATCTCCCTGAGTTCTCCCATTTAAAATACAGAAATTTCTACTGGCCAAGCCCACTAGCAATTCCCTACTTCTGAGGTTAGATTTTAGATCCTGAGCAGTCCTAATATATGAGATATTTGAATTAATTATATATATATATATATTGTATGGCCCATATCTCAATATACATCCTCCAAGAAATGAGAAGGAATTCTGGCTTTAAAGTCTCCCAAAATAATTAAAGGACAAGGTATACTCTTATCTGACAATTCGTCAAGTGTCATTTTCAGATCCTGTATGAAAAGGTCATCGGGATCAGTAGCTCTATTGCGAGGCAGAAAGTATATATTGCAGAGAATGATCTTCTCTTGTCCCTTGCTAGTCATTAGAGCCAAAATACCCTCTGACTTAGTAGAAATGTTAGTGATCTGAAAATTTAGCAAAGTTTTGATAAAAAAGGAAATACCCCCTTTAAATCTTCCAACCTTTTTATCTTTAGTTGCTGGCAGACTAAAGATAGAATATCCAGCCAATTTGGGTGTTACATTTTCTGTACACCATGGGCTGGATATTCAAAAGGGTTGCGCCATGCGCAATAGGGTTGTGCCTGCGCAAGTCCGAAATTGCGCCATTCTGCCATATGCAGCAGGAGGCAGTTGCGCCCCCCCAAGTCATGCTGAGCAACAGCGCAATGCTAATGAAGGCATGCTCAACCAGATGGGGAGGAATCAAGCATAAACTGCACAGCCCGATATTCAGCCGGGCTGTGCAGAGTTGTGCAGGCACAAGCCCCAACCTGCGCCTGCACAACTTTGAGCAAAAAAAGAAAAGGAGTAAGTCAAGGGCCACCCACAGGTGAGCTGCCACATTGCAGGGCACAACACAGCAGCTGCCACCTGTGGGTGGCCCTCCCTCATCCTGTGCCCCCCTGTGGCCCAATCACGGGCATAATAGTAATCCCCTCCCCCGGCCTGGCCGATCGTGGGCAAACCCGTAGTAATCCCCTTCCCCCAACTGGCCGATCTCAGGCAAACCTGTAGTAATCCCCCCACTAGCCCGATCATGGGCAGAACAGAGTTCAACCCCCAGAACAATATCCCTGGTGGTCCAGTGGACACGAAGCCTGATGCGGGCATTAGAGTCCACCCCAAGGTCAAGTACCCTGGTGATCTAGTGGCCCTCACCCCACCCACCCACGGAGCCCTACCACCCGCTCCCCGTCAGCTGGCTGGTGGCAGCACCCACCCGCCTGCTGCCCTGCCCCCATGACTGACTGCTCGGTAGGGCTGCCGCCCAGTGGTTCAGAGCAAGGGCCAATGGGCGTGCATCCTCCTATCTAAGGCAGTCAGATATAACAATGAATGAATTCATTCACATATCTGAACTACCTTGTATGGTATGGGCTGCACACCCATTGGCTGTTGCTTGAACCAGTGGGCATGCAGCCTCCGGAGCAGTCAGTTGGCGGGCGGCGGGCGGTGGGGTGCTGCTGCCTGCTGGCTGATGGGGAAGCAGGGTGGTGGGGCTCCGTGGTGGGAGGGGTGAGGGGCCACTAGATCATCAGGATACTTGGACCTTGGGGTGGACTCTAATGCCAGCGATTGGGCTTCATGTCCACTGGACCACCAGGGATATTGTTCTTGGGGAGGTTGAACTCTGTTCTGTCCACGATCGGGCTAGTGGGGTGGGGGATTATTACAGGTTTGCCCGCCGATCGGGCCAGTCAGGGGAGGATTACGGGTTGCCCGCCACCGCCAGTCGGGGAGGGGATTACTACGGTTTGCCCGATTGGCCAGTCAGGGGAGGATTATTACGGTTTGCCCGCGATCGGGCCAGTCGGGGAGGGGATTACTACGGGTTTGCCCGCCATCGGGCCAGTCGGGGAGGGGGATTTACATGCCCACGATCAGGTTGTAGGGCACTGTCCTCGATGGCTGCTGCTGGCAGGGCGCCAGGCGCAAGTCAAGCCGGGGATCGGGCGCACTGCATGCTATCGGGGCTAAAAGTAGATGCAAATGGCCCCCGCACTTTGTATGAATTATGGCCCCATTTGCATGTCACCTTTTGAATATCGGGAATTTACGCATGGCGCAATGGAACTTGCACCACCGCATCTTGAATGCTCCACTCTGACCACTTGCGGTGGCGCAAGTTCCACTGCACCCTGCACAGTGGCTGTGGCCGGGGGGGGGGTGATATTCAAAGGTGTTGCACAATAGCTCAACTCCGTTGAATATTGCCCCGGCCACACCCCAGCGCAACTTATTTGAGCAGCGCAAGGGCTTGCGCCACAGAATGGCGCAGTTTGAATATCCAGCCCCATGTTTCTTGCAGTCCAATAACATCAAACTTATCCAGAAATCTCACTACTTCATGGTCAATTATTTTAAGATGGATGCCTTCAATATTCCATAAAAGTATAGAAAGGGTATCCACATTTCGATTCCCAGCTCCCTTATCCAAATCCAGCTGACATTCAGAGTTCATTTGTTTGATATTATCTACAAGCTGCATTTGTCAGGCTTAATCAATAACTGTCAGCAGCGAGTAGGTATTGGGGTCAGTTAGGTTTCCAAAGTCAATCAGGGGGTTATCTGCCTCTAAGATTGATTCTGGAGTATCCTTAGTCTATTTAAACCATGAAAAGACTGCACACAAGTCTAACGTGTTAACTAAATGTATTCCCAAACAATCCAGCTTGCTGGCCAGAGAAAGCAAGCTGCTAGCTATATGAGGATTTTTAAATGTAATATCAATCTGTGTTGCGGGTTCAGGATCTCCATATAACTTTATGGACTCCACCATGTTTCTGGAGATATAAAATCCTAATGCTGTTTCTAACAGCAGCAACAAATCTTCCCTAACTTTCCTACGAGAATCCTTGAGTGAAACCTTCCACCCAAAGATAATTATGGTCCTACTCAGCCATACTTCTCTCTGCTTCAGTACATGATCCTCTATCACTCCCAAGATTTTTCTCTGTGCTATCGTAGCCTTCTCACTCTGCACCTCCCTATGGAAAATCTTTTCTGGGGAAGGATAAGACTGTGTAGGAGCTTCTATACATGATAGCTTCATGTTTAGCTTGGAATGTAGCACATACATCAATAAGTTTATCCACCATGCTGTAGTCAAAGCAAAGTGGATCATGTCAGTAAAGGATTTTAATGATCCTCCTTTTATTTTTTCAGCAACTATAAATCTGAAGTCATTGTACTGCCTAACAATTTCTGCCTGGTCCACTGATGAAAATAAATAGTCCTGATATTTGCTGTACAGTCTCTCAATATTTGATAAGTCAAACTCAAAGCTGCAATGTGACATTGCTGCAAAATCAAAGGTAGATCAGTCAGAAAGTTCACCTGCAGGAAATTAGCTGTCCAGACGGTCACATAACAGGCCAATGAATTGCAAAATTGCTGTTGTGCTTAGTTCAGCTGTGCAATTAGATAAAAGCAGTTTTACTGGTGGCCCACAGTAGACAGTTTCACCCAGGTACTGGCTTCTGATCTTTTTTTATTTTTGCCCTAGCAATCTGTACAGCTTCAACTGTTATACCGCTTTCTGAAACAAGGCCCTGGACACACTGGGGAACTTAAAACGGTTTAAGTGCCTTAAAACAGTTTAAATCTCCCTAGCACTGTTTGAAGACAGACTACAAGCCCCTTAAAATGTTTTAACAAAAGTGTTTTTAAACCCTGCTAGATACCTAGTCTTAAAACCATTTTTAAAAACATTTTGGAGCTAGCATGGTTTTACTTACAGGTCTGTCCAGGAGTAAAAGTGTTCTAAGCTGTAATGGTTTAACTAAAACAGTTCTAGCTGCAGTGTGTCCAGGCAAGCACAGTTCTGTGTGTTGGACTTAACACAAAATAGTCACAAGGAGAACAGGTTTAACACTAGCAGTGTGGCCACACTAAAGCGTTTTCAAAAATGGTTACTGAGTAGTGTGGCTGCACTGAAATGGTTTAGCTAAACTGGTTTTAAAAACAGTTTTCAAAAACAGTTCTGTAGTGTGTCCAGGGACAACTCTGCCAACTCCAAAAGTACATCATTCAATACTGTTATGGCAATGGCAATGTGGTATTCAGGGTTGGACAGCTTCTTAAAGCAGTACTTAGCAATGGGATCTTTGATCAATGCATGCATAATTGTATGTGATGTCATTTACCCTAGGTATGGTTTACAATGACTATGCTGGGTATTGTATTGTCAAGCTCAGTGGGGGTTTTAAAATGTATTTTTGTAATGTAGTGAGTGATTCAGTGTGATATGAGAGAGGGGATGCATTTAGGAGACAGTATTTCTCTTCCATTCTAGCTCCATACTAAGTGCAGTCTGAATTTATGAAGTTAAATGAAAAGGACATTTTTTGTGCTGCTATTTCTTGTTGTACATTTTAGAATTACTATCCCCATGTAGCCAATATGAGCAACCTTTTACAGGCACTGATTCATTGAATCTCAAATGTGTGTATAGTGTGAGACCCTGTTTTAAAAAGAAGCGCAATCTCATCTCTCTAGACATATGTACAGTCAGAGTCTCAGCCTGCTAGTTGAGAAGGTTATACCCATCCCAGCCCTCAACAAATACATAAAAAAATGACACAAACAGATAGTAGGTTGCTTTGATGCTTTTATTGTAAACAAAAACTATAGTTTTCCCATTTTCTTGTACTGAAAAAAAAAAATGAACACGCTTTCAATGGTGAGGCTTTAAATCCATTATAAACACATTTTGTATGTGAGATGCTGCTTGGGGAGGAAGCAGATTACACTGAAGTTGTACAACTTTAAAACTGAAATAATATAATATACACCCTATGTCAGATAATCTCTCGCATTGCTTTGTTGGGGGGAATCTACCAAATAAAACACGCCATTTCTGTGAACAGCAGGAGAATACTGTTCATTATCAAGTACTGTCTTACTGAAAAGAGGTGTCAAGCCGAAAACATTGCTGTAACTGCAAAGTCGATTGGTTGGAATTTTGCCGATCGATTCCATTGTTCAATAAGTGGAGCAAGAGCAAGATGTCTGGCTTGTTAACTGTTGGCTTGTTAAAGTTAATGGGTTGTGGCCTCAGGGGTGGGCATACAATGATTCTTCCCTATTCACTTCTATGTCCTGCTGCCTGAGTCTTAAATCTGAGTGATGACTGTAGTCACTACTCATGAACATGAGGATCCCTGTCAGCTGCTTTGTGCGCTACTACTGAAGCCATGTGCGGGTTATTTCTGACTGTTGTGCAGGCGCACGTGTGCACACCTTAGGGGGGACATAGTTTGAGACCATGATTAAAAGCTGATATTGACAGGGTATTTCAGCAGAATAGAAAGAGTAGCTATAAAAACACGTCTGGTGCTGAATGGGCTGCATTGAGAGAATTGCAAAATATGTCTGAAATTACTATTCGTAATACAGATAAGGGAGGCATGGTGGTTATTCAAGATACTGCTAATTATATCAAGGAGATACAAACACAACTAGCAGATGAGAGTTGCTACAGGAGGTTGACTTTTGATCACGTAGTGCCTTTCAGAGTTGAGTAAGACGAAATGGCGGAGAGGACTAAAATAGGGGGATATACACTAAATCAATGCAAGAGGCAGCATTTTTAAAAACAGAATATCCAGTGACACCTACGCTCTATACTTTGCCTAAGTCCACAAGCCTGTAAGTGATCCTCCTGGGCGACCCATTGTTTCAGGTTTGGGGTCACTCAGTGAGGGTCCTTCCAGATTTGTGGATCAGTACCTAAAACAGATTGTGGTAAAGAACCCTAGTTATATAAGGATTTGATGGGCATTATCAATAAATTAGAAGGGTTTCTGTGGCATAAGCACCACTGTTGGGTCACTATTGACATATGGTCCCTTCATACATATAGTAAACATGATCATGGTGTTAGGGCTTGCAGAGACTTTATGGTACCAGATCACACTTTGAGAGATATGCCACAAAAAATCATTCTGGATTTATTAACATTTGTCTTAATACACAATTATTTTTTGTTTGACAGTAAGGTTTATTTACAATGGAGAAGAATGGCTATTGGGGTGGCTCTCGCACCCGCATCTGCCAATATTTTTATGGCCTGGTGGAAAGATCAGATAGTTTTTGATAAGGACAACCCCTACTTCAGACACACTGTCAAATGGCGATGACATCATATGTGTCTGGGGTGGAGGAGACGTCACTGTGTCTGATTTCATTGATTGAATTTAAATTCTTTGAACATCACATGCTGTTTCAATCAGAATGTTAGGGGGACAGAATTCTTGGATTTGTGATTTAAGGTGGGTGCAGAGGATAAAGTGATCTGTGAAACCTACAGAAAGTTGGTTTCTAGGAATAACTTGTCAAAAGAAGAAAGTGCACATCCAAGGGCCTGGTCGACAGCATCCCATATGGTCAAGTTTTACATATTAAATGAAACTGCACTTTAGAGGAGACCTATAAAAAAGAAGCTGGGATGGTGTCAACCAGGTATCTGCAAAGAGGTTACTCAGCAACGGTGGGTACATAATGCTGAGAAAAAAGCAAAACAAGTACCCACAAGTTCTTTGTTAGTACCCAGAAAAAGAGGAGAAGGCGACATGAAATCCAGGGTGAATTTTGTTTTGGAGTATGTGATATGTTCATATGAGATAGCAGGGGTTGTTAGAAAAAAGTGGCAAACTCTGACATCAGACCCTGAATTGGAAACAGTGGTGGGTAAGGTGCCAAGGATATCTTACCATAGAAATAAAAATTTAAAAGATATATTAACTGCAGTCATTTTGTAAATAGACTACTATAGTCAATAGAAAAAAAAACTGGATTTTACATCTGCCACAATTGCAATGTGTGTAAATATGCAGTGACAGACCCAGTATTTCATCATCCGAGAACTGGAGAAAGATTCCAACTGGATTTAATATGAACTGTCATACCTGACTGGTGGTCTACGTGGGGTGGTGCACCTGTGGCAAGTTGCATTTGGGGAGGACTACAAGGTGTGCCAAGGAAGAATCTAGGAGCATGTAAGAGCAATACTGCACGGAAATTTAGAAAATGCTCTTGGGGCATATTTTGGATCTTGCCACGGGTACACCACCTCTGCTTTCTCCTTTAGGACACTGGATCATGTACCCCAGAATGAAAAAGGAGGCAACAGGGAAAAAGGTTACTGAGAAAGGAGGCAGAATGGATTTACTGCCTTGGATCACTTCACCCTCAGGGTTTAAACACTGAACTTGATTTGAAGCCCTTCCGATAATGAAGTTTCATCATCTGCTGTTATAAATCTTCTGTTGCTGATTAAAAGATGCTTTAAATTAATGTTTTTTGTTGGTTTTTTTTGCATTATTTCTTTATCCCCCTATGTGCTCCGAGACCCGCCACTCCTTCGGGCCGCCATGGTCTCCGACATGGCGAGCCTCCTTACCTCATACTGCAGCCTTCCTCAGGGTAATCTGGCATAACCCTTCGTCGGGTGGGTCCCTCTCCTCTGAGGGGGAAGGCACCAGTGGGGGCATCCAGCACACTCTTTCTCTTGGCCCCAGGGAGCTGCTGAGGCAGACTTGACTCCATCTGGAGTTTCGGAGGTGTCGGCAGACCGGCAACAGCCATCACCCTGCCAATCCTGCAGCGATTTCTGCTTTTCTGGTGCTTCCCCTATTGCAACCCTCATTCAGTGCTCCCGGTCTCCACTGGGGGCCGCTGCAGAGTGATGTGGTCCTGCTACCCACCCCAGGAGAAGAGAGCAGTCCTATGGATGCTCAGTCCTCTCCTCCCCTGCCCTATCCGGGGTGGGTCGCCCCTCTCCTACCTGGGGTGCTCTTACAAGCCAGATTCCGACATCAGACAAGGAGTAGACCACAGAGATCAAAGGCCAGTAAGGGAAGTCTGGCATAGGACATGGGGGACAAGTGCTGTCGCCTGATCCTCGGCGCTGTCATTTTCCTTTGTTCTGGTTACGTCCCTTTTGACGCAGGATGAGCAATGCCGTCCAGCCCTCAACATAGGTGCTCCCACCCACATCAGGAGGGCAGCTGCCTGACGTCACCCCCATACTGTACGAGCCCGAATGTGCCGGGCCGGTCTCCACTGGGGCCGCCATGCACCGGCTTACTCCTGAACCTCCCGAGAGAGGAGAGCAGTCCCTAGGATGCTCAATCCTCTCTCTCTCCCCTGCCGACCCCCGGCAGCCCAGGCTTGTTCCAGAACCCAGGTCGCTGGTGTGGCGCGAGGTGTGGCATCCAGCGCCTCAACCCTCAGCACCACTGGGCCTACCAATGTAGAGGTTTAATTACCCTTTTTCTTATGCTTATTAAATAATTGGATGTGAGGTAACAGGGAGATGTTTGGGTCAAATTAGAGAATGAGGATAGACAGGCCATTAAGGCAATTAAATGAAATAATTGATTGTATGTTGTCATTTACTCCACATGTTTCAGTTATGATATGTGTCCCTTTCAATTTGTGCCTGTTCCAGTACTTAATTACATTGTAATAAGTGGGGAGCATTTTCTCCCATAGGGAAATCTGGTTATAATTTGCCATTATAATCTGCGGGTTATAATGGCGAACATGCGCCAGGTTTCCCTTGCTCCACGTATGCACCTCCCACTGCTCTCCCCACACACCGGATACTTGGCCACTACTGTCACCATATGGCGGTTAAGTGTTTAAAAAAATAACTAAAACTTGCCTCCACTCTCAGCAGTTCAAAACTTGAGTCCTTCCTCGGATAAACATTTTAAAAAGAAAGGAAAAAAGGTTTCAGCAGTCACTTGGCTGCAGACCGTGGACAGCACTTCACAGCCTGACCAGACAGCAGCAGTTTTATTTTATATAGTTGCTATGATGAGAAAATGCTTCCCAGCAAATATATAAAATAATACACGGGGTGGTGTGTTTAACTCGAGATTTCACACACACCCCTTAGTGTTGGATGCTTAAATAAACCTCTTGGGCTTCACTCTTGGGGTTTATGTAGCATCCAACACCTCGGGGTGTGTGTCAAATCTCATTAAACACACTACCCCATGCATTATTCTATATATAATTGATAACACACTTTATGGATATATGATAATTTTAATAATGCTGCACTTGATTGGTTTATGATATTTCAGTAGGTTTGGAAGAAAAAAATATTTACCATAGTAATCTTGTTTCATCCAAGGGAATCTTACTGTATTCTGACTTCTGCAGTATGGTCTCACCATATGACTGCCCCAGAGCCGAAATGGTTAATAGAACTTATGCTAATCATGGAGTATTAGGCTCAAGCTCAGTTTTCAAATCACTGTCCCTGGTAAACATTCTGCAACCACCAGATTCTTATGGAGCAAAGCTAATAACCAGCTATCTAAACTATACTAGTAATTAAATAAATTAACAACACCCAACACCAATTATTCCCCTTTATTTAAAAATGTGGGCCACACTGAGACTCAAGTCACTAAGCCCAAAAAAGAAACACCCATAGGATTTGAACAGGATGAACAACTGTGTTGCAGTGCATATAGGGTTCTGGCAGGGGAAGAAGGGTGGGAGCTCAGAATACAGTAAGATTCCCTTGGAAGAAACAAGATTACTATGGTAAGTTTCTTCAAGCCCCAGTAAGTATTATTGTATTCTGACTTCTGCAGACTACCCAAGCAGTACCTTTGGAGGACAGTAGAGAATATATTTAGGAAACGGGCTCTGCATTTCTGCTGTGCCAAACCTGGCATCACTTCTGGCCTGGGTATCCAGGCTGTAGTGCTTGGTAAAGGTGTGAACTGTTTTCCAGGTAGCTGCTTTGCAGATTTCCAACAAAGGAATATCCTAAGCAGCTGTGCCCCTTGTAGAATGGGCCCTGAGGTCTACACAAGGGTCTTTACCCACTTTGCTGTAGCAAAATTGGATATAGGCCACAATCCAGCTGACAATGGTCCTCTTTGAGGTGGGTTTGCCCTTCCCCACTTCTCCATAGGTCAGGAACAGCTGGGTTCTAGCCTCTCTGTGCCCCTTCGTGTGATCCAAGTAATAGCTTACAGCTCTCTTGACATCAAGACTATGAAGTCTTCTCTCCCCTGAACTGGAATTATCAGTGAAGAAGACTGGTAAAGTCATAGACTGATTAAGGTGGAAGTCTGAAACCACCTTAGGAAGGAATTTCCTATTGGTCCTAAGGACCACCTTGTCCCTGTGAACTGCAATATTGTCCGGCTCTGTGGACAAGGCCTGGAGCTCACTGATCCTCCTGGCCAAGGTGATGGTCACCAGGAAATTGCAGTTACCAAGAACTTACTGTAACAGTAGAGCTTCGAGAGAGGTTCCTGCAGTAGGTCTTCACATATAGGACTTCGCCCCCTGGCGTCAGGTCCGAATGGCAAACTTGTAGATAGCAATCATCAGCGGGGACTGCCCCCGATGTCAGGTGTTGTGACATCAGCCCTACTATAAAAGGGGCAGTCCCACACCCGCTCTCCAGTTCTTTTCCACCGGAGACCTAAAGAAAGGTAAATATTAGCTAGGAGTAAAAACTCCTAGGACCGTGTTTCCTCTCTAGACCCAAGGACTAGGTAGGATGAAAAATAAAGAAAAAACATACAGGAGCTGGGGGAAGGTGGGAGGGAAACTAGACCTACTGCAGGAACCTCTCTCGAAATCTACTGTTATGGTAAGTTCTTACGTAACTGCAATATCTTTCTTCGAGAGGGTTCCTGCAGTAGGTCTTCACATACAGGACTGAATACCAAGCAGTCCCCAAAATAACTAATGCTGAGGTGCACCCGGGAGGAGGAGAAGTCGCCATAGGGAATCATGACAGGAGGCCTTGCAAAACTGCAAGACCAAAGCCTGTTCTGCGCCTAGAGGCAATGTGCAGACTGTAATGCTTAGTGAAAGTGTAAACAGATGACCACATGGCCGCTGCACAGATCTCTGCAGTAGACACATTCCTGAAAAAGGCAGTAGAGGTAGCCACGCTGCGGGTGGAGTTGCATTTGACTGCCCCCGGAAGGGATTTCCCATATTTTGTGTAAGAAAAGTGGATGCAGTAGGCTAACCATCGAGAGATGGTTTGTTCGAGATGGCCTTGTCCTGGCACTGGGGAGCAAAGGCTACAAAGAGTTGGTTGGCTTTATGAACCTCTTTTGTCCGGTTCATGTAGTACTTCAGAATTTGATGCACATCTAGGCTGTGCAAAAGGTATTCCCCCCAGTTGGAATGTTGGGGATAGCATACTGGTAATTCCATGCTCTGATTCAGAGTGGTTTCTGAGACCACTTTGGGGAGAAAGGAAGGGTTAGTCCGAAGGACTACTCTGTCCCTGTGAAATATTAAATAGGGTTCTTTACAAACAAAAGCCTGGAGCTCAGAGACCCTTCTGGCGGAAGTCAGACTAAAAATAAGGTCTTCCAGGAGAGGAAGGGTAAGTCGCAAGTAGAAGCTGGTTCAAATGGGGGGGTGGGTTAGCTTCTCGAGCATGAAATTCAGGTCCCAGGGGGACAGGGATACCGGATTGGAGGTTTCAAGTGAAGGATGCCCTTCAAAAAGGTCTTGGCAACCTCCAGCTGAGCCAAGGTTTTACCCTCCATCAGGAGGTGGTAGGCGGACATCGCAGAGAGATAGACCTTAATAGAAGAGTAGCTAAGGCCCTCCTCAGATAAATGTGCAAGGTACTCTAAAACTTGGGTCGCCAAGCATGAAAATGGGTGCCAGCGCCTTGCTTGGGCATCGATCGAAAATCTTTTCCACTTCATGGAGTAAGTGGATCTAGTAGAGGGTTTTCTGTTTCTACTAAGATATGTGCAACCTGCGAGGAGACACCATAGCAGGTACCCGCTATGTCCACATGTGCCACACATGAAAATGGAGAGACTGAAGGCTCTGGTGCACCAGGGTGCCCTGCTCCTGTGTCAGAAGGTCATGGGAAAATGGCAAAGGGACAGGAAGTTCCCGTGCCAGTTGCTGCAAAAGAGGATACCAAATCTGGCATGGCCAGAGAGGAGCGATAAGGATCATATGAGCTCCCTCCTGCTGAAGTTTCACCAAAACCCTCTGAATGAGAGGAAAGGGAGGAAAGGTGCAGAGAAACCTCCCTGTCTGAGAGAGACAGTGCATCTCACCAAAAAGCCCCATGCCCAGGAACGAGCGAGCAAAAGTTGGGTAGTTTTGCGTGGAATGGGGAGGCGAAGAGATCTAAGTCTGGTCGACCCCATCGAAGAAAGAGTTCTTCGACCACCTCTGACTTTAGCTCCCACTCATGGGCCCTGGCCGCTGATCGACTGAGACTGTCCGCCAGGACGTTGCTTACGCCTGGGACATGGACTGCTGTCAAGTAAAGGCTTTGCTGGATTGCCCAGTACCAGACCCTCATTGCTTCTCTGCAGAGAGGGTATGACCGGGTTCCTCCCTGTTTGCTGATGTACCAGACTGTGGACATGTTGTCCATCTGAACCAGAAGTGATCCAAGTACCAGGAGGGACTGGAATGCCTGGAGAGCATAAAGAATCACCCTGGTCTCCAGAATGCTGATGTGGAGCATAAGCTGCTGGTCGGACCAAGAGCCCTGCGTCTTGTGTACCCCCAGATGGGCTCCCCAGCCCAAGTCTGAGGTGTCCGTGGTGAGGATTTGGGTTGGGATGGGGGAATGAAAAGGTGTTCCCCTCGAAAGGTTGGAGAGATCCTGCCACCAGCAAAGATCTCTCTGAAGGCTGCTGGACAGCATGACTTTTTAGTTCATGTCATCCGTCCTCTGATCCCACTGGACTCGGAGAGACCATTAGGTGACCCACATGTGAAGTCTGGCCAGGGGTACTGTAGAAATGGCCACTGCCATCAGTCCCAAAAGGCAGAGCACAGCATGTACTGGGATCCATTGAGCCTGGGCCACAAGAGTAGCCTGAGCAACTAAAGTCTCGGCTTGATCCGATGGTAGAAAAGCCTTGCTCTGAACTGTATCTAGTACGGCTCCAATGAACTGGAGTCATTGAGATGGTACTAGCTGAGATTTGGGGAAGTTGACCATGACACCCAGAAAAGAGATCAAGTTCAGAGTGAAAGAGAGGGACTCTTTCAGGCTGGTAGGAGAGGGTGCTGTGAGGAGCCAGTCATCCAGGTACAGGAAGACATAAATGCCCTGGTGGCGTAAGAACGCCGCCACCACCGCTAGACATTTTGTGAACTCCTGAGAGGACAAAGAAAGGCCAAATGGGAGCTCCCGAAACTGGAAGTGGTCCTCCATAAAAACAAAATGGAGGAAGCGGCAGTGGGCTGGGAGGACAGGGATGTGCAGGTAGGCATCCTGCATATCCAGGGAGCACAGCCAGGAGTTGGGATGGAGCAGGGGGAGGTGCCCCTGAAGAGTCAACATACGAAACTTCTTGTACTCGATGAAGATGTTTAGTGTGCTGAGGTCCAGGATCGGTCTCAGGACACCCGTTTTCTTTGGGACTAGGAAGAAGTGGGAGTAAAATCACCTTCCTATTTGCCTTGGAGGGACGGGTTCTATGGTTTTCTTTAGAAGAAGTGCCTGGATCTCTTGAGAGACAAAGGGGACCTGATCCCATGGATAGAAAGACTGCCCCGGTGGTAGAGGGGCTGGGATCTTGAAGAATTTGATCGAGTGACCCCACTGGATGAGCTGAAGCACCCAGGACTCTGCGGTGACGAACCTGCAACCCTTCAGGTGGAGGCTGAACCTCCCTCCAACTGGTTCCTCCTGACTTAAGGGAGGGAGCGGAAGGAGGGGAAAGGAGTCAGGACACTGAGTGGAGGGGTGCTTTAGCCCCCGGGGCTGATTTGGGGAACTCAGCCTGTGGGGTTTGGGCTCCTGAGCCAGTGGCGCGTCTTTTTGCATGACGCTTAGCCTGGTTTTTGTTCCACCTTCTTTGGCGGTGAAAGGGCTGCTTTTTCTGACCCATCTTGTACACAGAGCGTACGTCTCTTAAGGAGCGTCCACTCTCTTACAGTCCCGTGATTATATCTTTGCCATCCCCGCCAAAGAGGACAGAACCCCAAAAGGGGCGTGCAAATGGGAAGACTGCACATTCTGTGCCAGGCCAGCTATCCTGAGCCAGGAGAGCTGGCAGAGACAGATCCCCATGGCTGCCGCTCTAGCCACTGAATCCACTGAGTCGTACGTCGCTCGGAGCGTGTGACAACACGAGTACTTGCCCATTCTGACCTTGTCCAGAAGCTTCTTCATAAGGTTTTCATCCTGGAACTCAAGAAGATCCCTTTCCAGCTCTGAAAGAGTAGCTTTTTGGAAAGCAACGATGTGCGAGACATAGTTGAGTGATCTAATAGCACAGGAGGAAGAAGAGTACGTCTTTTGTTTGAACTGGTCTAATTGACGAGAGTCCTAGTCTGGAGGCGAGGAACTCAGGTGTTTTGGTTGGGTTGACCGGTCGTGAGTGGCAGTAATTACCATGGAGTCAGCCTTTGGATGGGTGTTAAGATGCTGAATCCCTTCCGGGGATAATAAGTCCAGTCTGCTTTTCTGGAGACCGCTGGTATGGAGGACGGCTGTTGCCATATCATGGTCACCAAATCGTCATGAGGTCCCATCCATGAGGGGATGGGGATAGGATCAGACGTAGCAAGATCCAGATGCTCTGCTAGTCATTTTCATTGCGGATCCACCTCTTTCATGGGCCAGTCTCCAGCTGCCTGTATTGAGCGCAAGAGGTCTCTGAAGAAAGGGTCCTCTGGGGAAGACTTAGGAGACTCCTTGTAAGGAACCTCAACAGGAGATCAGGGGTCCAAAGGTTTGGAGTCAGACTCTGTATCAGAGGGCTCAGAGCCGCTGGGAATGGGAGAATCCACCCCAGCAGCTCCCGCAGCTAGAGAACCCAAGGCTTTGCTGGAAGGAGGCGGTGGATGGGGGGGCCCTGGGTAGGGGAGCTTCCCCCACAGACTGCCTAAGCTCTGACAGAAGCTAGGTTCTAGCCTCCTGCCACCATTGGAGGGGCTATCTCATGGTCTTGCACCGGGGGTGGCAGAGGAGGAGGCTGGAAGGTTGGGTAGCCTGGGTACTGAGGTCAAGAAGGGTAGTGCTAACCTGTCTGAGGATAGTAAGAGTACGCAAGGTAACCCGGCGTCGGGTATCCCGACGTCGAGTATCCCGGCGTCAGGTATCCCGGTGTCGGGGGCACATGGCCGGATACTGTGGAGTTGACGGTGGGCCACCCAGAGGCGGGACAATGGGCTCTGGACCTGGGAACCTGCCTGAGGATCTGGCCCTGCCAGGGGAAGTGCCATGGCGCCTCTAGGAGGCGTAGGATCTGGGAGGGCCCCCGAAGGTCCCAAGGGAGGAGGCTCCATTGAGAGATCCCCAGCTGGTGGCGGACTTATGTCCAGGGACAGCGGTAGGCCTGACGAGGGGGGGGAGGTCTGGAAGGAGCCCCAACGGCAGGTCTGAAGGTGATCCGGTTGGAAGAAAAATCAGAAGATCACGCGGCGAGCCCCTGGGATGGACAACCCGGGGGGACGATGGGTCGCGTTGCCGCTCACTCTGTCCGATGTCGAGGGCCAAACTGGAGCCTGACAGGAGAGTGGAGAGATCTGGGCAGGCAATAGAGGAGCCATCGTGTGACTGAACAAACCGCGCCGGGCTAGTGGAGGTCAGAAGACTGCTGCTTGGCTGATTGGCAGGAGCCATGCACCCTTCAACGGGGTCGAGGGGTGTCTTATCGGCTAGGCAAGGCGACTTAACACATACCTCAAGAGGGGCTACCCCCGGCTGCCCACTCACCTCTGCGGGGGGGGAGGTGCCCGGCCTAAAGAAGCAGACTGGGCACTGGCTGAAGTACTCACAGTTGTGGAAGGCCTCCCACGTGGCGACGGACTCCAGTCCTGGCGCTTTTCCTTGCTTTTCTTCTGTTTAGGGGCCGGCGACGACGACCTATCCCGCAGTTCCTGGAGCTCCTTTTCCATCAATGCCAGTCGTCGGGACAGGAGGTGGGCCTCGGGGGTCCACTTGCGCATGGTTAGAGTTGCCTGGTTGAAGGCCTGGCAGATGGAGCACTCCTGGGTGTTGTGCTTGGAACCAAGGCAGAGGACACAGTGGGAATGGTCGTCCCCGTGCGGGATTTGGGCACTGCTCTTCGAGCACTTCTTCTTCTGTCTGGAAGACATCAAATAGTAAGTAAAATGAAGAGAAAATTTCTATGAGGCAAAGAAAACTTCGACAAACATGCAGACTTATGATCGCTGTTCTATCGCGTGCTGAACGTACTGAGGCGACAGCGGGAAATAACTGGACAGCGGACGCGGGACCGCCCCTTTTATAGTTGGGCTGATGTCACATCATCTGATATCGGGGGTGGTCCCCGCTGATAATTGCTATCTACAAGTTTGCCGTTCAGACCTGATGCCAGGGAACGAAGTTCTATATGTGAAAACCTACTGCAGGAACCCTCTTAAAGTAAGATCACTGTTTTTCATGTCACATACTTAAGCTCAGCTGAGGACATGGGTTAGAATGGTGGCTGCATTAGCTAGCCAATGCATATATTGAGGTCCCATACAGGGGTGGGTTCCCTGTGAGGGGCATGCAAATGCAACAGTCCCTTGAAAAACTTCCTGAATACCTGGTTAGAGGCCAGGGATGCTCCCGTCCCCTCAGAGAGGTATGCAGAGACAGCTGCTAAGTGTACCTTAAGGGTGGAAGCCTGCAGGCCCAAATAATGCAGAGGTGTCAAGTAGTCCAAGACTACTGACAGGTCAGCTTGGCGGTGATCTATCTGCCTTTGTCGACAACAGATAGAAAACCTCCTCCATTTAGATGAATAAGTCTTTTTAGTGGAAGGTTTTCTAGAGACCCCGAAGACCTCCAGCACTCTTTCTGAGAGGTGAAGGTCAGCATATTCTAAGTCCTCAACGGCCAAGTTCTGAGTCTGAGGGACTGCAGGTTTGGTATACAAGACTCTGCTCTGGAAGGAAGTCAGAAGATTATGCCTCCTGGGTAGGGAGACTGGTTTGGAGATTGACATGATAAGTAGCAGGGAGTCCCAGGGTTGTCTGGCCCAGTCTGGAACAATGAGAACCATTGTTGCTGGCTGAACCCTGAGCTTGTTCAGTACTCTGAGCAGCAACGGGGAATGGTGGGAAGGCATACAGAAACTTCCCTGTTCAATCCAGCAGTAATGAATCCAGAGGTACTGTACCCAGTGCAGGGTCTGCAGCAGAGCAGTGGCAGCTGATGATTTGTCTACCTGCAGGACCAGTCTGTTCAGTAAACGCTCATGGTGGTTCTGGTTGATCCTGCTGATGGCATCTGCTAGGATGTTGTCCTTCCTTAGGAGACAAACTGCTGAGAGTGAAATTCCCAGTGAGTAAGCTAAGTTCCATAGCTTCATGGTTTCTGTGCACAGGGAGGAAGACCTTGTGCCCCCTTGCTGCTTGTTGATGTAGTACATTGTGGTTGTATTGTCTGTTCTGACTTCAACCACCTTGTCCTGCAACATTGCAGCGAAAGACTAAATACCCAGATAAACTGCCCTGAGTTCCAGCAGGTTTATATGGAGCAGAGACTCTTGCTGGAGCCAGATACCATGGGCTGTACGCTCCCCTAGGTGGGCACCCCATGCTACGAGGGAGGCATCTGTTTTCAAAACTGCTGATAGACGTTTCTGGATAAAAGGCACCCCTTCCCTGAGGTTGCCCTTTTCTTGCCATCACTGCAATGCTGGGAGAAGGGTTCCCGTGACTAATCCCATCTTTGACAGGGAGTCCCTTTTCTGAGACCAGTGAGCCCTGAGAGGGAACTGATTGTCTCTCATCTGAAACCTTGATCCAGGCACTGTTGCTGTTGAAGCAGCCATATGACCCAGCAGCTGGAGAAAATGCCTTGCTGGTCTGGGGGTATGGAACCGAAAAGAGTTTGCTAGCTGTACCAGGTTGTCCACCCTTCCCTGAGGGGGGAAGGCCCTTCCTCTTAGGGTATCCAGGTCTGCCCATATAAACTCCAGGAGTTGAACAGGGGTTATCACTGACTTTTTCTGGTTTACTAGTAAGCCTAGTGCCTTCAGTGTGTCTTGAGTGGTGGACACTGCCTCCTGTACCTGCTGAGGAGACTGACCTACCACCAGCCAATCCTCCAAATATGGGAAGAATGAGACCCCCCCCACCTCCTTAGGTGTGCCACCGCCACTTCTAGGCACTTGGCGAACACCCTTGGAGCAGAGATCAGGCCAAAGGGCATGGCCTTGAACTGATAGTGGCCTGATGGCAATCTGAACCTGAGGTACTTTCTGTGTGATTGCCTGATGGGAATGTGGAAATAGGCATCCTTTAGATCCAGGGATGCAAACCAGTCTCCCTATCTTAGTATGGGGAGGATGGTAGCCAGAGTGACCATCTTGAACTTTGGTTTTGTCAAGTGTTTGTTTAGAAATCTGAGAATCAGAATGGGTTTGCCACTCCTGCTTTCTTTAGAGTGAGAAAGTATCTTGAACAGAGACCCTTTCTTCTTTGAGCCAAGGGAAAGTACAGTTACGTAAGAACTTACCGTAATAGTAGATCTTTGAGAGGAGCTCTTGCAGCAGATAACATCATAAGGACTATTCCACCAGGCACTTGGACCCCACAGAAAACTTCTAGTTAGCAGTCGAAGGCAGAGGATCTCCCCTTGACGTCGGCCCCGCCCCGACATCCCCTATGGTATAAAGGGGCGGTCCCATGGCACCACCTCAGTTCTCCTGCCGGAGACCTGGCTGATGTATAGGATGGGGAACTGAGGAGGATCTCCCATCCCCCGGAGAGAAGTACATTTACATGACCCCGGAGGCAGGTGGGAGGGAAAACGACCTGCTGCAAGAGCTCCTCTCGAAGATCTACTATTATGGTAAGTTCTCATGTAATTGTACTATCTTACTTCTAGAGGGAGCTCTTGCAGCAGGTAACACCATAAGGACTGAGTCCCAAGCAGTACAAATAGAGACCCAAGTCAGAAAGGTGGTGGACTAATAGAAACACAGAGTCCATGCCACTGTTTTAGGAGAGAAGTCCCTGGAGAACTGCAAGGCCGAAACCTGCTCTCCTTCTAGAAGCAATATCCAGACTGAAGTGCCAAATGAAAGTGTTGACCGAACTCTAAGTACCAGCTGCACGGAGATCTGCTGCAGACACATTCCTGAAGAACGCAAAGGAGGTTGCGACCCCTCTTGTGGAATGACCCTTGACCAGTCCCGGCAAGGGTTTGTCGTACTTTTGGTAACAAAAAGTAATGCAGTTGACCAATCATTTGGCCAATGTCTACTTGGTCACTGGAGCCCCTAACATCCTTTGGGCAAAGGAGATAAACAACTGATCTATCTTTCTTGACAAGGAAAAATAGAAACGAACGAAAACTGAGCAGAGTACAAAATGGCAGTCAACTACAATAGAGGCGTCCGTGGAGCCGATACTAGCAGATTGACAGTGGGAAAAGAACTGAGGTGGTGCCGGTGGACGGCCCCTTTATACCATAGGGGACGTCGGGGCATCAGGCGGTCCTCCACATTGGACTGCTAGTTAGAAGTTTTCCGTGGGGTCCTAGTGCCTGGCAGCATAGTCCTAATGGTGTTACCTTTTGCAAGAGCTCCCTCTCAAAGCAAGATCAGGCTCTACTACATGGTCCTGAATGAGCTTTCCTACTTCCTCCTCTAACAGGGATGCCTCTGATAGGTTGGCAGGTCTGAATAGTCTTACTCTCAATTTGGGCAGAAACTTGAAATTGAGAGCAACGCCCTGGCTTACTACCGCGAGGACCCACTTGTCTGTGGTAATAGATTGCCAAGCCTGGAGGTAGTGAGCCAGTCTGTCAGACCTCTCAGGGGGTCCGCTTTGTCTGTGCACTAGCTTGAGTGCTGGGGCCAGTACTGCTGCTGCCCCTTCTGCATCTGCCTCTAAAGTACCTCCTCTGGGGCTGGCAGATTGGCAGAGCCTGTGCCTAGAAGAAGGGCCTATAATGGGTTCTACCCCGCCCCCTCTTCATTGGAATTTCTGAGGTGTCGCTGCTTTCTCCCTGGTAGCAGAACTCTTGTAAGCCATCTTGTAATCATCTGTCTCTTTCATGTAAGTCTCTGTTTGCTCCCCGAACAGGGATGTTGGCTCACAGGGAAAATCCAGTGCTTTTGTATAGGTATCCTGAGACAAATTTGTTGCTTTTAGCCAAGCAAATCTCCTCAGAGAGACTGAGGTTGCCACTTGTCTGGCTGCAATGTCATTGGCATCCACTGCCATTCGAAATTGGCACTTAGAGGCTTCAATGCCCCTGTTGGATGCCTCTGAGAGATCTGATGCCATAGGTCCAGGACATGCCTTGGCTATTTCCAGAACTGTATTCCAGAGACTCTTCTGGTATCCGGTAACATAAGACATATAGGTAGCCTGTCTGATGGCTAAAGAGGCTCTCAGACATGACTTCTTAACCCCTAGATGGCACTATCCCAAGGGCTACTACCCCTGCCTGCTTGGCTAGTAGCAGGTTAAGGGGCCTGAGTTCTGAAATGGGTGCCTCCACCCGGAGGTCTGGGTTGGTAGTGGTCAAGCTAACCTGGGCACAGCCCTCCGGGACACTGTAACTCCCCTCTTTCCTTACTAGTGGCCAGAACAATACACAATAATCACTTTCACAATGCCCCTGATACATCACACAAGTACCCTCACTGTTTGCACTTACCACCAGGGCTTTCCTCTGGCTCGGCCCTGGGTACCCCCTGTAAAACAAGGTTATATGCAGCAAATAACAGCAGTACAGTACTCTTGCACACACCGGAACCACACTCAGGGTAAATGCAAAAAAGAGTTATATCTGATTTATTTAAGGGGCTTGAACAAGGAAGGGGCACAGTCAGGTTAATTTGCTTAAAGACTGTATCGGTCAACCAGTTATGCATGCACTTCAGGGTCCATAAACAGTCACACACTCTGGGTACCCAGATGGAGAATGGGGGGCTAGCCAGGAACGTTGTAGCTGGTTGGGGCCCTGTGATGGAAGAAAACAACATGCACAACACACACTATTTGTAATCCAGAGCCAAAGGGCTCAGTTCGTGAAAAGAAAACAACAAGACAGTCAGATGACACACTTTTAGATTAGGGTGTTGTTGCAGGGAGCTACCCTGATGATTACTCACGATACCAAAGACTGGACACAGGCTGGATGAAAATCAAGACAGCAGGTGGTTACTCTGGAGTGCCAGGAGAAGCAGAGCCCACACAATTTACTGAGGTGTCATTCCTGTTCAAGAATGCAGCAGGGGGCTGATCCCCAGGCAGGTCTCTCGTCGGTGGCTTTCTCTGTGCAGTGGGGTAGTCTGGCAGGACCAGCGTGGCATGGCCCAGGCCAAATGGAGATGAACATGGATTCAGTCCGATTAGGCTGGATAAAGCTTCCAGCAAGCAGAACACAGTTCACACAGTGGGGAACCAAATCACGACCCACTTTCAATACACAGCACATTTACATGTAAAGGATTCTATGGTACCAGCAAGCAGAACACAATTCACACAGTGGGGAACCAAATCATGACCCACTTTCAATACACAACACATTTACATATAGAAATCCTACTGTACCAGGCAAACAGCTCTCCAGTCATGATTGCAAAGTCTCTACACAAACCGAGGATTCAAAAGCAGCTGGAAATCCTGACAGGCCGATCGCATTCAGCAAATCTTCGGTCTTCTTCAGGTTAAAGCCTGGTCACAGTCCAGTGGCTTAAATAGTCCTCACAACTCGGATTCAGTCCGAATAAACTCTATTTTCCCTCTCAGGGACAGCAGGCAGACAGGCAGGCCAAAAAATCAGCCCTTTCACAGTTCTCCGATGCAAAACTACACACAACTGCTGCTCAAAATCATTTGAGTTGTTACTGCTTCACTTCTCAGCTCAAAACTGAAACTAGCTGCAGCAGCCTGGGAAACTCCCCAAGATCCAAAAGGTTCATTTGGCTGATCCTCCCGTCAGTCACAACAAAGGCTCCCCCTTCAGGTGCAAAAAGGCGCAAAAAGCCCAAAACTACAATTCCTACAGACTTTGACTCCAGACAGCTCCTGTAGTCTGGCTCCATTTTAGGTCTTACCAGTACTGATTGGTCCAATTCAGCAGTCCAGGACCAAGATAATGGAGATAAACAAAACAGTCCTTACTGCAAAGAAGGCAGGTTAGACAAACTACATTATCATTATCACTCTAAATGATTTTCAGCAAATAGTTACATCTTTCAACAGAGCTCCCTCTCAGATTACTTATGACTGCAATCCAGGCAGCTCTTAAAGAGACAGTAAACAGAGGCTATACAGGCACTCTCTGGCAATCACATTTAAACTGCTAAAATGCAGGACACCAGCCTGGCAGTGAGCATTTAGGCAAGCTCAAGGAAGACTTTTCGGGAACCCCCATTTGAAGGGGGGTTACACCAGCAGTGCTAGAGATGACCCTTAAATTTGAGAGGAGGACCGGAGATGGGTAAAAGGGAACCACTCATGAAAGGAGCCCCTGTAGGACGGCAAGGCCAAAACCCACTCTGCACCAGGAGACAATGTCCAGACTGTAGTGCCTGATAAAAGTGTGCACTGTACTTTAAGTAGCAGCTGCACAATTGGTGGGGGCTGAAACAGGGAGGCGAATGAGGTTGCCATCCCTCTGGTACAGTGACCCTTTACCGGTCCCGGTAAGGGTTTATTCCGCTTCCTGTAGCAGAATACAATGCAATTTACCAACATTTTGACAGTGTCTGTTTTGACACTGGTATCTCTAACATCCTGTGGGAAAATGACAAAAATAATTGGTCAGACTGCCTGTGCGGTCTGGTCCTAGTCAGGTAGAACCTGAGTATCCTGTGCACATCCAATGTGTGCAGGAGAGCCTCTCCCCTATTGGAGTATTCCGGATAATAAACCAGAAGGTCGATATCCTGGTTGAGGGTTAACTCTGACACTACCTCACCTCACTCTGCAAACCAGGATGGCGGCGGTGTGTGAGCTGCCTGAGGTCTGAGCTTGGAATTTGAGTTTGTGTTATTTTAGCTTGGCAGAAGACACCAGGAGAAAGGACTGCTGTGTGATTGGACTTCTCTGCTGGGACTAAAGAAGAAGAACTCTTGTACTTGGACCTTTAATTTAGGGTAAAAAAAAAAAGCTAACAAACAAAACAAAAAAAAAGTGTGTGTTTGTCTGAGTTAACTGAACTGAATGGTTATCTGAACAGTTATCTAGGTGTAAACCTCAGGTGATTGAAAGGGCTTAATAGCTGTGAGGTTTAAATTACTTGTAGAAAGAGCTAGTAAGTAGGGGGAGTGGCTTAGCTAGAAGGAAGCTACATTTAAAGACTGCCTTAGAAAGATTCTGCTAATAGCTTGGCAGAAGACACCAGGAGTAAGAACTGCTGTGTGACTGGACTTCTCTACTGGGACTAAAGAAGAAGAACTCTTGTACTTGGACCTTTAATTTAGGGTAAAAAAAAACTAACAAACAAAACAAAAAAAAGTGTGTGTTTGTCTGAGTTAACTGAACTGAATGGTTATCCGAACAGTTATCTAGGTGTAAATCTCAGGTGATTGAAAGGACTTAATAGATGTGAGGTTTAAATTACTTGTAGAAAGATCTAGTAAGTAGGGGTAGTGGCTTAGCTAGAAGGAAGCTACATTTAAAGACTGCCTTAGAAAGATTCTGCTAATAGCTTGGCAGAAGACACCAGAAGAAAGGACTGCTGTGTGACTGGACTTCTCTACTGGGACTAAAGAAGAACTCTTGTACTTGGACCTTTAATTTAGGGTAAAAAAAACAAACTAACAAACAAAACAAAAAAAAAGTGTGTGTTTGTCTGAGTTAACTGAACTGAATGGTTATCTGAACAGTTATCTTAAGTGTAAATCTCAGGTGATTGAAAGGACTTAATAGCTGTGAGGTTTAAACTACTTGTAGAAAGATCTAGTGAGCAGGGGGAGTGGCTTAGCTAGAAGGAAGCTACATTTAAAGACTGCCTTAGAAAGATTCTGCTAATAGCTTGGCAGAAGACACCTGCAGGAAGGAGTGCTGCGTGACTGGACTTTTCTACTGGGACTATATTGTCCACCCTCCCACCCAAAGCTAGGTCTACTTTTATAGGCACAGGATTTGACTGACAACAGGAACTTCCTGTTTGGGAGCAGGAAGCAAGTGATCATAGAGCCACCAAAGACCCACCATCCTAGAAGGGCAAGAGTACCTCTCCAGCCCCGTCTAGATGCTGGAGGTCTGCCTCTGAGCAAGTAGGGGGTCTACTGAGAAATATAGGATATTCTTGTCTCAGAACAGGACAATCAGGAGCTTAAAGGGCACACAGGCTTAAAGTAAGGAGAAAGAGAGAGAAAAAAAAACAGAGGAAAGAGTAAGGATTGCAGACAGTTAAGGGGACAGAAATAAGACATGATTGGAGTGGTGCAGTGCAGTGGCTGTGGAGCAGCAGTCTTCCGGGAGATGTTCTGGAGGATGTGGTGTTGTCCCATCTGCAGGCACCTCTCTGGGCTGAGGGAGGACGTTGTTCATCTCCAGGCTGAGTTGGCCAGGATTTGTGGGACCTCCTTTTCCATCCAGGGACCACCAGTGCCACTGCCGTTGCCTCAGAGGTTGCCAAGAAAGAGGAGCGGTTGGACCACAGTGAGCTCAGGGAGGGTGAGGGTGGTGGAACAGAGGCACATCCCTCCAGTTGTACCTCTCCACAATTCCTATGCCATTCTGGCAAAGTGTGGTTCCTCTATGGAGGCACCCGCAGTGGAGACCAAGGAGGATGCTGGGAACCTCCACAAGGAGACCCACAGGAAGGTGGCAGGAGACCCTGCAGGGAAAGGAAACAACTCCTGGTGGGGGACTCCATTGTTAGGAAGGTAGAACTGGGGGAGGAAGGGGAGAGGGAGGTAAGGTGCCTGCCTGGCACCATGGCTTGGAGGGACAGGGAGCGAATCCTCAGGATTGCCGGAGCAGCTGCACAGGGGAGGGAGCTGGATGTCATTGTCCACCTAGGGACAAATGACCTGGCTAAGAAAGGGATTAGAGAAGTGCAGGAAGAGTTTGTGGAATTGGGGAGGGGCCTTAGACAAGTAGCATGCACGGTAACCTTCTCGGAGGTGCTGCCCATCTATGGTGTAGGAGAGGCTAGGGTGTTCCACACCATAGGATTCAATCAGTGGTTGAAAAACTGGTGTGGAGCTCAGGGATTTGGCTTCATTGGGGACTGAGGTCCACCTGGAGTGATGCAAGCCTATACTGGCATGATGGGATGCATCTGTCCAGGAGGGAACAGGATCCTAGGTGATAGGTTTAAATGCTTCATTGGCAAGCATTTAAACTAGCCAAAGTGAAGCACTGGAAAGAAGCAGGGAAATCCTAGCCCCCCCCCAAAAAATCACAGTAGTAAGTGCGGTAAACACCAACATAGAGGTGTCGATATGGAGAAGGGCAGGGGTAAATGGAGAAAGTGACAAAGGCAAGAAGGACAGGTATGGGGCAAAAAGGAGTAAGGCCATCAGGAAATGGAGGGTAATGAGTACCAATGCTCGTAGTCTGGGTAACAAGCTCCCGGAGCTGGTGGCCTTGATGGAAGAGGGATGCCTGGATATTGCAGCAGTCACAGAAACATGGTACACAGAGAACCATGACTGGAATGTTAACATACCAGGGTACATAACCTACAGGAGAGACAGGCAGGGGAGAAGAGGAGGAGGAGTAGCTCTCTATGTAAAGGAAGGGATAAAAGCAACTGAACAAAAGAGTAAACAGGGAGGCGAGGAGGCACTGTGGGTCACCTTGGAGACTGGAAAGGGCACCACAATCCGCACAGGGGTTGTGTACAGACCCCCAAGTCAGGGGGAGGGAATGGACAAGGATATGATAGAAGGCATTCTTAGAATGGCAGAGAAAGAGAAGATACAGTTGATGGGAGACCTGAATATGCCAGATGTTAACTGGAGCACATTTGCTGCAGCCACATCCAAGAGCAGGGCCATTCTTGATGCCCTACAGGTGGCAGGCCTCAGACAGCTAGTTTCAGAACCCACTCATGAGGGAGCAATCTTAGACCTCGTACTCTCAAACAGGGGCAGTGAGAGGATCTCAGATCTAGAAGTGGGTTGCCATCTGGGAACAAGTGACCATCAAACAGTGTGGTTCACGTTAAACTCAGCTACAGAGTCAAGCCATACAAAAGTGAGGGTACTGGACTTCAGGAGGGCTGACTTTGGCAAGATCGGAGAGTGCCTCAGAAAAGCACTAGCAAACAGGCTAGAAGGAGGTGTGGAGCAACAATGGGGAATCATCAAAACTGCCATCACAGAGGCAACAAGAAATAAACAAATCAAAATGAAAGAAAAAGCCACTATGGTTCTCAAAAGAGGTGGCTGTAAAAGTCAGGAAGAAAAAGATAGCATTCAGGAAGTATAAGGAAACACAGAAGGAGCAGGGCAGAGAGCTGTACCAGTTAAGGCAGAAGGAAGCAGGGAGGGAAGTCAGAATAGTAAAGGCCCAAACTGAGGAAAAGACAGCCAACTCAGTAAAGAAGGGGGATAAAACCTTTTATAGGTACATCAGTGAGCTTAGAAAGACAAAGGGAGGGATAGTGAGGCTGAATAGAATGAACGGTGGGTGGGCAGAGGGGGACAGTGAAAAAGCAGGGATACTGAAAGTACAGTTACGTAAGAACTTACCGTAACAGTAGATCTTCGAGAGAGGCTCTTGCAGTAGGTAATTACATATAGGACTGACGCCGGCAGGCGGCAGGACCCCACGGAAACATTTCTAGCTAGCAGTCCCTGGCGAGGGACCGCCCCCACGTCAGGTGACTGGCGTCGGACGACATCAGTATAAAGGGGCGGTCCCGGACGCCCACCTTCCAGTTCTTTCCCGCCACAGGCTCGGAAGGCCCTGACGAGAGAGAAGCAGATGTTTCACTCAAATGGAAAAGGAGCTGAAAAAGCCTAGGGGGATGGAGGGCGGGAAGGTATTACCTACTGCAAGAGCCTCTCTCGAAGATCTACTGTTACAGTAAGTTCTTACGTAACTGTACTATCTTACTTCGAGAGGGCTCTTGCAGTAGGTAATTACATATAGGACAGAATCCCAAGCAGTCTGGAACAATGAAAGGCACCGGGAGGAGGAACTACTCCTAGAAGTAGCAAAAAACTTGCAAACCTCAAGATAGGCGGCCTTGCAAGACCACTAGCCCAAAGCCTGCTCTACGGCAAGAGGCAATGTCCAAACTGTAATGTTTCATGAAGGTATGGATGGAAGTCCAAGTGGCGGCAGCACAGATGTCCGCCGCAGACACATTCTTAAAACAAGCCACAGAGGCTGCTACTCCACGAGTGGAGTGACCTCTGACTTGACCCGGGAGGGTCTTGTTGTACTTGTCATAACAGAAAGTGATGCAATGAGCCAACCACTTTGATAGGCATTGCTTGGAAACAGCACTGCCTTCCCTTTTGTGAGCAAAAGAGACAAACAACTGGTCAGTCTTTCTGAGATCCTTTGACCTATCGGTGTAGTATCTCAGAATCCTGTGAACATCCATGGTATGGAGCAAATATTCTCCCTAATTGGAGTACTGCATGAAAAAGGCAGGTAACTCAATAGACTGATTTAAGGTAGACTCCACTACTACTTCCGGAAGAAACTTAGGGTTCGTGCGAAGAGCTACTCGTTCTTTGTGAAAAATCAGATAAGGGACCTTTACACATAAGGGCCTGGAGCTCGGAAATTCTTCGAGCAGAAGTAATGGCCACCAAGAAGAGCATCTTCCACGATAGAAACTTCAAGTCTGCGGAAGCCGCAGGCTCGAAAGGAGGAAGGGTAAGTTTCTCGAGAACAAAGTTCAAATCCCAAGGGGGAGCAGGAGTCTGGACAAGGGGCCTGAGATGAAGGACCCCTCTAAGAAAAGTCTTGGACACTTCTAATTGGGCAAAGGCTTTATCAGCAAAAGGAACATGGTAGGCTGAAATAGCGGCCATGTGAACTTTCAAAGAGGAATGACTGAGACCCAGGTCGAAGAGATGACGTAAATAATCGAGCAGAACGGCCACAGGACAGGAGAAAGGCTCCCACGTTCCTGGAGGCAGCCCAAATTGAAAATCTCTTCCATTTCATGGCATAGGTGGATCTAGTGGAGGGTTTTCTAGCCTCCACCAGAATCTCAGCCACCTTAGGAGAGACACCAAATCGAGATTGGGCTAGGTCTGCAGGAGCCATGCATGAAGTTGAAGGGACTTGAGTCCCGGATGGACCAGGGTCCCCTGATCCTGGGTCAGCAATCCCCGAGATAAAGGAAGAGGAAGAGGAGGAACCTCTGAGTATTGTTGTAGAAGAGAGAACCAGATTTGCCTGGGCCAGAAAGAAGCGATCAGAATCATTCTCGCTCCTTCCATTGCAAGCTTCTGCAGCACACGAGAGACCAAAGGAATTGGGGGAAAGCATAGACGAATCTGCCCTTCCAGCTTAGAGACAGAGCGTCACTCCAGAAAGGGCCTGGCTCTGGAGCGAGCGAGCAAAAGGTGGGAAGTTTTGCGTTTAGGGAAGAGGCGAACAGGTCTACCTGTGGAGTCCCCCAGAGCTGGAAGATGCCATCTAGAACCTTTTGGTCCAGTTCCCACTCATGTGGCAGAGCCGAGGAGTGACTTAGCTTGTCTGCCAGGGTACTGTCGACTCCTGGAACATGGATCGCCGTGAGGTGAAGGTTGTGAAGCATTGCCCAGTCCCAAACCCTCACTGCTTCCCTGCACAGCGGGTAGGATTGAGTTCCTCCCTGCTTGTTGATGTACCACACCACACACGTTGTCCATTTGGACAGCTAGGTGACCGGGAAGGATGTATTGGTGAAGGGCTTGGAGAGCATATAGAACTGCTCGAAGCTCGAGCACGTTGATGTGGAGAGCTAAGTCCCATCTGGACCATAAACCCTGGGTTCGGTGAGGACCCAGATGGGCTCCCCAACCTTCGCCTGATGTGTCCATGGTCAGAGTCTGGGAGGGGGGAGGATGACAGAAGGGGGCCCCCCGAAACAGGTTCTCTCGAACCATCCACCATTGCAAGTCTCTTGTCATTGGCGAGGAGATCAGCACCAGATGATCTAGGTCATCTTCGAGTTGATCCCACTGAGAGTGGAGGGTCCACTGAGAGATCCTCATGTGGAGCCGTGCGTGTGGAACCGTCAGGATGGCGGCCGCCATAAGCCCCAAGAGACGGAGCACCGACCTCGCCGGAACCTTCCTGCATTCTGGAAGCAGGGAAATCTGTGACTGGAGGGAGGCCACCCTGTCCGAAGGGAGGAAGACCCTGCATGCTGTCGTATCGAGGATTGCCCCGATGAACTGAAGTCTCTGGGAGGGTTCCGGATGAGACTTGGAATGGTTGATGGCGATACCCAGACAAGTGAAAACCTGCTGGCTGAGGGAGAGAAAATGCAGGAGTTCCTCCCTGGATGAGGCCGCCAGGAGCCAGTCGTCCAGGTAGGGAAACACCTGAACTCCCAAAGTACGCAGGTGGGCTGCAACTACCGCCAGACATTTGGTAAAAACTTTGGAAGCCGAGGAAAGACCAAATGGGAGTGCCTGGAATTGGCAATGGTCCCCCTGGAAAGCAAACCGGAGGTACTTGCGGTGGGAGGGACGAATGGGGATGTGCAGATATGCATCCTGCATATCCAGTGCACAAAGCCATTGACCTGGCCGAAGAAGGGGCAGGAGGGTTTGGAGGGAGAACATCCTGAACCTTTTGTATTCCACATAAAAGTTCAGGGAGCTGAGATCGAGACTGGGTCTGAGATCTCCCGTCTTCCTTGGAACAAGAAAGAAATGGGAATAGTAACCCATCCCGTGAAGGTGAGGAGGAATGGGTTCTATGGCCTGCTTCGTGAGAAGGGCGGATATTTCTTCCCTGACCAAAGGAAGATGGTCCCTTGAGTAAGAGGACTTCAGAGGGGGGTGACATGGAGGTTTTTGCAGAAACTCTATGGAGTGCCCCTCCACGATAATCTGAAGCACCCATGAATCCGATGTTATCCTCTCCCAACCCGGAAGGTGGAGGGAGAATCTCCCTCCTACCGGTTCCTCCGGGGAGTCCGGAGGCAGTGGGAGAGGGAAGGAGTCAGGTGGTGTGAGGCAGCGCCGCAGCTGGGGTGCCCGCTGCTTTTTTGGGCGGCGGGGGCCTGGCAGCTGCGGGGGCCCAGCGTTTGGTGGCCCGTCTTCCTTGGGGTTTCGCTTGAGGCCGGCTGCGTCTGCGAAAAGGACGGCGCTGTGGGGGATGGGGACGGTACATGGAATCCACAGATTTCAGAGCCGTCCCCTTCTCCTGTAAATCGGTGATGATGTCCTTGACATCACCGCTGAAAAGCTATGAACCCCTGAAAGGTGCTTCTTGGATTGCTGATTGCACCTCCGGGACCAAACCTGACACGCGGAGCTAGGTGTGACGCCGAAGACCTACGGCGAATGCGGAGCTCGGCCCTGCAGTGTCCACTGCATCGTAGGTCGTCCTCAGAATGTGACGACTGGCCGAACGAGCAGAATGGACTAGGTCAGCTAACTCTTGCTTGACTTGGGAGTCAGGCAAGGAGTCAATCTTAGATTCCGCCTGGGTAAGGATAACCTTCTGGTAATCCCCCCATATGTGCTACATAATTCAGGGCCCTGATTCCCAGTGTGGAAGAAGCGTATATCTTCCTTCCATACTGATCCAGAAGGCGAGATTCCTTACCTGGGGGAGACGAGCTCAAATGTTTCGGGTGTGCTGATCGGCCGTGAGCGGCGCTAATCACAACCGAGTCTGCACGGGGGTGAGAATCCAGAAAATTTACACCCTCCAGAGCCTGGTATAGCCTGTTGGACTTCCGAGGAAGTGGGGTTAGAGCCGACGGTTGTTTCCAAATAGTGGAAACAAAGTGAGCGTGAGGCTCGATCCAGGGTGGCACTAGAGTAGGGACCGTAAGGGGCAGGTCCAGATGTTCGGCGAGTTTAACCCGCTGAGGATCTGGTTCCAAAGAACGCGCCACTGATGTACTTCCTGGATCTTCCTGAGCAACTCCGTGAAAGAAGGATCCTCCGGAGGAGACTTTGGAGGAGTCCTTGGCCGGGGCTTGGATGGAGAGCGAAGCTCGTCGTCTTTCTCGGAGCATCCATCGGAGGAATCCGAGGAGTCCGAGAGAGAAGAAGAAGAAGAATTAGAAGCAGAGTAAGACTCCCTGACTTGTCTAGGGGGAGGAATGGGTTCCTTAGGGGGAATCCCTGGACGCATGTCCTGCCCCTCTCTGTATCCTGAGGGAAGAGCTCGGGAATCCGGAGGTGGAGAGGGGGTGTGCCATCTCGGGCGTACGGGGGCCGGAGGTGGCACCATCGCCGTGAGGCAGCTCTTGACTTCCTTGGTGAGCTGAGCCTTGGCCTCAGCCCACCAGGAGGCCAAAGTCTCCTGAAGATCCACCGGCGGCCTGGGGGGCGGTGGAGGAGGAGGAGGGGGATAGTTATACGGATTATATCTGTAAGGCGAGTATCTGTAACCCGGCTGTGGGAATACCGGTGCCGGGTATTGTGGCGTCGGGGGAGCTGGCATCAGGTACTGCGGCGCTGGATACTCTTGGACCTGGGTAGCCAGCATGGATACGATGGCGGATACCAAACACCCGGAAGGAGCTGCGAGCAGGCGGCCCAGTAGGGAGCTGCGGGTGGATCCACAGTGATAGGCCTGTGGGGGGGTGGGCCCGATGGAGGAGGAATATCCCCCGCCGGCGTCGTCGGGGCTGGCGTCGGAACCGGCGTTGGCGGGGCCAGTGTCAGGGCCGGCGTCGTCGGGGCCGGCATCAGATCCAGTTCAGTGGGGTCTGACGGTGGAAAAACATCCTGTGCATCGTCCAGGGATGGAGGAGAAAAGTCCTCGGGGTCAGGCAGGGGTGACTCGGGCTCCCCGGACGGCAGCGAAGGCTGCCGGGAACCTGGGACGACAGACAATGGGGGGGGTCTGTCGTAGGCTCCAATGCCCGGCACACGTCAGAGGAGCCGACGTGCGACTTAGGGGCTGAATCCCGACGGACGCCAGAGGAGCCGGCGTCTGACTTAAGGGGTCCCTCGTCGGAGGCGGGCTGAGGGTGGGAAGCGGCCCGGTCCGAGGGGAACACAGCCGTGCGCCACCCTGAAGGGTCGGGCGTCTTAGTGGCCTTCTCCCGGCGGGCGTCGGGGAAGCCGACGTCCGGCTTATGGGAGGTGCCCGCACCAGTAGGCCGCAAGCCTGCGGTAGTACTGGGGGCAGAGACCTCCTTTTGCCCGGAGGCGCCCGTAGGACCCAAACGCGAGCCCGACGGGCGGGCGGACGCCTCCTCCAAAGCCTTGGAGGGGGCAGTCGGGCGATCCCCCGGAGAAGACGTTACCTGAACCACGGCTCCAGCCGGAGTCGCAGATGAGAAGGCCTTCTCTCTGTGCCTTTCTTTATCCCGCTTCTTGTGTCCTTCTGGGGAGGTCAACGCCTGCCTAAGCTTCTTCAACTCCTTCTCCATTGCAGACATCTTCTGTTTGAGGAGATGGGCTTCAAAAGACTGCTGGCGTCGTCTGCGGGTGGCCGCGTTGAAATGCAGGCAGTGCGGGCACTTTTCGACCGCGTGGTGGGGCTTAAGCAAAAGGCAAAGAGGTGACTGTCCTTGTGAGGCAGTTGGCGCCGCTTGCAGTCGCACTTATTTTTGAAGGGGACGACATAAACCGGCGCTCACCTGACGAAATCGTACTAAAATACTGATAACTTTTCGGTAGAAACCGACGAAATAACAGGGCTGAGCACGAACTTCACTGCGAGGTGCTGCATGAGCTGACGGCGGGAAAGAACTAAAAGGCAGGCGTCCGGGGCCGCCCCTTTATACCGACGTCGTCTGACGCCGGTCACCTGACGTGGGTGCGGTCCCTCGCCAAGGACTGCTAGCTAGAAATTTTTCCGTGGGGTCCTGCCGCCTGCCGACGTCAGTCCTATATGTAATTACCTACTGCAAGAGCCCTCTCGAAGTAAGATCGAATATTTCTGCTCAGTATTCACAAAAGAGGAGGGGGAAGCGCCTAATCCAATTAACAGATGCACTCTTGATAGGGGGGTCGATCCCAGTCCTTTCACAGAAGAAAGGGTTCTGCACGAACTCCTAAAACTGAAGGTGGATAAAGCAATGGGGCCTGATAGAATTCACCCTAGAATTCTAAAAGAATTAAGGGAGGAACTAGTGAAACCACTGGCTACTCTTTTTAATAAATCATGGGAGGATGGTGTGGTACCCGAGGACTGGAGGAAGGTGGATGTGATTCCCCTTCACAAAAGTGGGACCAAGACAGAGGCTGGAAACTACAGATCTGTCAGTCTGACCTCTGTGGTAGGGAAAGTGATGGAGTCACTTCTGAAGGAAAGAACAGTTGAGTACCTAGAGGCCAGTGGGGCACAGGACCCAAGGCAGCATGGGTTCACAGCGGGAAGGTCATGTCAGACGAATCTAATAGATTTCTTTGACTGGGTGACCAAAGTAGTAGACCAGGGAGGGGCTGTGGACATGGCCTACCTAGACTTTAGCAAGGCATTTGACACAGTCCCACACAAAGATTAATAGTCAAATTAACCAGCCTGGGAGTGGGTCCCAGGGTGGTAGCAAGGTAAAACACTGGCTGCACAACAGGGCACAGAAGGTAATTGTAAATGGAGTCCACTCTGAAGAAAGAGGGTTTACTAGTGGGGTACCGCATGGTTCAGTATTGGGTCCAGTCCTTTTTAATGTCTTCATCAGTGACATTGCAGAGGGACTGGAAGGAAAAGTATGCCTTTTTGCAGATGACACAAAGATCTGCAACAGGGTTGATACACAAGAAGGCGTAAAAAGGATGAAAAGGGACTTGGCAAGGTTGGAGGAATGGTCAGAAATATGGCAGCTAGGATTCAATGCAAAGAAGTGCAAAATAATGCACCTGGGAAACAAGAACCCAGGGGAAGAATACATAATGGAGGGGGAGGTAGTAACAACAACAAAAAAGGAAAGGGACCTGGAGGTAATCATATCAGATGACCTTAAGGTTAGCAAGCAATGTGAGAAGGCAGTAGGGAGGGCTGGGGTTAAACTGGGATGCACAGGGAGATGCATCAGCAGCAGAAAACAGGAAGTTGTTATCCCTCTGTACAGACAGTTGGTGAGACCCCATCTGGAGTACTGCGTCCAGTTCTGGAGACCCCATGTCCGCAAGGACATAGACAGGATAGAGGCAGTCCAGAGGAGGGCAACTAAAATGGTGCAGGGTCTGCAAGAGAAGCCGTATGAGGAGAGACTAAAGGAGCTTAATATGTATACCCTTGAGGAAAGAAGGGAGGGGGACATGATAGAAACTTTTAAGTACCTCATTGGAATCAACAAAGTCCAAGAGGGAAGCATCTTTCAGAAAAAGAGACGTGCAAGAACAAGGGGACACAATTTAAAGATAGAGGGGGCGGTTCAGGGGCAATGTGAGGAAGTATTATTTCACAGAGAGGGCAGTGGATGCATGGAACAGCCTTCCTGAGGAGGTTGTGGGGTCTAAAACTGTGGGAGAATTCAAGAATGCATGGGACGGACATAAGGCAGTTCTTGTGGGGGGTAGGAAGAAATAGGCTGTTGGTTAACTAGGATCTGCGGCCTATCCTGTAGGTAGGGAAATGGGCAGACTAGATGGGCCAGGCGGTCCTTATCTGCTGTCAAAGTCTATGTTTCTATGTTTTTATCTTCCGTTAAACCGAGTTTTATTTAATTAATGTTATTTAGTTTTAGTTAGAAAGGGTTACTGAGTGAGTTATATAGCATTCGTAGCATATTGTGGGCTTATAGTCAGTGTTTTTCATAAATCAGCTGTTTTGGTAGTTCATGTTGTTTGTGAAACCTACCGCTCAGCTGTTAGAATGGCCATTATCCCAGTTTGTCTGGTTGTTTTATGATAGCTGTTCTCTCTTGTCATTCGGGAGTTCTAGTTGTTTAATCTGTTGCTTCGCAGCTCTCCTTGTTATATGTGAGCCTGTTGCTGCAACATTTTGCTGCGGTTTTATTTTTTTGATGCTGAAGCAGACTCGGATGATTTCTGTGGAGCAGTGCAGCCTGGAATCTGCCGCGTAGCACTGTGAGACCAAGTCATGAAGATCTGGACTGAATTATTCTTGACCCTAGACCCTCGATTAACCCCTACCGCCTGCTATGAAGATTCTGCAGTGAAAGTGCAGGTTGAACGAGTTGGGAAGTTCTGGACTGAGCTGAAATTTGCTGCCTGTGGAGGTTGCTGGTTGTGATGAGAGCACACTTAGTGGATGTTTCACTGGATTTGTTATCGAAGCAGTGGCGTGGTTTTGGGAATTGTGTCAGCTGGGGGCGGGCTCCTCTATTGTGTTTGGGGCTAAGTGGCTAGTGTGTTTTCTGTGACCAAGCGGAAGTTGCCCGACGATTCTCTGGGGAGCCAGAGAGTTGTCTGGGTTCTCCTAGGCCTCCTCTGGGTCATGCCTAGAAGCTTGCCCATCGGGGGATTGCAGTTGTGGGTCGCTGGTGGCTAGATGCCAGGGCCTATGATTTATTGCACTTGGAAGGGGGGCCTCCTCTAGGTTCCTGATTTTCACATTCCAGCCCGCTGCTGCACTGAGGATTCCCAGAGCTGTGTTCCGAAGACTCTGCTTTCTGATTTACTTTCTTGGGTCATTGAGGTTTGCCTTCTTCTGCCAGAGTGACTGAATTAATTTGGGTTCACTATGCTGGATGTGTACTGACTTTTTACAGTTTGTTTTATTCCTATAATAATTTTGTTGCTTGTCGCTTAGACTCTGGTGAGAGCAGAGCCTGGGACTGGGAAGCCTTGGCATTATTGACCAGAGGAGGTGGGAACTTCCCTGGCCTATTCATCAAACATCTGGAATTAACTGTCTGATCTGCGGACTGCTGGTTACCCGCTGCAAAGGACTGTTGGATTGTTTACATTGAAATTTATTTAAGGGTTTTATTTGGGGAATTTTGGGAGGTTTTAGAAGTAAATCTAACTATAAGCCTTAGACCTAAATTGTTCAGACATTTGTTTTAATTTAATTTATTTTAGTTGAATAGATAGGCTTGAAAAAATACTACCAGAAATAATTAATTTAGACCAGACATATTTTGTCCTGGGAAGGCAGACTTTTGATAACATAAGGAGGTCGGTGGATATAACGGAACATTTACAAATGTCGGAGACTCCAGCATATGTGATGAGTCTGGATGCCGAAAAGGCTTTTGACCAAGTATCTTGGTCATTTTTGTGGGGTGCCCTGGCCGGCTTTGGCTTTCCTGACCCCTTCTTGAATTTGTTATCCTAATTATATACCCACCCCACAGCATA
Source organism: Neoceratodus forsteri (assembly GCA_016271365.2). NCBI lineage: Eukaryota > Metazoa > Chordata > Ceratodontiformes > Ceratodontidae > Neoceratodus > Neoceratodus forsteri. Next base: position 502,636,716 of record CM057455.1, read on the forward strand.
TATTAGGGCCAATGGACACATGTCGAGCTCCTTCATGCTTGAGAGAGGCACCATGCGGGGTTGCCCCCTATCTGCTTTACTTTTTGCTCTGTATATAGAGCCTTTAGCACAGAGCATATGGGTAAATGATGGGATTGCTGGTGTAACTATGGGAAACACCAATCACAAAATGGCCCTTTACACGGATGATGTCCTGTTCTATTTGACGAATCCAGCAGAATCCTTGCCAGAGGTTTTTAAACAAATTAAGCTTTTTTCATCTCTTTCTGTTTATACTTTAAACTGGTCAAAGACGGAGGTGCTAGTGATATCTGCTACAGTTCCTGAAGATATAAAATCAAAATACCCCATGAAGTGGGATAGTGAGACCCTTAAATACCTGGGAGTTAGATTAAGTAAATCCCCAACAACATTATATGTAGATAACTACCCAATTTTGATTAAACAACTGTGAGCAGACCTGCAGAGATTTCCATTTTATTCTAGGCTACAAATAATTAAAACTAATATAATGCTGAGGCTCTTATACCTATTTGAAACAGTTCCATGCACAATTCCACAGAAGGAACTTAATAGTTGGCAAAGATGGGTTATGACCTTTATATGGGGAAATAGCATCCCAGATCAGCAAAAAACACATTGTACCTACCAAAATGGGGGGGGGGAGCCTATCCACATATAATAGATTACTGGATTGCAGCTCAAATGTAAATTGCATTATTGTGGGCCCATCAGAAGTACAGGGCACACTGGCAACAACTTGAACTGCATCAGATGGGTAATACACAACTATGTTCTAAACTGTTTGACCCCCATGGCAGACCTTCTGACTTAGGAACATCACTGTCCTCAGTCATGACGACCTTGAATGGCTGGTATCAGGATATCAGAAGGGGTCATACAGTCAGGAATATCTGGAGATATACTTGGTGGTCTGCAGATAAATGGTTTACCCCAGCTAAGTTTTCAAATTGGTACCAAAAGCAGATGGATAGGGGTGTATATGCTTCTTGGCAGCTACTTCAAGGAAATACGATTATTACATTTGAAAGGGCTAAGGTCCTATATGGTTGGACAGAGAGAGACCTTTTATATTATTATCAATTAAAGAACTATATTAATGATAGGATGCAAAAGGACTCACAATATGATGATCTTAGACCTTTCCCAAAAGTAATCAAACTTATTTGGGGCTCATCACACTGCAAGGGAGCAATAACAATGCTTTATTGGAATCTAATAGCTGACCGAACACATAATACATGCTCTTTACAAAAACGCTGGGAGTAGGAACTGGGAATGTGTTTAAACCAAATACAGTGGTGTCTGGCATTTAGAAGCAGCTGGCGTACTACATCTTCCCCAAATTGGCAAGAATTTGCCTGGAAGATTAAAGTCAGATACTTCCTAACCCCATGCAGGCAGTTTCGAATGGGTTTGAGAAACAGTGCAGAATGTTGGAGAAAATGCAGCTGTTTGGAGGCTGACATGGCACATATTTTTTGGAAGTGCCCTCCACTCCAGACATACTGGAAAGAGGTAAAGCACCACCTCAGTAAAGTATTTGGAACAGATATCAGGTTAGGCCCAGAAAATGTAATTATTGGGATTATGTCCTGCCGAAATTAAGGGGAAAGAAGAGCAATATTTATGGGCTATACTATGTGTAGCTGCTTTGAAAGCCATTACCAAAAAAATGGCTTCAGCAGTCCATACCAGAGTCTAAGGACTGGCTGCAGATAGTTCATCAAATTCAAACAATGGAGAGAATTACTTTTGCTGCTAACCACTGTATAAATTCCTAAATGAACAGATGGACTTGTTGGGATTTATATAAAGATATAATGGAATAAATTGTAATGCTTCTCCCCTTCTCCCCTCTTTCATGTTTCACTTAACTTTGTTTTCTATTTCTCTATGCTGCTATTTGACCCCTAAAGGTTTTCTATAAATTTTAAAATAATGTTGAGGTTAACTGTTATTAAGGTGTGTAACAAGTATACGTCAGGAATTAGTAATGTTAGTATTGGAATGTAATCTTTTTTTCTTTAAAAAAGGCATTTCACTTAGAATGATTGTCAGTAAATATGAAAACTGAATTGTAAAAAATGAAATGTTTTAAATAAAGTATAAAAACAAAAAATAGATATTGGTCAGGAATTGAAAATTACGAAGGTTGAAAAAACAAAAGTGTGAGCTGAAACTTCTCTGTTTGATATGCTGCCTATGCACTGACCTATAAATATTATACGCTACTGTCATGTTAAAGGAGAATTTAAAGAAGGTTTTGGAAACATATTTTTGTACAACAGGTTCCTTCTTAAGGAGGGGAGTATGTGATAGGGTTGAATAGGGCCCTGTCCCATTTGTTATGCAGAAAGAGTTTAAATGCAAGGATCTGTTCTATTCTCTCCTTTTCTGTCTCTTCTCTGGCCATTCTCTGACTCTTGCTAGCTCTCCATCTTCTCTTGCTGTTCTGTCTTTTCTACCCCCTTGTATATCTGCTGGTATAAAAATAAATGTGAATCATTATGTGGAAATGTAACTGATACTGGGAATTTCAGGGGTGTAGCCAGACAATTTACAAATGTACACCAGGACCGTATTTGTTGCCTCATTTGGCACAATAAATACAACGTTTGTATCTCATGACAGTGGTTGTTGTCATGCATGGGTAAATACAAATGCCATGCATTGCTCCCTAAGACACCCACACACCAGCCCAGAACCTGTAAAGTTATATTGTCCTTGAGATGCAAAGACAGTATTAGTGACCAGTCCTTATAGTTTGACTCCTATGAATAAAATTACAGAAATGTTTAGCATTTTCTTTGTTTTCATGGAAAAAGGAAGCAGTTCAGAGCCTATTTGCTACCCCACTTAAATAAAATTGCACACCATGGAGTACTTGGAGTATGCCTGCCTACACCCATGACTGGGATCTCTCTGTTTAGAAATGTATACAGTTTTACTGCTGAAATGTATATAATTATACTGTTGAAATGATTGCAAAAAGCTGTTTGCAACTCAAGGGGTTAACTTGAGAAGCTAGTTTGCAAACTCTCTGAGAAGCTGTAAGCAAGAGGTCCATTCTGGGTCACAATGTACTTTTTGCTCCACTTGTTGAAACTTACAAGAACACTGTGTGAGAAGCATGCTGTTTTCTTAATGAGTGGAGGTTGCAAACACATAAAAACAGAGCTGCAATTTCTTGCAAGAGAGAAACACAGAGACTGAGACTGGAAATTGGGAAGAAACCCAGATGGAGTTTCTCTGTTTATACTGCCTTTGTAAATAGTTAAACTTAACAATTTTATTTTTTTGTTTTACTTTTATTAATAATAAATCACTTGTGAATTTTACAGCTGCTACTGGCTTTCCTATGCCTCCTGACCTGTGCCTCGATGACAGGGTGCACTATACCCAGTTGTTATGATTACCCATTGACATTGTGAAGTGCTACAGAAATAAACACAGGCAACACCATAAAGAAGAAAACAATTGTGGTGACGCAGATAGAATAAGTGTCAACAAGGCAAACTGAGGTGCTGTGCACCCATTGTGTGCACTCAATGGTGGGAAAAATAGAACTAAGGTTTGTAAGGTAGCACGTAATAACGGCAACGGCAAAATGGCGACTCAATTACGACAATAACACAAACGGCGACCATGAAATAATGGCGACCTGGAATAAATGGCAAATCGTCAGGAATGGCAAGTATGACTGTCAATGTGCAATGGGGAGTAGGTTATTTAGAAATAGGGGGTGTTCGGGGGGGCACAGCCCCCGCATTAAAACAGGTGAGCTGTGCTGCAGTGGGTCTGCCTCCTAAATTCACTGTAAACTACTGTCACTGTGATTTGTTGTCATTGATAATGCAGTCACATTAATTGATTCGCTGTAATGACGGGTCGCCGTTCTTTATTTGCCTTATCACGTGGAACAGGTTAGTAAGGGAGCTGGCAGTGGTAACTAGCTGGTGCACGGCACCACATGGGTGCTGTGCAGGTACTGGCATGTCCAGTAGCCATGGATGACACCCTTGCAAAAGCTTTGCTCCCGCAGGGTCCTAATGCCTCCAACCCAGACCTATAAGTGGGAACAAATGGTGAATGATTCTTGGAGGATCAGGGATTCCTATGGTAACCATTTGCTCCTAACCTTTAAATCATGAATCTCTGGTACAAAAGAAATAAATAAAACAGGCTGGCCATATAGTCCTAGCCTAGGCTGCATATGTTGTACATTTGGAATTATCCCTGATAATGCGTTAAACGAGACCAGCAGGCGTGCTTCTCAGTGTGCTCTGCCGGAATTCCTAGGAATGGGCTAACACATACTGTATGCCTGGGTGCAACTGTGAGTAGATATAAAAGTTTCTTATGCTTGCAAGTATGCTGTCTCCTGGTACAGTCTGTGTATGCAGTGGGTGGTGGTGCTAAGCTTGCATGTTGCCACATTTGGAATTTGTAAGGAATGCATACTGTGGCCTTCTTAGGACATAATGTGGCTACTTACAACAAAGACCACCATCATCCATACATGTACTGTGTATTTACTCACTTTCCACAAAATCATTACAATTCTTTAAGTAACAGCTACAAGTAAATGTATTCCAGACTGAGAACATAAATGCAAATGCTTATATTTTGTCAGTGAAGTACCTTGTTATTCTTTACATGCTGTTCCACATCAACATCCTGTACCATGGATTTTGCTTTAGGTTTCTTTGGTTTTCCTTCAGATCCATCTTCCTGTCAACACACAAAAACATGCATGGAATGCAATTATGCCTTTAGCTATACTGCTATATAATCCTGATTTTGTATGTTGACAAACCAAATAAAACAAACAATCTGGTTTATTGAATCATAAACTTTAATCAGTTTAGTCTCTACCATTCTACAGGAGAGGCCCGCTAGACCCATGAGATCACCCAAACTCTGTGAAATAAAGACGTAAGTTGTACTGCTTACTTTTGTATTGGGTTTATTGCATTATCAGACAGCAGGATGTATCATCATCCAGGATACATCATCCTCTATTATAAACTAATAGCTTGTAAAATTATAGAAATAACAAAATTATGGAGTTTATGGGACATTCCACAGGCAGGAGGCAGTAACTTTACCACTGATCATTTAGACCAAAGATCAACATGAGACCTTCTGAAACTGTTGATATAAGTGTCTAGATAACAAACCAGGGATGATGCATGCTTGATTTTTGAAAGCTGGTGAATGAACTCCTGTCCTGCTTTGTTGACACTTATTTACTTTTTGTTAAGTGGGTAGGTACACTAAGCAGAAACTGCCTGTTTTCAGGTACGACCTGGGAGAGTACAACAATAGGGATGCCTACAAAACATGATACAATATACAGAGATATACAACATATACAAGTATGGGCAACAGCAGATGGGGTGTAAACAACAACATTCATGGTAATCAATGGCGATGACCAAAATGTATCCCAACATATAGGTGATATACTATTTACAGTTGAAAGAAAATACTGCAGAGCAACAGTGTTGTTCTTGAGGCACACAGCAGCAGAACAGTATGTTGCCCACAAAGCATACAGCAATAAAAAAGTACCACATATTATAAGGGAACAGAGTAGAGAGTGGGATAGGGATCACAGATATCAGTTCACCTCTTGGGGAAACATTTACATGTGGAAGTACTTAGGAGGTGCTTACAAAGTTGTTTTTTTTTTATGATGTGGGTGGATTAAACTAAGAGCTGACACAGGATGGCGCGAGTTGGAGGATGCCCCCTTACTCCCATATCCTTTGTTTATTCTCTACCACATAATGTTCACAGTGCTGACCTGGGCAAGTATACAAAACCTATGGACAGAACAAGGTCAAGGTCGAAGTTGATGCCCTCTGACTTTAACAGACAGAAATTGCCCTAACATACTTGAGGCAGTGATATCATGAAATAGGCCCAAGAGTGTCTCGCTTCCTTGCATACCAGCTGCACAAGCAGAGGTGATCAGTCACTATCCCAGCCTTGATCCATCCAACCACTGTAGTACGATACACAGAACTACACGACACCATGAATGCTTTTTGTTATTACTATCAGATCCTCTATACTCCAGAGCACAAGGCAACCCCCCAAAAGATGTTGGACTTTCTATCTGTCTCAGCATGCAGTATGCTCCCTAAGGAGCAAGGTAAGAAGCTCCAGACTTCTGAAACCCTGGAGGAACTAAAGACTATCATTTGGAACTTGAAATCCATGAAGGCTCTGGGATATGATGCATGATGAATTTGGAGCAGAATACCACAAGGTCACAAAGGAACACTCCTTCCCAATTGTTCTATCTACCTTTTAATGACGTCCTTCATTGGGGGGGGGGGATGGCACCGTTCCCCAACCTGGGCTTATGTAGCTATTTTGGTTACCCTAAAACCAGACAGGAACCTGGTCCTCCTCTGCAGCTCCTACAGACTGATTTCAATCTTAAATGTATTTATTTATCTAGCTTTTGTTAACCAGGTAAGCACACTAGACAGTCAACTGCCTATTTTCAGGAGTGACCCAGGAGGTTAAAAGGTACAGGCAAAACAATACATGGTCATAGCAGGATACAGAGGTAAAAACGGTCATAACAGCAGACAACTGCTGGACTTGTATAGTAGGATACTCAGTTAGTGGTTACATGTCAGTGGGAGAAGCAGTCACAACAAAAGCAAGATTTGTGAGGTAGAACACTGATAGAATGTTTACACAACAGAGGTCATTAGACCATAACAGAGTATAACCTAATTCAATAGGGCATTGAGCATAATACATACATAAAACAATAGGGCATTAAGCATAATATGGTGACTGTTATGTCCCTGCTAGCTAAGTGAATAGACAATCTTCTTTCAGGTCTCATTGGATCAGATCAAGTGGTCTCTGTCAGATATCCATGATGGTTGATTCCAGATGCACACATCATATTATCCATCACATGCAAGTGGATAACACTCCCTCTGTCCTTCAAAGTTTTAACACAGAAATGACCTTTGACCAGGTCTCCCGACCATTCCTATACTCTGATTTGGGGCATCTCAGATTCCCAGTTCCATTTTTTCAACTTTTCCAGAATATTTATGCTGACCCTCAAGCTGTAGTGAAGGCAAATGGCTACCACTTGCAGGACTTTTCTCTGCTACGTGGGACTAAGCAAGGCTGCTACCATCCCCTCTGTTTTTTGCCTTGTATATGGTGCCCCAGCACAGGCCATTTGAGAATCTTCAGAAATTCAAGGACTTACAGTGAGGGAGAGGAGCACTGCATTGCATTATATGCAGATGTTGTTCTGCTCTAACTCAGTAACACCGATCATTCCTTACCAGCATCAGAGATCCTTCAGAAATTTGGACAGCTCTTCAGTTACAAATTAAATACTTGGACATCTCTTTGGTTACAAATTAAATACCATCAAAACAGAGCTCCTTACTTTTCATTACACACCACTGCTGTATAATCAAGATAGCGTCCCCTTTCACTGGGACTTCTCTAAATTGAACTACTTAGGTACATAGGTACAGTCCTCTCAAGGAACCCTGCTTCATTCTACCCTAATAACTATCAGCCTTTTACAGTATAGATGACTACAGATTTCACAGTATATGGTTCATTCCCTCCCTCTTAGCGTCTATCACTGCTTTGAGGCAGTCCAGATGATAACACGTCAGAGAGTGGTATATCTCTTTCAAAATAACCTACTTTTTCTACTGCTTTCTATCTGGCAACAGTGGAACAGAATGATCTTGAGATTCATTTGCGCTGGCCTATGACCCAGGGTAAAACTGCAACTCCCTTTTCTCCCAAGGGAGCGAGGAGGCTTAGCTCTCCCTAACCTCCAGATCTACTATTGGGCAGCCTAAAAACACTTTGTTCTCCTAAGACACCTTATGGGCATCCCCATTAGATGGCTGTGCATAGAGAACCCTGCTCCCTAACAGGGAGTTTTTGCTCTCCCTGTTTCACATGGAGCTTCCTACACTGGGCATAGATGAATATAAACCATGGCTCCAAGATTAGGCCAAGACCTGGCAAGAGGTGTGTAGGGCTCGTCACCTGACTCCCTCCCTTCCTTCCTTCCTCTCTTGTACCTCATTCCTCTTCTAGAAAACTTTTAACCAGCATGAGTAGACTCGGGCTTTCATACCTGAGAAAGATACTGCCTACAATATAAAAAGCACATCAGTTCTTCTCAGGAGCAATGTTTCTCTCATTTCAGAGCCTTCAGAGCACCTATGACATTGCTCGTACAGACATTTACAGGTTTCTCCAGCTCCAGAAATCTACCTCTACTCTTTTTATTGAGACCTGAGCCACAGAGGCTCATCCAGTCATAATGCTATACATTATCTCCTTTTTTAATACAGCAGCCTTGGCTCGTATGATCTCCCATCACTGTAGAGCGCTGTTGGACTCTACAAGGGATAATTCATTGGGAATTGTGCAGAAATGGGAACAGGAAAGAGGTAAACAACTTTCAACCCAACACTGGAAGCTGGCCTACAGGGTAACGTCTCGGGTTACTAGGTCCAACCAGTGGAGTGAGTACTCATGGAAGCACTTTACCGTGTACTTATGCACCCCAGTAATAATGGCACATTATCCTCCCAATCGAGATGCTTCCTGCTAGCATTTATGTGACGGAACTGGGGTCACATGCACCCACATGACATAGACTTGCCCTCTGTTGACGCCCTTCTTTCAGGAACTGGAGTGAGAGCTGAGAGAGCTTTTTCGCACACCAGTCCTGTTAACGCTAGATCTATGTCTGCTTCTACAGTACCTCATGAGTATAGTATGTAGGACAGGCAGTGCAGTTATATTCTAGGAATCCTACTAACTGTAGCTAAAAAATCCATCACCAGACTGTGGCTCACCCTTCAGATCCCCAAAATAAAGGCATGACATAACACGGTTAATCATTTTTACAAAATGGAGAAAATCACTCATTCCCTAAATGAGAAGCTTGAACTTAGCAACTCCTGATAGATGGGAGGGCTCCTGCAAATGATGAAAAAAGATGGAGACATTGTTCCATAACCCTATACTATGACAACACGACCCTTGCGTGACATAATTACTCACCCACCGCACTGCTTGATAGGAATAGCTTTTCTACTAGTACCCCAACATCTGAATAGAAGTAAACATGTCTGGTCACTGCTATTCCTGGGTCAAGGTCCCTACCATAGCACAGATGCCCTTTGAATTTTCAGTTTCCCTCTTTATTCAAGTACTGTGGGATAGATCTACATTAACCAAGACCCCTACTTTTCTGCAGCACATTGGGACCAAGTTCTGCGGCAAGATTGCCATTTGCCGCAGAACTTCTGCAGCAGTGGTTTGTAATTTCTGCGGAAGTTCTGCAGCACTAACAAACTACCACATCACAGTGCTAGCTTGACATCCTGACTTCACGTCCATGGCAATGGTTGCAGCAATCAGGATGGGGGGAAAGCACAATAACACTAGTTCAAAAAATAACAGACTTATAGAAACAATTTTATGTCTAAAAAGGCAAAAAAAGAAAAATCTATCCCTTAAGGTCCTAGCCTATTGCATAAATGATATACGAAGAGGGAACCTTATGTAATAAATAAACTATTTCTATACTCATGCTGTCTATACCACTGATGAGGTCCCCACTGTATCACTTATATATTTATATGCAATCTGTAACATACATACTAATGTGTGTGTGTATTATAGGGGCACGACCGGGTTGAGTAGGCACTTTAATGTTAAACCTCAAATTCTGCACGTTAATAACTTTGCAACTGTTCAACAGATTTGCACGAAATTTGGAATGCATGGTCTGGTATGGAAGATACAAGTTGCGTTTTGGTTGGACATATGATTTCTATGCAGCGAAACACCAAAAAATGCATTTTCTGCCAGTTTTGATGTGCTTTTTGCCCATGGTGCTGCAACCACACCGTGTGGTCTTTTGGTCTGAAACTTGGAACACAGAAAGAGGTTGGGTCAAGGAACAATCCAGCATTAGTGTGGTAAAAAAATATTAATCCGTTCCAAAGTTATATAATTTTTAATTTGTGAGTTCTGAGCGTGCTCAGTTCACTCAAAAATGTATATGTATATTTTGCAAAAGATAAATGGTGTCACAATCAAGGATTTTGTCAGCTCACGAAAGAAAAATACTTGTCCGTCAGAAAAAGTCTTTGTTCGCGAGCCGCCATCTTGTTTTTAGTTTTCCAGTCAAACAAAATGTTGTAGCTTTCTCCATGGGTGACTTTTGTGCCAAATAAGGCATGGGTTTTGTTCAGGGTGACCCCCTCTACACAGCCACGCCTTTGGTTTGCTTTATTTCTGTCAAAAAATAGGTTTTTAAAAAATAAAAAATTCTTCTTTCGTGACTCGCTAACGATCTTCTTTCGCGAGCCTGCAAAATCCTGGTCCGTAAGACGATCCTAGTCTGTGAGCTTTGTTTGTGAGGGGATGACCAGATAGCCAGACTTTCATGACCAGATGGCCCTAGGGATGACCAGATGGCACTGGGGACGACCAGATGGCCCAGACTGGCACGACCGGATGTCCGCTCATGGACTAAGATTTTGTTAGGTCGTGGACTAGGATTTATCTTGTGGCCAAGGATTTTGCTATCTCACGACTGAAACATTTTTAAAGGTGTAAAAACTTTAGCACTGCATAGCTCATTAACGGTGTGGTCTTTTTACTTGAAATTAACAGGGTGTTGAGGGGATGCACTACAGGTATTAGTTATGTTGTTTAGGTGTTGAGGCATTAAGTAGTTGCATAGATATGCCATGACAAAGTTGACATTTTCCCCATAGGATTACATTGCGGTGTCTGTCACGCCTTTTAGTGCTGTTATCTCGAAAATGAAGTGAGATACAGAGTTTTCGCTACTGGTAGCATAGGTCACCTTTAGGTGACCTATGCTGTTGGAACAAGATTTTAAACCATAGAGTAAGCCTGCAGTGGAATTTTTTGTAAGTTGCACAGTTAATGAGATACTGTCAGATTTGTGTTACAAGGGTTCCTTGACATATAGGGCTGCTGTACAGCTATGCATAAGTGGGGCCCGCGCTCCCACAGATACATATTGTTATGCAGTAATGGCCAACTTGGTCGGGCCCGCATTCCCACCAATACATGTTTTTTTTACTAATTATATTACACTTTTTCAAAAAGTAAGGAAATCCATGGCAAAAAACTGCATTTAATACATCAGTTAGGGTTAAAGCGACAAAAGTGAGGAAATGAAATGTTAGGGTTGAGCACCACCCCACCCCCAACCCACACACTCATCCTCCACAGACTGACAAACACCAGGGTGTGCCATGGGGTCGTGAGTCCTAACTATCACCCCATTCTTCTTTACTGTGGCATGTAAACCTGCTTACATGGAATGGGGTGACAGTTGGGCCTGACCCCATGGCACACCTGATCTGTCAGTCTGTGGAATAATGTCTGGAGTATAAAGGGGTTAGGCTCAACCCTAACATTTCATATCCTCGCTTTTGTCACTTTAACCCTAACTGATGTACTGTATTAAACACCATTATTTGCCATGAATACATATATATATTTATTTATACAATAAGGGTGTGTTGTATTCGTTGACAATAAAATCATGTACTGTATTCTCACCCCAGTGAGATAAATGGTTGATGACATAGCTACAGTGAAAATATTTACATTTACACATACTGTAGCTATGTCATCAGCCAATATTCTCACTCCAGCAGCACGTCCCCAATGTAAGTTAGAACTTCTTTTAAATGTGAAACTGAAAGGTTTGAGGTACCTAATTAAGCAGCTGGTCTGCATTCTTCATTCTTTGCTCGCAGTTTCACAAATGCCAGAAGCCTGCAGCAGTACAGTCCTCACTGCACCAAATGGCACACATCTAAAACAGCACATTTCTGTACTACAAGCTGCTGAATGGTCGTGCAGTCTCTCTCTCTCACACTGCATCCAAACTGTAAACCTGTTGGGTCCCATTTGTGATCTCTGCGATAACAAACATAAAGAAAATCTGTCTACTGACTCCGACTCTGACTAACATACCAGTGAACTGCACAGCACACACATTTCCATACCGAAGCCTCCAGTTCTTAATTTCATTTCTTCACATGTTACAGCAGCCTAAACTTTACCTCTTTAAACTGGTATTACTTACATGATATATACTCTGAAACTGTATAATTCTTGTTGTTAGTCTCAGTAAAAAATAAAGCTGAAAGTCTCGATGACAACTAAAACACCTTGCACAATCGAAATTGCTCTCTTACCTGTAGTTCCCATGGAGCTTCTCACAGACATTCAAAAACAAATAACAAATAAGCCAACCACAAATGAAAAAATTACGCAGAGCAGCATACAACAAATATTAAACAGTACATATAATAAAATAGAGGGAAAAAGGAAAATCACACACAGTATCTGCAGGAAACCTCCCAGACATTTCCTGCCTACCAAAACACATCATCCAACCATGGATCACACTCACACTCACACACTCAACAACCTATTACCACTCACTCACACACACAGTGACCAATCGCACAACATATACAAACCCCGTTCATACCCATTCACTCACAGCAGCAACTCACAGCAACAGAACGACATAAGATAAAACAAAACAAATTAAAGCTTCCACACCTATTGTAGAAATTGCACACATGATGTTCAGATCATGGGATATGGCAAATATTCTCACTCCTGCATCGTGAAGCATGGATATCTTACGAGTGCCTCTAAGCCTCATGCTGCAGCAGTGAGAATATGTTCCATATCCCACTCCTGCCCATCATGTATCCCCTATATATATATATTCTTTGCAAAAAACTGCGTTAATGCATCATTTAGGGTTGAAGCAGAAAAAGTCAGGAAATGAGACCTTTAGGGTTGCCCCTATCCCCCTCGTGTACACCCTTCATCCTCCCCAGACTGACAGATGCCGGGGTGTGTCATTGTGGTTGTGAGACCTAAATGTCACCCCATTCCATGTGTAATCTTGTTGATATGGCACAGTAAAGAAGAATGGGGTGACATTTAGGCCTCACAACCCCAATGACACACCCCGGCGTCTGTCAGTCTGTGGAGGATGGGGGATACACAGGGGGGCAACCCTAAAGGTCTCATTTCCTGACTGTTTCTGCTTTAACCCTAAATGATGCTTTAGTGCTGTTTTTTTGTATAGAATGTCCCTACTCTTTGAGAATGCATAGTAAACTACAATGCCACAAAAGTTGGTGGGAAACAAGGACTGAATATCATATGTATTGGTGGGAGTGTGGGGCCACTTCCACCAGCTTGAAACAAAACACATTTTCATTCGTCGGAGTGGCATAATTCCGCACCTGTTGACACTGTACACACCTAACCACTGAAAAGAGTCTTCGTAGCAGTAAGGCTATCTATCCAATAAATTTCAAGCCACTACCACAATGCAGCATGCTATCTGCAAAATGTAAACTGCAACACACAATATCTCTGCAGAAAATTAATTTTCTGACACCTAAACAACATAATTCACATGTACAGGACATCCCCTTAACAGCCACCAAATTTCAAGTTAAAAGACCAAACCGTTTCCGAGATATTTAATTTTAAAGTTTGAGATTTTCATTCGCCAGAGTGGAATAATTCTGCACCTGATTAAATTTTACACACCTAACCACTGAAAAGTACCTCCGTGGTAGTAAGGTTAGGTACCCTACAAATTTCAAGCCACTACCACAATGCAGAATACTATCCGCAAAATGTAAATTGCATGATGCAATATCTCTGCCTCAAATACATTTTCCAACACCTAAACACTATAATTCACATCTACAGGATAGCCCCTCAACACCCTCCAAATTTCAAGGTAAAACACCAAACCGTTTCCAAGATATTGAATTCTAAAGTTTTAGCAACTTTGAAAATGCTTTGATCGCGAGAATCGACCATGAATTCGCGATCAAAGATCATCTTTTTGATCGTGAGGGGACATCTGGTCATGAAAATTGGGCTATCTGGTCCCTCCAAATCTGACCATCTCGTCCGGCCCTCATGAACGAAGATCGCGATTAAAGAATCTCGCAAACAAAGAATTTGCAGGCTCGCAAGCAAAGAATTTGCAGGCTCACGATCAAAGAATTTAAAATGTTAAAACTCCATTTTTTGACAGAAGTGCATTAAACAACAGGCATGGCTCGATAGAGGGAAGCCCATCCTAGTTTGACTTCACAAGTCACCACTGGGCTGAGATATTTGATTTTTTCCAACTGAAAAATCTGGCCATCTCGTCCCTCCCTCACAAACGAAGATCGCAATCAAAGAATTTGCAGGCTTGCGATCAAAGCTCACCACCAAAGTCCGGTTGATAGGGCTGTAATTTCCTGCCTCCTTCCTATTACCACTTTTGTGAAGTGGGATGTCTGCTCTCCTCTAGTCACCTGAAACTTCCACCTGTTAGAGGTGCAGCCAGAACCTTCTTGAGTTCCCTCAGTATCCTAGGGTGTACCTCATCAGGCCCCATTAACTTGTCCACTTTTAGTTGTGCTAGTCCCTTGAGGACTCTCTCCTCTGTAAAAGGACTAGTGTCCACCTCCCTTCTTTAATGCCCTTGACCCTTATTTGTGACCCATCTCCTACCCCTTCTTCCGTAAATACTGAACAAAAGTATGTGTTCAACATGTCTGCTTTTTATGTTGCTTGCACGCATGTGCAAGAAACATAGTGCCATCATTGGAGATTTCGGAGGTGTGTCACCTCCTCCTCCAATTCAGTCAGTAAGCTGGCAGGCGCGGCCCCTGTAAGCCAATGCATTTTGGAGCTGTCTATGACACGCTCCAAAATGCAGTGGCATACAGTTGAAAGGGGGAGCTACGCTTCAGTGAGCACCGATAAGCATAGCTCCTTCCCCCCACACGCAGGCACATGCGCCTCGCACATCCTGTGTAGCCAATGGGGTGCCCAATCCGCCGCTGAGCTGCTGTCGTCCCACCCCCGTGAGCTGGTGCCACGCTGGGAGCCCACCCCAGGGTGGCAATCAGTTATTTGCCGCACGGGGTGCCCAATCCCCCGCCGGCTGAATGGCCCCGTTGCTTGTGCCACGCTGGGAGCCCACCCCAGTGTGGCAAGCGGTCCCACAAAGTCTTTTTGTTTTATACCTGTAAAACAAAAACGGTCCCTTGATGCGTCTCCGACCCCCCTCCCACAACCCGCACCCACCCACTGCACACCCAGCCTCCCCACCCCCACCCCATACTTACCTCCGGACTCCGAGCAGACGATCTTCGTGGACCGGGAACACGCTCTGCACTCTTCAAAGCTGACCGCGAACTGAGGAAATGCCGGTAAGCTGTATAATGGGCTAGATAGGAGGTTCAACTGTGCATATCTCAGGCATTTTTGAATTTTTGCACCAAATTTTCAACATGGGCTTTTAGGACCCCTTCTCATGAATGATGTCACTGTCATGGCGTTATTCAGGCCGAAGGGTGATTTCGTGCAGTGACTCGAAATCACCCGCCGGATGACTCCGCCTTGACGAGTCACATCATTCATGAGAAGGGGTCCCAAAAACCTCATCTTGAAAATTTGGTCCAAAATTCCAAAATGACTGTTTACGAGCTGTGCGCAGTTCCATACCATCGTAAAGTTCGCAAATTCCAATATTTTCACTCCAGATTTTCAACATTGCCATTTTACCACACCTTCTTATGAGTAGTACAGCTGTCATTTTTCACATCTCACCCAAAATGTGTTTCCACCCTTGTAGCGCAGAATGGCACAGTCGATGTGCGAAATCAATGTACGGGACAAATTAAGAAAATCACAGTGACACTGTTCATGAGCAGAGGTCTTAAAATGGCTATGTTGAAAATTTGCTGAAAAAATTCCTAAAAATGACTGTTTTACGAGCGTGCGTTGCGCAGTTCCTAGGCAGGCTCGTAAGTTCACATATTTTCAATTTTTTCACTCCAGATTTTCAACATTGCCATTTTACCACACCTCCTCATGAGCAGTATAGCTGTCATTTTTCACATCCTGCTCAAAACATGTTTCCGCCCATGTAGCGCACAATGGCGCAGTCGGTGTGCAAACTCAGTGTATGGGACACATTAAGAAAATCACAGTGTCACTGTTCATGAGCAGAGATCTTAAAATGGCAATGTTGAAAATTTGGTGAAAGAATTCCTAAAAATGACTGTTTTACGAGTGTGCGTTGCACAGTTCCCACGCACGCTCGTAGGTTTGCGAATTTTCAATATTTCCACTCCAGATTTTCAACATTGCCATTTTACCACACCTCCTTATGAGCAGTACAGCTGTCATTTTTCACATCCTGCCCAAAACGTGTTTCCGCCCATGTAGCGCACAATGGCGCAGTTGGTGTGCAAACTCAATGTATGGGACACATTAACAAAATTACACTGACACTGTTCATGACCAGAGGTCTTAAAATGGCTATGTTGAACATTTTGTGAAAAATTTCCTAACAATGACTGTTTTATGAGCATGCGTTGCGCAGTTCCTATGCACGCTCGTAAGTTCTCAAATTTTCAATATTTGCACTCCAATGACTTCCAAATACCTAAACAGCACATAGAAGCAAGCAACATTCGGCATTGACAAATGCTTGTTTCATCCTCTTCCACACAAAGCCCTCCTTCCCCTTTTAGCCTTACTATCCCACCTTTGGTCTTCCGCTTTTCACTTGTATACCTAATGAATATTTTATCCCCCTGGTGGATGGATGGATGAATGGCTAGATAGCTTCTTTATACAGGGGTATATAGTAAGGAATGTATTCACAATGGAGCAATTTAAATGATCCCTCTCTCTGTCTATATCAGAGTTAAGAAAGGACTGCTCTTCCACAAAAAATAAACTGCATATTGTATTCATGCAACATCAGTTTAATAGTTATAACTTTTAAATCTGCCATTTAAAATAAAAAAAAATGCAACTCTTTACTAAAATAGCTTGCTTAAAATTAGTTTTATATTAATTACATTTAACTTTAGTGTGTTCTAAGTATTTATTTTTTCCTGCTGTTGGTCTACAAAATATGGCATAAATCAGAATTCATTTCACTGCCAAGTCTTAAAAAATCATCTGACTCACTGTCCGGACTGATCTTAAAATTGCCTTAGTGACTTCACAGCCTGTTGTGAGCACAATGGTGTCATAAATAAAGGCACTATGAGATTACTTCAGGATCCCACTGGCAAATATTTTTTATATGGTCTTTTTGGAAAGATTACTGCAATGTGTTCTGAATACTAGAAAAGAAAACTGAAAAATTAGAAACAAGTGTTCACCTGTAAGCTGTAATAGTATAATCTGGGTTACGAAAGTACTGAATTGTATAGTCTTTAACTGTTTCTCTTTCATTTCATTTGCTGGTTTCAGTGCTGAGCAGGGATATTGTGATGCCATCCGCATTGTGAATGCTGCTCTCTGATTAGTTCAGTGTCCTATTGTGATTGTGTGATTTACATATTGTAGCCTTAACATGAAGACACTAGCTGTCGGTGTTGCCACCAGCAAATATATATCACTTGTTATCTTGCCATTTTAGTGTGTGTATATATGTGTGTGTGTGTGTGTGTGTGTGTGTGTGTGTGTGTGTGTTCTGATACACCAACAGTACAGAACAGAACATGGATTTTAAGTCAAACCATTAATAGCAATGATTTTAAATCGGTAAGGAGCAAGCCACATTTGGGTCTGTGGTGATGGATAACTGCAAGCCGGAGTGGGATGTGACTCAGACAAGACACAGCTGAGGGCCTTCAACCACCTTGAAAATGTAGTTATTAACATATCACTACACACACCTGATGTGGGTTATTCCACTTATAACATTTGTATGAAAGTGTAAATTGTTATAAATTATTATAAGTATGGTTGTACAATATGTGGTTGATGTTTTTCATCTGACTATTTTTGTCTGGCATGAAGGACCCACTTGAAAACGGGATACTGAGTCCCTTAGAGGCGTTCCTAGTTAAAGGTTAGACAAATCTTTTTTTTGTTGTTGTTAAAATAATTTCCTTTACCCAGGACAGCCAACTGAAATGAAAAATCTCGTTTCCATTTGGGTCCCACTACTACCCAATTCTGCAGCTGAGTGAACTGTAACAGTGTGAGGTTAAGTGGCTTGCCCAAGGTTACACCTATAGCATTTGGCTCTAGCTGGCTTTGCATCTGCAAACTCCTGATTCCATACCACTAGTCCAAACTACCTCTGCTAAGTAAATAAATGCATAACTGCCTAATAACATAATTCAGTTTCTTAATTAACCTGTATCTACCCAAAGAGAATTGTTGGAATGTACGGTAGTATCAAACTACTATCATATAGCTGTGATCATTACTTAATAAAATCCACAGTTTGACCTTCGTTTATAGCTAAATGAACATGCATGAAACGGCATCCACCTACTGTGTAATAACAAACAAATACCGAACGTAATCTTTAAGACAGTTCTGGGCTTCAGACATTTCAGTATTTATAAAACTTTGTTTCACTGCCCTTCCCGGATTTAGGTAGCGTAATCTGCAGATGTCTAACACTTTTACAGCATGCAGGTAAGAGCAGGTTGGCTATTCAATACGAATTTCCAATTAACTTTTTAAAAAGGAGTAGTGACACAATACTGCCATGCTGTAAATTATGTTAATAGCAGCTCAGCATGCCACTTTTGTTTTAATATAGTTATCGATAAATAATAGTGCAACTGTGCACTGTACAAAATACACCATAAAGGACAGATTGCAAGAGGAAATTGGCACAGTAAATGGAATGTTTCTGTGGGGTTGTGCGTATTCTTTTGCTTGACAGACTGACTCTTATAAATGTATATACTCAATATGTACCTATATTTTTTTCTTAGGTAGTATTGCATGTGCAATATATTTTCCCTGCTATATTATTTATAAACTTACCCATCTCGCACTTTCATACCAGTTACTTGTTGCATATATACTTGTTTATATTCGTTGTATTCATTTTTACAGTATTTGCTGACCTTGACATGAAGCATCTAGTTTCCAGTAGCTGCTCTGAGGTAGTAACAGCAAGGAGAGCAATAATAACAAGGAAAGTCATTCTAAACAGAGCGGTAAATAGAAATGTCAAATAATACTAAAAAAGAAATCCTGATGAATGCTACCAGTTCGGGGAAAAAATCAAGGTTTATGCCATAATCTGTGGTTCTCTCCTAAAATGTCTCAATGGATGCATGTATTTTAATAATGCGATCACATATAGCAAAGCAGGCAGCAGAATAGTAGTTACAGGTATTAATCGCTGGCATAGATTAAATACTTATTTATGTAGAATTTTTGGCCAGGTAAAGGCACACTGAGTCAAAAGCTCATTTTCAGATGCAACACAGGAGCAAATGTTTGTTAATAATGGCAAAAAAGACAAATATCGCTACAGTCTGGCACAGAAAGTAACCAATTTAGATACAAACTACTACTGATGCTTTACAAGTAAACTCATGTCGATTGCCTATTACATGCCAGTCTGCAGATCTCGTTCTCTTTTCCACATTTTGGAGTTCAGTCCAGATTTTGAGCATCACCAGTCAGACAGTCCAGTGTCCACATAGGTTGAATGAGGATTTTTTTTTTACTTTTTGAAGGGACAAGGGCTGGGGGCATCCCTTAACCTTTGCCTCAATGAGGGTTTAAAGTCTATTTTCCACTCCAATGGATTGAAATACTCTGCATGTGGACAATCTCAGATCTCCTTTCCTTCTGCTCTGCAAATAGAGTCTTCAAGGAGAGGGTGAGAAGCACACAGCAAGTGCCACTCACCGTTTTACCAGGAAATTGTTACCCGACAAGCAAGTCGCTTGAAAATTAGCATTAATTAACCTTTTTAAACAAACCCAGTTTTTGGCATTATTTTTTCAGATTTTTGGAATGGAAGATTTTGTAGACACACCAATAGTTCTAAACCCTTAAGGGAGGCTAACCAGATCATAAAGACACGAGCTCAAAGGGTAAGTTGATTTATTATCTGGCTAGCCCCCTGATGGATTTATATAAGGAAGCAGTATAGCGCAGTGGTTTAAACCTTTGAGAACTGAATATGTGTAAACGTATATAGATTCTGGACGTATATATATGTCCACAGTCTTCTAAGGGTTAAGGCTCTGAGCTGCAAACCTGGAGACCTGGGTTTGAATCCCACAGCCCCTACTTGCATACTGTGTGATCCCTGAGCAAGTCACTTAACTTCCTTGGTTGCACCTGGAAACAAGCTTCGGCTTAGTGTGCTACTCCTGGATAAACAATTTCCCCTTTCCCCTATATCCGAGTATTGCAGAATTAATCTTTTATTTGATATAGTACAGTTGGATGGTTACTGTTTTGATTGCAATTGCGTCTACAGGGAAATGGTATTCGGGGAAATAACTGCCAACCATATTTATGAGGGGGCATTCATATAATATACCTATACATGGAGCGAGAGAGAGAGAGAGAGAGAGTTTCAGATGACAGAACAGGGAAGACTTGCTGTACAAGACTGGCAGAGGGCCTTTTCCTTTTTATTTCGATCCTTGAAAAGGTTAAATATGAGAGTTCAGCACATAGCAATGCAATCTATCAGATAACATATTCTGAAATCTATCGGGGGAAGGAAACCCTAGTAAGCAAGATGAAAAAGACTGTCCAGAAAGAAATTATTATATGTTAAAGTGTTATGTCCTCTGCAAAATTACAACAGAGTGCTAACAACACCTGACCGGGTAGTGTGCACCGGGCGAGCATGCATCGGGCTGGCAGGCATTCTTTGTATACGGAGGCACTGCAGTACACCTTGTGCAATGCATGGCTTAACATAGGAGTTATCTAGTAGCCATCTACTAACAAGTTCAGCCTCACATTTCAGGGACCTGTACTGGTGCTCTAATAAAACCTTTCCATACAAACTAACAGCTGTGTGTATACGTGTCTTCCTTCCTCGGTCGGTGCTACCTAGCGGAGTTGAGACATCTGCTCTGCCTACATGGCAGCAGCTCGCTCGGTTTTCTGTGGAAGACATTTTTTTGGCTGTTACATGTCTGTCCCCAAATTTAACAGTAATGTACAGAAACGGTGGTAGCTAAATCCCAGTGCTGCTGATAACCCCAGCAGATATGGATAAGAGCGCCAGTAAGAAGTTTCTGGGTTTCACTGCAAAACAACAAATGTGAGCCGTTTTACCATGAACACTCCCTCTGACAAAGCTGGCACTTGTCAGAGGGTGCCTGCTGTTGTGGCCGCGGCTCACTGACAATCTTTGACTGTGAGGTAGCAAAATAATCCGAAGATTTTGTAGGCTTGCGGCTGAAGATCCTTAGCGAGCTGTGGCCAAAGACTGTAAAAATGTAAAAGACTATTTTTTGACAAAACTAAAATAAACCAGAGGCATGGGTCGATAGAGGGAAGTCCCCTGATCTAAACCCATGCCTCAATTATTTCACAAGTCACTGCGGGGTGAAATATTTACTTTTTTCCCAACCCTAAACTGAAAACAAGATGGCGGCTGTCGCAAAATTTCTTGCAATCAAAGATTCTTTGATCACAAGCCTGCAAATTCTTTGATCGCGATGGCCAAAACTTCATTCTTCTTTCATAAAATAACCATATACATTTTCCCATAGACTTATAATGGGAGTTAAAAAGTTAAATAACTTTTGAATGGATTAATATTTTGTCACCAAACAAAAAGTGGCATATTCCTTGACCCAAGTTCTTTCTACGTGCCAAGTTTCAGACTAGCAGACCACACTACGGCCGTGCAGTGCCATGGACAACGTCCGAAAAACTGCCCACAGAACTGGTGAAAAGTGCATTTTCAGCATTTTGGTGTACAAAAACCATAAGTCCGACTGAAACGCAACTTGGCAAATCAAGAGATCTACCATGCCCCACCACGCATACCAAATTTCATGCAAATCCGTTAAATGGGTCCAAAGTTATTAACATGCAAAATTTCTAGTTTAACATAGAAGTCTTTTCATAACCCTAAATATAGGGTCGCAACTGTGTCCAATATTAATTTTTTTTTTTTATTTCCATGGAATTGTATCCTCATTCATACAGGTCCCTTTGGAAATGAAATAAACAGAATAGAGCAGATATTGCAGAACTCATATTTCATGCCAACCCGCTTCCCCTGACACACTATGTAACACCATCAGGTCACAACACTGATGTGAACCCATTGTGAGCTAAAGCTCTCCAGTTCATTGCAATGTGTTCCCTGTGTGACAGAATACTGCACCATATATTCCCAGGCTCAGAGTAGTGGTGTGCTCCCCCAATACTTGTGCTGCCCAGCCAGCTCCCAGAGTTCATCTCTGAACCTGACTTGCTGGCATGGAACACAACATGCTGACCTCTGACCCAACAACTGGCCCTGCACACAACATTTCTCCATAACTTTTAGGTGATTCTATCAACCAGTGACAATATGTAATCAATAACCCTGGCAAAAATACATACAGCGCAAATATTTATTCAACAGGTCTTCTCTTTCAACAGGTCTACACATTATTATATTCCCCTTTTCTGGGCATAATTGCTTTATTTTTCGTAAAAATTACACGTTCATTTATTTTACCAGTTATTCATTTCAGATGGCATCTCTATACCTTAAAAGCACAAATAAGTTTGTACAAAGTAAGGTATGGACTTAACAGGTCTATGCTACTGTCAAGGTTTTGTTGAAGTTGGCCCTTGTGCAATAAGATTGAAAACTGTATTAGGCTGTAGTGCAGGTTGAGCAAATATCACTGTACCTGATGTGCTGTGGCACCGCCTCTGGCAGTGGGAGCTGTGGTAGATAACTGACTATTCATTTCTGTGGCAGAATGCAGCCATTTCATTAGCTAATGTATGATGTTATAGCAAAGATAACATCACATTCTGAGCACAGAGAGGTTTTGGCTATAAAAAGAGGAGATGAGAACCAGGTTCTATGGATAAACAGAAATATTAATAAAGAGTCACCAAGAACAGTGAATTATGTGGCACTGCAGAGGTTTTGTGGTAGGTTGGTTGCAAGTTCTGTGCAAAATTCTGCAGCTGCAGAATTCTAGGGGCCTTGACATTAGCCACAAACTTAGTTCAACCTCGTGCTGTTCCTAACAGGAGGGGACTGTGTGGCATCTAACATCAGCGTGTTTCAGGTAATCATGAAAATTATTACACAGGCTCTTTCAGCTAACTTAGTACTGCTGTATTTTTAATTCTTCACGTCTAGTTGTAATGCAAAGACGTGTTCGATAAAATCTATATTTACAAAACCCATGGATGAAACATATCCTCAGGATGCTTCAGAAGGCGAGAGATCTGATACAAACTCCTAGTGAGGTAGGACACCTTACAGTCATAGTTGACAATTCAGATTTTCTGCCTCCCAGACTAGACAAGGGTTTCTGGAGGTGGAATCATGCCACCCACGCCAGATTAATGCATTTGGTATGGGAGGAATTTGTTTCATTTGAGGAGTTGAAAACCTGCTGTGGTGTATAGGAATCAACATTCATATACTTTTGAACTGCAGTATCCTTTTACAGGATAATCCTAGTGGAAAGAAAGTGCTCAGGTGGGCTTAGGGACAGTGCTGAGGTAAGGGCAGTGTACTTTGGCAGAGGGGTGACAGTCTTGTATGCCTGATGAGCTACCTGGAAACTGGGCATAGAATGTCTCGTTATTCATGCAATAAAGTACAGTTATGTAAGAACTTACCATAACAGTAAATCTTCGAGAGGAGCTCTTGCAGCAGGTTACACCATTAGGACTAAAGCCGACAGGTGCCAGGACCCCACGGAAAACTTCTAGCTAGCAGTCTATAGTGAGGGACTGCCCCCTGACATTAGCCCACTGCCAACATCCCCTTTAGTATCAAAGGGGCAGTTCCCTAACACCACCTCAGTTCTCCCACTGGAGAACCCGGCAATCACAGTAAATGGAGAACTGAGGGGTTCCCCTGAAACCGAGGAGAGACAACAAAGAAGGAGAAGCAGTCACCAGGGGGATGGAGGGAGGGAAAGCAGCACCTGCTGCAAGAACTGCTCTCGAAGATCTACTGTTACGGTAAGTTCTTACGTAACTGTATTAACTCACTTCGATGGGGCTCTTGCAGCAAGTTACACTATTAGGACTGAGTCCCAGGCAGTAAAGGACTGACCCCAGTCAGCTGGGACTGGGAGGTAGTAGACGTCAGCATAAAGCTTTCATGAAAGCAGGCCCTGCAAGACAGCCAGTCCAAAACCTGCTCTACATCTAGAAACAATATCCAGGCTGTAATGCCGGATGAAAGTGTGGACAGAACTCCAAGTGGCTGCTGCACAGATGTCAGCAATGGACACGTTTCTGAAGGATGCAAAGGAAGCAGCTACACCCCTGGTGGAATGGCCTTTTAACTGAGCCCAGTAAAGGCTTGTCGTATTTGCGATAGCAATAAACAGTGCAACTGACTAACCATTTGGACAAGCATTGCTTAGAAACTGAAGCACCTTCTCTTCTTGGGGCGAAGGAAACAAACAACTGATCAGATTTTCTGATGGCTCGGGTGTGGTCCAAATAATAACAAAGCACCTGGTGGACATCCAGAGTATGTAGTAAGACCTCCTTTAAATTGGAATACTCTGGGTAATACACTGGAACGTGGATGTCTTGATTAAGAGTGCACTCGGACACCACCTTAGGAAGAAACTTAGGACTGGTTCTCAAGGACATCCTGTTCTTGTGAAAAACTAAATAAGGCTCTTTACACATCAGAGCCTGAAGCTCAGAAATCCTTCCAGCAGAAGTAATGGTAACTAAAAATAACACTTTCCACAACAGAATGCAAAGCTCACAAGTCGCAGCTGGCTCAAAGTGAGGCAATTTAAGTTTTTCCTATGATAAACAACAAATGCCAAGGGGAAACAGGGTTCCTCATGGGAGGTTTCAGATGCAGAATACCCCACAAGAACATGCTGGATAGGTCAAGTTGATCAAGCATCTTGCCTTTAATCAGTGCATGGTACGCAGCGATGGCTGAAAGATGCACCTTAATTGACGAGTAACTCAGTACTGAGTTAGATAAGGCAAGGAGATACTCTAGTACGAGATTCTCCAGACAAGTAAAGGGATCGTCGGTGAGAGGTGGCACACATGCAGAACCACTTCCACATCATACAGTAGCATAAGTAGATCTAGTGGAGGGCTTTCTGGCAGCCACTAGGATGTCTGCTACCTGGGGGAAACCCCAAAGCGGGCTATCGCTAAGTCTGCAGGAGCCATGCATAAAAGTGCAGTGACTTTAGGTTCGGATGGACCAGGGTGCCCTGCTCCTGTGAGAGGAGGTTTGAGCACAGATACAGGGGGATCAGAGGTTCCACTGCAAGTTGCTGAATAAATGGTCTGGGATACTGTGGGTGGACTTCTAACAGAGTTTATATGCCAATTACTGGAGGAGGAGGTTTTACCCCCTTCACTGAGGTTAGCCACCATAGATGTTCTCCCTAAACTGGGAAAAGACCCTATGAAATGTGGTTCTTATCACCCTATATCGCTTTTAAATGCGGATTACAAAATAATAGCAAATATTTTGGCAGAAAGACTGGAAGGTCTCCTCCCAGACCTTATATAATCTGACCAGGGGGGTTTTGTCAAGGGTCGTCAAGCTAAGCATAACCTTAGATGCTCTATTAACACAATACATAGATGGACTAAAGGGGAAGGGGTCCAGGTAGGGATCTTCATGCACTTGATGCGGAGAAGGCCTTTGACAGGGTCGAATGGCCATTCATGTTTGCTGTTCTATGAAAATTTGGGGTGTGGAACAAATTTCCGTAACTGATTGAGAGCCCTTTACAATAGCCCACAGGCACAGATACTAACCAACAACACCACTTCAGGACCTTTCACTTTGTCTAGGGGAACGAGACAGGGTTGCCCCCTATCACCCCTGCTCTACGTCCTCACCATGGAGGCCTTAGCATCCACAATACGAGCCTCCCCAGATATACAGGGATGCAAGATAGGAGGGATGAAACCATGTTATCTCTCTGTTTGCAGATGATGTTCTGCTGTTCTTGGAAAACCCACTAGAAGCCCTCCCTGCCCTGGAAAAAATATTCCAGGTATATGGCCCATTGTCAGGTCACAAAATTAACTGGGACAAAAGCAAATGGCTCCCATTGGGAAAACAGAAAGCGTCCATAACAACTGCAGGGAACCTGGTAGCTCCTACTAAACATATCAAATATCTGGGCATACTCCTCCCCAGTAAACTTTCTCAGATAATCCAAATTAATCATAGACCGCTCATACAAAAAATTAAGGCAGACTGCTCCAACTGGAAAGCTCTGCCACTAACACTTTTGGGGCGGGTAAACTTAATTAAGATTTACATACTACCAAAGGCCCTGTACCTATTCCAAACCATCCCCATACATCTCCCTAAAAAATATATAAGAGCTATGGAAGGGGCATGTTCAATGTTGTTGTGGCAACGAAGGAAACCTTGCATTAAAAAAGACATACTTTGGTGAACAGAGCAGTCGGGAGGTCTGGGCTTCCATAATCTGCGTTTATATTACATAGCGGCACAACTGGCCCATATACCAGATATCTTGGCAAAGGGCAAGGAAGCCCCCACCTGGCGAGATATGGAGTCTAAATCAGAGACAAATATGTACTACTCTACTCTGGTTAACAATCTTAGATCCATAGACCCACCTAAAATTAAAAACCCTTGTACCAGGTCAACATGGAGAACCTGGGTGGAGGCACATGCTTTGGTGGGGGTACATAAGGGGATGTCGCCAGACACATGGTTGGAAACACTGCTTCGGGAGACAGGAAAACTATCTGGTCATGAGAAAAAGGGCCTAGCGGCTTTGGAAAAAACGTGGATTATTTAAACTGGATCAGTTTCTGGTGGAAGAGAGGGTGTGTCAATTCAAAACACTTCAACAGAAATACCAGATACCACCCACGTATTATTTTCTTTACCTCCGTCTTAAGGCTAAGATAGAAACTAAGCTGCAGAAAGACTTGCAAGTAATGGTTTTAAAATGATCCCCACTAGAAGAACTATTTATAAAATATTCTAACATCCAAGGCTTCAAACCTATGAATAGATGTTACAGAATGTTGCTACATGGCATCCCATCCCCCTTGGAAAGATGTTTTTACAGAGGGCGATTGGAATTTAGTTTGTAAAAACATTTTGAATTCCTCAGTAAACAACAGACTAAGAATTATTCAATACAATTTTTTTATGCAGTCGTATCATACCCACATACTTGCTCACAAAATTGACGCAAGTTCATCCCCATACTGTTATAAATGTGAAGTAGAGGAGGGTACCTTTTATCACATGGCATGAGTATGCCGAAAGGTACAGAAATTTTGGGAGGGAGTGGTCGGGGTTTTGTCCAGGACTCTAACCCCCCCCCACCCCGGTCTGGGTCCCAATGGAGATTGAATTAGGGCTTTCGAGCCAAGACTCCTGGAAACCAGCAAAAGGACACAAACTATGGAGGCTGGGCCTGGTGGTGGGGATGAGGGAACTGGCAATCTATTGGAGATTGCAACAAGTGCCTTCAGTGGCTGCCTGATTAACCTCTCTACTCCAAGTAATGAAACTTGAAAGAACCCAGTACTCGGTCAGGAACCAATTGAGCAAATATGAGGAAATATGGAGCCCCATGGAACAAGCTCTACCACAGGAGTGGTTCCCAGCATTCTAGAATTCCAGATTTTAAATTCAGACCCATTGACAGTGTAACACTGAAGTATCATTGTCCTTAGGTATTATTACTTTTGTTCAACCCTACATACAGTATTTTTACAGTCTGAAAATACCATAAATTTACAGTATAGCTTCAGGAATGAAGGGGAATACCACTGGATGATGATATTAGGCATCATGTATGTACTTGTATAGAAAGCCATTCTCTAGATTTTGTTAGGCCCTTAGTCTCTTTGGGATTAGGTGGCACAATCCAATCAACTCTATGTGTACCTAATTTCTACCTTTTAATTGATTTGCACACTGACTCTGTTCATTCCATTACATTTAATTGTATAAAGAAATGGTTGCGCTGCTCCCCAGCCAACTATGCGCATACCATGTGATCAGCTTAATTTACTGAGTCAGGAGCAGAGGGTGAATTTAATTGGGGGTGTGGCTTAGGAGTACAAAAGCAGGTGTCTCCAATTACAGCTTCCTGCTGTTTTTGACAGAGGAGAACTTTGGTTTCAGAGCAAGAAACAGCAGTCTAGAACTACAGATTTTTTACTGATAAATCACTTCTATCTCAGCAGGAGGCAGTACCTGTTTGGATTAAGCAAACAGATACTTTATTAGAAGAAGAGGTCTCATTTAAGTAAAAAAAAAAAAAAAGAAGAAAGTCACTGTGTGTTTCTCTGAGGAAGAGAGCTGTATCAGCTTAATTTACTGAGTCAGGAGCAGAGGGTAAATCTAATTGGGGGTGTGGCTTAGGAGTACAAAAGCAGGTGTCTCCAATTACAACTTTCTGCTGTTTTTGATAGAGGAGAACTTTGGTTTCAGAGCAAGAAACAGCAGTCTAGAACTACAGATGTTTTACTAATTGCCCTCTTTCCCACCCCTCCACCCTCCCACCCTAAGCCAGTTTGACTTTTATAGCCACTGGATTTGACTGACAACAGGAACTTCCTGTTTGGCAGTAGGAAGGGAGGGATCACTGAGACACATTAGTTTCATCAACCTTCAAGGAACCTAAAAAAATAACTCTTTCTCCCCCCCGGCTGCTGGAGGTCTGAATCCAAACACGGAAGAAGGAGACTACTGAAGACTACAGGAAGTTCCTGACACAGAACAGGAAGGGCGAGAGTTGCAAGGGCACATAGGCAGTAGGAAAGTAAGTGTAAAAATACATAGAGGGAGGAGACAGTAAGCATACAAAGCAACAGGAGAGGGGACACAAAATAAGTCAAGATGGGAGTGGTGCAGTGCAGTGGCTGTGGGGCAGCAGTGTTCTGGGAGACATTCTGGAGACTGCGATGCTGCCCTGTTTGCAGACACCTCTCTGGTCTGAGGGAAGAGGTTGCCCGTCTCCAGGTTGACCTGGCTAGGATTCGTGAAACCTCTTCCCCCACCCAGGGACCACCAGGGCCACCACCGTTACCTCAGAGGTTGCAAAGAAAGAGGAGCGGTTGGACCAAGGTGGGCTCAGGGAGGGAGAGGGTGATGGAACAGAGATGCATCCCTCCAGTTGTACCTCTCCACAATTCATATGCTGTTCTGGCAAAGAATGGTTCCTCTATGGAGAGACCTGCAGTGGAGACCAATGAGGATGCTGGGAACCTCCACAAAGGAGACCCACAGGAAGGTGGCAAGAGACTCCAAAAGGGAAGGAAAATGAAAATTACGTACCTACCGTAATTATGATCTTTCTGTGTATCTTTACCATCACATATGGGTATTGGCTGGAGGTCAGGACCCCGTGGGACCTTTTTTTAAAAAGGGGTAGGCAGAGCCGACACACCATCGGCGCCGCCCTCGAGGCCGACGTACTGCGTGGTGCTCGAGGGTTGGCCATTAGGCTTTGTCAACTCCGCCTGCCTACCAGTTCTGAGTCGCCGGAGAGGTAAGAGGAAGGGATGGAGGGTGGGACAAGAGAGTCCAAGGGACAGAAAAAGGAAAGGATAACTGAACTAAAAGCAGAAATAACGACTGAGAGGACAGCAAAGAAGAGATTAAACTAAGGGGATTGGGTAGTGGCCCCAATCTCTGGAAGCGGAAGAAGGGAGGGTAGGGAGGGGAGAGAATTTAGGAGAGAGTGAGAGGTATCAAGGTATCCGAGACCCTTGTCCGTTACCAGATTGTATAGGAACTGCAAGGAGTAGCAAAGCTCTCTGCCAGAATTCAAGGCACAGAATAACTGGCAAATACCCAGGAAGCAGAGTCGGCTATTCTGGAGGAAGGACAGGGTACAGGGATTTAGTACTCTCTCAGGAAGAATGTTTGGTGAAAAAAGGAATTGTCTTTTTTTTTTTTTTAAAATGGTTGGATGGAAACCAGAAGGAGAACAGGAGGAAGGCAACCACCAACTCCCGACCCATTGAGGTGGAGGCATGTAGTAGAGAAGGAGTGCCGCTCGAGCTGTCTACCCTTCATAGGAGAATACCCCCCTGTATGTCCCTACTTTACCCTGCTCCTAAAGAGGAGAGGGGGAGCCAGAGAGAGGGAGGCGGACCCAGAGACTGAGGCCACATGGGGATGGTGGGTGAGGTTGTGATGAATGGTGAAGATACACAGAAAGATCATAATTATGGTAGGTATGTAATTTTCATATCTTAGCTGTGTCAATCTTCACCATTCATCACATATGGGTGAGTACCAAGCCCCCCGAAAGGGGTTGTTTCATTACACCCTAAGGGACAGGGTCCCTTAGCCCTCAGTGGGTGACACACTAAGGAGGGGAACCTTCAGGGCCTGGGGAGGCCTGAGAGAGAGAGAGAGAGAGAGAGACGGGTCCCCGGAGGGAAGGAGGTGCCCGACAAGTGCTATCTCGCTCCACGGGAGAAAAGGTAGGTTCCCTGGTGGGCGGAGCAAATCACCCTACGCTGGGCCAAGGGTGACAACCGGGAAAGACGTAGCCATGCCGATCTCCTAGTGCAGATCGCTGTCCTTACGACCCTGGTAGCTACCTCATTGGCATCATAAGATGCCGTCGCTTGGTGCCTTGCTAGCTCCAGGACACATGCAGAGAGCGCAATGGCTTGTCTGGTTTGCTCCGAGTCAAGCTACGAGGCTAGGATCTGACCTAGCCCGGACCACAAGAACCTGTTGTAGGCTGCATAGTGGGCCTGGTGAAGAGTCTTGATCTGGGGGCCGGTCACGGTGGAGGGCGCAAAACTCATCAGGAGTGTCCAGATGCGTCAAGCCAGACTGCGTATGAGGCATGGAACCTGGAGACTCCAGGGGAGCGCAATAGCTCTGGCTGAGGTCCCTTGGGGCAGGAACTCCAGAGAAGGGCCTCTGCCAGAAATGCAAGGATGCCTCCTGAAAGGGAGCAGGCCAGGGCGGCACCACAAGGGTGGCCTCGCCAAAATCGCCTAGAAAGGTGTGCGCCACATGCTCAGGATTGCTGACAGTAGAGGGAGAAAGGTGCAGGTCCTCCAACATCCTCACGAGGAAACGCTGGTACTCCAAGAGATCAGCAGCCGGAGAGATGCGGACAGAAGGTTCCTCTCCCCCAGAAGAGGGGGATGAGGAGCTGGAGGTCACCATATGTTCCGAGGGTGGCTGCACGGGGGGAGGTTGAAAAACCTGGCTGTCCATAGCCCTAACATAAGCAGGGAAATGGCAGCCACCGCTCTGAACTGCTCCCAGGTGAGAGGGCCACTAGGACCAAGAATGCCTGGGAGCACAGGAGAATGTGGCAGCGGGATAGGAGCAGAGCCAAGAAAAGAAGTCGGCTGACCTCTGCCGGGGCTAGGGAGCGGACCGTGAGCACCCGAGGAGGGTGCCCCAGAAGACTCCACAGCCGACAACTGTACAACCACGTTGGTACTGCCTTGGCTGCGCCCAGAAGAATCCCCCCAGTGAGGCGACCGGGGCCGTAAAAGTCCAGAAGGACGGTCCCCTGCCTCAAAAGAATGGGACTCCTCACAGAACCGGAAGGGAAGGGTGGAAATCGTGACTGCTCCCGCCCAGGGCAGAGGACCCTCAGAAAGGGCCATGCGCTGACCCCACACCCTGACCCCTCAGAGTCTGAGAGAGTCCTCTCCTCGAGAGGGCCAGCCTAGGTAGCTGGCATCTCTGGGCTGCCCCTGAAGGGGAGACCCAGGGAACAGTACCTTCCCCTCCTGTAGGCTTCTCGATGGGCCCCAAAGTTGGGCGATCAAGACACACCACTGTAGGGGGTACCACCACCGAGGGGTCGATGAACCCCCCCAAGACCAGGTTGCAGAGCTATGGTGGCTCGCACCACTGCCTGATGGTCAGCACCACTGACCCCAGTCTCAGGGGCCACCTGACTCTCCTCAGTAGGGGGCTGGCTCTGACTCGTCGACGAGACCACAGTGCTGCCCTCCTCCACAGCCAACCCCAAGGGGTGTGACTGCTTGTCGGACTCCGAGCTCGACTCTGACCCCGAAGAGGTAGAGTCCGAAGCTCTAAGCCAAACCGTAGGAGGGCGGGCAGTACCAACCTTGCCACCAGGCCCGACAGTCACAGTTGTGGCCGAGTGAGCACCCATGCCTTCCGCAACCCCACGAGCGGGATCCGCAGGAGGCACCGGGGCAGCTCGGGCCACAGGTCCAGAGCCAGGGCCAGACGCAGCGCCATCGAGTCCACCAGCACTGGGGGCAGTACCAGGGATGACGGCGCTGACAGCAGCCCCAGCAGCATCCTCGGCGCCAACAACAACACCGCCAGCCCCACAGGTCACCGCGCGAGCGCACTGAGGACCAGTGGCGCTGACGATGGCCTCAAGGCGGACCCGTGCGAATATGGCATCGACGGCCCTCGGCGCCGAGGACGGCACCAACAGCTGGAGTCGAGGCCCTCACGGCGCGAGCCACGAAGTCACGGCGCCGTGCTCAACCTTGGCGCCGAGGGCAGCGCTGAGGCGAGACATGGCAAAGGAGGGCGCCAGAGGGCCCATGGCGCTGAGCGACAAGTCGGCGGCGTCACACACAGCGCCGCAAACGGCACCAACTGATGGCGTCGAGGACGGCGCCGACCCGGGCCTTCCGAGCTGTGGGAGCGACACTAAGTGAGCCTTCACCCCTGAAGGGGCAATTGCCATGGCGGCGCCTCCCGCCTGCTCCCGGGAAGAAGCGGGACGGGCCTCCTGCGCCGCGGGAGGAGCCTCGGCGATGGCCAGGCTACAAGTAGCTGAGGCTCCCTCCTCCTCGGTCCGTATAGAACTGGAGACAGGACCCGGAGGAAGGGCGAGGCAGCGGCTTGGCCCGATGAGTGCAAACCCTACCCCCGAAAGTCGGCGGAGCTCGCCCCACTTTCAATGCGCACTGTTCGAGGACCCGCCGGTCCATGGAGAAGCAGGCATCGCACGAGTCCATGTCGTGAAGCGGGCCAAGACACGCAAGACACCGGTCATGCTGGTCGGTGACGGAAAACTTTCGGCCACATGGGCACTGACGCATGGGGGGGGCCGACCCGTCTTTGAAGACTTTTTGCTCTCCGACTGAGACATGACTTACGGAGAAAAAAACACCAAAACAGACTCGACGTCGCAGAATTCAAATAAAAAGGAAAGATCTTACCGGGCGACGTCGAGTGGAGGCAGAACACAGAACCGTCAGATGACCGAAGGACTGTAAAACGTCGATTTCAAATGGCTGAAGGCCTAAAATTCTTGAAGAAGCTTCCCACGAGGCGACCTCGATGGCGGGAGATGAAGAACTGGTAGACAGGCGGAGTCGACACAGCCAAACGGCCAACCCTCGAGCCCCACGCAGTATGTCGGCCTCGAGGGCGGCACCGATGGTGTGCCAGCTCCGCCTACCCCTTTTTAAAAAAAGCTCCCACGGGGTCCTGACCTCCAGCCAATAACCATATGTGATGAATGGTGAAGATTGACACAGATAAGATCAACTCCTGGTGGGGGACTCGATCATTAGGAGGGTAGAAGTGGGGGAGGAAGGGGATAAGGAGACAACGTGCCTGCCTGGCGCCACAGTGGCTTGGAGAGACAGCAAGCGAATCTTCAGGATTGCAGGGGCAGCTGCACGAGGGAGGAAGGGAGGGAGCTGGATGTCATTGTCCACCTAGGGACAAATGACCTGGCTGTGAATGGGATCAGAGAGGTGCAAGAGGAGTTTCTGGAGTCAGGGAGGGGCCTTAGACAAGTAGCATGTACTGTAACCTTCTCAGAGGTGCTGCCTGTCTATGGCAAGGATGATGCTAGGGTATTCTGCACCATGGGATTCAATAAATGGTTGAAAAACTGGTGTGGAGTTCAGGGTTTTGGCTTCATTGGGGACTGGGGAGCCACCTGGAAGGATGCAGGCTTATACTGGTGTGATGGTCTGCATCTGTACAAGGGGGAACCAGGATCCTAGGTGACAGGTTTAAATACTTCATTGGCAAGCATTTAAACTAGCCAAGGGGGGAGGCACTGAAAAGGAGCAGGGCAATCCCAGCCTCCCCCCACAAAACACAGTAGTTAGAGAGGTAAACACCAAGGTAGAGAAGTCAGTAGGGAGCAGGACAGGGGTAAATGCAGAAAAGGGCAGTAAGGACAGGGATGGGGCTAAAAGGGGTAAGGCCATAAAAAAATAAATGGAAGGTGATGAGTACCAATGGCCACAGTCTGTGCAACAAGCTCCATGAACTAGTGGCCTTGATGGAAGAGGGATGCCTCGATACTGTGGCAGTCACTGAAACATGGTACACAGAGAACCATGACAGGGATGTCAACATACCAGGATACACAGTCTACAGGAGGGACAGGGTGGGTAAAAGAGGAGGAGGAGGAGGAGGAGTAGCTCTCTATATAAGGGAAGGGATTAAAGCAACAGAACTAAAGAGTAAACAGGAAGTTGGAGTCACTATGGGTCACCCTGGAGACAGGAAATGGCACCACAGTCTGCAGGGGTGGGTTGTGTACATACCCCCATCTCAGGGGGAGGAAATGATGGAAGGCATCCTTAAAATGGCAGTAAAAGGGAAGATATAGTTGATAGGGGACCTGAATATGCCAGATGTTAACTGGAGTACCTTTGCTGCAGGCACATCCAAGAGCAGGGTCATTCCAGCTCCCTGTGAGTGCTGCTGCTGCGTGAGCATTTTTTTGCCCACCCCCTCCACCCACCTTAATTAAATACTGTAAAACCCCACCTCTGGTCTTTCCTAACTGGCCCCAGAAGTGTGGAGGCATGTCTGCACTCCAGATAGCTTAGAGGTCCCACCGCCTGCATTTCAAGCCACCTGTTTCTCCCGGAAGGAACGCCTAGCCTGCTGTGAGTGTGCCCTTGACCCCAAACTTAAACTAATTTCTACATTCTTTTAAATTCTCCTGCAGGCACCCACCCTGATTTTCCAACCTAATAAACCATCCTACCAGAAGATATATTGGTCTTCCAATATGGCCCTGGAGAACTTTTCCTCCAACCATGACACACCTTGCCTTAAGTCACGATGGACCAGTAACCCACCTGCCTCTCTCCTAAATACAGGTGTACTCCTGGTCCTTCTATACATACTGTCCCTCCATGGGGTGGACATGTGCATAGGGCATGGACATTTCGACCCCACGAGGCAAAGTCTCAACGACCACAAGTCTAGTGACCATTACTACTGGACCTCTCCCACAACAAAGAATGATTTTCTCATAGCACACGAGTTGGTAAAGAGGGGCACCTACTACGTGTTGCTCCATGAAGCATGCAGAAGGCTCCATAACCTCTCAAAACCCCCAGTCAGGCAAGTGTTAGTATGACTACTTGCTTTTCTACTGCTCTGTGCAGGTGATATTCAGCCAAACCCGGGGCCCCCATTAACCAATATCCTTGTCTACCCCCCCAGGATCTTCACTGGGCATCATCGAAAGGCTTAAGGATAGCGCACATTAACGTCTGCAGCCTTAGACCTAAAATTCATGCGGTCCAAGCCTGGCTAGACCTCTACAGGCCAGATATCCTTGCTATCTCGGAGACCTGGCTTAAGGCCCACATTCTAGACCATGAGATCATGATCCTAAGGTACAAAACCTTCAGACAAGACAGGGCAAAAAAGAGAGGGGGAGGGGTTCTAATCTATACAAAAGAGACTCTAAATGTGGCACTACTGAAGCCCAACCTTGGGAATTGCCAGGACGCGGAGTCTATTTTCATCCATCTAACCCTCAGTCAAGCTAAGCATAACACCATTGGTTGTGTCTATAAACCCCCTACGACTGCCCAACTTGCTCTTGAGAGCATCACCAAATCGGTTGGCAGTGAATTAACCAATGAACTCCTAATTATGGGAGACTTCAACCTGAACCGGGCCTCTGACCCCAATAAAGTCCTCAAGGCAATGATCCATGACGCAAACCTGGAATGGGTTATCTCTCTACCCACCAGGCTCAACTATAAAATTGGGAATCACACTACTCTTGACTGGGCTCTGGTATCCAATCCCCTCAACATACAGAAAGCAGGCATATTGGCAGATGCTATCAGTGACCACTCCCCAATTTTCTGTATTTGGAAGAACAGTGCACCAAAGATTCCTCCTAGGATACTCACAGAACATGATTTCTCCAATTTCACATCCACAAAGTTTAATGACTACTTAAGTAACCTGGACTGGAGCCCACTTAGGTTCCTCAAGACCTTGGATGAGGCCCTGGCCTACTACCAAGACTCACTAATCAAAGTAGCCTCATTCTTTGCCCCCCTTAAAAAACTTGTAACAAAGGGAGGCTGCTACAAGTGGATCTCCCCCTCAGTGAAATCTCAGATGAAAAGTAGTGACAAGGCCTGGAAGAAGTTCCGGGTCTCCCTTCTCCTTGCAGATCTGGTTACTTGCAAAACCATAAGGAATAAATGTAAACTAGCCGTCAAACTTGTGAAAAAGGAGTATGTATCCCACTTCCAATGGCCCAACCTGGGGAACCCCAAGCTTTTCTGGTCACACATCAATGAACTGCTTAAGGGCAATTCCAAGGAGGCACTAGGTCCAATAGAGGTACAAGGACAGCGTGTCAGCGACTGCCACCAAATAGCCTCAGCAATCAACCACCACTTCACCAACCTCGATGATTACAAATTAGGGCTGCCCCCATCTATGCCTTTACAGATCTCTGACGTACTTCCCAGTCTGAAAAGACCCCAATTTCACCTAAGATTAGTCAAGGTGAGTGAGGTCCTTAAGCTACTTAAAGCCCTCAAAAACAAAGGCTCTGAAGGCCCTGATGGAATTAGCCCAAGGTTACTCAAGGAAGGTACCCAGCCCCTTGCCAAACCTCTGACCTGGATCATCAACAGGTCTCTACTTGAAGGTTACGTTCCACACCAGTGGAAGGTGGCCAATGTGGTCCCCATTCACAAGGGTGGCTCGCGCAAACAAATTGGCAATTATAGGCCCATCTCCCTGCTATGTACCCTTGATAAACTGCAAGAAAGGCTAGTGTATGGGCAACTGAGAGACTACCTTGAGCTCCACCAACTCCTAGCCCCCTCACAGCATGGCTTTTGGGCAAACCATGGGACAGATATGGCACTCATCAATCTCACAGTGGATGTATTCAGGGCATTGGATGTAGGCATGTCAACAGGTGCAATTTTTACAGATCTGTCCAAGGTGTTTGACCTTGTGGACCATAACCTTCTTCTAACTAAGATTCACGGCACAGGTCTTAATGCCCAGGCCCTAAACTGGTTCAAGAACCACCTATCAGGCCAGTCCCAGAGGGTCATTTGGAAGGGAGAGCTATCTGACCCTCTTCCCATCAAGGAGGGGGTGCCTCAGGGCTCAATTATTGGCCCCCTTCTGTTCTCTCTCTACACAAACGACCTCAACCGTCACTGCGGGGATAGCTCAGTTTGTCAATACGCTGATGATACAGTCATCTACCAGTTCATGTCTACCCTCCAGGACCTGGGCCTTCTCCTCCAAGGGGACCTAAATACACTTGAGGCCTGGCTTACATCTAACAGAATGGTCCTCAACGCAGCAAAAACAAAAGTCTTGCTGTCTGGCCCTAGATCCCTCGGCCAGGACAGGACCAATTCTTTACAACTAACTTCCCTTGCCGGAAAGAGTATAGACATTGTAGACAAAATAAAATACCTTGGGCTAACTATCGACCAAGATCTCACCTTTAAGTCCCACATAGACCAGGTAACTAGGTCTATCCACGGCAAACTTGGCACCTTGTACCGGGCTAAAAAAACAACTTATCCCAGAGGCAAGGCGAGTAATTGCCTCCAGTGTCCTCCTTCCTACATTAATGTATGCTGCCCCTTTAATTCAGGGTATGTCAAAGCATGAGGTCAGCAGGCTTCAGGTTCTGTACAACAGGATGGTGAGGTTTGCAACACTGAGTCACCCAAGAAGCCACCCCTGCATCTTGCTGGCCCAGCTTCAATGGCCTTCCTTTGAGGCTCATCTTCAGTACCCTCCGCTCTGCCTTGCTTACAAACTGCAGCATCCAGCTGCCACACCTAGCCTTACAAGAATAATCATTCCTAAGTCTAACCCTCATATACTCAGGACCACCAGTCAGTCTCTAGTAGCAATCCCCAGAGTCAAGACTAACATGGGAGGCAAATCCTTCGCTCACACTGCCCCTAAGCTGTGGAACACTCTTCCACCTTTAGTACAGGAAGCCTCACCACTGTTAAACTTTCACACAAGGCTCAAGTCCCACCTGCTTGGGGCAAGCTCATGCCATTGTCAGGGTATTGGATAGTCACACCCGTTTCCACATCCTACACCAATCCCTCTCCTTTTCTCACCCAAAAAGACTCCAAAAGCATGCCTCAACTCCCTCAATTGTTGCACTTATGTTCAATATATTGAAATATTGCCTTTATTGTAACCTTGAATTTCATGCCTACTTTCTCTGCACCCTGTACTACCTGACTGTATTACACTGTTTCTGTCTCCCGTGTCGCCCCTGAAAAAGGGAACTTCGGGGCTCAGTGGGCCTCCCTGGTCATCAAAATTCAATAAATAAATAAATAAATTCTTGATGCCCTACAGGGGGAATGCCTCAGACAGCTAGTGTTGGAACCCATTCGGAAGGGAGCAATCTTAGACATGGTACTCTCAAATGGGGAAGGAGAAAGGATCTCAGAATTAGAAGTGGGTAGCCATCTGGGAACAAGTGACCACCAAACAGTGTGATTCACAATAAACATAGCCATAGAGTCAAGCCATACAAAAACAAGAGTATTGGACTTTAGGAAGGATGAATTTGGGAAAATGAGAGTGCCTCAGAAAAGCACTTGCAAATGGGCAAGAAGGAGAGGTGGAGGAACAATGAGAAATAATCAAAACAGCCATCGCAGAGGCAACAAGACTTTGTGTGAAGCAAATCAACAAAACAAAACGAAGGAAAAAAACACTATGGTTCTCAAAAGAGGTGGTAGGGACAGTTAAGGAGAAAAGGATAGCATTCAGGAAATATAAGGAAACACAGAAGGAGCAGGACAGAGAACTTTATCAGTTAAAGCAGGAGGTAGGGAAGGCAGTCAGAATAGCAAAGACACAAAATGAGGAAAAAAGATAGGCAACTCAGTTAAGAAGGGGGATAAAACTTTTTATAGGTATATTAGGGAACAAAGAAAGACCAAGGGAAGGATACAGAGACTTAATAAAGGGGAGGGAATGTGGGCAGAGAGTGACAGAGGAAAAGCAGGGATACTGAATGAATATTTCTGCTCAGAATTTACAAAGGAGGAGGAGGGGGAGGTACCTAAACCAAACAAGAGAGAAACTCTGAATAGGGGGGTCGATATCAGTCCATTCACAGAAGAAAGGATTTTTGAAAGAACTCTTGAAACTGAGGGTGGACAAAGCAATGTGGCCTGATGGTATTCACCCAAGAATTCTAAAAGAACTAAGGGTAGAACTAGTAACACCACTGACTACTCTCTTTAACAAATCATGGGAGGATGGGGTGGTACCTGAGGACTGGAGGAGGGAAAATGTGATTCCACTTCACAAAAGTGGGAGCAGGGCAGAGGCAGGAAACTACAGACCAGTTAGTTTGACTTCAGTGGTAGGGAAAATGATGGAATCACTTCTGAAGGAAAGAACTGTTGAGTACCTAGAGGCTAGTGGGGCATAGGATTCAAGGCAGCATGGTTTCACAGTAGGAAGGTCATGTCAGATAAACCTAATAGATTTATTTGACTGGGTGACCTAAGTAGTAGACCAGGGAGGAGCTGTGGATATGGCCTACCTAGATTTTAGCAAGGCATTTGACAAAGTCTCACACAAAAGATTAATACACAAGTTAGCCAGCCTTGAAGTGGGTCCCAAGGATAAAGAAACTGGCTGGAAAGCAAGACACAAAGGTTAATAGTAAATTGAGTCCACAGTGAAGAAAGGAGAGTAACTAGTGGGGGAACCACAGGGTTCGGTACTGGGACCGGTCCTCATTAATGTCTTTATAAGTGACATTGGAGAGCACCTGGAAGGAAAGGTATGTCTCTTTGCAGATGACACAAAGGTCTGCAACAGGGTTGATACACACGGTGGGGTGGAAAGGATGAAAAGGGACTTGGCAAGGTTGGAGGAATGGTCAAATATGTGGCAGCTCAGATTCAATGCAAAGAAGTGCAAGGTAATACATCTGGGAAACAAAAACCCAGGGGAAGAGTACACAATGGGGGGTGAGTTAATAACAACAACAAAAATCGAAAGAGACCTAGGAGCAATTACATCAGATGACCTAAAGGTGGGCAAACAATGTAAGAAGGCAGTAAGGCGGGCTGGGGGGAATACTGGGATGCATAGGGAGAGGCCTCAACAGTAGAAAACAGGAAGTTGTTATCCCTCTGTACAGACAGTTAGTGAGACCCCATCTGGAGTATTGTGTGCAATTCTGGAGACCCCATCTCCGCAAAGACACAGAAAGAGTGGAGGCTGTTCAGAGGAGGGCAACCAAAATGGTGCAGGGTCTGCACCAGAAGACATGCGAGGAGAGACTAAAGCAGCTTAATATGTATATCCTTGAGGAAATGAGGGAGGGGGGGACATGATAGAAACTTTCAAGTATCTCAAGGGAATTAACAAAGTACAAGAGGGTAGCATCTTTCAGAAGAAGAGATGTGCAAGAACAAGAGGGTACCATTTGAAGATAGAGGGGGATGGCTCAGAGGTAATGTTAGAAAGTATTTTTTCACAGAGAGGGTTGTGGATGCATGGAACAGCCTTCCTGAGAAGGTTGTGGAGTCAGGAAAGGTGTGAGAATTCAAGAATGCATGGGACAGGCATTAGGC
This sequence comes from Neoceratodus forsteri, assembly GCA_016271365.2. NCBI lineage: Eukaryota > Metazoa > Chordata > Ceratodontiformes > Ceratodontidae > Neoceratodus > Neoceratodus forsteri. The sequence continues at coordinate 502,677,687 of CM057455.1, forward strand.
AATTCTAGTGCGAGGTAGGAGGAAGTAACCTGTTGATTAACTAGAATCTGCAGCTTACCCATCAGGTAGGGAATTGGGCAGACTAGGTGGGCCAAGCGGTCCTTATCTGCCGTCAAATTCTATGTTTCTATGTAGAGGAGCGAGGACTGGGGAGAGAGAGTGCACCAAGTGGCACGAGCCGTCAATAAGTGAAGCCGCACCACAGCTAATGTAGAAGCTGGGGGGGCAGAGGAGCGAGGACAGGAAGGAGAGAGACTTTGGTGGGTGGCAGGAGCTGCCAATAAGTAAAGCAGCACCACGGCCAATGTATAAGCCTGGAGGGAGTTCAGAGGAGGACCGGGGCAATGGCAATGTTGAAAATTTGGAGTGAAAGTAATAAAAACTGCTGAACTTACGAGTGTGCACAGAAAACTTTCAACGACTTCGCGTAACTCAGGTGTTTTTTGGTATTTTTACACCAAATGTTGAACATTGGCTTTTTGGGACCCCACCTCATTAACAGTTGGGCTATCATTTCGTTAATCGGTCCTGAAAGGTGATTCCGCACAGCAACTGCAAAATTACCTTTCAGGACCGAGTAACGAAATGACAGTGCCAGAGTTCATGAGATGGGGTTCCCAGAAAGCCCATGTTGAAAATTTGGTGTACAAATTCCTAAAAATGGCTGAGATAAGGTCAAAACACCATTGACAACCATTATATAGCACTTACCTTCATTCTTCAGTTCGCAGTTCGGCTTTGAAAAGTGCAGATGTGTCCCAGTCCACAGAAGATCTCAGCCGCTGACCTCTGGAGGTAAGTAAGGGGTAAGGGGGGTAAGGAGGTGGGTGCTCAGTGGGAGGGTGGGGATGGAGGAGGAGATGATGGGGATGACAAAGGACCATTTTCTTTTTACAGGTTAAAAAAAAAAGAGCGGTGGGGACTGTTTTCTTTTTGTTTTTTTTTACTGAAGATGTCGGGACACTGGGAGGGCCCCAGTGTCCTAGTGTCTGGGGTACACATCAGGGACACTGGGAGGGCTTTCCAGTGTCCCACACTGAGGGTACACTGCACCACAGCCACGTGGAAGGCGGGGGGGAAGTCAGAGGAATGGACAACCAAGGAGACAGAGGCAGGAGCTGTTAACATGTAAAGCCACACTGTGGCTATACTGTACAAGCCTTGGGGGGTTCAGAAGGAGTGAGTACCAGGGAGAGAGGCGGCAGGACGTTAACATGTAAAGCCACACCGTGGCTAATGGGAAGCGCGGGAGGGGGATAGCAGCGGTGGGTGGCACTGGCAGAAGCCACCATAACCCTAACTCAGACACACGCATTACTGTTAAATATAATGCACCTGCCCAGAGTTACGTCTACAGAAAGAAATGCTCTCTCATTGGAGCGGTTCATTTCTTTCAACTAGTGAACACACTATGTCAGTAAAGCAGAACTTGTGTCATGACTAGCCTGCCTGGTCATTGGTGTACACTGCCAAGCCCAGTGCAGTTTCAGCTGTAATTGGCTTGGCAGTGACACACCTCTCAAATGCCATATAGTCACAAGACGTTACTTGTGCAAGTGCAAAAAGAAAGCAAATTTATCAAAGTACAGCATCTGATTATTCCCATTTTCTATCACTTACCGAAAGTCCACAAGGACTTAAACAGTTCCACTGGTAGGCCAATTATATCTTGCCTGGGCTCTTTGTCAGAAAATCTTTTTAAATTCTGTGATTTATTTCTACAACCCCTAGTTTACAAACTTAGGTCTTATACGAGGGACTCGTTGCATATTCTTGAGAAAATGGAAAATCTAACCTAGGATAATGAATACATGTGGTTGAGTGAGGATGTTAACTTATTGTATACATGTATTCCATATGGAAAAGGATTGGAGACTCTTAACTTCGTCCTCATCCAAAATGTGAACGCTGAAATTCCACCACCAAGCTTTTTTGTTAAAGCAGTTGAATTTATCCAAAAGCACAACTATTTTCCTTTCAATAACAAATTATCTACAACAAAGAAGGACAGCTATGGGGTCCACTGTGGCCCCAAGCTATGTCAACTTTTATTTAGGTTGGTGGGAGGAAATGAAAATTACGTACCTACCGTAATTCTTGATCTTTCTGTGTATCTTCACCATTCATCACTGACTGGGTGATACTTGGATCGCATGGGACCCGCGGAGCTTTTCCCACGGGAGGAGTTGACACAGAGACAGTGCCACCTTGAGGCTCATGCGCTGGTGGCACTCGCGGGTTGGCCAGTAACGGTCATCGTCTCCTCCTCCGCCCCAGTTCTGCTCACTGAAGAGAGAGGAAAATAGATGGATAGACAATGGAAAGGATATAAACTGAAAAAGGATACGCCGGCCAGAGGAGGAGGGCCTACAGGTATGGGCTTTGGCCCCAGCCCTTGGGAGGCCAAGAGAGAGAAAGAAGAGAGAGAGAGAGATAGAGAGAACTAAAAGTGAAAGGGAAGAAAGACAGAGGGGCAGGGAAAAGAGAGAGACCTCATCCCACTCCACCCAACAAGGAGGAACTCCGTGACAGAGATGTAGCAAGATATCTAGAGAGGTCACCGAGCCTGAATTAAACTACATGCCCAAAATACCTGGCATTTCCAGGTGGGCACCTGTAGAAGAGAAACAGGTCCGACTCAACTCAGCTTTCTATGTCAGACAAGCTCGGGTGCATACAGGGTGAAGTTCAAGGTGGAGACTCTGGATTAAACTGTACAAAGTCCAGATGGAAGGCTCTGGCACCAAGACCCTCTCAGACCAGGAGTGGAGAAGGTCTCTCCCCTTCCCCACTTTGTTCAGGGTGGGATAGCCACCCTGGGACAGGACACTCACCTGGTTACCGCTGTCCCAGAAAAGAACCCAAGGGTTCAGGGGAAGGGGGATCCTGTCCAGGATAACCTCCTCCCCTAAGGAAGGGGGAAGGGGAGATGAGAGAGGAAGGGAAAATTATATGGAGAACAGAAAAAGAGTCCCCGTGGGCCCTCTCCACCCTTCCCATCAAGGGAAGGGGATCCCCCACCAAGGGAGTCGACCATGTCTCGCAGGACTGGAACGAGTCCTGGAGGAACCTACCCAATAAGAAGGGATGGACCCATGGGGAGTCTACAAGGCCAGGACGAGAAAACCTACTTGCCCCCCCCCACCGTGTAGGTCCTCTGTTGCTTAAGAAGCTAGCAGAGGACCCAGGAGGTACTAGTGGGACTCTGCCCAAAACTGGCCTCAAGGAGGGAGAGGGCAAGCAGGGAGGAGGCATTACCCAGAAACTGAGGCCCAAGAGGGGAAGGTGGGTGGGTTTCAGTGATGAATGGTGAAGATACTCAGGAAGATCAAGAATTATGGTAGGTACGTAATTTTCATATCTTCCCTGTGTAACTCTTCAGCATTCATCACTGACTGGGTGAGTACCAAGCCCCCTGAAGGGGGTCCAGCACTGCCCTGAGGGATGTGAGCCCCTCAGCCCCCCACAGGGGAGAACTACAGGAGAAGACCCATACAGGCCAGTTAGGCCTGTGACTGGTCAGGGTGAGGTGGGGTCTCCCATGACCTGGGAGACGGAAGTTGCTCCTGCAGTTACCGCCTTGCCCTGTGAGAGAAAAGGCAGGTCCCCAGGAAAGTGGAAGCAAGCACCCTACGCCTGGCCAAGGGTGATAACCTTGATAGATGAAGCCATGCCGTCCGCCTAATGCAGATCACTGTCCCTGCTAGACTAGAAGCTACCTTGCTGGTGTCATAAGATGCCCTTGCCTGGTGCCTTGCAAGCTCCAGGCCGTGCATGGAGAGGGCAATGGCCTGTCTGGTTGCCTCCGAATCAGGCAGCAATGTCAGCACCTGGCCTAGAACTGACCATAGATGCCTACTGTAGGTAGCGTGGTGCACCTGATGAGCTGTGATGCTAAGCATAATACACACCGAGAAGAACACTCTCTGTCCCCAACGGTCGAACTCTGCAGAGTCCGCATCCGGGGATTGGCTGCGTACCGGGTATCTATGCCTGGAAGGGGTGTCCAGCAACCCCACTCCCAAAGTGGGATGAGGTAAGGCACCTGGAGACCCCTGGGGTGCGTAATACCTGTGCTGGCTGTCCATCGGGGCTGGAGCTGGGGCAGATGGACACTGCCAGATACGGTACAACACTTCCTAGAAAGGCACTGGCCAGGAAGGGCCCACTAGGTGGTCAATGCTGAATTTGCTGGGGACAACATGCGTTGTCCATTTGGGATTGTGTCTTGTGATGTGGGGAAGGTGCAGATCGCTGACCGGTCCTGCAAGGAAGCACTGATACTTTGTCTGATCAGCGTCTGAGAACAAGTGGACAGAGGTATGCTCTTCCTTAATGGAAGAAGACGAGGAGGCTGATGAATCTGAAGAGTCCGAGTCTGGCTGCTGCGGGGAGACAGGCGAAAGACCTGCTCGTCCATGGCCCTGACATACCTTGGGAAGGTGGGAGCAGTGGCTCTGAACTGCTTCCAGGTCAAAGGCCCCAAAGGATCCACATGACCTGGGAAAAGGAGGGGGCACAGAGGCAAGGGAGAAACTCACTTTACTTTATGCGAGCGACCTTTGCCAGGGCTGGGGGACCTCGCTGGCGATCTTGGACCTCCTGGAGATCCATGGGTCTGCACAGTGACTGGCCACTTAACCAGTTCGAAGCAGTCAGGACTGAGCCCTGAAGAAGAAACTCCTTGTGAGAAGACCAGGGCCATGTGGATCCGGAAGGGCGGATCCCAACCCCACCCAATGAGATCTCCCTCAAAGGGGATGAAGAAGAGAAAGGAGGCTTGGTGATCTGACTCCTCCTGGAACCCCAAAGGGTCCCCGGGAAGGTCGTCGCAACTCACCTTGCCCCTCAATCCCATCAACTCCGAGGCCGACCTCCTCTTCATTCTTGGAGCTAGGGACTGCTCTAATCCTGCAGTCTCCCCTAGGGAGGATGCAGAAGTTGCAATCCCTGTTTCAGCCCGGAGGAATGAATGGCACCAGCACTGGGTCTGGCAGCCATCTAAACCCCCGAGGCCTGAACCGTCCCCCAGACCAAAGGTCACTATCGGCCGATCTGCTCCCAGTGCAACCCATGGCGTGGGAACTAGCACCGACCGCAACCGCCAGAGCCGAGGGAAGGGGAACACTGGAGGGCACAGAGGTACTGGGCACTGGAGAGCCCTCTGACTCTGAGAAGTCGGGCTTCTAGTCCAGATCAGACTCTGGATCATTCGGCTCCAGAGAGGAGGAGATCCAAAAGACCTCCAAATGAGCAGCACCAAAGGGTCTCCCACCCTCAGCACCATGAATGGCACAGCAGGCAGGCACAGTACCACTCGCAGCACCATCCCAATCACTGCTCTGGGATCTGGAATGGCGCCGATGGACAGCGCTGAGGAGCCACCCATGTTGGGCCCAGCAGGCGTGGGCCATGACACTGGGGGTGCCTGCACCTTCGATGATGTGACTGCCTGTGTGATGCTCCAGATCCATCCCCCAAGAGGGCCGGACCATTCCTCCAGCACAGTGGAAGAGGCCTCTTCCCTGGCAAGGCTAGAAGAGGAGGAAGCCCCCTCCACACCAGTCCATATAGAACCGGGAGGGGACCTGGAGGAAGGGCAGAGACACCTGCGCTTGGAGTCCCTCAAGCGATGCGCCCTCCGAAAGTTGGTGGAGCGTGGCTGACTTTAAACACGTGAAGCTCAAGAACTCGGCAGTCCACAGAAAAGCAGACATCGCAATTGTCCATATTGTGAGATGGACACAGGCAGGTTAGACAACAGTCATGCCGGTCCATGATGGATATCGCCAGCTGCAGGGACACCAATACATAGGAGGCCAGCCCATCTTTGAAGAGCACTTTTTCTTGTCCCCAGATGAACCCAACATGACTCACAGCAAACTTAAAATAAAATGAGCAAAAAGACTCAGCGCCGCTATAGAAAGGAAAGGTCTTACCAGCTAGAATTAGCAACGGCGCCAAGTTGACTGGATGGCAGAACTAGACAGCGAACGGCGTTGACAGAGGCATCGAACTGAAGGTAGGCTATGATGTTGCAGCTGAATTTCTTCAAGCGAAGCAAGATGCTGTGCCCTCGATGGCAGGAGAAGCAGAACTAGGGCGGAGGAGGAGTTGACGACCATTACTGGCCAACCCGTGAGTGCCACGCAGCGTGTTGGCCTTGAGGTCGGTGCCAACTCTGGCGAAGACTTCTCCCCCTAGGGGAAAACAAAAAAGCTCCCGCAGGGTGCGGCGCCTCCGGTGATCACCCAGTCAGTGATGAATGGTGAAGACTGACACATGTATGATCAGTATGTTTTACTCATGATGACATCTTTCTGGATAAAATAATTTTCTGGAGCAGATACACAGATGATTTGCTTATAATTTGGAGGAGTTCTGAGGAAGAAGTATTAGCTTTTATGGATTTTCTGAATGACAATGAGTTAAACATATAAAATGGACGAAGTGACTATTGATTTTTTAGATCTTAAACTAACAGCTTCAGATGGGGAGAAGGTAGAAACATGTTTCATGAAAGAAACAGTGTTTTGCATGCCATTAGTGCCCATCCACCAAAACTAATTCAGTCTACACTGTATGGCCAGTTTTTACTGTTAAAAAGAAACTGCTCTGAATTAGAGTCCTTTAAGGTTCAATCAACAGAAATGTATGAGAGATTTCTAAAAAGGGGGTACAAAAAAGAGATATTAGATGATGCATTGCATCAAGCTGAAATACAAGAAAGAAAGGAATTGTAGTGGTGGAAGATTTATTTTTCTTCAGGAAAGAGATCTTATTTCACATCTTTAGGACAAGCCTTTTTTCAAGATGGTCCTGACAATATTGAAACAATAAAAAAGTACAAACATACTTACATCATTCACTTACACATTCCAAAATAAAACAAAAATACAACAATGGTACTTACTATCTAACATAAGTCATACATCCCATTCATATTTAAAACATGACTATTTCATTTAATTTCATTTATATCATCTGTTACACATACATCTTAGTCTCAATTTCTCTGTCAGGTATTTGGTAACCAAAGATGGTTTATAACTCAATTTCATTTTTATAGAGTTTAACAAGTTGTAATTGCTTAGACCTATGCTAGAAAACACCAGAAGGAGGGGTGACATGACCTTTTTTTTGGAATTCAATAGTGTTGCACCAAAGGTAAAAAATATTCCATTACAAAATTGTTGCCTTTTTAGAACATTGTAACATTCCACATATTTTTTCAAGTAAACCAAGAGTGACATACAGTAGGGCTAAGAATCTGGGAGACATGTTAAGCCACAGTCATTACATACCAGAAAAAACAAGAACAACTTGGTTACCGACAAGACCAATAGTACAGTTATGTAAGAACTTACCATAACAGTAGATCTTCGAGAGAGATTTCTTCCGTAGGTCATCACATATAGGACTAGCGCCACCTGGAGTCTGGGCCGCATGGCAGACTTTTCCAACAATACCTGACGGGGGCCACCCACCCGGTGTCACATGATCGACGTCAGCGTAACCCTATATGGTGGGGGGTCCCCACGCCCGCCCTCCAGTTCTCCCGCCGGAGACCTAAAGAGGCCTGACAGTAGAAGGAAACAGTCTGGAGTCCCAAAAGAAACTTGGGGGAAAGAGGGAGGGAAAAATATGACCTACTGAAGGAACCTCTCTCAAAGAAATACTGTTATGGTAAGTTCTGATGTAACTGTAATATCTTACTTTGAGAGGGTTCCTTCAGTAGGTCATCACATATAGGACTGAGTCCCAAGCAGTCCCTCCTAAGAGAGGAACATGGGAGGAGGCGAAACTCCAACAAAAAAAGGAACAGAGTGGAACCAGCCTAGGACAGAAGGCCCTGCAGCACAGCTAGGCTAAAGCCTGCCCTCCACATAGAAGTAATGTCCAGACTGTAGTGCTTGGTAAAGGTATGGACAGAACTCCATGTTGCTGCTGCGCAAATATCTGCTGCAGAAACATTATGCAAGAAAGCTGTGGATGCAGCCATCCATGCCCCTAGTGAATGACCTCTCACAGACCCCGGCAGAGGTTTGTCATACTTCAGATAACAGAATTGAATGCAGTTCGCTAACCACTTGGACAGGCACTGCATATTGACAGCTTTCCCCAAGGATTTGGGGGTGAACAAAACAAAGAGCTGATCATCCTTCTGGAAATCTTTGGATCGATGGGTATAACTCTGGAGAATATGGTACACATCAATTGTGTGCAGGAGCGCCTCACCTCAATTTGCCAGGGACAGATCATAAACCGGAAGTTCCACTGTCTGGTTCGGTGTGAACTCCGACATCACCTTAGGCAAGAACTTAGGATTTGTTCTGAGGACCGCCCAGTCTCTATGAAAAATTAAATAAGGCTCCTTGCACATGAGAGCCTGAAGCTCCAAAATCCTTCGAGTGGAAGTAACATATTAAAAATAGCACTTTCCCACGAAGATGGCACAAATCACAGCTCATAAGCTGTGGTTCAAAGGAGGACAGTGAGCTTCCCACACAAAATTTAAATTCCAAGGTGTTGTAGGGCTGTGGATGGGGGGTTTCAGATGGCGAATCCCTTTCAGAAAGGTTTTGGAGACTTCAAACTGAGCCACGAATTTGCCATCCACCAGCTTATGGTACGCTGAAATGGCCGATAAGTGGACCTTTAAAGAGGAATAGGAAAGGCCCGAATCTGAAAGACGTAGGAGGTATTCCATGAACTGTGGGGCAGAACAAGAAAAGGGGTTCCAATCTTTGGAAGCCACCCAAATGGAAAAATGTTTCCACTTCATGGCATAAGTGGGCCAGGTAGAGGGCTTTCTAGCCTCCACCAGGACTTGGGCAACTCTGTTGGAAACCCCACAGTGAGAAATCGTTATATCTGCAGGAGCCACACATGCAAGTGCAGGGTCCTGAGCCCCAGATGCTTAAGCCAGCCTTGATTCTGCGTCAAGAGGTCATGTGTCACTGGAAGCGGAACTGGGGGTTCCTCTGCTAGCTGTTGCAGGAGCGGGAACCAAATCTGTCTTGGCTGGGGGGGAGTGATGAGAATCATTTGCACCTTCTCTGCCTGAGCTTGAGGAAAATCCTCTGGAAAATGGGAAATGGAGGGAAGGCATACAAAATGTTCCCTGTCCAAGAGAGAGACAATGTGTCATGCTAGAAAGCACCATGCCCTGGAACAAGCGAGCAAAAACTGTGAAGTTTTGCATTGTATGGGGAGGCGAAGAGGGTGAGTTCCAGATGCCCCCACTTTAGGAAGAGAGAATCTGCCACTTCCTGATTTAGTTCCAATTAGTGGCTGGGGGGCTGAGACCTGCTGAGACTGTCTGCCAGAATGTTGACCACTTCTGGAACGTGCATGGTTGTCAGAGATAGATCGTGCTGGACTGCCCAGTTCCACACTCTCATCGCCTCTCTGGATAAGCAGTGATCCCCGAGGAAGAAGAGTCTGGAACGCCTGCAGTGCATACAAGACCGCTCTCATCTCCAATATGTTGATGTGTAAAGACATCTCCAAGCTGGCCCAGAGTCCCTGGGCTTGGTGTTCTCCCAAGTGTGCCCCCCAACCCATGTTCGAGGCATCTGTAGTCAGAGATGCTAGGGGGACTTGGCTCCTGAAAGGGAGACCCAATGACAGATTGAAGGGATCCTTCCACCAATTCAAATCTTTCTGAACAGCGGATGACACAAGGGCTGGATGGTCCAGATCATCCTGGAGTTGATCCCACTGCACCCACAAGGACCACTGAGTGATTCTCATGTGAACCCACATAAGAGGAACTGTAGTGATGGAGGCCGCTATCAGTCCTAGCAACCGGAAGACCTCCCTGGCCGGGAGGGTCCTGGAAGAGGCTCCTAAAGTGGCCTGCCTGATCAGGGTCTCCATCCTGTCTGGAGGCAGGAAGGCTCTGCTCTGGCTAGTGTAAAAAGATTCCCCAATAAACTGCAACCTCTGGGAGGGAGTAAGGGAAGACTTGGGGATATTGACTGTAATCCCCAGTCTGGAAAACAAGTCCAGAGTGGTAGATAGAGCTTCAGGAGAGACTCCCTGGATGGGGCTGAAATCAGCCAGTCATCCAGGTAGGGGAAAACCGCTGTGCCCTGACGATGCAGGGAAGCCGCCACCACTGCTAGGCACTTATTAAACACCCGGGGTGCTGAGGAAAGGCCAAAGGGGAGAGCCCGAAATTGGAAGTGCTCCCCTTGGAAACAAAACCGCAGGAATTGGTGGTGGCTGGGGAAGATCGGAATGTGCAGGTATGCATCCTGCATATCCAGAGCACAAAGCCACTGATACTCCAGGAGGAAAGGGAGAAGGCTTTGGAGAGTCAATATCCGGAACTTTTTGTACTTGACAAACAGATTGACACTGTTCAGGTTGAGAATGGGTTGCAGGTCGCCTGACTTTTTTGGAATCAGGAAGAAGTGGGAGTAAAGCCCCCTTCCCCCTTTGACGAAGGGGAACAATCTCTATGGCTTCTTTGAGCAAGAGATTTTGGATTCATTCCCTTACGAGAAGGGCCTGATCTCGAGAGTAGGCTGACCTTTTGGGAGGAGAATCTGGAGGAAACTTCACAAACTGTATAGTGTGTCCTTGGGACACCAACTGCAGGACCCACGCATCACAGGTGATGCTCTGCCACTCCTGCTCGTGGTGAGCAAACCTCCCTCCCCACTGGCTCCTTGCATTGAGGCTGAGGAGGAGGTGGGGCAAGGGAGTCAGGAGGTGGCAGGATAGGCAGGGGAAGGTCCCCCTGAACGTCTTTGGTTCTTGGAGGCAGGAGGGGTAGCTGCACCCATGGACTTACGCTTGCCTTGGCGCCGGGCCTGGGCTTTCTTCCTCTGCTTCCAGGTCCTTTTCCAAAAGGGCTGCTGCTGTTGGGTGCCCGATCTGTACATGGATCGCACAGACCTCAGGACTTGACCTCGGTCCTGTAGGTCCATGATGATGTCCTTGGTGTGCCCACCAAAAAGCACCGAGCCCCTGAAGGGGGCATCCTGAATCGCAGTCTGGACCTTGTTAGTGAGCCCAGAGATGCGAAGCCAGGCCTGCCGTCGAAGGGAGATAGCAGTCGCTGACATGCAGGCTATGGAATCAATGGAGTCTTAGGCAGCCCACAATGCATGCCTGCAAGAAATCCTGGACAGGTGGAGATCCGCGGCGAGCTCCTCCTGTAGGTCCGAAGGGTCCATGGACTGGACACGGGCCTCAAGCCTGGCCAAGGTGGCTTTTTGGTGTGACACCATATGGGCCACATAATTAAGGGCCCGTGATGCACATGTGGCTGATGAGAAGACTTTCTTCAGGAACTGGTCCATCTGCCTTGACTCCTTATCTGGAGGAGAAGTGCTCATGTGCTAGGTGCTGTGCAGCGATCATGAGCAGCCGAGATTACTACGGAGTCAGCCTTCGGATGCGCATTGAGAAAGGAGCCATCTTTGGGCACCCGGTAAGTCCTGTCCACTCTCTTGGGGACAGCAGGGATTGAGTGAGGCATCTGCCAGACTGTAGTGGTGAGGTCTTGATGAGGGCCGATCCAGGGAGGAACAGGGATCGGGGACAGAGACTTCAGGTCCAGATGTTCAGCACGTCTCTGATGCCTGAGATCCTGTTCCTCAGACTCCCAGTCAAAGAGTTGTTGAATGGACCTCAATAGGTCCGAAAAGGAAGGATCCTTGGGGAGGGAGGACTTGGGAGAATCCTTACCCTTAGGGACCTGGGACTTGTGGTCCGAGGGCTCCTCCGATGAATTATCCCCCAAGTCCGGATTGTCTCCTAAATCTGGAAGAACTATGTCCTTGGAGGTAGTCCCCATGACATGAACAGTGGATGGGGTCGAGCTCACCGGGAAGGGGGACCTAGGAGAGCAGGAAGTGGAAGTCTGCTCTCTAGGTCCATCACTAACTCAGAATGCACCTCCTGCCCCCAAGACTGGATAAGGGTCTTGAAATCTGGTTGAGCCGGAGGAGGAGGAGGAGGAGGGAGAGGAGGAGGGATAGCCTGGGGAGGAGAAAAGTGGTACCACTGGTATCCCATATAACCATATCCCGGGTACGGAATGTAGCCCGGAAAGTAATGTCCCGCACCACTTCAATCTGGAAGAGGACCTGCTGGGGGATGGTCCAAGGGATACCCCGAAGGGTAATGCGGGACAATGTGGGGTCTTAAATAGAGCCCAATGTCAGGGGGCCTGATGGTGGGGGATCCCACGTAGGGCCTGCAGAAGTATAAATAGGCAGCAGTTCCGGCGTAGGAGGTGCCGGCGTCGGGGCCGCCATCGTCGGAACTGGCACCACCGGGTCCAGTGTCAGAAAAGGGTCTGGCGTCGGATAGGCTGGCATCGAGACCCAACGAAGGGGATCTGACAGAGAGACCTGGTCTGCCAAAGGAGCACAGGGCAGAGGCAGATGCGAGGGCCCTGGCATGGAGACAGTCGTCGGAGGGTCTGGCGTTAGAATAGGTCTCGCTGGATCTGACAGAGGAAGGGTGTCTGGTGTAAGAAAAACCACCAGAACAGAATCACTCCTGTTCTGTATAGGGACAGGAGAAGCCTCCTGTGAAGGGCCGGACTGCTGAGGAGGGACCTCTGTCCCAGCAACCCCAGAGGGTGAGCAGGGATTAGACCCTTAGGGGTGTTCTACACCAAGGGGGTCCGCACTATCTTCGCCTGGGGTAGCGGCAGTAGAAGGACTGGCTACCAGTGGAGGGGGGGAGGGTAGTCTTCCCCCGGGCTCATCCGAGTGCTGGGTAGGCTGCCATTAGGCTCCAACGGGAGAGCCATGCCTGTGCGGTCACCGGCGGTGGCCATCTGACCAGATGTAGCCAAGTGGGAGGGGGAGAAGCCCCCTGCTAACTTAACGGCTGAGGCCGAGTGGGCCCCCGAGGCTTGGGGAGCCAACTTATTGGTGGACGGCCGGTCCCTGGAGGAGCCGGGGGCTGACTTGATGGCAGATGCGGTGTGGCAGTCGGAGGAGCCGGCGGTCACCTTACCCACTGCGGAGGGTTTCCCAGACTTACCTGGATCCCCTGCTGCTGATTGTTGCTTAGGTGGAGGCAGCGGGGGAGAGGCCTTGCTAGTAGAGGGCCTAGAGGACTCAGCCTGAGAACCATCCGCGGAGCGTTCCCACTCCTTACATTTCTCCTTGCAGTGTTTTGAAGGAGAGGGAGAAGAAGAAGAAGAGGAATCACAAATACGTTCCATTTGTTTCTCTAGAGATGCCAGCCGGGTCTTCAAGAGATAGGCCTCTAGAGCCTGCTGCCTCCTCTTGCACGTGGCCTGGTTAAAGGGCTGGCAGTCCGGGCAGGATGAGGTTGGATTGTCCGGGCCCAGACAGAGAATGCACTTCACGTGGCTATCTTTGAGTGGAATATGCGTGCCAAAAGACTAACACTTCTTCTTCGTTGAAGACATAGAATAATGCAGAGAAGGAAAGTAGAAAATAACTACTGATGAAACTTTCAACGATGATCGCTGAGTAAGACTACCGCGAGGCGACTGACATGGCGGCAATGACAAAAGAACTGAAGAGCGGGGCATGGGCCACCACTATATAGGGTCACGCTGGCGTTGGTCATGTGACGCGTCGGGTGGGCGGTCCTCTGTCAGGTATCGTGGAAAAGTCTGCCGTGCGGCCCAGACACCAGGTGGCGCTAGCCCTATATGTGATGACCTACTGAGGGAAACCTCTTGAAGTAAGATTGGTTGTTACCAATGTGAACACTGTCAGGTATGCAAACATGTAAAAACCGGTATCTCAAGAAGGGGAAATTGATCAACTTCAAAAAAATACCTGAAAAATGCAGACTGGTCTCCCTTAGATGGCTGCAGTGATGCCATTAAAGCTATAAACTACTTCATAACTGTATTCAGCAATGCTTGCAACCTATTTGTCCCAGTCAGAACTGTCAAAATAAAAGGGGCCATTAACCCCCGGCTCACAGGATCACTCATTGCCCAGATGAAACAATGAGACAATCTCTGTTATATTGCCAGAGAGACAGGCAGGCAAACTGACATCACAGTCAACAAAATGGCCAGGAATAATTGCACCAGGATAGTGAGGCAGGCCAAGGCTTCCTATCACAAAGAACTGCTGGAAAAAACCTGGGGAAATGGCAGAGAGTTTTGGAAAAATGTTAGGTCCCTATCTGGTAAAGAATCCAGAGCCCCACTGGATACAATAGTCACAGCAGATGGCACTTTACAGCAACCTCTAGACCTGGCTAATGCCTTTAACAAGGCCTTTACGGACCTAAGCTCTGTACTACCCCTGGAATTTCTCCAGTTCTCACCAGCCATGGATCCCATAGACACTAACCCCCACCACCATCATGTAGAAATGGACAACCACCTTTCTACTTCAGGCAAACCACGAGGCAACAGACAGTGGAATATGTCAAAAGGATTCTAAACAAAGCCAGTATTGGTAGTGACTCACTAGACATGAAACTGCTAGCACTTACCCTGGAAGAACTTGCCGCCCCATTAACCAAACTGTTCAACACCTCCTTGCGAACTGGAATCTTCCCAGACAGGTGGAAAACTGCCCTGGTCACCCCTGTGTTTAAGAGTGGGGACAGAACTGATATGGGGAATTATCGCCCTATCTCGATACTTCCACCTCTCTCTAAAGCGTTGGAAAGGGTTGTCTCTGATCAGCTCACCGACTATCTAAACAAGTACAATCTGCTTTGCCCTCAGCAACATGGTTTTCGTCAGAAGCACAGCACCATCACCACCCTTATCGACTTTACTGCACACGCATACGAAGCCCTTGATTCAGGAAAAATGATGGGGTCCATATTTATTGACCTCACAAAAGCTTTCGACACTGTCAACCACCAAATCCTGCTAAGACACCTACGGATCCTGGGTCTGTCAGTAGATACCATCTCCTGGTTCAACAGCTACCTATCACACAGGATCCAGAGTGTTAGGACAGGGGGTGTTACCTCCGATCCCAGAAAGGTAGCACTAGGGGTCCCACAGGGCTCGATCCTAGGACCACTTTTCTTCAGTGTCTTCATAAATTCCCTTCTCAAAGCCTGTCCTGCTAAAATGCTGCTGTATGCAGATGATGCAGTGATATCAGTCCCAGGCAGCAATGCCTGTGAAATCTCTAAAAACCTACAGTGCAGCTTTGCCTTGCTAGAGGCGTGGTTCTCCCAAAACCAACTCCTACTGATCTATAAAAAACTAAAACAATGCACCTAACCATGCCACATTCCAAAAGGAATGTTGAACCCCTGACTATCTTTAGCCAGAAAGGGGATAGCATTGAGCAAGTCCACACCTTCAAATACCTCAGAGTACATACTGATGACACACTCTCCTTTGTGCACCATATTGACCACGTAGTCAAGACTGGCAATATTAAGCCAGGCAACCTATATAGGCATAGGCATGCCATGACACATGAGGCTCTTAAATTAGTTACTCAAGGCTCTATCCTGTCTATCATCGACTACACACTAGTCATTTACAGTGCTGCCACCGACTCAGCCTTAAATAGAGTTAAACAACTAGTCGACAGGGCCTGTTGCCTGGTCCTCGGTGCTAACCAGCGTACCCATACTTGCACCCTTTACTCCTCTACAGGGTGGCTCCAGATC
The DNA here is from genome assembly GCA_016271365.2 of Neoceratodus forsteri. Lineage (NCBI taxonomy): Eukaryota > Metazoa > Chordata > Ceratodontiformes > Ceratodontidae > Neoceratodus > Neoceratodus forsteri. Next base: position 502,693,296 of record CM057455.1, read on the forward strand.
CACCTCAGGACAAAGTATCAGGCTTGCATAATGGGGAAAAAAGCCCTCCTAGGTCTCACGCCCGACTCTACTGCTGCACTGTTCCAGCGACACCCCTCGACAAAGGTCACCAGAGGAACGGCAAAGGGAGTGCTCCATGACCCATTCAAAAGAACATGCCTTGCTCAACGGTCACTCTCCTACTGCGGCCCCACATGGCTTAACGAACTCCCCTCTACCACACTGGAACACACAAAAATAGGCCCCTTTAAAAGAGACCTGTTAAACATATTGGCAGAAAACAACCAGTGTGGCTGCAACCGCTAGTCGCAGACAGCCATGATATACCCTCATCCCACCCCCACCCCACCCACACTTCTCCTGTGCTCCAGCACCTCCTTGACAAAGCCTCTAGGCGGCTGCCCCCCTCTCCTGCTCCACCCCTCATCCCTTTTCCAACATATAACAAAGCCACTCCTCCCTAACTTCAGGCTTGACTACTTGAGGCCTTCTTTTAAGACTTAACAATACATGTTAAACCACTTACCAAATGCACTACTTGTACCTGTACAGCTTAGGAAATGCTAAGACTACTTGTCTACATGTACAGCCTGTCAGTATTCTGTTATCAGCAATTAGCATCAGCAATGTCCATCAAACTACCACTGTATTCTTGTCTCTTCCTCTTATGAAATGTAACCTTGGAAATTGTTTGTCTGTTTGTTTTACCTGTCATGGAACCTTTGTAAAAGAGCTTGATGGCTCAAAGATGTTAATCTGCACAAGAAATAAATAAATAAATAAATGTAGTGAGGGGAAAATCTTTTAAACATCCCACAGAAAATGTCACTGTACAGATCCGGGATTTTGTTAACTGCTCCATGCAGTTCATTGTGTATGTTTCACAACGTCAGTGTAACCTGCTTTATGTAGGTAAAACGATTGGACAAGCAAAGGAGAGGTTCTTTGAACATCTAAGGGACATTAGAAATGCCAATTTAAATTCAGCCCTTGGTGCACACTTTAACAGTGTTTATAATAGTGATCCAAGGGAGCTACGCTTTACTATTACTGATCATGTTAAACCCCAGGTGAGAAGTGGCGACAGGAAACAAATATTGCTCCAGTGTGAATGTAGATAGATTTTCACTTTGAGGAGCCTTTCCCCAAATGGTTTGAATAAGGATTTAGATTTGTCTGTGTATTTGTAATATATCTGGACATACAAAGAAAACAGAAATGTGATATGTAAAAAGTATGTTACAACAGTCCTCTTTCCTTCCCTTTCACTCCCCTCTTCCTTTCCTCACGTTTCCCCTTTTCCTTCTTTTCTCCTTTCTTTTTCTGCCCCACTTCCTCCTCTTTATAACCCTTCCCATCCCTCCTCCTTCCTTTCCACACTTTTTCTTTCTCTCCCTTCTCTCTTCCTTCCCCCCCTCATCAACCACTTAGTTCTGTGCCTATCTATTAGATTTGTAAATAAATTTGAATGGTGATTATACCCTCTCATCTAGACCACTAACTTTACCCTAAAGATCTAACAGCCATTATAGAGTACAGCAGTTTTAATGAATAATAAATAGAGATTATACAATGACAAGAAAGGATGCTGGGCTCTCATTGGTGAGTCTGGGGCAGGACCCATGATGTTATCCTGGCATAACATCACGGTTCTAGTCCCAGCACACAGAAAACTGCATCAAAATAAAACAGACCACTGCACATGCCATGTCCAAGCTGCCCTCATTTGGCATGGCCACTGTGCAGTTAGCCAGGAGTTCCCTTTTTTTTAACAGAAATCCCTCCATCTCACATTCACAAATTAACCCCCAAATCACCAAACCTGAAGTAATGTGTCACACATGATAAAAAAACATAGTAATTCTGATACTTGCACATTTTTGAATGAAAGGGAACGAGATGAAACAAAGCCGTCATTGCGATAGGCTTCACATAGTAACGGGCAACTGATTTCACAGTTCTCACTCCGGTTTCACTAACCCTGCTCGGCTGCTATAACCTTTCAAGTTTCCTAACAAGTAAAAATAAATGGCATTTCCAAGCAACACCCTCCCCCCAAAAAAGGAAACAAAATGAAAATTAAGCCATCTCTGCAACTGACTTTACTTGTGATACAGCCCCTACTACGTGTGCATGTGGTTTTAAACAGCACCCTGCGCTCTACATACACAAGGGAAATGGCACCAGCTGCTCCGGATGGCAGCTTCAATATGTATTTTTGAAGAACTTCTCCATGGTCATGCTGTTTGTACCGGGAGAACCAAACATTAAAACAGAGTGCATGATGCATGTTGTTGGTTAGCTCCCCTGCTACTCGATGAAAAACAAATAATGTAGACCCAAATAAATAAAAGAAACTCCAGATAAACCTGCATGTGTGTGTGTGTGTGTGTGAGGGGCGACAAGGACAGAAAAGCAGCTTATAGAAAATGGACATGCCACAGAGACACATTCAGCAGTATTACAGAGAGGGAGGTCGTTGGGCTGGAGCTGGCAGAGTTGCAGTTACACCACAACAGCTGCAGCTCCACCTGCTGGGCAAAATAAATCAGCACTACTTTTTATGTAAGCATACCTACTCATCGAAAAAATTAATAAAAAACAATTTTAAATTACCCTTTTAATATTTTTTATTTACTTTTTTACAAACAAGCCATTGTATAATAGAAATAATGTACTCTAGGGTGTGTGCCGTGCTGGGATAATGTCACTTCTGGGGTGATTAGTCACATTCGGCCTGCAGCCCCGTGCCTAATTACCCCAGGTGTGAAGTTATCCCAGCACGACACACACCCTGTCATGCATTATTCCTTTAATAATGCATGAGGGAGTGTGCATTACGAGAATTTAATACACTCCCCGAGGTGTGGGATACTACATAAACCCTGAGAGCAAAGCTCAAGGGGTTTATGATGGTATTCCACACCGAGGGAGTATACTAATGTAACCCCCTGCAAATGGGAGTTCCCAAAAGTCTTCCAGGAGCTTGCCTGAATGCTCCAAGTCTGGGCGGTGTTCGTCGTTTAAGCTGTTTAAATGTGGTTCCAAGTGACTGCTATTTGAGCCTCCATGTACTGTCTCTTTAAGAGCTGTCTGCTTGCAGACTTAATTAGTTTGTATGAGGGGACTGTGTGTTTAATGCTCGAATCCCACCCAAGCTGCTGTCAATTCACTCCGTTTCTGCCGTTGCTACATGTGCAGAAGAGGGAGCCTTGTTGAAAGATATAACTATTTGCCAGAAATCATTTAGAGTGACTAAGAAAATGTAGTTTGTCTAACCTGTCTTCATTTCAGCACAAACTGTTTCAGTGTAGCTCTTTCATATTGGTCCTGAACTGCTGAAATGGACCAATCAATGGGGAGGGGTTCCTTAAAATGGAGCTTGTGAACGAATCAGAACTTGGACTCTCAATTTTGAGCCAGCCACAAGGGGACTGTATGGGCAGCATACCTCTCAACTGTACCACATTACGAGGAATGTTCCTCATTTTACTTCAAAAAAGCTTCCTGTTCCACATTGTGAGGACTTGTTCCACATTCAAAGTCAACATTTTAAAGCAAAAATCTATAGTAAATGATGCAAAAATATATTATTCAATTAATAACAGACTTTCTGAACATAAATGCAACATTTTAACAGTGTTTTGAGCTTCTTAGGTAAAGATTTGATTAAGTGTTCCACATTTTGTCCATTTGTTCCACATTTTGACAGGCAACGTTCCACATTTGGGGGACATAAGGTTGAGAGGTATGATGGGCAGTGACTCTGGGAAATGTAGTTTTGACCTTGGTGCCTTTTTTCACCAACAGAGGGAGTCTCATTGTGAGTGACAGCTGAACCAGCCAACAGAATGGTGTGGAGCTAAAGGAAATGCCCTGCTCTGTGACTGGAAAGATCAGATCAGTTTTGACAGTGAAGAGAGAAGGAGCTCTGTGCTTCTGCGGTGTACAGTTTCGCGCAGGAAGCACATGTGAGGCCCTGAAGTTCGGCCTGCAGCCGTTGTAAGTGCCAGTTTGGACTAAATCCGATTTGTGAGTTGAAAGAAGGAAGGAAGTCTGAAGAGTGGAAACCAGGCTCACCCTGTAGAAGACTGGAGAAATTGCTGAACCATGCTCGGTCTGTCAGGAACTGAAGCTACTGTGTGTACTCCCGGGTATTTTGCAGTAATTGAGATCAGGATCTTGGAGCAGCCTGCCTAGTATAGTACTTTCCTTTTACATATGAATGTGCGTAGTGCTTGTGGGGAATCGTTATTTCCAATCCCCTGTGCTGTGTGCTGTGTGTTCAAGCTGGACTCAAACTCCAGCTTGCCTCGGACTAAATCCGTTTGCTATCTACTGCAGTGGGGTCCAGTCACAAGGACCTTGTCTCCATGCCCTGTTGTTCTGGCAACCCAGAAGAACATCCACCAACCGGTTCTCAGCTTGGGTATTGTGAGTACAAATCAGGGTATTCCTCTGCAGCCTGTTTTCAATTACAAGTGTGTCATCTAATTATTGTTTCACTTTTTCATGGACTGAGCCATCCGGCTCCGGATTACAATTGGGTATTGTGCATATATTTTCTTCTAGATGGCCCTGTCCATCTGCACTTGCCGGCCAACCACGGGCAATGGACCTGGCTAGCCCCCCCCCCCAACCTTGGTACCCAGAGTGTGACTTTTCAGACCGTGTATGTGTGTACAGTACTGTGATTTAATTCTGCCAATTAACCTGATTGACCCCTCCCATGTTACTGTCCCCTAAATAAATCAGATTTGTTGTTGTTATACTATATACTGTCTGTAGTGTTGGTACTTGTGCAAACAGTATTGTATTTTGCGGTGTATGTTGTTTAACCTTATTTTACAGGGGGTCCTCAGAGACGTGCTGCAGAATCAGTCTTGAGGGTAAGTGGTACTTTATGAGTGAACAGTGTGTATACGTGGGGTATTGGGGCTGTAACTCCTGTGTACTGTGTGAGCCACAAGAGGGAATAAAAGGGGGTCTCAGTGTCCCAGAGGGCTGTGACCAAGCTAGTCTAACCACTACAAACCCTGACCTCTGGGCGGAGGCACCCGTCATAGAACCTAGGCCCCTCAACCTGTCAGTAGTCAAGCAAGCAGGGGTAGTAGCCCTTGGGACAGCGCCACCTGGGGGTTACATTAAATTTGAGAATTTGAGCCCCCCTCATGCTTTACTGTAGAAGACTCTGAATTCGCGACAGATAAATTTTGCGATCATAATCCCGCTTACGTATTCGTGTCAGAGTGAATTAGCGCGATGACAATGAATAAAAGACTGTCATTTTTCTACAATTCTTTTGTGCTGACTTTTTGATCTGTACCTCACACAATGTCGCTTCTATCCTGGTTGAAACCTAAGTCAATGAAGACCGAGTACCCACTCGAGGTGTCCAATGTGAACCGCGAGGCGCTCGCTCAGACCTCAGGTGTAGAACCGCAAGCTGCATCTGTGGTTGCTAAGGAGCTGTCTAACCCTACACCAGCCAAAAAGAAGTGGATGAATACCTATGCACATTACACCCCCCGAGATGAGGTTTAAATTGAGGCAATATGCTACTCAGCATGGCGTAATGTCTGTGGTCAGGTATTACCGCCAGAAAAGTCAGATTGAAATTAACGAGAGTACTGTCAGGAAATTTAAAAAAGATTACATGGAACAGCTTAAGAAAATGCCTGACCCCTCTCAGCTGTCCCCTGCCTTGCCACGCAAAGCTTGAGGCAGACCTGCACTTCTAATGTCAGATGTCATAGCCAAGCTGCAGAAGATTGTGGTGATGCTGAGAAGCGAGGGTGCGCTTGTTAATGCCCGTGTGTTACTTGCTGTTGCCCAAGGGATTGTTAAGTCTGACGCCCCACGCCTCCTGAAAGAAAATGGTGGCACTGTTGAACTGTCCATGAAATGGGCTTGGCAGTTTCTTAATAGAATGGGCTATAGTAAATGAAAAGGCACTAAAACAGCCCGTAAGACACCATCCAATTTCCCTCATTTAAAAGCATCATGTTTGACGCGTATAGCAAATTGTGTGGCCCAAGAACTTATTCCAGCAGAGCTAGCTATTAACCTAGATGAGACCGGTGTCAGCATGGTGCCTGTGTCTGAGTGGACCATGGCTGTGACCAGCTCGAAACAGGTGTCTGTAGCAGGACTTGGAGACAAGTGACAAGTCTCCATGGTGTTGGCATGTACATTAGCAGGTTGCTATTTACTCCTACAGGTAATCTACAAGGGTAAAACCCATGCGTGCAACCCAGCATACAGATTCCCTCGGGACTGAGATATTACACAGTCACCTAATCACTGGGCCAATGAAACCACCACCCTGCAGTACATTTCAAATGCTATTGTCCCTTACTTTGAGTCTATTAAAGAGACACTTGAACTGCCCAGCGAACAAAAAGCTCTCCTGCTCCTGGATCTTTTTAGAGCTCATACTACGCCCGAAGTCCTGAATGCACTAGAGTTAAACAATATCATGCCTATATTCATCCCAGCTTCTTGCACTGACCTATTGCAGCCCTTGGATATTGCTGTGAATAAGCTCTTTAAGGATAGTCTGCGAAAGCAGTTTACTGCTGGTATGCGGGATAATAGCAGACTATCTGGCCAAAGGGGTAGTGAAAGAGTACAACATTGACTTCAAGCAGCATCACTTGAAGGCGCATCATGCTGCCTGACTGGAGGCAAGCTTCGCAGAGCTATCTTTGTGAAAAGATGATTGTATCCGTGGGTTTTCAGAAGCTGGGATACTAATCGCCCACAGTAACAGCCTGAACTTGGTACGTTTATTGTGTTTACTTACAGAAAATCACAACGGTTATCCCATTTCTCATGTGTTTCTTTTTTGATTTCCACAACGTAGGTGTCCGTATCTTCTGAGGTCATCACACCGAAAGATGCATCCATGGAGACAGGTGAAGAATGTGACCACGTGTCCAACCAGAAATGAGGAAATGCCGATAATAATGAAACAGAAGAAGGGACTCTTTTCAGCCCAAAATTGCTTTTCTGGGATTAAACATTAAAGTTTTTTGTACAGCAAATAAAGTCTTCTGGTATTGATTGCTATGTTGCTATGAGGAAACACGGGGACAGGGAAAGACGGGGAAAGCAGCGCAAACTAGGCACAGATGGCACACATACAATAGCTCTGGTAAGAAAACCATTTACATCAACGGTGTATTCAGTAATAAAACTTAGTGATGCGTAATTTAAATTTCACTGGCATTTTATTTTCGCTGACTTACTCAATCAGTGAATATAGCGAAAATAAAATGATAGCGAAATTTATGTCTTATACAGCATTTTGTAAATTGCTAGTCTTCAGTTTTTTTTAACATGGGTGTCTTCAGGCTAGGAAAAAAAAAGATAGCTCATACATGAAATCAGAACAGCAAAAATAATTTCCACGTTTTAAACATTTAACAGATTTTTTATTTTATCCTGCACATATTTAGAACTACAGCTGAGATTTGCAAAAAACAAATCCTCATTTTAACAGGAACAGATAGTAACTTACTTTGTAGCTGGATGCCACTCGATGTGAAACATAAACATCACTAAAAAGCGAGGCAACTTTGCACAAGATAGTAGCGCTTAAATAAAAAAGGTAAAGTTTTAAACGTAAAAATGAAAAACAATAGTTGAAATTCCGATCCGGTATTAATAGGTACTTTTTTTACTGTCCGTTGACTGGATTTCATTTGCAACAGCTCAGCGATAGTTCGTTGGTTCGTTGCCTAGGATACATGGCCTGTTCTGTGGAAGTTCCTGTTCAGCGCAAAGGACAGTGTGCAAATTACAAAGCATTCAGCACTAGACACTAGCAGAACTAATAATTTTTTAAAGGCATTTACTTTTTTTATGATAAGCTATCTAATGGATTAATTATTTACAAACAACCATGGAATTAACTCTGATTAAGGCATAACGAGGAGTCGACGAGATTCGTCTGACAGGTACGCACACAGTGTGAATTAAAACCAGGTTGCCATGTTTTTTTTTTCTCTAAGGCTTCAGTTTACTGTCTGATAGGGTGCTCGCGCTGGAGTAAGACAAACACAGAACGTGAATCCTGTAATAGCCTGCAGGTTATTACAGGAAATAACATACACCTCTGCCCATTGTAAAAATTGAAGACCAGTAACTATCATTGAATACATACACAAAAAAATATGCGATCGCTGTCAGCTGATCCTAAGTAATGAATGTACTACTTTATGGCTTTATTATGACAGTCTATTTTTAATATCCAAATGCTATTCTTGGTATTCATTATCAGAATGCTATTTATGATATCTACATTCAAAAAGTATTAAATACTGAATAAGACAACATATTAAGTTGCATAATATGAATTCTAAGCATTTGAGAGTTTTGTAATTTAATGTCAGTTCTATTGGGGATTTGATATGTGTGTTTTTGGTATGATTGCACTTTGTTATTTTGGAATATTTTATAGTTTGGTGTTTTAAACATGGTGGGCATGATTTGTATAAGGTATTCATTTAGATGGGAAAATGTAATTAATTAGATAGCAATTTGAATATATCATGTGACTTAACTGTACACTTTAAATAGTGTGCAATGTTATTGGTAACTCCACCCTTCCCGATGAAGAGGGACTGCTCCTTCGAAGCGCATGGGTAATGTTTTTATGTCCTCACATTAAAGCACTTTAATTCTCTGAATTTGTCTCTGGTTGAGTGTTTCGCTGCTTTAAAGTGTTTATTGTAGCTAAGCCAATCCCCTGATGAAGCAAGGGGAGAAGGCCGGGAAGAGTGACCATCCTGATCCTTTTGTACTCTATAAATTTGTTCTGGTGGCTGAGGTCCAGGATGGGGTGCCGAGTTCCTGTCTTCTTTGGAACCAGGAAGAAATGCGAGTAGCATCCCTTACTGCGTTGGGCTAGTGGAAGGGGGGCGATGGCCCGCTTTCACAGAAGCTCTTCTGTCTTGTCTTGGATCAAGGCGAGATGGGCCTGGGGGTAACGGGAGGGAGCTGAAGGATTGTCCAGAGGAATCTCCAACAATTTTAGGGTATGCCCTTGTTCCACTAGCCATAGAACCCACTGGTCCGAGGGGTCGGGTAAGGAGTTGAGCAGAGGAGCCGGGGACAGGCAATGCGGCCTGTGAGGTTTAGGAGCTCTGGGTGCTGAACCTCCTGTGAGTTGGGAAGTAGCCTTTCTGTTAAAGGCACCCCTGGGCTGCTGACCTCTAGGTTTCTGGTTGGAGTTGCGACGAAAGGGTCGTCACTGGGAAGGTTTAGGCTGAGACCGATATAGGGTATGAACTGATCGGACAGACTTACCCAACTCTTGGAGGTGAATGATTATATTTTGGGAATCCTCGCCAAACAAGACAGGGCCTCTATAAGGGGCATCCAGGATCTTAGACTGGACGTACGGGGCAACGCTAGAAATCCTAAGCCACGAGTGGTGGCAAAGGCAAATTCCCAAAGCTGCAGCTCTTCCTGCAGAGACCGCAGAATCCTAGGATGCTCGGAGGGTGTGGGTCCCCATATCAGAGCCTGACTTGAGGATGTGAAACAGCTCAGCCTTCCCGGGGAGATCCAGCTGAGCTTGCACCGCCTCAAAAGCCTTCTCCCATGGGGCATTCTGATATTGAACCATGTGGGCAAGAAACGGATGGCACATATGGCTGAGGAGTAGACCTTTTTGCCGTAATAGTCTGTCTGCCTAGCATCTTTGTCAGGAGGCTGAGTACTAAGGTGTCTGGGTCATTTCAAATGGTCATGGGTCACGTTGAGAATGACTGAATCAGCCTCTAGGTGCTCCCCATAGAAGGGTTCATCCCTTGAGGTGTTATACAAGTGATCTGCCTTTTTGGACGTCGCCGGTGTAGAGGACAGGCAGTTCCAAGCTGCCTTGTTAACACCCTTGAAAGAATCTATGAGGGGGGAACCACTAGAGGCAAGGACTCCTTCTTGTGAAGAAAAGTGGATAGCCAACATCGCTCGGGGTCCACTTCCTCAGTATCCCAGCCCATGAAGGCCTGGATGTGCCTCATCACATCCATGACAGTTGGGTCATCCGGCTGAGACCGCGGGGTATCCTTGGGCTCCTCCAACTCTGATGGGATATTCAAATCTCCAGAGTTATTGTACGAGGAGGAGAAAGAATATCACCTGGACTCACCAGAATCCAGTGAGGAGGAGGAGGGTGAGTGCCGAGGCTTTTAAGGCCTAGAACAACCGGTGTCAGGCCTTGACAGCTGTGACATAGACTCCTTAGGAGCAGGTGTCGGAGACTTCCTAGGTGGAGCCTGGTCCTTGGGAGGATTAGGCGAGGGTCCCTTGGGGTTGGAGTTGGGGGCTCCTTTGGAGCTTCCTTGTGCTTAAAGTATGCCCACCAGGCAGAAAAAAGTGCATTAATTTCTGCAGGTGGAATTGGAGCAAGGTTGAGGGAACTGGGGTCTGTGGGGTAGGTTTCAAAGGCCCCGGCGTGGGTTCATCAGGATGTGGTAACCCTGGCATCAGCTCCACTGGCATCAGGTTAGCCGGCGTCTGATCCTAAGGTAAAGAACCCTCTTGTGTCGGTCTGACAGGGGTCGATGGTTCAGGTGGCAATCCCCCTGGTGTTGACTGTGTGATGGTAGGACCAGCTGGTGACTGTGGGGGATTTGGGGATGATGGTTTCATTGTCGTTGGGGTTGGGGTTGGCACAGGGTGAGACCGGCATCAATGGAAGAGGTGTAGGCTGATGCCAGTGTGAGGATGCCGTCGGCACCCGCCTGGAGGGAGAAGCTCGTGTAGGGGAGCTGACTCCCAAGCAGGGCAGAGGCATCACTCTCACGGGGGAGGTGACTGCATGCCCCACACATCGCAAACTGACATCAGTCTCTGATTTCCAAACTGACTACACAGATGTTTTGACCGGGAGAGCAATGGGCAAAGACCTGCCACCCGAAGAAGACCTAGTCCAGCCAGCTGGTTGAGCACCTGTATTCTGGATGGGCATAAGCTTCAGGAGCTGAGAGGCTGAAGTCAAAGATCCTATCCCCGAAGAACCACCACCCGAGACTGATAGCAGAGCACTGGGTTTAACCACCGGCAGCCCAGATGGCAAGAGGGCTGACGGAGTGGAGCGGGACGACCTCCCGTGGGAGGAAGACCCATGGTCGATGCCTGACTTGCGCGGGGACTTGTAGTGGGAAGTGGACCAGGGTTTCTCCCTGTGCTTCGCCTGGTGTTTGTGCTTTCCCAAAGACCTCTTTGAATCCTTTGCCGAAGAAGTGGAGACTCCAGAGGCTGGGGAAGAGGAGGTACTCTGGTGAAGCTCCTTCTCCATCGTTAAAAACTTTTGCTGCAGCGGGAAGGATTCCAAGGTCTTCTAGCGGCAAAGCTGGGTGCGTTGATTGCATTCTTGGCAGTGCTGACATGCCTCAATGTTGTGATTCGGGCCTAGGCAGAGTAAGCATGCTGAATGGGCATCCTTGTGGGGCAGCTGCTTGCAACAAGCACACCTCATTTGCCGCCGTTCTACAGACGAAGAAGAAGACATGCACAGATTGTACAGAAATAGAAGAAAAATTGGTAAAATAAAGTGTGGGTAACATGGTGAAAATGGTGGTCGACTTGAGCAGAAGGTGTTCATGGAGGTCTGACTTTGCGGGTTGACGGCGGGAAAAGAACTGAGGTGGTGCTGGGAGACCCCCCCTTTATACCAAAGGGGATGTTGGGGTGGGCCAATATCAGGGGGCTGTGCCCCACTATAGACTGCTACCTAGAAGTTTTCCGTGGGGTCCTGGTGGCTTCAGTTCTAATGGTGTAACCTGCTAGAAGAGCCCCCTCGAAGTGAGATATAACAGTTACATAAGAACTTACCATAACAGTAGATCTTCGAGAGAGGTTCCTGCAGTAGGTCATTACACATAGGACTGCACCTCCTTGGTGTCAGGACCACACTGCAAACTTCTAGCTAGCAATCCATAGCGGGGGACCGCCCCCGACGTCACCTGACTGGATGTCAGCATGACCCTATAAAGGGTGTGGTCCCCAGGCCCGCCCTCCAGTTCTCCCGCTGGAAGACCCCAGGAAGGGATATGGAAGAGAGGAGAAAAACTCTTAGAACCCTGAGCTGCTGAAAAAGCACCTTGGGAAAGGACAGAAACAGAAGCTGGGGGAAGGTGGGAGGGAAAGATATGACCTACTGCAGGAACCTCTCTCGAAGATCCACTGTTACGGTAAGTTCTTACGTAACTGTTATATCTTACTTTGAGAGGATTCCTGCAGTAGATCATTACACATAAGACTGAATTCCAAGCAGTCAAGAAAAACAGACAGAGACTGATGTCTGGGAGGCAGAAAGGTCTGCAAAGCAAGGACCTAGTTAGGACAAAAGGCCCTGTAGGACGGCCAGTCCAAATCTGGCCCTGTGCCTAGAGGCAATGTCCAGACTGTGATGCTTGGTGAAAATACAGATGGTACTCCATGTGGCTGCAGTGCAAATGTCAGAGACAGACACATTTCTTAGAAAGGTAGTAGAAACGGCCATGCCACATGTCTGGTGCCCCTTTACTTCCCCTAGAAGTGGTTTCTCATATTTGTAATAAATGAAAGTGATGCAGTTAGCCAACCACTTGGCAAGGCATTGCTTGGAGACAGCTATGCCCTGACGTTTGGGCGCAAAGGAGACAAATAACTGATCAGACTTGCACACCTCCTTGGTCCGTGAGATATAGTAACGCAAAATCCTATGCACATCGAGAGTGTGCAAAAGGTGTCCCCAACCCCGTTAGAGTCTGTAGGGTAATAGACCAGCAGTTGGATATCCTGGTTTAACGTCACCTTGGATATCATCTTTGGAAGAAAGGAAGGAAGGGTTAGTCCTCAGAGCCATCCTGTCTGTGGAAAATTAAATAAGGATCCTAACAAACGAGGGCCTGAAGCTCAGAAATCCTTCGAGCTGAGGTAATGGCAACTAAAAATAATGCTTTCCAAGACAGGTAGTGTATATCGCAGCTTGCTGCCGGCTCAAAAGGGGGCAAAGTAAGCTTCTCTAAAATAAAGTTCAAATCCCGGGGAGGACCGGTCTATGGACCGGAGGTTTCAAGTGGAGGATCCCCTTAAGGCAAGTCCTGGAGACCTCCAAATGAGCAATATTCTTGCCGTCCACCGGAAGGTGATAGGCAGAGATAGCAGAAAGATGGACCTTCAGCAAGGAATAGCTGATGTCCAAATCAGATAGGTGCATCGAGCAAGAGAAAGGATCCAAGACCCTGGCAGTCGCCCAAAAAGCAAACCTCTGCCACTTCATAGCATAAGTCACTTCTGGCGGAGGGTTTTCTGGCTTCCACCAAAACTTGGGCTACTTGGGAGGAAACATCAAAGCATGACACCACTATGTTCAGAGGTGCCACGTATGCAAGTGGAGAGACTTGAGGCTCAGGTGCACCTGGTTGCCCTACTCCCGAGTGAGAAGGTCATGCAAGAGAGGTAGAGGTACTGGAGGTTCCAATGCTAGCTGCTGCAGCACAGGGAACCAGATCTGCTGAGGTCAGAGAGAAGCAATGACAATCATGCATGCTCCCTCCATTTGAAGCTTCAGCAGGACCTTTTGGAGAAACTGGAAAGGGAGGGAAGGCATACAGAAACCTCCCTGTCCAACAAAGTGACAGTGCGTCTTGCCAAAAAACATCACGCCCGGGACCGAGTGAGCAAAAACTGGGTAGGTTTGTGTTGGATAGGGAGGCAAAGAGGTCTAGTTCTGGTCAACCCCACTGGACGAACAGCCTTTCTGCTACCTCTTGCTTCAGCTCGCACTCATGAGCCCCTGCAGTGGTGCAACTGAGACTGTCCACCAGGATGTTGTGAACGCCCAGGACATGGACTGCTGTCAAGTACAGATCATGCTGGACTGCCCAGTACCACACCCACATCACCTCCCTGCAAAGGGGGGTACAATCGGGTGCCTCCCTGTTTGTTTATGTACCAGACTATGGCTGTATTGTCAGTCTGGACAAGGAGCGTTCCCGGGGAGAAGAGGGTCTGAAATGCTTGGAGAGCATAGAGCACCACTCTCATCTCCAGAACGTTGATGTGCAGATGCATTTCCTGAGGGGACCACTTCCCCTGGGTTCGGTGGGCTCCAAGGTGGGTTCCCCAACCCTGACCCTAGGCGTCTGTCGTGAGGGTCATGGAGGGGGAAGGGGCTGAAAAGGTGCTACCAAGGAGAGGTTGGACAACTCCTGCCACCAAAGAATATCCATCTTCATGCTGTTGGAGACCATGACTCTGTGATCCAGGTCGTCTACGCGTTGATCCCATTGGACCCTGAGTGTCCATTGGGTTACCTTCATGTGCAGTCTGGCCATCGGAATGGTGGGAATGGCTGCTGCCATTAGACCCAACAACCGAAGAGCAGAACAAGTTGTAGTCCAATGAGAGTTGATTATAGCGAAAGCTTGTTGTTTCAGGGTGTCCGAAAGAAGGAAGGCCCTGCCCTGGACCGTATCCAGCACCGCTCCAATAAATTGAAGGTGCTTGGACAGCGAAAGGTTTGACTTCAGGTGGTTCGCCATATTGCTAAGATGTGAAAACAGGTTCAGGGTGAAGGAGAGAGATTTCCTCAGACTGCCCTGAGAAGGGGCTGACAGAAGCCAGTCACCCAGGTATGGGAACACATAGATCCCCTGTGGCGTAAGACCGCTGCCACTACCGCTAGGCACTTGGTAAAAACCTGAGTTGCTGAAGAAAGGCCAAAGGGGAGAGCCTTGAATTGAAAATGGTTCCCCTGGAACAAAAACCTGAGGAAGCGGCAGTGGGCCAGGAGGATAGGGACATGCAGGTAGGCATCCTGCATGTCCAGCGAACAAAGCCACCAATCCTTAAGGAGCAGGGGTAAGAGTCCCTGGAGGGTCAACATGTGGAACTAACAGTTACATAAGAACTTACCGTAACAGTAGATGTTCGAGAGAGGTTCCTGCAGTAGGTCTTCACAAGTAGGACTGTGCTCCCTGGTGTCAGGACCGCTTGGCAAACTTGTAGCTAGCAATCTTCAATCTAGCACTCTTCAACGGGGGACTGCCCCTGGCGTCAGGTGATGGGACATCAGCATGTCTATAAATAGGTGCGATCCGCAGCCCGCCCTCCAGTTCTTCTGCCGGAAACCTCGAAAGAGGAAGCAGGACAGAGGAGTGAAAACTCCTGATACCATGAGCCCTGGATAAAACAAAGTCCTGGGAAGGAAATAACGAGGGCAAGAAACACAGGAGCTGGTGGAAGGTGGGTGGGAAATCTACACCTATTGCATGAACCTCTCTCGAAGATCTACTGTTACAGTAAGTAAATGACTACCCCTTCTCCTCATATTCAGTTCTTGTCTCTCCCCCCTCTTTTTTCCACCTGCCCTTCTGGGTCACCAGTGTGCACAACCTAACCTCATCCTTTTTACTCCAAACAGCACTTGCGTACTACCTCGAGCCTGCTCCTGGTACACTTATGCACTATAAATGGTTCTATCGCATTATTACTGTTTTGTACATTTATATGTTCTTTTGTATGATTTTGGACATGTACTGTAATTTACCCAATGTTCCACTACTATTTATTGTACAATACCTTGTGCTCCAACTGTTGCACAATCTTACAATGTTGTACTGTTTGTACTACCCACATACTACTGTAACTGATCATCCTTCACAACCCTATGCAACCCTTCCCCCCCAGATTGCACCATGAGATGAGCAACTTGTTCAGTGTGTCCTCCTGGTGAAACATTTAAATAAATAAGTAAATAAATAAGTTCTTACATAACTGTTATATCTTACTTCGAGAGGGTTTCTGCAGGAGGTCTTCACAAGTAGGAGTGAATACCAAGCAGTCAACTAAATAGAAAGAGTCAGATACTAGGTTCCGGGAGGAGGAAAATGTCTGTCAACAACAGTCTGCTGATGACAGAAGTCCTTGCAGGACTGCTAGACCAAAGCCAGCCCTGCACCTAGAAGCAATGTCAGACCGCAGTGTTTCATGGCGGTGTGGACAGAGATAGTGCGCTGCACAGTGTCCAGGTGAAGTGGCCTCCCTAGTTGAGTGTCCCTTGACTGTCCCCGGAAGGGGCTTCTCGTACTTCTGATAAATGTAATGAATACAATTTGCCAGCCATCTAGACAATGTCTGTTTAGAAATAGCCTTCCCTGGCACTTTGGAGTGAATGCTGTGAAGAGTTGATCTGACTTGTGAACCTCCTTAGTCCTTGAGACGAATATTTCAAATTCCTGTGTACATTGAGGGTGTGCAGGAGATACTACCCCCTATTGGAGTGCTCTGGGTAAAACACTGGCAGTTCAACATTGTGATTTGGGGTAATTCCAAAACTACTTTCAGAAGAAAAGAAGGATTAGTCCGCAGAGCCACCCGGTCTATGTGGAAAATTACATAAGGTTCTTTACAAACTAGAGCTTGAAGCTCCGAAGCTCTTCCAGCTGAAGTGATCGCAACTAAAAAGAGCATTTTCCATGAAAGGTAATGCATATCACTACTTGATTCCGGTTCAAAAGGGGGCAAAGTAAGCTTTTCTAAAATAAAATTAAGATCCCAGGGGGGATCAGGATTCCAGATTGGAGGTTTGAGGTGAAAGATCCCCTTCAGAAAGGTTCTGGAAACCTCTAGCTGAGCTAGGGTTTTGTCCTCCACTGGAAGGTGGTAGGCTGAGACCGCAGAGAGATGGACCTTCAGAAAGGAACAACTGAGGCCCAACTCTGACAAGTGCAAGAGGTACTCTAGGATCTGGGATGCCGAGCAGGAAAACGGGTCTAGGCCTTTGGCTGTGACCCAGATCAAAAATATTTTCCACTTCATGGCATAAGTG
The DNA here is from genome assembly GCA_016271365.2 of Neoceratodus forsteri. Taxonomy (NCBI): domain Eukaryota; kingdom Metazoa; phylum Chordata; order Ceratodontiformes; family Ceratodontidae; genus Neoceratodus; species Neoceratodus forsteri. Next base: position 502,710,127 of record CM057455.1, read on the forward strand.
GATCTAGTGGAGGGGCTTCCTGGCCTCCACTATGACCTAAGCGACTCTAGAGGAGACGCCATAGCGAGAACCCGCTATGCCCAGAGGTGCCATGCATGAAGATGAAGTGTTTTGAGGCTCGGATGTACCAGGGTGCACTGCTCCTTGGACAGAAGATCATGAGAGGTAGAGGTACTGGGGATTCCATCACTAGCTGTTGCAGCAGGGGGCACCATATCTGCAGAGACCACAGAGGGGCAATGAGGATCATGCGTGTCCCCTCTGCCTGTAGCTAAGCAGAACCTTCTACAGAATAGGAAAGGGAGGGAAAGCGTACAGAAATCTCGCTGTCCAAGGTAGAGACTCACCAAAAAACACCACACCCAGGAACGAGCAAGCAGAATCTGGGAAGAGCTGTTTCATCGCGAGGTCCAATGATTCAGGTCGATGGCAGAAAAGAACTGGAGGGCGGGCATTTAATTTTGGGAGGTTTACCTGATGCTGCACACCTACATGAGGGGATGGAGGCATACTGGGGGCATAGCTTAGCTGGCCAACCGCACGGACTTTTGTTGGGGCCACAGATTGTAAACCAGGCCCAAACAGGCGGCGGCAGAATAATCTTGTGGGACGCCTGTCCTCACGAGATCGTGCCATATTATCCTGCAATATTTACTGGCAGTTCTGCGAGAATGACCGCCATATTGGTGAGGTTCCTGGATGGCAGCAATGTTGGGCAAGTCAGCTGCCAAATCCTGTGAGAAAAGTACATACCTATCGTAATTCTTGATCTTCTTGGACAAATCTTCACCGTTTATTCATACTTCTAGGTTCAAGCCAAAGGCACTAGGACCCTGTGAGAGTCAAAAATCTTCAGAAGGGCTGGTGCCGTAGAAGGACCGCCATGCGCGAAACCGGAAGATTAGCTCGCGCCTGTGTAGGCTACCTTGGCGTCGACCCTCCAACCACCTCAGTACCTTTTATACAGAGGAGGTGCAATGTAAATAAAACTAGATAAACACCTAACCTAACAAGGGCATATGATAGCCCTCTTTGACCCATATAAGAACAGTCAATTTACAACAATTTCTTCACAGCCCAACCAACGAGGGAGTGAACACCAGGAACAGAATGAGTGATCCTGGGGGATGGTGGGTGGGCGTATGAATAAACGGTGGACTTGTCCAAGAAGATCAAGAATTACAGTAGGTATGTAACTTTCATATCTTCCTGGACTGAAAGTCTTTACTGTTTATCCATACTTCTGGGTTACAGTATCAAGCTAAACCAATCCCCTGAGCAGGGCGGCAGGAGCCAGAGCTCACTCAGGACAGAATTCCATTAAGGACTGTCCTGCCAAAGGAAGCATGCTGTCTGGCATAGACATCTAGAGTGCAATGCTTCACAAAGGTGTGCACTGAGCTCCAAGTAGCCGATTTGCAAATATCAGCAATGGGAACAGAGCGTATCCCTGCCAGGGACTCAGCAACCACTCTAGTCGAGTGGGTACGTACCCGGCCCTCCAACTTGACCTGCGCCATTGAATAGCAATGGCGAAGGCATGCACTATCCAAGCAGAGATACATCTGATGGATACCGCCTGACCAAGCTGGGCTGCACAGAGTTGTTTCGCTTGATGGATGTCCCCAGTCCTATAGATGTAGAATTGTAAGGCTCTCTTAACATCCAGGGAATGAAGGGTGTGTCCACCTTCATTTTGGAAATTAGAGAAATAAGTGGGGAGAACCAATGGCTGGTTGAGGTGGCATTCCAAAACCACTCTGAGTAGGAATTTAGGGTGAGTACGGAGAACCACCTTGTTTTTATTATTATTTGTTTATTATTATTATTATTAAGTACTAGGAATTAATACCTTTGAGCCAAGGCTCTTTTACAAAGGTTCTGCGTCAAATTAGGTACAAGCAATAAGGTTACAATGAATGACACAAGTAAAATACATCGTGGAATACTATACACATAGACTGAACAAATATCAAAAAAAAAAGAGAAGAACTGTTTCTTGGTTTTTCTGAAAGACAGTATACGGAGGGTCCGTGACCAAGGCATGTATTTCAGAGACCCTGTGAGTGGAATTGATGGCCACCAGACAAACAGTCTTCCAGGTCAGATACTTCAAATCACATGTGGCTAGAGGCTCAAATGGTTTAAGATTGAGTATGTCCAGCACAAGATTAATATCTCAGGTGGCAAGCAGCTTCCTAACCGGGGTCTTGTGTGCAGAATGCCTTTGAGGAATCTCTTGAACAAAGACAGCTGATCCAGAGACATATTCTGGACTGGCTCATGATAGGCAGAAAGCACGCAGAGGTGTACCTTTATTGTTGAATACTGCAGTCCTGCTTCTGAAAGGTCTAAAAGGTACTCCAGCATTTTATTTGGTGGGCACTGGAATGGATCTAAAAAGATTTGATCACACCATAGTTGGAAATGCTTCCATTTAGCAGTGTAAGACTTCCTGGTGGAGGAAGACTTACATGCCACCAAGAGAACCTGTGGGATTCTCTGACAAACTTTGAACCTGCCCACTTCTATCTCCTCAGAAGCCAGGCATGGAGATGAAGGGAGTGCAGGTTGGAATGGACCAGGGGTCCCTGTGTCAGGGGTCCGTTCGCAGAGGCAACTGTCTCAGAGGACCCTCCAACAACTTGTTGATCAATGGAAACCAGATCTGTCTAAGCCAGTATGGGGCAATTAGAATCATCTTGGTCCCCTGTGCCTCTAATCTAAGCAGCACCCTCTGAATTAGGGGTACAGAAGGAAATGCTTGCAACACGCGTCTTGTCCACTGCAGTCTGAATGCATCCTGACAGAAAACACCAGGGTCTGGATTTCTGGAGCAGAATAGAGGCAGTTTTGCATTGAGTGGGGAAGCAAAAAGGTCCACGTCTGGACTGCCCAACTTGAAGAATGACTGCATGATGTGTGGTGCAAGCGACCATTCATGAGGGTCTGCCTCTGTCCTGCTGAGGTGATTCACCAGATTGTTTTGAGTTCCTGGCAGACAGACTACCTGAATTGGAGCGTTGTGTTTGAGGCACTATTCCCATACCCTCATGGCTTCCCTGCATAAGGAGTAGGAGAGAGCGCCCCACCCTGTTTGTTGATGTAGTACATCACAGCCTTTTTGTCTGTCTGAAGAAAAAGTACTTTGAGACAGAAGACTTCCTTTAGGGCTGGAACAGCGTACAGGACCACTCTCATATCTAGAACACTGATGTGTAGATGGGACTCCTTGAGTGTGGAAATCTTGGCAGTGAGCCCCCCCCCCCCCAGCTAAACAGAGATGCATCCATGGTGATGGAAATCTGAGGCTCCGGTGGGGCAAAGGGGAGACTTTGAAGAAGGCTGTTCTCCTGAATCCACTATGCAAGTGACCTCCTCAGAGGCTCTGTCACCTTGATGGGGTAAGACTGTGGATGTGCAATTGGTGATCACTGCATGCTGAGCATCTACTAGGTGGTTCTCAAGTGTAGCCGAGCTAGAAATACCGTGAATACAGATGAGGCCATGAGGTCTAACGTTTGTTGCATCGAATGAGCTCATACCAAAATGTTCTTCCTGATGTATTGAGCCATCTGAAGAATTTCATTCCTCCTGTCCTCTGGGAGAAACGCCCTCACCTTGGAAGTGTCTAGAGGGACCCTATGAAGAGGAGCTGCTGAGAGGCATGAAGCTGTGACTTTCCAGGTTCAGCAGAACCCCTCATGGAGGTGAGGAACTGAGATGATGTAGAGACTGCCTCTTGTGTTTCCTGCCTTACCGAGCCTGCCAGTAGTCAATCGTCTAGGTATGGGAAGACTTGAATGCCGAGCTTTCTGAGGTGTGCAGCAAGAACTGCAAAACACTTTGTAAAGACTCGAGGCACCAAGGACAGCCCAAGAAAAAATTACTCACCTTAGTAATGTTGTTTCTTCTAATGGAGTCTTACTGTATTCTGACATATGCAGTTAGGTCCTGCCTTGCAACTGCCCCGGAGAACAGAGTTAAACTTTCCATGACCAGCATGGAATGTTCACCACGAGCTCTGCTGAAGCCCCTGTCTGCTGTTGTTTAAACTCCAACCATCAGATCTTTATGAGCAATACTCACTAGAAGTTCTGTGTGGAAACTGTAAAACTCAAAACTAGCCAACTGGCAACTATATCTATATAAAACTTTTTTTGGTTTCAGAAAGAAGACTCAAGTCAGAAAACCCAAAAAACAAAACATATCCAAAACACAATCACTCACCCAAATAAAAGAGGGTGAAAAAAGGACACCCCTAGGGTGCCAACACTGCTTCTGCCCACCCACATCCCAAAAACTAGGTTCTGAGAGGGGAGGCGGGGGAGGTCAGAATACAGCAAGACTCCATTAGAAGAAACAACATTACTAAGGTGAGTAATTTTTTCTCCAAACAACATGAAGTCTTGCTGTATTCTGACATATTGAACTAAGCAGTACCTCCATGGAGGAGGGACAGAACCTACTTTGGAAACAGGCTCTGAAGTACTGCTGTGCAAACCGAGCATCACTCCTAGCCTGGATATCCAGAGGTAATGCTTGGTGAATGTATGGACTGTTTTCCAGGTGACTGCTTGACAAATTTCTAAGAGAGAAATATCCCTGGCAGCAGCCAGGGAAGCAGCTGTACCTCTAGTGGAATAAGCCCTCAGGCCTGAGGGTGGAGTTCTACCCAGTTTCTCATAGCAGAATTGTATACAAGAAACAATCCACCTGGCAACAGATCTCTTAGTGGCAGGTTTGCCCTTACCAACCTCTCCATACGTGAAGAGCAACTGGAGGGATTCAAACCTGTGACCCTTGGTGCGCTCTATGTAGTAGCTCAGGGCCCTTTTAACATCTAAGCTGTGTAGCCTCCTCTCTCCAGAGGAGGAATGGTCAGTGAAGAAAACAGGGAGAGACATAGACTGGTTGAGGTGGAAATCTAAAACCACTTTAGGCAAAAACTTTCTGTTAGTTCTTAGGACCACTTCATGTCTATGGAAAGAAATAAAATCAGGTTCCACTGACAGGGCTTGCAATTCACTGATACGCCTGGCAGAGGTAATGGCCACCAAAAACACTGTTTTCCAAGTCAAGTACTTAAGCTCTGCAGAGGACAAAGGCTCAAAGGGGGGTTGCATAAGCTGAGCAATGCAAACATTAAGGTCCCAATCAGGAGCAGGAGCCTTAAAGGGGGATTAGTGTGAAGCAATCCCTTGAAAAACTTACAAAACACAGGATGGGATGATAGACGGGAAGGCTTGCCTACTGACAAGAAAGCAGAAACAGCTGCCAAATGTACTTTTATAGAAGTGGCCTGAGGCCTAGGCCATTAAGATGGACCATATAGTCCAGAACCGTAGGCAACTCAGCAGAATCTGGAGAAATATTTTTCTTAGAACACCAAATGCTGAATCTTTTCCATTTGGAGTTGTAAGTCTTTCTGGTGGAAGGCTTTCGAGAAGCCTTAAGGATATCCAGAACCCCTTGGGAAAGATGCAGATCAGCAAACTCTAACTCTTCAAGAGCCATGCCTTGAGATTGAGAGACCGAAGATTCAGGTACCAAATCCTCCCGAGAGGATGTCAACAGGTTGTAATTCCTGAGAAGAGACAGGGGAAGGTGGACTGCTAGGGACAGCAACAGGGGATACCAGGGCTGTCTGGTCCAGTCTGGAGCAATCAGAATCACTTGCATGGTTGTGACCTTATCTTGACTAACACTTTGAACAGGACAGGAAGGGGAAAAGCATACAGAAATTTCCCTTCCCAATTCAGGATCAGAGCATCCAGGGGGACTGAGCCCAAGACTGGGGGTCTGCAACAAAAGAGAGGAAGTTGGTGATTGTCTGGGGCTGCAAAAAGATCTATCTCTGGAGTGCCCCATCTCGAAAAATCACTTTCAAAACTAGAGGATCTAGGGTCCATTCATGATGGCCCTGGGATATTCTGCTGGGAGCATCTGCTAGGACATTGTCCTTCCCTGGGAAGTGAACTGCTAACAGAGAGGTTTGCAGGGAATAGGCCAGGGGCCACAACTTCATTGCTTCTGTGCACAAGGCCGTAGACCGAGTGCCTCCCTGCTTGTTGATGTACCACATGGTGGTGGTGTTGTCTGTTCTGACCTGGACCACCTTGTTCTGCACAGATTTGGAAAAAGCTTGCAATGCCAAAAACACTGCTCTGAGTTCCAAGAGATTGATGTGAAGCAGAGATTCCTGAGGTGACCACAGTCCTTGGGTGGTAAGATCCCCCAGATGGGCTCCCCAGCCCAGTAGGGAAGCATCTGTGGTGAGTATCACTGAATGAGACTGAATGACAAAAGGAACCCCTTGTCTCAAATTGTCCTGATCCTGCCACCATTGCAAGGCCTGGATCAGGGTTTGAGTCACTGGGACTAGTTTGGTAAGGGAATCCTTTCTTTGGGACCAGAAGGCTCTTAAGTGGAACTGAATGTCCCTCATCTGGAATCTTGCTCCTTGGACCACTGCTGTGGAAGCTGCCATGTGGCCCAGAAGCTGAAGGAAATGCCTTGCTGGTCGAGACACCTAAGGGTGAATGAAGAGGCCAGTTCCATTAGGGTCCTTGCCCTTTCCAGGGGAAGGAAGGCTCTTGCCTTTACTGTATCCAGCTCTGCCTCTATGAAGGTGAGGAGCTGTACTGGTTCGAGAACTGACTTTGGAAGGTTGAGAAGGAATCCTAAGGAAGTGAGCACTTGTTGAGTCACTTGCAAATGTGACTTGACTTGGTCTGGAGACTGACGTACTATGAGCCAGTCGTCCAAGTATGGGAAGATGGAGATCTTTTTTCTCCTTAGGAAAGCAACCACTACTGCCAGGCACTTTGTGAAAAACCTTGGGGCTGATGTTGGGCCAAAGGGCATTGCTCTGAATTGATAGTGGCCGAGGCAACTCGAACCTGAGGTACTTTCTGTGGGAGCACCTGATGGGAATGTGAAAATAGGCATCTTTGAGGTCCAGGAGGCTAGCCAGTCCCTGGCCTTAGAAGGAAGGATTATTCCCAGAGTCACCATTTTGAACTTTGGCTTTAAAGGTGTTTGTTCGATATCTTAGGTCCAGGATGGGCCGCCATTCTCCTGTCTTTTTGCGGGTTAGGAAGTACCTGAAGTACAATCCTTTGCCCTTGTGTAGGGTGGGAACCCTCTCTATAGCTCTGAGAGCTAGGAGGGAAGAAACCTCTGCCTCTAAGGCAAGGGCCTCTGATGGATTTGCAGGTGGAAAGGATCTGGTTCTCATCTTGGGAAATTTTTTGAAGCTGAAAACCAGCCCCTGGCTTACTACTTCCAGGACCCACTTGTCTGGTGTTAGAGACTTCCAGTACTGGACAAAGTAAGCCCGACTGCCTCCTACTGGTATGAGAGAATCGGCCCAGGCAGACCCATCAGGGTGTCTGCTTGGCAGGGGCTTTAGGCTGAGGGGTGGATACAGGCCTGCTCATCCCCCGTCTGCCTCTCCCTCTAAAGAACCCCCTCTGAGAGTAAGAAGAGGAGGCCTGAGCTTGGTAAAAAGGCCTTTGGAAAGGCCGGCCCCTGCCCCTGGACTGCTGCCTTTGAGGAGTTGCTTGCCTTTCTTTGGCCTGAGCACTCCTGTAAGGCTCTCTACCTGCCAACCTATAGCAGAGGTCGATGCAGGAAACAATCCACCTGCCAATCATCCGCTTAACTGCTGGTCTGCCATGCATGGCTTCAGCACAGGTAACAAAGAGCTGGCAAACCTCTCACCGAAGTCCAGCTGTGCGCACCTTGTAATAGGCAAGCGCTCGTCACAGGTCCAAAGTATGAAGCCTGTGCTTGGCTTCTGAGGTGTGGTTGGTGAAGTACACCAGGATATTGATCTGGTTAAAGTGAAACTCGGACACAACCTTCGTGAGGAACTTTGGGTTGGGGCGAAGGACAACCTTGTCCCTGTGGAAGACCAGGTAAGGAGACTCCACCGAGAGTGCCTGGAGCTCACTGATCTTTTTGGCTGATGTGATAGCCACCAGAAAAGTGGTCTTCCATGACAGGTGAGACATGTCACACCTGTACATCAGTTCGCATGGCTTGCTCATGAGCTTTGCCAACACCAGCAATAAGTCCCAAGGTGGTGGTGTCTCATGTACTGGAGGGGAAATGTTGTCAAGGCCTTTGAAAATGCACCAGACCACCTTCTTCTGTGCCACCGATGGCATACCAGCCTGTGCCCAGTATGCAGAGTGGCTGCCAGGTGTACCTTAAGGGTTGTTGACTGAAGGCCCGACTGAGAGAGGGACCAAAGGTAATTGAGAATGCTAGCAGCTGGGCAAGATAAGGGGTCAAGCCCCTTGCCCTGGCACCCAATGGAGAACCCCTTCCATTTGAAGGCATAGCATTTTTGGGTCAACTCTTTCCAAGAAGCCTCGACCACGGTGAGGACATCTTCGGAGAGACCCAAAGCCTGGAACTCTAGCTGCTCAGGAACCAGGCTGTCAGGTGCAGGGAATGAAGGTCCAGATGGAATACCTTCCCCTGATTGCAAGAGAGCAGGTCCAGACAGAAGAGGAAGATGTCACGGGAGCCTGCAGCTGAGGTTGAGGAGACTGGGGTACCAGAACTGGCGGGGTCAGTTCGGAGCTACCAGGATCATCCGCGTCTTGTTCCCCCTGGCTTTGATCAGCACTTTGTGGGTAAGAGGAAATGGAGGGAAGGCATACAAGAGGCCTGGGGTCCAGGGCCTTGAGAAGGCATCCCCCTGCAGCATTTCCTGCTGAGGGCGGATGGGCACAATATAGCCTCAGCTTGGGGTTCTCCCTGGAGGCAAAAAAATCCACCAGAGGGGTGCCCCACCGGGAGAACAGGCTGTGTACTACCTCCAGGTGGAGAGACCACTCATGAGACGCCTCGCCTGCATGGCTGAGGGCATCCACCAGTTGGTTGGAGAAGCCAGCCACATGGATGGCCAGAAGATTGGTGTCAAGGCTGAGCTTGAGGGTCCAGATGCAGAGAGCTTCCCCGCACAGAGAAAGAAAGTGCATCCTGCCCTGTTTGTTGAGGTAGTACATGGTCGTGGTGTTGTCCATCTGGACCTGAACGACCTGACCCTGAATATGTGGGGCAAAGGCTGTCAAAGTCAACTGAACCGCCTGAAGCTCCAGCAGGTTGATACGGCATCAAGATGCCTCAGGGGTTTAGAGTCCGTGGCCTTTGTGCTCCCCAGGTGGGCATCCCAGACCACGAGGGAGGCATCGGTCATGATGGTGACTGTCGGCTCCGGGCGGACAAATGGAATTCTTTCCTGCAGATGTTCTGGGACTAACCACCACTAGAGGGTGTCCCACATCAGCTGGGTCACAGTGACTGGCTGGTCAAAGTGGCCCTGGTGCTGAGACCATTGATTGGCGAGCTCCCGTGGCAGAGAGTGCATTCTCCACTGGGCCCAATGGAACACGCTGGTGCATGCAACCATGTATCTCAGGAGGCAGAGAAATCCAGAGCAGGGCACAACTGCCCAACCCGAAATGATCGGGTAAAGGAGGAAAGAGCCTCTACCCGGTCTGCTGGAAGCAGAGCTCTGGCTCTGCGAGAGTTAAACTCTGCTCCGATGAAATGTATCACCTGTGAAGATACGAGTGCCAACTTGACCTCGTTCACCAGGAGGCCAAGGGACAAGCAGGCCCATAGGGCCAGGTCCCTGGACCACTCCACCTCTTCCCCAGAGGAACCCGCTATAAGCCAGTTGACAAGGTAGAGATACACCTGGACACCTCGGTGCCTCGGGTAGGTTGCCACCACTGAGATGCACTTGGCAAAGACCATGGGAGCCGAGGAGAGGCCGAAGGGCATGGCCTGGAACTCATAGAAAATCACCTCTGCATGGAACGGCAGGGACCAGCGGTGGGACAGATGGATGGGAACATGGAAGAACATGCCCTAAGATCCAGGGAGCAGAACCACATGTTCTGCTCCAGAGATGAAATGATCTGAGATAGAGTGACCATCCTGAAAGTGCGTGACTGAAGGAATTTGTTCATGTCATACAGATCTAAGATGGGGCACCAGCCCCCCCTCCCCCATCCACTTTGGGACCAGGAAGTACCGACAGACAAACCCTGGGCTTACTGGAGGGTCCGGGACATGGGCCACTACCTCCTTCTAGAGGAGCTGGGCAATGTCTTCCTAAAGGGGTGACAGAATGTCGGTGGACATCATGTCCTCCCATGGGGCATGGGCTTGGCAAGGCAGGTAAGCCTCATAATCTCGATGCAGACGCTGACCGACCACCTTGAGAACCCACCTTTCTGTGGTGAGAGTGGACTAGGTGGAAAGGAAGTGATGGAGCCAGCCTCCCATGGGCCGTTTCTGGATGGGCTCCATCTGGATCCTGGTGGACTCCAAAATCAAGCTGAGCAATCCCCCGAAAGAGGTGGGACCATGCTCCATGGACAAATCCTCCCCCGATATGGCGTCCAATGTACAGGAATGAAGGGAAGATCCTCTGACTCTGAGGATTCGTCAAAAAGTGGTTGACCGCCAGAGTCCTTGCTGACCCTATGGGGTCTGCCAGGAGTCACGGTGACTGACAGCTGATGAGGAAGCTTAGGAGTGGTACAGTGGGGCTCAGTGGGCGGGTGGGGAGGGGGTACTGCTGGACCATCAGGGTTGGAATGGATTGTCATAATGTATTACTGACGCCCGCGATCAGGCTGCGGGCGGTCCACTGGACCACCAGGGCTGTGGGAGGGTTAATATCACTACATATGCCCGCGATCGGGCATGGGGGGTCACTACCACGCAGGTGCCACCGGAGCTCGGGTGGCTACCCACAGCTGGCAGCTGCCGTGATGTGCCCTGCAATACGGCAGCTCACCTGTGGGTGGCCAGCTGCTGCTCCTTTTTTTGGGGGCTCACCTGTGTGCAGCGCAAGTAGGGGTTGCGCATGCATGGGCTCAGCACATCCCGGGCTGAACATTGGGATGCGCGGAGTATGCATGGGCACACCCCCTCTACTACGCCGCATACATACTATTCTGTCTGGCACTCGGGTTTGTGCCAGGCACATTGCCCTTTTGAATATCGCGCCAGGGAGCATCAGTGGGTTGCGCATGGCGCAACTGTGCTGTGCCATGTGCAACCCTTCTGAATATCCCGCCCTCTGTATGTAGGGATGACTAGGGAGACATATGGGCCATTCACGTACCCTCCAAGGTAGGTGGCCCTTGGCCATGTGTGTGTGTGTGGCATTGCTGGTTCTGGGGCTGTTACAGCCTACTGAGTCACTGACGTCGGTTCCCTCTGTCTGTTCTTGTCGTTTCAGAGCTACCGTGGACCTATCAGGCAGATTGTGCTCAAAGAGTGTGAGTTCACAGACTCCACACCACCCAGGAGCTGACCCCGTCCACCAGCCCGGAGGTGTCCACGAAGGAGGACTTGGACTGAGGCGGAGGCCCATCCGTGCAGTCGATCCTCTCTCCTCCTTTTCACTTTTGCTGATTAATGCCCTGTGTGGGCTCTGTGTTGGGTACCAGTAAAGGCGTTTGTATCCTGCTACATCTGTGTGTCTGGTTATTCGCCCTGGCATGGTGTACATGGGCGGCTGTGTGTGTGTGTGTGTTTGTGTATGTATGTGGGGCAGTGTGTTCTGCATGCATCCGTGACTGGGCCATGTGGCGTGCTTGACATGCGTGCCTGCCTGTTCGCCACGGTATGCCGTGCTGTGAGTCCAGTTTCGGTGGCGCCTACTGGGTGGTATACACGTCGTGCTGGGACAGGCCGTATAGCACGTGTTGTCACACGTACAGCGTTTGCACATGGCAGGTGGCTGGCACGTGTGTGGCCGCTGCTGACGTGCCCTGCGTTGCTGCATGCGTGGCTGGCATGTGGTGCCACTGCGGGCATTGCCGTGCCCCCTCCGGGCTTGCTTTGCTGGACACTACTGCCATGTGTGCGATGCATAGGTTGTTTACGGCTGCCTCCAGAACACGTATCACATACGCGAGGACCTGACATACCGTTCCAATGTAACCTGCGGCGTGCATGTGCATTCGGGGTCCCACATGTACAGTGTACACGGGAATGCCCCTGCACGGCCACGTATCCACTACGGCATGCATGTTCACATGGCAGCTCTACACAGCCCCAGGCCCTGCCTTCGGGTTGTGCATGCCGTGCGGGGGGCTGCTTACGAGCGTTCTGCATATATCCATCTATGCACGGATCTTACACACTGTGCATAGGGCCCCGTAGCCATTGTGAATAGGGCCCTATTATAACTATTTGTAGCTCTTCCCTCCCCCATGTCTAGGGGGTTAAAGCGTGATGTTCACAGGGAGGGGGTCCTACAGCATAGCAAACTCACCAGCACCAACAGCTCCAAGCATTCATAAAATTTGCTTACCCAAAGATGTCTTCACTAATGGCTGGATTCCAGGTTTTAAACTGCTGCTGGAATTGGGAGCACCCCAAACTTTCAAGGAGGACCACGACTCTGACTCCTTTCAGCCGAAAGTCCCCATGGTCCCCGGACATGAGCAGGTGCAAGGACTTTAACTAAAAGGCCCCTAAAAAGTGAACTCAATGGGAAGGTTAAAATCTTAAGGATTTACAGTTCATCTATATCCTTAGTTACAAACTGAGACAAAACTGCTGATTACTTTCTAACACATAATCACTTTATTTCTCCTGAGCCCAGATGAATAACAGGGCTGCAAGGGTCCAAAATTCTTTTAAAAATAACTCTACAGCTCCATGGGGCTAAATTTTTATACAAGCAAAAATGACAGTAATTAAGGAGGCAGTATAGCGCAGTGGTTTAAGGCTCTGAGCTGCAAACCTGGAGACCTGGGTTTGAATCAAGCAAAAATGGCAGTAATTAAGGCAGAGCAAGGTGTTTAACAGCTCATTATACAGCAGTCCTGATTTTCCCCAGGAACACAGCGACCTCTTTTCCTGGACTGTGAAGCTCTAAAGAGTCCACTGGCACTGGTAAGTACCTACAGAGCTTCCTCCCAACCAAAATGGTGTTTCTCATTTTTTCTCTTGTGAGAAGTGTACAGCCTCCCCTCACCCATTCCCCGGCTCTTACTTCCAGCCTCCAAGGGACATGGATGGTGAGGTACCAGCAAAACCCACCGCACCATACCCCATTATCCTCTCACGGAAGCCTCTTTCCTGTTCTGCCTGTCCCTCCCAGAACACTACTGACTCTCTCCAGCATCCTGACTTAAAGTGTAACAGGGCCCCACATTTTACTGCTGCAAGACATTGTACCTCTCACTCACCCAACTGCTGCCCGATATGTGCAACCAGCACAAAGGGATACCTAAAGCTCACTCCGCGACCCACTTGGCAAAGTCCAGCAGCCCCGAGGCCTGTTCCTCCAAACATGCCCTTACACGGGTAAAGGTTCCCCTTGGCTCCCTCTACAGTGTACCTGGGCTGCCTTGCCAAGCCGAGATGCAGAGGCCCTGCCACAACCTGCTGTAACCCCAACTACCCAGGCGCACAAACAATGTACTACCGGGGCTTAACCTATCCTGCAGCTGCTTCCTGATAGCCAACCATTCTCACTATAGCCCCCAGAGCCCAGGCCCCCAAACCATATGGTCGCAGCTGCCTCTCTTGGTGTCCTCCCATGAATGCTCCCCCAGGGGACCAAATAAATCACCACTGTAGAAGCTGGCCTGCCTAAAGTGGGGGCCCCCCACCCTGCATTGCCTGCTGGTGTCTCCTGCTCTCTTCTCCACCCAAAGACTGAAAGACCTTGAAAACTTCCTGTTCCTCCTTTATATACTGCCCAGAAAACCTGCTCTCTGCTGCCACCACATAATGGCAAGTGGAAATTGCACTCCAGAGCACTAAAAATCCCTAAACTTTGTGGGCAACTAAAATGGAAGGGGGTCCCTAAATGAAGCATAAGCCCTTCTCAAAAGAGAGGCGGCTTACACGCTCCCCCCACCCAGAGAATCATTCCCTCCTGGGAATGATGGCAGGGGGCCCAGGTGGGCCTCAACCAACACACTGGGCATGCGCATCTCCACAGCCTGCCAAGAAGAGAACCACTGAATCTTGACCAGAAGGGCACCCTCCCTAACACTAACTTACTAACCTATTTTTTAAAATCCTAAATTAGCTTAACTGTGCCAGGAGATCTCTAAACATCTATGGGAACAATAAAACATTTTTTTTTAATTCTCAAATTGTTAAGAAAGCAATTATCAAGTAAATTCAAGGAAACATCTTGATCAAACAGCTATGTGAGGTAGTTTGCCTATAACACACACTACTCCCTTAAAATCCTTTATAGTTATTATACATCCCTAAATAGCCATAAAACAATAGGTCTATAGAGATATCTCAAAGACCGTGGAGGCTCAAAAAGACAGAGTGGTGCACAATACCCCAGGAGTTAGAAAAGGTGAAACAATCAAAGAAAAAACACAGGGGTCAGCAATCCAAGGCTATACCGATATCTTTAATACAAAATAGAGACACATGTAAAACGATATGAGGGAAACGCCAGATGCTGCATGGACTAGACACCGAAAATAATGGTAGAAATGCACAAACAGTGCCTGTATACCACATACCACATACCACTCTGGTGTGAAGTACTGAACTGGAGCAGGTAAATCCACATAAAAAATGGTAAAACCGTCAAACGCAGCACCGCTAAACCGGAAGAGTCAGGGCGAACAACGCCACTGCCAGAACGCGGCTACATGCGGACGTCACACTATCGCCTTTCACGTATCGACTGCTGGCCTTCCTCAGAACGTGAGTAGACTAAGATTCATGGACTTAAATACACGGGTCAATTAAAAGAAGAAGCCAATTAAAGACATATACTTAAATTGTACAGAAAAGACACAATATGGAAATTATATAAAAATAAAATAAACAAAAAGCAGGAAAAAGAGCCGGACAAGTCATAATCCCGATACACCTGGCCAAACACGAACAAGTCATAGCCAAGCATACTACTAAAAGTGCCACGATTAAAAACCCAAACAACCAAGTGAATATAAATGTTAATTCATTACATAAGAGACAAAGACTAATAAAATATAACTGTTAAATAAGCACCATAAACGGGGACAGAGCCGGAAAAGTCATATCCCCAAGAAATATGGACAGAGCACGTCACAGTCATATCCATATACGCTAACATTAGCTATAAAAAGCTATAAAGGGGAATTTCATCATTTGAGCCATGGTGTGCCATAGTATCAAGTTCAAAAATCCAAAAAGCTTCCCTTTGCAAAATCCTTTGATTCAAGTCACCACCACGGAATCCTACCTCCATATTGTGTCTTTTCTGTACAATTTAAGTATATGTCTTTAATTGGCTTCTTCTCTTTAATTGACCCGTGTATTTAAGTCCATGAATCTTGAGTCTACTCACATTCTGAGGAAGACGCCAAGAGTCGATACGTAAACGTGAGTGTGCGTCCATGTAATGATTCTGGCCAGTAGCGTTATTCGCCTGACTCTTCGCGGTTACTTCGGTGCTGCGTTTGACGGTTTTTTACCGTTTTTTCTGTGGATTTACCTGCTCCAATTCAGTACTTCACACCGGAGTGGTATGTGGTATGTGGTATACAGGCACTGTATGTGCATTTCTACCATTATTTACGGTGTCTAGTCCATGCAGCATCTGGCGTTTCCCTCACATCGTTTTACATGTGTGTCTATTTTGTATTAAAGATATCGGTATAGCCTTGGATTGCTGACCCCTGTGTTTTTTCTTTGATTATTATACATCCCCTCAATATAACATGTTACTTTATGTACAATTAAAGAGGTTTCAACAGCCATACACACGCCCATTCATTCTCACAGTCTCACCAGCCACAACATTGTAAGTGCAATAGAAATTAACTATCATTAGGGTCCAAGTCAAAAATATAGAAATTATCAATCTTTTTCATTAGTCATTAAGCGTTGTTCAGTCACTATAACCTGCTTCGATAAGCAATCTTCCTGGCACAGTTTATAAGTCCTTTACAGGGGGCTTAAGTGGTGAGTCCACCACCAAGCGGGAAGTAGAAATCCGGATCCAGTTTGGTGGTGATGTCTGTCGTCAAGGCACCGGTCAGGAAACATAGGAAAACCAGGAGCAGTTGTAGAATTCACCCATAATTATTTATTTACACTAGCAGTATCTTAAAATAAACTTGTTCAGTATAACTATTTACAAAGGCAATATAAAATAAAGTTTTCTTTCAGTCTCTGTGTCTCTTGTTCTCCTAATTTTTCGTGCAGTTGCAGCTTTGCTCCTTTATAAGTCCTTTCAACCCCCACTCTTAGCAAGCATCCTGTTTTTGTAAGTGTTCTGTTCTTGCAAGTTTCAGGAGCTGCTAGAAGACAGCGTGCTTTGAGCTGAGGCCCCTTCTGTAGCTTTTGCAAAAGGCTGGAAATTTTGCACTCAAGTAACCTCTAGAGTTTACAACAGTTTTCTGCAATCATCTCAACTTATAATTATATACATTTCAACAGTAAAGTGATATATTTTCTAAACAAAAGTGATCCCAATAACAATTACATTTCCATACAATGATTTGCACATATTTTTATAACTGGCAGATATGCAAGGGAGGACTGAGAGACAGTGAGAGGCAAATGATTGCAAGATTGTCGGAGTGGTCAAATCCAAAGTCTCACAGGAAAATTGGGTTATGCAACCAGACAGAGAAGAAACAGAAAAGGAAACAATAGATCCTTGCATTTAAACACTTTCTCCATAACAAATGGGACATGGTCCTATTCCACCCTGTCACATAAACCCCCTCCTTAACAGGGAACCTGTTTTGCAAAAACAGGTTTCCAAAACTTTCTATTCTCTAATAACATTTTTATAACAGAACAGCAAACAGTAAAGTTCAAACCCATACATTTGTTTTTAACCTTCAGAACCCTCAATTCGTGATCCATATCTTGACAGAAAATCGGCATTGCTTTTCACTTTACCAGATTTGTGTATCACAGTGAATTTAAATGGCTGTAGTGCCAGATGCCACCTTGTGATTCTGGATTTTTTATCTTTCATCTGGTTAAGCCAACAGAGAGGACTGTGATCAGTTACAAGAACAAAATCAGTTCCTATTAATTAAAATTTAAGGGACCCCATGGCCCACTTTGCTGCTAAACATTCCTTTTCAATAGTGGAGTACCTTTTCTCTCTGTCATGCAATTTCCTACTTATGTGGAGAACAGGATGTTCTGCCCATCTATATTGTGACTGAGGACTGTACCCAGGTCTACCTTGGATGCATCTGTTTGTAGCAAAAATGGTTTCTCAAAGTCTGGGCTTCTTTTTCTTGCAGTTAATTTCTTTTATTCTCCTCCTTTATGGCTCCCTATTATGCCAGGTCCCCCAGCCCTGTCTCCCACTCACAGTTTACCTTACCGCTTCCTCCACAGCTTGCCCCCCCATGGCAGGGCGGTGGGGATCCCTCAACCCGCCAGGATGGATCCGATGCGGAAGTTACTGTCTGTTTTCAGGAGTGGGGCCTGCGGGGATCAGCTTTTATCCCGCCAAAGAGCCTTTTTCCCTGTTATTTCTTTGGTGGCTTGTGAGCGTGCAATGTTGCCAGTGATGCCCAGTGCGTGTGTCTGCATGGTGTACGTCAGGCAGCTGCTCCAACTCTGCCCCCATGGGACCTGGCATGCTGGCCCCCAGCCACTGCTAGGGGTCAGGCAAATGCTGGTCCTTGTCCCCACCCTGCCCCAGGAGAGGAGAGCTGTCCTCCGGATGCTCAACCCTCTCCTTCCCCGGCCAACCCCGGTGGCCCACTCACGCCGCGAACACTGGTCACCGGCGTGGTAGGAGACAAGGCAGTGATGCCTCAGCCTTCCATGCCACCGGGCCAGCCCCTAAGTCTGGGCTTCTTAAAACAGTGGCTGAACATAATGCAGCCTTTATGGCTTGAAACGCTTCATCACACTCTAGGGTCTGTTTCACATTATTTGAGTACCGTTTTTTCATTCGTTTAGTGAGGGGAGTATCTAACTCAGTGAAGTTGGGAACAAATCTCCGATAATAACCAGCCAGCCCTAAAAATGACCTGATATGTCTCTTTGTTTTAGGTACCGGGCTGTTAGCTACAGCTTCTATTTTAGAAATTTCTGGCTCAACTTCTCCATTTCCCAACACATAGCCCAAATATCTGGTTTCCTGCATGCCCAATGCACATCTGGTAGGATTAATTGTCAGACCTGCATTTTTGATAGCATGGATAACTGTAGGTGTTACAGGTGGCTTTTCCAGTCTGGACTGTACACAACAACATCATCCAGGTATGCAGCACAATAACCAGTGTGAGGGGATAAAATTACATCCATGTACCGCTGGAATGTAGCTCGCGCACCATGTAAACCAAATGGCATGGTGGCGAACTGACAGAATCTTATAGGGGTGGCAAATGCAGTTTTATCTCTGGATTCTTTAGCTAAAGGGATTTGCCAGTAACTGTTGGTGAAATCAAGGGTACTGATACACTTTGCACTCCCCAGTCTGTCTACCAAATCTTCTATTTTGGGTACAGGATAACTGTCAAATTCTGACACTGAATTAAGTTTCCTAAAATAAAGGCAGATTCTAACACCCCCTTCTTTTTTGTTTACAATTACCATGGGAGATGACCAAGCACTCCTCGACTCCTCTATGATACCTAATTTTTTCATTTGTTTGTATTTCCTTAACCACATCAGCTCTTAACCACTCTGGTACCCTGTATGTATTTTGCCTAATAGGACAAGCATTTCTTGTCACTATTACATGCTCATCCCCTTTTGCTCAGCCTGGTACCATGGTAGAAGTACTGTTAAATGTTTTTAACACATTACGAATGTCTGCAGTTTGTTCTGAGGTTAAGGAAACATTCACCTTTACAGCATCAGCATTTATAGTTTGTTCCAATCTATCATAAGCTACATATCTTCCTATTGGTTTCTAGTAAAAATAGAAAAGCAGCTTTAGGCATTTTTTCAACCCATTTCTTGAGGAGGTTAGCATGGTATATCTTAGAAGGATTTTTCCTGTCAGGGGTCTCAATCTCGTAGTTAACGGTGTCAGTACGTCTCAGAACCTTATAAGGCCCTTGCCACTTCATTAACAGCTTATTTTCAGTTGCGGGTAACAGTAGCAAAACCTTTTCACCTGGCTCAAAAACATTTTCTTTTACCCCATGGTCATAATATACCTTCTGCTGGTTTTGGGCCTCTTCCTGATTACTATGGGCAATTTCGACATATTTTGCCAGCTTGTTTCTTAGGGCACACATATAAGATGTTATAGATTGTTTCTGAGTGGGGTTATCTTCCCACGTTTCTTTTATCACATCCAGTGACCCTCTTGGCTGCCCATTATACAACATGTCAAATGGTGAAAACCCTGTTGGTGCCTATGGCACTTCTCTGTAAGCAAAAAGTAGGTAAGGCAAGTATTGGTCCCAATCTTTCTGTTCTCCTTTTACAAACATTTTTAACATGTGTTTTAGGATTTGGTTAAAACGCTCAGCAGAACCATCTGTCTGAGGGTGATGGGGGAGGTTCTTATGGCAGTGATACCTAGCAGTCTGTACAGCTCCTTAACTAATGCAGCACCAAAATGACTACCCTGATCAGTTATAATTTCTTTAGGTATGCCTACCCTGCTGAAAATTTTGGGAAGCTCTGCTGCAACATTTGGGGCTGTAACAGTACACATTGGAACTGCTTCTGGGTATCGAGTAGCATAGTCGCATACTACCAGGATAAATCTAGTACCCTTTTTACTTTTGTCTAAAGGACCAACCACATCCATTGCAATTCTCTCAAAAGGCACATCTATCAAGAGTAGGGGCACCAGTGGCACCTTGTCTTTTCTTGGGGCTACTTTCTGACACTCAGCACAGGAATTACAATAGGCAGCAACATCTTCATGAATTCCAGGCCAGTAAAATCTATACAGCAATCTGGCAAAGGTGCGATCCCTCCCTGAGTGACCAGCCATAGGACTATCATGTGTTATCTGTAACAACTCTGTTCTATGCTCCTGTGGTATAACAAATTGTTCTGTCTGTTCCTGTGTCTGAGGTTTAACCCAAACCCTGTATAGTAACCCATTACATTTTTTAAACATTGGTCCACCCTGTTTTGGTTTCACCCCCAGCTGCTTGAAATAACCCTGAAGAGAAACATCATTAGCTTGTTCTGAAAGAAAATCGCAGTCAGTTATCAATTTAGTTTAAGCATTTTCATATTTTAACCCTTAATGTCCATCAGTCATTTGCTGCCACGTTTTTTTCAGGAATCGTCTTTCTCTCTCTTGGATTTCTAGATCTTGGAGCTGTGCTCAAACAAGTCCAAATCAAAATCACTGAAAGGAAAACTGTCCCCACCATTTGAGATTTTCTTTGCCCGAGTTCTTGTCACCACTGCTGCTGAAACATCTGGATTTACTCCCTCTTTGATTAGCTCAGTATATCCTGGAAAGTCATTTCCAATAATCACAGGTACAGGTAACTTAGGTACTACCCCCACTTTCATTTGGTGCAACACACCCTTAATGGTCAGAGTCACTTCGGTGAAGGGATAATATCGAGTCTCCCCGTGGATGCAGATGACACTAGTACCTGGTCCCTTTGCACAGTGTTTTCCCAGCACTTTAACATGCACTAGGGTCTGTCTGCTTCCCGAATCAATAAGTCCCTTCATAGTCTTATCCCCCACCTTCACATCTGTTAAGTACTTGCCCCAATTTGCCAAGGACAAATCTGCTCCAGTGCCACTGTCCTTACTATGGCAGTTTCTTGCAAAATGGCCTCCCTCATTACAGTTAATAGCAAATAAGGTTTTTGGGCCCAGATTTGTTACCTCTACCACAGTTCTCATCAGGCTTGGAGTTTAAATGGGAAAAAGAGTGTCTTACCGGTGCTTGGCTGTTACCTCGCTGCTGTGGCATCTGTCTGGACATTTGGTAGTCCTCAGCCAAAGAAACAGCCTTTTCCCCACTCTCTGGTCAGTGTTCCTTTACCCACAGCTGCACATCTCTAGCCAAGATGTTGATGAATTGCTCCATGGCAAATGTGTTGATGACCTGTGGGACTGTTTTGCTCTCTGGTTGGATCCATTTTATCAGGAGTTCTTTGAGTCAAGGGAAGGCTTCTCGAGGATTGTCGACCAAGTTGTACCTCAGAGATCGAAATCTCTGCATGTGTGTCTCCTCGGAGATGTCATACCTTTTCAGGATTCACTTTTCACAAGATCATAGTTTTCTGACTCTGCAGTGTGCATACTGCTTTAGGCAAGTTGGAATTTCTCTGCCAGGTAGGGTATCAGTCTAATTGTCCGCTGCTGCTTTGGCCATTGGCAGGCTGTGGCAACTATTTCAAAAGTTGTCAGGTATTCCTCAATATCATCTGAGGGACGCAACTTTGTAAGTTTAATGGCTTTTAAGTTGCTTGCATTTTGTTGCTCCTCTGGATGTGTGCCAGATCCTCTGCCTTCGATAGCTTGCAAGGCATCCAGTCATCGCTGCTCCTGTAACTGCATCTCTTCTCTCATCTGCTGCTCCTGTCGCTGCATCTCTTCTCTCCTCTGCACTTCTAAACGTTGCATCTCTTTTTCTCTCTGCTTCTCGGTCTCTTTTTGTTGTATAGCCCACCATTTGAAAAAGTCTATCAGGCCTTTAGGTTCTGTTACTGCTTGTTCTTTTTCCATAACTTGTGCTGGCTGTACAATCTCAGACTGGATTTTTGTCTCTGCTAGTTTGGCTGCCATTGTCCTGGTAACCACTCCTGGACTTGCTGCTGCAGAATCTGTACCTTCCTCTGTGCTTCCGTGGTACTAGGTCCAGTACCCATGCACAAAACTCCTGTCTTAGGGTATGCACAGCTTAAATCCCATTTCTAACACCATCTGTCATCGAGGCACCAGGCAGGAAGCATAGAAAAACCAGGAGCAGTTGCAGAAGTCACCAAAAATTATTGATTTACACTAGCAGTATCATTAAATAAACTTGTTCAGTGTAACTATTTACAAAGGTAAAATAAAATCAAATTTTCTTTTAGTCTCTGTGTCATTTGTTCTCCTAATCTTTTGTGCAGTTGCAGCTTTGCTCCTTTATAAGTCCTTTGAACCCCCACTGTTAGCATGCATCCTGTTTTTGTAAGTGTTCTGTTCTAAGTTTCAGGAGCTGCTAGAACACAGTGTGCTTTGAGCTGAGGCCCCTTCTGCAGCTTTTGCAAAAGGCTGGAAGATTTGCACTCGAGTAACTTCCAGAGTTTACAATAGCTTTCTGCAATCATCTCAAATTATAATTATATACATTTAAACAGTAATGCTATATATTTTCTAAACAAAAGTGATCCCAATATCAGTTACATTTCCATACTATGATTTCCAAATATTTTTATGCCAGCAGATATGCAAGAGAGGACTGAGAGACAGTGAGGGGCAAATGATTGCGAGATTGTCGGGGTGATCAAATTGGAAGTCTCACAGGAAAATTGGGTTGCACAACCAGACAGAGAAGAAACAGAAAAGGAAAGAATAGAGCCCTGCATTTAAACATTTTCTCCATAACAAACGGGACATGGTCCTATTCCACCCTGTCACAATGTCCCCAAAAGAGTCCTTATCCACCACATAGTACTTGGTGCACGTTCCAGCCAAGTCCTGCACCAAAGCAATGTTTTTGAGCAGGGTCAGTCTGTACCATGGCGCAGCGTGGCACATTGCCTGTGCCATCTGGAATAGTTGTTGAGAGGGAAAATCCCCATCTCCAGGTCAATGTTTCAATCTTTCCAGCTGTTCTTTAAATACCCATTCTTCCATCATTTCTCCAATAATGTCCCAAACTCTGTCTGACATTTATGGGTAATCCAGAGATGAGTATTCAATGTGCGATCTTCTTCTGACCCATCTCTCGGCCTGACTCCATTCAGGCAGGTCTTGGACGCTGGTCCTCCAAGCCTGTCCTGGCTGTAACCATACTCCCCTTCTGTAGGTGATGTTTAAAGAGTCACTGTGACTCAACCTGTCCATCCGGATCCGGAGAGTCCTAGCCTGCACAGGCAAACGTAGGGTGCGGTCAGCCATGGTGACCACCGGGTGATGGAAAGGCCCGGGGATTGCTCGATAGGTCTGGTAATCAGCAAATTGGAACCTTCTCCTTAGGAACTTTCCCTCATCCACCTCCTCTAAGGTTTTCCCACTCTCTGCAGGCTCACCAGGTACAATAGACTGAGAACTGGGAGATCCACCTGCATGTACTCTGGCCCTCTCCCTAGCTGAGGGCTCAACTTTCTCCGACAGGGCTGGGGGGCTACCTCCAGACAATGGCCGCAGTGAGGACTCCCTGGAGAGTCACCCACAGATTTTTTAAAACCCCTGCCACTACCTCTGCCCGGAAGATAGTAGGCAACCAATACCAAGGAGCTAGACATCTGTGCTCCCCATCGCCCCCTGACTTTAATCCCTCAGAAGCACCCTCTTCTTTCTCTGTTTCAATGACTATATCAGGAGAGGTGCCCCAGGCCTTTTCTTTTCCCTCCAGGGCACCCTCTCCAAGGGTAAGCTTCTCCAAGACTCCAATGTCCCCACTTCCCAGTGATCTCAGTGAAGGAGACCCCTATGAGACACATTGGGAGGGGTCCCCAGTGGAAAACTGTCAGTGCACGGTCAAAATGCCTCCCAGGGCACAGCCTGAACAGATCCCACACACTGGCAGTCGCACAATTCCTTCCCCCCGAAATCCACACCTTATTCAGCATTCATCAGGCTGTCCTTTCCCTCCTGCTTGCCAAAGCCATGTCAGCAGCGAGGCAGGAACCATGGGCAATGGCTCCTTCTGAAGGGAAACTTCTTCCTCAGTTCTGAAACCCTGCCTGCCATCCATCGATATCAGTCCATATGACTGCCCCCAAATCTTTGTCAGAGTACTCACAGTCCTCCACACACTGCTCAGAAATAAATAAAAGGGCTCTTACTTTTTCCTTCTAAAGGCTCTCCAGCTTGCTCTGGTACCACCACACCTCTCTCAATTGCTGCTGCAAAATGGCACTGAGCTTAGAAGCTATTTATTTCTCTCTGCAGCCATCCACCAATCAGGGATGCTGGAAGCATCACGTGACCAGCCAGTCATGCGCAAGCACAACATCAGGACAGTCGAGGCCTACCTTCACTCCAAGCCTAATTTCTACACCACCACATGATTTTCTTACTGTGCCACATGGCCTGCACAAGGCAAGAGGCCCACCAGTACCTCTACTCTGGGAATTACGGGGTGTTTTAACTTTTGAGGTGCGAGGAAACATCCTGGATGAACCCCCACATGTAGCACCCCCTCCCACATGTCTAAGGGTTAAAGCGCAATGTTCCCAGGGAGGGGGGCCCACAGCATAGTACACTCACCAGCACCAATCAACAGCTCCAAGCAATGGTAAAATTTGCTTATCTGGAAAAGTCTTCACTAATGGCTGGAACCCAGGTTGTTCACCACTGCTGAAACAGGGGCACCCCAAACTTTTAAGGGGGACCATGACTCCAACTCCTTTCAGCTGAAAGTCCCCACAGTCTCTGGACACGAGCAGGTGCAAGGATTTTAACCAAAAGGCCCCTAAAAAGTGAACTCACTGGGAAGATTAAAATCTTAAGGATTTACAGTTCATCTATATACTTTGTTACAAACTGAGACTAAACTCCTAATTGCTTTCTAAAACATAATCACTTTATTTCTTCTGAGCCCAAATGATTTAACAGGGTCGCAGGGGTCCAGAATTCTTTTAAAAATAACTCTGCAGCTCCTTGGGGCTAAACTTTTATACAAGCAAAAAATGACAGTAATTAAGGAGGCAGTACAGTGCAGTGGTTTAAGGCTCTGAGCTGCAAACCTGGAGACCTGGGTCTGAATCCAACAGCCCCCACTTGCATATTGTGTGTGACCCTGAGCAAGTAACCTAACTTCCTTGTGCTCCCAGGTCACACCTGTAAACAAGCTTTCAGCTTAGTGTGTCTCTTCTGGTTAACGAAAAAAAAAAAGGCACAGCAAGGTCTTTAACAACTCATTATACAGAAGACCTGATTTTCCCCAGGAACACAGTGGCCTCTTATCCTGGACCACGAAGCTCCAAAGCTTCCACTGGCATTGGTAAGTACCTGCAGATCTTCCTGCTTATCGGAATGGGGCTTCTTATTTTTCTTCTTGTGGGAAGTGTACAGCATTCCCTCACCCATTCCCTGGCTCTTACTTCCAGCCTCCAAGGGACACACATGGTGCGGTACCAGAAAAACCCACCGCACCATACCCCATTATCCTCTCACCCAAGCCACTCTCCTGTTCTGCCTGGTCTCCCCCACAGTGCTACTGGCTCTCTCCAGCACCCTGACTTAAGGTGTAATAGGGACCCACATTTTACTGCTGTCAGATGCCGTACCTCTCACTCACCCAACTGCTGCCTGATATGTGCAACCAGCACAAAGGGATTCCTAAAGGGCATTCTGCGGCCCACTCAGCAAAGTCCAGCAGCCCGAGGCCTGTTCCTCCAAACAGGCTCCCTCACACGGTAAAAGGTCTCTATTGGCCCTCTACAGCCGCACCTGGGCCTACCACATCAAGATGCAGAGGCCTGCCACAACCTGCTGCAACCCTGATGACCAAGGCACACGAACACCATACTACTGGGGCCTAACCTGGACCCCGAGGCCTACATATTCTGCACCTGCTTTCTAATGGCCAACCATTCTCCCTACAGCTCCCCAGAGCCCAGGCCCCCAAACCATATGGCCGCAGCTGCCTCTCTTGGTGCCATCTCATGGATGCTCCCCCAGAAGACCCAATGCATTGCCGCTGTAGAAGTCAACCTGCCTAAAGCAGGGGTAGGCTTATCATCTGGGGCGCCACCAACACTGCCCTGCAGTTCCTGCAGTGTCTCCTGTTCTCTTCTCTTCCGAAGACTGAAAGACCTCAAAAACTTCCTGTTCCTCACATCAGGGGTGTAGCCAGGAATTTTAACTTGTACTCAAAACTGATGCACTGTTGCCCTCCCACATTAAGCAAACATAAACCAAAATATGCGCTGCCACACCACATCATTGCCCCCCCCCCGCTAGCCATGTCTTAGTTCAAATAATCAGTTTCCTCCTTTAATCTTCCTTCCTTTGTTTTTCTACCTGCTTGGTAAGTTGTTCTTGTTTGTGTGTTTGGCTGGTGGCATCAGTGCCCCATAGCAAACAACAAAGGCAAAAGGGTTCAGCGTGACACAGACACAATGTCCTTGCTTTCCTCTTTCTGTTGCCCATGCCTGATTTGTTGCCCTTGCCTGATTTTTTTTTTACTGCACTGTGCTGTGTACAGTGCATATGCCTGCCAACACCCCTGCCTCCCTTATATACTGCCCAGAAAACCTGCTCTCTGCTGCTCCGGTGGAACAGCAAACTCAGCACTCCTCAACTTGGCGTCAAACATGCATATTTTATTAAATTAAACAAAAGCAGATGCCACAATCAGCCATAGGGCTCAAACAACAGTTAATCCGGCGGTTCGTGCTTAACAACCCGTGATGACGTGTTGTTAAGCACGAAACCGATCGGGATTACCTGTTGTTTGAGCCCTACAGCTGATTGTGGCATCTGCTTTTGTTTAATTTAATAAAATATGCCTGTTTGATACCAAGTTGAGGAGTGTTGAGTTTGCTGTTCCACTAATCATTTTTCATTCGTGCACCCTCTCATAGCAGTGGAGCTGTTTTTACTCTTTTTCTCTGCTGCCACCACATGGTGGAAAGCAGAAATTGGGCCCCCGAGCACTACAAATCCCTAAACTCTGGGGGTAACTAAGATGGAAGGGGGTCCTTAAAGGAAGGGTAAGCCCCCTCTCAAAAGAGAGGGGGCTTACGTATTATACATTTAAAGCTTTTACAGTAATTAAATAAATTGCTCCTTACTTATTATCAGTGATTTTCAGGAGTTTAAGTGATTAGAAAAGTGGTGGAACTATGCATGAGGGCAACAGATAGTCACATATTAAACATATGATCCATTGTAAAAATGTAGTGGAACACTGTACCCTCGTGTACCCATTTTGACCCCTGAATAGTATTCATTGAGTTACTGGATAGTTTAGCTAGTTTTGTTCTTTTTTTAGTGCAGGCTGTAATACTGCACGTGAAACAACCCTGTCAACAAAAATGAACTGTGCTTCCTGTGGAGCTGCTTCAGAAAATTACAGCAAGTACGTCAGCTCTCTCTGCAAAATGGGCGGCTGTTGTTATGGGCGTTCAATTAGTAGTCTGATATAAGTAATAAAACATTACAGAGCATGAATTATGCTAATCTAACCACATCCAGGGGCATAATGAGGTATGATGCTGCAGGCAGAGTGCTTTCAGCCCCTGGAAGTGCAGTTAAGGCAGCATAACGCATATCCCAATGTGTCTTATTGCGCTTATAAAATGTGCAAACAGAAAAAAATAAACAAAACAAATGCCAATTTTTGGGGGTATTTTCTTTTTTTAAAAGCAACTAGTAAAAATCAGCCCTCCCTAGCTTTCAAGCTTCTGTCTATCCACATATTCAGTAATGGAACCTGGATCGTGGAATGCAGGAATTCAAACTTCTGCAGAATTCTACAGCTGAATGTTCATCACTCCCCACACTAACACACAGAACAGAAGACCTCAGTAAAGGCAGATGCCAGGAATTCAATTTTATCTCTGGCAGGACAAGCAGCAAAATTTCCCTGGTAAGCAGGTAAGGAGGAGGGACTTTGTCATGGTCTGAAAAGAAGATCCAGAAAATAAAACAGAGTAGTATTTATTTTATTTATTGAAATGTTTCACCAGGAAGGCACACTGAACAACAAATTGCTCGTCTCCTGGTGCGACCTGGGGGGTACAGTAGCATGTGACAATTAGACATACAATTAACATTTATCATAACTGGGTAAACACATACATTAGCATTTGAAATGACACATTTATTTACATTCGTAGAGTGCCTACAGAATTAATATTTACCATGACTGAGAATTATACATACAGTACTATGCTCAGCCCAGACAGGGCAGGAGGTGCAATTGTTCGGGTACAAGTGAACTAGAACCTACTTACGTGCTGAGAAGTGAGGAGTCAGGGTAGAAGGTGGGGCTGGGGAAGTGGACATGAAGGTGGGGAACAGCCTAGAAGCTAGCCCCCAGAAGGTAGCGAACCCTACCAGGGGTTGAGATGCGTGGAGGCCAGGAGGTATGGGGGGGGGGAGGGAGGAAGAGAGGGAGAGTGGCAGGGGAGATAGAGGGAGAAAATAGTTATGGTAGGGGGAGTGCAGCTTAGGAGGAATGAGTGGTAGTGTTAGAGGAGGAAAGGAAAGAAACTTGCCTAATGCTGGCCTCTCCAGGATGTTGAGAAACCTGCCAGAGGGCAGATTAAGGGAGGGCAATAATTGTATAAGGAGCAGAGTGGGGATGGAGGAGGGGGGAGAAGCAATAGCCTAGTATTGGACCCCTACAGGATGCTGAGAACCCTGCCGGGGGCAAGACAAGTGCTGGTGAGTTGGAATGGGGGTAGAAGGGCAGAGGTAGAAGCTAGGGGGAGGAGAAAGTAGAAAGTGGCAGTGCTAAGTAGAAGGCTCTAGTGGGGACGGAGGATTTGTCAGGAGAATGTTGAGTGAGTATGAGAGCAGCTTGAAGGGAAACTTAGTTAGGATTAAAACAGGAACAACCACAGCCCCCACTTGCATACTGTGTGACCCTGAGCAAGTCACTTAACTTCCTTGTGCTCCCAGGTCGCACCTGTAAACAAGCTTTCAGCTTAGTGTGTCTCTCCTGTGAGTGAGGGGGAGGAGGAATGCCATATTGGGGGGGAGTTCCAGATTTTGTGGAAACTGTGGGTAACGCCTGATTGACCGAGAAGGGTAGTACGATGGGGGACCAACACAGTATGAGTGTCGGTGGATCTGAGAGTGTGGGAGGGAGGATGGGCAGAAGAGAAGGAGCATGAGAGGTAGTGAGGAAGTCCTCTAACCAGAATTTAGAAGTGAGTTTGGCACAGTGAGCGAGGAGTTTGTTAGCAAGCGGGGGGAAAGGACAAGGCATGGTATAGGTCACAATGATGAGTGCAAGGTGGGGCATCAAGGGCAAAGCCTCAGGAGGAGTTAAAGAGAGAGTCCAACCTGGTTAAGGAGGAGAAATAATATACCCTGGTGGTCCGTGGTCCCCCTGTCATTTGATCATCATCCTGTAGTCTAAAATAATATACTCTGGTGGTCCGTGGTCCCCTCCAGTCTCCGATCCCTGGCCCCGTTCAATATACAAGTTCCCCTGGTGCTAGTGGTACCCCCCACGCACTGATCACCCTTATTTATTTATTATTAATTATTTATTTGAATTTTGATGACCATGTAAGCCCACTGATATTCCAATTCCTGCCTTCCCACGGCAAAAATAAACTGCCTGGCATCTAGCAGCCCCCCGCACCTCCAGCACTGAACAAACTACCTGCCATCCCCACATTGGCCTGAGTACTGTGGATCCAAAGGCAAAAGACACAGCCCTCCTCTCACCTCCTCAACCAGCTGCTGTATGGACTGTCTATGAGTGTGCATCCTCTGTACTGTGCAGGGAGCGTGCAGCCTGTGTACTGTACAAGGACAGTACACAGTCCACATGCTCCCTGCACAGTACAGAGGGCACATGCCCTGTACAATACATAGGATGCACTCCCTGACTGTCCATATGGCCATCAGCTGGGAAGGTGAGAGAAGGGCTGTGACAGTCATTGTATTGGAGTTTCGGTACCAGCATGGGGGGGGAGGTTAGTTTGTATGGTGCTAGTGGTGCAGGGGTGCTGCTAGACACCATGAAGTTCATTTTTGCTATGGCAAAGGCGATCTACAGATGGGGGTACCACTGGCATCAGGGATACTTGCATATTGAACGGAGCTAGGGATTGGTGACTGGGGAGGAACCATGGACCACCAGGGTATATTATATCAGACTATGGTATGGTGATTGGAGGATGGAGGGCCCACTAGGAACCAGGGACTTATTACACAAAATACAGAACGTCGATCAGAGGCTGGGGGGACCACTAGGCACTGGGGACTTATTTTACAATTTCCGTGATGTTGATTGGAGGGTGGAGGGTACCACTAGACACCAGGGAATATGTCCATTTTACAGGACCAGGCAATCGAGGTGGGGGTGAAGCCGCTCACAGGGGTGCAAACCTGTCGCCACTTCCCATGCAAATGAGCCCACAGTGGGCATGCAAATGGCCCCTTAGCGCCTTGCGTGCCCAATGAGCTCATCTACATGGGTTTGTCTGAATATCATGCTAGGAGCTACTGGAACAATTTGAGTCTGGAGGCACTATTCCCTGCACATCCGAGAGCCAAGACAAGGCAGCTCTTAGCATCCTCGGGATTGTAGGCAATGGGCATGCGCTGAATAAATCTTTGTGCCCCGCTCTGCTCATTTTTGAATATTGGAACTCTGATATGGAGCTCTGAGATATCTACATTCAAGAGGCGGTTTGCAAATCATGTTAGCTATACAATTGCTACAGTATATTTAATTGAACTTACAATAGCATTAGGTATAAAACTATTGCGGATTTTGCAGCTGACTGCAAGGTAAACAGTGCATTTTTAAAAGTTAGTAATGGCTCATATCTCCTACTTTTCAGCTTTTAGTTTTGATTAGATTGTTGGTCTTCCTTCTTACAATGGTGTTTTTACCAGTTATAGAAACATAGAAGTTGACGGCAGATAAGGACTGCAAGGCCCATCCAGTCTGCCCATTTCTTTTTCTACCTTACAAATGTGCCATCGGCCTTTGCTCTGTCAATGGCCTATCTGTTCATACTCATCTGTATTGTTCACTTATGCCTATCCCATGCCTGTTTGAAACCCTGCACTGTATTCATATCCACCACTTCCTGAGGTAGGCCGTTCCATGCATCCACCACCCTTTCTGTGAAAAAGAACTTCCTCACATTACCCCTTAATCAGCCTCCCTCTAATCTCATGCTGTGTCCTGTTATCCTGCTATTTTTCTTATATTGAAACATGTTAGACTCTTTCACCTTGTTAATGCCTTTAAGGTGTTTGAATGTTTCGATCATATCACCTCTCTCCCTTATTTGCTCTACATATTGAGCTCCGTTAATCTGTCTTCATATGTTTTCTGATGCAGTCCCTGCACCATTTTGGTTGCCCTTCCCCGGACTGCCTCAATTTGGTTAATGACCGTGTGAAGGTGTGGCCTCCAGTACTGCATGCAGTACTCCAGATGGGGCCTAACCAGTGTCTGGTAAAGAGGGATTATTACCTCCCTCTTCCGACTTGTGATACCCCTACTAATACACCCTAACATCTCCCTAGGCTTACCTACTGCTTTAGTGGTCTGTTTGGATGATTTCAGGTCATCGGTGATGATGATGCCCAAGTCTCTTTCTTCCCTTGTGACTGGTGGCAACTCCCCTCCCAGCCTATAGGTGGCTTCAGGGTTTCTCTTCCCTATGTGCATGATCTTGCACTTCTTTGCATTAAACCTCGGTTGCCACTCTTCTGACCATTTTGCTAGTTTATCTAGATCTCTTCTCATTCTGCCCACCCCATCTGGATCATCGA
Organism: Neoceratodus forsteri; assembly: GCA_016271365.2. Lineage (NCBI taxonomy): Eukaryota > Metazoa > Chordata > Ceratodontiformes > Ceratodontidae > Neoceratodus > Neoceratodus forsteri. The sequence goes on from CM057455.1 coordinate 502,741,693, forward strand.
CTCTGTTACAGATCTTGGTGTCATCTGAAAACAGATGAACCTTACCCTCCAGTCCAGCTGCAATGTCACTGATGAAGATATTGAAGAGGACTGGCCCCAGGACTGATCCCTGCGGTACCCCACTTGTCACTTGCATCTCTTCTGACTGCATACTGTTTACAACCACTCTCTGTTTTCTGCCCACCAACCAGTTTGCCACCCAGTTGACCAACTTCTGACCCACCCCGAGCCTACCCAGCTTATTAATCAATCTTCTATATGGAACAGTATCAAAAGCTTTGCTGAAGTCAAGGTAGGTGACATCAACTGCTTCCCCTTGGTCCACCACTCTGGTTACCCAGTCAAAGAAATCTATGAGATTAGTTTGACAGGACCTTTCTTTCATAAACCCATGTTGTCTTGGATCCTGTGCTCCTACGGATTCCAGGTATTGCATGATCCTGAGGAAGCGCATCCTCAGGATCACGAGAACAGCTGCACGGGAGTCTGAGCTGGACATCATTGTCCACCTAGGGCCAAATGACTTGGCTCATCATGAGATTAGAGCAGTGCAGGAGGACTTTGTAGAGTTGGGGAGGGGCCTAAGACAAGTAGCACACACAGTATCCTTCTCAGAGGTGCTGCCTGTCAATGGCATGGGGGAGGCGAGGGTAATTTGCACCATACAGTTTAATGAATGGTTGAAAAATGGTGTGGAGCACAGGGTTTTGCTTCATTGGGGACTGGGGTTCCACCTGGAGGGACACCAGCCTATACTGGCAGGATGGTCTGCATCTGTCCAGGAAGGGAACAAGTCTTTTGAGCAATCGGTTTAAATGCTTCATTAGCAAGCTTTTAAACTAGTCAAAGGGGAAGGCACTGATAAGCAGCAGGAAAATCCCAGCCTTTCCCCACAAAACAGGGTACTAAATGAGAAAAAGACCAAGGTAGAAAGGTCAGTGGGGGATGCTGCAATGAAGGTAAAGCCATCAAAAAATGGAGATCAATGAGTACCAATGCCCGTAGTCTGAGTAACAAGCTTCCTGAATTAGTGGCCTTGATGGAGGAGGAACATCTGGATATCGTGGCAGTCACAGAAACATGGTACACACAAAACCATGACTGGGACGTAAACATAACAGGATGCACTATCTACAGGAGGGACAGGGAGGGTAAAAGAGGAGGAGGAGTAGCTCTTTACATAAGGGAAGGAATCAAAGCAACAGAACAAAAGGGAAAACAGGGAGGAGAAGAAGCACTGTGGGTAAATTTGGAGACCGGCAATGGCACCACAATCCGCACAGGGGTTGTATACAGACCCCCTTCTCAGGGGGAGGAAATGGACAAGGAAATGATAGAAAGCATACTTAGAATGGCAGAAAAAGGGGAGATATTGCTGATGGGTGATCTGAATATGCCAGATGTTAACTGGAGTGCAGTTGCAGCAGCCACTTCGAAGAGTGGGGTTATTCTAGATGCCCTACAGGGGGCATGCCTTAGACAACCAGTATTGGAGCCCACTCGAGAGGGAGCAATCTTAGACCTGGTTCTCTCAAATGGAGATGAAGAGAGGATCACAGATGTAGAGAAGTGGGTAGCCATCTGGGAACTAGCGACCATTGAACAGTATGGTTAACAATAAACACAGCAATAGAGTCAAGCCATACAAAAGCAAAAGTACTGGACTTTAGGAGGGCTGACTTTGCCAAAATGGGTGAGTGCCTAAGGAATGCACTAGCAAATGGACAGGAAGGAGGGGTGGAAGAACAATGGGGAATAATAAAAACTGCCATCACAGAGGTAACAAGCCTTTGTGTGAAGCAAATAAACAAAACGAAATGATGTAAGAAACCACTATGGTTCTCAAGGAAGTGGCAGTGAAGGTTCAAGAGAAAAGAAAGCATTCAGAAAGTACAAGGAATCACAGAAGGAGCAGGACAGAGAACTGTATCAGTTAAAGCAAAGGAAGCTGGGAAGGCAGTCAGAACAGCAAAGGCCCAAACCGAGGAAAAGATAGCCAACTCAGTTAAGAAGGGGATAAAACCTTTTATAGGTACATCAGGGAGTAAAGGAAGACCAAGGGAGGGATAGTGAGGCTTAATAAAGGGGAGGGAGGGAGGGTGGACAGAGGGTGACTGTGAAAGAGCAGAGATACTAAACAAATATTTTTGCTCAGTATTTACAAAGGAAGGGAGGTACCTAAAACAAACAGTAGAAACACTCTGGATACAGAAGTTGATACCAGCCCATTTACAGAAGAAAGGGTTCTGAAAGAACCTTAAAACTGAAGGTGGACAAAGCAATGGGGCCTGATGATTCATCCAAGAATTCTAAAAGAACTAAGGTAGAACTAGTGACACCACTGACTACCCTCTTTAACAAATCATGGGAGGATGGGGTGGTACCCGAGGACTGGAGGAGGGCAGATGTGATTCCTCTTCAAAAAGTGGGAGCAAGGCAGAAGCAGGAAACTACAGACCTGTTAGTTTAACCTCAGTGGTAGGGAAAATGATGGAATCACTTCTAAAGAAAAGAACTGTTGAGTATCTAGAGGCTAGAGGGCACAGGACCCAAGGCAACATGGATTCTGGCGGGAAGGTCATGCCAGACAAATCTGATAGATTTCTTTGACTGGGTGACCAAAGTAGTAGATCAGGGAGGGGCTGTGGACATGGCCTACCTAGACTTTAGCAAGCCATTTGACACAGTCCCACACAAAAGATTAATATACAACCACTTTGGTTCTCAAATACAGTAGCAGAAAAGGTCAGAGCCAAAAGACTGACCTTCAGGAAATATAAGGGAACACAATGGGATGAAGATAGGGAGGCATACCAAACTGCCCTAAGGGAAGCAGGGAAGGCAGTAAGGCAGGTAAAGTCCCAAACTGAGGAAAAACTAGCACGAACAGTAAAAGAAGGTGACAAGACTTTCTATAGATACATTAGTGAAAGGAGAAAGTCCAGAGGGTATTGCTAAGCTTAATGGAGAAAAGGAGCATGTGAGGAGGAGGACCTGTAAAGGCATCTATCCTAAATAGATACTTTTACTCAGTATTTACTGAAGAGAAGGTAGGGCAGGGCCCACAGCTCAGCATCATGGACACAGGGGAGGAGGTGACACTACTCCTTCACAAAAGAGGTCCTACAAGAGCTTGCTAAGCTCAGGTGAATAAGGCAAAGGGACCTGATGGCATACATCCCAGGATACTTAAGGAGCTAAAGGTGGAACTAGCAGAGCCATTAGCAGAACTGTTTGGTGAGTCTCTGAGCACAGGAGGGTCCCAGAAGACTGGAGAAGGGCTCATGTGATCCCGCCACAAGAGTGGTAGCAGGGAGGAGGTGGGGAACTACAGACCAGTCAGTCTTACCTCAGTAGTGGGCAAGATTATGGAGGCACTCCTTAAGGAAAGGATAGTGCAACACCTGGAATCCATAGGGGCACAGGATCCAAGACAGCATGGATTTACAAAAGGAAGGTCCTGTCAAACTAATCTCATAGATTTCTTTGGGTAACCAGCGTGGTGGACCAAGGGGGAGCAGTTGATGTCGCCTACCTTGACTTCAGCAAAGCTTTTGACACTGTTCCACATAGAAGATTGATAAATAAACTGGGTAGGCTCGGGGTGGGTCAGAATTTGGTCAACTGGGTGGCAAACTGGTTGACAGGCAGAAAACAGTGAGTGGTGGTGAATGGTATACAGTCAGAAGAGATGCAAATCACAAGTGGGGTACCTCAGGGATCAGTCCTGGGGCCAGTCCTCTTCAACATCTTCATTAGTGACCTTGCAGATGGACTAGAGGGTAAGGCTTGTCTGTTTGCAGATGACACCAAGATCTGCAACAGAGTAGATGATCCAGATGGGGTGGGCAGAATGAGAAGAGATCTGGATAAACTAGCAAAATGGTCAGAAGAGTGGCAACTGGGATTTAATGCAAAGAAGTGCAAGATCGTGCACATAGGGAAGAGAAACCTGAAGCCACCTATAGGCTGGGAGGAGTTGCTAGCAGTCACAAAGGAAGAAAGAGACTTGGGCATCATCATCACTGATGACCTGAAATCATCAAGCAGACCTCTAAAGCAGTAGTAGGCTAGGGGGTGTTAGGGTGTATTAGTAGGGTATCACAAGTCGTAAGAGGGAGGTAATAATCCCTCTTTACAAGACACTGGTTAGGCCCCATCTGGAGTACTGCGTGCAGTATTGGAGGCCACACCTTCACAAGGACATTAACCAAATTGAGGCAGTCCAGAGAAGGGCAACCAAAATATTGCAGGGACTGCATCAGAAGACATATGAGGACAGATTAACAGAGCTCAATATGTATACCCTTGAGCAAAGGAGGGAGAGAGGTGATATGATCGAGGCATTCAAACACCTTAAGGGCATTAACAAGGTGGAAGAGTCTAACATGTTTAAATATAAGAAAAATAGCAGGACAAGAGGACACAGCATGAGATTAGAGGCGGCCGATTAAGGGGATATGAGGAAATTCTTTTCACAGAAAGAGTGGTGGATGCATGGAATGGCTTACAGAAGTGGTGGCTATGAATACAGTGCAGGGCTTCAAACAGGCATGGGATAGGCATAAGGGAGCAATACAAATGACTATGAATAGATGAGGCCACTGACAGAGCAAAGAGGCGATGGCACATTTAAAAGGTAGAAAAAGGAAATGGGCAGACTGGATGGGCCTTGCGGTCCTTATCTGCCGTCAACTTCTATGTTTCTATACAAGTTAGCCAGCCTGGGAGTGGGTCCCAAGATGACAGCCTGGGTAAAGAATTGGCTGGAGAATAGGACACAGAGAGTAACAGTAAATGGAGTCCACTCTGAAGAAAGGGGGGTTACTAGAGGGGTACCGCAGGGTTCAGTATTAGGACCGGTCCTCTTCAATGTCTTTATAAGTGACATTGCAGAGGGACTGGAAGGAAAAGTATGTCTCTTTGCAGATGACACAAAGATCTGCAACAGAGTTAACATAGAAACATAGAATTTGTCGGCAGATAAGGACCGCTTGGCCCACCCAGTCTGCCCATTTCCCTACCTAATGGATAAGCTGCAGATCCTAGTTAACCAGCAGCCTACTTCTTCCTACCCCAACCCCCTAGAATTGCCTTATGACTGTCCCATGCATGCTTGAATTCCACCACTGTTTTTGACTCCACAACCTCCTCTGCAAGGCCGTTCCATACATCCACAACCTTCTCTGTGAAAAAATATTTCCTTAAATTACCTCTGAGCCGCCCCCCCTTCTATCTTCAAATTGTGCTCCTTGTTCTTGCACACCTCTTTTTTGAAAGATGCTACCCTCTTGGACTTTGTTGATTCCCTTGAGGTACTTGAAAGTTTCTATCATGTCCCCTCTCCCTCCTTTCCTCGAGGGCTATACATATTAAGCTTCTTAAGTCTCTCTTCATATGTCTTCCGGTGCAGACCCTGCACCATTTTAGTTCCCTCCTCTGGACAGCTTCCATCCTGTCTATGTCTTCTAGAGATTGGGTCTCAGAACTGCATGAGTACTCCAGATGTGGTCTCACCAGCTGTCTGTACAGAGGGATAATAACTTCTTGTTTTCTACTGGTGATGCCTCTCCTATGCATCCCAGTATTCCCCAACCCTCCTTGCTGCCCTCTCACATTGCTTGCCCACCTTTAGGTCATCTGATATGACTACCCCAGGTCCTTTCCATTTTTGTTGTTGTTAGTATCTCACCCCATTGTGTACTCTTCCCTGGGTTTTGTTTCCCAGGTGCATTACCTTGCACTTCTTAGCATTGAATCTAAGCTGCCATACATTTGACCATTCCTCTAACCTTGCCAAGTCCTTCTCATCCTTTTCCACCCCACCTTGAGGCATCAACTCTGTTGCAGATCTTTGTGTCATCTGCAAAGAGACATACTTTCCTTCCAGTCCCTCTGCAATGTAAGCTATAAAGACATTGAAGAGGACCGATCTAATATTGAACCCTACGGTACCCCAATACTAACCCCCTTTTTCAGAGTGGACTCCATTTACTATTACTCTCTGTGTTCTATTCTTCCAGCAATTCTTTACCCAGGCTGTCATCTTGGGACCCACTCCCAGGCTGGCTAACTTGTATATTAATCTTTTGTGTGGGACTGTGTCAAATGCCTTGCTAAAGTCTAGGTAGGCCATGTCCACAGCCCTCCCTGATCAACTACTTTGGTCACCCAGTCAAAGAAATCTATCAGATTTGTCTGGCATGACCTTCCCGCTGTGAATCCATGCTGCCTTGGGTCCTGTGCCCCTCTGGCCTCTAGATACTCAACAATTCTTTCCTTCAGAAGTGATTCCATCATTTTCCCTACCACTGAGGTTAAACTAACAGGTCTGGAGTTTCCTGCTTCTGCCTTGCTCCCACTTTTGTGAAGGGGAATCACATCTGCCCTCCTCCAGTCCTCAGGTACCACCTCATCCTCCAATGATTTGTTAAAGAGGGTAGTCAGTGGTGTCACTAGTTCTACTCTTAGTTCTTTTAGAATTCTGGGATGAATCCCATCAGGCCCCATTGCTTTGTCCACCTTCAGTTTTAAGAGCTCTTTCAGAACCCTTTCTTCTGTAAATGGGCTGGTATCAACTTCTGTATCCAGAGTGTTTCTACTGTTTGTTTTAGGTACCTCCCCCTCTTCCTTTGTAAATACTGAGCAAAATATTTGTTTAGTATCTCTGCCTTTTCACAGTCACCCTCTGCCCACCCTCCCTCCTCTTTATTAAGCCTCACTATCCCTCCCTTGGTCTTCCTTCACTCCCTGATGTACCTATAAAAGGTTTTATTCCCCTTCTTAACTGATTTGGCTATCTTTTCCTCGGTTTGGGCCTTTGCTGTTCTGACTGCCTTTCCAGCTTCCTTTTGCTTTAACTGATACAGTTCTCTGTCCTGTTCCTTCTGTGATTCCTTGTACTTCCTGAATGCTTTCTTTTTCTCTTGAACCTTCACTGCCACTTCCTTTGAGAACCATAGTGGTTTCTTACCTCGTTTCGTTTGTTTATTTGCTTTACACAAAGGCTTATTACCTCTGTGATGGCAGTTTTATTATTCCCATTGTTCTTCCACCCTCCTTCCTGCCCATTTGCTAGTGCATTCCTTAGGCACTCACCCATTTTAGCAAAGTCAGCCCTCCTAAAATCCAGTACCTTTGTCTTTGTATGGCTTGACTCTATTGCTGTGTTTATTGTGAACCATACTGTTCGATGGTCGCTAGTTCCCAGATGGCTACCCACTTCTACATCTGTGATCCTCTCTTCATCTCCATTTGAGAGAACCAGGTCTAAGATTGCTCCCTCTCGAGTGGGCTCCAATACTAGTTGTCTAAGGCATGCCCCCTGTAGGGCATCTAGAATAACCCCACTCTTAGAAGTGGCTGCTGCAACTGCACTCCAGTTAACATCTGGCATATTCAGATCACCCATCAGCAATATCTCCCTTTTATCTGCCATTCTAAGTATACTTTCTATCATTTCCTTGTCCATTTCCTCCCCCTGAGAGGGGTCTGTATACAACCCCTGTACGGATTGTGGTGCCATTGCCTGCCTCCAAATTGACCCACAGTGCTTCTTCTCCTCCCTGTTTACCCTTTTGTTCTGTTGCTTTGAATTCTTCTCTTATGTAGAGAGCTACTCCTCCTCCTCTTTTACCCTCCCTGTCCCTCCTGTAGATAGTGTATCCTGGTATGTTTACGTCCCAGTCATGGTTCTGTGTGTACCATGTTTATGTGACTGCCACGATATCCAGATCTTCCTCCTCCATCAAGGCCACTAATTCAGGAAGCTTGTTACCCAGACTACGGGCATTGGTACTCAAAGTTGATGCACAAGGTGGGATGGAAAGGATGAGAAGGGACTTGGCAAGGTTAGAGGAATGGTCAAATGTATGGCAGCTTAGATTCAATGCTAAGAAGTGCAAGATAATGCACCTGGGAAACAAAAACCCAGGGGAAGAGTACACAATGGGGGATGAGATACTAACAACAACAAAAATGGAAAGGGACCTGGGGGTAGTCATATCAGATGACCTAAAGGTGGGCAAGCAATGTGAGAGGGCAGCAAGGAGGGCTGGGGGAATACTAGGATGCATAGGGAGAGGCATCACCAGTAGAAAACAGGAAGTTATTATCCCTCTGTACAGACAGCTGGTGAAACCCCATCTGGAGTACTGCGTGCAGTTCTGCAGACCCAGTCTCTGCAAAGACATAGACAGGATGGAAGCTGTCCAGAGGAGGGCAACTAAAATGATGCAGGGTCTGCACCGGAAGACATATGAAGAGAGACTTAAGGAGCTTAATATGTATAGCCTCGAGGAAAGGAGGGAGAGGGGGGACATGATAGAAACTTTCAAGTACCTCAAGGGAATCAACAAAGTCCAAGAGGGTAGTATCTTTCAAAAAATGTGGTGTGCAAGAACAAGGGCACAATTTGAAGATGGGGGCAGCTCAGAGGTAATTTAAAAGTATTTTTCACAGAGGTTGTGGATGCATGGAACGGCCTTCCGGAGGAAGTTGTGGAGTCAAAAACAGTGGTGGAATTCAAGCATGCGCGGGACAGTCATAAGGCAATTCTAGGGGCTGGGGGTAGGAAGAAGTAGGCTGCTGGTTAACTAGGATCTGCAGCTTATCCATTAGGTAGGGAAATGGGCAGACTGGGTGGGCCAAGCGGTCCTTATCTGCCGTCAAATTCTATGTTTCTTTGTTTCAGGCGTGCCTCCATAATCTTGCCCACTACTAAGGTAAGACTGACTGGTCTGTAGTTCCCTGCCTCCTCCCTGCTACCACTCTTGTGGAGCGGGGTCACGTGAGCCCTTCTCCAGTCATCTCGGACCTCTCCTGTGCTCAGAGACTCACTAAAAAGTTCTGATAATGGCTCTGCTAGTTCCACTCTTAGCTCCTTTAGTACCCTGGAATGTATGCCATCAGGTCCCATTGCCTTGTCCACCCTGAGCTTATCGAGCTCTTGTAGGATCCTTTCTTTTGTGAAGGGACCAGTGCTCACCTCACTCCCCCATGTCCATGGTGCTGAGCTGTGGATCCTACCTTCTCTTCAGTAAATACTGGTGCTACTCCTCACACGCCCCTTAACTCCTTTGATCTTAGCAATACCCCTCTGGGCCTTTTCCTTTCACTAATGTATCTATAGAAAGTCTTGTCACCTTCTTTTACTGTTTGTGCTAGTGTTTCCTCAGTTTGGGCCTTTTCCTGCCTTACTGCCTTCCCTGCTTCCCTTAGGGAAGTTTGGTATGCCTCACTATCTTCATCCCGCTGCGTTCCCTTATATTTCCTGAAGGCCAGTCTTTGGCTCTGACCTTTTCTGCTACTGGTTTTGAGAACCAAAGTGGTTTCTTCTTCTTTGCACTTCCTTTTCTCTATAACACAATGGGATGTTGCTTCAAGTATTGCATCCTTAATGCTTGCCCACTTTGCCTGTACCCCTCACCTGTATTTCTTTTGCCAGGGCTAGCTTAACTCTGTTGGCCATCTTATCAAAGTCAGCTCCTCTGAAGTCCCATATTTTGCCTTGGAATGGGATGATTTAGTTGTAGTGGCCAAACTGAACCATACCATGTGATGGTCACTGGCCCTCAGGTGACCTTCCACCTGGAGATCTATGATCCTTTCCCTGTTAGTCAGTACTAGATCTAGGACAGCCCTGTCTCTTGTGGGTTGTTGTACTAGTTGTTTGAGGCCTTCCCCCTGCAGGGAATCCACCATGTGTCTAGTTCTGGCAGATGTTCCTGTTGGTATTGACTAATCTGTATCTGGCATGTTGAAGTCTCCCATTATCAGAACCTCCCCTTTAGCTGTCATGTTTTGTATATCTTCTAACAGTAATGTGTCTATGTCCTCCCCCTGGTCTGGGGGCCTGTAGACAACCCCAGTTCTTATGGCTGTCCCATTTCCTGTTTCCAGGGTGACCCATAGTTCTTCTGGCTCCTTATGTGTATTCTGAATTTCTGTAGCTTTGATATTTTCATTGACATACAGGGCAACTCCACCCCCCTTTTTTGCACCGCTGTCTCTTCTGAGAAGTACATAGCCAGGTACTGAAGTCTCCCAAGTGTGACTACTGGTAAACCACGTCTCGCTAATTGCTACTATGTCCAGTTTAGCCTCTGTCATTACTGCCTGCAGGTCTGGGATCTTGTTTCCCAGACTGCGAGCATTTGTGTACATGATTTTCCATTGGCCAGATTTCGGTGTGTTAGTTGTTGGGTGAGGTCTGGTGTTTCCCTGTGCATCGTATGGGAAGCCGGACCTTCTTCCTTACCTGGTGATGCAAATGAACTACAAACATGCTGAACTCCTGTTTGACCACTAGCTGAGGGGGGAGGGGTGTTCTTCCCATTCGACGTATGGGATGCTGCACCCCTCTCCCCATTTGCTAGTTTAAATATTCTGCAAAGACGTCAAACCTACTGCCTCAATGCACTGACTCTCTCCTTAGTCAGATGCAGTCCATCAAATTTAAAGAATTTTTGCTCCCAAAATTGTTGCCAGTTCCCTACAAATTTGTGTCCTTTTTCCTGGCACCAGCCCTTGAGCCACATGTTTACCTCCCCTATCTCCCATTCTCTGACCTTCCGTCCATCTGCCCCACTTTCCCAGACTGGCAGGATCTCAGAGGAGGAAGAGATGCCGGATGAATGGATGAAGGTTTTTCACCCACCCTGGTCAGGTGTTTCTTGGTCTCCACAACTAACCGGCTGGTGAGATCATTAGTCCCTATGTGTACCAGGATGTCAATGTTTTCTCCTGCTTTCTGAACAATTTTAGCAATGTGATCAGTGTCACTCCATGCTGATGTACATGGGAGACATCTGACCATTACCCCTGGGTGAAGATAGCTATCAACTCTCCGAATCATGGAGTCTCCTATGATTAGAAGTTTTTTGGATTTCCTTTTTGCTTTTTTTGTGTTTTGGTTCCTGTTTTGGGCGAGTTTTGTTGTGTTAGCTTCTGTGCTGCAGTGTCCTACTCTGTAGTGTCCTCTGCCCCTTTGTTTGATTTCGGAGATAGAGGCAGATACCTGTTTGTAGCTTTTACACAGTTTGTGGAGGTAATATGTTGGATAGCACCGAGCGATGGGGCACCCGATTTGCCCCTCCCAACCACCTGCCAACCTCCCAGACCAACTACCCTCTGCAGTTGAGGTGCTTCTGTTGAATGTTGGGGAAATGGCAGGTGGTTCTTATAATATATTTCCTCTTGAATATGAAATTTGAGGAGCGCAATCTCTGCCCATGCTGCCTGGAGCTGAGCCCTAAGATCTTCAATGGCCCAGCATGTAGGACAGTGTCCTAAATCCTGTAAAACTGCCCTTCTGAAAAGTGAGAGCACCACTTTATTCTCCCATCCTTGCCAAGACAGTAGTCCCAACACATCTAGTAGCCAGGATGCTGGTCCTCTTTGTGAGCTAAGGGTTCCTTTACTTCCTTCAAGAGAACAGAACCGTGAAATCTTTGAACAGGCTGCAGCATGGGCCCTTACATTGTACCTTATACTAAGCGATCACTGAACTCCAGCAAAGAAATAAATTCATAGCCAAAAAAATGTTATGAGTTCCTCTCAGTACACCTGCCTGCAAATTTGTCAGAATAATTTTCTTTTCCAGTTTTCTCAGTCTTTATGGTTAGGGCCCAGTGACATGAAGAGCTGAAGTGTTTTTCGCATTAACTCCTGCCATGCTGTGACTGAAGTTTGGGAATAAGCTCAGGTCACCAGGGGTCAGCCGGGGAGGGAGAGGATTGAGCTCCCAGAGGACTGCTCTCCTCTACTGGGGTGGAAAGGGTAGCCATCTCAGCCCTTGGCTGCCCCCAGGTGGAGGCCTGGGGGGGAGTGCAGTGTCCAAGCACCAGGAAGGGAGGGGCTAGGCTATATGACATGCGCATGCCTCCACGCACGCAAACTGACGCCGCAGGAAACAAGGAAACCACAGGGGATTGGGCTCCATGAAGTCCCACTTCCTCCTCCCCAATTTGCGCCGCCACCTGAAAAGGAAAATTACATACGCACCATAATTGTTGATTTTCCAGAATAACTTCAACATCTATTACCACCTATGGGTCTGTGCCAGAGGTACTAGGACCCATCTGAATTAAAAAAAAATTACCTTTCATTATCCCTGGTAGTCTAGCAGCCCCCTCCCTAGCATAATAATGTACATAGCTATCCTTGTATCCCTGGTAGTCTAGTGGCCCCCCCAATGAGTATTTTATTGATATGTCTCTTTTTTATCCATGGTAGTCTAATGGCCTCCACCATGTGTATTTATTTATATTTCTTTTTCATATCCCTGGTAGACTAGTAGCCCCCCCAATCTGTATTTCATTATTATTCATATCCCTGGTAGTCTAGTGATCTCCTCCCCATCATAATAAAATAAATAAGCATGTTCTATGGCCTCCGTCCTGAACATTACCCTCTATGACTCCTGCTTCTCTTGGTTACCCCTTTCCTTATCCATCCCTCCCCTCCCCCCTACGCCTACCCGCAAACCTATTACCTCATTCCCCTCCTAGTCCCACTCCCTCTCTCCCTCCCTTTGACTAATGCCCATATTCCACTGTCCTAGACTACCCTCCTCCCCCTTGACAACGGCCTCACAGCCGGCCTACTTTTTTCTTTCCTTCTTCACTATCTCTCACTGATAGTCCATCTGCTTCTTAATTCCTTTCTCTGTCACCTCATCTAGCTGCCAATGTTAAGTTGTCTCTAGTAACATATTTTACTTTTAAGTGTGTTACAACTGTAAAACTATGTCAACCATGTCTGTGTTTTGATTGTATACCATTGCTTTGACTGTATACCATTGTTTTGATTGTTTACCATTTCCAACCTCTGTTTTAATGTTTCCCTCTTCCTTTGACATGAAACCTTTGTAAATGAGCAGATCCTGCTCAAAGGTACTTGTAATCCTAGAGTTTAGTAAATAAATAAATAAAAAGGTTTTATGTCAGAAGTGACCCCTGAGCCAAGATATTTGTGTTTTTATGATTGGAAATTAAAAAACAAGATGGTGGACCTCGCGATCAAAGAATTTTGAAAATCCTTAGGAACGAAGATTCTTGAACTGCGAGGCTGTAAATTCTTTGATCGCCAGGTGGGACCAGATGGCCAAAACCCCATTCTTTGTTAGCAAAATAGACATATAAATTTTCCCATTGACTTATAATAGGAACTTAAAAGTGGCATAACTTTGAATGCCTTAAGATTGTTTCACAAACTAAAAAGCGACATGTTCGACCACCAATGTTCTTTCAAATGAGCCATCTCACAAAGCAGCACGCCCGCGCGGCGTTACTGAGTCATCAAAATCCCAAAAGCTGCCTCCAAAATGGATAATTTTGAATGTTTAGCGCTTTCGGACGCAAAGACCATAAGTCCAACCAAACACAATTTGGCAGATCAAGAGACCTACCATGCCCCACCGCACATACCAAATTTCAGGCAAATCCGTTGAATGGGTCCAAAGTTATTAACGCCCACATTTTTGACTTTAGTATGTAACTGACCGCTGAACCCTAACTATAGTGGCACGACCGCACCACTATAATATACATGTTTATATATATATGTATGTATGGTCACTCTCTTGACTTGGTCTTCCTCCCGGGGATTGAAACCTCCGACTTGGTGGTGGAACCAATCAGATGTTCAGATCATCACACTGTTGGGTTCAGTTTTTATGCCCCCCTGCATAGGCCAGCCCCTGCGGAGATGGTCAGATACCGCCCTTTACAGGATGTGAGTCTCGATGGCCTATTGGTGGTATTTGACCTATTGGTAATTCCGCAGGCAAGTGGGAGTCCAGAAAGCCTGGTTCAGGCCTATAATAGGGCCATTACTATGGCCCTGGGCTCTATTGCTCCTGTCCAAGTTCATCCTCTCTCCCTTCGCCCTCGGTCCCCATGGTTTGATGGACCTTGAGGGAGTTGCGGCAACTTGGACGAAGGTTAGAGCATTGCTGGCAGAAATCTGCCCAGGAGGCTGACCACCTTAGATTGATGGAACATTATCAAGTCTATCAATCAGCAATCACCCGTAAGAAGGCAGAGTTCCCCGTCCAGGGAGATTGCTGCTGCTCAGAACCAACTGGCTCAGCTCTTTCGAACCGTGGACAGGCCTATCTTCAGGCTCGAAGAGCCTTTTCATAGATTGAGTGCAATGAGCTTGCTCAGATCTTTGCGGGTAAGGTGGCCAGCATCAGGGCGGAGATCCAACCGGCACACTCTATAGGAGCTGCTAGTGGTCGGTGTATGGTCACTCCTCCTTGGTTTGTCTGGAGCTCCTTCGACCAGCTGGAAATTGGGGGTGTTGTGCGGATTGCCCAGAGCATGTGCACAATGTGCTGTAGTTTGGACCCGGGCCCAACTTCCCTGATTATGGGTTGTTGTGACATTGTCAACCCGGTCCTTGCAAGGATAGTGTGGTGCTCCTTAGAGTCTGGCAAGTTTCCTAGCTCCCTGAAGGAGGAGGTGGTGACACCTCTCCTGAAGAAAGCTGCTCTGGACCCAGACTCCCTTGCGAACTACAGACCGATCTCTAACCTTCCCTTTGTTGGGAAGGTGATTGAGAAGGTTGTGGCACTGCAAATGGAGAACCATTTGACCATCCATGACATCTACGAACTTCTCCAATCCAGTTTTTGCAAGAGGCATAGTACTGAAACCGCTCTGGTTTGGGTGTTCATTGATCTCCTGATGGCGAGAGATCAGAAGTGGCGTTCTAGCTTGGTACTTCTTGATCTCTCTTCAGCTTCTGACACCGTGGACCATGGGGAGCTCCTCGAGCGCCTGAAGTTCATCTGTGGCCTGTCTGATACAGTTCTCAGATGGTTTAAGTCCTTCCTCACTGGCAGAACTCAAAGGGTGGTGTCAGGGATTTTTTTTCCCTCTGACCCATTCTCTCTGCCATGTGGGATCCCTCAGGGCTCGGAGTTGTCCCCCATGTTGTTCGCTGTGTATATGCTGCCCCTCAAAGACACTGTAAGATGGTATGAGCTGAGGTTTCACTGTTATGCTGATGATATCCAGCTCAACCTGTCTTTTGCACCCGACTAGGATAGTGCGTTCTTGGTATTTAACAACTGCCTTGCTGAAATCTAGGATCGGATGAACTCCAGCTGGTTGAAGTTGAACTCCGGAAAGACTGAGATGATGGTTGTGGACCCGGGCCACAGGACAGAGGGGTTGGGGGCTGGCCAACCTTCTGGACTTTGTCTCAGAGGTATCCAGGTTTTTCATCTGAATGGGTGAGGGACCTGGGGCTGATTCTTGACGATGGGATGACACTGCATTCTCAGGTGTCGGCAGTCGTTAAGTCCTCTTTTTACCATCTGAGGAACATCGCCAGGGTCAAGCACCTTGTTCCATCCAGCGACCTTCCTACACTGATCCACACCTTTGTGACCTCACGCCTTGACTACTGCAACTCATTTTTATCTAGGGCTTCCGGGGGTTGATATCCGCCGCTTGCAGCTAGTGCAGAACGCTGTGGCCCAGTTGTTGATGGGGACCCCACATGCAAGTCATATCACACTGGTGCTATGCGAACTGCACTGGCTGCCTATTCCATGGTAGATCACTTTCCAAAGTCGGGCTTCTAACCTATAAAGCCCTACACGGACAGGGCACAGACTATCTGCAAGAGCTTCTGTCTCCCTACTGCCTGGGTGACCGCTCCGCTCAGCTGATGAGGGGTTGCTAGAGATTCACAGGGTGTCTTTGAAGACATCGGGGGCCCGTGCATTTATGCATGTGGCCCTAGCCCAGTGGAATTCTCCACCCTGTCAGATACGGGAGTACATGACCATGGAGGGCTTTAAGAAACATAGAATTTGACGGCAGAAAGGACCATTTGGCCCACCTAGTCTGCACATTTCCCTACCTAATGGATAAGCTGCAGATCCTAGTTAACCAACATCCTACTTCCTCCTACCCCCACTAGAATTGCCTTATGTCTCTCCCATGCATTCTTGAATTCCCCACTGTTTTTGACTCTACGACCTCCTCAGGAAGGCTATTCCATGTATCCACAACCCTCTCTGTGAAAGAAATACTTCCTCACATTGCCTCTGAACCCCATCTTCAAATTGTGCTCTTGGTTTTATGTGACCTCTTTTCTGAAAGATGCTACCCCTTGGACTTTGTTGATTCCTTTGAGGTATTTGAAAGTTTCTATCATGTCTCCCCCTCCCTCCTTTCCTCGAGGCTATACATCTTTAGTTCCTTTAGTCTTTCTTCATACATTTTCTGATGCAGACCCTGCATCATTTTTGTTGCCCTCCTCTGGACAGCCTCCACCCTGTCTATGTCTTTGCGGAGATAGGGTCTCCAGAACTGTACACAGTACTCCAGATGTGGTCTTACCAACTGTCTGTACAGAGGGCCAACAACTTCCTGTTTTCTACTGGTGATGCGTCTCCCTATGCATCCCAGTATCCCCCCAGTCCTCCTTACTGCCTCTCGCATTGCTGGCCCACCTTTATGTCGTCTGATATAACCACCCCCAGGTCCCTTTCCATTTTTGTTGTTGTCAGTATCTTACCTCTCATAGTGTACTCTTCCCCTGGGTTTTTGTTTCCCAGGTGCATTACTTTGCACTTCTTTGCACTGACTCTAAGTTGCCATACATTTGACCATTCCTCCAATCTTGCCAAGTCCCTTTTCATCCTTTCCACCCCACCTTGCATATCAACCCTGTTGCAGATCTTTGTGTCATCTGCAAAGAGACTTACTTTCCCTTCCAGTCCCTCTGCAATGTCACTTATAAAGACATTAAAAAGGATCGGCCCCAGTACTGAACCCTGCGGTACCCCACTAGTAACCCTCCTTTCTTCACTGGGACTCCATTTACTATTACCCGCTGTGTCCTGTTGTCCAACCAGTGTTTTACCCAGGCTACCACCCTGGGACCCACTCCAAGGCTGACTAATTTGTTTATTAATCTTTTGTGCGGGACTGTGTCAAACGCCTTGTCAAAGTCCAGGTTGGCCATGTCAACAGCCCCTCCCTGGTCTACTGCTTTGGTCACCCTGTCAAAGAAATCAATTAGATTTGTCTGACATGACCTTCCCGCTGTGAATCCATGCGGCCTTGGGTCCTGTGCCCCACTGGCCTCTCCATACT
The DNA here is from genome assembly GCA_016271365.2 of Neoceratodus forsteri. Lineage (NCBI taxonomy): Eukaryota > Metazoa > Chordata > Ceratodontiformes > Ceratodontidae > Neoceratodus > Neoceratodus forsteri. The sequence goes on from CM057455.1 coordinate 502,758,810, forward strand.
CAACAGTTCTTTCCTTCAGAAGTGATTCCATCATTCTCCCTACCACTGAGGTCAAACTGACAGGTTTGTAGTTTCCTGCCTCTGTCTTGCTCCCACTTTTGTGAAGGGGAATCACATCTGCCCTCCTCCAGTCCTCAGGTACCACACCATCCTCCCATGATTTATTAAAAAGGGTAGTCAATGGTGTTACTAGTTCTTCCCTTAGTTCTTTTAGAATTATGGGGTGAATCCCATCAGGCCCCATTGCTTTCTCCACCTTCAGTTTTAAGAGTTCTTTCATAACCCTTTCTTCTGTGAAAGGACTAATATCAACCCCCCTATCCAGAGTGCTTCTATTGACCGGATTAGGTATTTCCCCCTGCTTTTCCATTGTGAATACTGAGTAGAAGTATTCATTCAGTATCTCTGCTTTTTCACTGTCTCTCTCTGCCCAGCCACCTTCCTCTTTGTTCAGCCTCAGTATCCCTGCCTTAGTCTTTCTTTGCTCCCTAATGTACCTATAAAAGGTTTTATCCCGCTTTTTAACCGAGTTGGCTATCTTTTCCTTGGTTTGGGCCTTTGCTATTCTGACTGCCTCACCCACTTCCTTCTGTTTTAACTGGCACAGTTCTCTGTCCTGCTCCTTCTGTGTTTCCTTATACTTCCTGAATACTATCTTTTTCTTCCTTACCTTCTCTGCCACTTCTTTTGAGAACCATAGTGATTTTTTCTTTTGTTTTGATTTGTTTATTTGCTTCACACAAAGGCTTGTTGCCTCTTTGATTGCAGTTTTGATGTTTCCCCATTGTTGCTCCACCCCACCTTCTTGCCTGTTTGCTAGTGCTTTTCTGAGGCACTCTCTCATTTTGACAAAATCAGCCCTCCTGAAGTCCAGTACCTTCACTTTTGTGTTGCTTAACTCTACAGCTAAGTTTATTGTGAACCACACTGTTTGGTGGTTGCTTGTTCCCAGATGGCTACCCACTTCAAGATCAGAGATCCTCTCTCGTCCCCATTTGAGAGTACCAGGTCTAAGATTGCTCTCTCCAGTGGGTTCCAAAACTAGCTGTCTGAGGCATGCCCCTTGTAGGGCATCGAGAATGGCCCTGCTCTTGGATGTGGCTGCAGCAAAGGTGCTCCAGTCAACATCTGGCATATTCAGGTCCCCCATCAGCAATGTCTCCCTTTTCTCTGCCATCCCAAGGATGCCTTCTATCATTTTCTTGTCCATTTCTCCCCTGAGACGGGGGTCTGTATACAACCCCTGTGCAGATTGTGGAGCCATTTCCAGTCTCCAGGGTGACCCACAGTGCCTCCTCTCATCCCTGTTTACCCTTTAGCTCTGTTGCTTTGATCCCTTCCCTTACATAGAGAGCTACTCCTCCTCCTCTTCTTCCCTCCCTGTCCCTCCTGTAGATTGTGTACCAGAAACAATCACCTACTACTCTTATCCTCCACCCCGGGGAGTGCCTTCCTTCCTTTCAGACACCTATTTCACTTAGGCTAAGTAACAGGTCTAGTCACAACTGACTGCAAATATCTCCCAGCTATAGTTCCTCCCTGGCAAATTAAAGTTAAAACTAAGAAAAGTGCACCCCAAAAACAGAATCAATACTAGTTACTTACACAGGTCCAAAAAGTAATAATTCAGTTCAGTGTAGTCTAGAAAATAACCTCCTTGATTCAAGGAAGCTGTGGCTGCTTTCTCACTCTCTCTGTCTCAGGCTCAGCCCTAAAGAAGGCCCTAAAAATACACTTATGGTTAAAAGCATATCCTTATGGTTAAAAGCATATCCAAACTGATTTTTAGCTTTGTATTTATCTGTCTGATTATTGTGTATTTTATTGTTTTATATGTTTTTATTGTTCAGCACTTTGACATTTGAAAGGCGCTTTATAAATAAAGATTATTTAGATTATATATATATATATATATATATATATATACACACACATACACACTGGGAGGTTTGATGGGCGGAGCAAAACGTCACCCCCTCCGAGCTTGAAGGTCACTACATCCTGGGCCTCACCAGGATTCTTTTTCGTTGCAGCCAGAGGTGCTGCTCTCCTCCACCTCTCTGTACTTGTGCTATGTTTTCCCTTGTCTCTGTTGCCTCCAGCTGCCCTTTCGTTCCTCTCCACTTGCCTCACTTGTTTCCCCTTGCCTGCTCTCCTATCCGCAGCCATCTGCTGCTTCAGTCCGTTAGCTCCTCCATCAGCGCTTTTGAGTGCTCCTCTTCCCTTCCCCGCCTCCCACTGTCCTATCCCCTCTCCTGCTGCCGCTTGTAGGCTTTGTCCCCTTTTCGTCTCCCTTGCTTCTCACGCCCTTCCTGGGCTCTTTCCGTTGGCTGCACTCTCCCGCTGTATACCGGCGAGTGGGAGTGCCTCTGTTTTGCATCTCCTCCTCCTGCATTTTCGGTGCCGTCTGCTGCACCTGTGGCTGGGCCACCGCGCCCTTCCCCGCCTGCACCTTTTGGCACTCCTCTCCCCCACTTGTCTCGCTTTGCTGGGTCCAGGGGTTCTTGATTTTGCCCTCTTCATTTCATGGCAGCTATGTTGTGCGGTTCTGGTGCAAATTTCAGATTTCTACACATTCTATGTGACTCTGTGAGATCACAATGCCTTCTTCTTGGTCTCATGTGGTGTCTGGAGGCCCCAAATTCAACGCTGGGTGGCTATAATGTGGTTGGACGCCTCAGACATCTGTTCTGTAATCATCATCTTTCCAGTCTGGATGGGGTCACGCACTGTGGTAGCTGATGTCAACAGTCAAGTTTCCTGGAGGTCAGTGATTGTAGATAGTCTCAAATTCTGATACAGAACTGTCGGCTGTAGGGTGCATTTGAACCCTGCAGGTGGGATTATTTCTGGCCAGGAATCTTTCCTCGGATCTCTTCTTCATTCCTATACACTCTGTCAGTTTCACTCTCCTACATGCCTCATTTGAAGCTCCTTCTCACTGCACCTCATCCGCTACGGGGCAACCGCTGCCCACTGCTACACATTCTGTTTGTTTGTTACCTCTCCTTGTTCTGACTCCACTGCCTGATCGGATTAATTGCTTCCCAACCATACCTCTCATCCTTTTGTTACTGAAATGAAGGACATGGACATTTTTGGAAACTCATAATGAGGACAATGCGGGACGCAGACCTTCAGACTGAGGGACGCATCCTCAGACATGAAGATACAAGCTCAGAACACTGTGAAACCCATAGGGTGGGATATTCAAAGGGGCTGCTTGCCTTCAACCTCTGATGTGCCCGGCGCGTATTCAAAGGGGAATTTGTTCGCTAAATCCCGATGCGCACCGGGCGCACTCAGTAATGTATGCGCGCAAGTGTGCAGGGCATGCCCATGCATATGTGGCACATCCGATATTCAGCCCAGGATGTGCGGCATATGCAGGCACACACCTCCCTTGTGAGCTGCACAGGGGCGCAAGATGTTCCCAAAAATACAGGAGCAGGACTAGCCACCACAGGCGGCTGCCATGTTGCTGGGTGCAACATGGCAGCTGCCAGCTGTGGGTGGCCATCTGAGCCCTGGCGGCACCCTCCGGTGGTGTAGGGCCCCCCCCATGCCCGATCGCGGGCTGTAATATGTGTCTAACTCCCTGGTGATCCAGTGGACCTAACACCATGCCCGATCGCGGGCTGTAAAATAAATCTAACTCCCTGGTGGTCAGGAGGACCCAACTCCATGCCCGATCGCGGGCTGTAAATTAAGTCTAATTCCTGGTGGTCCAGGGTACCCGTACCTCTCCCGACCCACCCAGTCATGCCCGCATCCCTCTCCCCGGGTCAGCAGCGGGCGGCAGCACCTACCCGCAAGCCACCCGTCCGCCACTCCAACTGACAGCGTACAATGCGGCTGCCACACCCATTGATCCCACAGCGGCGGTAGGCAATGAAGCGTCTGGGCACCGTATTGTACTACACAATCCCGAATGTAAAGGGACTGTGTAGAACAGCACGGCTCGCATGCTCATCGCCACCATGCACCGCCCCTGGCACATCCCAGTTAGTGCTGGGCGCCTGCTTGTGCCTCTGCTCATGAAGTTCTGAATATCCCACCCATAGTGTTTACTTGTCCAAAGTTTGGCTTTGATTTAATAGTTTAGGATGTTAAGAATTTCTGCTTTAAAGTCAGATCTTATAGCACATTCTCTGCATGGGCAGCACCTTTTTCATGAGGAACTGATGAGAGACAGAGCAATTTTACAGGGTAAAATCAGGGATGTCCCTCGTAATGAGGGACAGTAGAGAGGTATGTTCCCAACTCACTGCTGCTCCAGGATGAACTTGTGCTGTTCTTCCATTTCTAATTCTAATGGTTTCATTCTGTACCATCCGTTTCCTCTGTGGGTTTGTGGGTGATGCCTGGGTCGCTGCATTCTATTGTCAGTCTCCTCCTGTGTCCTCAATCTGGTGTCTGACTTCTCGCTTCCCTTGTCTTGCCCATCCCCAGCTGCCCCCGGGCTGCTGCCCTTCTGATGTTCCTGGGGAAGATGAGCTGTACAATTTTTCATGCTGGCTTTGAGCTCCCTATTCATACCCCTTTGCTCTGCTCTTCTTTGTACCCGGATTATGCTGCGATCCCTTTTTTCACCGCTAGGTGGTGTCACAACTCCTTTGTTCCTGTCTGGCCTTCTATCTCCGTCACATTTATTCCATGTCTCTACATCCTCTTCCTGCTTTCGACTGCCAGTTCATTTCTGTCAGCTATGGTTTTTTGGCTATGAGCATGTAACTTCCTACCTTGCATCTCATTAGTTCCTCTGCTGCCCTGTGCATTTCTTTTGGAGTTCCCCTATCCTACCATGCCTCGGTTGACTCTGTCTGGCCTGAGTGCCAGCCTCCGTGGCCTCATGCTCTCTTTCTGCTCCCTCTCCTTGACTCTCTCGACAACCTCCTGTGCTACCTCATCAACCTCAACATCGGGGTCTAATTCCCATTGTAGCCTGCATTTGATATTTCTTTTTGGGCATAACTGTCATTACTCATTTGCCTGCCTTATCAATCTGCGGCCCGCGTGCCACATGTATCAGGTTCCAGATTACATCCATCATCAGCTGTCAAGGATTCACTCCAGTCAAATCTTCTATATCTCATCATTACCTCATCCATTTCCTAATTTTACCTCCCTTGTCCTAGCGCCTTTTCTAGTACCAGCCATCATGGCTTCACTCCGCTAATCCGACTGGCCCCCATGCAGTTCTCATCCCGTACCGGCTGGGTTCTCTGCTAGCCTATTGACCTCCCTATAGTCCTTCGTCCTTTCATACCACACTTTCCAGTACCTGCCTTCATGCGTCAATACCTCATAGTACCCCATCCATTCCCATTGCCTTTCTCAGCCTAGCGCTTATTCTCATCCTGACCATCCTGGATTCTTCCCACTCATGGCTTCCCTCTTCATAGTACATCATCCAATTTGATTCTCCTTGATCGCCGTCCTGAGCTTACCCTCTGGTTCGCATACTCTCTGGTTCCTGACACGCCTTCTCAACCTCGGAGTCTGCCTCCTTTCGAGGAGCATCATCATTCGCATCACTCCATAGTGCATGATACCTTCGTTCAAGTTCATTTCAAGGCCATTCCCGTTTTCTTTTCTTCCAATTCCATACTGGCTCTTCAGGATGCACTCCACTCATGGCCTGCTGTTGATATATTTTTGGGCATACCTACCATAACTACTATGCCACCTATCAACCGCGGCCATCATGCCGTATGTATAGAGTTCATAACTCCAGTCATATCGAGTTCATAAATCCAGTCATCATTCACTCAGCATTATCTCAAAATGTATCTATTTACATCGCTTACTCTAACATTCCTATTACTTGAATTCCTTACTACCTTATCGACTACAACCTCAGGGTCTAATCATTTACATCGCATAATCAAGCATGCCTCTTCAACCTCAGAGTCTGCTCACTCTCATCGCTCAATCAGGTGCTTTGCTCAATCAAGCCAGTCTGTAGTATTATTTGTCTCATCAGCACATTTGGAATATCCTCATGAACACATCTGGATACCCTTTGCTCCTCTGACTCATACATGGAATTACTCCCTCCCATCCTTGCTCCACTTGATCAACTATCTCATCAACTACTCAAGCATATCCTCCTTAGGTCCAGCAAAGTTTATCTAGTTACATCATTTCCTAGAGCATTCCATCACTGACTCCGATGCTACTCATCGACCACAATATCAGGATCTAATTGTTCACATTGCATAATCATGCCTTATCGACCTCAATGTCTACTTCCTCGCCTCGCTCAATTGATCATACCTCTCATTGGATCTTATGCTACCTCATCGACCTGCCAACCTCCTGTGGTGATCATCACCATCAGTATTCATTGTTGCCTCATATTCCTTATTTGAGCTGCGTGCAGCCTCATGTTCCCTCTTTGATCTGTGCTTTCTTTTGGGAATTTCCCTATTTCATCATCATCCTCCCTACTCATATCCCTCTAGTTACTGAACCCTTCTTTTTAACGATATATATCCTCAAATCAAACGTCATTAGCCTGGAGGGAAGGCAACCTAGACCTTGGATCCCCAGAGGTTTCCTCCTCAAAGGGTTTTTTTTCCACTCCTCTGTGCCAATGATCATAATATAAGTTAGAGTTAGTGCTATCTAAGGTTAATTGGTTAGGTTCGTTGGTACTTTCTTCGGTTAGTTAGTTAGGTTCCACTGTTGGATGGAAGCAGATGGTGGCCTCAGCTTTCCCCTCTCTCCTTGGGAAGTCAGCCCTTCTCTTCTCAGAATTCAATCATCATCCTCGCTTCTTTGCAGCTCAGCATCTTTAGGTATTCTTTTGGGGCTTCTTCCTAACCTACCTTTAGCCAACGCATTAATTCCCGGCACCCGTAGGGGGGGAACCCTCCTCTAGGGTTCCTCGCGTTGTACCCCTACAGGGTGGTATATCACAAGGATAGAGAGGTGGAAAGCCACAAACCAAATCAAGTTACACAAGCATCTCATATTATCTCATCCAGTTGCATAAGCACATCAAATGGGAGGGCTTTAAACCCGAGGTTCGATAGGTGGAGCAACAACATCACTCCCCCATTGAGCTTAAAAGTCACTACATCATGGGCCTCACCAGGATTATTTTTCGTTGCCTACCATCCACCCCTCCTCCTCCAACGGCTCATCTCTTTTACCCATGGGCTTCTTCCTAACCTACCTTTAGCCAACACATTCATTCCCAGCACCTGTAGGGGAGGAACCCTCCTCTAGGGTTTCTTGCGTCGTACCCCTACAGGGTGGTTTATCCCACAGATAGAAGGCAGAAAGCCACAAACCAAATCAAGTTACACAAGCATCTCATATTATCTCATCCAGTTGCATAAGCACATCGAAATATATTTTGTAAGAGGGTAGGAGGGATAGGCCAAGAGAAAAAGATCCAGGATCCCTGTCCTTCTCCTCTCCATTTTTTTTCTTAAACATACCTAAGGGACAAAGAGAGGAGGGAAAGAGAGAAGAGAGAGAGGATGAGCTGCCCCGATGCATGGCTCATACTAAGCGGGAAGATGGAGGGTGGGTTGTGGTAATACATGGTGAAGATATTCTGGAAGATCAATAATTACAGCGAGTACGTAATTTTCATATCTTCCAATAATCAATCTTCACCATTTATTACCACCTATGGGTCAGAGAACCAAGCTTACTACCCATGTAGGGCAGTGCTGGAGGGAAATGGTTGTTTCCTCAGTTTCCTGTGGGGCATAACCTCTGGAAGGCAGTGACTCCTCAGAGGCCTGGTGAGGCTGAAGAGTGGTCAGAGTTAGGCAGGGGCTCCCATAGTTTGGGAGTAGGAAAGCACCTGACACTGCAGGAGAAAAAGTGGGTCCCTTGGAACTGCAAGGCACTCACCCTACACCAGGCCAGGGTTGACAACCAGGAAAGATGAAACTATGCTGTCTGCCTAATGCAGACCGCAGTTCCTGCCAGCCTGGAGGTTACCTCGCTGGCATCATAAGATGTCCTTGCTTGGTGCCTCGCTAGCTCCAGGCCCTGGGCAGAAAGGTGAATGGCCTGTTTGGTTGCCTCGCAATCTGGAAAAGATGCTAGCAGCTGACCCAGCATCAATCACAGGTGCCTGCCATAGGTCACCTAGTGTGCCTGATAAACAGAGATGCACCATATGGTGCATGCTGTTGAAAAAACACTATGACCTCAGGCATCAAACTCCGCAAAATCTGACTCTGGGGGGCAGTCATGCACTGGGTGCCTATGCCCAGTGGGTGTGTCCAGGAGCTGGATCCTACAGCAGGCAAGTGGAATGGCTCATGGGGACCCCACAGGTGTGCAATACCTGCATCAGATGTCCACTGGGGCTGGAAAGGGACAAAGGGATGGAGCCAGACATCCTTGGATGCCTCTGTAAATGGTCTAGGCCACGGAGGGACGACTGTTAAGTCATAGCTGTAATCCCCAAGGAAAGACAGCACCAGGTTTGCAGGATTTCAGGCTGTGAAGTGCTTGTCTCATCCGCTCTATCAGGAACTGCTGGTACCCAGTGTACTTAGCGTCAGAGGAGAGGTGCAGAGAAGCATCCTCTTCCTCAGAGGAGGAAGTTGGAGATGAGGAAAAGCTAGTTTCAGGGGGTGGCGATGCAGGGGGCTCACTCTGAAAAATGGCCTGATCTAGTGTCCAGAGGTACTGGGGAAAAGCACTTGCTGATGCCCTGAACTGTTCCCAAGACAGGGACTGGAAGGATCCAGAATGCCCGAGAGTGCAGGAGGAGCGGGGGAGGGTTGTGCAAGATGAGGCCAGGTCCTTTGAAAGGGCTACAAGAGTGCTCAGGGGACCTTACCTGGGGGCCTGGCAAGCTCGTCCACCAAGAGTGTTCAGCGGGTGAGAAGATGTCAAGGTGCTAGCACTTTGGGTGCCCCCTCTGGAGGAGAGCAAAGTCTGAAGTCCTTGATGGGACGGCCCCGATCTCACCAAAGACAGGGCCAGACAGTTTCGCAAGACCAGGGGCTCTGAATTGATGTTGCGACTCCTGCCAGAGCTGCCACCTACTCTGGACAAGGAGTGAGCCGCTGATCGGGACCACCCAGCACCTTGCTCACCAGAAAGGGCCCTGTCCCTTGGGCTAGGCCTCTGAAAAGGCTCTGTGTCAGTCTCCAAGACTGCAGGAGAAAGAACAGTTACGTACTTACTGTAACAGTAGATTTTTCAAGAGAATCTCTTTCATCCGGCCACACCTATGGAGCTATAGCTGCCAGGCATAGGACCACATGGAAACTTTTTTGCAAGCAATCGACTTGAGGCCACCCATGACGATGTCTTACATCGACATCCTCTGTATATAAATGTGGGCATCCCCTCTCCCTCCTCAGTTCCCAGCTGGAGATCATACTCAAAGGACCTCACTCCTGAGAACCAGGAGAGAGCTAAAGTTTTCAGCTACCAGACAAGACTGGAAACAGCAGGTAGCCCATCCTGGAAAAAAAGACAGGAGCAAGGAGGCTCTGAGTCTAAGGGGGACAGAGTGTGGGATGGCATGGCCTGATGAAAAGGATTCTCTCGAAGATCTACTGTTATGATAACTAAGTAACTGTTCTACCTTTTTTGAGGATATGTCTTTCATCAGGCCACCCATATGAAACGAGTTCCAAGCAGTACTGACAGAGAGGCAGTCTGGGTGGCTGGAGGCTACAGGCCTAGCAAAGGAGGCCTCGAAGCACAGCCAGGCCAAAACCTGCTCTTCCTCGAGAGGCACTGTCCAGACTGTACTGTTCAGTGAAAGTATGGACAGTACTCCAAGTTGCAGCAGCACAAATTTCTTCGGCTGACACGTTCCCAAAACAGGCAATGGAAGTAGCCATGCCTCTAGCTGAATGGCCACGAACAACCCCAGGAAGTTCTTTACTGTACTTCCTTTAACAAAAAGTAATACAGTTGGTCAACCATCTGAACAGACGCTGTTTGGAAACCAGTATGCCCTCTTTCCCAGGAACATAGAAAATTAAAAGTTTCGAGGACTCACTACAGTCCTTCGTTCGGTGAACACAGTATTCTATGTACATCTATAGTATGGACCAATGCTTCCTCTGGATTGGCATGCTCCAGAAAATAAACTGGTAGGTGGATAGTTTGATTTAAAGTAAACTCCGACACCACCATAGAAAGAAAATGAAAATTACGTACTCCCTGTACTTCTTGATATTCCAGAATATCTTCACCATTCATCACTGGTGGGTCTGTGCCGGAGGCACTAAGACCCCACGGGAGCATATAGCTTTAAGATCTTTGGAATGGGGAAGCCAACGTAAGGGACAGTGCCACCCATGAGTCAGATGTATGATGTGGCACTTGTGGACTGGCCAGTAACCGACGCCGACCCCCCTCCTCCTCCTCAGTTCGGGCCGCCAAGTAGAGGAAGAAAGGATAAGAAGATAGGGCGGGGCAAGGGAGCCCAAGGGATAGGGAAAAGGATATAAGATGTAAACCAAACAACCCAATAAAAAAATAACAGAAGAGAGAAGAGGAAATTCTGGGCAGAGGGACTTTAGGATGGCAAAGGATGACCAGGATAACTGGGCAGGCCATGGAAGGAGAGAGGAGGAAAAAGAGAGATATGAGGGCCCCATGCCCTTGGTCAGGAGGAGGTGTGTCGGAAGAAATGGCCAGCTCTCATGCCAATTAAAAAAGTGACTGACACTGCCTAAGATTCAGGATGTCAGCGTGGCTCAGTTGGTAGCACATCCGCCTCTGGACCAGAAGGTCATGGGTTCTCGTCCCACACTGGGATTGGACTTGCACCTAAAAATCGCTGGCATCTGAGTGCAGTATTAGGGGGTGCTGTACTGCTGGGGTGTGCCGTCCTTCGGATGAGACGTTAAACCGAGGTCCCTCCTGCCCATCCTGGTGTTGTCCTGGTGGGTGTCCAGGTGGAAGTAAAAGAACCCAGGGCACTCTTCGCAAAGAGCAGGGAACATACCCGGTGTCCTGGCCAACATTCCCCTTCCCATAAACCGGTTCATGCAATTATCCAGGCTATGTGTGGGTGATGATGTGCGATATGGCTGCCACCACACATTCAGTCACTTCACTACCAGTCTAGCTTTGCTTGTAAAGCGCTTTGGGATACTGTGTATGAAAAGCGCTATATAAACGCTGATTCTTCTTCTTCTTCTACTAAAACAAGGAGCTGTCCCTGAGAAATTGAGAGATCAACCTAGAAAAGGTTGCAAGGAAAGAAGTGCTTCTCTGAGTGTGCAAAATAGAAGACCCATGAGACCTGGGAAAAATCTGCCAAATCTAAGTGTCCATCTTAGAAAGAAGGACATGCAGGGCTGAGGTTGAGAATCCCATATGACCAAGGCATAATATGAGAGAGGCAATCTTTGAGATTAAAGGTCTGAGGGCTAAGCTAGAGCTTAGGTCATTCAGAAGATCCCAGTTGCTGTGAATGAGAAACCAAGAGAAGATACTCCTAGGAAACCGGCCCCGAACAGGAGTAGAACATAGAAGGGCAAAAATTCCAAAGGACTCTGATCTCTAAAAATGAGACTGTGGAAGAATCCCAAGGGAATCAGGAGAGGGGAAGGTACAGCAGAGTATGAATAAAATAATAGCTGCACAGGAAAGGGAAGTCTGGAGGAAGATGGACTACCACTTAAGAGGCGTGAGCTATCACAGTATGCTGTGTCCCTCGAGGGACAGAAAAGATAAGCCAACAGCAAAAACATATAGAGCCCAAGTAAGAAAGGTGACGCTCCCCTTCTCGCTCTCATAAAAAAATTTTTTTTTTTGAAAAAGACGAAGGATCATACAAATTCTCCAACACAGGCATGAATATAGAAAAAATACAGTTACGTAAGAACTTACCATAACAGCAGATCTTCGAGAGAGGTTTCTGCAGTAGGTTGTCACATATAGGACCAGCACCACCTGGCGTCTGGACTGCACGGCAAACTTTTCCAGCAATGCCTAGTGGGGGATCGCCCACCCAATGTCACGTGACCGACGTCAGTGTGACCTTATATAGTAGGCAGCCCCCACACTGCCGCCTCCAGTTCTCCTGCCAGAGTCCCAAGAAAACATAGGAAAGGAAACAGATTCTGAGTCCCAAATAATATGGGGAAGGAAGGTGGGGATGGGATTTATTGCAGAAACCCTGTCTCAAGATCTACTGTTATGGTAAGTTCTTATGTAACTGTACTATCTTACTTCGAGAGGGTTCCTGCAGTAGGTCATCACATATAGGACTGAATCCCAAACAGTCCCTCCAAAGAGAGACTGACAGAAACACGGAAGGAGGAGGAGAAACCCAAAAAGTAAAGGTTAATGAATGGAACCAGCTTAGGATAGAAGGCCCTGCAGAACAGCGAGGCCAAACCAGGCCCTCCGCCTAGAAGCAATGTCCAGACTGTAATGCTTGGTTAAGGTATGGACCGATCTCCAAGCTGCTGCTGCACAGATCTCCGCTGCACAAACATTTTGAAGAAAGTCGACTTTGGACAGCCCCATCTTTCGAAGAGGTCGTCCACCACTTCTTGAAGTAGCTCCCACTTGTGGTTCCTGGATCGAGAGCGGCTGAGTTTGTCTGCCAGGACATTTTGGACACCTGGAACATGAACCACTGTCAGCATTAGTCCGCATTCTAGGGCCCAGTACCATACTTTCATGGCTTCTCTGCACAGAGGGTAGGCATGCATCCCCCCTTGCTTGTTGATATAAAACATGTTGTCTGTCTGAACAAGCAGGGAACCCTCGAAAAAATTAGAATCTGAAAGGCCTGCATGGCATACAGAATCGCCCTCATCTCTAAAATGTTAATGTGCAGGGACACGTCTAGGTCTGACTATGTGGCCTGAGTACGGTGATTCTAAAAGTGAGTGCCTCATCCTAGACCCGATGCATCTGTGGTCAGGATCTGGCTCAGTGAATCTAATTGGAATGGTACTCCTGCTTCCAAATTTGAAGAAGTTACCACCATGACAGCGTTTGCTGAATGGCCCTTGATATACGTATGGGATGTTCAAGGTCATCGGACCTCTGGTCCCACTGAGCCCTTTGGGTCCATTGGGGGACTCTCACATGCAAACGTCCCAGCAGGACTGTAGGTATGGCAGCTGCCATATGTCCCAGAAGTTGCAACATAGTCCAGGCTGTGACTAGGTTGGCCGAAGCTATTCTGGAAGCCAGATCTCTCAGCCGAGTAGTCCTGTTGGGTGGGAGGGAGGCCCTTCCCTGTTTTGTGTCCAGAATGGCATCTATGTACTGCAGACGTTAGCAGGGACAAGGATAGGACTTTGGGAGGTTCATTGTTATCCCCAGCCGCTGGAATATCTGGAAAGTGTTCGAGAGGGTGTTTGTTAACTGCGATCTGGAGGGAGCAGTTAGGAGCCAATCGTCTAGGTAGGGATAGACAAAGTGGCCCTGTCTACTGAGAGCTGCTGCAACTACTGTAAGACATTTGGTAAACACCCTTGGTGCTGAGGAGAGGCCAAAAGGCAGAGTCCGTAATTGGTAGTGGTTCCCTTGGAAGGTGAACCAAAGGTATTTCCGGTGAGCTGGAAACACCAGGCTGTGCAAGTAGGCATCTTGCATTTCCAGGGAGCACAGCCAATCACCCTGTCTTAGCATGGGGATCAGTCCGGGTAAGGTCACCTTTCTGAACTTTTTGTACTTGATGAATTGGTTCAGTTGACTCAGGTCCAGTATGGGTCTTCGGTCCCCCATCTTCTTGGGAACAAAGAAGAAGTGGGAATAATATCTGGTTCCCTGCTGAGGAAGAGGAACAGGCTCTTTGACTCATTTCAAGACCAAGGCCTGGCTCTCATCCCTGATGAGAGCTGTGTGAACCGGAGAGTATCGAGAGGGGGTTGAAGGATTGTCTGGGGGAAATTCAACAAACTCCAGGGTATAACCTTTTCAATAATGTCCAGAACCCATATGTCTGTCGTAATGTTTGTCCACCCTTCTAGGTAGAGGAAGAACCAACACCCTACTGCTTCCCCCACTGACTCTGCTGGAGGAGGGGGGGCAGACAGGGAGTCATGCATAGGTGACTGGGATGGTCAGCGAGGACTGGGAGGATTTGGCACACTCCTAGGCCCGCTGTTCCCAGACAGTTGAGAGGGAGTCTTCCTTTTGAAAGGACCTCAGGGCTGTTGGTCTCTCTGTTTGTTGGCACCCAGGTGCTGAAAAGGCTTATGTTTGGGTTGCTGAGGGTCCGACCAGTACATTTGATGAACGGACTGCACCGCCTTCCCTGAGTCTTACAGATCTGTTATGATTTTCTGTACCTCCTCCCCGGAGAGGGCAGACCCATGAAAAGGAGCATCCAGAATGGAATCCTGGCGGTCCTGTCTAAACCCAGATACCCACAACCAAGTGGGGCGATGGAAGCAGATCCCAGTGGCCATGGCTCTAGAGGCTGTGACCACTGAATCATAGGATGCTCTCAACACGTTTTCCTATGTCCAGACTGGACTGAAGGACATCCAGAAGCTCCATACGAGCTGGATTGTATGGCTGTTTTTGGGCCAATTCAAGAGCTTTCTTCCACAGAGATTTTTGATACAGCACCATATGTGCCAAAAAATGTAAGGATCAAATGGAACAAGTGGAAGAGGCATAAACTCTTCTCCTGAGGTGGTCCAATTTCTTAGATTCCTTGTCAGGAGGCTGCAAGCTCATGTGCTTGGATTGCTTGGTCCTGCCATGTGCTGCGGTTAGGACCATGGAATCTGCCCTTGGATTCTCCCCCAGGAAGGGCTCTGCCTTAGGGGACTTGTATAACCTGTCTGCCTTTTTTAGGATGGCTAAAAAAGAAAAAGGGTGTTCCCATGCCAATCTGGTTAAGTTCTGAAAGGGAGGGCTCAGAGGTGGGATAACCAAAGGTTTAGGGTCACTCATGCCCAAGAAGGCATGGAGCCTTCTTCTCTCTGGATCCAATTCCTCTGTATCTCATTGGTTTAGGAATTGGATATTGTGCATTACATCCATGAATGTCAGGTCATCCGTTGGAGATCTGGGTGAACTGTGATGACCATCTGGTTCTGGGGAGTAGCCTCTGGTTGAAGAGTCCCAAGAGGAAGGGCATCCTCTGGAAGAGAAAGAGGAGTCAGACCTTGAACGTTTGTGCCTGTGCCAGTGTCTGCTCCTGCCGTTGGAGGAAGATGGCCTGGAGGAGGAGTGGTGAGATCTGCCCCTACATCTGGGGCGTTCCGAATCCGAACCCTTAAGAGTGGGTCTCCTGGGGGTGGGCGGAGATGCTGGCTGAGTGTCCGGGATCAGAGCCTTGTCCGGGACCAGGGTGGGAGGCTGTGGCGGAGGAGGCACTGGGTGTTCTTTCCTCTTAAGTAAGTCCCCTTTCACCATGTTCCACCACGATGCAAAAGTTACCAGACGTCCGTCAGGGGGACCATTGGTGCCTGAGGCGATGGTACACCGGTGGGGCCTGTGGGAGCATCCAGAGGATTACTCAGTCCTGGTGTCACATCTGGGTGTTCATCAGGGATGGAATTTCAAGACCTGCCATCTGGTCCCCTGACGTCTGGTCATTGCAGACCAGAGCCACAGGTGTCTGGTCTGATGTCTGATCGACAGGTGCCCAGGCATCAGGCTGCTGATCTGTCAGAGACAACACTTCTGACGTTGGCTTCTGAGGTGGTAGACATACAGGTGTCGGAGGTAGGATGGCTGATCCTGACGTCTGGTCACCGGACGCCTCACCTAGTGGCATCTGCCCCTGGATCCTTCTGTTTATCGGAAGGCCTGTTGTCCAAGGTGTGCGTCAGGATTTTCATCTTAGCACCTGATAACTTCCCTCAGGGGAGGGTTTCCTGGAGTGGGAATGTTCCCGGCATCTGTGCCAATCGTTGGAGGCTGACGACAAGCTAGAGGCAGAAGACGCCTGAGCCTTTTTAGCTGAAGCCCCGGTCTTAGACCCCGTTGTATGCTGGAAGGGCCTAAGGCTCAGGAAGGAACCCAAAGGTCCTTGCCCCGAAGAACTCCCATCCACTGTCAGGCTAAGGGCGGGAGCCTCCATCAACTGCAGGCCACAGGAAACAAGGCCTGACGGGGGGGGGGGGCAGAGACCGCTCTCTTGCCAGTGTGTGAACTGTAGTGTTTCTCCTTTTGATGAGGAGATCTGGAGTGGGACTCCAACCTACTGTGCTCCTTTTCTTGGTTGGTGCTTCCCTCCTGCATGTTTCTTCTTATGGGAAGATGGCAACTGGGAGGCTGAGGAGCTGGCCTCCGGTGGGTGTTGAAGGGCGGCGAGCTGCTGCTCCATTAGGTAGGCCTGGAGTGTTTTGCGGTGATGGATCCTGGTCCACTGGCTGAATTTACCACAGTCCAGCCAGGCGTTAACATTGTGGTCAGGCCCCAGGCAGAAGAGGCACTGAGAGTAGTTGTCTTTCGCCGGAATCTGCCGCCCGCTTAAACACTTGGACTTCTGTCACTTGGTGGAGGATGAAGAAGATGGAGAAGACATAAACCAACTCAATATTATTGATTTTTCAAGAAAAAATTAAGTGGGTACTCTAATGAGAAGCTGAAAATGGCGGTCGACAGATGCAACGAGGTATCCGAGGAGCCGAAGTGCACAGGTCGACAGTGGGAAAAGAACTGAGGTGGGGCTGGGGACTGCCCCCTTTATACCGAGGGTGACGTCGGTGGGTGGACCAATGTAAGGGGTGGACCCCAGCTGGGTACTGCTGGCTAGAAGTTTTCTGTGGAGTCCTAGTGCATGGCAACATAGTCCTTAAAGTGTAGCCTGCCGCAGGAGCTCATATGTGAAGTAAGATCAAGTCCCTTCAGGAGTTTGCCCCTCAGAAGTGTAGCCCCCCTCCCCCTTTTTGTTTTTGCAAAATAGGGGGAAGGGAGGTGACACTGCCCAGAAGTCTAGCTGTAATGGAGGATGGTGGGCGGGTAGCAAGATGAATGGTGAAGGTATTCTGGAAGATCAAGAATTATGTAATTTCCATATCTTCCAAGAATCAATCTTCGCCATTTATTACTGGTGGGTCAGAGTGCTAAGCCACCACCGTAAGGTGGTGATGGCAAACCCTGAGGGAAGAAAATATTACTCACCATAGTAATGTTGTTTCTTCCAAGGTATCCTTTAGCATCAGTAACGGTAGCAGTAAGCTGGCTAGGTTGAGTTGTTTTGGAGATGGAGATTATGGTAATGAGTATAATGAATTAGCCAATCAGAAGACAGTTAGACAGTGTGCTGAGTGGAGCTTGCCCATAAGGCACCAGAATTGTTTTGAAGCTATGCCGGAAACATGCCC
Organism: Neoceratodus forsteri; assembly: GCA_016271365.2. NCBI lineage: Eukaryota > Metazoa > Chordata > Ceratodontiformes > Ceratodontidae > Neoceratodus > Neoceratodus forsteri. The sequence continues at coordinate 502,776,071 of CM057455.1, forward strand.
ACAAAAGACTGGCCTAACAGGGCTTTAAAAATCACATAACAATATGAAAACAGTAACCAGATACAACAGAAACGTTGCTTAAATTAGATTCCTAAAACATGAAAACAAATTTGGCAAAATCCAGAAAAGGCAGAATCCTCTTCAGGTAGGTTACCAGGGAAGGATGGTTGGGAGGTTACTGATGCTAAAGGACACCTTGGAAGAAACAGTACTTCGGTGAGTAATTTTTTCTTCTCACTCCAGGGGCCCTTTAGCAGCAGTAACAGTAGCAGACTACAAAGCACTGAGTTGGGAGGTGGGTACAGAAACCTTCTTAAGGAAGAGGCTCTTTAGAACCGCCATGCCAAATTTGGCATCAGATCTGGACTGCACATCTAGACAGTAATAATTTGTGAAGGTGTGTACAGTTTTCCAAGTGGCTGCTTTGCAGACTTGAGGCTGCCACTGTGGCAGCAGTGCCCCTGGTGAAGTGGGCTCTGAGGAGGCTGTTTACCAGCTTTATCATAAGAAAACTGAATACAGGAAGCTATCCAACAAGAAATTGACCTCTTAGTGACTGGTTTTCCTCTGCCCACCTCATCATAGGTGAGGAAAACCTGGATAGTAGAGCCTCTGAACCGCTTAGTGTGCTCTAGATAGTAGGACAGGGCTCTTTTAACATCCAAACTATGTAGCCAGGCCAGCCCAGTGGCGCTGGTTGCTACACCTTGTGCCACGCTGGCGACCTGGGTTCGGGAATGAGCCTGGACTGCCGGGGGTCAGCAGGGGCGAGGGAGGACTGAGCATCCAGAGGACTACTGTCCTCTTCCGGGAGGGGGAAGGTTTGTCGTCCTGCTCATTGACTGCCCTCAGGCGGTGACTGGAGGGCAGTATGGGTCATGTGGCATGTATTGGTGCCTCTATGTCAGTGGGGAGGGGGGGAATGGAAGTAAAAGGGAGCTGGTGGGCTCCATGATGGCCCTCTGTCCCTGTACCACCCCCAGATTCTGGATTACCCTTTGGAGGGGGAGAGATGGCTGGCACACTCCTCCCTGGCCCCACTGCAGACGGAAAGCTGTGGGGGAACCACCAGGAATTGGCATAAGCAGGGATGCAGGGGGCCGGAGGATGAGTCCCTCCCAGGGAGGGCCACAGCCACCCGCCAGGCACCGGTCGCAAAAATAGAATAAGAAGGAAAAAAAATTTATGTAGCCTTCATTCACCTGGAGTGGATTTTTCAGTAAAATAGACAGGACAGGTAATGGACTGATTAAGGTGAAATTCAGAGACCACCTTGGTAGGAATTTTCTGTTTGTTCTGAGCTCTGCCATATCCTTGTGTGGGGTAATGTAATTTGGTTTAGTACAAAAGGCCTGAAGTTCTGAAATCCTTCTAGTAGAAGTAATGGCTTCTAGGAAAACTGTTTTTCAGGTGACTTATTTTAAGTGGGTCGTGGCCATGGGCTCGAAAGGAGTCTCCATGACCTTGACAATGCAGAGGCTGACGTCCCAAAGAGAAACAGGTTCTCGAATTGGGGGTTGAAGATGAAGCAGGCCTTAGAAAAGCTTTTTGAAAATACGCAATGAAATGATTGACTTGTCTTTCCCTGTGGAAAGATATGCTGAAATTGCAGCTAGATCCACCTTCAAGGATGAGGCCTGTAAGTGTACCAAGTAATCCAGAAGGCAGGAAACTGTAGCCTTGAGGGGGTTTATTTGTTTCCCTTTACACCAAAAAGAAAACCTCTTCCACTTAGCTGTGCAAGTTTTCTTTTAGTACTTGTTTTTTTTAACCACATGAAGGCTCTTCAGAACTTGTTTTGCTATGTTCAGGTAATGTTAAACTTAACCCAGGTCCTATACAAGTAATTTCCTCACCGTCCGAAGTCATGAAACATAAAGGTATCAGCTTCATGCATGTTAATGTGTTAAGCCTCTTAAAGAAACTCACCCCAGTACAGGCTTGGGCTATCCACATGGAGCTGGATGTTCTTGTCATATCTGAAACCTGGCTTCGCCCATCCACACTGGACAAAGAAGTCAATATCCCCAACTATCTGTTATTCAGTGCCGATAGACTAACCAGAGATGGTGGAGTGCCCATCTATGTTAAGGACAAGTTTACGGTTGCCACCCTTAACACAACATCAATTGTCAATGCCTTTGAATGCCTGTCCTTAAAAATCGAAATATCTACATCAATGACTCTCCATATCATAGGATGTTATAGACCCCCATCCTCGGGGTCACAGCTCCTGTCCCACCTCTCATCTACTATGAGCACTGACACAATGGAAACAATTATACTAGGTGACCTCAACTACGACTGGCTGTCCAACGCATCACTTCCACTTAATTCCTTCTGCGACTCTCATGGGCTCACTTTACTTATTAATGAACCAACTTGCATTAATAAGAAAAATTCTAAAAAAAGTACACTATTAGATGTACTTCTAGTAAGCAAACCTCATTTCTTCTCACATGCTGGGATCTTTTTTGCCAATGTTAGCGACCATTGTTTTATTGCTGGCACAAGGGCAGTCCCTAAATCAATTTCCTCAGCAAAGTTCTCTACCAAAAGATCAAAACGAAACTTCGACCCACTTGCATATATCAATGACCTGAAAGCCTCCCTGCTTTGGCAGGCCTTTTACTTAGCCAAATCAGTAGAAACAGCATATGCCATATTCCATGAAATTGTATTCAGCGCTCTTAACACCCATGCACCTCTAGTCAAAACCCGCATAAAGGCAAGAAAGTGCTGTTGGTTTAGAACCGAAATCAAGGCAGCATTACAAAAAAGAGACAAGCTTTGGAAGCTAGCACGCAAATCCCACAAAGCCGAAGACTGGCGTCTTTTCAGAACAGCCAGAAACCTCTGTACAAAACTGATTCGGGAAACTAAGTCCAACTTCTACTGCTCTGAACTCGACTCTGCCCCCAACTGCCATACCAAGTTTTGGTCCACAATAAAAGAACTCTCTGGGAACACCACAGTAAACACTCTCTCCTCAAAAATTATTTCTGACAATGCAACTATCAACAAGAAAAAAAGAGCTACTACAAGCCTTCAACAATCACTTTGCTACTGCAGGGCTAGCTTTTGATAACTCACCTGCATGTAACCTACGCTCCCAGCTTACCATGCAATCTTCAGAAACTAGTCCCACTAATGCAGTCTTTTCCTTCTCCCCTACTTCACTAAAAGAGGTTGAGGATCTCCTCCTCCTCCAGTTGGACTCCAAAAAAAGTGCTGGCGCTGACACCATTGATCCATACTACTTAAAGATTGCCTATCATGTCTGGGCCATACCTATTACGTACCTATTTAACTTGTCCCTTTCTCAAGGGACCCTCCCCAAATTGTGGAAGACCGCAATGTTATTCCACTGTTCAAATCCGGGGACCCCTGCGAACTAAATAATTATAGGCCCATCTCCCTTCTCCCAGTCTTATCAAAACTCCTGGAAAAAATTGTGAATGCACAGCTGAAATCTTTCATACAAGAAACCAATATGCTCAACCCTATGCAATCTGGTTTCAGAACTGAACATAGTACGATCACGGCCCTGGCTAAGGTGACAAATGACTGGCAGCGCAAGCTAGAGAACAGAAAATTTGTGCGGTTTTTCTAGACCTAAGTAAGGCCTTTGACACCGTCGACCACAGCCTTCTCCTTTCCTCTTTAAAAGCCACTGGACTAGATCCTACCTCCTCGTGTTGGTTTCACGACTACCTTTCAGATAGGCAACAACAGGTCAAGGCCGAAGGTGAACTCTCCCCCTCAAATCTGTTAAAAAGAGGTGTCCCACAGGGATCCATCCTGGGGCCACTCCTATTTGCTATCGGTATCAACAGTATAGACACAGGCATCAAAGAGGCGAAAATTCATCTGTTAGCAGATGGCACAGTGATTTACCTAAGCTGTATAACACCTGAAACTGCCTGTAGCAACCTGCAAGCTGACTTCAACATACTACAATACCAGCTCCTTAGTAAAAAATTGCTACTTAACGCCAAAAAGACAAAAGCGATGCTATTTTCACCTATCAATCATGTAGCTTACTCTGCTGTCACTGGTACTCTTCCCCCCCATCTCCACCCTCCTAGGAGAAAACTTGGAATTCGTGCCAAAATTCAGATACCTAGGGGTCTGGCTTGACTACAAACTCTCCTTTGCAGATCATCTGGAGGACTTGTTAAAAAAACTGAGGCAGAGACTAAGTCTCTTTTTCGGGATAAACCGCCTATCAACTACAGAGGCCAAGAGACAACTAGTTCAGTTTACATTCCTCTCCCTAATCGACTACGCTGACTTTATACACAGCCGATGTGCTACTTCATACCTCGGTAAATTGGACATATTTTACCACACAGCCCTACATTTCATCACTGGTCTTCCCCTTTCCACCCATCATTGCTCTTTACATGCAGCCGTAGGTTGGCCCTCCCTACATTATAGACTAAATAAAAATGCGGCTCTCTGGACATACAGAGCTATCACTGGCAAACTTCCGCAGTACATCGTTGACTGTCTGCCTCTCAATGTATCTGGAACCTACACCCTAAGAAGCCGCTCTCTGATTTCTCTGAAAGTGCCTAAAGCCATTATGCTTTTTGAGAGAGCTGCCATAGGATTCATACTGCCATCTCTCTGGAATGTGCTCCAGAAATCGCTGAAACTGAGGACTCCTGTTAGTCTTACTGTGTTTAAGACCTTACATACAAAATATATCACCGAAGCCTGTAACTGCTTCAAACGATCATAGCTTATTTACACTGCCCCTTCTACACCCTTCCTGCCTTTCCCAACCTCATTCCTCCTTGCATCATTACAAATTTCATCCCTGAGCCACTTATTAATTCACTGCCATAAAATCCTCCCTTCCTCACCAACCTATCCTTGCATACCTGCAGTTTCTCATCCCTTCACTTCTAGTATTATCCCTGTACCTGACCCCCCACCACTATCTGCCCACTACCCCCACATCTCCTCCTTTATACGTTTGGGTTTTTTACCTTGACTGTGTATTTCTCTTCGCTAGTAACATCCAAGGCAGCTACCTCTTCGGTGGACTAAAATGCCTTTACCTTAAAGGAATACTAAACCATGAATGTTTTATTGAATCTAGTACCAATTTTTACTTACCTGCTACCCTACTGTTATATCTCCGTGTATGCCTATACTTACTGTCTGCTACCTGAATATAAATGTACTCTTACTTGTCTTGTCTGTTGCAGGCCTGCCTGCACTGTTGTACACTTTAATTTACTGTCCATTTGCCTGTATATAAAAGTACTGCTACTCGACTTGTGCGATCCAGGTCCACCTTGTAAATGAGCTGCTCAATGGTGTTCGCCTGGATAAATAATTTGATTGATTGACTTGTTCTGAATACTGAATGTCTGGGAATTCTAACTCCTCAAGAATCAGGCCTTGAGGCGAAGAGATTTCAGATCTGGGTAAGGAACCCCTGTCTGAGGTAGAGTGAGAAGAGTGTGGCTCAGAGGAAGTCGAATACACTTCCGGTGAGACAAAGCTAGTAGAAGGGGGTACCATTGTTGCCTCAGCCAATCTGGGGCTACCAGGATCATGGTGGCTGAGTGGTCTCTGAGTTTCAGAGGGAAGGGAGGAAAGAAAAAATTACTCACCTTAGTAATTATGTTTCTTCTGATGGAGTCTTGCTGTATTCTGACTATTGCAGTTAGCCCCAGACTTTAAACTGCCCCGGAGAACAAAGGGTTAACTTTCTATGCAGAGCATAGAATGCTGAGCTCGAGCTCGGTTGAGGTCTCTGTCTGGAGTCCTTTGAAATCCAACCGTCAGATTCTTACGAGCAGAAGCTCACTAACAATCCTATGTGGAAATTGTAAAATTTTTACTAGCCAACTGGCAACAAAAAGTTTTGGATTCCCAAAGGAAGACTGAAGTCGGGAAACCCAAAACCAAAAACCAATCCAAATAAGAATAATGATAAAACAAACACCCAAACAAAAAGAAGAGGGTGCAAAAGGAGCACCCCTGAGATGCAACACTGCACCTGCCCACCCAATTTCCAAAAACAGGTTCTGAGGGGAGGAGGGAGGTCAGAATACAACAAGACTCCATTAGAAGAAACATAATTACTAAGGTGAGTAATTTTTTCTTCAAACAACATGAAGTCTTGCTGTATTCTGACTATTGCAGACTACCAAGCAGTACCTCAATGGAGGAGGGACAGAACCTACTTTGGGAATAGGCTCCAGGTACTGCTGTGCTGAACCGAGCATCACTCCTAGCCTGGATATCCAGAGAGTAAGCTTGGTAAAGGTATGGACTGTTTTCCAGGTGGCTGCTTGACAAATTTCTAAGAGAGGAATATCCCTGGCAGTAGCCAGAGAAGCAGCTGTACCTCTGGTGGAGTGAGCCCTCAGGCCTGAGGGTGGAATTTTTCCTAGTTTCTCACAGCAGAATTGTATACAAGACACAATCCACCTGGCAATAGTTCTCTTGGTGGCAGGTTTGCCCTTCCCCACTTCTCCATAAGTGAGGAACAGCTGGAGGGAATCAAACCTGTGACCCTTGGTATGCTCTATATAGTAGCTAAGGGCCCTTTTAGCATATAAACTGTGTAGCTTCCTCTCTCCTGAAGAGGAATGATCAGTGAAGAAAACAGGAAGAGACATAGATTGGTTCAGGTGAAAATCTGAAACCACTTTGGGCAAGAACATTCTGCTGGTTCTAAGGACCACTTTATCGCTATGAAAGGAGATAAAATCAGGTTCCACTGACAGGGCTTGCAGTTCACTGATACGTCTGGCAGAGGTAATGGCTACTAAAAACACAGTATTCCAAGTCAAGTACTTAAGCTCTACTGAGGACATAGGCTCAAAGGGAGGTTGCATCAATTGAGCAATACAAACATTTAAATCCCAGGCAGAGGCAGGGTCTCTGAATGGAGCATTGGTATGAAGCAATCCTTTAAAAAATTTACAGAACACAGGATGAGATGACAGTGAGGAAGACCTCCCCACTGACAGAAAAGCAGAGACAGCTAACAAGTGTACTTTGAGAGTAGCTGGTCTGAGGCCCAGGCCAGGCCATTAAGATGGACCATATAATCCCGAACTATAGGCAACTCAGCAGTGTCTGGGGAAATATGCTGCTTAGAACACAAAATGCTGAACCTCTTCCATTCGAGAGGCTTTGAGGATGTACAGAACCCCCTGAGACAGATGCAAGTCTGCAAACTCTAACTCTTCAAGAGCCATGCCTTGAGATTCAGAGACTGAAGACTGGGGTACCAAATCCTCCCCTGAGAGGAGGTTACCAGGTTGTAATTCCTGGGAAGAGACAGGGAAAGATGGAATGATAGGGACAGTAACAGGGGGTACCAAGGCTGTCTGGCCCAATCTGGAGCAATCAGAATCACTTTGCAAGGTTACGACTTTATCTTGACTAAAACTTTGAACAGTAGAGGACTGGGAGGGAAAACATACAGAAATTTCCCTTCCCATTTCAGAATCCGAGCATCCAGAGGGACTGAGCCCAAGACTGGGGGTCTGCAACAAAAGAGAGGAAGTTGGTGATTCTCTGGGGTTGCAAAGAGATCTATCTCTGGAGTGCCCCACCTTGAAAAAATCACCTTCAAGACCAGAGAGTCCAGGGACCATTCGTGATGGCCCTGTGAAATCCTGCTCAGCGCAGCTGCTAACACATTGTCCTCCCCTGGAAGGTGGACTGCTATCAGAGAGGTTTGAGGAATAAGCCAGGGACCACAACTTCATGGCTTCTGTGCACAAGGCCATAGACCGCGTGCCTCCCTGCTTGTTGATGTACCACATGGTGGTGGTGTTGTCTGTTCTGACTTGAACCACCTTGTTCTGCACTGACTGAGAGAAAGCTTGCAGGGCCAGAAAAACTGCCCTGAGTTCTAGGAGATTGATATGGAGAAGTGATTCCTGAGGGGACCACAGTCCCTGGGCACTGAGGGCCCCCAGATGAGCTCCCCAGCCCAGGACGGAAGCATCCGTGGTAAGGACCTCTGAATGAGATTGAGTGGCAAATGGGACCCCTTGCCTTAAATTGTCCTGATCCTGCCACCACTGAAGGGCTTGGATCAGGGTCCGAGTCACTGGGATCAGTTTGGTAAGGGAATCCTTCCTTTGGAACCAAAAGGCCCTCAGATGGAACTGAATGACCCTCATCTGGAATCTTGCCCCTTGGACCACTGCTGTAGAGGCTGCCATGTGGCCCAAGAGCTGGAAGAAATACCTTGCTGGTCGAGACACCTGAAGGCTGAAGGAAGAAGCCAGTTCTATAAGAACTCTTGCCCTTTCCAGGGGAAGAAAGGCTCTTGCTTTGACAGTATCCAGCTCTGCCCCAATAAAAGTAAGGAGCTGCACTGGCTTGAGAACTGACTTGGGAAGGTTGAGAAGAAATACTAGAGAAATAAGCACTTGCTGGGTCACTTGCAGGTCTGACTTGACTTGGTCTGGGGACTGGCCCACTATGAGCCAGTCATCCACATATGGAAAAATGGAAATCTGTTGCCTCCTTAGAAAGGCAACTACTACTGCCAGGCACTTTGTGAAGACCCTTGGGACTGAAGTCAGGCCAAAGGGCATTGCTCTGAACTGATAGTGGCCTGAGGGCAACTCGAACCTGAGGTACTTTCTGTGGGAGCACCTGATGGGAATGTGAAAATAGGCATCTTTGAGGTCCAGGAAGGCTAGCCAGTCCCCTGGCCTTAGAGAGGGAAGGATTATTCCCAGAGTTAACATCTTGAACTTTGGTTTTAAAAGATGTTTGTTTAGGTATCTTAAGTCTAGGATGGGTCGCCACTCCCCTGTCTTTTTTGGGGTAGGAAGTACCTGGAGTACAGACCTTTGCCCCAGTGTAGGGTAGGTTCTCTCTCTATGGCTCTTAAAGCCAGCAGAGATGAAACCTCTGCCTCTAGGACAAGGGTTTCTGAGAGACCTGCAGGTGGAAAAGATCTAGCTCTCATCTTTGTAAATTTTTTGAAGTTGAGAACCAGTCCCTGGCTTACTACTTCCAGGACCCACTTTTCTGATGTAATAGACATCCAGTCCAGGACGAAGTAAGTCAGCCTGCCCCCTACTGGAATACGAGAGTCGACCTGGGCAGGCCCATCAGGGTGTCTGCTTGGCAGGGGCCTTAGGATGAGGAGTGGATGTAGCCCTGCTCATCCCCCTTCTGCCTCTCCCTCTGAAGAACCCCCTCTGTGAAAAGGAAGAAGAGGCCTGTGACTGGTAAAAAGGACTATGAAAAGGCCTGCCCCTGCCTCTAGACTGCTGCCTTTGAGGAGTTGCCTGCCTCTCTTTGGCTTGAGCACTCCTGTAAGTGGTCCTGTACTCATCCATTTTCTTCATGTAATTCTCTGTCTGCTCCCCAAACAGAGAATTACCCACTACAGGAAAATCCATGGTCTTAGCCTCGGTATCCTGTGAAAGGCTAGTACACCTGAGCCAAGCCATTCTCCAAAGAGCCACAGATGTAGCCATTACTCTTGATGACACATCATTGGAGTCTACAGCAGCATGAAACTGAACTTTTGATGCCTCAATCCCATCTGCAGCCACCTCCTCCAGCTCCTTGGCTAGCTGGGGGGAGGCCTGTTTAGCCAGTGCCAGTACAGTGTCCCACCTGTACTTCTGGTACCTGGCTGTATAGGCCATATAATTCACCTGCCTGAGTCCCAAGGAAGATGTCATGTACTGCTTCTTTGCCATGGCATCAATCTTCCTGGAGTCTTTGTCTGGGGGGTGTGAAGCCAAGGGAATGTTTTCCTTGTCACAGGCAGCAGCCTGCACTACCCCAACATGGCTGCATTGCTGGTATAAAAACTCTGTATCTGAGCCTGATAGTGTGTACCTCTTGTCCATCCTTCTGTCAAGAGGGGGTACAGAATTGGGAGACTTTAGGATTTTTTGTGTCTGTTTCCTAAAGGATTTGTGAAGGGGAATAGACAGTCTCCTGAACTCTGGGATGTCCATCATTTCCACATAATCAGGCTCCTCCTGATCCTCCACTGACTCCTCCATAGGAAGCTGGAGGGTTTCAGCCACTTTTCTGTAAAACAAATAATGGGAAGGGACTCAGAAAGCCTAGGAGGGATACTCCAGAAGGTCGGCCTGGGAGATGTCCGGTTCCATAGGCACATCCAGACTTACACCATCATCACATCATCTTCAAACTCCCCCTCCTCCTCAAACTCCGGTTCATAAAAATCTTCAGGGGTATAATCTTGAACCGGGGGAACCGACCAAATCAAACCCCTGCGAAAAGGTGTCGGATCGGTCGGAACCAGGCGAAGCGATTCCACAATTTGAATCGCTCTGGCTATTTCCTCAGCAGTCGGAACATGAACCTCTGGATCCGAACCGGTCGATTTTTCTTTGCGTTTCCTTTTTGTAGGAACCGACTCCTCAGGATCGGCTCTCCTCTTGCCTGAAGAAGTATCGCCAGGGTCAGAGGGCACTCCTTCTGGTTCGGTCGGAGCCAAACCGGGCTGGTCATCTGGGACAGCAGACTTCTTGGCCTCCTTTTCCCTCAGTCTACCTAATCTCTTTTCAAGGGTAGATTTAGGAAAATTTTTACAAATTTGGCAGTCTGTATCGAGATGTTCAAACCCCAGACAATAAAAACAGTTGGTATGGGGGTCGGCCTTAGCAAAGACCTCCCCACACTCACTGCAGTGTTGAAACCCAGTGGGCCCAGTTTTTTTCTTGGGTTTCTTGGACATGGCCAACCTAACCAAACTTACCCTTTTTATGGCAACCACCTAGCAAGACTCCCTTATCGGTTCCTAACCATGTCACGGGGGTTGGAAAAAAACGTTCAAAACACGTTTTTTTTAGAACCGATAAGGACCGTAGCCTCACTCTAAAGTAAAACACAAGGATTCAATACAAATGATCAGTTCAGCCGAACCAATCTAACACTTTACAATTTCCACACAGAAAAACAGAACAAAACCTATCTAGTACTCACGGTACCACAGACAGAGACTGAACTGACTATGCGGAAATAAATTTGGTAAAAACTGACAACTTAACCGAGACTTTAACCGACTTTTCGAACCGAGCTGAAGGAGAAATCTCCAGAGCGACTGTTCAGTGAGGCAGTGTAAAGAATCTGAGGTTGGATTTCAAAGGACTCCAGACAGAGACCTCAACCGAGCTCAAGTTCAGCATTCTATGCTCTGCATAGAAAGTTAACCCTTTGTTCTCCGGGGCAGTTTAAAGGCCGGGGCTAACTGCAATAGTCAGAATACAGCAAGACTTCATTTTGTTTGAAAGCGCAGAGGAACTTCACTGCCCAATCTAGCGTTAAAGCATCTGCTGGAAGGGTGCCCAGTGCTGGGAGCCTGCAGCAGTACAGAGGAAGTTGGAAGTTGAGGTGGGATACAAACAGATCTATTTCTGGAGTGTCCCACCTCCTGAACACTATGGCAAGGACCTGCATGTTCAGGGTCCATTCATTGTACCCTTGACTGATGCGACTCAAAGCATCCACCAGAGTGTTGTCCTTGCCTGGGAGATGAACAGCTGAGAGGCTCACATTCAGGTAGTAGGCCAAAGACCAAATTTTCATGACTTCTGTGCAAAGCACAGTCGACTTCTGGTGCCACCCTGCTTGTTTATGAAAACCCGGCAGTGGTGTTGTCTGTTCTGATCTATACAGTGTGCCCTTAACCTGTGAGACAAAGGCCTTTAGGCCAAGTATACAGCCCTGGGCTCCAGTAGGTTGATGTGGCTTGTGAATTCTTTGGAGTCCAAATGCCACTTATGAAAGAGTTGTCCAGACGAGTTCCCAATCCAGAAGGGAAGCATCTGTGTACTGATTTTTGTGGGAGATGAAAACTGGAAGGAAACCTCACTGAAAGATTGTCTGTGTCCTTCCACCAACTTAGAGCTTGTAGCAGTGATCTGGTGACTGGTACCAGCTTGGACAGGGAATGTCTTTTTTGGCATCAACGTGCCCTCAGAAGACACTGAATGTCCCTCATTTGGAACTTGATACCTGGTACTATGTGAATTCAAAGAGTGGTTGAAAAACTGGTGTGGAGATCAGGGTTTTGGCTTCATTGGGGATTGGGGAGCCACCTGGAGGGATGCAGACCTATACTGGTGCGATGGTCTGCATCTGTCCAGGGGGGAACCAGGATCCTAGGTGAGAGGTTTAAATACTTCATTGGCAAGCATTTAAACTAGCCAAGGGGGGGAGGCACTGAAAAGGAGCAGGGAAATCCGAGCCTCCCCCCACAAAACATGGTGATTAGTGAGGTAAACACCAAGGTACAGAAGTTATTAGGGAGCAGAACAGATTTAAATGTAAAAAAAGGCAAAGGCAGTAAGGACAGAAATGGGGCTAAAAGGGGTAAGACTAACAAAAAGTGGAGGGTGATGAGTACCAGTGCCCGTAGTCTGTGTAACAAGCTCCCTGAACTAGTGGCCTTGATGGAAGAGGGTTGCCTGGATATTGTGGCAGTCACAGAAACATGGTACGCTGAGAACCATGACTGGGATGTCAACATACCAGGATACACAATCTACAGGAGGACAGGAGGTAAAAGAGGAGGAGGAGAAGCCTCTATGTAAAGGAAGGGATCAAAGCAACAGAACTAAAGAGTAAACTTGGGAGCAGATGAGGCACTTTGGGTCACCCTGAGACAGGAAATGACACCACAATCCGCATGGGGTTGTATACAGACCCCATCTCGGGAGGGAATGGACAAGGAAATGATAGAAGGCTTCTTAGAATGGCAGAAAAGGGAGATATTGTTGATGGGGACCTGAATATGCCAGATGTTAACTGGAGCACCTTGCTGCAGGCACATCCAAGAGCAGGGTCATTCTTGATGCCCTACAGGGGCATGCCTCAGACAGCTAGTATTGGAACCCACTGGGAGGAGCAATCTTAGACCTGGTACTTTCAAATGGGGATGGAGAAAGAATCTCAGATTTAGAAGTGGGTAGCCATCTGGGAACAAGCAACCACCAAACAGTGTGGTTCACGATAAACACAGCCATACAATCAAGCCATACAAAAGCAAGAGTACTAGACTTTAGGAGGGCTGACTTTGGGAAAATGAGAGTGCCTCAGAAAAGCACTAGCAAACAGGCAAGAAGGAGGGTGGAGGAACAATGGGGAGTGATCAAAACAGCCATCACAGAGGCAACAAGCCTTTGTAAAGCAAATCAATAAAACACAACTAAGGAAAAACGCTATGGTTCACAAAAGAGGTGGCAGGAAGGTTAAGGAGAAAAGGACAGCATTCAGGAAATATAAGGAAACACAGAAGGAGTAGGACAGAGAACTTTATGAGTTAAAGCAGAAAGAGGCTGGGAAGGCAGTCAGAACAGCAATGGCCCAAACCGAGGAAAGGATAGCCAATTCTGTTAAGAAGGGGGATAAGACCTTTTATAGGTACATTAGGGAGCAAAGAAAGACCAAAGAAGGGATACTGAAGCTTAATAAAGGGAAGGGAATGTGGGTAGAGGGTGACAGTGAAAAGCAGGGATACTGAACGAATATTTCTGCTCAGTATTCACAAAGGAAGAGGAGGGGAGTTACCTAAACCAAACAAGAGAAACACTTGAAGACGGGGTTCATACCAGTCCATTTACAGAAGAAAGGGTTCTGAAAGAACTAATAAAATCAAGGTGGACAAAGTAATGGGACCTGATGGGATTCACTCAAGAATTCAATCAATCAATCAAATCTTTATTTATTCAGGCGAGCATCATTGAGCAAGGCTTATTTACAAGATGGACCTGATAAGGTCAAGGTTCTATAGTTGGTACACAACATATACATCAATGCACTAATATATGCATAACAGATACAGAAAAAAACCCCACTTATAAATACAATGATCAAGGGTAAGAAGTTGATTCAGGCATAAATGACAAGGTAGGTTGCAGAAAAATTATACAAAAGATAAAGTATATACATATCCCAATATAGGAGTCAAGGCATACACACAGCATAATGTAATACTAGGATGAATGGGGAGCATTTAGGAAAAGAACTAAGGGTAGAACTAGTGACACCGCTGACTACTCTCTTTAACAAATCATGGGAGGATGGGGTGGTAGCCGAGGACTGGAGGAGGGCAGATGTGATTCCTCTTCACAAAAGTGGGAGCAGGACAGAGGTAGAAAACTACAGACCAGTTAGTTTGACCTCAGTGGTAGGGAAAATGATGGAATCACTTCTGAAGGAAAGAATTGTTGAGTACCTAGAGGCCAGTGGGGTACAGGACCCAGGCAGCATGGATTCACGATGGGAAGGTCAGTCAGACGAATCTAATAGATTTCTTTGACTGGGTGACCAAAGTAGTAGACCAGGAGGGCTGTGGACATGGCCTACCTAGATTTTAGCAAGGCATTTGATACAGTCCCACACAAAAGATTAATACACAAGATAGCCAGCCTTGGAGTGGGTCCCAAAGTGGTAGCCTGGATAAAAATTGGCTAGACAACAGGACGCAAAGGGTAGTAGTAAATGGAGTACACAGTGAAAAAGGATGGTTACTAACGGGAACCGTAGGGTTCAGTACTGGGACCGGTCCTTTAATGTCTTTATAATACATTGCAGAGGAACTGAAGGAAAGTATGTCTCTTTGCAGATGACACAAATATCTGTAACAGGGTTGATACACAAGATGGAGTGGAAAGGATGAGAAGGGACTTGGAGGTTGGAGGAATGGTCAGATGTATGGCAGCTCAGATTCAATGCAAAGAAGTGCAAGGTAATCACATGGGAAACAAAAACCCAGGGGAAAGCGTACACAATGGGGGGTGAGATACTGACAGCAGTAAACAGAGAAAGGGACCATGCGTAATTATCAGATAACCTAAAGGTGGGCAAGCAATGTGAGAAGGCAGTAAGGAAGGCTGGGGATACTGGGATGCATAGGAAGAGGCATCAATAGTAGAAAACAGGAAGTTGTTATCCTCTGTGTGCAGACAGTTGGTGAGACCCCATCTGAGTACTGTGTGCAGTTCTGGAGACCCCATTTCCGAAAGACATAGACAGAGTGGAAGCTGTCCAGAGGAGGGCACTAAAATGGTGCAGGGTCTGCACCAGAAGACATACGAAGAAAGACTAAAGGAGCTTAATATGTATACTCTTGAGGAAAGAAGGAGAGAGAGGGACATGATAGAAACTTTCAAGTACCTCAAGGGAATTAACAAAGTCCAAGAGGGTAGCATCTTCCAGAAAAGAGATGTGCAAGAACAAGGGGCACAATTTGAAGATAGAGGGGGATGGCTCAGGGTAATGTGAGGAAGTATTTTTCACTGAGAGGGTTGTGGATGATGGAACAGCCTCCTGAGGAGGTCGTGGAGTCAAGAACACTGGGGGACTTCAAGAATGCATGGGACAGGCATAAGGCAGTCCTAGTGGCGGGTAAGAGGAAGTAAGTTGTTGGTTAACTAGGATCTGCGGCTTATCTGTTAGGTAGGAAAATGGGCAGACTAGGTGGGCCAAGCGGTCCTTATCTGCCGTCAAATTCTATGTTTCTATGGCTGTCATGGAGGCCATATGCCCCAGGAGCTTGAGGAAATGTCTGGCAGGCCTGGGATAACCTAGGGCAAAATAATTTACTACTGATAGAAAAACCTGAATCCTCTCTGCTGGGAGAAAGGCTTTGCCCTGCTGGGTGTCCAACTGTGCTCCTATGAATGTTAGGAGCTGAGTAGGTTCTAACTGGGATTTATTTTCATTGATAAGAAAACCCAGAGTGTGCAGGAATTATTTTGTATAGCTGAGAGCCTCTCTGACTTGAAGAGGGGACTTGCCCACTAGGAGCCAGTCGTCCAGATATGGGTAGACTGAGATGCCCTACTTTCTTAGATGAGCTGCCACTACAGCTAGGCACTTGGTGAATACCCTTGGTGCCGATGTTAGGCCAAATGACACGGCTGCAAACTGATAGTGTCCTGAGGACAGTCTGAACCTCTCGAATGTTCTCTGGGACTGCCTTATTGGTATATGAAAATAGGCATCCTTTAGATCTAGGGAGACTAGCCAGTCTCCTTGTTGCGTGGAGTGAATCACTGTTGAGAGAGTCAGCATTTTGAATTTTGGTTTCAGTAAGTGCCTGTTTAAGTACCAGAGGTCAAGAATAGGTTACCATGCCTCAGTTTTCTTTGTTATTAGAAAGTATCTGGAATAGAGGCCTTTCCCCACTGCAAAAAGGGAACTCTCTCCACTACCTTTGCTGATAGCAATGTCCTGACCTCCAGCTCCAGCGGTAATCTTTCTGTTGGAGTTAGGGGCTTTGATGTTACTGGACCTCGAAGGGCAGGAAAGGTCTTGAAATGTAAGGATAGGCCCTTACCCACTACCTCTAGTACCCACTAGTCTGTGGTGATGTGGGTCCAATGTTGGAGGTAATGGGAGAGCCTGCCACCTACTGAGAGAGGGGAGACAACCTGGACACTGGAGTCAGGGTTTGAACTGTGTAGCAGGGGCAGGGGTGGAAGCAACTCTTCTCTGTCCCCTCCTGCCTCTTCCTCTGTAGTAGCCTCTCATTTGGGAATAGTCCATGGGCATAGGCAAGGGAAAAAATGCCCTTGGATAATATCCTCTGCCTCGGTTTCCCTTGTACGGAGACTTCTCGGAAGTAGAGGGCTTGTCCTTGGCAGCATTACTTCAATAGGTGGTCTTATATTCCTCCACCTTCCTCATGTATGCTTCAGTTCTGTCCTGCAAAACATCTCAAAGAAATTGCTTGAGCTATGACTCTAGAAGCAGTATCATTGTTGTCCACAGCCATGTGAAACTAGTATTTGGTTGCTTCAAGGGCAGTCTTCACAGTTTCAGTTATATCCTGAACCATCTTGCCTGGATTTTGATGTAAAATGGCCAGGACAGAGTTCCATAAGGCTTTCTGATATTTGGCAGCATATGCCATGTAAGTGGACAGGCGGAGGAGCAAGGAAGCTATTGTATAGGATGTTTTCCAGTTTTCTGACCCTTTTCAGGAGGCTGAGAGGACAGTGGCACTTTGGCCTTATCACAAGCCGCAGCCTGAACAACTCCTTCATGACTAGGATGTTCAAAGAGGAATTCAGCATCATTTCTAGCCAGCTGATATTTCCTGTCTATCTTTTGTCTACTCCAGGGACATAAGTAGGGTCTGGAGTAGCTTCATTGTTGTTTTCTTAAGAGATTTATAAATAGGCAGAACTATCTTTGGGGGAGGGAGACCCATCATCTCTATAGTCTTCCTCCTCTCATCCTCTTCTGTGGTCTCCTGGGTGGGAAGGTCCAGGGTGTCCATCGTATGATGTAAAAAAGTAAAATAGTGAGGGAAAAATCCTCCTGACCATTGGGGGAAGTACCACCTCTGGATCAGGGGATACATCTGGTTCTAGAGGTTGGCCCTCTGTCTTGTCATCATCTTCTTCATCCCCCTCACCATAGTAACAGTCTGGTCATAAAGGGGGGTCTGGAATGTGAGGGGTAGAGGGGTCATTAAATATATTGCCCATGCTTTGAACAATCTGATAAAGGTGCCACGCCTTAGATATTTCTTCAGCAGAGGGCAAGTCTTTTTCAATGTTTGTTTGTTTTTCTTTTTCTTCATTAGTCACAGGCGTTTCCCTTTGCCTCAACCCGGAGGGCAGTGCTATGTTTTCTTTAAACTTCTTTTCTGCAGGCACTGAATCAATGACCTGGTCTCCATGTCCAGGAGAGTGCAATCTTAGACCTGGAACTCTCAAATGCAGATGGAGAAAGGATCTCAGATTTAGAAGTGGGTAACCATCTGGGAAGAAGCAACCACAAAACAGTATGGTTCACGATAAACACAGCCGTAGAGTCAAGTCACACAAAGGTGAGGGTACTGGACTTTAGGAGGGCTGATTTGGGCAAAATGGAAGAGTGCCTCAGAAAAGCACTAGCAAACAGGCAAGAAGGTGGGGTGGAAGAACAACTGGGAAAAAAATCAAAGCTGCCATCACAGAGGCAACAAGCCTTTGTGTGAAGCAAATAAACAAAACAAAATGAAGGAAAAAAACAGTATGGTTCTCAAAAGGTGATGGGAAAGTTAGGGAGAAAAAGATAGCATTCAGGAAGTATAAGGAAACACAGAAGAAGCAGGACAGAGAACTGTACCAGTTAAAGCAGAAGGAAGTGGGTAAGGCAGTCAGAATAGCAAAGGCCCAAACCGAGGGAAAAACTGCCAACTTAGTTAAGAAGTGGATAAAACCTTTATAGGTACATTAGAGAGTGAAGAAAGATCAAGGAGGGATACTGAGGCTTAATAAAAGGAGGGGAATACTTCTGCTCAGTATTCACAAAAGAAGAGGAGGAGGAGGTACCTAAACCAAATATTAAAAGCATACTGCATGGGGCGCGATATCAATCCATTCACAGAAGAAAGGGTCCTGAAAGAACCCCTAAAACTGAAGATGGATAAAGCAATGGGACCTGATGGGATTTACCCGCCCCAGAATTCTAAAAGAACTAAGGGTAGAACTAGTGGCACCACTGACTACCCTTTTTAACAAATCATGGGAGGATGATGTGGTACCTGAAGACTGGAGGAGGGCAGATGTGATCCCTCTTCACAAAAGTGGGAGCAAGACAGAGGCAGAAAACTACAGGCCTGTTAGTTTGACCTCAGTGATAGGGAAAATGATGGAATCACTTCTGAAATAAAGAATTGTTGAGTACTAGAGGCCAGCAGGGCACAGGACCCAAGGCAGGATGGATTCACAGCGGGAATGTTATGTCAGACGAGTCTAACAGATTTCTTTGACTGGGTGACCAAAGTAGTAGACTAGGGAGGGGCTGTAGGCGTGGCCTACCTAGACTTTAGCAAGGCATTTGATGCAGTACCACACAAAAGATTAACAATCAAGTTAGCCAGCCTGGGAGTGGGTCCCAGGGTGGTAACTAGGGTAAATATTTGGCTGGACAACAGGACGCAGAGGGTAATAGTAAACAGAATCCACTCAGAAGAAAGGAGGGTTACTAGTGGGGTACCGCAGGGTTCAGTACTGGGACCAATCCCCTTTAATGTCTTTATAGGTGACATTGCGGAGGGACTGGAAGGAAAAGTATGCATCTTTGCAGACGACACAAAGATTTGCAACAGGGTTGATACACAAGGGAGTAGAAAAGGATGAGAGGCATTTGGCAAGGTTGGAGGAATGGTCAAAAGTATGGCATCTTAGATTCAATGCAAAGAAGTGCAAAGTAATGCACCTGGGAAACAAAACCCAAGGGAAGAGTACTCAATGGGGAGGGGGTATTAATGACAGCAAAATGGAAAGGACCTGAAGGTAGTCATATCAGAAAGGTAGGCAAGCAATGTGAGAAGGCAGTAAGGAGGTTCAGGGGTTACTGGGATGCACAGGGAGAAGCATCACCAGTAGAAAACAGGAAGTTGTTAGCCCTCTGTACAGACAGTTGGTGAGACCCCATCTGGAGTACTGCATGCAGTTCTGGAGACTCCATCTCCGCTAGTACATAAGACAGGATGGAGTTAGTCCAGAAGAGGGCAACTAAAATGGTGTAGGGTCTGCACCAAAAGCCATAAAAGAGAGAATAAATGTGAGAGTTAAATGTTGTGTTAATAGTACGTATTGTGTTATGTGATGTAATTTGTTTCATGTCAGGCATGATTGAAAAAGGGCTGTGCCAGTATTTTCCTGGTTAAAATAAAAAATAAACAAAAACGTAAGAACTTATCGTACAGTATATCTTCGAGAGGAGCTCTTGCAGCAGGCTACACCATAAGGACTATGCCACTAGGCACTAGTGTAACCCCCCCTGCAAATTGGGGTTCCCAAAAGTCTTCCAGGAGCTTGTCTGAGTGCTCCAACTCTGGGTGGTGTTCAGCTAAATGCCATTTAAATGTGGGCACTGTGAGTGCTTTCAGAGCCTCCATGTACTGTTTCTTTAAGAGTTGTCTGCTTGCAGACTTAATTAGTTTGTATGGGGGGACTGTGTGTTTTAATGTCCGAACCCCGCCCGGTCTACTGTCTAATTGCTCCGCTTCTGCAGTCGCTAAGAGCGCAGAGGGAGCCTAATTTTAACTGTTTACCAGAAATTATTTGGAGTGATAGTTAAAATGCAGTTTGTTTAACCTGTCTTTATTGCAGCTATGAACTGTCCCATAATAGTCCCTTCATTTTGGTCCCGATCTGCTGAATTGGATCAATCAGTGTGGGGGGACCTTTAAAATGGAGCCTGCTGGGTGAATCAGAGCTTGGACTCACAATTAGAGCTTACTGTGAAGGGACTGTATGGCAGGTGCCTCTGGGAAATGTAGTTTGGACCTTGGCGCCTTTTTGCACCAACAGAGGGAGCCCTGCTGTGATTGACAGCTGAACCAACCAACTGAACTTGTGTGAGCCTAAAGGAAATGCCCTGCACTGTTCCTGGCAAGGCAAATTCGAGGTGGTTGTGAAAGGAGAAGGAGCTCTGTTGCTAGTACGGTGAGTAGTTCATGCAGGAAAGCACGTGTGTAGGCTCCCAAGTCGGTCTGCGGCCGTTAGTACAGTTAAATTGGACTGAATCTGAGTTTGTGAGAAGGATTAAGTAAGTCAGAAGTGTGGAAACCAGGCTAACCCTGAAGAAGACCGAAGATTTTGCTAAAGTCCGATCGGCCTAACAGGAATTGAAGCTGCTATGTGTGTGCTCCTGGGTATTTTGTAGTGTTTTGCAATCAGGATCAAGGAGCAGCCTGCCTGGTATAGTAATTTCTTTGCATATGAATGTGCTTGGTGCATGGGAAATCACGATCTTATTTCCTCACTCTGCAGAGTGTGCCGAATGCTGAAACCCAGAAACCATCCATCCTGTAGCTGTCTTGGGTATCGTGAGTACCATTCAGGGCAAACCCCTGCAACACCATATGAATCAAAAGTGTGCCATCTGATTTGTTGTGCTTTCTTTTACTTGAACTGAGCCATCTGGCTCCAGATTACAATTTGGGTTATGTGTTGTTTTCTTCTCAGGGCCCCATCCAGCTGCACCAGCTAGCCAACCCGGCAATGGACCTGGCTAGCTCCCACCTCCATCCTGGGTACCCAGAGAGTGTACTGTTGGACCTTGATTACATGCATAATCCTTTTATTTATGTGGCTTACTCAAATTAACCTGATTTCCTGTCCTTGTTATATGCCCCTAAATAAATCAGATTTATTGTTATTGAACTATATGTTGTTTCGGTGTCAGCACATATCGAACCAGCATTGCATTGTGTTGTGTATGTGCTTAACCTTGTTTTACAGGGGTCCTCAGAGACGTGCTGCAGAATCAGTCTCGAGGGTAAGTGGGATCTATATGTTAAAAAGTGCATATGTGGGGTATGGGAAGGTAATTCCTGTGTACTGTGTGGGCCACTAGTAGGAACAAAGTGGGGTCACAGTGTCCCAGAGGGCTGTACCCGAGCTAGTTTAACCACTACCAGCTCTGACCTTTGGGTGGAGGCACCGTCACTGGATCTAGGCCCTTAACCTGTCACTAGCCTACAGGCAGGGAGTAGTAGCCCTTGGGATAGCACCATGTAGGGGTTACAGCTTGAGGCACCGCTGGGATTAACATCCCCTAGTAGCCACATCTACGTAATTACTGTTAAAAATAAAATGGATACCCCAACAGAAGTGGCTGTACACCAGTTGATGGGGTGTGTACTGGGCAGGAGATCGACCCCAAAATGCTATGCTTATCTTGGACATCCCCTTGGGTACCAATAAGGACACTGTAGAGGGAGTACTTTCCAAGGTGGAAGGTTTACAAAACCCTGTGGTAGTGGGTCGACATGCTAATCTGCTCGCCCAAACTTTCATGGCCCTAGTAGAGTATAAGGACCCCACAGACAGTTCCAAAGTACCACAGACTATTACCCCTGAAGGAGACCTCACTGCCTGGAGAGTGATAACTAAAGACAGTAAGACCCGGGACGGATGAGAGCCCCCACTATCTGAGACTTTTGAGGAGAAGTTTGCTAAATTGTTGCTGGAGGAAGGAAAACTGTGGAGGACTTGAAGAAACTATTCTGCCACCTGGGGGTGTTCCTCCCCAACACCCTCCAGTACCTGTTATTGCTCCTCCTTCTATGCCCATGCCAGTGCTGGCCACTATGTCAGTACCTGCCATTAGTCATGACTCTTACAGAAGGTTGATAATTTTCTTGGACACCTCCCACCCCTAGGGGAAGATGATTGGAAGACCTGGATAGACTATGTTGCCCTCTAGTGTTGGAATGGCAATGCTCGGAAGCAGAGAAGCAAAAAGATTAAGTGAGAGCCTCGGAGGTCCTGCCTCTGGCTACCATCCATGCCAAACGGGCCAATAACCCTGAAGCAACTGCACAGGACTATCTTGAGGCATTAGAGAATGTTTATGGAAGCCCGGATTCAGATGAGGACCTGTGGTGGAGAGTAAAAAATGTGAAACAGTACCAAAGGGAGTTGTTGTCTGTGTATGTATCTCGGCTGGAAAAATTGTTGCAAGAATGCCTCAGAAAGGGTAGTCTGCCAGCAACTGAATTGGACTGAACCAGGCTGGACAGGATCCTTAAGTCTGCTCCCTTTTCAGAACTGCTGTTGCTTCAGTTACGCCTGACCAACTGACTGAAATCCCCACCCTCCTATGATGAGATAATGAGAGAAATTAGAGGGGTTGAGAAAAGGCGACCTCGGGGGGAAATTGCACCAATAGCTGCTGCTATGACACGAGTGACTGAGGGTGATCCATCAAGTGAAGTTCAGGGGCAGAGATTGGCAGCTAATGAGTGCTCTGAGAAGGAAAAGGACTTCCCACGCTGGGTCCAGCTTTGGAAAAACAAACTACTGAAGGAGTTCCAAGAGTTGAAGGCGGGTGCCCCTGTAACGACTTCCCCTCTGGGACCAGATTCTAATTTTGCTCAGGCCATG
The DNA here is from genome assembly GCA_016271365.2 of Neoceratodus forsteri. Classification (NCBI taxonomy): domain Eukaryota; kingdom Metazoa; phylum Chordata; order Ceratodontiformes; family Ceratodontidae; genus Neoceratodus; species Neoceratodus forsteri. Next base: position 502,798,957 of record CM057455.1, read on the forward strand.
ACTGCCATGGGGTGGGGTGCCCCTCAGGCATCTTATAACAAGGATGGCCCTCAGAGTGAGATCAAAGAATTGACTGCCACTTTGAAGGAACTGTTGAGACACTTTGCACCCCTCTCACCGTCCGCCAGAAATTAATGGACCTCACCCCTTGCCAATCCTTCAGTTCTTCAGTCCTCAGGAAATGTTCTCTCCAAGAATCACCCAGGAGCCTATCATGTGCCACAACTGTGGAAGAGATGGCCATATGAAGAGGAATGCCGGTCGAGAAAGACTTAGAGAGAGTGGTGAGCCGGCTCAAGGAGAGCTTCGAGGACAAATCAGTGGTTAAGGGTGCATGAAATGACCGCCTTGAGGGCCCAAGGAACTCTTAACTTCAATTCCTATGTGGCTAAATCATCTGTCCAAGCCCCTGCTGCTGTCCCTCTGGAATGGTCCAGGTGGTGGCCTCCATGGAGACCACTGTAAAGGTGAATGGAGTGTCTACAAGAGCTGTACTGGACAGTGGCTCCCAAGTGACAATTATGTTCGGGATTGGTATCAGAAGCATTTGTCAGATGTACCCTTACAACCATTGGAAGGACTGCATGTATGGGGGTTAAGTGAGAAGGCCTATCCCTACTCAGGGTATATCTGAATTTGGCTGTCTTTCCCCACCTCCGTGGCTGGAGTGGCTGAGCAAGTAGAGACCCTGGCCTGAGTGTGTCCCCCTTCTGCGCTGTATGATGGGGTTCCTCTACTAATTGGGACAAATGCACATATGTTTGGATGGTTGGCACAGCTGTGTTATGAGAAACAAGGGACAAGGACTGGTAGAGCTTTGAGAATTCCGGCCTTGATCAAGAAGGCCTATGAGGCACAGAGAGATGCTGAAAGAGTGGACGAAGTGGAACCGGTTGGAATTGTCTGGAAGAAGGATCCTGAGTCTCTGATCCTGGCGCCAAATGCCCAGTGTACCTTACAGGGGGAAGTCCGTATCAGAAAGGATGTCAAGAATAATATCCTCATGCTGGATGCACCAGGCGATGTGAAATTGCCGGAAGGACTGCTGGTCAAGCTAAGTATTTTGCCTGCCAGAGCCCATGCTTATGCCAGACGGGTAATGGTCCAAGTTCATAATGTGTCTGATAGAGAGATTTGAGTAAACAGAGGTTGCACCCTGGCTAATGTACATTGTACAGATACTGCAGTGCTACCCAGTAACAAGTGTTGGGGAAATGACAGAGTGACGCCTGACTTGTTTGATTTTGGTGACTCCTTGTTGCCGAATGGAGAGATGAGAATCAGTAAGCCTGCCCAGAGACTAGGTGTTTTCTTTAAAGGAATGGGACGAGGGATGTGTTCAAGGAGTTGAGCACTATATCCGGCTGCATGATGAAAGGCCATTTCGTGAGAGGTCTCGATGCCTGGCACCTGCTGACATAACGATGTTAGACAGCATCTGCAAGAGATGCTTGCTGCTGGTGTAATACAAGAATCTAGAAGCCCATATGCTTCACCTATCGTGGTAGTGAGAAAAGAATGGGACAGTAAGGATGCGTGGATTATCACACTTTTAACTGGTGGACTATCCCTGATCAGTATACAATGCCCTGCATCCAGGATGCTTTAGACTGCCTGAATGGTAGCAAGTGGTTCTCCGTGCTGGATCTTCACAGTGGGTTCTACCAGATTCTGATGGCCCCAGAAGACCGTGAAAAAACAGCCTTTATCTGTCCGCTTGGTTTCTATGAATTCATGAGGATGCCTCAAGGGATTTCAGGCACCCTAACCACTTTTCAATTACTGATGGAGGGTGCAGTGGGGGACATGAACTTATCAGAGTGCCTGGTATACCTAGACGATGTTATTGTGTTTGGCAGCTCACTGGAAGAACATGAGAGCAGATTGTTCAAGGTGTTGGACTGACTGGAAGACTTTGGCCTTAAGCTATCCATCAATATATGTCAGTTCTTCCAAACCTCTGTAAAGTATGTGAGACACATAGTGTCCACCGAGGGAATAGAAACAGACCCGAGTAAAGTTGAGGCCTTGACCACCTGACCACAGCCCCACAATCTAAAAGAACTGCAAAGATTCCTGGGATTCTGTGGCTACTATCGCCGGTTCATCAAGGACTATTCAAGAGTGATTCGCCCTCTACTCAATCTTACTCAAGGTTACCCTCCTACTAACAAAAAATATAAGAGGTCAGCTTCCCCTGAGGCTGAGAGACTGTATTTTCGCCCAATTAAGTCTTTGGAGCCCGATGGACACCTGATTGTGAAGCTGCTTTTAATGAGATTATATAACAACTCACTCACGCCCTGCCCTTGCATATGCAGAACCAGCAAAACCCTATGTCCTATACACTGATGCTAGCTTGCAAGGTTTGGAGGCTGTGTTGTACCAGGAGCACGAGAATGGCCTGACAGGAAAGAGTCTGACCCCATCTGAAAAGAACTATCCTGTGCATAAGTTAGAGTTCCTAGCTTTGAAGTGGGACCACTTGACCAATTCCATGAGTACTTGTATGGGGCTAAGATACTGGTAAAAACTGATAATAATCCTGTGACCTATGTGCAGACTTCAGCCAAGTTGGATGCTACTGGCCATAGGTGGCTTTCTGCATTAGCTACATATGATTACGCTGTTGAATACGGAGCAGGCCTGAACCACATAGATGCTGATGCTCTCTCTCGGAGGCCTGTTTCCCAGAATGAATGGGTCAAACTATCAGAACCTGATATTCGAGCACTCTGCCAGAAGTTTGACAAGGAGGAACAAGTGTCCACGGACACAGTGGACTGTCTAGTGGATTGTTTGGGGCCCTCTGAGAATTGCATACCTGCTGCTAATTGCCACTTTTCTGCATTAGACATTGGTGTACTGCCTCAGCTGGACAATAACAGTATTCAGTGGGCTCAATCCCGAGATCCTATGATCAAATCAGCTCTAGAAGCCCTCTATGCAGGGAAGATGTATCCAAGTTACGCTCCACTGATTTGAGAGCTGCATTGTTATACAAGGAAGGTCCTAAGTTGAAACTGATTAATCGACTGTTATACTGAGAAACAGTGGACAGAGGGGAACAAATAGACAAACAGCAGCTAGTTTTGTCCACCGTATTCCAAGACCTGGTCCTGAGGCCCCTACACAACCACATGGGGCACCTTGGTATAGACAGAACATTTGACTTGGTGAGATCCCAATTCTATTGGCCAAAGATGGGGGCTGATGTTGAACAACACATTCAAACTTGTAGTCGCTGCTTACAAAGGAAAGCTTTTCCCCAGAGGGCTGCCCTCCTTGTTAACATCACCACCAGCATCCCCATGGAGCTGGTCTGTATTGAATTTCTGAGTTTGGAGTCAGATCAAAGAAATATTAGTAATGTGCTGGTGGTCACTGACCATGTTTCAAGATATGCCCAAGCTTTCCTCACCTAGGACCAGAAGGCATCCACTGTGGCAAAGTACTTGTAGAAAACTTTTTTGTTCACTATGGGACTCCACAAAGAATCCATTCTGATCAAGGGAGAGACTTTGAGAGTTGTTTGATCAAAGAGATGCTTCCTCTGTGGGGAGTGCAAAAGTCCAGAACCACCCCTTACCACCCCCAGGGGGACCCACAGCCTGAATGTTTTAACCGCACTCTGCTGGACATGCTGGGCACTCTCCACCCAAAAGACAAGCCCAGATGGAGCCAGCAAATTAGCACCTTGGTACATGCCTACAACTGCACCAAAAGTGATGCCACCGGGTTCTCCCCTACCGCCTAATGTTTGGAAGAGAAACCAGACTACCGGTAGATGTTTGTTTTGGAGTTTCTCCTGATGGGGTCCAAGCGGATAATTATCTACAGTATGTGCAAAAGTTAAAGGCCCAGCTGAATTATGCGTACCAACTGGCTCAAACCATGGCTGCCAAAAGAAATCTGGCCAACAAAGAAAGGTATGATTAAAAGTTGAAAGTACAAGAACTCCAGGAGGGAGATCGTGTATTGTTAAGAAATCTGGGACTGCACGGCAAACACAAAATTACTGACAGGTGGCATCATCTCCCTCACACTGTAGTGGGCAAACTGGATGATCTGCCCGTGTACAAAGTAAGGCCTGAAAACAATTCAAAAGATGTTAAGACAGTGCATCGAAATCATTTGCTGCCCATTGGCCAAATACTGATCGAGTCTGAGCCCCCAGAAAGTGCTTCCCCTGGATCGGTGACCAGAGCTGCTGCTAAGCAAAGGCAGAAAAAGTCTGCGCCTACAGATGCTGAGTTAAAGTTTTCTCCACAGTAAATCCCAGTCGAAAATGACTGTCAGTCTACTTCAGAGGAAAGTGAGTGCAACTTTAAGTACTACCCTTCTTATGAACTGAGTCAGTTGTTTCAAGGTAACCCCCTATTCAATTATAGAGATGAAGCTTGGCCTTCTGGACTGTCTAAGCCCCCAGCTTTGTCCTTGGAGCCAATGCTCCCAGACAGTGAGGTGCAGAGTGTTAAGTCGGATGACATGGAATCACTGTGCATGGTGGAACTGTATGAGCTTTCAGAGGAGTCAAATGATGAACTGGGACGGACTGGTGATATACCACAGTAAGAAGAGTATTTCAAGTGCCCTGATGGTTCACTGCCAGTGACGGAGAGCTCTCCCTGTGACCCCTGAAATTGCAAATACTGGAGCTGACAGTGCCCCAAGTTCTAACCTTGCTACCCCGAAAGAAACCCCCCTGGCAAGTAAAGACAGTGCTGAAAGTGAGGCTAAAAGTGCAGAGACTGTAACAGTTCCCCCTAGAAAGACTGGTCGAGCTGTAAAGTCTGTGGTGCACCTCAGCTGTGATTCTCCTGGGAGGCCTGTACACTTGCCTCTCAATGTTTTCCATAAAGGAGTGTATGTGTCCCCGAGCTCATTGCCCAAACTGAGCATAAGTGCTAGCTCCACGTTAATTGTGTTGCCCTCTAGGTATGGTGCCCCTGCCCCATCATGCCCCAAGGTAGCTGACAGGGAAGGGCCCCCTCTCTTCAGGTTTCATGTACAGGCGGTAATAACCTGAGTTAAGGTACAATGTGTGTTTAATGCTATGCAAAAGGTAGTGTTCTGAAAAGTATCAGAAATGTGTTTATGGCAAAGGTGATATGTTGACTGATGATTACACATGTAAGTCTAATGTGTTAGTGATGTAAATGTATACGGTTTTGTATTGAAGTTTACGGGGGTACTTATTTGACGTGGACGCCAAATTTTTCCAGGCCAGGAAGGGTGTAACCTCCCTGCAAATGGGGATTCCCAAAAGTCTTCCAGGAGCTTGTCTGAGTGCTCCAAGTCTGGGTGATGTTCAGCTAAATGCCGTTTAAATGTGGGCACTGTGAGTGCTTTCAGAGCCTCCACGCATTGTCTCTTTAAGAGCTGTCTGCTTGCAGACTTAATTAGTTTGTATGGGGGACTGTGTATTTTAATGCCTGAATCCCGCCCAGCCATTGTCTAATCGCTTCCACTTCTGCAGTCGCTAAGAGCGCAGAGGGAGCCTAATTGAAAGACATAAGTGTATACCAGAAATTATTTGGAGGATAGTTAAAATGCAGTTTGTTTAACCTGTCTTTATTGCAGCTACGAACTGTTCCATATTAGTCCTTCATTTTGGTCCTGAACTGCTGAATTGGACCAATCAATGTGGGGGACCTTTAAAATGGAGCCTGCTGTGGGTGAATCGGGCTTGGACTCTCTATTAGAGCTTACTGTAAAGGGACTGTATGGCAGGTGTCTCTGGGAATGTCGTTGGGACCTTGGTGCCTTTTGCACCAACAGAGGGAGCCCTGCTGTGATTGACAGCTGAACCAACCAACTGAACTTGTGTGAGCCTAGGAAATGCCCTGCACTGTTACTGGAAAGGCAGATTCGAGGTGGCTGTGAAAGGAGAAGGAGCTCTGTTGCTAGTACGGGTAGTAGTTCACGCGGAAGCGCTGTGTAAACCCCCAAGTCAGTCTGTGGCCATTAGTACAGTTAAATCGGACTGAATCTGAGTTTGTGAGAAGGAAGAAGGAAGTCAGAAGTGTGGAAACCAGGCTAACCCTGTAGAAGACCGAAGATTTTGCTAAAGCACGATCAGCCTGTTAGAAATTGAAGCTGGTGTGTGTGCTCACGGGTATTTTGCAGTGTTCTGCGATCGGGATCGAGGAGCAGCCTGCCTATTATAGTAATTTCCTTTACATATGAATGTGCTTGGTGCTTGTGGGAAATCACGATCTTACTTCCCCTCACTCTGCAGGGTGTGCTGAATGCTGGAAACCCAGAAACCACACCATCCATCCTATAACTGTCTAGGGGATCATGAGTACCATTCAGGACAAACCCCTGCAACACCATATGAATCAAAAGTGTGCCATCTGATTTGTTGTGCCTTCTTTTTACTTGAATTGAGCCGTCTGGCTCCAGATTACAATTTGGGTTGTGTGTGTTGTTTTCTGCTACAGGGCCCCATCCAGCTGCACCAGCTGGCCAACCCCGGGCAACGGACCTGGCTAGCCCCCCCCCCATCCTGGGTACCCAGAGAGTGTACTGTTGGACCTTGATTACATGCATAATCGTTTTTATTTATGTGGCTTTACTCAAATTAACCTGATTTCCGTCCTTGTTATATGCTCCCTAAATAAATCAGATTTGTTGTTATTGAACTATATGCTGTCTGTGGTGTCAGTACATATCAAACTAGCATTGCACTGTGTTGTGTATGTGCTTAACCTTGTTTTACAGGGGGTCCTCAGAGACGTGCTGCAGAATCAGTCTCAAGGGTAAGTGGTATCTACTGTATATGTGTAAAAAGTGTGCATATGTGGGGTATTGGGAAGGTAATTCCCTTGTACTGTGTGGGCCACTAGTGGGAACAAAGGGGGGGTCACAGTGTCCCAGAGGGCTGTACCCGAGCTAGTTTAACCACTACCAACCCTGACCTCTGGGTGGAGGCAACCGTCACTGGACCTAGGGCCCTTTACCTGTCACTAGCCATACAAGCAGGGGTAGTAACCGTTGGGATAGCACCACCTAGGGGTTACATTAGGACCCTACATAAAATTCTTAGCTAGCAGTACCCAGCTTCCGACGTCTGCCAGTGGTATAAAGGGGACTGTCCCCGGTCACACCCCAGTTCTCCCGCTGGAGACCGGCTGATAAACCATAGAGAACCGAGGTTAGTGGAATACCCGCCAAGGGCAATGGTAAGAAAAGAAAGCAGAAAGGACCAGGGGAAGGAGGGTGGAAATAATGCCTGCTGCAAGAGCTCCTCCTGAAGATCTACTGTTATGGTAAGTTCTTACATAACTGTACTATCTTATTTTGAGTGGGAGCTCTGCAGCAGGCTACACCATATGGACTGAGTACCAAGCAGTACTAAAATGATTCTGGATGGACTAGGAGGTGGAAAAACTGAGAACGGGAGAGGCTTCAAGACAACAGGCCTTGAAGTACTGCTAACCAAATCCAGCTCTCCGATGGGAAGCAATGTCCAGGCTGTAGTTTTTACAAATGTGTGCACTGAGCTCCAGGTAGCTGCTGCACAGATATCTGCTACAGAAACATTTCTAGAGGCCACAAAGAGGCAGAAACATCCCTGGTGGAATGAGCCTTAACCCAACCCGTAAGGGTTTGTTGTACTTATTTAGCAGAAAGTGATGCAATGGACTAGCCATCGGGACAGAGTCTGTTTTGCTATGGGTGCCCCCAGAGTTCTCGGGCAAAGGAAACAAAGTTGCTGATTTTCTCAAAGTCTGAGTACGGTTAATGTAGTATCTAAGCATTTCGTACATCCAGAGTGTGAAATAGAGCCTCCCTCGATTAGAATGATCCGGATAATAAACCAGAAAGTTGATGTCCTGATTAAGAGTAAACTGGGACACCACCTTAGGCAGGAATTTAGGATTAGTCCTCAAGGACGTTCTGCCCTTATGGAAAATTAAATACGGTTCTTTAGCCATCAGAGCCTGAAGTTCATAAATCCTCCAAGCAGAAGTGACTACATCTAAACATAACGCTTTCCAGGACAGAAAGAGTAGTTCGCAATCCACGGCTGGTTTGAAGGGAGGATACGTAAGTTTCTCTAACAAAAACAAAAGATTCCAAGGAGGGATGGGGTCCCTAATGGGAGGTTTAAGGTGAAGCATTCCCCAGGCCAGATCCGTCTGGGCAACGTATTTGTCATCCACTGGCACATGAAAAGCAGATTGCTGGGAGCCCCAGAGAGCCAGCTTCAGAGCAGGACGTGTCCTCAACAGCTCCGCTGACGTTTAGCTCCTTTCTCGCCACTAAAATATAATTTAAGGGCTCCAAACTGAAGTTTTGGTGGGATCAACAGAATCTCCTAAGTTCCAGCTTTCTAACGATACCAAAGACATTATGGGGCATACCAAAAATACTCAGCCTTCAGCTTCAGGAGTTCAGTGGCCTGCTGTAACATGTGATAAGTCGAGCGGGGGAATGGAGTTACCTGATCGGCCCGAAACGTCGACTACAAAAGAACCACCCTGGCAGACTATCCTGGACTCAGTGAGGGCAATGGACACCAAAATAGAGAAAACGCTGATGAGGCTAGAAACACACGATGCGGTGATTAAGGCATTAACCTCATCAGTCGCTGAAGCAGACAAACGATCCTTGTCAGCGCAAACTACTGCTGCCCAGATAACGAAAGAAAATCAGCAATTGAGGGGCAGACTGGAAGCGGTGGAAAATGCCATGCGGGCAGGGACTGTTCGCATAGTAGACCATACTGAGGGAACTGAGGGAGCAAATCTCCTTACATATTTAAAATCCTAGCTTGCGGAGAATCTCCACATTTCTGAGCAGTTCAACTGGGCGGATCTGCGACAAGCATATCGCATCAGACCTAGAATCCGACCTACAGACCCCAACTTACCGCGGACTGTGGTCCTGAAAACCATTGGGCCAGAGGTTCGAGATGCATTGATCGGTGCAGCACGAGCGGCCTACCCGCTGAATGTCCACAGACAGGATGTCAAGTTATTCCCGACCTTTGCTCCAAACCGCTCCGACGCAAGCAGTTTGATGCAGTACGACAAAGGCTTCGAGCATTTGGGGATAGTCCACTCCTTTATGTTGCCGGGCGCGACTCGAGTCACATATGGAGGGAAGATGTGGCAATTCAACGATCCCCAGGATGCAGGTCGGTTGGTTGAGAAGACAGAAAAGGAGTTTCAGGCCCAGCCACCAAGGGAGACAGTTCGGAGAGCTCTGAATCAGAAGAGATTAAGTGACTTTTCTATGTTTTTCTGTCTGTTTAACACTTGACCTGATGTTACATAATGAAAGATTTTGATATGAGGACTGTATGATCTTCTATATGAGCCGGAAAATTAGAAGGAGATAGGGGTTGAGGGAGTAACATAATAATTCATCTTTTTGTTTCTAAAGTTATAATTGTTTCCCCACTACTCTTATAGTGACATTAATCGCTGATGAAATGGCTCACAATACTTGTTTATTAAGTCACATAATAGTGCCTGGTTCAAATGTTTAAACATTTTTGAACATTGTTATTCTCAATGCGTGGTGAGGAGGGGAGACGGGTGGAGTTGGGAGGGACCTATTTTAGAGTTATAACCCATATTAAGTAAAGGTTTATTGCACTACTGAGTTAGTGCAGGTTTACTACCTTTGTTTTTTCTCCCTAAGGACTCTAACCTTAGCCATGAAGCGCCTGGCATCACCTATGAATTTCTTTCGACTTTCTAGCATATATATGCTGACATTTCCTCAACCCCCCCTTCCTATTGCACCAGAAAGTGAGAGATTCTTGTGATATTTCAAATGTTCCTTTACAACTTGCTCATCTCTTGCATGAGAATACTGTATGTATTGTTTTTACTTTTATAAAAGCAATAAACAGAAAGTAAAAAAAAAAAAAAAAGAAAAGCAGAGATTGCTAACAGGTGTACCTTGATGGAGGAATATCAGAGGCCCGAGTCTGAGAGGGAGAGGAGATACTCGAGGACAGCATTTAGAAGGCAGAGAGAGAGTGTCCAGACCCTGATTGGAGGCCCACAAGCAAAAGTGCTTCCACTTCATGGCGAGGTAGCCCTAGTGGAAAGTTTCTAGCTGCAACCGAGACCTCGGTGCTCTGGGAGATATTCCAAATGTGCAGTGGCTACATCTTCAGGTGCCAGGCATGCGGATGTAGGGACCATAGGTCTGGGTGAACCAGCCTGCCTTGCTTATGTGACAGTAAGCAGGAGGACAAGGGTAGGGGAATTGGAGATTCCACTGTCAGCCGCTGCAGTAGCGGAAACCATATCTGATGAGGCCAAAGCCGAAGTCACGAGAATCATCTCTGCTGAGCAGAACCTTTGCAGTAGAGGAAAGGGAGGGAAAGCATACAGAAACCTCCTTGTCCAACAGAGGGAAAATGTGTCTTGCCAGAAGACAATAGGCCCGTGATCGAGTAAGCAGAAACTGGGCAGTTTTGCATTGCATGGGGGCCTAAAGAGGTCCGGTCTGGATGACCCCATCTTTGGAAGAGGCCGACCACTACAGAATGCAGGAGTTCCCATTCATGAGTTTTTGACAGAGACTGGCTTGGGGTGTCGGTCAAGGCATTTTGGACCCCTGGAACATGCACTGCGGTGAGCAAAAGGCCATGATCTAAAGCCCAGAACCACACTCTCATAGCCTCCTGACAAACAGGATAGGAGCGAGTTCTCCTCTGTTTGTTGACACAGTAAACGACTGACATGTTGTCTGTCTGTACCAACAGGGGACCTGGACGAAGATCCAGGAGAAACGCTTGCAGGGCGTAAAGAACCACCCTCATCTTTAGAATACTGATGTGGAGTGGCAGTTCTAGAGAAGCCCATGCACCCAGAGTCTAATAGTTCTGAAAATTAGCTCCCCAACCCAGGCCCGAGGCATTGGTTGTGAGAACCTGTAAAGGACCTTCACTCTTAAAAGAGACTCTGGACTCTAGATTCTGTGGAGACAGCCACCAAGACAGAGTCTGTCTCACTGCATTGGAGATCAAAACTGGCTGGTTGAGGTCATCCTCCCTCTGATCCCACTGTACTCTGAGAGTCCACTGAGGAACTCTCATAAAGAGACATGCTGAGGAATGGTCACTATGGCTGTGGCCATATGGCTTAGGAGCTGGAGCATGGTCCGAGCTGGGGCCTGGTGAGCAGCTGAGACTTTGTGGGCCAAAGAGTGAAGGCGTACTGCCCTGTCTGGTGGGAGGAAGGACTTCCCTTGCTCCGTGTCTAGGACTGCCCCTATGTACCGTAACCTCTGACATGGTGTCGGAAATGATCTGGCCATGTTTAGGGTGATCCCCAGGGAGCTGAACAGGCTGAAGGTGTCCTCTAAAGCCATCAGAAGCCGATTCTTTGTGGTGGCAGTCAGAAGCCAGTCATCAAGATGGGGTAAACGAAGTGTTCCTGTTTCCTTAAGGGGTGCCAAGAAAAGGCCGAAGGGCAAGACCCGGAACTGGAAGTGCCTTCCCTGAAAGGAGAACCTCAGGAACCTCCTCTGAGCTGGAAATACCAGAATATGGAGGTGGGCATCCTGCATGTCCAGGAAGCAGAGCCAGTCCCCTTGATGCAACATGGGAAGAATGCCCGGCAAGGTGACCAACCTGAACCTCTTGTACTCTGTGTAGTTGTTCAAGAGGCTTAGGATCAATATCAGGCGAAGATCCCCTGTCTTCCTGGGAACCAGAAAGAAATGGGAGCAGAACCCTTTCCCCCACTGTGGGGCTGGAATGGGTTCTATTGCCTTCTTGTCTAGTAGGGACTGTACCACCTCCCAAATGAGCTCAGCTTGGGAGGGGGAGTAGATCATTTGGACCGGGGGATTGTCTGGGGGCATCTGTAGAAATTCCAGCGCATGACCCCTCTCTATCAATTAGAGGACCCACACATCGTTGGTGATGGAGGTCCATCTGTCAAGGTAAAGCGAGTACCGACCCCTACTACCTCTGCCCTGGACTCGGCAAGTGGCATGGGGTCTGGCAAAGAGTCAGGCATGCGAGCCTGGAGTGGGCAGGGAGACCTGGGAGGTTTGGTGTTCCTAGGTCCCTGTGCTCCACCGGGTTGAGAGGGAGCTTCAGGCAAAAGTTGCCTCTCTGTAGCTGTCCTTAGGCTTCTTCCTCCCGGTGACGAGACCGACAACATTTGCCAGAGGTCTGATCAGATCTGTACAACTGATGTACAGAGTGAATGCTCTTACCTGAGTCCTGGAAGTCCGAGATCATCTTCTCAATGTCCAGACCAAATAGCATGGACCCATGGAATGGGGCATCAATGATGGCATCCTGAAGGTCCTACCTAAACCCAGAAACTCAGAGCCAAGAGTATCTCTGCATACAAACCCCTGTGGCTGCTGTCCTGGCTGCCGTGTTCGTGGAATCGTAGGATGACCTCAAGATGTGTTTCCCCATGTCTAGACTGGACTAGAGTATGTCTAAGAGCTCCCTTTTTGTGGTCAGAATCGGGTTGCCTTTTGACAAGCTCAATTGCTTTGTTCCAGAGGGATTTCTGGTACTACACCATGTGCGCCAAAAAGTTGAGTAAACGAATGGTGCAGGTGACCGAAGAGTAGACCTTCCTGCCTTTTCCGGCAGCTGGGAGCTCATGTGCCGGCGCTGTTTGGTCCTGCTAAGGGCAGCCGTCCGCACAGCCGAGTCCACCTTGGGTTGTTCTCCAAGGAATAGCTCATTCGTTGGGGTACAATATAGCCTGTCTGCTTTTTATAGGTATAGCAGGGGCTGTCATAGGGTGCCTCCAGGCTAGCCTGGTAGTGTCCTGAAAGGGGGCTATCAGGGGTGGTGCAACTAACGGTTTGGGTTAATTCATACCCTAGAAATGAGCCAGCCTCTTTCCCACTGATTCAAGAACTGGATGTGAAGCATCATGTCCAAGAAAGTGGGATCGTCCGGGGGGAGGGGGAGCGAGGCGAATACACCAGAGGGTCTGGGTGGTGGGGAGGAAAGGAAAATTCCCCTGAGGATCTAGAGCAGACACACAAGTCAGATGACCTAGAGGAAGATCTGGAGCGGGAATAATGCCTGCTCCTATTGTGCCCAGAGGATGATCTAGAATGGTGAATGCATCGCTCGAAGACCTGTCGTCCGGATCGAGTAGGAGACCTGTCCCTAGGGGGCGACGACCACAAGGGCCGTTTGGGGGAGTCTACGGGAGGTTGTGGTGTTGGGACCTGGGGTTCCTTGGGGAGGATGTCTTTACTTACTGTGTCCAAACAGGAACTGAAAAGGTCCTTGACCGCAAACAGAGATCATGGCTGGGGCTGATGGGCCTGGTATCTCAGACCTGTGGTTGGGCTTTTCAGATGGCAGCCCTGATGGCTTGTTGGGAGCCGGCATACACTCAGATTTTGGTTTCTCCAGAGTTTGAACCTTGGGTGGTGCCGGAGCTCATGGCAGGTCGACTGGCTGACCTGACGTCAGGGGATCTGTCATCAGGAGAGGCATTTCCTTGGCTGGCGGCTGCGCCCCTTCTTTTGGAAGCTTTGGGGTTGTGGGCAGTGGGGAGGATCTCAAAGGTGAGGATGTCGAGAATGTCAGGGTGGAATGCTGGAAGTCTGACGCCCGACGCTTTGGAGAGCTGACATCAGGGTGAGACTCCAGTTCCGAACGCAGCTTCCTGTCATTGGATCTGGCCGGATTATCCGATGATGAGGAGGAAGCCTTCGCCTGATGAGGAAGCGGTATGATGGCTGTCGCCTGCCTTTGATGGTGGAGATCCCTGGAATTAGACCCGGGGTATGGTTGTAGGGTCAAGACTAGAGAGGGGCTGAAGGCTCATGCTACGAAAACCCTGCCCGATATGCACACCAACACTGGGGTTTCATGACCGCACAACCGGAGGAAGTTTGAGTTGGCGGGGAGCACAGTCTGACCTCCTCGCGGGGGCTTGAGCTGGCCATTTCCTATACGGAGATCTGGATCGGGAGTCCAAATGGGTGTCCTTCTCATGATGGTAGTTTCCCACCGGACTTCCCTTCGATTTGTGGGAAGTCCTGGACCCCGAAGAAGAAGAGGATCCTAGGCCTGACAGGGCCTTTTGCATGGTAGCCAGCTGCTGTTCAAGAAGATAAGTCTTCAGCGTCTTCAGTCAATGGATGCGAGTCCAGTGGTTTAAATTTTTACAGTGTGGGCAGGAGTCGGCGTCGTGGTTGGGCCCCAAGCAGATGAGGCAGGCTGAGTGACCATCTCAGGCTGGGATTTGCTTCCCACACACACACTTGGATATCGGTTGCTGACTGGAGGACGACAGAGAAGACATGCACTGATTATGCGGTTTAAACAAACTAAACTTTTGTTTTAGAAAAGTTAAAGTGAAAACGGTGGTCGACTGTTAGCAGTAGGCGTCAGTGGAGTCGATGTGAACAGCTCGACAGAGGGAAAAGAAATGGAGAGTGGCCGGGGACCACCCCCTTTATACCACTGGCAGACATCTGAGGCAGTCTGACATCAGGGGTTGGTCCCTGCTGGGTACTGCTAGCTAAGAATTTTCCATGGGGTCCTAGTGCCTGGCGGCATAGTCCTTATGGTGTAGCCTGCTGCAAGAGCTCCCACTCGAAGTAAGATCTTTCAAGTACCACAAGGGAATCAACAAAGTCCAAGAGGGTAGTATCTTTCAGAAAAAGAGATGTGCAAGAACAAGGGAGCACAACTTGAAGACAGAGGGGGGGATGGCTCAGGGGCAACGTGAGGAAGTATTTTTTTCACGGAAAGGGTGGTGGACACATGGAATGACCTTCCAGAGGAGGTTGTGGGGTCAAAAACAGCGGGGAAATTTAAGAAAGCATGAAACAGACATAAGACAATTCTAGTGGGAGGTAGGAGGAAGTAGGCTGTTGGTAAACTAGGATCTGCAGCTTATCTGATAGGTAGGGAAATGGGCAGACTGGGTGGGCCAAGCAGTCCTTATCTGCTGTCAAAATCTATGTTTCTATGTTTTTTGGCTGGTCACCATTATTATTAGTGTAAGAAGTTTTATCAGATTTATTTTCTGTGGGGTCCCTAGGGGACTTTGTCTTTAGGTTTGGATTGAGAAGAGGACCCTCTTCAACAGGCTTTGCAGAGGGAAAGCAGACTGAGAGGTCATTTTTCCAATCTTTTGGCTCTCTTTTGACAGTTTTGGAACATAATTTGAGCAAAGTTCACAATAATGATCTGACTTATACGCATGCAAAAATCGTGGCTGTCTGCTTTAGCCACTATTTTGAAGCACTTAAAACAATTTTTAAAACCTGTAGGTCCAGTCCTTTTCTTTGGTTTTTCTTATATGCCAATTAGTCAGAAAACCTAAAAATGGGGTTCCCAAACAGGAAGAGTAAAGCTTAGTGTCTGGTTCCTCACGTAAGAACTGCAAATAAAAAGCAGAAAAACTATTTAAAAGTGACTAAAAGCGTGGTTCCTACTAAAAATGGGCACCACGAAAGTTTTAAACTATAAAGAAATAAGACACTGCTTAAACTTAGATACGATAAAAACTTAGCTCAGAAAATAAAGGGGGAACTGTGGAAAACAGGAAAATGTGGTTCCCTGGCACCAAAGGGAACCGTGATAAAACTAAAGAAACTAATAAAAAATAAAATACTAACTCAGCACTACAGTAAAAAAAAAAAAAAAGAGAGAAAAATTTTGTTAGAAATTCTTCAGGCAAGAGTGAGAGAGCACCTCAGAGACAGTGTTTCCTCAGTCAAGGAAGAAAATTCCGGTGCCCTCTGGGCAAGCTCCACCCAGCACACTCTCTAACTCTCTTCTGATTGGTTAATTCATTATACTCATTACCATAATCTCCATCTCTGAGGCAGCTCAACCTAGCCAGCTTACTGGTACTGCTACTGATGCTAAAGGACTCCTGGGGTGAGAAATGTTTTTTCCCTCAGCCTTCTGTGGGGGAGACACAGAAAGACGGGGGTCCCTCATGGGTCTGGAGAGTCCCAAGACAGGTCGGGGCAGGTGGAGGCTCTCCTGGACTTTGAGCAGGAAGGCATCCCAAAAGCTCATGTCTGACCGTACGGGAAAAGAAAATGGGCCCCCTGGAATCATGAGGCGATCTCCCTACGCTGGGACAATGATGACAACCTTGATAGGTGAAGCCACACCATCCGCCTGATGCAGACTGCTGTTCCCACTAATCTGGAAACTACTTCATTGGCGTCGTAGGAGGCCCTTGACTGCCTGGTTGCCTCACAATCAGACATGGATGCTAGGAGCTATCCAGCATCGCCTACAGGTGCCTACCATAGGTAGACTGAAGAGCCTGGTGTGCAGCAATGCACAACATAGTGCGTGCCATAGAGAAAACTCTTCACCCCAGTGGCCAAACCTCGGCTGAGACTGACTCAGGGGATGGTCGGACGGGCGACTATGCCCAGGAGGGGTGTCCAGGAGCTGGACTCCAGAAGTGGGGTGAGGCATGGCTCCTGGAGACTCCGGTGCACAATACCCACTCTGAAAGTCCCTTGGGGCTGGAGAGGGGCAGAGGGACAGAGCCAGATATTTTAGATGCCTCCATAAATGGCTGCGCCATAGAGGTATGACAGTAGTGTTAGAACTGTACTTCCCAAGGAAGGACAGCATTTTCAAGCAGGATTGCGTTCAGCAAAGTTCAAAATATGCAGCTCCTCCATCATCCCCAAAAGGAAGTCCTGGTGATTGGAGTAATCACTATCAGAGATGAACTGGACAGAAGTATCCTCTTCCTCAATGGAGGAAGACGAGGATGAAGAGGAGCTGGACTCAGGGGGAGGCAGTGCTGGGGAAGTAGGCCAGAAGATAGCCTTGTTAACTGTCCTCAGGTAGACGGGGAAAGCACTTGCCATGGCCCTAACCTGTTCCCAGGTCATGGGCACCATACGGCCAGAGAAACCTGAGAGAGGGGGTGGAGGAGGGTCATGGCAGACCAGGCCAGATCCTCTGCCAGGGATGCAGGAGTGGACAGAGGACCCCTCCTGAGAGAGGGGGCTGTGCAACCCACCCACCATGGAATGCCCAACTCTGGAGGGTTGATCAGGGTGGTGCCCTTGGGGGGGAATCCCCAGGTGGGGAGGCCTGAGCGGTACTGGTCCCGCAAACCGGCCCCTTTTCCTACCTACCATAGACCCTAATCATTGTGGAGGGGGAGACAGAAGGCCTATGTTGACACTACGACTCCTTCCAGAGCCCCCAGCCACTCTGGACATAGAATGTGGTGCCGACCTAGACCTCCCGACCCCCGCCTCACCTGAAAAGGCTATGCCCCTCGGAGAAAGCCTAACAACAGTCGCAGAATCAGAGACAGGAGGAGAGGTGGAGCCGGCACCAAGAATAGCACCAGTATCCCCCGCAGCGCCACCAGCGGCACCGGAGTCAGAGTCGGCACCGCGAACAGCACCAGAACTCGACCTGACACCAGAGGTGGCACTAGACCCCAACCAGATGCCAGACCAGGTGCTGCCCTCCACACCGGTGCCAGAATCAGCACCAAAAGCATCCTCAGCACTGTAAGTGGCACCCACGGATGCAGGAGAGGTGGTGCCACAGCTGGGAAGGCTCCGCTGACACAGAAGGCCTAGCACTAGGCCCAGAAGAGTTCACTAGCTTACCGGAGTCGGGAACCCAGTCGGGATCATCCTGATCCTCGTTTCCGGGTTGGAGGATGAGATCAGGAGCTCTCCACTGTGCAATGCCCAGGACCCTCCTCTCCCAGTGTCCTGAACAGCAGCAGGATGGGACCCTGCTGAACAGATGGCACCGCCTGCTCACCGGCACTGGCCTCAGTGCCAGGAGCAGAGGCGGCACCTGCAATGCCACCGAGGGACCCACAGGTGCAGGCCCAGTGTATAGCTGCACTGCCACCACCAGGGTGTCCAAGCCCCAAAAGGGCACCAGACTGGAAAGGGTGCACAGCAGTCCCCTGGAAGAGGTCAGTTGTCCCACAAACCCCTCTTACAGGCCTCCTGCCTTGGTGAGATGAGGACTAGCTGAGGCCTGCTCTCCTCGGTATGTACAGTACCAGGAGGGCTCAGGGAAGAGCCCAGGGCCCTGATCCCGAGCCCTGGCACGACACCAGCCTCCGAAGGTTGGCAGTCCCTCCCTAACCTCATAGCCCGAAGCGCGACAGAGTTCCATCAAGAAGCAGGTGGCGCAATGCTCACGGTGGTCACAAATGGCAATATGCTTCCCACAGGGGCACCGACACATAGGAAGATGCTCTGTTTCCTTAGCTTTACCGGATTTTTGGGCCCTAGATTGGACATGACCAAACTGGTATGGAAAAACAGAAAAAATAGCTCTCTGTGCCGTACTAAGGGATAGTGGAAAATAAGAAATGATTTGGCTTGAACTGAGGTAAGGCGTCACAGAAAAGCGGCAGAACCGTGATGCAGTTATGCAGAACGCCTCCCATGGAGATGCAGCCTTTATAGTGGGAAAAACAGAACTGAGGAGGGGAGCCAGTGTCAGTTACTGGCCAATCCACGAGTGGCATGTCATACACCTGCCTCATGGGCAATGACGCCCTGATGTCGGCTCCCCACTCCAAAAATCTTAAAGCTATATGCTCTGCTGGATCCTTGTGCCTCTGGCACAGACCCACTAGTGATGAATGGTTTAGATTGATTCTTGGTAGATCTTAGGATTGGTCCATAAAGACACACTATCTTTATGGAAAATCAAATAAGGAGGCTCACACATACTGTAAGAGCCTGCAGCTCTGAAATCCGATAGCAACTAAACATAATGCTTTCCAAGAAAGGAAGCGTAAGCCACAAGTCATGGCTGGCTCAAAAGGAGTCAAAGTGAGTTTCTCTAGGACAAACTTCAGGTCCCTAGCCACGACTGGATTGCAGATGGGACACTTCAAGTTCAAGATGCCTCTCAAGAATGTATGGGCCACCTCTAGCTGTGCCACTGTATGGCCATCAATTGGCACACTGAAAGCTGAAATAGCAGCATGGTACTCTTTGATAGAAGAGTCTGCAGTCCTGCATCTGCAAGGACAATAAATACTCTAGAATCTGATTCCACGGGCAAGTGAAGGGATCCAAGTGATGGGAAGCAGCAAACAAGGCAAAACACTTCCAATTTATGGGGTAAGTGGCCCTGGTGGAAGGTTTCCTGGCAGCCACCAGAACATCAGCCACCTTTTGAGAGACTCCAAATCTAGCAATGGTTATGTCCTTAGGAGCAAGGCATGGAGATGGAGTGACTTGAGGTCCACATGGACCAGGGTTTCCTGCTCCTGTGATAGCAATCCCTTGCACAGGGGCAGGGGTACTGGGGGTTCTACTGATAATTGTTGTAGCAAGGAGAACCAGATCTGATAAGGCCAAAAGGGAGTCCCAAAAATCAGAGTAGCTCCCTCCATTTGAAGCTTGATTAAGCACCTTCTGAATCAGAAGAAAGGGAGGAAAGGTGTAAAGGAACCTCCCTTTCCAGGAAAGGGATGTGTCTCGCCAGAAAACTCCAGGCCCTGGAATGAGCAAGCAGAAAAGCGGCAGTTTTGCGTTGAGTGGGATGCAAAAAATGTCCAACTCTGGACAACCCAACCTGTCAAACAGGTCTTCTACTACTGAGGTCAGCAGCTCCCACTTGTGCATTCTGGACTGCGACCTGCTTAGCCTGTCAGCCAGGATGTTTTGGATACCTGGAATATGGATGGCTGACAGTTCTAGAAGGTGGTCTACAGCTCAGTACCAAACCCTCATTGCTTCCCTACACAGGTGGTAAAAATGAGACCCCCTTGTTTATACAGTGTACTACACTGATGTTGTCCATCTGCACCAGCAGATGCGCTGGAGACAGATGGTTCTGGAAGGCTTGCAGACCATACAGGATGGCCCTCATATCTAGTACATTTGTATGGAGGGAAGTCTCCACTCTGGTCCATGTTTCTTGTGTCTGATGAGGTCCCAGATGTGCCCCCAGCCCATTCCTGAAGCATCCACAGTGAGAATATGATGAGGGAGGGATTAGGAAAGGATCCCTTCAGCAAATTGCTAGATTCCATCCACCACTGGAGCACCTTCTGGACAGAAGAAGTTACTAAACCTGCTGTTCTAGACCATCAGTACATTGATCCCACTGACTTTCAATGTCCATTAAGAGATCCTCATGCGCAGCCTGGTCAGGGTTGCCGTGACAATGGCCACTGCCATCAGGCCCAGCAGTCTCAGGAATATCCAGGCTGTAACATACCTGTTGTAGTAAAGCAGCTGGCCTATACTATTAGGTGCTCTGCCCTGTCCTAGGGCAGGAAGGCTAAGCTTGAGCAGTGTCCAGTATTACCCCTATGTACTGCAGAGGCTGACAAGGGGTCAAGACTGACTTGGACAGATTGACAGATGCTCCTTGGACTGAGCTTTGAGAAGCAAGTCATCTAGACAGGGGAAGACATACAGTCCCTCTCTCCTGAGAGCTGCTGCCACAACCACCAAGCATTTGGTAAATACCCATGGCTCAGATGACAAGCCAAAGGACAATACCCTGAACTGGTAGTGCTCCCCCTGAAACAGGAACCTGAGGTAATTCCTGTGGGGGAACAAATCTTTACATCAGATAAGCATCCTGCATGTCAAGGAAGCATATCCAGTCCCTCTTTGCAGGAAGGGCAGCAGGCCTTGCAGAGTGACCATCCTGAACTTTGTACTGAACATATAAGTTCAGATTCTCAAATCCAGAATTGGCCTCAAGTCCCTGTAGATTTGAGGACTAGAAAGAAATGAGACTAGAACCCCTGTTCCTTTGATCCCAAAGAAAAGATTCCATGGTCTTCTTTTGCAGGAGTGTACGCACTTCCTCTAGTAGCACTGGTATGTGGTCTGAAGGATAAGCTGAAGAATTGGTGGAAGGTATGCAGGCAACGCCAGAAATTCTAGAGCATGTCCATGTTCTATTAGCTGCAGGACCCAAGCATCTGTTGTAACCTTCCTCCAGTGTTCCAGGTGGAGGGAAAGGCGACCCCCTACCACCACCTCCGGATCTAGCACTGGATTGTGGGTGCTAGGAAGAAGTCATGCTGAAGCAGATCCTGTGGCTGCAGCTGCACTTCCATCTCTAGGGGCTTTTGACTGGGCACCTTCAGTGCATACTGGGGTAGACGGGCCGACCCTGCTCTGCTTTTCATAGGAATCATAGGAAAATACAAGTCATAAGCTGTTCGCCATAGAGACTTGACGGTTTGTCCCTAGGATACCACAAAGCCCAATCTATTCATTTGTCTCATATGTACATCTAGTGATTTTTTAACTGATCCATGCTTTTGCTCGGTTGTCTAGTCCCTGAGCTAGATCTTTTGGTAGCTCCTTGGTTGTGTGTGATAGAGGGAGTAGACTGACCTTAGAGTCCTATCCAAAGTTTGCACACTGTAGAGGGTGTCCTGCTCCAAACAGCTTGTATCCCCTGGAAGAGGTATTTATGATTGATTGTTGGACATCACTAGCAAATCCTGTCACCCTCAACCAAGAATGCCTCTTTAAAGAGATAGCAGCCACAGCTGCTCTGGCTGCAGCATCAGGAATTTTTTATATAAGGCCCATTTAGATTTGGGGTCTCAGCTGTGGTTTCTATACAAAAAGGGGGAGATAGATAGAGTGGAACAAAACTCAGTGAAGATATACCAAACAAATAGGTGGCATGAGAAAAATTGACTATGATACAAGGCTCAAAAAAACAGAAATGTTCATTTTAGAACAGAGAAGGGTTAGAGGAGACCTCATTCAGATGTTTAAGATCATGGCAGATCAGGAGTTGTGGCTAAGTATAGATATTAAGTTGCAATCCAAACCGGACTATTTATGGGGACATAACACACAAATTAAACTGGATACAGAAAAAAAATAACATGAGTTTCTTTTCCTTCATACGTAGAACTGGCAGACCATGGAACATCTTACCATCAGAGATTGTTAGTTGTACATCAGTTTATATATTTAAAAAGAAAATTGATAGTTGGTTAGAACAGAATGGTTCCAAATGGTCCCACTAATGTGGGGAATGATTGCAATGTGCTAAATAGCCTTTTACCATTCTATTCCCCAAATAAACCATAACAGGTGCTTCCCTACGTCAGCCCCAGTCTAGAGGGCCTTGAGCATCTCCTGCTTTGGGGTACCCTCTGGGAGGGACTGGGCCGCTGCCTTAGCCTTTTTCTAGAGGGTATTCTGGTATTTGACCATATGGGCCTGATAATTAGCTATTCGTAGACCCAATGTTGCAGAGGCAAAGTTTCTCTTGCCCTGAAGGTGCGGTATCCTCAACTCCTTATCTGGGGGAAGAGAACTGAGATGCTTAGGCACCTTAGACCTATCATGGTCTGCCTTTATCACAACTACATTAGCCTCAGATTGGCCTGCAAAGAAGGACTTTCCTGTGGGGGCCTTGTATAACTTGTCTGCCTTTCTGGGCATGGCAGGAATCATGTTTGGTCTATGTCAAGCAGCCAGGGTGGCACCCTCTAGTGCAGCCAGCACACAAGGAATGGTAAGGAGTGGAGAATGTGGTAACTCTAAGAACTCCACCAAATTTCTTTTTGTGCTCTTCATTATCAAATCCCATTGCAGCCTGAAGTTGCTACATCACAGATATAAAAGAGGGGTCTTCAGAAGTGGACCTTAGGGTATATAAGGTGGTGTCCTCACTCCTGGTGGAAATAGTGGAGCCAGATCTCTCTGATGGGTTCTCTATATCTTCCTCCTCCTTTTTCTTCCTCAGGTAAAAAAAGTTCAGGTTTATATTCCTGATCCTTGCCGACGGGCCCTGAAGGCCTTAGGGAAGGGAGAGAAGAAGTCGACACCCTGGAGTATGTCGAGCATGTCAACCTAGCAAGTATTGGTGCTGGGGCTGGTCAGAGAGGCCCCGTCATTTCCGCGCCTGTCGTAGGAGGCATGAGGCGCTGCAGTATCTCTGCAAATGAGGACAGCACTGTCTGATCGCCGGTTGTAGCTTGCGCTTGCAGAGGAGCCTTATGACATCGATGGGGTGTCTGCAGCCCAGACATTGATGGGCCTCATCAGCCATGATAGGCCTAGCGGAACTCACTGCCTGAGCTGACCTAGTGGGTACTGAGGTCTGAGCAGCAGAAGGCATCGCCGCCTAAGCAGCTGTAGGCACTGCAACAGCCATCTCCAAGTGAAGCAGCAGATGGGGGCACACCAGGGAGGATTTATGCTTGTTTCTGTCCTTCTCCTGGTGTTTATGCTTTCCTGAGGATTCCTCTCGGGCCCTGAAGGACTGCGAGCCTGAGGAGTGGGACGGCGATGCAGTTGAGAGCTTCACCTGGAGATTTCTCTCTCTCCATTCTGGCTACCTGCTGTTTCAAGAGAAAGTTCTGCAGGGTGTGTTGTCAGCGTTGCTGGGTAGCTGTATTAAACTTCAAGCAGATCTCTCAGGCCTTAACGTTATGGGCTTCTTTGAGACAGCATACGTAGTCGTGATGGTCACTTGAATAAATCTTTGCATTGCACTCACAGTATCGAAAGAGTTTAGCAGAATCCTCAAATGACATTCATGATGACAGCAATCACTTTTAAATAAAAGCGATAACTACTAGGGTGACAAAACAAAAAATCTTAGAAAGAGCAGTCATCTGTAGTGGCGGTGTCTCCGTGGAGGGTCCAGCGAGTATGGTAGATGGCAGGAAAAGAACTGAGGAGGGAGAGGGGCCACCCATGTTTATATACAGAGGATGTCAATGTAAGACACTGTTGTGCGTGGCCCCTAGTGGAATGCTTGCAAAAATGTTTCTGTGTGGTCCTAGTACCTGGTAGCTATAGTTTCATAGGTGTGGACTGATAAAGAGACATCTTCGAAGAAGATCTGGTGCTGCAACAGCAGCGGAACCTCCCCCAGCACCACGGATGGCACCGACACCCTGCTTAGTGCAGCACTCGGTACTGACACCCTCCCAGTGCCACAGATGGCACTGGGACTGTCTTTGGCACTGCACAGCTGGGCAGCAGTGCCACAAGTGGCACCAGACAGAGAAAAAGCCTCTGAAGATTATGCCGACCAAGGGCTAGAATCAGGCCCAGGTAGATCTCCATCATCACCAGAGACTTGCAACTAACCAAGTCCTTCCCCAGTCTCAACTCACCAGGTCATCCAACTGCTCAGAGGAAGAGATCTGGAAGACCTCTACAGGATGGTTAGTAGGCCCGGCTCCAGAGACCTTCCCTCTGCCATTGCCATAAGCAGTGTTAGGAGGTGACCCAGTCTCTTGGCCGGCATCACTTCACTGGCATCGGCCTTACTGCCAGGAACCAAGGCATCACCAGGCCCCAGCACCAAGGTGCCTGCTGGTGTAGGCCCAGTGTATAGTTTCAACCTCACCACTGGGGTTGATTCCAGCCCCGAAGGGGCTACAGATTGGGAGGGGTACATAGCCAACCCCCCAGGGGATGCCAACTGTCCACCTGACCCCTCCCCAGCTCTCTGTCTTGGCAAGGACTAGGAAAGGCTTGGCCTTCTTCAGTACTACAGTACTGGGAAGGGGCTCAGAGGATGAGCCCAGGGACCGGACGTTACCATGGAGTCCTGTGTGTGCAGCCTGCCTCCAAAACTGAGGGGCTGATGAACCCACTTCACTGTAGGGTGCAGAAGTCCAGAAAGAAGCAGGTACCACTGTGGTCCATATTGTGGTCAGCTCCAAGGCAGATCCAGCAATGGTCATGCTGATCTCAGACAGATATAGGTCTCCCAAAGGGGCACTAACATGTGGGGGGGCCATCCCTAGACTTCTTCTTGCCCTTCTTCTTTGGCCCCTGGGAGCCAGACATGACTGGCTAGTGGAAAAAATAAAACAAGCAAAATAGGGCTCCAGCGCCATAAGACAGAGAGGGAACAGAAAGCAGTACTGAAAATGGTTGAAAGACTACAGCGCTGAGCAAAAACGGCAATGATTGAGGTGTGAGGTAGTCAGGGTGAAGTCAAAGCTCCCATGGTGTTGCCTCACGGGTGAGGAAAACAGTACTGAGGTGTTAGGCCGATGTCAGTTACTGGCCAGTCCACATGTGCCACATCATAGCGTGAGCCTCCTGTGGCACCGCCACTGACAGCCCCCCAACTGTGGGATATAGAAGTTTTTGCTCCTACGGTGTCCTAGTGCCTCTGGCACAAACCATATGTGGCAACTGTGGCGAGCTAGCCAACTGCCAGTCATTATTTGCAGATATATTTCTGTATATTCTTTTTGATGTGATTTTGTGTATGTTAAATGCCACAAGAAAACACACAGTGTTACTGAAAGGTCACAGAAAGAGAGAAAAGGGGCTTGCAAAATACGTGACATTCCTATGTGACCCAGGAAAACAGCTACTAGCCAGGCAGCTGAAAATTACATTTTCAAAGGGGATTTCCCTAGTCAGCTAGTCAAAGGGAGAGGGTCATAAAATTGTCAGGGGATAGAAAATATCCCCTAGGATCATAAAACTTTTCCACTTCAAAGGTAGGATGCCTGAGAAACAGGGTCTAGTAAATAGCCCTTCCTGACAGGCTGGTGTGAATTGTCTTACGTGTGTTATATTGCAGGGTAGTAGGACTTCAAAGACACTAATTCTGAAAATGTTATTAATGTGCAAGGAAGTGGTGATATGAGGGCCCAAATAAGGAAATAAATAATAATTCCTTAAAATCTGGAAAAAGCAAGAGTGACATCTACTGGCCTAACAAAAATAAGGCCATTAGCTATCCACAGATTGGAACGGCCATTCCGAATTAAGACCCTCCACAGAGCATTAGTTGGCTCACTCTTCAAAGGACACTCTTCTGACACACAAGAAGCAAGACTGCCACAACACAGAGACAGACTAAGAACAGAGACTGCACTTATTCTTCTGGATTTCAATTCACTACAAACTTAAAGTAGAAATTAGATCAAAGTTTATAGTGCATTTGTTTTATGTATATTTTTCACTTTTATTTGTGTTATTCTGTGACCACATTTTCTAAAACTTTTAGTTGTAACTGTATGATTATTAATTATGTAACCCCTAGGTGGCACTGTCCCAAGGGCTACTACCCCTGCCTGCGTGACTAGGCACAGGTTGAGGGGCCTGAGTTTGGTGAACGGGTGCCTCCACCTGGAGGAATGGTTCTGGGGTAGTGTAACTGCTGTTGGTATAGCCCTCCGGGATGCTATAACCCCCCACCAACCTCTCTAGTGGCCTAAACAGTATAGTAACAAATAAACAGTCACATGTACCATATGACAACACTTTTAAACCCATACTCTGTACACTTACCACCAGGGTTGGACCAGCTGCAAAGGCCCTGGAGACTCCCAGTAAAATACGATCCGTTATAAAACAGTGCAATGGCTGTACAATACACCCACCACAAAGGCACACGTTAGCCAAGTTAAATGAAAAAGCACAAATTATGATTTATTCAGGGGCTTTGACAGGGGTGGGGCAATAATTTAGCAAGTGATTACTAATTCTGATTGATTTAGGTTCAGCACGCATGCACTGAGAGTCCTCTGTCACAGTCACACACTCTGGGTACCCAGTTGTTAATGTAGGCTAGCCTGATGCGTTGCCCAGGGTAGGCTGGCATTGCAGCTGCTGTTAGAGCCCACAGGAAAGAAAACAATTACAAGCACATCAACCCAGAATTTGTAATCCAGAGCTGGGTGGCTCAGTTTGTGATAATAAACCCAAACAAGTAAATCAGATGACACACAATGATTGCAGCTTTGTTGCAGAGAGCTACCCTGTTTAGTACTCATGTTACTCAGACCAGGAGGCAGGACTGATGAGATGAAGACCTCTGGATGGTGTTCTGGCTTTGCCAGAAACAGGGCCCACATGACTCACCGAGGTGGTTGCTACCTGTTCGATGGTGTTGAGCAGGGAACTGAAACCCCGAGCATGTCTTTTGTCGGAAATGTTTGTTTATTTCAGTTTAGGATTGATACCTTTGAACCAAAGGCTCATTTACAAAAGCTCCAAGTCACAGATGGTACAGAACAAAACAAACAGTAACAACAGTTATTATACAGAAATATATAGGAGTACAACGGATAAACATGAATTCAAATGTTACACATTGTACTTAAATTTCAAGTTACATAATTGGTTAAGATTGTCCGGAAATTTACTTAGTGGTTTCTCTGTCAGTACAATATAAATAGACAATTAGGTTAAGGCCTGCATAGGTCAGCAGGAGAAATACTAGAAAAGTGCTTGGGTGGGACAGGCCACTAGAAAGAGAAGGTTTTGTTGAAGAAGAGATTGAGTGGCAGCCTAAGGAGCTTTGTCATAGGGGTAGGAGGGTAGAGATGAGGGATGGGGATGGGGGAAAGAAAGGGTAGTGCAGTCAGGGGCTTAAGCAGTAAAGGGAGGTAGTAGTGCAGGTGGGGTGAAGGGTTGGGACAATGATATGGGGAGGTGGAGGAGAAATAAGAGCGAATGGGACTAGGAGGGTGGGTGTGTAGGAGAGGGGATATGAAAGGTCACTGATTACAATTGGGGGGTGTAAGGGTATGCTACAGACGCATTCACAATCCTCTTAGATTGTTAGAGAAAGAGTTAGGTAGTGTTAGGGCACTCACATACGCATTCGAGAGATAGTAGTGCTTTGAGACCAGCTTTGAAATTGCTGACCTTCCTACAATCAGAAAGGTCAGGGAGGAGATTGTTCATCCACTTGCGCTCTCTATAGGAGAGAGATCTCTGGGCTATTGAAGTATGCCTAAAGAGAATCGCCAGCCCTCCCTTAGCAGCACTTCATGTACTGACTGCCAGTTGATTTAATTTGAAAAGACTAGATGTGGATTCAAGAGCCAGCCCGAGCATGGCTTTCTTTGCCAGGAGGCATGCCTGGTATTGGGTTCTGCTGTGAAGGGGCAACCATCCAGTTGCTTTATAGAGGACACAGATATGTGACAATTGGTCAGCTCCCAGGACAAGCCTACAAGCTTTATTCTGAAGGGTTTTAACCATTTTGAGGGCTTTGTTAGTACCTGCTCAGATTATAAGGCGTAGTCTACAGTAGATAGGACCGTACAACTTGTGACTATCTTTAGGGCCTCAGATGGCATGTAGTGTCGGTGTCAATAGAGAACACCTAGTTTAGCATTGGCTGTTTTGACTACATGGTCAACATGGGTTGTGAAAGCGAGGGTGTTATCCATATGAACCCGAGGTATTTAAAGGTGTCAGTCTGCTCCAGTGTAATCCCTTGCTACTCCGTACCTTCAGATTCCCAAACTTCTTTCAGTTCTGTGGAACCGTAAAAAGCATACTCTTGGTTTTTCTATAATTGAGCAGCAGTTTATTATTAAAAAAACAAGTCTCAAGCCTGTGAAAACTTTCTTCCAGTTCATGGGTGACAGAGGGTAAGTTTTTCCCGCTTACTGAGACAACCGCATCACCAGCATATACTGTAACAATAAAAGACGCTGTTTACATGTGGGCCAAATTGTGATCAGAGATTAGCCCAGAGTCTCTGAGCAGGGTGTGGAACAAGATTTGGCCAGGTGACAATGCGGTTGCCAAGGAGACACAGGAGGTTCTCTCAACTCATATCAATTTCATGAATGAATGCCAGCAACTCGGTCTGACAATAGAGGAGAAAATTGAGTAGCTTAATGCAGACAGCAACAAAAATGGTCACCAGATGTTCACTGATCAGGAGCTGATCAACATGGCAAGGGAAACAGGGAAAGAAACGGAGATTGACAGTGACACGGAGGGAGAGGAAGAGGAGGAGGAGGAGAGATCTAAGGTGTACCACACAACAAGGCAGAGGAATGCTTCCAAGTCTGTAGGCAATGGTTAGCGCAGCAAGGAGGCAATACCTATGAACTTGATGATGCTGCAAGACCTCCATAGCTTGAGCTAAGAAGAAATGGTTTAACACAAAAGCAGAGCTCCATGAAAAATTCTTCAGACCTGTCAGCGACCATGAACTAGCAGAGTGCTAGAAGATTGATAGACTGCACATTTTAAATCAAAACTCAACATTACATTTAAAATGTTTGTACTCAATAAAAAATATATTTCTCTATTACCATGAGCTGCACCTTGTGTTATTTCCTATGTATTGCTTCCCCAGATAGTGTTTTCACAGTTATGGACTTTTCAGGCTTATGAACACTGCATTCCCACGGTGTCCATAACTCTGAGGTCCTACTGTAACACGATGTGCACTGGGCACACTCAGGGCAAGGGGTTTATGAAAAGGCTAAAAAGGAGCGGCCCCAGTATTGAGCCTTGTGGGACTCCTAGATTCACCTCTCTTGGTTCTGAGAGAGTGTCTTTGATTTTAACACATTGAGTCCTGCCCAAAAGGAAGCTCTTAAACCATGTAACCGTATCTATGGACAGTCCTATTGAGAGTAGATATTGTAAGAGGAGCTGATGCTTGATGGCACTGAATGCCTTTGTAAGGTCTATAAAAACAGACCCCAATGCAAGACCATCATCAAATGTCTCTGCGATGGGAGCAGCAGTCTAGGCCGAGATGGCAGGGCCCAGACCAGAGCAGGCAGTTAAGATTTAGTCCAGGCAAGTGCTGCAGCAGCTTCTAGCTAGCGTAACACACTTCAAGGTGGGGAACCACCAAATCCCACCACAGCACATTCAGCACACTTATAACAACCTGAATCATTTTTAACCTGTTGGTTGGGTTTTAGTGCAGCGAGGAAACCGGACGACAGTTGAAAGCTGCTTACGGTTACCCTGTTGCTATTTAAGAGCACTTTGCCTGTGTGTGTGAGTTCACTGTCTAGCCAGCTGCTAAAGTTGCACAGTGCAGCGATTTGGAGAAGCTAGGCAGTGTTAGTCTGCCTTCAGTCTGCCAGGGCTAAAAGGGACATCAGGCCTGCAGGAGGCATTGCCACTGCAACAGAGCAATTTCAGGAAGTCCTTGTAAGGCAGAAATAAATGCTATGGGGTGATTTTGTAGTGCTTATTTTGTAATTATTGGAAACCCTGACAGATTCTGCAATCTTTTAAAGGCACCTGAATCATTTTAACCTGTTGGTTGGGTTTTAGTGCAGCGAGGAAACCAGACAACAGCTGAGCGCTGCTTCTGGTTACCCGTTTCTGCTATTTAAGCGAGCACTTTGCCTGTGTGTTTGAGTTCACTGTCTATCCAGCTGCTAAAGTTGCCAGAGCAGTGATTTGGAGAAGCCAGGCGGTGTTAGTCTGCCTTCAGTTCGCTACGCTAAAAGTTACATCAGGCCTGCGAGAGGCATTGCCACGGCGACAGAGCAATTTCAGGAAGTCCTCGTAAGGGCAGAAAGAAACACTACGGGGTGATTTTGTAGTGCTTATTTTGTAATTATTGGAAACCCTGATGGATTCAGTGATCTTTTAAGGGCACCTGAATCGTTTTTAACCTGTTGGTTGGGTTTTAGTGCAGTGAGGAAACTGGACAACAGCTGAACACTGCTTTTGGGTTACCCTGCTATTTTTGTGAGTGTAGTGGCGAGCATCGGCGAGCCCAGCATCGGCGGGGCCAGTTAAGGCGAACAGTAAAGACGATAGATAGTGTCTGCCAGGTAAGCCAGTGAGCAAGGTGTAGCTACTGAAATCAGGAGGAAGGTGGGGTATACAGAAGGAATAGTGAATAAAGGATTCCAACATAGTGAGGTTAGAGAATGGGAGTTTGGCTATAAGATGTGGTGCCTGTAATAAACTGAATACAGAAGCTATAAATGAAGCTTTAATCTATACATGTACTGAATGTATATTAATTGGTCAGTTGAGAATAGGATTTCGTATCTAGAAACACAGCTTGGCAGTTTGGGATATCAAATAAATATCAGGAAAGTGGGTGATGTAAATGTTAAAGAGTTGGGAAAAGCGGTACTGTATGAAAGTAGGAAAATAAATGATGTATGCCCTAAGGACCATGTGTTACCTATGGGTAAGAGTGTGGAAATTAGAAAAAGTAAGGGAAAACGAAGATGATGGTTCTTGAATGGTGGAGACTAAGAAATTCAAGAAGGGGCGTAGGGCCACTGAATGGCACACTCCCCTGCAAAATGGTTACACACCACTAATTGATTCAGATGAAGATGGTGTGGAGAATGTAGGGATAGGAAAGAAGGGGATCGATGATGTATTAACAACAGTTACAAATGACCAGTCTGATGAGGGGGTGGTTAAGGTTGTTCAGAGGGACTTAACAAACAGGTAATAACTTTGGAAATGGGTAATGGACAGGTGGGTGATGAGTTCCATCAAGTAGTTACATCTAAAGATTTAACACTACAAATTGTTGAACATGTAAGTGATAATGTTGGAACAGATCTTGCGGTACAACTTAATAGTAACATTAGGGGTACATCTAGGATAGATAATATTGGTTTGGATACAGAGAGGGATTTAAATTGGGGCATGGATATTGAGGAGAATATAGAAATAAATTATCAAAATGAAATTTAGTATAAACAGGCTTACATTTTGGAAGACTCTATTTTGAAATACACTGATAGGTACACCTCTAAGGATAATAAAGAGATAGTGACCATGAGCTATTTTCCTGGAGCCAAAATAGGTGATATAAGTTCAATGTTGTCTGACATTGTTAAAGAAAAAGACAAATCATCAGCGCTAATTCTGCATTTAGGCACAAATAACATCTCCTATCAAAGTGTATCTGAAATAACTGAGGAATTTAAGGAAATTAAAAGGAGGCTGACAGGTTACATTGTAAGTTGTTTTTGTCAGAAATTGTAACAGTCTCCAGGGCAAATGAGAATAGAACTTCCAAAATCAATTCATTAAATAATTGGTTAAGGTATAGGACATTAAGAGAAGGGATAGGTTATGTGTCACATTGGGAAGACTTTGTAATAATCAGTATTATGGAAGAGATGGTTTACATTTAAATAAACTTGGAAGTAGAAAATTAGGAGTTGATTACGGCAGATTGTGAACAATTGTTTAAACTGAAATATTTGAGGAGAAAGGGTTAGATTACGGCAGATAGTGAACAACTGTTTAAACTGAAATATTTGGGGAAAAAGGGATTGGGGCAAAATTGTCAACACCTAAGGCAGTAATTAAAGATACAACATGGCAGAAAACTAAATGTGGAGAATTGAAAATATGGGCATTGAATGCACATAGTTTACAGTTTGTAAAGAAGGCTGAACTAGAGATTGCATTACATCAGGAAAATATAGATGTTTGTATGATATCAGAAACATGGTGGGAAAGAAATGCAGAATGGAATAAAAATAGAAATGGTTATGAGCTGTACTCGAAAGAACGAATGAATAGAAAAGGTGGGGGGGGTAGCCATTTTTCTTAGAGATACCTATCAAAGTTATATGATAGAGGCATTAAATCAGGATATACAATCCCTATGGGTAATACTTGAATCTAAATATGCACAAAATATACATTTTGGTGTGTTTTATAGGCCACCTAATTCCAGTATTGAAATTAAAGAGGCTGTTAACCAACAGGTAATTGAAATGACTGAGAAGGGAATGTTATAATAACGGGGGATTTCAATTACCTGAGTATTAATTGGGAAAGCGTTACGGCTGGTGGTCCAATGGAAAATGAATTTTTGGATACATTGTCAACTGCAGGGTTAGAACAAATGATTAACAAACCTACCCGAGGTGATAATATTTTAGATTTACTGCTTACTAACACAACTGGAAAAGTGTCTAATATTACCTTATGGGATAATTTAGTAGGGTGTGATCATAAACTTGTAACGTATATATAAACAGGAAATACATAAACTAATGGGAAAGACAATTATAAAAATTATAATGAAGTATTTTTACAAAATAAATGGGAATTAAAATTTGGGATTGGGAAAGGGATTTTCAGAATAAAAATGTTTATGAAATATGGGATTTATTTAAAAATAAACTTATGGTTCTAGACAATAAGCATGTACCTAATGAAAAATTATACAATAAAAAAGGTAAATTACCCCCATGGTGTACCAGGACAGCGTTAAAGCAAATCAAGAAGTAAAGAAATGCTTATGGATTAATGAAAGAATGTCAATCTCCTGTATCAGTAAATAAATATAAAACTGAGGCAAGGCAACTGAAGAACCTTATTAGAAAAGAAAAATCAAGAGTGGAATTTAATATCACCCACTGGAAAGATAGAGGTAAAAGATTTTTTACTTATATCAATAGTCAAAATAAGTCAAGTACAAGTGTGGGTCCAATTATGAATAATAGGGAGATTATAAGTGATTCTGTAGAGATGGCAAACAAGTTTAATACATTTTTTACTTCAGTTTTTTCTTCTTCTAAACTAGGGTTTAATAAAATTGCTGATGGGAGTAGAAATTATCTGGAATTGAAAATAACTGACGAAGAATTGCTAGATGGTTAATAAATTAAAATCAAATAAATCGGCAGGACCAGATATGATACACCCAAGAATGTTAAAAGAAACCATAAAAAATATTATTGGTCCATTGTCCCATTTACTAAACTTCTCTTTTAACACAGGATTGGTGCCGGATGACTGGAGACAAGCTATTGTTTTCCCATTATTTAAAAAAGGGCACTAGATCTGTATGTTCTAATTACAAACCAATTAGTCTGAACTCGCTCTTATGTAAATTAGCTGAAACATTTCTTAAATCTAAACTTGAAGAAAATCTTAATGTTCTCAATTATTGTGACACCACTCAACACGGGTTCAGACAGCACAGATCCTGTACTACAAATCAGATTAGTTTTTATAATAAGGTAAATAAAAATATTAATACTAATATTCAAACAGATGTAATAATGCTTGACTTTCCAAAAGCTTTTGGCAAGGTACCTCATGACCTGTTGATTAAGAAATTCATGAAAATAGGGATTGATTCCAGACTGGTGGTATGGATCAGAAATTGGTTGTCGGGTAGGAAGCAGGAGGGTGAGAATAAGGGGTTGTTTGTCCAGGTGGGGTGTCCAAGGGGTCCGTCTTGGGCCCCGCGTTGTTCTCTGTTTATATTAGCAATTTGCACTTGAATGTGGATAGCTGGATAGTGAAATTTGCTGATGATATGAAATTGGGAGGACCAGTCAAAACAATCAAGGGGGCCGTTCAGTTATCACAAGACCTGTTAAAAGTAGAGGAGAGGCAAAGTTAAATGAGATGCAATTAGTGTAGATAAATGTTCTCTTACATATGGGTAAATTAAATAACAACTATATTGGTTAAACGGTAAAGATTAAGAAGGTATGTATGGAAAAAGATTGTGGAATCATCATTGATAGCAGCTTGAATTTCAAAGAGCAGGGTTCAAGCGCTTATTAGGAAAGCAAACATTATGATTAGGAATATAAAAATCTTTTATGAGTAGGTCTGTTACAGTGATACTTTCATTGTACAGAACATATATCATACCTTTGTTGGACTATGGGTCTCAGTTGTGGAGTCCACATTTTGGGGAGGTAAATAGATTGGAGGGTATTCAGCGGAGAGTTACAAAATGGTATCAGGTTGGAAGAATCTAAATTATAAGACTAGGGTTTCAGAAATCTAAGTTATTTAGTTTGGAAACTAGGAGATTAGGGGTGATTTATTAATGTTGTACAAAATTATGAAAGATGGGACTTTAATGCAAGAATTGGAAATTACCCCAGCAGAAACCTAGTAGTTTAAGATTACATAAACAGCAATTAAAAATAGATCCTTCAAATAAAATTGGGAGATTTAACTTTTATACACAAAGAACATGTAGATACTGGAATAAATTACCAGAAAGACTTATAGAGAGTACCAGTGTAACCTGTTCAAGAGGAATTTGGACAAATATCTTCTAAACAGGGGGTGTATTTGGACCTGCTGATATGGGTGGATGGTTAAATTGGGCAGTTATACCTTCTTCCATCCATTACCCAGTATAAACCAGTATAACTCTTAGTCACAGTTTGGGTAAAGTCCGCTGCAATTTAGAAGAAGTTCTGCGCAAACCTCTCAATCTGTGACTCACTTCGATACCTGGCAGGTCGATCGCTTTTGGAGCAAGTCTTCGGTCCCAAATTCAGGCAATGATCACTCTCTTTCTCTTCAGGCTTCAGATCTCAAACAAAGGAATTAGATTTAAGTCCAACTTTCACATTCACAGGATTTCTCACTGGAAGATGTGACAGGCAGACCAGTGTAGCCTTCCTGCCGATTCTCCTGTGCTCCTTTACAGGAGCAGTTGCTCGATGGCTTGAGCTGTTCACTCTCCAAACTCCAGCTCACAACTGACTCTGCTGCAGGTAGTTCTGGGGATTTCTTCTGAGATCCAAAAGGTTTGGTTGCTGAGGGAACTGTCTGTCACAGCAAGGTCTCCTCCAGGTCCATTTAGGCGCCAAACCTAAAAAGTACAGTTACATAAGAACTTACCGTAACAGCAGATCAAAAGAGGCTCTTGCAGTAGGTAATTACTTAAGGACTGGAAGCCGCAGGCATCAGACCTCACAGAAAATTTCTTGCTAGCAGTCTCTGGCAGGGGACCGCCTATGTCAGGTGACCAACATCAAGAGACATCAGTATAAAGGGCGGTCCCCATGCCTTCCAGCTGTTTCCCTTGAAGGCCAAAAGGCAAGATGACAGAGAAGCAGATATTTCCATCCTGGAAAAGGGAGCTGAAAAGCTAGGGGATGGAGGGCGGGAAGGTATTTCCTATTGCAAGAGCCTCTCTTGAAGATCTACTGTTACGGTAAGTTCTTACGTAACTCTATTATCTTACTTTGAGCGGGCTCTTGCTGCAGGTAATTATATATAGAACTGAGTCCCAAGCAGTCGGGAACAAAGAGAAGCTCACGGGAGGAGGAAACTACTCATATAGAGATCTTCTGGCTGTAAAGGTCTTAGGAAAGAAGACCTTGCAGAACAGCCAACCCAAAGCCAGCTGTACGTCGAGAAGCAATGTCCAAACTGTAATGTTTTGTAAAGGTATGGACAGAAGTCCAAGTTGCGGCTGCACAGATGTCAGCCAATGACACATTCTTGAAACAAGCAGCAGAGGCAGCGACACCCCTAGTGGCGTGACCTCTGACTTGACCTGGCAAGGTCTTGTGATAATTGTCATAATGGAAAGTGATACAATGAGCCAACCATTTTGAAAGACATTGTTTAGAAACAGCATTGCCCTCTCTTTTACGAGCAAAAGAGACAAACAGTTGATCAGTCTTTCTGAGATCCTTTGTCCTGTTGGTGTAGTATCTCAGAATCCGGTGAACATCCAAAGTATGTAAGAGGTACTCCCCTTGATTGGAATGCTGCATAAAAAACGCAGGCACTTCCATGGATTGATTCAGCATAGATTCCGCTACCACCTTAGGGAGAAAATTAGGGTTGGTCCACAGAGCCACACGTTCCTTATGGAAAATCAAGTACAGGATTTTGCACATTAAGGCCTGAAGCTCGGAAATTTGTCGAGCGGAGGTAATGGACACCAGGAAGAGGGTCATCCAGGAAAGGAACTTCGGGTCTGCTGATGCTGATGGCTCAAAAGGAGGCAGGGTAAGCTTCTCAAGAATGAAATTCAAGTCCCAAGGAGGGGCAGGTGCGCGAATAGGGGGTCTCAAATGAAGAACCCCTTTAAGGAAGGTCTTAGTGAACTCCAACTGACTGTAATACAAATGACTATGAATAGATAGCACTGACAGAGCAAAGGTCAGAAGCACATTTATAAGGTAGAAAAGAAATGGGCAGACTGGATGGGCCTTGCTGGTCCTTATCTGCGATCACTTCTATGTTTCTATGTTTCTATGTTTCAACTGCATAAAGGACCTGTCCCCAAAAGGAACATGGTAAGCGGAAATAGCCGCCATGTGAACCTTCAAAGAGAAGTGACTGAGACCCAGGTCGAAGAGGTGATGCATGTAATCCAGGAGCCTCCCGACAGGGCAGAAGAATGGCTAGAAAGCTCTGGAAGAGGACCAAATGGAGAACCTTTTCCATTTCATGGCGTAAGTGGAACGAGTGGAAGGCTTTCTGGCCTCCACTAGAATCTCCGCCACCTGCGGCGAAACCCCAAACTGGGTTTGAACTATATCTGCAGGAGCCACGCATGCAGCTGAAGGGATTTGAGTCCTGATGGACCAGAGCCCCTGATCCTGGGACAACAAGAGCTGTGACAGAGGAAGAGGAAGAGGAAGAGGAGGTTCTCTGAATACTGTTGAGAAGAGAGAACCAAACTTGCCTGGGCCAGAATGGAGCGATGGAGGATCATGCAGCCCTTCTGAACAGAGTTTGTGTAAGACCCTCAGAATCAAAGGGATCAGGGGGAAGGCATAGATGAATCTGCCCTTCCAGTCTAGAGACAGAGCATCTCTCCAAAAAACTCCGTGCCCTGGAGCGAGCGAGCAGAAGACGGGAAGTTTTGCATTGAGAGGAGAGGCAAACAGGTCTACTTGAGGGGTTCTCCAGCATAGGAAGACATCATCTACTACCCCTGATCCAGTTCCAATTCATGAGCTTGGGTGGACGACTGGCTGAGGTGGTCCACCAACGTGTTCTCGACCCCCGTAACATGAACAGCCGTGAGGTGAAGCTTGTGAAGTACTGTCCAATCCCAAACCCACAACGCTTCCCTGCAAAGAGGGTAGGAATGAGTTCCTCCCTGTTTGTTGATGTACCACACTATGCACATGTTGTTGGTCTGGACAGCCAGGTGACCGGGAAGCAGATATAGATGCAGAGCTTGCAAGGCATACAGCACAGCCCTTAGCTTGAGCACGTTTATGTGGAGAGTCTGCTCGAGTCTGGACCAAGAACCCTGGGTCCGTTAAGATCCCAAGTGGGCTCCCCAACCCTTGCCTGAGGCGTCTGTTGTCAAAGTTTGGGAAGGGGGTGAAAGACAGAAGGGAACACCCCGGCAAAGGTTCTCCCAAACCATCCACCATTGCAAGTCCCGAACCATCGGAGAGGAGACCAGGATCTCCCGATCTAGGTCACCCTCCAATTGATCCCACTGAGACCAAAGTGTCCACTGAGAGATTCTCATGTGAAGCAGAGCATGAGGCACCGTCGGAATGGCAGCCGCCATGAGCCCGAGGAGGTGAAGGACTGACTTGGCAGAGACCCGCCTGCAGCTGGGCAACAGGCAAGCCTGAGCCTGAAGGGTGGCTCCTCTGTCCGAAGGCAGGAAAGCCATACCGGAGATCGTATCCAGGATCACCCTGATAAACTGTAGTCTTTGAGACGGGACCAAATGGGACTTGGCCTGATTGATGGTGTACCCAGGCTGGTGAAACCTGCAGGGTAAGGGAAAGGGAGCGCAGGAGGTCCTCCCTGGATGGGGCTGCCAGGAGCCAGTTGTCCAGCTATGGAAAACCTGCACCCCTGGTATGCAGGTGGGCCGCACACAGAAAGGCATTTGGTAAATACTTGGGAGCTGAGGAGAGACCAAATGGGAGGGCCTTGAACTGATAGTGGTCTCCTGAAAAGAAACCGAAGGTATTTGCGGTGGATGGGCGGATAGGGATATGCAGGCATCCTGCATGTTCAGAGCACACAGCCACTGTCCTGGCAAAGTAGGGCAGAAGGCCCTGCAGAGAGAACATTCTGAACCTCTTGTACTCCATGAACTAGTTCAGGAGCTGAGGTCTAACTGGCCTCACATCGCTTGATTTCTTCGAACCAGGAAGAAATGGCAATAGTAACCCATCCCTTGGAGATGGGGATGGACGGGTTCTATTGCCGCCTTCCGAAAAAGGGCGGAGATTTCTTCCTTAACCAGGAGAAGGTGTTCCAGGGAATAAGATGACCTTGGAGGGGGTTTTCTGGGCAGTTTCTGAAGAAACTCTATTGAGTGTCCTTCCGCAATCACCTGAAGAACTCAAATGTCAGAAGTGATCCTCTCGCAACCCGACAGATGTAGGGAGAACCTCCTCCTACTGGTTCCTCTGTGGGAGAGGAAAGGAGTCAGGAGGTGAGAAGCAGCACCAGGCTGGAGCTCCCGCTACCCATTTGGGTGGGTGGGGCTTCGCTGCGGAGGGCCCGACGTTGTTGGCCCGCTTCCCTTGGGGTTTCACCTTGGCCCGTGCCCATTTGGCGAAAGGGATGGCGCTGAGGCTGAGGGGCTCTGTACATGGAGTCAACTTCCTTGAGAGCAGTGCCCTTCTCCCAGAGGCCGGTGACGATATCTTGACATCGCCACCTAACAGCACTGAACCCCTGAAGGGTGCGTGATGGATAGTGGACTGCACTTCGGGGACCAAACCTGACACTCGGAGCCAGGCATGACGCCGCAAACTTATGGCGAACGCCGAGCTCCTTCCAGCAGCATCCACTGCATCGTAAGTAGCGTGTAGCATGTGCCTACTGGCCGAACGAACAGAACAGACCAGGTCTGCCACTTCCTGTTTGGTCTGTGACTCAGGAAGGGAGTCCAATTTAGCTTCCACCTCAGTAAGGATAGTCTTCTGGTAATCCCCCATATGAGTGACGTAGTTCATGGCCCTAATACCCAGAGTGGAGGAAAAGAAAACCTTCTTTCCGTACTGGTCCAGAAGGCGGGATTCCTTATTGGGTGGAGACAAGCTCAAATGCTTTGGGTTGGCTGTACGGCCCTGGGCGGCGCTGATCATGACCAAATCAGCCTTAGGGTGTGAAGTAAGAAAATCAACACCCTCTGGAGCCTGATATAGCCTGTCCGCCTTCCTCAGAAGGGGGGCTATGGCAGACGATTGTTTCCAGATGGTGGAAACAAGGTCCGCATGAGGCTCGATCCAGGGTGGAACCAAGGTAAGAGCGACCTTGGCAGATCCAGATGTGCAGCCAGCTTTGCCACTGTGGATCTGGCCCAAAGATTTCCACTGATGCAAAGACTGGATCTTTCATAGCAACTCCGTGAAGGAAAGATCCTCCAGAGGTGACTTCAGAGGAGTCCTAGGCTGGGGCTTGTCCAGAGTTTGTGGCTCGCCATCCAAGTCGGATTGTCCATTGGAGTCCGTCCGAGGATTCCGGCGGACGAGAGGAGGAGATTACCCCTCCCACTGGGAGAACGGACCTTTGGGAAGATCCCAGGGTAACGTGCCACCCCAGCTCTTGGAACCGGAGGGGACACTCTGGTAACAGGAGGGGTCTTCTTGCCCTTGATGACGGAGGTCCGAACAGGGTCTGGCATCGAAGGTGGCTCTCTATTTCCTTAGTGAGCTGAGCCTTGGCCTCAGCCCACCAGGAAGCCAGAGTCTCCCCAGATCCACCGGTGGCTGTGAGAGTGGTGGAGGAGGGGGATACGGATATTGGGGATATCCATATGGCGGTATCCGTACCCTGACAGCGGAAGCCCAGCGCCGGTACTGAGGTGCTGGGTACTGTGGCGCCAGGTACTGTGGCATCGGTACTGCAGCGCCAGATACTGCGGACCGGGAAGACGCGCTGATAAGACGGGTATAAACACGGGTGCCAGAGGCTCTGGTCGGAGTGGAAGGATTCTGGAACAGCCCATAGGTGGCCCGGAATAGGAGGTCGGGTGGGCGCGGTCCGTGTGGGATGGTATCCGGGAGGGGGATGACACCTAGCATCAGAAAGGCCAGCCTCGGTGCCGGCGTCCAAGGGTCTGACGTCAGGTTGTCCGGCCCAGAAGGAGGGAGACCTGACGGGAGTGTGCCTGCATTCTCCGTATCGTCTGGGGAAGAAGAGTTAAAATCCCCAGGGTCTAACCGAGGAGACGCTGGGGCCTCGGAAGGCAGCGGCGAATGCTGCGAGAGCTGGTGACGGTGGACTGGACATCAGGGTCTGGCGTCAGCTCCAATGCCATGTGGCCATCGGAGGGGCCAATAGATGTCTTACCGGCAGGGTTCGGGCGGACGTCGGAGGAGCCGTCATCCGACTTAGTGGAACCGGTGCCTGAGGAAGGTCATGAAGGAGGGGTGGCCTTGTCAGGCAGTTTAGAGACCATGCGCTGTGCGACTTCAGCAGCCTTCTCCGGGTGGGCGTCAGAGGAGTTGACATCCAGCAATGGAGCCACTTATACCAGAGGGCTGCTCGGCGGCAGCCTTGCCAGGAGTTGAAGCCTCCTTTAACCTGGAGGCTCCCGAACGGCCTGAGTGTAAACCAGACGGGAGGGTCGATGCCGTCTTGGAAGCCTCCAAGATGGCCGTCGTGGAGCGGTCCCTGCGGGGGGACGTTACCTTAAGCATGGCAATTCCAGCCGAAGTTGCGGTGGCCGAGGAAGAGGAGTCCCGATCCCGATGCTTCTCCTTGTCCTTCTTTTTATGGTGACCATCGGGCGAAGTGGAGGCCTGACGAAGCTTCTTCAGCTCCTTTTCCATGGCGGTCATTTTCTTTTTAAGTATGTGGGCCTCCAGGGACTGCTGCCTCCGTCTGCAGGTAGCGGCGTTGAATTTCAGGCAATGCTGGCACTTCTCCATGGGGTGATCCGGGCCCAGACAGAAGAGGCACCGGGAGTGTCCGTCCTTGTGTGGGAGTTGGGCGCCACATGAGTCGCACTTATTTTTGTGCTTGAAGGGAGTAGGGGATGACATACACTGCACAATCCTGACAAAAAATTCAAAGAAATTGAATTAAAAATGGCGCTAAAACTACCGATGAGCGACTGATGAAGCAGTGGAACTTAACCACGGGGCTTCACAGGCTAGCGTGGGAAAGAACTGGAAGGCGGGCATGGGGAACGCCTTTATACTGACGCCTCTTGACAGTCACCTGATGTGTGGTGGTCCCCACCAGAGAGTGCTAGCTAGAAATCTTTCGTGAGGTCCTGACGCCTGCTGGCTTTAGTTTTATATGTAATTACCTACTGCAAGAGCCCTCTCGAAGTAAGATCTACAATTCCAACAGATTTCAATCTCATAAGACCTCTGGGACAGTGTCCATTTTAGGTCCCCAGAGGTTTGATTGGTCCAACTCTGGCAGTCCAGAACCAAATTGGTGGCTCTTATGCAAAATAGTCCAAGCTGCAAGAGAAGGCAGTTTAAACGAACTTCTATATTATTATTATTACAGCAGATAAACAGTAAATGAACACAGTTCCTAACAGAGCTCCCGCCGCACATATAGCGACTGCAGAATGGCGCGGAAATACCACTCGCCTGGCCTGTCATGAGCCCTATTTACTCGGAACCAGCCCAGACTAATTTCTAACACAGCATAATGACTCTCTTAAAGAGACAGGCACAGAGGCTTTCTATACCACTCTCATGCAGTCACAGAACACCATCCTGACAGTGGGCATTAGGCAACCCAGGAAGACATCTTAGTAAACCCCAATTTGTAGGGGGGGTTACACGTTTCCCTGCCTGGAAAAACTTGGCATCCGCGTCAAGTCTATTCTTACTGCAACATATCATATGAACACATCATATGAAAAGATACGTTTCATTTGGTATATCTCAGTAGTTTAGAATTCACATTGTTCACATTGAACAGAATCACAATTTCAGCAATGTTACCATATTTTATCATATCAAAGTATGAAAAATACTGGTATGCTAGTCCACGCACCCCACAAATTCAAATGTTTTTGTTTCAACAAACTTTTTTTTGTACATTTTTCTCAGGTAGCATCCAGTTACAAAATTTCTACATTTCAGGACTTATCCCTTCATCAAGACAACTGGTTATATATAATTAGTTCATATCTCAGGTAACAAATTTCTTCTGTCATACGTATGAAGGTTCGACTCCCACCATCTCCTCATACAACACAACAATAAAGATTAGCCTATTACATACTATTCAAATACCTTTCCAAATTATTAACAGGTAAATTTTAAACACACTGCTAATTTGACACACCTGATACACAAGCGTTGATGTCACTCAGTTTTTTATATCTGTTCAGTAACTTGCACATTCGCCTGACGGCTCTAAATGCTCAACTTTCAACTCATCATCCTCCTTGTGTTCTTTCAGGCTAAATCAGTGGGAGTCATAGCATTTCATCTTATTCCCA
This sequence comes from Neoceratodus forsteri, assembly GCA_016271365.2. Classification (NCBI taxonomy): domain Eukaryota; kingdom Metazoa; phylum Chordata; order Ceratodontiformes; family Ceratodontidae; genus Neoceratodus; species Neoceratodus forsteri. The sequence goes on from CM057455.1 coordinate 502,841,780, forward strand.
TCTCTTTAACTTTATACCCCTTGTTACACTGAATGGGCACCTTAACTTGGGTGGAGGCTTTGGTCTGGGTAGAGGCAGTGAACACAAGTTTGGGCAAAGAATTGGGTATGACATAGACTCCTTTGTGCACAACATTCATGGGCAAGTTAACATGCTGTCCTGGAGTGTCATAAGTGAGATTTAAGATTGGTTTTACAGATCTTTTGGAGTGACGTGGCAAGACTGGCACTGGCACTTCTTGTTGTTGAATCTCACTGACACTTGTCAGAGGTATTTAAAAATCAGAATCATCCAAAACATATCTTTCTGGCTCTTGAACAATACTTTCATTAGCATGAAACAGTTCACTTAGCCCAGTTAGTTCATTTGCACTTGCATAGCACATGTAGGTTCACTACTTGCTTCACTGGGTCCAGGTTGACTGATTTCCATTAATTCTACCATACATAGGGATTCAGCCTCTTCAAGGTCCACGCTGTGAGCATCACTTCCTGGAGGTTCAGGCACAATGGATGAAATGGGATCTGTTAAGACAGCCGGAAGTTCCCCATCTGGCTAGAAATTGAGAGGGCCCTTGCGATTAAGTCACACAGTTCCCTACCTGCTTCCCTCCCAACTCCCACGGCCCCTGAAGAATTCTCCAATTGGCTGGTCACTTCGGGCCCTGCATCAGACGCAAACCTACTTATCATTGAATTGGCATAGGTCACCTGCTTAACCCGTATTAAATAATCTCCACGTTCAGATCGGTCGCCATTCTGTCCCACTGTCCTTTTGGCCCCTGTTGAGGAATTCTACCCTTGCTACCTTCTTCCAAGGAGAAAAGCTGTTCTCCTTTCCCACTCTCTAACTCCGGTTACAGCTTTGCAATAAGGTCACATTCAAATTCCTACAAGTGAAAAACGTGGCACTCTCGTTTCCAGGACCCAAGTCTTGGCCCTCCCCACCTTTGGAGGATTTACCCTCTGTACTTAAGATGGCAAATCAACCACATGCCGTCTCCAGAGTCTATAAACACCTACAAGCCCTAGATCCACATCTCCCCTCTCGAATCTGCTACTACTGGGTCCAAGAACTGTCTCTTCTGGCAGAGGTTACCTTCTGGAAGAAAGCCTGGAGCACAGTCTATAAATTTATTAAGTAAGACAGACTCCGCTTGATCCAGTTTAACATTATGCATAATCTTTACTACACTACTATAAAATTATACAAAATAGGTAAGCTCACATCCCCCTTATGCTCCTGTTGTGGAGATGCTCCTGGGTCATTATACCACCTGCTCTGGAATTGCCCGAAGTCCCAATCCTTCTGGAACTCTATAAAGCAGGCCCTCGATCCTCTCTTGGGCCTGGAGCCTTTATTCGCTCTGGAATGCTGCCTTTTAACTTTGTAGACTCACGGAATGCCCAGAATAAGGAAAGCTCACCTTGCCCTGGTGGTTGCCACAGCAAAGTTAGTAATGTTACAGCACTGGAAGGAGGATTCCCTCCCCTCAGTACTAGAGTGGTACCGTGAAGCTCTGCTTGCAATCCAGTTGGAGAAGCATACAGCAAGTATGCAACACAGACTGCACTCCTTCCAGTCCACATGGGAACCCTTTTTGACCCTGCTCTCTCTCTCGAGGTCATAAACTAGCAACCCTGCTTCAACTGGACCCTTAGAACCCCCCCCTTTTTCCTTTCTTTGACTGAAATGCAGACTTAGGGGTGGGGGTTCGGGGAAGGGAGGGATGGGTTTTTTTTTCTCTTGTCTGTTTTTTGTGTTTTGTCTTGTTTTATTGATTGTATTTGCAGCTTCCTGTCATGCTGTTTAAGTACCTTGTATTGTCTGATGCATAAAGCTCAATAAAGTATATTGAATTTAAAAAAGACAACTGGAGGTTCAGAGTCATCACTGTAGTTAATGGAAGGAATTCCCTGGAACACTCTCTGAAGCTCACAAGGTGGGTAGAAAGCAGGATAAAATTCACTTTTGTCATCACTTTCAGCATTTTCAATATCTGCAATGTCTGCAGGATGGGAGACTAGGAGCAACAGACTGAGAAGTAGAAGTTTGCTGGTTTTATTGCTTATCCTTGGTAGCAGATCTAGTTACAGGGTGCAGAGGGGTTTCAGTCTCTTGAACATTATTGATTACTATTTAGCCGATAGGTAACAGATGGTTTCTGTAAATGGTTTTAACAGCACAAGGGTCTCCCTCTAGACATACTTCATACACTGGCAGATCATGCAGCTTACTGACTACTATGTATGGAACATGACTCCAGTGGTCTGCTGTTTTGTGTTTACCCGGCAGTCCAAAGTTTCTCATTAGCACCCTGTCACCTGGTTGGAGCTCTTGGGCCTTAACACGTTTGTCATGACGAGTTTTGTTAGTCAGGTTTCTCTTTGCTGCCATAGTGTTTGCAAGCTGATAGGCATGGTGTAGTTGGGCTTTTAGATTTTTGACATACTGCAGGTAGTTATCTGATTGGACACCGTCAGGAGACATTCTGAAACATACATCAACTGGAAGGCATAAGCTGGTACAGTGAAAAACTAGTAGTATTGTTCTTTGTGCAATTATAAGCATGGACAAGGGTGCTGATTTGTTGGCTCCACTTTGGTTTGTCTTTGGGTTGCAGAGTGCTCAGCATATCAAGTAGGGTTCTGTTAAATCTTTCTGATTGTGGATCCCCCTGAGGATGATAAGGGGTTGTTCTGGATTTTCTTACACTTTTATTTGTTTTATTTAGTTTTGTTAACCAGGTAAGGTGCACTAGAAAATCCTGCCTATTTTCAGGCACGACCTGGGGAAGGGGGATACAGATGAATGCCAACTGACCTTGAATCAGATTAAGCTGTTAGTGGTATTTTTAGTGAATGAGGGAAATTTGGCAAGGACACCGGGGAAATTCCCCTATCTTTTCGATAAGTGCCATGGGATCTTTAACATCCACCTGAATACCACCAATCCAGGTAGATGTTCATGCTGCTTATTTCTACTCTGAAGTCATGAGTCTCTGCTTGTGACATCAGAATTGTTCACACACTGAAGATTGTGATGTCAAAAGCAGAAGATTATAACTTTTGAGACAGGAAAGCAACAGTAACAGTAATAGATTAAGTCAAGGAAAATATCCTGTTTTACTGAAAATGTCTTCAATGATAAAAATGGAAGTCCCTGAAATTCAGATTTGGGGGAATTTTGTGTAACAGATTCGACTGATGTCAACTGTGAATGTTTTGCTGGAAATCCCTTCCTAACATTCCTATTTTTTCCTACAACATTTTGTAACATTTGCAGCTTATTTCCTTTTAGGGGAAGAGGCGGTGTGAACGTTACACTGGAACAAATGCACAGTACACTGGGTACATGTGGCTAGACTTTCAGTGGCCCACTAAAGTTTCAGCAAGCTGTAGCTTGTACTGCAACACCTTAAGAGGCTAATTTTGTTTGGTACATGAACCTGATTTTGATGGAACTGCTGCACCTGCAACAAGTTAAAACATTTAATTGAATGGGTGTCAGAACTATAGGGTGCCCTGTCAGTATTTTACTCTAGTACCCTTTAAGTCTTTCAAGCATTACCAGCCATTTCAAAATTCTGCCTGCCATTATAAACTCGGTGCCCATTCAAACTTTAGTCCCTTCACCTTTGCAATGTTGCAACACCCTTGAGATTCCACGGTCAATGTAGCACAGATGGCATCAATGTCTGAAACACGTGCCTGCAGTCAGAAAGCCCAAAGTTAATATTTCTGTAGCACTAACATTTTATGCAGAAATAGGATCAGTGAAAATCCATCATGTGTCTGAACTGAAACGTAAACACAAGAAAATGGAAAGCTGCACTGTACGCTTTAGTTACAGTATGTTAACGTGACTCTGTAGGCTACCATTGGGTTTTATAACTCCCTTTCAAGACTGTATACTTTACCTGATTTGTATTTCTTTTACCACCTTCTTTCTTCATGAGAAGCTTTGGTTGTGTCACGGGCTCTGCAACCATCTGCTTTGCAGGTGTTTTCCCGCTGGAAGGGGCTGTTAGATGTAAACATATTTGCTGGCTAATGGGTAAAGCAGAATAAATAATCATGTAACATCTGAGTTTATTTATCTCTCATCTGCTTCAATCTTTGAACTGCAAGAGCTCATTGGAGATATGGCATGAGAATGTCAAAGCGCATGGCATACAGTTAAAAGGAGAAATTCCTTTATATTTACCATAATTTCCTGTTCTGTTAGCTCCAGCATTATCAATGGGAAGTAGTTAATGCATAGGGACAACGTGTATCTCTACCAGGAGACAACTGGTACAGCCTGAACTTTACACTGCTCCAGCACCACTGAAACCCTGAGTACATGAACATTCCACTTAGTAGATAGCAAGTCCATATTTCTGCCATTCAGTACCAAAAGAAAACTTTCAATGTTCACAAGCCAGGACAAACTCTCTTCACAACATGTAGTGTAATAACACATTTCTTAAAATAATAAATAATATGAGCCCTACTGTAACCAGGTGATAATGTCTCATCTTTGCGTGTCCATGAGCTGTTTCCCTCTAGAGGAGCCACTCAGGATTTCTTTGATACAGTATCATACAAAACAAGTTATATAATTTAATCACTAACACTTGACCCCAACAAAAGGTGGAAACTAGCCTGCAGCCCTCCTCCAAAATGTGGAATGCTAACCAGCCAATAAATTTTAACATTTATTACTGATTAATTCGCTTAAGGTACTTGTATGTTCAGCCACCACTGTAAATTCAGACTACCCCAAAAAAATTATGCTTACTGTAAGTGCGTGGTAAATATATATGTACAGTATATATTGAACAATATTTTCCATAGTAGCTGAGGGGTCCAGGGAGTAGCCCACTGACAACTTGGAGCTAACAGAAAAGGAAATTAAGGTAAGTATAAATGAATTTCTCTTTTCTGTATCACTGCATATTGTCGATTGGGAGCAGTTAATACATATGGGTTCTAAGAAGCAGTACCCATTCATAGAAGGGAGGGAGGGAGAGAATATTGTCCCATATATGGCCCATAAATACAATTGCTGTGTTCAGCTTTTAACAACTCACTGCAAAATTCTGCACCCAAAGCTGCATCAGGTGATCTCTAAACATCAAGTCTGAAGTGTTGCACAGAAGCTCACTTTCTGTTGTTGCCATGTTGCTACCTTGCACAATACTGTGACAGATGCCTCTGCCCTTTTTGCCCAGAAAGCTGCAGCTGCTCTAGTGGAATGCACTCTTACTAACACTGGTGCCTTTTTCATTCACTGCTCTGTGTAAATCAAATGTATGCAATTCTTTCTCCTTCGGATTTGCAGGTGTTGGATAAAATGAGAAAAAGGACATCTCTTAGTTCACATGAGAAACAGTGGGAACCTTAGGAATGAAAGCAGGACTATACACAAAACTATCTTGTCTGTATGACTTCTCGTGAAACGACTTGTTCCCAGGTCCTTCTGAATGAAAAAAATTGCAATCAGGAAACAAACAAATTCCAGTAAGGACAGGATATCAAGGTGCTCCGATGACAGTGGTTCAAAAGGTGGCTTACACAGAGGTTGTAGCACCAGGTTCAAATCCCAGAGTGGTACAGGTGATTAGAACAATGGCCATGAACAACTAACCGCCCCAAGGAAACAAATGATATTCCTGTTTGTTCTTAATGAAGAGCTTAACAGCAGGCAGCTCCAGCAGCAGACACTTGACCTTATAAGGTGCTTAAAGTCAATTCTTTGTCTATTCCAGATTATAAGAAATAAAAGATCTGTGAACCATTGCCGTGGTGTGCTTAATTCATTGTGCTATGCACCATTCTGTGAAAATATTTCACACCCTGCCATAGGCTACTGAGATGGAAACCTTAGAAACACTGAAACATAGAATTTTACGGCAGATAAGGACTGCTTGGCCCATCCAGTCTTCCCATTTCTCCCTACCTACACTACTACCACAAACCATGACCGATCTACAGCTCTTTCTCCCTCCCTCTCTCCACTATGATTCCCTGGTGCTTATCCCATGCATTCTTGAACCCACCACTGTTCCCCCAATAACCTCAGCTGGAAGGCTGTTCCAGGAATCCACCACTCTTTCTGTGAAGAAGTACTTTCTCACATCTCTCCGAATCATACACACACCCACAGCTTCATAGCATGTCCTTAGCTTGTTCTTGAGCACTTTTGTTCTGAAAAGTCGCACCTCCTCTCTCTACCTTATTTACCCCCATGAGGTATTTAAAGGTCTCTACCAAATCCCCATCTCTGTTCCAGGGTGTACATAATGAGGCCCTTTAGTCTCTTCTCATAGGGCTTTTGATGCAGACCCTACACTATTTTAGTTGCCCTCCTCTGGACTGCCTCCACTCTATCTATATCCTTCTGGAGATGTGGTCTCCAGAACTGGACATAGTACTCTGGGTGGAGTCTTACCAGCGAAGTGTACAGAGGCAACACCACCTCCCTCTTCCTCCTGGTGATACCCCTCTCTATGCACACCAGCATTCCATTAGCCCTCCCTACTGCTTTGATGCACTGCCTGGTCACCTTTAGGTCATTCAGTATGATCACCCCCCTGTCTCTTTCCTGCTTGGTGGTCGTTAGTACCACTCCACCCATTTTGTACTCCACCCCTGGGTTTTTGTGCCTAAGTGCATTATTTTGTACTTTTTTGCAATGAAACCCAGTTACCATACCCTTGACCACTCCTCTAGTTTTTGCAGGTCTCTGAAAATCTTTTCCACCCCCCCCCGGTGTCAACCCTGTTGCACAGTTTGATGTCATCTGCAAAGAGGCAGACCTTCCCTTCCAGCTCCTCTGCAATATCCCTTACACAACTATGTCAGGCCAGTATGTACAGGCCTATTTTGACCTTTATCTGTACAATGTTTTCACATTATTGATTTTATCACACCTGTGACTATGTATTATATTAATGTCCAGGACCACCTTGAAAATGAGCCTGCTCAATGGTGTTTATGCCTGGTTAAAAAGTGATTGACTGATTGATTATAAAGAAATTAAACATGACCAGTCCCAGCAGTAACTCCTGAGGCACCCCTCCCTTACTCGGAGTGAACTCCATTTGCCACCACCCTGTTGCCTGTAGTGAGCTAGCCAACTGCCAGTCATTATTTGCAGATATATTTCTGTCATATTTTTTTAACATGATTTTGTGTATGTTAAATGCCACAAAAAATGCCCAGTGTTACTGAAAGGACACAGGATGAGAGAAAAGGTCTTGCAAAATATGTGACATTCTTATGCGACCCAGGAAAACAGCTACTAGCCAGGGAGCTGAAAATTACATTTTCAAAGGAGATGGAAGTCCCTGATTAGCTAATTGGTGTAATAAAGTCTCAGGACGAGAGAGGCTATCTCCCCTGTCGTAAACCTTGAAGATCAAAAGGAGAAATTATTTTAGGCAGGACATGTCACAAGGTTATCACAGTCTGATTACATTTTTTTAGTAGTGCAGAAGCAAGCAAGCAAATCTTTATTTATATAGCACCTTTCAATATCAAGGCATGTAAATATAAACCATAAATATACAAGCAAACAGCTGCATAAATGTAAAATCAGTCTGGGAAATCCAGTGAAAATAAATACATTTTTAACAAAGATTTAAAACTACTGGCAGGCATTCTCTTAACCAGCCAGTGAAATTCCACAGGGTTAGTGCTGCAAATGAAAAGCACGAGCTCCAGATGTTTTAAGACAAACCCTGGGAATCTCTAGCAATCCCTCGTTGGTGGATCGGAGGGGGCGATTGGGGGAGTAGGGAGTCAGGAGATCTTTCAGGTAGTCGGGTCCCTGTTCATGTAGGGCTTTAAAGGTAAGCAAGCCTGCCTTATAGGTGATCCACCACTGGACTGGCAGCCAGTGCAGTCCACGCAACACAGGCATTATGTGACTGGACCTAGAGGTACCAGTCAGCAGCCTGGCTGCAGCGTTATGCACCAGCTGTAAGTAATGGATATCAACCCCAGACAGCCCTAGGTAGAGGGCATTGCAGTAGTCAAGATGGGTAATAATGAAGGCATGGACCAATGTTGGAAGGTCACCTGGTGGGAACCAGGTGTTTCACCCGGCGATATTCCTCAGATGATAAAATGAGGGTTAACACAGCTGACACACAAGTTTTATGGTCAAGCTGTCGTCAAAGATAATCCCAGGTTCTACACCGATCTGAGGTAGTGAGCTGGACACCGTCAAGCCACAGGCCCGACACATGCCCTGCCCCAAATCTGCCCAGGCGACCGAGGTCCACAACCAACACCTCAGTCTTATCTGGATTCAGTCTCAGCCAACTGGAGCTCATCCAGTCTTTGATCTTGGAGAGGCAATTATTTAGCACAGAGACCGCATCAACCTGTCTGAGCACAAAGGACATATACAGCTGAGTGTCATCTGCATAGCAGTGAAAGCTCAAGCCGTATCAACTGATGATATCTTCTAGTGGCAGCATAATTACTGCGAACAACATGGGCGCCAATATGTAGCTCTGCGGCACCCCACAGGACAGGGGAAGGGCATCAGAGCAATAAATTCCAGTGACCACCCTCTGAAGCCTGCCTATGAAGAATGATCAAAATAATTTGAGGACTGTACCCGACAGTCCACAGAGAAACTGCAGGGTCTCCAAAAGCACCCCATGGTCCACAGTGTCAAACGCTGCCGAGAGATCAAGAAGAATCAAGATAGTATGAGCCTTTCAATCTCTCGCCATTAGGAGATAATTTAGTACCCGAACAAGGGCAGTCTCTGTGCTATGCCTCTTCCTGAAACCAGACTGAAGAGCTTTATAGACATTGTGGGTTACAAGGTGATCATCCAGTTGCAATGCAAATACCTTCTCATTAACCTTCCCTACAAAGGGAAGGTTAGAGACAGGTCGGTAGTTAGCTGGATCGTTGGGATCCAAGGAGGATTTTTAAGGAGTGGTCAAATGACCACCTCCTTGAGGGGTCTGGAAAGACCCCCCTCTCCAAGGATCTCCATACAATTTCAACTAGGATCGGGCAGATAACATCTACACACCCCACTAAAAGGGGGTAGGGCCCAGATCCAAACTACAACAGGTTGGGCGCAGAGTCTGGACAATCTTCACAATGTCCATGAATTCCGGTTGGCTGAAATCCGTCCAGACAGACCAGGTGCTCACCACCTCCCATCGACTTCCGCAACCCCTCATAGAGAGAACCGGGCCAATTCCGGACCTGATGCTGGCAACCTTATCTGCGAAGAACCGAGCTAGCTCTTCATACTTAATTTGTGAAAAAGCTCTTCTGGACTGGAGACATATTGGATTGCACAATCTGTCAACAGTTTGGAAAAGTTGAGCTGGTCGATTCTGCACAGCAGAAATCTCCCGGGACAGGAACTCTGCCTTCTTTCGGGTGCTTTCTGATTGATAGCCCTTTTAATGTTCTATAAATCTAAGCCTGTTAGCATCCAAGCTGGACTTCCGCCATGCTCTCTCCAGCCTTCGACAAACATGCCTCAACTCCTTCAAGGACCCATCATACCAAGGGAACCTTGGGCGAAGAGTGAGTGGTCAAACACAAACAGGAGCAATCAAATCCAGGGCATTGCCCACTGCTTTATTATAGGCTAGTACGAGGTCCCTTGAACTTGTGCTTTCACCCAGCAATCCTGATAGGTCCAGGACCACCCAGAGACCATCTGGGGTAACTCCCCTTAAAGGGCAGTACCGGACCATCTCCAAAGGGTAGAGTCCATTTGGGGAGCCCTGAAACTGAACCCGATGGTGTGATGGTCAGACCAACTGACTGGTTCCACCCCAGGTCGGAGATCTCCATCCCCAGGAGGAAGAGCAGATCCAATGAGTGACCCCCTATATGGATAGAGAAGGTAACCACCTGTGTAAGGCCCAGCATTGTCATTAGCTGGAGGAGATTTTGACCAAATGGTAAGAGTTCATCATCGACCCATGCATTGAAGTCCCCAAGAATTATCCATCTGGGAGACTCCAATACCATGTCAATGATGAAGTCCGCAATCTACTGCAGGAATAAACCCCCATCACCTAGTGGACGGTAAATGAGGAGTATCCTGTAACCTACACCCTCTCCCATGATACACTCAAAGGATCTGGTGCCCCCCACTGGAACATCCACAAGGTCCAGTTCGGTCTTAAAAAAGATGGCTACACCCCACCCCTATGATCCAACCTCAAGTGGTGAATCATGAGAACCCAGCTAGAACTGAAGAAACCAATTCTGGGCCTGCATTTTCGTCAGGCAGATCTTGGTGATGCATGCCAGATCCATCATTTCAACATGATCAGCTATAATAGCAGTCTTGTTTTGATGGACCTGGCATTACATATTACCGCCTGGGTTGGATGAGATGCTGAGGAAGACTTGACTCCTGACCAGCATTAATTGCTGGGCCTGGGTATGGAAAGTGGTGATATGAGGACCCAGATAAGAAATAAATAATTTCTTAAAATATGGAAAGTGCAAGATAGACACCTGCTGGCCGAAAGGGAGGCCACCAGCTATAAACCAGAAAAGTATTTTTTCAGATTGCCAGAAGGACTATAAATACCCTCATAGACAGAAGCCCATTGCAATGCCGTTGGACACTCTCCTGACAAGACACAGAACAACCTGCCAGTGACTGAAAAGGAAGAAAGGATTTTTCAGACTCCTTATTCCTCAGGACTACAATTTACTACAAACTTAAGGTAGAACTTTAGATAACAATTATAGTGTGTTTTTATGTATATTTTCCACTTTCATTTGTGTTATTCTGTGACTAAAATTTAGTTGTAACTGTATAATGATTAATTATTTTAGTAAAAATATTTATTTTAAGAAACTTGCGATATGAGATTTTTCAAATTGTGTGTGGTGGTGGAGCGTTTAATAATAATCTGTGACTAAACTGTTATTGCTAAGGGGTGTTACCATAAGCTACCAATCGAAGAAAGGGGCCTCTACAGGCAAATCTGGGTAAAGATAGGAAGAATAGGAAAGTCTCAAGGAAAAGTCTTTAGGGATCTGAACTAGGTTATTGCATTCCCATGGGAGAAGACAAAATCAGGGTTACAAGGCTACCCTGAAGAGATTGTAATGCCTGGATTTCCCCCTTTGTGTAACGGCCAAGAAAGGGTTCTCATTTGGCTACAAGACTCGAGACTGGTATTGTACCCTTATCCAGAGTAAAGAGAGAGCCCTGGGGCCTTGTGGCAGGTGTTCAGTCATGACCTCGGTGACCTTTCTAGAAGGATATGGGGAAGGTATCACTGTTTTCCCACTCCCTGTAATGGACTGCACTTGGGGTGGGCACTGTGAGCTCAGTGGACCTGACCCTCAGGAGTGGGTTTGTGACAGATCTGGTGCACAGTGGCAGAATCTGAGAGATCTGGTAGCATACTGTTGCAATTCGAGAGAGACTGGTGGCATAGACATAACAGTTGGATTCGTGGCCAGTGTATCAGAATGATAAACTGAAAACAATCCACAGACAATCAAGGCAGAGATTTGAGAAAAAAAAGAATTTGGTTACAGTATAAAGTTCCCTACCTGTTTTTTTTCAGTTGTGAGCTAGTGTAGTAGTTAGGGAAGAAAAAGGCTTCCAACTACAACGAATACATTGCAGACTACCTAGGCGCAGTTGTGTCAGGAAAGAGGGGTCCAGTATGAGGTTGAACAAAAAGAACCTCGTGGAGGCTCTTATGGCAGCCGATAAGCAAGTGGTTGTCCCTATCCTTGAGTCACAGCAAGTGACTGAAAGGGGCCAGATCTTGGACGTGGGGGTGCCAGGGGACATCACAATGTCCAGTCCCAGGGAGGACGACAGCAAGACCAGATGGAACCCACGGTCACAGCATCAGGGGAAGGCCACCATAAAGCTAGAGCTGGAAGGGATCAGGCAGCAGCTGGAGTTGAGGAAATTGGAGCTGGAATTCGAGCAGAGGAAGTTCGAAGAACAGCAGCAGAGGGAGTTTGAGCAGAAGAAGTTTGAACTGGAGATGCAGGAAAAAGAAAGGCAGCTTCAGAGAGAGGCATAGGAAATGGAAAAACAGCATCAGAGAGAGGCCAAGGAAAAGAAAAATCAGCTTCAGAGAGAGGCCGAGAAGGAAGAAAAGCAGCGACAGAGGGAGTTTTAACTGGAGAAGGTAAGACTCCAACGAACTGTGCCAGAGGAGGTAAGTGGCAGGGGTGAACCTGAAACTCCAGGGCTGAGGTATAAGTTACATTCAAAATTAATAGCTGAATTTAAAGAGGAGGAGGATATGGATGCATTTTTGAATTCGTTTGAAAAGGTCTGTATCCAGGCCAAAGTACCCAGGGAGTCCTGGAGCTTTCAGCTATCCCAGTTACTTACTGGTAAGGGCGTGGGCGCTAGGCCAAATGGACAATCAGGACAGTAGTAATTATGAAACTTAAAGCTGCTTTGCTAAAAAGTATGAACGGACTCCTGAGGCCTACAGGGTTAAATTCAGTAAACTCATGACAAAGCCCTGACATGAGCATTGAGGAACATGCCACAAAGCAATGTCAGTTTTAAAACATTGGTGGAGTGGGCAGAAGTAAACTTTGTGGGGAAAATTGAGGAGGTTGTACTTTTAGAGCAGTTCTTTGGGGCTTTCCAGCAGAGTTGAAAACCTGGCTAGAGGACCGAGATCCAAAACAGCACAGCAAGCTGCTGAGCTCTAAGACTGCTATGCCAGGAGCAGGCCTGCTGTGAATGGAACTGGGGCAGGTGTGACAGGGCTGAAAGCAGGCAGCGCTTCAGGGAGCTAAAATCCTCACAGCCTTTGCAGAAAGGGAAGTCAGGTTACCAAAAGGTTTCTCGGATAAAAGAAATGATGACTGTTGGTTTGTAAACAGCCAAGGCACCTTGCTAGACAGTGTCCTAAAAAGACTAGAGTGGACAAAGTGGTGCTCCGAACTGAGTTGGGTGCACTGTGTATCCCTGAAAGCATGCCTGTAAACATGAAGGAGAACATACACCCGGTTACCGTAAATGGGCTGCAGACCCATGGGTTAAGGAACATGAGAGTCTCTTACCTTAGTAAAGGTGATTAGTTGAGCCTGACCAGCTTATACCAGATCCGTTTATCACTGTGAGGGTTTCACTGGGAGGAGAAATCTCTGCCACTTGCTAGTATTCTCTTGGACTGGGGTGAGACAGGAGAGCGGTGCAGAAAGTGGCAGTGGCAGACAACCTCACCTTGGATGTGATTTTGGGAACAATCTCCAGAAGGGGTGGTGTGTGCGGTTACCCACAGTCAGGCGGCAAGGCCGACTGCAGTTCCCTGAACTCAATAAAAGCCCCTGTGGAATAAAACAGTCTGGTTCCCCAGTCTGTGCCTCCTGAAATGGAGAGTAGTGAAAGGAGGTAGGACTTCCCAAGCAGCCATGCACCAGACAGCTACAGAAGGTTACTTTGAGGAGGGAGGGTAACAAATGGTCAGAAGGTTAGGGATGGCAGTGACCTGAATACCTGATGCTAGAGCAATGGACCCCAGTTTAGGAACTGAATGGGACAGGTCCCATGCCTTGGAAAATGTGAAGATTTTGCAGCTGCTCAGAGAACTGATCCTAGTTTGGAGAGGCTGAGGGCTTGTGCAGAATCTGAAGAGAAACAGGGAGGTGACATAAGACATAGGGTATTTTAGGTCAATGGACTGTTGTATACACAGGACATGAGGACAGAGTGAGGGGTGAAGGGCAGGCAGCTTGTCGTTCCCCAGGGATACAGTGAGTGGTTGCACAAGATCGCTCATGATATCCCTATGTCAGGACATGTGGGCATCGTGCACACCACACAGCTGTTGGCCCAGAATTTCTACTGGCCCAACTTTACCCAGCAGGTGAAGGAATATTGCAGGTCTTGTCACCAGTGCCAACAGATAGGGAAGGCGAGTAGTAAAACCAAAGCTGCCATAATTCCCTCGGCCATTGTGGACAAGCCATTCCAGAGGGTAGGAATAGATATTGTGGGACCTTTGAGTAACCCAAGCTCCTCCAGGAAAAAGTTTATCCTGACAGTGGTCGATTATGCCACCTGATACCCAGAGGCGGTTGCCCTCTCGTGACTTAGGATAGACAAAGTGGCAGATGCCTTGCTAGAAATTTTCTTCTATGTCGGATTTCCGCATGAAGGTTATGCTGATCAAGGGTACCTTCATGTCAGACCTTGAAGTGTTTGTGGGAGAACTGTGGGGTGGTGCAGAAATGCACACTTATCACCCACAAAGCAAGGCTTCTGGAGCGGTTTAATGGTACCCTAAAATTGATGCTCCAAGCGACTGTTGAACAGCACGGGAGGGACTGGAAGAAATACCTTCCCACCTGTTATTAGCATACAGGGAGGTGCCCCAAGAGTTGACAGGTTCTCCCTCTGAACTCTTATATGGACGTGAGGGATCGTGAGCCCCCAGACTTGATCCAGGAAGACTGGGAGGGCAACATGCCACCCAGGGAGCTCCCATAGTGGAGTATGTCCTTAGGTTTAGGGAGAAGCTGAAGGAGCTTATAGGGGTGGCCCAAAGCAACCTGTCAGCTGCTCAGCATAAACAAAAAATCTGGGACGATAGCAGAGCCAGAGCTCACACATGCAGCACAGGTCAGGAAGTAATGGTCCCAATTCCAATCCGGAATGAAAAGCTGCAGGCCGAGTGTCGAGACCATATAAGGTAATCTGACAGGTCAATGACGTAAATTATATTGTGGAACTGCCTGACAGGAGACATACCCATAGGATGTACCATGTCAACATGATGAAGCCATATGTAAATAGGGCTGACAAGGTATTTGCACAGTGTAGTCCTAGGGAGAGGACAGAAGAGGAAAACCCTCTCCTGGACTTGCTGGAGGAAAGCAAGCAGGAATCATCTGTGGAGGCAAACTGTCACCCCACGTGACCCCCAGAACACTCCCAGGAAGTGAGGGAGGTTTTAGAGGACTTTGCCCCGTTGTTTATGGCCAAGCCTGGATGAACCCCCTTAGCAACACACGATGAAGACAAGGGGACGCAAGCGCCCATATGGCAGATAGCCTACCAGGTGTCTGAGGCCATCCTAAAGGACATTAGGAGGGAGGTGGAGGAAATGCTAGATTTAGGAGTAATCCAGAAATCCCACAGTCCCTGGGCCTCACCCATAGCTCTTGTTACCAAGCTGGATGGCTCTTCTCACTTTCGTGGGGATTATCATGGACTCAACGCAGTCACGAAGTCTGATGCCCACCCAATGCCACAGACGGACAAACTACTGGACAAGTTGGGAGGGGTGACGTACCTTACCATCACTGACTTGACGAAAGGGTACTGGTAGGTGGAGTTAATTGACAGAGTTAGAGAGCAGTTGGTCTTCATCACTCCAATAGGATTATTCAAGTTCTAGGTAATGCCTTTTGGAATGAAGGACACCACTGCCACCTTCCAAAGATTTGTCAACCAGGTGCTACATGGTACTGAAGAGTATACAGTGGCCTATGTGGATGATACTGCCATCTTCAGTACCAGCTAGATGGAACACCTATCCTACCTGAAGGAAGTGTTGGGCAGGATATGAGGGCAGAGCTCACTGTCAAGGCTGAAAAGTGCCAGGTGGCTATGTCAGAGGTGGCATACCTAGGCCATGTAATGGGGTGGGACAGCTTCACTTCATTGAGGCAATAGGCGCTGTGCCTACACCTGAAACCCAGAAGCAGCTTAGGCACTTTCTAGGCGCTGGGTACTATCAGTTTGTTCCAAATTACAGTACCCTTGGTAGCTCCCCTATCTGGCCTAAGCAAAGAAAAGAAAGCTCAAAAAGGTAGATGGGGAGCCAGACAATGAACAAGCCTTTGCGTCGGCTAAAGGAAGCACTGTGCAGTTCCCTATGCTGGCAAGTCCAGATTACTCTAAGCAATTTGTAGCCCATACAGATGCCTCAGATGTGAAGTGTGACAGGGTTGAATAGGACCTTCTTCCGGTTGTTTAGGAAAGTATGAATGCAGGGATCTGTTCTGTTCTTTTCTTTCCTTTCCTGTCCTGTCTCTTGTCTGTCTAGTTCAACCAAATTTTCTCGTGAGACCTAGGATTTGATCACCCCGACAGTCTCACAATTATTTGCCTCTCATTGTCTCTCAGTCTTACCTTGTTGTTTCTGTCTTTTCCTCCCTTGCGTATCTGCTGGTATTATGCAAAATCATTATGTGGAAATGTAACTGATATTGGGATCTCTTTGTTTAGAAATTATATAGCATTACTGTTGAAATGTACATAATTATAGTTTGAGATGATTGCAAAAAGCTATTCTGAACTCAAGGGGTTAACCTGAGAGCAGTTTTTAAAGCCCTTTTTCAGAAGCTGTGGAGAAGGGGCCTCAGTTCTGGGACATTGTGTTCTTGCTGCACCTGCCTGAAACATACAAGAACATTTTAGAAAAAAACAGGATGCTTGTTAAGAAGAAGGTTGCAAAGACATAAAAGAGAGAGACACACAGAGATTGAAGAAAAACTCAGATGGATCTCTGTTTATTCTGCCTTTGTAAATAGTTATTCCGGACAATTTTATTTTTCTTTTATATTACTGCTAGTACTAATGAACACTTTTTGCGAATTCTACAATTGCTCCTGGTTTTTCCTAGGCTTCCTGACCTGTGCCTCGACGAAATGGAGATTGCAGCAGTCCTCAGTCAGACCTCTAATCAGGGAAAAGACCACCCAATAGTATACCTGAGCAAAAAGTTACTTCCCTGGGAGCAGGCATATTCCACAGTTGAAAAGGAATGCCTTGCACTGGTATGGGCCCTGAAGAAATTACAGTCGTACCTCTATGGAAGACTGACAGGGTTGAATATGGCCCTGTCCCAGTTGTTATAGAGAAAGAGTTTAAATGCAAGGATCTGTTCTATTCTCTCCTTTTCTTTCTCTCTTCTCTGTCTGGTTGCAAAACTAAATTTTCTTGTGAGACACAGGACTTGATCACCTCGATAGTCTTCAAGTCTCTGCCTCTTATTATCTCTCTACCCTCACTTGCTGTTCTGTCTTTTCTTCCCTCCTGCATATTTGCAGGTATAAAAATATATGTGAATCATTTTGTGGAAATGTAATTGATACAGGGATCCCTTTATTTAAAACTGCATATAGTTTTTCTGTTGAAATGATTTCAAAAAGCTATTTGGAACCCAAGGGGTTAACCTGAAATGCAGTTTTTAAGCCTTTTGCAGAGATGTAAACAAGAGGTTAGTTCTGGGTCACAGTGTTCTTTTTGCTGCACCTGCTGAAACTGACAATAATATTGTGTGAGAAGCATGTTATTTTCTTAACGAGCTCCTGCAAAGACTTGTCATAAAATGAGCTGCAATGTTTTGCAAGAGAGACAGAGAGAGAGATTTGAAATTGAGAAGAAAAAGGACTCTGCTTTCTATGTTTGTACTGCCATTGCAAACAGTTATTCTGAACAATTTTATTTTTTTTATTTTACTGTTATTAACAATAAAACACTTGTTGCGAATTTTGAAACTGCTCCTGGTTTTCCTGTGCTTCCCGACTTGTGCCTCAAGGGCAAGTGTATGGTCTGATTCAAAGTAAATTCAGACACCACCTTAGGTAAAAACTTAGGATTTGTATGCAGAGCCACCCGGTCTCTGTGGAAAATCAAATAAGGCTCCTTACATAACAGGGCCTGAAGCTCAGAAATCCTTCAAGCTGAGGTAAGTGCAACTAAAAATAGCGCTTTCCTGGAAACGTAGCGCAGGTTGCAACTCGCAGCCAGTCCAAAGGAAGGCAAAGTGAATTTCTCAAGAATGAAGTTCAAATCCCAAGGAGGAACAGGGTTCCTGACTGGGGGTTTCAGATGGAGAATTCGTTTCAGAAAGGTTTTGGAAACCTCCAACTGTGCAAACGTTTTGCCATCCCCTGGAGTGTGGTAGGCAGAAATGGCAGACAAGTGGACCTTCAGGGAAGATTAGCTAAGGCCAAGGTCAGAGAGATGCAGCAGGTATTCCATAACCTATGAGATGGGGCAGAGAAATGGTCCCATCCCTTGTTGGTTGCAGATGGAGAACATCTTCCATTTCATAGCATATGTGGTTCTTGTGGATGGTTTTGGGCCTCCACAAGGACTTGGGCTACTCTGGAAGAGACTTCAAAGCATGCAACAGCTACATCCACAGGTGCCATGCGTGAAGGTGAAGGGACTTGAGGCTCAGATGGACCAGCTTGCCCTGGTCCTGAGTCAGAAGATTCTGGCAGAGGGGCAGGGGAACCGGAGGTTCCACTCTGAGCTGCTGAAGCAGAGGAAACACACTTGGTGAGGCCAGTAAGGAGCTATGAAGATCATGCAGACTCCTTCTTGCTTTAGTTTCAAAAGCACCCTCTGCAACAGTGGAAAGGGAGGGAAACTGTACAAGAACCTCTCTGTCCAGCAAAGAGACAGCACGTCTTGCCAGAAAACATCATGCCTGGGAACAAGCAAGCAGAAACTAAAGTAGTTTTGCGTTGAATGGGGAGGCGAACAGATCGAGATCTGGGCGACTCCATCGATTAAAGATGTCTTCGACTACTGACTGCCTCAGTTCCTACTCATGTGCCCTTGCCTGAGTGCGGCTGAGGGTGTCCGGCAGGACATTCTGAATGCTTGGGACATGCACTGCTGTGAGCTGCAGGCTGTGCTGTATCGCTCAATGCCACACATGAATTGCTTCCTTGCACAGTGGATATGACAGCATGCCTCCCTGTTTGTTCAGCTATCAGACCACGCACATCTTGTCCATCTGAACCAGTAGGGATCCAGGGAGGAGTAGGTGTTGAAAGGCCTGAAGGGCATATAGTACAGCCCCCATCTCTTGCACATTGATGTGCAGAGTTAGCTCCTGCTGAGACCAGGATCATTGTGTCCTGTAGTCACCCAGATGGGCACACCTGCCCTGACCGGAAGAATCCGTAGTCAGGGTCTGAGCCAGAGGGAGCATCTGAAAAGGAATCCCTCTGGTGAGATTGGACAGATCTTGCCACCATAGGAGATCCCGATGCATGGGGTTGGACACCAGAATCCTGTGATTCAGGTTGTCTGATTTCTGGTCCCACTGGACCTGAAGAGTCTACTGTGTAATCCGCATGTGAAGCCTGGCTAGGGGACACTGGGAATAGCTGCTGCCATCAGGCCCAGAAGGTGTAAGACTGAATGGGCCGAGGTCCATTGGCTGACTGCCACTTGGATAGCCTGATGATGCAAAGTTTCCGCCCAGTCCAAAGGGAGGAAAGCTTGACCCTGAGCAGTATCCAGCCTCCCATAATAAATTGGAGGCATTGTGAAGAAACAAGGTGAGATTTGGGGTAATTCACCATGATCCCCACTTGCCTGAATAGATTCAGATTCAGGGTGGTAGTCAGGGAGGCCACCAGGCTGTCCCTCGACAGTGCTGACAGGAGCCAGTCGTCGAGGTATGGGAAAAGATAAATTCCCTGGTAATGTAGAGCTGCCACTGCCGCTACCGCTGCTAGGCACTTGGCAAACACTCTGGGTGCCAAAGAGAGGCAAAAGTGGAGCACTTTGAACTGGAAGTGTTCCCCCTGGAAAATAAAGCATTGGAAGTGGTGGTGGGAGGGCAAAAAATGGAATATGCATATCTGCATCCTGCATATCCATAGCACAAAGCCAATGACCCTGTAGCAGAAGAGGCAGCAGACCGGGTAGGGTCAGCATGTGAAACCTCTTATACTCTACATACAGGTATAGCGTGCTGAGGTCCAGGATCGGAGGGAGGTCCCCTATCTTTTTTGGAACCAGGAGGTAGTGGCAGTAATATCCCTTTCCTTCCTAGATCCGTAGAACGAGCTCTATAGCTGATTTTGTCAGAAAAGCCTGGTCCCTTTCCTTATAAGATGAATGTGGCCTATTGGATAGTGAGAGAGACCTGGAAAATTTCTTTGAGGTCTCTCTGTGAATTCAATGGTGTGTCCCTGAGCGATGAGCTGAAGGGCCCACATGTCTGAAGTGATTCCCCTCCCAACTGGCCTGGTGGTTGGCAAATCTGCCCCCTACTGGTTCTTCTGGAGCTGGTGGCGGAGGCTGGGGGCCCTGCCACAAGTCAGGAGGTGGAGGGAGGGTGTGGGAGTGCCACCCCAGCAGCCCTTTGGGACTTGGCTAGAGGCTGGCTCCTGCCGATGGGGCCAGGCATTTGTTCTCATGTCAGGCTATCAGTTGCCTATTCTGGTGCCACTGTTGGTGATGAAATGGCAATTTTGACATGGTGTTATAGCGATACATAGACTGGACAGGCGCAGTGCTTTGCCACTGTCCTGGAGCTCAGTAATCATGTCTATGTCACCCCGAAAGGACTGGTCCCTAAAGGGGCATCCTGAATGGCCGACTGGACATCTTGGGCCAATCTGGATACCCTCAGCCAGGAGTACAGATGTATGCTGACAGCCGTGGTGGTACTTGAGTAGAGGTGTCTACCGCATCATATGTAGCTCTGAGGGAATGATGGCAAGAGATTTCCACAGTCCTTGCCACCTGGGAAATTTTGGTTTTAGCCTCAGAATCAAGCAAAGCCTCGACTTCGAGGTTCAACTGTCCCAGGATGGATTTCTGGTATACAATCATGTGTACCAGGCAGTTCAAAGCTCTAAGGGCCAAAGTGGAGGAGGAATAAACCTTGCATCCAAACTGGTCTATTGCCCGTGACTCCTTGTCTGGAGGAGAGGTGCTCATGTGTTGGAAACACCCATCTACGGTCATGGGCCACATTAATGACCACCGAGTCCACTTTAGGGTAAGAAATAAGGTGGTCTTTCTCTCTGGGAGCTCGATACAGTCTATCAGCCTTCTTGGCACCTGCGGCCACCAATGAAGGTTGTTGCCAGACTGTGGAGGCTAGGTCCTCATGTGGTCCAATCCACGGAGGAATGAGCAGAGGGGACAGCTCGGGCATATCTAGGGTTTCTGCCAACCTCTTGCGTTTGAAACATAGAAGTTGACATAGAAGTTGACGGCAGATAAAGACCTCAAGACCCATCCAGTCTGCCCATTTCTTTTTCTACCTTATAAATGTGCCATCGTCCTTTGCTGTCAGTGGCCTATCTATTCAAACTCATCTGTATTGCTCCCTTATGCCTATCCCATGCCTGTTTGAAGCCCTGCACTGTATTCATAGCCACCACTTCCTGAGGTAGGCCGTTCCATGCATCCACCACCCTTTCTGTGAAAAAGAACTTCCTCACATTACCCCTTAATCGGCCTCCCTCTATTCTCATGCTGCGTCCTCTTATCCTGCTATTTTTCTTATATTGTAACATGTTAGACTCTTTCACCTTGTTAATGCCCTTAAGGTGTTTGAATGTTTCAATCATATCACCTCTCTCCCTCCTTTGCTCAAGGGTATACATATTGAGCTCCGTTAATCTGTTCTCATATGTCTTCTGATGCAGTCCCTGCACCATTTTGGTTGCCCTTATCTTGACTGCCTCAGTTTGGTTAATGTTCTTGTGAAGGTGTGGCCTCCAGTACTGCACGCAGTACTCCAGATGGGGCCTAACCAGTGTCTTGTAAAGAGGGATTATTATCTCCCTCTTACGACTTGTGATACCCCTACTAATACACCCTAATATCCCCCTAGCCTTACCTACTGCTTTAGTGGTCTGCTTGGATGATTTCAGGTCATCGGTGATGATGATGATGCCCAACTCTCTTTCTTCTCTTGTGACTGTCAGCAACTCCCCTCCCAGCCTATAGGTGGCTTCAGGGTTTCTCTTCCCTATGTGCATGATCTTGCACTTCTTTGCATTAAATCCCAGTTGCCACTCGTCTGACCATTTTGCTAGTTTATCCAGATCTCTTCTCATTCTGCCCACCTCATCTGGATCATCTACTCTGTTGCTGATCTTGGTGTCATCTGCAAACAGACAAGCCTTACCCACTAGTCCATCTGCAATGTCACTGATGAAGATATTGAAGAGGTCTGGCCCCAGAACTGATCCCTGATGTACCCCACTTGTGACTTGCATCTCTTCTGACTGCATACCATTTACCACCACTCTCTGTTTTTGGCCCGTCAACCAGTTTGCCACAGTTGACCACCTTCTGACCCCACCGAGCCTACCCAGCTTGTTTATCAATCTTCTATGTGGAACAGTGTAAAGCTTTGCTGAAGTCAAGGTAGGTGACATCAACTGCTCCGTTGGTCCACCACTGTTCACGTCAAAGAAATCTATGAGATTAGTTTGACAGGCCCTTCCTTTGTAAACCCATGCTGTCTTGGATCCTGTGCCCTATGGATTCCAGGTGTTACACTATCCTTTCCTTAAGGTGCCTCCATAATCTTGCCCACTACTGAGGTAAGACTGACTGGTCTGTAGTTCCCTGCCTCCTCCCTGCTACCACTCTTGTGAAGTGGGATCACAGAGCTCTTCTCCAGTCTTCTGGGACTTGTCCCTTCACCTGCCATCCATTTGCCTTCTAAATCTTCCGAAGGATTTCAGTAAGGAGGATCCTTCAGAGGACTTAGGAGACTCTTTGGGTTTTGGATTTACCAGACAGGGGTCTCGATGTCTGAGTACAAGGATGGGCTTCTGTCTGGAGACAGGGCCCATGGGAGCAGAATCTCCTGCAGTGAGACCATGAAGCCCTGCCAGCACTGGCTACCATGTTAAGGCGTGAAGTTTGTCCCGAGGTAGAGGGAGACTTCACTGGATAGAGAGATCTCGGTGTAAGGTCTGTGCGCCAGCGTGAAGCCACAGCTGGTTGCTGCTGGTCCAGTTCGAGACCAACTGCATCCTGGTTTCAGATCACCAAGACTGTAATGTCTCTCTAAAATCCACGTGAGGTGGAGGTGGTGGGGTGGTGGAGGAGGAGGGCTGACAGATGAGGCGGGTATCCTGGGAAGAAACCCCAGCATCGTATAGTCCGGCATCGAGTAATGGTAGCCTGGTGCACCATAGGCAAATAACTGGCGTTGGATACCCCAGCATGGGGTACCTTGACATATGATACCTTGTTGGCAGGTACCCTGGTGAAGAGTAGTGAGGTGCAGGGTAGCCTGGCATCGGAAGGCTTGGTGAAGGGCCTGACGGTGGGCTTGAAGGACCTGCTGGAGGCCCTGATGGTGGGTAACCCAGCGAAGGACCCAACAGAGGAGCCAGAGGCCCTGACGGAGGCTCTGATGGCAGGTAGCCAGGCACAGGCCCCAAAGGAGGGGCCAAGAGGCCTGACAGGGGCCCCGACAGAGGGTATGAAGGGCCCAGTAGCGTTAGGTCTGGCACGGACCCCTCGGAAGAGGTTCGGCATTGGTCTCGAGGGAAGAGGGTCCCACTGGAGGCTGGGGCAAACTAGCTGGCCCAGGCAGGGAGCCCACAGTGCAGGAGACCCTGGCTCCCAAGGGAGGTCCGGCATTGGGCATTCTGGTCCCAACACCAGGGTTGTGATGGGCGGGCGCTCCTCCGACTCTGGTTCTGAACATGCAGGAGAGCCAGGGGTCACCACCAGGGGAGGTGGTGACGGAGGTTCCTGAGAGGGGGAACCCTCTGGGGAGGGCTGTGGCAAGAGTGGCAGCATGCGCTGATCTGGCCTGTTATCGGGGCCCAAAGGAAATGCAGTGACTGGGCGGACGCAAGAGGAGCTGGCCTGCGACTTATCAGCCTGGGCCGGGTGTTCATCAGAGGGGGCTGATGACTGAGTTATCGGCCACACCACCAGGCTTAGACCCAGGGGTTTTGAGGGGCCTAAGGGTGGCGGAGCACTCCAGAGGATCAGATGCATCCGCCTGAACTGTCACCAGCTCAGGTGGGGGACCAAGGCTGCTCCCAGTGGAGAGCAGGCTTGGTCGGAGGAACAATACCTGCGCCAGTAGAGGCCGCTGTTCGCCACTGCCCTGAAGGTGATGCATGGCGGAAAGGAGACTGACCATGGTCCGGTGTTTTCTCCTTGTCGTGCTTCTTGTTCTTGGTATGGGAGTCTGGTAGAGCCCCCAGGAGGAAGATGATCCTGCAACTTCTGCTCCTTCTCCATGGAACCCATCTTTATTTTGAGAATGTGAGCTTCAGGGCCTGTTGGTGGTGTTTCTGTGTGGCCTGGTTGAAACTCTGGCAGGCCTCACAGTCCATGATCTTGTGCTCTGGTCCCAAGCAGAAGAGGCAGAGGAATGCCTGTGCTTGTGGAGGAGCTGGGTACCGCAGGAATCGCATATGTTCTTATGCAACCTCGAAGGCATTGGAGAAGACGCACGAAAAGGGCAATATTCTTTCAAAGATATACTAGAAAGAAAGCAATGAAATACTCATTCAAAATGGTGGTTGACTGAGCAGCGTTCTCCGAGGTCAGCGTGTCTGGTCGGCCGCGGAAAGAACTGGAAGGTGGGTGTGGGGACCACCACTATATAGTGTCGCTGACATTAAATCATGTGACGTCCGGATGAAACAGTTCCCACCAGACACACTGCTAGCTAAAGTTTTTGTGTAGTCCTAGTGCGTGACAGCTCTAGTCCTAATGGTTATTACCTACTGCACTAAACTAGTGAACTAAAACAATGTTAAAACCCAAACTGTCATGGGGTCAATGACATATTGACAAATAAAGGGTGATATTTCTGAGACCAGTATTGTGTGGAGCCCCCTCTCTCTCAATATCATACAAGGCCTAATCCAAGATCTGTTAGTAACTCTCGGCTTGTTGTGACAAGACTGACCTTCGCTCCCTGTCTTCTATACAGGTCATAAAGGGCAACCACACCCCCTGAAGTTGATCCACATGTAACCTTAGTTATGCTGTTAATTTCTCAAATTGATAAATTGACTTCATGATATTTAACCAATCTGCTACCATTGGGCAATAAGGGGTCAGCTAATTTTGGGTGATGGCTTTGCAGGCTGCCACCACTAGGAGGCCTAAAAAACTCTTCTGTCAATTGGTTCTCCTTCCCTTAGATAACTGCCCCAAGAGCCGGTATTCAAAATCAACCTCCATGGAGGTGCCTACCAGACACTTATATATAGGCCCCACCTCATTCCAAAACAGGGTTAATTTAGGACATGCCCAGAAAATATGGTGTGATATGCCTTCCTCCCCTTCCAAAATCAATCTAACCTCCCTTGTGCATAAGGTTTAGTCTTGGACGGTGTCAAGAAAAGTAGTTACGTAGGAACGTACTGTAACAGAAGAGCTTCAAAATGAGTTCCTGCAGCAGGCAACACCATAAGGACTATGCTGCCTTGCACTAGGACTCCATGGAAAACTTCTGGCCAGCAGTACCCAGTTGGGGTCAGCCCCTTACGCTGGCTGCCCAGCTGTATAAAGGGAGTGATCCCCAACCCCTCTCAGTTCACCCACCAGAGACCTGAAGGTTGCCCAACAGGAAAGGTCTGAGGCAGGTGCCGAAGCAAATCCCAGAAAGAGAAAACTCAAAAGGGGGAATGAGGGAGGGAAAATAGCACCTGCTGCAGGAGCTCATCTCGGAGATATACTGTTACGGTAAGTTCTTACGTAACTGTACTATCTTACTTCAAGTAAGAGCTCCTGCAGCAGGCTACACCACAAGGACAGAGTCCCAAGCAGTGTCCCTCATGAAAACAAGGGAGAAGGGTCTATAAATATGAACAAGCAGACCAACAATGTCTCTAAACTGAGTGGCTACAATTGTTTCAGGAAAGGCCTTGGAGCACAGTGAGGCCAAATCCTGCTCTTCTTCTGGAAGCAACATCCAAGGAGTAGTGCTTGATGAAAGTGTGCACTGAGTTCCACATGGCTGCCGCACATATGTCTGCTGTAGAGACATTTCTGAGGGCTGCAAAAGAAGCAGCTAGGCCCCTAGTGGAATGTCCTCTTACCAGTCCTGGCAAGGTTTTGTCATACTTTTCATATACAAAAGTAATGCAGTTGGACGACCACTTGGACATAGTCTGCTTCATTATAGGCTTCCCCAAGGATCTGGGAGCAAACAAAACAAAAAGTTGTTCAGATTGCCTGATTCCCTTAGTCCAGTCCAGGTAATATCTGAGAATTCTATGAACATCCAGAGTATGAAAAAGTGCTTCACATTTGTTGAAATACTCTGGGTAGTAGACCGAGAGGGATATGTCTTGGTCGAGGGTCAACTCGGAAACCACCTTGGGAAGAAACAAAGACACCCTGTTTCTGTGATAAACCAAGCAGGGTTCATTACATATCAGGGCTTGCTGCTCTGAAACCCTTCGATCTGACGTGACAGCAACTAACAACAGTGCCTTCCAAGATAGGAAGCATAAATCACACTGAGATGCTGGTTCTAAGAGAGAAAGAGTTAATTTTTCTAGGACAAACAGTAGATCCTAAGGCAGAACCGGATCCCCTAATAGGTAGTTTGATGCAGAGAATATGATGTGAAGAATACCCTTCAAAAAGGTCTGTACTAGGTCCAGCTGTGCAATCATCTTGCCTAATACCGGTGAGTGATACACCAAAATGGCGCAGAGATGCACCTTAATAGAACAGTAAGCCAGACCCTGATTTGAGAGTGCAAGGAGGTATAGGAATTTGATTCACCATACAGTCCATCTGGTTTAGGGGCGTGCTATTGCCCATATGGTAAAACACTTCCACTTTATGGCATAAGTAGCTCTTGCAGAGGTTTCCTAGCTTCCATGAGGACTTCTGCTACTCTCTGAGAAACTCCATGCCTAGATATGACTAGGTCCATAGGAACCAAGCATGTAGATGCAAGGATCTCAGGTCTGGATGGACCAGCATCCCCATTTCCTGGGAAAGAAGGTCCGGTCGAATTGGAAGCTGAATGGGAAGCTCCACTGCCAGTTGCCGAAGCAAAGGGAACCATATCTGTCATGGCTAGAGTGGAGCCACGAAGATCAATACAGCTCCCTCTTCCTGTAGCTTGTTTGAGATGAACCCTCTGAATGAGCAGGAAAGGAGAAACACATACAGAAATCTCCCTGTCCAGCAAAGGGACAATGCGTCTTGCCAGAAAACTCCATGCCCTGGATCTGGCGAGAAAAAATTGAGCAGTTTGCATTGCACGGGGACGCAAAGAGGTCCAGCTCTGGACTTCCCCATTTGCTGAAGAGGTTGTCCAACACTTCTTGAGACGACTCCCACTCATGGTTTTTGGAGCGTGAGCGACTGAGTTCATCTGCCAAAATGTTCAGAACTCCTGGGACGTGGATTGCCATAATGGAAATCCTGTGCTCTATCGCTCAATACCACACTCTCATGGCTTCTCTGCACAGAGGGTAGGAGTCAGTCCCTCCCTGCTTGCTGATGTAGAAGACCAAGGACATGTCCATTTGAATAAGCAGGGGATCCTGGGATAGGTGAGCCTGGAAGACTTGAAAAGCATACAGAATCGGTGATGTGCAGAAATTGTGATATGCAGGGACACTTTTAGTTCCGACCAAGTGCCCTGAGTATGATGACTCTGAAAATGAGCTCCCCATCCGAGACCGGAAGCATCCATTTTGAGGATTTGAGTCAGTGAAACTGACTGGAGCGGAACTCCCGCTTCTAGAGTAGGTGAAGTCAGCCACCAAGAGAGCTCCTGTTTGACAGCCTGTGACACCTTGATTAGATACTCCAGGCTGTCATCCATTTGTTTCCACTGCACTCTCAGGTTCCACTGTGGAATTCTCATATGCAAATGAGCTAGCTGTACTGTGGGTATGGCTGCTGCCATATGTCCCAGGAGCTGCAACAAGGTCCGTGCCATAATTGAGTTGGCTGTTGTCACTCGGGAGGCCTGGTCTCTCAGCCAACTGGCCCTGTATGGGGAAAAAAAAGCTCTTCCTTGCTGGGTATCCAGAAATATTCCAATGTACTGAAGGCACTGGAATGGCCAGGGGCAGGACTTTGGGAGATAGATTGTAATCCCCAGTCATGAAACAGCTGGAAAGTGCCTGAGAAGGTGTAGATCAGCTGTTCCTTTGTGGGAGCAGTTAAAAAACAATCGTCTAGGTAGGGGTAAACAAAATGACCCTGCCTGCGTAGGGCTGCTGCCACTACCGCTAGATATTTGGTGAACACTCTTGGGGCTGAGGAGAGACTGAAAGGCAAAGCCCGGAATTGGTAGTGATTCCCCCAAAAGGTGACTCTCATGTACCTTTTGTGAGCTGGAAACACCAGGATGTGCAAGTATGCATCTTGCATGTCCACAGAGCAAAGCCAGTCCCCCTGGTTTAGTAGGGAATTAGACTAGGCAGGTAAACATTCTGAATTGTTTGTAGGCAATGTACTGGTTCAAGAAACTCATGTCTAGAATGGGACTTAGGTCCCTGGTCTTCTTAGGAACTAGGAAGAAGTGGGAATAATATCTGGTTCCTTGTTGGTGAAGAGGGACAGGCTCTATGGCCTCTTTTTCTAACAATGGCTGAATTTCTTGTGTGATAAGAGGATGTGGGTGGGCTTGGGTCGAGAAGGGACTGGAGGTCTGTCTGGTGGGATTTCTGCAAACCCAGTATGTAACCCTTTTTGATAACGCCCCTGCCCACTGATCTGAGGTTACTGCGGTCCACCCTTCTGGGAAGAGGGAGAACTGACCTCCCACTACCTCCCCCATCTCTTCCAGTGAAGGAGGGGGAAGTGGCAGGGCATCAAGCGAGGGGGTCTGGGGTGGGGAGGGGGGCTGTGCAGACTTGGGGTGTCTGGCCCCACCAATTTCTGGCTGATGAGAGGGAGCCTTCTTCTTGAAGGGGACCTTGGGGGCTGCTGATTCTTTGGTCTCTGTTGGCCCTGGCAATGAAAGGGCTCATGCCTTTGTTGCTGGGGCTCTGATCTATACATATGGTGTACCGACTGGACTGCTTTGCCTGAGTCCTGAAGTTCAGAAATTATTTTTTGCACTAGTTCTTCAAAGAGGACAGCCCCATGAAATGAGGCATCTAGGATGGAGTCTTGTAGGTCCTGCCTGAACCCGAAACTCTGAGCCAGGCATGGCGTCTTAGACAAACCCAGTAGCAGCTGCCCTGGCTGCAGTGTTTGCCAAGTCATAGGAAGCCCTAAGGGCGTGCATCCCCACATCAAGGCCTGATTGCACATCAGAAGCTCTATATGGGAGGGGTATCTGGTTGCTTTTGTGCCAGGTTGACAGCCTTTTCCAGAGGGACTTCTGATACTGCATCATGTGGGCCAAAAGTTCAATGACCCGATGGAGCAGGTGGAGGAGGCATAAACCGTCTGCTGAAATGGTCAAGCTTCTTTGACTCCTTATTGGGTGGTTGGGAACTCATATGCTTTGGCTGCTTGGTTCTGCCATAAGCTGCTGTGAGAACCATAGAATCTGCCCTCTGGTTTTCAGCCAAAAGGGCTCGGCCTTGGGAGGCTTATAAAGCCTGTTAGCTTTTGGGGACAGCAGAAAGATGCTGGATGTTCCCAAGCTAGCCTTGTGAGGTCCTGAAAAGGGGGAACTAAGGGAGGGATGACTAGTGGATTAGGGTCACTCATCCCTAAAAAGGCATGTAACCTCTTCCTCTCTGGGTCCATACCTATTGTGTCCAATTGATTTAAATACTGAATGTGACACATGACGTCCAGGAACATAGGGTCATCAGGTGGGGATCTTGGAGAATTCCGGGGTCCTTCTGGTTCTGGAGAGAAACCCTGGATGACTCCACTGAGGAACTAGAATGGCTTCTAGAGTAGTCCGAGGAAGAGGATCTAGATATTTTGTGACCTCTCTAACTCCCGCTCCTGTCCTCTGAAGACGCTCTGTCGTAGGAGGACCAGCATTAACAGCTAGAGTGTCTCCTATGCCTGGGTCTACCCTGGTGTGATCCCTTAGGCGTGGGACTTCTGGAGGGATGAGGGTCCCTAGGGAGGTCGTCCAAGGGATGGGCTTGTCTGGGACCAGCATAGGGGGCATTGGAGGCTGTGGAGGGGGTAGTGGTGGTGGTGGGGGGGTTCGTCCATTTTTAAGAAGTCCCCTTTTACCGTATTCCACCATGAGGTGAAAAGATTTCCCACCTCTGCCAGAGATATCATGGGAACCTGAGGGGTTTTGTCCTTGGGTTCCTCTGTATCAAAAGGGGGGGTGACTGGGGCCTGGAGTCTCCTCCAGAGACTTAGGAGGAGGACTGGAGGGGGCCACCCGGTCTGACATCAGATCATCTGTTGCCAGAGGATCTGTCACCTGGTCTGTCGTCTGGTCCGCTGGGGCTTTAGGCTTTAGCAGTGGCCTGTCAACAGGTGGTCTGTCATTGGGGTGATGTTGGTTTTGTCTGGCGACAGGCCTTGGCTGACTGTCCCGAGGCTTGTCGGGGTTGCAGGTGCTGCAGGGTCTGACACCGGGGGAGGGGCTGGTTTCTGACGGTCGTATGATTTATCGGATGACCTGTTGTCAGGTGCAGGTGTCAGGGTCTTGACTGCCTGTCCCTGGGGGAAACATTCCCTGGAGCGGGAATGATCCCGGTGTTCCTGGCCATCGCCAGAAGCTGATGACTGGCTGGAAGAAAAGGATGCCTTGACCCTATCAGTCAATTTCCCTTTCTTAGACCCTGAGGGATGCTGATGTAACCCAAGGTGGTGCTATCCCAAGGGCTACTACCCCTGCCTGCATGACTACTGACAGGTTGAGGGGCCTAGGTTCTATGGTGGGTGCCTCCACCCAAAGGTCAGGGTTTGTAGCGGTTAGACCAGCTTGATCACAGCCCTCTGGGACACCGTGACCCCCTTTGGTTCCCTCTAGTGGCTCACACAGTACACTAGAGTTACAGCTCCAATACCCCACGTTTACACACTGTTCACTCATATAGATACCACTTACCCTTGAGACTGATTCAGCAATATGTCTCTGAGGATCCCCTGTAAAGTAAGGTTAATCAACACACACAGGAAAACACAATACTGTTTCCATAAGTACCACCACCACCAGACAGTATACAGTATAACAACAACAAATCTGATTTATTTAGGGGACAGTAACACGGGAGGGGGAAATCAGGTTAATTAGTGGCATTAAATTGCAGTACTGTGCACACATACAGGGTCTGAAAAGTCACACTCTGGGTACCCAGGTTGAGGGGGGCTAGCCAGGTCCATTGCCCAGGGTTGGCCAGCAGGTGCAGATGGATAGGGGCCTGTGGAGAAAATATGCACAACACCCAACTGCAATCCGGAGCGGAGGCTCATCCATGAACAGTGAATGACAAGAATCAGATGACACACTTGTGATTGAAAAACAAGCTGCAGGGAATACCCTGATTTGTACTACAACACCCAAACTGAGGATCAGATGGAGAACGTCCCTCTGGATTGCCAGAAGAGCAGGGCATGAGGACAAGGTCCACTGCAGTTGATAGCAAATGGATGTAGTCTGAATTAAGCTGGGGTTTACTTCCAGCTTCAGCACATAATTCACTGCAAAGGAATCTGAAATAGCGATTCCTACAGCGCTACACACATTTATATGTAAAGGAAAGTACTATACCAGGCAGACTGCTCCTCGATCCCAATCGCAATTACTGCAAAATACCCAGGAGCACACACAGCAGCTTCAGTTCCTGACAGACTGAGCGCGATTCAGCAATTTCTCCAGTCTTCTACAGGGTGAGCCTGGTTTCCATACTTGTAGTGTTTCTTTCTCCTCACAACTCGGATTCAGTCCAAACTGGCACTCACAAAGGCTGCAGACCGAAACTCAGGACCTCACACGCGCTTCCCGCATGAATATATACACCTCAGAAGCACACAGCTCCTTCTCTCTTCACTGCCACAAATGATCTGATCTTTCCAGTCACAGAGCAGGGCATTTCCTTTAGCTCCACACTGTTCTGTTGGCTGACTCAGATGTCACTCACAATAAGACTCCCTCAGTTGGTAGAAAAAGGCGTCAAGATCAAAACTACATTTCCTAGAGTCAATGTCCATACAATCCACTTGTGGCTGGCCAAATTAAGAGTCCAAGTTCTGATTAGTCCACAAAGCTCCATTTTAGGGCTCCTTTTACCCAATTGGCCCAACACAGCAGTTTAAGTCCAAAATGGAGGTAACACACACAGAGTCCCAGCTGCAATAAAGGCAGGTTAGACAAACTACAATTTTGCTAATGCTTTAAATGATTACAGGCAAACAGTTACAGCTTTCAGGTGGGCTCCCTTTGCACCTTCAGCGACCGCAGATTGGAGTGATTACTCCACAGCTCTGGTGGGATTCAAGTATTAAATACACAGTCCCCCCATACAAACTAATTACTGTAAGTCTGCAAGCAGACAGCTCTTAAAGAGACAGTACGTGGAGGCTCAAATAGCACTCATTTGCAACCACAGTTAAGCAGCTCAGACGTCGAACACCATCCAGGCTTGGAGCATTCAGGCAAGCTCCTGGAAGATTTTTAGGAACCCCCATTTGCAGGGGGGTTTACAATGAAACAACCTAAGAGTAAGGAAGACCAGTCGCCAAGCGAAAAGCTGCCACCAGAGAGCTGTGGTGGCAGTAATAAAGATCAACAGGCCTGCTGAATGGGACGGTCAGCATGGCTGAATCTGCTCATTCGCTTGAGCGGGAATAAGAGGGTTTCTCTCTTCGAGGAGAACTGGATCTGACCTCCAACCTACTGTGCTCCTTTTCCTTGTGATGGTGTTTCCTGCCGGGATGTTTCCCTTTGTGGGAGGTCGGCAATTGTGAGGTCGAGGAGCTGGCCTTCAATGGACACTGAAGGGTGGCAAGCTGCTGCTCCATTAAGTAGGCCTGGAGAGCTTTCTGGTGACGGACGTGGGTGCGTTGGTTAAATTTAGTGCAATCAGGGCAGGCCTGTACATCTTGAGTAGGCCCAAGGCAGAATAGGCACTTCAAGTGACTGTCTTTTGATGGCATCTACCACCCGCACGGACACTTAAAACTGACAAAAGGTACTTTCTGACTGGAAGCAAAATGGCGGTCGACGAGAGCAATGAGGCATCCGAGGAGCCGAAGTGCATGGGTCAACGGCAGGACAAGAACTGAGGTGGGGCTGGGGACCGCCCCCTTTACAGAGCTCGTGATGTGGGCGGGTGGGCAGATGTAAGGGGTGGACCCCATCTGGGTACTACTGGCTAGAAGTTGTCCATGAGTCTAATGCCTGACAGCATAGTCCCTTATGGTGTAGCCTGCTGCAGGAGCTCTTACTCAAGTAAGATCATCTACTTACTACCTTTCAACCACATTCCACCAGTTATTAAATGCCACGGTCCAAAAAACTTTCTCCTAGATGCTCTTCTAATCCTTTATTTCTAAATTAACCTGCATCTCCATTTTCCATATACCTTGGTCAACCAATGAGGGGCGGCAGTATATCTATAACAACTGACCAAGTTCAAGGTATGTTTTTAATTGTGTTACCCACACCTGCATTTTCTATGAAGATCAACAGGACGTGGGGGTCCTCCAACACCTGCTGAATACTGGACCCAGTCAAAGAAATGAAGCCACTTATAAGTACCGATAAAATCTGCGCCGCCTAGAAGAAGATAGTACAGTTACGTAAAAACTTAAAAACAGTAGATCTTTGAGAGGCTCTTACAGTAGGCAATACTTATGGGACTGCGCCCCTGGCATAAGGACCACACGGAAACTTCTGAATGACTGGTTCCCATGTCATAAGGCGATCAAGAATAGCAGTACCCGTTACGGCGAGTGCACATTATGAAATTAATTGGAGATGCTCACTATGACAAGGACAAAAAGGCACCCGAGACCTACAGGTTTAGTTTTCATCACGGGAGCACCCCACTTATGGATTCTCAACTCGGGGGGTGCATGTCCGAGGGGTGAAAAACCTAAAAAAATGTAAAGCTGCCTGGGAGAAAAAAAATGCACGGATCGAACACTGCATCTTGCACCCCAGCCATTTCAACACTAGCAGACCAGCTCAGTAGCTGCCACCACACCCTCCCACATTCCATCCCTCCGCTGCCTATCTCCCCACCTGTGCATATACACACATACTTCCTGTCGCTCTAATACGCCCACCCCAGTACCCTTTGTCCCCCTACTAGGTGGCCCGTATACAGGTGCCATAATTAGTCGCCCGTTTTTGTAGGTGCCCAATTTTAGTCGCCTTGTTCACATAACACCCTGAAGCTAGCAGTGTCCACGTCAGCGTGACCCTAAGGGGCGGTCCACTTCCCGCCTTCCAGTTCTCCCGGAGACCTTGAGGAGGTGCAACAGGATAAAGGAAAAGAGGCTCCTGGAGCCAAAATATGCTCATGGAAAGAAGGAAGCAGAAGTATTAGGGAAGGAAGGAGGAGAGAAATATTTACTGCAAGAGCCTCTCTTGAAGATCTACTGTTATAGTAAATTCTTACGTAACTGTACTATCTTACTTCAAGAGGGCTCTTGTAGTAGTAATAACTATAGGACTGAGTTCCAAGCAGTAAAATCAAAGGATTGGAAAAACACGAGAAGGCAGGAACAGGTTTTGCATAATTTATTTATTTATGTCTTTGATAACCGGGTAAGTGGACTGATCCATAAGGGCGATTTCAGCCACAACCTAGGCCACAACAATGAGGCAGCAAGGTATACAGTAGTAGTTGTACAAAAGTGCATATCAAACAGTAATACAAGTACACGTAAGGACAGTGAAACAATTTGGATACAGAGAAGTAGATACTGGTAACAATATGTAGGTCTTGGTCTACAGAGCAAAATAGTAGTGCGAATCACAGAAGAAAAAGCCTTATTTACAATAGGTACGTTATAATTCATTTAAACAGAGGTGCTAAAAACATTTAACTATAATAGAGCACTTTATCTTGTCAGAAACAGCACTAATTAACCTGAGAAATAAGATGGCAAGGACAACAAACGAAAATACATAAGTGCAATCAGGACTAGAGGGCAGCGGTGGAGGCTGATAAGTAAAAGTTTGAGGTAGAGGCAGTGCAGAAAAGCAGTGCAGTATGGGGTTTAGGGTGGATCTTGGGCCGAGACGTGGCCTAGGGGAACAGTTGCAGTAGGATTCAGTCAGCAGCCAGGCTTGTAGGTTGTTTTTCAGCGACATGTGTGAGGGGGAGAAGCAGATTGTTAGTGGGAGCCTGTTCCAGAGGGAGGAGGCTGAGACAGAGAAGACTTTACCTCCCATGGCAGAATGGGTGCGTGGGACTTACAGAGAAAGAGTGGAGGAAGACCTGGGGTTCTAGGCAAACCTTGTCAATGAGTAGCGAGCAAAGGGAACAGGTGGCAATTCCTAAGAGAGTTATCAATTAGGCAGCCCATGGCATGTCAAAACGTCCCTGGAGGTTGGGCCACTCTAGGGATTTGTAGAGTGTGCAGTGGTGAGTAGAGTAGGGTGCTTGGAGAACAAAGCGGCAGATGGAGTTGTACGTAGTAATGAGGCGAGAGTGAGGCAAGGAGGTGGCGGCGAAGGAGTAGACAGGGGAGCAGTAGTCAAGCAGAGGGAGGAGGTTACCTTGCACTATGGCCCGGCGGGCATCTGGAGACAGAAATCATCTGGTTCTGTAGGCTGCCCCAAGTTTTTGGTGTATTTTGCTTATGATGTTTGTTATGTGTTCATTGAATGTTAGGGAGGGATCTAGTGTCACCCCTAGGTATTTGAAGGAGGAGAATGTGTCAAGCGGTGAACCAGCTGGGGAGTGTATGAGTAGGGATGTGCTTGACTTGGCGACTTTGGCAAGAAAAGGCTTTGAGCCAAACAGCATGTTTTTTTTTTTTTTGAGAGGAACCAGCCATGGGCAGCGCTATAGTTGATAGTTAAGGCGGATGAGATTTTCTCCAGGGATTTGTCACTGTGGTACAGTACCAAATCATCGGCATAGAGGAGTACATTGCAGTTTAGGCTTTCGAAGGGGACAGCACTAATGAACATTGAGAAGAGTAGTGGGCCGAGTATGGAGCCCTGTGGTACTCCAGTGCATGTGGGTAGTGATGCAGAAGGCACCTTTCCGATCAGAACAGATTGGGACCTTTTGGACAGGTAGCTGTGGAACCACGTAGCAGTAGGAGTTAAGACAGGGGGCCCTGCAGGACTGCTAGTCCAAAGCCTGCTCTGCGCCTAGAGGCAATATCCAGAATGTAGTGGTTGGTAAAAGTGTGGACAGAACGCCAAGTGGCAGCTGTGCAGATATCAGCTGCTGACACGTTCCTGAAGCATGCAGTAGAAGCAGCCATGCCCCTGGTAGAATGTCCTTTCACCTCCCCAGGAGGGCTTTACCATGTTTCTGGTAACAAAACACAATGCAGTTTGCAAGCCATTTGGAATGGCATTGCCTGTAAACTGCTGCACCTTCTCTCTTGGGTGCGAAAGAAACAAAAAGCTGGCCCGATTTCCGGACAGATTTAGTGCGGTTGGTACAATAACACAAGATTCTGTGAACATTCAGGGAATGCAGAAACGCCTCTCTCCGACTGGAATACTCAGCGTAATAAACTGGCAGTTCGATGGATTGCTTCATTGTGGTTTCTAAGACAACCTTCGGAAGAAACTTAGGATTAGTATGCCGAGCCACCCGGTATCTGAAAAAAATCAAATAAGGCTCCTTACACATCAGGGCCTGGAGCTCAGAAATCCTTTGAGCCAAAGTAACTGCTACCAAAAACAGCGCTTTTTAGGACAGATAGTGCATATCACAAGTAGTGGCTGGTTCAAAAGGAGGTAAAGTCAGTTTCTCCAGCATAAATTGTAGGTCCCACGCCGGTGCTGGGCTACACACTGGGGGTTTCAAATGAAGGCTACCCTTCAGGGAAGGTTTTGGGCACTTCAAGTTGAGCCAAACTTTTGCCCTCTACCAAGGAGTGGCAGGCAGAAATAGCACACAAGTGGACCTTCAGTGAGGAATAACTCAGGCCCAGGTCAAACAGAGAGAGGAGGTAATCCATGACCATGGGAGGGGGGCACTCAAAAGGGTCCCAACCCTTCGAGGTGGCCCAAATAGAGAAATGCTTCCATTTCATAGCACAAGTAGTCCATGTGGAAGGCTTCCTGGCCTCCACTCTGGAGGAAACTCCGAATCAGGAAGCGATTATGTCTTGAAGTGCCACGCGTGAAGGTGAAGGGACTTCAAGACCTGGATGAACTATCGTGCCCTCCTCCTGAGTCAAAAGGTCATGACACAGGGGCAGGGGTAACAGGGGTTCCACTGAGAGATGCTGCAGTAGCGGAAACCAAATTTGCTATGGCCAAAAGGGGGCGATCAGAATCATGTGAGCCCCTTCCGCTTGCAGCTTGAGAAGAACCTTCTGTAGAACTGGAAAGGGAGGGAAGGCATACAGAAACCTTCCTGTCCAACAGAGCGACAGCGTGTCTCGCAAGAAAACACCAGTTGTGGGATTGAGCGAGCAAAACCTGAGTAGTTTTGTGTTGAATGGGGAGGCGAACAGTTCTGGCTGACCCCATGGGTCGAAAATCTGAATAACAATGTCTTCGTTTAGTTCCCATTCATGCTCTGACCCTGGTGCGGCTGAGACTGTCCACAGGATGTTTTGCATGCCTGGGACGTGGACTGCAGAGAGATGAACTCGTGCAGGTCTGCCCAATTCAGACCTCATTGCCTCCCTGAAGGGAGTAAGTGGGAGCCCCTGCTTGTTGATGCACTAAACTACACACATGTTGTCCAACTGAATCAGTAGAGTGCCTGGACGAAGAGATGTTGGAAGGCTTGTAGTGCTAACAGAACTGCTCACATCTCGAGCATTTTTATGTGCAAGGGCAATTCTTTTGCAGTCCGCAAGCCTCATGCCTTGTGGTCTCATAGATAATACCCCACCCTGACCCTGACGCATCTGTCGTTAGGGCCTGGAGGGGAATGGAAGGAACTCCTTCAGAAGGTTGGCTAAATCCTGCCACCAAAGCAGGCTTCTCGCATCAAGCTGGAGACCAAGACCGGATGGTCGAGGTTGTCCGCCCTCTAATTCCATTGGACTCTGAGGGTCCACAGCGAGATTCGCATGTGGAACCTGACTAATGGGACTGTAGGTATAGCTGCTGCCATTAGGCCAAGGAAATGGTAAACTGACCTGGCCATGATTCTTCAGTTGGAGGCTACCAACGGAGACTGACCGAGATCCGCAGCTGGTCAAAAAGGGCCAGGGTAGCAGACAGGGAGAGCTCCAACTGATCTCTCAACAAAGTTGACAGAAGCCAGTCATCGAGGTAAGGAAAGACATAATGGCCCTGCCGTCTGAGGGCTGCCACCACGGCAAGGCACTTGGTAAGGACCCTGAGGGCCAAGAAAAGACCAAAGGGGAGGGCTCTGAACTGAAAATGCTCCCTTTGGAACACAAACCTGAGGAAACAGAGGTGGGTTGAAAGACTGGGATATGAAGATAGGGCATCCTGCATATCCAGAGTGCAGAGCCACTGCCCTTTGGACAAGAGGGGCAGCAGGCCTTGAAGGGTCAGCATCCGGAATCTCTTGTACTCTATGTACAGGTTCAGGGTGCTGAGGTCCAAAATAGGACAAAGATCTCCCGTTTTCTTTGGGACCAGAAAGAAGTGGGAGTAGAACCCCTTTGCCATCTGATCTGGAGAAACGGGTTCTATGGCCTCTTTTTGAAGAAGAGTCAACACCTCGTCCCTTGGGAGGGGAATGTGCACCTTTGGATACCAAGAAACCCCGTGAGGGTGACTTGTTTTTTTTCTTGAAATTCCAGATTGTGTCCCTGCCTTATGAGCTGAAAGATCCATGAGTCTGCAGTCTCTTTATAGGGCCACACTGACATCGGTCAGGTGACGCGAAGATCTGCTCCAATGGCAGACACTGCTAGCTAAAGTTTCCATGTGGTCCTGATGCCAGGGGTGGCAGTCCTATAAGTTATCACCTACTACAAGAGCCCCCTTGAAGTAAGATCAAGAATTACAGTGAGTGCGTAATTTTCATATCCTCCAGGAATTAATCTTCACCATTTATTTGCACCTATGGATCAGAGTACTAAGTTTGCCACCCAAGAAGGGCAGTTCTGGCTTACCCTGAGTGAAATGATTGTTCCTTCTGTAGGAGATAACCACATACAGGCAGGGACCCCTCACAGGTCTGATGGGGCCTGAGACTAGTCAGGGGCAGGCAGTGTCTCCCGAGGCCTGGGAGCACAAATGCACACCGATAACTCACACTTGACCCTGCGGGAGAAGAAGTGGGTCCCCTGAAAGTGCGAGTTGAGCACCCTATGACAGGCCAAGGATGTCAACCATGCTAGGTGAAGCCATGCTGTCTGCGAATACAGACTGCAGTTCCCACCAACCTGAAGCCACCTCGTGCCATCAAATGAAGATGCCCTTGCCACTGCCCTCGCCAGCTCCATGTCCTGGGGTGGAAAGGCTAACGACTTGTCTGGTTGCCCTCACAGTCCACAGGCTGCCTGATGGACCTTATGTGCAGAGATGCACATCATGATGTGTGCTGCTAAAAAACCCTTCTGCCTCAGTCATCACATTCCACGGGGTCAGAGTCAGGGGCGGTCATACACGGTGCCTATTCCCACAGGGGTGTCCAGCAAAATTTCAGAAGAAGGATGTGTCATGGCACCTGGAGACCACCGCGAGAACAATACCCACACTGGGCATCCCTCTGGGTTTGAAAAGAAGCAGAGGACAGAGCCAGACATCCCTGGATGCCTCCATGAAAGGCTGAGGCCATGGAAGGATGACTGTCGGTCTCTGCTGTATTCACCCAGGGAATGACAGTGCCAGGTTAGCAAGGCTGTGACCAGTAAAACAGTGCAGGCTAAGCTCTTGCATCATCTTCCAAGGAATTGCTGCTACTGAGTGCACTAAGTGCCAGAGGAAACATGGACTGAGGTATCGTCTTCCTCGGAGGAGGAAGTGGAAGTGATGAGGAGCTGGAGTTGGTAGCAGAAGTGCAGGGACCTCATACTGGAACATGGCCTAGTCTAAGTATTGGAGAAACTGGAGAAACGCACTAGCTACCACCCAAAACCAGGGGCCCTAAAGGACTGAAAATACCAGAGAGAGGAGAAGGAGGAGGATGGTAATGCAAGCCCAGGCCAGGTCCTCTGCCAGGGCTGTGAGAATGCTCAGGAGACCTCACGGGGGGTCCCTGGCAAACTCACCCATCAGTGAACCAACAGTTAAGGAACAATTGGGATGGTATCCTTGTTGGGGTGCCCCAGACGGGGAGAGTGGAGCTGTGCAAGCTCCATGGGGCAACCCGATCCCCACCAGTGGTAGAAATAGATGGTTTGGAGGAGAAACGAGGGTCCAAGCTGGCGCTGCAAATCCTGCCTGAGATGCCACCTACTCTAGACAGGGAATGAGGCACCAACCTAGACCTCACAGTCCCCCCCACACCATGACTGGCCCCGCTCCTTGTGCTAGGCCCAAGGTCAGAACGGACTCCCCAGAGGTAGCAGTGCTGGAGGTGATCCTGCAAGCAGCGTCTCCCCTCTTGGTGCTGCAAATGGCGTCAAGTGGCACCAGGAATGATGTCGAGACCTGAACCAGCACCACAAACAGTGCCACCCACAGACACAGCAGCAAGAGAAGACCCCGACCCCGAGGTAGGCCCAGAAGCAGGCCCAGGAAGGCCTCCTTCATTGCCGAAGTCCTCAACAGCCCCGAGGTCATCCCTGGCTCATCTGATAACTCAGGGGATGGCATCCAGAGTACCTCCAGGGGATGAGAAGGGCCAGTTCTGGAAGCCTTTCCTCTCTCTGCACTGCAAGTGGTGTCGGGAGGGGACCCGACCTTGCAGTCAGCACCGCCCCATTCACTGGTACTGGCCTGAGTATCAGGAACTGAGACAGCACCGGTCTGTAATACCAAGGTGCCCACCATGCAGGCCCAGTGTATAGCCTCAACTTCACCACTGGGGGCATCTGGAACCCCGAAGAGTCGACGAACTGGGAGCGGTGCTCAGTCTGGTAGCTCAACCAACTCTGGGGGAGGCCATCTGTCCACCAGACCATCTTCCAGGCTCTCCAGCGTCTTGGAGGCACAAGAGTGTGGAGAGGCTGGTCTTCTGCAGTACATATAGTATGAAGAAGAGACTCAGGGTAAGAGCTGAGGGACCTTACCTTGGCATCCCTGGTGTGATGCCTGCCTCTCTGAAACTGGGCATGGCTAACCCAACTCAACAAGCTGGATTTCAAGAGTGAAGTCCACAAAGAAGCAGGCATCGCACCTGTCCATGTCATGCTTGATGCCAAGGCAGGTCCAACAGACATCATGCTGGTCCTACACAATGATGTGTCCCCACAGGAGCACTGATGCCTAGGGCGGTCCTTTCTTGGTCTTCTTCTTTGAAGAGTTCTTCCTGGGCTCCTTGGAACTGGACATGGCACCATAAGGAAATAAGAATGGAGGAAAGAAGAGGGTCTGGCACTGTACAAACAGAAATAAAATTAAATGTGGCACCAAAAAGCAAGCAGAGCTGAGGTACAGTGTCGAATGAGGCAGTGGCAAACTGGGGAAGATGATGACACAGTTAAAAAAAATGACTGAAATGCTACCACAGTGTGCCTACTATGGCTTAGAAAAATGGAAATGAGGAAGGTAGGTGGCCGGCGTTAGTTACTGGCCAGTCCATGATCATCACATCACATGTCTCTCTCATGGGTGGCACCATCACTGGCATTGGCCCTCTAGATTCTTGGCTGCAGTAAGACTTTGCTTCTGTGGGGTCCTAGTGCCTCCGGCATAAACCCACAGGAGGGAATATATGGTGAAGACTGTTTCTTGGAAGATTGAACTTTCAGTGGCACCGATGAGGAGGATGATGCAAACCTGATTGCAACAATACTGCAAACAGCGAAGACAGCGAATAACATCGAGCACCATGCAGATCAATTAGAGCTGTGTCTCAATACTGTATTTGAGCAGGCTGACAGACATGATCACCTCCTATTGTACCTACCAGCCCGAGAGACAGAACTGACTTGTCGTCTGGATGATCAAGAGGGCCACAGTAGGCACCAGAATCTAAGAATATATGGCATACCAGAGGGCTCTGAAAATAAAGCAGCTAGCACAATATCTTTTATCCAAGGAGTGCTATGGGAAGCCCTTAAATTACCCCCAGATTTCGATTTGAGTATGGATCAAGCGCATCGGTCTTTGGCACAGAGGCCAACAACGAAGGGTCCCAGACTAGGTCTTTTGTCCTCAAGCCATCTTCCTATGCTACGAAGGAAGAGATTCTTACTAGAGCCTGGAAACAAAAAGAGATCCTCTTTAACCAGAACAGAATTTCGATCGATAATGACTACACGACCCAGGTACAAGAGAGCTGTAAGATGGTGTGCCCATTTGAAACAACTTTGACAGAAGAACATCAAAGCCCAGATGCTTTTTCCAGCTCATCTCAGGGTCAAAACAGAAAAGGGAACCTGCATCTTTCAAGACCTCCGAGATGCAGCCACATACCTGGAGGGAGTGGGGATCGTGGTCCCTGCACTACAGAAGGAGCGACTAGAACGGGAACTGTTGAAGTCAGCCTGGTCAGTGGCTTAGAGGGGAGCCGCACATACTGGAACCCAAACAGGAACTCAAAGACCTTGCCTGAGAGAGGACGTCGCAGCCATCCTGAAACCATACTCATCGGCGGTGCTGTTGGAGGGCCTGCTCAAAGATGTGCCTACCCGATCTGCAGCAGGCCAGATATACCCGGAGCATCCTACTGCAAATCTGAACACTTAAAAGCATAGCTAGGGACATAGCTGTTTCATTTTTTATGTTCCTCGGGTGGTAGGAGTAGAAGATCTGGATTTTTTACCAAAGCCCGTACGTCAGTTTTTTTTTTGTCAATCCAACTGTGATGAGAGTCCATGTTTGTTTATCCCGCCCTCTGGGAAGGCATATACAGATCTTTCATCCTGAAGGTATCGGTCCTGGAGTTTTTTTTTTTGGGGGGGGGGGTAAAAAAAAAAAAAGGGAAGGAAAAGTATGTAAATAAGGGGTAACGTCGAGGGAGGAGGGAAGGGAGACCACACGGTCCACTCAGCCCCATGGTCCCCTAATAGAATGCAAAGAGGTAAGCAATTTAATACTGTGGAGGCTTTGCGGCCAAGCTATCAAACCATTAGGGGGAATGTTACCCTCCATGATGCCTCCCCACACGTTTGCCTCGCATTTAACAACCCTTGCCCAATACTTTGCCCCCCAGGTCGTTGCACCTTCTAGCAGAGGGTGGAAGGGGAGAGTCAGGGACTCGCCTGGTCGAACCTATGCAATGCCCTTAAAGCACACTCTCACGAGCACTAATTTGAACATGGGAGTAAGCTATATCCTCGATTATAAGGGGCTTTTCTTCCTAGTTTTAAAGGGCGAGGTGTAAGATTGGTATCGGGCCTGGGACTACCCCGGTTTGGAGCAGAGTGCAGGACTTTTGTGGTGCTTCAGGAGAGGGCGTGACTCGGGCCTGTATGTAATTTGTGCAGTGTGCGTCCGCTGCACGCCTCCCCGACTCCACACCAGTGGAGCTCATTCTGCATTTTATAGGGGAGCCTTCTACAGTCGGGAGGCTGCCATGTCCCGACGAAAACTGGGCGATCAGCATAACCAAGCAGATGTCTGAGAAGAATAATACCAAAACAGGGTGGGTGGTGGGCAAAAGGGTCACCAGTGAAAGGAGGTAACTACACATCCTCATACCTTTGTCTACATGCCGCACAAGCTGTGGAAAAGGAGAACAGCTTATTTGAGCCTACACCCCACACAGCTACACTCTCACCGTGAGTGAGAGCACAGTGTCTGGTATTGACACAGCCAGGTGACATATAGGCCATCTGACCTAGGAAGTAAGACAACAAAAGTTAGTTAATTGTGTTCAAAGACATTTACTGGTTCCCCATCTGTTGGTTTGGGAGAACCTGTTTTACTTGTTTTATATAAGGACTCAAAGGTTTGAAATGCATATCTGGTTATTTGTGATAAGTTTTGGTTGAAAATGGGTACACTGAAATGTTATTTTACACACTGGAATAAATGTGCTGTATGGACGGGGAGGCGAGAGAGGGGTAGAGCAGTAGCTGGGAACCTGAAATGTTAACATTGCTACTACATCTACAAGAATCTAATAATTTAATTTAAATGGTATTAATAGCCCAATTAAGAGGAAACATATTTTAAAATATTTACAAAGCCAGCGGAGTGACATAAATTTTCTACAAGAAACTCATCTGACTGTTGGGGAAGTTAATATGTTAAAAAACAAAAACCTTTCCAGTTTTATACTGTAACCCCCTCCTACAAATGGGGGTTCCCAAAAAGTCTTCCTTGAACTTGCCTAAATGCTCACTGCCAGGCTGATGTCCTGCATTTTAGCAATTTAAATGCGATTACCAGAGCCTGTAAAGCCTCTGTGTACTGTCTCTTTAAGAGCTGCCTAATTGCAGCTTAAGTAATCTGAGAGAGAGCTCAAGTTTGTCTAACCTGCTTTCTTTTTAGCAAGGACTGTTTTGTCTCCACTATCTTGGTCCTGGACTACAAATTGGACCAAACAGTACTGGTGGGACCTAAAATGTAGCCGGACTACAGGACCTGTCTGAATTCAAAATCTGTAGGAACTTAAGTTTGGAGCTTTTTTGCCCCTTTTTTGCAACTGAAGGGGGTGCTCTTGCTTTGACTAACAGCCAAATCAGCCAACCAAATCTTCTGGATCTTGGGGAAGTCCTGGCTGCTTGCAGTTTTCAGTTAATTCTGAGCTGGGAAGTGAAATGAGAGGAGCTGAAGTGATTCTGAGCAGCAATCCTGAGTGGATTCGCATGGGAGAACTGTGAAAAGGCTGAGTTTTTGGCTTACATGTCTGCCTGCTGCTCCTGAGAGGGAGAGAAGATAATTATTTTGGACTAAATCCAAGTTTATGTGACTAAAGTAAGGTACTAAAGTGGGCCAGGCTCAACCTGAAGAAGACCGAATATTTTGCTGAATGCGATCGGCCTGTCAGGAGTTCCATCTACCCCTAAGCTCCCAGTGTGTGCAGAGACTTTGTGATTGTGACCAGGGGGCGCTT
Source organism: Neoceratodus forsteri (assembly GCA_016271365.2). NCBI lineage: Eukaryota > Metazoa > Chordata > Ceratodontiformes > Ceratodontidae > Neoceratodus > Neoceratodus forsteri. The sequence goes on from CM057455.1 coordinate 502,886,626, forward strand.
TGCTTGGTACAGTAGAATTCCCTTACATGTAAATGTGCTATGAGCTGCTAGTGGGTCGTGAGTTAGTCCCCCACTGTGTGAACTGTGTTCTGCTTGCTGGAAGCTGTATCCAGCCCAAAACGGACTGCATCCAAATTTATCTCCATGTGGTCTGGGCCTTGCTTGACTGGCCCAGCCAGACTACCCACTGCTCAGAGAAGCCATAGACGAGAGACCCGCCTGGGGATCAGCCCCCTGCTCCACGCTTGAACAGGAACAACGCCTCTGCAACTCATGTGGGCCCTGCTTCTCCTGGCATTCCAGATCAACCACCTGCAGTCTCGAGTTTCATCCAGCCTGTGTCCAGTCTTGGGTACTGTGAGCAAATACCAGGGTAGCTCCCTGCAACAACAGCTTAATCTGAGTGTGTCATCTGATTGTCTTGTTGTTTCGTTTCCTTTACGAACTAAGCCCTCTGGCTCTGGATTACAAATATTGTGTACTATGCATGTTGTGTTTTCCATCACAGGGCCCCATCCAGCTGCAAAACGGGCAACGGTCCTGGCTAGCCCATCTCTTCTCCACCTGGGTACCCAGAGGTGGACTGTGTGGGGGGACTCAAAGCACATGAATAACTGCTTGACTGATATAACCTTTAAGCTAATTAACCTGATTTTGCCTCTCCCTTGTTCAAGTCCTCTGAATAAATCAGATCTAACTTTTTCTGCATATAATCTGACTATGGTTCCAGTTTGTGCTCAAAGTACTGTACTGTTGCTATTTTCTGTGCATAACCTTGTTTTACAGGGTCCCCAGGGTCGAGCCAGAGGAACCAGCCCTGGTGGTAAGTGCAGTGTGGGTACTTGTATAGTGTACCAGGGTATTGTGAAAGTGATTATTGTAAAGTGTTCAGGCCACTAGAGGAAAGAGGGGTTACAGTGTCCAGGAGGGCTGTGCCCAGGTTAGCTTGACCACCACCAACCCTGATCTCCGGATGGAGGTACCCGTTTCAGAACTCAGGCTCCTTACCCTGCTACTAGCCAAGCAGGCACAGGTAGTAGCCCTTGGGATACAAGCCACCTAGGGGTTACATCTTGGAGACTCACCACTGGGACTTTGTGTCTTCTAGTGGCCAAATTTGTAATTGCTTGTTAAAATAAATGGCTACCCCAACAGAAGTGGCTGTACACCAGTTGGTGGGTGGTGTACTGGGCGGAGATTGACCCCCAAAATGCTATACTTATCCTGGATATTCCCTGGATACCAATAAGGACACTGTAGAGGGAGTACTTTCCAAGGTTGAATGTTTACAAAACCCTGTGGTGGTGGGTCGACAGGCTAATCTGCTCGCCCAAAGTTTCATGGCGTTAGTAGAGTGTAAGGACTCAGTAGACAGTTCCAAAGTGCCACGGACTATCACCCCCAAAGAAGCCCTCACTGCCTGGAGAGTGATAATTAAAAACAGTAAAGACCCTGGGAGAATGAGCCCCCCTCCCACTATCTGAGACTTTTGAGGAGAAATTTGCTAAGTTATTGCTGGAACAAGGGAAAACTGTGGAGGACTTAATGAAATTATTCCTGCCACCTGGAGGTGTTCCTCCCCCAACACCCCCTCCCGCTCCAGCACCCGTTATTGCCCCTCCTTCTGTGCCCGTGCCAATGCTGGCTCGTATGTCTGTATCTGCCATTAGTCACGACTCTTACCGAAGGTTGAGAATCTTCTCCGGCACCCTCCCCACCTCCCCAAGGGGAGGATGATTGAGAGACCTGAACAGATTGTGTTGCCCCTTTGGTACCTGAATGGCAGTGTGCGAAGTCTGAGAAACGGAAAAGGATCATAGAAAGTTTGAGGGGTCCCGCCCTAGAGGCCATTACATTTCTGAGATCCACAAACCCTGATGCATCTGCCCAGAAGTACCTATCTGCACTCAAAGGCAATTTTGGGAGCATTAAGTCAGGGGAGAACTTGATATGGAAATTTCGAGGTACAAAACAATGGCCAGGGAAAATTTGTCTCATATGTTACTCATCTGGAAAGAGCGCTGCAGAAGGCTTACCAAAAAGGTGAAGTAGCTGCCAGTGATTTAAACCATGTGAGGTTGGGGCACATACTGCAACATGCAAAGCATTCTAAATTGCAGTTCCTTCAATTAAGGCTCCCAGATAGAAGAGGTAACCCACTCGACTATTGTGACTTGATAAAAGAACTCCAGGAGGTTGAAGATGAAGAGGAGGATTGTAATTCTAGGGTGAGTGCAGCCCAAGTGATCACGGCATTGGAAGGCCCTTCCGAAGTGGGGACCAATGAGGGTGTGCCGCCATGGGATGAACTCTTGAGGGAGTTCAGGGAAACAAAAAACAGTCTCTTTATGAAGGCCGCTCCTGCAAGTACAGGCACTGACCTTATCCAACTTCATCTGCTATGGGGGTGGGGTGGGGTGTCCATCCAGGCATCTCCTGCTGACAGCAGCTTGAAACTCGATGTCTTGACTATGTAAGAAGAGAATGTGAGATGTCTCAAATGCTCACCACACAGCAGACAGAGATGGCACCAAGGTTTTCAGCTGGTAGTACCACTGCCCTAGCTCCCAGTGTGATGCCTCGGCCACCCCAAATCCCGGAAAACACATTTTGCCATAATTGTGGGAAGGATGGGCACATGAAGAGAGAATGCCGGTCCACAAAAGACCTAGATAAAGTTGTATACAGGCTTCAAGGAGAGCTTCGGAGAATGAATCAGCAGTTGAGGAGTGCCCAAAATGACCACAGTGATGGTTCAAAAGTAGTAACCTGAAATCCTATGTGGCTAAATCATCTGTCCAGGCCCTGCTGCTGTCTCTCAGACTGGTCCAAAATAGTGGGCCCTTAATGGAGACTACCATGGCTGTGAATGGTATTCTACTAGGCCGCGCTGGACAGTGGGTGCAAGTGACCATTGTATTTAAAGACTGGTATGACAAATACTTATCTGCTGTGCCCTTACAATCCCTGGAAGGCCTACATGTGTGGGGCTGAGCAACAAGTCTTATCCCTACCTAGGATAACTCTGCCTCTGGTTGTCATTTCCTGCAGCTGTAACTGGTGTAGAGGAGCAAGTCGAGATACTGGCCTTATTATGTGTCCCCTACTGGACTGTATGATGGGGTTCTCCTGTTAATTGGAACCAACGCCCATATGTTTGGGAGACTGGCACAACTCTGTCATGAGAAACAAGGGCGACGGACTGGGAGGGCCCTAAAATTCCTGCTCTGATCAAGAGGGCTATGATTTGCAACAGAACCCAAGGGAGTGGACCAGGATGAACGGTGAGAGTCGTGTAGAAGAAGGACCCGATTCAATGGTACTGGCCCTAGCCCAGTGTACCGTTCAAGGGAGGTTCGCCTCTACAAAGATGTCAAGAACAAAATACTGATGTTGGACGCGCCAGGCGATGGAAAATTGCCAGAAGGATTATTAAGCCCAGCATCTTGCCAGCTCGTGCTCATGACTATGCATGATGAGTGATGGTCCAGATTCATAATGTGTCAGATCGGGAGATCTGGGTGAACAGAGGATGCACCATAGCTATGGTACACTGTGCAGACACTGCAGTGTTGCCCAGCAACAAGCACCCTGGCAAGACAGTCAGAGTGACTCCTGACTTGATTGATTTTGGTGACTCGCCATTGCCAGCTGAATGGAAGACTAGAATTAGCCAGAAACTTGCCCACAGAGATCAAGTGTTTTCGTTGAAGGAATGGGACGTGTGATGTGTCCAGGCGCGAACATCCATCGCCTGCACAATGAAGCCATTTCAAGAGAGGTCTCGACGCCTAGCCCCTGCAGACATAGACGACATGAGAAGACACTTGCAGAAAATGCTCACGGCTGGTGTGATACAAGAATCCAGGAGCTGATATGCTTCTCCCATTGTAGTTGTGCGTAAGAAGAATGGAACAGTACGAATGTGTGTGGATTACTGGACCCTCAACAGGCAGACCATCCCTGATCAATTCACCATGCCCCGTATACAAGATGCTCTGGACTGTTTGAGTGGGAGCAAATGGTTCTCTGTGTTGGATCTTCGCAGTGGATATTACCAGATTCCGATGGCTCCGGAGGACCATGAAAAGACAGCCTTCATCTGTCCTTTGGGGTTCTCCGAATTCCTGACAATGCCACAGGGGATATCGGGTGCCCCAGCTACCTTCCAGTGACTGATAGAACGAGCAGTGGAGATTTGAATTTACTGGAATGCCTGGTGTACTTGGACGATGTCATTGTGTTTGGGAGCTCCCTAGAGGAACATGAGAGTTGACTATTCAAAGTACTAGACCGACTGGAAGATTTCGGCCTCAAGCTGTCCATTGACAAGTACCAGTTTTTCCAAACCTTTGTGAAGTATGTGGGGCACATAGTGTATACAGAGGGGATAGAGACTGATCCTAGTAAAGTTGAAGCCTTGACTACTTAGCCCCAGCCCCACAATTTGAAAGAACTACAACGTTTCCTGAGATTCTGTGGCTACTACCGCCGGCTCATAAAGGACTATTCCAAAGTGATTCGGCCACTCTTGAATCTTACCCAGGGTTACCCTCCTACCAATTGGAAATACAAAAAAGGGTCCATCAAAGAACCAGACGAAGCATATTTCCGCCCAGGTGAACTTTTTGGGTCCCACTGGATGCCTGACTGTAAGCAGCTTTCCATGAAGTCATATACCAGCTCACCCATGTCCCCATCCTCGCTTATGCTGATCCCACCAAACCCTATGTGCTGCATAACTGATGCCAGTCTGCAGGGTCTAGGAGCTGTACTGTTTCAAGACCATGAGGATGGTTTGAGACCAGTGGCATTCGCCAGTAGGAGCTTGACCCCATCAGAGTGAAACTACCCTGTGCACAAGTTGGAGTTCCTTGCAGTAAAATGGGCCATTGTCGACCAGTTTCATGATTACTCTATGGGGTGAAAATATTGGTGAGGACTGACAATAACCCATTGACCTATGTACAGACTTCAGCTAAGTTAGACACCATGAGGCACCGTGGTTTTCTGCATTGTCAACATATGATTATGATGTCGAATACAGAGCAGGACTGAATCATATTGATGCTGACGCCCCATCTCGGAGGCCCAATTCCAAGAGCGACTGGGTCAGGCTGTCTGAACCTGACATTCGAGCACTGTGCCAAAAGTTTGATAGCAATGAACAGATGTCTACGGACACAGTGGACTGCTTAGCACATAGCTTTGGGCCCTCTGACACCTGTATACCACTGCGTATTGCCACTTTTCTCTCTAGATAATAATGCACTACTCAGTTTGACAATGACAGCATGCAATGGGCTCAGTCCTGATATCCTATGATTCAGCCAGCACTTGACGCCTTCGCAGGAAAAGATGCATCCAAGTTGCGTTCTCTGATCTCGAACCGCTTTATTGTTTAAAGAAGGCCCCAGATTAGCGGCCCGGTGGCGCTGAGGGTTGAGGCGCTGGACGCCACACCTCGCGCTACGCTGGCGACCCGGGTTCGGGAACGGACTCGGGTGGCTGGGGGTCGGCAGGGGGAGGGAGGATCGAGCGTCCCAACGGATGCTCTCCTCCCTCAGGGGTGGGAACCAAGAACGCTTTCGCATTCTGCATCACCCTCGCAGCCGGTGGAAGCACCGACAATGAGGGGATGGAGGCGGCTCCGTTCACCAGAGCCGGGGAGGGGGGACGCTGATGCAAGATGAGGGATTGGCGGCATCAACACGCCGCCACTCAGGACGTACGCCCCAGCGCATCACGCCTCAGAGGCAGGAAAATCAGGGGAAAAGCGGAAAACCCTTCGGCAGCCCTAGATGATAGCCTCTCGGGTACCATCCGGACCACCAAAGAGGACAGACCCCACTGTGCAGGAAGGGAGAAGGAGGCACTCAGGGGCAGATCCACGGAGGTGGAATGGAGGGATGAGAGGAAGGAAGGGGCTCGAGGTAGGGAAGAGATAAAAGAAAAGTAAAAAAAAAAAAAAAGAAGGCCCCAGATTGAAGCTGCTTAATCAGTTGCTGTATAGAGAGAGACAGTAGATTGGGGTGGCCAAATAGACAAGCAACAACTGGTCCTGCCCACAGCCTTCAAAGATTTGGTACTGCAGTCCCTCCACAATCATATGGGCCACTTTGGTATCCACTGGACCCTTGACCTGGTATGATCTCAGTTCTACTAGCCCAAGATGGGGGCCGATGTTAAGCACCATGTAAGGACTTGTAGTCGCTGCCTGCAGAGAAAAACCCTGCCTCAGAGGGCTGCCCCCCTTGTCAACATTACTACCAGCACCCCAATGGAACCAGTCTGCATAGACTTCTTGAGTTTAGAGCCTGATCAGCGAAACATTGGCAATGTGTTAGTGGTTATGGACCATTTCACACGGTATGCATAAGATTTTCCCACCAAAGATCAAAAAGCATCTACCGTGGCCAAGGTGCTAGTGGAAAATTTCTTCGTCCACTATGGTGCCCCCAAGTGAATTCACTCTGATCAGGGCCGGGAGTTTGAGAGTCGGCTAATCAAAGAAATGCTCTATCTATGGGGGGGGGGTGCGAAAGTCAAGAACCACCCCATATCACCCGCAAGAGGATCCTCAACCAGAATGCTTTAACCACACCCTGCTAGACATGCTAGGCACCCTCCACCCAAAAGATAAGCATAATGGAGCCAGCAGATTAGCACTTTGGTACATGCATACAATTGCATGAAGAATGATGTTACTGGGTTCTCTTCCTACCACCTCATGTTCAGGAGAAAGGCCCGGCTGCCTGTTGATGTCTATTTTGGGATTTCTCCCGATGGGGTCCGAGCTGAAGATTACCTGCAATACGTTCAAAAACTTAAAGCTCAATTGAACCATGCCTATCAACTGTCCCAGACAATGGTCGCCAAAAGAAATCTAGCCAACAAAAAGAGACATGATAGAAAAGTAAAGGCTCAAGAGCTTAGGCCTGGAGACCGTGTGTTGTTGCGAAATTTAGGATTGCATGGTAAACACAAAATTGCTGATCGATGGCACCATCTTCCTCATGTCACAGTTGGAAAGTTGGATGATTTGCCAGTGTACAAAGTGCGCCCAGAGAATAACTCCAAAGCTGTCAAGACTATGCACCGTAACCACTTGCTACCTATTGGTCAAGTTATAATTGAGACTGAACCCACTGAGATTGATTCCTCTGGACCAGTGACTCGTGCTGCTGCAAGAAAGAAACAGAGTCAGCCTGCTCCCGTGGTTGCCGATTTAAGACTTCCCCCTCAGAAGGCCCAGAATGATAGTGACTGCCAGTCTAACTCGGATGACAGTGAGTGTGATAATGCCTATTACCCCTCATATGAACTGAGTCAGTAGTTTTGTGAAAATCCTATGTTGAATTATGGGGATGAAGCTGGGCCTTCTGGACTGCCAAATGCCCCGGCATCATCCTTGGAGCCAATGCTCCCTGAAGGTGAAGTGCAAAGTATCACGTCTGAGGATGCTGAGTCTTTGTGTATCATGGAACTGTATGATTTGCCTGAAGGAGAGGCTGATGGTATGAGTCTTTCTGGTAACATGCCAGAACTTGAGGAACACTATGACAGTGCTAACAACCCCCTAAGCTAGATACCACATCAAAGATTCCCAGTCCCATCCCAAAATATTGAAACACCACACTGGTTAAGAAACTCATGCAGGAGGTGGGTTTAGTGGACCTCTGGAGAGAGAGAGGTACCCTCTAGCTAAGGACTACAAGTTACTCCCCCCGATTTAAAATCTATTCGAGGCAAGACCTTTTTATGACCTACACGAGGGATTTAGCAACCTTTAAACACATGGGTTGGCACAGCAACCCACTCAGACCCATCAACCCATAATGATGGAAGTCGACCTCCATCTTCCGAAGAAAAAGTCATTCTGGAGACTTAACACCTCCTTATTAAGAGACAAAGAAGTACCCTCAGTGCTTAAAACAGTGATAAAACAAATGGAAGAAATGGACTCCGGCCCAGGTACTACCCTACAAATCCCTTGGGATACGACGAAAATGACGATGAGGGAAAATTAATCTCCAGTGCGGTATACAAACAAAAAGACAGAAGGAAGCAATTGGAACAATTGCTAACACACCTGAGAGAATTGGAGGCACAGCAGAAAGAGAGGTGGAATAGACAGACAGACTCAGAAGTACAAGAAACTAGGAAAAAAATACAAAAAATACAGACTATGGAGACAGAGAGGGCGTTTTGATACCTAAAACAGACATATTTTGAGGGAGGAACTAGGGCGACAAAGTTTCTAGCTTATAAATTAAGACAATGGGCAGTGAAAGCCGTAATTTCCAAAATTAAACAACCCAAATCAGGTCTTCTCACATATAAGGGGAAGCAGATTGCCGAGGCCTTTGTTGAATTTTATAACAATTTGTACCAGAGTAACAGGGAAACCACTCCTGCTGAGAAACAACAGTTCCTTGCTGGTTTGAAGCTCCCCACTTTAACGCAACAGCAAGCTCAGACCTTGACGACACTTATTACGTTCACAGAATTATAAGATGCCATTAAGAAATTAAAGCCGGGGAGGTACCCAGCCCCTGATGGGTTTAGCAGAGAAATTTACAAAATATTGATTAAAGAGGTGTCTGGGTTGCTCTTGAGCACCTATAATGAAATTTGGTTACAGGGTGACCCCGCTCCCCCTTCATGGAATTATGCCATAATCTCAGTAATCCATAAAGCGGGGAAGGATCCCACAGATTGTGGCTCCTACTGCCCAGTCTCATTATTAAACATGGATTACAAGATCTATACTGCTATTATAGCGGCACAACTGAATACACTGCTGCCCCGACTTGTCCATCCAGACCAGACTGGGTTTGTGGGGGGCTGACAGGCCTCAGACAATGTTAGGAGAGCCATCAACCTCATCAACATTTTAAATCAGGACCACACTACAGCCTGTATTATGAGTCTGGATGCTGAAAAAGCATTTGATAGGGTGTTCTGGCCCTTTTTATTCCTTGTCCTTGAGTGTTTCGGCTTCCCACAGACCTTTATAAATGGTCTTATGTCTCTCTATAGGGCTCCCCAATCTTATGTCAGGGTGAACGGGGGCATTTCAGAGAGATTTTCCTTATACCAGGGCACACATCAGTGGTGCCCTTTGTCCCCCCTCCTGTTTGCCTTGTACATCGAACCCTCGTGGAGGGGTGATATATAAACACCCAGGCATCACGGGAATTCAGGTCGGGACACAGATCACAAGATTTCACTATACAGTTCAGTTTAGCTCTGCAGTGAAGGGAAAGGAAACCCTGTGTTTCTTCAGTGCACAGTTTTAGCCAAAAACATGTAAGGTCCAGAGTTCGGTTCAGCCAGTAACTGTTTGTTAGGACTGAATTGGCCTGTGAAGAGAATCAAAGCATATCTGAAGAGTAGAAACCAGGCTCACCCTTGTAGAAGACTGGAGAATTACAGATTTGCACTCTGTCTGTCAGGAACTGAATCTGCTGTGTGTTCTCCGGTATTGTGCAGTAATTATGATCGATACAGATGAGCCTGCCTGGGTATAGTGCTTTTCACTACATAAATGTGTGAAGAGGGCTTGTGTACCCCAAGTGAATCCTGCTGCTATTATGACTTTTGCCTGTGACTGTTTTACTATAAATGTAGTGAGGGAGTCTCTGGAGCTCAAGAGTAGCTCCTGCTGACATTGAAGGACCTTATCTTGTTTGGAGGTCGTGGAGTACTAATTCAGAGTCGCTTCCTTGTTGAATTGCCACATTAACCAAATGGAATTACTGTACTGCTGACTGGTTTTAAACTAATTTTTCTTTCTGTGTGAAAGGGCCCTACCAGCTGCCAACACGGTTTGACTAGCCACTAGGGCTTGGTACCATGGACAGTAACTGATAGGGATAGGCCTGTGCACAGCTCTTTAGATGATATTATTAGAGTGATAAGCTAATTATCCTGATTTCCTGTCCCTGTTAAACTTCTAACAAATCAGAGCTGGTTGTTTTATGAGTTATACTGCCTGAGGTAATTGTCTATGTTAAAGTACTGTACTGTGATTGTTGCACTGTATTTTATTTTACAGGAGTCCCAGTGCCTGAATCAGTCCTGGGGGTAAGGGGCACGTAGAAGGTAATTCTCGATATATTGTGTGGGCCTGTAGGAAGAAAGAGGGGTTGGAGTGTCCCAGAGGTCTGTGACCTGGTTAGTTTAACTATTACAAACCCTGACCTCTGGGTGTGAGGCACCTGCCATTGGATCCAGGCCCTCAACCTGTTAGTGGCAATCAGGCAGGGGTAGTAGCCCCTGGGATAGCGCCATCTAGGGTTACAACTTTACTATCTGCTTATGGCTTTGTGCATAGGCTCATCCCTACCAGTTACTGTCCCTGGGTACCCAAGCCCTAGTGGCTAGTCCAAACCGGTGGCAGCTGGTAGGGCCTTTCTCACAGAGAAAAGAAAATTAGTTTAAACAGTCAGCAGTACAGTGATTCCATTTGGATTTATTGTGGCACTTCAACAGGAGCTACCCTGAATTAGTACTTCACTGCACTCACAACAAGATAGGGTCCTTCAACGTCAGCAGTAGGCTACTCTTGAGCTCCACGAGACTCCTACACATTTATATGGTAAACAGTCACAGGCAAAAGTCCTTTGATGGCGTAGGATTCACTTGAGCAGCACAAGCCTCCTCACACATTTATATGGTAAAAAGAAAGTATTATACCAGGCAGGTTGCTTCTATCCCGATCGCAATTACTGCACAATACCCGGGAGAATATACAACAGATTCAGTTCCTGACAGACCGAGTGCAATTCAGCAATTTCTCCAGTCTTCTACAGGTGAGCCTGGTTTCTACTCTTCAGAGATCCTTTGATTCTCTCTACAGGACGGATTCAGTCCCTAACAAGCAGTTACACAAGCTGCAGACCGAACTCTGGGCCTTACACACGCTTCCGACTAAAACTGCACAACCGAAAACACAGGGCTCTTCCTCTCACTGCCAGAGTTCAACTGAAACTCCAGCAGACAAAACCGGGCACTTCCTTTGAGTTCTCCCAGTTCTTGGCTGGATTGGCTGTCACCACAATAGACTGACTCTGTTGGTCCAAAAGGCGCTCAAGTTCAAACTACATCTCCCAAGTCACTGTCCATACAATCCTCTTGTGGCTGGCTCAGATTACGAGTCCAAGTTCTGATTCGGCCCAAGGCACCATTTTAGAGCTACTTTATCCCACACACTGATTGGTCCAGTTCAGCAGTTCAAAACTAGAATGGGGAACTAGGTAAACACAGTTCTGACTGTCAAAGAAAGCAGGTTAGACAAACTGTATTTTCATTATTACTTCTAAATGATTTCTGGCAAACAGTTACATCTTTCAGATAGGTTCCCTTTGCACTTAGTGACTGCAAAATGGAGTGAATTGCAGCAGTTCGAGTGGTACTCAAGCAGAGAAGCACAGTCCCCCATACAACTAATTATGTCTGCAAGCAGACAGCTCTTAAAGAGACAGTACCAGAGGCTCTAAAAACACTCACTGATAAGTGGCTTAAACGCCAAACACCATTCAGGCTTGAGCATTCAAGCAAGCTCCTGGTTTTAGAACTCTATTTGCAGGGGTTACACCTTCCTGGCTTGGGAAAGCTTGACGTCCGTGGCCAAGCAAGTACCCCATAAGTTTTTAACTCGCAACTATATACATTTGCATTAGGCTCACACATGTAATCATCAGTCAATATATCATTTTACCAAGAATACATTTCTGAAACATTGCAGTACGCCACTTTTACAGTATTATACACACATTGTACCATAACTCAAGTATACTCTGTACATGAAACCTGGAAGAGAGGGGCCTTCCCTATCAGTTACCTTGGGGCTGGACGGGCAAGGGCACCATACTTAGACGGCAACACAAGTAACTTGAGTTAGCACTGACGCCAGTTTGGGCAATGAGCCCAGGGACATACATACACCTTTATGGACAACATTGAGAGGCAAGTCCACAGGCTTCCCAAGTGAATCATAACTGAGGTGCACCACAGGCTTTACAGCTCAACCAGTCTTTCTAGGAGAACTGTTATAGTCTCTGCACTTTGAGCCACATTTTCAGCATTGTCCTCACTTGTCAGGGGAGTCTCCATGGGGGTAGAGAGGCTAGAACTTGGGTCACTTTCAGCTCCAGGAGTTACAGTTTCTGAGTCCACAACATTTGGCTCGCATGGAGAGCTTTTGACACTGGCAGTGGACTGTCAGGGCACTCAAAATACTCTTCTGGTTCTGGTGTATCACCAGTCTGCCCTAATCCATCATTTTCTCCCTGAAAGCTCAAACAGTTCAACCATGCACAATGATTCCATTTCATCTGATCTGATGCTTTGCACTTCACTCTTTTGGGAGCATTGGTTCAGGGACGAAGCTGGGGCTTAGACAGTCCAGAAGGCCCAGCTTGCCTCCAGTATTGACTAGGGATTGCCCCAAACAATTGACTCAGTTCGTAAGAAGGATAGTATTCAAAGTCACTGTCACTTTCTTCTGATATGGACTGACAGTCATGCTCAACTGGGACTTGTGGAGGGGAACACTTTAACTTTGCTTCGTAGGTGCAGACTTTCTTGATCTTATCTTAGCAGCAGCTCTAGTCACTGGTCCAGAGGGGCAGCTTGGGGCCTAGACTCAATCAAGATTTGTCCAATGGCAGTAAATGATTTCTATGCATTGTTTTTATATCTTTGAATTATTCTCAGGCCTTACTTTGTAAACTGGCAGATCATCTAGTTTGCCCACTACAATGTGAGGGAGATGATAGCCATCTGTCAGCATCTTGTGCTTGCCATGCAGTCCCAGATTTCTTAGCAATACCCGATCTCCTCCTGGAGTTCCTGTGCTTTCACCTTTTATCATACCTTTCTTGTTGGGCAGATTTTTGGCAGCCATGGTTTGAGCCAGTTGTCACGCATGAGTTAGCTGGGCCTTTAACTTTGCACATACTGTAAATAGTTGTCAGCTTGAACCCCATCAGGAGAGACCCCAAACACACATCTACCGGTAGTCGAGCTTCTCCAAACATCAGGCTGTAGGGGAAACCCAGGGCATCACTTTTGGTGCAGTTATAACAATGTACCAGGGTGCTAATTTGTTGGCTCCATCTAGGCTTGTCCTTTGGGCAGGGTGCTAGCATATTCAGCAAAGTGCGTTGAAACGTTCAGGCTGTGGGTCCCCTGCGTGGTAAGGAGTGGTTCTGGACTTTCGCACTCCCCACAGAGAAAGCATTCTTTGATCAGACGACTTCAAAGTCTCTCCCTTGATCAGAATGGATTCTTTGTATCCCATAGTGAACAAAAGTTTTCTACAAGTACTTGGCCACAGTGGATGCTTTCTGGTCTTTGGTGGGAAAGCTTGGGCATATCTCGTGAAATGGTCAGTGACCACCAGCAAATTACTGATATTTCTTTGATCTGACTCCAAACTCAGAAAATCAATACAGACCAGCCCATGGGTGCACTGGTGGTGATGTTAACAGGGGCAGCCCTCTGGGGCAAAGCTTTCCTCTAGCAGCGACTCATGTCTGGTGTGTTGCTCCACATCAGCCCCCATCTTAGGCCAATAGAATCTGGATCCACCAAGTCAAGTGTTCTGTCTATACCGAGGTGCCCCATGTGGTTGTGCAAGGACATCAGTACTGAGTCTCAAAGGCAGTGGCAGCACTAGTTGTTGTTTGTCTACTTGTCCCTCTGTCTACTGTTTCTCTGTATAACAGTTTATTGACTGTTTCAACTTAGGACCTTCTTTGTATAAAATGCAGTTCTCAAATCAGTGGAGCAATTTGACACATCTTTTCCTATAGAGGGCTTCTAAAGCTGCTTTGATCTGAGGGATCATGGATTGAGCTCACTAATACTGGCATTGTCCAGCTGAGGCAGTGCACCAAATGTCTATTGCAGAAAAGTGGCACAAGGCAGGTATGCAATTCTCAGAGGGTCCCAAGCAATCCACCATGCAGTCCACTGCACCTGCAGGGACATTTGTTCCTCCCTGTCAAATTTCCGGCAGAGTGCCCGAATGTCAGGTTCTGCCAATCGGACCCAATCATTCTGGGAAACAGGCCTCCGGGAGAGAGCATCAGCATCTATGTGGTTCAGACCTGCTTGGTATTTGAGAGCATAGTCATATGTAGATAATGCAGAAAGCCACCTATGGCCAGTGGCATCCAACTTAGCTGAGGTCTGCACATAGGTCAAAGGATTATTGTCAGTTTTACTAGTATTTTAGCCCCATACAAGTACTCATAGAATTGGTCAACAATAGCCCACTTCAAAGCTAGGAACTCTAACTTATGTACAGGATAGTTCTTTTCGGATGGGGTCAGGCTTCTACTGGCAAAGGCCACTGGTCTCAGGCCATTCTTGCTCTTGGTACAACACAGCCCCCAACCCTTGCAAGCTAGCATCAGTGTGCAGGACTGAAGGTTTTCTTGGATCGGCATAGGCCAGCACTGGAGCATGGGTAAGTTCATATATGATCTCATGAAAGTAGTCTCATTAATCAGGAGTCCAGCGGGCCCCAAATATTTCACTCGGATGAAAATACACTTTCAGTCTTGAGGGACGCTGACTTTTGGTATTTTTGTGGTTGGGGATACCCTTGAGTAAGGTTAAGTAAAGGGCGGATCACTTGAATAGTCCTTGATGAACGCTTGATAATAAATCACAGAATCCCAGGAATCTTTTGCAGTTCTTTTAGATTTTGGGTTGTGGCTAGGTGGTCAAGGGCCTCAACTTTACTTGGGTCAGTCTTTATTCCCATTAGTGGATACTATGTGTCCCACATACTTTACTGATGTTTGAAAGAATTGACACTTATCAATGGACAGTTTAGGCCAAAGTCCTCCAGTCGGTCCAATACCTTAAATAATCTGCTCATGTTCTCTCCAGTGAGCTGCCAAACACAATAACATCATCTAGGTATACAAGGCACTCTAGTAAGTTCATGTCTCCCACTGCACGCCCATCAATCGCTGAAAAGTGGCTGGGCACCTGAAACCTCTTGAGGCATCCTCATGAATTCATAGAAGCCAAGCGGACAGATAAAGGCTGTCTTCTCACGGTCCTCTGGGGCTATCGGGATCTGGTAGTACCCATCATGAGATCCACACAGAGAACCACTTGCTCTCGCTTAGGCAGTCCAAAGCATCCTGAATGTGGGGTATTGTGTACTGATCAGGATAGTCCGCGGTTTACAGAGATAATCCACGCACATCCTTACTGTCCCATTCTTTTCCTCACTACCACAATGGGGAAGCATAAGGGCTTCTGGAGTCTTGTATTACACCAGCAGCTAACATCTCTTGCAGATGCTGCTCACATCATCTATATCAGCAGGTGCCAGGCCGAGACCTCTCACGAAATGGTGTTTCATCTATGCAGCGGATATTGTGCTCAGCTCCTTGCACGCATCCTACGCTCCATTCCTTTAAAGAAAACACCTGGTCTCTCTGGCAAGCTTCTCACTGATCCTCACTTTCATGCAGCTGGCAACGGGAGTCGGCCAAATCAAACAAGTCAGGCGTTACCTGTCATTCTTCCTAACTCTTGCTGCTGGGTAGCACTGCAGTGTCTGCACAATGCACATTAGCCAGGATGCAACCTCTATTTACTAATGTCTCTTTCAGACACATTATGAACTTGGACCATTACCCTTCTGGCATAAGCATGGGCCTAGCAGGCAAAATACTAGGCTTGACCAGCAGTCCTCTGGCAATTTTCCATCGCCTGGTGCATCCAACATCAATTTTATTCTTAACATCCTTTCTGATACGGACCTCTCCCTGTAAGGTACACTGGGCATTTGGCGCCAGGATCAGAGACTCAGGATCCTTCTTCCATACAATTCCGACCGGGTTCCTCTGGTTCTATTTTTCAGCATCTCTGTGCCTCATAGGCTTCTTAATTAAAGCTGGAACTCTTAAAGCTCTACTAGTCTTTTGACCCTGTTTTTCATAACACAACTGTGCCAGCCTTCCGAACATATGAGCATTTGTTCCAATCAACAAAGGGACACCACCATACAGTCCAGTGGGGGACACACTAAGGCTAGGGTCTCTACTTGTTCGCTACTCCAGCCACGGAGGTGGGGAAAGACAGCCAATTGGATATACCCGGAATAGGGTAGGCCTTCTCACTTAACCCCTATACATGCAGTCCTTCTAATGGTTGTAAGGGTACGTCTGACAAATGCTTCTGATACCAATCCTGGAACATAATTGTCACTTGGGAGCCACTGTCTAATACAGCTCTTGTAGACACTCCATTCACCTTTACAGTGGTCTCCATGGAGGGACCCACTATTCTGGACCAGTCTGGAGAGGCGGTAGTGGGGGCTCTGGGCAACTGACCTTGCGGCATAAAAGATGTGAGTTAGCATTTTTGTGCCCTCACTGGGATCATTTTGTGTACCTCTTAACCACTGATTTGTTCTCCAAGCTCTCCTTGTAGCCTATATGCAACTTTCTATGTTTCTTTTGGGACCGCGATTCTCTCTCATGTGCCGCCCTTCCCGCAATTATAGTAAAACATACTTTCTGGAGTTTGAGCTGGTTGAGGCGCTACACTGGGAGCCAGGGCGGTACTACTAACTGGAAACCTTGTGCCATCTCTGTCTGCGGCGTGATAAGCATTTGAGACATCTCGTCAGTTTCTCCACTTCCATGGTCAAGGAATTGAGTTTGGAGCTGTTATCAGCAGGAGATACATGGGTGGGTACCTACCCCATAGCAGATGCAGTCGGATATAGGTCGGGGCCTATATTTGCAGGCGTATTTCATAAAGGGACTGTTTTGAATTCCTCGGATCTCTCTCAACAGTTCGCCCATTGTGGCATATCTTTTCCTTATCAGAGCACCTCATTGACTGCCAACCTCTGCCCCTGAACTTCACTTGATGGGCCACCCTCAGTCACTCGGTCATAGCCGCAGCTATTGGTGCAGGTCCTCCCGAGGTCGCTTTTCTCAACTCCTAATTTCTCTCATTAACTCATCATAGGAGGGTGGGGATTCCAGTCGATTTGCCAGGCGAACTGAAGCAACAGCAGTTCTGAGAAGGGGGCAGACTTAAGGATCCTGTCCAGCCTGGTTTGTCCAGTTCAATCGCTGGCAAACTACCCTTTCTTGAGGCATTCTTGCAACAATTTTTCCAGCCGAGATACATACACAGACAACAACTCCTTGGTACTGTTGTGTATTTCTTACTTCCTCCACCATAGATCCTCATCAGAATCTGGGCTCATACATATTCTCCAAGGCCTCAAGATAGGCCTGTGCAGTCACTCAGGGTTACTGGCCCGATTAAGCACGGATGGTAGCCAGGCAGGACCTCGGAGGCTCTCACTAACCCTCTTTCGCCGCTTCCGAGCATTGCTATTCTAGCACTTGGGGGAACATAGTTCAGCCAGGTCTCCCAGTCATCCTCCCTTGGGGTGGGAGGGTGCCAGAGAAGATCCTCAACCTCGGTAAGAGTCGTGACTAATGGCAGGTGCAGAAATAGGAGTCTGCATTGGTTCAGCCACCATTACGGGTACTGGAGCTGAGAGGTGTTGGGGAGGAACACTTCAGGTGGCAAGAATAGTTTCTTCAAGTCCTCCACAGTTTTCCTTCCCCAGCAACTATTTAGCAAATTTCTCCTCAAAAGTTTCAGACAGTGGTGGGGCTCATTCTCCGGGTCCTACTGTACTTAGTTATCACTCTCCAGGCAGTGAGGGCTCTCTGGGGTAATGGTCTGTGGCACTTTGAGCTATCTATGGATCCTTAAACTCTACTAGGCCAGGAAAGTGTGGGGAGCAGATTAGCATGCCGACCCACCACCACAGGGTTTTGTAAACCTTCCACCTTGGAAAGTACTCCTGTACAGTGTCCGTATTGATACCCAGGGGATGTCCAGGATAAGCATAGCATTTTGGGGTCAATCTCCTCCCAGTACACCACTCCACCAGCCGTGCACAGCCACTTGTCGGGTACCCATTTTTTTCCTTAACAGTGGTTCGTAAATATGGCCACTAGAGGACACACAATCCCAGCGGTGAGCCTCCAAGATGTAACCCCTAGATGGCGCTTATCCCAGGGGCTACTACCCTGCCTGATTTGCCACTAACAGGTTGAGGGGCCTGGATCCGATGGCGGTGCCTCCACCCAGAGGTCAGGGTTTGCAATAGTTAAACTAACTTGGTCACAGCCCTCTGGGACACTGCAACCCTCTTTCTTTCCACTAGTGGCCCACACAATATATCAGAATTACCTTCACAGTATACACTTACCCCAGGGCTGGTTCAGGCACTGGGACCTCCTGTAAAATAAGATACAGTGCAACAATCACAGTACAATACTTTAACATAGACAATACCTCAGGCAGTATAACTTTGCTGAAACAAGCAGCTCTGATTTATTTAGGGGAATATAACAAGGACAGGGGAAACAGGTTAATTGGCTTATCACTTTACTATCTATTTATGGTCTCTGTAGAGGCTATCCCTACCAGTTACTGTCCCTGGGTACCCAAGCCCCAGTGGCTAGTCCAAACTGTGGCAGCTGGTAGGGCCCTTCACACAGAGAAAAGAAAATTAGTTTAAACAGTCAGCAGTACAGTGATTCCATTTGGATTTAATGTGGCAATTCAACAGGGAGCGACCCTGAATTAGTACTCATGACCTCCAAACAAGATAGGGTCCTTCAACGTCAGCAGGGCTACTTTGAGCTCCACGAGACTCCTCACACATTTATATGGTAAACAGTCACAGGCAAAAAGTCCTTTGATGGCAGAGGATTCACTTGAGCAGCACAAGCCTCTCACACATTTATATGGTAAAAAAGAAAGTACTATACCAGGCAGGCTGCTTCTATCCCGATCGCAATTACTGCACAATACCCGGAGAACACACAGCAGATTCAGTTCCTGACAGACCGAGTGCAATTCAGCAATTTCTCCAGTCTTCTACAGGGTGAGCCTGGTTTCTACTCTTCAGAGATCCTTTGATTCTCTTCACAGGACGGATTCAGTCCTAACAAGCAGTTACACAAGCTGCAGACCGAACTCTGGGCCTTACACATGTTTCCGACTAAACTGCACACCGAAAAACACAGGGCTCCTTCCTCTTCACTGCCAGAGCTCAACTGAAACTCCAGCAGACAAAACCGGGCACTTCCTTTGAGTTCCTCCCAGTTCTTGGCTGGATTGGCTGTCACTCACAATAGACTGACTCTGTTGGTCCAAAAAGGCGCCGAAGTTCAAACTACATCTCCCAGAGTCACTGCCCATACAATCCTCTTGTGGCTAGCTCAGATTACGAGTCCAAGTTCTGATTCGTCCAAGGCACCATTTTAGAGCTACCTTATCCCACACTGATTGGTCCAATTCAGCAGTTCAAAACTAGAATGGGAACTAGGCAAACACAGTTCTGACTGCAAAGAAAGCAGGTTAGACAAACTGTATTTCATTATTACTCTAAATGATTTCTGGCAAACAGTTACATCTTTCAGATAGGTTCCTTTGCACCCTAGTGACTGCAAAATGGAGTGAATTGCAGCAGTTCGAGTGGTACTCAAGCAGAGAAGCACACAGTCTCCCCATACAAACTAATTATGTCTGCAAGCAGACAGCTCTTAAAGAGACAGTACCAGAGGCTCTAAAAACACTCACTGATAAGTGGCTTAAACGCCAAACACCATTCAGGCTTGGAGCATTCAAGCAAGCTCCTGGAAGTCTTTTGGGAACCCCCATTTGCAGGGGGGTTACATACATAATACAGAAGCAAAATGTTTCTAAGTTTCTAAGTTAATGAAGTTTTAATTTAATTGGGATGTACTGTAAACATGATGAATCTTGGTATTTCTGGCAATACTATCATTAGAGCTGGAACTAGACATTCCTACTGGCCAACCCCATCTTGTTTTAACCCATCCACCTCCCTAACCAGACCTCCATGGCCCTACAGGCAAATGCCCAGATGTATTATTTGCCTCCCACCCTGATCCATGATGGGGCAGGATAGATGAAATCCTGACAGCTCTGTTGTGTTCCCCCTCTTTGCAGCACCAGTTGACAGTTCTGAGTTGCATGCAGCGGCAGTCTACCTCGTGGACTGTAAAAAAAAGACCATATATGAGCTCATCAGCATAATTAGATCAACTACAGGCAGCACACCCCTATGCTTCAGGGCTCTCAGCTGATTTTGCAGGAAATGTGACCTCACTGAGCTGCTGAGATTTCAACTATTGCCTCTTTTTCCCACAATGTATCAGGGTTAACTAATCCGCAGTTGTGGGATGTCTCTGAATCTTCTAGAGTGCCAAAGGATGTTCTCTGCTCCTGCTGGTTATGAGCCCCCAAACATTTCAAACAGTAGATCTTTATGCTTAAAAGGCTATAGGGAGTCGTGATCAAAGAAAAGCATAAAATAATTTTAAAAAGCCAGCCCAATGGTGCTGAGGGTTGAGGCGCTGGACACCATACCTCACGTTACACTGGCAACCCGTGTTTGGGAATGAGCACAGGCTGCCGGGGGTTGGCAGGGAAGAAGGACTGAGTGCCTGTTGGGGCTGCTCTCCTTATCTGGGAGGGGAGGGTTACAGACTTCGCTGCTATACCGCCACCTGGGTGACCACAGGTGGTGGTGCAGATGAGGGAGCAGTTCGGGGAGGGGTGGATGTCAGAAGAGGGCCTGAGCGATGGCATGTCTCTGCATGCCTTTGTCTCATTGGCCCTCCTCGCATTTCGACGTCTGCAGGGGCGGGGACCAGAATAGTGGAAAATCCCCAAGGTGGTGCCTGTAGACGGGTCCCTATGCCGGCTGGAGGGTTCAAGATGGCTGCAGCTCCTGGTGCATGCTCTCCCCTGAAGGATGGAGGGGAAGAGGGGAACTCCTCCACTCCACCGGGAGGTAAACCGGAGGCTCGAGAAACATTGGCGAGCAGGGGCACTCATTAGGAAGCCGGTGCCCCTCAGCACCCTCTGGTGCTAGCTGTGGGGCGCATTAGGGATCCTGAAGGAAGGGGTCGCTGTGCAGTGTGGGAGGATGGAGTAAGTTAAAAAAAATTATAATTTTTAAATAATTGTGTGTAAATCCAACTTTGCTTGTAGATATGTAAAAGTTGTACTGAGGAGGAATTGTATGAAGGATCAGTCATGACAACGAAAGAAGAAATTCTATCAGACTTATTGCAATGTCTTTTTCTGTTAGCTCCAAAATTGTCAATGGGCAGTCATTACAAGTGGGGTATACCTGCAACCCAGTTAGGGATCACTGGAACAGCTACTGCTTTAAAGTGCTTTACAGTGAAAATTTTGACCTATGCTTTTTTTACTCCATTTTAAACTGCTCTTTACCTCCTAACTTGCACTATACCTGTTTTTTCCATTCTAAGTCTGACTTTAGCACTTTATTTTTTTTATTTGAAATAATAAAAGGAGAGCAACTTTTAATAAGGCACAGACCACATTTTCATCAGCACTCTCAGCTGTTTTTATTGTCACATAAGGTCGGGAAGCACTGTCTGCTGCATGGTAGTTCATTTTAGTCACAAGAAAAGTGATGGTGAACAATTGTTCAAAAACAGCGGTGAATAATGATGGAAACCTGGACAAGGTTGTTAAAAGAAGTGTGCCTTTTATAATGTTCAAGTGTAAAAAAAGGTGTTAAAGCAGGCTCAAAACAAGGACTCGTCAATGCTAAGTGTTGCTTGCTGTCATTACCAGTGGAAATGCAGGAGTTAGATGCAGTATAGGAATGGCAGTGAAGTATTGAACTGACGCCAACTCCACCCCCACCCTGCAGAGATGGACAGATTGGGATGTGCCTTTGGGTCGTAGTCCATAACGGTCACGACATTTCACCTCACTCTACCCTGCAGACACTTGCAAGTGTCAAGGTGTGCTTTGAAGTGTTCAGGCTTTACACTCACCTCATTCCATAAGGAAATACACTGAAATGGGTGCAACATAGGAGAATGGGGTGAACTCTGGGGCCAAAGGGTCCAAGGTGCACCTCGATGCCTGCCACTGGCTGCAGGGTGGGGGTGGAATGGCATGAGCACTACTGTCGACAATCCCAAGTCACACCCTTGACGCCTTTCAGTCCCTACAGGGTAGGGCGTTATGGTCAAAAACCCTAACACCCTGTGTGTTTCTTGGTATTTTTACTCCAAGTTTTCAACATGGGCTTTTTGTGATCACACAGCATGAATAGTGACACTACCAGTTAGTTAGTCGAAAGGTGATTTTGCACAGTGACTGCGCCATTTGGTGCCACAGGTGCGAAAACACATTTCGAACAGGATGTGAAAAATGACAGCTGTACTGTTCATGAGGAGGTATAAAAATTGGCAATGTTGAAAATCTGGAGTGAAAATATAAAAAAACTAAAATCACAAGTGTGCATAGAAACTGTGCAACGCACACCTGTAATGTAATTAGTTTTTGGGATTTTTTACATCAGATTTTCAACACAGGCATTTTGGGACCTCCGCTCATGAACAGTGTCACAGTGATTTACTTAATCTATCCCGAACACTGATTTCCCACAGCAACTGTGCTATTCTGCGCAGGAAATGCGAAAACACATTTCGGCCAGGGTGTGAAAAATGACAGCTGTACTGTTCATAAGGAGGTGTGGAAAAATGCCAATGTTGAAATTCTGAACTGAAAAGATTACGAATTTGTGAACTAACGAGGGTACGTGGAAATTGCACTGTGCACTCTCATACACAGTCATTTTATGGACTTTGTCACCAAATTTTCAACATAGCCAGTTTAAGACCTCTGCTCATGAACAGTGTCACTGTGATTTTCTTAATCTGTCCCGAACATTGGTTTCGCACACCAACCATGCCACTGTGCGCTACATGTGTGAAAACACATTTCGGGTGAGATGTGAAACATGACAGTTGCACTGTTCATAAGGAAGTGTGGTAAAATGTCAATGCTGAAAATCTGGAGTGAAAATATTAAAAATGCTCGGTTACGAGGTGCATAGGAACCGCGAACGCAGACGTCAGAAACAGGTCATTTTAGAATTTTTTTCACCAAATTTTCAACATCGGTTTTTGGGGTTTTGCCTCAGGAACAGTGTCACTGTGATATTCTTAATCTGTCCTGAGCATTGACTTGAACACGTTAGTGCGCTACATGTGTGAAAACACATTTCAGGCGAGATGTGAAAAATGACAGCTGTACTGTTCATAAGAAGGTGTGGTAAAATGGCAATGTTGAAAATCTGGAATGAAAACATTAAAAATGCTCAAAGTTACTAGCGTGTGTTGCGCAGTTCCTATGCACACTCGTAACTTCGAGCATTTTACAGTCTTTTATGGGAATTCTTTCACCACATTTTCAACATAGGGTTTTTGGGGGCCTACCTCATGAACTGTGGCACTGTCGTCTCATTAATCGGTTCCGAAAGGTGGTTCCGCGCAGTGACCACGAAATCACCTTTCGGGACCGAATAACAAAATGACAGTGACTGAGTTCAATAGGTGGGGTCCCAAGAACCCATGCTGAAAATTTGGTGAAAAAATTCCCCAAAATGGCTGAGATATGCACCAAAGTTGAAAAAACCCCACTTATGCCATTATACAGCTTACTGGCATTTCTTCAGCTCGAGGTTGGCTTTGAAGAGTGCAGACGTGTTCCCGGTCCACCAAAGATCATCCCGCCGGGCTCTGGAGGTAAGTATGGGGTGAGGGTGTGTGTGTGGGGAGGTGGGGTATACAGATGGTGGGCGCGGGTTGGGGGAGGGACCACAGGAATCAACAAGGGACTGTTTTCTAGTTTACAGGTTTATTTAAAAAAAAAAAAACCTCGCTGGAAGGTTTTCTTTTTTATAGGGATATTTAATTTTGGCATGCTGGGGTGGGCTCCCAGCATGCCACCTGAGTGTCTGGGGGGGCCCCATCGGCACATACCAAGTGCTGGAGGGGGGGAACAAAAGCCGAGGGGGATTGGGCGCCCCTCTTAGCACACAAGAAATTGGGGTATTAGCCGACGGGAATGGGATCCTCCATCAGCAAAATTACCAGGAAGGGGGCATGCCGACAGGGGGATTGGACACCCCTTTTGGCACATATAAGTGCGAGCGAAGGCAAGAGCCGAGGAGGATTGGGCACCCCTCGGCACACAACAAATTTGGGAGGGGGGAGCATTATGCCGACGGGGAGTGGGCTTCTCTGTCAGCAAATTGAACTGAAAGGGGGCATGCCAACAGGGGGATTGGGCACCCCGTCAGCTTTTTTTTAAAAATTTTATTCAAATGTTTCATCAGAAAGGCACACTGAACGGCAGGCGGCAGCAGCTTTCCATCAGCTTCCTGGGGACTGTGAGAGGCCAATGGAGAAGCCGTCATCATGGGGACAGCAATCAGTTGTTTTGGTAGCTTGTAATGCACCAAAACAGCTGACTGCATGGTGACGTGGCTCAAATTTCCTGACGCATTTAGGCATTTTCCCTAACTGCTGAAAGCAATGTGTTTATTGCACATGCATGCAAGCAACACAATGAAACTACCAGCTAGGACCCAGGATCACTAGGATCTCAAGGGCAGACTTGAAGGACCATTGGTCTCCTTTTGCCATCACCTTTCTATGTTTCTAAAATAGAACAATAAAGTATAGGTCAAGATTTTCACCATTAACATGCACTGCTTCTTTAAGAAGCTGTGCCTGCAGCTTGGAATGCTGGTGTCCTCTGTGTTCTAAGGCTCCAAATTTGTCAGTCAATGCCTACTATAACACAGTAAAGACTAGTTACCTGAACACTGCATACTATTAGTTACACCAATTGCTCGTAGATATTCTTGCAGCAAGCCAGGGGTTGTAAGCCTCTCAACCAATGAGGCTCCCCAGGACCAGCCGTAATCGCCCATCCCCGGTGTTTCCTCCCAGCAGGAGCTGCTTTTCTGGACTTTCAGACCGCAAGTCAATCAACATGGCTAGTGCTCGCATGGAAGGCAGGCCTAAAACTCACTGCCCGACTCACTCGCCAAAGGCCTCTAGCCACATGTCCAGATTGCAGTTCTTGCACCAAGCAAGGGATTGTAAGCCTCTCAGTCACTGAGGCTCCCAAGGACCAGCTGAACTTGCCCGCTCCCATAGTTTCCTAGTAGCAGGAGCTGCTGTTTGGAATTTTCAGCCCAATCAGCGTGGCGAGCTCTCAAAAAGAAGGCGGGTCTCAGACTAACTGCGCAACTCACTCACAAAAGGTCTTCAGCCACATAGTCAAGATGCCATTTTTGGAGCAAGCAAGGGGCTGTGAGCCCTCTCAGCCACTGAGGCTTCCTGGGACCAGCTGAACCCATCCACCACCAGAGTTTCCTAGTGGCAGGAGATGAAAATGACGTACCTACCATAATTCCTGATCTTCTCTTGTAGCTTCACCATTCATTACTGTTGGGTGTCAGCCAGTGCGCGCCTCCGGCTGACACCCAACAGTAATGAATGGTGAAGATTGACAAGGGAAGATCTGCATTTTAGGACTTTCAGCCCTCAGCCAATCAGCGTGGCTAGTGCTTACAAAGAAGCCAGTGTAAGAGTCACTGGCTGACTCCTCACCAGAGGTCTGCAGCTATGTGGCCACAATGCTGTTCTTGCAGCAAGCTAGGGGTCATTAGCCTCTGCACCACTGAGGCTCCCCGGGACCAGCCAAATTTGCCAACTGCCAGAGATTCTTAGTAGCAGGAGCTGCTTTTTGTGACTTTCAGCCATTTGGCAGTCAGTACAGCTAATGCTTGCAAAGAAGGTAGATCTCTTGCCTTGCTTATGCTCTGCCTCCCCAGTGGTCCTGTGTGAGCAGTCCCAGCATGAATGCACCAGCAAGAGTGGGAGTCCTCGAGTGGAGTCACCCGAGGGAAAAGAGCAGGCAACAGGAGCAGGACCAGCTCTTCTCCCACATGCATCCAGAAAGGGTCCCAGCTTGTACTTTGTGAAATTCAGGTTTTGTTTTGCTACACTCTCAGCGATGTAAGCTAATTCTTTGTATTGTGCTGCCTCATGCTACTTAACTATTAACAGCATTGGTACTCCAGATGCTTACTGCATTTTAAATATTATTCTGACTGCTTCTATTTGCTCCATAGTGTAAGTCTTTTGCTGTTGCCCAGATTTTTACGCCCCACTGCCTTCCTATGTGAAGCAGACCTACACTATCCATTGCCTCCCTATCTTGGTCAGGCCCACATTACCCCTAGACTCTTTCTTTGACAGGCCTACACTCCCTCATAACTCTCTAGTGTGGTCAGATCAGCCCCCTCACTCCCTGGTACTTTTAGGCCTATCCATCATGATACTTCACATCCTAGCTCTTCTTCACCTCATTTCCCTCTCCTTCCTTCTTCCATACACTAGCCTCCCTCTCTCCTACTACCTCCCTCCCCCATGTTTAGCCTCATCCCTACCCTCTCTTCTTCACTCCCCTGGTGTCCTGGGTGCTGCCTCCTACCTGCTCCTTGGTTCCACTTTGAATCTCTCTGAAACCTCCTGCCCCATCCCTCCTGCTCCCCCATGCCACTCCCCCCCCCACCTCCTACCAGGCACCTCATTGGCTCCATTAAACTCATTGAAACCTTGCTACTCCTGGTGGCAGGCGACATGAACTTTACTACTGGTCCTGCTCCATCTTGAGCTATGCAGCTTCCCAAAGGACTGTGGGCTGCCCACCTTAAAATCAGTACCCTCCTCCCAAAGTTGAATCTGTTACAGTCCCTATGGTCAACCTATAGCCACAAGTCCTCATCATCTCTGAGTCCTGGCTCTCCCACAAGATCCAAGACTCTGCAGGCTATTGAATCTCCCACTGCTGCTCTGATGTCAGCTGCAGGGGATTCTGGGATTTGCAGTAACAGAAGATGCCAGCCCACAGCTAAGCAAAATTAGTCTGATACAATCTACTACACTACAGTAAACAGTAAGTCAAACAAAATGTTTTTGCACATAAAGTGACATTAGGACCAGCCCCACACTTTAGTGTGGGCCCCTTTGTGCTGACTGTACCCCTTTAATAGGTAGAATGGTATTTACTGCTCCTCTCTGGATTTGCACCTAGCACTACATTTCCACTTTTACGAACATATGAAATTGCCAGCAGATACAGGCCATTCGGTCTATCTAGTCTGTGCGAGTATGCAGCACGTCAGTCAATTAGACTGCAGCTGCCCCTCCCCATCTTGTGTCCCCTCCCAGTTTGTCAAAGACACTCCACTTGGTTGGGATATTAGAGCTCTTCACCAGTTATACTCACTCCTAAATATTCCCTTTAAAAAAGATTTGATGCAACCCATTACTAACAATCTTAACCTAATGGTTGGTAATCAGCCACTAAAAAGATGTATAGGCAACCTCTCCCACAAACTTAGATTAGCCGATTTTGTTTTAGATGGCGCCTGGCCTCCTTCTTAGAACTGGACGGAAAGTTTGAGGTAGGCCCTAAAGACAAGTTTCGCTTTATCAAATTCAGAGATCGTTTGTTCCTTCCTGAAGGGTGGATTAGGGTCTGAAAAGGCGGTAGTCTAGTAAAGAAAATAAAAGCTTTGGCATTATCCAACAAAGTAATATCTAAGATCTACAAATTTATTTTACGCAAAGAGATTCTACGGCCTCTTCTGCCCCACATTACTGGAAGGTGAACCTGTCCTTACAGTGGCCAGAAGAAACCTGGACAAGGATTTGGCAGGATCTATACACGTATATCAAGCAAGACAGATTGCAAGGCCTTCAATTTAATATTTTACATAACTTGTATCTTTCTCCAGCCAAGCTTTCGCGTATATACAAACATAGATCCCCAAAATGTCAGGACTGTGGTGGCCCTCTGGCTACCATCCTTCACAAATTATGGGATTGCCCTAAAGTGGTTAAATTCTGGGATCTAGTCCATTTATGGATGACCCCCTTCTGTGA
Source organism: Neoceratodus forsteri (assembly GCA_016271365.2). NCBI lineage: Eukaryota > Metazoa > Chordata > Ceratodontiformes > Ceratodontidae > Neoceratodus > Neoceratodus forsteri. The sequence goes on from CM057455.1 coordinate 502,914,531, forward strand.
TGTAACACCACACTTGAACCTCGAAACTTGCATCCTTGGCAGGTTTACATATCCCATCGACAATTCATAAACAGCAGATGGCCTAATCTCTCTGGTATCTAAGCTGTTACTCCTCCGTTACTGGTGTAGGGAAGGGATTCCCTCATGCAAAGAGTGGTGGGATACTTTTTTGGAAGCTTTAAATTCAGAAAGGTCTGTGGCCAATCTGTTCAATTCAAACAGAAAGTTCGATAAATGTTGGGGTAATTTCTACCAGCTGTTAAAAGATAAATTTGGTTATTAAAGTGTTTAGTAGTTGTATATTTTTATACTCCAAAGGTAACAGTATCTATTCTCTTACTACCCCTCCTCAGTAGATTAGTTGAGTTGCTTCTCTGTAATGATAATCTCCCCCTCCTTCTTTTTCTCCCCTCCTGCTAATACTTTGCCTTTTTATTTTCTTATCCTCTCCTGTATTGTTATATTAATTTTCAGGCAACTTGGTTTCTCTTACCCTACCTATAGATATTGAGCTGCCAGACCAAAGAGGTAGGTTAGGTCAGGGGTGGGCAGGTCAGACTTGTATTACACCTTTTATATTCTATTTCATTACTGTATTAGATGTATGGGGTTTTGTGGGATGGGGATTATATGTATGTTTTGGTGTTATTACAATAAAGTACAGTTATTTGCAAGCTGCTAAGTGTGAGACTATTCCTTCAGTTTTGCCAAATCCTCCTGAAGTACTTTTGCCCCCCCCCCATCTACCTTGGCACAAATCTTTGTATAATCTGCGAAGAGACTGATCTTGCTCTTAATTCCTACTGCAATGTCAGCTATGAATATGTTAAACAGAAGCGGTCCCAGCACCAAGCCCTGTGGTACACCACTTGTTACTGCCCTGGGTTCAGATGCCTCCTCTTCAACTACAACCTTCTGTTGTCTACCCTGCAGACAGTTCTTGACCCATCTGACTAGTTTCTTCCCTACTCCCAGACTCTTCAACTTGCAGGTCAGCCTACCATGTGGCACTGAGTTGAAGGCCTTGCTGAAATCCAGGTAGAGGACATCCACCGCATGTCCCCTGTCCAGTGCCCTCGTAACCCAGTCATAAAATTCAACCAAGTTCATCTGGCAGGATCTGCTTGAGACAAAACCATGCTGCCTGCTGTTCTGGAGGTTGTTATACTCAACAAATTGCACCAGCCCTTTCTTGAGGATCATCTCCATCAGTTTTCCTACAACTGCAGTAAGGCTCACCAGTCTGTAGTTCCCTGGTTAGTCCTTGGGCCCACTCTTATGGAGAGTTACCACAAGTGCTTCCCTCCAGTCTCTGGGCACACATTCCAAGTTCAGAGAGGTACTGAACAGTTCCACCAATGGCCCTGCCAGTACCTCTGCCAACTCTCTCGGCACCCTTGGGTGGACTCTGTCTGGGCCAGGTGCCTTGTCCACCTTCAGGGACTTAAGGCCCTTCCTCGCTGTTTCCTCCGTGATTTCCCCATCTGTGGTTGCTTCTCTCCCATCCTCTCCCACCTCGCCCTCCTTTCAGGTATGGGCCCATCCCTCTCCTAGGTGAAGAATGAACAGAAGTATTCATTAAGTACTTCTGCCTGCTCAGCCCCCTTTTCTACCCACCCACTTCCCCTCCTGATCCTCACAATTTGACCCTTGCTCTTCCTGTTCTCTCTGATATATCTGATAAAATCCTTTTCTTCTCCTTTGATCCCCTGCGCTAACCTCCGTTCCCTAGCTGCCTTTGCTGCCCTTACCACTCTGCTCACTTCTGTGGATGTCTTCACATATTCTTCTTTGTCTTCTGCCCTGTTGGATCACTTGTAGGTCCAAAATGCATTTCTCTTTTCCCTCACCTTCTCCACTACCTCTCTACTCATCCAACTAGGTTTCTTGGTCCTCGCTTTCTTGCTCTGGCTCTTGACACAAGTTTTAGTGGCTTCAGTCAGTCCTGTCTTGATAATGGCCCAATTTTGTTCCGTGTCCATTTCTGAGTGGATGATTGCCATATGACTTTCCAATATGTTTCCCATCCTGCCAAAGTCCGTCCTTTTGAAGTCCAGGACCCTAGTTTTTGTGGTATCCCGTGAAAATGGTGACTACAAAATGGCGATGTAAAAAATGGCGAGTCAATCACAGCAACTCATGTTCTGCGACTTCAAATAACAGTGCGGAAGACATAACAGCGACAATCACTGCCATAGTGATTCCAATAATCGCGAAAGAGAATTAATAGCGAGTACTAGTTTCTAGTGAGCTCCGCCGGGCAAGTTGCTGAAACTTTTAATGTCCATGAATTGTTCAACTTGGGAATCTACATGTAAGCACAAATAGAAGTTGCAAAGCTGGTTGGTGTTAGAATGTTAATTCCAGTCTTCAACCCTATAGAAAATTTGAGGACAAAGAGCTTGAGCAAAGAGCAGTAATGGGGGAGGGGGGATTGACACTGACAGTGATTGCTGTAGCAGACAGAGAGTCAGGGGTGGTAGCAGAGAAGATCACACAGGAGTCTCACTGATGAGCTGAAAGCAGGGGGGGATCTGGATCAAGAGGGGGGTGCAATAGCAGGCAGGAGCAGAGCCAGATGGCGAGCGAGGAGGAAAATAAAAGAAAAAAGAAAAGCAGAACAGATCTAGTTGAAATTAATTACTGGCCTATGCTACACAGCAGATCACTCTGAGCAGTACATGTAAATTAATTTTCATTTCCTTGCCTGCATCCATGTGAGGCGATCAAGTAGATTTATTCAAGGGTACAACAAGGGGGTCTGTAGCATACCCCTCCTGCCCCATCGCTATTCTTACGTGGCACTATTTGGGGATGCCGCTATTATGTATGTTCGCTATTTAGACGATCGCTAATAAAAGCACACTATTTTGTAAGTCGCTGTTTTAACATGGAACCATTTTTGAAGTGGCTACTTCCCTACCCAGGTTGATTTAAAACCACACTGTGTGGTGGTGACTGCTTGCCAGAGGTTCCTTCATCCTTACATCCCTGACCTGTTCCCCATCTTACAGTACCAGGCCTAGTATATTCCCGTCCCTCGTTGGCTCCATTACCTGCTGGGTAAGGAAGCTATCCTGGAATGCCTCCAAAAGGATCTGCCCCCTGGTGCAGTTGGTTGCTGGGATGCTCCAATCCACCCCTGGTAGATTATAGTTCCCCACCACCACCACTGTGCTCCCTTGGCCACTATGCCTCCTTATCTGCTCCCCCAGTTCCCTATCAATGTCCTCCTTCTGGGCCAGAGGTCTATAAACAACCCCCAGACAGATCTTGGTCCCTTTCTGGCAGTGTAGTTGCAGCCAGACATGCCCTCCTCCCCCCTTCCTCCCTATTACATCTGATCTCTTCCCTTATGTAAATGGATCCCCCCCCCAGCCTTCCCTTTATCTCTATTCCTCAAATTGGAGGACAATACAGATATAGCCAGCTAAACCTTAACACATTATTTTTTGTGTTAGCACTAGCTGCCTGTGTATTATGATTGCATAATTGTTATATAATATCTCGCAATTCAAACAGGGCCTCAGGTCTAATATTGCTCTGAACTCTGGCTATCACTGCTTTGACTGGACTTGACTGACAATACTCTTCAGTTTCCTCTCTGCTCTTACTCTAAGCCCCTCTCCACCCCAGAGTAGTATCCTCTACTCCTTGCAAAGATAACCTCTTTGCAATCCTGAAGTCTGGTTGTTTGTACAATTGTGTGAATATGCTGTACTATACCTCTATATAATATCCTGAGTAAACCTGTACAATTGTGTGAATATGCTGTACTATACCTCTATATAATATCCTGAGTAAACCTGTACAATTGTGTGAATATTCTGTAGTATACTGTATCATGTTATACCTCTATGTAACATCCCAAACTTGTGACTCGGCTCCACTCGAGCTGACTATACCTGTATTGTCCTCCAATTTGACATGGAATCTTTGCAAATGAGCAATTTGTGCTCAAAGGTTGTTACCGATTCTTAAATAAATAAATGTATTTCAAAACTATTTTATTATATATTTATTGTAATGGATTTTTTATTGTGTTGTATTTAATTTTCTTTCACTACTGTTAATTCATTATTGTTATCTTCACTTTTGACATTCTTGTATTGTACACTCCCTACCTCCTTCCCCAAGGATGCATCTGGACATGATTTGCTAGCAGCTCACTATGTCTTTTCTGGTAAAACATGATAGAAAGAAAGAGAGAGAAAGAAAGACAACTAAGGAAAAAGTGAGAAAGAAAGAAAGAAAGAAAGAAAGAAAGAAAAAAATTAGGAATTTTTAGTGTCTGGTTTGCATGCCTTACTGTTCTGTCTTGTATCTGGATTTGCACATGGAAGTGCGATTACTTTGATTCTTCTTCTAATAAATTTCCTTACTAAGAAAAGTACTTAACGGTTCTACAGGGCGACTGAAAATGATTGGTCAGATTTCTGATAGTAACCAATAATAACAAAGTTGAACTGTAATTTCTATAACATTAACTACTAGAAAATCGCCAGCCACTGTAGCCCTGCTAACAAACCTGGAGCTAAAAGAATAATACGTCACTCACCTGTAACTGTAGTTTTAGGAGCGATATATGGCTCACATCCACATGCTGCAGTTCTTCCTTAAGAGATGATTCACCGGAATGTCTTTAAGTAAACAGACAGAACACCAGGAGGAAGGAGCTACTGGTATAACTAAAAATTCTCTACTGGGACTAAGAACTAGATCTCTTGTACTGGGACCTTCAATTTAGGGTGAAAAACAAACAAAAAAAAGGAGTTGCTGTGTTTGTCAGAGATAGTTGAAGTAAATTGTTATCTGTTATATGTGTTATCTGTGTACTTATCTAGGTGTTTGTCATAGGTGTCAGAAGGGAATTGTTATCTGTGAAATTAAGTGTAGAAAGATTTGCAAAGTAGGGGGAGTGGCTTAGCTAGAAGGAGCCAGGTTAAGACCAGATATAAACACTGCCCTAGATAGCTTCTGACAGAGAACAGACAGAACACCAGGAGGAAGGAGCTACTGGTACAACTAAAACTTCTCTACTGGGACTATATTGCCCTCCTTTCCCACCCTAAACCAATTCTACTTTTATAGGCACAGGATTTGACTGACAACAGGAACTTCCTGTTTGGGAACAGGAAGTGAGTGATCACAGAACCACCAAAGACTCACCATCCTAGAAGGGCAAGAGTAGCTCTCCACACCGCCCCCAGCTGCTGGAGGTCTGACTCTGAGCAAGTAAGAAGACTACTGAGAAATATAGGAACTTCTTGTCTTAGAACAGGAAGATCAGGAGCAAAAATGGAACAGAGGCAGTAAGTAAGTAAGTAGGGGAAGAAAAAAAAGAAAAAAAAAAAGAAAAGAAACAAACAGAGGAAAGAGTAAGTATTCCAAACAACAGTTAAGGAGCCAGAAAAAAGACATGATAGAAGTGGTGCAGTGCAGTGGCTGTGGAGCAGCAGTCTTCCGGGAGACGTTCTGGAGGATGCAGTGTTGTCCCATCTGCAGGCACCTCTCTGGGCTGAGGGAGGAGGTTGCTCATCTCCAGGCTGAGTTGGCCAGGATTTGTGGGACCTCTTCTCCCACCCAGGAACCACCAGGGTCACTGCTGTTTCCTCAGAGGTTGCCAAGAAAGAGGAGCGGTTGGACCACAGTGGGCTCAGGGTGGGTGAGAGGGGTGGAACAGAGGCGCATCCCTCCAGCTGTACTGCTCCACAATTTCTATGCCATTCTGGAAAAGTGTGATTCCTCTATGGAGGCACCCACAGTGGAGACCAAGGAGGATGCTGGGAACCTCCACAAAGAAGACCCACAGGAGGGTGGCATGGGACCCCACAGGAGAAGGAAACAACTCCTGGTGGGGGACTCCATTGTTAGGAAGGTAGAACTGGAGGAGGAAGGGGAGAGGGACATAAGGTGCCTGCCTGGCACCATGGCTTGGAGGACAGGGAGGCGAATCCTCCAGGATCACAGGAGCAGCACTGGGAGCTGGATGTCAGTATTGTCCACCTAGGGACAAATGACCTGGCTAAGAAAGGGATCAGAGCAGTGCAAGAAGCGTTTGTGGAGATGGCGAGGGGCCTTAGACAAATAGCACACACGGTAACCTTCTCGGAGGTGCTGCCTGTCTATAGCACGGATGAGGCTAGGGTGCTCCACACCATAGGATTCAATCAGTAGTTGAAAAACTGGTGCAGAGCTCAGGGATTTGGCTTCATTGGGGACTGGGGGTCCACCAGGAGGGATCCAGGCCTATACTGGCGTGATGGTCTGCATCTGTCCAGGAGGGCAACCAGGATCCTAGGTGATGGATTTAAATACTTCATTGGCAAGCATTTAAACTAGCCAAGGGGGGAGGCACTGGAAAGGAGCAGGGAAATCCTAGCCCCCCCCACCGAAAAAAATCAGGCTACTAAATGAGGTAGACACCAGCAAAGAGATGTCAATAGGGAGAAGCACAGGGGTAAATGGAGAAAGTGACAAACGCAATAAGGACAGGGATGGGGCAAAAAGGGGGAAGGCCATCAAGAAATGGAGGGTAATGAGTACCGACGCCTGTAGTCTGGGCAACAAGCTCCCTGAACTGGTGGCCTTGATGGAAGAGGGATGCCTGGATGTCATAGCAGTCACAGAAACATGGTACACAGAGAACCATGACTGGGATGTTAACATACCAGGGTACACAACCTACAGGAGAGACAGGGAGGACGGGGGGTAGCTTTCTATGTAAGGGAAGGGATAAAAGAAACTGAACAAAAGAGTAAACAGGGAGGAGAGGAGGCACTGTGGGTCACCTTAGAGACTGGAAATGGCACCACAATCTGCACAGGGGTTGTATACAGACCCCCAAGTCAGGGGAGGAATGTACAAGGATATGATAGAAGGCATACTTAGGATGGCAGAGAAAGGGGAGATACTGTTGATGGGGACCTTAATATGCCAGATGTTAACTGGAGCACCTTTGCTGCAGCCACATCCAAAAGCAGGGCCATTTTGATGCCCTTCAGGTGGCATGCCTCAGACAGCTAGTTTTGAAACCTACTCGTGAGGGAGCAATCTTAGACCTCGTACTCTCAAATGGGGACAGTGAGAGGATCTCAGATCTAGAAGTGGGTAGCCATTTGGGAACAAATGACCACCAAACAGTGTGGTTCATGATAAACTCAGCTACAGAGTCAAGCCATACAAAAGTGAGGGTTCTGGACTTCAGGAGGGCTGACTTTGGCAAGATGGAAGAGTGCCTTAGAAAAGCACTAGCAAACAGGCTAAAAGGAGGGGTGGAGCAACAATAGGGAAATATCAAAACTGCCATCACGGAGGCAACAAGCCTTTGTGTGAAGCAAATCAAAACAAAAGAAAAAAACACTATGGTTCTCAAAAGAAGTGGCGGTGAAGGTTAGGGAGAAAAAGATAGCATTTAGGAAGTATAAGGAAACAAAGAAGGAGCAGGACAGAGAACTGTACCAGTTAAGGCAGAAGGAAGCAGGGAGGGTAGTCAGGACAGCAAAGGAACAAACTGAGGAAAAGATAGCCAACTCAGTTAAGAAGGGGGATAAAACCTTTTATAGGTATATCAGAGAGTGTAGAAAGACAAAGGGAGGGATAGTGAGGCTGAATAGAATGGATAGTGGGTGGGCAGAGAGTGACAGTGAAAAAGCAGGGATACTGAATGAATAATTCTGTTCAGTATTCACAAAAGAGGAAGTGGGGGAGGTGCCTAATCCAATTAACAGAAGCACTCTGGAGAGGGGGGTCGATCCAGTCCTTTCACAGAAGAAAGGGTTCTGAAAGAACTCCTAAAACTGGAGGTGGACAAAGTAATGAGGCCAGATGGAATTCACCCCAGAATTCTAAAAGAATTAAGCAGAGAACTAGTGACACCACTGACTACCCTTTGTAACAAATCATGGGAGGATGGTGTGGTACCTGAGGCCTGGAAGAAGGCTAATGTGATTCCCCTTTACAAAAGTGGGAGCAAGACAAAGGCACAAAACTACAGACCTGTCAGTTTGACCTCTGTGGTAGGGAAAGTGATGGAATCACTTCTGAAGGAAAGAACTGTTGAGTACCTAGAGGCCAGTGGGGCACAGGACCCAAGGCAGCATGGGTTCACAGCGGGAAGGTCATGTCAGACGAATCTAATGGATTTCTTTGACTGGGTGACCAAAGTAGTAGACCAGGGAGGGGCTGTGGACATGGCCTACCTAGACTTTAGCAAGACATTTGACACAGTCCCACACAAAAGATTAGTAGTCAAATTAACTAGCCTTGGAGTGGGTCCCAGGGTGGTAGCCTGGGTAAAACACTGGCTGAACAACAGGACACAGAAGGTAATTGTAAATGGAGTCCACTCTGAAGAAAGAGGGGTTGCTAGTGGGGTACCACAGGGTTCAGTACTGGGTCCAGTCCTTTTTAATGTCTTTATAAGTGACACTGCAGAGGGACTGGAAGGAAAAGTATGCCTCTTTGCAGATGACACAAAGATCTGCAACAGGGTTGATACACAAGGAGGCACGGAAAGGATGAGAAGGGACTTGGCAAGGTTGGAGGAATGGTCAGAAGTATGGCAGGTTGGATTCAATGCAAAGAAGTGCAAAGTAATGCTCCTGGCAAACAAGAACCCAGGGGAAGATTACACAATGGAGGGGGAGGTAGTAAAAACAACAAAAATGGAAAGGGACCTGGGGGTAATCATATCAGATGACCTTAAGGTTGGTAAGCAATGTGAGAAGGCGATAAGGAGGGCTGGGGGGGATACTGGGATGTATAGGGAGAGGCATCACCAGCAGAAAACAGGAAGTTATCCCCCTGTATAGACAGCTGGTGAGACCCCATCTGGAGTACTGCATGCAGTTCTGGAGATCCCATCTCCGCAAGGACATAGACAGGATGGAGGCAGTTTAGAGGAGGACAACTAAAATGGTGCAGGGTCTGCAAGAGAAGCCATACAAGGAGAGGCTAAAGGAGCTTAATATGTATACCCTTGAGGAAAGGAGGGAGAGGGGGGACATGATAGAAACGTTTAAGTACCTCAGTGGAATCAACAAAGTCCAAGAGGGTAGCATCTTTCAGAAAAAGAGATGTGCAAGAACAATTTGAAGATGGGGGGGAGACGGCTCAGGGGCAATGTGAGGAAGTATTTTTTCACAGAGAGTGTGGTGGACGCATGGAACAGCCTTCCTGAGGAGGTTGTGGGGGTCTAAGACTGTGGGAGAATTCAAGAATGCATGGGACAGACATAAGGCAATTTTTGTGGGGAGTAGGAATAAATAGGCTGTTGGTTAAATAGAATCTGCAGCTTATCGTCTAGATAGGGAAATGGGCAGACTAGGTGGGCCAAGCGGTCCTTATCTGCTGTCAAAGTCTATGTTTCTATGTAAAGCTCCTCCTACCATCCGGAGTAGTATATTCCTCGGCTCCTCCCTGTGATGTCAGATCTTGTACGCTGGAAGCAAGGATCCATGTGCCAAGGGAGGTTGGGTGGGTGGTTTGGATGTGAACCATATACCACTCCTAGAACTGTGATTACAGGTGAGTAACCTATTTTTCTAGGGGCCTGCATATGGTTCACATATCCACACATTGGCAGACATACAGCAGTACTCTGGGAGGATGGGCCAAGACGCACCCCTGCTTGGCAAACAGAGAATGGAGAACTGAGGTCCCAAAAGCATCATCCCGGTGAGACTCAAAGTTGATGCTATAATAGGAGATGAGGGGGTGTGTGTTGATTTGCAGGTAGCTGCCCTGAAGATCTCCTAAATAGGGATGGCCCTGAGAGCAGCCGCCAAGGCAGTGGTATGCCTAGTGGGACAAGCCCCGGACCCTACAGGAGGTTTCCTACCATGCAAAATATAGCAGAGGTCAATGCAGGAAGTGATCCACCTGCCAATCATCCCGCTTGGGCACCAGCATGTCACGTGCAGCTTCAGCTTAGGTAAAGAGCCGGTAAGCCTCACCCTGAATTCCAGCTAGCATGCTCCATATAGTAGGAAAGCACTCGATGCGGATCCAAAGAATAGAGCCTGTGTTTGGCCTCCAAAGATCGTTTGGTAAAGTAAACTGGAATGTTCATCACCTGGTTAAGGTGGAACTCCAAGACAACCTTTGGGAGGAACTTCAGAGGGGGGCGAAGGACTACCATGTCCCTGTGGAAGACCAGATAAGGAGGCTCCATTGACAGTGCATGATGCTCACTAATCCTTCTGGACGACATGATGGCAGCCAAGAAAAACAGGTTACTTACCTGTAATAATAGTTCTAGGAGTGGTACATATATGTTGCTCATCCACACGTTCTGGCAGTGTCCTTACCCTTTAAGATGTGCCGGAAAGTCTTCAAGCTGGCTCCTCCCACCCACCTGGCTGGTAACTCCTCTAGCACCACTCCATGATGCCAGTTCTTGCCCCCTGGAAGCATACATTGTGCACCACTGCCAGGGGAGGTCAGGTGGGTCTGTGTGGATGAACAACATATACCATTCCTAGAACTACTGTTACAGGTGAGTAACCTTTTTTTTTCTAGGGATGTGGATACGTTGTTCTAACCACACGTTCTGGCAGACTCCTAGCAGTTCTCCTGGGAGGAGGGGGCAAGGCACACAACCCCTACTTAGGGAACAGAGACTGGAGAACTGAGGCCCCAAAACCAGCATCCCGGCGTGACTCTAAGTCAATGTGGTAATAGGAAATGAAGGTGTGTGCTGACCTCCAGATAGCAGCTCTGCAGATTTCCTGGATAGAGACATCCCTGGAAGCAGCCACCGAGGCAGCGGTATGAAGGGTGGAATGAGCCCTCAGCCCTATGGGAGGCTCTCTACCCACCAGCCTATAGCAGAGGTCGATGTAGGAGGCTATCCACCTCTCAGTCGTCTGCTTAGCAGCCGGTCTGCCAGGTGCGGCTTCAGTGTAGTTGACAAATAGCTGGTGAACCTCTCCCTGAACTCCAGTCATGCACTCCTTATAACAGGCTAGTGTTCGCTGCAGGTCCAAAGTACCTGTGATCGGCCTCCGAGGTGTGATTGGTGAAATACACTGGGAGATTAATCACCTGGTTAAGGTGAAAATTGGACATAATCTTCGGGAGGAACTTCAGGTTGGGGTGCAGGACAACCTTGTCCCTGTGGAAGACCATGTATGGACACTCCACCAAGAGTGCCTAGAGCTCACTAATCCTTATAGCTGATGTGATAGCCACCAGAAAGGCAGTCTTCCATGACAGGTGTGACACGTCACACCTGTACATATGCTCAAATGGCTTGTCCATGAGCTTTGCCAAAACCAGCAACAGTTCTCAAGGTGGTGGTGGTTCATGCACTGGAGAGGAAATGTGGTCCAAGCCCTTGAAAAAGCACCAGACTACCTTCTCCTGTGCCACCAACTGCTGACCGGCCTGCGCCTGGTAAGCAGAGATGGCTACCAGGTGCTCCTTAAGGGTTGTTGACATGAGGCTCGACTGGGAGAGACAGTCAAGGATGCTAGCCATTGGACAGGGCAAGGGATCCAGCTACTTGCCCTGCCATCAAATGGAGAACCTCTTCTATTAGAAGGCATAGCATTTCCTGGTTGTCTCCTTCCGAGATGCCTCAACAACATGGAGGACATCTTCAGAGAGACCCAAAGCCTGGAACTCTGGCTGCTCAGGAACCAGGCTGTCAGGTGGGGATTGTAGGTCCGGGTGGAGTAACTTCCCCTGACTGATGGAAAGCAGGTCCAAGCGAAGGGGAAGACGCATCAGGAGCCTGCTGCTGAGGCTGAGGAGACTGGGGTACCAGAACTGGTGCGGCCACTTCTGACCCACCAGGATCACCTATGCCTTGTCTCTCCTGGTCTTCAGCAGCACTTTGTGGATCAGGGGAAATGGAGGAAGGCATAGAGGAGGCCCAGGGTCCAGGGCCTCGAGAAGGCATCACCCTGCAGCATTTCCTGCAGAGGAGGGCGGGCACAAAACAGCCTCAACTTTGTGTTCTCCCTGGAGGCGAACAGGTCCACCAAGGATTCACCCCAGTGGGAGAACAGGGTTTACATTACCTTGGGATGGACAGACCACTCTTGTGATGCCTCGCCCACCCAGCTGACGGCATCCACAAGATGGTTGGAGACACTGGCCACATGGATGGCCAGGAGGTCTGCCTCCAGACTGGGCACGTAAGTCCAGATGCGGAAAGCTTCCCTGTACAGCAGAAGGGAGTGTGTCCGCCCTGCTTGTTGAGGTAGCACATGGTTGTGGTGTTGTCCGTATGTGCCTGAACCACTTGTTATGGGGTCATAATGTCGCAAGACATTATCCCACAAGGCTAAATCACGCTGCCAATACAGTGCAATTTATGCCATGCGGCATAACTCTTTTTTCTGTGGGGAGCTCTGCCCCCCCAAAGATTCTTAACTCTGGGGGGGTCCAACTTGGGGAGCGCACAAACTCTTTAAAAAAATAACATTTCTGGGACTGGAACTCAAACCCGGTCCTAGACACAGTGCCTGGGTTTCTGCTGCTGTGGCTCTGTCCAGTGAGCCACGGCAGCTGCTCGGCGGAACCCACTCCCAGCAGAGGTCTCATCTTCTGCCTGGGAGTGTGTGAATGGTGCAATACTGTGTATAGCAGTACACATGGTATTGTACCATTCGCTGTCCTAGACAGCTCTATTCTGGGTTAGCTTTAATGTCGTACGCTATTAGGCGTACGACATTATGAGCTAGTACGAACCACCTGACCCCTGAGATGCGGGGCCAAAACGGTCAGTGCCAGTTGAACCACCCACAGCTCCAGCAGGTTGACATCTGGACTCCCGTGGGTCCAGAGCCCGTAGCCTCTGTGTTCCCCCAAGTGGGTTCCCTAGCCTAAGAGAGAGAGGTGTTGGTCATCAGGATGACTGTCGGCTCTGGCTGGACAAACAGAATACCCTCCTGCAGATGTTCTGGAACTGGCCACCACTGCAGCATAGCCCACATCCGCTGGATCACAGTAACCAGCTGGTAGAAGTTACCCATGCGCTGACACCACTGACTGGCCAGCTCCCACTGCAAGAAGTGCGTTCTCCAGCGAGCTCACTGGACCATGCTGGTGCAGGCTGCCATGTAGCCCAAAAGATGCAGGTGGTCCCAATCAGGGCACAACTGCCCAACCCGAAATAATCGGGCCAAAGAGGTAAGAGCCTCTACCCTGTCTGCCAGAAGACAAGCCCTGGCTCTGCAAGAGTCGAGCTCTGCCCGATGAAGTGAATCACCTGCAAAGGCATGAGTTCTGATTTGGCCTTGTTGACTAAGAGGTCCAGAGAAACGTAGGTTTGGAGGGCCAGGTCCCTGGACTGCTCCACCTCCTGTCTGGAGGGACCCATGATGAGCCAGTCATCCAGGTAAGGGTATATCTGGACTCCCTGGCACCTCAGATGAGCAACCACCACTGCGACACATTTGGTGAAGACCCTGGGGCAAAGGACAGGCCAAATGGCATGGCCGGGAACTTGTAAAGGCTTCCCTCTGCTCTAAAGCAGAGGAACCACCTATGAGACAGACAGATCGGGATGAGAAAGGATGTGTCCTGGAGATCCAGAGAGCAAAACTACATGTTTTGCTCCAGGGATGGTATGATCTGGGACAGAGTTACCATCCTGAAGGTGCAGGACCTGATGAACTTGTTCGGGTCATGCAGATCTAGAATGGGTCACCAGTTCCCTGTCTGTTTTGGTACCAGAAAGTGCCTGGAGACAAACCCTGGTTGAGGTGGGGGGTCCGGAACGAGCACCACTACCTCCTTGCGCAGCAGCTGGGCAATGTCACCCCGAAGGGCCAATTGAACATTGACTAACACCATGTCATCCCATGGGGTGCAGGCGCGGCTCAGTGGATAAGCCTCAAACTCGAGAGGTAGGCCCTGGAAGACCACCTCGAGAACCCAGCTGTCTGTGGTAACAGCAGACCACATAGAAAGGAAGTGGTGGAGCCGGCCCCCCATGGGAGGACCAAGGGGGTTCAGGATGGGAGAAGGGAGGGCACCACCCCATCCCGCCACTCGGCAGACTTGGAAGAGGAGGAGGGCCCGGCTGAGGGACCACTGCGATCACATCATCCAGGTGTCCTGACAACCAAGGCCACAGACTTGGGCCGAGGGCACCAGGCCTGCTGCTGTTCAGCTTGGGGCTGGGCAGGTTTGGCCACAGGGGAAGAGGCGGGCTGAAATGGCTTCTTTTTAGGCTATTTAGAGCCTTTAGAATCCTTCTGGGCAGAAGTCACTGAGTCCAAGGTGAGATGCCCCTCCACCCCGGGCCCAAACCAGTTGGTCCCTAAGAAGGGCAAACTTGCCAACTTGTGCTGCATATCTGCTGTGAAGGTGGAGATGCACAGCCAGGCCCTCTGGTGCATGGCAACCGCCGTGGCTATGGCCCGGGCACAAGAGTCCCTGATGTCCATGGACGTTTCTAACTGTCACTTTGCAGCGGCATGGCCCTGGTCCTGCACCTGCTTAACAGTAGTCTGCAGGTCAGCAGGAAGATGGGGGAGCACCTCATCCAGGGACCCCAGAAGGACATGCCAGAAGTAGGTCATCAGAAGGGCTGAATTCGCCTGCTGAAGGCTGAGCAAAGAGGCAGCATACACTTTTTTTTGCCATGTGATCCAACTTTTTGGACTCCTTATCGAGAGGTTTGTCCACATCCCCGACATTGCCCGTACACCTGAACACAGAGACAACAAGAAGCCCCTTGTCCGAGGGATGCTCAGTAAATCTTGACAGGGATCAGGGGACTGCATACTTACAGGCCATCCAGGCCGACGGGGCAGGAAAAGATGCCGGATGCTGCCACAGCTCCAAGGCAGGACCAAGAATAACATCCTGGATCGGGAAGGCCTCCATGGGGGTATCCCCCCAATCGAGGATCTCAGTAAGTGGCTACCACTCCCGCTTTTGATTCCTGTCGACTCAGAAATCAGCCATGCAGACCCATGAAGGAGGTCGGCCCTGGTCCTTTGACAAGTCCCCCATCAACTCCATGTCTACAGGAGTGGAGGGAGGACCCCTCAGAGTCTGATGAATCGTGAAACAGTGGTCACCAGCCCAAGTCCCCACTCACCCAGTGAGGGCACTCTGGGGTGACGGTGATCAATAGCCAATGGGGCAAACCCTTACTAGGTTGGACATCCTGGATCGGGGCACCGGTCATTGGCTGTCTGGGTGGTGGCTCCACTAGGATGGGCGGAGAGGCCGGCATGGGCCCAGCTGGGACTGTACGAACTGACTACTCCTAGGGCGGGGTCTGCTGTGGATCTTGTAGTGGCACCCAAGGAAGGGCTGGGGAAGCCAAAATAGGCTTGATCCAGATCAGCCAAAGCTGCTACCACATTAAATCCTCATAGCACCCACGCATCTTGCACTGGTGCCTCTCCTTGCCCAAGGAAGACGAGAAGGATGAGGAATAGTGGTGACGCCACTTGTCTTAGTGCCTAGAGTGCGAGCATCGCAAATTTATTTATTTTATTTGTAGAATCAGATTTACAACCTTTGAGCCAGAGGCTCGTTTACAAAGGTACCTCATCACAGAGAAGACAACAGTGGCACAAGGTTACAGAATGCTGACATACAGAGTTACACAGATTTTACACAGTTCGTATACAAACATAGTTACAAATATTTTGTACAATTCATACACATTAGTTACATAGAAACATAGAAGTTGACAGCGGATAAGGACCGCAAGGCCCATCCAGTCTGCTCACTGATCCGTTTAGGAGGTCCCTGATATACAGATATCTGGCAGGGGAGGGATTAAAGGAACCAGTTGGGGGGAGGGGGGCGATCCTTGAGAGTTCCCAGTAAAAACCAACAGCAGGCCCATGCAGTAGAAGCATGAGGAGTGCTGATCCGATCGCAACATTAGCTGCCCGCAACCACATTTCTGGAGCCCCAGAGTGGACTTCGTATCGTCCATGTTGGCGGCAAGAAGTAGTTGAAGAAACAAAGACAAAAGTTTGTTTAGTTAGTAAAAGTAGCAAAAAGAGCCTCAATAAATGTAAAGTGATAAGGAAGGAGCCTTCTTCTTCCAAGTGGAAAGGAAGAACTGGTGTCACTGGGTGGTGCTAGGGAAGTTACTACCCGGGTGGGTGGGAGGAACCAGCTTGAAGACCTTCTGGCACAACTTAAAGGGGAAAGGACCCAGAACGTCTGAATAGAACAAATGAAACTTACGTACCTACCATAATTCTTGATCTTCTTGGACAAGTCTTCATCCTTCATTCATACTGCCAGGTACTACTCTGGAGGTGCTAAGATCCAGCGGAAGTCAAACATCTTCAGAAGGGTTGGAAGACGCATGCGCAGTACCGCGAGACTGGCTCACGCTTATGTACACTATCTCAGCGTTGACCCTCCAACCACCTCAATACCTTTTTGACAGAGGAGGTGCAGTGTAAACTAACCTATGAAACACCTACCCTAACCTGTGTAGGAAGGGTCAACTTCAACAATGTCTTCACAGCCCAGCCCAATGAGGGAGTGAAGACCAGAAACAGGTTAAGTGAACTCGGGATGGTGGGTGGGCATATGAATGAATGGTGAAGACTTGTCCAAGATGATCAAGAATTGAGGTAGGTACGTAATTTTCATATCTTCCTGGACTTAAAATCTTCACCATTTATTCATACTGCTGGGCGAGTACCATGCTAAAAACCATTCCCCCGAGCAGTGCAGCAGGTGACAGAGCTTACTCAGGACAGAAGTCCATTATGGATTGTCCTGCCAAAGGAAGTGTGTTGTCTGGCATGGACATCTAGAGCACAGTGCTTCATGAAGGTATGCACCAAGCTCCAAGTAGCCACTTTTCAAATCTCTGCAACAGGCATATTACAGATCTCCACCATGGATGCCACTACCACTCTGGCAGAGTGGGCATAGACACGGCCTTCTAACTTGACCTGCGCCATCGAGTAGCAATGTTGAAGGCATGCCACTGTCCAAGCAGAAATACATCTAATGGCCACTGGCTGGCCCAGCCGGGCCATGTTGAATGAAACAAAGAGTTACTTGGTTTTTAGAATCTCCCGTTCTGTTGCTGTAGAATTGTAAAGCCCTCTTGACATCAAGATGGTGAAGGGTACATTCACCTTCATTCTGGAAGTTAACGAAATAGGTGGGAGCACCAAGGGCCAATTGAGGTGGAAGTCCGAAACCACCTTGGTCAGGAACTTAGGGTGAGTACAAAGTACCACCTTGTCCTTGTGAAAGATAGTATATATAGTCCATGACTAAGGCATGTATTTCAGAGATCCTGCGAGCGGAAGTAATGGCCACCGGGAAGGCAGTCTTCCAGGTCAGAAACTTCAAGTCACAGGTGGCAAGAGGCTCAAAAGTTTTATGAATGAGCATATCTAACACAGGGTTAATAACCCATGCAGCCACTGATTTCCTGACCAGGGGTCTAGTGTGCAGGATGCCTTGAGGAATCTCTTGACTAGTAACTGAGACAGCGATATGTTCTGCATTGGCTCATGATGGGCAGAAATTGCGCAGAAGTGTACCTTCACTGTCAAGTATTGCAGTCCTGCACTCGACAGGTCTAAGAGGTACTCCAATACTTTCACTGGTGGGCAACAGAAAAGGTCCAGAAGGGACTTCACACACCAAATCAAGAAGCGTTTCCATTTAGCTGTGTAAGTCTTCCTAGTGGAGGGCTTACATGCTGCCAAGAGGATTTCTGAGATTCTTTGAGAAACCATCAACCTACCCACTTCTATCTCCTCAAGAGCCAGGCATGGAGATGAAGGGAGTGCAGGTTGGGATGGACCAGAGGCCCCTGTGTAAGAAGGTCCATTTACAGAGGAAGTTGCCTCGGGGGAGCCTCTGACAACTTGTTAATCAATGGGAACCATATCTGCTGAGGCCAGTATGGGGTGATTAGAATCATCCAGCCCACTTGTGGCTCCAATTTGAGCAGCACCCTCTGAACTAATGGAAGTGGAAGAAATGCGTACAGAAAGCATCTTGTTCAACGCAGTCTGAATGCATCCTGACAGAAAACGCCAGGTTCTGAATTCTGGAGCAAAATACAGGCAGTTTTGCGTTGAGTGGGTCTGGTATGCCTCACTTGTCGAATAGTAATTGCATGATGTCTGGTGCAAGAGATCATTTGTGGGGATCCGCCTCTGTCCTGCTGAGGTGATTCACCAGGTCGTTTTGAGTTCTCGGCAGGTAGACTGCCTGAATCAGAGCATCGTGCTCGAGATATCACTCCCACACGCTCATGGCCTGCACAGAGGGTAGAAGTGCGCTCCACCCTGTTTGTTGATGTAATACATCACAGCCTTGTCCGATTCCGGTGGGGCAAAGGGTAGACCTTGGAGAAGCTTGTCTTCCTGAAACCACCATGTAAGTGATCTCATCAGAGGCTCTGTCACTTTTATGTGGAAGGATTGTGGGTGTGTGGTTGGTGACCATTGTGTGCTGAGCATCTACTGTGTGGTCCTCATGTGTAGACGGGCTAAAGGCAATGTGAACACGGACGATGCCATGAGGCCCAACATCCAATGCACTGAAAGAGCTCAAACAGAGTTGTTCTCCCTGATGCAGCGTGCCATCTGGAGAATGTCATTACTCCTGTCCTCCGGAAGGAAAGCCCTTGCAATGAAGGTATCCAGGAGGGCTCCTATGAAGAGTAGTTGCTGGGAGGGTTGAAAATGGGGATTTTACCAGATTCAGCAGAACCCTCATGGATGTGAGGAACTGCGAAGCAATGGCAACTGCTTCCTGCATCTCTTGCCTAGATGGGCTTGCTAGGAGCCAATCGTCCAGGTAAGGGAACACTTGAACACTGAGTTTTCTGAGATACGTCGCAAGAACTGCGAAGCACTTTGTAAAGACTGGAGGCGCCAAGGAGAGCCCAAAGAGCACAACTCGGAACTGGTAGTGTTGACCCAGGGCCACAATGCGGAGATACTTGTAGTGACTTGGGTGCACTGGGACATGCTAGTAGGTGTCTTGCATATCCAGGGATGCCAGCTAGTTGTACTGATGAATCAGCGGTAGTAGTGTTCCTCGGGAGATCATCTTGAACTTCTCCCATAACAGGTACTTGTTTAACCTTCTGCAGTCCAGAATTGGGCACATGCTGCCTGTTTTCTTTGGAACCAGAAAGTAATGGAAGTAGAAACCTGTGTTCTGCTCTGCCCAGGGAACTTCTACTGCCCTGTTCCTGAGGAGGCCCTGTATCTCAGAAGTGAGGAGGTATGACTGAGTGGTGGACAGACTGTGCTGCCACTTGGATGGAAGATCTATGAAATTGAGAAAGTATCCCACTCGAATAATCTTGAGGACCCATTTGTCTATTATGATGGACTTCCACTGGTTGTAAAAGTGGGTAAGACGCCCCCGTACTACCGTAGCGGTGTTTACCTCGGGCACCTGAGGTGGGACTTGGGCCGGATCTTCAGAAGGTGGTACTGGGTGCTTTCGGGCCCTATGCCTTTTGCTGCGTCTTCTTTTGCGGCTGAGGAGTTTGGTTTTTGTTAAAGGTTCCTCAGTCTTTACCTTGAAAGGACTGCCTGTTATAAAACTGTCGATGGTTCCTGCCCCTTTGAGGGGCTGCAGGAGCTAGCCTGGCTGTTTTAATGGCAGTCCTGGTTTTCTGAGTGGCATCCAGCGCTTGCTCAACTTGGGGGCCAAACAGATAAGCACCATCAAAGAGGACATTCTTCACCTGCTGTTGAGTGTCGGATGAGAAGCCGGACGTCCCGAGCCAAGAGTGCCACCTGATACAGATCCCAGTGGAAGCCGCCCTACCCGCAGTGTCACAAGCATCCATAGAAAGTTTTAGCTGATGATTATTGGGCTCTATGTCCCTAGTAATAATCTGAAGAAGCTCCATGCTAGTGTTAGACTCTGGGAGGTTCTCGGCTATGAATTTGAGAGAATTCCACAAGGTGTACTCACATTGAGAGAAATGGCCCTGCTAACTGGCAATACGCATTCCCTGAAGTGTCAGCCTTGCGAGATTCTTTATTGATAGGTTGTGCCGAGGTCTCCTGGGGGAGGACAGCCTTATCATTCTCTGCAAGCTCTGCTAAAGCATCTGCAAAGGGCTGTGATGCCAGGTAGGGTCTTTCCTTAGGAGAAGCGTACTTCCTGTCTGCAGCCTTAGCCACAGAAGGGATCAGCGCCGGCCTGGTTCATACCGTCTGCAACAGAATCTCAAGGGAACAGGGCACAGGGGGCATAAGATTTGTAGGAATGTTGGGAGCATGAAGGAATTTGAGGTGTAGGAGCCTCCTAGGGTCCACAGAGGAGGTTTGAAGAGCCAGGGTGGATCTCATATTCCTAAGAAGGGACTGGAAGAAAAGGTCCTCGAATAAGGGTTCAGCCAAGACAGAAGATTTGCTTTCCAAGTCGTACACTGAGTCATCTTTGACGCCATCAGACAAAATCAGGTCAGGATCAGACTCATCATGTTCTACCTCTACTCCTGAAAGGTCAGGGACCAATCCTGCTACACCAAAGCCTGGTCTAGGTGAGGGGTACACAGGAGACACTTGAACCTGCATTGCTGTCAAGGAACTTGGCACCATACGTGGCACCGAAACACCCAGCATCGTCCACAGCACCAAAGCATCCAGTGCCGCACACAGCACCAAAGCAAATGACACTGCACCGAAGTCAACGCCACACGTGGCAATGAGGCTGAGCACAGCACCAAAGCACTCAATGCTGCACACGGCACCGAAGAACCCGGCACCGACCTTGACACCAAAGGACCCCTGTTAGACCTAGAAGAAAGGGGTAGGAAAATGCCACCTATGTCGGCCCCTACGTGGAAACCTGGTGAGGGGGTAAGGCACATGGAACCAGTGTCGGAGGTGTCGGTACCAGGGAGGCAAGAAACTCCATCACAGGCACCGAATGCACATCCTGCCTGGCTCCAAGACCCAAGGGCCCAGGAACTGGTTCCATAGGCAAGGGCAATTGAGACAGACGCTGTACCCTCTGCTCCATAAAAAATGGACCAGTGATGAAACTGCTCACCAGAAACTCTGTCAGAGGACAGAGAGGGGCTATAATGTTGGGAATTCTGGCCATTAAGAACAGAGACCAATGGGGACCCCAGGAGGGGGGTTGAGGGGGGTCTACCACTCTCCACTACTGAAGACTCCTTATCATATGTACCAGAGGGTGACCTCGAGAGGTACTCTCTTCTTCTTCCGACGGGAAGAAGAAGAGCTCAAGTCCATCCCCGACCGGGATCGGGTGTGGGCCCACTTCTTTTTGTACTTTTGGGAGGACTATCCTAACCCCCCCCCGAGCACCAGACTGCCCATGGTCAACCCCCCTTTGAAAAGGGCAGTGGACCAGACACAGAACCACTGCCACAGCAACTTTCCAGTGAAGTCTCCCTACTGTCACCGATACCGTCCATGGTCGACTCCATTGATGGCAGACTGAGAGATTAATTTCTTTAGAAAAAAATTATTTTCTCTTCTCTTTTTTTTCTCTAAACAATAACTAAACCACTATGAGCTAAATAACTATAACTGCTGCTGTCGTATAGATAAGAAGATTTGACTCCCGGCAGGTGAGGGACATTATCAGTGAAGCGCACTCAATGGGGGGAAAGAGGAACTGAGATGGTTGGAGGGTCAACGATGAGACAGCCTATACAGGCGCGAGCCAGTTTCAAGGTGCTTCGTATGCACTGTCCTACCTCAGCGCCGACCCTCCTGAAGATTTATGGCTCCTGCTGGATCCTAGCACCTCCAGCGTACTACCCGGCAGTATGAATGAATGGTGAAGGCTTTAAGTCCAGGAAGATCATATCCACATTCCTAGAAGGCCATCCTCCACGATGACTGCCAAGTACACCTCAAGGGTTGCGGAATGCAGTCCCAGTTTGGACAAATGCCAGAGGTATCCCAAGATGTTAGTCACAGGGCAGGCCAGGGAATCAAGCTCCTGGCCCTGACACCAAATAGAAAACCACTTCTATCTGAAGGCATAACATTGACAAGTTGACTCTTTTCAAGAGGCCTCCACAATGTGGAGAACATTCTCTGAAAGATCCAGAGCCAGGAACTGTACCTGCTCAGGAAGCAGGCTATGAGGTGCAGGGATTAAAGGTCTAGGTGCAGAACCTTCCCCTGTTGTCTGGTTAGCAGATCCAGGCAAAGAGGCAACTGCCACGGAGGCCTGCTCTTGAGGCTGAGGAGATCCAGGTACCAGAACTGGCAAGGCCAGTTCAGAGCTATGAGGGTCATCTGTGCTTTTTCCCTCCATGCCTTGGGAGGCCCAGGATCCAGGATTTGTGAAGGCTGATCAGCTGGTCCAGATATCCTAGGCTTGGGGACCAACTGTGCCCAATTCCCATTGCAGGGCCGCATCCATCAGTGAGCCCACTGGACCATGCTGGTGCAAGATGCCATGTACCCCAGCAGCCTCAGGAAGTCCCAGGCAGGGCGCAAGCGCCAACCTGAAATGATTGGGCAAAGGAGGTAAGGTCAGTGCCTGGTCTGCTGGGAGGTGGGCCTTGGCCCACAGGAAGTCTAGCTCTGCTCTGGTTAAGTTAATCACTTGCAAGGGGATCAGTTTGGACTTGGCCTGGTTGACCAAAAGGCCCAAGTCTCTGTAGGTTTGGAGGGCCTGATCCTTGGACTGCTCCACTGCCTCTTTGGATGGCCTCGCCTATCAGCCAGTCATCCAGGTAGAGATAAAACCTGATGCCCTGGTGCTCCAGGAATGCTGCCACAACTTCAATGCACTTGGTGAAGACCCAGGCGCCAAAGAGAGGCCAAATGGCCTGGCCTGGAACTGATACAGCATCCCTTCTGAATGGAACTGAACATACTGCCAGTGGGAAGGATGGACTGGGATGTGGAAGAACACATTCTGGAGGTTCAGGGAGCAGGACCACATTCCCAGGCTCCAGAGATGGTACAATTTGGTTCAGCATAACCATCTAGAACATGCACTTCCTTAGATACTGGTTCAGATTATTAAGATTCAGTATATGGATGTCACACCTCGCGCTGCCCCGACGACCGGAGTCCGGAAGCGAGCTCGGGAGTCAAGGATCGGCAGGGGAGGGAGACGGATTGAGTGCCCTTTGGGCGGCTCTCCTCTCTGGGTGGGAGGGATAGGGAAGCCCAGTGCTCTGGTGACCCCCAAGTGGAGACTGGGGGCACCATCAAGCCGCCAGGCTGCATGTCATAGCGTGGCTGACGTAGACAGGGTAGCCATGCGCCAGCATCAGACGTGCCCATGCAGGGGGGAGGGGGGATCTCTGGCTAATACTACCAGAAATACCTCCTCCAGCCCTGGATAGGCGACAGTCCCTGCCACAGCCACTGCCACACTCCCAATGCTGGTTCCCAGCCACTGCCCCCGCGGTCTCTCTGGGTTGACCTGCCCGACCCGGGGAACCGCAACATCCTTGAAGATGGTCGGGGAACACAGCGGGAGGTAGGGTTAGCTAGCGAGAGCAGAAGGCCTGAGAGAGTTCCAGGCTGAGGAGTAAGAAATACAGTTGAAAAAAAAAAAAAAATTTAGTATATGGCACCAGCCTCCCCATATCAGGACCAAGTAGTACCTGGACACGTACCACTGTCTGGCCAGGGTGTCTGAGACACCAGCTATGGCTTCTTTTGTGAGGAGCTGAGCAATGCCCAAGCTGAACAACGTCCACCCTGAGTGGGATCGGCAGAGTGGAGGGGTCTCAAAATCGAGAGACAGCCTTCTTCCGACCACCTCGAGAACCCACTTGTTCGTAGAGATGACGAGCCAGTGAGGGCAGAAGGGGAGAAGCCGACCCCCAACTGGGAGCAGTGTCAGGGACTGGACCAGTGGGAAGTGAACATCCCCTGACCTGTCACTGGGCAGCTTTGGCAGAGGCACCGGCTGCTGAGGCCGGAGGGGCACCACGTCCCCTGTCTCCTTCTTTTTTGAACCCAACTGGAGAATGTGGCTGTGGGGCAATAGACTTGGAAATGCCCTGAGCCCTAGCTGGGGCAGCTGCTGTCAAGACTGCTATTGCTGAAAGGGCTGAAATGGAAAGGCCCTCTTCTTTTGTTTTTGATCTTTCTGGTCCTTCTGGGATGAAGCCACAGAATCCAGGGAGGTGCTGGACTTCTCAATCCTCATGAGATGCCATCCACCCCAGAGCCATAGAGGTTGGTGCTCAAGAAAGGGGATATGTGCCAGCTTCTGCTGAGTGTCTGCCGTGAAGGAAGAGATCCTCAGCCAAGCCCTGTAATACATTTTGATGGCCGCTGCCATAGCATGGGCATAGAAGTTGCCAATGTCCAAGGCTGTCTAGAGCTGGTGATTAGCCAGTGCTTGACCTTGGTCTCGGATGATGTTTACCGGGGACTGCTTTTCGTCAGGCAGGTAAAGGAGGACGTTGTTCAGCACTCCCAGCAGAGAGTGACCAAAGTGGGCCATCATCAAGGTGAAACTCACCTGATGGAGACCAAGGGACAAAGTGGTGTAGACATTTTTGGCCACATGGTCAAACTTCTTTGACTCCTTATCTGTGAGCTTGTCTACATCCCCAGTATTGTTGGACTTCCAGAAAATGGAATCAAAGACCAGACCCGCAGCCAACGATTGGTCAGAAAATGTGGGCAAAGAGCTGGTAGGGACCACATACTTGCAAACCATAAGGGTGGAGGGTGCTGAGCAGGAGGCTGGATGCTGCCAAAGCTCCAAACCCAGACCTAGAATGGCCTCGGCAATGGGAAAGGCAATCCCCAGGGATTCATCCTTATCCTGGGTGTCTGTCAAGGAGCACATAGCCCTCTTCTGAACCAGCTCCAAAGAAACGTTCACAGACTCCAACATCAGTTGAAGGAGCACCCCAAAAACACCAGCCCATGGGTCAGTGGTCAGTTCATTGACCAATTCCCAGTCAAATGTATGTGTCCTCAAAGACTGCATGGAGGAATGCATCGGAGTCCAAGGACTCTTCAAAGACGGCCACTTACTGCCATGGACCACACTGGAATTAACAGAGTGGGTAATTTTCATAGAGAACTGGCCTGACAAGCCGGTGCCCAGATGGGTGTCCTTCGTGGGAGCCCCCAACATGGACTGCTGTGGAGGTAGTTCCACCAACAATGGTGGAGAGATGTGTGTCAGTGACAACTGTCTCGGGTGGACCAGCATGGGCTTGAATGGCACCAGCCAATCATAGGAGTCTTGGGTAGAGCCCTACCTGGCCCTGCCAAGGCCCATTGCTGCCAGAGGAGCTCCTTGAATTTATTTATTTATTTAGCTTTTGTTTACCAGGTAAGCATGCTAGACAGACAAGTGCCTATTTTCAGGTGCGAACTGGGAGAATTACATAGGTACAGGCAATAACAATACAGAGGCATGGTAACAGCAAAACAACAAGGTACAGTCAAGTACATTAAGAGAACTCAGGCAACAATTTCAGAGACTAGCAATCAACAAGGTACAGACAAACAACAAGGTACAGGCAGGAATAGGCAGGTAGCTACCAGTCAGGGGACAGGCAAAGAGCAAATAAGACAAGTCCTGTGTTAGGCAATGACATCCATGGGAGGTAGTCAGTATAGCAGCAGGACATTTTAGATACGGGCACATTTGCCATCTGAACATGTTCAGTCACGATGGGGCACGGTGTGCACCTATGGAGGGGTAGGACAGCTCAGAACAAAGGCAGGCAGAAGCTTGTTTTAAGTAGACGCAGCATGAGGACCTGAAGCTACTGTGGGAGGGGGCGGCCCTTACAAGGGCAGGGAGTAGGTTCCAGGCTCTGGGGGCGAGGGCCATGAAGTCACAGTCCCCTGCAACTGAGCGAGTTTTGGGGATCATGAGAGTCTGGGAGTCGTTGGACCTCAGCTGATAGCCAGAGGGGGCAGGCTTGAGCAGAGCAGCCAGTGCAGGAGGTGTGGATGAACAGATGATGTTGTCAGTAAAGTTGCCCAGGACAAAGGACCGATGATTACTAGGGGAAAGCCACCTCAGCTTGGAATAGAGTTGACAGTGATGGGTGAGACGGGGGTCCGTTAGGGCAAAATGACACACGTTGTTGTATGCTGTGTTCCATTTAGTGAGCCAGGTTATTGGGGCGTTTACAAAGGAGGTGAGCCCATAGCAGAGTGAGGGGAGAAGAACCCCTTTTGCAAGGGCAAGTCGGGCGGCAGGGGAGAGGCAGCTTTTGGCCCTGTTTATAGTTAGTGGCCTTGCAGGAGTTCCGTATGTGGAGGGAGAGGTCCAGCCAAGGGTCAAGGGTAACCTCCAGGTACCTGAACGAGTCGATCACTTTGAAGCACTGCCACAGCCACTAGCAGAGCCTTCCTTCATCCAAAGATGAAAAGGATGAAAAGCGTAGATGGCAACAGCTCCCGGTCAAGCAGGATTCAGAACTCAAGGAGCCACTCAACCTGTACCTTGACCTCGACTGTCGATCCAGGGGCCAATGTCGAGGAAACGCAACCAGGGTTGTAATGTAATTCTCTGGCACCGCTTTGGTGGAGGCTGATTCCTGTCATCAAGGCACAGGTCAGGAAGCATAGGAAAACCAGGAGCAGTTGTAAAATTCGTAATAAGTGATTTATTAATAACAGTAAAATAGAAAAAATTAAAAATTGTTTGGAATAACTGTTTACAAAGGCAGTATAAACAGAGAAAGTCCATCTGGGTTTCTTCTCAATTTCCAATCTCAGTCTCTGTGTTTCTCTCTTGCAAGCAATTGCAGCTCTGTTTTTATAAGTCTCTGCAACCCCCCCTCCTGCTCGTTAAAAAAACAGCATGCTTCTCACATAGTGCTCTTGTAAGTTTCAACAAGTGCAGCAAAAAGTACATTGTGACCCAAAACTGACCTCTCGCTCACGTCTTCTCAGAGAGTTTGCAGACTAGCTTCTCAGGTTAACCCCTTGAGTTACAAATGGCTTTTTACATTAATTTCAACAGTGTAACTATATACATTTCAACAGTAAAACTATATTCATTTCTAAACAAAGGGATCCCAGTATCAGTTACATTTCCACATGTAACCCTCCTACAAATGGGGGTTCCTAAAATGTCTTCTTGAGCTTATCTAAATGCCCATTGTCAGGCTGGTGTTTGATGTTCTAACCATTTAAAGTACTTGCATGTGAGTGCTCTATTTGCCTCCGTGCCTGTCTCTTTAACAGGCATTATTTTTGCAGCGTATAATTAATCTGGGTGGGGGCCGAGTGTTTCTGGGCTTGAGTCCCGCCTGGGCTGCAGTACAAATTACTCCATTCTGCTATTGTTAATTGCGCAGAGGGAGCTGTATTAAGAACTGTGATTGTTTGTTGATTGTCTGCTTTAATAATGATGATATTGTAGCTTGTCTAACCTGCCTTCCTTTGCAGCATGGACTTACTATACTGCACCACCATCTTGGTTCTGAACTGCCAGTTTGGACCAATCAGTACTTTTGGGGACCTTAAAATGAAGACTGTCCCCAAGGGTCTTGTGGGAGTGAATTTCTGTAGGAATTGTAGTTTTTACACTTTGGCGCCTATATGAACCTGGAGGGGGAGCCCTTGCTGTGACAGACAGATGGATCAACCAACTGAACCTTTTGGATCACTAGGAAGTCCCGGTGGTGCCTGCAGCAGTGAGTCCAGGGTATTAAATGGCTGGCATAGCATAGCAAAACGCTATGCAAAACAGGAGGTAATCTTAACCATTTCCAGGAATGCATAGCGGTAGACTGCTAACCATTTTTTGAGTTATGTCCATGGAACAATAGACAAAATGAATTAAAAACCATGTATATTTTTGAAACTTGGCTAATCATTCTGTGCTAAGTGCAGATGCATTTTCATAGCTGATTAGCACTATCTCGTGAAGAACTGCTAATCAATTTTTTCAGCGTATTTAATACCCTGGAGTCAGTGTGAGAGTGGAGTTGAGAGAGTGAACAGCTCGAGTAATTCGAGCAGCTGCTGCTGCGTGGAGCGCAGGGGAAATCGGCAGGAAGGCTGTGTCTGGCCTGCCTGCTACCACCTTCCCACGTGAAGAGACTTTGAGTTTTGAAATTGGACTTCATCTGAAATTGCAGCTTTTGTGATCGGAACCTGAATGTGATAAAATGAAATTCACTTGAAGTGGACTGAAGATCTGCCTCGGGGCGATCGGCCTGTCCAGATTTGAGACTACCGCACAGCATACGGTTTGCGCAGAGATACTGTGAATAGCAACCGGACTGTTATCCGAACTGTGGTATTTACTTGCTTTTACTGTAAGTGTGCTGAATGTGGAGTGTGGGTCATGATTTGGTTCTCCACCTTGCTGATTTGTACTATGCTAGCTGGAGGCTGCATCCAGCAATCTTACCAGACTGTATCCAGTTCATTCACCTGGTCTGGGCCTTAAAATCTCGGCCCAGACTGCCGCTCACACTGCAGAATTACACCTGACGAGAGACCTGCCAGGGGATCCAGCTCCCTGCTCATCACCAACAAACAGGAACAACACCACGTTGCATCGTGTGGGGCCTATTTCTCCTGGCAAACCAGCGCCACTTCATCCTGAGGTCTCCATTTCATCCATCCTGCATCCTAGTCTGGGTAGCGTGAGTAAACATCAGGGTAGCTCCCTGCAACAAAGCTCAAATCAAAGTGTGTTACCTGATTTAATTGTTGTTAATCATCTCAGACTGAGCTATACGGCTTCGGATTACAAATTAAAGTGCATGTTGTGTTTTCTTTCCTAAGGGCCCCAACAACAGCTGCAACGTCGGCCTACCCTGGGCAATGCTTCAGGCTAGCCTGCAGACCAACTGGGTACCCAGAGTGTGTGTGACTGTGTTAGAGGGACTCGTAGAGGCATGCATGCTTATCCCAATTAAATCAGAACCACAATCAAACACCAGATTATGACCCCTCCCTTGTTCAAGTCCCCTCAATAAATCAGATCTGAATAGTTTTGCACTTAAAACTGCTTGTGGTGTACCTCTGTATGGAAAGTACTGTGATATTGCTGTTTATTGTTGCAGGCCTTGTTTTACAGGTGGTCTCAAGGGCCATTCCAGCAAATCCAGCCCTGGTGGTAAGTGCAACAAATGTGGGGTTAACATTGTATTTTGGTGTTCTCTGTAACAGTCTACTTGCTGACCTGCCTTGGCCACTAGACAGGAAAGAGAGGGTATCAGTGTCCCAGAAGGCTGTATCCAGAGCAGTCATGCTACCACTAACCATGTCCTGGAAGCATCCTTTTCACAAGCTCAGGCCCCTCAATCTGCAGTTAGTCATGCAGGCAGGGGTAGTATACCTTGGGATAGCACCACCTAGGGGTTACACATGTAACCTCCTTGTTACCCGGGGTTACTAGAATCCCAGTAAGACCTAGCGGTAGGCAGGGAAGGCAGCTTGTGAAACTCAAGTTAAATGGGTTTCACACTGTCTCACTCTGTTCTCAGTCTCAGCTGAGACTGAGGGATGACATCACCAATAGAACTATCGCAGCTGCATAAGCCACATTGGAATCTGCAGCAGAAGGAGTTAGATAGGACGTTGGGAGGTTTTGAAGTCAGTCTTCAGTGAGAGTGTGTGTGAAGTTGGGAGCTTGCTGGTAAAGCAGCTCAGTGAAGGCTCTAGGAGCTTCAGCCCTGACAGAGGGCTACTTTTAAGTAATAGGGTGTGTGTCTCTACCTTAAAGAGAGACACAGAAGATAACTGAAGTGTTGGAGACCGCTGTTTTGGGTCTCAGTGCCCCTCCCTTTGGGGCGAGGAAAGGCTTCCGCATTCCTGGGGCAACCCCCAGTTCTGCTTCTGAAGGAAAAGCTACCTATGTGTTCCAGTGTTTATTTGGGAGAACAAGAAGATTTGTGAGTCGCCTGTGGGGCACCTGCAACGTGAGGGTGAGTGTCTGCTCTTGCTAAAAGGGCCTATGTTTTTCACCCTTGGACTTGTGTGACAATGTGGGGATTGAACTACTAAATATTGGGAAGCCTAGAGTAATGGGCTAAGCAAATAAAAAGTAGGTTCAAGTCCAGAGCTTGACGGGATTCAAATGATATGTAGAGGAGATGTGACAGACGTCTACCCAGAATCTACATTTGAAAGTTTTCAGTAAAGGAATGGTTCAGTTTCCAGAGAAATGGCCGGGTATAGGCTGTGGGAGCTGGAGGTGGGTGGCCCCCCCATCTTTAGTGACCAGCTCCACCTCTACGGATTTCTTCTGTGGATTTCTACTTTACCTCAGGCACTTGGCCAGTGATGAGGGAAGTACCCAGATGTGGGATTGTAAGAAAAATTCTCTCTAGGAGTCGAAGACTCTAGTGTGGTTTGGGGAGCCACAACAGGATAATTGGTTCATTCCTCAAATGGACGGCGAATTGCATAATTGGTTCATTCCTCAAATGGACTGCGGATCAAGTGGCTGGCGGGGGAGCCGGGCCAGTGGGGAAGACCCAAGTAATGTACAAGTCAGGCTGTGTACCCAAAGCTGCGTGCAAGTCCGGGCTGTGTGCCTGGTGGGTTTAGAGCCTGAGGGCTGGAAATGGTGATAAAGTGTTCTGCAGTCTCTAATCTGCATTACCAGGAATGTAGCCCTGTGGGGGTCCGTCTATGCTTTGTTTGGTCAGCTTGTATGTGAATAAAAGCCACACTAAAGAATCCCATTCCTGGTTCTGGACATTACAGTTATTGCTTCCTGTGTTCGGATTTACTTGGGTACCCCTGTGTAGAGTAGCCAAACCTAGGTCCCCTGAGCTGAGTAACCTCATCCTCCCCGAACCCAGTGCCCACCAGGTACTGCTGTCAGCTTCAACAGCATGCCACCTGTCGTTTTGGCAAAAAGGCAGGAGTGAGGGGTTACAAAAATGGAGGCACCGCTTTGGATTTTGTTCTGAGAAGGAAGGTGCTTGGGCAAGGGGGCTAGCGTTTTAGTTATCTGGCAGTGGGTAGCCCAAAAAGCTGAAGCAATTTCCCTAGTGTGTTGCTGTGTGCTGTGGATCTTGTGCTGCTGTTTAAAATTGCCAACTGTTTACCAAAGAGCAGTAAAGCCAAAGAGTGTGCCTTTGTCCTGCATCAATAGTTTACAGCGTTTTTGCCTGCTTTAAAAATGAACTGTAGTAAAAAAAAAAAAAGTGTGGAAGACTAGGGGTAGCAACAGGAAAATTGTGCCCTGGACGTTGGAAATGCTTTTTGAATTGAATGAGAGACTTGCAGGTGTAATGGCTTTGTTAAATGGCTGAAATGGGCTCCCGCCGTGGATTCAGTTGGTAAAGAAAAAAAGTTGCATTCTGCAGTTTAAATTTGCCTGCTCTACAATCGCCATGAGGAGAAGAGCCCTCGCGAGGAAGAAGAGGATCATTTGCATGGCGTCGTGTGATTGATCAGGCTGAGATCAGTCCCGCCCTTCAGCCAGCTCTACAGTGACTGCCCCAGCATTCGAGAGGGAGTGTGAGTGGAGTGCGTGTACTGGCTAATGGAGGAGCGTCACGGAGTGTTAAAATCACTGTAAACTTTGTAAAAATAGACTATCTTGTTTCAAATCGGGCTCAACCCGCTAAGCGATCGTTGAAATTGCAGAAGTGGTGGTCGAGAAGACGATCGGTAGGACTGCCCGCCCGTTTCTGTTCTGAGGCCTCCAAGAACTGGCTACAGGCCGTCTTTCCCCATCGCAGCAAACTGCTACTGATAACAGTAAGTAACAACCTAAAAACTGCTCAAACAGTGATTTTCTGCCCTATGCCATATAAATGTGTGTGCAGCAGTGTAGTCACTTTGCAAGTAATGACTGTGTCAAGTCCTGCCAGCAAGTGCAAGTCTGTTAAGCCATTGACTGTGTGCATAGTAATAAATTTAGCCTCAGTTTAAAGTTTGAAGCCAGAGAGAGACTGTGGGTTGTAGCCAATGTGCAGCATTAGAAATACAGGCAATCCTGTGCTTAAAAAACCTGAAGCTTTAAGGGACTGGTAATCAAAGAAATGTTTCCAGCACGTAAAAAGTCTGTGAAAAATCCTGTAAATGTGTTTAAAGCAAGAATAGAGCAAGTTGTGCAGTTTGAGCAAAAGTTATCAGTAGTTTATGTAAACTGGGTGCGCAGTGGCTTGACCCAGATTCTGAATGTTGATGCACAGGAGTGCTGCCGCCGCCATTACAGGGTGGGGTAGTAAAGTAAACACAGCAGTAGAGGAGCCATTTTACAACTAAAGAGTGTGTTCAGTAAAGTGGGACTTTCAGTTACAGTGAACTTTTGTTTGTTTTTCTGCAGTTATGGCCTCAGGACCAGCTCATTACCCGGATCATGCCCAGGTTGCAGTAACAGCAGCAGTAAATAGACTGAAGGATATTGAAAAGTGGTGCTATGGAGGACAACTGCCTCCTCATGTGGTGATTCCTGGTTTTCCAGTGCATGTTATGTCAAATATGCTTAAGAGCTGGAAGGGACGTCTTCATGATTCCTCACTGTGCTGGATGCCTAGAAAAATATGGCTTGTATAAAGCGCCTCAAATCCGGTTGGCTCCCACATGGACAAAGGTTCAGGAATCTGCAGTTGGCAGCACACAGCACCAAGCGGATCCTGTGGAGGAAGGCCCCTCGGGGGAGCGTGGCACAAAGCTAGAGGGTGCAGAGTTAGAGACAGAACCCGAAGTTGAAGTTTTGGATGCTGGATCCCAGAAGGAAAGTTCGGATAAAGCATCAATAGACCCCTGGAGGGGGGCCTAGCCCAAGTCTCTTTGGTGAAGATGAGATGCGGGAGGCCTTTGAGTGGGAGGTGTCGACCTCCGTGCCTAGTGATGAGTGGATAGTCTCAGGAGTGAGAGCGACTGCTCTCCCTGGCTCAGATCCTCAGTGAAGAGGAAGATGAGGGGAACCTATGTGGCTTTGTGAAAAAGGAGCGGGTACACAGCCTCAAGATCTTGCCTCGGAGGAAAGTATGGAAGAGAGGAGATGCCACTGCCCTGGTTTCGCAAGAGGAAGAAGTCAGGGATCCGTTTCTAATTTCCTTAGGGATGCGAAGCTGGCAGAACCAGGACTGGCCACCCTCAAGCCGGGCCAGTGGTCTCAGATTGACCAAAGCAAGTAAAGAGGAGAGACTGGTTCGTAGGAAGGCGAATGAGATCTATGGTATGACCTTTCCTACCTTTTCTCAGAAAGTCTGGAAGGAGACGGAGAACAGCAGGAAATCCTGGATCTGGGATGAAGCCATGAAAAGTGTGCATCCTGGGGCTAACAAACATGTGAAAAACAGACTGTTTCATGAGAAGTATACCCAGTGGAAGAGAGGCAGGACACTGTTTACAGACAGAGTGAGAGTGGTGGACGGAGAGGGACGTAAAATCTCCCACAGTGTGAATTATGTGCACCCAGATGGGTTAATAATTCAGGCTCCTGACCCCTGGTACTATTGGCCTCAGTGCAAGGACCTCCCAGCAAATGTGCCCGTGCCTACAAAATGGAAAGCCGAGCAGTGGTAGTCAATACTGCCACACCAGACTGTGAAGTGCCTTTATTGATCCGCCAATATGAACATCCAAGACTCCGGTGCCCCACATTCATCAGTCTGCAGTGTACTGGCCTTTCCAGAAACCACTGACTGGCCCACCAGATGACTTCAGATCCAGAGAGGACACCAGCCCAGATGTATCCTGTTCATCGCCTGGTAATCAGATGACGTCGGACCAGCCGTTTTCCTTATGTTCCTGTTCTAAGGTTCCATCTCCAGAGATGACATCAGCTCAGCTGTTCCCAGATGTGCTCTCCTGTTGTTCCCGGAAGATGTCTGCCCAGCTGTATCGGAAGAAATGCTGCCAGGGAGAGTCTTTGTCAGAGGTGCAGGTCAGTCCCAAAATTTCCATTCTACAAGCGGCTGGTAAGTCCGAACTTTTCTATCTTTATGACATTGCAGTACAGACCCTACACTAGCAGACTCCAAAATTGTGTGAACTGTCCTCAAAGACTCTCCCCTTCGGGACTTTGGCCTGTTAGAACTGTGCTTCACCGGGCTCCGGCCCAGGAGAGACTCTTTATTGGACTAGCCTTCGGGCATTGTGGTCACTAGTTGGGACTTTTAGGGCACTCCACCCCCCCAAATGTGTATTGTAAATAATGTTGTTGTTTTCTAATGTAAATACTGTTTTTCTACCTTCTTTTCTAAAAAAATCTTTTTGGGATTCATTAGTGTTTGGATGGTAGGGGTCTAGGTAGACTGTGTATGCAGATTAGGAGGTGTGTTGTCTTTCTTTTTCTTACAGGTGTTCCTGGGAAGACAGAAGAGAAGACAAGAAGAGGAGGAAGGGCTCATCAGAGTTCCTCATCAGCGCTTTAGTGTGTAGAAATTTAAAGTACTATGGTGTTATTGTTATTACTGTATTAACTTTTTCCTTCCACAGGTGTGGTTGGTGGGGGTAGGAAGGAGACAGTAACATGGTATAAAATGTGGTATTTTAATGGTGTGTGGTTGCAGGTTGCCCAAGGTCGGGGAGGTCTCTGTATTGTTTTTGTTTTGGGGGTATTAGGTTAAAAGCAGATAGGTTTTCCCTAGAGGGTTAGTGAGGATAGACAGGCTGTGGTCCTGAATGGCCATTGGGACCGCAGTGCTGATCTATTAGGGCTATGCTCTGGATAGTTCTACCAGAGCCACTAGGCATCTATAGTAAGTGGATAGAGTAGAGGCTGATATGTCAGCTAAAGGCCTCTAGGCCCTTAGTGTTGCCTGCCTGTGCTCATATATGGTTGGAGGGGGCCTGATCACCCCCTCCGCAGGCAGCACATAGGGTGGGATGGCCTAAGGCCGGGTAAATAATGACTGCGGACAATCATTTTCCTGGTCAAGGGAAAGTGTAACCCCCTTGTTACCCGGGGTTACTAGAATCCCAGTAAGACCTAGTGGTAGGCAGGGAAGGCAGCTTGTGAAACTCCAGTTAAATGGGTTTCACACTGTCTCACTCTGTTCTCAGTCTCAGCTGAGACTGAGGGATGACATCACCAATAGAACTATCGCAGCTGCATGAGCCACATTGGAATCTGCAGCAGAGGGAGTTAGATAGAACGTTGGGAGGTTTTGAAGTCAGTCTTCAGTGAGTGTGTGTGAAGTTGGGAGCTTGCTGGTAAAGCAGTTCAGTGAAGGCTCTAGGAGCCTCAGCCCTGACAGAGGGCTACTTTTAAGTAATAGGGTGTGTGTCTCCACCTTAAAGAGAGACACAAAAGATAACTGAAGTGTTGGAGACCACTGTTTTCGGGCCTCAGTGCCCCCTCCCTTCGGGGGGGGGGGCGCAGGAAAGGTTTTCCTGCAGATTCCTGGGGCAACCCCCTAGTTCTGCTTGTGAAGGAAAAGCTGCCTATGTGTTCCAGTGTTTATTTGGGAGAATAAGAAGATTTGTGAGTTGCCTGTGGGGCACCTGCAACGTGAGGGTGAGTGTCTGCTCTTGCTAAAAGGGCCTATGTTTTACACCCTGGAACTTGTGTGACAATGTGGGGATTAAACTACTAAATATTGGGAAGCATAGAGTAATGGGTTAAGCAAATAAAAAGTAGGTTCAAGTCCAGAGCTTGTTGGGATGCAAATGATATGTAGAGGAGATGTGACAGACGTCTACCCAGAATCTACATTTGAAAGTTTTCAGTAAAGGAATGGTTCAGTTTCCAGAGAAATGGCCGGGTATGGGCTGTGGGAGCTGGAAGTGGGTGGCCCCCCATCTTTAGTGACCAGCTCCACCTCTACGGATTTCTTCTGTGGATTTCTACTTTACCTCAGGCACTTGGCCAGTGATGAGGGAAGTACCCAGATGTGGGATTGTAAGAAAAATTCTCTCTAGGAGTCAAAGACTCTAGTGTGGTTTGGGGAGCCACAACAGGATAATTGGTTCATTCCTCAAACGACCACAGATCAAGTGGCCGAAGTGGGGAGCCGGGCCATGGGGAACCTGCTAGTGACAAGTTGGGCTGTGTACCCAAAGCTGCGTGCAAGTCTGGGCTGTGTGCCTGGTGGGTTTAGAGCCTGAGGGCTGGAAATGGTGATAAAGTGTTCTGTAGTCTCTAATCTGCATTACCAGGAATGTAGCCCCGTGGGGGTCCGTCTATGCTTTGTTTAGTCAGCTTGTATGTGAATAAAAGCCACACTGAAGAATCCCATTCCTGGTTCTGGACATTACAGTCATTGCTTCCTGTGTTCGGATTTACGTGGATACCCCTGTGCATAGTAGCCAAACCTAGGTCCCCTGAGCCGAGTAACCTCATCCTCCCCGAACCCAGTCCCCACTAGGTACTGCTGTCAGCTTCAACAGCTTTGGCAAAAAGGCAGGGGTGAGGGGTTACACACACATAATGATGCACATATATTTTAGACCAGCAGATATACAAGGTGGAGGAAAAGACAGAAATGGAAAGTGAGGATAGACAGATAGTGGGAGGCAGAGAATTGCAAGATCGTCAGGGTGATCAAGTCCTAGGTCTCACAAGAAAATCTGGTTGCACAACCAGACAGACAAGTGACAGAAAAGGAGAGAATAGAACAGATCCTAGCATTTAAACTTTCTCTCTATAATAACTGGGACAGGGCCCTATTCAGCCCTGTCACAGTCCCACGCAGGAATGGCTAGGGAAAGTGACCCCTCCATGCCCTCCAGGGAGAGGACCAGGATGACTAGGGCATTGAAGATTGACTCATCATTGACCCCCTCAGGCAACAGGTCAGTGGGGTTAAGAAAAAATCTCAACAACCTGATTGACTGGTGTCGAGATCGGCAAGTCCAATGGGGATACCATGGAGTTAGCAACTCAGTCCCTGGCAAAAAGGGGCTCGGCCAAAGCTAAGCCCTCGACAACCATTGAGCAGCTAGGGAAGTTGAGGGAGCGGAAGAAAATGAAAATTACGTACCTACCGTAATTCTTGATCTTCTTGGTTGAGATCTCCAGCACTTATTCACACTAATGGGGACTACGCCGGAGGCACTAGTACTGAGCGGGAGCCTAACATCTTCAGGAGGGCCAGCACCGAGGTAGAGCCATGAGGAAGTGGCACCGCAAGCTCGGATTGCCCCATATAAGCTATCTTAGAGTCAACCCTCCAACTGCCTCAATACCTTTTTTACAGAGGAGGTGCAGCATAAACTAATCTAGTTAAACTAACCTACGCCGAACATAAGATAGTCTGAATGACCCGTATAAGAAGGGTCAACACAACAGAGTCTTCACAACCCAGCCATCAAGGGAGTGAAGACCAAAAACAGATAATTGAGCTTGGGGGATGGAGGGTGGGCGGTGAATGAGTGGTGGAGATTTTGTCCAAGAAGATCAAGAATTATGGTAGGCACGTAATTTTCATATCTTCCCGGACATAATGTCCCTACCACTCATCCACGCTAATGGGAGAGTACCGAGCTGAAATAATCCCCCCAAAAAGGGTGGCAGGAGAGAGGAGCTCACTTAGGATGGAAGTCCCTGGCAAAAAGGGGCTCGGCCAAAGCTAAGCCCTCGACAACCATTGAGCAGCTAGGGAAGTTGAGGGAGCGGAAGAAAATGAAAATTATGTACCTATCGTAATTCTTGATCTTCTTGGTTGAGGTCTCCAGCACTTATTCACACTAATGGGGACTACGCTGGAGGCACTAATACCGAGCGGGAGCCTAACATCTTCAGGAGGGCCAGCACTGAGGTAGAGCCATGAGGAAGTGGCACCGCAAGCTCGGATTGCCCCATATAAGCTACGTTAGAGTCAACTCTCCAACTGCCTCAATACCTTTTTTACAGAGGAGGTGCAGCGTAAACTAATCTAGTTAAACTAACCTATGCCGAACATAAGATAGTCTGAATGACCTGTATAAGAAGGGTCAACACAACAGAGTCTTCACAACCCAGCCATCGAGGGAGTGAAGACCAAAAACAGATAATTGAGCTTGGGGGATGGAGGGTGGGTGTGTGAATGAGTGGTGGAGACTTTGTCCAAGAAGATCAAGAATTATGGTAGGTACGTAATTTTCATATCTTCCTGGACATAATGTCCCTACCACTCATCCACGCTAATGGGAGAGTACCGAGCTGAAATAATCCCCCCCAAAAAGGGTGGCAGGAGAAAGGAGCTCACTTAGGACGGAAGTCCATTAAGGATTGTCCTGCCAAAGGATTGATGCTGTCTGGCATGGACATCCACGACATAGTGCTTCACAAAAGTGTGTACAGAGCTCCAAGTAGCTGCACTGCAGATATCTGCAATGGGCACATTTTGAATTTCTGCCAGAGATGCCGCAACTGCCCTGGTAGAATGAGTGTATACTCTGCCTTCCAGCTTAACCTGTGCCATGGAGTAGCATTGGCGAAGACATGCCACTAGCCATGCCGAAATACATCTGATAGCAACAGGTTGACCCAGTCAGGCCATGCTGAAAGAGACAAAAAGTTGTTTAGATTTGAGGATTTCTTTAGTTCTGTCTATGTAGAACCCCAAAACCATCTTAACATCCAAAGAATATAGGGTACGCTCCCCCTCATTCTGGAAGTTCGTGAAGTAGGACGGAAGAACCAAGGGCTGGTTCAGATAGAATTCCAAGACCACTTTAGGGAGAAACTTAGGGTGAGATCGAAAAAACACCTTGTCTTTGTGAAATACCATATACAGGGGGTCTGTGACCAAAATGTGCATTTCAGACACTCTGTGTGCAAAGGTAATGGTGGCTATCAGGAAGGCGGTCTTCCAGGTCAGGAACTTCAGCTCACAAGTTGCTAGGGGCTGGAAAGGTTTATGGGTGAGCATGTCTAGCACACGGTTAATGTCCTATGTGGCTACCGGTCTTCTGACTGGTAGCCTAGTGTGGAGTATACCTTTAAGGAACCTCTTGACCAAAGGTGGCTGAGCCAGAGACATGGAGTGTATGGGTTCATGGTACGCTGAGATCGTGCAGAGGTGAAAATTCATGTTTGAGTACTGCAGTCCTGTATTTGACAGGTCTAGAAGATACCCCAGGACCTTGTTTGGTGGGCAAGAGAAGGAGTCCATGGAGGACTTTGCACACCAGATGGAGAACCGCTTCCACTTTGTTGTGTAAGTTTTTCTAGTAGCCGGCTTGTGTGCCACTAGGAGAATGCCTGAGACTCTGCATAAAATGTCAAACCCACTCAGCTCTATCTCTGCAGGAGCCAAGCGTGGAGCTGAAGGGATCTCAGGTTGAGATGGACCACTGGGCCCTGGGTCAGCAGATTCATTTGAAGTGGAAGCTGTCTCTGTGAAGTTTCCGATAATCTGTTTATTAATGGAAACCAGAACTGATAAGGCCAGAATGGGGCGATAAGAATCATTCTGCCCTTCTGTGCCTCCAGTTTGAGCAGCACACTCTAAACTAAGGGAAGAGGAGGAAATGCGTACAGAAAGCATCTTGTCCACCACAGTCTGAATGTATCCTGACAGAAAATGCTGGGTTCTGGATTTCTGGAGCCGAATAGAGGCAGTTTTGCATTGAGTGGGGACACAAAAAGGTCCAGGTCCGGAGTTCCCCACTCTTCAAAGAGCAACTGCACAATGCTTGTGTCAAGAGACCACTTATGAGAATCTGTTTCAGTCCTGCTTAGATGATCCACCAGATCATTCTGCACTCCCGGAAGGTATACCACTTGGATTAGGGCTTTGTGCTCCAGGCACCACTCCCACACTCTTATCGCTTCCCTACATAAGGGGTAAGAGTGTGCTCCACCCTGTTTGTTGATGTAGTACATCACTGCTTTGTTGTCTGTTTGAAGGAGAATGATCTTGTGACAGAGAATGTCTTTCAGAGCAAGGACTGCATACAGGACAACTCTCATTTCTAGGATATTTATGTGGAGTTCAGACTCGTCCTGATTCCATCGATCTTGGGTGTGGAGATCTTGACAGTGAGCCCCATCAAAGTAGGGATGCATCCACGGTGATGGAGATCTGAGATTCCAGTGGGGCAAAGGGAAACCCTATCAGAATGTTGTCCTCTTGAGTCCACCAGACCAATTTAGAGGTTCCGTCACCTTGATGTGAAAGGACTGTGGATGTGTGTTCAGGGACCACAGAGTGCTGAGCATCCATCGAGTAGTCCTCATGTGAAGACAAGCCAGGGGCACAGCGAACACCAAGGATGCCATGAGGCCCAGCATCCTCTGCATTGAGAGGGCTCGAACTGAGTCATTGTCTCTGATGAAGTGAGCCATCTGAAGGATGTTGTTCCTTCTGTCCTCCAGAAGAAAGGCTTTTGCACTGGAGGTATCCAGAAGGGCTCCTATGAAGAGGAGCCATTGGGAGGGCTGCAGCAGTGATTTTCCGAAATTCAACAGAACTCCCATGGACATGAGGAACTTGGAAGTTGTAGCCATGGCTTCCTGAGTCTCCTGTCTGGAGGGGCTTGCTAGTAATCGGTCGTCCAGATATGGGAACATTTGGGTTCCTAGCTTCCTGAGATGCGCTGCGAGAACTGCAAAGCACTTTGTAAAGACTCGAGGCACCGAGGATAGCCCAAAGGGCAGGATTCTGAATTGGTAGTGCTGACCCAACGCCACAAATCTGAGATAACTTGTGGTGATTTGGGTGTATGAGAACATGTTGGTAGGCATCCTGCATGTCCAAGGAGGACAGCCAATCGTTTTGATGAATCAGAGGTAACAGAGTGCTGAGTGATATCATCTTGAACTTCTCCTTGTAAAGAAATGTGTTTAACTTCCTCAGATCAAGAATAGGGCACACGCCGCATGTTTTCTTTGGAACTAGGAAGTAAAGGGAGAAGAAACCCGTGTTCCGTTGATTTAGCGGAATTACTTCTACTGCCCTGTTGCTCAGAAAGCCTTGAATCTTGGAAGCAAGAAGGTCTGACTGAGAGAAAGACAACATGGGCTGTCGTTTGGGTGGATGATCTGGGGGGGGTTTCTTAAAGATTTAGAGAATAGCCCTCACAAAGTATCCTGAGCACCCACTTGTCTGAAGTGACTGACTTCCATTGGTTGTAAAACTGAGTCAGACGCCCTCCTACTGCCCAGGAAAAGTCTCCCTCGGACAGCTGAGGTGGTACTTGGATCAGAATCTCAAGAGGGTGGCACTAGGCACTTTTGGGCCCTGTGCCTTCTGCTGCGTTTTTTTTTGTAGCTGGGGGGCTTGATTTTTGGTGAAGCCCCCTTTGCCTTTGCCACGAAAGGACTGACAGTTATGAAACTGCCACCGGTTCCTGCCCGGTTGAGGGGCAGCAGAAGGTGGTCTGGCCATTTTGATAGCCTTTCTAGCTTTTTGTGTGGCCTCTGGTGCCTGCTTGACTTAAGGACCAAACAGATATGTTGCCTCAAATGGCAAACTCATTACTCTCTGCTGAGCATCATTTGCGAATCCTGATGTCCATAACACGAGTGGCGTCAGGAACATATACCCATTGCTGCTGCTCTCGAAGCAGTGTCGAAGGCATCCATAGCGGCTTTAACCTGCTGATTGTTGGATTCAGTGCCTTTAGTAATGGTCCAGAGAAGCTCTGTGCTAACGTCCAACTCTGAAAGAACTTTCACAGTGGCTTTGAGCGAATGCCAGAGGGTATACTCATACTGACAGAAATAACCCTGGTAGCTAGCAATGCACATACCCAAGGTGGAGGCAGCGAAAACTCACTTCCTCAAAGTGTCGCTCTTACGAGATTCCTTATTTACTGGACATGCCGTAGATTCTTGAGGAAGAATGGCTTTGTCATTCTCTGCCAAGACAACTATGGCATCAGCAAAGGCTTGCGAGGCCAGAATAGGTCGATCCTTGGGAGGGATGTATTTCCTATCTATGGATTTGGCCACAGAAGGAATAAGTGCCAGATTATCCCACACCATCTGTGAGAGAGTCTCAAAAGAGGGTTGTACGGGAGGAGTCAATTCCACAGGAATATCCGGAACGTGCAGATACTGCAGATGCATCAATTTCCCAGGATCAATCTCTGAAGTCTGGAGAGAGAGAGAGAGAGAGAAAGAGAGTAGTATTCATGTTCTTAAGCAGAGACTTAAAGGAAAGGTCCTCGACCAGAGGATCTGCTGAAAGAGTGGGTTTATTTGCCACCCCCAGACAGGAATTGTCGTCAAAGTCATCTCCCAACCAAAGATCAGGATCAGGTTTAATATCATCTCCTACTAGTCCCAGAGGGCCAGAGTATATAGGAAAGGGAAGAAAAACAGGAGGAGCTCCGCAAATCGGAGTCCAGAATCCCAGTGCCCTACGCGGCACTGAAGGCGCTCCCGATGCTGGCACAGACAGCGGCGCCAAAAACACCGGTGGCGCCGGCACAGGACATACTGCCAGGTGCAGCGCCAGCACCAGAGGAGCCGACGCTGCACCCAGTGCTGCAGGACCAGAGGCCCCTAACACCCTACTTGGACAGGAAGATCTGAGAGATTCAACAGGAGATAATGGCACCTGTGCTGTCCCCTGCGCCACAGCCACATGAGGGGGAAAGCACCAGAGCGTGGCGTTGATGGCACTGGAGAAGGCGCTCTGTGACTAGGAAGTCCCAACTGCTCTGCCTGCAGACCCAAAACCGGAAGGCCTGAAGGCCCCAGCAATGGACTCACCGGCTCAGGCAGGTGGGACAACTGCCAAACCCATTGCTCCATAAGAGCAGGCCAATGATGAAACTTCTCACTGGAGGACCCCCCCAGGGGGCAGGGAGGGACTCTGGAGTTGAGGATGCCGTTCATCAGGAACAGAGTCCACAGAAGACTCCGGAGGAGTCGGAGTCGAACCCCTGCCCCTCACCACTGATAATCGGTGCGCAGACATACCAGAGGGTGAACTCGAGTGGCACCATTTCTTTTTTGAGCAGGAGGCTGAAGAAGAACTCAAGGTACAGTGGTGCCGAGTCCTCGATGATGATCGAGAATGGGACTGCTTCCTTTTGTGCTTTCAGGTGGACCGCTCATCCTCCCCGAGCAACGGACTGCCTGTAGTCAGATCCCCCTCCATAGAGGGTGGCGGGCCAGACCCAGCCCTGTTGAAAACACAGCTTTCATGCGAAGTCTCCCTACCGTCACCTGCCCCATTCATGGCCAACTCCGTCGAAGGAGGGCTGAAGACTTCTTTCTTGACGAAAATCACTTTTTTTTTTTTTTTTACTAAATTTAATAAAATAAATAAAACTTAAACAAATGCTTGAATGACTATAGCTGCTGTCATATAGACGTGAAGATTTGACTCCCGGCAGGCGGGTGAGCAATGTTGTTACTGAAGCACACTCAACGGTGGGAAAAAAGGAATGAGGCAGTTGGAGGGTCGACGCTGAGGTAGCCTATAAGGTGCGAACCGGGCTCACAGTGCTGCTTCCTCGTGGCCCTACTGCAGTGCCAGCACTCCTGAAGATTTCTGGCTCCCACTCAGTCCTAGTGCCTCTGGCATAGTCCCCATTAGTGTGAATGAGTGGTGGAGACTTTATATCCAGGAAGATCATACTCTCTCCCAGTCCCAACGGCAGTGTTTCTTACTCTTGTGCTTCTTACTGTGGTGGGCAGGGTTCTCCCGCAGGTCTTGAGTGCCTGACATGCTACATGGAATTTATCTGTGAAGGATGCTCCAATGCTGGCCCCAGCTGGAAGTAGCGCCGAGACAGATGAGGTGCCCACCAAGGGCTGAGATCCTGCTTTTTCATTGCTGCTAGTTGTGCTGCAGACTCTGCCGCAGCAGAGGACACCTTGCAACTATTCTTGGCCTGGCATTTTGGGTCTCAATCGGCCAGCTGGCCAAGGAGAAGGCAAGCCTTCCTATCTTCAATCAATGATGGATGAATCATTTGGCAGAGGTCGCAACCAACAATGTCATGTGTTGTTCCCAGTCAATACAGGCACGAAACATGACGCACTGTTTGAAGTCAGGCACAGGCTTTGCTTACTCTTGTTAAATGCTGACAATCAGAGCTCAAGAGCAGGACCGAGGAACATACAAAATGGTTCAAAAAGAAAACAAAAGGAGAAAAGTTACTAAGTTTTCCAATGGCGCACTTTCTAGGCCCTACAACGCATGAAGCTGCAAAGAAGGACACTGAACTCTTCCAGCGGAAAGGAAGATCTGATGTAATGGGGCGGAGTTGAGCAATATACCAGTTGGGTGGTGGGAGGAGCTTTACATAAAGACATTCCAGTGAATCAGCTCTTAAGGAAGAGCTGCCAATGTCTGGATATGTGAACCATATCCACGTCTTAAGAAAAAGAAATTACAGGACGTCTGACGGAATTTCTTCTTTCTGCGTTACTCCACATTGTCAAGGGGTAATAATTACAACTGGATTCTAAAAAGCAGTACTTATCCTGAAATCTGGAAGGGAGAGAACACAGGCCCATACGTGGACCTTACTGACAACATTTCTATAATTATCTTTTGAGAACTGCATTCAAAACTCTCTGCCTAAAAGATGCATCGGCAGAACTCTGAATGTTAAGCCTGTAGTGCTTTGTGAACATGTGCTGGGAGGACCAGGTGCCACCCTCTAAAGCTCTAATACAGAAGCTTTTCCCTTCTTAACCCATAAGGTGGTCACAGGCCTGATGGAATGTGCTTTGATCAAAGCTGGTGGTTTCTTTTTGGTTGCCACATATGCCTTTGCTATACAGGCTCTGATGCACCTTGCCAATGTAGTTTTGGAAGCTTTCAGCCTATCTCTGCTGTTCCAAAAAGAACAAACTGATGTCTAAACAAGGGAATTCTACAGACTTTATAAGACAGATTTTTACTCTTCTGAGAAGATCTAATTTATGCAGCTCTTCTTCCTTGAGATTACCTGGAGGAAGACAGAAGTAAGGGAGACATACCTCTTG
The DNA here is from genome assembly GCA_016271365.2 of Neoceratodus forsteri. Lineage (NCBI taxonomy): Eukaryota > Metazoa > Chordata > Ceratodontiformes > Ceratodontidae > Neoceratodus > Neoceratodus forsteri. The sequence goes on from CM057455.1 coordinate 502,959,213, forward strand.
GTTCACAAAGAATTACATGAATACGTTCATAAGAAATGAGGGAACTGTTTTTAAGACCACCTAATATTTATGCATAATGAAGTAGGGTTCCTTATAAGATAAATCCTGAAGCTCCCTGATTATTCTTGCTGAACACATGGCTACAAGGAAATCAACCATGTAAGAAAGAATATCCTCAGAAACAGATGACAAAGGTTTAAAAGGTGGTTTGCAAAGAGCCTTGAGCACTAAAGTTAGATCCCAAGGAAGAACTAGGAAATTGTATGAAGGCCTGGAGCAGCTCATTCTTTGCAAAAATCTAATAAATTCTCTACAAGTGCCTAAAGTAGCCCTATCTAATGGACGCAGAACTGGGCATGTAGCCAAAACCTGTCTCTGAAGAATGCTGAGGACCAAGCCTTTATCTACTCTAGACTGTAAGAAGTCCAGAATCTGTGGTACCAAAGCTTTGGTGGGCTAGATGTGTTGTTTCTTTACCCATGAGGCAAACACTGACCATGTCCAGTCATATACTGAAGAGGCAGAGTGATTCCTGGATGACGCAAGAGTGTCCACAACCTTAGTAAAAAAAAAAAAAACTTGCTTTAACAAGCATCCTCCTCTCTTGAGCCAGGCTGCCAGCTGGAGAAACCCTCGGCTTTTGATGAAGTACAGGACCCTGGCTTAGGAGGTCCCTAGAATATAGAAGTCAAAATGGTTCACTGATTATGAGATTTAGTAGATCAGAGAACAAGTCTTCTTGGCAACTCCGGAGGTATTAGGAGGAAACTTCCTCTTGACCGTATGATCTTTCATAGTACTCTTGGAATTAGTGGGAACGGGTATGTTGTTCTGAAATCCCACTGTTGCGAGATGGCATACAATGCCTCTACCTATGGCCATCAGAAGTAGCTGAAGAATTTGGTGACCTAAGCATTTTCCATAGATCCAAAGAGATTCCTTGAGAGTCCCAAACTGACAGGCACAGAATGAACACCTCCAGATTTAGTGACCACTCCCATGGATGGATTTTTTGGGGGCTTAGCCAATCCACCTGAATGTTTTGATCCCCCAGCTGATGAATGACTGACAGAGACAGCAGATTCTCCTTTGTCCATCGAAGCACTTTCTGGGCTTCCAGAAGCATGCGTCTGCTTTCTATGCCCCCTTGATTGTTTATGTAGGCAACTGTCATCACATTGACTGTGCCTTCACTGTTTGAAACCTGACTTGCTACTGGAAATGGAATAAGGCCAGGTACACTGCTCTCATCTCTAACATACTCATTTTCAGGCTCTGCTGCCATTAGACCAGGTGGAGGTGGAGGTGAGCTAAATAAATGCCAACAGTTGTTTAATGTAGCAGATATACCCAAAATCTTTCAGATGAGACGTTAAACCGAGGTCCCGTCTGCCTGTTCTGGCGGTAGTTCAGGCGGACGTTAAAGATCTCATGGCACTTCTCGAAAAGCGTAGGGGAATTTCACCAGTGTCCTGGCCCAATTTCCACCATTCACTAAAAAAAAAATACCACCAACAGCTTAATCTGGTTCAGTGTCAGTTGGCATCCTCCTGTATTCCCCACTTCTGGGACGAGGCTGAAAATAGGCAGAATTGTTTAGTCCTCCTTTCCCGGTAAAAAAAAAACCAAAAACAACTAAATAAATAAATAAATAAAATTCATGATCTGTTTATTGATCGCATGACCGCTAGGGCAAAATGGTAGTTTGCATCAATTTTGTACTGACACCTTGACAAATTTTACGATTTTCAGCTCCATGTACTTAATTCAGATTCTTGGGCCATTACTTTGTGAGTAAGTGAAATATACATTCAAGTGTGGTTTCAATGAATAGGCGGGAGATAGAGCTTTAAAATGCATAGCCATATGTTACCTCAGAAAAGATTAATGTTAAAAGTTATAGGGTTAAATACCAACCACCTCCCTTAATTTCTTACAAAATGTCAGAACATTCTTATATTTAATCTTGTTAGACAGGATTTATTGCACTTTATAATATAATTTTATGTTGTCTAAAAGGGTAAGGATTCTGCTTTGAAATGCATGTGTGGTTGTGAAGTTTTAAGGTAATATAACAGGATAAGTTGATAAACGGGAAGAAGCCATTAACAGCCAAAATTTTAGCAAGTTTATACTTTTTTTTACAGCCATTACTTTTTTTTTTCTTGCCAGCTTACATCCAGAGGGTGCCCCCAGCCCTGTCCCCCGATGTCCATCAGCCGGCACTGACCCAGCCCCAGGGCTTACCGGTGGGGTTCCCCAACCCCAACCGGGAACCGGATTCAAGGGGCCAGTGTTGTGGCTGGCCAGGAGCAGAGCCTGCGAGGTGCTCTCCACCATTCTGCTGCGGCAAGTGGTTTTCTACGTTACTCCCCTAGGAGTCGAGGCGAGCAATGACACTTACGGAGTGGAGTGCATATGCGTCCACAAGCGCTCCCTCCAAACTTCTGCCCCAACTCCTCCCCTGTCTTCAGTGCAGCAGCCATGTCCTCCAGCCTCTGCTAGAGGGCAGACAGGCACCGACAGCTGGAAACCTCCCTCCCTAGAGAAGGACAGCAGTCCATTGGACGCTCAATCCTTCTCTGCCCCTGCCGACCCCTGGCGGCCCGTGCTCATTCCCGAACATGGGTTGCCAGCGTTGCACAAGGTAAGGTGACCAGCGCCTCAGCTGGGTAACAAGTTTAGACTTTTTGAGTTCTTCATGCCATATCTTCTCTGTTTATATATGTGTGGTATGTATATGTTATATATATGTGGTATGTATATGTTTTATATTTTTATATATATATATATATATATATATATATATATACTAACATGACATTTCTTTTTATTTCAGACTCTTTGTGGATGTCTCTGAACTTTTCTCTCAAGCGAAAAGATGGAAAGGAAAATCCTAGGACCCTGCAGTGTGTAGTGCATTACCCTGCTCTGACAACAAGAGACTCTGGAGTAACTCCTCTGAGTGACAAACGTTACTGAACACTTATAGAGAGCAAAGACATTCAAACCCAGTTAGGTGGTGAAAATCGTCATGATGAGCAGCATGCATCAATTCCAATGCCTAATTATGACCCTGCCAAGCATGGCTACCATAGACAATGCTATCAAAAGTTCACAAAAGCTAAGAGTATCAGAAAATCTGGAGAATATGCAGATGCTGGTGATAGTAGCTCACATCATCGTCTCAGGGGTGGTGTTACTTGTGTCTCATCATCTGGAGTGTTATTTCCTGATATATGTGAAATCTGTAACAAATATGTAATCAAAGTGAAGAGGAAGAAGCAATATCCAACTGCTATTGTTACAAAAACAGCTGAAGCCACAATGAAAAGGGCAGCAGAGCTATGTGATGGCCAATATATGCTTACAAAAATTAAGACACAGGACCTCTTTGTAAGGGTTTCATAAACATGACAAGGGCTACCTAAATTACACAGTAATCACAAGGGACAGGACCCCAGATGATCAGAACAGAAGCGATAATGAGGATGACAATGAGCAGTCAGATGAAACTGGGTTTGAGGCCGTTTGTCATGTAATTGAAGATAATGTGCTTCAAAGACACCAAGCTGTTTCAATGAAGGTGCTGAATGAAATCTCGAGTGTCTGAATAGGAGATCGATGATACCATTATAAATTTAGAAACCAGCTGAAAAAGAAATATGGGGATTCACTTTTTTTAACAGTTGATCCTCAAAAACGACTAGTTGTAATAAGTGCTGAATCATTAACGAGTGCTGCATCAGTCACAGAGCTTTTGAGAATTGATGATAATCAAGTCATCAAGCATGCTGCTTCCTTGTTGCGTGAACATATCTTAAGATTTGTAGAGACCGCACCTTCACTACCATGGCCGCCAACAGTGGATTCTCTCTTGAGTAAAGAACACAGCCCCCTAGAGACAGTTCAATATTTTTTCTTGCATGTACTAAAATCCCCCAAACATACAGAGCGTGAATAAGTCTCCCAGTTGTCAAAGTCCTACTCAGAAGACCCAATTCATGGTGTCACATGCGGCAAGTTTCTCACTACAAAACATGCATTTGTTGGAGCTGCGCTGCACAATATGACCAGACAGAAAATGCCTGTGAACATCCTGCTTCATTTAGGAAATAGTTGCAGTTATGATCAGGTGTGTGAAATTGAAACTGGTTTAGCGAAACTTTCTTAGAATTTTCAAGAGCAAGGTCTGTTACTGTCGCTTCACCCTAAGTCAGAATCTTCTGTTGTCTTAACAGTTTTCTGGATGGATAACTTTGATCAGAACAATACAGAATATACATGGTGTTGCATACCAAGAAGAATCGGAAGGCTCCATTCTCTAAGAAGATTCTCAATCAATCAGTATCAATCAATATTTTGTTTCTAAAATGCACTTTTCCTGGAGATCAAAGCGCTTGTAGATATCTAGTAAAACAAAGCTTAAAATAATCACAGTTAAAACATGTTAAAAAGTACATATCAGCAAACTAAGCTTCTTAAAATTCTGGGAAAGCAACTTCAAATAAATAAGTTTTTAATGCAGATTTAAAACTCTCCACAGTCAAGCACTGTTGTACCTGACGAGGTATAGAGATCCACAGGGTTGGGGCCACAAATGCAAATTCTACTGAAATTCTTCACTCAAAAAGAAAGACAATTGTATCTAACAAAAAGGAATTAGAACACTGACAGCTGAACTCAAAGAAGGAGCCAAGCACATTTTGGCAATATGCCCAAGTCTACTGTGCCAACATCAGTGGTAAATATTGGCAAGGCAAAGCTAATGCTATGGAAACCCAGTCAGGAAGCACACAAGGAGGATCAGCTTGCCCCAAGGTTTACTGTTTGGCTGATGCTTGTTGTTCACCAAAGAAGACAGGCATCAAATATCTTCCACCCATCCACAAACCCATCACTGATTATGCCACTGTAGTCGAATACCTCACACAAACACAAGAAATAGCTCAGCAAGTAAATATGTCCTATGTTCACCTGACACTTGATGTTGGAGCAGCGGCAAAGGCATGTTGTGTGGAATTTCCCTGATCAGTTCCACAATGTTATAATTCATTTGGGAGATTTCCACCACTTCCTGGAAAAAATTGGTATTATAGAACAGTTAGTCGTGTGCAGAGGCTTTGAGGAGATAGTATTTCAGGCTGGTCTTTGTGCCTCTGGCAGCATAAGGGGAGTTGAGCATGGGAAGCATTACAATCGGGTATGGACTGTACATGAGCATTTTGTAGATGCCTTAGAGTGACTGCTTCAGGTCAGATTTCTAGAGTATTCAACAGAATTGAATGCCATCCCTGCAGTATTGCTTGACCTGATCAGATCACCACATCAACCCATAGACTTCCATAAACTCCTTCAGAAAGATGAAATTGTCACTTTCCAGACTAAGTATGAGGCCTTCAGGCAGCGGATTCATTGCAGTGAGCTGGGGAAAACCCCACAGCTCTGGACGACATGTCTGGATATAGTAGATCAGCAGCATTTGCTCCACACAGCAATAAAATAAAACAACTTTTTATCTTACACTGCTGTGTTGGAAATGTTCACTGCCCCTTTTCTTCGCTTTCAAGAAGCAAAATTGTGCTCGATATGGGGCTTACTATGTGCACACACTTGAAACTCTTGAAGCTTCTCATCCAGGGTTCAGGATATTAACTCAGTTTTGCCTGGGTGACGATTTGGTATCAAGGTTCAGCAATGGAAAGCTCAGACTTCAGAAAGCACTCCAGGTAGTAGAGTTCATTGAAAAGCAAGGGCTTTCAGTTCAAAGGATCCATCACAAAGCTTCTAGGGAATCAGTTGACCAAGCTGGTGAACAGACATATAATAGAAGTGCCAAAATTCCGGGTGGAATCAAACAGTTTAATGCAAATCAAATGGCAGATGACAAATGGATGTTAAATTGGCCACATCTACCAAAATTCAGAGTGGTACTTTTGGAGATGACTGGCCTTCACAGTTCAGCCAGTAATCTGCAAAAAGCATGCAGGCCATCTGAAATCATCAAGTCAGAACAACGCATCAAAGCCATATTGACTCTTCTCGATCAAGAGTTCATGAACCCATTCAGTGCTACTTTAGATGCTGAAAGATTGTACAATTTGTCCTTGGGAGCACCTGTTGCGCATGATATCGAAGAGAACCTCAACAGTATCACTGAACGAGGTACAGAAATGTATGAACAGTTTGTCAAAGAAAGACTGGAAAGTGGTAAAAATAAATGTTTTGATCCAATTTCAAAAGCCCCAGTGAAAACCTTCAATGATACAAACAAAAAAGCACAAGTAACTACCAAAGGAAACGTTACAGAACTTAAATTTGAAAGAGATATATTGGGAAAACTTTTGGCCCTTTCAAACAAACATAACTTCCCTGTAGATGTAAACAAGTTATTGACATATTGCCTGGGCCCAGTCCCACCGAGTCTAGCCAATGCAGATGGAACTAGACAGACGGCAACTTACTTGAGGTGCTAGTAGAATACTGTCCAGTGCTGGACACTTTGGAGCTTCCCCTCAGGAAAAGTGCCTTAGCATACTGTACATAGTTGATCTAATGGCAAAAGTGCGGGTTATGACAGGAATCCCTGAAACCTTCAGTGATCTGGCAGTGAAACGCCTGAATAGTCTTCCAAAGGGATCTGTAAGAGTCGATGTTGTTGCAGATACAGATAACAGTCAATTAAAGGGCTGAGAGATTTCAACAAGGATTTAATAAGAAGCATATTATCAAAGGTCCCAACACCAAAGTGCCAAAGCATTTCAGTTACTGCCTTTCTAATGGCTCTAACAAGGAATGCCTGACTGATTCGGTCATGTAGGTCTAAGGGAGAAAATTGCACGAGTTTGCCAGAAGGCCAAGTGATCTATTTTTCTAAGAGAGCTAAATGCTTCATGATAACCAAAGAAGGGACTGTAGTTGTGGATGATCTCTGTTCTGACCAAGAAGAAGCAGACACAAAAATTGCCCTTCATGTGCAACAAGCCACTACAATACATCCAGGCCCTGTCATCATCTGGGGATACCGATATACCAGTAATTTTACTGTCACTATTTTCAGAATGCGAGCAAAGAATATACCTGGACAATGGCCACGATAACAGTAGGAAAATCTTCAACATTAGTAAGTGTGAAATGACCACTGCAACAAAGAAAGCCTTAGTCGGTGTCTGTGCATTCACAGGCAATGACTGTGTTTCTGCATTCTTCAAAAAGGGTAAGAAGATTTGCCAGAATTTCCTTCTAAAGTACCCCAAATTTCTGGGTGCTTTTCAGAAGCTTGGGAGTGACTGGCAAGTAGATAAGGGTGTTCTAGCTCTGTTGGAGCTCGTTACTTGTCTTTCAGTTTGCTATATGACATGTCCTGATACACTTTGAATTGTTTAGCTATTAGCTTTGTTACCTAACATATGTCTGTTTGTCAATATGTTACATGTCTGTTATTGTCTCTGTTGAGTAACCAACTCCTCTGTATTGTACAGTATGCAACTTGATGTATTATATGAATGTAATTAAATCCAGGTCACCCCTGAAAAAGGGACGGTATGTCTCAAGTTGGCTTACCCAGTCAACAAATTTCAATAAATAAATAAATAATGTATGTAAACTGTATGGAAGGAAGCAAGTTACTACTGTAAATATAGCGAGGCAGCAGATCTTCTGGGAGAAATATAACAAAGACAACAGAATAACTGATGTGTCTCTGCTACCACCCTGCCAGGAAACCCTGAAGTTACATATTCTACGAGCCAACTACATCTGCTGATTGTGGAGGCTTTCTTCTGTTGCAGTTATCAATGCCCCAAATGCAGCTTTGCACAGTTGGATGGTTGATCTTAATGTAAATTGGATAGACACGCCATTTCAAGATGATGTTATGTCTCTGCTCTATAATGCTAATGATGAGAACTTAGATGAGGACCAAGATGTTTGTGATTACCAAGATGATACTGATATGTCTTACGATGATGAAGATTTTTCCTAGATGGGCAAGACTAAGTTCCACTACTTTACTAACAGTCATATTTTAAATTTTACAGTTTTTGAAATAAAAATGTTTTGTGTAAACAAATGTATTTTTTTTCTTTTAGATAAATTTCCTTCTTTAAAAAAACTTTTAAAATTCACCTTTGAGGTAACTTATGGGCAGGGCCACTGGAAAATTGCAGAAAAGGTTACCCAAAATTGTGGAGCATTTTGCAAAAATTGCAGGAAATTGCAGGGGTTCTACTATAGACCCTGACTGCTTCACAATAAATCTTTTGATGTTTTCTGCAGCATATATTAGTCAGCATTAATTGCTAAATTAATACACTGACACCTGACTATGTTTAAAATATAAAGAAAAGTGTATGTTCCTAAAGAGAATGCTAAACTGATAAGCTACTGTAAGCATTGTCTATCTTCCAAAATTTAAAGCATCTGTTTCATACAGTGTTAAATAGATTCTATAAAGTGAGCCACAGCAAATCTATATTAAAGACAGAAGAAATTTTTTTTTGTTTCTGGCTGTAGAATAATGAAGTCTAATGAACAGCTGTTTACAATGCTCTGCCAACTATTCACCCACTTTGGTACAAGAAAAAATAAGCAGATAGAGTAGTGAATAATTGAGTTTTAGTAAAATGTTGTTAAAGTGTTTAATGGTCATAATTTGTACTGTAGGTACTGTACACTAGTTTTGAAATCACATATTTAAACATTAAATCTGTGGGTCATTGTGGCTGGCAGTATAATCTAGAGGTTAGAGTAACAAACTCTGAATGAGCTGATGACATCTAGCAGGCCTGGGTTTGATTCCCACAACCTCCACTTGCATACTGTGTGATTCTGAGCAAGTCACTTAACCTCTTCAGCGCTCCTGGGTTGTACCTGAAAACAGGCACTTGTGCCTAGTGGGCCTTACGCAGTTACCAAAAAATGTAAAAAAACAAAACAAAAAAAAACATATTTTTACTGCATCTTACAGTAGTCAGGGTACCCTGTAATTTACCTTTGTTTTCATCTGGCTGCAATGATTTTGTTTAGTTAAAGACAAATGTTCAGATACATTTTGTGTTTTATAAGCTTGTTTTTAGACTTTAATTAGGTTTTTATTGTAGTCTTTGCATGTGAGCATCTAGGGGGTAGCTGCTAAGAGTGAGATCACTGTTAGCAACTAGCTTATTCAAGTTTAAAATTGGCAGGGCCATCCAAAAATCCTCAGATGTTTGAATAAAAAAAACTAGTCTGAATGAAAGTATGCTCACAAGGAAAAACTTGCCCTGCCACTTATAAAAAGGCTTCATAGTTAGCACTCCATTTAAGTGAATGGGATAATTTGCACCTTTTCTGCCATGTTTTGTTTCAGTCTGTGTGGCATCAAAAAGTTTTCTGATAGACTGCTTCTACACAAAGCAAATGTTAAGTGTTTAAGTGTACTTATGCTTGGCCAGTGGATTTTGAAACCAAACAAGAAGAGGATTCAAAAGAAAGCAATGACCCTTGCCCTACCTTGCACTGCATTGTTTATGCCAAACCCAAGTCTGCATGCAAAATTGTCAATATATTTGAGAGTATTTTATTAAAAATGTTAATACGTTTTACACAATTCAATATAAAAACTCAAATTGCAAGAAATTGTGGAACATGTCAGTTTTTGAGGAGAATAATGAAAATTGCGGATTCCGCAAACAAATTGCGGGCACAATTTTCCAGTGGCCCTGCTTATGGGTATGCATTTTAAAGATCTAACTACTGCTTATTCTGATTAAGGGGAATAAAAAGACTGCCACGGGCCCTATCACAGCTAATGGATAGGTACTACATGACGAGACACTAATTGCCGAGACCCTTAATACATACTTCACAAACCCTGATAAACATCAGGCAGGGTCATCGGTACCCAACAACCAGTCCGCTCAGCCGGATCCTCGAACTCTTGACCGCCCACCCTTTCACTTGAGACTGGCTAAGATAAAAGAGGTCCTGGCCATCCTAAAAACCCTGAAAACAAGAGGTTCAGGAGGCCCAAATGGACTCAAAGCTAGATTGCTAAAAGATGGCCAGGCACTGGTGCGGCCACTCACCTGGCTGATCAATAGGTCCTTACTTGAAGGATCTGTCCCGGAGCTGTGGAAGCAGGCGCATGTGGTCCCGATCCACAAGGGAGGACCTGTAGAACCAATTGAAAACTATAGGCCAATCTCCCTGCTGTGTACCCTGGCAAAAATACAGGAGAAACTCGTCTGTGCCCAACTTAAGGAATACCTGGAGGCACACATGCTGTTGTCCCCATTGCAACATGGCTTTAGAGCCAAACACGGGACAGACACTGCCCTAACCAAATTCTCTTCTGACGTACTCAGAGACCTAGACTCTGGATCCAATACAGAGATGGTTTTTAAAGACCTTTCCAAGGCCTTCGACCGGGTGGATCACAGACTATGCCTCCTAAAACTCCGCCGCATAGGCCTCGATGCCCATGCCCTCAAATGGGTGGAAATCTACCTCTCTGGTCACACTCAGAGGGTCAGGTGGCAGTATAAACTCTCCAAACATCAGTCCCTAAGGGATGGAGTACCCCAAGGGTCTATACTAGGGCCTCTTATGTTCTCGCTATTCGTAAATGAACTGCACAAACACTGTGGAAGCAGCAACACAATCCAATATGTGGATGATGCTGTTATCTACAAAACCTCGGACAACCTGGATGACCTAAGCACTTCTCTCCAAAAGGATATTCACATCATGGAGAGGTGGCTTATCAAGAACAAAATGGTCCTTAACACCAATAAAACCAAAGCTATGCTCTTCGGACCAAGAGCCCTTGGACAAGATAGATCACAACTACTCCAACTCTCGTCCCTGGAGGGCAACAAGCTGGAAGTAGTCCCCTCGACAAAGTACCTCGGCCTCACCATTGACCAAGGTCTCATGTTCAAACAACATGTGGACCAAGTCACTAAAGTAATCCATACAAAACTCAGATTACTGTATCGGCTCAAGTAACTGTTAACCCCAGAAGCTAGGACTGCTATTGCAGCTAGTGTCCTACTTCCAACACTAATATATGCTGCCCCGGTCATTCAGGGTATCACAAAGCTGGAGTACGGTAAATTGCAGACTCTATACAACAAGGTGGCCCACTTTGCCACCTTATCCCACTCTAGGAGCCACCACTGTGAGGAGTTAGCAAAGCTTAACTGGCCATCCTTCGAAGCTCGCCTCAGTTACCCCGTACTCATAGAAACATAGAATTTGACGGCAGATAAGGACCGCTTGGCCCACCCAGTCTGCCCATTTCCCTACCTAATGAATAAGCTGCAGATTCTAGTTAACCAGCTGCCTACTTCTTCCTACCCCACCCCTAGAATTGCCTTTATGACTGTCCCATGCATGCTTGAATTCCACCACTGTTTTGACTCCACAACCTTCCTCCGGAAGGCCATTCCATGCATCCACAACCCTCTCTGTGAAAAAAATACTTCCTTAAATTACCTCTGAGCCGCCCCCGTCTATCTTCAAATTGTGCCCCCTTGTTCTTGCACACCTCTTTTTCTGAAAGATGCTACCCTCTTGGACTTTGTTGATTCCCTTGAGGTACTTGAAAGTTTCTATCATGTCCCCCTCTCCCTCCTTTCCTTGAGGCTATATATGTTAAGCTCCTTAAGTCTCTCTCTTCATATGTCTTCTGGTGCAGACCCTGCACCATTTTAGTTGCCCTCCTCTGGACAGCTTCCATCCTGTCTATATCTTTGAGGAGATTGGGTCTCCAGAACTGCACGCAGTACTCCAGATGGGGTCTCACCAGCTGTCTGTACAGAGGGATAATAACTTCCTGTTTTCTACTGGTGATGACTCTCCCTATGTATCCCAGTATCCCCCCAGCCCTCCTTGCTGCCCTCTCACACTGCTTTCCCACCTTTAGTTCATCTGATATGACTACCCCCAGGTCCCTTTCCAATTTTGTTTTTGTTAGTATCTCACCCCCCACTGTGTACTCGTCCCCTGGGTTTTTGTTTTCCAGGTGCATTACCTTGCACTTCTTAGCATTGAATCTAAGCTGCCATACATTTGACCATTCCTCTAACTTTGCCAAGTCCCTTCTCATCCTTTCCACCCCACCTTGTGCATCAGCTCTGTTGCAGACCTTTGTGTCATCTGCAAAGAGACATACTCTGCCTGGCGAAGAAGATAATTAGCCCCTCGCCTCCCCCGAATCTTGGGGGACTCCTCACAGTAAAAAGAAACCAGAGCAGCCTTAGGTCCTTGGGCCTAACATTGCTAGAGGACACCAAGGTTAGGACTAAGGCAGGTCAGAAATCATTCTCGCATGCTGCCCCTTCCTTGTGGAACAACCTCCCGTTGGAGGTACGAGAAACCCCATTGGTGCCGTGCTTCCACACAAGACTCAAGACTCATCTTCTATCAACAAGCGTATGCCAGTGCCACCGTACCTGACATTACTAAAACGACCACAATTAACTAAAATATCCAACCCCCCAACAATGTAACACTAACTTTTTCCTCCCCCTCTCTGAGCCATCCTAATGCTTTTGAACTATGTCACCTATGAATCCACAGTACTGTTTCACTAATATGTAGGACAAATGGAGAATGTAATGAATAACAACTTACCAACTAGATATATGAAACCCTTATAACTACTGCTATGTGTAAACAGCCGAATACTGTATACCCATGATAACCTATATATGCAAATGTTTCAACTGTTTATAATATCATGTACTGTCATTCCCGGGTCTCCCCTGAAAAAGGGACCTTCGGGACCCAGTGGGCCCACCCGGTCATCAAAATTCAATAAATAAATAATAAATATTCATTGAGATCACACTAGAATGCATATTTAAATTAGTCTCGAAGTAATGGCCCGAGAATCTGCATTAAGTGCATGAAGCTGAAAATCACAAATTTCACAAGGTATAAACTTTGATACTAGATAGACACATCCTCTTCCTCGGTGGAGGAAGAAGAAGCAACAGAGGAGCTGGATTAAGGGAGCAGCGAAGCCGGGGCTTCAGGTCAGAAAATTACCTCATCCAATGCCCTCCGGTATTTAGGGAATATAGCTGCCAAGGCCCTGAATTGTTCCCAGGTCATGGGTCTCCCTAGGGTCTAATAGACCTGGGAGAGGAGGAGGAGGAGAAGGAGGCAGAAGAAGGGTAGAAGGATCATGACAGACCAGAGGATATTCTCTGCTAGGGCTGTGGGAGCGAGCAGGGGATCCCTCCAGAGGGGTGCGGCTGAGCAATCTGCCCACTATTGGACTTCCAACCAGAGAAGGGCGAACAGGCTGGTGCCCTTGGGGGGAACCCCCAGGTGAGGAGATCAGAGCTGGTATGGTCCCGGTTGGCAGCCCCTGTACCCACCAACTGCACATTCTGTCAGTTCCAGGATAAAAGAAGTCTTGGATCAGCTCTTCAGCTCCTCCCAGAGCCCCCAGCCACTCTGGGAATAGGTCTCAGTGCCGATCTTGATCTTTATGACACCGACCTCACTGGACTGGGATCTACCCCTCAGAAAAGCTTTGAGACTAGTGAGATTAGTGGTGGTCCCAAAGAAGAGGAGACAGCAGATCCGGCACCACTAGCAGCACCGCAATCCACCCCAGGACCAACCCAGGCACCAAGGCCCAAACTGGCACCAACCACAGCACCAGAAACAGGCTCAATACTGGAGACAGCACTGGTCTCAGATTCTGCACCAAGCTCGGTACCGGCTCCCTCTCCAGCACCAGAGTCAGCACCGGAAGCATCTCTGGCACTGCAAGCAGCGTCAAGAGATGCAGAGGAGGTGGCACCATGGGCAGTGCCAAGAAGTGCAGTGCCAAGCTCCAAAGTCTCAAAAGGCCTCAGGCTGGGCAGAGGAGAGTCTTGGGGCTCTGCAGACTCAGGGAACCAATCGGGATCATTCCGACTGTCATCCCCTGAGCCAAAGGATGAGATCAGGGAGATCTCCAAATGAGCAACCCCAGAGACCCTCCCCCTCCTGGCACCGAAAGCGGCATCAGAAGGGGACCCAGCAGCACCATCAGCACTGCCTTGCTCACCAACACCAAGGGTGGTGTCAGGAGCCGAGGCCGCACCAGGCTCCATCACCAAGGAATCCACCGGTGCGGGCTCAGCATATAGCTGCGAGACCTTCACTAGGGATGCCCGTGCCCCAAGGGGGCAACTGAACTGCAAGGGGTGCTCAGGCAACCCCCCCCAGAGGAGGCCATTGTCCCACCAACCCCTTGTGCAGGCCTCCCATCCCAGCAAGACTAGGAACAGTGGAGGCCTGGTCTGCCTCAGTACATACAGTACTGGGGAGGGGCCCAGGGGATGGGCCCAGAGACTTAACTCTGGTGTTTCAAGTACGACACCATCCTCCGGAGCTGAGGGGGGTCTTGCCCCATCTTCAATGCGCAGAGTTGTAGGACACTGAGGCCCATCGAGAAATAGGTATCACACAAAGCCATGTTATGGTCTGGACCCAGGCAGGGCAAACAATGGTCATGGCAGTCTGATACGGTCATGGGCTTGTCACAGGGGCACAGACACATTGGGGCAAACTCACCTTAGACTTTATGGATTTTTTAGGCCCCGAATCGGACATGACTGAAAAAATTGAAAGAAAATAAAAAACAGCAACAGCACTCGACACCGCACACTAGAAAATGAAAAGAGGGAAAACAGAGCCGAGAAAACTTGAGCCAAATTATATACAACACAGTGTGGGAAAAATTGGAGGCAGCAGAACTAACAAAGTAGATTTTCTTCTCCTCAAGCTCCTATGAGATGCTGCCTTGATGGCAGGAAAAACAGAACTGAGGAGAAGGGGGAGCCAGTGTCGATTATTGGCCAGTCCATGAGTGCCACGTAATACGGCCACCTCGTAGGCGGTGCTGTCTCTGACGTCAGCTCCCCACTCCAAAAATATTAAAACTAATGCTTCCACGAGGGTCATCTGTCTTCGGTATAGACCCACCAGTCATGAATAGTGAAGACTGATTTGGGTAAGATACTGTTGATTCTGGGGAGTACAAATCACTTTCCTGCAGGGCTAGCCAGAGGGTGTAGAGTCTCTCCTCACATGGTATGTTGGTGTAGAGGGAATCCACATCCACTGTGACCAGCAAAGTACCCCTAGGTAGGGTCACATCTTTTAGCAAGTTTAGTATATCAGCTGTGTCCTTTATATATGATGCTAACTCCAATAATAGCCCTTTAATGTGGGCCTCCACAAAATTTGACAATGGTTCTCTGTACCGCTTCCCCAGGCCAGACACTATAGGTCTGCCTGGTGGGCTCACTAACGCCTTGTGGATCTTTGGGAGTATATAAATAACTACACTATCAGGATGTTCTACTCTCAAATAATCACAGGTTTCCTATGTAATAATACCCCCTGCAATGCCTCCAACAGTATCCGATGAACTGTTTGTTTAAAGGCAGATGTAGGATCCACATTTAGCGGTTCACAAAAGTCCCTATTGTCCAACTGCCTCTTGACCTATTTGCTGTAGTCCACCAAGTTCATAATCATTATAGAGCCTCCCTTATCGGCTGCTTTAATAGTGATAAGTTCATTGTTTCTCAGATGATCAACTGCTGAGAATTCATTTTGGTTACAGTTAATATAACCAGCCCTTTCAATATTCTCAAACCAGCTTTCAAGTTAGTGCATGCAAAATCTTTCACAAACTCGTACTGTGGGGTTCATCAGGCAGAAGGTGGACTGTCATTTAAACTGAGATAACACGGTTTCAGTTGTCATATCCCTCATGCCCCTAACATGTGTCTTAGTTACTTACACCAAATCTTGCTGTCTTTGATTGCCCAGATTATCACTTACGTTATTAAAAAAAGATCTCAAGTTCAAAACTCTGGTTAAATGCTATAAATCAATAAAGCAGTCAAATGGGTTTAACTGGGTTAGTGGTATAAAGGCTAATTCCTTTCTCTGCTTGTGTGAGGGCATAATCTGATATATTAATAATATTTAGTACCTCCTGCCTTGATTGCCCCGATTGGCCTTGCTGTTCCAGCTTCAATTGTTGTGGTTCCAATTCTTGCATCCCTGGTTATTTAGATTCCTGCTGCTGCTGCTCTTGCTCAGGCCCCATGACTGTTGGTTGCCATTCCAATCCTGTGGCCCATTGTTCTGGTTCCTCCAATTGGGATCTTGTTGGGCATCTCATCTGTCCCTTCCTCCCTCATCGTCTTCTTGTTTGTTTTGAAACTGGAGCCTGGTTGTTCTGTTGTTCCTCCTCAATGACCTTATGTGTGGGGAGATGGTGACAGTGAGCTCTTTTCTAAAAAAGCAGTGCTTCCTGTAGCATCCGTATCACTCCCACTAGTGCAATTGTGGCCATTCCCTCTTGTCTGAGAATGAAGTGTGGTGTTTCACTGCTCTTCTTTTTAGACCAATCAATAATATGGTCATTGGCATAGTAGTCTTGGTACCTCATAAATTAAATTTGCTTCACAGACTTTATATTCTAGTCATACTTCAGTACCTTTTAGTTCTTCCTTATATCTTTCAAAATCTTGTGAGTTAGAGAAGGCGTTTAAAACAGTTTCCTTCTCCTGTAGATCAGACTGTACTGCTTTCATTATCTCTCTTGAGTCCTTTCATATTATTCTAATTAAGACAGCTGAGGCTTCCAGGAGTGCAACTCGCCAGTCCATTATGAAGCAGTTTCTCTCCAGTCCAAATGTTAGCCATTTTAACATACACAGCTCTCTCGGTGCTCGTCCTGCCTCCAGATCAGCTTCTAGTATGACTTTCTGCCAGTGCAGCCACCTCATCTTAAGTACCATCATCCCATACTGATGAAAGGTATCTCTGGTAGTTGTAGGCGCTTCCTCTGGTCAACTTGCTGTGGTGGTATGTGCCATCCCATCTGTTCTATTTAGCTCTTTGAGGAGTGGATTCTCCTCTCTTGCAAGTAGTGTTTCAAGGAAACCCGTACTCCCTGACCTGCATCTGAAGTGCTGGGCTGTGTGGACACTATTCCTTCTAAATTCATTGTAGTCTTATGGATGAAAAACTGACTGCTAGAGCATAAATCCCAAATGCCAAAACAACCAGGAAAAACCAAAAGGGACTGCTCCTAGCACAACCATGGTTCACGGTAACAACTGCATATGTAAAAACAACAAACTGGGCTCAGTGGTAACCAGACAAACAGTCTCGCTCTGACTGAAGCTAATCTACTGAAAGCTTTATTAAATACCAGATTTACAGAGCAGATTAGCAGGGATCTAATCACCCGACGTTTCACGCTCCAACTGGTGTTTAATCATGGGTAACTGACACCCTATGGTCACCACATTTTAACATAGTATTTAAAGTAACAGCACACATTATTGCACACATATAAATAACAATATTAAATAGTGTCATAAGGTGTGAATATGAGTTTTAAAAGACACTGGTATGACTACCAATAAATATTTGCAAAATTCATTACCAAAAACTCTCCAAAATTCTAATACCCAAAAAGGTAGTTCATTAGCCCAAAGGTACGAACTTTAGAAAATTGTACCAAATCTTATGGGGTAAAAATCTTCTGGCTAACAAAGAAATTCCCTCAATATAGTGTGACAACACTAGTGCTAATACTGTATAAAACATTTATGACATTTAAAACAAAGTATCACAGTGAAATAACCACTACCTTTGTTTAGGCCAAAAAGAATGTCTCTGCAGCGTGTCAATTTTTGGCAGACTATGAAGTGCAAACTAATCCATTGTATTCTGCAAGGTTCATCAACAATTTTCAGAATAAACATTCCAGATAAAAAATGGTTGTACAATATATTTCATTCAAGGAGGCTATCAATACACATTCTCCTACAGCAGGCCTCAAGCTCTATTTTTGTAGGAAAGGTGCTTATTCCACTCTACCATTCAATCCCAGGCCCTTATAAGTCTAGATTGAAGACCTACACTGCTTCGCTTCTTAACAGCAGATTCTCCAAATTCCCTCCTCTGGGGCCCAATTGATCATTTTCAGTCCTTAAAAAGGTGAACAAACAACTCCTGCCTTTTCCAAAATGTGGTGTGGCAAAGCATTTTCTTCTAACCCTCTGTTGATCTCAGTAATATGTTCACCCACTCTAACTTTGAGTTTTCTAGCAGTTTTTTACAAATAAAAGCACTGACAGTTACTGTATATTGAACCGGACATATGATACTTTATGCTGTGCACTATATGAAGTGTCTAGTCTGAAAAGTTTTGGCATTATTTGGAACTTTTAAAGTTTTGCAACTGATAACGTAGGTACACTGAACACAATTTCCACATTTATACGTGCCCCAAGGCAGATCCAGCAGCCATTCCTGTTCTCCCCCCCCCTTCTGATGGTTAGACACTACTGACTACCCGGGCTCCTAAATTGTTTGCACATCTAAAAACTGCACTAGGTGGTCCCTTGTATGTTTGTACAGAGCTGGATCTATCTGTAGCCTTATGAGAATTAATGCTATAGGTGATGTCAAAGCTGATTCTATAGTTCATATATGTCCAGTGTCTGGTACTACTTTACTGATTTATTTTTTTATATGGTGTGATAAATAAACAGAGTTACAAGATTTCAAGAAACACCTGAGAAGTAGTAATGAAAAATGTTAATTCACCATGAAGCATAGCCCTGACAAGACTGAATATTTAAATGTGGTTATTAAAGTCCAACAGAATGGGTGTCTGCATACAGATTTATTTAGAAAGAGTACAAATCGCAACTCATTTTGGTTAAACAGTACTTGCCATCCTAGATATGTGGTAAACAATATTCCCTTGAGCCAGTTCTACAGAATCAAGAGGAATTGTTATGAGGAACAAGATTATGATCAGGGAGTCATTGAGATGAGAGACAGGTTTACAGAAAGTGGGTATTCAGAGAGTTTACTCAGAGAAACCATGGAAAAAACAGGCAATAAAACAAGAGAGGAATTACTTAGACCTAGTACCAGACATAGTAACATAGTAATTGACAGCAGATAAGGACTGCTAGTCCCACCTAGTCTGCCTGTAATCCCTGCCTGCATCAGTGGCTGCTGACCCTGCTTGGTCATTGGCTTTCACCTCTTTCCCACCACTAAGGTTCCCTTATGCCTATCCCATGCATGCCTGAAACCCCGCACTGTGCTAGCTCCCACCACCTCCTGGGGCAGGCTAGTTCAAGCATCCACCACCCTTTCTGTGAAGAAGAACTTCCTCGCATTCCCCCCTTATCCTGCCCCCCCCAATCTCACATCATGCCCCCTCATCCTTGCACATCTCCTATACTGAAAGATGTCACCCATCTGGACTTTGTTCAAGTCCTTAAGATACTTGAAGGTTTCAATCATATATCCCCGCTCCTGTCTCTCCTCCAGTGTATACTTATTGAGGTCTTTCAGTCTTTCCTTATATGTCTTCTGGTGCAAGCCCCTTACCGTCTTAGTTGTCCTTTTCTGGACTGCCTCCACCCTGTCCATATCTTTGCGAAGATGTGGCCTCCAGAACTGTACTCTACTACAGATAAGGCCTCACCAGCGTTTTGTACAGTGGCATCACCACCTCCCTTCTTCTGCTAGTAATACCTCTTTCTATGCACCCTAACATCCCACTGGCCGTCCCACAGCATTGTTACATTGTTTGGCCACCTTTAGGTCATCTGAGATGATTATCCCTTAAATTCCTTTCTTCCCTGGTGACCGTTAGCAACTCCCCCTCCATCGTGTAACTCTCTGCAGGGTTTCTGCGCCCCAGGTGCATGATTCTGCACTTCTTTGCATTGAATTTTAATTGGCACATTTTGGATCATCTTTTCAGCTTACTTAGGTCCCTCCTCATTCTTCTGACCCTGTTGCAGATCTTGGTGTCATCTGCAAATAAGCATACCTTCCCCTGCAGCCCTTCCAAAATGTCCCTAATGAAGACACTGAAAAGGACTGGTCCCAGGACCGATCCCTGAGGCACCCCACTGGACACCCCCCCTTTCTTCGGATTTAATTCAATTTACTATTACCCTCTGCTTCCTGTAACTCAGCCAATTTCTAACCCAGTTCTCCACTGTGTGGCCCATCCCCAGCTTCCCAACTTGTTTACCAGCCTTCTGTGTGGAATGGTGTCGAAGGCCTTACTGAAATCAAGGTAGGAGATATCCACCCCCCCCCCCGATCCACCTCCGTCACCCAGTCAAAAAAGTCTATCAGGTTTGTTTGACACTAGACATATATAGACAACATAATCAACTTTGTCACCATGTATGATATTAATTCTCTTAAGGTGGTAGAATATGGTAGAAATTATAAGACAAAACTGACATGCTATAGACAGATCCAGCACCGTACAAACAGAAAATAAACACCCTCAGAGTAGTTTTTAGACATGCAAACAGTTTAAGAGACCGCGTAGTCAATAGTGTCCAACTGTCAGAAAGAAAAGGGAAGAAGAGGAATTGCTACTGGATCTGCCTTGTGGCACATATAAATGTGGAAATTATGTTCAATGTACCCACACTAGCATTTGCAAAACTTTTAAAGTTTCAAAATAACGCTAAAACTTTTCAGATTAGACACTTTATATCGAGTACACAAGAAACTGCCATATATCTGGCTCAATGTAATTACCAGTGCTTTTATTTGGGACAAGCTGCTCAAAAACATAAGGTTAGAGTGGGTGAACATATCAGTGAGATCAACAGAGGGGTGATAGAAAATGCATAAGCAGGTCACATTCTGGAAAGAGGCAGGAGTCATGTGTTTACCTTTTTAGGGATCAAAAAGGTTTGATTAGGCTCCAGAGGCAGACATTTGGAGAATCTGATGTTAAAAAAGAACTACACCCTCATAACTTGTACATTTTTTGTGTTTCCATGTCAACAGGCAACTCTTGTCCTGTAATTGTTCGGGATACATGTGTTTGCTTTAGTTTGTTTTCAACGTTCATGCTAGTGCCCCATAACTATCCTGGGGATCTCCATTTTATGGCTGTTGAAATCTCATTGTCCATGAGAGCCACATAAGCATATGAGAACATGACATCACAACACACATTTATACGAACATATGAAATTTGCCAGCAGATAAAGGCCTTGAGGTCTATAAAGTCTGCTCGAATGTGCAGCTAGCACCTCTTATTCTGCAGCTGCCCTCCTTCCACCCTTCCCTTCATTAACCCTCCCCTGTCCTGTCCCATCCCCTTTGAAGCAGTCCACTGTTCTACTGGATACCACTTCTGCAGGTAACGATTCCACCCAGCCACCACCCTCTGTAAAAAGTGTCTCTCATCTCCTTCTGAACCTTCCTCCTCCAGTCTCATATCATGGCCCCTGGTGGCCCTCCCTCCTTACTTTGAACAGCCCCTCTGTACCCATCTTGTTTATTCCTTTCATGTATTTAAAGGTTTCAATCATGTCACCCCTGTCCCTCCTCTCCTCCAGTGAGTACATGTTCAACTCCTTCAACCTTCTCTCGTATGATAAGTCCCCTAGCCCCTTGATCATCTTTGTCGCCCTGCGCTGCACCCCCTCCAGTAACTTAAAGTCCCTCTTCAGATACAGGCGCCAATACTGCACGCAGTACTCCAGATGTGGTCTAACTAATGACCTAAACCATGTATCGCTATGCTGAAAATACAAATATCCTAAAAAAACTCTCTGGGAACATGCAAGCAGGATGTAATTTAAAGAGAAAAACATGAAAATTACATACTCACTGAAACTGATACTGACATGATAGAAACCTTCAAGTACCTCAAGGGAATCAACAAAGTTCAAGAGGGTAGCATCTTTCAGAAAAGAGATGTGAAAGAACAGGGGGGCACAAGTTGAAGATAGAGGGTGGACGACTCGGGGGCAAAGTGAAGAAGTATTTTTTCATGAAGAGACTTGTGGATGCATGGAACAGCCTTCTTGAGGAGGTCGTGGGGTCAAAAACAATGGGGGAATTTAGGAATGCATGGGACAGACATAAGACAATTCTATTGGGAGGTTGGAGGAAGTAGGTAATACCAGGATCTGCAGCTTATCCAATAGGTAGGAAAATGGGCAGACTGGGTGGGCCAAGAGATCCTTCCTTATCTGCCGTCAAAGTCTATGTTTCTGTGTAAATTCTTGATCTTCTTGGATAAGCCTTCACCATTTATTCACACTGTTGGGTTCAAGCTGTAGGTGCTATGACCGTGCGGGAGCCAAAAATCTTCAGGAGGGCCAGCGCTGAGATAGGACCGTGAATGCACTGCACTGCGAGACTAGGCTATCTCGGCGCTGACCATCCAACCACCTCAGTACCTTTTTGTACCAAAGAGGTGCAGCATACGCTAACTAAAGAACAGTGACATAAGATAGCCCTTCTGACCCGTGTCTGAAGGGTCAGCTAAGAACAATGTCTTCACAGCCCAAACAGAAACAAAGGAGTGAAGACCAGGAACAGATTCAATGAGCTCTGGGGATGGTGGGTGGGCATATGAATAAAGGGTGAAGACTTATCCAAGAAGATCAAGAATTACGGTGAGTACATAATTTTCATATCTTCCTTGCCTTAAGTCTTCACCATTTATTCATACTGCTGGGTTAGAGTACCAAGTTAAAACCAAATCCTGCCAGCAGGGCGGTAGGAGACGGAGCTCATTCAGGACAAAAGTCCATTAAGGATTGTCCTACCAAAGTAAGCATGCTGTCTGGCATGAACATCCAGAGCATAGTGCTTAACAAAAGAATGCACTGAGCTCTAAGTAGCCGCTTTGTAAATGGCATCAATGGGAACAGAGTGAATCTCTGCCAAAGATGTAGCAACAGCTCTGGTAGAGTGTGTGTGCACTTGGCCCTTGACCTGCGCCACAGAGTAACAGTGGTGAAGGCAAGCCACTATCCAAGCAGAAATCCACTTAACGATAACTGGCTGACCAAGCCAGGCAGCACTGAAGGACACAAAGAACTGCTTGGATTTATGGATGTCCTTGTCCTATAGATGCAAAACTAAAGGGCTCTTTTAACATCCAGCGAGTGAAGGGTGTGTTCCCCTTCTTTCTGGAAGTTAGAGAAATAAGTAAGCAGTACCAAGGGCTGGTTGACGTGGAGCTCTGAAACCACTTTGGGTAGGAACTTAGGGTGTGTACAAAGAACCACCTTGTCTTTGTGAAATACAGCATATGGTGGGTCTGTGACTAAAGCATGTATCTCAGAGACCTCACGAGTGGAAGTGATGACCACTAGAAAGGCAGTTTTCTAGGTCAGAAATTTTACATCACATGTGGCTACAGGCTCAAAAGGTTTATGAGTGAGTATATCTAGCAAAAGGTTAATGTTCCAGGGGGCAACCGGCTTCTTGACCAGGGGCCTTGTATGCAGAATGCCCTTAAGGAATCTCGAACAGAAGTAGCTGGGCCAGGATCATATTCTGGACTGGTTCATGATAGGTAGAGACTGCACAGAGATGCACCTTTATAGAAGAGTATTTGAAGTCCCACATCTGAAAAGTATAGCAAGTACTCCAATACCTTGCCAGGAGGACATTGGAATGGGTCTATAGAGATCTTAGCACACCATTCTGGGAAATGTTTCCATTTAGCTGTGTAAATTTCCCTAGTAGAAGGCTTATGTGCAGCCTGGAGGATCTCTGAGATTCTCTGGGACACATTAAACCTGCCCACTTCTATCTTCTCAGGAGCCCGATGTGGTGATGATGGAAGCACAGGTTGGGATGGACCAAGGATCCTTGTGTCAGGAGGTCCATCCATAGTGGTAGTTGCCATGGAGTACATATTGACAGCTTGCTAATCAAAGGAAACCAAATCTGTCAAGGCCAGTACGGTGCAATGAGAATCATGCTGCCCCCATGGGCCTCCAGTCTGAGCAGCACACTCTGAATTAGATATAGTGGAGCCAAAATAGGCAGACAGCAAAATAACACAAATGTTAAGTAGTAGGGTCTTCTATGTGATAATACTGTGCTGGATGTGTGGAACAGCTCTTAGCCTGGCAGACGACATGCCTAACTCTACTTGCCTCACACTACATCATCAGCACTATGATCTCATGGACAGTGACATCACAGGTGAATGACCTGGCAGTCACTCATTTGCTGTTACTAAGTAGCAGTGATGTCACAGTCAGTGAGATCACAATCCTGATGATGTAGTGTGGGGCAGTAAAGCAAGATATGTCGGCTGCCAGAATAAGAGCTGTTCCACACATCACACCTACTAACATCAGGTAAACAATCTTCTGATTGACCAAAGGGAAAAGAAGAAGTACCTTAGGTATAAAAGGTAATGGTTGGCTGCTTTTAAAATCTAATATTAGTTTTAAGCAGTGCACTAGCCCTTTAATGGAAAGGAGGAAATGCATACATAAAGCGATTTGTCTACTGCAGCTTGAATGCATCCTGACAGAAAATGTAATTTTCTGGATTTCTGGAGCAGAATTGAGGCAGTTTTGCATTGAGTGGGGATGCAAAAAGGTCCAGGTTTGGAGTACCCCACTTGTCAAAGAGTGACTGTATGACATCTGGTGCTAACGACCACTCGTGAGAATCCAATTCTGTCCTGCTGAGATGGTCTGCCAAATCGTTCTGAGTCCCTGGCAGATAAACTGCCTAAATCAGGGCATTGTGGTCGAGCAACCACTCCCAGACCATGATGACTTCTCTTCAGAGAGGGTAGGAGTGTGCCCCCCCCTGCTTGTTGATGTAATAAATCACAGCTTTGTTGCCCATCTGAAGAAGGATTACCTTGTGACTTACATCATCTTCCAGGTCTCGGAGGCCATAGAGGACTGCCTTCGTCTCCAGAATGCTGAAATGGAGGTGAGACTTTGCCTGGGTTCAAAGACCCTGAGTGCGATGGTCCTTGCAGTGGGCTCCCTAGCCGAGGACAGATGCATCCGTAGTGATGGTTTATTTATTTATTTGGTTTTTGTTTACCGGGTAAGTACACTAGACAACAATGTTGCCTATATTCAGGCACGACCCGGGAGAGTACAGACAGGGGAGACCAGAGTCAACATTAAAGAGTATTTCATGACACAGCATGAGGTGAGAACAGACATTTGAACAGCATACAGCCAGGTACAGTCATTATCAGTGATGACAAAGAGAAACAGATAACATTACATTAATTATTTTCATCTGAGGATACATCAATGACTAAATTGAAACGACAAAAGCAGGGCCTTTTCCCCAGAGGACAGGAGGAATGATGTCCTGCAGATGGCATGTTTCATCATGGAAAATAATCCCATCCAGGCTCACTGCATGCAATGGATGCTAGGCTTCATAGCCTCTTCCGTCTTCACAGTGCCTCTAGCTCGGCTGCACATGAGGACCACTTAGTGGATGCCCTGCACACAGTGGTCCCCAGCAACACATCCCCAGTCTTACTCCATCGAAGTGATGGTTATCTGAGACTCCGGCGAAGTGAAGGGGAGATCTTAAAGCAGGTTGGTCTCCTGCATCCACCATGCAAGTGACTGCCATAGAGGTTCCATCACAGCATGTCTCACCGGAAAACACCAGGCCCAGGAACGAATGAGCAGAAACTAGGTAATTTTGTGTTGTATGGGGAGGCGAACAGATCTAGATCTGGGCAACCCCACAGGTAGAAGATGCCTTCCATCACTGACTGTTTTGAGTTTCCACTCATGTGCCTGGGCCTGAGTGCAGCTGAGACTGTCCACTAGAATGCTTTGGACACTCGGGACATGCACTGCTGTAAGCTGAATCTGGTGCTGAATTGTCCAATTTCACACACGCATCACCTTCCTGCACAGGGGGTATGACCATGTGCCTCCCTGCTTGTTGAGATACCATACCGCACACATATTGTCTGACTGGGCCAGGAGTGGACCTGGATGAAGGAGAGGCTGAAAGGCCTGAAGGGCATAAACACCGTCCACATCTCCAGCACAATGATGTGCAGAGAGAGCTCCCACTAAGACTAGGATGAACAAATCGATTACCCATATTATTTTAAATTAATGACACAGAGAAATCCTAGCTTGGAAGCGATTTAACTTAACAAAGAATACATGTGACTTTCAAAAATATCGAATTCTTAGAAATGAATGTAAGCTTAAATTAAGGCAAAGTAAATCCGATTATTAAACTAAACACCAAAAATCCAGCTTAAATAACCCAAAAAAGTTTTGGTCTTCTAGAACATTCTTGATAAATCAATCAACAAAACAGCAGTCAGATTAATTTCTTATAGATGGGAATAACTTAAACAACGAACAAGAGATGACTAATACATTTTTAAATAAGTTCATAGATATGTGTAAATATAGTCAAAATAACACTGATCAAAACTTAGAGAAATCATTCAATGAGTTTCAACATAGATCAACTTTTTATTTTATAGCAATAAAATCTTCTCAGGTGCTAAAATTATTTAAAAAAATTCCACCAAAAAATGTAGGAATTACTGATCTTCAACTAAGGTTTCTGAAGCTAAAGGCTTTGCAAATCTGTTTTCCTTAACAAAATTATTTAATTTGTCCCTGATAACGGGAAGCTTTCCACAACAATGGAAGCAAACCATCATTAGACCAATTTTTAAGGGAGGCAATCCTAAGGATATGGGAAATTATCGCCCAATTTCTCTACTTCACCTGCAGGTAAAATTTTGGAAAAGTTCATTAATGAGTAAATTTGCACTTATCTTCAACAGGGTGGGCTAAGGGCTCTTGAGCAGCATGGCTTTAGAAAGTATCACAGTACTGGCACTGCCTTGGCCAGGTTCACGAACCACATCAGTGAGGCAATGGATAGAGGGGAGCTCACTGGTGCTGTTTTCATGGACCTGGCCAAGGCATTTGACTTTGTAAATCATCACCTCCTGCTTGGCAGCCTGGCAGAAAGGGTCTTGTCCAAGCTACCTTTGGATTGGATAGAAAGTTATTTGACAGGCAGAGAGTTGAAAGTTTGTTATGGAAGATCCTTGTCTAAGGGTAGACTCCTGGAACAAGGGGTGCCACAAGGGTCAATATTGGGGTCCCTTTTTTTACAATATTTATTGATAATATTCCAACTAAGCTGGCTATGACCCACAAACTTTTACATGTCGATGATATAATCCTATATAAAAGCTCTAATTCTCTAGTAGATTTAACTTTGAACTTAAATAAAGACTTTCAAGACCTTGAAAACTGTTCAACAAAAATAAAGCTGTCTTTAAACAGTACCAAAACAAAAATCATGTTGTTTGGTTCAAAACAAAAACTGGATAAGTCAGGAAAATTGACTATAATGGATAATAAAGGAACTATTTTAGAGCAAGTACACTATTTTAAGTATTTGGGTTTACATGTGGATTCTCAATTAACTTATTCATATCATACAGGGAATATAACAAGGCAGGTTAATCAAAAACTTGGGATGCTTTTTAAACTCCAGAATGTATTAACCCTGCAGGAAACAAAATCTACAGCGCAAAGTATTCTACTGTCTCAACTGAATTACAATTATTTTTTATTTACAGCTTTATCTAAACAAATAATGAATAACCGTATGTCAACATTTCATAGCATCTGTAGATTTGTTTATAAATTACTCTACAACATTCACCATTGCACATTGTATCAAGTTTCAGGCTGGCTTTCTCCTAGATTCAACTCAGTTTATTCCCTATGTTGCATAACTGACAATGTATTAAGACAAAAATATATTTTGCCACTTTATTCACTGTTGCCCTTTAGGGAAGTTTCAAGGGACCTAAGATCTAATATGACCTCCAAGTTAGACCTACGTATGACAAAAACAAAAATGAAAGACAAAGATTTCTCTATTCAAGCACCCACATTTTGGAATCATCTCCCAATGGAAACTGTATCTCGGATAAGTCATGATCTTTTTAGAAGAAAATTAAAACAACATCTTAATCGTATACAGTCATTCCTAATTCGCAATTGTTTAACTATATGTTTGTTTATAACCATGTCTTGTTTTTAATATTTTTGTAAACAGTCTCGGGTCACATATGAAAAAGGGCCTTGGCAATACAGTGCAATTCGAAGTACCTCAATGCAATTCAGTTCTCCAATGTACCTTATCAATACCTAATGTTATAACGGTCTACCGTGCAGACACTATGTCATTCTCCTCTCCCCTTTTAGCCTATTCCCCGGTTAGCCTACACCCCTTGCTACTGTCCTCACCTATGTCTACTCGAGCACTTACATTGATCACGATCAACTGTCATTACAGTGGTGCCGCCTCTTCAGCCAGCACTATGGGTTGCCTTGAAGAAATAAAAAGCAGTCTCCATTCTTATAAGCTCCTTAAAGAAAGTTATACTTCTGCTTCTTCTCTGCTCAGGAAATGTGGAGATCAACCCTGCCCCCCACAACTACCCCGCCTATCGATTTTCTGAGGCTACAGGTCTCAAAATGATGATGGTCAACATTTTAAGCCTGCCTAAAAAACTTGTACAGCTGTAAGCCTGGGCTGCACACGTTAACCCTGACCTTATCATAATTACTGAGTCGTGGTTAAAAAAGACGAACACTGATCAACAAATATCACTGCAGGGCTACAATTTATTTAGAGTAGATAGAGAGTCTAGAGGCGGGGGTGTGGTTATCTACGCCACATCTAAGTACTTGGTCACCAATATTAGTTGCAAATCTCTAGCCAAGGAATTTGAGTTAGTTTCGCTGAGCCTTCATCTCCCCTCCTCGGAATGTATCACTATCCTTGGTGGCTATAGACCCCCGTCTGGTGGTGATGAAGTCCTTAATCTTTTGAAATCCATGTTCGTAGATGCAAAAACTGAAACAATATTTCTAGGACATCTAAATATGGACTGGCTGTCACCTAAATCACACAGCCTCAAATCCCTTTGTGACGAACTAGGTCTTGGGCAATTAGTCAGTGAACCTACTAGGAATAACACTCTAAATACTGCCAACAGTTCCATTCTAGATGTGGTACTAACCACCCATCCACACAAAATATCTCATTCGGCAGTGTTTCACAACGACATGAGCGATCATGGAATTGTTGCTTGCATAAGATCTCAAATTAAGGCCCGGCCGCAACCCATCTTTATGACAAAAAGATCCCTTCGCAAATTCAGTGCAGTAAACTTCCTATCTGACCTGAGCATGATCAGATGGCAAGATCTCTACCTAGCCAAAGATGTCAACAAGGCAGCTTACATCCTTAATGACAAACTCACTACAATAATAAATAAACATGCCCCTTTCATCAAAGTAAGGAATGGAACAATTCCAACCCTGGTTCACCTCGGATCTCAAGGCAGCCCTTATAGCGCAAGATAAGCTCTGGGCTAAAGCTAGACATTCCAAAGAATCTTCGATTGGCAGGCCTTTAGAACAGCCAGGAATAACTGTGTGAAAAAATCTCTGCTAAAGCTATTATATTTCTACTCTCGAACAAGCTAAAGGTAACCCTCATAAAATATGGAAGACTATCAAAGCTATAGAAGGACGCCAATGGCCCCTCTGTCCCAACAAAGATAGTTGCAAGTGGCAAGATTGTGGAAAACAAGTCCCTAATCCTGGAGGAACTTAACTCCCACTTTGCCACAGCTGGATTAGCTTTGACTCGTCACCTTATGCTGGTGCTGTGGTGAGCCAGCGTACTCTCCCCTACATCTAGTCCTGCACCCAGCCCCTTCCAACTGCGTGAGATAACTTATAAAGAAGTAGAAGATTCTCTTCTTAACTTAGACACCAAAAAAAGTGCAGGGGACGATGGCTTGGAACCCTTTTTCCCTAAGGTCAGGCTATGCCCATCTCACTGCCCCAATTCTCCACATCTTCAATCTTTCCATTACATCTGCTACTGTGCCGTCCTGCTGGAAATCAGCACATATCCTCCCTCTATTTAAATCTGGTGACCCATACGATGTAAACAACTATAGGCCTATCTCCATATTGCCTATCCTTTCTAAAGTTCTCGAAAAACTGATCCATATTCAGTTAAAATCTCACTTGGAAACCTTCTCTCTCATTAACCCAGCTCAATCTGGCTTCCGGGCTAATCATAGCACAATCACTACACTAGCAAAAGTAACCAATGATTGGATCTCTGCTATAGATGCTAAGAAGGTAACTGGTGCAGTCTTTGGACCTCAGCAAAGCTTTTGATACTGTTGATCACAAACTATTAGTCAATTGCCTTGCAAAGTTGGGTGCCACATACCATACCACCCAGTGGTTCTCTAGCTACCTAACTGGAAGACTCCAAAAGTAAAGGCGGAAGGCTTTTTCTGCTGCCTTGCCAGTTGCAAGAGGAGTCCCCAAGGATCCATCTTAGGCCTTATCTTGTTTTCTTTGTACATTAATGACTTAGATGCTAACATATCTACGTCCAATCTGCACTTTTTGCAGATGATACTGTGTTGTATATCTGGCTCATCGTTATCTAAAGTCAAGGGAGTGCTTCCACGGACTTAGCACAACTTGAGCATAATCTAATCAAAGACAAAGCTTCTGCTCAATGCTAAGAAGACTAAAGCGATGATATTCTCCCCGCGAGTGCTGTCACAGGCCCCCCAATACCCTGCCCAAGATTTCATTGTCACCACGCTAAACGAGCCTCTGGAAGTTGTAACCAAATTTAAATATCTGGGTATCTGGATCGACAATAAATTATCTTTCAATGACCATGTCGAAGATGTCTCTAGAAGTTTAAAAGCAGGTTAGGTTTCTTCTGCAAGTAGAGCCCTTTCCACATTGAAACCGAAACAGTAAACATGCAGGCCACTTTTCTCCTCCTGCTCGACTATGGCTTATGTAATCTATTCTTCCACCACTCTTGCAAATCTAAGTAAACTGGACATCCTTATTACCGTATGCTACGTTCATTACTAACTCCCCTTACTGTTCCACTACTGTGACTTATATGCAGCTGTTGGTTGGACATCCCTTACTACTAGATGCCTGCTCCATGCTGGGCTATGGACTCTTAAACTGCTCCTGCAGAAATTGCCAAGCTATCTCTTCCCTTATTAGTATCTCACATAGTGCATACGTTAAGAAAATCTGACTTTATTATGCTTGACATACCAAGGACGCGGACTTCCTTTGGTAAATGTGCTATTGTATATGCCCTTCTCTCCATTTGGAACCAATTACAAACCGTATTGAAACTAACTAGCACAGTTTCAATAAACTTCTACAAATCGCTAAGTTCAGCCAAATAAAAGACACCTGTAACTGTCATTAACTCTTCCTTCCCATGTGTGCCATATTTATCCACTGGTAAGGTATAATTGATTTGTCATATTAACTGCTTTCCCTTCCCCTTCTACTCCTGGCTTTATCTATGCATACGCTCCACTGCTACTCTATCAAATCACTCCTCCCCCCCATATCAGTTGTAGTCTGTTGTTTGTTCTAGCTGCCAAAATATATGTATTGCACACACCAGTCATCATGTTTCATTTATCAGTATGCAACCTGTAAGTTGCTTCCCTGTTTCATATCAATGTTTACCACCTGCGGTCACCCTATGTGGCACCCTTGTATGTATATCCAGCCTGTATCATGTAACGTGCATTTCATGTATATACTGTTATTACCTATCTGTGTTTGTACTTTAAGTGTTTATGTCATAGGACCTCCTTGTGAATGAGCTTGCTCAATGGAGTTTTCCTGCAATAAACTTGAACTTGAACTTGACTTGAAATGTTTACCCGGTAAACAAAAGATAAATAAATAAATAGGATCCCTGGGTTTTGTGATCCTTCAAGTGGGCACCCCAGCCGTGACTGGAAGCATCCGTGGTCAGGGTTTGGGTCAGCAGAGGAGGCCAAAACGGTACCCTTCTGCAGAGGTTGTCCAGGTTATGCCACCAGAAGAGATCCTGCTGCACAGGGCTGGATATCAGCACCCTGTGACCCAGATGGTCCAACTTCTGGCCCACTGAACCCTGAGCATCCACTGCATAATTTGCATGTGGAGCCTGGGTAGCGGGACAGTGGTGATGGCTATCGTCATAAGGCCTAGGAGGCACAGAACTGACCTGGCTGTAGACCAGCGTTGGGAGGCCACTAACCTGACCTGCTACTGTAAGATTTCCGCCCTGTCCAAGGAAAGGAAAGCCTGACCCTGGGCTATATCCAGCACCACCCCAATAAACTGAATGCGCTGGAAGGGCATAAGGTGAGACTTGGGGTAGTTCACCGTTACCCCCACCTGACGGAACAGATCCAGGGTAGTTGACAGAGAGGCTTCCAGGCTGTCCTTCAAGGGTGTCATAAGGAGCCAGTCATCCAGGTACGGGAACACAAAGAGCCCCTGGTACCGCAAAGCCACTACCACCACTGCTAGGCACATGATAAACACTCTGAGTGCCAAGGGGAGGCCAAAGGGGAGGGCCTTGAACTGAAAGTGCTCCCCTTCGATTGCAAACCTGAGGAAGCAGCGGTGGGGTGGAAAGACGAGTATGTGCAGGTATGCATCCTGCATGTCCAGGGCGCAAAGCCAGTGTCCCATTTGCAGTAGGGGCAGCAGACTTGGAAAGGTCAGCATGCAAAATCTTTTATACTCTATGTACAGACTGAGCTTGCTGAGGTCCAGTATGGGCCGAAGGTCGTCTGTCTTTTGGGGTACCAGGAAGAAGTGGGAGTAGTACCCCCTTCCTGTTTGACCCTGAGGAATGGG
This sequence comes from Neoceratodus forsteri, assembly GCA_016271365.2. Classification (NCBI taxonomy): domain Eukaryota; kingdom Metazoa; phylum Chordata; order Ceratodontiformes; family Ceratodontidae; genus Neoceratodus; species Neoceratodus forsteri. The sequence continues at coordinate 502,991,819 of CM057455.1, forward strand.
CTCTATTGTGGATTTTTGCAGCAGAGCCTCAATCTCCCCTCTGATGAGAGGAATGTGACCCTTTGGGTAGTGAGAATGACCTGGCAGATTTTCTGGAGGTGTTTCTATGAATTCTAGGGTATGGCCTCAAGCTATCAACTGAAAGACTCATGAGTCTGTCATGATCGCTTCCCACCCGGGCAGGTGACTGCCGATTCTGCGCCCCTACCGGCTACTCCAGAATTAGAGATGGGGGGGGGCGGGCCGTGAGTCAAGTGGCGGAAGGAGGGTGGGGAAGCCCCGGCCCTGAGGTCCTCTGAGACCCGGCGTTTGCCATGATGCTCGCTGAGCTGGGTCTTATATTGACGTCACTGCTTCTGGTGGTGAAAGGACTGTTGTGGCTTGGTATTGGGTCGATACATGGACTGGACCAAGTGTAGAGCCTTGCCACTTTCCTGTAGCTCAGTCAAGAGGTCCTTAACGTCTGCCCCGAAAAGTACTGGGCCACAAAAAGGGGCATTCAGAATCAAGGATTGTACATCCTGAGCGAATCCTGACACCTGAAGCCAGGCATGCTGCGTAGGCAGACTGCTGTGGCTGTGCTTTGAGCAGAGCCATCAATTGCATCGTATGTGGCACGCAGGGTATGATGACAGGTAATCTTTGCTGTCTTCACTGATTGCTCGATCTTGGTCTTGGCCTCCAAGTCAGGCAAGGCCTCAAATTCCAACTGAAGTTGTCTCAGGAGTGCCTTCTGATAGCAGACCATGTGGGCAACACAGAAACATAGACTTTGATGGCAGATAAGGATCGCTTGTCCCACCCAGTCTGCCCATTTCCCTACCTTTTGGATAAGCTACAGATCCTAGTTAACCAACAGCCTACTTCCTCCTACACCCCATTAGAATTGCCTTATGTCTGTCCCATGCATAAAATAGGAAGAGCCTGGTGAAACCATGATAACAGTGACTGTATAATTCTTTAGTGTCCGTGATAAGGCACTACACAATTCAGAGCCCTTAGTGCCAAAGTGGAGGATGAATAAACTTTGCATCTGAACCAGTCCAGCTGACTCGACTCCTTATCCGGAGGGGAGGTGCTCATGTGCTCGGGCCTGGAGGACCAGTCATGGGCCACATTTATGACCAATGAATCAACCTTGGGTTGGGTACTGAGATGGTCCTTGTCCTCCGGGGCATGGTATAGCCTGTCCACCTTTTTGGAGACAGCGGTGACAGATGGCGGGTGTTGCCAAATTGTGGAGGCAAGGTCGTTGTGAGGCCTGATCCATGGGGGGATCTTTGGACGCAGACTGCCATGCTAACTATAGACCAATCTCTAACCTTCCCTTTGTGGGGAAGGTGATTGAGAAAGTAGTGGACATAAAACTGGAGAACCATTTGACCATCCATGACATTTATGAATCACTCCAGTCTGGTTTTCGAAAGAAGCGTAGTACAGAGACTGCGCTGGTTCGGGTGCTCAGTGATCTCTTGATGGCAAGAGATCGAAAGAGCCGTTCCATCTTGGTCCTTCTCGATCTCGCGTCAGCGTTTGACACTGTGGACCATGGGGTACTTCTTTAAAGCCTGAGGTTCATCTGTGGCCTCTTTAGTACAGTCCTTGGGTGGTTTAGATCTTTCCTCACTGGCAGAACTCAGAGGGTGGTGTTGGGGATTAATTCCTCCGGCCCAGTCTCTTTGTCATGTGGGATTCCTCAGGGTTTGGTGTTATCCCCCATGTTGTTCACAGTGTACATGCTGCCCCTCGGAGACACTGTAAGAAGGTATGGGCTGAGGTTTCACTGCTACGCTGATGATACCCAGCTCTACCTATCTTTTGCACCTGACCAGGATAGAGCTATCTCAGTATTTAACAACTGCCTCATTGAAATCCAGAACTGGATGAATTCGAGCTGGCTGAGGTTGAACTTGGAGAAGATGGAGGCGATGGTTGTGGACCTGGTTCACTGGATAGAGGGGATGGGAGCTGGTTTGCCTTCAGGACTTTTTCTGGATGACTCCCAGCTCCGTACCTCTGAATGGGTCCGGAACCTGGGGGTGATCTTTGACGACGGGCTGACACTGCGATCGCAGGTGTCGGCAGTCATCAAATCATCAATTTTACCATCTGAGGAACACCTCCAGGATTAAGCACTTAGTTCTGTCCAGTGATCTGCATGCACTGGTCCACGCCTTTGTGACCTCGCGCCTTGACTATTACAACTCTCTGTATCTAGGGCTACCAGGGGTAGATATCTGCCGCTTGCAGCTCGTGCAGAACGGTGCAGCCCAGTTATTGACGGGTACTCCTCATACTTGTCATATTTCTCTGGTGCAGCGCAAACTGCATTGGCTGCCAATACAGTCGCGGTTCACCTTTAAAGTCGGTCTTCTGACTTATAAAGCCCTATATGGACTTGGCCTGGACTACCTGAAAGAGCTCCTGGTACCTTACTGCCCTAGGCGATCGCTCCGCTCAGCAGACAAGGGGTTGCTAGAGATTTCGAGGGTTTCTTTTTTAAAATCTTTGGGGCCGTGTGCTTTTATGTACGCGGTCCCAACCCTTTGGAATTCTCTACCCCATCCACTTTGGGAGTGCGCGTAGATGGAGGAATTTAAACAGGCCTTAAAGACCCATTTGTGGTTGTTGGCATATCCCTGATGATGATATTTTATTGTATTTTATGAACTCAGTATTTCTTGTAGTTGTGTTTATTTTATTGTTTTTATGTGAAATTTGCTGTTAATGTGCCTTGGTTTTAGAAAGGCGCAGTAAAAATAAAGAATATTATTGTTATTATTAAAAGAGGCATCAGCTCTGGGAGGTCAAGTTGCTCTGCCAGCCACCTACGCTGAGGGTCCTGTTCCTCAGATTTCCACCCGTTGGCCTCTTGAATTTTCTTGAGGATCTTTGTGAAGGAAGGATCCTCCGGGGGAGACTTGGGAGTCTCCTTGGGTGTAGGTTCGTCCGGGGACAGGGATTCATAGCCTGAGCCCGATGAAGAGGAACTGGAATCCGAGTCAACCATGGGCTAGCATCTGGAGATGAAGCCCGATGATGGGAAACCTCTTAATGAGGAAATACCTGTCCACCTCCATGCCCTTCCACAATGGAAGCGGCCACCGCATGGCGAGAGAAGGAGGGCCGGGGACTCTATTGGGGACAGAGACCGGGGAGTAAGAACAGCCCGGGCTAGCATAGAGGCCACAACCGGCTGGCGATGGTCCAGTTCTGAGACCAGCTGAGCCTTGGTTCTACTCCGCCATGACTCAGATAGAGCCTGATAATCCACCTGTGGCTGTGGGTTAACCGGTGGAGGAGGCCAGTAAAGCGGGTGGTAACCCGTCAAAGGATGACCCACCGTCGGGTAACCTGGCATCAGGTAGCCTGGCGTTGGGTACCCAGGCATATGATAGGCGGGCAAAGGATAGCCCGGCGCATGGTACCCCGGTGTGTGGAAGCCCAGTGTTGGGTACCCTGGTGTCAGAAACCTCGGCGTGGGGTAATGTGAGACAGAATAACCCGGCATCGCGTAGCCAGGTGCAGGACCCAACGACAGTGCTGACGGACCTGACGGTGGAGAGAAGGGCCCAGCTGAGGCCCCGAGGGTACACCTGAAGGACCCAGTAAGACAGGGTCAGACGGCGGCCCTTCAGGAGGGAGGCCCGGCATTGGCCCAGAAGGCCCTTCTGGAGTCTGGGGAGGTGCAGAGGGACCAGACGGAGAGACATGGAAGGTGAGGTCCGAGGGATCCCTTGGAAGACCAGGTGTGGGGATCTCCGACGTTGGATATTCCGGTGCTGGCCTATCATCAGGGCCTATGGGCATCCGGTCTTCCGGTTCTAAGGGAAGATCCGGAGGCTCCACCTTGGGCAGCGGAGAGGTGTCCGGGGGTTCCTCCTGGGGCGGCTGTGGCTTTTGGGGTAGCTGGCACTGGTTGGGAAGACAACCGTCGGGCCTCGAATCGGGGACCAACATGTGCGTCAGGGCTGAGTGGTCACGGAAGGTAACGGTGGCTAACTTACCAGCCGACCCACTTGGCTTAGATCTGAGAGTTTTCAAGGGCTTAAGAATGTGAGAGTTTCCTTGAAATCCCCAGAGTCCCCTGTCTCAACTGTGGCCAGCTCAGGCGGGGGGACCAAAGTCTGCTCCGTGGCAGGAGGAGCAGGTTTGGCCAGAGAGGCACTCTCCTTGCTGGTAGAGGGCCGCTCGTTGGCCGCAGTCCCTGAGGAGAGCTGTGGCTTGGAAGAAGAGCGATCCCAGTCCTGATGCTTCTCCTTTTCCCTCTTCTTCTTCTGCTTGTGGGAGTCCGATGAACCCCCCCAGAGAGGACATAGCACTCCTCATCTGCTGCAGTTCCTTCTCCATGGAAGCCAGTTTTTGTTTTAAAAGATGGGCCTCCAGGGCTTGCTGATGGCATTTCCGTGTGGCCTAATTAAACGTCTGGCAGGCCTCACAGCCCTCGGTGTCGTGACCAGGCCCCAGGCACAGGAGACACGAAGTATGGCCGTCCTTATCTGGGACCTGCTTGCCACAGAAGCACTTGTTATGGTGAGCTTTGGAAGAGGTTGGAGAAGACATGTAATCTGATGACTATTTTTGATGAAAATACAAGAAAAAATAAACTAAATACTTATCAAAGATGGCGGTTGACAGTAGCAGTATTCCGCGAAGTCTGATGTTCGCAGGTCGATGGCGGGAAAGAACTGGAGGGTGGGCGCGGGACTGCACATTATATAGCATCAGGCCGATGTCGGCCACGTGACACCGGGTGGGCAGTCCCTGCCAGACACTGCTAGCTAAAGTTTTCCATGTAGTCCTAGCATCTGGTGGCTTAGTTCTGTTTGTTATTGCCTACTGCAAGAGCCCTCTCGAAGTAAGATCTGACGGTTTCTCCCTCTCTGAAGGGCTGCGGGTTTGGGCCTGGCTGTCTTGATGGCAATCCTGGTTTTCTGAGAGGCCTCAAGGGCTTGTACCGCCTGCTGGCCAAACAGATAGATACCATCAAAGGGGACATTCATAACCTGCTGTTGGGCATCTGAGGAGAACCCTGATGTCCGCAACCAGGAATGTCTTCTAATACAGATTCCAGCAGTGGCTGCTCTGGAAGCCATATCGTACACATCCGTAGACACTTTCAACTGATGGCTATTGCATTCTATTCCCCAGGTGACAGTCTGAAAAATCTTAAGTTTGGAGTCAGACTCCGGTAGATTACCTGCAAGAGACTTAAGTGAGGTCCAGAGAACAAATTCATACAGGGAAAAGTGTCCGTGATAGCTGGCTATACGCATGCCAAAAGTAGCGGCTGCAAAAGGCCTTTTTCCCATAGTATCTATCTTGCGAGATTTCTTGTTGATAGGACGTGCTGTTACTTCCTGCGGTACAACAGCTTTGTCATTCTCTGCAAGCACAACCAGTGCATCCGTGACTGGCTGGGAAGCTAGAATAGGTCTCTCTCTTTAGAAGGGACATATTTCCGATCTATGGACTTATAAACAGAAGGGATAGAGTCAGACCTAGTTCACACAGTTTCGGACACAGTGTCGAAGGCTGGGGGAAAAGGAAGCATAAGGTTCACTGGGATACTGGGAACATAAAGCCATTCAAGGCACAAAAGCTTTCCTGAGTCTAATGAATAAGTTTTATAGCCAGGGTTGCCTGCATGTTCCTTAAAAGGGTTTGAAAGGAGTGGTCCTCTTGAGGGACCGTGGAAGGAACCACTGTCTTATTGTCCAGACTATAGAAAGAGTCCTCATCCCATTCTTCAGAAAACATGCGTCTGAGTCAGACGCGTCCTGCTTCATATCCCCCTCAGAGGGGGAGACAGGAAGCGGAGTGGAGCCAAATAAGCCAAGACCAGGCCTAGGCAGTGGAAAGACAGGTGACACCAGAACCAGCACTGGCATTATAGGGGCCGGTGCCGGAGCCAACCAAGAAGTCAGTGCCTGTGACAGTGCCGCCCTAGTGCCCAATCCAGACCTTGAAGAGGCTGAAGGGTCTGGTGCTGGCACCTGTGCCAGTCCCTGTAAGGAAACAGAATGAGGGGGTAGGCACGTGGAACCACTACTGGCAGTGTGGTCACCGGCAAGGGAGGAGCTGTTGCCAGAACCAAATGCTCTGCCTGACCTGTAGGCTCCACTTGCAGGTCTGAGGTGCCTAGGCCCGAGGGCTCTGGCACCATATCTGCAGGCAGGGGCAAGTGGACCCGACGCTATGCCCACTATTCCATAAGAAGGGTCCAGTGGTGAAACTGCACACTGGAAATCTCACAAGAGGATAGAGAAGGGCTCCGGTGCTGAGATTTTGAGCAACTGCGTGCGGAGGCCATCGGGGAGCTGGATGGAGCCAGGGAAAGCCGCTCAACCACGGACCTCTTGCAAACATACCAGAGGGCAACCTTGAGGTGGAATGGTGCTGGGTCCCTGACCTGGATCGGGAATGGGCCCATTTCTTTTTCTGTTTTCAGGAGGACTGTCCTCCCTCCCAAACACCAGAATGCCAGTGGCCAGATCCCCCCTCTGGAGAGGGTGGCTGAGTGGACTCCTCCCAGTTGCCAGAGCAGCCTCCTAAAGGAGACTCCCTATCATCACTGTCACCGTCCATGGTGAACTCCTTCGATCAGCAAGGCTGAAAGAACAAAAATAATAAACCATCCGTTTGTTTTTTTTTGTACACAGAAGACAACAAATAAACTAAAACTGAATGAACTAACGCTGTAGTCGTACAGACATGAAAATCTGACTCCTGGTGGGCGAGTGACATCGTCACTAAAGCGCACTCAATGGCAGGAAAAAAGGAACTGAGGCCGTTGGAGGGTCAACGCTGAGATAGCTTATACAGCGTAAGCCAATCTCGCGGCGCTGCGCATGCATGGTCCTATCTCGGCACCAGCCCTCCTGAAGATTTTTTGCTCCCACAGGGTCCCAGTACCTCCAGCTTCAACCCAGTAGTATGAATAAATGGTGAATATTTACGTCCAGGAAGATCATGCACTGCAACTCAGTTTGCAAAGCTAACTGAAGGTAAATGTGATATTTTCCACCTTGCAGCAACTTGTTTTATTAAACTCTGATTAAACAGATAGACATTCGATGGTGTCAACAGGGTGCTGGCTCATTATGTTCTCATACGCTAATGTTGCTCTCAGGGACAATGAGATTTCAACAATCAGAACATGGAGAGCCCCCCAGGATGACTAACAGAGACTAGTATGAACAGTGAAAATAAACCAAAGCAATGTCATGTATTCCTAACAGCTATGTGAAAAGAGTTGTCTGTTGACATGGAAACAAATAAAATTTACCAGATATGAGACTTTAGTTTTCCTTTAAGAAGAGAAGCAGTGTGGATCTTCAGTTTAAAGGCTTAAAAGAGCCTGGGATTGAATGGCAAAGTGGAACTGACACCTTTCATACAAAAACAGAGCTATAGGTCTGCTGTGGGAGAATGTGCATTGATAGCCACCTTGAATGAAATATATTGTATAACCATCTTTTATCTGGAATATTTTTTCTGAAAATGGTTGATTAGCTTTGCAAAGTACAATGGATTAAGTTCCACTTCATAGTTGGCCAGAAACAGGCAAGTTACATAGATATTCTTTTTGCCTAAACAAAGGACGTGGTTATTCCACTGTGCTAACTTATTTTTAATGTTGCAACTGTTTTATATTAGCACTGGTGTTCTCACACTGTATGGAGGGAATTTCTTTGTTAGCCCAAATATTGCTACCCCATAAGATTTGATACAGTTTGCTAGATGTTGTATCTATGGGCTAATGAAATACCCTTTTGGGTACTAGAATTTTTGGAAGTTTTTGCTGATAAATTTTGTGAATATTTATTAGTAGTCTGTGACAGGTCTGAATAGGACCTTGTCCCAGTTGTCATGGAAAGAGTTTGAATGAAGGGATCTGTCCTATTCTCTCCTTTTCTATCTCTCCTCTGTCTGGTTGTGCAACCAAATTTTCCTGTGAGACCTAGGATTTGATCACCCCGACAGTCTCGCAATTTTTTGCCTCTCACTCTCTCTCTACCTTCACTCACTGTTCTCTTTTTCTCCCTTGCATATCTGCTGATATAAAAATATATGAAAATCACTGTACAGAAATGTAACTGATATTGGGATCGCTTTTGTTTAGAAATTATATAAAGTTAATTTTTGAAATGTATATAATCGTGGTTTGAGATGATTGCAAAAAGCTATTGCAAAACTCAAGGGGTTGCCGGAGTGCAATTTTTAAGCCTTTTGCAGAACAGCTGTGGAAAAGGGGCCTTAGTTCTGGGATATTGTGTTCTAGCTGCACCTGTCTGATACTTACAAGAACAGGATGCTTGTTAAGAGTAGGGGTTGGAAGGACTAATAAGAGAGCTTAGCTTCAATTGCTTGAAAGAGAAAAAAGGACACAAGAGATTGAAGGAAAACTCTGACGGATGTTCTCTATTTTATTTTGCCTTTGTAAATAGCTATACTGAACAAGTTTATTTTTTATGTTACTGCTACTGTAAATAAATATTTTTGGTGAATTCTGCAACTGCTCCTGGTTTTCCTGTGCTTCCTGACCTGTGCCTCAATGACAGATGGTGTGAGAAGTGGGATTTTTGCCATGCATACTCTAAGCCAGGGGTTTTGTGCGTGGGTACTGGACCTAGTACCAGGGAAGCACAGAGAAAGGTATGGATTCTGCAGCAGCAAGTCCAGGAGTGGTTGCCAGGAGAATGGCAGCCAAACTAGCAGAGACAGAAGTCCAAGTTGAGATTGTACAGCCAACACAAGTTATGGAAAAAGAACAGACAGTGATAGAACCCAAAAGCCTGATGGACTTTTTCAATTGGTGGGCTATACAACAAAAAGAGACTGAGAAGCAGAGAGAAAAAGAGATTCAATGTTTAGAAGCACAGAGGAAAGAAGAGATGCAGCAACAGGAGCAGCAGAGGGGAGTAGAGATGCAGCGACAGGAGCAGCAGATGAGAGAAGAGATACAGCAATGGGAGGAGCAATGGCTGAATGCCTTGCAAGCTATCAAAGGAAGAGGCTCTGGCACAGACCCAGATGAGCAACAAAACAAAAGCAACTTAAAAGCCATTAAACTTACAAAGTTGTGCCCCTCAGATAATATAGAGGCATACCTGACAACTTTTGAAAGAGTTGCCACAGCCTGCCAATGGCCAATGGCCAATAAGATTGGTACCCAACCTGACAGGGAAAGCTCAACTTGCCTACAGCAAAATGGACACTGCATAGTCAGAAAACTATGACCTGGTGAAAAGTGAAATCCTGAAAAGGTATGACATTTCGGGAGAGACCTACAGGCAGAGATTTCGATCTCTGAAGTATAGCTCATTTGACAATCCTCGAGAAGCCTTCACCTGACTCAGAGAACTCATGATAAAATGGCTCCAACCAGACAGCAAAACAGTCCCACAGATCATCGACACATTTGTCATGGAGCAATTCATCAACATCCTGCCTACAGATCTGCAGCTTTGGGTAAAGGAACACTGACCAGGGACTGGGGAAAAGGCTGTTTCTTTGGCCGAGGACTACCAAATGGCCAGACAGAAGCCACAGCAGCAAGATAACAGCCAAGCACCGGTAAGACACTGTTTCTCCCATTTAAACTCCAAGTCTGATAAGAACTCTGGTGGGGGTAACAGGCCTGTGCCCAAGGACGTTATTTGTAATAACTGTAATAAGCCAGGCCATATTGCAAGAAACTGCCATAGTAAGGAGAGTGGCACTGGAACAGATTTGTCCTTGGCAAATTGGGGCAAGTACTTAACAGATGTGAAGGTGGGGGATAAGACTGTAAAGGGACTCATTGATTCGGGAAGGAGATAGACCCTAGTGCATATTGAGGTGCTGGGAAAACACTGTGCAAAAGGACCAGGTAGTGGTGTCAGCTGCATCCACGGGGACACTCGATACTATCCCACCACCCAAGTGACTCTGACCATTAAGGATGTGTCGCACCAAATGAAAGTGGGGGTAGTACCTAAGTTGCCTATACCTGTGATTATAGGAAATGACTTTCCAGGAATTACTGAGTTAATCTCAGAGTAACTGAACTCTGCAGTTTCAACAGCAGTGGTAACAAGAGGTCAGGCAAAGAAAATCTAAAATGGTGGGAACACTTTTCCTTTCGGTGATTTTGATTCAGACTTGTTTGAGCACAGTTCCAACATCCAAAAATCCAGGAAAGAAAGATGATGCCTGAAGAAACTGTGGCAACAAATGACTGATGGACATAAGGGATTAACATATGAAAATGCTGAAACTAAATTGATAACTGATTGTGATTTTTTTTCAGAACAAGCTAACAATGTTTCTCTACAAGGTTATTTTAGGCAGCTGGAGGGGGGCAAAACAGGGTGGACCAATGTTTAACAAATGTAATGGGTTTCTGTACAGAGTTTGAGTTAAACCTCAGACACAGGAATAGACAGAAGAACTGGTTATACCACAGAAGTACAGACTAGAGTTGTTACAGATAGCACATGATAATTCTATGGCTGGTCACTCATGGAGGGATCGCACCCTTGCCAGATTACTGTATAGATTTTACTGGCCTGGAATTCATGAAGACGTTGCTACCTATTGTAATTCCTGTGCTAAGTGTCAGAAAGTAGCCCCAGTCACTAGAAAAGACAAGGTGCCCCTGGTGCCCCCAACCTTAATAAATTTGCCTTTTGAGAGAATTGCAATGGATGTGATTGGTCCTTTAGACATATGTAAAAAGGGTGATAGATTTATCCTGGTAGTATGTGACTATGCTACTCGATAGCCAGAAGCAGTTCCAAAGCATACTGTCACAGCTTCAAAAGTGGCAGCAGAGCATGCAAAAATCTTCAGCAGAGTGGGCATACCTAAAGAAATTATTACTGATCAGGGTAGTAATTTGGGTGTTGCATTACTTAAGGAGCTGTACAGACTACTAGATATCACTGCCATAAGAACCTCCCTTTATCACCCTCAGACAGACGGTCATGTTCAGCATTTTAACCAAACCCTAAAATGCATGTTAAGAAGGTTTATAAAAGGGGAAGGGAAAGATTTGGACCTAATACTTGCCTTACTTACTTTTTGCTTACAGAGAAGTGCCACAGGCATCAACAGGGTTTTCATCATTTGAAAAGCTATATGGTAGGCAGCCAAGAGAGCCACTGGATGTGATAAAAGAAACGTGGAAAGATAACCCCACTCAGAAACAATCTATAACATCTTATACATGTGCCCTAACAAACAAGCTGGCAAAATATATTGAAATTGCCCATAGTAATCAGGAAGAGAACCAAAACCAGCATAAGGTATATTATGATCATGGGGTAAAAGAAAACGTTTTTGAGCCAGGTGAAAAGGTTTTGCTACTGTTACCCACAACAGAAAATAAACTGTCAATGAAGTGGCAAGGGCCTTATACAGTGTTTAGATGTCCTGGCACCATTAACTACGAGACTGAGACCCCTGACAGGAAAAATCCTACTAAGATATACCATGCTAACCTCCTCAAGAAATGGGTTTAAAAAATGCCAAAAGCTGCATTGCTAGTTATACCAGAAACTGATAACGAAGATACTAATGTAGCTTATGATAGACTGGAACAAACTGGAACTGCTGATGCTGTAAAGGTGAATGTTTCCTTAACCTCAGAACAAACTGCAGACATTTTTAATGTGCTAAGGACATTTAACAGTACTTTTACCACGGTACCAGGCTGAGCAAAACGGGTCGAGCACATAATACGGACAAGGAATGCTCGTCCTATTAGGCAAAAGACATACAGGTTACCAGAGTGGTTAAGAGGTGACATGGTTAAGGAAATACAAAAAATGAAAGAACTGGGTATCATAGAGGAGTTGAGGAGTGCTTGGTCATCTCCAATGGTAATTGTAAACAAAAAAGAAGGGGGTGTTAGAATCTGCCTTGATTTTAGGAAACTTAAGTGTCAGAATTTGACAGTTATCCAATGCCCAGAAATAGATGATTTGGCGGACAGACTGGGGAGTGCAAAGTATATCAGTACCCTTGATCTCACCAAGGGTTATTGGCAAATACCTTTAGCTAAAGAATCCAGACATAAAACTGCATTTGCTACTTCTGTTGGATTCTATCAGTTCACCACCATGCCCTTTGGTTTACATAGTGCGCCAGCTACATTCCAGCGCTACATGGATGTAATTTTACCACCTCACACTGGTTATTGTGCTGCATACCTGGATGATGTCGTGGTGTATAGTCCAGACTGGAAAAGCCACCTGGAACACCTATGAGCAGTTATCCAAGCTTTCAAAAATGCAGGCCTAACTATTAATCCTACCAAATGTGCATTGGGCATGCAGGAAACCAGATATTTGGGCTATGTGTTGGGAAATAGAGAAGTTAAGCCAGAAATTTCTAAAATAGAAGCTGTAGCTAACAGCTCTGTCCCTAAAACAAAGAAACATGTCAGGTCATTTTTAGGGCTGACTGATTATTATCGGACATTTGTTCCCAACTTCACTGAGTTAGCTACTCCCCTTACTGAACTCAAGAAGAAACAGTTTCCAAATACTGTGAAATGGACCCCAGATTGTGATGAAACTTTTCAAGCCATTAAGGCTGCATTATGTTCTGCCCCTCTTTTAAGAAGCCCAGATTTTAAGAAACAATTTTTGCTACAAACAGATGCATCAGAGGTAGGCCGGGGTGCAGTACTGAGTTAAAATATGGATAGAATAGAACATCCTATTCTGTGCATAAGTAGGAAGTTGCATGACAGAGAGAAAAGATACTCCATCATCGAAAAGGAATGTTTAGCAGCAAAGTGGGCCATGGAGTCCCTTAAGTTTTATTTACTAGGAACTGACTTTGTTCTTGTAACAGATCACAATCCTCTCTGTTGGCTTAACCATATGAAAGATAAAAATTCCAGAATCACAAGGTGGTACCTGGCACTACAGCCATTTAAATTCATGGTGATACACAAATCTGGTAAAGAGAATAGCAATGCTGATTTTCTGTCAAGATATATCAGGAATTGAGTATTCTGAAGGTTGAAAAACAAATGTATGGGTTTGAACTTTACTGTTTACTGCACTGGTATAGAAAAAAATGGATAATGCACATGCACTTAATTTCTGAAGGCAGCAAATGTTAGTAGGGAATTAATAAAAAGTTTTGGAAACCTGTTTGATAAAACAGGTTCCCTCTTAAGGAGGGGGGTGTATGTGACAGGGTTGAATAGGACCTTGTCCCAGTTGTCATGGAAAGAGTTTGAATGCAGGGATCTGTCCTAGTCTCTCCTTTTCTGTCTCTTCTCTGTCAGGTTGCACAACCAAATTTTCCTGTGAGACCTAGGATTTGATCACCCCGACAGTCTTGCAATTCTTTGCTTCTCACTGTCTACCTTCACTTGCTGTTCTGTCTCTTTTTCTCCCTTGCATATCTGCTGATATAAAAATATATGTAAATCATTGTATGGAAATGTAACTGATATTGGGATCCCTTTTGTTTAGAAATTGTATTATGTTAATTTTTGAAACGTATACAATTGCGCATACGGCCATTTAGTCCCTGGACAATTCATCACGGTTACCTGATCGTGGACAACTAGTCGCAATGAGTACTAGACGTGACATTAATCGTCACGCGTTACTTTTGTCGACAATACAATTAGTCGCCATGTCTTTATATCGGACTGTGCAAATAAAAGCAACTACTTGTGTGCAAGTCGCCACATCTTTATATTGTGCAAATCAAAGGCATAGGGGATTTTAAAATCAACTACTTGTGTGCAAATCTTTATTAAAAGCAACTACTTGTGTGCAAGTCGCCATGTCTTTATATTATGCAAATCAAAGGCACAGGGGATTTTAAAATCAACTACTTGTGTGCAAATCTTTATTAAAAGCAACTACTTGTGTGCAAATCGTCACATCTTTATATTGTGCAAATCAAAGGCATAGGGGATTTTAAAATCAACTATTTACATGCAGATCTTTATTAAAAGCAACTACTTGTGTGTAAATCTTTATTAAAAGCCAGTACTTGTGTGCAAATCTTTATTAAAAGCAACTACTTGTGTGCATTCTTTATTAAAAGCAAAGGTATACAGTAGCTTAAAAGCACTACTTGTGTTGGATTGTGGGGGAATAAAAAGTATAAAATATGTGTATGTTTCATGTTACGTTAATTTCAATCACTGCCACAATGTCAAATAAATATTTTTTAGGGGTGCGTGAGTGTACATCCAGGCAGATGGACTTAAAAACTTTTTGGAGGTGTGTGTATTTGCTGTTTTTTCTGGGCGCATCCTGTCCAAGCTCCATCTGGCGCCTCTGGAGTGATACTGCATGCTGCTCTTGTCTTAACTTTCTTGCCAATTTAGCTCTGGTTGGGTGGCTTATATTTACTGTCCTGGAGAACACATGATGCCAAGCCTCAATGGCATTATTGCTACGTGGTAAGTCATCCAGCACTCTGCAGTATTGGTTCCAAAAGGACACAGCAAATCTAGGTTGCCTTCATTTATTTCTATTGCGTGTTAGCCTCCCAATGTAAGTGTCCTCAAAATAGTCTATCAAGCACTCCAGATCTTCAAAATTGGCATCATCTTGCAGTGCCTCAAAGTATTGCTCCACATGTTCTAGTGGCACATATGCCAGGGCCAGTAAACTGCGAACCTTGTGAGCAAAGTCAGTATCTTGAATATAGCACTGCTGCATGCCCTCTTGTTGCACATGGTGCCACAGAGCCTGACTAAGGTGGAAGTTGCAACCGGATAGTTCTGCAGACAGAAACATCTGTTTGAGTACGGTAATGGCTTCCATTTCAAAATCTGTCATTATGCTGACAGGGCATGTTTGGCCACTGAGTAATGTCAGAAGGTGTTCAAAGAATTTTCAGTACACCGCCTGACTGCGACCAGGCAAAAGAGCATGCACGCAAGGTCTGTTGACACCATTGACCAGTGCATGCACAGTATACAGCTGGTCATCTTGCTGTGGTGCAGTGTTGAAAGTTCCATCACAGAACCAGTGATGGTGGTCCCTGAGCACTTGCAGGTCAGACTCACTGGCAAATATGACCATGTCTTCCTCATGTACCCTTATAAAATCTTCACCAATTACAGTCTGTGAAAACTGAGACATGGCAGCATCAGCAGGACCACAGAATTGTCTCTGTCTGCGTACATCTCTTCGTAATGTTTCCTGGCTAGGCAACAGATGTGCATGCCCGACATCTACATCTTGCAGGGCTTGCAGAACAACATTGTGTGTGCACCCTTCTGATTCTGTTGCTTTGCTCTTCATGGCACTTTGTGCATTTATGACCTGTGCACGATCATGTTGGAGAGCATGGTTATGCTATGTTGGATCTTTTAATATAGTGTCCCCCTTGGTGTGCAATCAAGCCTTGCATGTGTGCAGCTCGCATCTCCATATTACTTTTCCATCAGACCCATTCTTCTCCTTTGTATATTGAAAGTTGTCCATGCACAATTTCTGCTTCCTTCTCTGTGAATCTACAAACTCCATTTTTTGAGCAGCAGTGAATGCAAGTTCACTGACAAGCTCACCTTTGTAGAGCCATTAATTAGCATCACCTGCACTGCATGAGCCTGACATACAATGTCATCAGATGTGCAACAATTTACTATTTCTGTGGTGGTGCTGGACTGGGCAGCTCCATAGAAATCTCATATTTTATCATGTATGCGTGGGTGTTTGGTCGCGGTTACGATTTGTCTACCTCAGGGGAAATCTGAGAGAAGCACACCAAGGATCAGGTGGAGGGAGGCCAACTGGCACAGGGAGCTGGAGGGGAACTCTGTGGTCAGGTAAGCTGGTAATGGCAATGGTGAGAGAAGGTTTGACTGGTCCTTGCAATACGTTGCTTTTTTCTTCTTACTCATACCACAAAAGTGAAGCATTTCTTTTCATGTATGAGGGTGTTTGGTCGGGGTTACGATGCGGTTACAATTTGTCTGTGACTAACATGTGTGTGACGATTTAATAACCTCTGTCAGTTGTCTGACACAAGTTCGCAGCAAAAAAATTGCAGGCGATGATTTGTCTGTGAACCATATAATTGTGGTTTGAGATGATTGCAAACAGCTACTGGAAAACTCAAGGGGTTACCTGAGTGCAATTTTTAATCCTTTTGCAGAAGAGCTGTGGAAAAGGGGCCTCCGTTCTGGGATATTGTGTTCTAGCTGCACCTGCTTGATACTTATAACAAGATGCTTGTTAAGAGTGGGGGTTGGAAGGACTTATAAGAAGAGCTGAGCTGCAATTGCTTGAAAGAGGAAAAAGGACACAGAGATTGAAGGAAAACTCTGATAGATGTTGTCTATTTTATTTTGCCTTTGTAAAGAGCTACACTGAATAAGTTTATTTTTTATGTTACTGCTAGTATAAATAAATATTTTTGGTGAATTCTGCAACTGCTCCTGGTTTTCCTATGCTTCCTGACCTGTGCCTCGATGACATAGTCCAACAAGTGTCTTTTTAATCTCATATTCACACCTTATGGCACAATTTAATATAGTTATTTATATGTTTTTTTAGACTGTATTTTGCACTAGTACGTATTACAGAATATATAATACATACATGGCACACAAATGTGATTAGCATCTCATAACAAAAAAAACAGGTAATTATTAGTTACAGGCAGAAACCACTTTCATCAACCTAAAGACAATAGTAGGTGAAACACAGTAAATAAATATCCATAAATGTCAATGGTCCTTCATCCTATCAACATGTAAGACTAAAGTATGGAAATCAGTAACATAGCAAAATTTGCCAATGATACCAAGTTGAGGGGACCTTTCTTGACCACTGCAGATTTCTACAAAATGCAGGAAGATCTTAACAGGATTCATGCATGGGCCACCAAATGGGGGATGTTCTTTAGTGATGATAAATGTGTGATAATACACATCAGAAAACATAACCTATTATCTAGGAGGCATTAAACTGAGAAGTGTAGGGGAGGAAAGGGACCTATGGTGATTATACAATCTGACCTCACTTTCACGACTAACATCAAAAATAAGACAACTATGGCTCTCCATATACTGGGAAATATCAAGACAAATTTCAGCAGCAGACATAGAGACATAATTCTATCTAGGTACAGATTACTAGCTAGACCCCTTTATGGACTTTTGTTCACAGTTTTGGTCACCATCATTATGAGAAGATACAAATTATATAGCGCAGGTAAAAAGGAAATTTACTAAATGTATATATCTGGGGACACTAGAGTATAGTTCACATCTAAAAGTTCTGGGTCTACATAGTCTGGAAAAAGAAGGAAAAGAGGAGACGTGATTTTGATGTGCAATATAATAACTAATGCATGTATGTGTGCTGAAATAGGTTTGATACCATAGGAGCCAACTTTTATTTTTCCCAGGGGAGGGGCTCAACTAATGGCTGGGATGCTAAGGCTACTCTCTCAGCCCTAATTTCATTGGTTAGGCTACTTGTAGCGCACAAGTGGCCAACTAGGCAGGTTAGGACTCAGGACGGCAGGGTAGCCTAGGGATCCTCTGAGGCTCACAGCTTAAGTGTAGCACACCATGATAGCACTGAATTCCTTCCTTCGGGGGGGGAAGGGTCGGGTCACAGCCACCAGAGCCACAAATTCCTGATTCCGTCTGGGCCTGGCCCTGGGTGACTGTATTTTCCCAAGCTAACACAAGGAGAAGAAGGAGGAGTTAGGGCTCTGAGCCAGCAACGTCCCCCCCACCCTCCTGAGTCCCGACCTGGCTGCTAGGCCACTTTTAGCCTCGGTCTCCTCAGGCTGGCTCACAACTTGTGTAGAATAGCATTACAGCATTTAATTCCTGCAGAGGGGGAGGGCACAGGCACAGCCAGACACGAGTTTGGATGTTTTCCATGTGTTTTTTTTTTGTTTGTTGCCACTTCATAGCACAAAACTCGCAGAACCAAATTTCTCACATATTGTAGCCTCTGATGTTAGGAGATCCTGACCCAGAATACATACTTTGCACGGTTTTTGTGAAAAGAAATCAAATGCTAACAACAGGATCCATTAAACTTCATCCTCGCTGGCTAAGCTTCATAGATTATATATCTACCCCCGTCTGATGCAACAGTCCTCTCTACTTATGACATCATATAATGTTGCTGGTTAAATCAAATGAATAATATCATTGATAATATTCATCTGATTTAACCAACAACATTATATGATCACAAGAAAAGGTCAAGGAAGGATTAAGCCCAACTCCAGACTAGTCTTGTCTCCCTAAAGAACCCAAAGAGGAGAACAAGAAAGAAACTGATTCTGTGTGTACTGCTGCAGCCAGTTGGGTAGGTAAAAAAAGAAACAGCAATTACTCATCACATCCACTGGTCCAGGCGAGCTACTAGTCTCTGGCGGTGACGGCTCAGCTCCGTGCTCTCACACCCTCAATGGTTCACCACACCACCACATAATGCTCCCCCCACGGACCACACCATTCAGTGGCCAATGTCTGAACAGGACACCACTGTCTACTCGACACCACAACATCAGAGGCAGCTCATTCTCTGGCTCTTGAACATCCCACACAGCCACATGAGAAGAGAGGGGGATAATGTAAAAATATAATCACTTGACAGTTGCTCGCACTGCTTTTACTGGGCCACCTGGCCTGGTGGGCTGCCAGTTTGTATCCTGCCCTGCCACATGCCCTTGCCCTTCACCTTCTACCCTCCTCGCACTGCTGATACGTGGAGTCAGATTAAATGTTCTCCCGCACATGACCGTCCGACACCTGACTCCTTACCTGCTGATGCTCCTCTCACAGCTGGCTGGCAGTGACCATCCTCCACTATAAACACCTTTTTTTCTGTCCTCTACTAGTCCGCGCAAGCCAAGCAGCAACAACGGTAGCGTGCTTGGCACCAAAATTTGTACTGCTGATTGCAGTGCTGGTGCCGTGCATGCCTGATGGAACCCAACTCCTCCTCCCCCCCGTGGTTCCACCAATAAAAATGCCCCACACACAAATTAAATGGTGCAGCACCACCAGCAACTGCATGCATGGCTGGGAGGGACAGATAATGTAGTGACCCAACCCCCAGCCTTCTGTGAAGAAAAACAAATACACAATTCTGTCTGGCTGCCTGACAAAACAAATACACATACACACACACACAATTTGGCAGAGGCAGCCCCATAAACTTCAAGGGAATTCAGCCCCTCAGCCCCCCGTAGTCATCGACTATGTTTGATAAGTAAGAAACACAATCACAATACTAGGGGACACTGTAAATAGCTTCAAGAAAGAGTGTGCAAAACAAAAGCTTTGGATTTTTATTACATACAAAGGGTGATTAAATGCTGTAACAGATAGCCGGAAAGCATTGTTACAACACAAAGTATATATTGCTTTAAGAAGCATCTGGATAATTACATGGATAGTTGGACTGATCTAACCACTGAGTAGTGGAGGAACAGGTTAGAAGGATCATTATAGGTCTATTCCTGTTCCTTAAATATCTTAGTATACTTAGTATCTTTATATGCTTAATCTTCACTCTAGCAGATTACAGTAGTAACCAGTCAAATGATTGAGAAATGGAAATTAAATACCTACTGTAATTCTTGATTTTCGTGGATGGAGCTTTCACCATTCATTCACACTAATGGGACTATGCTGGAGGTGCATGGACCCAACGGGAGCCAAAAATCTTCAGGAGGGTCAGCACCGAGGTAGAACCATGCATGCACAGTACCACGAGACTGACTCGCGTCCATATAGGCTATCTTGGGGTCGACCCTCCAACCATCTCAGTACCTTTTTGACCGAGGAGGTGCAGCGTACACTAACCTAGAAATACCTAGCCTAATCTGGGCATCAGATAGCCCAGATGACCCGTGTAAGATGGGTCAACTCAACAGTGTATTCACAGTCCAAGCAAACAAGGGAGTGAAGACCATAGACAGAATGAATGAACTCAGGGAATGGTGGATGGGTGGGTGTGTGAATGAATGGTGAAAACCCTGTCCAAGAAGATCAAGAATTATGGTAGGTACATAATTTCCATAACTTCCTGGACTAGGAGTCTTCACCATTCATTCACAGTAATGGGAGAGTACCAAGCTAAAAACCCAATCCCCCAAGCAGGGCAGCAGGATACAGAGCTCGCTCAGGACAGAAGTCCATTCAGGATTGTCCCGCCAAAGGAAGTGTGCTGTCTAGCATGGACATCCAGAGTGTTGTGCTTCACAAAGGTATGCACTGAGCTCCAAGTAGTCACTTTGCAAACGTCTGCATTAGGTATGTTACGAATCTCTGCCAGGATGCCATGACCACTCTGGTAGAGTGGGTGTAAACCCGGCCTTCCAACTTGACCTGCGCCATCAAGTAGCAGTGGCAAAGACATGCCACTAACCACACAGAGATGCATCAAATGGCAACAGGCTGACCCAGCTGGGCCATGCTGAAAGATACAGAGTTGCATAGTTTTGCAAATCTCTTTAGTTCTGTCAATGTAGAACCGCAGAACCCTCTTGATGACCACAGAGTGAAGGGTGTGTTCCCCTTCATTCTGGAAGTTGGCAAATAAGCAGGGAGAACCAAGAGTTGGTTAAGGTGAAACTCCAAAACCACTTGGGTAGGAATTTAGAGTGAGTATGAAGTACCACCTTGTCCTTGTGAAAGACAGTGGTGTAAGGAGGGTTTGTGACCAAGGCATGTATTTCGAAGAGCCTGTGAGCGGAAGTTACAGCCACTAAGAAGGTGGTCTTCCAGGTGGGAAATTTCAAGTCACAGGTAGCTTGTGGCTCAAAAGGTTTACGGGTGAGCAGGTCTAACATGAGGTTAACATCCCACGTGGCCACCGGTTTCCTGACTGGGGCTTTAGTGTGCAGGATACCTTCAAGGAATCTCTTGACTAACAGAAACTGAGCCAGCATCATGTACTGTACCGGCTCATTGTAGGCAGAAATTGCATGCAGATGTATCTTTACCATCGAGTATTGCAGTCCTGCGATTGATAGATCTAAGAGGTATTCCAACACCTTATTTGGGGGACAAGAAAATGGGTCCAGATGGGACTTTGCACATCAAATGGAGAAGCGTTTCTATTTAATCATGTAAGTCTTTCTAGTGGATGACTTATGCACTGCCAAGAGGATTTCCGAGATTTTCTGAGAAACTTAAAACCTACCCACTCCTATTTCCTCAGGAGCCAGGCATGGAGATGAAGGGGGTGCAGGTTGGGATGGACCACAGGTCCCTGTGTCAGCAGGTCCGTTCGTACAGGAAGTTGCCATGGAGAAACTTCAAACAGTCTGTTGATCAATGGAAACCATATCTGTCAAGGCCAGTATGAGGCAACTAGAATCATCCTGCCCCCGTGCCTCCAATTTGAGCAGCACCCTCTGAATTAATGGAAGAGGAGGAAATGCATACAGAAAGCGTCTTGTCTACCGCAGTCTGAATGCATTCTGACAGAAAATGCCAGGTTCTGGATTCCTGCAGCAGAACAGAGGCAGTTTTACGTTGAGTGGGGATGCAAAAAGGTCCAGGTCTGGACTGCCCTCTTCGTCAAACAGTGACTGCACAGTGTCTGGTGCGAGTGAATATTCATGGGGATCTGCCTCTGTTCTGCTGAGGTGATCTGCTAGGTCATTCCTGGCAGGTAGAATGCTTGGATTGACGCATCATGCTCAAGACACCACTCCCACACCCTCATGGTCTCCCTGCACAAAGGGTAGGAGTGCACTCCATTGTGCTTATTGATGTAATACATCACAACTTTGTTGTCTGTCTGAAGGAGGATCACTTTTTGGCAAAGGATATCCTTCAGGGCTCGGATAGTGTATAGGACAGCTCTTATCTCTAAGACATTTATGTGAAAATGAGACTCCTCCTGGATCCACACCCCAAGTGTGGAGGTGTTGACAGTGAGCTCCCCAACCAATCAGAGATGCATCCGTGATGGTGATCTTGAGATTCCAGTGGGGCAAAGGGTAGACCTTGAGAAGCTTATTCTTCTGCGTCCACCATGCAAGTGATTTGTCAGAGGCTCTGTCACTTCATGTGGAAGGATTGCGAGTGCGTGGCCGGTGACCACTGTGTGCTGAGCATCCATTGTGCAGTCCTCATTAGGTAGCCAGGCTAGAGGCACCGTGAAGATGGACAGTGCCGTGAGGCCCAGTGTCCACTACATTTCAAGGGCCTGCGCAGACTTGTTCTCCGTGATGTAACGAGCCATCTGAAGATGTCGTTTCTCCTGTCCGCCGGAAGGAAAACTCGCGCCCTGGAGATATCCAGGAGGGCTCCTAAGAAGAGTACCTGCTGTGAAAGCTGAAGCTGGCACTTTCCCAGATTCAGAAGATCCTCCATAGAAATGAACAACTGAGAAGCTGTGGCGACTGCTTCCTGTGTCTCCTGCTTGGGGCGGGCTGGCTAAGAGTCAATCGTCCAGGTAAGTGAAGACTTGAACGCCAAGTTTTCTGCTAACTTTGCCTGAACAGACACTTGTTTAACTTTCTGAGGTTGAGAATTGGACTCATGCCACCTGTCCTCTTGGAACCAAAAAGTAATGGGAGTAGAAACCTGTATTCCGCACTGCTTGCAGAACAACTTCTACTGCCCTATTCCTTAGGAGGCCCTGTATCTCAGAAATAAGAAGACCTGACTGGGAGTTGGACAGATGGAGCTGCTGTCTGGGTGGAAGGTCTGGGGGAATCTCTGTGAAACTGAGAAAGCATCCCTCTCGGACAATCCTGAGAACTCATTTGTCCGTTGTAATGGACTTCCACTGGTTGTAAAATCGAGTCAGACGCCCCCCTACCACCGTAGAGGTATCCACCTCAGGAAGCTAAGATGGGACCAGGGCCGGATTTTCAGAGGTTGGCACTGGGTGCTTTTGGGCCCTATACATTTTGCTGCGTTTTCTTTTGTGGCTGAGGAGTTTGAGTTCTGCTAAAGGCTCCTTGGCCTCTATCTTGAAAGGATTGCCTGTTATGAAATTGTCAATGGTTCCCGCCCCTCTGATGGGCTGCAGGAGCTGGCCTGGCTGTTTTAATGGCAGTCCTGGTTTTCCGAAAGGCCTCCAAAACTTGCTCAACTTGAGGGCCGAACAGATAAGTACCGTCAAATGGGACGTTCATCACCTTCTGCTGAGCCTCAGTTGAGAAACCTGATATTCTAAGCCAGGAGAGTCACCTTCTACAAAAGGAGCCAGCAGCTGCCCTAGAGGTAGTGTCGTGGACGTCCATAGAAGCTTTAAGCTGCTGATTACTGGACTCTATGCCCCCAGTAATGGATTCCGTGAGGTTCTCGACCATTGATTTGAATGCGTTCTACGGGGTGAACTCTTACTGAAGAATGTAGGAACTCAAGATATAAAAGTCTGCCTTGGTCCACAGAAGAAGTCTGTAGTGCTATGGTGGACCCCATATTCCTGCAGAGAGACTGGAAAGAAAGATCTTCCACCCCAGGTTCCACTGATACATAAGGCTTGCTTTCCAGCCCATAAAGTAAGTCATCTGATGCATCTTCGGACAAAAGCAGGACAGGGTCAGACTCCTCATGTTCCACTTCTACCCCAGAAAGACCTCCAAATGCAACCATGGGCACTGTACTGATAAGATCATGCTCACATTTCTGAAACCATGAAGTGACAGTCAAAATTCCAAATTCTTGGTTCCATGAAAGGAACTGCACAGAATGCGGTCCATACAAAGAAAACAATACAAAACACAACTGACAGCTTCAGCTTTTGTTCAGGCACAGTTAAGTAGGGATCCTTTAGAGGTATGAATATAATTTATGAAAATAGAGACATTTCAAACAGCTGCACATAAGTAATCAATTCCTGTCCGCTTTAAGCTTCATTTTTTGCTGAAGACCCTATTTGATCTACTATTTAATCTCTCCTCCCACCTTCCTTATCCCTATGATACCCTTGTGTCTGTCCCAGGCATTTTTGAACCCCACCACTGTTTTTTCTTTCATTTTTATGATTTTTTTGTAAACTTTATTTAAGATAGGACATGTTCAGACATACCTTACCTCCCAACCAAGGAGAGATACATCCAACTTCATAAGACACAGGTACATAAAAAAAGGTACATTTCTTGTCTTACATTTCAGCAGAGGTTCTATTATTAATTAAATTCATTATTAATGAAAATTACATAAAAAAAGGAAAAGACAGGAATACATAATCAAACTCAAGATCTTGCTTCCCTGAGCATACTACAATTAAGAATGAGATAGTGTGAGTGATTATATAATAAGATAGCCATGGAATGGTGGATTGCCAACAGATTGCTCAGCTTCCTCAAAAGCATGGGAACCAGACTGTGTGGAGGGCCTGTTCCAGTGGGAGCCAAATATCCTCATATTTACTGGGTTGTCCTTGAACTAAATATTGTGTGCTTTCCAGTTTCATTACTTGCATAAGGGACATAATCCAGGAAGCTAGTTCCTGCATTCCTACTACTAGACCAATTCTCCACAGTAACTGGCCACCTCTAGGTTTCCAACTACCCAGTATAGGGAGCCCCAACAGAATTTCCATTGGATCTGATCTAGCTGTGATATTTACAACTTTAGATAAAATATCAATTATCCCCATCCAGAACCTAGACACTTTAGGACACGTCCAGACCATATGGAAGAAGTCACCTACCTGGGCAAGACATTTAGGGCAATATGGGGAGGATTCAGGGCAACAAAAACTAAAATAAACTAAAAAAATATTTTATGTGCCAATTTAGGAGTGTGATATGTTCTTAGTAGAAAGTTATATTGAATGGCTCTTAAGCGATTATTAACTGAACATTTTAAAATGTTTTTTAGGAGTAATCTCCAGTCCCCTCCGGTGATTCCCTCAGGGTAGATGTCTTCCTCCCATGCTCTTTTAATTCTTTCCATAGGGTCCAGCAGCCTCCCCAATAGTATTCTATAGCACCTGATTAGTTGCCTAAAACCCTTGATATCGGAGAATTTTGTAAACAGTTCTTCAAGTGGGGAGGGTTGTACTGGGTGGGAGCCTTGGATCCCTGTGGACACCCCCTCAGCCTATTTCAGAGTCTAAGGAAGAGAAAATATTGAGAAGGGTGTAGCTTAAATTTTTTTTTTAATGCACCAAACCCCCCCTCAAGGATTTGGTAAGCTGGAAAAGGCCCCGTTTGACCCACATTTTGAGACCTATCATTGTTGGTTAGTCCTTCTCCCTCCTTTAAAAGCACCTCCAGAGTCACATCATGGGATAGACATGGGTTATGTCCCAATAATGAGTGGGCAGGGATGTTAGGGGTCTCCTCCCCCAAGGAGTTAACAAATAGGGTATAGTATAGGTGAGGATCTCCTCCATTCTCCATCTTCCTCCAGGTTGGGGCTTCCCGTTCAACTCTTAACAAATCTTGGACATGAGCTAGCTGAGCGGCCATGTAATATAAATGCATGTTGGGTAGATTCAAGCCCCCCCATACTCTCTGGCAGCCACAGTATATCCTTCTTAAGTCTAGTTTTTTTCCCTTGCCAGAGGAGTTGCGTACAAGCTCCTTCCAGTGCCTTGAAATACTTCTGTGGGAGAGAAATTGGGATGGACTGAAAAAGGTAAAGTGCCCTTGGGAGAATATACATCTTGATAAGATTAACCTGGCCCAATAAGGTGAGAGGCAAGACATCCAGTTGGTACAATCTGCCTTAAGCTTCTGGATCAGAGGCCCATAGTTGATTGGAATAATTTGGGAAAGTTTGCTCGGTAGCAAGACCCCCAAATATTTTATCTGTTTAGTGGGGTTCATGATGGCCCTGGCTATCTCTATTGAGGTCTTCCTTTCTCCCAAGGGGAGCCATTTGCTTTTGTCCCAGTTGATTTTGTGTCCCGACAGGGGGCCATATTTCTCAAAGATCTTGCTCAGTGCTTGGGAGGGCCTCAACAAGGTTATCCAAAAATAACAAAATGTCACCAGCAAACAAAGATATCACCTGGATATCCTTTCCCACCCTGCATCCCCTGATCTCTCCATTTCCTCAAATGATATTAGCCAGTGCTTCCATAGTAAGCACGTATAACAGGGGTGACAAAGGAAAGCCCTGTCTTGTCCCTCTAGACAGTGCAAAAGGGGCCGAGATGGTACTGTTGGTCAGGATCTTGGCATGTGGCTCGGTATATAAGGCCCCTATCCATTTAAGTATGGTATTCCCCAATCCAAACCTGCTTAACACAGCAAACATAAAGGGCCATTCGACCTGATCAAATGCCTTTTCGGCTTCAAGAGCTAGGAGACCTCTATGGGACCCCCCCCCCATTCCATCTATAAATAACATTGGTGGACCTACGGAGATTGTGCTTAGCCAGTCGTCCTTCAACAAAGCCCCCTTGGTCTATGTGGACCAGACCTGGTAGGACCCTCTCCAACCTATTTGCTAGAAGTTTTGCTAGGATTTTATAATCCGCATTGAGGAGCGAAATAGGATGGTAAGATCCACATTTGGTGGGATCCTTTCCTGGTTTGGGGAGCACTACTACGGTGGCCATCTTCTGAGATTTTAGCAATTCTCCCTGTGCTAGAGCATTTTCCAGGACTTCTCCCATGAGGAGACCAAGGGCATCCCAGGTGTACCTATAGAATTCAGCAGGGATACTGTTGGGACCAGGTGACTTCCCCTTATTTATGTGCCAAACTGCCTGTCTGATCGCTTCAAGAGATGGGGGGAATTTAATTCATCTTTTAGGTCTTCACTCAGGTATGGCATTTCTACTCCCTGGAGGAAGTCCTCCGGGTCACCCGCAGGTTCAATCTGAGTAGTACACAACTGGGACTAGAAGGCCCTAAAGACCTCATTGATCTCTTTCTGATCAAAGGTAGGAGAGCCATCTGGTTTAGCCATTGATAGTATTGCTCATTCTGCTTTCTTGTGCTTCACAAGGCTGGCCAACCATTTGCCTGATTTGTTCCCTTCGAAGTGTGTGTATGATTTTGTGACCACTAGATCCCGTTCCAGTTTCCGGAAGACCATCTGGTGCAGTTTCCCCTTTGATGATTTTAAGTTTTGCGTAAGTTGGAGGTGAAAGTGAACCATGGCCCTCCTCTCTTATTCCTGGACTTCGGCTATGAGTTGTTCTTCCTCCTAAAGGGATATTTTTTAATGCTGCGTAGGAAATTGTCTCTCCCGAATAAAGGCCTTTAAAGCGCCCACACAACAATTATATATGTCCCTTTCCTTGTTATGGTCAATAAATTTTGTAATTTTCCCTTTTATATGTTTAATGTAATGATTATCTAGGAGTAGGATGGGATCAAACCTCCACTGAGGTCCCACAGAGGGCTGTTGTCCTGCTGATAAATGTAATTGGAGTACAGTGTGATCTGAAATCAGTATGTGTCCATACATGGTCCGCATGGTATCTGTGACCAGCTGAGGGGAGACAAAATTGTAGTCTAGCCTAGTGTAGACTTGGTGTGAGTGGGAGTAAAATGAATATTCCCCGTTGCCAGGGTGTGAGTGTCTCCAGACCTCTACTAGTGCTCTCCTGGCTGTGAATTCCTGCGGTGCCACTACACTTTTAGGGTATGGTTCATTTTTATGATTTAAAACAACAAAAGACAAGTCCAAATAAACCAGTTTTATAAGCACAATAACATACTTGAGGGTCTAAAAACACAGTAATAACTAATAAACCCACTCAAAGATGGTTCAAACCACACAGCTTCACTTTGTGGTTCCCATGCATACATTTTGTGGGTTTATCAGAGCACAATCCACACCCTCTTGTGTGTCACTGCTACCTCGAACTTTCTGATTTAGTAGTACATATTCACTTAATGTTGAAAGTACTTTTTTTAAATGGCCAGAAGAAAAAATTACTCACCTTAGTAATGTTGTTTCTTCTAATGGAGTCTTGCTATATTATGACATATGCAGTATAACCCCAGGTTAGAACTGCTCCGGAGGTGAGAGTTAACTTCCACGCAGGGCATGGAATCTTGAGCGCGAGCTCGGTTGAACACTCTGTCTGTTGAGCTCAAAGTTAAACTGTCAGATCTTATGAGCAAAACTCAATTGCTTCTGTGTGGAAGCCGTGAACCTACACTACCCACTGGCTACTAACTACAAAAACACCTTTTGTTCTTGGATCCCAAAACAAAGACTCAAGTCGAGGGATTCAAGAAGGAAAATTTAAGCATAACACCTAAGCACCCTAGAAGGGTGAAATAAAGTGGGCATCAAAGAAGTGCCAACATTGCACTACCCACATCCAAAAACAGAGGTTCTGAGAGGGGCAGGCTGGGGAGGTCATAATATGCAAGACTCCATTAGAAGAAACAACATTACTAAGGTGGGTAATTTTTTCTTCAAACAACATGAAGTCTTGCTATATTATGATATATGCAGACTACACAGCAGTACCTCCATGGAGGAGGGACAGAACCTACTTGGGAAATAGGCTCTGAAGCACAGCTGTTTCAAATCGAGCATCACTCCTAGCCTGGATATCCAAGGAGTAATGCTTAGTAAAAGCATGAACTGTTTTCCAGGTAGCTGCTTGACATATCTCTAGGAAAGGAATGTCCCTGGCAGCAGCCAGAGACGCAGCTGTACCTCTGGTAGAGTGAGCCCTCAGGCCTGAGGGAGGAACCTTACCCAGTTTTTCATAACAGAATTGGATACAAGAGACAATCCACCTGGCAATGGATCTTTTAGTGGCAGGTTTCCCTTTACCAACCTCACCATAAGTGAGGAACAATTGGAGGGATTCAAACCTGTGACCCTTGGTACATTCTATATAGTAACTAAGGGCTCTTTTGACATCTAAACTGTGCAATCTCCTCTCACCAGAGGAGGAATGGTCAGTGAAGTACACAGGAAGAGACATGGATTGATTAAGGTGAAAGTCTGAAACCACCTTAGGCAAAAACTTCCTGTTAGTCCTGAGGACTACCTTATCTCTATGAAAGGAGATAAAATCAGGCTCCACTGACAAGGCTTGTAGCTCACTTATGCACCTGGCAGAGGTGATGGCTACCAGAAACACAGTTTTCCAAGTCAAGTACTTCAGCTCAGCTGAAGACAATGGCTTAAAAGGGGGTTGCATAAGCTGAGCGATGCAAATATTAAGATCCCAAGCAGGGGCAGGATCCCTGATCGGGGGGTTGGTGTGAAGCAACCCTTTAAAAAACTTAGAGAACACAGGGTGAGCTGATAAAGAAGAGGGCCTGCTGACAAGAAGACAGACACAGCTGCCAAGTGCACTTTTAGGGTAGCTAGTCTCAGCCCCAAAGAATTCAAATGCACCAAATAATCCAGGATCATGGGCACACCAGCTGATTCTGGGGAAATATGTTTACCAGCACACCATATGGAAAATCTCTTCCATTTTGAATTATAGGTAGCCCTGGTGGAAGGCTTCCTAGAGGCCTTCAAGATATCCAATACACCTTGAGAAAGGTGTAAGTCAGCAAACTCTAACTCTTCAAGAGCCAAGCCTTGAGATTGAGAGATTTGAGGTTCGGATACCAAACTCTCCCCTGGGCACAGGTTAACAGGTTGTGATTTCTGGGAAGACATAGGGGAGGGTGGACTGCTAAGGACATGAGGAGTGGGTACCAGGGCTGCCTGGCCCAATCTGGAGCAATCAGGATCATCTTGCAGGACTGAGATCTGATTCTGACTAGCACTTTGAAAAGAAGTGGGAAGGGAGGAAAAGCATAGAGAAACTTCCCTTCCCAACTGAGAAGGAAGGCATCCAGAGGGACTGAGCCCAATACTGGGGTCCTACAGCTAAAAAGGGGAAGTTGGTGATTGTCTGGGGCTGCAAAGAGATCTATTTGCGGAGTGCCCCATCTGGCAAATATTACCTCCAGTACTAGGGGATTCAGTGTCCATTGTGATGGCCCTGGGAAATCCTGCTGAGAGCATCCGTTAGGACATTGTCCTTGCCTGGGAGGTGAACTGCCACGTAGGAAGGCGTTCAGAGAATAAGCCAGAGACCACAACTTCATCGCTTCCGTGCACAAGGCCGTAGACCGAGTGCCCCCTTGCTTATTGATGTACCACATTGTAGTGGTATTGTCTGTTCTGATCTGAACTACCTTGTTCTGGACAGATGTGGAAAAAACCTGGAGTGCTAGAAAAACTGCTCTGAGCTCCACCAAATTGATGTGGAGCAGAGATTCCTGAGGGGACCACAGCCCTTGGGTGGAAAGGTCGCCCATGTGAGCTCCCCACCCCAAGAGGGATGCATCTGTAGTAAGGGTCAAGGAATGAGACTGGGGAGTGAAGGAACCCCTGTCTCAGATTGTTCTGATCCTGCCACCACTGAAGGGCCAGGATCAGGGTTGAGTCACTGGAATCAATTTGGTTGGGGATCCGTCCTTTGAGACCAAAGGCTCTCAAATGGAACTGAATGTCCCTCATCTGAAATCTCGCTCCCTGCACCACTGCTGTAGAAGCAGCCATGTGCCCCAGGAGCTGTAGAAAATGCCTTGCTGGTCGAGAGACCTGTAGGGTGAAAGAGGAGGCCAGAGACATCAGGGTCCTTGCTCTTTCCAGAGGAAGGAAGGCTCTGGCTTCTTTTGTGTTCAGTTCTGCGCCTATAAAGGTGAGAAGCTGGACAGGGTCCAGAACTGACTTTGGAAGATTGAGAAGGAAACCTAGAAATGTAAGCAGCTGCTGGGTTACTTGTAAATGCAGTTTGACCTGTTCTGGAGACTGGCCTACAATGCGCCAGTCGTCCAGATAAGGAAAGATGGCAATCTTTTGCCTTCTTAAATGAGCAACTGCTACTGCCAGGCATTTTGTGAACACCCTTGGAGCCGAGGAGGCTGAAGGGCATTGCTCTGAACTGGTAATGGCCTGAGGGCAGTTCGAATCTGAGGTACTTCGATGGGAGCTTCTGATGAGAACATGGAAGTAGGCATCCTTGAGGTCCAGGAGGCTAGCCAGTCCCTGGCCTTAGAGAGGTAAAATAATCCCCAGGGTCACCATTTTGAACTTTGGTTTTAAAGGTGCTTGTTTAGATACCGAGATCCAGAATGGGCCGCCATTCTCCTGTCTTTTTTGGGGTAAGGAAGTACCTGGAGTACAACCCTTTGCCCTGGTGTATGGGTAGAACCCTTTCCACGGCTCTGAAAGCCAGGAGGGAAGAAACTTCTGCTTCCAGGGCAAGTGCCTCTGATGGGTTTGCAGGTGGAAAAGACCTGGCTCTCATCTTCGGAAATTTTTTGAAGCTGAGAACCAGTCCCTGGCTTACTACTTCCAGGACCCACTTGTCTGATGTTAAAGACTTCCAGTCCTGGACAAGTAAGCCAGCCTGCCCCTACGGTAGTGGAGAATCGGCCTGGCTACCCATCAGGAGCCTGTTTTGCAGGGAGCTTTGGGTTGAGGGTAGAAGCAGGCTTACTAGAGCCCTTCTGCCCCTTCCTCTAAAGAACCCCTCTGGGCATAAGCAGAAGAGGAGGCCTGGGCTGGTAAAACAGCCTATGAAAAGGCCTGCCCTGCCCTGACATGCTGCCTTTGAGGGTGACTTGCCTTTCTTTGGCCTGTGCACTCCTTAGGTGAGTCCTAGACTCATCCATTTTCTTCATATAATTCTCTGTCTGCTCCCCAAACAGAGAATTCCCACAACAGGAAAATCCATAGCCTTAGACTGGGTATCCTGTGACAGGGCAGTACATCTGAGCCAGGCCATTCTGCGAAGAGACACAGATGTAGCCATAACTCTAGATGAAACATCATTAGAGTCTACAGCAGCATGAAACTGCACCTTGGATGCCTCAATACCATCCGCAGCCATCTGCTCCAGCTCCCTGGCAAGCTGTTCAGGGGCCTGTTTTGCTAGGGCCAGGACAGTATCCCACCTGGATTTCTGGTACCTAGCTGCGTAAGCCATATAATTTGCCTGTCTGAGTCCCAAAGATGCTGCCATGTACTGCTTTTTTGCCATGGCATCCATCCTCCTGGAATTCTTTTCAGGAGGGTGAGAGGCTAGAGGAATATTAGCCTTGTCACAGGCTGCAGCCTGCACTACCCCACATGGCTGCACTGCTGGGATAGAACTCCATATCAGAGCCTGATAAAGCATACCTCTGTCCATCCTTTTAACCACAGGAGGATAGAATGAGGAGTTTTCAGAATTGTTACTGTCTGTTTCTTAAAAGATTTATGCAAGGGAATAGACAGTCTCCTAGACTCTGGAATATCCATCATTTCCACAAAATCAGGCTCTTCTTGATCATCAACAGCTTCCTCAACAGGGAGTTGCAGAGTGTCAGCAACTTTCTTGTAAAACAAAAAATGAGAAGGGGACTCAGATAGCCTGGGAGGGGATACTCCTGAGGGTCTGTCTGGAGAGATGTCCGGTTCAATGGGCACATACAGACTGTCAAAATCACACTCACTCTCCTCGTACCCCTCCTCCCCTTCCCCTGGTTCATAAAAATCTTCAAAATCATAATCTTGAACCGAGGGAACCGACCGAACCGGGCGCTTGCCCAATGGTGCCGGTTCGGACGGAACTGGGGAAAGAGACTGAACAATTTGAATAGCTTTGGCTATTTCCTCAGCGGTTGGAGAAAGAACTTTTGTCCCCAAACTAGCTGACCTTCTAGCCCTTTTAGCTGGAACCAGCTCCTCAGAGCTGGCTCTTCGTTTGCCCGAGGAAGCATCGCCCTGGTCAGAGGGCACTCCTTCAGGTTCGGTTGGAACCGAACCGGGCTGGCCATCCGGGTCAGCGGACTTTTTGGCCTCCCTTTCCCTGAGCCTACCAACTCTTTTTTCCACGGTGGCAGCAGGAAAATTTTTACAAATCTGGCAGTCTGCACTGAGGTGGTCAAACCCCAGACAATATACACAAATGGTGTGGGTCAGCCTTGGCAAAGCTTCCCCACAGAGGCCACAGTGCTGAAACAGTGGGTCCGGTTTTTCCTTTGGGTTTCTCAGACATAGTGCCAGCCTAACCAAAACTTGCCCGTTAATGGCAATCCACCAAGCAAGACTCTCTTATCGGTTCCCAACCGTGTCACGGGTCGTGGAAAAAACCGTAATAAAATCCGTTTTTTTTAGAACCGATAAGAACCGGGAACCGCACTCTAAAGGGCTAGAAAGTAATTTTAAAACCCTCTGATCGGTTCAAACCAAACCGAAAAAGACGTTTACAAGTTCCACACAGAAGAAAAATAATAAATAAGCCTATCTATTACTTACAATACCACAGACAGAGCTTGAACAACGATTGCAGTGTTAAATTTGGTAAAATAAACCGAGAATTACACTTTAAAACCGACAAACAAACCGAGCAGCAGGAGGAATCTCCGGAGCGACTGTTCAGTGAGGCGGAGTAAAGAATCTGACAGTTTAAGTTTGAGCTTCAACAGACAGAGTGTTCAACCAAGCTCGCGCTCAAGATTCCATGCCCTGCATGGAAGTTAACTCTTTCACCTCCAGAGCAGTTCTAACCTGGGGTTATACTGCATATGTCATAATATAGCAAGACTTCATGTTGTTTGAATGTAAGGAATAGGAAGATGCAACTAGCAAGCTGGTAGCAAACTGTTATCACTGGAAAAGTCAACTAATTGAGCTAGGCTATCTTGGATAAATTAATGTAATAAAAAAAAAATCTGATAATGCCTCACCGGTATATTAGGTTTGGAGAGCTCCTTTACAGAATAGCAAGGTCTGCTTGTCATCTTGATTGGAAGTCCACATAGGTGAGTAAACTTAGACTTTAGATCAGAAAGAAAGGTACCAAGCACACCCTCCAAATCTACTCTTGGAAAAAACTGCACAGGTTGGCTCCTGATGCAACATAAGGGGTATCTTAACACATATTAAGGAGTATGGGATAGAAAATGAAGTTGCTTTTTTCTAACAATTGATAGATAATGAAACAGCATGATGTTTTGTGTTTTTCCACATTGTCACAATATTTAATCATAAGTGCTCAGTTATTACATCATCTTACAAACTTATCGGGGATAGTGGACTTTCAAAGCTGAGATATCATGGAACCTTCTCTTCTCATGTGTTCCAAGAGACTGTTACATCAAAGAAAATACATACATACAATACACAATATATCAAGTAAAAAAATAAAAAGACATATCACCCAAAGTACGTATTATTAATAATAATAATACAGCACATGTTTAGATACACAGCATGAGGAAAGTACAATTAGGTAAGAACTTACCGTAACAGTAGATCTGCGAGGGGATCTGTTGCAGCAGATCACACCTATAGAACTACCGCCGTTAGGCACTAGGACCAGTCGGAAACTTTTCTTAGTTAGCAGTCTAACTGGGGGCCGCCCACTCTGATGTCACCCTCTGACATCAGCCAACCCTATAAGAGTGGGTGGCCCCCACTCCCTCCTTAGTTCTCCCACCAGAGAACAGAGCAGAAAGACTCCCGCTGAGGAACCGAGGAGATACCAAAGGTTCCTGCCAACATGGAAAGAGAGAAATCCACAGGCTACAGAAAGATCCAACAAAGCTACAGGGAACTGGGGAAGGACGGCAAGGCCTGCTGCAAGAGATCCCTTTGCAGATCTACTGTTATGGTAAGTTCTTACGTAACTGTACTGTCTAACTTCAGGATAGCAGGCCACACTTACAGAACGAGTCCCAAGCAGTTCTAACATCAGGAAGCCAGTCTGGGTGGTAGGAACCAGAAGCCTAAGAAAGAAGGCACTGAATAACAGCCAGGCCAAAACTGGCCCTGTGCCTACAGGCAATGTACAGACTGTAGTGTTTGGTAAAGGTGTGGACAGAAGTCCAAGTAGCCACTGCACAAATCTCTGCAGCTGAGACATTTCTGAAACAGGCTGCTGAAATGACCATACCCCTGGTGGAATGGCCCTTAACATCCCCAAGAAGTTCCCTTCTGCACTTCCAGTAACAATATGTAATGCAGTTAGCCAACCATTTGGACAGAAACGGCTTAGAAACAGGGGCATCCTCTTTCCTAGGAACGAATGAAACAACTGTTTATACTTCCTGCAGTTCTTGCTGCAGTGTGTGTAGTAATGCAGGATTTTATGCACATCTAAAATGTGCAGCAGTTCTTCCCCTAGATTGGTATGTTCTGGGAAATAAACAGACAGCCTGGCGGATGGATTGATTCAGGATAAACTCAGACACCACCTTAGGAAGAAATTTAGGATTAGTATGCAAAGACACTCCGTCTTTGTAAAAAAACAAATAAGGTTGCTCACACATGAGCACTTGGAGCATGGAAACCCTTCGAGTGGAAGTAAATGGCAACTAAAAATAACGCTTTTGATGACAAAAAGCGTAGCTCGCAAAGTCACGGCAGGATCAAAAAGGAGTCAAAGTAAGTTTTTCCAACACAAAATTCAAATCCCATGGAGGGATGGGATTGCTGATAGGAGGCTTCAGGTGAAGGATGCCTCTCAAAAAAGTATGTGACACTTCCAATTGTGCCACCATACGGTCATCAATGGGCACATGGAAAGCAGAGATGGTGGACATGTGCACCTTAAGAGAGGATTACTCCAGACCTGAATCCAAAAGGGACAGCAGGTACTCCAAAATCTGATTCATGGGACACATGAAAGGGTCCAGCTGACATGAGATAGCCCATGGCATGAAAAGCTTCCACTTCATGGAGTAGGTGGCCCTGGTGGAAGGCTTTCTGGCCACTACCAGAACATCAGCCACTTTAAGTGACACCCCAAACCAGGCCATGGCTATGTCCTCAGGAACCAGGCATGAACGTGCAGGGACTTGAGTTCCAGATGGACCAAGGTGCCCCGGTTCTGGGAGAGCAAGCTGGTGCACAGTGGAAGAGGTACTGGAGGTTTCACTGCTAGCTGTTGGAGTTAAGGGGAAACAGATCTGACAAGGTCAGAAGGGGGCAATGAGAATCATCGTAGCCCCTTTCCATCTGTAACTTGATTAGCACCCTCTGGAGTAGTGGGAAGGGAGGGAAGACATAAAGAAACCTCCCTTTCCAGGAAAGGGATGTGTCTCACCAGAAAACTCCAAGCCCTGGATCTAGTGATCAAAAACACGCCTGTTTTGTACTGAGTGTGGACCAAAAATTTCCAACTCTGGACGACTCCATCTGTGGAAGAGGTCTTTGACGACCGCGCTCAGAAGCTCCTACTCATGAGTCTTTGACTTCAACCAGCTTAGATCGTCCGCCAGGATGTTTTGGGCACCTGGGACATGGACAGCTGACATTTCTAGGCCACAGTCCAGAGCATAATATCAAACTCTCATCACTTTCCTGCAGAGGGAATATGAATGAGTACCTCCCTGCTTGTTGATGTAATGGACAACAGTCACACTGTCCGTCTGCACCAGCAGGAAGCCCAGGGACAGCGGGGTCTGAAAGGCCTGGAAGGCATACAGCACCACCCACATCTCCAGAACATTGACATGGAGAGAGGACTCCAGTCGGGACCATGTCCCTTGTGTTTGGTATAGGTCCAAATGAGTGCCCCAGCCCATCCCCAAGGCATCTTTGGTAAAGATCTGCTAAGGGGAAGGGATAGCAAAGGGAACCCCCTTGAGAAAATTGGTGGGTTCCATCCACCATAGGAGAACTTTCTTCACCAGGGAGGAGGTCAGGACTTCCTGTTCCAGGTCGTCCATATGTTGGTCCCACTGGACTCACAATCCATTGAGGATCCACATATGCAATCTGGCCAGATGCACCGTGACTATGGCCACTGCCATCATACCCAGAAGTCAGACAAATGCTCTGGTGGAGACACAGCAGCTGTGGAACAGCAGTCTGGCTTGGGCCATGAAACGGTCTGCCCTGTTCTGTGGAAGTAAGGACATGCCCTGTGCCGTGTTTGTGACTGCTCCAATGTACTGAAGATGCTGACCTGGTGTTAAGATGGACTTGGGCAAGTTGACTGTTATGCCCAGATCATGGAAAAGGCGGACGGTGTGTTCCAGTTTTGGACCAGGCTGTCCTTGGATGAAGCCTTGAGCAGCCAGTTGTCCAGGTAGGGGAAGACGCAGAATCCCTGTCTCCAGAAGACAGCTGCAACCACTGCCAGGCACTTGATAAACACGCGAGGAGCCGAGGACAAACCAAAGGGCAAGACCCAGAACTGGAAATGTGCCCCCTGAAACCTGAGGTATTGTCTGTGTGGGGCACAAATCTTGATATGTAGACATGTGTCCTGCATGTCTAGGGAGTATATCCAATCCCCTTAGTTCAGGATGGGCAGCAGTCTCTGGAGAGTTACCATCTGGAACTTTTTGTACTGGATGAGTAGGTTTAACTCTCTGACATCCAAGATGGGCCTGAGGTTGCCTGTACATTTTGGAACCAGAAAGAAGTGGGAGCAGAACCATTTGCCCTGCTGGGCTTCCGATACAGATTCTATTGCTCTTTTCCTGAGCAGGGACTGAATTGTCTCCCAAACAATGGGAATATGAGCTGCGGGGGTAAGACGAAGGGACTGCAGACTTCTCTAGGGGCCACTCTATGAGCTCTAGAGTGTGGCCATGGCTTAGCTGTAGCACCAGGCTGTTGCTTGTGATCTCCTCTCACCTGTCTCAGTGTAGGGAGAACTGACCCCCTACCGCCTGCACCAGGTCCACTGGAGAGAGGGGGCTGGCGTGGAGTCAGGCTGAGGCAGGGGCTGGTGCCACTCTTCCTCCTCCTCCTCCTCGGGAGCCTTTGCTGAAGGAGGAGAAGGGGGGTAGGCAGGGCTGAGGAAGTCTTACGTTTTGTGGGCTTGGAGGCAGGTTGGGGGTCTGTGAGTTGCTTGACGAAAGGGCACTCATGGGGTACTCTTTTGCTGGGTATGGTACAATGAGGGTACCGATTTAAGAGTGCATCCAGAGGCTTGCAGGTTGGATAAAATGTCCAGAACAGCAGCCCCGAACAGCTTATACCCCCCTGAAGGGAGCATTCAGGATGGACATTTGAACATCCTGGGCAAACTCTGACACCCATAGCCAGGAATGCCAATGAAGGCAGTTGCCCACTGCCGCCACCTGGGCTGAGGCATCTACAGCATTGTAGGCTGAGCACAGGAGGTGCTGGCTGATGTCTAACCCAGATTTCAGAGCCTGGAGGAGCTGCTGTGTAGCCGGACCCTCCAGCAAAGATCTGACCATCTCCATGGTTTGTTCCCCCAGTACATCTTGATATTGAATCATGTGGGCTATATAGCTAAGGGTTCTGATGGCCAATGTGGCAGAGGCAAAAGTCCTTTTACCAAAGAGGTCCAGTCTCTGGGATTCCGTGTTGGGAACAGGGAGCTCAGTTGCTTTGGTCTCTTGGTATGGTCATGCACAGCATTAATGATGACTGAGTATGCTTCTGGTTGCTCCCCGCAAAAAGGTTTGCCCATGGGCACCTTGTATAGTTTGTCCACCTTTCTAGGCAAGGCTGGTATGAGATTTGGGCAATGCCAGGTGGTCATGGTGGCATGCTCAACTGTATCTATCAATGGAGGAACCACTAAAGAGGAACAGTCCAGCAGCTTGAGGTAGGTGGACAACCGATGTCAGAAAGGGTCCAGCTCCTCGGTTTCCAATCCCATGGCTGACTGGATCTGACCTATGACCCTACAGAAAGAAAGGTCATCAGGGGGAGACCGAGGGATGTATTTCAGGATCTCTTCCCCATCCGAGGACACCGACGAGGGGGAAGGGAGAAGGGTCCTCATCCTCGTCATCACCAGACTCCTCTGACTCAGTCGGGAGTTGGAGGTCCAGGTGATACTTTCCCATGTCCACTGGGCGAACAGGAGGTGTAAGGATGTCGGTCGACGTGGTACCAGGGGTGCATCCCTGGCAACATCGGGTGCTGGGACTGAATGCACAGGCCCACGTGCCAGTGGATCCTGTGGAGGAATAAGTCACGACTGCATAAAATCCCAGAGGAATGACTGCATAGACTGAAAGTCCACTGTCACCAACGGGTAGCCTGGTGTCGTCAGTTGGGGGACCAACGCTGGTGGTGGAAGTACAGGAGCCAGCGTAGGTAGAGGGGCTAGTGCTGATGTTGGCTGAGGGGCCAGTGCAGCATTGGCAATGGCCACACAGACATTAGAGGAAGGAGAGGCCTGGTTGGTGCTGGTGCCGGGTTAGGAGAGACCGGCGTCGTGTGGAGGGTGGTGTCAGTGATAGGCACCTCCAATGAGGGCGACATAGGAACAGCCAGGAGAGATGCTGGGGAAGGCGTCAGGTCCACGGCTGTGGAGGAGGTCACCTGTGTGGAAGAGGGTGATGGACGGGTTGCGTGAGAAGACCCGGAGATCACCGACCTCACATTGGCATGAGAAGGAAAGGTGGAGCCTCCTGACCATGGCCCTGCCACCAGAGGGGCCTGAACAGCAGGGACTGGGAAGATCCCACCCCCGGAAGAACCACTGCCCGCAAGACAAAGGTTGGGGAGTGGTGCTGCCAGTGGTAGTCCTGTGGAAGATTGGGCATGCAAGACAGAACAGGCCACCCCGAAGAGGCAGCCAAGCCTGCTGCAGTCTTGGACTTATATGGGGACTGCGAGTGGAAAGAGGACCGGTGTTTTTTGCGGTCCTTGTCCCAGTGTTTGTGCTTACCACTGGACTTCCCCAGGATGAGGATGAGGCTTGAGACCCCAAGGACAGGGCCAGGGAAGAAGAACCTCTGACCTGCAGCTTCCGTTCCATGTTGATGATCTTTTGCTGCAAGAGGAATTCTTCCAGTGCCCGATGACAGGGACGTCAAGTGGCTTGGTTGAAGCCTTTGCAGATGGTGCAGGCCTAGGTGTCATGAGTAGGCCTGAGGCAGGGGATGCAGGTAGAGTGTCCGTCTTTCTCCAGCAGCTGCTTCCCACTAGCGCACTTCATCCTGGAGGTCTGATTGGAAGAGGGGGACAGGTCCAACATGCAAAATGAATCAACTAAAAGTTAAACTAGGGTGAGAAATGAATGAAAATTCAGGAGAAAAACTCAAGGAAAATGGCAGCTGACTGAAGCTTGCGGTGGTCTGTGGAGGTCCGACGTGCGTTGGCTGACGGCAGGAAAAGAACTGAGGAGGGAGCGAGAGTTCCCACTCTTATAGGGTTGGCTGACATAAGAGGGTGATGTCAGAGTGGGCAGCCCCCAGTTAGACTGCTACTTAGAAAAGTTTCCGGCTGGTACTAGTGCCTGACGGAGGTAGTTCTATAGGTGTAGCCTGTTGCAAGAGATACCCCCCCAAACATCAGATCAGAAGATACATAGATCATTCCAAAATTAGTAATCAGGTACAGTCACAGTAGGATACAACAGATTTTTTGAGTAAATGTTACTGTTACTGTTTGACTGCAGGAAGACAGGGAAGGGAAGGGAACTATTCCCTAAACTACAGTTGTTCCACAATTGAGGGAGATGAAAACTGAAAGTAGGCTGACCAGAAGAAAATTACCTATGTGGTACGACAAATTTCAGAAATTAATTGAAACGAAAAATACATTTAGGCATCAGTTAAGTTGAAGCACAAAGCCTCAAAGAAGGTAAATGCGAAGTTAGGGACAATAAGTTCAGACAGAATAGGTTCAGCAACCAGCTAGCCAACTACTACTGTAGTATGACAAGCATTGGTCAATGCTGAATGTTTGCTTGTTTAAAGGCATTGCATTTGGGGCACACACGAAATGCACGTACATTGCATAACTGTATAATGTACATTGAAAAATACCAAAGTTGTGAGTGAATCTTTAAAATTTTCAATGTACCTTCATGCCTTGGTGATTTTTAAGATTTTGACTCTAAATTTTCAACATAGTCTTTTTATGACACCACATCATGGACCTGGTGGGTGAACGTTTTCAAGTAAGGCCCGAAAGGCAAATCCACCTTGTTCACGAGGTGAGGTCATAAACAGACTATGTTGAAAATTGGGGCTCAAAATACTGAAACTTATCAAAGTTATGAGTGATCGTTGAAATTTTTCAATGTACCTTCATAACTTAGGTGTTTTTTAATATTTTAATCCCACATTTTTAACATAGTCTTTTTATGATCCCATTTCATGAACATGGTAGGTGAAATATTTCAAATTTGCCCCAAAAGGTGATTTTTGTGCAGCGACTACAAAATCACCTTTTGTGACATTTGAAACATTTCACCTACCTTGTTCATGAGCTAGAGTCCAAAATGGCCATTCTGAAAATCTGGTGACAAAATATTTTAAAAAATCACAAAATTATGAGTAAAAGTTCAAAACACATTGAAAATACATTGATCACACTTTCCTCGTTTCTTCAATTCCCGGTTGGCACTGGAGAAGGATGCGCTTTGTTGCA
This sequence comes from Neoceratodus forsteri, assembly GCA_016271365.2. NCBI lineage: Eukaryota > Metazoa > Chordata > Ceratodontiformes > Ceratodontidae > Neoceratodus > Neoceratodus forsteri. The sequence goes on from CM057455.1 coordinate 503,033,043, forward strand.
GAGTGACGATGGACCTTTTTTAAGTGAGTGAAGGTGTGTGTTGGGGTGTGGGGTGGGGGTGTTGAGTGGAAGATTGGGGGGGATTGGGTCAGCATCTGGACATCAGTGGATGGTTTTCTGCTTTGTTTAGGTTACAGTTACAAAAAACAAAAATAACACTAGAGTTGGCACTAGGCAAACAATTGGGAGGTGAGCGGGTGTACGGCAGTGGGTGAGACATCTTTCGAGGGATGGGACCAGGCCTCAAGGAAATACTGAGAAGTGGACTGGTGTATGGCAGAGGGTGGGATGTCTGCTTTTTAAGGGACCATGGCACTGAAGAAGTGATCAGGAGGTGGATGGATTTTGGCTGTGGGTAGGTTTTCTTCATTTTAAGGGACTGCAGCACTGGGGAAGCAATTGGACGTGGGCAGTTGTACCGCAGCGGGTGGGACTTCTTTCAAGGGCTGGGGACCAGTCACAGAGGAACTGATCAGGAGATGGGTGGATGTACTGCAGAGGGTGGGCTGTCTTCTTTTCAAGAAGGGACCACGGCACCAGGGATGAGATGGGGAGGTGGGCAATTGTATGGTAGCGGGAGAGACCTCTTTCAAAAGACTGAGCATGAGGAAGCGATTGGGAGCTGGGTGGGTTTTGGCAATGGGTGAGATTTCTTCATTTCAAGGGATTAGTCTGTGGCACTGAAGAATTGATTGGGAGGTGGGCGGGTGTATTACAGCGGGTGGGATTTCTTCTTTTCAAGGGATCACAGAGCCTGATTATGACTGGCATCGTCAGCTTGCTGGGCAGTGTCATGCACAAGAGAGGCTGCAGCCATTGTCTCCTAGGCATGGCTGTATTCTTCCAAACACAGAAACACAGAATTTGCTGGCAGATAAGGACCGTTTTGCCCCCCCCAGTCTCCCCATTTTTCCCTGCATATATTATCATCGCAGATCCTACTTGGTCTCCAGACCAGTCACCCACCCCCCTTCCATAAGACTCCCTTATACCTATCCCACGCACTCTTGAACCCCACCGTTTTCACCCCCACCATCTCTGCTGGAAGACTGTTCTAAGAATCCACCACTCTTTCTGTAAAGAAGCACTTTCTCACATCTCTCCTGAATCTACCTCGTCCAGCTTTTTATTATGTCCTGTTGCCCTTAAGTACCTTTTTCTGAAAAATACTTCCCTCTTGTACATTATTTACACTTGTGAGGGCTTTTAAGATCTCTGTCATATCGCCCTTCTTTCTCCTATCTTTCAGGGTGTACATGTTTAGGTCCTTAAGTCTCTCCTCGTATGGCTTCTGATGCAGACCCTGCACCATTTTAGTTGCCCTCTTCTGGACTGGCTCCACTCTGTCTATGTCTTTCCAGAGATGTGGTCTTCTGAACTGGATACAGTACTTTAGGGTGAGATCTATACAGAGGCAATACCACCTCTCTCTTTCTGCTTGTGATATCCTTCCTATGCACCCCAGTATCCCACTAACCCTCTCAACCGCCTTGTCACACTGCCTGACCACCTTCAGGTCATCTGATACGATCACTCCCAGGTCACTTTCCTGCTTGGTGGCCGTCAATACCACTCCTCCCATTTTGTACTCTGCCCCTGGGTTTCAGTGCCCCAAGTGCATTACTTTGCACTTTTTTATGTTTAAACCCATCTGCCATACTCTTGACCACTCCTCAAGGTTTCTCAGGTCTCTGCTCACCCTCTCCCCCCCCCCCAAGAGTATCAACTCTATTGCAGATTCTGGTGACACCCACAAAAAGGCAGACCTTCCCTTCCAGCTCCTCTGCAATGTCACTTATAAAGACATTAAAGAGGACCGGCCCCAGCACTGATCTCTGAGGCACCCCACTGGTCACCCTCCCTTCCTTTGAGTGAACTCTGTTTACCACCACCCTCTGTTGCCTGTCCCCTAACCAATTTTTTACCCTGTTTACCACCTTTGGACCCACTCCTAAGCTACCCAGCTTGCTTACTAGCCTCCTATGTGGAAATACACAGTTCCCGCCCATCAACCAGCACAGCAGTATCATGATCAGCCTCATTACGATAACTGGGCTGTTACTGTCGAGCCCACTGCAGCCTGAGCCTCTGAAATGTTGTTCTTGTAACAAAACGTTTGCTGTGCATGTGCAAACAAACATAAAAATGAAACACTTCACTATAATTAAAGTGCTTGGATTTTTATTTTTTTGGGAATGTCCCATGCTCCCTGACTGGCCATTCCTTCGGATCACCTAGGTGCACCCCGCCGGCACTCCTTCCCTGCCGCCATCCACCACCCCACATTGCAGCTCCTTGGGTAACCTTATGGCCCCCCCGGAGAAGAAATTGCAGGTGGGGGCGGCCAGTGCAACTACTTGACCCGGGTGCTGCTGGGGTTGGTTTGGGTTGTTCGAAACTTTGTGGTGGCAGGGGACTGGCAACCGTAATCCAGCTAGTCAGAGAGCCTTTTCCTGGTTTTTCTCTGGGTGCGCGATGTGCCAGGACGTCAAGGTGTAAGCCGATGTCCATCACACTCCCTTCGCAGCATGGTCTGATGCGCTGCCATGCCTCCAGCCTCTGCCAGAGGTTGGCAAACACCAGGCTAGGTACCACCCTCCCTCCCAGGAGAAGATGAGTCGATGTGGGATGCTTGAATCATCTCCCTCCCAGACGGCCCTCCAACACCTGGGTCCACTCCTGAACCTGGGTCATCGCCAGCGCAGGTGGAAATCCAACTGCTGCACCAGCGGGCCAAACTGCATGGGATTTTACTGATATTGCAAACAATGCTACAAAGTGCCAAAAAGACAAATGGGCAGGAGTATAGCAATACTCCACTCAGCCAAGTGCCCAGCTCATTTTGTACCCTGGTCTGGTGCTTTGTCATGCATCCCTGGGTGCTGCTATTTGCCTTCTAATAAGAAGTCCCCTAAGTCTTGGTGAATCTCTGACATGGCATTTTTGTATTGCTCTACATTGTTAACTGGGAAGGTAATTCTATACACATGGGTAATGTGCACACCCTATCAGCGAATAAAGGTACAGTCTAAGTCACACTGTGCTGGTAGCACAGTACCCTAGGGACATGAACATTACAAGTGATTTGGTTATTCATGTTTATGTTGCTTGCACGCATGTGCAAGAAACATAGTGTCATCATCTGAGTTTTTGTAGGTGTGGCAGCCCTCTGCCAATTCAGTCAGTGTGTTTGCAGGCACAGCCACAGTTCTCCAATCAATGCTGCAGCTGTCTATGACAGCAGTTGAAAATGCAGTGCCGTACAGTTGAAAGGGAGAACTACGCTTCAGAGAGCAGCGATAAGATCGCGTGCTCATGCACGCTCCCCCCCCCACACACACGCACGTATACCGCATGCTTGTGCTTCTCCCCATGCACACACTGTATAGCCGACGGGGGTGCCCAATCCCCTGTCAGATGTGCTGCGCCCCCCCCAACAGAGTGCCAGGTGCCATGCTGGGAGCCCACCCCAGCGTGGCAGCAGTCTCTATGGCCGACGGGGTGCCCAATCCCCAATCAGCTCTACTGCCCCCCCTTAAGGGAATGGAGTTACAGAGTACTTTAGTAACACATTATCAAAATGCAACAATTTTATAAACAACCAAAGCAGTTAAATATGCTTGGGCACAAGCCTCTAAAATTCTTAATGTAATGGGCAAAATATCCTGGTTGACACCTTTGTTTAATAAAGTACAGTTATGTAAGAACTTACCATAACAGTAGATCTTCGAGAGAGGCTCTTGCAGTAGGTAATTACAAATAGGACTGAAGCCGGAAGACATCAGGACCCCACGGAAAGATTTCTAGCTAGCAGTCTCTGGCAGGGGACCGCCCCCACATCAGGTGACCAATGTCAGGTGACGTCAGTATAATGGGGCGGTCCCCCACACCCACCTTCCAGTTCTTTCCCACCAAAGGCCAAAAATGGCAAGACGAGAGAGAAGCGGATATATTCCTCACTGGAAAAGGAGCTGAAAAGGCTTAGGGGGATGGAGGGCGGGAAGGTATTACCTACTGCAAGAGCCTCTCTAGAAGATCTACTGTTACAGTAAGTTCTTATGTAACTGTACTATCTTACTTCAAGAGAGCTCTTGCAGTAGGTAATTACAAATAGGACTAAGTCCCAAGCAGTCTGGAATAAGCAGAAGCAAATGGGAGGAGGAAGACTACCCAAAAGTAGACCCTCTGGCTGCGAAGGCCTTCGGAAAGAAGACCTTGCAGAACAGCCAACGCAATGCCCGCTCTACGGCAAGAGGCAATGTCCAAACTGTAGTGTTTCATAAAGGTATGGACAGAAGTCCAAGTAGCGGCTACACAGATGTCTGCTGCAGACACATTCTTGAAACAAGCAACAGAAGCAGCGACCCCTCTGGTGGAGTGGCCTCTAACTTGACCCGGCAGGGTCTTGCTGTACTTGTCATAACAGAAAGTGATACAATGAGCCAACCATTTAGATAGGCATTGCTTAGAAACAGCGTTGCTTTCTCTTTTAGAAGCAAAAGAGACAAACAGTTGATCAGCCTTTCTGAGATCCTTTATCCTGGTGGTGTAGTATCTCAGAATTTGGTGAACATCCAAAGTATGTAAGAGGTACTCCCCTTGATTGGAGTGCTGCATAAAGAAAGCAGGCAGCTCTATGGATTGATTCAGCGTAGATTCCGCTTCCACCTTGGGAAGAAACTTAGGGTTGGTACGCAGAGACACACATTACTTGTGAAAAATCAAATATGGGATTTTGCACATGAGGGCCTGGAGCTCGGAAATCCTTCAAGCAGAAGTAATGGCCACAAGGAAGAGAGTCTTCTATGAAAGGAACTTTAGGTCTGCTGAGGCTGCCGGCTTGAAAGGAGGCAGAGTAATCTTCTCAAGGATAAAATTCAAATCCCAAGGAGGGGCAGGAACCCGAATGGGGGGGTCTCAAGTGGAGGACCCCTCTAAGAAAGGTCTTGGAGACCTCCAGTTGCACAAAAATCCTGTCCCCAAAAGGAACATGGTACCTTGAGATGGCCGCCACATGAACCTTCAGAGAGGAATGACTGAGACCCAGATCAAAAAGGTGTTGCAAGTAATCCAAAAGCTGCCCAATAGAGCACGAGAAAGGCTCAAAATCTTTGGAAGCGGCCCAAATAGAGAACCGTTTCCATTTCATGGCATAGGTAGATCTAGTGGAGGGCTTCCTGACCTTCACCAGAATCTCAGCCACCAGTGGGGAAAACTCCAAATCGGGCTTGAGCTACGTCTGCAGGAGCCACGCGTGCAACTGAAGGGACTTGAGGCCCGGATGGACCAGGGTACCCCGATCCTGGGTCAGCAAAAGTTGCAACAGAGGAAGAGGAAGAGGAGGTTCCTCTGAATACTGTTGCAGAAGACAGAACCAAACTTGCCTGGGCCAGAAAGGAGCAATGAGAATCATGCAAGCTCCTTCCGAGCCAAGTTTCTGTAAGACCCTCGGAATCAAGAGGATCGGGGGTAAGGCACAGACGAATCTTCATTTCCAGTCTAGAGACAAAGCGTCTCTACAAAAAATGCCGTGCCCTGGAGAGAGCGAGCAGAAGGCGGGAAGTTTTGCGTTGAGAGGAGACGTAAACAGGTCTACCTAAGGGGTACCCCAGTGTAGAAAGATGTTGTCTGCTACCCCTCAATCTAGTTCCCACTCATGGGCGTGAGCAGATGACTGACTGAGGTGGTCTGCCAACATGTTCTCGACCTCCGGGACGTGAATGGCCGTGAGGCGAAGGTTGTGCTACACTGCCCATTCCCAAACCCGCATCGCCTCCCTGCAGAGAGGGTAGGAACGAGTTCCTACCTGTAGTTGATGTACCAGACTACACACATGTTGTCCGTCTGGACAGCCAGATGTCCGGGAAGCAGATAAAGAAGCAAAGCCTGAAGAGCACAGAGCACAGCCCAAAGTTTGAGCACATTGATGTGGAGAGATTTTTTGAGCTGGGACCAGGAGCCCTGGGTCCTGTGAGGCCTGAGGTGGGCTCCTCAACCCTCACCCGAGGCATCTGTAGTCAGCGTCTGGGAGGGGGGAGAAAGGCAGCGCCCCAGCAAAAGTTCTCCTGAACCGCCCACCATTGCAAGTCTGGAGCCGTAGGGTTGGAGACCAAAACTAGTTGATCTAGGTCATCCACCAGCTGATCCCACTGAGACCAAAGTGTCCACTTAGAGATTCTCATATGGAGTCGAGCATGAGGGACTGTCAGAATTGCAGCCACCATGAGCCTGAGGAGGCGAAGGACTGACCTGGCACTGACCCGCCTGTGGCTGGACAACAGGCTGACCTGAGCTAGCAGTGAGGCCTCCCAGTCCAGTGACAGGAATGCCATGCCAGAGGTTGTGTCCAGAGTCGCCCTGATAAACCGGAGCCTCTGGGATGGGATCAGGTGGGACATGGCCTGGTTGACGGTATCACCCAGGCAGGCAAAAACCTGCAGAATAAGGGAAAGGAAGCGCAGGAGTTCCTCCCTGGATGAGGCCGCCAGGAGCCAATCATCCAGGTATGGGAAAACCTGCATCCCCTGGGTACACAGGTAGGCCACTACCACCGAAAGACATTTGGTAAATACTCGGGGCGCCAAGGAAAGACAAAATGTGAGGGCCTTGAACTGGTAGTGGTCCCTCTGGAACACAAAATGCAGGTACTTGCAGTGAGAAGGGCGAATAGGGATATGCAGGTAAGCATCCTGCATGTCCAGTGTGCACAGCCACTGTCCCGGCCGAAGAACGGGCAGAAGACTCTGCAGAGAGAGCATTCTGAACCTTTTGTACTCCACGAACAAGTTCAGGGAGCCGAGGTCGAGAATCGGCCTCACATCTCCTGACTTCTTTGGGACCAGGAAGAAATGGGAATAGTAGCCCATCCCCCAAAGATGGGGAGGAATGGGCTTTAGCACCTCCTTCAGAAGAAGAGAGGATATTTCTTCCTGAACCAGAAGAAGATGTTCTGGGGAGTAAGACGACCTGGGGGGGCGGGGTTTCGAGGAGGTTTCTGAAGAAACTCTATTGAATGTCCTTCTGCGATCAGCCGGAGCACTCAAGTGTCTTAAGTGATCCTCTCCCAACCCGATAGATGGAGGGAGAATCTCCCTCCTACCGGTTTCTCTGGAAGGCCCTGAGGCTGTGGGAGAGGAAAGGAGTCAGGAGATGTGAGGCAGCATCGCAGCTTAAGCCCCCGCTGCTTTTTTGGGCAGGGGGGCTTGGCTGACGGAGGGGCCCGACGTTTGTTGGCCCACTTTCCCTGAGGTTTTGCCTTTTGCCGAGAACGTCTGTGAAAGGGACAACGCTGAGCCTGAGGGGGTCTGTACATGGAGTCAACCGACTTAAGTGCAGTATCTTTCTCCTGCAGATCAGCGATAATGTCCTTGACATCACCACCGAACAGCACTGAACCCCTGAAGGGTGCATCCTGGATAGCAGACTGCACCTCCGGGACCAAACCTGACACTCGGAGCCAGACATGACATGGCAAACCCACGGTGAATGCAGAGCTCCAACCAGCAGCGTCCACTGCGTCGTACGTGGCATGAAGCATGTGAACTGGCCGAACGCGCAGACCGGACTAGATCCGCCACTTCCTGCTTCATCTGAGACTCAGGAAGGGAGTCCAATTTAGCCTCCACCTCGCTAAGGGTCACCTTCTGGTAATCCCCCATACTCTATGACCAATGTAATTCAGGTCCCTAATACCCAAAGTGGAAGAAGCATAGACCTTCTTCCCGTACTGGTCCAGCAGGCGGGATTCCTTGTCGGGTGGTAACAAGCTCAAGTGCTTGGGGTTAGCCGTCCGGTTGTGAGCGGCACTAATCATAACCGAATTAGCTCGAGGGTGCGAATTTAAAGAGTCAACACCCTCCGGAGCCTGATAAAGCCTGTCCTACTTCCGAGGAAGGGGAGCTAATGCCAATGGTTGCTTCCAAATAGTGGAAACAAGGTCGGCATGAGGCTCAATCCAGGGTGGCACCAGGGTAGGAGCGGTCTCGGGCAGATCCAGGTGCGAAGTGAGTTTCTTATGCTGTGGATCCAGCTTCAAGGAAAGCCTCTGATGAACTGCCTGGATTTTGCGCAGCAACTCCGTAAAGGAAGGATCCTCCAGAGGAGACTTTGGAGAAGTCCTTGGCCTGGGCTTGTCCAGAGTGTGGGGCTCGTTGTCTGGGTTGGAACGACCATCGGAGTCATCCGAGGTCTCCGAGGAGGATGAAGGGGAAGAAGAATCCGACTCCTGGCGCAGGGGAGGAATGGACTCCTTGGGAAGCCCTCAGGGAAGCATATCCTGCCTTGCCCTGGAACCGGAGGGCTCACCTCTGGTATCCAGAGGTGGGGAGGGGGTCTCTCATCTCCGATGTAGGGGGTCCAGAACTGGGACCAGCGTTGAAAGATGGCTCTCTACCTCCCTGGTGAGCTGAGCCCTGGCATCAGCCCAAGAGGAAGCCAGAGTCTCCTTCAAGTCCACTGGTGGCTGAGGGGGTGGTGGAGAAGGAGGGGTATACAGATACTGAGAGTATCCATAAGGGGTATATCCGTACCCCGATGGTGGGTAGCCCAGCCTCGGGTACTGGGGCACTGTGTACTGCAGCGTCGGGTAGGCCGGTGTTAGGTACTGGGGTGCTGGATACTGCAGGCCTGGGTATGATGGCGTCGGATAGGACGGGGTAGGATACCCACGGACCCGGGGGGTTTGCGGGAGAAGAAGGCCCCGGAAATGGCCCAGCGGACAGGCCTGGAGCGGGAGGCCCGGCGGGCAGCAGGCAGCGTCTGGCAATGGGATATTGTCGGACGTCGGGTAGGTTGGCGTCGGCATCCGCGGATCCGGCATCAGTTCATCCGGCACAGCAGGACGGAGACCCAACAGCAGCGTACTCACCTCCTCCGTGTCACCCAGCGAAGAAGGAATACCATCCCCGGGATCCAGCAGAGGAGACGCTGGCACCTCAGAGTGCAACGAGCATTGCAGCGAGCTTGGGACGACGGATAGATCCGAAGGGTCTGGCATCGGCTCTAACACCGAGTGGACATCAGAGTGCGGCGTCCGTCTTATTGGCGGATCGAGGCGGGGCGTCGGAGGACCGAGTCCAACTTTGGACCCAGCACCGCGAAGGCCATGAGGAGGGGCGGCCTTGGTGGAGTGCTTTGGAGGCTGTCGCGCTGCCCGGAGGGTCGAGGCGGGCATCGGAGGAGCTGACATCCGACTTATCAGGGCCACTTGAACCAGAAGGCCGCACAGCGGCAACCTTACTGGGAGCAGCTGACTCCTTGGACCCAGAGGCTCCCGAGGGGCCTGAGCACGAGCCCGACGGGAGGGTTGATGCTGTCTTGGAAGCCTCCAAGACATCTGCCACGGAGCTGCCTCCCGGGGGAGGCGTTACCTGCAGCACCGAGTCTCAGTCAAGGTTGTGGCCACTGATGAGGAGTCCCGGTCACGGTGCTTCTTCTTGTGGTGGCCCTCCGGAGAAGTCAAAGCCTACCGAAGTTTTTTCAGTTCCTTTTCCATGAAGGTCATTTTTTGTTTAAAAACTTGGGCCTCCAGGGACTGCTGCCTCCACTTTCGGGTGGGCGTGTTAAACTACTTGCAGAGCTGGCACTTCTCGATGGCATGATCACGGCCTAGACAAAAACTGTGTGCTACTCCTGGTTAAACAACTAAATAAAAAAAAAAAAAGCACTAGGAATGTTCGTCCTTATGCAGAAGCTGGGCGCCGCAAGAATCGCACTTATTTTTGTGCTCGGAGGGAGTCGGGGAAGACATACATGGCAGCTGTATGTAAGGCTGATGAAAATAAGAAAAAAAGTAGAAAATAGGCAGTAAAAACTACCGACGATTGACTGTGAAGCAGTGAACTTAACCACGAGGCGCTGCACGAGCTAACGGCAGGAAAGAACTGGAAGGCTGGCATAGGGGACCGCCCCTTTATACTGATGTCACCTGACATCGGTCACCTAACATGGGGGCGGACCCCCCACCAAAGACCGCTAGCTAGAAATTTTTCCGTGGGGTCCTGATGCCTGCCGGCTTCAGTCCTATTTGAAATTACCTACTGCAAAAGCCCTCTCGAAGTAAGATCAAATGTTTTCCCCTCATCTGTAACAGATGAAGTATTTGGTATATGGTACTTCTCTAAGAGGATTCACACTGTAGAGGATTTTTACTATTTAAATACACTTAAATCATTTGAACAATTTAAAAATGAGTTTGGTGCACCTGATAGGCACCTTTGGCATTATATTCAGGCTCAAAATGTTATTTATAAAAGAATCATAACTCTTTTCTTCTGGAACCTTCATTGCTAGACTATTTCTTTATAGGGTTAGAATCAAATAAACATCTGATTTCAAGAATATACAAGTTTTAATTGGAAGGATTAACCTCACTTTTTACCCCACTTAGAATGTCCTGGGAACAAGAACTCAACAGCTCCATTTCCTAATCGGATTGGGCAGAATTTAGCAACCTAGAAATTTTGGGAATCAGAAACAACAAATTACTGCAGATTTGTTTTAATACATTTCAGAGAGCATATTTAACCCCAGCTAGATTACACAAGATGGACAGCTTTCTACCTTCGAGCTGCCAGAGATGCACAAAGACTAAGGGAACTCTCTTACATATGATGGTAAGCTGCCCTAAGATAAAATCTTATTGGGAGCATATTTGGTCCACTTTAGGTACAGTATTAGGTTACGATGTTCCCTTTGACACCAAACAAGGCATCAAGATTATGCAAGATATCAGAAGGCCCTTTGTAATATAGGATTAACAGTAGCAAAAAAGGTAGTTTTGCAACATTGGAAGGATGTAGAGACCTCCTCCTATAAGGAATGGGTACAGCATATGTTAGATAACAGCAAAATAGACAGAGTTCTATACCTGTTAAGAGGATGAGCTTGAATAATACAGTTTAACATGGCTGCCTTTTTTGAATTCTTTGAATAATCAGGCCTAAAAGTTATAATTTGGCTTTGGAAGTCAGCTAGGATGATGTGTTTAAGTCTTCATGAGAAACTACGATGATTGAAGCACCCACGCACTGAGCTAACAAAAAAAAAAAAAAAACAAGTTCAACGATCCATCAAGCAACACACCCAGGTATTTGAAAGAGCTAACCGTGTCTAACAAGGAGCAATTATCATAATTGATTTCTAGTATGTTGTTATTATTTCTGAGCTTGACCTTGACCAGAGGCAGTATAGAGCAGAGGTTTAGGGCTCTGAGCTGCAAACCTGGAGACTTGGGTTTGAATCCCACAGCCCCCACTTGCATACTGTGTGACCCTGAGCAAGTCACTTAACTTCCTTGTGCTCCCAGGCCCCACCTCGAAACAAGCCTCAACTTAGTGTGCCTTTCCTGGTTAAACAATGACCTCAGACCCAAAAAGCACTGTTTGAGTTTTTGTAGCATTTAAGACGAGCTTGTTATTGGACAGCCAGATCTGGATGGCCCTGAAATCTGAGGAGAGGGTTAAGTTAATGTCAGCGATATCCCTGGAGCTGTAATATAGAACCAGGTCATCAGCATACAGTAGGGATGAGCATGAAGGGGTAGATAGAGATATCTGATTAATAAAAATGGAGAATAGGAGAGGACCCAGAAAGGACCCCTGAAGAACTCCTATATTAATAACTGTTGGATTAGAAGTGGCAGAGTTAAACTTAACAAGCTGTTGCCGATTTAATAGGTAGCTATCAAACCAGTCCACTACTTGTGGCGAGAAACCTAGAGATAGCAGATTCGTGAGGAGAAGGGGATGGTCGATGAGATCAAATGCTTTGGCTAGATCTATGAAAACTGAATCAGTGAGAAAGCCCTTGTCCATAGTGGTAAGGACACCATTAGTAAATTGAAGAAGGGCTGTGGAAGTACTATGACCTTTATGGAAACCGTGCTGCCTGTATGAGAGGAGATTGTTGTCCAGTAGAAAGGATATGGTTTGTGTAGCTACCAACTTCTCTAAAGTTTTACCCAGAACTGAGAGGATAGCTATAGGGCGATAGTTTGCGATATCCTTAGGGTCCCCTTTTTTGAAAACCAGAGTGATTCTGGCAACTTTCCAAATATCAGGACCTAAGCTATGGTGCAGAGGTGCAATAAAGGGGGAAGCAAGTTTCAGAAGCCTGGGTTCAACACCATCAGAGCCAACACTAGTGCTGTCAGAGATGGTATTTAGGAGTTTAAGGACCTCAGCCCTGGTTATGGTTTTGAAGCGAAAGGGTGGATGTGTAGGACTGATGTCGGGTTCCATGTGGAGGTTAGAGGACTGACTGCGGTTGAAGGAAGATGTATATTTCACTAAATCTGAAAAGAAAAAATTATTCATCTTAGTAATTGTGTTTCTTCTAATGGAGTCTTGCTGTATTCTGACTTACTGCAGTTTGCCCCAGCACTTGAACTGTTCCGGAGAGGATAGAGTTAAATTCTATGCAGAGCATAGAACATTGAGCTCGAGCCCGGTTCACACCTCTGTCTGCTGCACTTCAAAGTGTACCCATCAGATTCTTATGAGCTAATACTAACTAAACCCACTATGTGGAAACTGTAAAAATTTTACTAGCCAAATGGCAACCAAATATTTTGGATGCCCCAAAAGACTCAAGTCGAGAAATCCAAAATGAAAAACCAGTTAGTGAACACTTATGACTATTAAAATAACCAAACATAACCCACTCCTCCTCTCTAAAAAGAAGGAGTGCCCAAATACCAGGGTTTGACAAATCCAATTGCCCGACGTCCCAGGCTACCAGATCATAGGCTGGGACAAGTAGTTTGTGCAGCAGGTGCTTATCCGCGAACAAGTACGGTTTTTAAAAAATAACAAAACTTTTTTTTCTGCAGTACCAGGTTTCTCCACTGGGGAGCTCACTGGCGATGAGGAAAATGTCCGTCCATCTCAGGGGTCATGTGACCCACAAGGAGCTCAAATATGTGATCTGTGGAAGGAGAGAACGAGCACTGAGTACCGGGAGCAAGCGCAAGCAGTGGCAGAGGAAGAGACAGTTATCAGACTGGCAGGCATGGAATCCAGTGACAGATCAGGGGGAGAACAGTAAGAGACATCCATTTGGCCGCGGCAGTGACTTGGCAGGGTAATTGGAGGCGCGTTCGCTCAGTTTCTCTGCTCAGTGCAGCAAGGAGAAAGAACGTGTCTGCTTCTCCAAGTTGTTGAACTGCATTTTATTTTAGTCTGGGACCGGTGCAGAAACCACTGCCTGCTACACTTAGTTGTTGTTGCCAACTTGACATTACAAAAAAGAAATTCATTTTGTAGCTGAAAATAGAGTAGAGAGATCGGAGAAGAACAGTTGGGGACTAAGGAGGGTGAGACTTAGTAAGCAGAGGTGTGGGAAAGGGCAGAGGCGGGAGCCACTGCTGCGAGTCAGGACAGACTGCTGACAACTGCCATGTGTGCAAGAGCTCAGCTCAGATCTCCCCCAAAAGACAGAAAGAAAAACAACAAAAAATTCAAAAGGGTTGGAGGATAGAGTAAATAACATAGACTGAGTGACCGAGCAGCACTGCAGCAGAAAAGTAAAAGTAAAGGGGGAAGAGAAGAGCAGAGTAGTGAATTTACTGAATTGCCACCGAAACAGAACTGTGAGAAGACTAGTCTAGGAGGAGAGACATAAAGCAGACAAAAGAGAGGCTGGCTGGCTGGGGTACTAGGGGAGTACAAATAATAATTATTTAAGAAAGGAGGAGAAAAAGAGTGAAGACTTGTTACAAGGGAAGACAGAGTGAACAAAAAAGACAGTTGGAGTCAGTTAAGAGAGACTCAAAACAGAAGGGCTTTAAATAGCGACTGATCAATGCCCTAAGAAAAAATAATAAAGGAGGGCCAAAACAAAAGAGACTTGCACTGCATTTCCACTGCCCTAGACAGTCCTGAGTGGGTGAGTGCCTCTGCCTGCCTGACTGCCTCTGCCTGCTGACTGCCTTCCTTTGTTTGCACAATCACAATTATCAAGGGAGGCAGTATAGACCCGGATGGTAGGTGGATTATAACCCTACTAAACACCACAGCAGGTCCGCTTATGTTTGTGAATGTATATGCACCCAACTTTGATTCACCCATTTTCTTCCATAATCTATCCCAACAAATTATGATTAATAATAAAAATAATTCACCTATTCTTATTGGTGGTGACTTTAACTTAGCACTACAAGCATATTTAGACAGAAGTAACTCATCACATGATGCCCACCCCTGTAGTATTAATGCTCTATCAATGCTTATGAAGGATTTAGGTCTCTCTGACATTTGGAGACTACATCATCCCAGACAACGAGATTACACCTTTTATTCCTCTTTACATAAATCATATAGTAGGATTGATTATTGGTTCTCTTCTCCCCTCATTACTGAAAAAATCATTGATACATCGATTCTCCCTATTGTTATATCTGATCATTCTCCTATCAATTTGCATTTACTCTGGGATCCACCTTCTTCTAAATCCCCATCTTGGCGTTTAGACCCACTTTTACTCAGAGACCCTGAATTCACTCCTTGGATTAAAACCCAGATTCAAGATTTTCTTTCTATTAACGATACTCAGATATGTCTCAAGGTACTATCTGGGAAGCATTAAAAGCCACTATTAGAGTAAAATTATTAGTTATGCAGTGCATAGAAAGAAATTAAGAGAACAACAATTAGCTAATTTAGAAAGACCCCTTAAAGAAAAAGAAACCCAATACTATAAATTAAATAAACCCAATCATAATTCACAGCTTCATCTGGAAATTCTACAATTAGGAATTAAAATTAACGAGTTGATAAACAGGAAAGCTGAACTTGCCCTTTTTAGGATTAAACACGGTTATTGGGAATAAGGGGATAAATGCGGAAAGTTGCTCTCTTACCAGCTAAAAACTCAACAGATGCAGAGACATATAGCAGGTCTAAAAGATCCATCAGGTCAGACACACACAGACAACCTTTCAATCAATTGTATTATGCAATCCTTTTACCATCAACTATACTCGCAACCTAATACTACAAATCCCAACCTAATACAACATTTTCTAGAAAAATTGAATCTACCCCACCTATCCCCTCAGGACAAAGCTATGCTTGATAAACCAATCACTTTACAGGAAATCCAAACTGCTTTATCATCATTAAAAAATGGTAAAGCACCTGGCAGATGGGTTCCCTACTGATTTTATAAAACCCTATCTGACACTCTTTGTCCTGTATTAGTCAATGTATTCCAAGAAGCAACCTTACTAAAGAAACTCCCATGCACAATGACCGAAGCCATTATAACAGTCTTACCAAAAAAAGACAAAGACCCTTTTCTTCCTTCAAACTATAGACCGATCTCACTTCTTAATACTGATGGAAGAATCTTTGCCAAATTATTAACTCTCCGCTTAGAATCTTTAATGACTAAACTCATCCATACCTCTCAATCAGGATTTATCAAAAATAGAAACAGTTCTGATCATCTTTGCTCATTACTCAATTTAATTCACAAAGCAAAAACTCTTAAAACCCTGCAGCTGCAATAGCCATTGACTTTGAGAAAGCATTTGAGTCTCTCAATTGGGAATATCTATATCAGGTGCTATCTCATTGACTTTACAAATAATTTTTGTGCTTGGATTCAATTATTATACCTCCCTACAGCTTGAGTTCTCACGAACTCTATTTTGTCCCTCCTTTTACTTAGCAAGAGGCACCAGACAAGGATGCCTTAGCCTTCATTGTTTATACTTGCCATGGAACCTCTTTCTGCGTCCCTACATCAATCCGGTACAATTAAAGTCATTACTATTGGTAACTCTCACTATACTTCACTCTCATATGCAGATGATCTCCTTATTTTACTTGAAAACCTCAAAAGTTCTGGGCAACCTTTAGTTAAACTACTGAATGACTTCACCTCCCACTCCGGACTAGCTCTAAACCTTAACAAATCCGAAACGCTACCATTGAATACCCTTTGTAGTCCCCTCATTAACAACTCGTTAGGCTTTCATTGGGCCCCCCAAGGTATATCTTGTCTTGGCATTCAGATCATCCCAACATTGAATAAATTATGGGATGCTAATCTTTCCCCTCTGTTAACCAGTATCCAAACAACACTTGATAGATGGAAGCTACTTAAACTTTCTTTTAATGGTAAAATTTCAGCCATTAAAATGTCTATAACTCCTAAAACACTATACCTATTTTCCAATATCCCTTTGATACTTCCCTCTAGTTTTCTTACCAAAATAGACAAAATTATCGGCAGCTTCATCTGGGAAGGCAAAATACCTAGATTTAGTCATAATAAACTTAGATCCCATTGGTCAAAAGGTGGCTTTGGCCTTCCTTGGTTCCAAGCCTACTTATGGGCTTTCCGTACATCTCAAACAATTAAATGGTTTAACAGACCCAACATCCAGTCTCCTTTATGGGTCAATATGGAAACATCCTTATGTCCTGGTAATGTGGCGACTTCTTTCCTTTATAACACCCTTACCTCTTCTTTAAAGTCTCACCCTACCATAGCTGCTTCTATATTCTATTGGAAAATCATTCACAAGCATATTAAATCTAACCCCAAACCCTTAGCTTACACCCCCATCTGGGGTAACCACCATATATCTCTTGATAATCACCCCATTTTTTGTCGTACCTGGAAAAATAAGGGTATTCTCTTTTTGCAGGATATACTTGAACCCAAGTCATTAAAGTTAAAATCTTACACTGACCTACGAGGCATATGGAATCTTCCACATCAGGATTTTTGGAAATATCTACAGCTTCGTACTGCATGCAACTCTTACCTCACACCCTTCTCTATCAATTCTCTGTATGATAAGCACATCTCTAGATGGAGAAAAACAACATCCAATTTAAATAGCACTGTATACAAAGATATTTGTGATATCCTTCCTGACTACTCTGTCAATGCTAAAAACAGATGGAGTACTTTGCTACAATATAATATTACCAATGCACAATGGTCCAGATGTTGGCTCTCCTGTCACGACTCTTTTAATGATAAACGCAGTTCCCTCATTCAAACCAAGATCCTTCATTTGTGGTACAGAACTCCTGTTGTATTACAAAAATGGGTTTATTGAACAATAACAATTGCTGGCGCTCAATTCCCCAATGGGGATTTATTGCATATCTTATGGCACTGTCCCTCATACAAAAGATTTGGCACTGTACTCACAGATTTGCAATGAAAGTGGTAGGTCAACCTTTTACACTGGACCCTAAACATTGCATTCTTGGTATTTTTAATCACCGTTCTTATAAAATTTCATATTCGCAGAGCAGATGGTTAAATATACTCTTCCTTCAAGTTAAACGCACAATCCTCATGCATTGGAGATCCAACATAATCCCTACCCTTCCTGGTATCATTAACCAACTATTGCAATATGCCTCTCCGGATCGTATGACATATATCTTGTCTGACCGACTCATGTTATATAACAACTGTTGGCAGGGCTTTTTTAATGTTTTGGAATCAACTAAATCTTCCAACACCAATGTATGGACTTAATATATATGGATTTTCCCCTTTTACTGATACATCATTGTAGTCTCGCTTTTTTTCCCTTTTTTTTATAGTTTCCCTCTCTCTCTTCTTAACTTTCTTATGTATCTTTTCTTTCCTATACTCTGTTCTCAATCGTTCTTTATTACTCCACAATCCTTTTACGAATGTACTTTTTTCCCCTTTGCAGCATCATATATAATTATGTAACATTTTAATATAAACCGTATCTAATCATACTATCCGCTTTAAGTTCACTACAAATGTCAAGTATATGCTAATTACATGACCTGTATTGTTTACTATATTTTAAACCAAAAGCTCCTTGTATTATTGTAGCAAAGTTCTTATTATATGCTGCCTCCATTTCTTTAAAAAAAAAATCCTCACATTGTACTGTACTGTAAGAGGTTTGTCTGTATATCTTATGAAAAATTAATAAAAAAGTTTAACTGTAAAAAAAGGGAGGCAGTTTAGTGCAGTGGTTTAAGGCTCTGAGCTGCAAATCTGGAGACCTGGGTTTGAATCTCGCAGCCCCCTACTTGCATACTGTGTGACCCTGAGCAAGTCACTTAACTTCCCTGTGCTTCCAGGTTGCACCTGTAAACAAGCTTTCAGCTTAGTGTGTCAGTCTCACCTGGTTAAACAATTTGGGGGAGGGGAGAGAGGGGGAAAAAAAAAAGATACTGCAGAGAGCTGTTAAAAAGGCTATGCAAATAAGCAGTCATCATTATTAGTGTCACTATCTGTCTAACTCAGCCCTGACCCTCCCATCTAGTTACACACACCACATGGTAAAACAGATTTATTAGCATCTAAACAAAAGTGTGAAACAATATGCAGAAGGGAAGCAGCAGACTTTTTTTTTTCCTCTCTGGTCACTTGCTGCTGATCCTGCCACTTGTACTACTGGCAGGGCTCCATCTTCCTTAGTCCTTGATGACAGTTTTAGTTTATTTATTTATTTATTTTTTTTTTTTTGTTGACCGGGTAAGTGCACTAGACAAATCCTGCCTATTTTCAGGGCATGACCGAGGGGAGGGGGATACAGATGAATGCCAACTGACCTCGAACCAGATTAAGCTGTTTGTGGTATTTTTAGTGAATGAGGGAAATTTGGCCAGGACACCAGGGAAATTTCCCTACTCTTTTCGATAAGTGCCATGGGATCTTTAACATCCACCTGAACTACCACCAGTCCAGGCAGATGGGACCTCAGTTTAACGTCTCATCTGAAAGACGGCACTTCAGAAGTGCAGCACCCCCTCATGCTGCACCACAGTGTCAATACTGGAATATTAACCCAAGTGCCAGATGTGGGAACTGAACCCACAGCCCTCTGATCTCCCGGCCTCAGAGGCAAGTGTGCTACCTACTGAGCCACTGACACTGACTAGTTGAGTTCAATGGCTTGTCCTTCTAACTAATTCTAACTATTCTCTTCCTAATACAGACTTCAGCCTGTTTTTAGTCTGTATTAACAGAAAAATATAGAAAATATATTGTTTTTCCTGATTTCTGAAGTTCTTCTACCTCTACATCCCATCATATGAAGTAACAGTACAATATAAACTCAGCCACACCATGTAATTTCTTTCTATGTAACTTGTTTTAAAATTTACATTGAAATGTACTGGACTACCACTCTGAACTCGGGGACTACTATTTTTAATAAGGCTAGTTGTCCTGGACTAGCATGCCATTTTGAAATTTGTCGATCCCTGCCAAATGCACCCCGGGGTGCAACACTGCACCTGCCAGCCCACTTCCCAAAAACCAGGTTCTGAGAGGGGAGGCAGGGAAGGAGGTCAGAATACAGCAATACTCCATTAGAAGAAACACAATTACTAAGGTGAGTAATTTTTTCTTCAAACAACATGAAGTCTTGCTGTATTCTGACTTATTGCAGACTACCAACAAGTACCTCCATGGAGGAGGGAATCGAACCTACTTTGGGAATAGGCTCTCCAGTACTGCTGTACCAAACCGAGCATCACTCCTCGCCTGGATATCCAGAGAGTAATGCCTGGTGAATGTATGGACTGTTTTGCAGGTGGCTGCTTTACAAATCTCTAGCAAGGGAATAGCCCTGGCAACAGCCAGGGAAGCAGCTGTACCTCTAGTTGAATGAGCCCTCAGGCGTGAGGGTGGTATTTTACCCAGCTTTTCATAGCAGAATTGTATGCAAAAGACAATCCACCTGGCAATAGTCCTCTTAGTGACAGGTTTGCCCTTTCCCACTTACCCATAAGTAAAGAACAACTGGAGTGAATCAAACCTGTGTGCCTTAGTACGCTCAATGTAGTAGCTAAGGGCCCTTTTAACATCTAAACAGTGTAATCTTCTCTCTCCCAAAGAAGAATGGTTAGTGAAGAACACAAGGAGAGAAATGGATTGGTTCAAATCAAAATCTGAAACCACTTTAGGTAAAAACCTCCTATTGGTTCTAAGGACCACCTTATCTCTAGGAAATGAAATGAAATCAGGCTCCACTGACAGGGCTTGTAATTCACTGATACGTCTGGCAGAGGTAATGGCTACCAGAAACACAATTTTCCAGGTCAAGTACTTAAACTCTGCTGAAGACAAAGGCTCAAAGGGGGACTGCATAAGCTGAGCAATGCAAATATTAGGGTCCCAAGCAGGTGTAGGATCCTAAAAGGGGGGATTGGTATGAAGCAAGCCCTTAAAAAATTTACAGAAAACAGGATGGGATGCCAGTGAAGAGGGCTTTCCCACTGACAGAAAAGAAG
Source organism: Neoceratodus forsteri (assembly GCA_016271365.2). Classification (NCBI taxonomy): domain Eukaryota; kingdom Metazoa; phylum Chordata; order Ceratodontiformes; family Ceratodontidae; genus Neoceratodus; species Neoceratodus forsteri. The sequence continues at coordinate 503,053,295 of CM057455.1, forward strand.
AAACAGCTGACAAGTGTGCCTTGAGGGTAGCTGGTCTAAGGCCTAGGCCACTAAGATGAACCATGTAATCCAGAACTGTAGACAATTCAGCAGTGTCTGGGGATATGTGCTTCTTGGAACACCAAATACTAAATCTCTTCCATTTGGAGTTATAAGTTTTTCTGGTGGCAGGTTTTCGAGAGGCTTTCAGAATGTCTAGAACCCCTTGAGACAGATGGAAATTTGCATACTCTAACTCTTCAAGAGCCATGCCTTGAGATTGAGAGACTGAAGGTTGGGGATACCAAATCCTCCTCTGAGAGGTGGTTTGCAGATTGTGATTCCTGGGAAGAGACGAGGAAGATGGACTGCTAGGGACAGCAACAGGGGGACCAAGGCTGTCTGGCCCAATCTGGAGCAATCAGGATCACTCTGCAGGATTGTGACCTTATCTTGACCAGGACCTTGAACAATAGAGGAAAAGGAGGGAAGGCATACAGAAATTTCCCTTCCCAATCTAGAATCAGAGCATCCAGAAGGAATGAGCCCAAGACTGGGGGGTCTACAACAAAAAAGAGGAAGTTGGTGATTGTCTGGAGCGGCAAAGAGATCTATCTCAGGAGTGCCCCACCTTGAAAAAAATCACTTTTAACACTAGGGGATCCAGGGACCATTCGTGATGGCCCTGGGAAATCCTGCTCAATGCATCTGCTAGCACATTGTCCTTTCCTGGAAAGTAGACTGCTACCAGAGAGGTCTGCAGAGAATAAGCCAGGGACCATAACTTCATGGCTTCCGTGCACAAGGCCGTAAACCGAGTGCTTCCCTGCTTGTTGATATACCACATGGTGGTGGTGGTGTTGTCTGTCCTGACCCGAACCACCTTGTTCTGTACTGATTGAGAGAAGGCTTGCAGGGCCAGATAAACCGCCCCGAGCTCCAGAAGGTTTATATGGAGAAGAGACTCCTGAATGGACCATACTCCCTGGGCTGTGAGAGTCCCCAGGTGGGCTCCCCACCCCAGGAGTGAAGCATCTGTGGTTAGAACCACAGAATGAGACTGAGTGATGAATGGGACTCCTTGCCTGAGGCTGTCCTGATCCTGCCACCATTGAAGGGCCAGGATCAGGGCCTGAGTTACTGGAACAAGTTTGACTAGAGAATCTTTTTTCTGATACCAAAAAGACTTCAGATGAAACTGAATGTTTCTCATCTGAAACCTGGCCCCTTGGACCACTGCAGTGGAAGCTGTCATGTGGCCCAGAAGCTGAAAGAAATACCTTGCTGGTCAAGAAACCAGAAGATGGAAGGAGGAAGCCAGCTCTATGATGGCCCTTACTCTTTCCAGGGGAATAAAGGCTTTTGCTTTGACAGTATCCAGCTCTACCCCTATGAAAGTCAGAAGCTGTACTGGCTCGAGAACTGATTTGGGAAGATTGAGAAGAAATCCTAGAGAAGTGAGCACTTGCTGGGTCACTTACAGATCTGATTTGACTTGGTCTGGAGACTGAATCACAATCAGCCAATCATCAAGGTATGGGAATATGGAAATATTTTTTCTCCTTAGAAAGGCAACTACTACTGCTAGGAATTTTGTAAACACCCTTGGAGCTGATGTTAGGCTGAAGGGCATTGCTTTGAATTGATAATGACCTGAAAGCAATTTGAACCTGAGGTACTTTCTGTGGGAGCACCTGATGAAATGTGAAAGTAGGCATCTTTTAGATCCAGGGAGGCTAGCCAGTCCCCTGGCCTTAGAGAGGGAAGGATTATTCCCAGAGACACCATTTTGAATTTTGGTTTTAAAAGATGTTTGTTCAGGTATCTTAAGTTTAGGATGGGTCGCCACTCCCCTGTTTTTATTGGAATAAGGAAGTACCTGGAGTACAGACCTTTGCCCCTGTGTATTGTAGGAACTCTCTCTATGGCCCCTAAGGCTAGCAGAGATGAAACCTCTGCCTCTAGGGCAATAGTTTCGGAGATGCTCGCAGGTGGAAAGGATCTAGCTCTCAGCTTTGGGAACTTTTTGAAACTGAGAACCAGTCCCTGGCTTACTACCTCCAGGACCTACTTGTCTGAGGCAACAGACTTCCAGTCCTGGCAGTAGTAAGACAGCCTGCCTCCTACAGGAATTGGGGAGTCGACTCAGGCTGACACATCAGGGTGTCTGCTTGGCAGGAGCCTTAGGCTGAGGAGTGGATGCAGCCCTGCTCATCCCCCTCCTGCCTCTCCCTCGGAAGAACCCCCTCTGAGAAAAGGGAGAGGAGGCCTGTGCTTGGTAAAAAGGTCTATGAAAAGGCCTGCCCCTGCCCCTAACTTGCTGCCTTTGAGGAGTTGCCTGCCTTTCCTTGGCTTGTGCACTCCTATAGGTGGTCCTATATTCATACATCTTTTTCATGTAATTCTCTGTCTGCTCCCCAAACAATTACACACCACAGGGAAATCCATAGGCTTAGCCTGGGTGTCCTGTGAAAGGCTAGTACATCTGAGTCAAGCCATTCTCCGAAGAGCCACAGATGTAGCCATGACTCGTGATGACACATCACTGGAGTCCACAGCAGCATGAAATTGGATCTTTGATGCCTCAATCCTATCAGCAGCCACCTCCTCCAGCTCCATGGCCAGCTGGGGGGAGGCCTGCTTAGCCAGTGCCAGTACAGTGTCCCACCTGGACTTCTGGTACCTGGCTGTATAGGCCAGTAATTAGCCGGCCCAAGTCCCAAGGAGGATACCATGTACTGTTTCTTTGCCATGGCATCCAGCTTCCTGGATTTTTTATCCGGGGGGGTGTCATGCCAAGGGTATGTTAGCCTTATCACAGGCTGCGGCCTGCACAACCCCAACATGGCTACATTGCTGATACAAGTACTCCGTACCTAAGCCTGACAACATGTACTTCTTGTCCATCCTTCTGTCAACAGGAGGTAAAGAATTAGGAGTTTTCAACAATTTTTGTGTCTATTTCCCAAAGGACTTATGGAGGGGAATAGACAACCTCTTGGACTCTGGGATGTCGATCATTTCAATGTAATCAGGCTCCTCTTGTTCCTCCACAGCTTCTTTCAAGAGGAGCCGGAGGGTTTCTGCCACTTTTCTGTAAAACATAAAGTGGGAAGGGGACTCAGAAAGCCTGGGAGGGGAAACACCAGAAGGTCTGTCTGGGGAGATGTCCGGTTCAGTGGGCTCATCCAGATCTTCCATTCCATCATCATCATCATCACCTTCATAATCATCGTCCTCCTCCAAATCTGGTTCATCAAAATCTTCAGGGGCATAATCTTGAACCGAAGGAACTGACCAAACCGAACTCCTACCAGAAGGTGCCGGTTCGGTTGCAACCATATCTGACGATTCAACAATCCTAACCACTCAGGCAGTCTCCTCGGCGGTTGGAACATGCAATTCTGGATCCGAACCGGCCGATTGTCTTTTCTTTTCAACAGAACCGATCCCTCGGAATCAGCTCTCCTTTTGCCCGAAGAAGTATCACCCTGGTCAGAGGGCACTCCTTCTGGTTCGGCAGAAACCGAACCAGGCTGGCCATCCAGATCAGCGGACTTCTCGGCCTCCTCATCCCTAAGCCTGCCCAATCTCTTGTCTAGGGTGGATTTAGGGAAATTTTTACATATTTGGCAGTCTGAATCGAGATGGTCAAACCCCAGACAATAAAAACAGGTGGTGTGGGAATCAGCCTTAGCAAAGACTTCCCCACACACACTGCGGTGTTGAAACCCAGTGGGCCTGATTTTTCCTTTGGATTTCTCAAAGGTAGCCATCCTATAAATCAAACTTACCCTTTACTCGGCAAAAGCCAGGTAAGACCCCCTTATCAGTTTCTTTTTTTTTTTGCTCTCCTGGCCAGCCTCTCCTTCAAGCCTCCTGTGGTCCTTTCGTCTGCCTGTCTCCCCTGATGCCAACCCTTACCTCACACTGCAACCCCCCCCCAGGAGGTAGCCCGGCATATCCCTTTTGCTGGGTGGGTCCTCCTCCTCCTCCGAGAGGGAAGGCACCGGTGGGGCCATCCAGCGCACTAAGCAATCGGCTCCGGATGTCGCTGAGGCGGGTCAGTCGTGAGGGCTGACGGCAGCGGGGGGCTGGAGACTGTCATCCGGCTTAGCCAGGGAGCTGTTTCCTGGGTTTTTCACTGGAGAGTGACGTGCCACTGACGTCAAGGCAAATGCCGACGTCCGTCACTCCCCCAGCAATCAGAACCCTGACGTACTGCTCTGCTCCCGGCCTCCGTCAGGGGCCAGCAGGTGCACATTTCGCATCACCACCCTCCTCCCAGAGAAGGTGAGCTGTCTGCGGACACTCCTTCCTTCTCCCCTGGCCGACCCTCCAGCGACCCGAGTCTATTCCCGAACCCGGGTCGCCGGTGTCGCAAGCAGAAATCCAACCGCCGCGCTCAACAGGCCAACTACCTTATCAGTTTCTAACCTTGTTACAGGTATTTGAAAAAACAGCAAGAAACACAGTTTTTTTTAAAACCAATAAGGACCAGTAACCACACACTAAACCTGAAAGAAAAAACACAAATGAAAAACACACAAGATAACCGGTTCAGCCGAACCAGTTAAAAAGTTCAGATTTACAATTTCCACAAGTATCCTATGGCTAGTCTACTACCTAAGTACTTACTATACCACAGGCAGAGATCTGAACTGAAATATAAACAAAAGGATCGGTAAAACTGATGACTTTAACCGACCGATGAACCGTGAGCAGAGGAGAAATCTCCGGAGCGACTGTTCAGTTAGGCGGAGTAAAGAATCTGATGGTTGCACTTTGAAGTGCAGCAGACAAAGGTTTGAACCAAGCTCGAGCTCAACGTTCTATGCTCTGCATATAATTTAACTGTATCCTCTCCGGAGCAGTTGAAGTGCTGGGGCTAACTGCAATAAGTCAGAATACAGCAAGACTTCATGTTGTTTGAAGGGGCAATTAAAAGAGTTTGCAATTGTGGTAGGGTTATTACAGTGGGTCCACTAATAATCACATCATTAGCTGACTGGGAGGAATTTGCCCCAAGGAATATTTTAATGTGAGCCCAGAATTTGCGCCGGCAGCATCAATCAGGAGCCCTTAACAACAGGAGCTTTTAGCCAAATGAATAGCTGTCTTACAGGAATTTCTCAGAGCCCTATAGTTGTTATAGTCTGAGGGAAGTCCAGACAATTTGAAATGCCTCCAGCTTTTGTCACGGGCTCTTAACTGCACTAGGAGGTCTTTATGTAGCCACCTTGTTTGAGTGCCCCTGACTCTACGTGTACAAAGGGGGACATGTATGTTCTGAAGTGCACCTAATTGAGTTATAAAATAGTTAAGTGCAGCATCAGGATCCCTGGCATGGTGGATGGGGGACCAATCTACCAGGTAGATTTCTTGCAGAAATTTGGCTTGACTGAGGTTGGCAAAGTTCCTAAAGGCAATGCACTTGTGAGTGGTGAGTCAGGACAGTAAACAGGGGAGTGGACACTTATGGTGTCAGCTAAGGATCCAGATACCAAGATTCTGTCAATACGATTAGATAGAATCCCATCAATTAATGTGCTGGATTTGGAGGAGGATGCAACCCTGGTGGGGTCTTTTATGAGTTGGTGAGAATTATGTCCTTGAACCGAGGACAAGATGGACTCGCTGGCTTTACCAAGCCAGTTTAGGTTTAGGTCGCTTAGGATGAGGACCTTGTTTCGTCCCACAGAAAGAGATACCTCGTCAAGTAATTCCTCGAGACCTGGGAGCCCGCTTTGGGGAGGATTGTAGGTGGATAACTATGTGTAGTTTCTTTGAGCCTAGCAGTAGGATTGCATGGAGAGATTCACAGTGAGATAGGGCAGGAATGGGCAGAGTGGAGAGGCTGAGGTGAGATTTGAAGTATATGGCAACCCCCCGCCCCATCTAGATGTGTGAGGCAATGAGCAGGCAGTGTTGGGTACAGACGGCCTATTTCAGGTCTCAGATAGGCAGAGTATATCAGAGTGATAAAGTCCAACCCACGCTACAAGCTTGACCAGGTGACAGAGAAAAAAGAAGGCAGGATACAGTTGCAGCAGAAGCACTTTTTAGATAGGAAGGCTGCGAGATGGGCAAATATTTTGAGATGAGAAGAGGGAAGCAATCAAGTGGTGACCTAAATAAGACAAGCAGATTAGAGAATGTAAAGTTGGTAGGATCAGAGGGGTAGACATCAGGGGATAAGGAGCAAGGAGTTAGGGCAAACCACAACTCAAAGAAAGTAGTTAGGCAGGTAAAGAGCAAGAGAGACCTCAGAGGAGCTATGTGAGCAAGAGAGAAAGGGGCAGGAGAAAAGGCACTCCTATAGCTTGGTGGAAATGATAGGTCCAACAGTATTTGAGCAGAGCAGAGGAGCTCAGATTAAAAGGTGGGACATAATCATATAATTACTGAGAATGTAGTAGGACAGCAGTACTGAATGGGTAGTCATTTTACAGTAGAGTAGAGATGCTCAGGTTAACAGAGAGGAGTTGAGACAAATAGGTAAGGAGTGAAGTAAGCAGCAGTGTATAAAGGACAGTTAACATAAGGCAGAGCAGTGGGGTATGGATTTACAGAGAGGAGCTGATCACATAATTATTAAGATACAGTACAGCAGCAGCAGTTCCTAACGCAATAACTCAGCTGCATAGCGGTTCTGAGTATGGCTGCGGGTACCCTACCCAAGTGGGCAGAATGAAATAGGGAGCAGACGTGAAATCAGGCACTTCATATGAACATTAAAACAAAGTCAAGCAGCAGCAATACCAAAATCAAAACAAAAACACAGCCGTGCAAAAGCTCTGAGTGCAGCTGCAGAGCCCTTGTGGGCAGATTGAATAAGGAGCAGGCGGGAAATTAGACACTTAGAAATATGCGGTCATGTGACCAACCGCTGGTATAAAGCAAAGTGCCCAGATAAGGCGGGAGGGAGGCGGGTGAGTGGGGAGCTGGCACAAAGCGCCAGTGGGTTCAAGCAGGGAGCCCGGAGCAGAAGTGGAGCGAGTGTCTGTACCTTAACTTCAGGGATGAGGGTTGGAAACAGAGGCGGACTGGTGGCTTCAGAAGGCAGTGGTCAGGGACTTCAGGGCAGGCAGCAAGAACTGCAGGATTGTGGCTTAAATGCACAGTCCAGCCCGATTGGGCTGCATGGCACCTTGGCTTCAAGGATGAAGGGTGGAAGCAGAAGTGAGCTGGCTTGCTGAGGTCACAACTGTACCTCTGTCATGAGGACCAGGGCATCCCCCTAAACTCTGAATAAGGGCACAATACCAGTCTTGAGTCTTGCAGTCAAACATGAATCCCTCTTTGGCTATTACACAAAGGGGGAAGACTCAGGCATCACACTGTCTTGGGGGTTGGAGCGTAAAACCTGATTTGGCCTTCTCCCTACAGGACATGCAACAGCCTGGTTCCAAATCCCTGCAGACTCTGGTATTCTCCCTATCCTTCCAGATCCCTTACAGACCTTTTTTTTTATTTGGTTGCTGTTGGCAACAACCCCTTAGCAATAACAGTTTGTAACAGATTATTAATACTGACCCCAATTCACACACAATTATAGAAATCTCACTCAGGCAGATTTTCTTTAGAAAAACAAATGTTTTTACTAAAATACTTGAACAATAAATGAAAGTTCAGTTTCATTGGTCTTGGTAGCAGTTTTGTTTCCTTGTGTCAGGTGAAGTTCAAATGAAAGTGTGTGTGCAGCCACTGAGTCTCAGCAGTTTGACTTCTTGTGTGTCAGGTGGAGTCCAAATGAAAAGTGTGTTCAAATACCCTGAGCTGGGGCTTTAAATACTTTCTGTAACTTGCAGTGTCATCAATTATTCCCAGTTCTAAAGAACTGGTCTAATTCCCCAGAACAACTACTCCATTTGGCCAGGAAATGTCACTGTTCTGCTGTTTCCCAAAGTCCCAAGAATATTACAATCCTGAGACATATAGCACTAAAAACACTAAAGGCAGCACAAACATAAAAGTAATACCAACTGTAAGAAAAATAAACTTATTCAAGCAAAGATATGAAGAGAGAGCTCCGGGCCAGACTCGTCCAGTCAAGCGGAGAAATGAATCCGACTGACTTACAGTAGCACCTACAGGCAGCACTCTCTTACTACAATCTGACTGGATAATTCCTAGGCATCATTAGCATAAACTCCATCTCTGGGGCAGCTGAACCCAGCTGGCATATCTGCATTACTCAAGCATACTGAGGGATTCTTGGGGTGAAAAGCATCTTTTTCTGCCCTTGTCATTATTTCATTTTTTTTTATATACTGGAAAGGCATGTGAGCAAAACTGCCCATTTTCACAAGTGTCCAGTGACAGTACATCACAAAATACAAAGAGTCAGGAGTTAGACATTTATTCAGGGAGTGACAGAACACGAAACTGAGAATATTAAGGTCAAGGGTTTTTCAAAAGTAAACAGTCATGGGTAAAACATCTGTTTTATTTTTTTAAGTGCAATTGCAAACTGAGTTGTCCAGGAGGTATTGTTTCAGTCTGGGCTTAAATGATGCAAGGGAGGGACACTGGACCAGAGAGTATGGGAGGCTGTTGAAAAGTTTTGTACCCCTGAAGGAGAGGGAGTGCTGGCCTTGAGAAGTATGGCAGAAAGGAACAGTGAAGGAGTGATCGGAGGTGAGTCTAGTGGTTTGGGCATTGGTGGGCTTCTGGAAAATGGAGACAATGCCATTAGGTAGGTGGTCATGAAGAACTTTATAGAAAACAGTCAGGATTTTACTGTTTAATCTGTTCTCAAATGATAGCCATTTTGCTGCCCTGTAAGGCCCTGTACACATTACAAGTGAAGATTTGTACCGTTTTAAATAACGGTTTCAAAACATTTTAAAACTCACCACAGTAGCCCGTCCACATTATTTTTTACTGAGTTTGAACTCAGTTGTAACACTGGTGATTCCCGTCCGCATCAGCAGCGAGTAACGTTTTCAAACTCGTTAATCCAGCCCGACTGTAGCACGCTTATGTTGTGGCATTCAACCCAGGATGCATCTTGTTACTCCCAGCCTGCATTTCGGCAATATTGTAAACAAACAATGCGAATTGCCATTCAGGAAGTGTTTGTAACTGCAGTGTGTGTTTGCTCATTAGTGCATCAGTAGTGGGTGGTAATTTGTGCTACAGCGTTGTAATTGTCCAAAACCTGCTGAATGTTAAATTGTGACAGCCTGTCCCAGCAAGCAGGTCACCCTGTCACATGATCCACATCAAGTATCACCTTGGTGATCAGTTGTTTAGACATGGAGTTCTGCAGTGGGGACATGTATACTCTGATTTTATGCTTGCTGGCAGCTCATCAGGCTCTGTCAGTACTTGCTCTGAAGAGGAGAACTTCTAAGATGAGGCAGAGATCATGGCTTAGCACAGCACATTCCAGAATGAGACAGCAGCACATTATCAAATCTCTAGCTGTCATGCAGAGTATTCTGACTGCTGGGTATGTCTCGAATTCCCTACATAGACGTGTATGGTGTGTGGATCGTTCCTCATCTTGGTGGAATGATGTGTTGACCCACTGGGATGATGAGCAGTGGATATCTAACTTCCGTCTCAGTAAAGGGACATTCACAATGCTTTGTGATGAGCTGTCACCTTACATCGCATGTAGCAATACAAGATTTCGGCAAGCAGTGTCAGTTAGTAAGCGTGTTGGGATCACCCTGTGGAGGCTAGCAACAAATGTTGAGTACCATACACTTGGACATCTGTTCGGGTTGGACGCTCCACCGTGGGTGAGATCATAAATGAAGTGTGTCGTGCCATTGTGCAAGTCCTCCTACCCAAAGTGATTGTCATTCAAAACCTAGATGAAATAATGGCAGGTTTTGATAAAGAATGGGGGTTTCCCCAATGCATCGGTGCTGTTGATGGCATTCATTTTCCCATTTTATGCCCACCTGGTAATACAACAGAATACTACAACCGGAAGTGCTACTATTCTGTGGTGATGCAGGCGGTTGTTGATTACCGTTACAGATTCATTGACATAAATGTTGGTTGGCCTGGTAAAGTTCATGTTGCTAGAGTACTTAAAAACAGCGACCTATATTGTAGAGGGCAACGTGGGGATCTTTTTCCAAACAGTGATCGGGAAATAAATGGTGTGATGGTGCCTGCTTTGTTTCTGGGCGATCCTGCATATCCCCTCCTACCATGGCTTATGAAGCCATATACTGATTATACAGACCCCAATAAGAGGAACTTTAATTACAGGCTGAGTAAGACACGTATGGTTGTTGAATGCGCCTTTGGAAGACTAAAAGGCAGATGGCGTTGTCTGCTAAAAAGAAGCAAGTTCAGCGTGGAGAACATTCCATACATTATTGCTCCATGCTGCGTGCTGCACAATATATGTGAGAGTAAGGGGGAGTTGTTCGACTCTGGGTGGTTGGCTGACACAGATGGTGGTGTTGTTCCTCAACCCGACATTGAACATCATCAGGCATATGATGCAACAGTTGCACCTCAAACAAGACAGGCAATCTTGATCCGTGATGCCCTGTGTGCTTATTTTGTTACAATGCCACATGTGCAGTAACATATTGCTGAGGTGGATAGTGTCATGTTTAGTCACACTACAGTAAATGCAGCAAGTTAATAAGCGCAGTGCACCAGTAGTAACCTTGCTGATGCTGTGTCACACAAACAATATTTGTAATATATGTTCTTAATGCAGTTCTGATATGTATGCAGTACAAAGTACGAAGCAGTTTGTATCGTTAAAAATATTGACTTTTTTATTGGCAAACAAACACTGTTACTGTTCTATACGAAATGCTGTGTCCCATGAAAGGGAACAACAGTAATTCAGTGAGAGGTTGTATTTCTGCAAGTAGCAGATTAAAAACCTGTTATGAACTGTTTACATTTTAAAAAATGTTCTTTAATGTACTGTTCAATTAAAAACATGGCAGTAACAACACAAAGGAACAGCAGTACCGAACATACATTTCTGTATGTAACATTTAATTATTTCAACAATAGTGAACATTTTTTATATTATGAAATTGATTTGTAACAATTCGTAGCAGTTTGGATGTTATGTGACAGCATTAAAGTTGCAGGTTTTCTATCTTTAAACTGTTTATTAAATTCTGACCTGCTGTACTGATAATAACTGTGCCTTTGACAACAGTAGCACAAACAAATATTGATGAATTTCATCTTAACAAGTGTAAGACGTGTTTATTGGCAATAACAAACAGTTGCACACACCGTCTTTGCTGTTTTATGCAACATAACAGCTTCTGCTGCCCATCCTTTTAACAGTACAGGGGTATTGTATCGGCAACAGCTAAGATGTCACAGACTTGTCCATGTGAAATCATCAGAATTCAGTTGTTCACTGTATGACTGCACATGAGTACTGTTTGGTCTACATTCATCAGTAGCAGTATGTTGGGAAACAGAACGGGACACATAACCAACATTTTCATGAGTGGGAGTCATATTATTGTTGACAGGTTGACTGTCCTGCATGACATTCGGTTGCTGATACAATACCCCTCTACTGTTAAAAGGATGGGCAGCAGAAGTATTTCCGAGGTCATTACAGTGAAAGTGGATGGTGACTGCATGGCGTTGGCATGGACCGTGGCAGCTGCAACTTGCATCTGCATTGGTCACTGTGCAACCAAAGGTGCAAACATTGCCATAATGCTATGGAACAATGATGCAGTATGTTCCATCTCCCGTGCTCTTAGACGTTCCTCCATCTCTCTATCTTCCCTAGCCCTTTCTCTCTCTTGTTGCAACAGCTGATTGTGCTGCTCAATCAACATTTTACGTGTTGGTTCAAACACGGACTCAACTATCTCATGCATTTTTGTCAGTCTCTTTTTCTTCCGTAGATTGAAAAGAGGCTCAGTGCTGCAGGTTCTCTTCCCAGATGACACAGACGATGGTGCTGCATGGCTGGATCCCGGTTCTTCTTCTTCTAATGCATCTAGGGTATCATCACATGGGTCATGGATGGTAGTAGAAGACTCTTCCACTGATGAGTCCTGGCAACCCTCATGGTCTACAAAACAAATCACATTTGGTAATGTTAATATGTCTGATGACAGCTGTATGGTAAGTGCCAGGCGATGCAGTTCCATGTGGAGATGCTTTCTGTGCACTCCTCCCCCCCCAGCACCACTGTCACCAGACACAGCGACAATATATCTTATGTCATTATGCCATTAAAGGCAGTATGCAAGGTATGGAGAATACTTGTGAGACAAAGCAATGCACAACATCATGTTTGCTGAATCAACCACAGTGACACTACATTTCACAGACACGTCTGTGATTGCAGGGTGTGGGTGGAGGGACTACAGTGCTGACGAATAATGGGTTACGTGTGTGACATCACATTGCATGTACCTGACTGCAGGGGTTCTGGATCTGGGTACTCTTCTTCAATAGGTGGACATGGTGGCTCAACAGACGCTCCCTCAAGGACAAATCCAGGGTTTGAGGTTGGTCGAGTACCAAGAATTCTGTCCAGCTCATCAAAAAATGAGCAGGTGATCCTCTTGCCACCAGATTGCCTGTTGTTGTCTTTCACTTTATGGTATCTCACTTTAAGCTGCTTTATCTTTTCCCTGAATTGCTTTGCAGACCTTTCTATGCCTTTCTCTAATAGGAAGTCTGCTATTTTCTGATAAATCTTGGTGTTTCTCGATGGTTGGCCCTTCTCCTGAACCACTCCTGGGACCAGTACTCAATTAGGAGTTTAGTGGCCTCCTCTGTCCAGCTTGCAGAACGATCAGTCATTCTACAACAGTCGTGATATAATCTCCTGGAAGGGCACTATGCAGGGAAGCACTACCACTAATTAACTATTGAATATGTATTCACCACACAGGCTGAGTGTGTCTGCTTTACTGTAGTAAATACTGGTAAATGATGCAGACAATTCGTCTGTCAACCTCCACGAGCACTTTAATTTCCCACTGCTAGGCGCTCTGTTGGATGGCAACGCTCTACAGCCTCACTGCAGCTGCACTATGGGATTGCTTGCCAGGAACCACTGGAGGACCAAAGCTCTCAGCACGGCACAGGAATAGAGTTAGAACCTCACGCCCGTCCACACCACAAGGTAACACGCTTTCCTCCTGTAAAACGGTTTTGAAAACGGACTTGAGAATAGCTCGCAGCAGGGTTTAAGCACAGTTTCTTAACACGCTTTGAAACTGTGCTTAAATATGACAATGGCAAATGTTCTTGTGACTTAAAATGTTTTCAGCACCCTAAAATGTTTTAAGTGGCCTGATGTGTACAGGGCCTAAAGGTCACAATGATGGGTACTTCTAGAGAGGCCAGTGACAAACCTGATAATGTTATGATAGGTTGCTCTTAACCTATTGAGATTTTTTGGGGAGGTAGATGGGAATATACCATAGACCTATAGTCAGTAAGCGATAGCAAGAAGCTGTTTGCTACCAGTGCCCTTGTTTGAGGTATGAGGAATCGATTTACCCAACAGAGCACCCAGAGTCTTTGGTGTACCTTTTTGATAAGTTGACTGATGTGGTATTCATAGGACAGGTGGGGGTCAAGATAAACACCAAGGTATTTAAATTATGTGACTCTTTAGATAGGGTTCCCATTATTGTCTATTAGAGTGAAGTCAAAATTGGAGGACTTTCTAATACCCGAGAATAAAATGGACTTTGCTATTTTGGCGTTGAGGACCAGTCAATGGGAGGAGAACCAGGAGTGTAGTTTACTGAAATGCTGGAGTTTGTTTAGGAGGGCTGAGGTCCTCTTGTCTTTACAGAAGAGAGCAGCTTCATCAACATAGAGGATTAACTCAGTGTGGTTACATGAATCAGGAAGGGAATTAATGGCAAGTGAAAAAAGCCAGGAGCCTAAGATGGAACTCTGAGGTATCCTATATTTAATGGTACATGAATCTGAGTAATGTTTCCCAATCAGAGTTTTGTGAGATCTTCCACTTAAATAGTTCCTGAACCAACTGAGTACCTCATCAGAAAATTTTAGGTGGGAGAGTGTGTTAAAGAGTACCTGGTGGTCTACTAAATCGACTGCCTTGGTGAGGTCTACGAACATTGAGCCGATGTAGAAACCTTCATCACTGGCTTTGCTGATGAAGTTAATGAATTTCACCAGTGCTATCTCTGTATTGTGGCCAGCCTTAAAGCTATGCTAAGACTCTGTAAGTAAATTACAGCTTTCTAGAAATTAAGTAGTTTGATCGAGAACAATTTTTCCATAATTTTGGAGAGGGAGCGAGTCGGGAAATTGGCCTAAAGTTGCAGATGTCACTTTTCGACCCGGATTAGTGTAGAGGTTTTATGGTGGCACTTTTCCATTTGCTGGCAAAAACACCTGTGCACAGTGAGTGGTTGAGAATATTGGTTAGGGAAAGAGCTATGTGTTTAACCATCAGCATAAGGATTCAGTAGTCAAAGGCATCAGAGCCAAAACTGGGCATGGGAATCGTTACTTTTAATGTAGTCAATTACCTGCGTGGGTGAGAGAAGGCAAAAGTAACATTTTGGGCAGTTTGTGGCTGAAACGGAGGAGTAGGAGGGAATCTTTCTTCTTTTTTTTTATTTAGTATGCTTTATTCTGCTCGGTCACCAGGAACTCTTGGTCAAGGCCCCTCTGCGTCCCCACCTCCGGCAATCACTGGGCTTCTCTCCAGTTACCCCTGGCTTGCCCCCCAGAGGGTGGGGTGGTGGAGTTGCTTTCCCCTCACCATCTCCACACTACAGGTATCTAGTCGGGAGAGCCCCGTACTGGAGGCTAATTGGGGCCCCAGAGGGAAGGATGTCATGGAGGCAACTCAGCAGCTTTTCTCCCCCTTGTAAGCAGGGCAGGGACATTCAGTGATGGCCAGCGTTCTTCCCACCCTGAGTCTTGCTGGCATCAGCGCTCTGCGGTGAACCCAGCCTCCACTGGGTGCCACTTGTGCACCGATCACACAACCCCCCCTCCCTCCCGGAGAAGGACAGTGGTCCTAGGGACGCTCGATCCTTCTCCCCCAGCCGTCCCTCCAACAACCCAGATCCGTTCCCGAACCCGGGTTGCCGGCATCGCAAGCAGAAAATCCAACCACTGCGCCAACGGGACGGCTTAGGGGGTATCTTTCAAAGAGTGTTCACTGGATTGAGGAACTACTGTATAGGCTTATATTTGTCAAGGTCCCCAAAGTGGGAGTTAAATATGTTGGGACCCTCTCTGGGGTCATTTATGAGTCTTCCATCCAAGTTGAGGGTAGTTTGTTCTTCCTTTGTACTCCTGCCCAGCAAGTGGTTTATGGTTTTCTAGGTGAGGCTGGAACTGCCCCAGCTGCTGAGTTGCTTGTTTCTGAGGAAATTAACTTTGTCTGCATGAACAGCTGTTTTACACTTATTATGAAGGGTTTTATATTGCTGCAGGAGGTTAGGGAGTTTAAATTTCCTATGTGTTGTCCATGCCCTGTCCCTCTTCTGCATAAGGTTTCAAAGATCGGTAGTAATCCAATCATTTCTTTGGCTTTTGACTCTGAGCCTTTTGAGAGGGATGAGAGAGTCGCATATGCTAAGGAAAGTTTTACTAAATGAGTCAAAAGCATTGTCTATACATTCAATGTTACTGGAGAAAGACCTATCTGCGGCTGAAATGGCTTAAGAAAAATCGTCAGTGTTCAGTTTTTTCAACTGTCTGAAGAGAATGTGCTTTAGTTCGCTTTTGAGACCTTTTGCTGACCAATGACAGTAGACAGCACTGTGATCGCTAATGGAGTCAGGGAGAACACTGGTTTGATGGCTCGGCTGGGGTTAGAGACAATAATGCAGTCAAGGAGAGATTCATAGACAGAGTTATAGTTTGTGCTGGTGGTGGCTTAAACAATCTGATGCTGTATTAACTCAGTGATAGCCTCTCTGGCATCGCCAGCTTGGGTTGTAAGCCAGTTTAAATTGAAATCACCCAGAATGATCCATTCACGACTCTTAGGGAGTAAGTTCTTTACACTGAGGAGTGCTTCTAACTTGCTGCAGGGGGTGTCTGGGGTAGGTAGGCAACAGTCAACGTTAGACTTTTGCTGTTACCTAGGACAAGGTTAAAGGAGAGAGAGATTATAGGGTGGGGGTTTGGAATTTGAAATCTAGTCATGGGTGTCCAGCATCGACTGTACAGGTGTGGACTGGCGCCGGTCAGGGGATGTCACCAGCATCGGCCTGGAGACAGCCTGCTTAGGAGAGCTAACTCCCAAAAGGGGAAGAGGCATCTCTTTACCTGAGGAGGTGGACATGTGTCCCTGGTGTCGCTGAGTGATGTTGGCCCCAGAGCTTGGGACAGACTTAGCGGGCTCCGTGGCCAGGTGGACAACGTGCAAGGACCCGCGAAATAATAATACAATACGGAATGGTAGCGGTGAAGCAGGTGATAGTGATGATGTGCTGTGTTAGGGCTGGAAGTAGGGGTGTATAAAGTTGGAGTGTCGACCCAGGGTGGGAGGGCAGGGGTTGGTGGGTGGGATATACCCTCAAGTGTCCAACAGGTATGCAGATAGCCACAGAAAACAATCAGGCTAATCTGCCAAGGTAAAGTCCTCTTGCAAGATGGCAACGGATGCTGCAAGAAAGGAGTGCTGCCCTGGGCAAGATACCTGGGGTCGGGTTCACGGGTCTCAGTAATCTAGGTCAGGGTAGGGCAGGGGAACTCAGCCCTCACGATCCTGTTCTGTGTCCGAAGCAGTGGAAACTGAGCTGATTCTGGGGAGGAAAAGAGAACAAAAAGGGTCAATGGGTGGTGTGTGTAACAGCAAGGGGGGAGAGGGACAGGAGGAGACAAAAGATATATGAGAGAAAGCATGGTCGGGAATAGGAGCAGATGCGGGTGAGGGGGCAGAGCGGGAGCGAGAAACGTGGAACAGCAGAGACAAGAAAGTTAAAGTCCTCATGCAAGATGCACCAGACGCTACAAGAAAGGAGTGCTGTCCTGGGCAAGATACCTGGCGTCGGGTCCACAGGACTCAGTTATCCAAGTGAGGGGAGGGCGGGGGAACTCAGCCCTCATAACCCTGCAATGTGTCCAAAGTGGCAGAGACTGGGCTGATTCTGGGGTCAGGTCCATGGGTCTCAGTGATCCAGGTGAGGGGAGGGTTAGGGAACTCAGCTTTCATAACCTTGCATTGTGTCCGAAGCGGCGCAGACTGGGCTGATTCAGGGGTCAGATCCATGGGTCTCAGTGATACAGGTGAGAGAAGGGCAGGGAAACGTAGCCCTCACAACCCTGCGTTGTGTCCGAAGCAGCGGAGACTAGTTGAGGTGTGGTAAATTATCAAACAAGTCTGTGAGATCTTTTTCCACCAACTCTTTTTTTTTGTATTATTATTTCTCCTCTAGAGCTCCGGCTGCGACCCCCGCCATCCGTTGTTCCCCCAGCGCCATCCCTGAACATCAGACCCCCTCCCTTATGCACCCCGCGACTTACCCTTCGCGGCAGGGTGGTGAGGGGCGACTCAACCCACCCAGCGGATCCATGCCAGGAGATGCCCTTCCAGGAAGGGCGCCAGAGAACAACTTCATACTGCCGGGCTCTCTTTTTCCACTGTTTTCCTCCTAGTGTCGCCATGGCATCAATGGCTAGCGACTAGATTACGCCTGCGCTCCGATGCGTACTGAAACAAGCGTCTGCCACGTTCGCCTCTATAGCTTGCAGCTACGGTTGTCAACCCCCCAGCCTCCGCTAGGGGTCAGGCAAGCACCAGCCGCCCGAATCCCCCCTCCCCGGAGATGGAGAGCAATCCCTTGGACGCTCAATCCATCTCCTCCCCGCCGACCCACGGCAACCCATGCCCGTTCCCGAACACGGGTCGCCGGCGTGGCGCAAGGTGTGGCGTCCAGCGCCTCAACCCTCAGCGCCACCGGGCCGGCTCCACCAACTCTTGAAAGGTGATTGCTGCTAGGAGGCAGGCAAAAGGTAGACTTTTTATGAAGTGTATTACTAATTACTTCTGATGGGTGTTTTTTCATTCACTGTGATTTTTTAAGTCTGGTGCAGTGCTGTAACTCATTTCTCTTTTATTTCTGTTGAAATGGGATTTTAAACTTAAGTTCCTGCAGGATATATTTAAATCTATGATCGTTTGGAACTTATCATTTGGAGTCATTGGTGCAAAAGTCAAGCCCTTATTTAAAAGTGATATTTCTGCCTGTTAGAATATGCTTGGTTGAAACCCTGGCAAATCTCACATTGGACCCTATGCACTACTGGGCGTAAGGTACATGCCAAAAGCGCAAACCCAACCTGCGCAGCTTTACACCTGCAGACAGGTGTGCGCCGGCCAGCATGCACTAGCAGCCGCCACCTGTCCACAGAACCAGCCCCTCCCCAGCATGTAGGACTCCGTAGGGCAGCTGGGGAGGAGTAGTGGACCCAGGCGGGCATCCAATAGGAAGCCCATTCCAGGTTCCAGAGTGGATCCCTAATGCGGGCAGGTGTGGGTCCAGGTGGTGAATAGCTCCAGGTGCATGGACCCGCTCTGTCAAGCTACCATGCCCAGCAGACCGATGGGCCCATAGTCTCACTGACGCCCCCCCCACCGCCTATCCCCAGCCATACAAGGCATCCCTGCCTATCACCCCAGTGCAGCACTGGCCCCGGTACTGGACACATCCACCACCACCACACAGAGGTGCCCACTGCACAACTGAGCCCTGATCCAAACCCCAGACGTCAGTGGTCACCCACCCGCGGAACCGGCAACCCCCACCCAAACCCCATACCATCCCACTGGTGCCGTGGTTGGAGACGGCCAGCAGCACACAGCCCTCCTCACACCTCCACAGGCACCAGTCGTCTGGCTTATGCAGGGCACGCACTGGCTGCGTGTGCCCCATGTAAGTCAGATGGCCAGCAGCCGTGGAGGTATGAGGATAACTGTGCCACTGGCCATCCAGTGCCCGGTAACGACCAGCAGGTGCGTGGGGTGGGCTGTCTGTACTAGGAACACAGACCAGCAATGGGGGCGGGGGCGGTTCTGAATGGTATGTCATCCCTGCCATACTGCACCAGGATGGGAACTCACGACTGTGCACCTGTGGGGTGGGGGGGGGAGGGGCTGGTCAGGGGACAGGGCACGGGGGATGTTCCTATGGGTTGGGGTGCAGTGTGTGTGGTGGTGGGGAGGGTTGCATGGGTCCTAGGAGTTTGGCCAGATCGTGTCCCAGCAGCAACAAGCACTGTGCCCTGACGTACAGGGCATACGCCAATCCCACTGCCCCAGTCCTCTCCAGCAGCCTAGTGGGCTGGGGTGGCACAGGGGGTCATCACCTGGTCCCACCGCGACCAGTGGGTCAAGTCTGTGGGGGCGTGCAGTTGGTTACGTCAGGGTCCCTGCTGCCATAACCTGCGCAGTCCTCCGTACCCCTGTGGACAGCATATCCCATGTTTGTGCATGCCATTTTGTGGTGGCACGCCCCCTGCCTGCCCCTAATGCACTGCTGTCTGCGCGGCAGGGGGATCAGGTGTGTAACTGCTGCATGTTCCATCTGTGAATGCTGCCCAGGGTCTGCAGGATCCCACTCCGCGGCATTCAGACGTAGCAATCCCAAGACACCCGGTGCCTTGGCATCGTGCATAAGACCCTTTGTGAGAAAGGCCTAGACAGTATACAAAAATAAGAGCATGTGTCATCCTTATAGATTCTGTAACCGCAATACAATATCCTAAATAAATGTTCTTTAGATTTCAGCGGCATATAAAGACGATGATAGTAAACTGGTATAAAAAAATTAAAAATGGCAACTGCTTTGCTGACATTGTTTCCTTTAGCAGGTCCAATGAGGATGATTGATGGTGGCAGAAAGAACTGAGGAGTGATGGGTCCACCCATGTTACATACGTGCCAATGTTGCAAATTACTGTGGGAGGCCCGCAGCCAGCAAAATGTTTTCATGTGATCCTGATGCTGATGGCTTACAGTTCCAAAGGTGTTGCCTAATGGAGGAGATATCCTTGCTGAAGATCTTTGCATCTAGGGAGTAAGCCAGGTCTCAGACCCTCACTGACTCGGTGCACAATCTTCAGTATCTTCTACCTCCCTGCTTATTTATGTAATATGCTGCTGTGGCCTCGTCTGTTCTGATATGGACAGACTGACCTTGCAGCTGTGAGGAGAAAGCTTGTATTACTAGAAATACTGCCCTGACTTTCAGGAGACTGATGTGTTCCTGGGTCTCCTGTGGGCTCCAGATGCCACTTACTATGAGGTCTTCCAGGTAGGTACCCCACTGTAGGAGTGAGGCATCTGTTGTGAGATACTTGTTGGGGATTGTGGAGGAAGGGAATACCATCTCTGAAGTTGTTTTCTTCCTTTCACCACTATAGAGCCTTGGCTAATGTTTTTGTTACTGGCACTAGTTTTGAGAGACAGAGTCCCATCTGTGAGACCAGTGGGTACTAAATATCCATCATTTGAAACCTGGTCCATGGGACCACAGCTGGCTCAGGAGTTGTAGAAAATCCCCTGTAGGTCTTGGCTGGCCCACTGTGAAGGATTGTGCTGTGGCAATCACAGCTGCTACCCTCCAGAGGGAGAAAGATTTTTCCCCTGCAGGGTATCCAATTCCTTGCCCATGAAGTCCACCACCTGAAAAAAGGTTCTGTTTGGGACTTGTGCAGATTGATCAAGAATAGGTTACTGACCTGTAACAGTAGTACTAGCAGTGGTATATGTTGTTCATCCACACTTCTTGGCATGTCTCTTTCCCCTTTAAATCTTGCCGGAAGTCTTCAAGCTGGCTCCTCCCACCCACCCGGGTGGTACAGACCTTGGCTCCGCCCCATGACACCAGGTCGTAGCCCGCTGGAAGCCAGGTTGTGCGCCTAAAGCCGGGGAGGTCGGGAGGGTGCGTGTGGATGAACAACATATACCACTCCTAGAAAGTACAGTTACGTAAGAACTCACCGCAACAGTGGACCTTCGAGAGAGGCTCTTGCAGTAGGTAATTACAAATAGGACTGAAGCCGGCAGGCATCAGAACCCCACAGAAAAATTTCTAGCTAGCAGTCGCTGGCAAGGGACCGCCCCCACATCAGGTGACCGGCGTCAGGAGATGTCGGTATAAAGGGGCGGTTCCTCACACCTGCCTTCCAGTTCTTTCCCGCCACAGAACAAAAGAGACCGGGCAAAAGAGAAGCGAATATTTCCCTCACTGGAAAAGGAGCTGAAAAAGCTTAAGGGGATGGAGGGTGGGAAGGTATTACCTACTACAAGAGCCTCTCTCGAAGATCTACTGTTACGGTAAGTTCTTACATAACTGTACTATCTAACTTCGAGAAGGCTCTTGCAGTAGGTAATTACAAATAGGACTGAGTCCCAAGCAGTCACGAACAAGAAGAAGCAAACGGGAGGAGGAAAGCTACTCAAAGTAGATCCTCTAGCTGTGAAGGCCTCAAGAAAGGAGGCCTTGCAGAACAGCAAGCCCGAAGCCTGCTCTACGGTGAGAAGCAATATCCAAACTGTAATGTTTTGTAAAGGTATGGACGGAAGTCCAAGTGGCGGCAACACAGATGTCTGCCGCTGACACGTTCTTGAAACAAGCCGCTGAGGCAGCGATTCCTCTGATGGAGTGGCCTCTCACTTGACCCGGAAGGGTCTTGTTGTACTTGTCATAACAGAAAGTGATACAATGAGCCAACCATTTGGACAGGCATTGTTTAGAAACAGCATTGCCTTCTCTTTTGTGGGCAAAAGAGACAAACAGTTGATTAGTCTTTCTGAGATCTTCTCTTCTGTTAGTGTAGAATCTCAGAATTCGGTGAATGTCCACAGTGTGTAATAGATACTCCCCTTGATTGGAGTATTGTGTAAAGAAAGCGGGTAACTCTATGGACTGGTTCAATGTAGATTCCACTACCACCTTGGAGAGAAACTTAGGATTGGTGCGCAGAGCCACACGTTCCTTGTGAAAAATCAAGTATGGGATTTTACACATCAGGGCCTGGAGCTCGGAAATCCTCCGAGCAGAAGTAATGGCCATTAGGAAGAGCATCTTCCATGAAAGGAACTTTATGTCTGCTGAGGCTGCCGGTTCAAAAGGAGGCAAAGTAAGCTTCTTGAGAACAAAATTCAAATCCCAAGGAGGGGCCGGAACTCTGATAAGGGGTCTCAAGTGAAGAACCCCTCTGAGAAAGTCTTAGAGACTTCCAGCTGAGCAAATGTCCTGTCTGCAAAAGAGACATGGTAAGCCGAAATGGCAACCATATGTACCTTCAGGGACGAGTGACTAAGACCCAGATCAAAGAGATGGCGCAGGTACTCCAGCAGCCCCCCACTGAGCACAAGAAAGTCTTGAAATCTTTTGAAGCGGCCCAGATTGTAAACCGTTTCCATTTCATGGCATAGGTAAACCTATTGTAGGGTTTTCTAGCCTCCATCAGGATCTCAGCCACGCGGGGTGAAACCCCAAATCGGGCTTGAGCTATGTCTGCAGGAGCCATGCGTGTAGTTGGAGGGACTTGAGACCTGGATGGACCAGGGTCCCCTGATCCTGGGTCAGTAAAAGTCACAAGAGAGGAAGAGGAAGAGGAAGAGGAGGTTCCTCTGAGTATTGTTGCAGAAGAGAGAACCAAACTTGCCTGGACCAAAAAAGAGCGATCAGAATCATTCGTGTTCCTTCTGAGCCGAGTTTCTGTAAGACTCGCGGGATCAAAGGGATTGGGGGGAAAGTACAGACGAATCTGTCCTTCCAATCTAGAGATAGAGCGTCTCTCCAAAAAATGCTGCACTCTTGAGCGAGTGAGCAGAAGTTGGGAAGCTTTGCGTTTGGAGGTGAGGCAAACAGGTCCACCTGTGGCGTTCCCCAACGTAGGAAGAGATCGTCTAGGACTCCCGATCCAGTTCCCACTCGTAAGCTTGAGCAGACGAGTGACTTAGTTTGTCTGCTAAGGTGTTCTCGACCCCAGGGACATGAACTGCCATGAGGAGAAGGTTGTGCTGTGCTGCCCAATCCCAAACTCTCATCGCTTCCCTGCAAAGAGGGCAGGAACGAGTCCCTCCCTGTTTGTTGATGTACCATATCACACACATATTGTCCGTCTGTACGGCTAAGTGGCTGGGAAAAAGATGCAGATGTAGAGCCTAGAGAGCATAAAGCACTGCCCAAAGCTTGAGCACATTGATATGAAGCATTTTTTTTGAGCTTGGACCAGGAGCCCTGGGTCCTGTGAGGTCTGAGATGGGCTCGCCAACCTTCGCCCAAGGCGTCTGTGGTCAGAGTCTGGAAGGGGGGAGGAAGGCAGAAGGGAACTCCCTGAAAAATATTCTCTCGAACCATCCACCACTGCAAGTCTCGAACCATGGGGGAGGAGACTAGGACAAACTGGTCCAGGTCGTCCACCAACTGATCCCACTGAGACTGAAGCGTCCACCAAGAGACCCTCATGTGGAGCCGAGCGCAAGGGCCTGTTGGAATAGCAGCAGCCATAAGCCCGAGAAGACAAAGAACCGACCTCACACTGACCCGCCTGCGGCCGGACAACAGGCTTACCTGAGTCTGGAGTGTGGCCGCCCTGTCCAGTGGCAGGAAGGCCTTGCCCAACGTCGTGTCCAGGATTGCCCCGATAAACTGGAGTCTCTGGGATGGGATCAAGTGAGACATGGTATGGTTGATGATAATACCCAGACAGGCAAAGACCTGCTGGGTAAGAGAGAGGAAGCGCAGGAGTTCTTCCCTGGATGAGGCCGCCAGGAACCAATCGTCCAGGTACGGGAAAACCTGCACCCCCGGGTATGCAGGTAGGCCGCTACCACCGCAAGGCATTTGGTGAACACTCGGGGAGCCGAGGAAAAATCACATGGGAGGGCCTTGAACTGGTAGTGGTCCCCCTGGAAAGCAAAATGGAGGTATTTGCGGTGAGAAGGGTGGATAGGTATGCGCAGGTAAGCATCCTGCATATCCAGAGCGCACAGCCACTGTCCCGACCGAAGGAGGTGCAGAAGGCTCTGCAGAGACAGCATCCTAAACCTCTTGTACTCCACGAATAAGTTCAGGGAACTGAGATCTAGAATCGGCCTTACATCTCCTGTCTTCTTCGGGACCAGGAAGAAGTGGGAATAGTAACCCGTTCCCTGTAGAGGAAGGGGGGACAGGCTCTAGTGCCTCTTTCAGCAAAAGTGCTGAAATCTCTTCCTGGACCAGAAGAAGATGTTCCCGTGAGTACGACGACCTTGGGGGAGGGTGACGAGGTGGTTTCTGGAGAAACTCTATTGAGTGTCCTTCTGCGATAAGCTGGAACACCTATGAATCTGAAGTTATCCTTTCCCAGCCCGGGAGGTGGAGGGAAAACCTTCCTGCTACCGATTCCTCCAGGAAGCCTGGAGGCAGTGAAAGAGGGAAGGAGTCAGGTGGTGTGGAGCAGTGCCGCAGCTGAAGCAACTGATGCTTTTTTGGACGGGGGGGACTTGGCAGCTGTAGCGACCCGCTTTCCCTGGGGTTTCGCCTTTGGCAGATTCCATCTGCGAAAGGGACGGTGCTGCATTTGATGGGGATGATACATGGAGTCCACAGACTTTAGTGCTGTCCCCTTCTCCTGCAGATCGGTGATAATGTCCTTGACAGCACCGAACCCCGGAAGGGCACTTCCTGAATAGTGGACTGCACTTCCGGGACCAACCCTGACACACGGAGCCAAGCATGATGCCGTAAGCCTACGGCCAAAGCTGAGCTCCTACCAGCAATGTCCACTGCATCGTAAGTCACACGAAGCATGTGCCGACTGGCCAAACGTGCAGAGTGGACGAGGTCAGCCACTTCCTCCTTGACTTGAGAGTCCGGAAGGGAGTCCAATTTGGATTCCACCTCACTAAGAATTGCCTTCTGGTAATCCCCCATCTGACCAACATAATTCAGGGCCCTAATACCTAGAGTGGAAGAAGCGAAAATCTTCTTGCCACACTGGTCCAGCAGACGAGATTCTTTGTCAGGTGGAGGTGAGCTCAAATGCCTCCGGTTAGCTGACCGACCGTGAGCGGCACTAATCACGACCAAATCGGCTCGAGGGTGAGAGCCTAAAAAAGTCAACACCCTCGGGAGCCTGATATAGCCTGTTCGACTTCCGAGGAAGTGGGGCTAAAGCCAACTGCTGTTTCCAAATAATGGTAATGAGATCGGCATGAGGCTCAATCCAGGGTGGCACCAAGGTGGTAGCTGTCACAGGCAGATCCAGATGCTCAGCGAGTTTCTTACGCTGGGGATCCGGTTCCAAGGACTGCCACTTATGAATCTCCTGGATTTTACGTAGCAACTCTGTAAAAGAAGGATCCTCCGGAAGAGACTTCGGAGGAGTCCCTGTCCTGGGCTTAGACGGAGAGCATGGCTCATCGTCCTGCTCAAAATAACCGTCAGAGGCGTCCGAGGAAGAAGAAGAAGATGGTGATGAAGAAGTCTCCCTCTCCTGGCAAGGGGGAGGAACAGACCCCTTGGGAAACCCTCGGGGAAGCGTGTCCTGCCCCTCTCTGGACCCAGAGGGTTTAGCCCTGGTGTCCGGAGGTGGTGAGGGAGTTCGTCATCATGGACGTACGGGAACCGGGACTGACACCATCGTCGGAAGATGACTCTCCACCTCTCTGGTGAGCTGAACCTTGGCCTTGGCCCACCAGGAGGCCAGAGTCTCTTGCAAGTCCACCGGCGGATGGGGGGGGCGGTGGAGGAGGAGGATATGGGTATGGATTATACCCGTAAGGTGCGTATCTGTAACCAGACTGTGGGAAGCCTGGCTTTGGGTATTGAGGCGCCGGTACTGTGGCGTCAAGATAGACCGGCATCAGGTACTGGGGCATCGGATACTGCAGCCCTGGGTAAGACGGCATCGGATATGACGGGGTTGGATACCCGGGAACCAGAGGCCCCATGGGCGGGTCTGGAGTAGAAGGCCTGGTGGGCGGAGGGCCCGGCCCTGGAGTGGCATCCGGGAGTGGGATGTCGCCCGGTGTCGGCAATACCGGTGTCTGCAGAGCTGGTGTCGGATCGGTCAGACCAGCAGGTGGACGGTTTGACGGGGGCCGAACAGGAACCTCAGCGTCGCCCTCAGGATGGGGGAGAAAAATCCTCGGGGCCAGGCTGAGGAGATCCAGGGTCCCCGGAGGACAGCGAAGGCTGCGGAGAGCCAGGGATAACAGACGTGGGAGGGTCCGATGTCCAACTTATCAGCGGGATCTGGGTGGGCGCTGGAGGAGCCGGCATCCGACTTAATGGACCCTTCGCTGGAGGCAGGCTGCGATGGAGGGGCGGTCTGGTCGGGCGGAATAGGGGTCGTGCGCCGCCCTGAAGGGCCGGGCGACTTACCGACCTTCTCCGTGCGGGCATCGGAGGAGCCGTCAGCTTACCGGAGCGCTCCACAGTAGGCACACCAGGATGGCTTTACCAGATGCGGAGGCTCTAAAGCCCGGAGGCGCTCAAGGGGCCCGGCGCCGAGCCAGACGGGCGGGCTGACGCTGTCTGAAGCCTCTAAGGCAGCCATCGTGGAGCAGTCCCCCAGGGGGGACGTTACCTGCAACACAGCGACTCCAGAAGAAGACGTGGTGGATGAGGAGCCCTTGTCCCGGTGCTTCTCCTTGTCTTTTTTCTTTCGATGGCCTTCTGGGGAAGTGGACACCTGCCGGAGCTTTTTCAACTCTTTTTCCACGGAGCTCATTTTCTTTTTTAAAATATGGGCCTCCAGGGACTGCTGCTGCCATTTTCGGGTGGCCGCGTTGAACTTGAGGCACAGCTGGCACTTCTCCTCCGGATGGTCGGGGCCTAGGCAAAAGAGGCACAGGGAATGGCCGTCCTTGTGTTGGAGTTGGGTGCCGCACGATTCGCACTTGTTCTTGGGATCGCAGGATGTAGGGGACGACATACACCAACGAATACCTGACAATCGATCAAAAAATTGAAAAATACTCGGTCAAAACTACCGATGATAGAGGCTGACGAGCGATGAACTTTACCGCGAGATGCTGGAATGAGCTAATGGCGGGAAAGAACTGGAAGGCGGGCGTGAGGGACCACCCCTTTATACTGACATCTCCTGATGCCGGTCACCTGACGTGGGGGCGGTCCCTCGCCAGAGACTGCTAGCTAGAAATTTTTCCTTGGGGTCCTGACGCCTGCCGGCTTCAATTCTATTTGTAATTACCTACTGCAAGAGCCTTCTCGAAGTAAGATTTACTGTTACAGGTGAGTAACCTGTTCTTCTAGGAGCGTGGCTGTGTTGTTCATCCACACTTCTTGGCAGACTCCAAGCAATTCTCCGGGAGAAGGGAGGCAAGGCACACACACCCTACTTGGGAAATAAAGATTGGAGAACCGAGGCCCCAAAACCAGCATCCCGGCGTGACTCAAGATCGATGTGGTAGTGGGTAATGAAGGTGTTTGCTGACTTCCAGGTAGCAGCCTGACAGATCTCCTGGATAGGGATGTCCCTGGAAGCAGCCACCGATGCAGCAGTATGGCAAGTAGAATGAGCTCTTATCCCTCTGGGAGGCTCCTTGCCACCAACTCACAGCACAGACCTATGCATGATGTAATCCACCTTGCAATAGTCCATTTGGCTGCAGGTGTGCCAGAAGCGGCTTCAGCGTAGGTGACAAACAGCTGGCGAACTTCTCTGTGAATTTCCACCGTCCTCTCCTTATAACAGGAGAGAGCACGTCTCAGGTCCAAAGTATGGAGCCTGTACTCGGCGTACGAGGTGTAGTTAGGGTAATATACCAGCAAAGTCAACACCTGGTTAAGGTGAAACTCTGATATCATGTTCGGAAGGAATTTCAGGTGGGGGCGCAGGACAACTTTGTCCCTGTGAAAGACCAGGTAAGGGGAGTCCACCGACAATGCCTGGAGCTCCCCTGTCCTTCTGGCTGACGTGATAGCCACCAGGAAGACCGTCTTCCACGACAAGTGTGAGAGCTCACTTGTGTATGGGTTTGAATGGCTTGCCCATGAGCTTTGCCAAAACCAGCAACAGATCCCACAGAGGTGGAGGTTCACGCACCGGAGGGGATATGTGATCCAGGCCTTTGAAGAAGCGCCTGACCACTGTCTCCTGTGCCAATCTCGGCTGACTGGCCCACACCCGGTAAGCAGAAATGGCTGCCAGGTGCACCCTAAGGGTCGATGACCGCAGACCCCCTTTGGAGAGAGACCAAAGGTAGTCGAGAATGTTAGCCACAGAGCAGGATAAGGGGTCCAGACTCTTACCCTGGCACCAAATGGAAAACCTTTTCCATTGAAGGCATAACATTTCCTGGTCAATTCCTTAAGAGATGCCTCCACCACGGTGTAGACATCCTCGGAAAGACCCAGAGTCTGGCACTCTAGCTGTTCAGGTACCAGGCTGTAAGGTGCAGGGATTGAAGGTCCGGATGGGAGACCTTCTCCTGGTTCAGTGATATCAGCTCCGGGGGCCTGCAGCTGAGGAGATCTAGATACCAGAACAAGCGTTGACAATCTGGGGCTACCAGGACCACCTTCACCTTGTCCCTCCTCAGCTTGAGTAATACCTTGTGGATCAAGGGGAAATGGAGGGAAGGTGTAGAGGAGGCCAGGGGTCCACAGCCTCGAGAAGACATCCCCTGCAGCGAGCCCTGCTGAGGGAGGGAGGACAGGCATGGTACAGCCTCAGCTTGGTGTTTTCCCTGGAGGCAAACAGGTCCACCATCGGATTGCCCCAACGGGAGAACAAGCTGTAAGCTACCTCTGGATGGAGAGGCCACTCGTGTGATGTCTGGCCTATTTGGCTAAGAGCATCCGCCAACTGGTTCGAGGCTCCTGCCACATGGATGGCTAGGAGATCCGCCTCCAAACGGCTTACAAGGGTCCATATACGGAGCGCCTCCTTGCACAGCAGACGGGAGTGCGTGTCGCCCTCTTTGTTGAGGTAGGACATGGTCGTGGTATTGTCCGTCTGGACTTGAACCACTTGACCCAAGAGTTGAGGAGTGAAAGCTGACAATGCTAATCTGACTGCTCTGAGCTCCAACAGGTTGATGTGGTATCGGGACTCCTCGGGGTCCAGAACCCGTGGACTCTGCTGTCCCCCATGTGGGCCCCCCAGCCCACGAGAGAGGCATCGGTCGTGAGGACGACCATTGGCTCGGGGTGGACAAACAGGATCCCTTCCTGCAACCGTTCTGGGGAGGTCTACAACTGGACAGAGTCCCACAGTGATCAGCTTGTCAAAATGACCGTGGCGCTGAGTTCACTGGGCGGCCAGCTCCCACTGGAGGGGGAGCATGTGCCACCTGGCCCAACGGACCACTGAGATGCATGCTGCCATGTAACCCAGAAGGCGCAGAGCCCAACCAGAAATGATCAGGCAAAGAAGGAAAGAACCGCTGCCCTGTCCAATGGGAACCAAGCTCTGGCTTGGCAAGAGTCGAGCTCTGCCCCGATGAAGCCCATCACCTGAGAAGGGCACGAGTTCCGACTTGGTCTCGTTGATCAGGAGGCCAAGTTGGGAGCAGGTTCAGATCCCTGGACCTCTCCACCTCCTAAAGGGAGGATTGTGCCAAGAGCCAGTCATCGAGGTAAGGGTAGATTTGTACTCCTTGACGCTGAAGATGGGACGCCACCACTGCAATGCACTTGGTGAAGACCTGCGGGGCCGATGACAGGCCGAACGGCATGGCTCGGAACTCGCACAGGGTCCCCTCGACCCTGAAGCGGAGGAACCGTTGATGGGATGAATGCATTGGGATGTGAAAGAACGCGTCCTGTAGATCCAGTGAACAGAACCACATGTTTCGCTCCAGGGATGGTATGATCTGGTTCAGTGTTACCATCTGGAAGGTGCAGGACCTGAGATATTGATTCAGGTCATGGCGATCTAGGATGGTGCGCCAACCCCCCCATCTGCTTGGGCACCAGGAAGTACCTGGACACGAAGCCTGGGTCCATAGGAGGATCCGGCACTGGAGCTACCGCTTCCTTGCAGAGTAGCTGAGCCATGTCGTCTCGTACAGCCAACTGGGGCAAGCTGAGATACTATCCTCCCGAGGGGCGCGGGCTTGGCTGAGAGGGTACTGCTTGAATTCTAGAGGCAGACCCTGACCGACCACTTCGAGAACCCACCTGTCCAAAGTGATGTCGGACAAGGTGGAATGAAAGTGGCGGAGATGGCCCCCCCCACGGGAGGACCTAGAGCTGGCGTGATGGGTATAGGGGTGGCAACCCCCAACCCGTCACTGAGCAGGCTTAGAGGAGGAGGCTCCTGGATCTGCACCTCTGCCTCCTTTACGGAGCTGTTGAGGACCCTGCTTGGGCCACGGGTGCCAAACTTGAGCCCTGCTGCTGCTGACCTCCTTGATAGGAGGGCTGTCTGACCACAGGGGAAGAATGCCGACATGGCTTCTTCTTTCTTTTCTGCTGGTTCTTGCCCGAA
This sequence comes from Neoceratodus forsteri, assembly GCA_016271365.2. Taxonomy (NCBI): domain Eukaryota; kingdom Metazoa; phylum Chordata; order Ceratodontiformes; family Ceratodontidae; genus Neoceratodus; species Neoceratodus forsteri. The sequence continues at coordinate 503,083,661 of CM057455.1, forward strand.
GAACCTTTCACAGAAGTAGCATCCAAGGTGGCTCTGGACTGCTCAATGCACTGAAGGTGACCAGCCACTCCTGGACCGAACAGGTCGGTGCCTAATAAAGGCACGTCAGATAACTTGTGCTGGGTATCCGCCGGGAAGGAGAAAAACCTCCACCAAGCCCTGCAGCGAGTCGCCACTGCAGCTGCCAAGGAGCAGGCACAGGAATCCCCGATGTCTAGGGCCATCTGGAGCTGCTGTTTGGCAACAGCACGGCCCTGATCACAGACTTACTTGATTGTGGTCTGCATGTCCACTGGGAGATAAGGGAGGACTTCATCCAATGACCCAAGGAGGGCATGAGAGAAGTGTGCCATGATAACAGCCGAACTGGCCTGACGTAGACCTAAGGAAGAGGCCGCATAGACCTTACGCAAAGAGTGGTCCATATACTTGGACTCCTTATCCAGGGGTCAGTCCGTGTCAGCCGATCTACCAGTACGTTTAAACACAGAAGCGGTCACCAGGCTCTCGGCCGAAGGGTATTCTGTGAATCCCACCAGGGACCCCATGGGCACTGCATACTTGCGGGCCATAGGGGCAGACGGTGCTGGGCAGGAAGCTGGGTGCTGCCAAAGCTCAAGGGCCGGGCCAGTGATGGGCTGGCTTCAGCCACTGGAAAGGCCTCCATCAGGGTATCCCCCTTTTGAGGATGTCCGTAAGGGGGTACTCCGCCTTTTTCTAGATGGATTCCAGGGGCATTCCGGTGGATTCAGAGATCAGACGGAGAATGCCCTGAAAGGAGGAAGGACCCTCCTCTAAACCTGCCATGGACGACTCATCATTCCCAGGACGGAAGTGCAGTCCGGTGACGTCCGAGTCTGAATAGTCAGGGTACAGCGGTCTCCTGCTCAGATCGCCCTCGATCCACAGGGGGTGGCCAGGGGTAACTGTGATGGACAGACGTCAGGGAAACCCGGTGTCTGTTCGGTCCTCTTTGAGGAGCCCTCCTTGAGGCTGCTTGGCGGTGGTTCCACAGGGTGGTGGAGAGACCGATAGGCGAACCGGGATACGGGCGGCCTCCGCGGCGGAGGAACCCGAAGGCAGTTCGGAGGGGCAGGGTGTCGACCCAAGAGGCGGAAGCCAAATGATGGCCAGGGTGGACGGTGGAGCCTGCTTCTGCCCGGTCAAAATCAGCTGTTGCCATATAAGATCCTCATAGCGTCGATGGAGTTTCTGCTGAAGCCTCTCCTCATCCAAGGAGGATGAAGATCTGCGGCGATGCCCCTTTTTAGAGTGCTTATGACTCTTTTTCGGCCGTGCAGTCGAAGGGGTTTTGGACCTCGATCGAGACAGAGGAATTCGATCTGTTTTATCGGGAGACACCGGAGTCGGTGAAAACCGAGGGTCCGGAACCGTTTCCTCAATGAGGACACCAGCGGGCTGGGTCTCCTCATCCGGAAAGACAAGGACCAGAGTCCTTTCTAAAGAATCGTCGACAGGGGTCAGCGAAATAGGGTTGATTGGGTCGAGAGAAATCTCAACCCCGTTGGCCACTTCCTCGATCCCTTGGCCAGACGGAAGAGCCGTGAAGCCAGCAGCCGAGGATGCGATCTCGACTGAGGTCGGGACCGCGTGTTCTTGAGACTCGGACCTTTCTTGGTCCCAAGAATGTCTTCGCTTCAACGAAGACTTCAGGTCCTTAGCCCTCTTCCAAGGGCGGGAGGAGTGCGAGCCCGAGGGCGCCTCACCCCTGGTGGGGAGAGACTGGCACAACTCCTTGAAGGAGCCCGAAAAGGTGGAGCCAAGGTTAAGTGTAACAAAAAAGCTTTGATTGGCCGAAGCTTGAGCCACTTCCTCCTCGAATGCCTTCATTTGCTCCAACTGCTGGGCGGATCCAGCAGCCGCGGAAACCGCCCACCTCGCCTCCTTCGATTTCATCGGCGGGTTCCTTCTCTCCAGTCTCCCCAGTTTTAGGCACGCCAAGCAGTCATCCAGAACGTTGGGATGGAAGGCCAGGCAGAAAAAGCAAGATGAGGCGTCATGTCCGACACCTAGGCAGTAGACGCAGATTAAATGGGGATTGGTGCACAACATCTTCTGGCCGCAGGGGCACCAGTGAAATCCGGGTGAAGATTATGTCCGATGCGCTACTATCGGAATCGCTAACTCAAATGAGTTTTACAGTAAGTTTCAATAAAAACCGACGCTTTGAATCCAGGGCCTACAAATTGCTGCAAGAGCACGAGGGAACCTGTATCTTCCAGTGGAAAGGAAGATCTGGCGTCATGGTGCGGAGCCGAGGTGTATACAACCCGGGTGGGTGGAAGGAGCCAGCTTGAAGACTTCCAGCAAGATTTAAAGGGGGGAAAGGGACATGCCAAGAAGTGTGGATGAACAACATATTCATGCTCCTAGAACCAGAGTGCTTTTTACCTTCTGAATAAAGCACCATGCCCCTTGTTCTGTTTTACCCAAGACCAGCCAATTTCCAGACAGGCGAAAACCACCACACCTAGCCTTCTCAGGTGTGCTACCACCATGGCTAAACACTTTGTGAAGACCCTTGGTGCTGAAATGAGGCCAAAAAGGAAGGGCTAGAAACTGATACTGTGAGATTCCTAGCCTGAACCTGAAGTAGTTTCTGTGGGTAGTTATGACTGGAATGTGAAAGTAGGTGTCTTTCAGATTCAGTGACCCAAGCCAGTGCACTGACTGTAAAGATGAGATCACTATGTCCAGCGTGACCATCATGGACCTTTCTATTTTGATGTGCATGTTCAGATATCTGAGGTCTAATAAAGGTTGCCACCCCCATTTTTCTTATGGGTCTGCAAGCACTCTGAAAACAGACCCTTGCCCCACTGTGAGGCACTGATTTTGTATGTAGCAACTTGTTTACTTCCAGTTCCAGCAGAATTCTTTCTGTGGGAGAGTGTGCTGGAAAATTTCTGTGTTTCTGCAGTTATGGATGTAACCCCTAGGTGGCGCTATCCCAAGGGCTACTACCCCTGCCTGCTTGGCTAATAGCAAGTTAAGGGGCCTGAGTTCTGAAATGGGTGCCTACACCCAGAGGTCAGGGTTGGTAGTGGTCAAGCTAACCTGGGCACAGCCCTCCGGGACACTGTAACCCCCTCTTTCCTTACTAGTGGTCGGAACAACACACAATAATCAATTTCACAGTACCCCTGATACACCACACAAGTACCCACACTATTTGCACTTACCACCAGGGCTTTCCTCTGGCTAGACCCTAGGGATCCCCTGTAAAACAAGGTTATACACAGCAAATAACAGCAGTACAGTACTCTTGCACAGACTGGAACCACAGTCAGGGTAAATGCAAAAAAGAGTTAGATCTGATTTACTTAAGAGACTTTAAGGGGCGAGATTTCGGCTGCAGTCTACAAATGTAAATTGTGATATTCAGAGTGCTCGGTTTGGGTTTTTAAGCACCAGGAGCGATTTGGTTTACTAGACTTCACAGAGGGATTATCTTGTTGGCATTGTCATGCTATGAAATCGCACTTTAGGACAGCGAGCGTTCATGGTGAGCGTTCACACCTACTATATGCTTCCGGTGGCGGGTCAGTTATCGGCAGCCCGAGTGAAAGGGGATTTTGATTTGAATTTAATAAAAACAGGTACAACTGGATATTTTTACATCTATGGGGGCATTCTACCGTACATGTTTAATAAGCGTGTGCCTATAAGCTTACAGATTAAAAGTAGTCAAAAACGTAGGGGAAAAGCTGACAGTGCCCCTTTAAACAAGGAAGGGGTGTAATCAGGTTAATTTGCTTAAAGGCTATATCAATCAAACAGTTATGCATGCACTTCAGGGTCCATGAACAGTCACACACTCTGGGTACCCAGATGGAGAATGGTGGGCTAGCCAGGAATGTTGCAGCTGGTTGGGGCCCTGTGATGGAAGAAAACAACATGCAACACACACACTAATTGTAATCCGGAGCCGGAGGGCTCAGTTCATGAAAAGAAAACAACAAGACAATCAGATGACACACTTTTAGATTAGGCTGTTGTTGCAGGGAGCTACCCTGATGATTACTTACGATACTCAAGACTGGACACAGGCTGGACGAAAACTGAGACTGCAGGTGGTTGAATTGATCTGGAGTGCCAGGAGAAGCAGGGCCCACACGATTCGCCGAGGCATCGTTCCTGTTCAAGCGTGGAGCAGGGGGCTGATCCCCAGGCAGGTCTCTTGTCGATGGCTTTCTCTGTGCAGCGGGTAGTCTGCCTGGGCCAGTGTGGCAAGGCCCAGGCCAAATGAAGACAAATTCGGATACAGTCCGTTTTGGGCTAGATACAGCTTCCAGCAAGCAGAACACAGTTCACACAGTGGGGAGCCAAATCATAACCCAGTAACAACTCACAGCACATTTACATGTAAGGAAATTCTACTATACCAGGCAAACCACTCTCTGGTCATGATCGCAAAGTCTCTGCACAAATCGAGGATTCAAAAGCAGCTGGAAATCCTGACAGGCCGATCGCATTCAGCAAAATCTTCAGTCTTCTTCAGGTTGATCCTGGTCCCTACTCAGTGGCTTACTTCGTTCTCACAAACTCAGATTCAGTCCGAACTGATTCTCTTCTCCCTCTCACGGGCAGCAGGCAGGTATGCAGGCCAAAACTCAGGCCTTTCCACAGAGACTGTATTGAGCTCTTGCTTCTTCAGCTCACAACTTATATCTGCCTCTAACATCAAGCAGCTTCAGAATTTCCCCAAGATTCAAAAGGTGTGGTTGGCTGATCCTCCTTTCAGTCACAACAAAGGCTCCCCTTCAGGTGCAAACAGTCCAAAACTATAATTCCTACAGATTTTGACTCCAGACAGCTCTTGTAGTCCAGCTCCACTTTAGGTCCCACCAAAACTGATTGGTCCAATTCGGCAGTCCAGGACCAAGATAGTGGAGATAAACAAAACAGTTCTTGCTGCAAAGAGGGCAGGTTAGACAAACTACATTATCATTATCACACTAAATGATTTTCAGCAAATAGTTATGTCTTTCAACAGAGCTCCCGCTCAGATTACTTATGACTGCAATCCAGGCAGCTCTTAAAGAGACAGTACACAGAGGCTATACAGGCACTCCCTGGCAATCACATTTAAACTGCTAAAATGCAGGACACCAGCCTGGCAGTGAGCATTTAGGCAAGCTCGAGGAAGACTTTTCGGGAACCCCCATTTGTAGGGGGAGGGGGTTACACCCTTCCCTGCCTGGAGAAAACTTGGCATCCGCGTCAAGTCTGTAACATCATGCATCATTTAACATAAACGTATTACTTTTTACTATACATATTCACTACACTTCATGATACTATATCCATTCTGACAACACACTGTGCATATTTCACACAGGTAACTAGAACAATACTATACTGAATCAGGTAATAATATCTTGTACCTTAAACAATGCAAGAGGGGGCCCTTCCCTATCAGCTACCTTGGGACTAGAGGGGGCAGGGGCACCATGGTGAGACAAGTAACCTGGAATTGGCTGTCAAGCTCAATTTGGGAAGTGAGCTTGGTGAGACATAAACACCTTTGTGCACCACATTGAGAGGCAAATTCACTGGCCTCCCAGGAGAATCATAACTGAAGCATACTACTGGTGTGACAGCTCGGCCAGTCTTTCTGAGGGGGACAACTACAGTCTCTGTACTCTCAGCACTGGTCTGGGGGACTCTCGTCACTTGTGAGGGGTGCCTCTGCCTGGGTGGGAAACGTCCAAACTTGAGGCACTGTCAGCTCCTTGCTCTGCAGGCTTTGTTTCTACAACACTTGACTCATTTTGAGAAGGGTCAGGCACAATCAAGCTTTGATGCACTGAAGGGGAGTGGTCAGCATTCTCATAGTGTTCTTCAAGTTCTGGTATGTCATCAGAAAGATTCAAACCCTCAGCCCCTTCTTCAGGCAAATCAAACAATTCCACAATACACAGAGACTCAACATCTTCAGATGTGATACTTTGCACTACACTTTCTGGGAGCATTGGCTCCAAGGACGAAGCTGGGGGGTAAGGCAGTCCAGAAGGCCCAGCTTCATCCTCACAATTTATCAGGGGGTTACCTCAAAACAGCTGACTCAGTTCATAAGAGGGGTAATAGGCATGGTCGTATTCACTTTCGTCAGAAGTGGACTGACAGTCACTATCATTCTGGGCCTGCTGCAGAGAAACCTTAAATCTGTGACCACTGGGGTAGGCTGACTCCGTTTCTTTCTTGCAGCAGCACGAGTCACCGACCCAGGGGGCTCAATTTCTGGGGGTGCAACCTCAATCATGACTTGGCCGATAGGTAGCAAGTGGTTACAGTGCATGGTCTTGACAGCTTTGGAGTTGTTCTCTGGGCGCACCTTGTACACAGGTAAATCTTCCAACTTTCCAACTACTACATGAAGAAGATGGTCCCACCGATCAGCAATTTTGTGTTTACCATACAGTCTCAAATTGCGTAACAACACACGGTCTCCAGGTCGCAGCCCTTGAGCCTTTACTTTTTGTATCATGCCTCTCTTTGTTGGCTAGATTTCTTTTGGCGGCCATTGTCTGGGTCAGTTGATAGGCATAGTTCAATTGAGCTTTCAGTTTTTGTACATATTGCAAGTAGTTTTCAGCTCGGATCCCATCTGGAGAGACCTCAAAACAGACAACAACAGGCAGCCTGGCCTCTCTCCTGAACATGAGGCGGTAGGGAGAGAACCCCGTAGCATCATTTTTCGTGCAATTTTATGCGTGTACCAAGGTGCTAATCTGCTGGCTCAATTTATGCTTCTCTTTTGGGTGGAGGGTGCCTAGCATGTCTAGCAGGGTGTGGGTAAAGCGTTCTGGTTGAGGGTCCCCAAGCGGGTGATAAGGGATGGTTCTTGACTTTCGCACCCCCGGTAGAGAGAGCATTTCTTTGATTAGCCAACTCTCAAAGTCTCTGCCTTGATCAGAATGAATCCGCTGGGGGGCACCATAGTGGATGAAGAAATTTTCCACTAGCAGCTTGGCCACGATAGATGCCTTTTGATCTTTGGTGGGGAAAGCTTGTGCATACCATGTGAAATGATCCGCAACCACTAACACATTGCCAATGTTCCACTGATCAGGTTTTAAACACAAGACGTCTATGCAGACTAGTTCCATGAGGGTGCTGGTAGTAATATTAACAAGGATGGGGGGCAGCCTTCTGAGGCAGGGCTTTTCTTTGCAGGCAGTGACTACAACTCTTTACATGGTGCTCAACATCGGCCCCCATTTTGGGCCAGTAGAGAAGCGAGATCGGACCAGGTCAAGGCTTCTGTCAAAACCGAGGTGCTCCTTGTGATTGTGGAGGGACCCCAGTACCAAATCTTTAAAGGCCATGGGCAGGACCAATTGTTGCTTGTCTACTTTGCCACTACGATCTACTGTCGCTCTATACAACAACTGATTGAGCGACTTCAATCTGGGGCCTTCTTTAAATAATAAAGCAGTTCGCAAGTCAGTGGAACGTAACTTAGACACATCTTTCCCCACACGCAGTGCATCAAGTGCTGGCTGAATCACAGGATCTTAGGATTGAGCCCACTGAATGTTGTCATTGTCAAATTGAGGTAGTGCACTAATATCTAGAGCAGAGGAGTGGCAATAAGCAGCTGGTATGCAGGTGTCAGAAGGGCCAAAGCAATCTACTAAACAGTCCCCTGTGTCCACAGACATCTGTTCATCTCTATCAAACTTTTGGCACAATGCTCGAATGTCAGGTTCAGACAGCTTGACCCAATTACTCTTGGAAGTGGGCCTTCGTGATAGAGTTCCAGCATCATTATGGTTCAGGCCCGGTCTGTATTCGACAGCATAATCATAGGTTGATAATGTAGAAAGCCACCGGTGCTCAGTAGCGTCTAACTTAGCTGAAGTCTGTACAAAGGTCAACGGGTTATTGTCAGTCTTCACCAATATCTTTGTCCCATACAGGCATTCATGAAACTGGTCAACGATGGCCCATTTTAGCACAAGGAACTCCAACTTATGCATAGGGTAGTTTCGTTCAGATGGGGTCAAGCTCCTACAGGTGAAAGGTACTGGTCTCAGGCCATCCTCATGGTCTTGATACAGCACCGCTCCTAGACCCTGCAGACTAGCATCCATATGCAGCACATAGGGTGTGGTGGGGTCAGCATAGGCGAGGATGGGGCGTGGGTGAGCTGGTATATGATCTCATGGAAGGCTGATTCACAATAGGGCATCCAGCAGGGCCAGAAGAATTCAGCTTGGTGGAAGTATACTTTTTCTGGTTCTTTAACTGACCCTTTTTTGTATTTACAATTGGAAGGAGGGTAACCCTGGGTAAGGTTCAAGAGTAGGTGAATCACCTTGGAATAGTCTTTTATGAACCTGCAGTAGTAGCCACAGAACCCCAGGAAACGCTGTAGTTCTTTCAGATTATGGGGCTGGGGCCAAGTAGTCAGTGCTTCAACCTTACTGGGATCAGTCGCTATCCCTTTTGTAGATACTATGTGTCCCACATACTTCACGGAGGTTTGGAAAAGCTGGCACTTGCCAATGGACAGCTTGAGGCCGAAGTCTTCCAGTCGGTCTAGGTCTTTAAACAGTCGGTTCTCATGCTCCTCTAAGGTGCTCCCAAACACAATGACATCGTCCAAGTACACCAGGCATTCCAGTAAATTCATATCTCCTACCGCACGTTCCATCAGTCGCTGAAAGGTGGTCGGGGTGCCCGATATCCCATGTGGCATCCTCACAAACTGGTAGAACCCCAATGGACAGATGAAGGCTGTTTTATCATGGTCTTCTGGGGCCATTGGGATCTAGTAGTATCCGCTGCGAAGATCCAACACCAAGAACCATTTGCTCCCATTCAAGCAGTCCAGGGCATCTTGTATACGAGGCATAGTGTATTGGTCTAGGATGGTCCGCCGCTTCAAGGTTCGATAATCAACACACATCCTCACAGACCCATTCTTCTTATGCACAACCACAATGGGAGAGGCGTATGGGCTCCTGGATTCTTGTATCACGCCAGCAGCGAGCATTTCCTGTGGCTGTCTTCTCACATCATCTATGTCTGCTGGGGCTAGGCTAGGAATGGGGAGTCACCAAAGTCAAACAAGTCTGGGGTCACTCTCTCCTTCTTGCCAGGGTGCTTGTTGCTGGGCAACACTGCAGTATTGGCACAGTGTACCATAGCTATGGTGCACCCTCTGTTCACCCGGATCTCCGATCTGACACATTGTGAATCTGGACCATCACTCGTCATGCATAGGCACTGGCACGAGCAGGCAAGATGCTGGACTTGACCAATAATCCTTCTGGCAATTTTCCATCGCCTGGTGCATCCAACATCAGTATTTTGTTCTTGTCATCCTTCTGGAGGGGGACCTCCCCTTGAATGGTACACTGGGTGTTAGGGGCCAGTACCCTTGAATCGAGATCCTTCTTCCACACGATCCCCACCGGTTCATCCTGGTCTATTTCCTCGGGTTTCTGGTGCAAGTCATAGGCCCTCTTGATCAGAGCCAGAATTCTTAGAGCCCTTTCAGTCCGTCGCCCTTGTTTCTCATGACAGAGTTGTGCTAGCCTTCCAAACATGTGGGCATTTGTTCTAATTAACAGGGGAACCCCATCATACAGTCCGGTGGGGGGGACATACTAGGGCCAGTGTCTCTACTTGCTCCTCCACACCAGTTACAGTTGCAGGAAAAGACAATCAAAGGTGGACACATCCTAAGTAGGGATAAGATTTGTCACTCAGCCCCCACAGATGTAGGCCTTCCAGGGATTGTAATGGCATATCAGGTAAGTATTTTTCATACCAGTCCTGAAATACAATGGTTACTTGAGACCCACTGTCAATCACAGCCCGAGTAGGAATACCATTCACAGCCACAGTTGTCTCCATTGAAGGGCCCACTATTTCGGACCAGTCAAGAGGGACAGCAGCAGTGGCTTGGACAGACGATTTAGCCACAAAGAGGTTTGAGTTAGGATGTCCAAAGCCTTCACTGCAATCACTTCATGCACCCCTTGACAACTGATTCACTTTCCAAAACTCCCCTTGAAGCCAGTTCACCACTCTCTCGAAGTCCCTCTGAGAATGGCACTTCCTCTTCATGTGACCATCCTTGCCACAATTGTGACAAATGACAGGCTCTTGGGGCAGCCTTGGAGACAGCATTGCAGAGGATGCAGCAGCATTGACAGGAGATTGTGATCTGGCTCCTGCTGATAGTGTGCCATGTCTCAGAAGTTCCTTTAGGGTGGCAGTCAATTTCTTGAGCTCAGCCGAAAAGCCACCCTCAGTAGCGGATGCCTGAGGATGCACCCCCACCCCCATGGCAGTCACGTCCTGACAGGGGCCAGGGTCTTTGTCCACAGGGGATACCTCACTGAGAACATCCGGTTGTACCTTTCTGACTTCCTTCAGCAACTCTTCTCCCCACCATTTAGCCCTCGGCGGGACACCCTTAGTGGTCTCCATTTTGGAAGGGCCTTCCGGTGCCGTGATCACTTGAGCTGCACTCACCCCATAATTACAATCTCCCTCTTCCCCTTCAACCTCCCGGAGTTCTTTTTTCAAGTCACAGTAGTCAGGTGGGTTACTTCTCCTATCCTGGAGCCTTAACTGGAGGATTTGCAATTTAGAATGCTTTGCATGTTGCAGTATGTGCCCCAATCTCACATGGTTCAAGTCACTGGCGGCTACCCCACCTTTCCGGTAAACTTTCTGCAAAGTTATTTCTAGACGAGTAACATAGACGCAGATAAACTTTCCCCTTTCCATTGTTTGGTACTTTGGAATTTCCACATTAAATTCTCCTCTGACTCAATGCACCCAAAACTGCCTTCGAGTGCAGATAGGTACTTCAGAGCAGATGCATCAGGGTTTGTGGACCTCAAAAATGTAATGGCTTCAAGGGTGTGACCCCTCAAAACTTTCTACGATTTTTTTCCACTTCTCAGCCTCCACACAATGCCACTCGGGTACCAAGGGGGCAACATAGTCTATACAGGTCTCCCAGTCATCCTCTCCGGGGGGGGGGGTGCCTTAGAAGATTCCCAGGCTTCGGTAGGAGTCATGACTAATGGCAGGTACGGATATAGGGGCCAGCATTGGCACAGACACAGAAGGTGGGGCAGTAACAGGTGCTGGAGTGGGAGGGGGTGTTGGGGAAGGAACACCCCCAGGTGGCAGGAATAGTTTCTTAAAGTCCTCTACGGTTTTTCCTTCCTCCAATAACAACTTAGCAAATTTCTCCTCAAAAGTCTCAGACAATGATGGGAGCTCATCCTCCCCGGGGTCTTTACTGTCTTTTGTTATCACTCTCCAGGCAGCTGGAACCACTTCTGAGGCAATAGTCTGTGGCACTTTAGAGCTGTCCACAAGGTTACTACACTCTACCAAGGCTATGAAACTTTGGGTGATCAAATCGGCCTGCAGACCCACCACTACAGGGTTTTTTTAAACATTCAACTTTGGAGAGTGTTCCCTCTACAGTGTCTTTACTGGTACCCAGGGGAATATCCAGTATAAGTAGAGCATTTTGGGGGTCGACCTCCTGCCCAGTACACCACCCCACCAACTAGTGTAGAGCCATTTCTACTGGGGTAGCCATTAGTATTTAACAATAATTTGTAATTTTTGGCCACTAGAAGGCACAAAATTCCAGCAGTGCCTCCAAAATGTAACCCCTAGGTGGCACTATCCCAAGGGCTACTACCCCTGCCTGCTTGTCTAGTAGCAGGTTAAGGGGCCTGAGTTCTGAAATGGATGCCTCCACCCGGAGGTCAAGGTTGGTAGTGGTCAAGCTAAGCTGGGCACAGCTCTCCGGGACACTGTAACCCCCCTCTTTCCTTATTAGTGGCCGGAATAATACACAATAATCACTTTTACAATACTCCTGATATACCACACAAGTGCCCACACTATTTGCACTTACCACCAGGGCTTTCCTCTGGCTCGACCCTGGGAACCCCCTGTAAAAGAAGGTTATACACAGCAAATAACAGCAGTACAATACTCTTGCACAAACTGGAACCACAGTCAGGGTAAATGCAAAAAAGAGTTAGATCTGATTTATTTAAGGGACTTAAACAAGGGAGAGGCGTAATCAGGTTAATTTGCTTAAAGACTGTATCAATCAAACAGTTATGCATGCACTTCAGAGTCCATAAACAGTCACACACTCTGGATACCCAGATGGAGAATGGTGGGCTAGCCAGGAACATTGCAGCTGGTTGGGGCCCCTTGATGGAAGAAAACAACATGCACCACACACACTAATTGTAATCCAGAGCCGGAGGGCTCAGTTTGTGAAAAGAAAACAACAAGACAATCAGATGACGTACTTTTAGATTAGGCTGTTGTTGCAGGGAGCTACCCTGATGATTACTCACGATACCCAAGACTGGACACAGGCTGGATGAAAATTGAGACTGCAGGTGGTTGATCTAGAGTGCCAGAAGAAGCAGGGCCCACACGATTCGCCGAGGCGTGGTTCCTGTTCAAGCGTGGAGCAGGGGGCTGATCCCCAGGCAGGTCTCTCGTCGATGACTTTCTCTGTGCAGCGGATAGTCTGGCTGGGCTAGTGTGGCAAGGCCCAGGCCAAATGGAGACAAATTCGGATACAGTCCATTTTGGGCTGGATACAGCTTCTAGCAAGCAGAACACAGTTCACACAGTGGGGAACCAAATCATGACCCACTAACAACTCACAGCACATTTACATGTAAGGAAATTCTACTATACCAGGCAAACCACTCTCCGGTCATGATCGCAAAGTCTCTGCACAAACCGGGGATTCAAAAGCAGCTGGAAATCCTGACAGGCCGATCACATTCAGCAAAATCTTCGGTCTTCTTCAGGTTGATCCTGGTCACAACTCAGTGGCTTACTTTGTTCTCACAAACTCAGATTCAGTCCGAACTGATTCTCTTCTCCCTCTCAGGGGCAGCAGGCAGGCATGCAGGCCAAAACTCAGGCCTTTCCACAGAGACTGTATTGAGCTCTTGCTTCTTCAGCTCCCAACATATATCTGCCTCTAACAACTGTCCAGCCACTTGGGAATTTCCCCAAGATACAAAAGGTTTGGTTGGCTGATACTCCTGCCAGTCACAACAAAGGCTCCCCCTTCAGGTGCAAAAAAGCATAAAAAGCCCCAAACTATCATTCCTACAGATTTTGACTCCAAACAGCTCCTGTAGTCCGGCTCTATTTTAGGTCCCACCAGAACTGATTGGTCCAATTCGGCAGTCCAGGACCAAGATAGTGGAGATAAACAAAACAGTCCTTGCTGCAAGGAAGGCAGGTTAGACAAACTACATTATCATTATCACTCTAAATGATTTTCAGCAAATAGTTACATCTTTCAACAGAGCTCCCTCTCAGATTAGTTATGACTGCAATCCAGGCAGCTCTTAAAGAGACGGTACACAGAGGCTATACAGAGGCAAATGGGCAGACTAGGTGGGCCAAGCGGTCCTTATCTGCCGTCAAAGTCTAAGTTTCTAAGTATACAGGCACTCTCTGGCAATCACATTTAAACTGCTAAAATGCAGGACACCAGCATGACAATGAGCATTTAGGCAAGCTCGAGGAAGACCTTATGGGTACCCCCATTTGTAGGGGGGGTTACATGAAAATTTTAAACTGCGGGGATAACCCCTGGTCCACCACCTCCAGAACCCACATGTCTGTGGTAATGTTTACTCATTCCTGGAAGTAGTGGGCCAGCCTCCCCCCACTGGCAATGGCTGGATAATCTGGTAGAATTATCAGGGGTTTTGTTTTGACTGGTGCTTGGGGACCGGTGCTGCAGCAGCATGCTTGCAGTCCCACTTGCCTCTGCCTATGTAGTAACCTCTTTGGGGTTGATACTCATAGGAGACATAGGGAGTACAGGCTCCTGGGAAGTAGCCCCTTCCTCTGCCTTCCCTTCCATAAGGTATGTAAAAAGAGGAGGCCTTTTCTCTTTCAGTGTTGCTTTTGAAAGGAGTTTTGTACTCAGCCACTTTCTTCATGTATGCCTCTGTTCTGTCACCAGAAAGAGAATCCACTTCAAACTGCAAATCCATAGGGCCAGCCCGCCGACGCAGTGGTTAGATTTCCACCCGCGACGCTGACAACCTGGGTTCGGGAACAGACCCGAGAGTCAGAAGGCCAGCTGGAGGAGAAGGATCGACCGTCCTAAGGACTGCTCTCCTTCTTGGGGGGGAGAGTGTCCGGCACATCATGGACCCCTAACGGAGGCTAGGGGTACCGCCACGACCAGCACCATTACATTTTGGGGGCCGGGTGGACCCTGCACATCCTTGCCCCCAGGGATCAAGCACTGGGAAAAGCCACCACCCCCAGCATGATGACCCGCTCCACCGTCCACTGCCTCTGACACCTGCCGGGGGGGTTCCACTCCTGTGGCCCTGACCCAGGGGGTAAGCCTGGGTTTTGCCCACAGTGTCCATTGGGGGAGCCCCCACTGGCAGCTCTGCCTGGGGGGGCAAGCCTGGGCATGGGGGTGGCGGGCAGGGAGGGTCTGAGCTCAAAAGCGAGGGGGAAGGAGAGAACCGGAACAAAAAAATGAAAATAAAAAATAAAAATTGCAAATCCATGGCCTTGCTTCGAGTGTCCTGGGAAAGAATGGTTGTCCTTAGCCAGGAGAATCACCTCAAAGACACTGCATGAGCTATTACTCTTAAGATTGTGTCATTAGTGGCCATAACCATGTGGAAAGAGGTATTTAGTGGCAACCAGGACTGACTTTGCCTTGGCAGCCAGGTCCTCAGCCTTATTGACGAATGCCAGCACTGTATTCCACAGTGCCTTCTGGTGCTGGGCTATATGGGCCAATCAAGCCACCTGCCCGATAACCAGGGAAGCTGATGTGAGAACTCTTCTGACCACAGTATCCAACTTTCTAAAGTCCTTTTCCGGGAGATTGTGCAGAGAAGGGGACCTTAGCCCTCTCATAGGCAGTCGCTTGAACTACACCTTGATGATCAGGGTGGGCATAAAGGTATTCTACTCCTCATCAAGCCACCTGATACTTTTTTTTTCAATCTTTCTACCTTTGGCTGCAGTTGAGGTAGGTGCAGACATGATTCTGTGGGAGCTAACCCCATCATATCCATGAATTCTGTGTCCTCCTCATCCAGTTCTGTTTCCTGAGGGGGATGTTGAGGGTGCTTACCATTTTCCTAATGAAAAAGGAAAAGAGTGAGTAATCCTCTGTAGTCACTGGAGGTGAGTCAGTTCCTGCTCAGGTGAACCATCTGGTTCAATAGGTTCACCTTCCTCTTCATAGTACATTCCTTCTTCGTCTTCCACAGGAAGATAGGCTGTAGCCTGAGCCTGTGGAGGGGGGCAGGGGTACATACATACTCACATACATACATAAAGATGTTGGCAGAGAAGGACCATAAGGCCCACCTACTCTGCCCAAACAAGTCCCACCTAACAAGAGACCCCCTGTCTAACTCCTACATATTCATAACATTTCATAAAATTTCCCTTGACCTGGAAGGCCTGGAAAAATTGCCACATTTTTATTATTTCCTCTGATAAGGGCTAATGTTTCTGGTCTGAAGCCTGCTCCTTTCATTTTTCAGCACGAGTGGTAAGGACATTCCTGTTTTCCTTTTAATAGGTCTGTCAGTCATGCCAAAACACTGAAGACCTTAAAAAAGATTGTCTCGGTTCCTAAACAATAAAAAATGCAATAGGCACTGAACCTGAGGTAGTGTAATTAGGTTCTGAGGTAAATTTAAACAATCCTGGTTCCACAATACAGGAACCACTGATTATCTTAAAAAACGAAATGCCAATATGGAAAATTGGAGTGGTTTTAATCAAGGACTATGACATTTATGTGAGTTTACAGTCCAGGTTTCTAAAAGTAGGAACCAAGGTAAAAACAGGAAACCGTTGAGTAAAACTTGTAAAGAAAACGGTACAATATCAATTCTCACATTTTTTGATGAAAAGAAATGCAGTTCCCTTTAGGCGGGAGCCATGCAGTGCGACAGCCTTCTCTGGTTCTTAGGAACCGATCAGAAATCGGAGAGCCGTTTAAAGTCAACACAAAAATATTTACAGAACCCAAAACCAACACAGAGTTATAGTGAAATTAAACTACTACACAAATACACTTAAAATAATGAAACATTTCTGGAGACCATAATACTGGAGCTGTACTTTGGGGCAACTGCTCTCTTCAGCAGAAAGACAGATCTGATGTTAGGGGGCCAGAGTAGAGCATGACCACAGTGCAGAATTTGAACCTACATTCCAAATTCTATAATTTACATAAGGTTCTGTCTCCAGGGCATCTCTCTATGCCGGGAAGGGATGCTCTGACATATTACTCTCAGGTTTACCTTAAAGCTAGCAAAAGGAGCGCTCCAGAAATGGAGTACCTGCTATAACAGTATATGTAGATTTGCTCTCTCTGCTCACAGACCTACCCATCATTGCCTGCTCTACTCGAAACTAAACTGGCTCTCCCCAGACTCGCTCAGACACTACTCTGCAGGCTGTACAATTGATAATATGATCAGTACGGGGTCCCCTAAATACCTTGCCGAACTATTAACTCAGCCCTCCCAAGCATACCTCCTCAGGGCATCTGCTCAAACCCAACTTGAATTCCCAGACATCTCAGAAAAAAAGGAGAACGATCCTTCGCCATATCTGCCCCCCGCTCCTGGAACTCCATTCCCTCCGACATCAAACTCTCCAAATCCCACAAGGCCTTTAAACTGGGTCTTCAGGCACACCTATTAGAATCTGAATGCTGCTCTTGTGCTGTAACTTGAGCCTCTCTCCTAGCATTTTCTCCTCCCTATGGCACTTACTGATTTCCTGCTGGTCTCCAAAATCTTAAAGTTTCCCACACCCAGCAGAAATCCTATTGTTATAATGCTACTTCATTTAAGTTTTGTTTGCTGTTTGTCGTTTCAATTTAGTCATTGATGTATCATCAGACGAAAATAATTAATGTAATGTTATCTGTTTCTCTTTGTCATCACTTATAATGACTACCTGGCTGTATACTGTTCAAATGTTTGTTCTCACCTCATGCTGCGTCATGAAATACTCTTTAATGTTGACTCTGGTCTCTCCTGTCTATACTCTCCCAGGTCGTGCCTGAATATAGGCAACATTGTTGTCCAGTGTATTTACCCGGTAAACAAAAACCAAATAAATAAGTGTAAACAATAAGTGAGGCATTCCTGGGGTTGTAAACACCATGGGCAGGATTCACAAAAGGGATGCACCCAGTGCATCTGAGATGCATCGGTGCATCCCCAACTTGCGCACTAGCATGATTCTGGAGGGCATAGATGTGCGCACCACCCGTAATTTGTCGCACATCTGGAGGGGCTGGGAGGCGTGCCCATGCATGAGGTGCAGCCCTATTCATAAGTTAATTTGAGGCACATCTCCAGAGCAAGTCTGGAGAAGTGCTCTCCAAAAGATAAGTCTACAACAAGTAGACTTAAGTGGGTGTCCAGGCTACCATACTGCAGACAGCAGCATGGCAGCCCACGAAACCTGGCAGTCCATGCTCCCCCGCCTGTATCCTCGTACAGGCACTATTATCACCAGGCAACCCTGGCAGTCTAGTGGAACCCCCCCCCACATTTCTCCGACCTACTCGCAATTTGAGGTGCAAACCCCAAAGTATCCTTGGTGGTCCAGTGGTCCCTCCCCGCCTGACTCCCTGAAGTACCATAACCCGATGCAATCCCAGGTAGTCCTGTGGTCCCCTTCCTGCCCGCATCCCCATTAATACTGACAGTAAACTGGCAAACCCAGGTAGTCAAGTAGAACCCCCCCTTTCCGACCCGACTACTGTGACAGAAGTCCCACCACCCGCCCCTCATCCCAGCATGTTCCCAATGTTGGCAGGCGGCTCAATCCACCTGCAAACTGCAACACTGCCCTCAACAGAGCCGTCTGTGAATGACAGCTACTGTACTACTGTAAGCCCACATGTAACCGTGGCGATTGATGGGCTTGCAGTACATACTATGGGCTGTCATTCACAAAGATTGTGAATGCAGCTACAGTATGCACTGCAAGCCCATTGGTCAACACGATCTACCAATGGGCTTACAGTAGTACAGTAGCCTCATTTGCAGAGCGGCTCTGTCGGCGGGCAGCCGTGGAGGTTTGCGTGGGTTGAGCTGTCCGCCAATGTTGGGAACATGCTTGGAAACGGGGAGCAGGGTGGGGGTGCTAGTGAGTGGTGGGGGTCCAGTGGACCACCAGGGAGCCTTTAGAACTTCCATTGTTGGTGCAATCGGGTTGAGCCGGGGAGACAGGTTCTACTTGACTACCTGGGTTGCACCGTATACCAGGAATGTGGGCAGGGAGAGGGGTGCCACAGGACTACCTGGGTTTGCCGCTTTTACTGTCAATATTACCGGAGATGCGGGCAGGGAGGGGGGTGCCACAGGACTGCCAGGGATTGCACCAGGTTACGGTACTTCAGGGAGTCAGGCAGGGGGGACCACTGGATCAGCAGGGTTACGTTGTGGTGTGGCATTCAGACTGCGATTGGCCTGGGGAAGGGGGGGTTCCACTGGTGGACATGGGGATATGTGTGTGGCTCATAGCCCTTACAGGGTGCCTGATGCATTCTGCCAGGAGCACACCTGCAAGACTCATGCAAATGGGGCCATAATGACATGCAAATGGCCCCATTTCGCCTTGCTTGCCTAATGGCCCCATTTGTGTGTTTGTGGCTGTGAATGGCAACATTGGAGATGCGCTGCCCCATTGGTTTCCCAGCCCAAACAGGGGGATGCGCTGGTGCTTCTCGGGATGGATGCAACTGTGGTATTCACAGAGAGGATGCGCCAGGAGCATGTTCCGGCGCATCTTCTGTGAATACCATGGTTCGGGCACGGCGCATCTCATTTGCACTGGGGCAGCTGAGACGTGCCGTGTGAAAATGCTTTGTGAATCTTGCCCCATATTTTTTTAATGGTAAAACCATATAAACAACTGTCAGCAGTAATTTAGTTCTACCCAGCAATGTATTCTAGATAATATACTTGATCAATGGAGAGGTTTAAACACTTGATGCCACGATTTCTGAAACACACCAAGAAAGTGAATTGCAGTAGAATCTACTTTCAAGTGCTAATGTGAATTAGAAATTATTTAAAAGGATACGTAAACAGCCTCTCCCCGATGGGTTTAAAGTAGACATTACAGTATAGTTCACCATTTCCATTAGCTTCTGGAAGACAATACCCATACTAGAAAAAAAAATGTCATAATCAGAAAGACTATGGAAATTAAGGTTTAGGAGAAATGTAAATTTAGAAACCTATTTAGTCATATAAAAACACAAAGTGCTTCAACAATTAAGCCCTTACCAGATTTTGCCAGTGTTCCTGGAAATCTCTATATGACAGAAATGGGGAATCAAATGGAATTTTGTGACCAATACTTATTATCTGGCCCATCTTCATGCTAGTGGAAAAAAAAACCAAATCCAGTAAATAAAACTTAAACAAATAAAGTTCAAATTATTTATTTTCAGTGATTTTTATTAACATTTAGAGCACATCACTTTAAAATTTCAGACAGATGTGCATAACAAATTTGTGACAGGGAGTTAGTAGGATAGGATCCAGAGCACGCAGGCTCCAAAAGAGAAGTACAGGGACTACATATTCAAAGATTATTATTTACAATATTAAACTTTTACAGGGTTACAAGTATTCATGTTTACCAGTACGCTCAGGGACTGAGTACTTCCTGGGCCTCAGGCAGACCATCTGGGCTGCCCCTCGCTGGCCCCTCCCTCCTCCACTTGTCACTGATCACAGTTCAGTCCAAGTATGCTCCTTCAAATTATGAAGGGATTAGGGTGAGTACTTCAGCCTTTAGGGCCACCTTCAGGGAGGCCCACATTCTTCTATATATTTCTTGCCTACCCTGGATTGACTATTGTAGCTTTTCAAGTCTCATGAATTCTTGCAAGAGGTTTCCCCACTTAGCTATTGTAAGTGTCTGTTTTGACAGCTAATCTTGAGCTACCTGCTTTTTGCTGTCACTATTCCCAGAAGCCACAGTGGGTGGAGAACTGTTAGTGATGTTTGCCTGGGGTGGGCAGCCCAGTAAGATATTTTCTGCTTGTGCTAACTGCCCCCCACCCCCAGTATTTTGGCAAGGACTTCCACTACCCCACCCAGAACAGTAATATTTTAGGGCACACCCAAGCCAAGTGAAAGAGGAATACTGTCCCACACACATTTGGGGCATCTACTTGTGTGTGTTCGGTCAATTCTGTGCGCTAGTACTGGGGTACGAGATGTCTGGAGGAGAAAGTTATACTGGATCTGTCTTAGGTGGTTACTTTGGGAAAATGAGTTACTGTTCTAATGGCAAGCTTCTAGTTCGGTTATGTTAGTGATTCCATCCCCAGGACTCTGGCCCAGTGGCTTCTGGTTGTGGCAATCTGGTCTGCTCCACTTTTTCCCAGTATACTATACACTTGCTGCAGTAGCTTATTCCTGTCAGTCATTTGTCCAAGGGCTTTCTCCAGAGAGTGAGCTTCTCGGGGGGCACTGGAGCTAATCAGTTTCCCTAGCTTACATCTTAGTTGCAAATATACAAAGAAGTCTCTGGAAGTTAGACCAAAACTCAAAAAGAGAGGTTTCTGTCAGGAAATCACTATCATGTAGAAAGAATAGTTGCGTAAGAACTTACCATAACAGTAGATCTTCCAGGGGATCTCAGTCATCAGGTCACACCATAGGAACTTCACCGTCAGTGAAGGGAAATCCACATGGAAGATTTTCAGTAGTACAACTGAGGCCACCCACGGCAACGTCATGTGACGACGTCACCTACTCTATAAAGGCGTGAGTGGCCCTGCTTCCTCCTCAGTTCTTTCCCCCCAGAGACTAAGGAAACAAAGCCCAGCCATAGGGGACCAAGGCGAGAGAGAGAGGTGCCCAGGTCTATAAAGAAGGTTGGATACACCAAGTAGCCAGTTCCAGTAAGAAGCCCCAAAAGAGAGATGGTGGGAAGGAACTAGACCTGATGACTCAGATCCCCTCGAAGATAGTACAGTTATGTAAGAACTTATCGGAACAGTAGATCTTCGAGAGGAGCTCTTGCAGCAGGTTACACCTTTAGGACTAAGCTGCCAGATGCCAGGACCCCACAGAAACTTTCTAGCTAGCAATACCCGGCAGGGACCGCCCCCGACGTCATATCTAGTATAAAAGGGGCAGTCCCCATCCCTTCCCCAGTTCTACCGCCAGGGGCTGGATGAAGAAGAAAAAAGAACTGAGGAACAAAAGTATCTGAGATGGAAATGAACTCACCAGGGGGATGGAGGGTGTGAAAATATTACCTGCTGCAAGAGTGCCTCTCAAAGATCTGCTGTTATGGTAAGTTTTTTATTTAACTGTACTATCTTACTTCGAGAATCGCTCTTGCAGCAGGTAACATCTTTAGGACAGAGTCCCAAGCAGTAGAGGAGGAATCCTAGGCAGAAGGGTGGAGGTATAAGTCTCCTCGGTGAAATTAGGACAGGAGGCCCTGGAGGACTGCAAGTCCAAACCCAGTCCTACAGCGAGAAGCAATGTCCAGACTGTAATGCTTCACAAAAAGTGTGGACAGAGATCCAAGTGGCAGCCACACAAATGTCCGCGGTAGACACACTTTTAAGTAAAGCAAAAGAAGCCGCCATGCCCCTGGTGGAATGACCCTTTACTGAGCCCTGTAAGGGTTTGTCATACTTGTTGTAGCAGAACACAATGCAGTTGACCAACCATTGGGATAACACTGCTTAGAAACTGGAGCCCCTAGCATTCGGGGGGTGAAAGACACAACAACTGGTCAGATCTGTGAACAGGATGGGTACAGTCCAAATAACAACGAAGTACCCTGTGGACATCCAGAGTATGCAACAAAGCCTTCCCTCAATGTGAGTACTCTGGGTGGTGGATATCTTGATTCAAGGTAAACTCTGAGACTACCTTCAGCAGAAAAGTACAGTTACATAAGAACTTAATGTAACAGTAGGTTTTTTAAACTCTTGCAGCAGGTAACACCATTAGGATTAAGCTGCTAGGTGCTAGGACCCCATGGAAAAATTCTAGCCAGGAGTCTATAGTGGAGACCACCCCCTGATCACGGCCTGCCCCCGACGTCACCTATGGTATAAGGGGGGGTCCCCCAGCCCATCCTTGGGTCTCCCACTGGAGACCCCGACACAAAAAGAGAAAATGGAAAACTGTGGAGGTTCCTCACAGAAGAGGAAAGGTATCCATGATGGAGAAAAATAACTACCGGGGGAAGGAGGGAGGGAAAATAGTACTGCTGCAAGAGCTTCTTTCAAGGATCTACTGTTATGGTAAGTTCTTATGTAACTGTACTATCTTACTTCATGAGGGCTCTTGCAGCAGGTAACACCATTAAGACCGAGTCCCAAGCAGTAAAGCAGTGACCCCAGTCAGCTGGATGGGGGTAACAAAAAAGATTCCTAAAGGATCTAAAGAGAGGAGGCCCTGAAGGACTGCTAGTCCGAAGTCTGCTCGGCATCGTGAGACAATGTCCAGACCGTGGAGCCTGGCAAAGGAGTGGGCAGAGCGCCAAGTGGCAGCTGCACAAAAATCAGCATCAGAAAACATCATTCGAGGAGGCAAAAAAAGGCAGCCATGCCCCTGGTAGAGTAGTCTGTTACCGAGCCTGGTAAAGGCTTGTCATACCTGATGTAAAAGAAAACAATGCAATTAATCAACCAATTAGGTAAACATTGCCAAAAAAAATGGCGCCCCTGGCAACTTAGGGGTGAAACATACAAAAAACTGGTCAAGCAGTCTTATAGTACGGGTGCATTCTGTAAGGAATCGAAGCACCCTGTGAATATCCAGAGTAAGAAGTAACGCCTCCCCTAGGATAGAGTACTCTGTGTAGCAGACAGCAGAGTGGATGAGACTTCAAGGACACCCTAGCCTTGTGGGGAATCAAATAAGGTCTGTACAGAACAGAATCTTAAGCTCAGGAATCCCCTTGCAGGGACTGGGTCCCTAAAGGGAGGCTTCCAAAGTAAGAAGCCCGGCATGAATATGCGGGAAAGGTCAATCTGGGCAAGAGTGTTGCCCCCTGCTGGTGCATAGTGAGCCGGCACAGCGGAGGGATGCACCTCTAAGGAGGAGTATCCTGACCTGAAGCCAACAGGAAGACAGGGTACTCTACAACAGAATTCACCGGGCAGCTGAAAGGACATAGATATATATATAGTGGTGGCCCAGACACAGAACCAATTACAATTTATAACATGAGTGGCCCTGAAGGAAGATTTCCTAGTGGCCACTAAGAGATCCTCTACCCCGGATGAAACCTGAACTGGGAGACAGCTAGGTCTGCATGAGCCATGCATGTATAGGCAGAGATAAGAGACCCGAAAGGACCAGGGTGCCCAGTTTCTGAGAGCAAATCTGAACGCAGGGGCAGGGAAAGTGGAGATTCCACTGTTGGTTGCTGAAGGAGTGGAAACTGAATCTGATGAGGCCCGTAGGGGCGCCCCAGAGTCATCTCTTCAGCATCTGATTACAGCACAGGGGAACCCCCTGTGGTCAGAGATAGGGAAGGGTGGCATAGGGGAACTGCCCTATCCCAGAGGTCTCGTGCACTAGATTGGGAGAGAGTTAGACAAACTACCCAAAGATGGCCGCCGGGCTGGGCATGCTACTGCTGCTCCATTTTAGGAGTACTAATTTTATTTCAATTTTAGTGTTAAGAAGTTCTTTTTTTGGTTTTATTTTATGTTGTTCTTTCTTGTGTATTTTTCGTTTATTTGTTTGAGTCCCACTGCATAGTGGTAGCGGCAGCAGTAGTTGCGTGGTGTCGGTGCTTGTTTCTAGACTTGGATGAACACCTTGCCCTTTCCACCATTTCTGTTTTGCCCACCATATACCACTGCATATCACAGTCAGTGTTCTGTGTTATTTGTGCAGACTGTGCTGACCGGATTTCTCTCACTGGCTTGTAAAGAGTCGTCAGTGCCGTCATGCTTGCTCACTCCTGTTTGCGGTGTGCTGCACGGGCATTGGAAAGAGGAGTACTGTGGAGAATTCCCAGTTGGTTCTGGTCGTTCATCTGAGGAGTGTTCCAGTGGAGTACTGTTGGTAGAGAGTCTTGCTGGGAGGAACTCAGGGTGTTAGTTCCATGCTCTCCCTGCCTGAGAGGAGTTATATGACTGGATGGATGTACTGATGGTGAGGACTGTTGAAGAACTGAGAGTTTTTTGGACTCGTGCTCTGTGGATGATTTCCCTGTAGTTTCTTGCTCCGCCTAGCTAATTTTGGTGGTGGAGTTTTTGAGTCTGGTAAAATACTCGCCCTCTGGTCTTTTTGCTGGGTGTATTCTCTGAGAGATTTGCTGCCCTACAGGGGGTTGAATGTTGTTATCCAGCCGGGGAGTCGGCTGGGGTACTTTGCTCCTGTGGACCCTTAGAGGTGGCTGCAAATAGCGGCCTTTTCTTGGGGTTCTTTAGTATGGGCTGCATTATTTCTCCTGAAGTGCACCTGGCATTGAGTATAGGGGCTTGTATGTGAAGAAGATTCTTCAAGCAAATTGGACTTGTAGTCTCTGTTTCTGGTATTTGTTTCTTCCTTCAACTCGTCGGGTTTGGCTGGTTCCTGGTTGTGGCTCTACTTATTTTTGGGCTTTCATTGAAGAGATTGCTGACTCTCCTCCCCCTTCCCTGGATTATTACTTCTTTTGTTGTTTAGACAACCAGGTGGTTTCGGTGATACCTGGGCTCATTTTTACTTACTTCTGGACCTAGATTGAAGAGACTGCTGACTCCTTCCTGATTTTTTAGGATTACTAACTTTTACTCGTTTGGATGATCGGGTGGTGAGAGGACCCTGAGTCCATGTACTTTTATTTATTTTTTGTCCTGTTGGATTTTATAACTGTTTTTTGGCAGTGTGGAAGATTGTAGTCTTCCCTTTCCTCGGTTGTGAGAGGCCCGAGGAGGGAGTTTACAGCTTTCTTTTGCTTTTATTTTTGCAATAATTTTGTTATGTTTTTCATTTGTTATTGTATTATGATAATGTTTTAATTGTCTGCACTGAGTGTTGCCCTCTCTCTCCAGTGGTGAGAGGACTAGGTGGGGAGGGAACAAAATATTTACTGTATTGTATATTGTTTTTTGCCTCTCTCCCCCAATGGTGAGGACTGGATGGGGAAGGGGAATTTATTATTTATTGCATTTTGTTGTATTATGTATTTGGGTTTGGGGGGTGAGAGTTCCAAAGCTCTGTTTTGATGTGTATTTATTTTAGTGGGTTATTTTGTGTTTAAGGGGGGTTGTCAGGGTTTCTAAATTTCAGGCCCTGAATTGATGTTAAGTTATTTTTATTAAGTGTGTATTATTAATTTGTTAATTTCATTTTTCCTTTTTGGTTTTGCTACTTTTAATTTCAGCCAGTGGTACAGCATACAGCATGTGTTGGCCTTCACCCCCCACAGTTGTGCGCTACTCAAACTCCTCTCTTCGTGCCCTTCACCCTTTTTATTCCCTTCCCCTCCAGCTTGAGACCTACCAGCGATGTAGGTCACTGTGTATTGTATGTAAGAGAGGGAGAAGGGCGTGGGGCTACGAAGAGGGGAGGATGATAGAGGGGGGACATCGTATTGGGGTGGTTAGGTCCAGAAGGCGCCCTGGGGCAAAATGGAATCCAGACCGTGGTCTCCCATGTCTGGTGCCCATACCCAAGGGAACCACTGATTATGGTGGGCAGATGGTCTGGGTGGCCCATGAGATTCGTCCAACTCGGGTTGTGTTGTGCAATGCCAGGTCCATTAAAAACAAGACCGCAATTACTGTTGATCTTGTTGGTATGGTGGACCTGGCTGGACGAAAATTCTGGCCCCATTTTGGAGGCTATGACTCCAGCCGGGTACTCGTATTACACCGTCCAAGACTGGATTGTGGGGGAGGGGGTTGTGGTCTGTTTCAAGACTGAGCAGCGACCTCACTGAGGTCCCAATGGGGGGGTTGAGTCCTTTGAGTGTATAGTAGTAGCAGGTGTAGGCTTTCGAATTGCTCTCATTTACCGCCCACCCGGTGATGAGAAGTTATTCCTTCAGGAAGTGGCGGACTTCGTCGTCGATATGGCGTTTGAGTCACCCAGATTGATGGTACTGGGTGACTTTAACGCCTGGGTCTATGACGAACTCTCACAATTTGGTCAACACTTCCTCCAGCTAATGACAATGCTGGGCCTTACACAGGTGGTTTCCTCTGCTACACATAAATTTGGACACTCTCTGGACCTGATATTCCTCCTGGGGGTTGAGGCATCCGGCGTGGAGGTGGAACCCGTAGGGTGGTCAGACCATCACACCATGGGGTTTAGTTTTTGCACCCCCTCTAGAAGGCCTGCCCCTGTGGAGTTGGTTAGGTACCACCCTTTGCGGGATGTAGATTCCCAAGGCCTTGCAGCGGTGCTTGACCTCTCATCTCCCATGTTGGCAAGCAGTGATCCAGAGACCCTTGTGTCGGCTTATAATACTGCCATGGCGGGGGCGCTGGATTCTATTGCTTCAGTTCGTGCTCGCCCCCTCTCCCTTCATCCCACGTCCCCTTGGTTTGATGGGATGTTGAGGGAGATGCAGAGACAGGGCGAAGGTTACAGCGTTGCTGGCGAAGGTCCGCCCTTGATGCCAACCACCTTAGATTGATGGCTCACTATTCTGTCTATCAATCCGCTATCACCCGTAAGAAGGCAGAATTCCTGTCCAGGGAGATCGCAGTTGTGCAGAATCGACCAGCTCAGCTGTTCCGAACTGTGGACAGACTGTGCAACCCAGCCTGTCTGCAAGTTCAGAAAGCTTTTTTGCAATTGGAATGCGATGAGTTTGCTTGGTTCTTTGCAAATAAGTTGGCTGACATTAGGGTGGAACTGTTGCCATCACACTCTAAGGGAGTGGCTGTGGACCGGTGTGAGATTACGGTGCCTCAGTTTTAATGGAGTTCCTTTGGCCAACTGGAGTTCATGGCTGTCATGAGGATTATCCAGCTTGTGTGCCCTACGTGCTGTAGTTTGGATCCTGGACCGACCTCCCTAATTTTGGGTTGTATTGATATCATCGGTCCTGTCCTTGTACAGATAGTCAGGTGCTCCCTGGAATCTGGTGAGATTCCTAGCTCCCTGAAAGAGGCGGTGGTGACACTCCTCTTGAAGAAAGCTACCTTGGACCCTGACTGTCTTGTAAACTACAGACCTATCTCTAACCTTCCCTTTGTTGGGAAGGTGATTGAGAAAGTAGTGGCTGCACAACTGGAGGACCATTTGACCATCCATGACATCTATGAACCTCTCCAGTCCAGATTTCGTAAAAGACATAGTACCGAGACAGCGCTGGTTCGGGTGCTCAATGATCTCCTGATGGCTAGAGATGGGAATAGCCACTCCACCTTGGTTCTCCTCAACCTTTCTTCAGCGTTTGACACCGTAGATCACATAGTGTTGATAGAACACCTGAGGCTGTTTTGTGGAATATCTGGAACCGTCTTAAGATGGTTCATTTCATTCCTCACTGGGAGATCACAAAAGGTTGTGTCCAGGGTTTTTTTCCTCGGATTCAACTGCTTTGTTGTGTGGCGTGCCTCAGGGTTCAGTATTGTCACCCATGTTATTTGCGTTGTACATGCTACCCATCAGAGACATTGTAAGGAAGTATGGGCTGAGGTTTCACTGTTATGCAGATGATACCCAGCTCTAGCTTTCTTTTGCTCCCCACCAGGAGGGAGCTCTCTCGGTCTTTAACAGCTGTCTAAAGGAAATCCAGGAGTGGATGACTTCTAGCTGGCTGAGGTTGAACTCGGATAAGACTGAGGTACTGGTTGTGGACCCGGGCCGAAAGATAGGCAGATCGGGTAGTGTTGCGTCATCCGGAATTTTTCTGGGTGGCGTTTCTCTCCCGACCTCTGAACGGGTGTGGAACCTGGGGGTAGTTCTTGATGATAGGATGACACTGCACTCTGAGGTGTCAGCAGTCATCAAGACTTCCTTTTATCATCTGAGGAATATCGCCAGGATTCGGCATCTTGTTCCGTCTGCCAACCTGCCTACTTTAGTCCATGCCTTCGTGTCCTTGCGCCTGGATTATTGCAACTCCCTTTATCTAGGGCTTTCTGGGGTTGA
This sequence comes from Neoceratodus forsteri, assembly GCA_016271365.2. Lineage (NCBI taxonomy): Eukaryota > Metazoa > Chordata > Ceratodontiformes > Ceratodontidae > Neoceratodus > Neoceratodus forsteri. The sequence continues at coordinate 503,111,839 of CM057455.1, forward strand.
AATCCGTCACCTGCAGCTAGTGCAGAACGCTGCAGCCCAGCCTTTGAAGGGTTCTAGAAGATCCTATCATATTACTCCGGTGCTGCGCTGACTGCACTGGCTGCCAATTCGGTGGCGGATCACCTTTAAAGTTGGCTTGCTGACTTTTAAAGCCCTACTTGATCTGGGTCCAGCCTATCTGAAAGAACTTCTGGTTCCCTATCGCCCTGATCGATCTCTCCACTGGGCCGACGAGGTGTTGCTAGAGGTTCCAAGGGTGAATTTGAAATCTTCTGGTGCTCAGGCATTTTCGTATGTTCCCCCACCCTTTGGAACTCTCTACCCCGTTGGTTGCATGAGTGCACTTCTGTGGAGGGTTTTAAGAGGGGTCTAAAGACCTTTTTATGGGAAACAGCATTCCCTGAATACTGAATGTTTTAATTGGTTTGCCTGTATTTTTTATCATGCCTGTTTTAATTGTGATTATGTATGGCACCTTGACACTTGAAAGGCGCCTTATAAATAAAAATTAATATTATTATATAAGTAGATGCCAATCAGGGCATCCCCATCTGATGAAGAGATCACTGACCACTGTGGGAAGAAGTCCCACTTGTGAGCCCTAGATCAAGACTAACTTAGGCTATTTGCAAGGGTAGTTGGAACGCCTGGAACTTTGTCTGCTGATGAATACAGGTGATGATCCACGACCCAAGACCATACTTCCATGGCTTCCCTGCAGAGTGAGAAAGAGTGAATCTCACCCTGCTAGTTCAAGAAGAAGACCACTGACATGATATCCATCTGGACTGACAGAGGGTCGGGTATCAAAACCACCTGAAAGGAGTATTAAATCTCTCACAGAGATGTGGAGAATGCTGGCTGTTGCTGAGACCCGGATCTCCTGTGTCTGACGGTCTCCCATGAGGATTCCCCAGCCTTGGCCTGATGCGTCTGTGGTCAGAATCTGACTGGCAGACTCCTTCCGAAAGTAAATTTCTTCAGAAGAGATGGTGGAATCCAGCCACCAGGCTAAGCTCTGTCTAGCAGGGTTGATTTCAAGGACAGGCTGTTCTAGAACATCTGGTAATTGGGCCCATTGGACTCTCTGGTACCACTGGACCACCCTCATATATAGCCGAGCCAAAGAAACTGTGGTAATGGCCACTGTCACATGTCCCAGGGATCTAAGAACCAACCTGGCCAAAACCTGTCAAAAGGAGGAGACTTGACGAGCATGTGCTAGGAGATGCTCTGCCCTGTCCACAGAGGAGAGGCTGTGTCTTAAACCTTGTCCAGAATCACCTCTATGTACCACAGCCTGCGGCTTGGCCAAGGAAAGGAGGGCTTAAGGTGACCCCTAGGTCCTGAAACATGGTGGAGGTGTGAGCGTTTTGTATGCTATGAAATTGTTCAGGAGGCTGAGGACGAGGGTAGAACGCAGGTCTTTGGTTTTCTTTGGCACTAGGAAGGGGGGGAATACAAACATAGAAATTTGCCCAGCAGATAAAGGCCTAGTGGTCTATCAAGTCTGCGCGAGATGTGTAGCTAGCAACTCTTATTCTGCAGCTGCCCCTCCCTCCCTCCCCTTGACCCTCCCCTTGCCCTGTCCCAGCCCCTTATGAAGCAGCCTACAGTTCTACTGGATACCACTTCCACCAGTAACACATTCCACCAGCTACCACCCCCTCTTTAAAAAAGTGTCTCCTCATCTCCCTCCTGAACCTTGCTCCCTCCAGTCTCATATCATAGCCATGGGTGTCCCTCCCCTCCCTTACTTTGAACAGCCCCTCCGTACCTGTCTTGTTTATTCCTTTCATATACTTGAAAGCTTCAATTATATCCCTCCTGTCCCTCCTCTCCTCCAGTGAGTACATCTTCATCTCCCTCAGCCTCCTCTCGTATGGTAAGTCCCCCAGCCCCTGGATCATCTTTGTCACCCTGCGCTGCACCACCTCCAGTAACTTAATGTCCCTCTTCAGATATGGGCACCCGTACTGCACACAGTACTCCAGGTGCAGTCTAACTAATGATCTATACAGTGGCAGAATCACCTTCCCCTCCTTGCAATGCAATCCAGAAATTTGCTGGCCTTTGCAGCTGCCTTCCTACATTGTGACGCGTTATTCATTGACCCCGTAATGAGCACCCCCAGATCCTTCTCCTCCTCCGTCTCGGATAGCTGCACTCCCCCAGCTGGTAACTCCTCCTTGGGTTTTTATTTTTTTTCACAATTGTATTTATCCTCCTCGGCAGGTCACCCCAATCATCAGCCAACCTACCGGAACTCGAGGTCTTTCAGGGGCTTGTAGTGCCTATCGCTCCCCGGTGGAACCCCACTGCCTGGCTTGGAGGCTTCATTCTTAGGTGGCCCCCGGTTTTCCTCCATTTTCTCCTATAAGTGCCCTAAACCCGAGACCCCGAAAGCGGTGACGCATGCGCGTGGAGGAGCACATGCGTACCACAGCTCCAGTACCAGCCTGATCCGTCCTCCCTTGGCCTAGCACCGGCACTCATTGGAGCGACGCAGCCACTCCGGCCTCCACCAGGGGGTGGCCATATTCCGAGGAGATGAGATACTCCCTCCTGAGGTGGAGAGCTGTCAGCCAGCAACCATTCACATCCTCTCCCTTCCCCCAGCAGACCTCCAATGACCCAGGCTTGTTCCCGAACCCGGGTCGCTGGCATGGTGCGAGGTGTGGCATCCAGTGCCTCAACCTTCTGTGCCACCAGGCCGGCCTCCTCCTTGGGTTTTTCGCCCCAAAATGCAGCACCTTGCACTTTTTGGCATTGAACTCCAGTTGCCAGGTGTCCAACCAGGTTTCCAGCTTTGCCAGATCCTCCTGTAACCCCTGCCATCCCCCAAGGTCATCCACCATTGTTCCCATCTTGATGTCATTAGCAAACAGACTGGTCTTGCTCTTGATGCCCAATGATATGTCTACAATGAATATTCCAAACAACACTGGTCCCAACACCGAGCCCTACAGAATACCGCTCATCACTACCCTTGGGGATGAGAGCTTCCCACCGACCACCACCCTCTGTTGCCTTCCCTGAAGCCAGTTCCCTACCCATCTCACCAGCTTTGCACCTGCCCCTGTGCCTTCTAACTTACTTCCTAGCCTCCCATGTGGCACCGAGTTGAATACCTTACTGAAGTCCAGATACAGGACATCCACTGCATGGCCCCTGTCCAATTGCCTAGTTGCCCAGTCATAGAACTCCACCAGGTTGGTTTGGCAGGATCTGTCACTTACGAAGCCATGCTGTCTGCTATCCTGTAAACCTCTGGCCTCCAGGAGGGATATCAGCCTCTCCTTCTGGATAGTCTCCATCAGCTTACCCACAATGGATGTGAGGCTCACCGGTCTGTAGTTCTCCGGTTCATCCTTGGGGCCACTCTTGTGGAGGGGCACCACATGAGCCATCCTCCAGTCCTGAGGTACATATCCTGAGTGTAGTGAGGCACTGAATAGGTCTGCCAAAGGTCCCGCCAGGACCTTTGCCAGCTCCTTCAGTACCCTGGAGACGATGCCATCTGGGCCTGGTGCCTTGTTTACTTTCAGTCCCTTCAAACCCTCCAGAACCCTGCCCTCCATGATTTCCCCCATCTGTCACCCCCTCCACCTCTGTTCCTGCCCTCCCTCCCCCAACTTGAGTATCACCCCCTTCTCCTTAGTAAATACCAAGCAGAAGTAATCGTTTAGCGTCTCTGCCTTATCACCCCCTGCTTCCACCCACCCCACCTCCTTCCTAATCCTTACGATATGGTCCTTACAGCTCCTTTTCTCCATGATGTACCTAAAGAAGTCCTTCTCCCCTTCTTAATGCCCTGCACCAGCCTGGGCTACTCAGACTCCTTGGCTGCCCTTACTGCCCTTGTCACCTCCTTCAATTACTTCAGGTACTCCTCCCTGTCCTCCCCGCTCCCTGTTTTTTTGTACCTCCTAAAGGCAGCTTTTTTCTTCTTCTTCTTTACCTTTTCCATGACCACCTTGCTCACCCAGCTAGGTTTCTTTTCTCTAGCCTTCTTGCTCTGGGCTTTGCTGCAGGTTCTGGTTGCCTCCACTATCCCCAGCTTTATGAGCTCCCACCTCTGGTTAGTGCCCATACTAGACTGAATTCTGGCCAGGTACCCTTTTACCACTTCCCCCATCCTCCCAAAGTCAGTCCTCCTGAAGTCCAGCACCCTTGTGCCAGATTCAACTCCTTCCTTACCCATATCCAATGTGAACCATAGTGAGTGCTGGTCACAACCTGCCAGCGGTTCTTCCACCCTCAGTTCCCCCACAGACTCCCCATTTGCCAGCACAAGGTCATGGGTATTCCCTAACCTGGTTGGTTTGCTGACAATTTGCATCAGGAAGCTGTCCTGGAAGGAATCCAGCAGTATCTGCTCCCTTCTATTCCTGTTTGTTGGGGGACTCCAATCCACTCCTGGCATGCTGAAGTCCCCCACGATAACCACACTACCCTTCTCGCAGGTCCTCCTGATCTGTCCTTCTAGTTCCGTGTCTAACCCCTCTGTCTGAGAAGGTGGCCTGTACACCACTCCCATCTTGAGAGTCCTACTCTTGGAATCCTGGATTTGCATCCACAGTGACTCCATACTACCCTCCTCCCCTTCCTCCCATACACATTTCAGTCCTTCCCTCACCCTCTGTTTCAACACTTTCTTTCCCTCCTCACTCAAGTGTAGTCTATCCTTGGCATACAGACTACTGTCCTCCCAGGTCCCTCCCCACCCCCCAAAAGCCCATACCTTTTAGCATGACACCAGGTTCTTAGCCATCCATTAAATTCCTCTATTCTCTGCTTTCTTGCTGTGCTTGCCCTGGGCACTGGGAGTATCTCTGAGAAAGTTACTGATCTTCCTGATCCCTCACATAATTGTCCTAGTTCCTCAAACCTCCTCTGGACTATAGCTACCGTCCTGACAGCCAGGTCATTTGTCCCCAAAATGTATAATTAAATGAGGCTTCTCCCTACCCTTTCTAGCATATTTTAGAATACATTGCCCTATCCTTTCTGCTGTCATTCCCGACACGGCCTCCACCCAAATGCGACTATACGTCTCCCACTTGCTACCCCACCTGATTCCTCTTAGTATTGAGTCCCCCAGCACTAAGATTCCGCCCTTCTTACCAACTGCTTGCTTCCCTTCCTCCCCACCTCTCGCTCCCGGCTCCTCCTCTTTCTCTTGCACTGTAGTTCCCCCTTCTGCCCCTGTTGCAATTTCTCCAGCAGAACTTCCCCCTCTCCAGTTTCATCCAGACTTCTAACAGTTACTCCTCCAATCTCATCACCTCCCTCCCCCTCCTTTCCCTCTAGTACTGCAAAATGATTTTATGAAGACCTTTCTCCTATGTCTTCTTCTTCCCTCCTCGTACTAGCCCATTCCCTCCTTTTGACTGCATGACTGTTGCAATTTCTCCTCCTCCCCTCACCAGTCTCTTCCTCCTTCCAGCTGTCTTTTTTTCCCTTGACCTGGGTTCCCCCGATACTGTTCCCCCTGGCCTGGGTCCCCCTGTCACTGCTTCTCTTCTTCTGACCCTCTTCTCCCTCCTGTTGGCCCAAACTGACCTCCCTTCTCATCTCCCCTCCTCCCTCCCTACAGTGTTAGGCTACAACCTCCTCCAGTCTGCCTTGCCTGTCTTAGCTCCTCCTGCAGACCCTTGATCTCCTTTTTAAGTTTCCCTATTTGGTTTCACACTAAACATCCCCCCACCCTCCACGCAATGTTTAGAAAGACTGGTCACTGCAGTTGTTGCAGCCTACCACCCTACCCATTGTTCTCGTCGCCCACCAGTGACCTCCCACCCTTCCAGATGAAGGATACCCAATGCTCCCCCAAGTCTTCCCTTTCCCCCTCTATCATTGCAAAACATTCTTCTCCTTTTCTCAATTTCCCTTACCCCCTTTGTCATACACTTTAGAAAGATTGAGCAGCTGTCTTTTAAGTTCCTATCCCTCCTGTCCACATTCAAAAAGAAACTGTAATCAACTATTGCACAGCCTCCTTCTAACTCCTACCCCTCATATTCACAATGCAAACAAGTAAAAATGAACACACTTTGTGTTACAGTTACTTCCCTTCCCCAAAAATAGCAGTCACCTCTTCTGTCACTGCAGTTCCTTCCCTGGACGTCTGTTTCTGCTATGACATGTGCATATCCTTTGCCCTTATAGGGAAGTGATGTCAGAACCCCCTGGTAAAGGGAAATGATGTACCTGGGGCGGGGGGTGAGGGAAGGGTGGGTGGGACAAACCTGTGCCCTTCAGAAACAATCAGGTAGCTGAGGACCCTGGCCAGACAATTAGCACCCTTCCCATTATGCACTAAAATTTGCAGCTAGTGAAGACAGAAAAAAAAATCACAACCCCACTAAAGGCACAAAAAAATAAGTTTGATACCAGAAGAAACATGTCTCCAATTCAAAGAAACAACAGCCTCATCAACAACACACCAAAATAGGCTTGAAATTAGAAGATATAGGTTTCCAATTCAAAGAAACAGCCCCACCAAAAGCACACTAAAATAGGTTTGAAATCTGAAGAAACAGGCCTCCAATTTAAAGAAATAACAGCGCCACTTAAAGCATACCAAAACAGGTTCCAAGGTTTCAACAGCTCCAAAACACTTCCCTACTAGCCTCTTTTAAGAAGAAAAACAGCCTGCTACCAAGTGAAACAAGAAATAACAGCCCCACTTAAAGCACACCAAAATAGGGTTCAACATTTCAACAGCCCCAAAACAATTCCCTGCTAGCACCTTATCAGTAGTAAGAAAAAAAATCACCTGCTACCAAGTGAAATCAACAAGAAGCAATTTAAAAGCAGCAAGGAGCAGCTACTGCACTGAAATGAATCTGATGCCTTCCCCTTCTAGCCACTTCTGGCTAAAACCCTTTCGCATAACATTAGGAGAACTGGCTCTATGGCTTATGTGAGGAAGATGGGAGGGAATAAGTGGGATGTCTGGGGCATATCTGTAAACTGTAAGGTGTGTGTGCCCCTTTGCTATTAACTGAATCACCCTCTGGTCGGAGGTTATCTGGTTCCCATCTTCAATGTACAAAGAAAGGTGACTCCCCATAGATTCCTCAAAGGCTTCTGCCAGGGACAAACTGGGGGAGGAGCATGAGTCAGGCTGAGAAGCCTGGGAAGGGCAGTGATGCCTGAAGGGTCCTGGGTGCTCGAGGGGCAGAGCTCCTTGCAGCAGGGATGGAAGCTTACGCCTAGACCCTGCTCTCTGTTGCCATCCTCTAGGAAGTCCCAAGCAGGGCGCAACTGCCCAACCTGAACTGACTGGGCAAAGGAGGAAAGGGCCTCCACCCGGTCCACCGGAAGCCAAGCCCTGGCTCTGCAAGAGTCAAGCTCTGTCCCAGTAAAATGAATCACCTGCGAGGGTACCAGTTCCGACTTAGATAAGATAGAGGAAACATTTAAGACTGTAGGGCCCCCAAAGTTGTCCTGTTTAAGCAAACGGTTTCATGGATAAGTTGTGTACAGAAATTTATATTTGTTCCACATGGACAGACAGACATTACAGGCAACATTATTTAACACATATTAACTTATTGCCTCCTAGAATGCGCCTGTAGACAGCAGCAAATGTACTGCAGTGTGTCCCAGAACGACTACAGAAGTCAGCTACAGACTTCCTGTGTGCCCTAGTAACGTCTAGAGACGTCACTCACATGTTTTAATATTACTTGCCAGACAGAATTGATTATAATTGACTGCATAGCACCATTAGAAAGGTAATGTTGTGTTGAACAACTTTGCCACTGATACTTTGTGTGTCTCATGTTCACTTTAGGAGTTATTCACATTTGTTTATGACATGGTGTGCATGGCAGACATTTTGGCCATCAAGCCTCACCTAAGCACCTTGCATAAAACCGGGAAAAATACGTGCTTTACACTAGAAAAAAATGCTTTTTTGTACAAATGTACTATTATAACTATGTCTAATATATGGAAGCTTATTTTGGTATTGATATATTACACATTTCCCAACCAAAAATGACTTACATTGCCTTTTTTGTGCAACAAAATGGTTATTTCAACTAGTACAGAAAACAAAATTACTTATTATTAATTACATAGCATCATAGGAAAAATAATATTTTGCGCTGAACAATTTTGCTACCAATCCTTTGTAGCATGTACAGTTCATGCGGTATCAGCATTTGTTTGTGGTATGCTGATTATAGATTGATTTTGCTTAGAAAGGCCCAGAATGCAGTGTTAAGAGTATACAGGAGGCAAGCGGTGGAACTCTCAAAGAGCTCCTGTGGAGTGAATGAGTTAAACCTAAGTTTTAACAAGAAATGTACTTAAAAAAAGCTTAAAAATCAGTTCTATAGAAAATTGTATACCAAATTTAGGTTTGGTTACAGTGACAACAATTACTTAAGATATAAATATGGTACTTCAGATGTACGAAAATGTGCCTGTAATATAGAAGAAGATACCCCATTTCATCTCGTATTGTTTTGTCCGTTGTAAAAATTTGAGAGAAAAAAGTTTCTTGGGGATATTTTGGCAGTTTTGGATATGGAACGCTAATATCAGTATAATTATCTCTTAAAAACTATTAACCTTAAACATTTAGGGGCAATTGCAAGAGTCTGTAACATTATTGAAAGAAAAAGATTGCATGTTAAAAATTTGACAGATAATAAGTCTGCTTGAATGTGCAATAATTCTGTGTAGAATAAATTAGGATTGTGGATAGTATGAAGTGTTTTTTTGAGTATAGCTCTTCTGATTTTACCTATATTTATATACTATTGTGTTTACATGTCTGTTTATAGTGGTCTGTATAAATAATCTATATAGACTAATTTTAATATTGTTTATGTGAATTAACTGTATTTATTCACATGGCCAAAACGTGCCTTTTATCTGTGTATGTTGCATATTTTGTAATGACTTTTTTAAAAAGTCGATCAAGAAAATATTTATTCAACAAGAGCATACAAATATTGGTTAAAAATACAAAAGTAAATATAGTATAACTTGGCCTCTTTGATCAGGAGGCCAAAAGACATGCAGGTCCGGAAGGCCAGATCCCTGAACAGCTCACCTCCTCCCTGGAGGGACCTACAATGAGCCAGTCATCTATGCAGGGGTATACCTGGACCCCTCGGTGCCTCAGGTAGGCTGCCACCACTGCAATGCATTTGTTGATGACCCTGGGAGCTGAGGAGAGGCTGAAGGGTATGGCCTGAAACTACTAGAGAATCCCCTCTGCATGGAACCGGAGGATGGGCGGTGGGATGGACGGATTGGGACGTGGAAGAATATGACCTGAAGATCCAGAAAGCAGAAAGAACAGTTACGTAAAACTTACTACAATAGTAGAATGAGGGGATCTCAGTCATCGGGTAACACCGTAGAAACATCACCGCTGGTGAAGGGGAATTCACGCAGAAGATTTTCAGTAGTACAACTGGGGCTGCCCTGTGACGGGGTAGAATAGGACCCTGTCCCAGTTGTTATGGAAAAAGTGTTTAAATGCAAGGATATTTCCTTTTCTGTCTCTTCTCAGTCTGGCTGCGCAACCAAATTTTCCTGTGAGACTTCGAACGTGATCAACCCAAACAGTCTCACAATTCTTTGCCTCTCACTGTCTTGCAGTCCTCCTTTGCATAGCTGCTAATATAAAAATATATGCAAATCAATTATGGAAATATAATTGATATTGGGATCCCTTTTGTTTAGAAAATATATAGTGTTACTGTTGAGATGTATATAATTGTATTTTGACATGATTGAAAAAAGCTGTTGGAAGTTAGAGGTTACCAGAGTTCAATTTTTAAGCCTTTTGCAAAAGCTATGCAAAAGGGGGCCTTAGCTCAAGAAACACACTGTGTTCTAGCATCCCCTGTCTGATATTTACAAAAATAGGATGCTTGCTAAGGATGGGGGTTGAAAGGACTTATAAGAGCTAAGCTGCAACTGCAAGAGACATTAGAAGAAAAAGGGCCACAGAGACTGAAGGAAAACTACTGTTTTTTCTCCTTTGTACATAGTTATATGGAACAAGTTTATTTACTTTTTATGTTACTGCTACTGTAAATAAAATTTTTGTTGCATTCTCTATGCTTCCTGGCCTGTGCCTCAACAACAGATGGTGTCAGCCTAAGTGGGATTTAAGCCGTACATACCCTAAGACAGGTGTTTTGTGAGTGGTTACTGGACTTAGTACCCGGGAGGCATACAGAAAGGTATGGATTCCATAGCAGCAGGAAGTCCAGGAGTGATTACCAGGAGAATGGCAGCCAAACAAGCAGAACCAGAAGTCCAATCTGAGACTGTACAGCCAACACAAGTTATGGAAAAAAAAACAGGCAGTGACAGAACCTGAAAGCCTAATGGACTTATTCAAATGGTGGGCTATACAACAAAAAGAGATGAAGAAGCTGACAGAAAAAGAGATTCAATGTTTAGAACTGCAGAGGAGAGAAGAGATGCAGTGACAGGAGCAGCAAATGAGAGAAGAGATGCAATGACAGGAGCAGCGATGGCTGGATGCCTTGCAAGTTATCAAAGGCAGAGGATCCGGCACAGATCCAGCCAAGCAACAAAATGCAAGCAACTTAAAAGCCATTAAACTTACAAAGTTGTGTCCCTCAGATGATATTGAGGCATACCTGACAACTTCTGAAAGAGTTGCCACAGCCTGCCAAAGGCAAAAGCAGCAATGGACAATCAGACTGGTACCCTACTTGACAGGAAAAGCTCAACTTACCTACAACAGTATGGACAATGCACAGCCAGAAAACTATGACCTGGTGAAAAGCGAAATCCTGAAAAGGTATGACATCTCCGTAGAGACATACAGGCAGAGATCTCGATCCCCGAGATACAACTCTGTTGACAATCCTTGAGAAGCCTTCACCCAGCTCAGAGAACTCCTGATAAAATGGATCCAACCCGAGAGCAAAATAGTTCAACAGATCATTGACACATTTGCCATGGAGCAATTTATCAGCATCTTGCCTACAGATGTGCAGCTGTGGGTAAAGAAACACCGACTAGAGAGTTGGAAAAAGGTTGTTTCTTTGGCCAAGGACTACCAAATGGCCAGACAGATGCCACAACAGTGCGGTAACAGCCATGCACCAGTAAGATGCTCTTTTTCCCATTTAAATTCCAAGCCTGATAAGAACTCTGATGGGGGTAACAAATCTATGCCCAAAGACGTTATCTGCTATAACTGTAATAAGCCAGGCATTTTGCAAGAAATTGCCATAGTAAGGAGAGTGGCACTGGAGCAGATTTGTCCTTGGAAAATTGGGGCAAGTACTTAACAGATGTGAAGGTGGGGGATCAGACTGTAAAGGACTCACTGATTTGGGAAGCAGACAGACCATAGTGTATGTTACAGTGCTGGGAAAACACTGTGCAAAGGGACCAGGTACTAGTGTCATCTGCATCCACAGGGACACTCAATACTATCCCACCACCCAAGTGACTCTTACCGCTAAAGATGTGTTGCACCAAATGAAAGTGGGGTTAGTTCCTAAGTGACCTGTGCCTGTGATTATTGGGAATGATTTTCCAGGATTTACTGAGTTGATCAAAGAGGGAGTAAATCCTGATGTTTCAGCAGCAGTGGTGACAAGAGCCCAGGCAAAGAAAATTTCATAGGGTGGGGACACTTTTCCTTTCCAAGATTTTGATTCGGACTTGTTTCAGCACAGCTCCAAGATCCAGAAATCCAGGAAAGAAAGACGAAGCCTGAAGAAACTGTGGCAACAAATGACTGATGGACATGAAGGGTTAAAATATGAAAATGCTGAAACTAAATTGATAACTAATTACGATTTTCTTTCAGAACAAGCTAACAATGTTTCTCTCCAAGGTTATTTTAAGCAACTGGGGGTGAAACCAAAACATGGTGGACCAATGTTTAAAAAATGTAATGGGTTACTGTACAGAGTTTGGGTTAAACCTCAGATACAGGAACAGACAGAACAATTGGTTATACCACGGAAGTATAAAACAGAGCTATTACAGATAGCTCATGATAGTCCTATGGCTGGTCACTCAGGGAGGGATTGTACCCTTGCCAGATTGCTGTATAGATTTTACTGGCCTGGAATTCATGAAGATGTTGCTCTCTATTGTAATTCCTATGTTGCGTGTCAGAAAGTAGCCCCTTTCACTAGAAAAGACAAGGTGACCCTGGTGCCCCCACCCTTGATAGACGTGCCTTTTGAGAGCATTACAATGGATGTGGTTGGTCCTTTAGACAAAAGTAAAATAGGGTAATAGATTTATCCTGGTAGTATGCAACTATGCTACTCGATACCCAGAAGCAGTTCCAATGTGTACTGTGACAGCTCCAAAAGCGGCAGCAAAGCTTGCCAAAATTTTCAGCAGAGTGGGCATACCTAAAGAAATGATTACTGATCAGGGTAGTAATGTTGGCGCTGCATTGCTTAAGGAGCTGTACAGACTGCTAGGTATCACTGCCATAAGAACCCCCCCCCCCATCACTTTCAGACGGTCTTGAGCATTTTAACCAAACCCTAGAACGCATGTTAAAAAGATTTGTAAAAGGGGAAGGGAAAGATTAAGACCAATACTTTCCTTACCTACTTTTTGTCTACAGAGAAGTGTCACAGGCATCAACAGGGTTTTCACCATTTGAAATGCTGTATGGTAGGCAGCCAAGAGGACCACAGGATGTGATAAAAGAAACGTGGGAAGATAACACCACCCAGAACCAATCTATAACATCTTACATGTGTGCCCTAAGAAAGAAGCTGGCAGAATATGTAGAACTTGCCCATTGTAATCAGGAAGAGGCCCAAAACCAGCAGAAGGTATATTATGACCATGAGGTAAAAGAAAAAGTTTTCAAGCCAAGTGAAAAGGTTTTGCTACTGTTACCCACAACAGAAAATAAGCTGTTAATGAAGTGGCAAGGGCCTTATAAGGTTCTTAGATGTATTGGTACTGTTAACTACGAGACCCCTGACAGGAAAAATCCTACTAAGGTATACCATGCTAACCTCCTCAAGAAATGGGTTGAAATGCTAAAAGCTGCTTTGCTGGTTTTACCAGAAACTGATAAGGAAGATACTGATGTAGCTTATGATAGATTTGGAACAAACTGTAAATGCTGATGCTGTAAGGGTGAATGTTTCCTTAACCTCAGAACAAACTGCAGACATTCATAATGTGCTAAAGACATTTAACAGTATTTTTACCACGGTACCAGGCCAAGCAAAAGGGGTTGAGCACATAATAGTGACAAGGAACGCTCATCCTATCAGGCAAAAGACATACAGGTTACTAGAACAGTTAAGAGCTGATGTGGATAGGGAAATACAAAAAATGAAATAATTGGGTATCATAGAGGAGTCGAGGAGTGCTTGGTCATCTCCTATGGTAATTGTAAACAAAAAAGAAGGGGGTGATAGAATCTGCCTTGATTTTAGGAAACTTAAGTGTCAGAATTTGACAGTTATCCTATGTCCAGAATAGATGATTTGGTGGACAGACTGTGGAATGCAAAGTATATCAGTACCCTCAATCTCACCAAGGGTTACTGGCAAATACCTTTAGCTAAAAAATCCAGAGATAAAACTGCATTTGCCACCCCTATAGGATTCTATCAGTTCACCACCATGCCATTTGGTTTACATGGGCACCAGCTACATTCCAATGGTACATGGATGTCATTTTATCCCCTCACACTAGTTATTGTGCTGCGTACCTGGATGATGTTGTGGTGTACAGTCCACACTGGAAAAGCCACCTGAAACACCTACGAGCGATCAGAAATGCAGGTCTGACTATTAATCCTACCAAATGTGCATTGGGCATGCAAGAAACAAAATATTTGGGCTATGTGTTGGGAAATGGAGAAGTTAAGCCAGAGATTTCTAAAATAAAAGCTGTAGCTAACAGCCCTGGCCCTAAAACAAAGAAACATGTCAGGTCATTTTTAGGGCTGGCTGGTTATTATCGGAGATTTGTTCCCAACTTTGCTGAATTAGCTACTCCCCTCACTGAACTAATGAAAACACGGTACCCAAATAATGTGAAATGGACTCCAGAGTATGATGAAGCTTTTCAAGCCATTAAGGCTGCATTATGTTCAGCCCCTGTTTTAAGAAGCCCAGACTTTGAGAAACCATTTCTGCTACAAACAGATGCATCTAAGGTAGGCCTAGGTGCAGTCCTAAGTCAAAATGTAGATGGGACAGAACATCCTATACTGTACATAAGTAGGAAGTTGCATGATAGAGAGAAAATGTACTCCACTATAGAAAATGAATGTTTAGCAGCAAAGTGGGCCATGGAGTCCCTGAAGTTTTATTTGCTAGGAACTGATTTAATTCTTGTAACAAATCACAATCCTCCCTGTTGGCTTAACCAGATGAAAGATAAAAATTCCAGAATCACACAGTGGTACCTGGCACTACAGCCATTTAAATTCACTGTGATACACAAATCTGGTAAATAGAACAGCAATGCTGATTTTCTGTCAAGATATTGATCAGGAATTGAGGATTCTGAAGGTTGAAAAACAAATGAATTTAAACTGTACTGTTACAGAAAAACAGATGATGTACATGTGCTTAATATCTGAAAGCAGCAAATAATAGTAGAGAGTTAATAAAAAGTTTTTGAAATATGTTTGATAAATCAGGTTCCCTCTTGAGGAGAGGGGTGTATGTGACAGGGTAGAATAGGACCCTGTCCCAGCTCTTATGGCAAAAGTGTTTAAATGCAAGGATATTTCCTTTTCTGTCTCTTCTCTGTCTAGTTGCGCAACCAAATTTTCCTGTGAGACTTCGGCCTTGATCAACATGAACAGTCTCGCAATTCTTTGCCTCTCACTATCTCGCAGTCCTCCCTTGCATAGCTGCTAATATAAAAATACATGCAAATCAATGTATGGAAATGTAACAGATATTGGGATCCTTTTTGTTTAGAAAATAGATAGTGTTACTGTTGAGTTGTATACAATTGTATTTTGACATGACTGAAAAAAACTGTTGGAAGCTAGAGGTTACCAGAGTTGAATTTTTAAGTCTTTTGCAAAAGCTATGCAAATGGGTGACTCAACTGAAGACGTATACTGTGTTCTAGCATCTCCTGCCTGATATTTACAAAAACAGGATGCTTGCCAAGGATGGGGGTTGAAAGGACTTATAAGAACTAAGCTGCAACTGCAAGAGAGATTAGAAGAAAAAGGGACACAGAGACTCAAGGAAAACTACAGTTTTTTCTCCTTTGTACATAGTTATACTGAACAAGTTTGTTTATTTTTTATGTTACTGCAACTATAAATAACATTTTTGGTGAATTCTACAACTGCTCCTGGTTTTCCCTATGCTTCCTGACCTGTGCCTTGACAACATGCCCACAACATCGACGTCCACCAAAGTCATCAACCCTATAAAGGTATGGGCGGCCCTGTTTCCCCCCAGTTCTTTCCCCCAGAGACTAAGGGACCCAGGCTCATGCCATGGGGGACCAAGGAGAGAGAGAGAGAGAGGTGTCCAGGCCTATATGAAAGGCTGGATATACCAGATAGCCAGTTCCTAGACAAAAGTCCCAAGAAGGGGATGGTGGGAGGGAAAGCATTCCTGACGACTGAGATCCCCTTGAAGATCTACTGTTACGGTAAGGCCTTCACCAGCCAACGCTGCCCTGACATCCTGGCAGTTGTCAAAACCTGGCTCACGTCATCAGTACTGGACCATGCAATCAGCCTTCCTGGCTACAATGTCTTTAGGCTGGATCGCCTCTCCAAAAGAGGTGGGGGCTGTGTTCTCTACCTAAAAGACTCCATACAAGGGCACCACATCATTACCTCACTCCAACCCACAACTGCTCAGATACTGCCAGTGAGAATCCTCCTCGGAGCCCAAAACAAAACCCTCACTGTTGCCACCATCTACATCCCTCCCAAAGAACATGGAACTGGTCTAACAGCTGTTCTTGACTTTGTAGAGTCACTCCCACCAGACACCAAATCCATCCTCCTAGGCGACTTCAACATCAACTGGCCTGCAGCCGATGCTGGTGCACACAGGGATACCGTTGCTGCGGCGAACCTCACACAGATGGTTGACTCACCAACCAGGAAAAATTACAGGATCGGCACTAGCACACTCTTGGACTGGATCCTTACCAGTCACCCATCGCGAATATCTAACACTAATGTCCTCCCTGACTCTCTCAGTGATCACTCCCCTGTTAGCTGCACCTGGTCAAATAAATTCATCAAACAACCACCAAAAACAATCACCAGCAGGGTTCTACCCAGTGATCACCTTCCTCGACTCAAATCCCACCTCCTCCATCAAGACTGGTCCCCTATCTTCAATGCAACCAACGTAAACACTGCCCTTGACCACTTCATAAACATCTTCACTGTGGCCTGTGACACATATGCTCCTATTAAGAAATGCAAAGTCAAATCACTCAGTAACCCTTGGCTCACAGATGACCTCCTCAGGATGCTAAAAACAAGAGACCAGCTATGGGAGCTGGCCAGAAACTCCGGAAGGCAAAACAACATCCAAAACTACAAACGTGCCCACAATGACTGCACCAAAACCATCCGGCAAATGAAGACCGCCTACTATAAGCATGCCCTCACAAACTCCTGGGGCAATGGTCGGGAATTCTGGAAGAACATAAAGGAACTCACCGGGAATCCACCCAAACCCCCATCAATACTCAACATCAACGGAACCACAACCCTCAACCCAAAAACCATTGTGGATACCTTTAACAAAGCCTTTACTGACCTCAGCGCTGTCCTACCTCAGGACT
Organism: Neoceratodus forsteri; assembly: GCA_016271365.2. Lineage (NCBI taxonomy): Eukaryota > Metazoa > Chordata > Ceratodontiformes > Ceratodontidae > Neoceratodus > Neoceratodus forsteri. Next base: position 503,128,639 of record CM057455.1, read on the forward strand.
ACTTCAAAGATGGTGAAGCCCCTCTGTCTGCAATGAACACTACTCCCACCAGCTCCCCCTGCTTCTACTTCAAAGCAGTCAAGGCTCACCAAGTACACAAATATGTTACCAAAGCCCTTGGTAAATCAAGATTCAGTAATGACTCTCAATCTCAAAATCCTGTCTCTCACACTTGATGAAGTGCTTAGTCCTCTGACCAGAATTTTCAACCTCTCCCTCAGCCTTAGCCAGTTCCCAGACAAATGGAAGTCTGCCACTGTCACCCCAATCCATAAAAGTGGTGACAAAACTGCCCACGATAACTACAGACCTATCTCCCTACTACCCCCACTTTCCAAGGCACTAGAACGCATCGTCTCGGACCAGCTCACCGAATACCTGGATACATACAACATCCTGTGCAAGCAACAACACGGGTTCCACAAAGGTCACAACACCTCCACAGCCCTACTTGAATTCACCAGCGCAATCCACAACGCACTTGATTCCGATGAACTACTAGGCTCAATCTACATTGACTTAACTAAAGCCTTCGACACTGTCAATCACCGCCTCCTCCTTGTCCAGCTTCACAACACTGGGCTGTCAACTGACACCATTGGCTGGTTTAAGAGCTACCTTGAAGAACGGTCCCAAACAGTAAGAATCGCTGATACACTCTCGGACCCTAGACCGGTCCGCTCAGGAGTCCCCCAGGGCTCCATTCTGGGACCCCTCCTCTTCAGCCTATTCTTAAACTCACTACCGGACAGCTTCCCAGAACAAATAATTCTCTACATCGACGATGCTGTGATCCTCACCTCGGACCCTGATCCAATCCAATTACAAAATAAACTTCAGTGGGCCTTCTCTTCCATCGAATCCTGGTTCCTAAACCATAAACTGCTTCTCAATCAGAAAAAAAACAAGTCTATGGTCTTCTGCAGCCCCCACAACAAAAACAAACAACTCCACCTCTCCACTGCAACCGAACAAGGAGCCATCCTAGAGCAAACACAATCGTTCAAGTACCTTGGCATCACCCTTGATTCCCACCTCTGATACGCTGTCCATATCAGCAATGTGGCAAAGTCTGCCAATGCGAGGTTAGGCATATTATTCCGGCACAGGAAACACCTAACCCCAGAAGCACTGTCAGTGGCCGTCCAAAGCTCCATTGTCAGCATCATAGACTATGGTCTTATCATATATGGGTCTGCAACTACTACTGCTCTCAAACGTATCACGACCTCCCTGAATAAGGCCTGTCGTCTCATCACTGGCTCACATCGCCGTACCCACACATGTGACCTTTATTCCCAATCTGGATTACTTCAACTGGACAACGCATAAAATACCAAACCTGCATCACGGCCAAGAAAATTATAATGGGGCTTGCCCCCCCTGGCGTCTGTGCCCTCCTTAAGCCTAGACATAGGAATGTCACTACAAGGAGATCCAAATACCATCTACTACTTATCCCACGATGTCGCACGACCCAAGGACAAAGATCATTCGCCTATCGGGCATCCAACTGGCTCAACTCTCTTGGCAGCAACATAGCAACCGCTCCAACACTCGGCCTCTTCAAGTTCAAGCTGCGCCTCTCACTGCTTGTATCCTGCAATTGCCCATCTTAACATTTCCACCATTCCAGCTGCACATGCCCCAGCACCCAGCACTTACAATCAGTCTTTGCACCCCTAGCACCTCACCTGTCATATTCCCTCGACAAGGCCCCCTGGCTGCACTGTCTCCTGCCCTCGCCCACCTCTCCCCCATATCTCCACTCCTGCCCCTGCCCCAACCACCTCCTGTACTCCCCATCCCTGCACCTCCTAACCCCCTCGATCTCCTACCCTCACTTCTCCCCTCACCGACCCCCCCGTCTTGCTCATAGCTCAAGTCTTTGTACTGGTTATTGCATGTCTGTATGTCAGTGACTATATATTTGTAACTAAAAATGATGACTGTTGCACACGCTGACGTGGAACCTTTGTAAAAGAGCCTCGGCTCAAAGGTATTGTAATCCTAGATTGAAATGTCCAGAGGAGGGCAACCAAAATGGTGCAGGGTCTGCACCAGAAGACATACGAAGAAAGACTAAAGGAGCTTAATATGTATACCCTTGATGAAAGGAGGGAGAGAGGGGACATGATAGAAACTTTCAAGTACCTCAAGGGAATCAACAAAGTCCAAGAGGGTGGCATTCTCTTCTGGAAAAGAGATGCGTGCGGAACAAGGGGGCATATTCTGAAGATAGAGGGGAATGCCCAGAGGTAATGTGGAGGAAGTATTTTTTCACAGAGGGTTGTGGATGCATGGAACAGCCTTCCTGAGGAGGTCGTGGAGTCAAGAACAGTGGGGGGAATTCAAGAATGCATGTGACAGACATAAGGCAGTCCTAGTGGGGGGTAGGAGGAAGTAAGTTGTTGGTTAATTAGGATCTGCAGCTTATCTGTTAGGTAGGTAGGAAAATGGGCAGACTAGGTGGGCCAAGAGGTCCTTATCTGCCGTCAAATTCTATGTTTCTATGTTTCTATATTAAATAAATAAGTTCTTACGGCTACTGCACTCACGGACTTTTTTGATTTAATAGCTACTCCATTGGAGGATGCGTGGTCCGTGGGTGCAGTATACGTGGACCTATCAAAGGCATTTGATTTGGTGAATCACAGTATTTTATTAAAGAATTTGGAAAAAATAGGAGTGGAGGAAGAAACCTGCAATTGTTTTAAATCATATTTAGATAAGAGATCCAAATTTGTTATGTTAAATGGTCAGAAGTCTAGGGTAGGCTTTGTGACAAGAGTGGTACCCCGGGGATCTATACTGGGTCCCATCTTGTTCATAGTCTATTTGAATGATTTACCAGCTTATATTAAATATTCGCAAATTAGACTCTATGCGGATAACACCGTAGTGGTAGCTGCAGGTAAAAATCTGGAAGAAATAGAACAAAAATTGCAAGGTGATTTTTTGACTATGCAAGGATTTTTCTCCTCTCTTGAGCTTTGGATAAATAATAAAAAAATACAGACAATGTTTTTTGGCCCAGAGCGGAAAAATAAAAGCGTTCCAAAAATAATTATAAAGACTCAGGAGGGAAAAATTTTGGAGCAGATGTCAGTATACAAATATTTAGGCATTCAAATTGACCAACATTTAACTTTTGAACAACATGTAACTGAATTAATAAAGAAAACAAATGAGAAAATTCGAGCAATGAGACGTATATCAAATTGTACAACAAAAGAAATGCGTCTTCTAAGTATAGTAAATCAATTAGTACTACCAGTAATAGATTATGGAAGCCATATTTATAGGCATACTTCCAAAAAGCAACTACAGAATTTGGAAGTACTTTATAATAAACTGGCAAGACTTATATTAAGATGTGATTTTAGTACCCATCTTTGTATAATGTATACTAAACTTGGATGGAACTCACTACATCAGTGGGCTAAGGGTATTTGGCTAAATATGATTCAAGGATTATTTAAAAATAAACCTCAACATTATTTAGTAGTTAAACTTCAAAAACCAAAACATGGATTGAACTTATGAAAATTAGGAGCTAGAGATTTCACGATTCCAAAAATAAAAAATCGTTTTAGTAATATGACTTTTCAGTATAAGGCTGCTTTAAGTTGGAATGGACTTCCTTGTTTCCTTCGTGATTTAGAGCTATCTACTACTGCATCTAAAACAGCAGTAAAGCAGGAGTTAGGTTTTAGATGTCAATGTAATAGGTGAATTCCTCACGTGATACCTCCACATGAACAGCCTACCGTCCTCCATCTCCTTAGCCCATAGTCGCAACCTATTTAAATCAGGTCTCAAAACCCTTCTCCTTGACTCAGCAACCTGTGGCTGTAATTAAACCCACTCACATTACTATCTCCACCCCCCCAAACCTCATTCCAGAGACATATGGTCCACAGGAGCCTACTCTATCTCAGTAAATATCCTGCAGCTAAAGGTTAGTTAGTTGCTAGCTTCCTTCCTACGTCTCTCCTACTTTCCCAATCCCCCTGTCCAGATATTACAACTCTGGGTCCCTCAAGATCCTACAAAACTGTATCCTGTCTTAAATCTGACCCGGGACCTTCCGTATGCTCCCAGTTGATGTAACCCACAAAATACGCTTAAGCCAGGACTATTCTGACCTTGTATTATTACATTATTATTGTATGTGTATTTTTCTTGTGTTTCCTCTGTACTTTTACTTTTATCTGACGTGGAGCCTTTGCATAAGAGTCTATGACTCAAAGGATTATAATTCTGATTATATTCAATAAACATGATACTTCTATATAAGTAAATACAAACTCACACATGCCCACACAATGCAAAGCATCATGGGCTGCATATGCAAATCACCACAGAATGTTATACTGGTTCAACTTTAAGCAAAATTACATGGTGCCAAAAGGCCTCTCACACAGTTTGCAGAGGGTGCTAACAGATGACATAGACACGTGTTTCATCCTACCAGGACTCATCAGTATGCCTTGGCTGTTTGACACCCCAGTGGAATGAACCAGCTACCCTAAGACAGTGTGTCTTGGTTATATTGTGGTGAACCCATTAAAATAAAAAACTGTTTAAAAGACAAAGAACCTCTGTGCGCAAACACTGAGGCAAGGGTTACCCCAAAGGGCATTTGCTGGGAAGCCAAGTATAAACAAAATACAAAATCACACATGCCCACACAATGCAAAGCATCATGGGCTGCATATGCAAATCACCACAGAATGTTATGCTGGTTCAACTTTAAGCAAAATTGCATGGTGCTGAAAGGCCTTTCACACAGTTTGCAGAGGGTGCTAACAGATGACATAGACACGTGTTTCATCCTACTAGGACTCATCAGTATGCCTCGTCTGTTTGACACCCCAGTGGAATGAACCAGCTACCCTAAGACAGTGTGTCTTGGTTATATTGTGGTGAACCCATTAAAATAAAAAACTGTTTAAAAGACAAAGAACCTCTGTGTGCAAACACTGAGGCAAGGGTTACCCCAAAGGGCATTTGGCTGGGAAGCCAAGTATAAAGAAAATACAAAATCACACATGCCCACACAATGCAGATCACCACAGAATGTTATGCTGGTTCAAATTTAAGCAAAATTGCATGGTGCCGAAAGGCCTCTCACACAGTTTGCAGAGGGTGCTAACAGATGACATAGACACGTGTTTCATCCTACCAGGACTCATCAGTATGCGTCATCTGTTCGACACCCCAGTGGAATGGACCAGCTACCCTAAGACAGTGTGTCTTACTGTCTGTGATTTTTACATAAGTATTGTTATGCATTTTTTAATTTGTGGTATGGTATGTATTAGTTGTACATGTATGTTATGCATTGTATGTGTTGAGTATTGTAACAATAAGAACTTTTGTACAAACAGGTATGTCTTGTAAATATGGATTCTTGGAACCCTAATGGCTGTATCACTGTATAAATGCATTTTTACATACATACAAATCAGGTCTTTTAAATTGACACTGTGCACTCTTATGTCAGATCCTCCTGAGGACACTCTTCTGAGTGAAACTGGATGAGGTCTGCTAGTGCTTGAGCTGCTTGGCTACCCTGGAAAATAAAAGCCTATTTTTGCACTTTATTTCTAGTGCCGGTTTTGTTACGTTCCTCCATGAATGAGTCCCCCCGCTTGTTGATATAGTAAACTATGCTTAGATTGTTTAACTGCACCAGCAGCTGACCCAGAGCTAGGTGCTCCTGAAAGGCTTGCATGGCATAGAGCACCACCTTCACCTCTAGGACACTGATATGCAGCGAGGATTCTCAAGGGGATCAAGAACCCTGGGTCTGGAAAGGACGCAAGTGCATTCCCCAGCCCAGACCTGAGACATCTGTGGTTAGGATCTGTTGTGGGGAGGAAATCTGGAATGGGACGCCTTGAAGCAGATTCAAGGGGTCCATCCACCACTGCAGCACCATGCGTACTGGGGAGGAGACCAGGACTGGTTGATCTAACTCGTCCGTGCACTGGTTCTACTGTACCCAAAGGGTCGACTGGAGGATGCGCATACAAAGTCTGGCCAGTGGATTAGTGGGTATGGCAGCTGCCATTAGGCCCAGCAATACAAGCTATATCCTGGCAGGAATGTAGCGACTTTGGGCAACTTCCAGAGCTTGAGCTATGAGGCATTTTGCCCTGTTTTGAGGCAGGAAGGCCTTCCCCTGTGCCGAGTCCAGAACTGCCCCTATATACTGCAACCTTTGGGAGGGCACCAGAACCAACCTGGGCAGATTGACGGTGATGCCCAGGGAGTGCAAGAGCTGGAGAGTCTGCTCCAGAGTAAGCAAAAACTGTTCCCTGGACAGGGCATTTAGGAGCCAGTCACTCAGATAAGGGGAAACATACAGTCCCTCCCTTCTGAGGGCAGCTGCGACTGCTGCTAAGCACTTGGTAAAGACCTGCGGCACAAACAACAAGCTAAATGGCAGCACTTTGAACTGATAATGCTCACCCTGAAAGGCAAAACGGAGAAACTTCCTGTGAGGAGGAAGAAAAATTACTCACTGTAGTAATCTTCTTTCTTCCAAGGGGTCCTTTAGCATCAGTAACAATAGCAGTTAGCTGGCTAGCTGCAACTGCCCCAGAGGTATGCCTTTAAAATAATGAGCTTAGGGCATTAGCCAATCAGAAAAGAGTAGGGGAGTGTATTGAGGGAGAGCAGCCTGAAGGGCTTCAGAATTTTTTCGAAGATAAATGAGCACATGCCCCAAAAGTGAACCAGCAGGATTTAAAAAAACATGCAATTGTCCAAAACTTACAAAACAAATTTCAAGAACCTGAGCAAAAACATTTTAAATGCAGAGACAAATCTGGTAATAATACAGAGAACAGAGCCCTTCTCCTAAAAGGTGAACCAGGGAGGAGGGGTAGGAACTTACTGATGTTAAATGACCCCTTGGAAGAAAGAAGATTACTACGGTGAGTAATTGTTTCTTCTCACCCCAGGAGTCCTTTAGCATCAATAACAATAGCAGATTACAGAGCAGTACAATAGTGGGAGGTGGGCAGAGAACCTACTTAGGAAAGAGGCTCTGCAGAACCGCCCTGCCAAATTTGGCATCAGACCTAGAGTATACATCCAAACTGTAATGTTTAATGAACGTGTGTACCGATTTCCAGGTAGCTGCCTTGCAGACATCCAGAAAGGGTATGTCTCTCGCAGCTGCCACAGAGACTGCCGTGCCCCTGGTAGAATGGGCTCCGAACCCTTCAGGAGGTTGTTGACCATCTTTTTCGTAGCAGAACCTAGTGCAAGAGACTAACCAGCAGGAAATAGTTCTCTTGGTAGCTGGTTTTCCTCTGCCTACTTCCCCATAGATGAAGAACAACTGAGTGGAAGAGCCTCCGAACTGCCTAGTATGCTCTATGTAGTAAAAGAGAGCTCTTTTAACATCCACACTATGGAGCTTATGCTCACCAGGAGTGGATTTCTCAGTATAGAAAACAGGGAGAGTAACAGACTGGTTAAGGTGAAACTTAGAAACCACCTTAGGCAGGAACTTCTTATTTGTCCTGAGCTCAATTTTGTCTTTATGAGGAATGATGTAATTGGGCTCAGTGCACAGGGCCTGTAGCTCTGAGATCCTCCTAGCAGAGGTAATGGCCACTAGAAAACAGATTTCAAGTTACAGACTTGAGATGGACAGTAGGCTCATAGGCATTGTTTCATGAGCCTGGCAGCACGCACGATTCAGGCTCCAGAGGAACCAGCTCCTAACTGGAGGTTGAAGGTGTAAAAGGCCTTTGAACAACTGTTTAAACACAGAGTGGGAAAAAACAGACTTCTTTCCCACTGAAAGGTACGCCAAAATAGCAGCCTGGTCTAACTTGAGAGAGGAGGGCTTCAAGCCTGAAGCCTGTAGGTGAACCAGGTAATCCAGCAGCTGAGAGTCTAAAGCTGTAAGAGGATTGACCTGACTGCCCTTGCACTGGAGGGAAAACCTTTTCCATTTAGCTGCATAAGTCTTTTTTGTGTTAGGCTTTTTAGCCATTCTCAGGATCTTAAAGACCCGCTCTGAGTACTGAGAAACTGGGAACTCTTAACTCCTCAAGAGCTAGGCTTTGAGGTGAAGAGAGTGTACATCTGGATTATTCACTCCTGTCTGGGGAAGGGTCAGCAGAGAGTTAGATGGTGGCAGGCGAATGGGCCTGCTGCAGGACAGCGAGAGAAGGATAGGGTAACAGGCTTGCCTGGGCCAATCCGGAGCCATCAGAATCATAGATACAGGCTGTTGTCTGAGTTTCAGCAACACCTTGCGTATCAGGAGAAAGGGAGGAAATGCATATATCAATCCTTCTCCCTGCCCTCTGCGCCCCTAGGCAACTACTCCGCTGACATCTTTCTCCTCCTTCTCATAACCATCCTTTAAATCCTTTCTATCATCCCTTACCCTCTTCCTCCGCTTTCCCTCCACTCTCCCTTTCCTTCTCCTCCCTGTTTCTACTCTCTCTAAGTCTATTGGCCACATAATGGCACTTATTGTATTTGTACATGCTTTTGAAATGCCAGTTTTCTCAAATTTTTTGCATTTCTTGCTTTCTTTTAACTGTAAAAACTGTATTGACTGTATCATGCTGAAGAATGTTTTTCCAAACCTACAGTTGATTGTATGTGATCCTCCTCCTCCTCACTATGTTACATATCTCATGTGCTGCGTCACATGTATACTTATGTATTTCCTATTGTATCCTTCCGGGTCATGCCTGAAAGTAGGCATGCTTATGCCTACTGCACCCGTCCGGTTACCAAAAGCAAATAAATAAATAAAATATAGGAATCTCCCTGACCAGTCCAGAATCAGTGCATTCAGTGGAAGTGTTCCCAGGACTGGAAGTCTGCGCAAGTACTGAGGAAGCTGGAAGTTGAGGGGGGAAGTAAACAGATCTACTTCTGGTGTGCCCCACCTTCTGAAGACTGTGGCTAGCACCTGCTTGATCAAAGTCCACTCACTGTGGCTCTGACTGATGCGGCTGAGAGCATCTGCCAGGGTGTTGTGTTTTCCTGGGTGGTGGATAGCTGAAAGGCTGACCCTCAGGGAGCAGACGCGATACCAGATCTTTAGAGCCTCTGAACAAAGCGTCCCTGATCTGGTACCACCCTGCTTGTTTATGTAAAACATTGCAGTGGTGTTCTCTGTCCTTATCTGTACAGTCTGCCCTTTTATGACAGCAGCAAAAGCCTTGACTGCCAGGAAAATGGCTCTGAGCTCAAGAAAGTTTAGTGCAACTATAACTCTTGAGAAGTCCAGGTGCCACTTATTGAGGCACTGTCAAACTGAGCCCCCCCCAGCCTAGGAGGGAGGCATCTGTGGTAATCCCCTTTGTGGGAAGAGTAGCCTGGAAGGGGACACCCACTGCCAAATTTGCAGGGTCCTTCCACCAAAGCAGAGCCTGAAGAAACTGTTCTGTCACAGGTATCAGTTTTGATAGGATGTTGGTCCTTTGAGACCAGCGAGCTCTGAGATAGAACTGGAGGTCTTGCATCCTGTACCTGACCCCTGGGACCACTGCAGTCATTGATGCCATGTGTCCCAAAAGCCTGAGAAAATGTCTGGCTGGTCTTGGCTGTCCCTGGATGAAAGAATCTGCCACTGACAGGAAACTCTGAATTCTCTCTGGAGGGAAGGAGGAAGGTAGATCCTTTCCGGGTGTCCAGCTGAGCTCCTATGAAAGTGAGTAACTGAGTTGGCTCCAGGTGAGAGTTCTTTACATTTACCAGGAAGCCCAGAGATTTCAGAGTGTGCTCTGTGAGGGAAAGGGACTCCTTGATCAGATGAGGAGACCTTGCCCCCACGAGCCAATCGTCCAAATAGGGGTAGACCGAAACACCCAACTTTCTGAGGTGTGCTGCTACCACTGCCAGACACTTGGTAAAAACTCTTGGAGCAGAGGACAGGCCGAAGGGCATCGCAGCAAACTGATAGTGACCCAAAGGAAGTTTGAATCTGAGAAACTTCCTGTGAGACTTCCTTATGGGTACAATATGTGGAAATAAGCCAGGGACGGACTGGCCCACCTGGATACCCAGAGATTTCCAGGTGGGCCCCCCTCAGTTGGGTAAATGGTTACCTTCTGAAATCTGAAAACGTTTGCATTTATCATCTTTTTTCTAATTAAATGGGGTATCTGGGACACTGTTGATAAATGTAAGATGCAAACACAGAGCTAATGTATCAGATTGAAGAGGAATATTGGTAGGAGTGTGTCAACCTGGACCCTCCTCTACTGATTTTCCAGGTGGGACCTCTGTACCCCAGTCCCACCCTGAAGTAAGCGTCATTAAGGTCCAGGGAAGCTAGCCAGTCTCCCTGCTGTAAGGACTGAATGACTAGTGACAGAGTGACCATTCTGAATTTTGGTTTTAGCAGATGTTTGTTCAGATATCAGAAATCCAAAATAGGTTGCCACTCCCCAGTTTTCTTTTGTGTCAGGAAGTACCTGGAGTAGAGGCATTTGCCCCATTCATGGGCAGGGACCCTCTCCACTGCTCGTAAAGCTAGAAGGTTTTTTTTACCTCTAACTCCAACAGAAGCACCTATTTTGGATTGAGGGGCTTTGACATCTGGGTATGCCTGAGGTCTGGCATCTGCTTGAACTGTAGTGGCAGACCCTTTTCCACTATCTCCAGGACCCACTTATCTGTGATAATAAGTGTCCAGGCTTGAAGATAGTGGGAGAGTCTGCCCCCTACTGGCAGAGAGGAGGCGACCTGGACACTCACATCAGGGCTTAGGCTGGGAGACTGCTGGCTGGGTAGAGGTGGTTCTTCTTTGGCCCCTCCTGCCGCTCCCTCTGTAAAAACCTCTGTACTGAGAAAAGTCAGGCTATGGATAGGGAAAGTACAGTTACATAAGAACTTACCGTAACTGTAGATCTTCGAGAGAGGCTCTTGCAGTAGGTAATTACATATAGGACTGACGCCGGTAGGCGGCAGGACCCCACGGAAAACTTTCTAGCTAGCATTCCCTGGCAAGGGACCGCCCCCACGTCAGGTGACCAGCATCAGGAGATGTTGGTATAAAGGGGCGGTCCCTGACGCCCACCTTCCAGTTCTTTCCTGCCACAGGCCAAAGGGGGCCGGATGAGAGAGAAGCAGATATTTCCCCTCAATGGAAAAGGAGCTGAAAAACCTTAGGGGATGGAGGGCAGGAAGGTATTACCTACCGCAACAGCCTCTCTCGAAGATCTACTGTTATGGTAAGTTCTTACATAATTGTACTATCTTACTTCTAGAGGGCTCTTGCAGTAGGTAATTACATATAGGACTGAGTCCCAAGCAGTCTGGAACAAAGAAGAAGCACACGGGAGGAGGAAAGCTACTCCGATTAGATCCTTTAGCTGTGAAGGCCTTAAGAAAGGAGGCCTTGCAGAACAGCCAACCCGAAGCCTGCAGTACGGCGAGAGGCAATATCCAAACTGTAATGTTTTGTAAAGGTATGGACGGAGGTCCAAGTGGCGGCAGCACAGATGTCTGACGCTGACACATTCTTGAAACAAGCTGCTGAGGCAGCGACTCCCCTGGTGGAGTGGCCTCTTACTTGACCCGGGAGGGTCTTGTTGTACTTGTCATAACAGAAAGTGATACAGTGAGCCAACCATTTAGATAAGCATTGCTTAGAAACAGCATTGCCTTCTCTTTTGGGTGCAAAAGAGACAAACAGTTGATCAGTCTTCCTGAGATCCTTTGTCCGGTTAGTGTAGTATCTCAGAATCCAGTGAACATCCATAGTATGCAGTAAATACTCCCCTTGATTGGAGTACTGCATAAAAAAGGTGGGTAACTCTATGGACTGGTTCAGAGTAGACTCCATTACCACCTTGGGAAGAAACTTAGGGTTAGTGCGCAAAGCCACACATTCCTTGTGAAAAATCAAGTATGGAATTTTATACATCAGGGCCTGGAGCTCGGAAATTCTCCGAGTGGAAGTAATGGCCACAAGGAAGAGAGTTTTCCATGAAAGGAACTTCAAGTCTGTGGAAGCTGCCGGTTCAAAAGGAGGCAGAGTAAGTTTCTCAAGAATGAAGTTCAAATCCCAAGGAGGGGCCGGAATACGGATAGGAGGTCTCAGATGGAGAACCCCTCTGAGGAAAGTCTTAGAGACCTCCAGCTGAGCGAATGTTCTGTCTGCAAAGGGAACATGATAGGCCAAGATGGCCGCCATGTGAACCTTCAGACAAGAGTGACTAAGACCCAGGTCAAAAAGATGGCGCAGGTACTCTAGCAGTAGCCCAGCCGAGCAGGAAAAAGGTTCCATGTCTTTTGAAGCAGCCCAGATTGTGAACCTTTTCCACTTCAAGGCATATGTAGATCTAGTGGAGGGTTTTCTAGCCTCCACCAAAATCTCCGCCACTTGGGGAGAAACCCTGAAGCGACTTTGAGCTATGTCTGCAGGAGCCATGCATGAAGTTGAAGGGACTTGAGACCTGAATGGACCAGAGTCCCCTGATCCTGGGTCAGCAAACCTCAAGATAGAGGAAGAGGAAGAGGAGGATCCTCTGAGTATTGTTGTAGATGGGAGAACCAAACTTGCCTGGGCCAGAAAGGAGCGATTAGAATCATTTGTGTTCCCTCTGAACCTAGTTTCTGCAAGACTCGTGGGATCAGAGGAATTGGAGGAAAGGCATAGACGAATCTGTCCTTCCAATCTAGAGACAGATCGCCTCTCCAGAAAACGCCTTGCTCTTGAACGAGCGAGCAGAAGTTGGGAAGTTTTGCGTTTAGAGGGGAAGCAAACAGGTCAACCTGTGGTGTTCCCCAGTATCGGAAGGTATCGTCTAGAACCCCTTGATCCAGTTTCCACTCATGAGCCAGGGCAGACGAGCGACTTAGCTTGTCTGTCAAGGTGTTGTCAACTCCCGGAACATGAACTGCCGTGAGGTGAAGGTCGAGTTGTGCTGCCCAATCCCAAACCCTCATTGCTTCCCTGCAAAGAGGGTAGGACCGGGTCCCCCCGTTTGTTGATATACCAAACCACGCACATATTGTCCGTCTGGACGGCTAGGTGGCCAGGAAGAATGTACAGGTGAAGGGCTTGGAGAGTGTAAAGAACTGCCTGAAGCTCGAGCACATTGATGTGGAGTGTTTGTTCGAGCTTAGACCAAGAGCCCTGGGTCTGATGGGGACCGAGATGGGCTCCCTAACCTTCGCCCGAGGCATCTGTGGTTAGAGTCTGGGAGGGGGGGAGGAAGGAAGAAAGGAACTCCCTGAAGCAGGTTCTCTCGAACCATCCACCTCTGCAAGTCTCGAAGCATCAGTGAGGAGACTAGAACCAAGTGATCCAAGTCATCCACAAACTGATCCCATTGGGAGCGAAGCATCCACTGGGAAACCCTCATGTGGAGCCGAGCGCGAGGGACTGTCGGGATAGCAGCCACCATGAGCCCGAGGAGGCGAAGGACCGATCTTGCACTGACCCTCCTGCGGCCGGACAACAGACTTACTTGAGTCTGGAGAGTGGACACCCTGTCCGGTGGCAGGAAGGCCCTGCCAATGGTCGTGTCTAAAATCGCCGTGATAAACTGTAGTCTCTGAGATGGGATCCAGTGAGACTTGGAATGGTTGATGGTAATACCCAGGCAGACATAAACCTGCTGGGTAAGGGCGAGGCAGTGCAGGAGTTCCTCTCTGGACGAGGCCGCCAGGAGCCAATCGTCCAGGTACAGGGAAAACTTGCACCCCACAGGTACGCAGGTAGGCCGCCACCACCGCAAGGCATTTGGTAAATACTTGGGGAGCCAAGGATAGGCCAAAGGGAAGTGCCTTGAACTGGTAGTGGTCCCCCTGGAATGCAAAATGGAGATATTTGCAGTGAGACGGGCGGATGGAAATGTGCAGGTAAGCATCCTGCATATCCAGAGCACACAGTCATTGGCCTGAGCAGAGGAGAGGCCGAAGGCTCTGCAAGGAGAGCATTCTGAACCTTTTGTACTCCACAAAAAGATTCAGGGAACTGAGATCTAGAATGGGTCTTACATCTCCTGTCTTCTTCGGGACCAGGAAGAAGCGGGAATAGTAACTTGTTCCCTGAAGATGAAGAGGGACTGGTTCTCTCGCCTCTTTCAGCAACAGTGCTGAAATCTCTTCCTGGACCAAGAGAAGATGTTCCCGAGAATATGACGACTTTTGAGGGGGTGGGAGGTGGTTTCTGTAGAAACTCTATTGAGTGTTCTTCTGCGAACAGCTGGAGCACCCAAGAATCTGTTATCTTCTCCCAGCCTGGAAAGTGGAGGGAAAACCTCCCTCCTACCGGTTCCTCCGGGGAATCCAGAGGCTGTGGGAGAGGAAAGGAGTCAGGTGGTGTGGGGCAGTGCCGCAGCTGAAACACCCGCTGCTTTTTCGGGTGGGGGGGCTTAGCAGCTGTGGGGGCCTGGCGTTTAGTGGCCCGCTTTCCCGGAGGTTTCGCCTTTGGCCGATTCCGTCTGCGAAAGGGACGGCGCTGCGACTGGAGGGGATGGTACATAGAGTCAACAGACTTTAGTGCCATCCCCATCTCCTGCAAATCGGTGATGACGTCCTTGACATTGCCACTGAAGAGCATCGTCCCCCAGAAGGGCGTTTCCTGTATAGCAGACTGCACTTCTGGGACCAACCCTGACACACGGAGCCAAGCGTGACGACGTAAGTCTACAGTGAAAGCTGAGCTCCATCCAGCAGTGTCCACTGCATCGTAAGTCGCACGAAGCATGTGTCGACTGGCCGAACGTGCAGAGCGGAGAAGGTCAGCCAATTTCTGCTTGACTTGAGAGTCCGGCAGGAGTCCAATTTGGCTTCCACCTGAGTAAGAACTGCCTTCTGGTAATCCCCCATATGATCAACATAGTTCAGGGCCCTGATCCCCAGTGTGCAAGAAGCAAAAATCTCCTTACCATACTGGTCCAGTAGGCGAGATTCTTTATCAGGTGGCGACGAGCTAAGGTGTTTTGGGTTAGCCGACCGGCCGTGAGCGGTGCTAATCACTACCGAGTCAGCACGAGGGTGAGAATCTAAAAAGTCAACACCCTCGGGAGCCTGGTATAGCCTGTTCAACTTCCGAGGAAGTGGGGCTAGAGTCGACGGCTGTTTCCAAATGGTGGTAACAAGGTCAGCGTGAGGCTTGATCCAGGGTGGTACCAAGGTGGGAGGTGTCACGGGCAGATCCAGATGCTCAGCGAGTTTCACTCATGTGGGTATGGTTCCAATGATTGCCACTTATGTACCGCCTGGATTTTGCGTAGCAGCTCCGTAAAGGAAGGATCTTCTGGAGGCGACTTCAGATGAGTCCTTGGCCTGGGTTTTGATGGCCAGCGTGGCTCATCGTCCCTTTCCGAGCAATCGTCAGAAGAGTCCAAGGAGTCCAAGGGGGAAGACGAAGATGAAGAAGAAAGCGACTCTCTTTGCCGTCCAGGGGGGAGGAATGGATCCCTTGGGAAGCCCTCGAGGAAGTGTGTCCTGCCCCTCTCTGGATCTAGAGGGATTAGCCCTGGTGTCTGGAGGTGGTGAGGGAGTGTGTCGTCGAGGACGTACGGGAACCGAACCGTCATTGGTAGACGACTCTAACCTCTGGTGAGCTGAGCCTTGGCCTCAGCCCACCAGGAGGCCAGAGTCTCCTGCAAATCCACTGGCGGCTGAGGGGGCGGTGGAGAAGGAGGAGGAGGGGGATAAGGATATCCATAAGGAGAGTATCTGAAACCCGGCGGCGGAAAACTAGGCGTCGGGTATTGTGGCACAGAGTACTGTGGCACTGGGTACTGTGGCGCCGGATACTGTGGTCCCGGGTACGCTGGTGTCGGATACGACAGAGGGTACCCAGGAGCCGGAGGAGCTGCCGAAGCAGACGGCCCGGCCGTAGGCCCCATGGGCAGGTCCGGGTTGGAAGGCCCAAAGGCCTGGCGTCGGGGTGACATCCAGGAGTGGGATGTCAGCCAGAGTCGGTTAAACCAGTGTCGGAGGTACCGGCATCAGAGCCGGCGTCCGGGGAACCGACGTCAGATCCGGTGGACCCGCAGGTGGACGGTCTGACGGAGGCGGAACTCCCGCATCGCCCGGGGATGGGGGGGAGAAATCCCTGGGGTCGGGCTGGGGAGACTCAGGGTCCCCGGAGGGCAGCGAATGCTGTGGGGAGCCAGGGACGACGGACATGGGAGGATCCAGCTTCGGCTCTTCCGCTGTACGGATGTTGGGCGAACCGACGTGCAGTTTATCAGCAGGATCTGGGCAGGCACCGGAAGGGCCAGCGTCTGACTTACTGGACCCATTGCCGGAGGTGGACCGTGATGGAGGAATAGCCTGGTCTGGCAGAATAGGGGCCTCGCGCCGCCCCAAAGGGTCATGCGACTTACCGACCTTCCCGTGGGCGCCGGAGGAGCCAACGCCAGGCTTATCAGAGCCGCCCACGCCAATAGGCAGCAAAGCTACGGCCATACCAGGGGCGAGGCCCATTAGCCTGAGGCGCCGAGAGGCGCCAGATTGAGTGAGCCGACGCCGCCTTAGAAGCCTCTAAGGCGGCTGTCAAGGAGCGGTCCCCCAGAGGGGACGTTACCTGTAACACAGCGACTCCCGAGGAAGTCGCGGTGGAGGAGCCCTTGTCCCAGTGCTTCTCTTTGTCCTTTTTCTTCCGATGGCCTTCGGAGGAAGTGGATGCCTGCCGCAGTTTTTTAAGTAACTTCTCCATGGAGCTCATCTTCTTCTTGAGAATGTGGGCTTCCAGGAACTGCTGCCACCTTCTGGGTGGCCGTGTTAAAACTCAGGCAGTGCTGGCACTTCTCTACCGGATGATCGGGGCCTAGACAAAAAAGGCACAGAGAATGGCCATCCTTGTGCGGGAGTTGGGCACTGCACGAGTCGCACTTGTTTTTGTGCTCGGAGGGTGTAGGGGACGACATACACCGACGGATGACTGACGATTTAGCAAGAAAAGTGAAAAATACTCAGTAAAACAGCGACAAAGAGAGTCTGACGAGCAAAGAACTTTTCCACGAGGTGCTGGCACCAGCTAACGGCGGGAAAGAACTGGAAGACAGGCGTCAGGGACCGCCCCTTTATACCGATATCTCCTGACGCCAGTCACCTGATGTGGGGATGGTCCCTCGCCAGGGACTGCTAGCTAGAAATTTTTCCGTGGGGTCCTGCCGCCTGCCGGCGTCAGTCCTATATGTAATTACCTACTGCAAGAGCCCTCTCGAAGTAAGATCAAGGAAAATAACCTCTGCCCCTGTTTCCCCTGGGGTGGGATTTTTGTGGGGCAGCAGGTTTAGGCTTAGAGGAATGACTTTGCCAAGAAGCCTTGTACTCATCAACCTTTTTCATGTAGCCTGTTGTCCTGGAATCAAACAATATGTTTTGATCACAAGGAAAATCCATGGCTTTAGACTGGGTGTCTGGAGTAAGATTGGTAGTTCTAAGCCAGGCAAAACACCTCAAAGAGATGGCATGGGCCATGGCTCCAGAGGCAGCATCGTTGCTGTCATCGGTCATGTGAAACTGGTATTTCGTAGCTTCTAGGGCAGTTTTTGCAGTGTCAGTCAGTTCCTGCACCATTGTGTCCGACTCATTGCGGGCAATGGCCAGGACAGATCTCCACAGTGCTTTTTGATACTTGACTGTGAAAGCCATGTAGAAGGAAAGTCTGATAAGCAGAGAAGCTGTAGTGTACATCTTCTTTGCAATAAAATCCATTTTTCTGGAGTTCTTGTCAGGAGGTAAGGAGGACAAAGAGACTCCAGCTTTCTCACATGCTGCCTGCTGTACAATACTCTCATGGCTAGGATGTACAGACAGGAATTCAGTGTCATTTTTACACAATTGTTTTTTTTTGTCAGAACGTTTGTCAACCCCTGCCAGAGAAGTGGGGGTTTGAAGCAATTTCATGGTATTTTTTTTGATAGCATTATAATTAGGTAAGACCAGTCTCTTAGAGGGTGCATGACCTTTCATCTCCCTATAATCTTGATCCTTGTCATCATCCTGGTTAGACTCCTGAGTAGGGAGGTCCGGGGTGTCCAGCATATTTTGAATAAACGTAAGCACTTAGGGGGAGTCCTCCTGGTCAGCAGGGGAAGCTCCAAATGATGGTCACGGGACACAACAGGTTCTAGTCCCTCTGAATGTATGTCAGGTGCATCATCATAATAATGTTCTTCCTCTTCTGCATCACCCTCACAGTCTCCTGTAGTGAGAACTGTGGAAGAATGCTTACCAGTGGAAGTATCAGAAAACACAGACCCCATTTTTTGTAGGGTCTGAAAGAAGTGCCATGCTTTTGCCATGTCTTCCACAGATGGTAGCTCCTGACAGAATTCAGGTTGGCTGCCAGACTGTGGTTGTGTATGTTTAGTTTTTTGTTTGTGCTTTAAGCTACCTGTTGTCTCACTATTGGCTTTCCCAGGAGGAACAGGAATGTTTTTGCCCTTGCAAATATTCTTTTTTTTAGCCACCTCATCAGCGGCTTGATCATGTTTCCTTTTTAATCCAGACACTTCATCAGCGCCCTTATTAGTTTCTGGTTTTGTAGGAACTTCATCAGTTCCTTTGGAAGCTTTATTTTTAGGCTCCTGACTGGCACCTGCTTTTCTTGGCTGGGACTTGGATAGTAAGTAAGTAAAATTGTATTTTTTAAGCACTTTTCAAAAACCAAAGCGCTGTACAGAATAAAATAACATTTAAAAACAACAACAGTTAAAACAGTAATAAAATCATTCTCCATATGCTTTATAAAACAGAAAAGTTTTGAGCTCTGATTTAAAGCTCTCGACGGTCAGGCAGTCTCATATCCGAAGAGGTAGAAAATTCCACAGAGCAGGGGCAGCATAGGAGAATGCATGTGCCCTAGATGTCTTCAAATGAACCCTGGGAATCTCTAGTAATCCCTCATCGGCGGATCAGAGTGAACGAGAGGGGCAGTAGGGAATAAGGAGATCTTGCAGATATTGCGGTCCCTGTTCATGTAGGTGTAACCCCTAGATGGCGCTATCCCAGGGGCTACTACCCCTGCCTGATTTGCCACTAACAGGTTGAGGGGCCTGGATCCAATGGCGGGTGCCTCCACCCAGAGGTCAGGGTTTGCAATAGTTAAACTAACTTGGTCACAGCCCTCTGGGACACTGCAACCCCCCTTTCTTCCCACTAGTGGCCCACACAATATATCAGAATTACCTTCACAGTATACACTTACCCCCAGGTCTGGTTCGGCACTGGGACCTCCTGTGAAATATGATACAGTGCAACAATCACAGTACAGTACTTTAACATGAAACAAATACCTCAGGCAGTATAACTTTGCTGAAACAAGCAGCTCTGATTTATTTAGGGGGATATAACAAGGACAGGGAAATCAGGTTAATTAGCTTATCACTCTAATAATCTACCTATGGCTCTGTGCACAGGCCTATCCCTATCAGTTACTGTCCCTGGGTACCCAAGCCCTAGTGGCTAGTCCAAACCGTGGCAGCTGGTAGGGCCCTTTCACACAGAGAAAAGGAGAATTAAACAGTCAGCAGTACAGTAATTCCATTTGGATTTAATGTGGCAATTCAACAGGGAGCGACCCTGAATTAGTACTCCGACCTCCAAATAAGATAGGGTCCTTCAATGTCAGCAGGGCTCACTTGAGGTACACAAACCTCTTCACACATCCATATAAAAGAACGCACTATACCAGGCAGGCTGCATCTGTATCCCGATCAATTACTGCACAATACCGGGAGAACACACAGCAGATTCAGTTCCTGACAGACCGAGTGCAATTTTCAGCAATTCTTCCAGTCTTCTACAGGGTGAGCCTGGTTTCTACTCTTCAGAGATCCTTTGATTCTTTTCACAGGACGGATTCAGTCCTAACAAGCTGTTACACAAGCTGCAGACCGGAACTCTGGGCCTTACACACGTTTTTTGACTAAAACGGCACACTGAAAAAGCACAGGGCTCCTTCCTTCTTCACTGCCAAAGCTCAACTGAAACTCCAACCGACAAAAACCGGGCACTTCCTTTGAGTTCCTCCCAGTTCTTGACTGGATTGGCTGTCACTCACAATAGACTGCTGCTGTTGGTCAAAAAGGCACTGAAGTCTAAACTACATCTCCCAGAGTCACTGCCCATACAATCCTCTTTGTGGCTGGCTCAGATTATGAGTCCAAGTTCTGATTCGTCCAAGGCACCATTTTAGAGCTAGCTTACCCCACACTGATTGGTCCAGTTCAGCAGTTCAAAACCAGAATGGGGAACTAGGCAGACACTGTTCTGACTGCAAAAGAAATCAGGTTAGACAAACTGTAATTTCATTATTACTGTAAATGATTTCTGGCAAACAGTTACATCTTTCAGATAGGTTCCCTTTGCACTCCTAGTGACTGCAAAAATGAAGTGAATTGGCAGCAGCTTGAGTGGTACTCAATCAAAGAAACACACAGTCCCCATACAAGCTAATTATGTCTGCAACAGACAGCTCTTAAAGAGACAGTACCAGAGGTTCTAAAAACACTCACTGATAAATGGCTTAAATGCCAAACACCATTCAGGCTTGGAGCATTCAAGCAAGCTCCTGGAAGTCTTTTGGGAACCCCCATTTGCAGGGGGGTTACATAGGGCTTTATAGGTCAGTAATCCGACCTTAAAGGTGATCCGCCATTGAACTGGCAGCCAGTGCAGTCCGTGCAGCACAGGTGTAATATGACTATTTTCAGATGTCCCAGTCAAAAGCCTGGCCACTGCGTTCTACACTAGCTGCAAGTGGCGGATATCAACCCCCAGTAGCCCTAGGTACAGGGCATTGCAGTAATCAAGGCGGGTGGTCACGAAGGCATGGACCAAGGTAGGAAGTTCAGCCAGAGGAACCAGGTGTTTCAACCGGGCGATATTCCTAAGATGATAAAAGGAAGACTTAACAACAGCCGACACCTGGGATTTCAGGGTCAGACCATCGTCAATAATAATGCAGAGATTATGTACCTGGTCAGAGGTCAAGAGCGGGACACCAATAAGCCATAGGCCTGATGGAACCCCAGCCCTACGACCCGCCTCAAGGCGACCCGGGTCCACAACCAATGCCTCGGTCTTATCCGGTTTTAACCTCAGCCAGCTGGCACTCATCCAGTCTTTGATTTCAGATAGACAGCTGTTAAGCATAGAGATCGCATCATCCTGTCTGGGAGTACAGGAAAAATACAGCTGGGTGTCATCTGCATAGCAGTGAAAACCCAGACTGTATCACCTAATGATGTCTCCTAATGGCAGCATGTAAACTGCGAACAACATGGGTGCCAAAATGGAGCCCTGCGGCACCCCACAGGACAGAAAGATGGCATCAGAGGAATAAATTCCAGTGACAACCCTCTGTATCCGGCCTCAGCTCCTTCAAGGACCCATCGAATCATAGGGTTCTTGGGCGCTGAGTGAGTGGGCGAACATGGATAGGAGCAATTGAATCCAGGGCCTCACCCACCACCTTATTATAGGCAAGTACGAGATCCCCTGGACCCATGCACTCACTTGAAACACCCGATAGGTCCAGTACTGCAAGTAGACCCTCTGGGGTAATTCCCCTTAAAGGGTGATACTGGACCATCTCCGTAGGGGCAGGCCTATTTGGGGGTGCCCCGAAGCTGAATCTTATGGTGTGATGGTCCGTCCAACCATTTGGTTCCACCCCCAACTGCGCGACCTCCATCTCCAGTAGAAACACTAGATCCAATGAGTGACCCCCTATGTGGGTAGCAGAGGTAACCACCTGTGTAAGGCCCAACATAATCATAAGTTGGAGGAGGTTATTCCCAAAATGCAAGAGTTCATCGTCGACCCAGGCATTGAAGTCGCCCAGTATCAGTCACCTGGGCGACTCCAATGCCACATCGACGATGAAGTCCGCAAACTCCTTCAGGAATTTTCCACCATCGCTGAGTGGACGGTAGATGAGGAGAATCCTGAACCCTACACCTGCTCCCAGGATACACTCAAAGGATTGAGTGCAACCCACTGGTACATCCACAAGACCCAGCTCCGTTCTACAAAAGATGGCTACTCCCCCGCCCCTATGATCCAACCTCGGGCCGTGTATCACCAAGAACTCGGCCGGAGGAGCAAATGCCAATATAGCACCTGCATTCTCATCTAGCCAGGTCTCGGTGATGCATGCCAGGTCAGATGTTGCAACAAGATCCACTATCATGGCGGTCTTGTTCCTAATTGACCTGGCAATACATAACACCGCCCAGGTTGGATGGGTTTTCAAGGAGGATCGCAGTACCTGCCCACAATTTGCAGAGCCCTTGGGTATTGAAATCAGGTAGGGAGGACCCTTCTCCTGATCCCATTTCGCCCCAGGGTGTCTCCTAGTCCCCACTATCTCTATCTGCCCACCCTCTCCATTCTCCCACTCTGCCCAGTCCATCCACCCCTCAAACGCCTTCTCACTATCCCCAAAGCACGACATTTTTTATAGACATCAGCTAATAAAGGGGGACAACAAAAGGGGCGGAGGTCCCGAAGCAGAGTGGGAGAATAACGCCTGACCATCTTAGAGCCCTCCCAGCACATCTTAATGAAACAATCAATAAATAACCAAACAGTTAAAATTAATCAAATTAAACTATCTTACTACAATGGTATAATTAGAATTATCAGTTATACACATACACCAATATCCAATACACAAATCAACACAACCACACAAAGTCCAGTCTTTCAAACCTTACTCATTACAACAAATCAATTTAAATTAAACAAACAGTTATTAACACAAAAATAAATAACAAATTACTTATACTAATAATCCGATTAAGTCCCATAAATCCTGCAAAGAGACCAATCTCTTTTTATCCGGATTATTTCATACAGATCACAACAATAGGCAGCATTGTTTAAACATGATCATTAAATGTATTATTATTGTAGGCTAAAGGAACTCTCACTTCCCCAGCCACATCAGATTTTATTCTAAGATTCTGCTCTCACCAGAAATCTTAAAAAGTATCATTAATTCATGGTCAATTCAGTGTAATAGCCTTTCCAGGCCTGCAGAAATGAAAGTCCAGTGTGAAGATTGCCAGGGGAAAATAGTTACCATATAGGAAAACGCCACTCCCAGCCGAGATCAGGACTACGGCCCCCAGAAATGAAACCACTCACTAGCAGAACCCCCCGGTACGCCTAGGAGACACTAATTACTCACGACCGCCCTTCAGCAGGCCTAGAACCAGTATCACCCGTCCCGAGCCCAGCCAGAGCAACGAATACCCCAGGTAGCTCACCCCGCAATGAACATCTACAGTTGCCCAGAATCCAAATAACACAGGATGAAATGCACTGATAAATCCAACCAGTACAAATATGCAGGCGAAAAATCCACTAGGTATAAACTCCCCACAGGTTCATGGGCTCACCACGCCACATCAGATAGTTAGGACTTTAATTCCCCAGCACTCCGATCGACTTCTTTGCAGCAGTCACGGCTCCAAATCCTAAATACCATTAGATCTCTCCACAATAATTCAGCCAGGGAACAGCAGTTCTTAATCCACATGGACCATCATCATTGGTAATCCAACGAATACTTTCCAAGCAGAAAATCACCTAATTGTAGCATAGTTTGTGCACCACTCACTGAACCAGCAAATCCATTTCACCACAGAATCAGATTTTGGCTCAAGCAGTTTCAAGGCACACAGAGATTAAATATAGTGCGCAAACTGCAAACAGTCAGACTACAAAGTCAGTACATCCATACGTTGAAAAAATCGTCTGGAAATTTGTCAGAAAAACCCCAGTGCACAAAAACAATGGCGGTCTCCGCGGTCGGAGATAATCCGTTCCACCAGGAAATCAAAGTTCAACTCTGGCAGCTCCACAGTACACACAGATAGCATATAGTGTACAAACTGCAAACGGTCAAACCACAACGGTCTCTACAGTCAGGATAATTGGCAGGCTTTACGTACAAAATAAACAAAATAAATGAATAAGCAATAAGATGCACGAAATGGCACCAGGCAGTATCAGGTAGCTCAAAAACAAAATAAACGAACAGGTCAAAAGACCTTGCATGCTTTATCAGCACCTCTGTTTGAATTTTTACTATTATTTTTTGATGGCCCCTCAACGTTAGCCTTTGATTTTTCCCCAGCTATATTTTTTTCAAGTCTCTTTGCTCTGTTTCTCAAAGTTTTCTTAAAAAATGTGGTGCAAAGACAGCAAGTATGATCTAGACCTAAATATCTAAGGCATAGGCTATGAGAATCTGCTATCTATAAAAATATGTTTTTGAAGAAAACTTTACCAGGAAAAAGCAGAAAAGGCTGTTAAGTAAAGTTGAGAGACACCTCAGGGGCAGTGTTGCTCAGTCAGCGGAGAAAAAATTCTGAAGCCCTTCACGCTGCTCTCCCTCAGCACACTACCCTACTCCGTTCTGATTGGCTAATGCCCTAAGCTCATTATCTTAAAGGCGTACCTCCGGGGCAGTAGCACCTAGCCAGCTAACTGCTATTGTTTCTGATGCTAAAGGACTCCTGGGGTGAGAAAGACCAAGATGTGCAGATAGGCGTTCTGCATGTCCAGTGAGCAGAGCCAGTACCATTTTGAGAAGGGGCATCAAGCCCAGCAAAGTTACCATCCGGACCTTTTTGTGCTGGACATACAGATTGAGGTCCTTTAGATCCAGAATAGGCATCAGATTGCCAGTCTTTTTGGGGACCAGGAGAAACTTGGAATAAAACCCCTTGTTTCTCTGTTGCCTGGCTCAATGGCCTGTTTGCACAGAAGGGACTGTATTTTGAAGCCTGCTCTATGAGCTCAGCTCAAAGGTGTGGCCCCTTTCTATGATCTGCAGAATCCATGCATCCGAAGTTATGGTTCTCTGTTACTCCAAATGGAGGGAAAACCAACCACCGATCATCACCTCCTGGTCCAGGAACAGAAAAGGGGTGTCTGGCAAGGAGTCAAGTAGAGGTTCAGCCAGCCACAGGGGCTGGTCCCTCACCTCTGGGGCACTTGGCCGCTGCTCCGGCACTGGAGGGAGGTGGGAAAGACAGCCTGATCTCTGTGTTTTCCTTGGGGCTGGGGAGCTGTCTTAGACATATTGTTCATTTTGCGAAAAGGAGGGAGTCCTCTACCCCTGGTTGGGTGTGGTAGAGGGAGTGGACAGACTTGAGGCCCTGCCCGAGGCTTGCAGATCATTAGTGATCTCCTGGACGTCAGGGCTGAACAGCTCAGTGCCATTAAAGGGGGCATTAAGCACTTTCTGCTGCACATCAGCCGCAAAACCGAATACTCTGAACCAGGAGTACCTACGTATACATATGCCCGCGGCAACTGCCCTGGCAATGGTGTCAGCCATGTCATACAAGGCTCTGAGGAAATGCTCACTAACATCCTCAGCAGCTTGAAGGCACTGAAGCAGTTTCTGCTTTTGAGTGCCCTCTGGAAGGGCCTGGGTGGTAGCCTTGCCTTTCTTCCAGTTGGCATTCTGGTACTTTACCATGTATGACAGACAGTTTGCAATCCTCAAACCTAAAGCAGAGGAGGCATATACCCTTTTACCTCAGAGGTTGATTCTGTGAGACTTTGTCTGGGGGGAGAGAAAGTACAGTTACGTAACAACTTCCCATAACAGCAGATCTTTGAGAGGAGCTCTTGCAGCAGGCTACACCATAAGGACTGAAGCCAGCAGGAGCCAGGACCCCATGGAAAACTTCTAGGTAGCAGTCTCTAGTGAAAGACAGCCCCCTGACTTCGGCCCACTCCCGACGTCGGCCAAAGGTATAAAAGGGGCGGTGCCCCAGCCCAGATTCAGTTCTCCTGCTGGAGATCAGCAAACACAGAAATGGAGTACTGAGGAGGTTCCTCTGAAATGAGGAAATGAAAGTAGCCGATGGAGAAACAGTCACCAGGGGGAAGGTGGAAGGGAAAGCAGCACCTGCTGCCAGAGCTCCTCTCGAAGATCTACTGTTACGGTAAGTTCTAATGTAACTATATCTATCTTACTTTAAGGGGTAGCTCTTGCAGCAGGCTACTCCATAAGGACTGAGTCCCAAGCAGTGGGAAGACTAACCCCTGCCAAACGGAAGTAGGAAGAAAGGCTGCAGAAATTGCTCATGACAGCAGAACCTATAGGACCGCGAGGCCAAAGCCTGCCCTTCAGCGAGAGGTAATGTCCAGACTATAATGCTGAATGACAGTATGAGCAGAACTCCAAGTGGCAGCTGCACAGATATCAGCTGCAGACACGTTCTTAATGGATGCAAAGGAAGCAGCCATACCCCTGATAAAATGGCCTTTGATTGGTCCTGGCAAAGACTTGTCATATTTGCGGTAGCAGTAAACAATACAGCTGTCTAACCATTAAGACAAAGTCTGCTTAGAAACAGGGCAAAAGAAACAAACAACTGGTCAGATTTTCGGACCACTCAGGTGCAATCTAAGTAGTAAAGAAGCACCCAGTGAACATCCAGAGTGTAAAGTAGAGACTCCCCTGTTAGAATACTCTGGATAGTAAACTGGTAGGTGGATGTCCTGATTCAGTGTAAACTCAGACACCACTTTAGGCAAAAACTTAGGATTCGTCCACAAGAATACCCTGTCCTTGTGGAATACTAAATAAAGCTATTTATGCATCAGAGCCTGAAGCTTGGAAATCCTTCAAGCGGAAGTAATGGCAACTAAAAATAAAGCTTTCTTCGACAGAAAGTGCAGCTCACAACTCGCGGCCAGTTCGAAGGGAGGCAATGTGAGTTTTTCCAAGATAAATTAAAGGTCCCATGGGGGAACAGAGTCCCTGATGGGAGGGTTAAGGTGAAGAATGCTTTGCAAAAAAGTGCAGTAAAAATCCAGCTGTGCATGAGTCATGCCCTCTACAGGTGCATAATCAAGGCCCCTAGAATTCTGCGGCCGCAGAATTTTGCACAGAACTTACAGTCTACCGCAGAACTTCTGCAGTGCCGCAGAATTCACTCTTCTTGTTGATTTTTTATTAATATTTCTGTTTTTCCATAGAATCTGGTTCCCTTCCCCTCTTTTTATATCCTAAACCCCCTATATGTTCACAATGTGATGTTATCATTGCTATAACATCATACATTAGCTAATGAAATGGCTGCAATCTGCAACAGAAATGAACAGTCACTTTTCTGCACAGCTCCCACTGCCAGAGGCGGTGGCACAGCACAGCAGGCATGGTGATATTTGCTCAACCTGCACTACAGCCTAATACAATTTTCAGTCTTACATTATTGCACTAGGGCTAACAAACAAAATCTTGTCAATAGCACAGACCTGTTAAGTCCATACCTCACTTTGTACAAACCTATTTGTGTCTTTAAGGTATAGAGATGCCATCTGAAATGAATAACTGGTAAAATGAATTTATCTGTCATTTTTAAGAAAAATAAAGTAATTATGCCCGGAAAAGTGGAATATAATAATGTGTAGACCTGTTGAAAGAATAGACCTGTTAAATAAATAATTGTACTGTACGCATTTTTGCCAGGGTTATTGATTACATATTGTCACTGGTTAATAGAATCACCTAAAAGTTATGGAGAAGTGTTGTGTGCAGTGACAACTGTTGGGCCAGAGGGTAACATGCTGTGTTTCCATGCTGGCAACTCAGGTTCAGAGATTAGCTCTGGGAGCTGGCTGGACAGCACAAGGATTGGTGGAGCACATCATTGCTCGGAGCCTGGGAAGGTATGGTGCAGTGTTCTGTCACATGGTGGACACATTGTGCTGGTCTGGAGAGCTCTATCTCACAATCGGTTCACATGCATATCATGGCCTGATGGTGTTACGCAGTGTGTCAGGGAAAGCAGGTTGACATCAAAAATGAGTTTTGCAATAACTCCTGTATTCCATTTCTAATGAGACCTGTATGAATGAGGATGCAAGTTCATGGAAATTAAAAAAATATATATATATACACACACACACACACGCACATCATCTCTGTCTCTCTCACCACACCAACATGCATATAGAAATACCTTATTTATCACATAAGATCCCCTCTGCATATGACATTTATTTAACAGGCTAGGACCTTAAGGAAGAGACATTTGTTTTGCTTTTTTAGGCATAAAATTATTTTTATAATTCTGTTATTTTTTGAACTAGTGTTAACTGTGCTTTCCACCATCCTGATTGCTACAAAAACTGCCATGAAAGTGAAGTCAGGATGACAAGCTGTCACTGATGTGGTAGTTTGTTAGTGCCGCAGAACTTCTGCAGAAATTACAAACTACCGCTGCAGAAGTTCTGTGGCAAATGGTAGTCTTGCCACAGAACTTGGCCCCACTGTGCCGCAGAAAAGTAGGGGCCCTGTGCATAATAGGCTGAAAAATGCACCTTAATGGAAGAGTAGCCCAACTTGGAGTCAAACAGAGAGAGGACGTACTCCAATACAGAATTCACTGGACAGGTGAAGGGATCACGGTAGCGACTGGAGGATGACATGCAGAACCACTTCTACTTCATCGCACAAGTGGCTCTGGTGAAAGGCTTCCTTGCAGCTGGCAGAACACAGAAACATAAAAATTATTGGCAGAAAAGGACCGCCAGGCCCATCCAGTCTGCCCTAACACTACACTAATTTGTGGCCTTTGACTCTGACTGGTCAATGGCTTCTCTCCCTTCTTCCCACCTCTAAGGTTCCCCGTGCCTGTCTCAGGCATGCTTAAAACCCTCTACTGTGCTCTAATCTGCCATTCTGGGGGAAACCCCAAACCGAACAACTGCTAGGTCTACAGGTGCCATGTGTGCAGGTGCAGTGACTTGAGGTCCGGATGGACCAAGGTGCCCTGCTCCTGGGACAGCAAGCCTTAGCTCAGGGGCAGGGGCATAGAGGATCCCACTGCCAGCTGTTGAAGTAGTGGGAACCAAATCTGTCATGGCCAATAGGGAGCAACTAGGATCATCCCAGCTCCTTTCGACTGTAATTTGAGAAGAACCCACCGCAGTAATGGGAAGAGAGGAAAGGCATACAGAAACCTCCCTGTCCAAGAGAGGGACAATGCGTCTTGCCAGAAAACACCAGGCCCTGGATCTAGCAAGCAAAAACTGGGCAGTTTTGCAATGAGTGGGGAAGCGAAGATGCTTAACTCTGGCCAGTACCACCTGACGAACAGCTCTTCAGCCACAGACTGGAGAAGTTCCCATTTAAGTGCCTTGGACCGAGACCGGCTTAAACTGTCGGCCAAGGTGTTTTGTATGCCTGGGACATGCCCAGCAGTGAGTTCCAGATGATGCTCGATGGCCCAATAGCAGACTCTTATGGCCTCCCTGCAGAGGGAATAAGAGTTAGTCCCTCCTCTTGTTTATGTAGAAAACCACTGACATGCTGTCCGTCTGAATGAGGAGAGGGCCCTGGAGCAGATTCATCTGGAAGGCCTGTAGGGCATAGAGTATCATCCGCATCTTCAATATGTTGATGTGGATATGTTGCTCCTGGGGAGACCAACATCCCTGGGTCTGTCGGTTTACCAAATGAGCACCACAGAATTGGCCTGCGCATCTGTGGTCAGAATCTGAGGTGGCGACTCATGCCGGAAGAGGACCCCCTGTAGAAAGATTGGAGGGGTTCAACCACCATGACAGAGTTTGGTGCACTTGAGTGGAGACGGTGAAAACTGCTGCAAGTTGTCTGTGCGCTGGTCCCATTGGACTTGAAGGGTCCATTGAGGAACCCTCATGTGCAGTCATGCAAAAGGCAGAGTTGCAATGGCCGCTGCCATCTGCCCTAGCAGCCATCGAACTCTGGCCAAGATTTGGTGCGATGAGGAAACTAGGCAAGCCTGTTTCTGAAGGCATTCCGCCCTGTCTGGAGGCAGGAAGGCTTTGCATTTGGCAGTGTCCAGAACTGCCCTGATGTACTGCAGCCTTAGGCTGGGCCACGGGGAGGACTTCAGGAGGTTGAGAGTGATCCCTAGGTCTCGAAACAAAGTAAAGGTGTCTGCCATAGTGCTAATCAGCTGATCCCTGGATAGAGCTGCCAGGAGCAAATCGTCTAGGTAGGGAAAGCTATAATAACCTTTCCTTCTGAGGGCCACAGCCACTACTGCTAGGTATGTTGAGGACAAAGTGCACTGTTAGCTGCTCCCCCCCTTCCCCCATTGCTGGTACCTGGCCCACAGGCCCTTACCCTCAAACTCAGCCTGGGTTACTCACTCTCAACCCCCCCTTCTTATCACATCAGTTTACATTCCACCCAGAGACCAGAAAATAGCTTTCCACTTGGTTCTGTCCTATCTCTCCACCCTCCCGCAACAAGTCAAAAAGATTAATCTTGGAGACCTCAACATTAACTGGCTATCCAAATCCAACACCCCGCTAACAGACGCAGCCACAGCCCAAAACCTTGTGCAAGTAGTCCCCTCTCCTACTCATCTGGATCCTCGCACTGGATCTTCCTCCCTGCTGGACCTAGTCTTCACCAACCATCCCCATAAAATCACTAGTACCGAGGTCTTACCAAATACGCTTAGTGACCACTCCCCAGTTCTCTGCACCTGGTCCTGCAAAATACCCAACCCCCCAAGATAATCTTCCAGCGCAAACTCTGCCCGGGTAAACTTACTCTCCTAAAAACCCACCTCAGAACATTAGACTGGTCCCACGTGACCAACATCCTCAACCCTGATCTAGCCCTCAGCCTGTTCATCTGCACCTTCAACACCATCTGTGACAAGTTTGCCCCTCTCACCAAAAGGATGGTCAAAGGCAACCCAGTTCCCTGGATCAATGACCACCTCCTGACCCTGATGCACACCTGCAACTCACTTTGGCACCTCTCCAGTGAGATTGGACGTACAGCCGACAGGTAGAGATTCAGAGAGGCTCGGAACAAATGCATGTGGGCACTATGCAAAGCCAAGATTGAGCACTATAATGCTGCCCTTTCCACTGCCTGGGGTTCTGGGTGCAAATTTTGGAATAACATCAAGGAAATCAGTGGCAAAGACCCTAACCCCCATCCAAACCAGATAGTTGTGGATGGCAATTGACCTCTGACCCCTCTTGAATAGCCTTGGCCGTCAATCATGCTTTCACGAACCTCAGCCATGTTCTTCCTCCCACCTTATTCGATCCACCCCCTCTCCAGTCCCCCCTCTCAACTCCCCCCTACCTTTCATCTACGATGCATCACCCTCAAGACCGCAGAGCACTACATTAAATGCGCTATAAGCCACTCCCACTACAGTAGTGACTCCTTGGATCTGAGGCTTCTCTAGCTCACCCTCCACGACGTACTCTACCCCCTCACCCATATTCTCAACCGCTCTCTCTGCCAAGATGAACTCCCCTCCCTCTGGAAATCTGCCTCCATTACCTCCATATTTAAGGGTGGGGACCGTACTGGCACCAACAACTACCAGCCCATCTCTATCCTCCACCCCCCCCATCTAAAGCACTTGAATGTATAGTCTATGATCAGCTCACCGACCACCTTAACAAACATGATCTCCTCTGCAAACAGCAACATGGCTTCCGCATAGGGCACAGTACTACTACTGCCCTTCTGGAGTTCACCACACTTATCCACTCCACTTTAGACAAAGGTTACACCACTGGTGCTGTATTTATTGACCTTACCAAAGCATCTGACACTGTCAATCACTCCCTTCTGCTAGACACACTCTCCAACATTGGCTTCTCCCAGGATGCCCTGTGCTGGTCCACCGACTACTTGTCAAATGGATTCCAACAGGTCAAAATTGGCACTACCCTATCCGATAAACTCCCAGTTCTCTCAGGTGTCCCTCAGGGGTCCATCCTTGGTCCCCTCCTCTTCGGCTTTTACCTTAACTCCTTCCCCAACCCCTGCCCTGGTAACCTTCTGCTATACCCGGATGACGCTGTACTCTACGCATCCAGCCCTGACCCTCTTCATCTACACCTAACCCTCCAGTCCTCCTTCAGCAAAGCAGAACAGTGGTTCTCTGACCAACGCCTTATACTAAACTACAAAAAGGCCAAGTTCATGGTCTTCTCCCACCCTCTGAGCTCTAAGAAGGAACTTTGCCCCCAGATTCTAACAGTGGACCGAACCCCTCTTGAGCAAGTGGACTCCTTCAAATACCAAAACAAAATGGTTATATTAAATGCACGCTGAAAATAGAAAATAGAGTTAACTCCATTTTCTATTTTCAGCGTGCATTTAATATAACCATTTTGTTTTGCTTTTAGACCACATGCTGACGCAGTGCCTTGTTTTTGTTTCCTTCAAATACCTGGGCATCACCCTCGACCCTGCACTCAATTACCACCAGCAAATACATCGGCTGTCCTTTGCCATTAATGTCCGCCTCAGCCTGCTCTATTGGATTAAACACTGCCTTACTCCTGATGCCTTCTGAATTGCTGTCTTGTCCTCTGTCCTCTCCCTACTTGATTATGGCATTCTTGTTTATAGCGCTGCCACCAGCTCGGCCCTTAGTAGGCTCCGCATCTCCCTAAACAAAACCTGCCACCTTGTACTGAACTGTGACCGGCTCACTCATGCCTGCTCACTTTATAACTCCACAAACTGGCTTAACTTAGACAACAGGATCAAATTCCACACCTGCCTAATGGCCAAAAAAAGTCACCCTTGGCCTCCCCCCCCCCCGGTCTTAGCTTCTTAATCTATCCAACTACTACCGAAAAAGTAACCTGCAACTCTAGCAAGAAACTCCTCGCAGTTCTCCACTGTCAGACCTCCCAGTTTTAAAGATCCTTCAACTACAAGACCCCTCATGGATGAATGGCCTACCTAGCTTCATCACAAATTAAAATGCTTTTGGCCTCTTTAAAACTCATTTTAAGGGGCATTTCCATTCCCTAAATAGCTGTGATTGCCACTGAGCCTGTTGTCACTCGCTCTTCCCCCTACCACGACAATGGCCTCAGGCTAGCTTACCCCACCTGCCCCCCCCCCCTTTTTGCCCCTTTCACTAATCATCGAACATCTCAGCATAAATGCTCATCTGGTCAAAGTCTGTCTGATACTGATTTTGAGCCTTTAACTGTATTCATGTTATTATTACCATGTAACTAGCTTGTCCTGCTACCTGTGTATGTATTTACCTGTTTACTGTTCTGTACCATTAATGTGAAATGGAACCTTTGTAAATGAGTCTCTGACTCAAAGGTATTTTCCAAATTCTGAATAAATGAACAAATAAATTAATAAAAAGGTACTTTGTAAAGACTTGACGAGCCAAGGACATGCTGAATGGCAGGGCGTGGAATTGGCAATGGCTGCCTTGAAAGCAGAAGCGAAGGAATCTCCTGTGGTGTTGAAAAACCAAAATATGGAGGAAGGTATCCTGCATATCCAGGGAGCACAGCCAGTCCCCTTGATGAAGGAGGGGGAGCAAGCCTGGGAGAGTTACTATCCTGAATTGTTTGTACCCTATGTACTTGTTCAGGTGGCTGAGATTCAGGATGGGCCATAGGTCCCGTTTTCTTTGGAACCAGAAAAAAGTGGTAATAAATCCCTTCCCTCTTTGATCTGGCAGAACTGTCTCTATGGCCTGCTTCAGCAAGAGCACTTGGATCTCCTCCTGAATGAGGAAGAGGTGAGACGGAGGGTAATGAGAGTTTATGGGAGGGTTGTCTGGGGGCATCTCCATGAATTCCAGGATATACCCTGTCTCTGTCAGATGAAGACCCCACTGATTCATCACTATTTTGTGCAATACCTCTAGACAGAGAGAAAAGCAACCCCCTACTGTCTCCCACAGAGATTCTGCTGGAGAAGAGGGGTTGGGCAAAGGACTCAGGTCGAGGAAAGTACAGTTACGTAGAAACTTACTGTAACAGTAGATCTTCGAGAGAGGTTCCTTCAGTAGGCCATCACATATAGGACTGGCGCCACCTGGCGTCGGGCTGCACGGCAGACTTTTCTAGCAATACCTGATGGGGGACTGCCCACCCGATGTCACGTGACCGACGTCAGCGTGACTGTATATAGTAGGCGGTCCCCACGCCCGCCCTCCAGTTCTCCCGCTGGAACCAGGAAGAGGCCTTACAGCAGGAGCGAACAGGATTTGGAGTCCCTGTAAAACACCAAATGAGGGGAAGGAGGGAGGGAAAAATATGACTTACTGAAGGAACCTCTCTCGAAGATCTACTGTTATGGTAAGTTCCTACGTAACTGTACTATCTTACTTCGAGAGGCTTCCTTCAGTAGGTAATCACAAATAGAATAGAGTCCCAAGCAGTCCCTCTGAGGAGAGACCGAGAAAAACTAGGGAGGAGGAAAACTAACTCCAATGGAAGAAGCTGAGTTCCAAGAAGGATCCAGTCTAGGACAGAAGGCCCTGCAGGACGGCTAGGCCAAAGCCAGCCCTCCGCCTAGAAGCAATGTCCAGACTATAATGTTTGGTAAAGGTATGGACAGAACTCCAGGTAGCGGCAGCACAAATGTCAGCCATGGAAACATTCCATAGGAAGGCTGTGGAGGCAGCTATGCCCCTAGTAGAATGACCTCTGACAGTACTCGGCAGAGGTTTATCGTACTTCTGGTAACAGTATCTAATGCAGTTGCCTTACCATTTGGAAAGGCCCTGCTTTGAAACTGGCTTGCCCTTCGATCTCGGGGCAAAGCAGACAAACAACTGGTCGCAAGAGTGAAATTCTTTGGTCCGGTGGGTGTAACACCGGAGAATCCGATGGACATCCATCTTATGAAGGCGTGGAAAGGATGAGAAGGGACTTGGCAAGGTTGGAGGAATGGTCAGAAGTATGGCAGCTTGGATTCAATGCAAAGAAGTGCAAAGTAATGCACCTGGGAAACAAAAACCCAAGGGAAGATTACACAATGGTGGGGGGGAGGTAGTAACAACAACAAAAATGGAAAGGGACCTGGAGGTAATCATATCAGATGACCTTAAGGTTGGCAAGCAATGTAAAAAGGTGGTAGGGAGGGCTGGGGGGATACTGGGATGTATAGGGAGAGGCATCACTAGCAGAAGACAGGAAGTTGTTATCCCTCTGTACAGACAGCTGGTGAGACCCCATCTGGAGTACTGCGTCCAGTTCTGGAGACCCCATCTCCACAAGGACATAAACAGGATGGAGGCAGTTCAGAGGAGGGCAACTAAAATGGTGCAGGGTCTGCAAGAGAAGCCATACGAGGACAGGCTAAAGGAGCTTAATATGTATACCCTTGAGGAAAGGAGGGAGAGGGGGGACATGATAGAAACATTTAAGTACCTCAGTGGACTCAACAAAGTCCAAGAGTGTAGCATCTTTCAGAAAAAGAGGTGTGCAAGAACAAGGGGACACAATTCCAAGATAGAGGGGGGACGGCTCAGGGGCAATGTGAGAAAGTATTTTTTCACAGAGAGGGTGGTGGACTCATGGAACAGCCTTCCTGAGGAGATTGTGGGGTCTAAAACTGTGGGAGAATTCAAGAATGCATGGGACAGACATAAGGCAATTTTTGTGGGCGGTAGGAAGAAATAGGCTGATGGTTAAATTGGATCTGCAACTTATCCTCTAGGTAGGGAAATGGGCAGACTAGGTGAGCCAAGCTGTCCTTATCTGCCGTCAAAGTCTATGTTTCTATGAAGGAGTGTCTCACCTCTATTAGAGGGGGACGGATAATACACCGGAAGCTCTACTGACTGATTTAGCATGGCTTCTGAAACCACCTTGGAAAGAAACCTCAGATGAGTTCTGAGGACCGCCCGGTCATTATGGAAAATCAAGTATGGCTTCTTGCAGACTACAGCGTGAAGCTCCGAAATCCTTCGGGCTGACGTGATAGCCACAAGAAAAAGCGCCTTCCAGCAAAGGAAGCACAAATCACAACTCATAGCCAGCTCGAAAGGTGGAAGGGTAAGCTTTTCTAGTGCAAAGTTCAAGTTCCAAGGCGGAGTTGGGTCGTGGATGGGGGGGTTTCAGATGGAGAATCCCTTTCATAAAGGTTTTGGAGACTTCCAACTGAGCCACGGGTTTACCATCCCCCAGCTCATGGTACACTGAGATAGCTGAGATATGGACCTTTAAGGAAGAGTAGGACGGACTGGAGTCTGAAAAGTGAAGGTATTCCATGACTTGTGGGGCCGAGCAAGAGAAGGGATTCCAGCCCTGAGCGGTCGCCCAAATGGAAAACCACTTCCATTTCATGGCGTAAGTGGAATGGGTAGACGGTTTCCTGGCCTTGATGAGGACTTGAGCAACCCGGAGGAAACCCCAAAATGAGATATCGCTATGTCTGCAGGCACCAGGCATGGAGAAGCAGGGTCCTGAGCCCCGGGTGTACCAGTCGACCTTGATCCTGGGTCTGGAGGTCATGAGTCATTGGAGTGAAACTGATGGCTCCCGGGAAAGCTGCTGTAGCAGCAGGAACCAGATTTGTCTCGGCCAGAGAGGAGCAATGAGGATCATTTTTGCCCTCTCCACCTGGAGCTTGACTAGAACCCTCTGCAGAATGGGAAATGAAAGAGAAGCGTACAAGAATTTCCCTATCCAGGATAGAGACAACGTGTCGCTCCAAAAAGCACCTGGCTCTGGAATGAGCAAGCAAAACTTGGGAAGTTTTGAATTGTATTGGGAGGTGAAGAGGTCGCTTTCCGGACGCCCCCAATTTTGGAAGATGGATTCCGCCACATCTTGATTTAGTTCCCACGCGTGAGCTTGGATCCGAGACCTGCTGAGACTGTCCGCCAGGACGTTGAGAACACCTGGAACGTGCATGGCCACTAGGACCAAATGGTGCTGGACTGCCCAGTTCCACACCTGCGTCGCCTCCCTGCAAAGGGGGTACGACCGGGTTCCTCCTTGTTTGTTGAGATACCAAACTACTGACATATTGTCCGTTTGTATTAGCAGTGATCCCTTTGGAAGTAGGGTCTGAAGGCCTGTAATGCATACAGGACCACCCTCAACTCCAGAACTTTGATGTGGAGAGAAGTCTCTAAGCCTGACCACAGTCCTTGTGCTTGGTGTTCCCCAAGATGAGCTCCTCATCCCATATTCGAGGCATCCGT
Source organism: Neoceratodus forsteri (assembly GCA_016271365.2). Classification (NCBI taxonomy): domain Eukaryota; kingdom Metazoa; phylum Chordata; order Ceratodontiformes; family Ceratodontidae; genus Neoceratodus; species Neoceratodus forsteri. The sequence goes on from CM057455.1 coordinate 503,165,598, forward strand.
GGTGAGGATGGCTACTGGTGCAGGATTCCGAAAGGGAAGCCACAGAGAAAGATTGTGAGAATCCTTCCACCATAGTAAGTCTTTCTGAACTGCTGAGAAGACAAGGACCGGATGGTCCAGGTCGTCCAGCAGCTGATCCCACTGCACCCGCAAGGACTACTGAGTAATCCTCATGTGGAGCCTTGCAAGGGGAATGGTAGTTATGGAGGCCACCATCAGGCCCAGAAGGCGAAGAACTTTCAGGGCAGGGATGGTTCTGAGAGAAGCCACTTTGGAGGCCTGACAGACAAGGGTCTCCATTCTGTCTGGAGGAAGAAAGGCTCTGCACTGGACTGTATCCAGGACTGCCCCAATAAACTGAAGTCTCTGGGCAGGGACAAGGGATGACTCGGGAACACTGACCATGATCCCTAGTCTGCTGAAAAGGTCCAGGGTAAAGGACAGAGCCTCCAGCAAGAAATCCCTGGACGTGGCTGAAATCAGCCAGTCATCCAGGTAAGGGAAGACCACAATGCCCTTGTGGCGTAAAAAAGGTGCGACCACCGCCAGGCACTTGGTAAAAACCCATGGTGATGAAGACAGGTCAAAGGAGAGCACCTGGAACTGAAAACGTTCCCCCTGGAAATGAAGACATAGGAATTGGCAGTGGCTGGGGAAAATAGGAATGTGCAGGTAAGTATCCTGCATATCCAGGGCACAGAGCCAGTGATTCTCCATGAGGAGAGGGAGGAGGCTCTGGAGCGTCAGCATTCGAAATTTCTTGTACTCGACAAATCGATTTAGCTGACTTAGATAGAGAATGGGTCTGAAGTCCCCAGCCTTTTTTTTTGGAACCAGGAAAAAATGGGAATAAAATCCCTTTCCCCTTTGCCCGAAGGGAACGCGCTCGACTGCTTCTTTGAGCAAGAGCAAATTTACCTCCTTGCAAACGAAGTCAGCCTGGTCCTGAGAATAAGAGGACTTTGTGGGTCGAGTTTCTGGAGGAATCTCCAGAAACTCTATGCTGTGCCCGACAGACACTAGTTGCAGGACCCATTTGTCGGAGGTGATCGCCCTCAACTCCTGCGCATGGAGGGTGACCCTCCCCCCACCTGCTCCCCATCGTGAGACTGAGGAAGCAGTGGGGCCGAGGAGTCAAGAAGTTGCGGGACGTTCAGGGGGACGGCCTCCTGAACATCTCTGATTTTTGGAGGCAGGAGGGGTGGCTGTACCCGTGGCCTTTCGCTTCCCTTGACGACGCGCCTGAGCATTCTTTTCTTTGCCTCCAGGTCCTTTTCCGAAAGGGCTGCTGTTGCTGCTGTGGTTGAGAGCTCGATCGGTACATACACCTGACAGACCTAAGTGCAACACCCTTGTCCTGTAGATCTGTGATAATATCCTTGGTGTCCCCACCAAAAAGGACCGAGCCCCTGAAAGGGGCGTCCTGAATCACCGACTGGACCTCATTGGCGAGGCCAGAAAGGTGAAGCCAGGAATGCTGTCTGAGGGCAATGGCAGTTTGAGTCAACGGAGTCATAAGTGGCGCATAAAGCATACCTACAAGAAACCTTGGAGAGGCGAAGATCCTTGGCAAGGTCCTCCTTTAAAGGCAAGGAATCCATGGACTGGACTCACGCTTCCAGCCTGGCCAGGGTCGCTTTCTGATGGGACACCATGTGGGCCATGTAACTGAGGGACCGAAGGGCGCATGTGGCCGAGGAATGTATCTTTTTCCCAAACTGGTCCATTTGCCTCAACTCTTTGTCCGGAGGAGTAGTGCTCATATGCTTGGGCGCTGAAGAGCGATCATGAGCCGCCGAGATGACCAGAGTCAACCTTGGAATGGGCCTTTAAGAAAGGAGCATCCTTCGGCACCCGGCAGATCCTGTCCACCCACTTGGGGCCAGCCAGGATGGAATGAGGCATTTGCCACACGGTAGTGGTGAGGTCTTGATGGGGGACCATCCAGGGAGGAATGGGGATGGGAGACAGAGACTATAAGTCTAGGTGTTCCATGAGCCTCTGTTTCATGGGGCCCTGTTCCTCTGACTCACAATCGAAATAGTCTTTCATGGCCCTCAAGAGGTCGGAGAAGGCAGGATCTTTTGGTGGAGACTTTGGTGAGACCTTGGCCCTCGTATCCTCATGGTCCTCTGGGACCTCCTCAGAGGAATCTTCCCTTCCCTCTGAACTGTCACCATCGTCATTGTCCGCCTCCTCAACAGGACAGCGTCTGGTATCCGGAAGGGAAACGTCCTGAAGAGTCTTCCCCACAATGTGGACAGTGGCCATGGATGAACTGCTCAGGGAAGGGGACCTAGGAAACCGTGGTTGCGGGAGCCTAGTCTCCAGGTCCGAGACCAACTCTGACCGAGCTCCCTGACACCAAGACTGTATCAAGATCTTGAAATCCGGGGTAACCAGAGGAGGAGAAGGGGGAGGTGGAGTAGGCTGAGGCTGAGAGGGGGGAGGAATAACTGGTGGTGGATAGTAACCCTGGAATCCCATATAATGGGAATAGGGATTGAATCCAGGGTAGTACTTTCCCAGGTGACTCCAGTCTGGAATGGGACCCCCCCCCCGGGCAGTGGTCTCCAGGATATCCCAATGGGTAATGTGGGACAGTTCGAGGTCAGGTATAAATCCCTGTCATCAGATCAGGCGTAGGGGGAACCCACGTCGGACCCGCCGTCATATAGATAGGTTGAGGCTGCGGCGTCGGGACAGCCCACGTCACGGGGACCGACATCAGAACCGGCACCACCCAATCCGGCACCGGAAGGGGAGTCAGAGGGGCCGGTGTCGGAACTGGACGAAGGGGCCCTGGTGTCGGGGCTGGATCCGGCGTCGGGGCCAAAGGCAAAGGTCGATCAGCTGGTCCTGGCTGCAGGACTGTCGTCGGGATAACCAGCATCGGAGGAGGCACCGGGAGCATGCCAGAAGGCAGAGGAGGGGCCTCCACAGTAAGGCCTGTAGGCTGAAGAGGAGCCTCCTTCTCCTTGACCCCAGAAGGGGAATGCAGAGCTGGCACATCGACAGGGTCGATGGTCTCTCTGCTGCCATCGCCGGATGTACCCGCTGAAGAATTGGAGGGCACAGGTGAAGCAGGAGGAGGAGGGAGAGAGGCTTTCTCCTTCTGGTCCCGCCGGACGTCGGGTGAGGCGCCGTGAGGCCCCGACGGGGGAACCGAGCCTGAGTGGTCATCAGAGACGGCCAACTTAGCGGGCAGGGTTGGGCAGTCAGGGGAGAAGCCCCTGGCCAACTTATCAACCGGAGCCAGGCGACTGCCCTCAGCCGGGGGAGCTGACTTACCGCAGCCGAGCGGTCCCCAGAGGAGCCGGAAGCCGACTTAATGGCCTAAGCGGTGCGGTCGGAGGAGAAGCCAACGACTGACTTATCCACTGAAGTTTTGCCTGACTTACCGTCTGGTTTTCTGGGCGGCAGCTGGGTCTTGCTTGTCGAGGGCCTGGTGTCAACCACGGAACAAGCCCACTCCATAGACTTCTCCTTGTGCTTTTTGAGGGAGAAGATTTCCCAGATGAATCCCGGAGGCGATCCATTTTCTTCTCTAAAGAAGCTAAGCAGGCTTTACGTAAATGAGATCCAAAGCCTGCTGTCTCCTCTTTTTTGTGGCCTGGTTAAAGGATTGACGCTCAGGGCAGGAGGAGACTGGATGGTCCGGGCCTAGACAGAGAACACATTGGGAATGACCGTCTTTGTGCGGGATCTGTGTACCACAGGACAAGCACTTCTTCTTGGGCGAAGACATAAGGAAGAACACGAATTGAATAGAAAAACAGCAGCGAGGGATGAAACGACGCAATGAACTTTCTCGATGATCGCTAACTGGAAGTCTGCAATGCGACTGACACGAGGCGACAGCGGGAATGAACTGGAGGGCGGGCGTGGGGACCGCCCACTATATACAGTCATGCTGAAGTCAGTCACGTGATGTCAGGTGGGCAGTCCCCTGTCAGGTATTGCTAGAAAAGTCTGTCGTGCGGCCCAATGCCAGGTGGCGCCAGTCCTATATGTGATGACCTACTGAAGGAACCTTCTCGAAGTAAGATCTGGGACTAGGAAAAGGGGCCTGGGAGGTTTTGGGTGCTCTGGGTCCCGAACCTCCTGAGGCCTGAGAAGTGGCCTTACATATAACGGCACCTCTGGTTGGTGGGCCTCTGGGCTGTTGCCTAGAGAATCGATGAATTATTATGATTGCTCTGTTTTCGATTGATCTGTACATAGTATGTACAGATCTGACAGCCTTGCCAGATTCTTGGAGGCAAGTTATGACCTTTATAGACTCCTCATCGAAGAGGACTGAACCTCTGAGGGGGGCGTCCATAATGCTCGCTTGGACATCTGGAGTAAAACTCGAGATGCGGAGCCAAGAGTAACGGCGATGGTAAACACCAGAGGCCGCTGAATCTGCCGTGTTATAGGAGGGATGTAAGATGAGAGTGCCTACGTCCGAACCTGATTTTAAAATATGTAGCAGCTCAGCTTTGAGGACTATCCTGCTGAGTCTGGACTAGTTCCATGGCCTTTTCCCACAGGGCTTTCTGATACTGGACCATGTGAGCTAAAAAATTCAGGAAGCAGAAGGCACAGGTGGCTGAGGCATAGACTTTCCTGCCGAGCTGGTCCACCTGCTTGGAGTCCCTGTCTGGAGGCTGAGTGCTAAGATGCTGGGGCCTCATGGACTGATCGTGAGCCGCCGTAATAACCATGGAGTCCGCAAGGGGTTGCTTTCCAAAGAAAGGCTCAACTTGAGGAGCATTATAGAGGCAATCAGCCTTCTTGGAAACATCAGAGGTGGAAGACAGGCATTTCCAAGCCGTTCTGGTGACGTCCTTGAAAGGGTCCACCAGCAGAGAATGATCACAGGCTTTGGATCCTTTTGATGGAGAAAAATAGCCAGATGACGTCTCTTCGGATCTATATCTTTGGTGTCCCAGCCCATGTTAGACTGGATGTGCTGCATGACCTCCATGAAAGTCGGGTCATCAGGAGGGGATCTAGGAGTGTCCTTGGGGTCCACCAGAGGTGGAGACAACCCTGAGTAGACGACACCAAGGAGGAAGAATGCCAGTCCGACTCTCAACAAGAGGAAGAACTAGAGGTCGGACGACAGTGTCTATGGCCGTGCGACCTATGGCGATACCTGTCCGAGGTTCTAGAGGACGAGCGATGATACTTACACCCGTTATGCTTGGAGCGACTCCTACCAGTGTCATCTGGCTCTGGGATAGGCTCTTTTGGTGTAGGTGTAGGCTGCCGAGGAGGAGCCCGAGGTTTAGCCCCTAAGGGAAGAGGTTCCTTGGGAGGGGGTGCAGGAGGACCTTTCAGAATCAGGTTGCCCTTGACCACGTTCCACCAAGATGTGAAATGAGCTGTAAGATGCGGCAGAGCATTCTGCGGTCTAGAGGTATTAGCCAGCGTCAGAGTAGGGACGTCAGACGGTCCTGGTGTTGGTCCCTTAGGAGGTGACAACCCAGGGTCAGGTTCAGAGGGTTTAAGCTGACCGGAGGCGGCTCTGCGGTCATCCGGCTATCAGGCATTGCTCTGGTGGGTGATGTCAGGCCAAACGTCGGGCCTCCTGGTGTCAGCTGAACTGTAATATTAGGGTCAGCCGGCGACATAGGATGTTCGGGCGATGAAGGATGGGTGTCGCTGGGGTTAATGTCAGGGTGGATACTGTCGACTGGACAGGCATGGAGTGACACCGGTCAGAGGAAGCAGCCAGTGTCATCTTTAAAGGAGCCTGTCAGGGGGACTAACTCCAGAATGGGGAAGAGACGCCACTCTGCCAGGGAAGACGAGCGCATGCCCCTGGCGTTGCAGAGTAGTGTCAGTCCCTGAGGAGCCGACTTAGCGGACGCCAAGGCTGGGTGGACGATGGGCAAGGACCCACCGCCCAAAGAAGACCCAGCCAAGCCATCTGGCTGAGAACCTGTAGTCTGGTGAAAGGGCCTGAGCATCAGAGGCTGAAAGGCTGAGGACAAAGTCCCCGACCCCAAAGAATCACAGCCCGACATCTGGATAAGGGCGGGTGGTCTGACCACAGGGAGCCCAGAAGAAGAGAGGGCTGCCATGGAAGCCAAGTCTGATCTCCCACGGGAGGACGAACTGGAGCCGGTCACCTTCGAATGAGGGGACCGGGAACAGGAGGTTGACCAGGGTTTGTCTTTGTGTTTCTTCCGGTGTTTATGCTTTCTATCCAACTTCTTCTCCTGGTGAAAAGACAAAGAAGTTGAGGCCCCAGAGATCGGGGAGGAGGAGGAACTTTTTCCCTGAATTTGTTTCTCCACTGCTGCCACTTTCTTTTCTAGCAAGAAGCTTTTCAGGGCTTTCTGGCGACGGATCCTGATCCTCTGATTGAATTTCAAACAGTGCTGGCAGGCCTCTGAATCATGGTCTGGGCCTAGGCAAAAAAGGCAGACAGCATGGCCATCCTTTGGTGGGATGTGCTTGCTGCAAGGACACTTGGACCATCACAGCTCCACTGACGAGGGCGGAGATGAAGACATGTACAGAAAATCTGAAAAAAATCTGATTTTTTAAGGAAAATACTAAAGTGTGGGTGATCATGAAAAAATGGCAGTCGACTAGAGCAGAAGGCGTCCGTTGAGCCGATGTGCGCGGGTCAATGGCGGGAAAAGAACTCAGGTAGGGCTGGGGGACCACCCCTTTCATACCACTGGCCGATGCCAGGGGGTGGTCCCCTGCTATAGACTGCTAGTTAGAAGTTTTCCTTGGGGTCCTGACACCTGTCATCTTCAGTCCTTATGGTGTAGCCTGCTGCAAGAGCTCCCCCTCGAACTGAGATCTAAGGTGCTTAGGCACTTTAGATCTGTTATGAGCTGCCTCAATCACCACTGAGTCTGTCTCTAGCTGGGTTACATTACAGGGGAAACCCTGAGGGGCACGATAAAGTTTCTTTGCCCTGCATGGCATAGCTGGCACCATGTCTGGTTTGTGCCAGGCTGCCGTGGCTGCATTCTTCAAGGCTGGTAAGACTGGAGGAATGATCTTTTGGGGAGATTCTGGAATTTCCAGGAAGTCCACCAATTCTTTCCTGGTGGCATCCTCTTCCTCAGTGTGGAAGCCCATAGCTGAGGACAGCTGCTTCATCACATTAAAAAATGTGGGGTCCTCAGGTGGAAATGTAGGTGTGTGCTTCACCGAATCCTCACCGACAGAGGAAGCAATGAACCTGTCAGAGACAAGGATTTCTTCCTCTCCTTCCTCCTCATCCTCAGAAAGAATGAGGTCTGAATAGTACTCCTCCTCAATGTTGACCTCGTCTGGGTCTGGCATCAGTTCCGCCGATGACGACCAACAGGGGCATTCCTGTGGCCGATAAGTAGACGTCAACGAAGAAGCTGCTGTCAATGGCATCGTCAAGGTGGGCCTAAGGGAGCCGGCAAAAGCCAAGGATCCTCCAGGTTCACTGGATCCTGAGGGTTAGGGACAGGATCAGCAGGCTATTCCAACCCTCCCCGGGAGGTAATTGGCAGGACTAGAGTCCCAGAGAGGGAGGTATCGACCTCATCTGGTGACAAAGGGTCGACTCATTCAAAAAATATCCCAACAGGTTGGTCGATGGGCATCTCGACCAACTGGCCCGACAGCAGAATCAAGGAGCCAATGGTCGGGGCCGAAAGACTGACCACAGTCGAACCCTCCTTAGAAACACGGGAATCTGAGGTCTGACAGCACTCGGGATTCCACGATTGATGGCACGACTTCTTTGTAGTCATTTTTTTAGAGGATTTGGATTTAGAGCCCAGAGAAGGGCCCTGCCCAAAGGTTGGAAGGGACTGGCACAAATCCCGAAACACCCTGAAAAGGTGTCACCTTAGGAAAGCAGCATAAAGGCCAAAGCTGAGGAGGCATGCTCCGCGACCTGATCCGTAGCCTCTTCAAACACTGCAAGCTGTTCGGTGGGCTCTGCAGCCATGGAGACCACCTGATGGGCATCTTTCGATTTAATGGAAGAATCCTATTTATCAGGGCACCCCAGCAGAAACTGAGTGTGCCGGTCTTCCAAAGTTGTAGGATGCAAAGTGTGACAAAGGTCACACGCCTGGGGATCATGTTCGTGACCCAGGCAGTAGACGCATGTGGTGTGTGGCTCTGTCCGGGACTTCTTCTGCCCACACACACATTTTTGAATCCCAGCGCTGACTTCAAGTCATTCATCACGGAGCGGTGAAGGAATTTGCCTGAAGATGAATAAATTTGCAGTCGTCAAAGTCTGAAAGCAAAGGGCCTACTCAGCATGGGGAGCAGTGAGGAGGGACCCCTTTACTTCCTGAATGCTATCTTTTTCTCCCTAAACTTCCCTTCCACCTGTTAGCTTGACCTCAGTAGTAGGGACCTAGAAGTGGGTAGCCATCAATGAACAAGTGACAACCAAACAGTGTGGTTCATGATAAATACAGCCGCAGAGTCAAGCCATACAAAAGTGAAGGTACTGGACTTTAGGAGGGCTGACTTTGTCAAAATGGGAGAGTGCCTCAGAAAAGCACTAGCAAACAGGCAAGAAAGAAGGGTGGAGGAACAATGGGGAAACATCAAAACTGCTATTACTGATGCAACAAGCCTTTGTGTGAAGCAAATAAACAAATCAAAATAAAAGGAAAAAACAGTATGGTTCTCAAAGGAGGTGGCGGGGAAGGTTAGAGAGAAAAAGATAGCATTCAGGAAATATAAGGGAAACCCAGAAGTAGCAGAACAGAGAACTGTACCAGTTAAAGCAGAAGGAAACGGGGAAGGCAGTCAGAATAGCAAAGGCCCAAACCGAGGAAAGGATAGCCAACTCAGTTAAGAAGGGGGATAAAACCTTTTATAGGTACATTAGGGAGCGAAGAAAGGCCAAGGGAGGGATGTGAGACTTAATAAATGGGAGGAGGGTGGGTGGGCAGATAGGGACACTGAAAAAGCAGGGATAGTGAGCAGAATACTTCTGTTCAGTATTTACAAAAGAAGAGGGGGGAGGTACCTAATCCAATCAGTAGAAGCACTCTGGATAGCGGGGTCGATACCAGACCTTTTACAGAAGAAAGGGTTCCAAAAGAACTCTTAAAACTAAAGGTGGACAAAGCAATGGGGCCAGACAGGATTCACCCCAGAATTCTAAAAGAACTAAGGGGGAGAATTAGTGACACCACTGACAACCCTTTTTAACAAATCATGGGAGGATGATGTGGTACCTAAGGACTGGAGGAGGGTGAATGTGATTCCCTTTTACCAAAGTTGGAGCAAAGCAGAAGCAGGAAACTACCGACCTGTTAGCTTGACCTCAGTAGTACGGAAAATGATGGAATCACTTCTGAAAGAAAGAAAGAAAGAATTGTTGAGTACCTAGAGGCCAGCGGGACACAGGACCCGGAAGCATGGATTCACAGCAGGAAGGTCATGTCAGACAAATCTAATAGATTTCTTTGACTGGGTGACCAAAGTAATACACCTGGGAGGGGTTGTGGACATGGCCTACCTAGACTTTAGCAAGGCATTTGACACTGTCCTACACAAAAAGATTAATAAAATTAGCCAGTCTGGGAGTGGGTCCCAGGGTGGTAGCCTGGGTAAAAAATTGGCTGGACAACAGGACACAGAGGGTAATAGTAAACGGAGTCCACTCCAAAGAAAGGGAGGTTATTAGCGGAGTACCGCAGGGTTCAGTACTGGGTCCGGTCCTTTTTAATGTCTATGTAAGTGACATTGTGGAGGGACTGGAAGGAAAAGTATGCCTCTTTGCAGATGACACAAAGATCTGCAACAGGGCTGATATACAAGGGGGATGGAAAGGATGAGAAGGGACTTGGTTGGCATGGTTGGAGGAATGACCAAAAGTATGGCAGCGTAGATTCAATGCAAAGAAGTGCAAAGTAATGTACCTGGGAAACAAAAACCCAGGGGAAGAGTACATAATTGGGGGAGGTATTAACAACAAAAAAATGGAAAGGGACCTTGGGGTAGTCATATCAGATGACCTAAAGGTGAGCAAGCAATCTGAGAAGGCAGTAAGGAGGGCTAGGGGTATACTGGGATGTATAGTTAGAGACATCAACAGTAGAAAACAGGAAGTTGTTATCCCTCTGTACAAACAGTTGGTGAGACCCCATCTGGAGTACTGCAGGCAGTTCTGGAGACTCCATCTCTGCAAGGACATAGACAGGATGGACGCAGTCCAGAGGAGGGCAACTAAAATGGTACAGGGTCTGCAACAGAAACCATACGAAGAGAGACTAAAGGAGCTTAATATGTATACCCTTAAGGAAAGGAGGGAAAGAGGGGACATGATAGAAACTTTCAATTACCTCAAGAGAATAAACAAAGTCCAAGAGGGTAGCATTTTTCAGAAAAAGAGATGTGCAAGAACAAGGGGACACAATTTGAAGACAGAGGGAGGACGGCTCAGGGGCAATGTGAGGAAGTATTTTTTTACAAGAGGGTGGTGGACACATAGAATGGCCTTCCCAAGGAGGTTGTAGGGTCAAAAACAGTGGGGGAATTCAAGAATGCATGGAGCAGACATAAGGCAATTCTGGTGGGGGGTAAGAAGAAGTAGGCTGTTGGTTAACTAGGTTCTACAGCTTATCCAATAGGTAGGGAAATGGGCAGACTAGGTGGGCCAAGCGGTCCTTATCTGCCGTCAAAGTCTATGTTTATGTTTCTATGTCTATCTATACTATGTATTTTGTACTTTAGTATGCAATACCACCAGTATGTATTGTATTAGATTTATGCACCTGCACTTTCATGACTGGGCTTAATAAAACTGCTTCATAGGCCCACAGTGCTCTACTTCTAAGGATGTTTTTGTTCTGGCGTAGCTTCATTATCTTTGAGTGCACCCTCTTTCTGTTTGGTCTTTTGTCTGAAGGACTGGCCATTCTCATAGTTTAAGCAAACCTTCAAGGCTGCACTGTAAAAAAAAAAACCTGCATGGACAGCAATGTATACACCACTGAACAGGGAGGAGAGAGAGAGAGAAGAGAGAGAGAGAGAGAGCGAGAGAGAGAGAGATAGAGAGAGGAGGCACAAGCCTTCTTCCTATTTCTATGAATACATTACTACTCCATGGCAATACAATAGCACCCTCTACTAGTGGAATTCCTTCCTTACGTACAACAACCTGCCATGATATGTGCCTGGTACACACTTGCCATTTTTTTAATTAAGCTAATACAACACACTCTGGCCATGAACCAGATGGAAAATCTGGGTTCCACCATGTCAGTTTGACATCAGTTTCGTCAACCGACACTACAGCAACAGCACAATGCCAACAGCGACCATGTCGCCTGGCAATCGTGCTGCCTGACCGCATTCACAGCAAAGCACCAGGGCACACCCCGGCAAAGCCCCCGCAGACCCTGACAAATAATATAATCACCTCTAGGTCATAGGTGTAAGGGGAAACAGCGCAATACCCCTTGGGCAGCAAGACGGTGGGCTCTGCATTGTGTTGTTTTAGTATTATTTTAAAGGGGGGTATTTTATTTTATTTTTAAAGGCTGTTTAAATTAGGGGAAGGGAGAGGTTTGTTTGCATGGGGGTGAATGGTTCTGAATTATTAAAGTATTGAAAATATGTGTTGGGGTATAAGTGAGATGGTCAGGCAGTACTCTCCCTCAAGACTTAGGGATCTCCGTCCCTTTGAACTACCCCCACTTACGGGGGAGGTTTATGCTAGATGTCGAAATCTCAGCATTATGAGATCAAAATGTAGTAAGAGACGGGGATCCTGGAACTCTTGGGGGAAGGGTGGGAGCAGTGTTCCCATTTACCCTCATCTGTACTTGATTCAAGTACAAATTATTAAATTCAAGTACATTTGAGTGTGAAGGGGGTACACTGTACCCCCATAATTCTGTTTAAAGTATATGTACTCCACAAAATTTTTGCACAAATGGCAGAATGAACCCGTATAATTTATTTTGTACCCCTGAAAAGTTTTGGAGAGGGTGCAGTACACCCCCAGATTTGCAGCCTTAATGGGAACACTGGGTCGGAGAGAAGTGGATGGATACAAGCAGTGAGGGCCAGGAGATGCCCTGGGGCGAAATGGGTACTGGAGCGAGGTCTTTCTTGCCTAGTCCCCATAACCAAGGGCACTGACTTGGAGTGTGTCAGGCAGGAAGTGGGATCACCCTTGGATTCCCGTCCCTTTCGGGCGGTGTTAAGCAATGCTAGGTCAATTAGTAACAAGACCACAGTGATTGCAGACCTTGTTTCCTCTGTCGACTTGGTTTGCATCACCGAGACCTGGCTAGGTGGAAATGCTGGTCCTATTTTGAACTCTGCTGTGCCGGCTGTGTTCTCAGTGATTCACCGCCCGAGAGTGGATCAGAGGGGCGGGGGGTTTTTAGACAAGATCTGGATCTCAGGGAGGTGCCAGTAGGTGATACTAACTCCTTTGAGTGCATAGTGGGTGCAGGTGCAGGCTACAGGATCCTTCTCATCTACCGTCCACCAGGGGATGAGAGGGAGTTCCTGAAGGAGGTTGCAGACTTCATCGCCGATATGGTATTGGAGTCTCCCTGATGGTTAATCTTGGGAGATTTCAATGCCTGGGTCGACGATGAACTCTCGCCATTTGGTCAAAACCTCCTCCAACTGATGGATTCATTGGGTCTGTCACGGGTTATTACCTCTGCAACCCATGAGGGTGGGGCACACACTGGACTTGGTGTTCCATCTGGGGATGGAGATATCCGATGTGGAGGTGGAGCCAGTCGGATGGTATGACCATCACACCCTGAGGTTTATAATTGAGGCCCTCTGAAATAGGCCTGTCCCTAGGGAGTTACTACAGTTCCATCCTTTAAGAGGGGTCACCTCAGAAGGCCTAATGATAGAGCTGGACTTCTCGGGTCTTCCAAGGGATAGCATGGATCCAGGGCCTTTGGTCCTAGCATATAATAGGGCTGTAGTTGAGGCCCTGGATGTCATTGCTCCAATTCGTGTTCATCCCCCGTACTCTTCACTTGGGGGCTCCCTGGTTTGATGGGGAAGTCCATGAGTTGAAGAGGAAGAGACGAAGATTGGAAAGATGCTGGCAGAAAAACTCAACTGGAGGTGGATAGACTTGAATTGTTAGAACATTATAAGCTCTACCAATCAGCAATTTCCCATAAGAAGGGAGAGTTCTTGTCCAGGGAAATTGCTGCAGCAAAGAACAGACCATTCCAGCTCTTCTGGACTGTGGACAGACTGTGCAATCCAGTCTGTCTTCAGACTGGCAGAGTATTATCACAGGTACAGTGTGAGGAATTTGTGAAATTCTTTGCTGACAAGGTATCCACCATCAGGAATGAGATCCGCCAGCATCCTTCCATTGGACCTTGCACTGGTCAATCGGGTGGTACTAATGCCCGGGTGTCCTGGTCCACTTTTAGCCTACCAGCAGTAATAGATATAGTGAGGATCATCCAGACTCTGCGACCTACCTACTGTAAGTTGGATCCAGGCCCTACTCACCTGGTGGGGGTGTAGATGTTATCAGCCCAGTCCTGGCTGGGATAGTGGTGGTGTCATTAGAGAGAGGTATCTTCCCGGATCCCTTAAAGGAGGCGGTAGTATGCCCGCTTTTGAAAAAAACCCTCTCTTGACCCTGACTGCCCAGCAAATTACAGATTGGTCTCTAACCTCCCCTTTGTAGGGAAGGTTATTGAGAAGGTGGTCACTCTGCAACTGGAGGATCATTTGTCCAGCCACAATATCTATGACCCTCTCCAATCCGGCTTCAGGAAAAGGCATAGTACAGAGACGGCTCTTGTTTGGGTATTGAATGATTTCCTGATGGTAAGAGATCGGAAGACCCGTTCAATCTTAGTTCTCCTGGATATCTCAGCAGCATTTGACACTGTGGATCATGGGGTACTGCTCGACTGCCTGCGGTTTTTCTGTGGTCTGAGGGGAGCAGGCCACAGTTGGTTTTGATCTTTTCTGGAGGACAGATCTCAGAGAGTGGTGTCCGGAATTTACACCTCAACCCCTCATTGGCTGCCCTGTGGGGTACCGCAGGGGCCGGTGCTGTCCCCTATGTTATTCGCGGTTTATATGCTTCCATTGGGGGACATTATAAGGTGATATGGGCTGAGTTTTCATTGTTATGCTGATGATTCTCAGCTCTACCTATCCTTTATGCCTGAACGGGAGTCTGATTCCATCACAGTATTTAATAACTCCCTAATGGAGATTCAGGATTGGATGAGTGCTAGTTGGCTTAGGTTGAACTCAGAGAAAACCGAGGTATTGGTTGTGGACCCTGGAGGGAGGACAACAAGGGCTTGGACTGGGAAACCCTCAGGTTTATATCTTGGGGGAGTCCCACTTCTGGCCTCTGGCCAAGTGCGTAACCTAGGCGTGATATTTGACGAGGGCCTGACTATGAAGACGCAGATGTTGGCCGTAATCAAATCTGCCTTTTTCCATCTGAGGAACATTGCCCGGGTGAAACACTTGGTCCCACCTGAAGATCTTCCCACCCTGGTCCACGCCTTTGTCACCAGCCGTTTTGATTACTGCAATGCCCTCTATCTAGGGCTGCCGGGGGTGGATATCTGCCGCCTGCAACTTGTGCAGAACGTGACGGCCAGGTTGTTGATGGGAGTTTCAAGATCTAGCCATATGACACCTGTGCTGCGTGATCTGCACTGGCTGCCAATACAGTGGCAGATCACCTTCAAGGTCGCATTACTGATCTTTAAGGCCCTACATGATTTGGGACCTCACTACCTGAAAGAGCTCTTGGTGCCTTACTGTCCTGCCCGTTCTTTTCGCTCCTCTGACGAGGGATTGCTAGAGATACCCAGGGTACGTCTAAAGACATTTGGAGGTAGATCTTTTGCCTTTATGGCACCGACCCTGTGAAATTCTCTGCCTCATCAGATGCAAGATTGCCTGACTGTGGAAAGTTTTAAAAAACAGCTAAAGACTTTTGTTTTTACCTAAGTATTTGCTGGGACGTAATAAGTGGGTGTTATTTATAACTGCTGTATTTATTGTTTTGTGTAGTGTGCTTTAAAGTGGTTTTGAATTGTTGTAAAAGCGCCCTGAGCTTGGGAAAGGCGCTTGAAATAAATAAATTTGACTTACTTACTACTTACTTTGTAAAATCCTGATCAGAATGACTGTCGATTGAGTTGCAGCACCCATATTACCATCAATGTAGGGGTTTCGCTGTGTTGACAGCACACTGAAAATCTGTGGGTTTGGAGGAAGGCTACTAGCTCATGTGAAATAAAAAGTAATCAAAAACCTTCCAACTTCAGTAGCATGAACCAAGAAAACCTCTGAGAATTCATACTCCTAGAGGAGTATAATATACACAAATAAGAAAGGTGACCTGGCTTGAGAGGAAACTACAGAGTATAAGACTGTAATGATAATGATGGACATGCAGATTTATTACATTAGCTGTCCCATACAACTTAAACCCTCAAACATCTATGACACCACACAGCTATCGGTGTACACAGTAAGTGAAAAAAAAACACTTAGCTCAAGCATGATGTTACACCTTTTGAATGAGTTATAGTCTGTAGAGCAGGATACCAGTGAAGGGGAGAATCCTGGAAAACTGACACCTATGGTAAGTGATAGTTGGTGGTGGGTGGGAAGGAAGGCATCCTGCATCCTGGACAACTGACACTCAGAATGAGTGTTACTTTTATGCTTTTTTTTAATAATAAAAAAAAACAAAACATTGCCCACCATATTAGTGTTACCAGTCTTCGTGCTGTGCATTGTTTATGTTGTTCGGTGTATGTTCGTTCAGTGTATGTTCAGCCTCGAGTGTAACAACATGCGCACTTCCATGTATGAAGTGTGTCTCTGTATCAGGAGCTCAGTTGAAACTTACTGGTCAGCTGTTTTCCCGCGCTGTCAGTGGCAGTTCTATCAGTCGAGGTAATTCAGTGTACTGTATATCCTCATGTCTCCTGTTTGTCATTTTTTGAATTGCCTGCCCGGTAGAAATGTAAGGGTACACAGTGTTTGATACATGTTTTCAAATCAATTGTTGTTATGGGCAGTGCTGGTAATGACATCTTATGTGGGGCAGGTTTTGCCATTTGGCGAACAGCGGGACTGCACCAAGTGCCCCTCTCAGGGCGAGGACCGCAACTCCCATGTGTTTAACAGAAAAGAATAAATAAAACTCCAAAGTTGTGATACTCCATGTTTCACAGTTAGCCACATTTGTTGCCCTGTTCCCCATATTTGGTACAGCAGCTGCCACCCCTTGCCAGAGCTTTGGCCACTACAATATATAACGTGAATCCACTGGCAAACTCCTCAGTGTACAGATCCTATCTCCAGTGGTGTTTCTCTAAGAAAGATCAAAACACTGAAAACTGACAGTGCAACAGAGTATATACTGTATGAACTTGAGTATGGGAAGTGTTACTACTGCATCTTGTGCTGCAAGTCTTCATCCACTCTGATAGCTCCCCAACTGCCTTAGTCTGTCCCCAAACATCCCCTCCATGTACACAGCAACTCAGCCTGACTCAGCCCCTTAGATAAACAACCATCCCTCCATGATGACACTCTAGAGGCAACTGTGAGAGCACTTTAGTACCAGTGAGAAAAGTCCTTGAACAGAAAACAGGAGCAATACAAGAGGGTGATGGCTCAAGGTGTTGACAGAGCAGTTTAATGATCACCACAAAATGTTTTCTCCCTAGCGGAAATGAACTGCTCAATAACTCAGAATGCTCATATGCAAACTCTAATGCAACTGCAAATAAAGTAAACAAAATTTAAAATATGTAAAAGTGGTCACGTGATGACAGGGTGAAGGGCAGCAGCAACCTCCCGTAGCTCCACACCTCCGATCGAATAAACTTTATTTTTTGTCAAATCTCATCACAAATAGTGTGCCTTACCTATACCCTAAGGCCACTAGAACTTCGTAGTGGACAACTGTCCTTTTGGAATGGATGTCTTTATGAAGAAACCGAAGCAGAGACACTCTCCACCAACGACGCCGGAAAAAGAGCAGGCCGCGAAGAGGCCTCGGCACCAGCAGGCGAGAGACAGCAAAAACCCAGCCTCCTCTACAGCTCTATCAGAGGAGAGATTCCTGGAAGTAATGAGGCCGCTCCAAGAGCGCATTTCAGAGATGGCTGAAGATATGCAGCAAATTAAAACCTCAGTGCAGGCCCTGAGTTTGAGAGTGGGGGATTCAGAAGTTAAGATCACTTCATTAGAGAGAAAACAAGATAGAAATGATGCAATGATTACACAACTTGGGAGAAGAGTGAAAAAACTGAGGAAAAATTGGAAGATCTTGAAGGGAGGAGTAGGAGAAATAACCTACTAATTTTTGGTGTGCCAGAAAAAGAAGAAGGCTCGAACCCAATCCTATTTCTCCAGAAATTCTTTGAAAAGATAGCGGGGCCTTCTCCAAATGGAGCGGTGTATGTTATTGAAAGAGCACACCGGGCGCTATGACCTCCCCCGCCCCCCAGCTCCCCCACGACCCCTGATCTGTCGCCTGCTCAACTATTTAGATAAGCAGCATATCCTGATTAAAATCAAAAATCTACAAGAACTACTCTGGGAAGGACACCGGCTTAGGGTTACGCAAGACCTGCCCCAGTCGGTCAGAGCGAAACGGCAAGAAATGCATTCTGTTGTCTCTAAATTGATTGCAGCGGGTAAACCCTTCAGAATGCGATATCCTGCAGTGCTCCAGATTAAACATCAAGATAAATGGATCTCTTTTGAAAGCAAAGAGCAAGCCCTGACGGAGCTCCGAGAATTATTCCCGGATCTGTTCAAAGGAATGGAGTGATAAAGGGGGGCACGATGCACCTGAGGAAAGCTCGCAGTGACAGAGTGTCTGGACACATTAGTGCTTTGTTGGTCTAACTAATGACTCCCGGGACATGGAAACAGTGTGAAATTCAGCAGGTGGCCGGATTTTTGGTTTTTGGTTTTCTTTCTTACAGACAGTGGTCAAGGGAGGCCATGGAAGATGTTCTAAGTCTACCCATCAGTGATTTCTAAGGGAGCAGTTCTTGGAGCCAGGCCTTTTTCTTTAGTGGGTGCATCTTGGAACAGTTGTGGGTTAACCAAGGGCTTCTTTTTCTTTGGGCCAAGAAGGATTGTATCTGGTGATGGCGGGAATCTTCTGTCTATAATAGCAGGACATGAGGACCAGAGAAACATTACAATGGCACTGTCTGTTAGACCCTTGGGGTTTTTATTTATTTATTTATTTTTTTATTTTGCTCCTGGCCGGTGGAATCGGTGGCTTTATTCCCATTTGAGCCTCTCTCTATTACAGAGATGAGAACTATATTCCAGTTATAATTGGATTTGGGCCTCTCCCCTTTTGTCCAGCGGCCCGTCTGACTGGAAGGTGCTTACAGTAAGGGAGAACAAAAGAGACTGATCCAGAAGCACCCTGGGAGCGGCGAGTATTTCACGAGTCATTTGGGCCACTTGATGGCTTCCGTAGCTTCCGGCTGGGATATGTAGTGGCCAGAGGCATGGGGGTCTATAGTTCATGCGCTAGCTGAATCCAGTTACCGAGAGCAATAAGAATAATCACATGGAGACTTATTGCAATAATTTAACCTCCTATTTTTTCTTTTCAGTGTTATTAATTTGCTTCTCCCATGCCACCCTCTGTCAGGGGATCTTGACAATGGGAAGCAAGTGACCCTAAATCCCTAACATGTGTTATGCAGGGTTATGTTCTGTCTGTTCTGATTTACATAATGTTTACATACTAATTTCGGGTTAAGAAGATTGTCTGATTCACCTGGGTTGGGTATACTTTTTGTATAACGGAGGATGGGGAGCAGGGCGGCATGGTATGTATTACTCTGTGAGAAGACATTGCGCACCATGGTGTTTTGGGAGTTGCAGTTCCTGGGAACTGAGGGAGATCTAAAGGGATTAAGGAAAATGTTCTATTTGAAAGGGGAGGGCAAAACAGGAGGGATAAGGGCGATAAATGATGAAAAGGACTTATTGGGGGAGGAGGGGAGGATGTCAAGTGTGGCTAAAGTGGCTGATGCGATATACCACGGAACAGGTTATCATACTAAGCCTAATTGGGTTATTGGGTTAAGTAAGGGAACAACCCCTCAGAGTTTTTTTTTAATCTGCTGGCAATGACTAGTCACTACAAGGTTATCAGTTGGAACGTCAAGGGTGCCCAGGACAAGGGCAAAAGGCTGGTTATTCTCAGACACCTGCAGCAATTAAAAGCAGGGATAGCCTGCCTTCAGGAAATGCACATGAAACGGGAAGATGCTCAATTATTTATCAAAGCCTGGGTGGGACAGGCTTTCGGGGCTGGGGGGTCTAGTAATAATAGAGGAGTTATCATCCTCATAAACAGGAATATCCCCTTTATACTAAAGAGGGAAACATACGATGCCAATGGGAGATATATCATCTTTCTGGGCAGTATAGGGCCGAATCCAATCCTACTGGGAGCAATATATGGCCCAAATGGAGAGGCTCCTGACTTCTTTATTCATTTATTGAGTATGGTAGTCACTAACCCACCGGTGACAACTATAATGGGAGGGGACTGGAATGTGGTGCCGGACATGTGACTGGACAGATCTGACCCTCAAAGACGAGGACCCTCCCCAACACAAAGGGCGCTTCATGATCTGATGACTGGTGCAAATATCCTAGATGTATGGTGTGTGCTGCACCCTATGGAGCGCCAATACACGTTTTACTCTCCCCCACATAAATCACTATCCCGCACTGACTTTATATTATTAAGTTCCCACTCACTCCCACATATAGTTTGCTCTGAAATCCATGAGAGGGTCATTTCTGATCACTCGCCTGTCTCATTAACATTTCACTTTGGGGAAGCATATAGGAGGAAATTCGTTTGGAGGTTTAACAACCAGCTACTCCAGAAGCCTGAGACCATACAGCAGATAAGAGATTTTCTTACCAATTTCCTTTCAATAAATAGGAGCTCAGTCTCGAGAACTGACATAGTCTGGGCGGCAGCAAAATGCACCCTGAGAGGAGAATGCCTACGTCTGGCGTCTGGCAGATCCAGGCAACATAAAGCCCAACAAGACAAATTGCTCTCAGACATCTGGAAGCTGGAAGCTACTCTCAATAACAAATCCCCCAATGCTGAATGGGCAACTCTGCATAGACTACAAGCCCAGTACTCAGCCCTAATCACTCAGAAGGTAGAACTGTCACTGAGACGTACCAAAATCAAATATCTTGACACTGGGGAAAAAGCTGGGAAATTGTTAGCCCTGAGGCTTAGGCAGATAGAGGCTTCACGCTTCATTGCTGGTCTCAAAGTGGGAAACCACCTTATTACGTCACCCAAGGAGGTGGTGGAGGAGATAAAGAATTACTATATGAGATTGTATTCAGTCGATCAAGTGAGCTGTCCCAATGTCCAGACCATCCGTAATTATTTAGCTATAGTAGAGTTGCCGACAGTGACCCCTCAGAGTGTCCAAGTATTAGGCAAGCCGATAACGGTACAGAAGGTCACGCAGGCCATCCAGCAGTTCGCACTGGATAGAGCGCCGGGACCTGATGGTCTCCCCAACAACTTGTACAAAGCTTATACGCTAGAGCTCGCCCCCCTGCTCACAGAGGTCTTCAATCATTGGCACTCTGAGGGCATGTCGGAAGACAGTTTTTCAAAAGCGTTGATCACTCTCATCCCCAAGCCGGGAAAGGACCCCCTTAATCCCACCAGCTATCGTCCTATCTCGCTGATCAACTCTGACGTCAAGATCTTGGCGAAGGTCTTGGCCAATAGATTAAGTCCGGTGCTAGCTACTCTCACTGGGCAGGAGCAAATTGGGTTTATGGCAGGGAGATCATCTGTTGACCACATGCGAAAGATCATGCATATCCTCTCAGTGTCTAGGGACTCCGATTCCACGACGGTCTTGGTGTCCCTGGACGCCGAGAAGGCCTTCGATATGGTCTCTTGGGACTTCTTATTCCAAGCAATGGCAGGATATGGTCTCCCAGCTGAATTCATCAAGTGGGTTCAGATCCTGTACTCCTCCCCATCTGCACAGGTATGGTGCAATGGCACCCTTTCTGGCCCTTTTCGGCTTCAGAGGGGGACAAGGCAGGAGTGCCCGCTATCCCCTCTTCTATTCAACCTTTACTTGGAGCCCCTCCTCAAGAAAATGAATGCCTCTCCTCAAATCAGAGGAATTAAATTAGGGGAACATCGGTATACTTTATCTGCCTATGCGGATGACTTGCTGATACATATGGAAGAGCCAGTAGTCGGGATCCCTGCACTTCTGAGGCTGATTAAGTCTTTCGGAGAAGTCTCCCACTACAAACTAAATGTATCCAAATTCAAAGTCTTTCCCCTAAATGACAGGACCATCTGAGCGTCCATAGATGGCACCGGATTGGAATGGGCACCAGATACTCTTACCTATTTAGGCATTCATGTGGCTAGAGATCTCCCCGTCATGATGAAATTGAATCTCACAGAAATACTCAAGGTTATTAAATCGGATTTGGAGAGATGGAGCAATCTCCCGCTCACACTGTGGGGGACAGCTAACATAGTAAAAATGAATGTCCTTCCCAAGGTTTTATACCTGGTTAGAATGTTAGGGTTCAATCTTCCCAAAAAAGTGGTTTAACTATTTACAGTCAGTCATAACTGCCTTTCTGTGGAAGGGCAAGAAAGCCAGACGCACATACCACAAACTTACAGGGCCCAAAAGACAAGGCGGACTAGCACTACCCTTCTTTTTTACCTATTACTGTGCCCACCACCTCAGCAGGGTAGCTCATTGGTCAAGAACAGGACCAGACAGGGAGAACCAGGCGTATACCCCCCTGTGGCTGGATATAGAACAGTCAATAAGTTCCCAGTTTCAGGGTAAGCTCACCTCTTTGATTTATGTCAGTCCCTCGAAGCTCCCCAGTAAGTTGAAAAATATTCCCATAGGATGGTCAGTTCGAGCCCTCCAGCAGATACAAACATTTCTCTCATGCAACTGGCATACATCCTCGGATCAGCCTATTGTGAGTAATCCCCATTTTCAAATAGACCATAAACCCATATCGCCCAGATTCTGGCCGTTTCTAACTGAAAGGAAGGTCGCTGACCTACTTGAGGGTGAACAACTGATGTCATTTTCAACCCTTCAAATACGTTACTTGGTTCCAATTACGGACTTCTTCAAACGTAGGCAGGTGGTAGTGGCGATCAAGAGTCACACTGGGAGAGGCGATACCAACTGTGCAGATTCGGAGAAACTGAACAGGCTCTTGCAGGCAGCAGGCGAATCCCATACAGTGTCCAAGACTTATAAAGAATTACAGGTTTTGGATATCAGTCTACCCCGCAGGATTGGCTATTACTGGGTCCAGGAGTTGTCAATTTCACCTGATGTAGTGACTTGGGGGTGGGCCTGGAGGAACAATTACTCCTTTGTCAAGCAGGACAGGTTACGAATGATACAGTTCAATATTATGAATAATTTGTATTTCACACCAGCCAAATTGCATAAGGTGGGGCGTGCCCCTTCTCCTGTATGCACCAGGTGTTGCCTCGCCCCTGGCTCGCTATACCATATGTTGTGGGGTTGTCCACTTGTTCAGACTTTTTGGCAGGCTATTAGACATCTGCTGGATCTGTGGCTAGGTCTGGACTCCCTCTTTACCCCGGGAATATGTTTATTATATTTGCTGCCAAAAGGTATTCCTAAAACCAGGAAGGCACACATTGCTTTAGTCTCGGCAATAACCAAACTCATTGTTATGAAACACTGGAAAGAAGAAGCCCAGTTGTCTGTGAGGGAGTGGTATAAGGAGATGCTTACCACTCTGCAGTTAGAATAGCATATCCTGTATATGGGCAACCAATCGCACTTATATCAATGAAATGGGGCCCCTTGGAGCCTTGCCTGTATAATCCACACTGACTCAATAATTAGTGGATCCATTGGCTAGGATAGAACCCAAGGTGGTATCTTCAAGAATAATGCACACACTTGACATGGGGGAAGGTAGAGGGGTAACTGGGGAATATGGAGGATTCGGAAGAGGGTGTGGGATTTCTTAGCTTGGGACAATGTAGTGGATGTTAGAATATAATATGTTTATTTTAGCTGATGTAACCACAAGGCTACTATAGCATGTCTCACATTATCATGTAATAATGCATATGCCTAGCAACCCACGGTGCTATATGGATGTTGTTGAAAAGTGTGAATAAAGTATACTAAATAAAAAAAAAAAAAATATGTAAAAGTACTGATCACCAAAGAAATCAGAGGAGATGAATGGGGAGCAAAAGAGGAGTTGAACAAAGTAACCAGTTCAAGTTTCTACTAACTGCAGGTGTTTGACTAAAAGTACTAACAGCACAGAACTAATGACACTTTCTATTATTACTAACAGAAAAGTGCTGCCATAAAAAGATCCAATTGAAAAACTTTACCTCAGAAAGGGACATGCTGACTGACTGACAGGATCACGTTAAACCTGGTATACTTGGCGGGCAACAATCTGATAGCTCGTGAGTGCGTGCTACACTGAGCGTCCATGTGCACACTGTAAGCAGTGTGCATGAGCACGATGACAAGCACCATGTGTACAGATGCAAAATAAAAATAAAAACAAATGTTCACTTGGGGGACAACATAGATGCTGCAAACTGTGCCAGCAGCACAGGTAAACATAGAAAAGGGTTTAGGGTTTCCCATATTTTTCGCATCATGTCCCACTGAGGACACATACTAGTGAGAGAAGAACGCCATGCTAATTTTAAAAAACATGTAACAAAAACAAACGGACACAGATCACTTCACAGTTGACAGTGTCCCTTTAAATGGGAACAGTCAGCATTAAGAGCCCCCTCACCCAAGTGTGGAGATGTTCCCAATCTGCACTTTGTGTGCAAAAACTTTATTTTTTTTACTTACTGTTTACTGCAGTACAGCAGATTGTATCAGACTGATTATGTTGACTTCCAAGCTGACATTTACTGTAACCAGAAATCCCAGAATCCCCTGCAGTTGACATTAGAGCAGGGCAACAGCAATGAGATTCAACAGCCTGCAGTGCGTGTTAAGAGTTTTTATAAGCACTAATCTTTTTTTAAATAAGTAAATTTTATTGCAGTTTCGTAACATATAATACAAAATCAAACATCAACAAAATGGTCACAAAATTCAAGTGGATACACCTGGTGTCCCCATCAACATTTGGGGGAGATCCAAAGAGGAAATAAAAAAGCAGTTACATATGATAACAGTTGTGTTTTAGACTCAAAAAGGGAAAAGTGCATTATTTATTTGTTTGTTTAAACATTTGATAACCAGGTAAAAAAGCTCTGGCCCACATGTTCCTTGTACAGGCTTGACCCGGGTACATATAACAGGACACAGCAACATTAGATACAATAACAAATATTAAACAATCAAGGGCAATCAATTTATGACAAGTATACAATGTAACAGGCATTCTAGAACATGACTACTCTGAACCTAGGCAATATAAATAAATATTAGTAACTAGTATAAAACACGTTCATAGGTTCACAGGTGTATTATGAGCTAAAAGGACAATGTGTCCACTGATGCTCGAAACACTTTAAAATACATTACCCTGGATGTTGTTTTCAAGGCAGTAGTTGTCCAGTTTTATTTTAAACTCACTGAAAGATCTGCTACCTATTATCTCCAGTGGTAGCCTATTCCACATAGAGATTACTCTCTCAGAGAACCATGATGCCCTCCTGTTTGTATGATTTACACTACCTTTTAACTGGAGTTCGTGTGATCTCGTAGTGTGCTGGCAGTTATTTAATTACAAGCCCGCATGATCCCAAAGATCATCACTATTACAAGCACAGTATTCTAGGCAGAAGTCCCCCTCCCCAACCTACAATATTCTACGGTGTGCAGGTTTAAGCTTCTAAGCCTGTCTGCATAACACAGACCTTGCATGCCAGTTACAGATTTTGACATTCTGCGCTGTACACCTTCTAATTTGTGGATATGCATTTTAGTTGCTGGTGTCCAGAATCTTGCACAATAATCAAAGTGAGGTCAGATGAGAGCATTACAAAGTGGCAAAACTATCCTTCTATCCCTTTGTGATTCAAAAACTCCTTATACTAGCCTATTTTCTACAGCTGCATTGTACTTCAGATATCATTAATAACCTTTTTAAAGGTGTTTTAAAATGATGAACACTCTGGGCTGGATATTCAAAAGGGTTGCGCCATGTGCAATAGGGTTGCGCCTGCGCAAGTCCGAAATTGCGCCATTCTGCGATATTCAGCAGGAGGCAGTTGCGCCCCCAAAGTCATGCTGAGCAACAGCACAATGCTAGTGAAGGCATGCTCAACCGGAGGGGGAGGAACCATGCATAAACTGCACAGCCCGATATTCAGCCGGACTGTGCAGAGTTGTGCAGGCGCAACCCCCAACCTGCTCCTGCACAACTTTGAGCCAAAAAAAAAGGGGTAAGTCGAGGGCCACCCACAGGTGAGCTGCGCGTTGCAGGCGCAACACAGCAGCTACCACCTGTGGGTGGCCCCTCACTCCTGTCCCCCTGCAGCCCGATCGTGGGCATAATAGTAACCCCCATAGCCTGATCGCGGGCAGAACATAACTGAACAACCCCCCACTGGCCCGATCGTGGGCAAAATAGAAATGAACCCCCCAACTTGCCCGATCGCGGGCGCATATTAACCCCGACTTGCCGATCGCGGGCAAACAGAACCCGACTGGCCGATCGTGGGCAAAACAGAACCCCGACTGGCCGATCGTGGGCAAAACAGAACTGAACCCACCCTCACTAGCCCGATCGCGGGAGAATGAGTTCAACCCCCAAGACCAATATCCCTGGTGGTCCAGTGGACCGAAGCCCGATCGTGGGCATTAGAGTCAACCCCGAGATCCACTTTCCTGGTGATCTGTGGCCCCCCACCCACCGCCAGGCCCTAACACCCGCTCCCCCCGTCAGCCGGCAGCACCCACCCGCCTGCCACCCGCCGCCCGCCGACTGACTGCTTGGTATGGCTGCCGCCCATTGGTTCAGAGCAAGAGCCAATGGTACCTTCCTCTGAAACAGTCATTCACATATCTGGACTGCCTTATGCGGTATGGGCTGCCACCATTGCTCCTGCTCTGAACCAATGGGCGTGCAGCTTGGCAGCAAGTCAGTCAGCGGGCGGCAACGCAGGCGGGTGGGTGCTACCCGACCCAGCCGGGGAGGCGGGTAGTGAGGTGAGTGAGTGAGCCGCAGGCTCACCGAAAGCTGAACCTCAGGGAGGTTGACTCTGTGCCTGAGCTCACGATCACTGGACCGCAAACAATGTTTGAGGGTGTTCCCATTCTGCCATAATTATTGAAGCAGTGATGAGGTCAATTCTGTTTGCCAGCGATCAGCCGAGTGAAAGTGAAATTCTGTTTTGCCGCGATCGAAATATCGAGGGATATACTGTTATGCCTGCGATCCGGCTCCATCAGAGGATTACACCATGCCCATGATCGGGCTGCAGGCGTCGGTCCTGGCGGCTGCTGCCTGGCAGGGCGCCAGGCGCAAGATTGTCGAGATCGGCGCACCTGCATGCTAATGGGGCCGTAAGTAGATGCAAATGGCCCCCCCGGGCCTTGCATAACTTATGGCTCCATTTGCATGTCACCTTTTGAATATCGAAAATTTGTGCATGGCGCAATGGAACTTGTGCCACCGCACCTTGAATGCTCCACTCTGACTACTTGCGGTGGCGCAAGTTCCACTGCGCCATGCATAGTGGCTGTGGCCGGGGGGGCGATATTCTAAGGAGTTGCTCAATAGCACAACTCCGTTGAATGTCGCCCCGGCCACACCCCTGCACAACTTTTTTGAGCAGTGCAAGGGCTTGCGCCACAGAATGGCGCAGTTTGAATATCCAGCCCTCTGTATATTTCGTATATAGAGTGGCAGGCTGTTCCAAATTTTAACTGCTGTTTGTTTGAAAGCCCTTTGTTTGTCTGTTTTGTGGATTTGCACAATTGAATTGTAAGAGTAACTATCATCTGCTCTTAATGTTTTCAAATTGTGCTTTTGTTCGAATAATGCAGAAAGGAGGCTGTTTACTATAGTGTCTATGCATTATTTCATAAAGAAAACAGGATTTATACAATCTATCCCATTGATCCAAGTGGGAGCCAATTTAGTTTTTTGTACAATGTATAGTGGTGTACTCTTTGTTTAGTTCTTAGGGCAAATCCACATATCAAGCTGTACATACAAGTACGTAGTTTTACCATTTTTCTTATGCCCCTTCCCATATTATGCTCCCTTGTTTGACAGTGGGAAGAAGACAACTCTGCGTGAGCAACTTCCTAGTTCTTCTGTCAGGTAATCTTTTATTGCATACAGCACTACAACTTTTTAATGTAACTGCTTAACAGTATTTTATATATGTCTGTTATAATTTAAATGTGGATCCAAACAAATTCCCAAATATCTGACCTCAGTAACCATCTCTAAGTATTCTCCTTCTCCTGCCGAAATCTTGGAACTGTTCTTTCATACATGTCAGCTTCTGAGCTGACCAAAACAACACTGCCTTGGTTTTCTTTTTCTTTACCACAAGTCTATTTTCATAGAACTGATCTGTTATTTTCCCATACTGTTTCCAATATAGAATTTAAGGTCTTAATGTCTTTAGTTGCCACATAAATCGCAGCATCATCTGCATAAAGTACCAATTTTGTCTCTCTGCAAATTGAGGGTAACTTAGTTATAAATACAGAAAACAGCATTGATCCCAGTATGGATCCCTGTGGGGCACCATAATGAACATCTCTCAGTTCCGACAGGGATCCATTTACTCTCACCTGCTGCTTCCGATCTATCAAATAATTCCAAAACCACTTTATTGCTGATTTCCCCAAACCAGTACTAATCAGCTTGGTCCTCAGGAGGGCATGATCCACCAGGCTGAATGCCATGATCAGGTCCATAAACTCTGCTCCCGTATACAGTCCTCCTTCCATATTTTCCTGCAGGTCATTTGTGAACCGGACCAATGTAGTAGCCGTACTACACCCCCTCCTG
This sequence comes from Neoceratodus forsteri, assembly GCA_016271365.2. Taxonomy (NCBI): domain Eukaryota; kingdom Metazoa; phylum Chordata; order Ceratodontiformes; family Ceratodontidae; genus Neoceratodus; species Neoceratodus forsteri. Next base: position 503,193,660 of record CM057455.1, read on the forward strand.
AAGCCATGCTAAGCCATAGTTAATATGTTATTATTTTCCAGATATTCTACAATTTGTGAATGCAGCAACCTCTCCCATATCTTTCCTACCACAGACAAGAGAAATATTTGTCTGTAATTACTTGCATTATTAATGTGCCCCCCCTTAAATATAGGAATAATTTATGCCTTTTTCCACAAATCTGGAACAATCTGCATACAGATTTATTAAAAATTATCTGCAAATGAAGTGCCTGTTCATCTGCAGCCTTTTAACATTTTTGGCCCCAATAAGCCAGGACCTGGTACTTTTGATTCATTAAAACTCTTTAATTGTTTATAAACCTCCTGTTAAGGGATCTGTTTAAAATAAAAGCTTGGGCTAGTTAAGTCTTTTTGTCCCTTAATATTTTTAGATTCATCCTTAGACGTTCCTATGTGACCTGACAAGTCTGTAAACGTTTCTTTTAAAAAGTTGGTTATCTCGATATTCTCAAAAATGTTCAAATCCCCTTTAATTAGGCTGGTTACTGTATATTGTCTTTCTTTTTTGGTTTAATCAGATTATTCAACTCTTTCCAAAAAGTATTTTTAATTTTTTTAATTTGACAGCTGTTTTTTTCATGAAACTCGACCTTAGACTTCTTAATCTCCTTTTTACACTTAGTTCTCTAAACCAAATCCAGCCACCTTCTCTATTTGTACTTTTGTACTGTACCCAAGCAGCATCTCTTTCTTTTATGTTCTCGACTACATCTCTATTTAAAGGGACACTGTCAACCCAAGTTTAAAAAACACATTTTACGATTGCCAACACTCTGTAAAGATTGCTGAAGTACCTGATAAATGAAAAACAGACTGCCCACCCTACTGGTGTTACCACATGAAAACATGATTGTTTACATTCCTTGATCAGCTCCAACTGCATCTTTCCTGTACTTGGGAACATCTCCAACATAGTCTAGCCCCCCATGATGCAGTGGGAGTTTAGGAGTCTATTGCAGCACGAGTGACTGCACTGTTTTGAGGTGTTTCTAATGTTCAAGAAGTATTCAATAAGAGAAGTTACAGGATTGTAAACAAAACAAAGATGTTTATAAATATACATTACTATGCATTTCGGTTCTACTAAACAAGCAGACGGACAAAACAAACAGCAATATCAATGCATTTTGGAGAAGGTAAGCAACCATAAAATGTGGGGTTTTAACTAGAATTGAAAGGCTTGACTGTAGTTCAGTGGCCAAGCAGCCAACCACTCCCACTTCCTGAGCTGTATAAGCAGTTTCTCTAAGCCTCACTGTGAAGCATATTTTCTTTGCAGCTGAAGGCTCTGTCGGTTTGTCCTCTGAGTTGGTTGGGCCTCCCTGGCTGGCTGGGGCCTGCCCCCCCCCGCTGGTCCTACTTGTCTCTGCTGGGCTTCCATGTTTATTTTACTGCTTCTGGTTTGTATTTTGCCTTCGGCTGTGTGTGCTTCCTTCCTTTTTTGGGGGGAGGCTTTTTTAAACTCCAAGCATACTGCTATTTCAGAGCTCATACTGCTTGCTTTCAGTTACTCACAACTCTCAATTTACTTGCACTGCAAATGTAAACTTGATCTGTGTGTTTCAGCTCAACTACAGCTGGTCCATGTGGCATATTCTATTACTTTCACCTGACTCAGACTTACTTGAACCTAGCTATACAGCTTACTCATGCTTGTTCTAATTACCTCACTGCTGCAGTCTCATTGCACTGTCTGTTGACAGTGCATAACAGCATTATGCCTCCTTTTATTTTGCCATTACAATTCAGTGTACTCATTTGTTTTTATTACTGCTGTACAGGCCTACTTGCTTCCTGCTGCTGCTTTGTTTACTCCCATTGCTACTGTACCTTGTTTTACTCTGAGGTTAGCTGAAGCTCCTGCTGAGGCTATTAAATTAGCTTTTATATCTGCATGTGGTTTTCGGCCTTTCCATCACTTCCTTGTTTGTCGTAGGGCGGGGACTGGGAGATGTTTGAGGGTCGTGGCCTATGTGGCTAATTAATTCTGTTCTAAATCCTGTCTTCACCACCAAAAGTACTCAGAGTTTGTCACCTTGATTTGGCTATTCATGTCTGGCTGGCTTGCCCCCAATTCAGTGCTGTTTAATTGCTACACAGTATTTATGCAGGTTCACCTATTATTACTACTGCTTATTGACCTCCGTGCAGGTCCACACTTGCTCACGCAACCCTTGCTCCTTGCTTACGCAACCCTTTGCTTCATGCCTACTGTCATCCCCTTGGCTTCAGCCTCTGGGATTCTGCTGCACTCAATCTGCATTCGACCTTGCAGGTCTCAGCACTCAGTGCTCATTACGATCTCAGCATGCTGTGCTCATTCAGCTCACCAGCTTCAGCTCTCAATCAATTTCTGGGACATGCCAGCCATTCTATTCTGGCGCAAGGTTCCTGCAGCCGACGGTCTCGCTCTGCATTTAGTCCGCATCTCGAGTGTGTCCAACTTGGGGTGGGATCCTTCTCACCTGGCCCATAGCAGGGAATGTCCTAACTCTGGGCCTGGCTTTAGCTGCCTGCTATGCGACAGCAGTTCCTGGTGTAGAATTTAAGACTAGCAGTGAAGGGTGGTTACGACGATCTCCTCTGGCTCTAGTTTTCTACTATAACGGTTACCCATTGATTTTAGTGGTTTCCCTAGCAAGGCACCTTCACCGCATTTTCCTTATGACTGCCTCTGGTTCATCTGGTTTGATTTAGGAAGGGCAGGCCAAGTGAGTGCCTCAACAGTAGTTGCTCTCCTCCTGCGCCTTCGTATTGTTGCAGAGTTTTCTCACAACCTTCCATGGCATTCCTGCTAGAGGGTTTGAGTGAGAGGCTTCCTCCAAATTGGAATATTTTCCACCTCCCTTTAATTGGGTTTTCAAAATTGCAGCTGCAGACCCATCACTAATTAAACTATCCCAAGCCTGGAGGGAAGACGACCTAGGCCTTGGAACCCCAGAGATTTCCTAATCATAGGGTTTTTATTTTCTCTCCTCCGTTGCTACAGGTCATAACACTTAGCACAGTTGTTTTCCCTAGTTTCTTAGGTAGGTTCCGCTGTTGGATAGAGGTGGAGGATGTCCTGCCATTCCCTCTCTACTTAGAGGATCCCCTAACTCAATGAATCTCAAAGCAAAACATCAGTATCATGCTGCGTAAGCCTGGGCAGTCATTACATTATCCAACTGAACATCTCATTGCATTATCACCTCCTGTAAATCAGCTTTTATGTTGGATATTTTTTTCATCGTTCAACAATCTAATTTCAACCACTCTACCTTGCCCTTTCCTTTTATTACTTCATATGCACTATATAGGCATATGTTCACCAACAGAGTCTGGTAATATTCCAACTGCTTTAAGGTTTCTTTGATTTTTCTACTCATACCCACTCAATCAATGATACCTCACCAGTTTTATTATTTCTTCTACTTACCATCCTTCCCTATCTGATTAAGATTCACTTTTTTGGAAACAGATTTTTATATTGACCAGCTTCTGACCCTAGCCAATTTAAGTTAAAATCATCCATTAAAATTAACACCCTATTTTTAAATTTTTCAGTCATGTTTATCAACTTCTCCAGGCCCTGAGTTCTAGATTTGGGGATATTATAAATACAGCCTATAATCAACTTCTTTGTGTTGCCTAGGATAATTTCCATCAAAAGATTTTCACACCCAGATGCTAGTAACTGTGTCTCTAATTCTTTTAGTATATATTGTTCCCTTATACATATGATGATACCACCACCCCTCTTGCCCATTCTGTCACTCCTGATAAACTTGTAACCCTCAACCTGTATCAAATTATCATTCACTTTAGGGTTAAGCCAAGATTCAGTTATCATCATCAGATCAAGAGCATACGTATACATCCAAGCTTCTATCTCACACTTTTTTAACAATAGACTGCAAATGCTGATAAATACTAACTTCAATCCCGGTACAGTAAACCAGTTTTTTACATCTACTGTATGTACTCTTCTGGGCCAGGGTTCTCCTCAATATCCCGACAGTAACAGTTTTTTCCTGTGAAATCATAAAACTGTATGCAAATAACCCTTCTCTCCAAAAATTCTACCAAAGCCCTGACCTCATGCTTCTTTAGAATGCCCAAACAATATAACCTACATTCAATTGCAAATCCCTTTTTTTTATAGACTTTATTTATGACCTCTTCTCACTAGCCCTTTAGGTCTCTCTCCAGCATGGACCACTGGGTGCGGCATGCTCCTGCTCTGCCTGAAATCATCCAGTCCAACCTCCATTCTGGGGTGCTCTCTTGCCTCACACTGACCTACCAACCCCCTGGCTCTGAGTCCCCCGAGGTGGGACCACCAGCTTCTCTGGCACTCTATCTAGACTCTATATGGTGCCAGAGTGAGGGTAAGAGCCAGAGGTCGGCAGGAAGGATCCAGCGGTGAGGGTGGGTTCCATCCACAGGGTCCTGCCTTTGCCAACTGGGTACCAGGATTTTTCCGCTTTGTGTGTCCTGGGGGCGTGGACACGCACTAGCATCCAGCGTGCGATGGGCGTGCTCCTGCACCTGTGTGTAGGACATCCGCCGACACCCCCACCCCATGTACATACCCCTGCTGCTGCAGTGCTCCCAGTTTCCACTGGGAGCCGCCAGAGCTGCGGGGTGCACCACCCTCCATCCCCAGGAGAGGAGAGGAGAGGAGAGCAGGCCTCCGGATGCTCGATCCTCTCCTCCCTTGCCGACCCAGGTAACCCGAGTCTGCTCCCAAACCCAAGTCGCCGGTGTGGAGTGAGGTGTGGCATCCAGTGCCTCAACCCTCAGTGCCACTGGGCTGGCCTTGCAAATCCCTTTATAAGGTACCCAAGTTCTCAACATTAGTATATGTGCCATTTTTCTCTGCCAATGTTATCCTTTGTGTTACCATCTCCAGAATATTAAACACGAGCAAACAAAGAAAAGAAATAGCAATTCCTCTGTTAACCATTTTGTACAACGCTCAATTAACCAAACACTAGTCTTAAAAAAATAAACGAGATGGAAACAACATTTTTTTATAAAAGCTTCCTTGCATGAGCCTCCCGCTGGAGGCTCTCACCACTCTTGCAAAGAGCCCCTCATGCAGGCGGCCACTAGGAGCGACTGCACTTTTATGATGTTAAACAGAACTCTGCCCCTTCTGAATTCACAGGGCACACCTCCTACACCCCAGCAGCCCCCCTGCAATGGTGGATGGGACCAGAAGTGAGGATGGCTCTGGGGCAGACGCAGCAGTACAGTCACAGCTGTGAAAGGCAGTGTGTTTTACATGGAGTAGTCTGGTAGTAGCAGCGTTCAGCAAACAGTACAAAACAGCAGGTGAAGCAGGCTGAAGGAGGCAAGAAGACAAAGCCGCTTAACAACCTTCAGGAGCAGCTACACTTTTATGATGTTAGATAAAGTCCCGCCCCCTTCTGACCTCACTTAGCACACCTCCCGCCCTCCGGCAGCCCCCCCCCCACTGGAGCAATGGTGTATGGGACTGGCAGTCAGGATGGCTCTGGGGCAGATTCAGCAGCACAGTCACAGCTATGAAAGGCAGTATATTTTACTTGGAGCAGTCTGGTAGTAGCAGATTTCAGCAAACAGTACAAAATGGCAGTGAAGCAGGCGAGATGACAAAGCTGCTTAACAACCCCTCAGGAGCTGCTGCGCTTTTACGAAGTTAAATGGGGCACACCTTCCACCCTCCAGCAACCCCCCCCCCCGCTCTGCAATGATGTATGGGACCCGAAGCCAGGATGGCAGCACAGTGACAGCTATGAAAGGCGGTTTGTTTCACATGGAGCAGTATGGAAGTATGTGAGTTTGGCAAACTGTACAAAACAGCAGGTGAAGCAGGCAGAAGGTGAGATGACAAAGCTGCTTAACAATCTTCAGGAGCAGCTGCAGTTTTATGATGTTAAATGGAGCCCCACCCCCTTCTGACCTCACCGGCACATCTCCTGCACTCTGGCAGCCCTCCCCTGCTTACAGAAGCAACAGTGTACAGAACCAGCAGTCAGGATGGCTCTGGGGCAGACTTGGCAGTACAGTCACAGCTATGAAAGGCAGTGTGTTTTATATGGAGCAGTCTGGTAGTAGCATTACATTCAATAACATCAGAAACAGAGGATGTAGGGCCCCTGGATGATAGGTACTGCCCAGGTTCAGTTAATCAGGTAGTGCAAGCAATGTATGCAATGTCTCCTATCTATTTTTATAAATTGGAAGCCTGTTGCATGCACTTGCCACCATTTTTTCCATTTATAAGCCTTCCAAAATGACCATATGCCACTCTCTATATATGGCTGTTGTATTTTCCAGCCAGCGCCTAAAGAATTATTTTCTTTGCAGTTGTGGCAATTAGCATTATGTACAGTAATATCTTCTGGGTTTCAATCTCTGGGTGAGCTCTGTCCCTAATAAACAGATCTGGGGTGAAAATGCAGATTACAGCCCTAGCGGTAAGCAGCCGGATGAAAGTACACATCTGGTGTTTCACCTGGGCACAAATGACTTGGAAGCTGATGGAGGTACAGGCAAGGTTCAAGGAACTTGCTAGGTTCTGTAGAAGCAACATTGTTTTTCCTTCCATTTCCTTCTCTGAGGTGTTGCCAGTACCAAGAGCGAGCACACCCAGAAAGGAAAAGATAAGGGCATTCAACAATTGGCTACAAGATTGGTGCAGTCGGATGGGGTTCGGCTGGATAGGTGACTGGGGCTCTACATGGGAGGAGGAGGGGCTGTATGCCCAAGACAGGCTGCACCTGAGCTCTTCAAGGGCAGCTGCACTAAAGAGTAAACCGGGGGACTTCATGGCAAGGAAGTTGAATTTAAACTAAATGGGGGGGGTGGCAAAGGACAGGGCAAGCCTTACGTGAGGCACTGCAGAGAGGCTATCAGCCTCCCCTTCCCCAGTCACAACACTCATCAAGGGAACACTTAGCAGCAGGGAAGGTTGGGATGAGGCTACATTTTGGGGGGCTTTGGTTGCAAATGCCAGGAGCCTGGGGAACAAAATGGGAGAGCTGGAGGCCACCACAATGGAGGAGAACCTAGACCTCGTAACAGTGAGTGAGACTTGGTGGAATGAGCACTACGCCTGGGAGATGGTGATCCCAGGGTATCGGTTGTTTAGGAAAGATCGGGAGGGGAAGGGGGAAGGGTGGCATTATATATCGGGAAAGGGATTGGGGCCATGGAAAGGCAGGATGAGGAGGGGGAAACAGAGATAATGTGGGTCACCCTAGACAGGGGACGGGGGAAAGCCTGCATGTTGGGGTAGTCTATAGGCCTCCTATGCAGTGGAGGAAGGGGACAGACACTTTGTAGAATCAGTAGTGAGGATGGCACGGAAAGGGGAAATTGTGCTAGTTGGGGACTTAAACCTTCCGGACATCAACTGGGAAGCCCAGACAGCAATCTCTGCAAGGAGCAGGAACATCTTAGAGGCTCTTCAGGGCATATTCCTGCAAAAAAAGGTCAGTGAGCCCACTAGGGGTGTAAACCTGTTGGATGTAGTCTTCACAAATGGGGACAGTGTGGAGGAAGTGGAGGTGGGGGAAGAGCTTGGCACCAGTAACCACAGGGCTGTCAGGTTCAGGGTGAGAGCGGGCAGGGAGAGAATTAGGACAAGAACCAAGCTAATGGACTTCAGAAAGGCTGACTTTCATGGAATGAGGAAGGTAGTTGGGGAAGATATTTTGAGGATAGGGGATTTGCAGAGGGTGGAGGAATTATGGGCAGCCATCAAGACAGTGGTATTTAAAGCCATGGACTCATGTATAAGAAGGGTAAGAAAGAATAGAAGACAGGAACGACCTCTATGGTTCACTAGAGAGGAGGCGTTGGGGTGAAGGAAAAGACTAGTGCATTCAAGAGGTACAGGAGGGTGCAAAAGGATGAGGACAGGGAAACCTACAGGAAAAAAAAAAGGAGGCTGGCAAAAGATAAGGAGCGCTAAGGAGGCCACTGAGGAGAGGATAGTGAAGCAGGCAAGAAGGAGGGACAAAACCTTCTTTAGGTATGTTGGAGAAAGGAGGAGGGCACAGCATGGGATTGGAAGGATAAGGGGGGAAAGTGGAACAATACTGGAAGGGGACTTTGAAAAAGAAGAAGCATTAAACAGCTATTTCACCTCAATCTTCACAGAGGAAAGAGAGGATAGAGGACCAGGATGGGGTGGGGAGGGTGACAGCCACAGGCAGGTGGCTGTGGCAGAATTCTCTGCTAAAGGACTAAGGGAAGAGCTGGGTAGACTTAGGGTAGACAAGGCAATGGGGCCTGATGGAATACACCCAAGGGTTTTCGAGGAGGTGAAGGATGAACTGGTGCCACATCTAGTGAGGCTGTTTAACTTGTCCTTGGTCACAGGGGTGCTGCCAATGGACTGGAAGAGGGCAGAGGTGGTCACACTACATAAGGGGGGGGCAGAAGGACGAGGTCAAAAACTACCGTCCTATTAGTCTTACCTTGGTGATGGGGAAGGTAATGGAAACGCTACTTAAGATCAGGTTGATAGAATACTTGGAGATGAATGGCATGCATGATGACAGGCAGCATGGCTTCACCACGGGAAGGTCCTGTCAGACTAACCTGATAGAGTTTTTCAATGGGGTGACACAGCTAGTGGACCAGGGAGGAGCAGTGGTCATGGTCTATCTGGATTTCAATAAGGCCTTCGACACCATTCCACATGATGGAATGGTACATAAGCTGGATAGACTAGAGGTGGACAACATGATCACCAGGTGGGTGGAAAACTGGTTGAATGGAAGGTGTCAGATGGTGGTCGTAAATTGGACACATTCCAGGGAACGGGCAGTGACCACTGGGGTGCCACAGGGGTCAGTGCTAGGACCAATACTCTTTAATATCTATGTTAGTGACCTAGCAGAGGGTCTGGAGGGACGGGTGTGCCTGTTCGCAGATGATACACAGGTCTGCAATAGGTGGATTCACCTGGTGGAGTGCAAGCTATGAGGCGGGACCTGGAGAGGCAGGAGAGGTGGTCTGACACCTAGAAATTGAAGTTTAATACACAAAAGTGCTCGCTGATGCACCTGGGGAGGAAGAATAGGAGGGAAACTTACTCCCTTAGAAGGTTGGTGATTAAGGAGAAGGAAACAGAAAGGGATTTGGGGATTATGGTATCACATGACCTCAAGGTGGGCAGCCAGTGTAGCAGGGCAGTGGGAAAGGCAAATGGAATGTTGGCCTGCATTGCGAGGTGTTTTAATAGCAGGAAGAGGGAGGTGCTAATGCCATTATACAGAACCATGGTTAGGCCGCATCTGGAATATGGGGTGCAGTTCTGGAGGCCTCACTTATGAAAAGATGTTGAGTTGATGGAGAGGGTGCAGAGAAGGGCAACCAAAATGGTACGAGGGATGTAGGATGTACCCCATGAGAGAAGATTGAGAGGGCTAAATTTGTACCCTCTGGAGACTAGGAGGGAGAGGGGGGACATGATTGAGACCTTTAAGTATCTGAAGGGAATAAATAAGGTAGAGGGTAACAGCTTGTTCAAATTGAAGAAGGGAGTGAACACGAGGGGACATAGCCTCAAACTGGAAGGTGGGAAATACAGAGGTAATGTCAGGGTTCAGTTTTTCATGGAGAGGGTGGTGGAGGCCTGGAACAAGCTGCCGGAGGAGGTAGTGGCAGCTGAAATGGTGGAGGGGTTCAGGAGAGCTTGGGATAGATTTAAGGGGTTGGGAAAAGAGTGTGGAAGCATAACAGAAGGGGGGAGGTAGGGTGTTGGGCAGACTAGATGGGCCGTGGTGCCTTTCTCTGCCATCACATTTCTGTGTATCTGTGAGTGGATTGAGCTAGGACTGTATGTCTTCCCAGAGTGGTTTGGCCTTAGGGCAATCCCAGAGGACATGCCTGCGTGTGCCTGTGGCAGTGTGGCAACTAGTGTCTAGTGTAAGTGTCCCATGTGGAATAACTTAGAGAGAGTGAAGTGTACAGTATATTATCGCCAATTTTGTGCTGTATATGTTTAAGTCCATCAACCTTAAGATATTTGTGGAGATCTTTCTATGTCTGGGTTCTTGTGGCCTGATCAGTCACTTCTGAGAACTCTTCTTGCTAGTATGGGCACTGGTCAGTTGCCTGTAGAGAGAGTTCTGAACGAGTTTCTTGTATATGAGGGAGATAGCTTGTCGTTGTTCCACCAGATTATGAAGCTCTTCCAAATTGAATCCTGGGAAAAAAAACACAGTCTGGGGTCCAGTGTTGTGGCCTGTACATGTTGCAGTTGAAGGAATTGGAACACTAACGGGCTGGTTAGGTTGTTATGCCTTTTGAGCGCGTCAAATGCTATGAGGCAGTTGTTGTCTAACATGTGATACATAGAGTCTAGTGTGGCCTGCTGAAGAAAGGTGGATGGGACTGGGCAGTGTGAGATTATGAAATCTGGATCATCCCTCAGAAGTTGGGAAGTGTCAAAGACTGGGTCTGTCTTCAGAAGTCTGTGAAGTTGCTGGCATACGCGGACTGAACTGCCAATGGGATTGCCTTTCCGTTTTGCTGGGATTTTGCTGTAGGCCACACAGGGTAGGGCTCTTATATCGACACCTACATCCTTGCACAGATCAATTTCCATGTACAGTATGCCACTGTGGAGTGTAGAATTTATGTGATTAGTCTGGAGACATCCCCCTCCACCAAGAAACTGGCTAGCCTGGGCAGCTATACATTAAAGCTTAAACTTCGGGACTTGTAGGCTGCCCTGCTATTTGCTGGGTGTTACCTTACTGTATGTCTTTCTGGGGACCTTCCCATTCCACAAGAATCATGTCAGTAGAGACTGGAGCTGGTTAAACCAACAGAAGGGGATGGCCTGGGCCAACATGCTAATTGGGTACAATATTCAAGGCAGGGCATTCATTTTTATTCATTGATCCTGGCCCATAGAGAGAGAGGGTGGCAGGGCTCTCCATCTTGGAAGGTCTTGTTTGACTTGTGTGAGGAGTGTATCTAGATCTGTAGCAAACATATCCCTTGAGCTCTTTGAGACTATGATACCCAGGCATTTAAGACCGTCTAAGGAACATGTCTTCCACTGCATTATATTGGCTTTGTGTGTGTGTGGCAGTCAAGGGGCATAATTTGGATTTTGGAGAGATTAAGCTTGTAGCCCACCAAATGACTGAATTCCTGTAAGATATCCAACACTATGGGGATGGACTGTTCTGGTTTAACTACATGGAGGTATGTATCATCCACGTAGGTGGGTATCTTGTACCGGCTTGTGCCCACTCGAATGCCCTCAATGTTGTCATTTTCTAATATAATCATGTTAAGGGACTCAAGGTATAAGTTAAACAGGAAAGGGGAGAACAGGCGGTCCTATCTAGTTCCCTTCTTGAGGAGGAACTATTTGAAGTGGATCCCATTGCATACAATTTTGGCTGATGGGTGTGAATAGAGGAGTCTGATTCACCCGACAAAGCCATCTGGGAAACTAAATTCCTTCAGGGTATGGAGCAAAAAGTCCCATTAGACTCTCATCAAATGCCTCCTCTGCATCCAGAGACATGATTACCATGGATGAAGTCAGGTCCCCGGATATGGGATATGAGCAATCTTCCTCAAGTGGTCAGCGGAAAGCCTACTCTGCATGAAGCAGATTTGCTTGGGGCCTTATAAGCTCTAATCTTTTGTATGCTGGTTTCCTAATTACTCCACAGAACCCATATAAGATTCCTTCCTTCCTTTAAATGCAGAACCAAAAAACTTATTTTAATGTACCTGATGTGTCACAGTTTTTATTAGTACTCTTTAAAGCAGTGACCCAGTAACCTCTGCAGTCTACACCCCTGCAAAACGTAATAAAAATAAACAGTATGTGGCCTGCCTGATGACTCAGTAGTAGGGAGCTGTGCTACCATGATGGCAACCAAGGTCTGGAAGCAAGATTGAGATGCTGGCCCATGGGGAGAAAGTGGGCTGAGGAGTGCTGCCGGTGGCAGACTCCTTGACCAGAATGGAGGCATTATGTTTCAATTACATCAGAGGCCCTGATAAAGCCCTGGAGGATTCACCCTCCAGCCATAATAGAAACTGTATGTCAGTGAGGCCCACTGTGATAGTGTGTGTTGCTGCAGTAAGAAGGCGAAAAAAACTAAAGGTATCTCGATGACTGCCCTCATCACTCTCGGACCCTGAGCCAGTGGAACACTGGCTCAGGTGGCAGCTGTTGGGGGTTGGAGGTTGCCAGGGATATTGATAGACTGATTTTATTTATCTTACTAGGAAAACACCACTGTGTTTCCACTTCTGTACAAAGACATCCTGGAACCACCCAGTTCCATAGACTTGCAGTTTAAAAAAAAACATACACACAGTAAATATGGATATGAGTACCTCAGGACTAGTGCTGGAGGACAAAAAAGCTAGATTAAAAAAAAAAAACACTATGCAATTCATTCAAGTGAATTCAGAATTTAGAGTGTGTAAATGCACCCAGTGTCCGTGATATATGAAACTAAATCAAGATCTTGTCCTACCTAGGTAACACATAACACCACTTGCTTGAAATTGAATGCTGTGGGATTAGTGCACTCTCCTTGTTGTTGAAATTCCTTAATATACCCACTGAGATATCAAAGTCTTCCAGCTGTCAGTAAACAAAAACAGAATAGAAATGCTTACAAAATGTATTTCAAGAAAATATCACAAAAAATCATGGCCCCCATATTCAGCGCCGGATGTTTGTGCCACACAAACAGGAGCACTGTGTGGCAGTTACCACACAGCTGGCTGGCTCAGGGCAATAGTCAGACTGTTAGTACACTCCAACTGGAACATACTGTCTGAATATGGGGCATGTTAGTGAAGCACATAGTGACTATGTGATGCACTGACACTGCCCACAGCTGAATATGGCCCACAGAGGAGTCTAATGGATATAGTGCAGTCCAAATGGGATAGTGCCAGGGCTCCTGTGGGCCATATTCAGACCTAGAATGCTAATGAGCCCACTGGGCATGCAAGTTGCAAAGGGGCCATTTGCATGCCCAATATGGGTCCATTAGCACTGGTGCACACCCCCTCCCAACAGTGGAACTAGGCATACAGAAAAGGAAGACGATGACTGTCTATAAGTCACACAATAGAATACAGCAACACAGATCATTAGAAAATTCAAATGTGGCCGGCCCGCCGGAGCAGCAGTTGGATTTCCGCTTGTGATGCCGGTGACCCGGTTTCGGGAACGGACTCCAGTCGTCGGAGGGCCGGCGGGGGGAGAAGGATTGAGCGTCTCTCAACTGCTCTCCTTCTCCGGGGGAAGGGTGTGGGACGTCATTGGTGCATGAGGGACCCCTGGTGGAGGCCAGGAGTGCCACAGCAGCTGTTGTATACAAGGAACTCTGAGGCGGGACAGACGCAGGACATCATTGCATGTCCTAGACCCAGCTTACAAGGGGGAAAAAAACACTCTGCCCGGCTGTCTCCATGACGCCCTGTCCCTCGGCCTCTAATTAGCCACCCAGCCGGCTCTCCCAACCAGTCACTAGGAGCACAGCACTGGTGCCCAGCAGTGCCGTGACCCCGCACTCTGGGGGTAAGCCAGAGGTAACCGGGAGAGCGCAGGCAGATATAGGTGGTGGAGGCTTAAGGGACGCCGTGACTAGGGACGAGATCAATGACTGAGGCAGGGGCAAACAAAAAGGAATTAAAAAAAAAAGGAAAAAGAAATTCAAATGTTTAACTCCGATTATTTGCACACAAACGAGAACCTGCCACATATGCCCTAAATCTATAATTAGTAGACCCAGCGCTACCTCAGACGGTCAGCTGCCCCCTCCTGCCTGCTGAGGTCCCACATCCCCACACCTATCCAACATCCGCCCAGTCACCGATTTCATCTGGGAAAATGATGTGTCCCCACATAAAGAAGCTTCATGTCCCTGCTACATTCTGAAACTGCACATCTCCACTCTATTCTGAATTTGCATCCCCTCCACATTCTGAAACTGTGTATCCCAGTAATCCAAAATTGTGCATCCATTTCATTTTAAAATTGTGCATATCCACCACATTGCAAAATTACATGCCCCCCAAACATTTCTGAAATCACAAATCTCTGCCAGATTCAGAAATGTCATGCCCCCGCCACATTCAGTAGTATGCACCTCTGAAAATGTGCATTCCCATCACATTAATAAATTGTGCATCCTGATCACGTACCAAAATGTTCTTCCTTGCAAAATTACAAAAATTACATTTCCACCGCCGGTCCAGTGGTGCTGAGGGTTGAGGCACTGGATGCCACACCTTGCGCCACGCTGGCGACCCAGATTCAGACGCGAGCCTGGGCTGCCGGGGTTGGCAGGGGAGGGATAGGATCGAGCATCCGGAGGACTGCTCTCCTATCTCGGGGAGGGATCCAAGGAACCACCACTCTGTAGTGGCTCCTGGTGATAACCGGGGGCACTATCGAGTGGTGTCAGCAAGGGGTGGAGTGTGGCATAGACGTCGGCACATTGTGCCCAGCGTCACTGCATGCCTGCATTCCGGGGGCTCAAGGAGGAAAATGGCAGCACAAGTTCACGGCAGCTTGATAGCCGAAACTTCACCGGTCGATGATGCCTGGACCAGGGGTGCATGCCGATACTGGATCCTAGCCAAGCTCGGAGACACAGGGGGAGTCCCTCCCGACAGTACAGCTGCATATGCCAGCTGGGCGTGACCACTTCGGGTCAATGGTGAAGGAGGAGTGGTGGCTGGAGGTAAGTAGGGCTGTGACTGCAGGTGGAAAAAACATCAGTCGTGATAAAAAAAAATTACATTTCCTAACTGCATCATGAAACTGCATGCTCCATTTTTAAATTGTGCATCACTACCATGCTCTAAAATTTTGCAATCATAGGCTGCCACATTTCTAATTACAGACTCCCAGCAACATTCCAAAATCATGTGTTCCTGCATCATTTTGAAGTTACATCCCTCTTGTATGTATCCACACTGAAACTGCAATAGCCCAATTCTAAAATCTCATCCCTTCAGTATTCTGAAATTCATTTACAGCTTTGACACTCCAAATCCGTGCTGCATTTCAAAAAGTACACTTAAGCAAGAACTTACCATAACAGTAGATCTTCAAGAGAAGCTCTTACAGCAGGCTACAACATTAGGACTAAGCCGCCAGGCACCAGGACACCACAGAAAACATCTAGCTATCAGTCTCCAGCAGGGGGACTGCCTCTTGACGTCGACACGCCCCCAATGTCAGCCAGTGGTATAAAAGTGGCGGTCCCCTAGCCCCACCTCAGTTCTCCCACTGGAGACCCAGCCTACACAGAGATGGAGAACCAAGGAAGTTCTAGCAACCCTAGGATGAGGAGAAGAAAAGACCGGGGGAAGGAGGGAGGGAAAGCAGTGCCTGCTGCAAGAGCTCCTCTTGAAGATCTACTGTTGTGGTAAGTTCTTACATAACTGTACTAACTTACTTTGAGGGTAAGCTCTTGCAGCAGGCTTCACTGTTAGGACTGAGTCCCAAGCAGTCAAAGTATAAACCCAGGTCAGATGGGCGGTGGTGAAGAAAACCAACCAAAGCTCTCAAGAGAGCAGGCACTGGAGGGCAGTGCGGCCAAAGCCAGTCCTCCACCTAGAGGCAATATCCAAACTGTAATCCTTGATGAAAGTATGGACAGAACTCCAAGTAGCAGCTGCACAGATGTCCACTGCTGACATATTCCTCAGTGAGATGAAAAAGGCAGCAACACCCCAATAGAGTGACCTTTAACTGGGCCCGGTAAAGGTTTGTTGTACTTATGGTAACAATATACAATGTAGTTAATTGACCACTTGTATAAAGTCTGTTCGGTAACTGGGGCCCCTTCAGTTTTTGGGGCGAAAGAAACAAACAATTGGTCAGACCTTCTGACCAGACAGGTACAGTCCAAATAATAACGAAGCACCTTATGAATGTCCAGAGTGTGAAGCAGAGCCTCCCCTCGAATACAGTACTCTGGATAATAAACAAATGGATGTCTTGATTAAGTGTAAACTCAGACACCGCTTTCGGCAGAAAAGTACAGTTATGTAAGAATTTACCGTAAAAATAGATTTTTGAGAAGATCTCTTGCAGCAGGTGTGCTTTCACTCTCTCCTTCCCCCAGTGCTTCTTCTTGTATGTCCCTATCAGGAAGACAAAGCCTCCTTGGTTTGTCCTATCCTTCATGCCAGCCAGATCTCTGGTGGATGAACAGGTTCTATATACTGAGAATGACGTTGGGGATGGAGCTGACGTCAGGGGCGGTCCCCTGTATTGGACTGCTAGCTAGAAATTTTCTGTGGGGTCCTAGTGCCTGTTGGCGTTGTCCTATCAGTTATTACCTGCTGCAAGAGCTCTACCTCGAAGTGAGGTCTTAGGATTAGTCTACAAGAAACAATTACTTAAAATAGTAATCTTGTTTCTTCCAAGGGAATCTTACTGTATTCTGACTAATGTAGTCTGGTCTCACCTTAGGACTGTCCCAGAGCCGAAATGGTTAATAGAACCTATGCAAATGATGAAATGCTATGCTTGAGCTCAGTTTTCAAGCCACTCTCCCTGGTTACCATTCTTCAACCATCAGATTCTTACGAAGCATGCACAATGAACTATCTAGTTATATACTAACACTATTACTTAAAAAAACAAAGCCTCCACCCCTTTACTAATTATCACTCCCCATACAAATCGGAATAGCACCTAAAAGACTCAAGTCACAGATGCCCAAGAAAAAACACAATAACCACAGGTTTGCAACAGTATTTGTACAGCTGGAGTGCAGTGACCCACAGGTTCTTAGCAGGGGAGGTAGGGAGGGAGCTCAGCATACAGTAAGATTCCCTTGGAAAAACAATATTACTATGGTAAGTAATTTGTTTCTTCAAACCCCAGAAAATCTTACCGTATTCTGACTAATGCAGACTATGCAAGCAATACTTTTGGAGGTGGGTACAGAACCTACTTAGGAAACAGATTCTGCAGGACTGCTGTGCCAAACCTGGCATCCCCTCTGGCCTGAACATCCAAGCAATAATGCATGGTAAATGTGTGGACACTTTCCAGGTAGCTGCTTTACAGATTTCCACAAGGGGAATATCCCTAGCAGCTACTAAGTGTCATCAAGACACAGGTCAGGAAACATAGGAAAAACCAGCAGCAGATGTAGAATTCGCAAAAAGTGTTTATTGGTACTAGCAGTAACATAAAAAAATAATTCAGAATAACTATTTACAAAGGCAGAATAAACAGAGAAGATCCATGTGAGCTTTCCTTCAGTCTCTGTGTGTCTCCGAAAACATTTCAGATTTCTCTCTTATAGGTCTTTGCAACCCCCCTCCTTAACAAGCATCCTGTTTTCTCTAAAATGTTCTTGTAAATTTGAGGCAGGTGCAGCAAGAACACAATGTCTTTCTCCACAGCTTCTGAAAAAGGACGTAAAAACTGCTCTCAGGTTAACCCCTTATATTCCCAACAGCTTTTTGCAGTCATCTCAAACTATAATTACATACAGTTTCAAACAAAGGGATCCCACTATCAATTACCTTTCCACATAATGATTCACATATATTTTTATACATGCAGATATGCAAGGGAGGAAAACACAGAAACAGCAAGGGAAGGTTGAGAGACAGTGAGAGGCGAAGAACTGCGATCAGGGTGATCAAATCCTAGGTCTCACAAGAAAATCTGGTTGCGCAACCAGACAGATGAGAAACAGGAAAGGAAAGAACAGAACAGAGCCCTGCATTCAAACTCTCCATAACAACTGGGACAGGATCCTATTCAGCCCTGTCACACACACACACACACACACCCCTCCTTAAGAGGGAACCTGTTTTATTAAACAGTTTTCCAAAACTTTTTATTAATTCTCTAACATTAGCTTCTAACTTTCAGAAATTAAGCACATGTGCAGTATCCTTTTTTCTATAACAGCACAGCAAACAGTAAAATTTAAACTCAATTCCTGATCCATATCTTGACAGAAAATCAGCATTGCTGTTCTCTTTACCAGATTTGTGTATCACCTTGAATTTAAATGGGTGTAGTGCCAGGTACCACCTTGTGATTCTGGAATGTTTACCTTTCATTTAGTTAAGCCAACAGTAAGGCGTGTTATCTGTTATAAGTACAAAGTCAGTTCCTAGTAAATAAAATTTGATGGACTCCATGGCCCACTTTGCTGCTAAACATTCCTTTTCATTGGTGGAGTACATTTTCTCACTGTCATGCAACTTCCTACTTATGTACAGAATAGGATGTGCCATCCCATCTACAGTTTGACTCAGGACTGCACCTAGGCCTACCTCTGATGCATCTGTTTGTAACAAAAATGACTTCTCAAAATCTGGGCTTCTTAAAACAGGGGCTGAACATAATGCAGCCTTAATGGTTTGAAAAGCTTCATCACACTCTGGGGTCCATTTCACATTATGTGGGTACCGTTTTTTCGTGAGTTCAGTAAGAGGAGTAGCTAACTCAGAAAGTTGGGAACAAATCTCCGATAATAACCAGCCAGCCCTAAAAATGACCCGACATATTTCTTTGTTTTAAGGACAGGACTGTTAGCTACAACTGCTATTTTAGAAATGTCTGGCTTAACTTCTTCATTTCCCAACACATAGCCCAAAAATATCTGGTTTTCTGCAT
The DNA here is from genome assembly GCA_016271365.2 of Neoceratodus forsteri. Classification (NCBI taxonomy): domain Eukaryota; kingdom Metazoa; phylum Chordata; order Ceratodontiformes; family Ceratodontidae; genus Neoceratodus; species Neoceratodus forsteri. The sequence goes on from CM057455.1 coordinate 503,212,323, forward strand.
GCCCAATGCACATCTGATCGGATTAATAGTCAGACCTGAATTTTTGATAGCTTGGATAACTGCTTGTAGGTGTTCCAGGTGTTTTTTCCAGTCTGGACTATATACCAAAACATCATCCATGTATGCAGCACAATAACCAGTGTGAGGTGATAAAATTACATCCATGTACCGCTGGAATGTAGCTGGTGCACCATGTAAACCAAATGGCATGGTGGTGAAGTGACAGAATCCAACAGGAGCGGCAAATGCAGTTTTGTCTCTGGATTCTTTAGCTAAAGTGATTTGCCAGTAACCTTTGGTGAGATCAAAAGTACTGATATACTTTGCACTCTCCAGTCTGTCCACCAAATCACCTATTCTGGGCATAGGATAAAGTACAGTTACGTAAGAACTTACTGTAACAGTAGATCTTCGAAAGAGCCTCTTGCAGTAGGTAATTACATATAGGACTGATGTCGGCAGGCGGCAGGACCCCACGGAAAAATTTCTAGCTAGCAGTCTGTGGTGCGGGACCACCCCCACATCAGGTGACCGGTGTCAGATGACGTCAGTATAAAGGGGCGGTCCCGGACGCCCGCCTTCCAGTTCTTTCCACTTCACAGGCCGGAAGAGCCCTGGACGAGGAAAACAGATGTTTTTAATGGAAAAGGAGCTGAAAAACCTAGGGGATGGAGGGCGGAAAGTATTACCTACTGCAAGAGCCTCTCTCAAAGATCTACTGTTATGGTAAGTTCTTATGTAACTGTACTATCTTACTCGAGAGCTCTTGCAAGTAGTAATTACATAAGGACAGAATCTAAGCAGTCAGGAACAAATGAAAGGCACCGGGAGTAGGAACTACTCCAAAAGTAACAAACAGCCTTGCAAAGCCTCAAGATAGGAGGCCTTGCAAGACCTTCTTTCGCAAAGCCTGCTCTCGTGAGAGGCAATGTCGAACTGTAATGTTTTGTAAGCGTATGGGCGGAAGTCAGGCCGGTGCAGCATAGATGTCTGCCACAGACACATTCTTGAAACAAGCCAGAGGCTGCCACTCACGAGTGGAGTGACCTCTGATCTGACCTGGTAAGGTCTTGTTGTACTTATCATAACAGAAAGTGATGCAATGAGCCAACCACTTTGACAGGCATTGCTTGGAGACAGCATTGCCTTCCCTTTTGTGAGCAAAAGAGACGAATAACTGATCAGCCTTTCTGAGATCCTTCGTCCTATCGGTGTAGTATCTCAGAATCCTGAGGACATCCATGGTATGGAGCAAGTATGCTCCCTGGTTGGAGTACTGCTTGAAAAAGGCAGGTAACTCAATAGACTGATTTAAGGTAGACTCCGCTACCACTTTTGGAAGAAACTTAGGGTTCGTGCAAGGAGCTACTTGTTCTTTGTGAAAAATCAGATAGGGGACTTTACACGTAAGGGCCTGGAGCTCGGAAATTCTTCGAGCAGAAGTAATGGCCACCAAGAAGAGCATCTTCCATGATAGAAACTTCAAGTCTGCGGAAGCCGCAGGCTCAAAAGGAGGAAGGGTAAGAATCTCGAGAACAAAGTTCAAATCCCAAGGGGGAGCAGGAGTCCGAACAGGGGGCCTGAGATGAAGGACCCCTCTGAGAAAGGTCTTGGAAACCTCTAATTGGACAAAGGCTTTATCAGCAAAAGGAGCATGGTAGGCTGAAATAGCAGCCATATGAACCTTCAGAGAGGAGTGACTGAGACCCAGGTCGAAAAGATGACGCAAATAATCGTGCAGAATGGCCACAGGACAGGAGAAAGGCTCCACGTTCCTGGAGGCAGCCTAAATTGAAAATCGCTTCCATTTCATAGCGTAGGTGGACCTAGTGGAGGGTTTTCTAGCCTTCACTAGAATCTCGGCCATCTTAGGAGAGATGCCAAAATGAGATTGGGCTAGGTCTGCAGGAGCCATGCATGAAGTTGAAGAGACTTGAGTCCCGGATGGACCAGGATCCCCTGATCCTGGGTCAGCAATCCTCGAGATAAAGGAAGAGGAAGAGGAGGAACCTCTGAGTATTGTTGTAGAAGAGAACCAGATTTGCCTGGGCCAGAAAGGAGTGATCAGAATCATTCTTGCTCCATCCAATGCAAGTTTCTGCAGCACACGAGGGACCAGAGGAATTGGGGAAAAGCATAGACGAATCTGTCCTTCCAACTTAGAGACAGTGCGTCACTCCAGAAAGCGCCTCGCTCTGGAGCGAGCGAGCAAAAGGCAGGAAGTTTTGTGTTTTGGGAAGAGGCGAACAGGACTACCTGTGGAGTCCCCCAAAGCTGGAAGATGCCATTTAGAACCTTTTGGTCCAGTTCCCACTCCTGTGGCAGAGCCGAGGAATGACTTAACTTGTCTGCCAGGACATTGTCGACTCCTGGAACATGGATTGCCGTGAGGTGAAGGTTGTAAAGCGTGACCCATTCCCAAACCCTCATTGCTTCCCTGCACAGCGGGTAGAATCGAGTCCCTCCCTGCTTGTTGATATACCACACTACGCACATGTTGTCCGTTTGGACAGCCAGGTGGCCGGGAAGGATGTATTGGTGAAGGGCTTGGAGGGCATACAGAACTGCTCATAGCTCGAGCACATTGATGTGGAGAGCTAATTCCAGTCTGGACCATAAACTCTGGGTTCGGTGAGGACCCAGATGGGCTCTCCAACCTTCGCCTGATGCGTCTGTGGTCAGAGTCTGGGAGGGGGGAGGATGAAAAAAGGGGACCCCCCGGAACAGGTTCTCTCGAACCATCCACCACTGCAAGTCTCTTATTATCGGCGAGGAGATCAGTACCAGATGATCTAGGTCGTCTACAAGTTGATCCCACTGAGAGCGGAGAGTCCACTGAGAAATTCTCATGTGGAGTCGCGCGCGGAACTCGTCGGGATGGCGGCCGCCATCAGCCCCAAGACAGCACTTACCGACCTGCGGAACCTTCCTGCGTTCGAAGTAGGAAATCTGTGACTGGAAGGAGGCCCCCCTGTCCGAAGGCAGGCAGGCCTTGCAGACTGTCGTATTGAGGATCGCCCCGATGAACTGGAGTCTCTGGGAAGGGTCCAGATGAGACTGGGAATGGTTGATGGCGATACCCAGACAAGTGAAAACCCGCTGGGTGAGGGAGAGAAAATGCAGGAGTTCATCCCTGGACGAGGCCGCCAGGAGCCAATCGTCCAGATAGGGAAAAACCTGAACTCCCAAGGTACGCAGGTGGGCCGCTACCACCGCCAGGCATTTGGTAAAAACTCTGGGAGCCGAGGAAAGACCAAATGGAAGTGCTCGGAATTGGTAATGGTCCCCCTGGAAAGCAAACCGGAGGTACTTTCTGTGTGAGGGACAAATGGGGATGTGCAGGTGTGCATCCTGCATATCCAGTGCACAAAGCCATTGGCCCGGCCAAAGAAGGGGAAGAAGGGTTTGAAGGGAGAGCATCCTGAACTTCTTGTATTCTACATAGAGGTTCAGGGAGCTGAGATCGAGAATGGGTCTGAGATCTCCCGTCTTCTTTAGTACAAGAAAGAAATGGGAATAGTAACCCGTCCCGTGGAGGTGAAGAGGGATGGGTTCTATGGCCTGCTTCGCGAAGAGAACAGATATTTCTTCCATGACCAAAGGAAGATGGTCCCTTGAGTAAGAGGACTTCAGAGGGGGTGGGGCGTGGAGGTTTCTGTAGAAACTCTATGTAGTGCCCCTCTGCAATAATCTGAAGCACCCATGAATCTGATGTTATCCTCTCCCAACCTGGAAGGTGGAGGGAGAACCTCCCTCCTACCAGTTCTTCCGGGGAGTCTGGAGGCGGTGGGAGAGGGAAGGAGTCAGGTGGTATGGGGCAGCGCCGCAGCTGGGGCTCCCACTGCTTTTTTGGGCGGCGGGGACCTGGCAGCTGTGGGGGCTCGACGTTTGGTGGCCCGTCTTTTGGGGTTTCGCTGAGGTCGGCTGTGTCTGTGAAAGGGACGGCGCTTGGGGATGGGGGACGTGTACATGGAATCCACAGATTTCAGGGCCGTCCCCGTCTCCTGCAAGTCGGTGATGATGTCCTTGACATCACCAAACCCCTGAAAGGTACTTCCTGAATTGCTGACTGCACCTCCGGGACCAAACCTGAAACTCGGAGCCAGGCGTGACGTCGAAGACTTATGGCAAATGCGGAGCTTCGCCCTGCGGTGTCCACTGCATCGTAGGTCATCCTCAGAATGTGACGACTGGCCAAACAAGCGGAACGGACAAGGTCAGCTAACTCCTGCTTAACTTGGGAGTCAGGCAAGGAGTCGATCTTAGATTCCGCCTGGGTAAGGACAGCCTTCTGGTAATCCCCCATATGTGCTACATAATTTAGGGCCCTAATCCCCAGTGTGGAAGAAGCATAAATCTTCCTTCCATACTGATCCAGAAGGCGAGACTCCTTATCCTGAGGAGATGCGCTCAAGTGTTTAGGTGTGCTGACCAGCCGTGAGTGGCGCTAATCACAACCGAGTCTGCACGGGGGTGAGAATCTAAAAAGTCTACACCCACCGGAGCCTGGTATAGCCTGTTGACTCGAGGAAGTGGGGCTAAAGCAGACAGTTGTTTCCAAATGGTGGAAACAAGGTGGGCATGAGGCTCGATCCAGGGTGGCACAACAGTAGGGGCCGAAGGGCAAGTCTAGATGTTCGGCGAGTTTAACCCGCTGAGGATCTGGCTCTAAGGAATGCCACTGATGTACTTCCTGGATCTTCCTAAGCAACTCCGTGAAGGAAGGATCCTCCGGAGGAGACTTCGGAGGAGTCCTCGGCCGGGGCTTGGACGGAGAGCGAGGCTCGTCGTCTTTCTCGGAACATCCATTGGAGGAATCCCAGGAGTCCGAGAGAGAGAAGAAGAAGAAGAATTGGAAGCAGAGTATGACTCTGACTTGTCTAGGGGAGGAACTGGTTCCTTAGGGGAATCCTGGATCGTCGGAACCTGCCCCTCTGGATCCCGAGGGGGGCCTGGAAACCAGAGGAGAGAGGGAGTGTGCCTCTGAGGCGTACAGGGACCGGAGGTGGCACTGTCGCCGTAAGGCGGCTCTCGAATTCCTTGGTGAGCTGAACCTTGGTCTCAGCCCACCAGGAGGCCAGAGTCTCCTGGAGATCCACCGGCGGCCTAGGGGGCCGTGGAGGAGGAGGAGGAGGGGGATAGTTGTACGGATTATATCCGTAAGGTGAGTATCCGTAACCTGGCTGTGGGAATACCGGGGCTGGGTATTGCAGCGTCGGGTACTGCGGTGTCAGTGGGACCGGCGCCGGGTACTGCGGCGCAGCATACTGCGGATCCTGGTAGGCCGGCGTTGGATACAATGGTGGGTACCCGGGCACTGGAGGAGCTGCCGGAGCAGACGGCCCAGTAGTAACCCCCCCGGGCAGATCAATATTGATAGGCCCATGGGGGGGGGCCCTGATGGAAGAGGAGTATCCCCCGCCAGCCGGAGGGGCCGCCATCGAACCAGCGCCGCAGGCCGGTGTCGGAGCCGGGCGTCTGGAGCCGCGTGATCAGATCCGGTTCCGTGGAGGGGATCTCGAAGGCAGAAAGGTATCCCGTGGTCTCGCCTGGGATGGTGGTGAAAATCCCGGGTCAGGCGGGTGACACGGGTTCTCGGATGGCAGCGGAGGCTGCGGAACCTGGGACGACAGACGGTGGAGGGTCTGTCGTAGGCCCGCGACGCCCGACGCACGTCGGAGGAGCCGACGTACGACTTAGGGGCAGGATCCCAGCAGACGCCAGAGGAGCCGGCATCCTACTTAAGGGGTTCCTTGTCGGAGGCGGGCCGAGGATGGGAAGAGGACCGGTCCGAGAGGGACACTGCCGTGCACCACCCCAAAGGGTAGGGCGGTCTTAGCGGCCTTCTGCCGGCGGGCGTCAGAGGAGCCGACGTCTGGCTTATGGGAGGCACCCACGCCAGTAGGCCGCAAGCCTGCAGCAGTACTGGGGGCAGAAGCCTCCTTTTGCCCGGAGGTGCCCGAAGGGCCCAAATGCGAGCTCAACGGGCGGGCCGACACCTCCTCCAAAGCTTTGGAGGCTGCCGTCGGACGATCCCCCGGAGGGGACATTACCCGAGCTGTGGCTCCGGCCGGAGTCGCGGAGGAGGAGGCCTTCTCCCGGTGCCTTTCTTTTTCCCGCTTCTTGTGTCCTACAGGGGAGGTCGACACCTGCCTAAGCTTCTTCAACTCCTTCTCCATTGCAGACATCTTCTTTTTAAGGAGATGGGCTTCCAAGTACTGCTGGCGTCATCTGCGGGTGGCCACGTTGAAATGCAGGCAATGCGGGCACTTGTCGACCGCGTGGTCGGGGTCTAAGCCAAAAAGGCAGAGGGAGTGACCGTCCTTGTGGGGCAGTTGGGCGCCGCATGAGTCGCACTTATTTTTTGAAGGGGACGACATAAATCAAAGTTCACCAGACGAAAAGATCTCAAAATATCTATCACTTTCTGTAAAAAAGCGACGCAGTAACAGGGCTGAGCTCCGAACTTTACCGCGAGGTGCTGCACGAGCTGACGGTGGGAAAGAACTGGAAGGCGGGCGTCCAGACCCGCCCCTTCATACCGATGTCATCTGACGCCGGTCACCTGACGTGGGGCGTCCCTGCCAGGGACTGCTAGCTAGAAAGCTTTTCGTGGGGTCCTGCCGCCTGCCGACGTCAGTCCTATATGTAATTACCTACTGCAAGAGCCCTCTCGAAGTAAGATCTGTCAAATTCTGACATTTGATTACGTTTCCTAAAAACAAGGCAGATTCAAACACCCCATTCGTTTTTGTTTACAATTACCACTGGAGATGACCCAGCACTCCTCGACTCTTCTATGATACCCAATTCTTTCATTTTTTGCATTTCCTTAACCAAGTCAGTTCTTAACCACTCTAGTAACTTGTATGTTTTTTACCTAATAGGGAGAGCATTCCTTGGCACTATTACATGCTCGACCCCCTTTGCTCGGCCTGGTACTGTGGTAAAAGTACTGTTAAATGTCTTTAGCAAATTACGAATTTTTGCGGTTTGTTTGGGGGTTAAGGAAACATTCACTTTTACAGCATCAGCAGTTAAAGTTTGTTCCAGTCTATCGTAAGCTACATCAATATCTTCTTTATCAGTTTCTGGTAAAACTAGCAAAGCGACTTTTGGCATTTTTTCAACATATTTATTGAAGAGGTTAGCATGGTATATCTTAGTAGGATTTTTCCTGTCAGGGGTCTCAATCTGGTAGTTAACGGTGCCAGTACGTCTAAGCATTCTGTAAGGCCCTTGCCACTTCATTAACAGTTTATTTTCTGCTGTGGGTAACAGTAGCAAAACCTTTTCACCATGCTCAAAGCCTTTTTCTTTTACCCCATGGTCATAATATACCTTCTGCTGGTTTTGGGCCTCTTCCTGATTAAGGTGGGAAATTTCAACATATTTTGCCAGCTTCTTTCTTAGGGCACACATATAAGACATTATAGATTGTTTCTGAGTGGGGTTATCTTCCCACGTTTCTTTTATCACATCCAGTGGCCCTCTTGGCTGCATACCATACAGCATTTCAGATGGTGAAAACCCTGTTGATGCCTGTGGCACTTCTCTGCAATCAAAAAGTAGGTAAAGCAAGAATTGGTCCCAATCTTTTCCTTCCCCTTTTATAAACCTTTTTAACATGTGTTTTAGGGTTTGGTTAAAACGCTCAACAAGACTGTCTGTCTGAGGAAGATATGGGGAGGTTCTTATGGCAGTGATACTTAGTAGCCTCCTTAAGTAATGCAGCACCAAATTACTACCCTGATCAGTAATAATTTCTTTAGGCATGCCCACTCTGCTGAAAATTTTTGCAAGCTCTGCAGCCACTTTTGAAGCTGTGACATTATGCATTGGAACTGCTTCTGGATATTGAGTAGCATAGTCATATACTACCAGGATAAATCTATTACCCTTTTAACTTTTGTCTACAGGATCAATGACATCCACTGCAATTCTCTCAAAAGGCACATCTATCAAGGGTAGGGGCACCTTGTCTTTTCTAGTGACTGGGGCTACTTTCTGAAACTCAGCACAGGAATTACAATACGTAGCAACATCTTCATGAATTCCAGGCCAGTAAAATCTATACAGCAATCTGGCAAAGGTGTGGTCCCTCCCTGAGTGATCAGCCATAGGAATATCATGTGCTATGTGTAACAACTCTTCTATACTTCTGTGCTATAACCAATTATTCTGTCTGTTCCTGTGTCTGAGGTCTAACTCAAACTCCGTACAATAAGCCATTACATTTTTGAAACATTGCTTCACCCCGTTTTGGTTTCACTTCCAGCTGCCTAAAATAACCCTGGAGAGAAACATTGTTAGCTTGCTTGGAAACAAAATCATAATCAGTTATCAGTTTAGCTTCAGCATTTTCATATGTTAATCCTTTATGTCCATCAGTCTTTTGTTGCCACTGTTGTTTCAGACATCTTGTTTCTTTCCTGGACTTCTGGATCTTGGAGCTGTTCTCAGACAAATCCGAATCAAAGTCATTGAAAGGAAAAGTGTCCCCACCATTTCAGATTTTCTTTGCCTGAGCTGTTGTTACCACTGCTGCTGAAACTGCAGGGTTCAGTTCCTCCGAGATTAACTCAGTAAATCCTGGACAGTCATTTCCAATAATCACAGATACAGCTAACTTAGGTACTACCCTCATTTTCACTTAGTGTGCACACCTTTAATAGTCACTTGGGAGGTGGGATAGTATTGAGTGTCCCCGTGGATGCAGATGACACCAGTACCTGGTCCTTTTGGACAGTGTTTTCCCAGGACTTCAACATGCACTAGGGTCTGTCTGCTTCCCAAATCAATGAGTCCCTTCACAGTCTTATCTTCCACCTTCACATCTGTTAAGTACTTGCCCCAATTTGCTAAGGACAAATCTGTTCCAGTGCCACTCTCCTTACTATGGAGTTTCTTGCAATATGGCCTGGCTTGTTACAATTATAACAAATAAAGTCTTAGGGGGGCAGATTTGTTACCCACACCATAGTTCTTATCAGACTTTGAGTTTACATGGGAAAAAGAGGGTCTTACCGGTGCTTGGCTGTTACCTTGTGGCTGTGGCATCTGTCTGGCCATTTGGTAGTCCTCGACCAAAGAAACAGCCTTTTCCCCACTTTCTGGTCGATGTTCTTTCACCAAAAGCTGCACATCTGTATGCAGGATGTTGATGAATTGCTCCGATGTAAATGTATCAATGATCTGTGCTAGTTTCGCCCTCTGGTTGGAGCCATTTAATAAGGAGCTCTCTGAGTCGGGTGAAGGCTTCTCGAGGATTGTCAAATGCGTTGTACTTCAGGGACTGGAATCTTTGCCTGTAGGTCTGTCCTGAGATGTTGTATCTTTTCAGGATTTCTTTTTTTCAGATGATCATAGTTTTCTGACTGTGCAGTGTCCATACTGCTGTAGGCAAGTTGGGCTTTCCCTGTCAGGTAGGGTACCAGTCTGATTGTCCATTGCTGCTTTGGCCATTGGCAGGCTGTGGCAACTCTTTCAAAAGTTGTCAGGTATGCCTCAACATCATCCGAGGGAAACAACTTTGTAAGTTTAATGTCTTTTAAGTTGCTTGCACCTTGTTGCTCTGCTGGACCAGTGCCAGATCATTCTGCTTTGAACACTTGCAAAGCATCCAGCCAGCACTGCATCTCTTCTTTTCTTTGTTGCTCCTGTCACTGCATCTCTTCTCCTCTCTGCTTCTCTGTATTATATAACCCACCATTTGAAAAAGTCCCTCAGGCTTTCAGGTTTTGTCACTGCCTGTTTTTTTTTCCATAACTTGTGCTGGCTGGAATTCTGTCTCTCCTAGTTTGGCTGTCATTCTCTTGGTAACCACTCCTGGACTTGCTGCTGCAGAATCCATACCTTTTTCTAAGCTTCCCTGGTACTAGGTCCAGTACCCACGCACAAAACTACAGGCTTAGAGTATGCGCAGCGTAAATCCCACTTAGACTGACACCATCTGTCTTCGAGGCACAGGTCACGAAGCATAGGAAAAACCAGGAGCAGTTCTAGAATTCGCAAAAAGTGTTTATTAGTATGAGCAGTAACATAAAAAAATAAACTTGTTCAGCATTACTACTTACAAAGGCAGAATAAATTAAACTGGAATCAGAGAAGATTCATCTGAGTTTTCCTTCAATCCCTGTGTGTCTCAAAACATTGCAGCTCTCTCTCTTACAAGTCTTTGCAACCCCCCCTTCTTAACAAGCATCCTGTTTTTTTCTAAAATGTTACTGTATGTTTCAGGTAGGTGCAGCAGGAACACAATGTCCCAGAACTGAGGCCCTTCTCCACAGCTTCTGAAAAAGGGCTTAAAAACTACCCTCAGGTTAACCCCTTGAGTTCGCAATAGCTTTCTGCAATCATCTCAAACTATAATTATATACATTTCAACAGTAACACTATATCAGTTCTAAACAAAGGGATTTCAATCACAGTTACATTTCCACATAATGATTTGCATATATTTTTATACCAGCGGATATGCAAGGGAGGGAAGAGAGATAGCAAGAGGCAGAGAACTGCAAGACTGTCAGGGTGAACAAGTCCTAGGTCTCATGAGAAAATTTGGTTGCACAACCAGACAGACAAGAGACAGGAAAGAAAAGAACAGAACAGATCCCTGCATTCAAACTCTCCATAACAACTGGGACAGGGTCCTATTCAATCCTGTTACAGACACCAGTACCTGGTCCTTTTGGACACTGTTTTCCTAGCACTTCAATATGTACTAGGGTCTGTCTGCTTCCCAAATCAGTAAGTCCCTTCACAGTCTTCTTTTCCATGCATCTGTTAAGTATTTGCCCCAATTTGTTAAGGTCACATCTGCTCCAGTGCCACTCTTCTTACTATGGCAAGTTCTCTTAACATGACCTGGCTTATTACAGTTATAGCAAATAAAATCTTGGGATGCAGATTTGTTACCCTTATCAGACTTAGAGTTTAAATGGGAAAAAGAATGTCTTACCGGTGCTTGGCTGTTACCTCGCTGTTGTGGCATCTGTCTGGCCATTTGGTAGTCTTCGGCCAAAGAAACAGTCTTTTTGCCACTTTCTGGTTGGTGTTCTTTTACCCAAAGCTGTACATATCTAGGCAGGATGTTGATGAATTGCTCCACTGCAAATGTATTGATGATCTGTGGGACTGTTTTGTTCTCTGGTTGGAGCCATTTTATCAGAAGTTCTCTGAGTCTGGTGAAGGCTTATTGAGGATTGTCAACTGAGTTGTACTACAGAGACCAATATCTCTGCCTGTAGGACTCTCCTGAGATGTCATACCTTTTCAGGATTTCACTTTTCACCAGGTCATAGTTTTCTGACTGTGCAGTGTCCATACTGCTGTAGGCAAGCTGGGCTTTCCCTGTCAGGTAGGGTACCAGTTTAATTGCCCATTGCTGCTTTGGTCACTGGCAGGCTGTGGCAACCCTTTCAAAAGTTGTCAGGTATGCTTCGATATCATCCGAGGGACACAACTTTGTAAGTTTAATGTTTCAAGTTGCCTGTGTCCTGTTGCTCATCTAGAACTGTAACAGATCCTCTGCTTTTCATAGCCTGCAAGGCATCCAGCCACTGCTGCTGCTGCTCCTGTCGCTGCATCTTTTCTTTCCTCTGCTGATCCTGTCACTGCATCTATTCTCTCCTATGCTGCTTGAGTTGTTGCATTTCTTCTTTTCTCTGTGCCTCTAAACGCTGAATCTCTTTTTCTCTTTGCTGCATCTCCTCTCTTCTCCATTTCTCTATCTCTGTTTGCTGTATAGTCCACCATTTGAAAAAGGCCATCAGGCTTTCAGGTTCTGTCACTGCATGCTCATTTTCCATAACTGGTGCTAGCTGTAAAGTCTCAGCTTGGACTTCTGTCTTTGCTAGTTTGGCTGCCATTCTCCTGGTGACCTCTCCTGGGCTTGCTGCTGCAGAATCCATACCTCTCTTCTATGCTTCCCTGGTTCCAGGGCTAGTACCCATGTACAAAACTCCTCGCTTTAAGTATGCATGGTGTAAATCCCACTTCAGCTGACACCATCTGTCATCGAGGCGCACATCAGGAAGCATAGGAAAACAAGGAGCAGTTGTAAAATTCACAAGAGTTTTATTATTAATAACAGTAAAATAAAAAAATTTAATTGTTCAGAATAACTATTTACAATGGCAGTAGAAACATAAAAAACAGAGTCCTTCTTATTTTTCTTCTCAATTTCCAATCTCATTCTCTCAGTCTATGTCTCTCTCTCTCGCAAAACATTGCAGCTCCTTTTTATAAGTCTGCGCAGGAGCTCATTAAGAAAATAGCACGCTTCTCACACAGTGTTCTTGTAAGTTTCCAATATTCTTGTCAGTTTCACCAGGTGGAGCAAAAAAGAACACTGTGCCCCAGAACTGACCTATTGTTTACATATTCTGCAAAAGGCTTAAAAATTGCATCTCAGGTTAACTCCTTGAGTTCCAAATACCTTTGCAATCATTTCAACAGTATAACTATATACAGTTTTAACTTTGCAATCATTTCAACAGTATAACTATATACAGTTTAAACAAAGAAATCCCAGTATTAATTACATTTCCACAAAATGATTCACATATATCTTCATACCAGTAGATATGAAAGGGGGAAGAAAATACAGAACAGGAAGTGAGGGTAGAGAGATGGTGAGAGACAGAGAACTGCAAGACCATCAGGGTGATCAAGTCCTAGGTCTCACAAGATTATTTGGTTGTGAACCAGAGACAAAAACAGAGAGAACAGAACAGATCCTTGCATTTAACTCTATCTGCATAACAAATGGGGCAGGGCCTTGTTCAACCCTGTCACAGTGTGGTCTGTACCAAGCTGCATAGGTGGCATCCTCTAACACTGGGAGCAGAGGAGGCACCACAATGACAGGAGATTCTGGGAGCTCCAAGAAATTCAAGAGACTCTTTTTAGTGGTATATGGATCTTCTAATGCAATGCCTATGGTAGCCTGCATTTGTTGCATCATGGTGAAAAAAGCAGGGTCCTCTGGAAGGGGCCATTGTGTGTTCACCACATAGTCTTTACTGCATGTGGAGACTGAACAGCTGGTAACAAGTTCATACTGATTCTTAACATAGTCGTTAACCTCATCTTCCTCTTCCTGCATCATTTGGTCAGGACTGTACACATATTCATTGTCTGGGCTGATGGGAAGGAGGGACAGCACCGGCAACATTGGTGGCAGCATAAGAGGTGGCTGTGGCAAGGGAGTTCCTTGCGGCATCAATGGGGGAATAGCAGGAGTCCCCATCTAAGGTTCCCCTGGAACAGAGAGGCCAGGCAGTAAACATCTAATCATGAGAAAGACATAAGAACTGCATGATCACTGGCGCCCCTTTGGTCAATGGGAGCAACAAGAGGAGTTGACAGGGGGAGGCTGACTCCTCGATGTCGACGTACTGGCCATAATAGACCCTGTAGTGCCTATGCTAAATCCCGACCTTGGTGTCGTGTTCATGGTTGGAGGGGATTAGCATCACCACCGGAGTGGATGGGATCGAAGAGAAGAGCAGGGATGACCTGAAGCGTGCCAGGTAAGCCTGTTCCTTGTACCGGCGCTTGTGTTTGTGACTCTCAGACATTTTCACCTGAGATTTCGATGACCGTAACTCGGTCGATGGAGCCAGTGATGCAGATGTCTGTTGGAGTTCCTTCTCCATTCTTTCCATAGTCTTTTGGAGCAAGAATTTCTTCAAAACCTCTTTTTGACGTTGCCTGGTTGCAGAGGTAACCCCCCTGGCAGATTTACCAGGCTTTCATGTTGTGGCTTAGGCCTAGGTAGCACACACAGACATTGTGGGAGTCACCAGTGTAAATTTTTTTCCACAATCACAGTACGAGAATAGTTTAGATGGTTCTTTCGACAACATACAGATCACTGAAAATCACTCTAAAAGTGATTACTTTTTAATAAAGAAAACTGGCAATATGCAGCAACATTTCCTTAGCAGTCGAAAGAGTTCAGATCAACAGTGAGAGAAGAACTGAGGAGAGATGGGGATGCCCACAGCATTTATGAATACGCTGATGTCTGACATCATCATGAGTAGCCCCAGGCAGACTACTTCCCAAAAATTCCCTGTGGTCCTAGTGCCAGGTGCATTCCAAAGAAAAAAAATTACTCACCGTAGTAATCCTGTTTCTTCCAAAGTGTCCTTTACCATCAGTAACAGTATGCAGTAAGCTGACTAGGTCGAGCTGCCTTGGAGGTGGAGTTTATGCTAATGAATAAATGAATTAGCCAATCAGGAGAGACAGCTTGTTGGTGTTCTGAGAGGAGCTTGCCCAGAGTGCACCAGAATTTTTTCGAAGCTAAAATGGGAACATACCTATGTTCAGTGTGAACCAACAGGATTTAAAAATCATGCAACAGCATGAACAGAGAACTGTTGCAAAACTATGTAAACTTTGCTTAAAATGCAATTTAAAAGTTCAGAAACAAATTTGGCAGTAATGAGGAAGTAGAGTCCTCTTCAGTCAGGTTTCTTGGGGGAAAGGGTGGGAACGTTCTGATGCTAAAGGACACCTTGGAAGAAACAAGATTACTATGGTGAGTAATTTTTTTCTTGTCATCCCAGGGGTCCTTTAGCATCAGTAACAATATGCAAACTGCAGAGCAGTGTAGTTGGGAAGTGGGTACAGATCCTATTTAGAGAAGAGGCTCTGGAGGACCGCCGTGCCAAATTTGGCATCTGATCTAGACTGCATATCCAGGCAATAATGCTTTGTGAATGTGTGTAATCTTCCAATTGGCTGCTTTGTAGACATCAAGTAAAGGAATGCCCCTTGCAGCTGCCACTGTGGCAGCAGTGCCCTGGTAGAATGTACCCTGAGGCCTTCAGGGGGCTGTTTACCAGCCTTGTCATAACAAAACTGAATACAAGAGACAATCTAGTGATAGTTTTCTTAGTGGCTGGCCCTCCTCTACCTACCTCCCCATAAGTGAGGAAAAGATGGGCAGTGGAACCCCTAAACTGTTTGGTGTGTTCCAGGTAGTAAGAGATGGCTCTTTTCACATCCAAACGATGGTGTTTCTGTTCCCCAGGAGTGGTAATGGTCTGGTTAAGGTAAAATTCAGAGATCACGTTGGGCAGGAATTTCCTGTTAGTTTTGAGCTCTACCTTGTCCCTGTGAGGAATTACATAGTTTGGTTCAGTATATAGTGCCGCAACTCTGAGATTCTTCTTGCAGAGGTGACAGCAACTACAAAGACTGTTTTCCAGGTAACATACATTAAGTGTGCTGTAGCCATGGGCTCAAAAGGTGGCTCCATGAGTTTGGCAATGCACAGATTAAGCCTCCAAGGGGGAACAGGTTCCCTAATTGAGGACTGAAGATGGAGTAGGGCTTTGAAAAACCTTTTGATAAAAGCCAGTAAAATTATCGATTTGCCCTTGTCTATGGAGAGGTAAGCAGAAACTGCAGCTACGTGAACTTTTATGGATGAGGCCTGTAAATGGACTAAATAATCCAAAAGACTAGGCACTGAGGCTTTGAGAGGATTTATATATTTCCTCTTGCACCAGAAAGAAAATCATTTCCATTTAGCTGCATAAGTTTTCTTGGTACTGGGTCTTTTGGACATCCTCAGGATTTTAAGGACTTATTCTGAATACTGAGTATCTGGATACTTTTAACTCCTCAAAAGCCAAGCTTTGAGGTGAAGGGACTGCAGATTTGAAAAGGTCATTCCTAGCTGTGGTACAGTCAGGAGAGAGTGACTGAGAGGAAGCTGTATTGGCTTGCTGTGCGACAGGGCTACTAGAAGGGGATACCAAGGTTGCCTTGGCCAATCCAGTGCCACCAGGATCTTTGCTGCAGATTGAGCCCTCAGCTTCAGCAGCACTCTATGGATCAGAGGAAATGGAGGGAAGGCATAAAGAAACTTGCCTGCCTAGTCCAGAGTTAAGGCACCTGCTGGGAGAGTCCCTAATGCTGGGAGCCTGCAGCAATACAGAGGAAGTTGATGGTTGAGGTGAGAGGCAAACAGATCTATTTCTGGTGTGCCCCACCTCCTGAAGACTGTGGCAATGACTTGTTTGTTCAGAGTCAATTCACTGTGTCCTTGGCAGAAGTGGCTCAGAGCATCTGCCAAAGTATTGACCTTGCTTGGAAGGTGTATGGCTGAGAGACTCACATCGAGAGAGTAAGCTAGAGACCAGATTCTCATTGCCTCTGTACAAAGTATGGTCGACTTTTTGCACCCTACTTGTTTATGTAGAACATAGCAGTGGTGTTGTCTGTCCTGATTTGCACTGAATGACCTTTTACCTGGGGAGCAAAGGCCTTTAGGGCGAGGTAGATGGCTATGAGCTCTAGTAGGTTGATGTGGCTTGCAGATTTCCTGGGAGTCCAAATGCTCCTTACAGAGTGATTGCCTAGATGAGCTCCCTACCCCAGCAGGGAGGTATCTGTAGTAATGATTTTTATGGGAGATGAAAGCTGGAAAGGGATTCCCATCTACAGGTTATCAGTTTCCTTCCACCAGTCCAGAGCTCAGAGTAAGTTTTTTGTCACTGGAACCAGCTTGGAAAAGGAATGATGTTTTTGGGACCAGTGTGTGCCCGCAGGAATAACACTCATTTGGAATCTGACACCTGGGAAAACGGCTGTCATGGAGGCCATATGTCCCAGAAGCTGTAAAAAATGTCTGGCTGGCCTGGGCTGGCCAGGACAAAGGAGTTTACCACTGACAGGAAGTTTTGGATTCTGTCTGCTGGAAGAAAGGCCTTGCTCTGCTGTGTATCCAGTTCTGCTCCTATAAAGGTGAGGAGCTGAGCGGGATCCAAGTGGGCTTTCTCGTCGTTGATGAGGAAGCCTAGTGACTGAAACTCCGAAACACAGAAGTTGACGACAGACAAGGACCGCAAGGCCCATCCAGTCTGCCAATTTTTTCTATATTATGAATGTGCCATAGGCCTTTACTCTGTCAATGGCATATCTATTCATACTCATCTGTATTGCTCCCTTATGCCTATCCCATGCCTATTTGAAGTCCTGTAGTGTATTCATATCCATCACTTCCTGAGGTAGGCCGTTCCATGCATCCACCACCCTTTCTGTGAAAAAGAACTTCCTCACATTACCCCTTAATTGGCCTCCCTCTGATCTCATGCTGTGTCCACTTGTCCTACTATTTTTCTTATAATGAAACATGTTAAGACTCATTTACTTTGTTAATGCCCTTAAGATGTTTGAATGTTTTGATCATATCACCTCTCTCCCTCCTTTGGTCTAGGGTATACATGTTGAGCTCCGTTAATCTGTCCTCATATGTTTTCTGATGCAGTCTCTGCACCATTTTGGTTGCCCTTGTCTATACTGCCTCCATTTGGTTAATGTACTTGTGCAGGTGCGGCCTCCAGTACTGCATGCAGTACTCCAGATGGGACCCAACCAGTGTCTTATAAAGACAGATTATTACCTCCCTCTTATGATTTGTGATACCCCTACTAATACATCTCAATATCCCCCTAGCCTTACCTACTGCTTTAGTGGTCTGCATGGATGATTTCAGGTCAGCTGTGATGATGATACCTAAGTCTGTTTCTTCCCTTGTGATTGCCAGCAACTCCTCTCCCAACCTGTAGGTGGTTTCAGGGTTTCTCTTCCCTATGTGCATGATCTTGCACTTCATTGCATTAAACCCCAGTTGCCACTCTTCAGACCATTTTGCTAGTTTATCCAGATCTTTTCTCATTCTGCCCAACCCATCTGGATCATCTACTCTGTTGCAGATCTTGGTGCCATCTGCAAACAGACAAGCCTTACCCTCTAGTCCATCTGTAATGTCACTAATGAAGATGTTGAAAAGGACTGGCCCCAGGACTGATCCCTGAGGTACCCCACTTGTGACTTGCATCTCTTCTGACTGTATACCATTTGCCACCACTCTCTGTTTTCTGCCCGCCAATCAGTTTGCCACCCAGTTGCCCAACATCTGACCTACCCTGAGCCTACCCAGCTTATTAATCAATCTTCCATGTGGAACAGTATCGAAAGCTTTGCTGAAGTCAAGGTATCGACTGCACCCCCTTGGTCCACCACTCTGGTTACCCAGTCAAAGAAATCTATGAGATTAATTTGACAGAACCTTCCTGTTGTAAACCCATGCTGCCTTAGATCCTGTGCTCCTATGGATTCCAGGTGTTGCACTATCCTTTCTTTAAGGAGTGCCTCCATAATACTGCCCACTACTGAGGTAAGACTGACTGGTCTGTAGTTCCCTGCCTTCTCCCTGCTACCACTCTTGTGGAGAGGGATCACATGAGCCCTTCTCCAGTCTTCTAGGACCTCTCCTGTGCTCAGAGACTCACTAAACAGTTCTGATAATGGCTCTGCTAGTTCCACCCTTAGCTCCTTTAGTACCCTGGGATGTAAGCCATCAGGTCCCATTGCCTTGTACACCCTAAGCTTAGTGAGCTCTTGTAGAACCCTTTCTTTTGCGAAGGGACTTGTGCACACCTTCCCCCGTGTCCATGGTGCTGAGCTATGGACCCTGCCCTACCTTCTCCTCAGTAAATACTGAGCAGAATTATCTACTTAGGATAGATGCTTTTCCTTGGTCCTCCTCCATACACTCCCCCTTATCCTCTTTGAACTTAGCAATAACCCCCTCTGGACTCTTTCCTTTCACTAATGTATCTATAGAAAGTCTTGTCCCCTTTTTTACTGTTTATGCTAGTGCTTCCTCAGTTTGAGCCTTTGCCTGCCTTACTGCCTTCCCTGCTTCCCTTAGGGAAGTTTGGTATGCCTCCCTATCTTCGTCCCACTGCGTTTCCTTACATTTTCTGAAGGCCAACCTTTTGGCTCTGATCTTTTCTGCTACTATTTTTGAGAACCAGAGTGGTTTCCTCCTTCTTTTGCTCTTGCTTTTCTCCCTAACACAATGGAATGTTGCTTCAAGTATTGCCTCCTTAATGCTTGCCCACTTTGCCTGTACCCCCTCACCTGTATTTCTTCTTGCCGGGGCTAGCTTAACTCTTTTGGCCATCTTAACAAAGTCAGCTCCTCTGAAGTTCAATATTTTTGCCTTGTAATGGGATGATTTAGTTCTAGTGGCCAAACTGAACCATACCATGTGATGGTCACTGGCCCCCAGGTGACCTTCTACCTGAAGATCTGTGATCCTTTCCCCGTTAATCAGTACTAGATCTAGGATAGTCCTGTCTCTTGTGGGTTGTTGTACCAGTTGTTTGAGGCCCTCCCCCTGCAGGGAATCAACTGTGTTTAGTTCTGGCGGATGCTCCTGCTGGTACTGACCTATCTGTATCTGGCACGTTGAAGTCTCCTATTATCAGAACCTCCCCTTTAGCTGTCATGTTTTGTATCTCTTCTAACAGTAATGTGTCTATGCCGTCCTCCTGGTCTGGAGGCCTGTAGACAACCCCAGTTTGTATGGCTGTCCCATTTCCTGTTTCCAGGGCAACCCGCAGTTCTTCTGGCTCCTTAAGTGTATTCTGAATTTCTGTAGCTTTGATATTTTCATTGACATAAAGGGCTACTCCCCCCCCCCTCCTTTTTGCACCTCGGACTCTTCTGAAAAGTACATAGCTGGGTACTGTCTCCCAAGTGTGGTTACTGGTGAACCATGTCTTACTAATGGCTACTATGTCCAGTTTAGCCTCTGTCATTGTTGCCTGCAGATCTGGGATCTTGTTTCCCAGACAGCAGGCATTGGTGTGCATGATCTTCCATTGGCCAGATTTCGGTGCATTAATTGTTGGTCGAGGTCTGCCATTTCCCCTGAGCATCATATGGGGAGCCATAGAAACATAGAAGTCGACGGCAGATAAGGACCGCAAGGCCCATCCAGTCTGCCCATTTCTTTTTCTACCTTATAAATATGCCATTGGCCTTTGCTCTGTCAGTGGCCTATCTATTCATACTCATCTGTATTGCTCCCTTATGCCTATCCCGTGCCTGTTTGAAGCCCTGCACTGTATTCATAGCCACCACTTCCTGAGGTAGGCTGTTCCATGCATCCACCACCCTTTCTGTGAAAAAGAATTTCCTCACATTCCCCCTTAATCGGCCTCCCTCTAATGTCATGCTGTGTCCTCTTGTCCTGCTATTTTTCTTATATTTAAACATGTTAGACTCTTTCACTTTGCTAATACCCTTAAGGTGTTGGAATGTTTCGATCATATCACCTTTCTCCCTCCTTTACTCAAGGGTATACATATTGAGCACTGTTAATCTGTCCTCATATGTCTTCTGATGCAGTCCCTGCACCATTTTGGTTGCCCTTCTCTGGACTGCCTCAATTTGGTTAATGTCCTTGTGAAGGTGTGGCCTCCAGTACCGCACACAGTACTCCAGATGGGCTCAACTAGTGTCTTGTAAAGAGGGATTATTACCCTCTTACTTACTTGTGATACCCCTACTAATACACCCCAACATCCCCTAGCCTTACCTCACTGCTTTAGAGGTCTGCTTGATGATTTCAGGTCATCGGTGATGATGCCCAAGTCTCTTTCTTCCTTTGTGACTGCCAGCTAACTCCCCTCTCAGCCTATAGGTGGCTTCAGGGTTTCTCTTCCCTGTGTGCATGATCTTGCACTTCTTTGCATTAAATCCCAGTTGCCACTCTTCTGACCATTTTGCTAGTTTATCCAGATCTCTTCTCATTCTGCCCACCACATCTGGATCATCTACTCTGTTACAGATCTTGGTGTCATCTGCAAACAGACAAGCCTTACCCTCTAGTCCATCTGCAATGTCACTAATGAAGATACTGAAGAGGACTGGCCCCAGGACTGATCCATGAGGTACCCCACTTGTGACCTGCATCTCTTCTGACTGTATACCATTTACCACCACTCTCTGTTTTCTGCCCGTCAACCAGTTTGCCACCCAGCTGATCAACTTCTGACCCACCCCAAGCCTACCCAGATTATTTATCAATCTTCTATGTGGACCAGTGTTGAAAGCTTTGCTGAAGTCAAGGTAGGCAACATCAACTGCTCCCCCTTGGTCCACCACTCTGGTTACCCAGTCAAAGAAATCTATGAGATTAATTTGACAGGACCTTCCTTTTGTAAACCCATGCCATCTTGGATCCTGTGCCCCTATGGATTCCAGGTGTTGCACTATCCTTTCCTTAAGGAGTGCCTCCATACCTTGCCCACTACTGAGGTAAGACTGACTGGTCTGTAGTTCCCTGCCTCCTCCCCACTACCACTCTTGTGGAGAGGGATCACATGAGCCCTTCTCCAGTCTTCTAGGACCTCTCCTGTGCTCAGACACTCACTAAACAGTTCTGCTAATGGCTCTGCTAGTTCCACCCGCAGCTCCTTAAGTACCCTGAGATGTATGCCATCAGGTCCCATTGCCTTCTCCACCCTGAGCTTAGCGAGCTCTTGTAGAACCCTTTCATTTGTGAAGGGAGTAGTGCTCAACTCCCTCCCCCTTGTGTCCATGGTGCTGAGCTGTGGGACCTGCCCTATCTTCTCAGCAGTAAATACTGAGCAAAAGTATCTATTTAGGATAGATGCTTTTACAGGGTCCTCCTCCTCCTCACATTCCCCCCTTTCTCCTTTGAGCTTAGCAATACCCCCTCTGGACTTTCTCCTTTCACTAATGTATCTACAGAAAGTCTTGTCACCATCTTTTACTGTTCGTGCTAGTGTTTCCTCAGTTTGGGACTTTGCCTGCCTTACTGCCTTCCCTGCTTCCCATAGGGAAGTTTGGTATGCGCCCTCATCTTCATCCGCTTGTGTTCCCTATATATCCTGAAGGCCAGCCTTTGGCTCTGACCTTTCTGCTACTGTATTTGAGAAACAAAGTGGTTTTCTTCTTCTTTTGCACTTCCTCTTCTGTCTAACACAATGGGAAGTTGCTTCAAGTATTGCATCCTTAATGGTTGCCCACTTTGCCTGTACCTTCTCACCTGTGTTTCTTTTTGCCAGGGCTAGCTTAACTCTGTTGGCCATCTTATCAAAGTCAGCTCCTCTGAAGCCCATATTTTTGCCTTGGAATGGGATAATTTAGATGTAGCAGCCAAACTGAACCATACCATGTGATGGTCACTGGCCCCCAGGTGACCTTCTACCTGGAGATCTGTGATCCCTTCCCCGTTAGTCAGTACTAGATCTAGGATAGACCTGTCTCTTGTGGGTTGTTGTACCAGTTGTTTGAGGCCCTCCCCTGCAGGGAATTAACCATGTGTCTAGTTCTGGCAGATGTTCCTGCTGTTATTGACCAATCTGTATCCAGCATGTTGAAGTCTCCCATTAACAGAGCCTTCTCTTTAGCTGTCATGTTTTGTCTATCTTCTAACAGTACTGTGTCTATGTTCTCCCCCTGGTCTGGGGGCCTGTAGACAGCCCCAGTTCTTATGGCTGTCCCATTTCCTGTTTCCAGGGTGACCCACAGTTCTTCTGGCTCCTTATGTGTACTCTGAATTTCTGTAGCTTTGATATTTTCACTGACATACAGGGCCACTCCACCCCGCCCCCTTTTGCACCTCGGTCTCTTCTGAACAGTAGATAGCCAGGTACTGAAGTTTCCCAAGTGTGGTTACTGGTAAACCATGTCCCACTAATTACAACTATGTCCAGTTTAGCCTCTGACATTATTGCCTGCAGGTCTGGGATCTTATTTCCCAGGCTGTGAGCATTAGTGTACATGATTTTCCATTGGCCAGATTTCAGTGTGTTAGTTGTTGGGTGACGTTTGGCATTTCCCCTGTGCGTCGTATGGGGGGACAGACCTTTTTTCTTACCTGGTGATGCAAATAAACTGCAAACATGCTGAATCCTTGTTTGACCACTAGCTGAGGGGGGAGGGGTGTTCTTCTCATTCGATGTATGGGGTGCTGCACCCCTCTCCCCATTTGCTAATTTAAATATTCTGCAAAGACGTCAAACTTCTGCCCCAAAGCGCTGACTCCCTCCATAGATGCAGTCCATCAAATTTAAAGAACTTTCGTTCCCAGAACTGTTGCCAGTTCCCTATAAATCTGTGTCCTTTTTCCTGGCACCAGCCCCTAAGCCACATGTTTAGCTCTCCTATCTCCCCTTCTCTGACCTTCCGTCCATCTGCCCCCCTCTCCCAGACTGGCAGGATCTCAGAGAAGGAGATGTTGGACAAAAAGGATGACAGTTTGTCACCCAGCCTGGGCAGGTGTTCCTTGGTCTCCACAACTGACTGGCTGGCAAGATCATTAGTTCTATGTGTACCAGGACGTCAATGTTTTCTCCTGCTTTCTGAACAATTTTAGCAGTGTCTCTCCACGCTGATGTACCTGGGAGACATCTGACCATTACCCCTGGCTGGAGATGGGTATCAACTCCCCGAATCATAGAGTCTCCTATGATCAGAAGTTTTCTGGATTTCCTTGTTGCTTTTTTTGTTTTGGTTCCAGATTTGGGAGAGTTTTGTTGTGCTAGCTCCTGTGCTGCAGTGTCCTGCTCTGCAGTGTCCTCTGCCCCTTTGTTTGATTTCAGAGTTAGAGGCTGATACCTGAGTGTTTATATGGTTCTTGGAGGTAATATATTGGAGAGCACAGAGTGATGGGGCACCCAGTTTTCCCCTCCTAACCACCTGCCAACCTCCTGGACCAACTACCCTCTGCAGTCGAGGTTCTTCTGTTGGATGTTGGGGAAATGGCGGGTGGTTCTTATAATGTATTTCCTCTTGAATATGAAATTTGAGGCGTGCAATCTCTGCCCATGCTGCCCGGAGCTGAGCCCTAAGATCTCCAATGGCCCAGCATGTAGGACAGTGTCCTAAATCCTGTAAGACTATCCTTCTGAAAAGTGTTCCACAGTATCTGCAGTTAATGATATCCATTCCAGAAAAGTTGCTGGGTTTATAACCTGGTCAGAGTAATTAGAAGGAAGAAAATGCAAGTAATGGTTTGATTTTGTGTTTTGTTTTCGTATAACTTGTTCTAACAAGTTAAATTACTAGTGCCCCTGTAAATGGGCTCACCTTGTTGATGCCCCACTGATCCACCCCTTCCTGCTTTGCCACAGGAAATGTCACAACTTTGGTACCCTATAAAAGGAGTGCAGTGTGGGGCGGTTGGGGATGGGGGTGGGTGGTTGGGCCCTTCCCCTGCCAAAAAATAAGAACCACGGATGAAAGAACAAGGAGGTAAGAGCAGAAACAATCAGTCAACAACAAATGCAGTAACCCTGAAAGCTTATCCTAATGTTAAATAAAACTGTAAAACCTGTAAAGCACCACCTGTAATAATTTCAGAGAAGATATACCTTGTAAGAAACACTTTGCTACAGAGAAAAATAAAGCAGTAATAGGAGATATATCTTGTAAAAGACAATTTTAGTCAGAAGATTACAGCAGTAATCTGTTAGCACACACCTGTAGGCACACCTTGTAATAATGCAGAAGAAGGTATACCAGCAACAACTATTTGAATCAGAGAAAAATAAGTAATAGAATGTTAACAACAAACAGTAGCCATCCCTGTGAGTACAAAATAAAAACAACCACACACAGTAAATCTTCTTAGCCAAAAGAAGTCTTAATCATTTTCCCTTGCTCTGGTAAGGTTCTCTGCTCTGTCCTTTCAAGCAATCTAGAAGGAAAGAAAAAATTACTCACCTCAGTAATGTTGTTTTTTCTATTGGAGTCTTGCTATATTATGTTAATTGCAGTATCACCGCAGGTTAGAACTGCTCCAGAGGTGAAATAGTTAACTTTCCATGCAGGCATGGAACTTAGAGCGCGAGCTTGGTTGAAAACTCTGTCTGTTGTGCTTCAAACGCAAACTGTCAGATCTTTATGAGCTAAAACTCACTAAAGTTCTGTGTGGAAGTTGTAAACCTACACTAGCCAACTGGCTACTAACATAAACACTCATTTTTGGCCTAAAACAAAGACTCAAGTCAGAAGACCCAAAAATGCAAAAACACAACACCAATTCACCCAAAAAGGTAGCTGAAAAACAACAAGGTGGGCATCCAAAAAAAGTGCCAACCTTGTACTGTCCACCCACATCCCCAAAACAGAGGTTCTGAGAGGGACAGGCAGGGAGGGAGGTCATAATATAGCAATACTCCATTAGAAGAAACATTACTAAGGTGAGTATTTTTTTCTTCAAACAACATGAAGTCTTGCTATATTATCACAATTGCAGCCTACACAGCAGTACCCCCATGGATGAGGGACAGAACCTACCTAGGAAATAGGCTCTGAAGCACGGCTGTGTTAAACCGAGCATCACTCCTAGCCTGATGTCCAGGAGTAATGCTTGGTAAAAGTGTGAACTGTTTCCAGGTAGCTGCTTGACATATTTCTAGAATAGGAATGTCTCTGGCAGCAGACAGAGAAGCAGCTGTACTCTGGTAGAGTGAGCCTCAGGCCTGAGGGGGGAACTTTACCCAACCTCTCAGCAGAATTGGATACAAGAGACAATCCACCTGGCAATGGATCTTTAGTGGCTGGCTTCCCTTTACCAACTTCGCCATAGGTGAGGAACAGTTGAAGGAGTCAAACCTATGACCCTTGGTATGCTCTATGTACTAACTAAGGGCTCTTCACATCTAGGCTGTGCAGCATCCTCTCCCAGAGGAGGAGTGGTCAGTGAAGTACTGGAAGTGAAATAGATTGATTAAGATGGAAATCTGAAACCACCGTAGGCAGGAACTTTCTGTTAGTCCAAGAACCACCTTATCTCTGTGAAAAAGATAAACTCCTGCTCCACTGACAACGCTTGTAATTCACTTATGCTGCCTGGCAGAGGTGATGGCTACCAAAAACACAGTTTTCCAAGTCAAGTACTTGAGCTCAGCTGAAGACAAGGGCTCAAAGGCTGCTATAAGCTGAGCAATGCAAACATTAGGATCCCAGGGCAGGGGCAGGATCCCTGAATGGAGGTTGGTGTGAAACAACCCTTAAAAACTTGGAAAATACAGGATGAGCTGAAAGGGAAGAGGATTTGCCTGCTGAAATAAAAGCAGACACAGCTGCCAAGTGCACCTTCAGGGTAGCTGGTCTCAGCCCCAAAGAATTCAGGTGGACCACATAATCCAGGACTGTGGGTAGATCAGCAGAGACTGGGGAAATATGTTTTCCGAGCACCATATGGAAAACCTTTCCATTTGGAATTGTAAGAAGCCCTGTGGAAGGCCTTGTGGCCTTCAATACATCCATTACACCTGGGAAAGGTGTAATCAGCAAACTCTAACTCTTCAAGAACCAAGCCTTGAGATTGAGAGATTTGAGATTCAGGTACCAGACCCTTCCCTGGGCACAGGTTAACAGATTGTGATTCCTGGGAAGGGACAGGGGAGGATGGACTGCTAAGGACAGCAGGAGTGGATATCAGGGCTGTCTGGCCCAATCTGGAGCTATCAGAATGACTTTGCATGATTGGGATCTGATTTTGACTAGCACTTTGAACAGGAGAGGAAAGGGAGGGAAGGCATAGAGAAACTTCCCCTCCCAACTGAGGGCTAAGGCATCCAGTGGGAGTGAGCCCAACACTGGGGGCCTGCAGCAAAAAAGAGGAAGTTGGTGATTGTCTGGGGCTGCAAAAAGATCTATCTGAGGGTGCCCCATCTGGCAAATACTACTCCCAAGACCAGGGATCCAGTGACCATCTGTGGTGGCCCTGGGAAATCCTTATGGGAGCATCTGCCAGGACATTGTCCTTGCCTGGGAGGTGAACTGCCGTAAGGAGGTGTTCAGGGAGTAAGTCAGAGACCACAACTTCATTGCTTTGGTGCACAAGGCCAGAACCAAGTGCCCTTGCTTGTTGATGTACCACATTGTAGTGGTGTTGTCTGTTCTGACCTGAATACTTGTTCTGAACAGATTTGGAAAAGCTTGAAGTGCTAGAAAACTGCTCTGAGCTCCAACAGGTTGATGTGGAGCAGAGATTCCTGGGGAGACCACAGACCTGGGTGGTGAGGTCGCCCATGTGAGCTCCCAGCCCAAGAGGGATGCATCTGTAGTAAGGATTAGAGAATCAGACTGAGTGACAAAAGGAACCCCTGTCTCAGGTTGCTCTGATCCTGCCACCACTGTAGGGCTTGGATCAGGTTCTGAGTTACTGGGATCAGCTTGGTAAGAGGATCCTTTCTTTGAGACCAAAAGCTCTCAAATGGAACTGGATGTCCTCATCTGAAATCTTGCCCTTGCACAACTGCTGTGGAAGCAGCCATGTGTCCTAGGAGCTGCAGAAAATGCCTTGCTGGCAAGGAGGCCTGAAGGGTAAATGAGGAAGCCAGGAGACTAGGGTCTTTGCCCTGTCCAGGGGAGGAAGGCCTGGCTTCCTGTGTGTTCAGTTCTGCACCTATGAAGGTAAGAAGCTGGACCGCTCTAGAACTGACTTTGAGAGATTCAGAAGGAAACCTGAGAGGTAAGCAGTTGCTGCAGTTATCTGAAGGTGTAAATTGACCTGGTCTGGGGACTGGCCACTAAGAGCCAATCATCCAGGTAAGGAAAGATGGCAATCTTTTGCCTTCTTAGGTAGGCAACTGCTACAGCCAGGCATTTTGTGAATACCCTTGGAGCAGAAATGAGGCCGAAGGGCATTGCTCTGAACTGGTAGTGGCCTGAGGGCAGCTCGAACCTGAGGTACTTTCAATGGGAGCTTCTGATGGGAATATGGAAGTAGGCATCCTTGAGGTCCAGAGAAGCTAGCCAGTCCCCTGGCCTTAGAGTGAGTAGGATAATTCCCAGAGTCACCATTTTGAACTTTGGCTTTTAAAGGTGCTTGTTTAAATATCTGAGATCCAGGCTGGGCCGCCATTCTCCTGTCTTTCTTGGGGTAAGGAAGTACCTGGAGTACAAACCTTTGCCCTGGTGTAGGGGAGGAACCCTTTCCACAGCTCTGAGAGCCAGGAGGGTAGAGACCTTTGCCTCTAGGGCGAGTGCCTCTGATGGAGTTGCAGGTGGAAAAGATCTGGTTCTCATCTTTGGAAATTTTTTGAAGCTGAGAACCAGTCCCTGGCTTACTACTTCCAGGACCCACTTGTCTGATGTTAAAGACTTCCAGTCCTGGACAAAGTAAGCCAGCCTGCCCCCTACAGGTAGAGGAGAATTGGCCCTGGCAATCCCATCAGGGTGCCTGCTTGGCAGGGGCTTTGGGCTGAGGGGTGGAAGCAGACCTGCTTGTACCCGTCTGCCTCTCCCCTCTAAAGAACCCCCTCTGAGCACAGGTGGAGGAGGAAGCTTGTGCTTGGTAAAAAGGCCTATGAAAAGGCCTGCACCTACCTCTAGGAAGCTGCTTTTGAGGAGTGGCCTGCCTTTCCTTGGCCTGTGCACTCCTATAGGTGGTCCTATATTCATCCATTTTCTTCATGTAATTCTGTTTGCTCCCCCAAATAGAGAATTTCCCACAACAGGAAAATCCATGGCCTTAGACTGGGTATCCTGAGACAGGGTAGTACATCTGAGCCAAGCCATCCTGCGAAGTGCCACAGATGTAGCCATGACTCTTGATGAAACATCATTAGAGTCCACTGCAGCATGAAATTGCACCTTGGATGCCTCAATACCATCCATAGCCACCTGTTCCAGCTCCCTGGCAAGCTAGTCAGGGACTTGTTTCGCTAGGGCCAGCACAGTATCCCATCTGGATTACTGGTACCTAGCAGCAAAAGCCATATAATGTGCTTGTCTGAGTCCCAAAGATGCTGCCATGTACTGTTTCATTGCCATGGCATCAATCTTCCTGGAGTCCTTCTCAGGGGGGTGTGAAGCTAGGGGAATATTAGCCTTGTCACAGGCTGCAGCCTGCACTACCCCCACATGGCTGCATTGTTGAGTGAGGAAATCAGTGTCGCAGCCTGATAAGGTATACCTCTTGTCCATCCTTTTATCCACAGGAGGTATAGTGTGAGGAGTTTTTAAAACTTTTACTGTCTCTTTCCAAAAAGATTTATGCAAAGGAATAGACAGTCTCCTAGACTCTGGAATATCCATCATTTCTACATAGTCTGGCTCCTCTTGGTCATCAACAGCTTCCTCAACAGGGAGCTGGAGAGTTTCAGCAACTTTTTTATAAAACATGAAATGAGAAGGGGTCTCAGAAAGCCTTGGTGGAGAAACCCCTAGGGGTCTATCTGGAGAGATGTCCGGATCAATGGGCACATCCAGATCTTCAAAACCATATTCACTCTCCTCATATTCCTCTTCCCCCTCCCCCGGTTCATAAAAATCCTCAAAATCATAATCTTGAACTGGTGGAACCGGCCGAACCGAACGCTTACCTGAAGGTGTCGGTTTGGTCGGAACCGGAGAGAGAGACTGGACAATTTGAATTGCTTTAGCTATTTCCTCAGCAGTTGGGGAGAGAACTTTTGGCTCTACACTAGCTGACTTTCTAGTCCTTTTTGCTGGAACCGGCCCCTCAGAACCGGCTCTTCATTTGCCCGAGGAAGTATCGCCTGGTCAGAGGGCATTCCGGTTCGGTTGCACTAACCGGCTGGCCATCCGGTTGGGCGGATTTTTTGCCTCCTTTTCCCGGAGCCTACCAACTCTTATCTATGGTGGCAGGGAAATTGTGACAAATCTGGCAGTCTGAATTGAGGTGGTCAAACCTCAGACAGTAGACATGTGTGTGGGTCAGCCTTAGCAAAGCTTCCCCACAAACACTACAGTGTTGAAACCCAGTGGGTCCGTTTTTCTTTTGGGTTTCTCAGACATAATGCCAGCCTAACCAACTTGCCCATTTATGGCAATCCACCAAGCAAGACACCCTTATCGGTTCCCAACCGCGTCACGGGTCGTGGAAAAAAACGTAATGAAATCCGTGTTTTTTAGAACCGATAAGAACCGGGAACCACACTCTAAAAAAGGACTAGTAGATTTTAAATACAACCTGATCGGTTCAAACTGAACCAATAAAGAATTACAAGTTCAACACAGAAAAAATAAATGTAAAACCTATCTATTACTTACATTACCACAGACAGAGCTTGAACCGATCGGTTGCGGTTTAATTTCGGCTAAAAACCAAAAAATAATACCTTTAAACCAACAAAATGAACCGAGCAGAAGGAGAAATCTCCGGAGCGACTGTTCAGTGAGGCGGAGTAAAGAATCTGACAGTTTGCGTTTGAAGCACAACAGAGTTTTCAACCGAGCTTGCGCTCTAAGTTCCATGCCTGCATGGAAAGTTAACTATTTCACCTCCAGAGCAGTTCTAACCTGCGGTCATACTGCAATTGTCATAATATAGCAAGACTTCATGTTGTTTGAAGAGCTCAGGTGAAGCTATGTGCCTTGGCCAGCAAATCAAGTCTTCTACCTCCAAGATATCAACTAACCTGACCTTATAACCCTTCTTTCTGTTGGAAATTACTGACAGTTTGCCAGCTCCATCCCCCAGATACATACTTAATCCTCTGGAAGAGCTGTGGAGGAAAGCAATTAGCTCCTTCAATGTGAGAAGGAGACTGAAACACCTGAGACAACAAACCTTTTCAACAAAAAAAGAATAAAATAAAACGGTGTCAAACAGTAATTTTGCTTAGCCCAATTATAAAAAAGTCACAAAAATGTAAGCACCACCTGTAACAATTTCAGAGAAGATATACCCTGTAAGAAACAGTTTGCTACAGAGAAAAATAAAGCTGCAATTGAAGATATAACTTGCAAAAGACAATTTGAATCAGAAGATTATAGCAGTAATATGTTAGCACACACCTGTAGGCACACCTTATAATAATGCAGAAGAAGGTATACCAGCAACAACAATTTGAATCAGAGAAAAATAAGCAATGAAATGTTACCAACAAACAGTAACTACCCCTGTGAGTACAAAATAAAAATAACAACACACAGTAAATCTGCTTTGCCAAAAGAAGTCTTAATCCTTTTCCCTTGCTCTAGTAAGGTTCTGTGCTCTGTCCTTTCAAGCAATGTTAGAAGGAAAGAGCTCAGGTGAAGCTAGGTGAATTGGCCAGCAAACCAAGTCTTCTGCCTCCAAGATATCAACTAACCTGACCTTTTAACTCTTCTTTCTGTTGGAAATTACTGACAGTTTGCCAGCTCCACCCCCCCCCGCCCCGATACACCCCTAATCATCTGGAAAAGCTGTGGGAGGAAAGCAATTAGCTCCTTCAATGTGAGAATGAGACTGAAACACCTCTGAGACAACAAACCTTTTCAACAAAAAAAGAATAAAATAAAACAGTGTCAAACAGTAATTTTGCTTAGTCCAATGATAAAAAAGTCACACAAATGTAAGCACCACCTGTAATAAGTTCAGAGAAGATATACCCTGTAAGAAACACTTTGCTACAGAGAAAAATAAAGCAGTAATAGAAGATATACCTTGCAAAAGACAATTTGAATCAGAAGATTACAGCAGTAATCTGTTAGCACACACCTGTGGGCACACCTTGTAATAATGCAGAAGAAGATAGACCAGCAACAACAATTTGAACCAGAGTAAAATAAGCAATGAAATGTTAGCAACAAACAGTAGCAATCCATGTGAGTACAAAATTAAAATAACACACAGTAAATCTGCTTAGCCAAAATCATGTCCTTTCAAGCAATCTTATAAGGAAAGAGCTCAGATGAAGCTAGGTGCCCTAGCCAGCAAACCAAGTCTTCTACCTCCAGATCTTTTTCCTTACCTGGTGATGCAAATGAACTACAAACATGCTGAACTCCTGTTTGATCACTAGCTGAGGTGAGAGGGGTGTTCTTCCCGTTCAGTGTATCGGGTGCTGCACCCCTCTCCCCATAGGCTAGTTTAAATATTCTGCAAATATGTCAAACTTCTGCCCCAATGCACTGACTCCCTCCTTAGTCAGATGCAGTCCATCAAATTTAAAGAACCTTTGCTCCCAAAACTGTTGCCAGTTACCTACAGATTTGTGTCCTTTTTCCTGGTACCAACCCATAAGCCACATGTTTAGCTACCCTATCTCCCCTTCTCTGACCTTCTATCCATCTGCCCCCCTCTCCCAGACTGGCAAGATCTCAGAGAAGGAGATGCCGGACTAAATGGATCACAGTTTGTCTCCCAGCCTGGTCAGATGTTCCTTAGTCTCCACAACTGACTGACTGGCGAGATCATTAGTCCCTATGTAACCAGGACATCAATGTTTTCTCCTGCTTCCTGCACAATTTTAGCAATGTGGTCAGTGTCTCTCCACGCTGATGTACCTGGGAGACATCTGACCATTACAGCCAGCTGGAGCAAGGGTGTAGACAGCCATACTCACTGTACACATTTGTGTACAGTTTTGAGTGCCTGTCACAAACCATAAGCCACTCTGTTAATATCATCATTCTAATCTGTAGAATTTGTGTTAGTGCAGGCCACTGAGGAGTGTCCGTTGCATGGATAACCTCTTTAGAGAGTAGAGGAATCATCTGACAAAAATCTGACTTGTTTGGAAGGGGGTGCCATTTGGAAAGGATGTGTACATTTTTTAATGGGTGGGGGTGTAACTGTTAGACTGTGTACAAAATGCAAATTTCTGGCTACACCCCTGAGCTGGAGGTAGTTATCAACTCCCCGAATAATGGAGTCTCCTAGGATCAGAAGTGTTCTGGATTTTCTTTTTGCTTTTTTTTTGTTTTGGTCCCTGTTTTGGGCGAGCTTTGTAGCGCTAGCTGCTGTGCAACAGTGTCCTGCTCTGCAGTGTCCTCTACTCCTTTGTTTGATTTTGGAGATAGAGGCAGATACCTGTTTGTAGTTTTTATATGGTTTGTGGAGGTCATACACTGGAGAGCACTGAACGATGGGGCACCCGATTTGCCCCTCCTAACCACCTGCCAAACTCCCGGACCAACTACCCTCTGAGGTCGAGGTGCTTCAGTTGGATGTTGGGGAAATGGCAGACGGTTCTTATAATATATTTCCTCCTGAATATGTGATTTGAGGTGCACAATCTCTGCCCATGCTGCCTGGAGCTAAGTCCTTAGATCTCCAATGGTCCAGCATGTAGGACAGCATCCTAAATCATGTATTACTGCCCTTTTGAAAAGTGTCCCGCAGTGTCTGCAGTTAATAATATCCATTCCAGTTAAGCTGCTAAGTTTTTAACCTGGTCCAAGTAATTAGAAGGAGGAAAGTGAAAGCAAAAGTCGGATTTTTTTTTTGTGCGTTTGTTTTTTGTTTCTGTATAACTTGTCATAACAAATTAAATTACTTGCGCCCCTGTAAGTGAGGTCTCTGTGTGGCTGTCCCTCTGATCCTCCCTTCCTGCTTTGCTACTGGAAATGTCACGACTGTGCTACTCTATAAAAGGAGTGTAGCATGGGAATGGGGGTGGGTGGCTGGGCCCTTCCCCTCCCGAAAAAGAAGAACCACGGACGAAAGAAACAAGGAGGCAAGAGCAGAAGCTATCAAAAAACAACAAATGCAGTAGCCCTGAAAGCTTAGCCTAATGATAGATAAAACTGTAAACCCCGTAAGCACCACCTGTAACACTTTCAGAGAAGATATGCCCTGCAAAAAACACTGCTACAGAGAAAAATAAAGCAGTAACAGAAGTGTACAGGCCACCATCTCAGACGTGGGAGTTAGACAGGGAACTAGCTGGACAGATCAGGAGGACCTGCGTGAAGGGTAGTGTGGTGATTGTGGGGGACTTCAACATGCCAGGAGTGGACTGGAGCATCCCAACAACCAGGAACAGAAGTGAGCAGGTACTGCTGGATGCCTTCCAGGACAGCTTCCTGCTGCAAATGGTCAGTGAACCAACCAAGTTAGGAAATACCCTTGACCTTGTGCTGGCAAATGGGGACTTTGTGAGAGAACTTACAGTGGAGGAACCGCTGTCAGGGAGTGACCACCGCTCAGTATGGCTCACATTGGATATGGGCAAGGAAGGAGTGGAATCTGGCACAATAGTGCTGGACTTCAGGAGGGTCGACTTTGGGAGGATGGGGGAAGTGGTAAAAGGGTACCTGGCCAGAATTCAATCTAGTATGGACACTAACCAGAGGTGGGAGCTCATAAAGCTGGGGATAGTGGAGGCAACCAAAACCTGCTGCAAAGTTCAGAGCAAGAAGGCTAGGGCTAAGTTACCAATCTGGTTGAGCAAGGAGGTCATGGAAAAGGTAAGGAGGAAAAGAGCTGCCTTTAGGAAGTACAAGAAAACAGGGAGGGGGAGGACAGGGAGGAGTACTTTGACAGAATCAAGGAGGTGACAAGGGCAGTAAGGGGAGCCAAAGCATCTACGGAACTCAGGCTGGCACAAGGCATTAAGAAGGGGAGAAGGACTCTTTAAGTACATCAGGGAGAAAAGGAGCTGTAAGGACCACATAGTAAGGATTAGGGAAGGAGGGGGTTGGGTGGAAGCAGGTGCAATAAGGGAAGCACTAAATGAGTACTTCTGCTCATTATTTACTAAAGAGAAGAGGGGGTGACACCCAAAGTGGGAGAAATGGCAGAAGCGGGGAAGTGGTGACAGATGGGGAAATCATGGAGAGCAGAGTTCGAGAGGGTTTGAAGGCACTGAGGGTGGAAAGCGCCAGGCCCAGATGGCATCCACCCCAGGGTACTGAAGGAGCTGGCAGAGGTCCTGCAGGACCTTTGGCAGACCTATTTAATGCCTCTACTACATTCTGGGTGTGTACCTCAGGACTGAGGATGAGCCATGTGGTGCCCTCCACAAGAGGGCACCAAGGATGAACCGGAAACTACAGACCAGTGAGCCTCACATCCATCGTGGGTAAGCTAATGGAGACTATCCTGAAGGAGTGGCTGGTGGCCCTCTTAGAGGCCAAAGGACTACAGGACAGCAGACAGCATGGCTTCATACGTGGCAGATCCTGCCAAACCAACCTGGTCGAGTTCTATGACTGGGTAACTAGGCAACTGGAGAGGGGCAATGCAGTGGATGTCCTGTATCTGGACTTCAGTAAAGCATTCGACTCAGTGTCACATGGAAGGCTGGGAAGGAAGTAGGCACAGGGTGGGTGCAAAGCAGGAGATGGGTAGGAAACTGGCTGCAGGGAAGGCAACAGAGGGTGGTGGTGGGTGGGAGCCTCACACCCAAGGCAGTGACGAGCGGTGTTCCACAGGGCCTCAGTGTTGGGACCAGTATTGTTTGGGATATTCACTGCAGACATATTATGGGACATCAAGAGCAAGATCAGTCTGTTTGCTGATGATACCAAGGTAGGCGCGGTGATGGAAGACCTAGGGGGATGGCAGGGGTTGCAGGATGATCTGGCAAAGCTTGAAACCTGGTCAGACACCTGGCAACTGGGCTTTAATGCCAAAAAGTGCAAGGTGCTGCATTTTGAGATGAAGAACTCAAGGAGGAGTTACCAGCTAGGGGGGGTGCAGCTAGCCCAGACAGAGGAGGAGGAGAAGGATCTGGCTCATTACAGGGTCAATGAACAACTCGGCACAATGTAGGAAGGCAGCTGCAAAGGCCAACAAAATGCTGGGTTGTATTGCAAGGGGTATATCCTCGATGAGGGAGGAGGTGATTCTGCCACTGTAGCAATTAGGTTAGTTAGACACACCTGGAGTACTGCGTGCAGTACTGGCGTCCGTATCTGAAGAGGGACATTAAGTTACTGGAGGGGGTGCAGCGCAGAGCGACAAAGATGATCAAGGGGCTGGGGGACTTATCATACGAGAGGAGGTTGAAGGAGTTGAACATGTACTCACTGGAGGAGAGGAGAGACAGGGGTGACATGATTGAAACCTTTAAACACATGAAAGGAATAAACAAGACGGGTACAGAGGGGCTGTTCAAAGTAAGGGAGGGGAGGGCCACCAGGGGCCATGATATGAGACTGGAGCGAGGAAGGTTCAGGAGGGAAATGAGGAGACCCTTTTTTTTACAGAGAGGGTGGTGGCTGGGTGGAATGCGCTACCTGCTGAAGTGGTATGCAGTAGAACAGTGGACTGCTTTAAATGAGGATGGGACTGCACAAGGGGGAGGGTTAATGAACGGGAAGCGTGGAAGGGAGGGGCAGCTGCAGAATAAGGGGTGCTAGCTGCACATTCAAACAGACTTGATAGACCTCTAGGCCTTTATCTGCTGGCAAATTTCGTATGTTCATAAGATATACCTTGCAAAAAACAATTTGAATCAGAGAAGATTACAACAGTAATCTGTAAACACAAAACAGTAACAAGCCTGTAGGCACACCCTGCAATAATGCAGCAGAAAGTATACCGTGCAACAGCAATTTGAATCAGAGATTACAGCAGTAAAATGTAAGCAAAAAAACAGTATCAAACCTTGTGAGCACAAAAGAAAATAGTAACACACAGTATATCTGCCTAGCAAAAAGAAGCCTTAATCTGTTTCCTTGCTCTGATAATGTTGTTCCTTACTCTGTCCTTACAAGCAAACCTAGAAGAAAAGAGCTCAGGTGAAGCTAGGTGCCTTTGCCAGCAAACCTAACCTTCCACTGCAGAGTTTCCTTTGTGAAACTGAGAGCCTCTCTGACTTGATGAGGGGACTTGCCCACTAGAAGTCAGTCGTCCAAATAAGGATAGACTGCAATGCCCTGTTTCCTGAGATAAACTGCAACAACAGCTAGGCACTTGGTAAAAACTCCTGGGGCCGATGTTAGGCCAAAAGGCATGGCTGCAAACTGGTGATGCCCTAATGGCAGCCTGAACCTTAGAAACCTTCTATGGGACTGCCTTATTGGGATGTGGAAATAGGTGTCCTTTAAGTCCAGGGAGGATAACCAGTCTCCTGCTGCAGGGAATGAATCACCACTGTGAGCGTGATTGTTTTGAATTTTGGTTTTGGTGCCTGTTTAAGTACCTCAGGTCGAGAATAGGTCACCGCTCCCCGTTTTTCTTTTCTGTGAGGAAGAATCTGGAGTAGAGTCCTTTACCTCCTGCTCCAGTAAGAGTTTTTCTGTTGGAGTGAGGGGTTTTGACAACAATGGACCCCTAAGAGGTAGACATTTTTTGAACTGAAGGGATAGGCCCTTCTCCACTGCCTCCAGGATCCACTTGTCTGTGGTTATGCGGTTCCAAAAATGGGAGGTAGTGGGAGAGCCTGCTTCCTACTGGAGGAGGGGAGGTGACCTAGTTGGTGAAGTCAGGGGCTTAGGCTGTGTAGCAGGTGCTGGAGTGGTGGCAGCTCTCCTCTGGCCCCTCCTGCCTCTTTCTCTGTATTTATCTCTTATTTGGGAGTAATCAATGGGCATTGGCATAGGGAAAAAAGCCCTAGGATAAAATCCCCTGCCTCTGTTTCCCTTATAGGGGGTTTTCTGGGAAGTAGAGGCCTTTTCTTTTGTAGTGTTGCTCTCATAGGTGGTTTTATACTCTTCCACCTTTTTTATATATGCTTCAGTCTTATCGACGAAAAGAGAATTATTCTCACAGGGGAAGTCCATAGCTTTGGACTGGGTATTCTGCGTTAAATTTGTAGTTCTTAGCCAAGCCAAGCACCTGAGTGAAATGGCTTGAGCCATGAGTCTGGTAGCTGTATCATTGTTGTCCAGTCATGTGAAACTGGTACTCAGTGGTTTCTAAGCCAGATTTCATAGTTCAGCAATATCCAATGCCATCTTATCAGATTTCTGGTTCAAGATGGCCAGCACCAAATTCCACAAGGCCTTGTGATACTTGGCAGAGTATGCTAAGTAAGTAGATAGGCACAAAAGTAAAGAAGTCATGGTATAAGAGTTCTTTGCCATAAAGTCCAGTCTTCTGAACTCTTTTATCAGGAAGCTGAGAGGATAGTGGGACTTTAGCCTTGTCACAAGCCGCAGCCTGTACCACTCCTTCATGGTTTGGGTGGACATACAGAAAATCAGCATCATTTCTTGCCAGCTGATTTTTCTTGTCAATCTTTTTGTCTACTCCAGACAATGAAGTGGGAGTCTGAAGGATTTTCATAGTAGTTTTCTTTAAAGACTTGTAAACAGGTAGCACTATCGTTTTGGAAGGTGGAAGACCCATCATCTCTCTGTAGTCTTCATCCTCCTCTTCACCCTCTGTGGTCTCCTGGGTAGGGAGATCCACAGTATCCACCATGTGCTGCAAAAAGTTAACTAGGGAGGAGATATCCTCCTGGTCATTTGGTGAGGAAATAAATGCCTCATCATCCCCATCTCCCATGCCATAGTAATAATTTGGGCTAAAAAAGAGACAGAAGTGCTATGGTGCACAGGCGTAGAAGAGGCAGAGAAAAAAAACTGCCCATACTCTGTAGAGTTTGATAAAGGTGCCAAGCCTTGGCCATTTCTTCAACAGGGGGTATATCTTTTTCCAAGTCAGAAACTTTCTCTTTTTCTCTAAGTGACTTTCTTTTGTTTTTCTTTCCCTTTTTGGTTTTGTGCCACTGGCATCTCCCCTTGCCTTAACGCGGGAGGGGCAGTAGTATGCTTTTCTTTAAATTTCTTTTTTGCAGGCACTTCTTCAGTGACCTGTTCTCCTTGTCTCCTTTTTGGCTGGTCACCATTTTTACTGTTACTGTGCTTCTCTGACTTGTTCTCAGAGGAGTCCCTAGGGGACTTATCTTTGATTCAGCCTGAGAAGAGGACCTCTCTTCAGAAGTTCTACTAGAAGGGGAAGCAGATTGAGAAACCATAATTTTGGCTGTCCTTTTTATTGTTTGTGAACAAAATCTGGAGCAAAGAACACAGTAATGATCTGGATCTAAACACTGTAAACGTAAGTCATGATTGTCTGCTTTAGCCACAATTTTGTGACACTTCAAACAATTTTTAAAACCTATAGGTCTAGTCTTTTTCTTGGGTCTTTCTAACATACCAAAATGCCCACAATGACAGAAAGAATTGTTCCCAAATGGGTAATATGAAGATTAACAGTCGATTCCCTCGCTGTAAAGAACTGTGACTTTCTAAAGTAAAATGTAACTTAATAATGGATAAAAAACAACTGTTCCCACAGAAAAACAAGAAGTGTTAACTAAATAAAACACAAAACCGTCGAATACACTTAAGACGCCATAATTTTTACTTCAAATTAAATGAAAAGAATGGCAGAAAAAGGGGAAAAACGTAGTTCCTGGGAACAGCTAAAATATAGAAAAATAAAAAATACTCACACCTCAGCATAAATATTAGAAAAAAAACAAGAACTTTAGGTCAAATTTTCTCTTAGGCCAAAAGTGAGAGAGCACACCAGCGGCTGTGTTACTCAGCCAGGCTGAGAAATTCTGGTGCCCTCTGGGCAATCTCCTCTCAGCATACCCTCAAGCTCTCATATGATTGGCTAAATCATTTGTTTATTAGCATAAACTCCACCTCCAAGGTAGCTCATCAGCTTACTGCATACTGTTACTGATGCTAAAGGTCCCCTTGGGTGAGAATGTGTGGCCTGATGAAAGAGATATCCTTAAAGATGATCTTGGCCTTAGGGCGCCAGGCTTAGAATTGCCCCGGCTGAGGCTGTTGCTGCTGATACTGTAGTAGCTGAAAAGGTCAAAATTGAAAGACCTTCTGTTTTTTATTTCTGGCTTTTCTGATCCTTCTGGGACGAAGCCACAGAATCCAGGATGGCACTGGACTTCTCAAACCTCATGAGCTGCCCATCCACCCCAGGTCAAAGAAGTTGGTGCCAAGAAGGGTACATTGCCAAACTTGTGCTAAGTGTCTGCTGTGAAGGTGGAGATCCTCAGACAGGCCTTGCGATGCATTGCGACAGCCACTGCCATGGCACAGGCGCAGGAGTCGCCAATGTCTAAGGCCGTCTGGAGCTGGTGTTTAGCCAGTACTTGATCTAGGTCTTAGATGAACCTGACTGGGAGCTACTTGTCAGCAGGAAGTTAAGGGAGGATGGTATTGACTACGTCCAGCAGGAAGTGAACAAAGTAGGTCATCATCAAGACATAGCTCACCTGACAGAGACCATGGGAGGACATGGCATAGATTTTCTTAGCTACATGGTCAAGCTTCTCTGACTCCTTGTTGGGGAGGCTTGTCAATGTCACCAGTACTGCCAGATTTCTGGAAAATGGAATCAGAGCAGATCCCTGGCCAAGGGGTGGTCAGAAAGTCCAGGCAAGGAGCTTGAAGGGGTCACATACTTGCATACCATACAAGCTGAGCGTGCCAGGCAGGAGGCTTGATGCCGCCAAAGCTCCAGAGCTGGTCCCAGAATGGACTCAGCCACGATAGGGAAGGGCAACCCGAGGGATTTCGTCCTTATCTAGATGTCAGTTAAGGGGTACATAGCCCTATTCTGAACTGGATCTGAAGGAACATCTATGCACTCCAACATAAGTTGGAGAAGTGACCCAAAGGAAACTCAGCTTTAATAAAATCTTCTGTTCTCTTTAGATATGTCTTAACTGCCCTGAGCAAATCCAGCTTGTGAAACTCTTTCTCTTTTGGATTTACCAGCCTGGGGCAGAAGGACAGTAGACAGACTTCCAGATTTACATGGAGAGCTGTGAGAACTTTAGGCACGAATGACAGAACTGTCCTTAATACTACCTTCTTATGCATCATAAGGTAAGGTTCTTTATGGGACACCCCTTGAAGCTAGCCAGTCCTTCTTGCTGAACAAACTGCAATCAAGAAATACTTTGTAGGAAAGAATGCCCTAAGGCACCGATGAAAGCGGTTTGAAAGGTGCCCCACACAGGCTATTCAGCACTAAGTTTAGGTCCCATGGTGGCACTGGGGACTGAAATGACAGCCACCTTCTGCTCACCACTCCGAAAAAATGGAAAACTTCTAAGCTGTTTCCCAAGGATGAGCCCATGGATGTTTTCAGTGCCACCCCAAGTGCAGACACCTGCCCCCACATGGTACTCAACAATAGACCCTTGTCAACCCCTGCCTGCAAAAAAATCTAATACCTGCAGAACAGTAGCCTTAAATGGCTTGATACCTCTCTCCCTGGCCAAAATGGAGAAGGTATTCCATACACATTATTGATGCTGAAACTTTCCTGAAGGCCATTAGGGTATATACCACGCTCTTGGAGAAACCCTGTTTTAAAAGTCTCCTTTCAGGACCCATGCTGCCAGCTGCATCACCTCTGGGTTTGGGTGTAAAATGGGGCCTTGGTTGGAGACGGTCCCTGCAAAGTGGGAGTCGAAACAGTCTGCTGGGCATCATCAAGTCCAAGAAGCACGGCCTTCTTTGCCACTCTGGTGCTATTAGGAGGAAGTTTCCTCATACCTGCCTTATCTTTTGAATTACCTTGGGAAATAGCGGAAGTGCAGGGAAC
This sequence comes from Neoceratodus forsteri, assembly GCA_016271365.2. Lineage (NCBI taxonomy): Eukaryota > Metazoa > Chordata > Ceratodontiformes > Ceratodontidae > Neoceratodus > Neoceratodus forsteri. The sequence goes on from CM057455.1 coordinate 503,253,400, forward strand.
AAGTAAGTGCTGTGAAAATCCCATTGCTGGGACTAGCCATCCACTGTCTCTGCTGGAGGGCACTGATACTAGCTGATGAATCTCTGTACCTGAGCTTTTTTTTTCTGATGCAGATAGATCTGAGGTCAATTAAACTTTCTGCACAGAAGATCGAACACCTCTAAATTCCGGATCCATTCCCCTGGATGAACCCTCTCTCAGGTCAGTCAATCAGCCTGCATATTCAGTTCCCTGTCAGATGAACTGCACAGAGAGACAGAATGTTCTTCTCTTCCTAATGCAGGACTTCATTCGCTTGCGCTAGCATACCTTGGCTTCTCATGCCTCCTTGATTGTTCATGTATGCCATGTTGATGGTGTTGTCTGACCTTACCTTCCCAGATCTTTTGTGTTTTGTAGCCTGTTGGTCACTATGCGTTTGCATTACTATTAAATCAATATTTTGATAGCATCTAACATTTGGTTGGACCTGCATTTTTTCTGATACCAGGCTGGAGTGCTTATTTTCTGGACCTTGATTGTTTGTGGGTTGGCAGCCCTAAATATAGCACCTCCCTTTGTTCTTCCTGCCGATCACAGCACACTTGTTTGTTGTTGCTTTGAGGTGAAGGGACTGCAGGTCTAGATAAGTCACTTCTAACTGAGGCAGAGTCAGGACAGAGTGACTGAGAGGAAGCCGAACAGGTTTGCTGCAAGCGAGGGCTAGCAGGAGAGGATACCAAGGTTGCCTTGGCCAATCAGGCGCCACCAGAATCATTGTTGCTGATTGACTCCTGAGTTTCAGAAGTACTCTGAAAATCAGAGGAAATGGAGGGAAGGCATATAGGAACTTCACTGACCAATCCAGAAAGAGGGCGTCTGCTGGAAGGGTTCCCAAGGCAGGAGGCCTGCAGCAGTACAGAGGAAGCTGATGGTTGAGATGAGAGGGAAACAGATCCACTTCTGGAGTGCCCCACCGTCTGAAGACTGTGGCAAGAACCTGTTTGTTCAAAGTCCATTCATTGTGCCCTTGGCTGATGAGGCTGAGGGCATCTGCCAGGGTATTGTCCTTGCCCAGTAGGAGTACAGCTGACATTTAGGGAGTAGACCAGGGACCAAATTCTCATGGCCTCTGCACACAGCACACTTGACCTCGTGCCATTTTGCTTGTTCAGGTAAAACACAGCAGTGGTGTTGTCTGTTCTGATCTGCACTGTGTGACCCTTGACTTGTGAAGCAAAAGCCTTCAGTTCTAGGTAGATAGCTCTGAGTTCTAGAACAGTGATGTGGCATGCTGACTCCCTTTGGGGTTCATGTGCCACTTATAAAAGAGCTGTCCAGACGAGCTTCCTGTGACACGTGGATAGCCAGTTCTGAGTACTATATGATTTTTTTTGAATTATAAAAATGGGTTATTGCTTGTCTCTGCTTAGAAATCTGGTGCTCTTGGAATGACCTCACTCCTCCCCCCACGGTCTCAGCAAAAGATGAAAGCCATGAGATAATTACAGACTAGAACAGGCCTTAATCAAGAATCTCCTGTTCATCTAAGTTAATTATAGCAGTAGTTGCTAAGAGGCAAATCACAAACTTTTATGGCGTTAAGGGGAAGAGTGCTTTGATGTCTGTGTGAGAGAGGATACTGCGCATAGATGAAAGGGAATTTACAGACTTGATTGGGGAAGTCACATGGGGAAAGGAGTTTCTGCAGATGTAACCTTAATTAACTTACCTTCTAATATGATAAAACATCCTGGGTGTATGATTAATGTGATAAAACATCCTGGGTGCATGATTTTTAATAAACAGAGGAGGAGCTAGGTGATCTCATGCAAAGGGGTTGGCAAAGACAGTTTTTTATACAATATTCTGTTTTCCTTCAGACACACTTCTATCTACACTCTGAGAAAGACACATCTTTGAGCACTTTAAGCAGGTAGTTAGAGAGAGAGACACATCTAAGTAATGTAGTAGGAATTGCACTGTTAAAACCTTGTTCTTTTAAAAGATTGTATGGTTCTTGTGATGTATGGTTCTGTATTTTATGTTTTACATATTTTTATCTATTTTAGTAAAACTCTATTTTTAGAGCCTACTTGGTCTGTCTTTGAATTTCTTTCTTTAACAAGTAAAGTATACATGGTTAAATCTGACATTATGCATAAGCTTGAATGGTAATACCAAACTGGAAAAAGGTAGAGTTAAGTCAAGAGTTTTTAAGGGTTCATTTTTATACACATGGCTAGGTGCCCGAAGGCAAAGGTATCTGCCCCCCCCCCCAAAAACAGAATTATCTGAGCCTGTGCATTGGGTATGCTAGCAAGAGGTTCACAGTTTGAATCCCTCCAAGACTTGAGACCAAAGGTTGATTCGAACCCACAAAACAGACAGGAGGGTTACCCTGTTTCTGTTAACTGTTCACAAGACTGCGCTCGGAGGTTGGCACTTTGGGAGTACAGGACTGACTTGCTGAGTGGGTTTGTGACACTCCCCACCCCAATAGAGATGCATCTGTGGTAATGATCTTTGTAGGTGAGGGAGATTGGAATGGAATTCCTACCAATAGGGTGGGTATTTCTTTTCACCACTGTAAGGCCTGAAGTAATGCCTCTGTTACTCGAACCAATTTGGACAAAGGATGGCTTTTTTGAGACCAGCGAGAGCGAAGGTGATACTGTGTGTCTCTCATTCTGAATCTGACTCCTGGGACCACAGCAGTCATGGATGCCATGTAACCCAGGAGCCTCAAGAAGTGTCTGGCTGGCCTTAGTTGGCGTAGGGCCAAGGAGTTTGCCACATATAGAAAAGTTTGGATTCTTTCTGGTGGAAGAAAGGCCCTGCTTTGTTGAGTACCCAACTGTGCCCTTATAAAAGCAAGGGTCTGAGTTAGATCCATGTGAGATTTTTCCTGATTTATGAGAAAGCCCAGGGAATGTAAGGTGCCCTTTGTTTGGGAAAGTGCAGTTTACTTGTAGAGGAGTTTTCCCCACTATGAGTCAGTCATCCAAATAAGGTTAGACTGCGATCCCTTGTTTTCTGAGGTGTGCTGCCACGACGGCCAGACACTTTGCAAATACCCTTGGAGCAGATACGAACATACGAACATACGAAATTTGCCAGCAGATAAAGGCCTAGAGGTCTATCAAGTCTGCTCGAATGTGCAGCTAGCACCCCTTATTCTGCAGCTGCCCCTTCCTTCCACCCTAAATGTCAGATGTCAGGCCAAAGGGCATGGCTGCAAACTGATAATGCCCTGAAGGGAGCTTGAACCTCAAGAACTTTCTGTGGGACTGCCTTATTGGAATATTAAAATAGGCATCCTTGAGATCCAGGGAGGCTAGCCAGTCTCACAGTTGAAGGGAATGTATTACCATCCCTAGGGTGACTATCTTGAATTTTGGTTTGAGAAAATGCTTGTTCCTGAGGTCGAGTATAGGTCGCCATTCCCCATTTTTTTCTGAGTCAGAAAGTATCTGGAATAGAGACCCTTGCCCCTGCTGATGTGAGGGTACTCTTTCCACCACTTTTGCAGCCAATAAGTGTTTTACCTCCAATTCCAACATAAGTTTCTCTGTTGGGGTTAGAAGTTTTGACAGTAAAGAGCCCCTGAGGGCTGGCAGCTTTTTGAACTGTAGAGGTAGGCCCTTTTCCACTACCTCCAGGACCCGCTTGTCTGAAGAGATGAGAGTCCAGAAATGGAGGAAGTGGTAGAGCCTTCCCCCTACAGGTGGTGGGGAGGTGACCTGGGCCTTGAAGTCAGGGTTTGGGCTGAGAGGCAGGAGCAGGCATAGGGTTGCTTCTCCTCTGTCCTCTCCTGCCTCTTCCTCTGCAGAACCCCCTCATTTGACTGTAATCCACCTGTACAGGAAAGGGGAAGAAGGGTCTAGGGTAGTGCCCTCTGCCCCTGCTACCTTTGTTCTGAGACTTTTGGGTAGCAGGAGACTTCCCTCTGGCCGTGTTGCTCTGATAGGTTGTTTTGTACTCATCAATTTGTTTCATATAAATCTCTGTTCTGGAGTCAAAAAGAACATTCTGATCGCTGGGGAAGTCCATAGCTTTGGACTGTGTGTCCTGCATCAAACTGGTTGTTCTCAGCCTGGCAAAATGCCTCAAGGAGATGGCCTGGGCCGGAACTCTAGAACTGGTACTTTAGACAGTTTTAGCTGTATTCACCAAGTCCTGAACCATAGAATCAGACTTTTGTTGTGCTATAGCCAGGACTGAATTCCAAAGGGCCTTTTGGTACTTGACTGTGTATGCCAAGTATGAAGAAAGGCAGAGAAGAAGAGAGGCTGAAGTATATGACTTCTTAGACGCACAGAACTTCTGAGCCATGAAGTCCAGTCTCTTGACTCTTTTTCATGGGGTTGTGAAGAGAGAGGAGTATTGGCTTTGTCACAGGCTGCCTGCTGTACTACCCTTTCATGGTTGGGATGTACATATAGGAACTCAGTGTCAGATTTGGAGAGCTGGTAATTTTTGTCGATTCTTTTATCTACTCCAGGCAGGGAAGTAGGTGTTTGGAGTAGTTTCATTGTATTCTTTTTAAAAGGCTTACAGATAGGGAGTACCAGCTTTTTTGGAGGAGGGAGACCCATCATTTCTCTGTAATCCTGGTCATCCTCTTCCTCTAGAGTGGACTGTTGCGAGGGGAGGTCTAGGGTGTCCACCATGTGTTGCATAAAAGTCAGCATCGAGGAGGTACCCTCTTGATCTGTTGGAGAGGCTCCAAAATGTGGATCAGGGGAAATGTCAGGTTCTAGGTTCCCCTCTGATTCATTGTCAGGGTCATTTACATAGTAATCATCATAATCCTCACCAGTATAGGCCCCTGCCTCTGAGGGAGCTGAACTGGGAGGTTGCCTTGGCAAGGCAGGGGTATTAAATATGGGTCCCATGCCCTGAAGAGTTTGATACCAATGCTAGGCTTTAGCCATCTCTTTCACAGGGGGAGTAGGTCTCCTTGAATATCTGGGAGGTCCTCCCCATGAGATTCTTTGTGTCTTATTTTCTCTTTATGTTTTTTGTTCATTGATGTCTCACCTTTGTTCGAACTGGGAGGGGCCGTGTTATGCATTTCTTTGTAAGGTTTTTTGGAAGGCACTTCATCAGTAACCTTATCAGCTTTTCTTTTATCTGTAGGCACCTCATTGGCACCTTTTGAAGGCTTTGGTCTACCAAGCACTTCATTAGTACCTTTAATAGCCTTAGATTTGCCAGGCACTTCATCACCACCTTTATTTTTATTTTTCTCTTTTGAAAGCACTTCATCAGCACCTTTATTATTATTTTTATGTTTTGAAGATGCTTCATCAGCACCTTGAACTATCTTTCTATTTTTAGAAGGCCCTTCATCGGTAACCTTGGGTCTATATTTAGGTACAGAGGAAAAGCCTTCTTCAGCCATAATTCTCAATCTTTTAACTCTATTTCTCATAGTTTTGGGGCACAATTTAGAGCAGAGAGCACAAAAATTATCTGGACCCAAGCACTTTAAACACAGGTCATGGGTATCAGCTTAAGCTACTATACTATGATACTTCAAACAATTTTTAAAACCTGTGGGTCCAGTCCTATTTTTAGGGGTTTCTGACATGCCAATACAAACAACCCCCTGAAAAAATAAAGCCCAAATAGGGCAAGGTAAAGGAACGCGGGCGGGTCCCTCATGGAAAAGAATCGCAACTTTTTAGAAGTCATCTCTGATCACCTCAAGGTAGGGAAACAGTGTGACAAGGCAGCAGGTAAAGCAAATAGGATGCTGGGATGTATAGGCAGGGGCATCACCAGCAGGAAAAGGGAGGTCATAATTCCGCTATACAAGACACTAGTGAGGCCCCACCTGGAGTACAGTGTACAGTTCTGGAGACCATACCTACGTAAGGACATAGACAGGGTAGAGAAGGTTCAGAGGAGGGCAACAAAGATGGTGCATGGATTGCATCACAAGTCCTATGACGACAGGTTGAAGGAACTGAACATGTACTCCCTGGAGGAGAGGAGAGAGAGGGATATGATAGAGACATACAAGTATCTTACAGGAGGAACAGGGTGCAGGAAAACACTATTTTTAAGCGAAAAGATGTTCCAGGACTAGAGGGCATGGGATGAAGTTGGAGGAGGGGCGATTCAGAGGAAACATGAGAAAGAATTTCTTCACAGAACGGGTGGTGGACAAGTGGAACACCCTGCCAGAGGAAGTGGTGAGGCTGAAACAATCACGGATTTAAGAATGCATGGGATAGACATAAAGGAATTCTAGAAGTCAGGGGTAAGGGGCAACAGACTTCTAGGAAAACAAACTGAACTTACAAGCTCAAATGGGCAGACTGGATGGGCCATAGGCCCTTATCTGCCGACACTGTCTATGTATCTATGTATCTATGTAAGTAAAGTTAGGAAAAGATAAAGAAAAATGTCAGTTCCCACTGAAAAAAAAATGGAACTGCGATTTAAATACTCAATGGTACCACAGAAAAACACGGGAGCACGACAACTCACTTCCGATATTTCGTACCCGAAAACTTGCTCCTGCCAGTTTGCTCCAACGATGACTCGCTCCTACAATATCCGGCTCCCACGACTACTCACTCCCGTTCCCATCAGTATTTCATCAAATGGTAGAACAAATTATGCCAAAGCAACTACTCACTCCTGCGCATTTCATAAAACTGCTGTACAAATTATACAAAAGCTACAGCGACTGTTTACAAAAATATAAAAACATTTAAACCTGAACAGTCCAAGTCTCACTCCTGCGACTGTTTGTTCTCGCTTTTGCTCCTGCTTACAAAAGTATAAAAACATTATTTACCTGTCTGAATACTTTTATATTTAAATTCTGAGCAATGTCCATAGCAGCAGACCAGAAGAATGAGAGGGCCCAGTTCAAACAGTTGAACTCCTCACCAAATTGCTAGAGAGAGACACACTGCAGTTTCATCAAGTTCGTCCAGCAGAAAGGCACAGTGTCCGGAGTGCTTCTTGGTCCAGGAGTGGGCCATGGGAACAAGGAAGCAAGTGGCATGCCGGCCACACGGAAGTGACGCTAGGAGGTGCTGCAGAAAAGGCAAAGGAAAAAGGGTCTGAATAACCAGAAAATGCCAAAGGAGGTATGAGGGAGCACCGGGGAACATGAGGAGGGGGGAGAGTGCAAACCAAGAAAAAAGTCAAAAGGTGGGGTAATCTCACAAATCACTGCCACTCTAGATAAACTTCTGAACTCTCAGTCTTACTTTGCGGGAAAAGACAAACCCAGTGGCACGGCAGAAACTGGGGGTTGGCAACCAAAGAAAAAAGAGGAACGAGAAGGAGCAAGTGCGATGAAATAAGCAGGAAGCTCCTGATTTAATTTTGCTCCGTGACAACTGGCTTAATTTTAGTAATTCTGCTTGGGAGCGAATTGTTGGGGGATGGGTTGTCATGGTAGCCACCTATCGTAGGAAGGGACCGTGGTTCCTGAAGTAAAACGCAGTTCCCGGGAGGGGACCCACAAAAAAATTATTTAAAACACTAAGCACACTAAAAAATAAAGAAAGAAGTAAAAGTTATAGCTACCAACAATGACAAAAGGCTTTTTCTTGGCCAAAAGAGACAGGACTCCAGAGGCAGTGTTACTCAGTCAGCAGAGAAAAACCTCTGGTGCCTTCTAGGCAGGCTCTCCTCAGCACACCCACAAGCTCTTTCCTGACTGGCTAATTCATTAGTTTCAATATCATACTCTCCACCTCCGAGGCAGTTCAGCCTAGTCAGCTAACTGCACATTGTTATTGATGCTAAAGGACCCCTGGGGGTGAAATGGGAATTTATCCCTGGAAATGTGCTACTCAGGGTTAGATGAGAGAATTATGAGCAGTATAAAAGAAGAGGCTAGGAAAAAAAATGGCTGTGAACAAGGGATAAACAGTCACTGCACAGGCGGTAGCAAACCACAGCTGAAGGGGGGAAGGGGCAGAGGAAGGGAAAAAACTGACATTTTTTTGTGTTTTTTTTAGGTAGAGACAATGCCCTAATGAAGTCAGAGTTACAAAAGGCTCCAAGGTAGGCCAGGAAAAAGAGGAGAAGGGAACAAAAGGAAAGAAGGAAAGACAGGGTGAGCTGACCAGATGCCTAGCCCAAGCTAAGTAGGGGATGGTGGGCAGACATGGTAATAAGTGCGAAGCAATTCTGGAAGATCAAAAATTATGGTGAGTATGTAATTTTCATATCTTCCAAGAATCAATCCTCACCACTTGTTCCCATGTGTGGGTCACAGTATCAAGCCTATCACCCAAGAGGGCAGTGTTGGCTCACCAGAAGAGAAATGGTTGTTCTCGCACCCTCATGTGGGGGATAACCACAGAAAGGCAAGGACCCTTCACAAGTCTGATGAGACCCGAGAATGGTCAGGGAAAAGCGGAGGCTCCTGTGGACTGGGAGCAGGAATACGCCCCGCCAATTCATGTCTGACCCTGTGGGAGAAGTGTGTCCCCTGGAACCATGAGGCAATCACCCTACGCCACCCCAAGAGTGACAACTGTGATAGGCGATGCCACGACATCTGCTGAATGCAGACTGCAGTTTCTGCTAACCTGGAAGCCTCCTTGCTGGGGTCATAAGATGGCCTTGCTTGGTGCCTCGCCAGCTAGAGGCCCTGGGCAGAAAGGTGAATGGCCTGCCTGGATGCCTCACAATCTGGCAAAGATGGAACTGACCCAATATCATCCACAGGTGCTGTCATAGGTCGCCTAATGGGCCTGGTGTGTAGAAATGTACAACATGGTGTGTATTGCCATAAAAACCCTTCTGTCCTAGGCATAAAACTCCACAGAGTTGGAGTCTTGGGGGTGGTCACGCACTGAGCACATATGCCCAGTCGGGGTATCCAGAAGCTGAATTCCACAAGAATGATGTGGTATGGCACCTGGAGACTGCACGAGTGTGCAATACATGTGCTGGATGTCCCCCAAGGCTGTAGAAGAGTTAGAAAGACGGAGTCAGAAATCCCTGAACAACTTCATAAAGATCCTGGGCCACAGAGGGATGACTGATGAGTCTCTACAGTAATCCCCCAGGAATGACAGTGCCATATGAGCAGATTTGCACCTACCAAAGTGGTGAAGGCTAAACTTCTGCATCATCTTCCACAGGAACTGCTAGTACCAACTGTACTCAGAATCAGGTGGAGAAAAATGTACTCTTCCTCAGAGGAGGAAGTGGGAGATGAAGAGGAGCTGGAGTTAGGGGGCAGTGGTGCAAGGACCTTAAGCCAGAAAATGGCCTGGTCTAATGATCTGAGGTACTGAGGGAATGCACTATCTGCCACCCTGAAATGTTCCCAGGACAGGGCACCCGAATGACCCAGGATGCCAGGGAGAGGAGGAAGAGGGGGAGGAGGGGAAGTTGGAGAGTTGTGAAAGACCAGGCCAGGTCCTGGGGACCTCGCCCAGAGGGAGAGGGAGGCCTAGCAAATTCTTCCATCAGTGAGCAATCAACAGCCAAGGATCAGTTGAGAAGGTGCCCTTGGGAAGAAGCCCCCAGGTGGGGACAGTGTAGCCATGAAGGTCCCACAGGACTGCCCCAGTTGCTACCAGTGACAGGGCCAGAAGGTTCCAGAAAAAACAGTGGTTCCAACTTGGCGCTGTGACTCCTGCCACAGCTCCCACTGTCTCTAGACAAAGAGCAAGCCGCCAACCAGGATCTTACTGTTCCAACATCTCTGGAACTAGCATTGACCCTTGCACTAGGCCTGTGGTCAAAATCAGAAGCCTCCTTAGTGACCAACCTAGAGACGGTGCTGTGAGTGGCACTGATCCATCCCCCAGCACCTCAAGCAGCACTAGTCCCCTCCCTGATGCTATAAATGGCACCAGCAGCTGGGGCAGCACCAGGAACGGTGCCTGAACCTGAAGTGGCACTGCAAGTGGAACCAGCAGGGGTTCCAGCACCAACCCCAGTGCTGTCCACAGAGCCAGTCAACTTGGATGACCCCAAATCCAATACAGGTCCAGAATCAGGCCCAGGAGGGTCTCTTTCATTGCCAGTCACCTCCATGGTCCCAAGGTCCTCCTCCACACACCTCCAGGTCATCCAACTGCTCGGTGGAAGATAGCCAGAAGACCTTAATGGGACGAGAGGGACCAGCTCCAGTGACCTTCCCTTTCCCAGCAACGCAAGTCGTGTCTGGAGAGGACCTGATCCTATGGTCTGCACTGCCCCACTCACTGGCCTTAGTGCCAGGAGCCAAGGTGGCGCCAGGCTAAAATACTAAGTTCCCTGCCCGTGTAGGCCCAGTGTATAGCTTCAACCTCACCAATGGGGGTGTCCATTGCACCAAAGGAGCAACAGACTGGAAGGGGTGCTCAGCCAGTCCCCCACAGGAAACTGACTGTCCACCAGACCCCTCTGCCAGGTTCTCCAATGTCTCAGTGGGGCGACCTAATCTCCAGAGAGGCCTGACCTCCCTCAGTACATATAGTACTGGGGAAAGGCACAGGGGAAGACACAAGGGACCTTAGTTTAGCATCCCTGGTGTGACATCTGCCTCTAAAAGTGGGGGGAGAAGGACCACACTTTAATGCATAGATTTCGAAGGTGTGGTAATCCATGGAGAAGAAGACGTTGCACCAATCCATGTCATGTTCCACCTTAAAGCAGGTCCAACACCTGTCGTGCTGGTCCTAGACGCAGATGTGTTCCTCACAGGAGCACAGACACTTAGAGAGACCATCCTTGTCAACTTCTTCTTAGAAGATTCCTTTTTCTTAGGCTCCTGGGAGGTGGACATAACAAACATTGGAGTACTGCGTGCAGTTCTGGAGACCCAATCTCTGCAAAGACATAGACAGGATGGAAGCTGTCCAGAGAAGGGCAACTAAAATGGTGCAGGGTTTGCACCAGAAGACATATGAAGAGAGACTTAAGGAGCTTAATATGTATAGCCTCGAAGAAAGGAGGAGAGGGGGACATGATAGAAACTTTCAAGTACCCTCAAGGGAATCAACAAAGTCCAAGAGGGTAGCATCTTTCAAAAAGAGGTGTGCAAGAACAAGGGGCACAATTTGAAGATAGAAGGGGTGGCTCAGAGGTAATTTAAGGAAGTATTTTTCACAGAGAGGTTGTGGATGTATGGAACGGCCTTCCAGAGGAGGTTGTGGAGTCAAAAACAGTGGTGGAATTCAAGCATGCATGGGACAGTCATAAGGCAATTCTAGGGGGTGGGAGTAGGAAGAAGTAGGCTGCTGGTTAACTAGGATCTGCAGCTTATCCATCAGGTAGGGAAATGGGCAGACTGGGTGGGCCAAGCGGTCCTTATCTGCCGTCAAATTCTATGTTTCTATGTTTCTAAATAACAAAAATGAGGAAAGGAAAGAACTCACCGACATCAGCCCCCTAGCTGTAGGCTGCTAAAACTTTGCTCGCATGGGGTCCTAGTTATTCTAGTACAGACACATAAGTGGTAAAGACTGATTCTTGGAAAGTGCCTGTTGTGGTAGTTCATGCAGAATGCATCTGATCATTTCTGAGAACGACGCTAGCACATCCTGAGAGCCAACCGTATCCTATAAAGGGGTCAGAAGTACTTGAATCAAAGGGCCTTGATCCAGCAACAATGGCGTTGTACCATCCATAGTAGGTATACAGTAGCACCTAAGCCAAGCCCCGACCTTGATGTCTCATCAATGGTCGAGGGGGCTATTGCTAATGCCGCAAGAGCAGGCGATGACATAGTAGATTTACCTTGTCTCAATGGCGACTATAACCTCACCAGTAAAGTAGATCACTCTTTTTCTCTACGATAATGCTTGTGGTCCGATAATGAGGAAGGCCATGACAGCGACCATTCCCTGTCCCACTTCTTTGACTTTGGCAGTCGTTTCTCAGCCGACGGTAAGGAAAACAGACTTTGAGCCCTGTTTCTTCTCCATAGCTCTTCAAGTTTTAAGAAGAAGGACATTTCTTGTGAAGTTGTCTTGCAGCCTGTTTGAAGCTCTGGAAAATCTCACAAGTCCTCATGTTGCAAGACAGGCCCAAGCAGCACACACAGACCATGTGTGTGCATCTTTGTAAATTTTCTCTCCACACTTACAGTACCGAAATAAAGGGTCTTTTGACTTTGGCGGCATGCAGAAATGACAAAATAAAACTGCTAAATGCAGCAAAAGAATAAACAGCAACGGCTAGCTGACATTTCCTTCAGCAGGTTGGACGAGGATGACAGAGAGTGGGAAAAGAACTGAGGAGTGATGGGGCCGCCCACGTTTATATAAACACTGACATAGGATGTCGTTGTGTGCAGCCCCCAGCTGACAAAAGTTTCCATGTGGTGCTAGTGCCTGACACCTATAGTTCCAAAGGTGTGGCCTAATAGAGGAGATGTCCTCAAAGAAGAACTGCCTCTGATGACCTGACACTGTCAGCCAGAACCCCAACCCCTCAAGGCTGGGTTTGCCTTCTGCTGATGTCTGGATACTGGCAGCTGTCCTTTCTTGTCCTGGACCTCTTTCAGAACACTGTCAAGCTCAGGTCTGAACAACAGCTGTCCAGCAAAAGACATGCTAAAAAGCTTGGACTTCGACACCTGGTCCACGACCCAATGCTGAAGCTGCATGCTTCTCACAGCCACTACAATACAATAAGCAGATTAGGCTGACATCCACAGACTGTCCACTGTAGCATTCCCAAGAAAAACAGAGACCATGGACACGAGTTGTAAAATGTTTGCTCCCTCTGAGTCTAGTAGGCGAAGCTGCCCAGAGCAGTAACCCATGAGTTTAATGCTCTGGAAACAATATAAGATGCATATGTTAGAACAGTTACCCCATTCGAGGCAAGTGCCCATCCATAGCAACATCCACTCTCTTTTCGTTAAAGTCAGATAGGGCTGCCACATGCTCAAGCGGTACGATCGTAAACATAACAATATTGTAGATGACCTTGACTGCCACTAAAAGGACCTCTCACTTCTTGGAGCTCTCCTCCAGGAACAGATAATATCTGACCCTAAGACTGGAGAACTGCTTCTGCTTAGCCAGCATATTCCTGTTCAATAATTTGATCACAGTGCAAAAAAACTGAAGAAACACTTTGGAGCCAAAGTTGAGGCCAACAGGTTAGGATTCACGTCTAAAGTCTCCATGTCCTGCACCTCCATCAGCTGCAAAGCCTGACATGCTTCAGTTATGAGACGCAATAATGACTTCACATCAAACAAGGGTGGGATCGTAAACTTCTTCTTAGGTTCCGTAGACTCCCCTTCCTTCTCTGAGGAATACTGTTCTTCGTTCGACAGCTCCAGTGCTGTCTGGTCAGGATTTTCTCCATATCCCCCTGTATCCTCATCTTTACCTTCTTTGATGTCAATTTCGGGGGTTGCCTGCAAATCTAGGTGAGTACGATCACTCTGCTTTGGTGCAGAGCCATGCTGATCAGCTCTGCACTAGCTGCGAGCTGAACAGGGGCATTGAACTTTGCAGAGAGCACATGCTGTTGTGCAAATGTGCCAACCCCTGTGATATCACAATGCATATGACTGATGTGAAGCATCAGAGTGCTGAGTGGAGGTGCCTTGTGTAGTGGATGTTGGAGCAGGGCGTGCCCCTGTGAGGTGCCATGCAGCAGAGCAAAAAAAAAAAAAGGGCACAAAAAAGTTGCACTCAAAACCACCTGTAATGGCGCCATGGACCCAGGAAAACATTGAGCAAACATACGACCCGTTGCCTTGGCGCTCAACCTGCCAAAATAAAGAGAGGCAAGCCTTAGGTAGATTAGCTTTGCCAGAAAAAACAGTAACAGTGGGAATGAGAGAAATATGGAGCAACCCCTCGCTTCACAGATAAATCCCTCTAATTAGCTAAGTTCAGGAAAACACTTTACTGAACCATATTCGAGTCGAGGAGAGTTGGTCGAAGGCTAGAGAGAGCATGGTGGAAGTCTGGCCTGGATGCTGATTATTATAAAGGCTATCAATCAGAAATCACCTGTAAGAAGGCAGTCTTCCTGTCAAGGGAGATTACTGCGGCAAGGAATCGATCAGCTCAGCTCTTGTGGACTGTGGACAGACTGTGCAATCCAGTCTGTCTCCAGCCCGGAAGGGCCTTTTCTCAGGCAAAATGTGAGGAGTTTGCTCGATTCTTTGCAGATAAGGTTGCCAGCATCCGGGCTAGTATCGGCCCTACTGTCACCATGAGGGATTGCGGAGGTCGGGGGAGGTGACGAGCACCCAGTCTGTCTGGGTGGACTGTAGCCAGCCGGAACGCATGGACATTGTGCAGATCATCCAAACATTGCACCCCACCAGTTGTAGTTTGGATCCAGGCCCTACTCCCCATTAGTGGATTGTGCAGATGTTACCTGCCCGATCCTAGCTAAAATTGTTTCTGGGTCCCTGGAGAGGAGTGTCTTTCCAGAACCCCTCCTAAAAAAATCTTCATTGGACCCAGACTCGTTAGCTAACTACAGACCTGTCTCTAACCTTTCTTTCATCAGGAAGGTTATTGAGAGGGTGGCTGCAATGCAATTGGACGATCATCTTGTGACCCACACTGTCTATGCTGCTCTCCAGTCTGGATTTCGAAAGAGACACAGTACTGAGACCGCACTTGTTTGGTTATTGAATGACCTCCTGATAGCGAGGGATTGAAAGGCACGTATCATCTTGGTCCTTCTTGATCTCTCAGCGACATTTGACACGGTGGACCATGGTGTGCTTCTGGAGCGACTGCGGTGTTTCTGTGAACCGTCGGAGACAGTCCTAGAGTGGTTTTGATCTTTCTTCATGGGCAGATTTCAGGGTACTCACCGGAATTTATTCTTCTGACTCCCATCCCCTGTCCTGTGGGGTCCCGTAGGGCTCCATATTGGCTCCCATGTTGTTCTCAGTGTATATGATGCTATTAGGAGACATCATTAGGCAATACAGTTTGAGTTTTCACTGCTATGCAGATGATACTCAACTGTATCTGTCCTTTCTACCCCAACAGAGGGCTGAAGCCTCTGTATTTAACAACTGTCTCACTGAGATCAAGGACTGGATGAGCACCAGCTGGCTGAGACGGAACCCACACAAGACTGAGGTGATGGTTGTGTATTCTGGTCGTCCTAGGGTGGGTTTTGGGACTGAGCATGCGTCGGGAATATGGCTCGATGGTGTCCAGCTCATAACCTCCGACTGGGTGCATAACTTGGATGTTATTTTTGATGATGGTCTGACCTTGAAATTTCAGGTGTCTACCATTGTCAAATCCTCCTTCTACCATCTGAGGAACATTGCCCGAGTGAAACACCTGATTCCTCCGGATGACCTTCCAACATTGGTCCACGCCTTTGTCACCTCCCGCCTTGACTAATGCAGTGTCCTCTAGCTAGGGCTTTCTGGGGTTGATATCCACCGCTCGCAGCTAGTGCAGAATGTGGCGGCCAGGCTTTTGACTGGGACTTCTAGGTCCAGTCATATTATGCCTGTGCTGCGCGGACTGCACTGGCTGCCTGTTCCGTGGCAGATCACCTTTAAGGTCGATCTTCTGACCTTCAAAGCCCTACATGAACTGGGACCTCACTACCTGCAAGAACTCCTGACTCCCTACCACCCCCTCCGCCCTCTCTGATCTGCAGACGAGGAATTGCTAGAGGTTCCTAGGGTACGTCTGAAGACATCTGGTGCATGTGCCTTTTCGTTTGAGGCCCCTTCCCTTTGAAACTCTCTTCCTCATTGGTTGAGAGAATGCTTGACCATCGAGAGGTTTAAATCAGAGTTTAAAACTTACCTCTTTCAAAAAGCTTTCCCAGATGATTTTAATTAATTTACAGTTATATATTTTATTTATTGATATGTTTTATTGCTGTTTGTGAAGCGCCTTGGTTTTAAGAAAGGTGCTACAGAAATAAAGATTGCTTTGCTTTGTAAAATAAGTAGGAGGAGGGAAGGGTCCGTTCACAGAAAATGGTAGGGGAAAACAGACAAAAGATTAACACTAATCCCAACAATTTAACTGCCTAACAGTGCCCCCCCCCAACAGAAAATAAACTTAACTGAGGCCCCAGGCTGTGCAAATGATTGGAGTCCTCTGCTGGCGCTAACCCTGTAACACAAAAAAAGGCACAAATAAAGAGATACAATGAGGATGAGGGTCACACCCTCCCTCTGCAGTTTCAGTAATACTCTGTGTATTAGAGGATTGGGAGGGAATGCGTACAGAAACTTTGCTTTCTAGGAGATGGAAAATGTGTCTCGTCAAAAAACCAAAAAAAACAAATGCGTCGGTTTTGTGTTCTGTGGGGACGCAAAAAGGTCCAACTCTGGATGACTCCACCTTGTGAAGAGGTCATCTACCACTGAGGTCAACAGTTCCCATTCATGCATCTTGGACTGTGACCTGCTTAGCCTGTCTGCTAAGACATTTTGGACACCTGGGAGATGCATGGCTGATAGTTCTAGGTCATCTTCCTGTGCCCATTACCACAGTCTTATTGCTTCCCACCACAGGGGATAGGAATGAGTCCTCTCTTGTTTGTTTATGTAATGCAGGACACTGATGCTGTCCGTTTGTATTACCAGAGGACCTGAAGTCAGATGCTCTTGAAAAGCCTGGAGGTTGTATAAAACAGCTGTCATCTCTAGGATATTTATGTGCAATTTGGTTTCCACCTGGTTCCAAGAACCTTGGGTTTGATAAGGGCCCATTTGTGCCCCCCACCCTGATCTGAATGCATCCAAGGTGGGAATTTGAGTTGGTATTAGAAATGAAACACCCCTTAAGAGGTTGCAGTGGTCCATCATGTCATCCATCAACTGATCCCACTATATTCTCAATATCCGCTGTTGTATCCGCATGTGTTAAGCGGGCCAATGGCACAGTAAGCATAGCTGCTGCCATGAGTTCCAGGTTTCTAATAACTCCAGAGCATGTCCCTTTGCAATTATCTCCAGGATCACTCATCTGTAGTGATCTCACTCCACTAAATGAAGGGAGATGCAATGCCCTACCATCACTTCCTGCAGGTGAAGTGGGTTGGGGGTGGTCCGAGATAAGGCATGCTGAGCCAGTAGAGGCACAGCCACCAGCTTTAGGATGTTTTGGAATGAGCTCCTGGGGGAAGGGGAGCTGGCAAGGCTCCACCACCCTTACCTCAGCCTTGCAGATGGTGGGCTTGAAGGCCACCACTGGCAGCAGGCTGGCAAAAGGATCCTTTACCTCAACCTCTAGCAGATGTAGGCTACAAGGATTTGACTAACCTTGAAGTCATTTTAGAGACTTGAAGGCCTATTAATGTCTCTTCTACATGGCATCCAAATAATTTGGTGCCTCTAAAAGGAGCATTCAGAACTGTTTGTCACACATCAGTTGCAAATCCAGTCACCCTGAGCCAAGAATACCTTCACATGCAAATACCAGTGGCAGCTACATCTGAGACATCATATGCTGAGTGTAGCAGATGTTTGCCCACCTCAGCTCCAGCAGTCAAATTTTTAAGCAATTCATTCTTGGCAGTACCCTCCGAGAGTGCCTGAGCTGCAGCTCTGGCAGCCTTCCAGAGACTATTTTGATACCTGATCATGTGAGATTGATAGTTTGCAATACTCGGGCCTGATGAGGCAGAGGAGTATGTTCGCTTGCCCATTACATCAAGCCTCCTGGATTCCTTATGAGGTGGCAGGGTGCTCATGTGTTTTGGTGCATTGCCTCTATCATGGGTAGCCATTATGACTACAGAATCAGTTTCTGGTTGGTTGGCATAATAAGGCTTAGTGGCAGGGTACTGCTGTACACCTTCTGGGTACAGTTGGTATGGTATTTGGCCTATACAACGCAGCAAATATTGAATCCTCCAATGCAGGATAAACAGGAGAAACAATGATGGATGGGGTACCGGGAATGTCCAAGAAACCCATCAAATTCTTTTTGGCTGAATCCTCTTCTTCCACTGCAAAGTCCATACAATTTTGCATTTGCTGCATCACTGTTTGAAAGGTAGAGTCTTCAGTAGGAGATCTGGGTGTATACACTACATAAGGATATAGTGGAGCTGGAATGTGGAGCATAATGTTCTTCTCCATATCCCTCCTCTTCCTCATAATCTTCCTCCATTATGAGGTCTGGATTATAATCCTTCTCCTTGATGGCGTCCCTGTTGACAATAGGAATAAAGACCTCACTGGGGGCTGCTGCTCAGAGGTGTACCAGCCGATAATGTTAACTGGGTCTGCAATGCAGGGCCCCTACTGATGGCAGCACAAGCTGTGTGGGCAAGCTGGGAAGTATGTGCCCAATCATATCTGAAAATGACGCCAGTACTACCTTCACATGGATGACATCCTGAGCAGGGGGCATGACCGCCGGAGTTGATGGAGGGTCATGACCCATCAACGATGGTACCGTCCATAGTAGGTAAGGTAGTGCCTAAGCCAAGCCCTCACCTTGGTGTCTGGTCGACAGTCGGGGGGGCTGGCGTCACCACCACTGAAACAAAAGATGATGATGCAGGCTGGATACCTGCAGGCTGCAACAGCAACCTAGATCTTGTCAGAGAAGCAGATCTATCCTTATCCTTATGTTTGTGCTTATGTCCTGATGACAGCCTGTCTTTTTCATGGTATTTTTACTTTGACAACCGCAAATCAATTGATAGAGTTGGCAATGCTGCCTTCTGACCCTGGGCTTTTACAATGGCCACTACAGTTTTTCCTAATAAAAACGTCTCCACTGCCTCTCTTCTGCATTGCCTGGTTGCTTGATTGAAGCCCTGGCAACTCTTACAAGTCCTGGTGTTGTAAGAGAGCATTAAACAGCAGATACACACTCTGTGTGTTTCGTCCTTGTAGATATTTTTCTCCACACTCACTGTACCGGAACAATGTTGTTGGTTTCGATGGCATACAGAAGTGCCAATATCACAGGACTATTAGTGATTAATTTATAGAAAATAATGAACAACAATGGCTAGTCATATCCGTTTTCACAAGAGGCCCAACGAATACAGTCGATGGTGGGAAATGAACTGAAGAGATGGGGCTGCACACGTTTATGCAAACTCTGACACATGATGTCATCGTGGGCAGCCCCCAGCTAGCAAATGTTTGCATGTGATCCTAGCGCTGAGACGGGTATAGCTCCAAAGATGCGGCATATGGGAAAATATATCATTTCAGAAGATCAAGCTTTCTCTTCCTCCAATGACATCAGATGATGCATGGAATGGCATGAAGGACACTGCGTCACTTCGTGATCTACCCCCAGGCAATACAGGCACTTGTTGAATGGGTCCATCACCAACATCTTCTGGCCGCACTGCACTCAGCATTTAAAAATTTACTTCGGTCTTTCCATCCTAAATGTCATCGATGGAGTGTGAACCAGAATGCAAGAAAAGTATAATAAGTTGAAAGACTGGCTACCACAGAAAACTGCAAAGGAGGAGACCTGTCCCTTCCCGTGGAAAAGATCTGATGTCCGGGGGCAGACCTGGATATACACATCTGGGTGGTGGGAGGAAATTAACCTGAACTCATGAGGCGATTTAGCTGTATCCAGAAGACTGCTGGAGTGTGGATAGTAAACTGAATCCACAATATTAGAACTATCATTATGCCTTTGTGCTGATACTCTCAGGTACAGTGTTCATTTCCAGCCCCAGATCGAAGAAAAGACATTGACAGGATTAAAAAAGTCCAGGTGGTTGATGGCTTAGAAAACATGAAGTATTGGGAACAACTATTAGAAACAGAGCTCTACTTCTTGGACGAGATATGTCAGAGGGGAGAAATTATCACAGTATTCAAGTACCTGAAAGGGATAACATCAACAGATCAGACACAGCTTTTTAGAATATCCAAGGATGAGAGAACAAGAGGGCACACAAGTCACTGAAAAGATAAAAATTCAAAGGAAATATCAGAAAGAACTATTTCACAGAGTACACTTCCAGAGCAGGTGGTATTAATAGTTTAATTACCTTTAAACTTGGTTTTGATAGGTGCCTTGAAAAAAAAAAGGTGACAGGGTATTGCCATTCAGCTGGTGGGGAAAATAATGTGATGGACCAGTGGTGGGCTTTCTTTCCTAAAATCACATTTGTATGTAATGCTGCATCTCCACCCATCATTTCTACCATCATAATCTACCTTCTCTAGTGAGGTGGATCGTACAGTACTGGAATACAATGGTCTCTCAATCCTTGGTGACATAATTGGTTTAGAACTCATACTAGTCCATGGGCATTACAGACTGCAATGCAATTAACTACAAAAAGCAACGTAAAGAAAGAGTAATGGTTGCAACACAGGACCAAAAAAGAAAGGAATGCAACATTAGGGTACAAATATTCCAGAATCTTGGTGATCATGTAATGTTGTGTTACTAAGGTTTAAACGACTGCATCGAGCAGTGTTGGTTAACACTAACTCCACTTCTGGACTCATGCTGACTATACTTGGGGCCTGCTACCACGGTTTTGTGTTTGAAAAGAACTGACTGTATACAAAATTTCAAAGTATCCACAATACCCACACATACTATTGTACCTACAAACATATAATGTGTCAAAGAAAAGGACTGCTTGGTCCATACAGTCTGCCCAGATGTTCCCTGCCTAGTTCATCTCTGCAGACCCTATCTGGTCTCCAGCGACACCCTCCTTCCTCCCTGCCTCTATACCGATATACCCTATGTTTATCCCACGCATGCTTAAAGCCCCCCCCCCCAACTGTTTTCACATCCACCACTTCCACTGGCAGTTTGTTCCAAGCATCTACCACCTTTCAGTGAAGCTGTATGTACCTGAGCTGGAGGCAAGCGAGCAGTATAGACTTCTAAACTAATGCATAGCTGGGTCTCTGTTGTAGTAAGTTCCATAACTGAAATGGATAACAAAAACAGTACATTTCATTAACATTTCCTCCTTTTAATCAACATTTTCTTCTTGTCTAAGTATACTGTATACAGTAAATAAATATTAAATAAATGCAGTTGTCCCTTTTTGTTAGAGCAGAGTTAGTGTTTGTATGTCCAAATGGGTTTTTGACATCTTAGGTTTTGGCAGCTTTAGTCTCTAGGACTGTGCAGGTTTTGGCAGGGCTGTTCTGCAGGGCCTCCTGTCTTACGTTTCTGGATGGCCTTCCTCCCAGACTATTAAGGTGCATTTCTAACTGCTTGGAACTCGTTCCATATGCGTGGCCTGATGACTGAGATACCACAGATGAAGACAGAACAATTACGTGAGAACTTACAGTAACAGCAGATCTTCGAGGGGACCTGAGTCATCAGGTCTGCCTTCCCTACCACCATTCCCTCATGGGGTTCCTTGCTCAGAACTAGCTTACTGGTGTATCCAGCCTATTATTATGGCCTGGACACCTCTATCTGTCCTCAGTCCCCTAAGGTACAGGTGTGCTCTCTTAGTCTCGGGGGAAAGAACTGAGGAGGGAGTGGGGCCACTCTCGCCTTTATAGGGTTGGCGACGTCAGCAGGTGATGTCGGGCGTGGGCGGCCCCAGTGGTACTGCTGAAACTCTTTCATGTGGATCCTGCTTCACCAACAGTGAAAATCCATATGTCTGCCCTGATGAGTGAGATACCCCTAATAAGGATCAGTCATTGTATTGTCAATAACATGACAATAGTGACTTCATCATCTTTCTTGCATTCTCACTAAGCTACACTCAAAGCAGTAAAAAACATGTAGCATAATAGTGCCAGTTGGGTTACTATCCTCGGCAGTAATGTGATTGTCTCGTGAGGATACAGTACTCGGCCTTTGGCCTCAAACTTTATTCACTTGACAGTTGCATTATGGCCTTGAACAGTGAGTGACCCAACTAGCACATTATCTATTCTGCAAAATTACATAAAATAGAAGAAATGTTTTCATACTTACCATAATTTTATTTTCTATTGGCTCCAATATTGTCAATGGGTATTCAGCGCAAATGGGTAATGTGCACCCCTACTAGGGGAAACAGCACAGCCCAAAGGCTGTTAACAGTATAGAATCTCGGGCACATGAACGTTATGGACAGCAGCAACTCTCCAATCACTTTTGTCTATGCAGTGCCCCTAAGTATGTGAACATAGCTCCGTATAGATTGTACTGTGTATCCTGTCACGAACCAGCACATACAAGCTGTCTACATGGGCAAAGCCTACATTCTCAGGTGAGAGGAAGGACAGACCAAGGCTCGTTGTCTACTTTTCCAAGGTTGTGGAAATTCTTTGCGGAACCAAACCAACTAGAAGAGACTTGCCAAAGGAATTAATGAAAAACAGGTAACACTGGAAATGAAGTGCAAACAGTGTAAAGCACTCACCTGAAGGAGGCACACTTATTAATCACAAAGGTTGAAGCTGTTAATTCTGCAGTACCAGGTCAATACTGCACAACAAAGACAGCGCAGCAGCATTAACTGCACTGTGTAGCGCGTGCCTGCATTCACAGTGATGAGTATAACAGCATCTGAATTACTGTTACCCCTGTCACTGTACGCTTTCACTAAGGAGGGATCAAGTTGCTGTGGTGCCTGGTCAAGCTGCTCCCATGGTGGAGTGGCTAGGGGCATCAGCACACTGCAGGATGGGAGACCTGGGACCATGGTTCAGTTCCCCAGAGGTCTCCTGGTGCAACTACTTCTTGCGGTGGTTTTTATTTCTTTTTTAAATGAAGTTTCCCCCCCCTCCAGAGTTTCTCCCCATTCCCGAAGTCTACACCCCCCCAGGGTTTATTTAAATTCCAGGGGGTGTTGGGGGCAAAGTCCCCCATGTTGGGGGTTGTGGGGGGCTTTGAAATCTCATTGTTTTGTATGGCGTGCGCTGTTTGTGTTGTGGTCGGTGTTGTTTCTGACTTTATTTCGGCACACGCCCTTTTGCTTGCGGCATTGATTGCCACATGGTTTTTGTTTTCAGCAACATGACCCTGTGCCAATTCTGCATGCCACAATCCAATATTAAAATGTGAAACTATTTTTGATATATATATGGGGGCACAGTAGCCTATAGTTAGGGTTGAGTAGCATGTTTAATGTTAAACCTCAAATTTTGCACTTCAATAACTTTGCAAGCAATCAATGGATTTGCTCAAAATTTGGTATACGCAGTTCTGGGGGGGATGATCTCTTGATATGGTAAGTTTTGTTCCATTTGGATGTGCAGATTCTGAAATCTGAACTGTGCAAAAAGTCATAAAGTCACCACTTTTTGCATTTTTTTCCTCATCACCTTGCGTCCAGACAGTGTGGAGTTTTAGTGATTTTTTTATGGTAGAAAAAGCTTGGGTAATGGAACAGGCATGCTTTGTTTTGTGAAAAAAATATTAATCTGTTGCAAAGTTATTCCATTTTTCATTTCCCATTGTATTCAAGGGGAAGATCACTTCAGGATAGAGGGAGAAAGTTCAACAAAGGATTTGATCTCGTAAAAAATGATTCTGTCTCGCGAGACCTATTCCTTTTTTGTGAGAATAAAATCCTTTTTCATGAGAGAAAAATCCTTTTTCACGAGCTGCCATCTTGTTTTCATTTTTTCTTCAGTTTGTTTTTTCAAAAGCCACAAAAATGACATCCTGGAGAGAGACCACCACACCTAGCTGGTTGATCGGGACCCTGTTAGGTGCAATCTGCACTTTAATGTTACTGATATACCCAAGAAATGTGTTTTATTTACTGTAAAAAAAACCTTTTTGTGACCGCATGATATGAAAAAATAATCCTTTTTTGTATCACGAGTCACAAAAGATCCTTTTAGTGACTCGTGATACAAAATGATTTCCTCGCTGCCTAGTGGTGCATCCCACCCTCTGATCGCTGTCCCCTTCGTGACCTCGCGGATACAAAATGATTTCATGTCTAGTGGCATCCCCACCCTCTGATCGCTGTCCCCCTTACTTTTTGTTAGTCCCTGGTGTCTAGTGACACCTCCCACCCTCCAAACGCCCTATTTTTTTTAAATTCCCTGGTGTCTACTGGCACCCCCTCACCCTTGGAGCGCCTTCCCTGTTGCTTTTGTCTATTCCTTGGTGTCTAGTGGCATCCCCCATCCTCCAATCGCTGTACCCCTTATTTTTTGTTAGTCCCTGGTGTCTAGTAGCACCCCCACCCTCCCATCGCCTGTATCTCCTTTTTTGGGGGTTATAATTTACATAATCTGACACCGAGGTGCCCACCCCCAGTGCCAGATGACCCCCCGCAGCCTGTTGTTTTATTACTGTGCCGACAACAGGGGCCTAATCCCTGTGTCGGCATTTAAGCCCCCAGAAGTGTGGGACACTGGGGAGCCCACCCCAGGGTCCCAAAATATTTATTCAATATTATCACACCTGAAAAACAGTCCCTCATCATCTCCACTGCCCCCCCCCATCCCAACCTCCCACTGAGCACTCACAACCTCACACCCCCCCCTTACCCTATACTTATCACCGGAGGTCATAGGCTGTCATCTTCTGTGGAATGGGACATGTCTGCACTCTTCAAAGCTGAACTGCAAACTAAGGAATAAAGGGAAGTGCCGTATAATGTATTTCAATGGCTTTTTGAACTTATCTTCATAACTTTACCACTTTTTTGAAATTTTTTCACCAAATTTTCAACATGGCCTTTTTTGGGACCCCACCTCATGAACACTGTCATTGTCATTTCATTAATCGGGCCCGAAAGGCAATTTTGTGGTTGTTGCGCAAAATCACCTTTTAGAACTGAATAACGAAATTTCACTGCCAGTGTTCATGTGGTGGGGTCCCAAAAAGGCCATGTTGAAAATCTGGCACAAAAATTCCTACAAATGGCCTTGTTGCACGCGTTCGTTGAAAATTTTCTATGCACGTGCATAACGTGGTACTTTTCAATATTTTGAGTCCAAATTTTCAAGATAGTCATTTTTTCATACCGCCTGATGAACAGTAATGCTGTCATTTTTCACATCCTGTCCGAAATGTGTTTTCACACCTGTTGCACAGAATGGCATTCTGACACGGATTTGACAATTTTCATCTAAGGGGTTTATGAGGTGGGATCATAAGAAGGCTATGTTGAAAATTTGGGGTCAATATATGGAAAAATCCCAGTTATGACCATTCATTGCAATTTCTCTATACCCACTTGTAACTTTGGAAATGTTAAATATTTTCAACCCAGATTTTCAATGTACAGGTAGCCTTCTCATTACCCCACCTCATGTATGTCACAGCTGTCATTTTTCAAATCCTGCCCATGTGTTTTCACACCTGTGGCTTGTTATGGCGCTGCAGTCACACAGAATTACGTTCTGGCAGGATTCAAAAATTTTTTGTACCAGGTACATGGGGTGGGGTAGTAAGATAGCTATAGTGACACCTCCCCCAGAGGGCCCTGCACTTCCACAGTTACATACAAATACATTTCTATGCAGGGATGGGAGACAGCAGGTGTGGAGTGTTCATCGGGCTTCTCAAGTCTAATGCTCACCCCATTCTCATAAAGTCTACATGTCTGACCTTATTTACAAATCAAATGGAGTGAGTGTTAGGCTTGAGAAGCAGAAGGCACACCCCACATTTGCTCTCTTGCCTGGTTTGGGAAGGTGGGGTGTTAAGGAAACCCAAACGCCTCATTTCCTAACTTTTGTTGCTTTGACCCTAAATGAAGCATTACCAATGTTTTTTGCAATTTTTATATACAGCAAACCCTCGCTATAATGAATGGCTTGGGAGCCATAAAGTACAGTTACGTAAGAACTTACCGTAACAGTAGATCTTCGAGACAGGCTCTTGCAGTAGGTAATTACAAGGCATCAGGACCCCACGGAAAAACTTCTAACTAGCAGTCTTTGGTGGGGAACCGCCCCCACGTCAGGTGACCGACATCATGTGACGTCAGTATAAAGGGGCAGTCCCCCACGCCTTCTAGTTCTTTCCTGCCAAAGGCCAAAAGGCAAGATGAGAGAGAAGCGGATATTTCCCATCCTGGAAAAGGAACTGAAAAGCTTAGGGGGATGGAGGGCGGGAAGGTATTACCTACTGCAAGAGCCTCTCTTGAAGATCTACTGTTACACTAAGTTCTTAAGTAACTTACTATCTTACTTCGAGAGGGCTCTTGCAGTTGGTAATTACATATAGGACTCACTCCCAAGCAGTCTGGAACAAAGGGAAGCTCTCAGGAGGAGGAAACTACTCATACACAGATCCTCTGGCTGTGAAGGTCTTAGGAAAGAAGACCTTGCAAAACAGCCAACCCGAAGCCAGCTCTGCGGCAACAGGCTATGTCCAAACTGTAATGTTTCATAAAGGTATGGACAGAAGTCCAAGTTGCAGCTGCACAGATGTCTGCCGCTGACACATTCTTGAAACAAGCAGCAGAGGCAGCGACCCCTCTGGTGGACTGGCCTCTGACCTAACCCGGCAGGGTCTTATTGTACTTGTCATAACAGAAAGTGATACAATGAGCCAACCATTTAGATAGGCATTGCATAGAAACAGCATTGCCTTCACTTTTACAAGCAAAACAGACTAACAGTTGATCAGTCTTTCTGAGATCCTTCGTCCTGGGGGTGTAGTATTTCAGAATTCGGTGAACATCCAGAGTATGCAAGAGGTACTCCCCTTGATTGGAGTGTTGCGTAAAGAAAGCAGGCAACTTTATGGATTGATTCAGAGTAGATTCCACTACCACTTTGGGGAGAAACTTAGGATTGGTACGCAGGCCCACACGCTCCTTGTGAAAAATCAAATATGGGATTTTACACATCAGGGCCTGAAGCTTGGAAATCCTTTGAGCAGAGGTAATGGCCACAAGGAAGAGAGTCTTCCACGAGAGGAACTTCAGATCTGCTGAGGCTGCCGGCTCGAAAGGAGGCAGAGTAAGCTTCTCAAGGATAAAATTCAGATCCCAAGGAGGGTCAGGAACCCGAATAGGGGGTCTCAAGTGGAGGACCCCTCTAAGGAAGGTCTTGGAGACCACCAGTTGTGCAAAGGTCCTGTCCCCAAAAGGAATATGGTAAGCCAAGATGGCCACCATGTGAACCTTCAGAGAGGAATGACTGAGACCCAGATCAAAGAGGTGTCGCAAGTAATTAAAAAGCCACCTAACAGAGCACGAGAAAGGCTCAAAATCATTGGAAGTGGCCCAAATAGAGAACCGTTTCCATTTCGGGGCATAGATAGATCTAGTGGATGGCTTCCTGGCCTCCACTAGAATCTCAGCCACCAGCGGGGAAACCCTGAATCGGGCTTGAGCTACGTCTGCAGGAGCCATGTGTGCAACTGAAGAGACTTGAGGCCTGAATGGATCAGGGTCCCCTGATCCTGGGTCAGCAAAGTTTGCGATAGAGGAGGAGGAAGCAGAGGTTCCTCTGAATACTGTTGCAGAAGAGAGAACCAAACTTGCCTGGGCCAGAAAGGAGCGATGAGAATCATGCGAGCTCCTTCCAAGCTGAGTTTCTGTAAGACCATCAAAATCAATGGGATCGGGGGGGAAGGCACAGACGAATCTTCCCTTCCAGTCTAGAGACAGAGCGTCTCTCAAAAAAATGCCACATCCTGGAGCGAGCGAGCAGAAGGCGGGAAGTTTTGCGTTGAGAGGAGACACAAACAGGTCTACCTGAGGGGTTCCCCAGCATAGAAAGATGTCATCTGCTACCCCCTGATCTAGTTCCCACTCGTGTTCGTGAGCAGACGACTGACTGAGGTGGTCTGCCAACGTGTTCTCAACCCCTGGGATGTGAATGGCCATGAGGTGAAGGTTGTGCTGCACTGCCCAATCCCAAACCCGCATCGCTTCCCTGCAAAGAGGGTAGGAACGAGTCCCTCCCTGTTTGTTGACATACCAGACTACACACATGTTGTCCATCTGGACAGCCAGATGCCCAAGAAGCAAATAAAGATGCAGAGCCTGAAGAGCATATAGCATGGCCTCAAGCTTGAGCACATAGATGTGGAGAGATTTTTCGAGCTGGGGCCAGGAGCCCTGGGTCCTGTGAGGCCTGAGATGGGCTCCCCAACCTTCTCCCGAGGCATTTGTGGTCAGTGTCTGGGGGGGCGAGAAAGGCAGAAGGGAGCTCCCCAGCAAAGGTTCTCCTGGACTGCCCACCATTGCAAGTCCTGAGCCATAGGGCTGGAGACCAGGACTAGATGATCTAAGTCATCCACCCGCTGATTCCACTGAGACCAAAGCATCCACTGAGAGATTCACATGTGGAGCCGAGCACGAGGAACTGTCAGAATAGCAGCCACCATGAGCCCGAGGAGGCGAAGGACTGACCTGGTGCTGACTTGCCTGCGGCTGGACAACAGGTTGATCTGAACCTGGAGAGAGGCCGCCCTGTCCGGTGGCAGAAAAGCCATGCTGGAGGTTGTGTCCAGGATCACCCTGATAAACTGGAGCCTCTGGGATGGGATCAGGTGGTACTTGGCCTGGTTGACAGTAACACCCAGGCAGGCAAAAACCTGCAGGGTAAGGGAGAGGAAGCACAGGAGTTCCTCTCTGGATGAGGCAGTCAGGAGCCAATAATCCAGGTATGGGAAAACCTGCACCCCCGGACACGCAGGTAGGCCACTACCACCAAAAGACATTTGGTAAAAACTCTGAGCGCCAAGGAAAGACCAAACGGGAGGGCCTTGAACTGGTAGTGGTCCCCCTGAAAAGAAAAATGCAGGTATTTGTGGTGGGAAGGATGAATAGGGATATGCAGGTAAGCATCCTGCATGTCCAGAGCGCACAGCCACTGTCCCAGCCGAAGGAGGGGCAGAAGACTCTGCAGAGAGAGCATCCTGAACATTTTGTACTCCACAAACTAGTTCAGGGAGCTGAGGTCAAGAATCAGCCTCACCTCTTCTGATTTCTTCGGGACCAGGAAGAAATGGTAGTAGTAGCTGGACCCCTGAAAATGTGGAGGTACGGGCTCTATCGCCTCTTTCAGAAGAAGAGAGGAGATTTCCTCCTGAACCAGAAGAAGAAGATGCTCTGGGGAGTAAGATGACCTGGGGGGGGGGTGGTTTCAAGGAGGTTTCCAAAGAAACTCTACTGAGAGTCCTTCTGCGATCAGCTGGAGCACCCAAGTGTCTGTAGTTATCCTCTCCCAACCTGGTAGATGGAAGGAGAATCTCCCTCCTACCTGTTCCTCTGGAGGACACATAGGCAGTGGGAGAGGAAAGGAGTCAGGAAGTATGAAGCAGCGTTGCAGCTGAAGCCCCCACTGCTTTTTTGGACGGGGGCGGTTTGGCAGCCAGAGGGGCCCAATGTTTGCTGGCCTGCTTTCCCTGAGGTTTTGCTTTTTGCCAAGGACGTCTGCGAAAGGGACGACGCTGAGCCTGAGTGGGTTTGTACAAAGAGTCAACCAACTTAAGTGCAGTACCCTTCTCCTGCAGATCGGTGATGATGTCCTTGACATTGCCACCGAACAGCACTGAACCCCTGAAGGGCGTGTCCTGGATAGTGGACTGCACCTCCGGGACCAAACCTGACACCCGGAGCCAGGCATGATGCCGCAAACCAATGGCAAAAGCTGAGCTCTGACCAGCAGCGTCCACTGCGTTGTACATGGCATGAAGCATGTGCCTACTGGCTGAACGCACAGACTGGACTAGATCTGCCACTTCCTGCTTCGTCTGAGACTCAGAAAGGGAGTCCAATTTAGCCTCCACCTCGCTAAGGATCACCTTCTGGTAATCCCCCATATGACCAACGTAATTCAGGGCCCTAATACCAGAGTGGAAGAAGCGCAGACCTTCTTCCCCTACTGGTCCAGAGGGCGGGGTTCCTTGTCAGGTGGTGTCAAGCTCAAGTGCTTGGGGTTAGCTGTCCGGCCATGAGCAGCGCTGATCACGACCGAATCAGCTCGAGGGTGCGAATTCAGAGAGTCAACACCCTCGGAAGCCTGATAAAGCCTATCTGACTTCCTAGGAAGGGGGGATAATGCCGACGGTTGCTTCCAAATAGTGGAAACAAGATCGGCATGAGGCTCAATCCAAGGTGGCACCAGGGTTGGAGTGGTCTCGGGCAGATCCAGGTGCGCAGCGAGTTTCTTACGCTGTGGATCCGGCTCCAAACAATGCCACTGATGAACTTCCTGGATTTTGCACAGCAGCTCCATAAAAGAAGGATCCTCAGGAGGAGACTTCAGAGGAGTCCTCAGCCTGGGCTTATCTGGAGAGTGGGGCTCGTCGTCTAAGTTGGAATGACCATCGGAGTCATCTGAGATCTCAAAGGAGGATGAAGACTCCTCCTCCTGATGCAGGGGAGGAATGGACCCCTTGGGAAGCCCTCGGGGAAGCGTATCCCGCCCTGCCCTGGATCCAGAGGTGGGGAGGGAGTCTCAAGTCTCCGATGTAGGGGGTCCGGAATCGGGACCGGCATCAGAAGACAGCTCTCTACCTCCCTGGTGAGCTGAGCCTTGGCCTCAGCCCACCAGGAAGCAAGAGTCTCCTTCAAGTCCACCGGCATCGGGTACTGAGGCACCGTATACTGCAACGTCGGATATGGCCGGCGTCGGGTACTGGAGCATCGGATACTGCGGCCCCAGGTATGGCAGCGTTGGATAGGACAGGGTCAGTTACCCAGGGACTGGGGGGCCTGCAGGAGAAGGCCCCGGATAAGGCCCAGCAGGTGGGCCTGGAAAGGGAGGCCCGGCAGGTGGCAGGCCCAGCATAGGGACGGCATTTGGGGGAGGGATGTCGCTCAGCGTTAGTAGGACTGGCGTCAGCGCCGGCGTCTGAGGGTCCAATGTCAGGTCATCTGGCCCAGCAGGAGGGACACCAGACGGGAGCATGCCTGCATCCTCAGTATCACCCGGGAAGGGAGGATTGAAATCCCCAGGGTCTAGCTGAGGAGACGCTGGGGCCTTGGAGGGCAGTGAATGCTGTGCGGAGCTATGGACAGCGGACTGAACGTTAGGGTCCAGCATCGGCACCAGCACCGTGCGACTGTAGGAGGGACCGATGTTCACCTTACCGGCGGGGTCCAGGCGAATGTCAGAGGAGTCATCGTCTGACTTAGCAGAGCCAGCACCCGAGGAAGGCCATGAAGGAGGTGCGGCCTGGTCAGGTGGTTTAGAGGCTGTGCGCTGCCCCGAAGGGTCAAGTGGCTTAGCAGCTTTCTCCGGGCAGACGTCAGAGGAGCCGACGTCTGGCTTACTGGAGCCATTCACACCAGAAGACCATGCAGCAGCGGCCTTGCTGGGAGTGGACGCCTCCTTTGACCCGGAGGTACCTGAAGTGCCTGGCGCGAGCCAGGCGGGAGGGCGGACGCCTTGCTTGAAGCCTCAAGACGGCCATCGAGCGTCTCGGGGCGCATTTAGAGCACGTGACTCCAGCCGAAGTTGCAGGGTCAAGAAGAGGAGTCCCGGTCCCAGTGCTTCTCCTTGTCTTTCTTCTTACAGTGACCCTCGGGTGAAGTTGAGGCCTAACGGAGCTTCTTCAGCTCCTTTTCCATGGAGGTAATTTTCTTTTTAAGGATGTGGGCCTCCAGGGACTGCTGCCTCCGTCTGCAGGTTGCAGCGTTAAATTTCAGGCAATGCTGGCACTTCACCATGGGGTGATCCGGGCCTAGAAAGAAGAGGCACTGGGAGTGTCCATCCTTGTGCAGGAGTTGGGCGCCGCACAGGTCGAACTTATTCTTGTGTTCGGAAGGCGTAGGGGACGACATACACTACAGAGAGCGAAAAATTCGAGAAATCGAAGAAAAAGCGGCAGTAAAACTACCGACGACAGACTGACGAACAGTTGAACTTAACCGTGAGGCGCCTTCACAAGCTAACGATGGGAAAGAACTAGAAGGCGGGCGTGGGGGACCGCCCCTTTATACTGATGTCACATGATGTCGGTCACCTGACGTGGGAGCGGTCCCCCGCCAGAGACTGCTAGCTAGAAATTTTTCCGTGGGGTCCCAACGCCTGCCAGCATCAGCCCTATGTGTAATTACCAACTGCAAGAGCCCTATCGAAGTAAGATTGTACGTTCGTTATAGCAAGTCGTTCATTAAAGCGAGGGACGCTATATTTGCTATGTTTTTTCTTGGTGGGTGAGAATACTTGTATTGTATATATATTATTAATACAGTACAATACACTCCAACTGCCATTCACTCTACCCCAGTGATGAAAATGAGCCAGAATGCACAGGAACGGCGTTCCGGTACTTCACTACAAAATATTGTGTCCTTTTTTTGAAACTCTTGTAGGGGTCAGAGGAGTCAGAGAGTCCGGTGGCTGATAAGAAAAGATTGGTCAATTAGGTAGGTAAATTCCACCAATCACGGATTGTGTTGTGGACACAACGCAGTCTGTGATTGGTGAAACTCTGACCAATACCATTGGACAGAAACGCAGAAGGCAGTTGACGAGTGCCGTGCGGCAAACAGTAACAGTTATGCTTTGTGCACCTAGGCTCTCGTCGACGTTGTTTTGAGAAGAAAAACACCGCAACAAAATTTGAGCTGGTGCTTAGCTTACCGTGTCTGTGGTTCGAGGATTAAGTTTGGACTCAGTGAGTACCCCGGGTCTAATAGGTTGGTCGGGTGCGGGGTGCCCAAGGAAAATGCTCCACTTCTGGGATAGTCGGGAGTCTCGGGACTCGGTAGTGGATGTCCAGGCATAAGGACTGCAAGGCCCATCCAGTCTGCCCATTTCTTTTTCTACCTTTTTCTATGAAGGAAATGACAACCACAAATCAGGCCCATCTCAGTATGTTTGACCACTTTGTGCCTACACATGTTACTGCATTCAGACCATAGAGGGATTCAAGTCTGCTTGGGACAGAGTCACACATGGGACTAAGGGGAAGGGGGGGTGACTCAGAATATGGTAGGTTGGACTAGAGGGGTAAAGGGCAGACTAGATGAACTGGGAGGTCGTTTTCTGCCATCACGTTCTGTGATTCCGTGAAGTGATACCTTTGGGTGGCCAAAAGAGTGTTAGCCACATGCTTGAGTGTGGCAGCTATGAAATGTAACTGGGCACATCTTTATGGGTGCAAAGTGTCTTTTGTCCGTGGGTTTGTGACAGGAATATGGTACCTATGATTCATTAATGAATGCCCATTTCTCATTAAGTAAAAAATACTCGATATTTTTTTTTAATCCTGCCTTATTTTGGCTGGTTTTAGATTCAAGTAAGTCAAGGGGCTGCTAGTGGTTCAAGCACAAAGGGGTACTTTAAAATAAACAGCAGCAGCAGGGATCAGCTTTAAATACATGAAAATGTAAGTATAGCAGTACATCATCGTAGCCTTAGAATAACCACCAGGCTGTGTCAGCTTCGGCTCACATGCTTTAAGTGAAAGTCACGTCATAGCCTCTTTCTCTGCAGCTTAGTGATGTGGGGTGTTTACAGGTGCAGCCTGCAATTTGTTGCTTAGTGCTGTGCTGTGTGTACATGACATTTCTGTTTTGTACACACTGTCTTCAACTGCTGCCCCCCATTAGAAAAATGTACACATCTCCAAACCGTGAGAGATTTATAAACGTGGATGCCAAAGGCCCAGGGAGTTTATATTAGCCACAGAACCCTGAGACAGCATTTCACCTGCATTTATGCACAGATGGGCATAGTGTATCCATTATAATACAGATTTCAGAAAAATACACAGAAAAAGTCTTTAGTTGTTAAAAAATATATAGCAATACCCAAGTGTGTGACGTAGGAATAAACATTTATATATCTTACTAACATTTCATCATTACGTTATACCTTTTTAATCGAAAGTATGATATGTGAGGCAGTGGTCTAGAGATTAGAGAATCAGATTGGGAACTAGCAGCTTGTAGATTCAAACATGGCATGAGCCAAATACTCATTGTGATACCTTGGGCAAGTCACTTGGCCTCACAGTGTTCCAGTCCAGCCAGCTGTGGAAACGGGAAGAAGCAGGCCCCCCCCCCCCATCTGTTTCACATAAAGTTATGGAACTTCCTACCCCTTTAAAGCAGGCACTCCTCCCTCACCTTGGTCCATCTCGACTTCCCTCAAAAACTTCCTATATCCTACCTAGAGCTGCTCCTAGCTCACACACACACACACTCTCCTGCCACACATTCTCCTGCCCCAGTGCCATTTTAGCACTTAGCTCAAATTTTATGTAAGCTCCTAGCTGCTATGTTGTATGTTGCAATCAGTTCTCAAGTATAAGCTGTGTGGACAGTGACTGTGCTCTTGTCAGTGCTTCTAGTCTTAGCTCCTTGTCAGCTCATTCAGCATTATACTCTAACTGACTTCATGTATTCGTTATTTAGTTATTTCGCTTACCTGTATGTTGTAAATTTGTCAGTTTTCAGTTTACAAAACAGACTGTGATCCAGAATTCTCTAAAATGCACCAAATTGACTCATTTTTTTGAAAATATTTCCGAGGGGGCATGCCCCCGGACCCCCCGAGGAAGGCTCAGTTTTCGGACTTGAATACAGTTCCTGTACTTCTTTTGAACCACTTTCATCACTGCTCTACCCTACAACATCACAGAGCTGCAGTTACTGGAGGTCACTAGAGTTTTTTGGTATTTGTTGTTTTAAAAATTACTGACTGTGACACGGTGGAATAGGACCCTGTCCTAGTTGTTCTGGAGAAAGTATTTAAATGCAAGGTTCTGTTCTATTCTTTCCTTTTCTGTCTCTTCTCTGCCTGGTTGTGCGATCAAATCTTCCTGTGAGACTTTACATACTTACATACTTACATATTTACATACTTTGGACTTGATCAACCCGACAGGCTCGCAGTTCTTTACCTCTTTCCAAGGCATAAAATAAGCAGGTTTGCATCGCAATTTGTGACCCAAGAATCAGGAAACGTGAGTCAAACGTGGCAATGATTAGCAGTCAGTGCTAATCATTGCCAACTGGCCCTAGGTCCTTTAAAAATGCCCTTTTGGCCCTTTGGGCACATGCTGCTTAAAATTTTTTCCCCCTCCTCCTCCACCGTGCCATGCCCAGTCTCTCCTGACTGGACAGCCCTCCCCACCCAGTGTATGCACAGGAGAAACGTGAGAATGTCCTCTTGGAGCCCGTCACCCAAGCAAGCAGGTCCAGGACTTCCAACCAGAGCAGAAAAGGTATGTTCCAGTTACTTTTTTCCATTTACTAGACTTTTTATTTCCAGATATGTTCTGTTGTTCTGTTTTGCAGGGAGGAGCATCGCCGGGTCGTGGGCCATGAGAGGAGCAACAGGGCAGCGAGGAGCATCGGAGGCTGAGTGGGACGGGACCCAACCAGGACCAGACAGGGCAGGCATCACGGCGTGATGCAGATTCGGCACTGGAGCAAGTGGCTCAGAAGCAGAGCAGACCTGACAATTGGGGGGTTCCAAAAAAGTAAAACCTTTTAATTTTATATTGTTGGGGAGCCTGGAGGAGGAGGAGGAGTGAACTACGGGAGGGCAGGGACTGGGTAGTGGCACGACTCTGGAGGGACAGCTTGGCACTGGTGGGCACATCATGGATTCTAGCCTGCAACTGGGGAGGGGGGAAGCTGCTGCAGATGATCGGGGAATGCTGAGCTGAACAAGCAGATTGAGACATTAAATGCTGTGCCCTGCAAATTGCAGTGATGGGAAAGTTATTTAAAAGTAAATGTGCCCTGCTTTTGCAGAGGTCATAAAGCATATATAAACCACAAACAAGTCACTGTGCCCTGTATAGTCAGTGATGGGAAAGACATTTAAAAGTAACTGTGCCCTGTGTTTGCAGTGATTGGAAAAGACATTTAAAAGTAACTGTGCCCTGTGTTTGCAGAGACGGGAAAGACATTTAAAAGTAATCTGTGCCCTGTCTTGCAGAGAAAACGATAAACAAGTGTTGCGCCCTGTAATTTTGCAGTAAATTGGAAAAGACATTTAAACCTAACTTGTGCCCTACATTTGCAGAGATGGGAAAGACACTTTTAAAAGAATCTGTGCCCTGCCTTGCAGATCTGAAACAAAACTAAGTGTTGTGCCCTGTAGTTTTTGCAGTGATTGGAAGACATTTAAAAGTAACTACCCTGTGTTTGCAGAGATGGGACATTTAAAAGTAAGCTGTGCCCAGCCTAGAGATGTCCGATGCCTAAGTGTTGTGCTCTGTAGTTTTTGCAGTGATTGGAAAAGACATTTAAAAGTAACTGCGCCCTGTGTTTGCAGAGATGGGAAAGACATTTAAAAGTAATCTGTGCCCTGCCTAAAAGAGATGTCCGATACCTAACAAGTGTTGTGCCCTGTAGTTTTTACAGTGATTGGAAAGGACAACTGTGCCCTGCATTTGCAGAGATGGGAAAGATATTAAAAAGTAATTTGTGCCCAAAAGAGATGTCGATGCCTAAGTATAGTCCCCTGTAGTTTTTGCAGTGATTGGAAAAGACTGATTACAAATTAAGACACTAGCCCTGCTGCCAGCTAAGGGCTAACTGCTGCAGCAGTGAACTTTGGGGAAGTGTTCAGTTCAAAGCTCTTAAAGTTTAAGTATGTGCCCTGCCTATGGCAGAGATCAGGGACAAGTTAAACATAATGCCCTGCTGTCAGCTTTCCTGCAGCAGTGAACTCTGGGGAAGTGTTCTGTTCACAACTCTGAAACTTTAAGTGTGTGCCCTGCCTGCAGAGATGGGGACATTTTGGGGGAGAGGGGTTCGGGGGTCACAGCAAATCTGCGGCTGCCCTTTATCTTTCTATTTATTTATTTATTTTACAGATAAATTAGCTAGATTACAGTAATGTGTTAAATTCACAGCTTGACAGACTCTTGTTTTGCTAACTTCAAACTTTTTAATTGCAGTCCGACATGGCTGGAGTTAAATTAGCAGATGCCACCAAAAATATGACCCAGTAAAAAACTGGCTATAGATTAGCAGTGAGAGAGACTGTGCAGTGTGCATTAGTTGCAAATTGTGCTGTGAGTACAGAGATGAGCTACAGTACGTGGGTTGAGGAACCTCAGTGAGGCATTAATTGCAGGGATTACAGGCCCCCAGCTAAAAGTTGACACCATTTGGAAACATTTTCTGGCAGAGCAGCATCTGAAAGCTGTTAACATGTTCAAATTTGGTAGAACAAGGTCTCCACTTGATATATATCGCCATACAACAATTGGTAAGTTTAAAATGTGTGTGTGTGTGTGTGTGTGTGTGTGTGTGTGTGTGTTAGGGGTTTAGACCAAGACTTAAAACGTATATATTTGCAGGGAGAGCTTTCAGTAATGCAGAGGAATTGCATAAAACGATTCTAGGAAGGCTGATGGACATCCTGTATATGATGGCCAAAGAGGACATCCCTATTAAAAAGTTTGAAGCAATAGCAGAACAAGAGAAGCCCGATGGAGTTCATTTGGGCAATAAATACATTAATGCTGTTAGTGGGAAAGAACCAACAATGTGTATTGGCAAGCACCTGGAAGAAAATCTGCTGACAACTGTCAAAAATGCAAATAATTTTTCAGTGCTTATGGACAGTAGTACTGACAGCGGTGTAACTGAAAGGAAACTGGTTTACATAATTTATGTAAATCCCATTAATGCTCACGTGGAGACTAACATTAACATAAAAAACATAGTTGGGTTTGGGGCTGATGGGCCATCTGTCAACATGGGTATAAGATGGGGTTTTGCTGCTCTTTTAAAGGAAGACATACAATAGTTAGTTGGTGTTCACTGTTTCTCATACAGATTAGAACTGGCCATAAAAGGCGCTTTGGATAATACCTATTTCAATGATGTTTCAAACTTTCTGACCCAATTGTTTTATCTCTATGAGAAAAGTCCTAAGAGACTCAGAGAGTTACGGTCCCTTGCCCATGCCGTGGAGATGTCAGCTGAAAAGCCCAAGAAGGCCCATGGCACACAGGTTCAGCATAAACTTCTTGCCGCCCGTGCTGTTACCAAATCATTCCCCGTAATTTGTGCCCATTTATAATCTATGGCCACAGACCCAACTCATGACCAGGCCAAAGCCAAGGGAGTGATGCAAATCATGACTAAATTCCAAATGGTGGCACACCTTTTGTATTTTGAACAGCTGCTTCAGCTACTTGCCAGGTTCTCACTAGCACTTCAAAAAGAAGTAGTTGAAATGCCAGAGCTACTTAGCTCTGTTGAAACTTTGAGAAACACTTTTGACCATGCTAAGCAGAGTGGTCCCATGGGTGGCAGTGAACTTGACATTCTGTTAAAAAATGGGTCTGATGTTCTTTCAGGAGTATGTGCTCAGGTCACATACAAGGGTGTGAAATTAACACATTTTAGTGGCCAAGTTGTTAAAACTTTTTAACAGCAAACTAAGAAATACATTACAAACATTGAGAACTGTTGTGAACAAAGATTTGGTTTGACTGATGAAAGTAATATCTATAACCTTGCAAAAATGTTAGATACCCGACTTTGACCAGCAGTTGCAGACAGAAAGGAACTGAAGCTGTATGGTAACTGACATTACTGCAGTAGCTGACCACCTTTCAGCACTTTTACAGCCTGAGTGCGATAGCACTCTGCTACTTGCAGAATGGCAAGTTTTTAAGATTTTTGCTCAAACCAATTTCATCAATCTTTCCACCTCTGCTATCTGATCAAAGCTGGCATGTGATTTCCAAAATTCTTATCCAAATCTGTTGAAGCTTGTCAATTGTGTTGAGAGTATTTCCTGTGTCTAATGCAATTGCAGAAAGGTGTTTTTCAACTATGAACAAGGTAAAAACTAACTGGAAAGCAAGTCCTGCAGAGGATACTGTAGAAACATTAATTCACATTAAAAAGCAGGGCCCCCCCTCAAGCTGAATTCATCCCAGACAAGGCTGTAGACATGTTTTTTAGTGCTAAACCAAGACGACCTGGTGATTTGGCAGCTAAGGATGGTGGACCACCCTGGTCCCCCCAAAAAACAGGCCAGAATTACCAGCTACAATACCTGGTGAAGAAGAATATCAATCAAGCAATATTAATCAATATTTTGTTTTTTATAGCACCTATCAAAAACCAAGGAGCTGTACACTTTAAATACACAGATATAATAAAAACTGAATAAAACAATAATATAGAATAATTAAAAACAACCCTTGGAAGGCTAACGTAAGTAAATATGTTTTTAACATAGATTTAAAATTACTGAGTAGCAAAATAGATCGCACCCAATCCTTGTTGGTAACTGTGTGGTCGATCACGGTCCCAAGTGGTTACTGTTTGGTCAATCGTGGTCCCAGTTATGCTGGGGCAGGGGCTTAAAGTATGTTTAATTTGTCACGACTCATGATCACGCTCACGCTCACAAATTCATGGTCTGCTTTGGCAGACATCCTATCTCAGCTCTTAAAATGTATGTGCTGCTGCACACTTTGCTGTATTTCTCCTGAAATGGCTAAATATACAAGTATCAGTCTCGGAAACTTGTGTAAATGTGTATTTTATCAATATAGAGCAAGAAAAGTACATTTTATCGGATTTTGAGCAAAACTATAAATTTTTGGTAACTGCTAATCAACTTCAGTCAATTGCTAATCATTTTTTACTTTCATTAGTGAAGGCCGCTAATCAAGTCTCCGACACTAATTTATGCCTTGCTCTCTGTACCTCAGTCCCCTCTTGCTGTCTCTCTTTTTCTCCCATGCATATCTAGATCTGCTGATATAAGAATATGTGCAAATCATCATATGGAAATGTAATTGATATTGGGATCCCTTGTGTTTGGAAAATATATAGCATTACTGCTGAAATGTATATAATTATAATTTAAGATGATTTGAAAAAGATGTTGGAAGATAGAGCTTACCAGAGTTCAATTGTTAAGCCTTTTGCAAAAGCTGTGCAAAAGGGGGCCTCAACTGAAGAAGCACACTATCTTCTAGTAGCTCCTGCCTGATATTTACAAAAACAGGATGCTTGCTAAGGATGGGGGTTGAAATGACTTATAAAAGCTAACCTGCAACTGCAAGAAAGATTAGAAGAAGAAAAAGGGACATAAAGACTGAAAGAAAAAAATATTTCATTTCTCCTCTGTACAGTTATATTGAACAAAGTTTTTTTATGTTGCTGCTATTGTAAATAAATATTTTTGGTGCATTTTACAACTGCTCCTGGTGTTTCCTATGCTTCCTGACCTGTGCCTCGATGACACTGGCCTTAGCGTTGCAAAACAGTAATGACCCATCTCTATTCTCTGCCATCACAGTCAAGCTCTGCTGAGTTTCTTCCAAGCAGAGGCAGCCCTTCACGCAGAGAGCAAAGGAGAGCAATACAGGGTGACAGAGAGAATTTTCCACCCAGTCCTGCTACAGCCCTTTAAGTAGAGATGAAAGGAGAGTGACAACAATACATGGGGAGAGAGAGAGAGAGAGTTAAGGTAAACCGGGGATGGGGGGTAGGTTAGACAACTCCATTTCGGTTCTCTCCGCGCACGCTGCCTGCAGCACACTTGTGCACCCGACTTTCATCTAGTATACAGTACTGTACTTAAAATCAGAAGACGAAGTGCAACAGTCCTATCCTTTTCATTGGGAGGGTCAGCTTTTATGTTTTTATCACTGAGGGAGACGAGGAGACTTGGTAGCTGACACTGCTAACTGCAAATAGCAGACACTGTCAGGAACCATGCGAGCCATTCGTTATAACAAAGAGTTCGGTTAAACGAGGTTCGCTATAGCAAGGGTTACTGTATTATATATATATATATATATATATATATATATATATATATATATATATATATATATATTCATAGCAGGTAATACATAGAAGGATGTCCAGACAGACTTACAATCAGAATTTCATTAGAAAATTACGAACATCCCTGTGCTGGCATACCGGACAATATTCTCCAATTCTCCAGTACCCACCCAGGAGCCATCCCATTGACAGTGCTGGAGCTAACAGAAAAGGAAATTACGGTAAGCATGAAGAAATTTCTTCGTTCTGTAGCGCTCCACATTGTCAATGGGTACTCAGAAAAAGTGGGTTGTAAGAAGCAGTACCCATTAAAGATCCGGGTGGGGGAGAACATTGCCCCATACGTAAAGTGCAAAGAGGAAAAAGAGTTTACCTGCTAATGGCCAGCTGCAGAACGCTGCAACCAAAGGCCACATCGCTGGAACTTTGAACATCCACTCTATGGTGCTTGGTGAATGTGTTAATGGAGGATAACGTTGCTGCCCTGCACAACTCTAAGAGAGATGCTTCACAGTTCTTCACCCAGGAGGTGGTCATTGCTCTTGTGCAATGTGCCTTGCTGAGAGCCAGAGCCCTCTTCTTTACTGCGACATA
Source organism: Neoceratodus forsteri (assembly GCA_016271365.2). Taxonomy (NCBI): domain Eukaryota; kingdom Metazoa; phylum Chordata; order Ceratodontiformes; family Ceratodontidae; genus Neoceratodus; species Neoceratodus forsteri. The sequence goes on from CM057455.1 coordinate 503,294,500, forward strand.
AGCCTTGGCAATGCATGCCCTCACCCACCTTGCCAGGGTGGCCTTGGAGGCTTTTTGTCCTTTTTTGGCTGCTCCAAAAACTATGAACAACCTATCTGATTTCTTGAACTCTGCAGTCTGTCTAAGGTACATCCTAACTGCCCGATGCAAATTCTGCTTGTGCAACTCCACTTTCGGGTGCGTTGACGTTGGACAGAAGGATAAAGGTTACTCACCTGTAACCATATTTCTAGGAGTGGTATGTGGTGCACATACACACTTCTGGCAATACTCCCTTTCCCTTTAAGACTTGCCAGAAGGTCTTCAAGCTAGCTCCTACCACCCACCCTGCTGGTATTCCCCCCTCAGCACCACCTCGTGATGTCAGATCTTGCACACTGGAAGCAAGGATCAGTGTGCCACTTCCCAGGGGGAGTCAGGAGGGTTGTGTGGATGTGCACCATATATCACTCCTAGAACTATGGTTACAGGTGAATAACCCTCACTTCTTGGGACATGGATATGGTGCACGATCCACACTTCTGGCAGACTCCTGGCAATTCTCCAGGAGGAGGGGGCAAGGCACACACCCTTACTTGAGAAAAATTGGAGAACCAAGGCCCCAAAACTAGCATCCTGACGTGACTCAAATCAAGATTGATGCGATAATGGGACATGAAGGAGTAAGATGACATCCAGGTAGCAGCCTTGCAGATTTCCTGGACAGGGACATCCCTGGAAGCAGATACTGAGGCAGCGGTATGTCTGGTGGAATGAGCCCTTAGCCCAACAGGAGGCTCCCTACCAGCCAAACTATAGCAGTGGTCGATGCAGGAGACTATCCACCTGCCAATTGTCCACTTAAGGAAAGGGAAGAAAGGGGAAATTGCTTAACCAGGAAAGGCATAGTAAGCTGAAGCTCGTTTCCAGGTGTGACCAGGGAGCACAAGGAAGTTAAGTGACTTGCTCAGGGTCGCACAGTATGCAAGAGGGGGCTGTGGGATTCAAACCCAGGTCTCCAGGTTTGCAGCTCAGTGCCCTAAACCATAACACCATAACACTATACTACTATGCCATGGCTTGGAGAGACAGGAAGCGCATTCTCAGGATCACGAGAACAGCTGCATGGGAGTCTGAGATGGACGTCATTGTCCACCTAGGGACCAATGACTTGGCTCATCATGAGATTAGAGCAGTGCAGAAGGACTTTGTAGAATTGGGGAGGGGCCTAAGACAAGTAGCACACACAATATCCTTCTCTGAGGTGCTGCCTGTCAATGGCATGAGTGAGGCGAGGGTACTTTGCACCATGCAGTTTAATGAATGGTTGAAAAAATGGTGTGGAGCACAGGGATTTGGCTTCATTGGGGACTGCGGTTCCACCTGGAGGGACACCAGCCTATACTGGCAGGATGGTCTGCATCTGTCCAGGAAGGGAACAAGTCTTTTGAGCAATCGGTTTAAATGCTTCATTGGCAAGCTTTTAAACTAGTCAAGAGGGAGGCACTGATAAGCAGCAAGAAAATCCCAGCCTCTCCCTACAAAACAGGGTACTAAATGAGAAAAAGACCGAGGTAGAAAGGTCAGTGGGGATGCTGCAAAGAAGGTAAAGCCATCAAACAATGGAAGCAATGAGTACCAATGCCCGTAGTCTGAGTAACAAGCTTCCTGATTTAGTGGCCTTGATGGAGGAGGAACATCTGGATATCGTGGCAGTCACAGAAACATGGTACACACAAAACCATGACTGAGATGTAAACATACCAGGATACACTATCTACAGGAGGGACAGGGAGGGTAAAGAGGAGGAGGAGCTCTTTACATAAGGGAAGAAATCAAAGCAACAGAACAAAAGGAAAACAGGGAGGAGAAGAAGCACTGTGGTAAATTTGGAGACGGCAATGGCACAACAATCCGCACAGGGTTGTATGAACAGACCTCTTCTCAGGGGAGGAAATGGACAAGGAAATGATAGAAAGAATACTATAGAATAGCAGAAAGAAAAAATTACTCACCTTAGTAATGTTGTTCTTCTAATGGAGTCTTGCTATATTATGACATATGCAGTGAGTCCCAACTCTGAACTGCTCGGAGGTGAAAGAGTTAACTTTCCATGCCAGGCATGGAACTTTGAGCATGAGCTCGGTTGAAAACTCTGTCTGTTGTTCTTCAAACTCAAACTGTCAGATCTTTACGAGCAAAACTCACTAAGGTTCTGTGTGGAAGCTGTAAACCTACACTAGTCAACTGGCTACTAAATATATGAACACATTTTTTGGTCCCAAAACAAAGACTCAAGTTTGGGGATCCAACAAATGAAAACACAACACCCAATTACCCCAAAAAGGAGGGGTGAAAAAACAAAGGTGGGCATCTACTAAGTGCCAACACTGCACTGCCCACCCATATCCCAAAAGCAGAGGTTCTGAGAGGGGCAGACAGGGGGGAGGTCATAATATAGCAAGACTCCATTAGAAAAAACAACATTACTAAGGTGAGTAATTTTTCTTCAAACAACATGAAGTCTTGCTATATTAATGTATATCTGAACTACACAGCAGTACCTCCATGGAGGAGGGACAGAACCTACTTGAGAATAGGCTCTGAAGCACAGCTGTGCCAACCGAGCATCACTCCTAGCCTGGATGTCCAGGGAGTAATGCTTGGTAAAAGTGTGAACTGTTTTCCAGGTAGCTGCTTGACATATCTCTAGGATAGGGATGTCCCTGGCAGCAGCGAGAGACGCAGATGTACCTCTGGTAGAGTGAGCCCTCAGGCCTGAGGGAGGAACCTTACCCAGTTTTTCAAAGCAAAATTGGATACAAGAGACAATCCACCAGGCAATGGATCTTTTAATGGCAGGTTTCCCTTTACCAACCTCACCATAAGTGAGGAACAGTTGGAGAGAGTCAAACCTGCGACCCTTGGTACATTCTAAGTAGTATCTAAGGGCTCTTGTGACATCTAAACTGTGCAGTCTCCTCTCGCCAGAGGAGGAATGGTCAGTGAAGCACACAGGGAGAGACACAGATTGATTAAGGTGGAAGTCTGAAACCACCTTAGGCAAGAACTTTCTGTTAGTCCTGAGGACCACCTTATCTCTATGAAAGGAAATAAATTCAGGCTCCACTGACAATGCTTGCAATTCACTTATGCGCCTGGCAGAAGTGATGGCTACCAAAAACACAGTTTTCCAAGTCAAATACTTAAGCTCTGCTGAAGACAAGGGCTCAGAAGGGGGTTGCATAAGCTGGGCAATGCAAATATTAAGATCCCAGGCAGGGGCAGGGTCCCTGAATGGGGGGTTGGTGTGAAGCAACCCCTTGAAAAACTTGGAGAATACAGGATGAGCTGAAAGAGAAGAGGGTTTACCTGCTGATAAGAAAGCAGACACGGCTGCCAGGTGCATTTTTAGGGTAGCTGGTCTCAGCCCCAGGGTATTCAAATGCACCGTATAATCCAGGACTGTGGGTAAGTCAGCAGATTCTGGAGAGATATGCTTGTCAGAGCACTATATGGAAAATCTCTTCCATTTGGAATTATAAGTAGCCCTGGTGGAAGGTTTCCTAGAAGCCTTCAAGATATCCAATACACCTTGGGAGAGGTGTAGGTCAGCAAACTCTAACTCTTCAAGAGCCAGGCCTTGAGACTGAGAGATTTGAGGTTTGGGTACCAAACTCTCCCCTGAGCACAGGTTAACAGGTTGTGATTCCTGGGAAGACACAGGGGAAGGTGGACTGCTAAGGACATAAGGAGTGGGTACCAGGGCTGTCTGGCCCAATCTGGAGCAATCAGGATCATCTTGCAGGGTTGAGATCTGATTTTGACTAGCACCTTGAAAAGAAGAGGGAAGGGGGGAAAAGCATAGAGAAACTTCCCTTCCCAACTGAGAAGGAAGGCATCCAGAGGGACTGAGCCCTACACTGGGGGCCTGCAGCAAAAAAGGGGAAGTTGGTGATTGTCTGGGGCTGCAAAAAGATCTATCTGCGGGGTGCCCCATCTGGCAAATACTACCTCCAGTACTAGGGGATCCAGTGACCATTCGTGATGGCCCTGGGAAATCCTGCTGAGAGCATCTGCCAGGACATTGTCCTTGCCTGGGAGGTGAACTGCAATAAGGAAGGTGTTCAGAGAGTAAGCCAGAGACCACAACTTCATTGCTTCGGTGCACAAGGCTGTAGACCGAGTGCCCCCTTGCTTGTTGATGTACCACATTGTTGTGGTATTGTCTGTTCTGACTAGAACAACTTTGTTCTGAACAGATTTGGAAAAAACTTGAAGTGCTAGAAAAACTGCTCTGAATTCCAACAGATTGATGTGGAGCTGAGATTCCTGAGGGAACCATAATTCCTGGGTAGTGAGGTCGCCCATGTGAGCTCCCCACCCCAAGAGGGATGCATCTGTAGTAAGGATTAAGGAGTGAGACTGAGGGGCGAAGGGGGAACCCCTGTCTCAGATTGCTCTGGTCCTGCCACCACTGAAGGGCTTGGATCAGGGTTCGAGTCACTAGGATCAATTTGGATAGAGGGTCTCTCCTTTGAGACCAAAAGGCTCTCAAATGGAACTGGATGTCCCTCATCTGAAATCTTGCTCCCTGCACCACGGCTGTAGAAGCAGCCATGTGCCCCAGGAGCTGCAGAAAATGCCTTGCTGGTCGAGAGACCTGCAGGGTGAAAGAGGAGGCCAGAGAGACCAGGGTCCTTGCTCTTTCCAGAGGAAGGAAGGCTCTGGCCTCTTTTGTGTTCAGTTCTGCACCTATGAAGGTGAGAACCTGGACAGGCTCTAAAACTGGAAGATTGAGAAGGAAACCTAGAGATGTGAGCAGTTGCTGAGTTACCTGAAGATGTCATTTGACTTGGTCTGGAGACTGGCCTACTATGAGCCAGTCGTCCAGGTAAGGAAAGATGGCAATCTTTTGCCTTAAGTGGGCAACTGCTACTGCCAGGCATTTTGTGAATACCCTCGGAGCAGAGGTGAGGCCGAAGGGCATTGCTCTGAACTGGTAATGGCCTGAGGGCAGTTCGAATCTGAGGTACTTTCATATGGAGCTCTGATAAGAACATGGAAGTAGGCATCCTTGAGGTCCAGGGACGCTAGCCAGTCCCTGGCCTTAGAGAGGGTAAATAATTCCCAGAGTCACCATTTTGAATTTTGGTTTTAAAGGTGCTTGTTTAGGTATCTGAGATCCAGGATGGGCCGCCATTCTCCTGCCTTTTGGGGTAAGGAAGTACCTGGAGTACAACCCTTGCCTGGTGTGAGGTGTGAACCCTTTCCACAGCTCTGAAAGCCAGGAGGGTAAAACTTCTGTCTCTAGGGCAAGTGCCCCTGATGGATTGCAGGTGGAAATGACCTGGTTCTCATCTTTGGAAATTTTTTGAAGCTGAGAACCAGTCCCTGACTTACTACTTCCAGGACCCACTTGTCTGATGTTAAAGACATCCAGTCCTGGACAAAGTAAGCCAGCCTGCCCTACAGGTAGTGGAGAATCGGCCCTGGCCACCCCATCAGGGTACCTGCTTGGCAGGGGCTTTAGGCTGAGGGGTGGAAGCAGGTCTGCTTGTACCCCGTCTGCCTCTCCCTCTAAAGAACCCCCTCTGGGTGTAAGCTGAAGAGGAGGCCTGGGCTTGGTAAAAAGGCCTATGAAAAGGCCTGCCCCTGCCCCTGGAAGGCTGCCTTTGAGGAGTGGCCTGCCTTTCCTTGGCCTGTGCACTCCTATAGGTGGTCCTATACTCATCCATTTTCTTCATGTAATTCTCTGTCTGCTCCCCAAACAGAGAATTACCCACAACAGGAAAATCCATGGCCTTAGTCTGGGTATCCTGTGACAGGCTAGTACATCTGAGCCAAGCCATTCTGCGAAGTGCCACAGATGTAGCCATGACTCTTGATGACACATCATTAGAGTCCACTGCAGCATGGAATTGCACCTTAGATGCCTCAATACCATCAGCAGCCACCTGCTCCAGCTCCTGGCAAGCTGGCCAGGGACCTGTTTTGCTAGAGCCATAACAGTATTCCATCTGGATTTCTGGTATCTAGCAACATAAGCTATATAATTTGCCTGTCTGAGTCCCAAGGATGATGCCATGTACTGTTTCTTTGCCATGGCATCAATCCTCCTGGAGTCCTTGTCGGGGGGTTTGAAGCCAAGGGAATATTTGCCTTGTCACAGGCTGCAGCCTGCACTACCCCAACATGGCTGCATTGTTGTGTAAGGAACTCCGTGTTAGAGACCTGACAATGTGTACCTCTTGTCCATTCTTTTATCCACAGGAGGTATAGTGTGAGGAGTTTTAGAATTTTTACTGTCTGTTTCCCAAAAGATTTATGCAAAGGAATAGACAGTCTCCTAGACTCTGGGATATCCATCATTTCTACATAGTCAGGCTCCTCTTGATCATCCACAGCCTCCTCCACAGGGAGCCGGAGGGTTTCAGCCACTTTTTTATAAAACATAAAATGAGAGGGAGACTCAGAAAGCCTAGGGGGAGACACTCCTGAAGGTCTGTCTGGAGAGATGTCCGGTTCAATGGGCACATCCAGACTTTCAAATCACATTCACTCTCCTCATACTCCTCTTCCCCTCCTCCGGTTCATAAAATTCCTCTAAATCATATTCTTGAACCGGTGGAACCGAAGCCGAACCTCACGCTTACCTGTGATGCCGGTTCGGTCAGAACCGGGAAAGCGACTGGACAATTTTAATCGCTTTGGCTATTTCTTCAGCGGTTGGAGAGGAAATTTGGCTCCAAACCTGCTGATTTTCTAGTCCTTTTCCGGAACCGACTCCTCCGAGTCGGCTCTCCTTTTGTCCAAGGAAGTCTCGCCCTGGTCAGAGGGCACTCCCTCCAGTTCAGTTACAACCAAACCGGGCTGGCCATCCAGGTCAGCGGACTTCTTGGCCTCCCTTTCCCTGAGCCTACCAACTCTCTTATCCAGGGTAGCTGCAGGAAAATTTCTGCAAATCTGGCAGTCTGCATGGAGGTGGTCAAACCCCAGACAATAAACACAGGTGGTGTGGGGTTCAGCCTTGGCAAAGGCCTCCCCACAAACACTGCAGTGTTGAAACCCAGTGGGCCCGGTTTTTCCTTTGGGTTTCTCACACATAGTGCCAGCCTAACCAAAACTTGCCCGTTTATGGCAATCAGCCAAGCAAGACTCTCTTATCGGTTCCCAACCGTGTCACGGGTCGTGGAAAAAACCATAATGAAATCCGTTTTTTTAGAACCGATAAGAACCGGGAACCGCACTCTAAAAGACAGATTAATGTATTTACAACAACCTGATCGGTTCAAACCGAACTGATAATACCGTTTACAAGTTCCACACAGAAAGTAAATGTAAAACCTATCTAGTACTTACAATACCACAGACAGAGCTTGAACCAACTGGTTGCAGTTTAAATTTGGTTAAAAAAACGAAAAATACTTTAACCGACAAAATGAACCGAGCAGAAGAAGAAATCTCCGGAGCGACTGTTCAGTGAGGCGGAGTAAAGAATCTGACAGTTTGAGTTTGAAGAACAACAGACGGAGTTTTCAACCGAACTCGTGCTCAAAGTTCCATGCCTGGCATGGAAAGTTAACTCTTTCACCTCCGGAGCAGTTCGAAGGTTGGGACTCACTGCATATGTCATAATATAGCAAGACTGCATGTTGTTTGAAAGGGGAGATATTGCTGATGGGTGATCTGAATATGCCAGATGTTATCTGGAGTGCAGTTGCAGCAGCCACTTCAAATAGTGGGGTTATTCTGGATGCCCTAAAGGGGGCATGCCTTAGACAACTAGTATTGGAGCCCACTCGAGAGGGAGCAATCTTAGACCTGGTTCTCTCAAATGGAGATGAAGAGAGGATCACAGATGTAGAAGTGGGTAGCCATCTGGGAACTAGCGACCATTGAACAGTATGGTTCACAATAAACACAGCAATAGAGTCAAGCCATACAAAGGCAAAAGTACTGGACTTTAGGAGGGCTGACTTTGCCAAAATGGGTGAGTGCCTAAGGAATGCACTAGCAAATGGGCAGGAAGGAGGGGTGGAAGAACAATGGGAATAATAAAAACTGCCATCACAGAGGTAACAAGCCTTTGTGTGAAGCAAATAAACAAAACAAAATGATGTAAGAAACCACTATGGTTCTCAAAGGAAGTGGCAGTGAAGTTCAAGAGAAAAGAAAGCATTCAGGAAGTACAAGGAATCACAGAAGGAGCAGGACAGAGAACTGTATCAGTTAAAGCAAAAGGAAGCTGGGAAGGCAGTCAGAACAGCAAAGGCCCAAACCGAGGAAAAGATAGCCAACTCAGTTAAGAAGGGGGATAAAACCTTTTATAGGCACATCAGGAGCCGAAGGGAGACCAAGGAGGTTAGTGAGGGTTAATAAAGAGGAGGGAGGGTGGGCAGAGGGTGACTGTGAAAGGCAGAGATACTAAACAAATATTTTGCTCAGTATTTACAAAGTGGGGAGGTACTAAACCAAACAGTAGAAACACTCTGGATACAGAAGTTGATACCAGCCCATTTACAGAAGAAAGGGTTTGAAAGAACTCTTAAACTGAAGGTGGACAAAGCAATGGGACCTGATGGGATTCATCCCAGAATTCTAAAGAACTAAGGGTAGAACTAGTGACACCACTGAATACCCTCTTTAACAAATCAATGGGAGGATGGGGTGGTACCGAGGACTGGAGAAGGGCAGATGTGATTCCCATTCACAAAAGTGGGAGCAAGGCAGAAGCAGGAAACTACAGACCTGTTAGTTTAACCTCAGTGGTAGGGAAAATGATGGAATAACTTCTGAAGGAAATAATTGTTGAGTATCTAGAGGCCAGAGGGGCACAGGATCCAAGGTAGCATGGATTCACAGCGGGAAGGTCATGCCAGACAAATCTGATAGATTTCTTTGACTGGGTGACCAAAGTAGTAGATCAGGGAGGGGCTGTGGACATGGCCTACCTAGACTTTAGCAAGGCATTTGACACAGTCCCACACAAAGATTAGTATACAGTTAGCCAGCCTGGGAGTGGGTCCCAAGATGACAGCCTGGGTAAAGAATTGGCTGGAGAATAGGACACAGAGGTAATAGTAAATGCAGTCCACTCTGAAGAAAGGGGGGTTACTAGTGGGTACCACAGGAGTTCAGTATTAGGACGGTCCTCTTCAAATGTCTTTAAGCGACATTGCAGAGGGACTGGAAGAAAAGTATGTCTCTTTGCAGATGACACAAAGATCTGCAACAGAGTTGATGTACAAGGTGGGGTGGAAATGATGAGAAGAGACTTGGCAAGGTTAGAGGAATGGTCAAATGTATGGCAACTTGATTCAATGCTAAGAAGTGCAAGGTAATGCACCTGGGAAACAAAAACCCAGGGGAAGAGTACACAATGGGGGGTGAGATACTAACAACAACAAAAATGGAAAGGGACCTGGGGGTAGTCATATCAGATGACCTAAAGGTGGGCAAGCAATGTGAGAGGGCAGCAAGGAGGGCTGGGGGGATACCGGGATGCACAGGGACAGGCATCACCAGTAGAAAACAGGAAGTTATTATCCCTCTGTACAGACAGTTGGTGAGACCCCATCTGCAGTACTGCATGCAGTTCTGAGACCCAGTCTCGCAAAGACATAGACAGGATGGAAGCTGTCCAGAGGAGGGCAACTAAAATGGTGCAGGGTCTGCACCAAAGACATATGAAGAGAGACTTAAGGAGCTTAATATGTATAGCCTTGAGGAAAGGAGGGAGAGGGGGACATGATAGAAACTTTCAAGTACCTCAAGGGAATCAACAAAGTCCAAGAGGGTAGCATCTTTCAAAAAAAGAGGTGTGCAAGAACAAGGGGCCACAATTTGAAGATAGAAGGGGGCGGCTCAGAGGTAATTTAAGGAAGTATTTTTTCACAGAGAGGGTTGTGGATGCATGGAAGGCCTTCCAGAGGAGGTTGTGGAGTCAAAAACAGTGGTGGAATTCAAGCATGCATGGGACAGTCATAAGGCAATTCTAAGGGGTGGGGGTAGGAAGAAGTAGGCTGCTGGTTAACTAGGATCTGCAGCTTATCCATTAGGTAGGGAAATGGGCAGATGGGGTGGGCCAAGCGGTCCTTATCTGCCGTCAAAATCTATGTTTCTATAGCTACTGGTCTGCCAGGTGGGGCTTCGGCATAGGTGACGAAGAGTTGGTGAACCTGTCCCTGAACTCCAGCTGTGCACTCCTTATAGTGAGTGAAAATTCACCTCAGGTCCAATGTATGGAGCCTGTATTCAGCCTCTGAGGTTGGATTGGTAAAATACACTGGGAGGGTAATCACCTGGTTAAGGTAAAATTCTGAAACAACCTTCGGGGAGAACTTCGGGTTCAGGCAGAGGACAACCTTGTCCTTGTGGAAAACCAGGTATGGAGGTTCCACTGAGAGCACCTGAAGCTCACTGATCCTTCTGGGGGAGGTGACAGCCACCAAGAAGGTAGTCTTTGACAACAGATGGGAGATGTGACACCTGTGCATGGGTTCAAACAGCATGCACATGAGCACTGCCAATATCAGCAACATGTCCTGAGGTGGTGGAGGTTCATGCACCAGTAGGGACAAGAGGTCAAAGGCCTTGAAGAAGCACCAGACCACCTTCTCCTGTGCCAGCATCGGAATACCAGCCCACACCCAGTATGCAGAGATGGCTGCCAGGTGCATCTTGAGGATCGTCAACCTCATGCCCAGCTGAGAAAGGGGCCACAAGTAATCCAAAATGCTCACCACTGAGCAGGACATGGGGTCTAACTCCTTGCCCTGACACCAAATGGAAACTCTCTTCTACTTGAATGTGTAGGACTGATGAGTCGACTCCTTCCAAGAGGCCGAAATGACATGGAGGACCTCGTCGGAGAGACCCAAAGTTTGGAACTCTAGCTGCTCAGAAACCAAACTGTCAAGAGCAGGGATTGAAGATCCAGGTGGAGGACTTTCCCCTCGCAGCAATAGAGCAGGTCCAGGTGGAAAGACAATCACCACAAAGGCCTGCTGCTGAAGCTAAGAAGATCGGGGTACCAGAACTCACGCGGCCAGTTCAGAGCCACCAGGATCATCTGTGTCTTGTCCCTCCAAACCTTGAGCAACAACTTGTGGATCTGGGGAAAGGGAACGGAAGACATACATGAGTCCTGGGGGCCAGGGCCTTGCAAAGGCATCCCCCAGCAGTGTCACACACTGGGGGAGGGGGGCAGAAAATAGGCTCAGTTTTGCATTCTACTGGGAAGCAAACAGGTTGACCAGGGGAGTGCCCCACCAGGAGAACAGGCAATCAACTACTTCTTGGTGAAGAGACCACTCGTGGGATACCTCCTCCACTCGGCTGAGGGCATCCGCCAGCTGGTTGGAGGCACCGGCCATATGGCTCACCAGAACATCAGTATCCAGACAGCATGCAAGGGACCAGGTGTGTTGAGCTTCCCGGCACAACCTGAAAGACCTGACCCCACACAACTGGAGCATAGGCCATCATAGCTAGATGTACTGCACGGAGCTCCAACAGGTTGATGTGACATCGGGACCCCCGGAGGGTCCAGAGCCCATGGGTCCTGTGGTTCCCCCAGGTGGGCCCCCCATCCCATCAGAGAGGCGTCAGCCATGAGAGTGATTGTCAGCTCTGGGCAGATGAACGGGGTTCCTACCTGCAGATGTTCCAGGACAAGCCACCACTGGATGGCATCTACATTGGCTGTGTCACCGTGGCTGGGTAGCCAAGGTGACCAAGACACTGAGATCACTGACGGGCCAGCTCCCACTGCATGGGATGCATCCACCAGCAGGCCCACCAGATCATGCTGATGCAGGATGCCATGTACTCCAGCAGCCACCAGAAGCCCCGGGAAGGGCGCGACTGCCCAACCCAAAATGATAGGGCAAAGGAGGTAAGATCCTCTACCCTGTCAGCTGGGAGTTGGTCCTTGGCTCGAAGGGAGTCGAACTCTGCCCTGATGAAGTGGGTGACCTTTGAGGAGCCGAGGTCCCACTTGGCCGGGCTGACCAGGAGGCCCAAGGCCCAGCAGGTCTGAAGTGCCAGATCCCAGGACCACTTCACCCCTGCCCTGGAGGAACCAGTGATCAACCAGTCATCCAGGTAAGGGTACACCCAGACTCCTCGGTGCCACAGGAATATTGCCACCACTGCTATGCACTTGGTGAAGACCCTTGGGGCTGATGAAAAGCCAAACGGTATGGCCCAGAACTCATAAAGTGTCCATTCTAAATGGAAACACAGGAACTGCCAGTGGGATGGACAGATCGGGGTGTGAAAGAAGGTGTCCTGAAGATCCAGAGAGCACAGCTGCATGTCCTGCTCTAAGGGCAGAATGATCTGATTCAGAGTGATTATCAGGAACTTGTGTGGCCATAAAAACTTACTGAGGTCATGAAGATGCAATATGGGGTTCCAACCTCCCCCCCCCCCGTCTGTTTCAGAACCAGAAAATATCTGGAGACAAACTGTGGACCAGCCATGGAGTCCAGGACATGGGACACAGCTTCCTTTTGAAGAAGCGGGACGATAGCTTCCCAAAGGGCGGACAACATGTCCATGGACACCACATCTTCACATGGGGCATGGGCTCCGTTGAGCGAGAAAGCCTTGAATTCTAGAGGTAAACTTCGACCCACTACTTCGAGCACCCATCTATCCTAAGTAATGATGGACCAGGCAGGCATGAAATGCCAGAGCCAGCCCCCCACGGGAGGTCCCAGGCAGGACTGGGCAGGAGAATGACATCCCTGACATGTCACTGGGCAGGCTTGGAGGCGACTCCGGAGCTGGCTGCCAAGGCAGCCCCGACTTCTTAAAGCCAGAGGAAACTGGCTTAGGTTTGGGCCACCAAGCCTGATGTTACCCTGCTTGGGTGTGCGGTGGTCTGGATGGAGGCATCAAGTAGGGCGAAACTGAAAGGGCTTCTTTCATTGTTTCTGCCCCTTAATGCAGGGGTGTGCAAATCCTATTGCCCCTGTCTGGGGCAAGAAAAGTTCCTTTAAGGGCAATTACAAAAAGAAAGCTAATTTCATTATAATGAATATGGGCAAGTGAAAATTCAGCTTCAGTCATGATTGGGCAAGTCTTAAAAGTTTTGATTTGAACACCCCTGCCTTAACATCCTTCTAGACGGATGTAACGGAGTCCGGGGTGGCACTGGACTTCGCAATGCATATGAGATGACCACCAACACCAGGTTCAAACAGGTCGGTATCCAAGAAGGGAACATTTTCGCCAACTTGTGCTAGGTATCGTCCGTAAAGGTCAAGATTCTCAGCCACACCCTGTGCCTCATGGCACTGGAGTCACCAATGTCCAGGGCCATTTGAAGCTGATGTTTGGCCACAGTGCATTCTGATCCCAGCCAGCTTAACTGTCAGCTGCAAATCTGCAGGAAGGCTGGGAATAGCCAGATCCAATGTTCCCAAGCGAGTAAGGGAAAAGTTGGCCATCATGATGGCCGAACTGGCCTGCCGAAGGCCCAGGGATGAAGTGCTGTAGACCTTCTTCGCCAGATGGTCTAACTTTTTGGATCCCTTGTCCAGGGGTTTGTCAACATCCCCGACATTGCCTGTGCATCGAAACACTAAGTTGGTGACCAAATCTTCAGCTGAAGGATGGTCGGTGAACCCAGGCAAAGACCCAGTAGAAACCACATACTTGTGAACCATAGGGGTCAACAGCATCGGATAGGAGGCAGGGCACGGCCATAGCTCCAGAGCAAGATCAAGAACAGCCTCTGCTACAGGGAAGGCAACCTGAGGGGAGTGATCCCTGTCTAAAATCTTGGTTAAGGGGTACTTTGCCCCTTGTGTATTGGTTTCAGTAGGATCCCAAAAGAATCCGAGATTACTCAAGGCACAGCCCCAAAGGAAGCCAGCCCTTGCTCCAAAGAGAGCTTCTCGAAGGACTCCTGGTCAAAGGCTGGGTTCCGAAGGGAGCGCATGGAGGACTCCTACAAATCTGAGGACTCCTCAAACACCACCCATGACCCCAGCTACCCAGTGACAAACCGAGACTCATCAGAGTGCAAAATCTGCACCGAGAGCCAACTGGGAAGCCCACAAGCGTGGCACTCAGCCTTGGACGGGGTCTTGTATAAGTGCTGTGGAGGCAGCAACTCCACCCAAAATGGTGGGGATGCAGCTCCTCATACTGACACTGCAATTTACGGCTGAGCCATTCCTCACCTGAAGACAAGGAAGAAGTGGATGAGGAGCATCAACAGTGCCTTCTGGCTGATGGTCGAGATCAGGACCTAGACCGACAACAGATCAGTCACTGGGGAGGAGAGACGGGGGAAGGCATAGTATGCTGAGCAGCCTCCAAAGGGTCGATCCTTGGGGGGAGCCAGCTGGGTTGACTGGCTTATCTAGCAAGAGGGCTGTAAGGACTGGAGTCGTTGAAAAGGTATCATTCCCACTGTCCTCTGACAACAGCTCAACTGGGTCGATAAGGATCTCGGCCAGCTGGTCAACCCACGTCTCGGCAAACAAGCCCGAGAGGAACACCGTGGGGCCGGCAGCCTGGACTGCAAATGCAGAAGTGTCAGCCGAAGCCAACAGCTCGATGGCCATCAAACCAGAAGCAGAAGCACGGGAACAGGAGGAGTAAGCTGGCTTATGATCCCATGACCTGCAACAAGTCTTCTTGGATTTGGAGTCCAGTGAAGCTTTGCACCTCCAGAAAGGGCCCTTCCTGAGAGTAGGTAGGTAGGGACCGGCACAAGTCCCTGAATGCCATGGAAAATGAAGCCCCCAAGGCCGCCAGGTGGCCCAAGATGAGGCAGGTGTAAAAGTCCTTCAACATGGCGGGCTGAAGGGACTGGCACAGGCTGCAAGCCTGCTGATCATGCTGGGCCCCCAAGCAGTGGACACATGCAGAGTGAGGGTTGGCGCATGACATCTGGGAGCATGCCATGCACCATTTAAATCCAGGACCTGATTTGGATTCTTTGGAATTCAAGTAGAAATGGAGCAAGGAAAAAAAAAAAAAACAGAAGGTAGAAGCTCAAGGGCTCGAAGACCAGAAACATTTTTTAGGCCTACACCTAATGCAGAGCTATGAAGGAGGGAACCTGATGCTTACAGTGGAAAGGAAGATTTGATGTCACGAGGTGGTGCCAAGGGGAATACCACCCGAGGGGTGGTGGGAGGAGCTAGCTTGAAGACCTTCTGGCAAGTTTTAAAGGGAAAGGAAGTACAGCCAGATATGTGGATAGTGCCATAACCACGTCCCTAGAAGGCAAATTTCCTGATTCATATGAAAAGCTGTAGAAACCTTCGGAATGAAAGAACCATTCTCAGAACCACCTTGTTCTTATGCATGACGAGGTAAGGTTCTTTATGATACAAGGCCTGGAGCTCACCAATCCTCCTGGTTGAACGCATAGCAACTAAGAAAACATTACTCACCATAGTAATGTTGTTTCTTCTAATGGAGTCTTGCTGTATTCAGACATAATTCAGTTAGCCCCAGCACCTGAACTGCCCCGGAGAGGAAAGAGTTAACTGTATGCAGAAGCATAGAACGTTGAGCTTGAGATCGGTTTTCATACCTCTGTTTGTGGTACCTCCCAGTGTAACCATCAGATTTTTACAAGCACACTAACTAACATACTATAGTATGGAAATTGTTCAACATATAGCCAAATGGCAAAAGATTATTTTTGGGCCCAAAAGACTCAGGTCGAGAACCCAAGAAGGAAAGGTAGTGACAATATTTTAAGTACAAAACACCAGAAAAAATAACAACTTCCACTCCACCCAAGAGGGAGGGTACAATTTACACCCCTGAGGTGCAACACTGTACCTGCCAGCCCACTTCCCAAAAAACAGGTTCTGAGAGGGGAGGCAGTGGAGAGGTCTGAATACAGCAAGACTCCATTAGAAGAAACAACATTACTATGGTGAGTAATTTTTTTCTTCAAACAACATGAAGTCTTGTTGTATTCAGACCTAATGCCAACTACCAAGCAGTTCTGTGTGGAGGAGGGAATGCAGAATCTAATTTGGGAAGAGGCTCTGCAGTACTGCTATGCCAAACTTAGCATCACTCCTAGCCTGGATGTCCGGGGAGTAATATTTGGTAAAAGTATGTACTGTCTTCCAGGTGGCTGCTTTACAGATCTCTTACAGTGGTAAATCTCTGGCCGCAGCTAGAGAAGCAGCTGTACCCCTAGTAGAATGAGCCCTCAGGCCTGAAGGGGGCGTTCTACCCAACTTGTCATAACAGAATTGTATACAAGAAACAATCCACCTGGCAATAGTTCTTTTAGTGGCAGGCTTACCGTTCCCCACTTCACCATAAGTGAGAAACAATTGAAGACAGTCATTTCTATGTGCCTTGTTCAATGTAGGAGCTAAGGGCCCTCTTAACATCCAAACAGTGTAACCTTCTTTCACCTGAAGAAGAATGATCAGTGAAAAACACAGGGAGAGATATAGACTGGTTCAGATGAAAATC
This sequence comes from Neoceratodus forsteri, assembly GCA_016271365.2. Lineage (NCBI taxonomy): Eukaryota > Metazoa > Chordata > Ceratodontiformes > Ceratodontidae > Neoceratodus > Neoceratodus forsteri. The sequence continues at coordinate 503,310,952 of CM057455.1, forward strand.
CGATACCTCTTTGGGCAAGAACCTCCTATTGGTTCTTAGAACCACTTTGTCCCCATGGAAAGAGATGAAGTCAGGTTCAACTGACAGAGCCTATAACTAACTAATCTGCCTGGCAGAAGTAACAGCTACCAGGAACACATTTGGCCGAAGCCAGAGGTTCAAAGGGTGGCTGCATAAGCTGAGCTATGCAGACATTAAGATCCCAAGGCGAAGTGGGCTCCCTAAAGGGAGGGTTAATGTGAACCAGGCCCTTGAAAAACTTTCTGAAAACAGGATGAGATGGCAGGGAAGAGCCCTTCCCTGCTAAGAAGAATGCAGAGACAGCTGCTAGATGAACCTTGAGAGTGGCAGGCCTAAGGCCTAAACTATTCAGATGAACTAGATAGTCTAAGGTTGTGAAAATGCCTGCAGAATCAGGCAGGATGCCTTTCTGAGCGCATCAAATACTGAACCTTTTCCATTTTGAGTTGTAAGTTTTTCTAGTGGAAGGTTTCCTGGAGACCTTCAGAATATCCAGAACTCCCTGAGAGAGATGTAGTGCTGCATATTCTAACTCTTCAAGAGCCAGGCCTTGAGATTGAGAGACTGGAGACTGGGGTACCAGATCCGCCCCTGGGAGGAGGACAGGAGATTGTATGTCCTGGGCAGAGACAGGGGATGCGACACTGACAAGGACAGCAGTAGAGGATACCAAGGCTGTCTGGCCCAATCTGGAGCCACCAGTATCACTGTGCAGGGTTGAGTCCTGATCGTGATCAGAACTCTGAACAGCAGAGGGAAGGGAGGGAAGGCATAGAGAAACCTGCCCTTCCAGTCCAAAATGAGAGCATCCTGGGGAACCGTCCCCAGGACTGGAGGTCTGCAACAAAACAGAGAAAGGTGATGACTGTCCGGTGCTGCAAAGAGATCTATCTCTGGAGTGCCCCACCTGGAGAAGATGACCTTCAGGATGTGAGGATCCAGGGACCATTCGTGATGTCCCTGTGAAATTCTGCTCAGATCATCTGCTAGTACGTTGTCCTTCCCTGGAAGGCGAACTGCTACCAGAGAAGTCTGAAGAGAATAGGCCAGAGACCACAGCTTCATGGTCTCTGTGCACAAGGTCAAGGACCGAGTGTCTCCCTGTTTGTTGATGTACCACATTGTGGTGGTGTTGTCTGTTCTGACTTGGACCACCTTGCCCTTGACTGAATCCGAGAAGCTCTGCAGGACTAGGAAAACTGCCCTGAGTTCCAGGAGATTGATTTGAAGGAGAGACTCTTGTGGGAGACCAGACCCCTTGAGCTGTCAGGGCTCCCAGGTGGGCTCCCCACCCTAGGAGAGAAGCATACGTAGTTAGAACCACTGATGGGACTTGAGGGAGAAATGGAACCCCTTGTCTGAGGTTGTCCTGGTCCAGCCACCACTGGAGACCTTGGACCAGAGTCTGAGTCACTGGAATCAGTTTGGTAAGTGAATCCTTCTTTTGAGAACAAAAAGACCTTAGATGAAACTGAATATCCTTCATCTGGAACCTTGCTCCCTGTACCACTGCTGTGGAAGCTGTCATGTGGCCCAGGAGCTGGAGGAACTGTCTTGCTGGGCGGGAGACCTGAGGTCGAAAGGAGGAAGCGAGATCCACCAGGGCCTTCACTGTTACCAGGGGAAGAAAGGTTTTTGCTTGTACAGTGTTCAACTCTATGCCTATGAAGGTGAGAAGCTGAACTGGTTCGAAGACAGACTTTGGAAGATTGAGAAGAAATCCCAGGGGAGCTGAGTAGGTCCTGGGTAGTTTAAAGAGCTGACTTGACCTGGTGACTGACCCACTAAGAGCCAGTCATCCAGATACAGGAAGATGGTGATACCCACTCTTCAGAGGTAAGCCACCACTACTGCAAGGCACTTTGTGAACACCCTTGGAGCTGATGTTAGGCCGAATGGCATAGCTCTGAATTGGTAATGGCCTGAAGGCAACTTGAACCTGAGTTATTTTTTGTGGGAGCACCTGAAAGGAATATGGAAGTAGGCATCCTTGAGGTCCAGAGATGCTAGGCAATCCCCTGGTTTTAGAGAGGGAAGGATTGTTCCCAGAGCTACCATTTTGAATTTGGGCTTTAAAATGTGTTTGTTCAAATACCTTAGGCCTAGGACGGGTCGCCACTCCCCTGTTTCTTTGGGGTAAGGACGTACCTGGAGTACAGTCCTTTTCCTTTGTGCTGAGTAGGAACCTTCTCTATAGCTCTGAGAACTAGAAGAGAGCAAACCTCTGCCTCTAGGGCAATGGTTTCTGAGAGTGATGCAAGTGGAAAAGACTTGGCCCTCTTTTTTGGAAATTTTTTGAAGCTGAGGGCCAGTCCCTGGCTTACTACTTCCAGGACCCACTTGTCTGAGGTCACAGACTTCCAGGCCTGGAAGTAGTAAGCCAGGCTGCCTCCTACTGGAAATAGGGAGTCGATGACACATCAGGGTGTCTGCTTGACAGGAGCCTTAGACTGAGAGGAGGAAGGAGCAGCTCTGCTTATCCCCCTCCTGCCCCTCCCTCCGAAGAACCCCCTCTGTGGGAAGGGAGAGGAGGCCTGGGCTTGGTAAAAATGCCTTTGAAAGGGCCTGCACCTGCCCCTAGACTGCTGCTTGTGCGAAGTAGCTTGCCTTTCTTTGGCCTGTGCACTCCTGCACGTGGTCCTGTATTCATCCATTTTCTTCATGTAAGCCTCTGTCTGCTCCCCAAACACAGAGTTAATTACTACAGGAAAATCCATAGTCTTAGTCTGGGTATCCTGTGAAAGGCTAGTACATCTGAGCCAAGCATGTCTTCTGAGAGACACAGATGTAACCATGACTCTAGATGCCGCATCACTGGAGTCCACAGCAGCATGAAATTGCATTTTGGATGCCTCAGTTCCATCAGCAGCCACCTCCCCCAGCTCCTTGGCTAGCTGGGGAGAGGCCTGTTTAGCCAGTTCCAGAACTGTATCCCATCTGGATTTCTGGTATATGGCTGTGTAGGCCATATAAGTAGACTGCCTGAGTCCCAAAGAGGATGCCAAATACTGTTTTTTGGCCATGGTATCCACTTTCCTGGAGTCCTTATCCGAGGTGTGTGAAGCCAAAGGAATGTTAGCCCTATCATAGGCTGCAGCCTGGACTACCCCAATATGGCTGCAATGACTATAAAGGAACTCCGCAGCTGAGCCTGATAACAAATACCTCCTGTCCATTATCTTATCTTATCCACAGGAGGTATTGAATTAGGGGTTTGTAAAATTTTGTGTGCCTGTTTCCCCAAGGATTTATGAAGAGGGATAGACAGCCTTTTGGACTCTGGGATGTCCTTCATTTCCACAAAATCAGGCTCTTCATCCTCCTTTGCAGCTTCAACCAAGGGAAGCTGCAGGGTTTCTGCCACCTTTTTATAGAACAAAAAATGCAAAGGGGACTCAGAGAGCCTGGGAGGAGAGACACCTGAGGGCCTGCATGGGGAGATGTCTGGTTCAATGGGCACATCCAAACCCCCCTGGTCATCGTCATCATCATCATCACCGGGATAATTGTCTCCCTCCCACTCCTCATAATAAGCGTCTGGATCATAATCCGGAGGGGACGGATCTGACCGAACTGACTGCCTAGCCAGTGGTACCGGTTCAGATGGAACCGGTCTAAGCAACTGAACAATGCTAATCGCTTTGGCTATTTCGTCCGCGGTTGGAGAGTGCGATACCGGATCCGAACTGGCAGACTTACGTTTCTTCTCTGACGGAACTGCCCCTCGGTCGGCTCTCCTTTGCCTGAGGAGGTAAGCTTAGGTCAGTAGGCACTCCTCAGGTTCGCCACAACCGAACCAGGCGGTCCATCCAGATTCACGGACTTCTCGGCCTCCCTTTCCTTCAGCCTACTCAGTCTTTTGTTTAGAGTGGATTTAGGAAAGTTTTTACAGATTTGGCAGTCTGAATTGAGGTGGTCAAACCCCAGACAATAAACAAAGATGAGGTGGGGGTCAGCCTTAATAAAGGCCTCCCCACACTCAGTACAGTGTTGAAACCCAGTGGGACCGGTTTTCTTCTTGGGTTTCTCAGACATGGCCAACCTAACAAATTACTCCATTGCAGCTTTCAAGCCAGGTAATACAATAACCGATTGGTTACAAACTGTGTCACGGGCTCTTTAAAAGAACCGGCAAAAGGTCCGGTTCTTTTGAAACTGATTGGTATTGGAACACCACTCTAATCCCAGAAATAAAATTAAACAGAATGTAACAGGGTCGGTTCCAAACCGGACCGTCCAGAAAGAAACCGAGGAAAAGAACAATTTCCAAATTTTTCACAGAAATAAAACACAGTCACTACCTATCTACACACTACCCGTAATGTAGACAGAGGCTGGAAATCCGAAGATAACAAAAAATATACGGTTTAAACAGAATGCTTTTACTTTTACCGCACTGAGCAGAGGAAATCTCCAGAGCGACTTCACTGTTAGGTGGAGTAAAGATTCTGACAGTTTCACTGGGAAGTACCACAGACAGAGATTTGAAAACCAAGCTCGAACTCAACGTTCTATGCTTCTACATAGAGTTAACTCTTTCCTCTCTGGAGCAGTTCAAGTGCTGGGGCTAACTGCATTATGTCTGAATACAGCAAGACTTCACGTTGTTTGAAAAAGTACACCTTGTAAGACAACACATCCAAGGGAACAGACTACAGCGGTTCAAAGGGTTCTGTACAAAAAGCATTTGATACAAGATTCAGATCAAATGGAAGAACAAGGGAGTGAAACAGAGGCTGGGTCCTGCTGACAACTTGCAGAAAATGAATAACCTCTTGGTTCATGCCTAAGGATGAGCCCAAAGAGGCTCCAGTGGCCAACACCTGACCTCTCATGGTGTTCAAGGCCAAACCTTTTTCCACTCCTTCCAGCAGAAAATCCACAATCTGTGGAACCCAAGCCAGAAAGGTGGTCCACATGCGAGCATCAGCTGCCGATGTGGAATTCTTTCTGGTAGCCATCACAGTGTCCACTTTTCGAGAATCCTGTTGCAGGGGACTCCTCCTCCTTTCAGGAGCCAGGCCGCCAGCTGCATTGCTCCCAGATTTGGATGCAGAAAGGAACCTTGGGAAACAAGGTCCCAACATATTGGGAGTTGAAACAGAGCATGTTGAGCTAGGTTCACTAGGTCCGAGAACCACAGCCTTCAGGGCCATTCCAGAACTACCAGAAGAAACCTTCCTTTCGAGTGTCTTATTTTGCATATGACCTTGGGAAAGAGTGGCAGAAAAGGAAAGGCACACACTCTGTCAAAATTCCACAACTGTGACAGAGCGTCCACTACCTCCAACTGTGGGCACTGGCAGTGGCTGAAGAACTGCTGCACTTGTGCATTCTGGCTGTAGGCGAACAGGTTGATCTGTGGACAACTGAATCTTTTGCACAGAAGGTTGAATACTTCCAGGTTCAGCATCCATTTCCCTGGGTGGACATTCTCGTGACTTAGCCAATCAGCCTGAAAGTTCAACTCCCCCTCCAAGTGAACTGCTGACAGAGACAGATGTTTTTCCTCTCCCCAGAACAGAACATCTGGTGCTTCTTTCAGCATTTCTCTGCTCTTTGTGTCCACTTGATTCTTTGTGTATACCACTGTGACAGCATTATCTGACCTTATTTTCACAGCTCTTGTTTCACCGATTTTGAAAATGAAGGAGAGCTAGGCGCATAGCCCTCATCTCCAGGATATTGATGTGTAGTTGCTGTTCTTGCTCAGTCCAGGTCCCCTGCATGGGAATGTGGTTCAGCACTGCCCCCTAGCCCAACATACTGTCACTGGTTGTCAGGATCAACTCTGGAGGGACTACCAAAGGAGACCCTTTGTTCAGATTCTCTAAACTCACCCACCAACTTGGGGACTGCTGCAATAGTGGGTAAATTAGAATGCTGGCCTGATGGTCCCTTGAGACTGGATCCCAGGCTGAAAGCAACTTGGTCTGCAGGGGTTGCATGTGAAGACAAGCCCACGGGATTAGTTCTATTGTTGTTGTTATGAGGCCCAGAATCAGCACTACAACGTGAGCTGAAGCTGACAACTGGCTTCTCAGCCGCAGAACCTCTCTCACAAGGTCTACTTTCTAGCTGACAAGAGGGAAGACATTTCCCCCATCCATCCTAAACACCGCTCCCAGGTGCTCCTGGGTCTGCGCAACTTGAGAGAGCTTTTCTCCCAATTTACTACCCAGCCACGAGACCCTAAAACCTCCAGTGTCCTGGCCACTGATTTCCTCGCTAGTGGAGCAGACGGCGCTTCAAATAAGTAAATCATCCAGGTAAGAATAGACATGATGTTTCTCTTGTTAGAGTTGGGCCACCAGGACTATAAGCACCTTTGAGAAGTCTCTGGGGACTGTTGCCAGCCCAAATGGGAGCATCCTGTACTGGATGTGTTGCTCAAGGACTGTCAACCTGAGGAAAGTACAGTTACGTAAGAACTTACCATAACAGTAGATCTTCGAAAGAGGCTCTTGCAGTAGGTAATTACATACAGGACTGAAGCCGGCAGGTGTCAGGACCCCACAGCAAACTTTCTAGCTAGCAATCTCTGGCAGGGGACCACCACCACATCAGGTGACTGGCATCAGGTGATGTCAATTTAAAGGGGCGGTCTCCCACGCCTGACTTCCAGTTCTTTCCCACCAAGGGGCCAAAAGACAAGACGAGAGAGAAGCAGATATTTCTTTTCCTGGAAAAGGAGCTGAAAAATCTAAGGGGGATGGAGGGCCGGAAGGCAGTACCTACTGCAAGAGCCTCTCTCGAAGATCTACTGTTACGGTAAGTTCTTACATAACTGTACTATCTTACTTCGAGAGGACTCTTGCAGTAGGTAATTACATATAGGACTGAGTCCCAAGCTGTTTGGAACAAGGAAAAGCACTCGGGAGGAGGAAAACTACCAACCAATAAATCTCCGTCTGTGAAAGTCTTAGGAAAGAAGACCTTGCAAAACAGCCAACCTGAAGCCTGCTCTACGGCGAGAGGCAATGTCCAAACTGTAGTATTTCATAAAGGTGTGGACGGAAGTCCAAGTTGCGGCTGCGCAGATGTCTGCCGCTGACACATTCTTGAAACAAACTGCAGAGGTGGCTACTCCTCTGGTGGAGTGACCTCTGACCTGACCCAGCAGGGTCTTGCTGTACTTGTCGTAACAGAAAGTGATACAATGAGCCAACCATTTCAACAGACATTGCTTAGAAACAGCATTGCCTTCCCTTTTGTGAGCAAAACAGACAAAAAGCTGATCAGACTTCCTGAGATCCTTGGTCCGAGTGGTGCAGTATCTCAGTATTCTGTGAACAACCAAAGTATGCAAGAAGTACTCCCTATGATTGGAATGTTGAGTAAAGAAGGCAGGTAGCTCACTGGATTGATTCAGCGTAGATTATGATACTACCTTAGGGAGAAATTTAGGATTAGTGCGCAGAGCCACTCTTTCCTAGTGGAAAACCAAATACGGCATTTTACACGTCAAGGCCTGAAGCTTGGAAATCCTTCGAGCTGAAGTAATGGCCACTAGGAAGAGAGTCTTCCATGAGAGGAACTTCAAGACTGCTGAGGCTGCCGGCTCAAAGAGAGGCAGCGTGAGCTGCTCAAGAACAAAGTTCAGATCCCAAGGAGGGGCCAGAACGCGGATAGGGGGTCGTAGAAAGAGAACCCCTCAAAGGAAAGTCTTAGAGACTTCCAATTGTGCAAACGTTCTGTCGCCAAAACTGACATGGTAGGCTGAGATAGCTGCCATATGAACCTTCAGGGAGGAATGACTGATACCCAGGTAAAAGAGATGATGCATGTAGTCTAGGATTCTCCCGACAGGGCAAGATAACGGCTCGAAATCCTTGGAAGAGGCCCAAATCAAGAACCTCTTCCATTTCATGGCGTAGGTGGATCTAGTGGAAGGCTTTCTGGCCTCCACTAGAATATCGGCCTTGAGTGGAGAAACCCCGAATCGGGCCTGTGCTAAGTCTGTAGGAGGCACGCATACAACTGAAGGGATTTGAGACCTGGATGAATCAGGGTCCCCTAATCCTGGGTCAGCATACAGAATGCTGTGAAAGAGGAAGAGGAAGTGGAGTTTCCTCTGAAAATTGTTGCAAAAAAGAGAACCAAACTTGCCTGGGCCAGAATGGAGCAATGAGGATCATCCGAGCTCCTTCTAAGCTGAGTTTGTGTAAGACCCTCGGAATCAAGGGAATCGGTGGGAAGGCACAGATGATCTGCCTTTCCAGTCGAGCCAAAAATTGCCTCGCCCTGGAGCGAGCGAGCAGAAGGCGGGAAGCTTTGCATTTTTAGGGGACGCGAACAGGTCTACCTGGGAGGTTCCCTAGCACCGGAAGATGTCATCTGCCAACCCTTGATCCAGTTCCCATTCATGGGCTTTTGCTGAGGACCGGCTAAGGTGGTCCGTCAACGTGTTTTCGACTCCTGGAACATGAACTGCCATCAGGTGAAGGCTGTGCTGAACAGCCCAGTTCCAAACTCTCACTGCTTCCCTGCATAGAGGGTAGGAACGTGTTCCTCCCTGCTTGCTGATGTACCAGACTACGCACATGTTGTCCGTCTGGATGGCCAGGAAGAACATAAGAGTTCAGAGCCTGGAGAGTATACAGAATGGCTCTGAGCTCGAGCACATTTATATGGAGAGTCTGTTCGAGTCTGGATCAGGAGCCCTGAGTTCTGTGAGACCCTAGATGCGTCCCCCCAGCCCTCTCCCCAGGCATCTGTTGTCAATGTTTGGGAGGGGGTTAGAGGGGAAAAGGGAACCCCCCCGGCAAAGGTTCTCTCACACCATCCACCATTGCAAGTCCTGGACCATGGGATTGGAGACTGGAACTTCCTGGTCTAGGTCGTCTAGTGTTTGGTCCCACTGAGACCGAAGCGTCCACTGAGAGATCCTCATATGGAGCCGAGCGCACGGGACAGTCAGAATAGCAGCCGCCATGAGCCCCAGTAGGGGAAGGACTGACGGGCGCAGACCCATCTGCAACTGGAAAGAAGGCTTGCATGAGCCTGGAAGGTATCCTCCCTGTCCAGGGGCAGAAAGGACGTGCCGAGGGTCGTGTCCAGGATCACCCCTATAAAATGGAGCCTTTGGCAAGGGACCAGATGGGACTTGGCCTGGTTGATAGTAATATCCAGGCTGGTGAAAACCTGCAGCATAAGGGAGAGGGAGTACAGAAATTCCTCCCTGGAGGGAGCCACCAGGAGCCAATCATCCAGGTATGGGAACACCTGCACCCCCAGAGTATGCAGGTGGGCTGCCACCACAGACAGACATTTGGTGAATACTCGGAGAGCCAAAGAAAGACCAAATGGGAGGACCCTGAATTGGTAGTGGTCCCCTTGAATGAAAAAAGAAGGAATCTGCGGTGGGAAAGGCGGATGGGGATATGCAGGTAGGCATCCTGCATATCCGGCGTGCATAGCCACTGTCCCTGTTGAAGGAGCAGCAGAAGGCCCTGCAGGGAGAGCATTCTGAAACACTTGTACTCCACGAACATGCTCAGGGAGCTGAGGTCTAAAATAGGCCACATATCTCCTGTTTTCTTTTGAACTAGGAAGAAATGGGAATAGTAATCTATTCCCCAAAGGTGGGTTGGGACAGGCTCTATCGCCGCCTTCAAGACAAGGGAGGAAATTTCTTCTAGGACCAGAAGAAGATGTTCCGGGAAGTAAGATGACCTGGGGGGTGGTTTCAGGAGAAACTCAATTGAATGTCTTGCTGCTATCAGTTGGAGCACCCAAGCATCTGATGTAATCCTCTCCCAACCCCGGTAGATGGAAGGAAAACCTCCCTCCTACTGGTTCCTCTGGGAGGTCCAGAGGCTGTGGGAGAGGAAAGGAGTCAGGTGGTGTGACGCAATGTTGTGGCTGAAGCTCCTGATGCTTTTTTGGGTGGAGGAGGCTTGGCAGTCGGAGGGGCCCGATGTTTGTTGGCCCGCTTGCCCTGAGGTTTCGCTTTAGGCCGAGAACGTCTGCGAAAAGGGTGATACTGTCCCTGAGGGGACCTGTACAAAGAGTCAACAGACTTAAGTGCAGTGCCCTTCTCTTGCAGGTCAGTGATGATGTCCTTGGCATCTCCACTGAACAGCACAGAACCCCTGAAGGGTGCATCCTGAATAGCAGATTGCACCTCCGGGACCAATCCTGACACCCGGAGCCAGGCATAACATCGAAGACCTACGGTGAAAGCTGAGCACTGACCAGCTGTGTCCACTGCATTGCATGTGGCACAAAGCATGTGCCAACTGGCCGAATGAGCAGAACGAACGAGATCAACCACTTCCTGCTTGGTCTGGGACTCAGGAAAGGAGTCCAATTTGGATTCCACTTGACTCAGGATAGTCTTCTGGTAGTCCCCCACATGTGCAACATAGTTCAGGGTCCTGATCTCCAGAGTGGAATAAGCATACACCTTCTTCCCATAGTGGCCCACAAAATGGGATTCCTTGTCAGGTGGAGACAAGCTGAGACGTTTTGGGTTTGCCGACTGGTGGTGAGCGGTGCTAATCACAACCGAGTCGGCCTTTGGGTGTGTGTTCAAGGAATCCACACCCTCAAGAGCCTGGTATAGTCTATCTGCCTTCCTCGGAAGGGGGGCTAGCGCATCCGGTTGTTTCCAAATGGTAGAAACAAGGTCGGTGTGAGGCTCAATCCAGAATGGAATCAATGTCGGAGCAGTTTTGGGCAGATCCAGATGGGCAGCGAGCTTCTTCCGCTGTGGATCTGGCTCCAGAGATTGCCACTGGTGGACTTTTTGGATTTTTCTCACCAACTCCAGAAAGGAAGGATCTTCCAGAGGAGACTTCGGAGGAGTCCTGGGCCAGGGACGGTCTGGCATGTGTGGCTCATCATCAGGGTCAGAGCACCCCTCGGTATCTGAGTCAGAGGTCTCCGATGAAGAGGATGAAGACCCCACCTGGCGCAGGGGAGGAACAGACCCCTTGGGCAACCCTTGGGGAAGCGTGTCCTCACTGGCCCTGGCACCTGAGAGATCACCTCTGGTGTCGGGTGGAGGGGAGGGAGTCTCATGTCTCCGGCGATGGAGATCTGGTACCGGGACTGGCATCGGCAGATGGCTCTCCACCTCCCTGGTGAGCTGAGCCTTGGCCTCAGCCAACCAGGCAGCCAGATTCTCCTTCAAGTCAACTGGCGGCTGGGGGGTGTGGTGAAGGAGGGGGATACAGATACTGAGGGCATCCGTAGGGTGGGTATCCATAGCCAGATGGCGGGAAGCCAGGCGTTGCGTATGCCAGTGTCGGGTACTGCGGTGCAGGATACTGCGGTCCTGGGTAGGATGGCGTCTGATAGGACGGAGTCAAATACCTGGGAACCAGGGGCTCTGCCAGAGCAGAAGGCCCTGGAAGAGGCCCAGCGGGCAGGCCAGGAACAGGTGGCCCCTTGGACATCAGGTTCGGCATTGGGACAGCATCCGGTAATGGGAAGTCACCTGGCATTGGGCAGACCGGCGTCGGAGCCAAAGTCCGAGGGTCCAGCAACAGGGTATCTGGCCCTAAGGGAGGGAGACCTAACGGGAGCATACCGGTGTTCTCTATGTCGCCTGGGGAAGGAGGACTGAAATCCCCGGGTCCAATAGGGGAGACGCTGGAGCCTCAGTTATAAGCAGCGAGCAAGGGATGGCAGACGGGTCGGCAGGGTCCAGCTTCGGCTCTAATGCCGTTCGAGCATCAGAGAGGCCGACATTCGCCTTACCGGCGGGATCCGGGCGTACATCGGAGGAGCGGCGTCCGACTTGTCGGATTCAATGTCTGACGAAGGCCGCATGGAAGGAGTGGACTTGGCAGGCATCTTTTGGGCCACGTGCTCCCTCGAAGGGGCAGGCGTCTTACCGGCCCTATCTGGGTGGACGTTGGTGGCACCAGCATCTGGCTTAATGGACCCACTCGACCCAGACGGCCGCACAGCAGCAGCCCTCCCAGGAGCGGTAGCTTCCTTTGTCCCGGTGGCTCCCAAGAGGCCCGAGCGCGAGCCCAACGGGAGGGATGCCACCACCTTAGAAACCTCCAAGACAGCCGTCGAAGGTTGGTCCCTGGGGGGGGAGGGGCGTTACCTGGAGCACGGCAACTCCAGCCGGAGTCACAGTGGCCGTGGAAGTGGAGTCCCGCTCCCGGTGCTTCTCCTTGTTCTTACGGTGACCTTCAGGGGACGTTGAGGCCTGCCTGAGCTTCTTCAGTTCCTTTTCCATGGACTACATCTTTTATAAAATATGGGTCTCCAGCGACTGCTGCCTCCATTTGCGGGTGGCGGCATTGAATTGTTGGCAGTGCTGGCACTTCCCCACTGGGTGATCCAGGCCTAGACAGCAGAGGCACTGAAATAACCGTCCCACGTGGAAACTGGCACCATGATGAGTGTACTGTTATGTGAATCAGAGGAGTAGGGGACGACATACACGACAATCTGAAAGAAATATGATGAGAGACATGAAAAATTCAGTAAAAATAACCGACAACAGACTAACGAAGCAGTAGAAACTTAAATGCGCGGCGCTTTCACAAGCTAACGGTGGGAGAGAACTGGAAGGTGGGCGTGGGGGACCGCCCCTTTATACTGACGTCATCTGACGCCAGTCACCTGACGTGGGGGCGGTCCCCCGCCACAGAATGCTAGCTAGAAATTTTTCTGTGGGGTCCTGACGCCTGCCGGCTTCAGTCCTATATGTAATTACCTACTCAAAGTAAGATCTTCTAATGAGACTGCCAGATAGAAATGTGGAGGAATGCATCCCTCAGGTCTATGTATGCTAGATAATCCCCCAGCTGTATAGCCCAGATGATTTATTGTAAGGACTCCATCTTGAAGGTCCTGTAGCAAACGAAGTTGTTTAGGTGTTTCAGATCCAGAATAGGTCTGAACCCCGCCCCCCTTCCGACTTCTTGGGAACTACAAAATAAAACAAGTAGAAACATAGACTTTGACGGCAGATAAGGACTGCTAGCCCACCAAGTCTGCCCATTTCCCTACCTATTGCTGCTGCAGATCCTAGTTAACCAACAGCCTACTTCCTGCTACCTCCCACTAGAATTGCTTTATGTCTGTCCCATGCATTCTTGAATTCCCCCACTGTTTTTGACCCCATGACCTCCTCAGGAAGGCTGTTCCATGCATCCACCACCAGCTCTGTGAAAAAATACTTCCTCACGTTGCCCCTGAGCCGTCCCCCCTCTATCTTCAAATTGTGCCCCCTTGTTCTTGCACATCTCTTTTTCTGAAAGATGCTACCCTATTAGACTTTGTTGATTCCCTTGAGGTATTTAAATGTTTCTATCATGTTCCCAAGTAAGCATAAATTCCATATAAAAAGAACACATTAAATTAGCCTACAGAACAGTTCAGAAGTAGTGGTAAGACAGTGATTACAATGCAAAATGTAGTTTTTCACATCCAGTTCTATGCAGGTACAGTTACATATAGATCATTTAGGTTTATGGATATCATTTCTACAACTGGAAACGTCATAAACAGCTGCAGATTAGAAATAATTTCCTGTCCTCTTCAAGGTACCACTGAAATTGACCAATTAACTTGGCAATTCTGAATCCCCTTAAAGTACATAGCGTTATTAGACCAATTCAACACACAAACCCCCAGGCAGTACACTGCAGAAAAAACAATCAGGTAGAGTCAATGTCCAAAGGTACAAAAGACTGTGCAGGTTCCACAGTGTAGTCCCCCATGCCTGAGGTTAGTGCCACTGCACAAAAATTATTTTTTAATTCCTTTACACACCCTCACTGTGTTCAGTAGGCTGAAACAGGCCAAAATTCAGCAAGTTGAACACCAAGGAGTTGGTATGACTCTGAGTAAATAGCAAAACTGAGTACTCAAACAAGGTACATCACTGTAGCAGCAAAAGTTAGGTGAGTAATCATTAAAGAAAGGCAAGGCATATTACACTATGACAGAAATGGGTGTACAAGAAGCAGCAGTAGGAAGGACAAACTAGCCAGGGAACTGCAGCAAGCACAGGAACATTTCTGTGGCAAGCAAAAGTGCATAGTCACAAAAAGGCAGCATTTGGAGAACTGAAGTGGGAAGAGGGATATGGAGATTAGGGTGGAAAGCAGGAGCAGGTGGGCATTGGCAGTTGCTTCAGGTGAAGTCTAAAGGCAGGAAGCGAAGGGGATAGTCAGAGAAGAGAAGGGAGCTGCTTTCAGAGAGAGGGGGAGCAGACAGTGGGAGAAGCCCGCTTGACCAGGAGAAGAGTGAAGGTGAGGAGTGGAGAAGGTGTGGGAATCCCTGGACCAAGGTGAGTAGGAGCAGCTGGGAGCAGGGAATAGCAGAGAGGAGAGATAGGAGGGCAAAGACTCAAACCAGTATTTGGCGATGAAGGCAGCAAAGTGGGCCTGCAGACATGATGGAGGGGGTAATGGAGATGGAAGCATAGAGGGAGCAGTGGTGGGTATTAGGGGGAGAGTTGGTGGCGAAGCGGCACAAAGCGTTGCATAGGATATCCAGTTTGATGAGGGAGGAGGGAAGGGGCGATGCAGTTTTTATGTTTGCTTGCACGCATGTGCAAGAAACATAGTGCCATCATCCGAGTTTTCGGAGGTGTGTCACCTCCTCCTCCAATTCAGTCAGTGTGTTGGCAGGTGCGGCCCCTGTCCGCCAATGCATGCTGGAGCTGTCTATGACAAGCTTCAAAATGCAGTGGCATACAGTTGAAAGGGGGAGCTACGTTTCAGTGATCAGTGATCAGATATCGCCTGCTCATGCGCAGCTCCCCCTACACACACACACACGCACGCATAGCTGCGCCCCCCACACACACATACTATACAGGCGACGAAGCGCCTAATCCCCGGCCGGCTGTGCGCTTCCGCCAAAGTTCTTCCAAATGCTAATGCTGGTTGCCCACCCCAGCTTGGCAAGTTATCGTGACAGCTGACAGGGGTGCCCAATCCCCGTCAGCTCCACTGTCTCCCCACCCCGAAAGTACCGGTGCCATGCTGGGAGCCCACCCCAGCGCGGGCAACTGATGATATAGCTGACGGGGTGCCCAATCCCCGTCGGCTTCACACCCCCCAGCCGCCCTTGTGCCACGCTGGAGCCCACCCCAGCGTGGCAAACGCCCCGCCGCCTTTAAAAAAAAACACCTGTAAAGCAAAACGGTCCCACGCAGTCTCTCAGCCCCCTCCCACAACCCGCATCCACCCACCGCGCACTCCTGCCTCCCCACAACCCCTCACTCCATAATTACTTCCTCCGAGCATGGCGCCGACGATCTCGGTGGACCGAGAACACGTCTGCACTCTTCAAAGCCGAGCGCGAACTGTGGAAATGCCGGTAAGCTGTATAATGGGCTAGATAGGGGTTTTTCAACTTTATTGCATATCTCAGGCATTTTTTGGAATTTTTGCACCAAATTTTCAACATGGGGTTTTTGGGACCCCTCCTCATGAATTCTTGCACTGTCCTGGCGTTACTCGGGCCCGAAGGGTGATTTCGCAGCCACTGTAGGAAATCACCTTTCCGGAATGACTAACGAAATGACACTGCCAGTGTTCATAAGGTGGGCTCTCAAAAAGACTATTTTGAAAATTGGTGGAGAATTCTAAAAACTGTTTTCTGGCGTCAGTACACAGTTCCTACACACGCTCCTAAGTTCATGAACTTTCAATATTTTCACTCCAGATTTTCAACATTGCCATTTTACCATACCTTCTAATGAACAGTACAGCTGTCATTGTTCACATCTCACCTAAAATGTGTTTCCACCCATGCAGCGCACAATGGCGCAGTTGGTGCGCGAAATCAATGTACAGGACACAGTAAGAAAAGCACACTGACACTGTTCATGAGCAGAGGTCTTAAAATGGCTATGTTGAAAATTTGGTGAAAAAATTCCAAAAAATGACTGTTTTACGAGCATGCGTTGCGCAGTTCCTACGCACGCTCGTAAGTTTGTGAAATTTCAATATTTTCTCTCCAGATTTTCAGCATTGCCATTTTACCACACCTTCTTAGGCGGTATAGCTGTCATTTGTCACATCTCACCCAAAGCGTGTTTCTGCCCATATGGCGCACAATGGCGCGGTCGATGTATCTGAAATCAATGTACCAGGACACATTAAGAAAATCACAGTGACACTGTCCATGAGCAGAGGTCTTAAAATGGCTATGTTGAAAATCTGGTGAAACAATTCAAACAAGCATTTGTCAATGCCGAATGTTGCTTGCTTGTATGTGCTGTTTAGGTATTTGGAAGTGACAGTTTCATGCCTTCCTCCCAAGACATCCACTGTGTCTTTCCGCTCAGTATTCACAGAAGAGTGGGAGGGGCAAGGGCCACAGCAGTACAGCAGTTGCCAAGGGGGTGAAGAGGTGGACAAAAGAGTCCTGCAGGAGCTCACTAAATTGAAGGTAGACAAAGCGATGGAACCAGATGGCATACGCCCAAGGATATTAACAGAACTGCGAAGGGAGATAGCAGTACCTCTGGCAGCCATGTTCACTGAGTCATTCAACATGAGTGAATTGGAGGAGGGCACATGTGGTCCCTCTACACAAGTCTGGCAGCAGGGAGGAGGCAGGGAACAATAGGCCATTCAGCCTCACCTCAGTAGTGGGAAGATCATGGAGACATTGCTTAAAAGAAAGGATAGTGGGGCATCTAGATGCCATCGGAAACCAGGACCATAGACAACATGGATTCACAGTGGGGACATCATGTCAGATAAATCTGGTTGATTTATTTGACTGGATGACAAAGGAAGTGAATCAGGGTGGGGCAGCGGACAACGCTTACCTTAATTTCAGCAAAGCCTTTGACACCATCCCATATAGGAGGCTGATAAACTAGATGGGTAGGCTGGACATGGGGGAAAGGGTGGTAAACTGGGTTAGAAACTGGCTAACAGACAGGAGGCAGAGAGTGGTGGTAAATGGTATGCAGTCTAGGGAGAGGGGGCGACCAGTGGGGTGCTGCAGGGATCGGTCCTGGGGCCAGTTCTGTTCAATGTCTTCATTAGTAATATTGCTATACATCTGAAGGGAATTTTTTCACCAAATTTTCAACATAGCCATTTTAAGACCTCTGCTCATGAACAGTGTCACTGTGATTTTCTTAATTTGTCCCGTACATTGATTTCGCACACCGACTGCGCCATTGTATGCCACATGAAAGGAAACACGTTTCGTGAGATCTGAAAATGACAGCTGTACTGCTCATAAGAAGGTGTGGTAAAATGGCAATGTTGAAAATCTGGAGTGAAAATATTGAAAATTACGAACTTCTGGCGTCGCGTAAGGAACTTACACCTGCATAGCTAAGTAAGAACAGTCATTTGGAATTTTTTCACCAAATTTTCAACATAGTCATTTTAAGACCTTTGCTCATGAATGCTGTCACAGTGATTTCTTAATTTATCCCGTACATTGATTTTGCACACCGACTTCGCCATTGTGCGCTACATGTGTGGAAACACGTTTTGGGTGAGATGTGAAAAATGACAGCTGTACTATTTATAAGAAGGTGTGGCAAAATGGCAATGTTGGAACTCTGGAGTGAAAATATTGAAAATTCGCGAACTTATGAGCGTGCATAGGAACTGTACAACGCACGCTAGTAAAACAGTCATTTTTTGGAATTTTTTCACCAAATTTTCAACATAGCCATTTTAACATCTGAGCTCATGAACAGTGTCACTGTGATTTTCTTAATTTGTCCCGTACATTGATCTCGCACACCGACTGCGCCATTGTGTGCTACATGGGCAGAAACACGTTTTGGGTGAGATGTGAAAAATGGCAGCTGTACTACTCATAAGAAGGTGTGATAAAATGGCAATGCTGGAAATCTGGAGTGAAAATATTGAAAATTCGCAACCTTACGAGCGTGCGTAGGAACTGCGCAACGCACGCTCGTAAAACAGTCATTTTTAGGACTTTTTTCACCAAATTTTCAACATAGCCATTTTAAGACCTCTGCTCATGAATAGTGTCACTGTTATTTTCTTAATTTGTCTCGTACATTGATTTCGCACACCAACTGCGCCATTCTGCGCTACATGGGCGGAAACACATTTTGGGTGAGATGTGAAAAATGACAGCTATACAGCTCATAAGAAGGTGTGGTAAAATGGCAATGTTGAAAACCTGGAGTGAAAATACTGAAATTTCGCGAACTTTCAGCCTGCGTGAGGAACTGCATAGCATGCGCTAATAAAACAGTCATTTTTGGAATTTTGGCACCAAATTTTCAACATGGGGTTTTGGGACCCCTTCTCTGAAACGATGTCACTCTCATGGCAGTATTCGGGCCCGAAGGGTGATTTGAGTCACTACTTGGTCCTCCTTGAAATCCTGCCGGGCCGAATAACACCATGATAGTGACATCACTCATGAGAAGAGATCCTAAAACCCCATGTTGAAAATTTGGTGCAAAAATTCCCAAAAATGCCTGAGATGTATGCAACAATGTTGAAACCCCTATCTAGCCCATTACACAGCTTACCATTTCCTCAGTTCACGGTCGGCTTTGAAAAGTGCAGGCGTGTTCCGGTCCACGAAGATCGTCGCACGAGGTTCGGAGGTAAGTATGGAGTGAGGGGGTGGGGAAGCTGGGTGCGCAGTGGGTGGAGTGCGGGTTGTGGGAAGGGAGGCGGGAGACACCCGGCCGGGAACGTTTTGTTTTACAGGTTTTTAAAAAAGGCGTCGTGGGACGTTGCCACGCTGGGGGTTCCCAGCGTGGCATCTACTAGGGGGCGCAGCTCAGCTGGCGGGGATTGGGCACCCGTCAGCTATACAGTCGTCTTGAGGCACCTGCGCCTGCATGTGGGGGAGCTATGCTTCTTATCGCTGCTCACGAAGTGTAGCTCCCCTTTCAACTGTATGCCATTGCATTTTGGGCGTGTCATAGACAGCTCAAAATGCGATTGCTTCCAGAGCAGCGCCTGCCAGCTCACTGACTGAATTGGAGGAGGAGGTGACACACCTCCAAATCTCAATGATGGCACTATGTTTCTTGCATGCGTGCAAGCAACATAAAAATGACTGTTTCACGGCGTGCATTGTACAGTTCTCATGCGCTAGTAAGTTGTCAAATTTTCAATATTTTCATTCCAGATTTTCAACATTACCATTTTACCACACCTTCTTATGAACAGTACAGCTGTCATTTTTCACTTCTCACCCAAAATGTGTTTCCGCCCATGTAGCGCACAATGGCGCAGTCGGTGTGTGAAATCAATGTACAGGACACATTAAGAAAATCACACTGACACTGTTCATGAGCAGAGGTCTTAAAATGGCTATGTTGAAAATTTCGTGATAAAATTCCTAAAAATGACTGTTTTACGAGCGTGCGTTGCGCAATTCCTTGCCTTCAATAAGATCACTAAATTTTCAATATTTTCACTCCAGATTTTCAATATTGCCATTTTACCACACCTCCTTATGAACAGTGCAGCTGTCATTTTTCACATCTTGGCCAAAATGTGTTTCGCCCATGTAGCGCACAAAAATTATCAGGTAGAAGACTTGGTTTGCTGGCCAAGGCACCTAGCTTCACCTGAGCTCTTTCCTTCTAAGACTGCTTGAAAGGCAGAGTAGAGAAACTTACCAGAGCAAGGGAGAAGGATTAAGACTTAGTTTGGCTAAGCAGATTTACTGTGTGGTGGTGTTTTGATTTTTTACTCACAGGGATTGCTACTGTTTGTGGCTAACATTTCATTGCTTTATTTTTCTCTGATTCAAATTGTTGTTGCTGGTATACCTTCTTCTGCATTATTACAAGGTGTGCCTACAGGTGTGTGCTAACAGATTACTGCTGTAATCTTCTGATTCAAATTGTCTTTTGCAAGGTATATCTTCTGTTACTGCTTATTTTTCTCTGGAGCAAAGTGTTTCTTACAGGGTATATCTTCTCTGAAATTATTACAGGTGGTGCTTACAGGTTTTACAGTTTTATCTAACATTAGGATAAGCTTTCAGGGTTACTCCATTTAGTTGTTGACTGATTGTTTCTGCTCTTACCTCCTTGTTCTTTCGTCCGTGGTTCTTCTTTTTAGGCAGGGAAGGGCCCAGCCACCACCCCATCCCCAACCACCCACGCTACACTCCTTTTATAGGGTACCACAGTTGTGACATTTCCTGTGGCAGAGCAGGAAGGGGCGGATCAGTGGGGCCTCCACAAGGTGATCTCATTTACAGGGGCACTAGTAATTTAACTTGTTATAACAAGTTAAACAAAGCACAATTAAACCATTACTTGCATTTTTTTCCTTTTTTTTCCTTCTAATTACTCTGACTAGGTTACAAACCCAGCAACTTATTTGGAATGGATTTCATTAACTGCAGGTACTGTGGAACAATTTTCAGAAGGACAGTCTTACAGGATTTAGGACACTGTCCTACATGCTGGGCCTTTGGAGATCTTCGGTCTCAGCTCCGGGCAGCATGGGCAGAGATTGCACGCCTCAAATTTCATATTGAAGAGGAAATACATTATAAGAACCACCGCCATTTCCCCAGCATCCAACAGAAAAACCTCGACCGCAGAGGTTAGTTGGTCAGGAGGTTGGCAGGTGGTTAGGAGGAACAAATCAGGTGCCCCATCACTCTCTGCTCTCCAACACATTACCTCCAAAACCATATAACGCTACAAACAGGTATCTGCCTCTATCTCTGAAATCAAATAAAGAGCAGAAGACACTGCAGAAACAGGACACTGCAGCACAGGAGCTAACACAACAATACTCACCCAAATCAGGAACCAAAACTAAACAAGCACAAAAATCAAAAACTTCTGATCATAGGAGACTCCATGATTCGGGAGTTGATACCCATCTCCAGCCAGGGTGATGGTCAGATGTCTCCCAGGTACATCAGCATGGAGAGACACTGACCGCATTACTAAAATTGTTCACAAAGCAGGAGAAAACATTGATGTCCTAGTACACACAAGGGACTAATGATCTCGCCAGCGGTCAGTTGTGGAGACAAGGAACACCTGACTAAGCTGGGTGACAAACTATCATCTATTTAGTCCGGCATCTCCTTCTCTGAGATCCTGCCAGTCTGGGAGAAGGAACAGATGGACGGAAGGTCAGAAGAAGGAGAGATAGGGAGCTAAACACGTGGCTCAAGGACTGGTGCCAGGAAAAAGGACACAGATTTGTAGGGAACTGGCAACAGTTCTGGGAGCGAAAGTTCTTTAAATTTGATGGACTGCATCTGACTAAAGAGGAGTCAGTGCATTGGGGCAGAAGTTTGGCGTCTTTGCAGAATATTTAAACTAGCAAATGGGAGAGGGTGCAGCACCCCATCGTCGAATAGGAAGAACACCCTCCCCTCAGCTAGTGCTCAAACAGGAATTCAAGCGTGTTTGCCATTCATTTGCATCACCAGGTAAGAAAAAAGGTTTGTCTCCCCATACGATGCACAGGGTAATGCCAAACTTCACCCAACAACTAACACACAAAATCTGGCCAATGGAAAATCATGTACAAAATGCTCACAGCCTGGAAATAAGATCCAGACCTGCAGGCAATAATGTCAGAGGCTAAACTGGACATAGTAGCAATTAGTGAGACGTGGTTTACCAGTAACCACACTTAGGAGACTTCAGTACCTGGCTATGTATTGTTCAGAAGAGACCGAGGTGCAAAAGGGGAGGAGTGGCCCTGTATATAATGAAAATATCAAAGCTACAGAAATTCAGAATACACATAAGGAGCCAGAAGAACTGTGGGTCACCCTGGAAACAGGAAATGGGACAGCCATAAGAACTGGGTTGTCTACAGGCCCCAGACCAGAGGGAGGACATAGACACATTACTGTTAGAAGATATACAAAACATGACAGCTAAAGGGAGGTTCTGATAATGGGAGACTTCAACATGCCAGATATAGATTGGTCAATACCAGCAGGAACATCTGCCAGAACTAGACTCATAGTGGATTCCCTGCAGGGAGGGCCTCAAACAACTGGTACAGCAACCACACAGAGACAGGGCTATCCTAGATCTAGTACTGACTAACAAAGAAGGATCCAGATCTCCAGGTAGAAGGTCACCTGGGGTCCAGTGACCATCACATGGTATGGTTCAATTTGGCTACTACATCTAAATCATCCCCATTCCAAGGCAAAAATATGGGACTTCAGAGGAGCTGACTTTGATAAGATATGCCAACAGAGTTAAGCTAGCCCTGGCAAAAGAAACACAGGTGAGGAGGTACAGGCAAAGTGGGCAAGCATTAAGGATACAATACTGAAGCAACATCCCATTGTGTTAGACAGAAAAGGAAGTGCAAAGAAGAAGGAAACCACTTTGGTTCTCAAATACAGTAGCAGAAAAGGTCAGAGCCAAAGGCTGGCCTTCAGAAAATATATAAAGGAACACAGCGGGATGAAGATAGGGAGGCATACAAACTGCCCTAAGGAAGCAGGTAAGGCAGTAAGGCAGGCAAAGTCCCAAACTGAGGAAACACTAGCACGAACAGTAAAGAAGGTGACAAGACTTTCTATAGATACATTAGTGAAAGGAGAAAGTCCAGAGGGGTATTACTAAGCTTAATGGAGAAAGGAGCATGTGAGGAGGAGGACCCTGTAAGGCATCTATCCTAAATAGATACTTTTGCTCAGTATTTACTGAAGAGAAGGTAGGGCAGGGCCCACAGCTCAGCATCATGGACACAGGGGAGGAGGTGAGCACTACTCCTTCACAAAAGGGTCCTACAAGAGCTTGCTAAGCTCAGGGTGGATAAGGCAATGGGACCTGATGGCATACATCCCAGGGTACTAAGGAGCTAAAGGAGGAACTAGCAGAGCCATTAGAGAATTGTTTAGTGAGTCTCTGAGCACAGGAGAGGTCCCAGAAGACTGGAGAAGGGCTCATGTGATCCCGCTCCACAAGAGTGGTAGCAGGGAGGAGGCGGGGAACTACAGACCAGTCAGTCTTACCTCAGTAGTGGGCAAGATTGGAGGCACTCCTTAAGGAAAGGATAGTCAACACCTGGAATCCATAGGGCACAGGATCCAAGACAGCATGGGTTTACAAAGGAAGGTCCTGTCAAACTAATCTCATAGATTTCTTTGACTGGGTAACCAGAGTGGTGGACCAAGGGGGAGCAGTTGATGTCGCCTACCTTGACTTCAGCAAAGCTTTTGACACTGTTCCACATAGAAGATTGATAAACAAGCTAGGTAGGCTCAGGGTGGGTCAGAAGTTGGTCAACTGGGTGGCAAACTGGTTGACTGGCAGAAAACAGAGAGTGGTGGTAAATGGTATACAGTCAGAAGAGATGCAAGTCACAAGTGGGGTACCTCAGGGATCAGTCCTGGGGCCAGTCCTATTCAACATCTTCATTAGTGACCTCGCAGATGGACTAGAGGGTAAGGCTTGTCTGTTTGCAGATGACACCAAGATCTGCAACAAGTAGATGATCCAGATGGGGTGGGCAGAATGAGAAGAGATCTGGATAAACTAGCAAAATGGTCAGAAGAGTGGCAACTGGGATTTAATGCAAAGAAGTGCAAAATCATGCACATAGGGAAGAAAACCCTGAAGCCACTTATAGGCTGGGAGGGTTGCTAGCAGTCACAAAGGAAGAAAGAGACTTGGGCATCATCATCACTGATGACCTAAAATCATCCAAGCAGACCTCTAAAGCAGTAGGTAAGGCTAGGGGTGTTAGGGTGTATTAGTAGGGAGTATCACAAGTCGTAAGAGGAGGTAATAATCCTCTGTACAAGACATTGGTTAGGCCCATCTGGAGTACTCGTGCAGTATTGGAGGCCACACCTTCACAAGGACATTAACCAAATTGAGGCAGTCCAGAGAAGGGCAACCAAAATGGTGCAGGGACTGCATCAGAAGACATATGAGGACAGATTAACGGAGCTCAATATGTATACCCTTGAGCAAAGGAGGGAGAGAGGTGATATGATCGAGACATTTAAACACCTTAAGGGCATAAACAAGGTGAAAGAGTCTAACATGTTTAAATATAAGAAAAATTGCAGGACAAGAGACACAGCATGAGATTAGAGGAGGCCGATTAAGGGGAATGTGAGAAATTCTTTTTCACAGAAAGGGTGGTAGATACATGGAATAGCTTACCACAGAAGTGGTGGCTATGAATACAGTGCAGGGCTTCAAACAGGCATGGGATAGGCATAAGGGAGCAATACAAATGACTATGAATAGATAGGTCACTGACAGAGCAAAGGCCGATGGCACATTTATAAGGTAGAAAAAGAAATGGGCAGACTGGATGGGCCTTGCGGTCCTTATCTGCCGTCAACTTCTATGTTTCTATGTTTCTATGGCGCAGTCGATGTGCGAAATTAATGTATGAGACACATTAAGAAAATCACAGAGACACTGTTCATGAACAGAGGTCTTAAAATGGCTATGTTGAAAATTTGGTGAAAAAATTCCTAAAAATGACTGTTTTATGAGCGTGCGTTGCGCAGTTCCTATGCATGCTCGTAAGTTTGCGAATTTAATATTTTTACTCCAGATTTTCAACATTGCCATTTTATTACACTTCCTTATGAACAGTACAGCTGCCATTTTTCACGTCGCCCAAAATGTGTTTTCGCACATGTAGTGCACAATGGTGCTGCTGGTGTGCGAAAGCAATGTTTGGGACAGATTAAGAAAATCACAGTTACACTGTTCATGAGCCGAGGTCTTAAAATGGCTATGTTGAAAAATTGGTGACAAAAGTCCATAAAATGACTGTGTTACGAGTGATCATTGAGCAGTTTCCACGCACCTTCGTAAGTTCATGACTTTGTAATATTTTCAGTCCAGATTTTCACCAGTGGCATTTTTCCACACTTCCTTATGAACAGTACAGCTGTCATTTTTCACAACATGGTCGGCGGTGTTTTTCACACTTTCAGCTGAGAGATGCGTAGTCGCTGTGGGAAATCATTGTCCGAATAGATAAAGAAAATCACAGTGACACTGTTCATGATCGGAGGCACCAAAATGCCTGAGTTGACAATCTGCTGTAAAAATCCCCAACCTAATTATATTAATGGTGTCGTTGCACAGTTTCTCTATGCACGCCATTACTTCACCATTTTTTAAATATTTTTACTGCAGATTTGCAACATTGCCATTTTTTACACCTCCCATGAACAGTACAGCTGTCATTTTTACATCCTGTTGGGAATGCTTTTGCACCTGTGGTGCTAAATACCGTAGTCACTAATGCATAAGCAGCTTTTATTAACAAACTGATATTCCCGTTCATGAGGTGGGGTCACAAAAAAACACGTTGAAAATTGGAGTGAAAATACCAACGATGCCTGAGCTATTAGGGTTTCCAACCATAACGCCCAACTCTGTGAGAATGACAGGCATCAGGGTGTGACTTGGGATTCTTGCCTGTAATGATTATACCATTCCACCCTGCAGCCAGTGAGAGGCATCGAGGTATGCCTTGGACTCTTTGGCCCCAAAGTTCACCCCATTCTCCTATATCGCACCCATCTCACCATATTTTCTAATGGAATGGGGTGCGCATAAGGGCCAAAGACAACAAGGAACACCATGACACTTGTCAGTGTCTGCAGGGTGGGGTGTGGTGAAATGGCGTGGCCGTTATGCCTGACAACCCAAAGGCACACCCCAATGCCTGTCACTCTCTGCAGGGTGGTGGTGGGGTTGGCTTCAGTTCAATACTTCACTGCCATTCCTATTACGCAGCTCTGTAACTTCTACACTACCACTGCCAATGCCAGCAAGCAAACATCTGGCATTGACAAATGCTTGTTTCTTTTCTGCTGGGGTGAGTTCCATGAGGATTTTAAATTGCCTGGCTTGGTTTTCATGTAGAGCTCACCCTCTGCTGAGTGGCTCTTCTGTTTTTGTGTATCATGGAACCACTGTAGGATGTTATTGAAGTCCTGTTGGAATGGACCGGACACAGCTGAGACTGTAGGGCTAGATGTGTAGATAAGTGTGTCACCTGCATACATATGTATGTCTCAGGAGATACATGCAGGGAGGTCAGTGAGTAAGATGCAGAAAAGAACAAGCCCTAGCATGGAGCCCTGTGGGACTCATTAAAGAATGGGGGGGGGGGGGCGCACAATGCCCAGTGTGAAAACAAGAACAGGTGCTGCACTTCTCAGACCTGGACAGGGGTGCTGGTGCAGGGCTTTCACCCTGGTACATAAACAAATAAAGGAACCAGCACACCAGAGCAAGGAGTTATTGGATAACTACAATGAAGTACTTCCACACAGGTTTCTTGAAGAAAAGTCAACATTTATTGGGAAAATTCCCCTTGTAAATCTCAGAGAAGACAGAAAAATGGAACACAGTCCATGTAACCAAAAGTTCCTAGTATGGAGCCCTGTGAGACTCCACAAAGAACGGAGGGGAGGGCAGAATGCCCCCCACCTGAACTGACTGTTGATGGCCCGAAAGATATAAACTGAACCAATCAACATCTTCCATAGAGAGGTCACAGAAACACAGAAATATAGACTTTGATGGCAGATAAGGACCCCTTGGCCCAACTAGTCTGCCCATTTCTCTACCTATTGGATAAGCTGCAGATCCTAGTTAACCAACAGCCTACTTCTTCCTACCTCCAACCAGAATTGCCTTATGACTGTCCCATGCATTCTTGAATTCCCCCACTGTTTTGTTGACCTCCTCAGGAGGAAGCGGTTCCGTAAATCCACCACCCTCTCTGTGAAAAATATTTCCCCACATTGCCCCTGAGCCCACCCCCCTCTACCTTCAAATTGTGCCCACTCGTTCTTGCACATCCCTTTTTCTCAAAGATGCTACCATCTTGGACTTTGTTTATTCCCTTGAGGTACAAGAAAGTTTCTATCATGTCCCCCTCTCCCTCCTTTTCTCGAGGATACACATATTAAGCCCCTTTAGTCTCTCTTCGTATGGCTTCTGTTGCACACCCTGAACTATTTTAGCTGCCCTCTTCTGGACTGCCTGTCATTGAGGCACAGGTCATGAAGCATAGGAAAAACCAGAAGCAGTTGTATAATTCAGAAAAAGTGCTTGTTAGTACTAGCAGTAACATAAAAAGAAATTGTTCAGAATAACCATTTACAAAGGCAGAATAAACAGAGAAGATCCATCTGAGTTTTTCTTCAATCTCTGTGTGTCCCTCAAAACATTATAGCTCTCTTATAAGTATGTGCAACCCCCCTTCCTTAACAAGCATCCTGTTTTTTTCTAAAATGTTCTTGTAAATTTCCAATGTTCTTGTAAGTATCAGGCAGGTACAGCAAGAACACAATGTCCCAGAACTGAGGCCCATTCTCCACAGCTCTTCTGAAAAAGGGCTTAAAAACTGCTCTCGGGTTAACCCCTTGAGTTCCCAATAGCTTTTTGCAATCATCTTAAACTATAATTATGTACATTTCAACAGTAACACTACATAATTTCTAAACAACAGGATCCCAATATCAGTTACATTTTCATATGATGATTTGCCTATATTTTATACCAGTAGATATGCAAGGGAGGAAAGACAGAAACAGCAAGGGATGACTGTGAGACAGTTAGACAGAGACAGCAAAGAAATGTGGGACTGTCGGGGAGATCAAATCCTAAGTCTCACAGGACATTTGGTTCCGCAACCAGACATACAAGACACAGGAAAGGAAATAACAGAACAGATCCCTGCATTTAAACTTTCCATAACAACTGGGACAGGATCCTGTTCAACCCTGTCGTATATACCCCCCTTATTAAGAAGGAATCTGTTTATCATACAGGTTTCCAAAACGTTCTATTAATTCTGTGCTACAATTGGCTTCTAACATTTAGAAAGTAAGCAAATGTGCAGTATCCTTTTTTCTATAACATTACAGCAAACAGTAAAGTTTAAACTCATACATTTGTTTTTCAACCTTCAGAACCCTCAATTCCTGATCCATATCTTGACAGAAAATCAACTTTGACATTCTCTTTCCCAGATTTGTGCATCGCTTTAAATTTAAATGTCTGTAGTGCCAGGTACCACCGTGTGATTCTAGAATTTTTGTCCTTTATTTGGTTAAGCCAACAGAGAGGATTGTGATCTGTTATAAGTACAAAGTCAGTTGCTAGCAAATAAAACTTAAGGGACTTCATGGCCCACTTTGCTGCTAGACATTCCTTTTTAATGGTGGAGTGCCTTTTCTCTCTGTCATGCAACTTCCTACTTATGTACAGAATAGGATGTTCCGTCCCATCTATATTTTGACTTAGGACTTCACCTAGGCCTACCTCTGATACATCTGTTTGTAACAAAAATGGTTTCTCAAAGTCTGGGCTTCTTAAAGCAGGGGCTGAACATAATGCTGCCTTAATGACCTGAAAAGCTTCATCACACTTTGGGGTCCATTTCACGTTATCTGGGTACCGTTTTTCCATGAGTGCAGTGAGGGAAGTAGCTAACTCAGCAAAGCTGGGAAAAAATCTCTGATAATAAGAACCAGCCATAAAAATTACCGCACATGTTTCTTGGTTTTAGGGACAGGGCTGTTAGCTACAGCTTCTATCTTAGAAATCTCTGGCTTGACTTCTCCATTTCCCAAAACACAGCCCAAATATCTTGTTTCCTGCATGCCCAATGCACACTTGGTAGGATTGTCAGACCTGCCTTATTGAATGATTGGATAACTGCTCGTAGGTGTTCCAGGTGGCTTTTCCAGTCTAGACTATACACCACGACATCATTCAGGTACGCAACACAATAACCAGTATGAGGGGATAAAATGACATCCATGTAATGCTGGAATATAACAGGAGCACCATGTAAACCAAATGGCATGGTGGTGAACTGACAGAATCCAACAGGAGTGGCAAAAGTGGTTTTGTCTCTGGATCCTTTAGCTAAACAGATTTGCTAGTAACCCTTGGTGAAATTGAGAGTACTGATATACTTTGCACTCCCCAGTCTGTCCATCAAATCATCTTTTCTGGGCATAAGATAACTGTCAAATTCTGACACTTGATTAAGTTTCCTAATATCAAGACAGATTCTAACACCCTTCGTTTTTGTTTACAATTACCATTGGAGATGACCAAGCACTCCTTGACTCTTCTACGATACCCAGTTCTTTCATTTTTTTTTTTATTTCCTTAACCACGTCAGCTCTTAACCACTCTGGTAACCTGTACATTTTTTGCCTAATAGGGTGAGCATTCCTTGGCACTATTACGTGCTCAACCCCTTTTCCTCAACCTGGTAATGTGGTAAAAGTACTGTTAAATGTCTTTAGAATGTTAAGAATTTCTGCAGTTTGTTCTGAGGTTAAGGAAACATTCACCTTTAC
The DNA here is from genome assembly GCA_016271365.2 of Neoceratodus forsteri. NCBI lineage: Eukaryota > Metazoa > Chordata > Ceratodontiformes > Ceratodontidae > Neoceratodus > Neoceratodus forsteri. The sequence continues at coordinate 503,340,244 of CM057455.1, forward strand.
AGTATCAGCAGTTACAGTTTGTTCTAGTCTATCATAAGCTACATCAATATCATCTTTATCAGTTTCTGGGAGTCAGTGCATTGGGGCAGAAGTTTGACGTCTTTGCAGAATATTGGGGAGAGGGGTGCAGCACCCGATATGTCGAATGGGAAGAACACCCCTCCCCCCTCAGCTAGTGGTCAAACAGGAGTTCAGCATGTTTGTAGTTCATTTGCATCACCAGGTAAGGAAAAAGGTACGGCTCCCCATAAGACACATGGGGAAACGCCAGACCTCACCCAACAACTAACACACTGAAACCTGGCCAATGGAAAATCATGTACACAAATGCTTGCAGTCTTGGAAACAAGATAATGGGAGACTTCAACATGCCGGATACAGATTGGTCAATACCAGCAGGAACATCTGCCAGAACTAGACACATAGTGGATTCCCTGCAGGGGGAGGGCCTCAAGCAACTGGTACAACAACCCACAAGAAACAGGACTATCCTAGATCGAGTACTGACTAGTATGGACAGGATCACAGAGCTCCAGGTAGAAGGTCACCTTGGGGCCAGTGACCATCACATGGTATGGTTCAATTTGGCCACTAGAACTAAATCATCCCATTCCAAGGCAAAAATATGGGACTTCAGAGGAGCCGACTTTGATGAAATGACCAACAGAGTTAAGCTAGTCTTGGCAAAAAGAAATACAGATGAGGGGGTACAGGCAAAGTGGGCACGTATTAAGGATACAATACTTGAAGCAACATCCCATTATGTTAGAGAGAAAAGGAAATGTAAAAGAAGGAAACCACTTTGGTTCTCAAAACCAGTAGCAGAAAAGGTCAGAGCCAAAAGGCTGGCCTTCAGGAAATATAAGGGAATGCAGCGGGATGATGACAGGGAGGCATACGAAAGTTCTCTAAAGGAAGCAGGGAAGGCAGTCAGGCAGGCAAAGGCCCAAACCTAGGAAACACTAGCACAAACAGTAAAAGAAGGTGACAAGACTTTCTATAGAAACATTAGTGAAAAAAGAAAGTCTAGCAGGGGTATTGCTAAGATTAAAGGGGATAAGGGTGTGTGTGAGGAGGAGGACCATGTAAAAGCAATTATCCTAAATAGATACTTCTGCTCAGTATTTACTGAAGAGAAGGTAGTGCAGGGCCCACAGCTCAGCACCATGGACACAGGGGGAGGGAGGTGTGCACTAGTCCCTTCACAAAAGAAAGGGTCCTACAACAGCTCGATAAGCTCAGGGTGGACAATGGGACCTGATGGCATGGTATGCCTCTTTGCAGATGACACAAAGATCTGTAACAGAGTTGATACACAAGGGGGGGTAGAAAAGATGAGAAGGGACTTGGCAAGGTTGGAGGAATGGTCAGACATGTGGCAACTTAGATTCAATACAAAGAAGTGCAAAGTAATGCACCTGGGAAACAAAAACCCAGAAGAAGAGTACACAATAGCAGGAGAGGTACTAACAGCAACAAAAATGGAAAGGGACCTGGGGGTAGTCATATCAGATGACCTAAAGGTGGGTAAGCAATGTGAAAAGTCGGTAAGGAGAGCCAGGGGATACTGGGATGCATAGGAAGGGGCATCACAAGTAGAAAAAGTGGTTATCCCTCTGTACAGACAGTTGGTGAGACCCCATCTGGAGTACTGCGTGCAGTTTTGGAGACCTCATCTATGCAAGGACATAGACAGGATGGAAGCAGTCCAGAAGAGGGCAACTAAAATGGTGCAGGGTCTGCAGCAGAAGCCATATGAAGAGGGACTGAGAGAGCTTAATATGTATACTCTTGATGAAAGGAGGGACGGGGGGACATGACAGAAACGTTCAAGTACCTCAAGGGAATCAACAAAGTCCAGGAGGGTAGCATCTTTCAGAAAAAGAGATGTGTAAGAACAAGGGGGCACAATTTAAAGATAGAGGGGGGATGGCTCAGGCATAATGTGAGGAAATATTTTTTCACGGAGAGAGTGGTGGATACATGGAACAGCCTTCCTGAGGAGGTCGTTGGGTCTAAAACAGTGGAGGAAATAAAACATGCATGGGACAGACACAAGGCAATTATAGTTGGGGGTTGCAGGAAGTAGGCTGTTGGTTAACTAGAATCTACAGCTTATCCAGTAGGTAGGGAAGTGGGCAGACTGGGTGGGCCAAGTGGTCCTTATCTGCCGATAATGTCTATGTTTCTATGTTTCATACATCCCTGGGTACTAAAGGAGCGAAGGGTGGAACTAGCAGAGCCATTAGCAGAACTGTTTAGTGAGTCTCTGAGCACAGGAGAGGTCCTAGAAGACTGGAGAAGGGCTCATGTGATCCCACTCCACGAGAGTGGTAGCTGGGAGAAGGCAGGGAACTACAGACCAGTCAGTCTTACCTCAGTGGTGGGCAAGAGTATGGAGGCACTCCTCAAGGAAAGGATAGTGCAACACCTGGAATCCATAGGAGCACAGGATCCAAGACAGCATGGGTTTACAATAGGAAGGTCCTGTCAAACTAATCTCATAGATTTCTTTGACTGGTTAACTAGAGTGGTGGACTAAGGGGGAGCAGTTGATGTCACCTACCTTGACTTCAGCAAAGCTTTCAATACTTCTTCCACATAGAAGATTGATTAATAAACTGTGTAGGCTCGGGGTGGGTCAGAATTTGGTCAACTGGGTGGCAAACTGGCCGACGGGCAGAAAACAGAGAGTGGTGATAAATGGTATGCAGTCAGAAAAGATGCAAGTCACAAGTGAGGTACCTCAGGGATAAGTCCTGGGGCCAGTTCTCAACAATATCTTCATCAGTGACATTGCAGATGGACTGGTGGGTAAGGTTTGTCTGTTTGCAGATGACATCAAGATCTGCAACAGAGTAGATGATCCAGACAGGGTGGGCAGAATGAGAACGAGATCTGGATAAACTGGCAAAATGGTTGGAAGAGTGGCAACTGGGGTTTAATGCAAAGAAGTGCAAGATCATGCACATAGGGAAGAGAAACCCTGAAGCCACCTATAGGCTGGGAGGGGAGTTGCTGGCATTCACAAGGGAAGAAAGAGACTTGGGCATCATCATCACAGATTACCTGAAATCATCCAAGCAGACCACTAAAGCAGTAGGTAAGGCTAAGGGGATGTTGGGGTGTATTAGTAGGGTTATCACAAGTCATAAGAGGGAGGTAATAATCCCTCTTTACAAGATACTGGTTAGGACCCATCTGGAGTACTGCATGCAGTACTGGAGGCCACACCTTCACAAGGACATTAACCAAACTGAGGCAGTCCAGAGAAGGGCAACCAAAATGGTGAAGGGACTGCATCAGAAAACAAATGAGTATAGATTAATAGAGCTCAATAAGTATATCCTAGAGCAAATGAGGGAGAGAGGTGATATGAACGAAACATTCAAACACCTTAAGGGCATTAACAAGGTGAAAGTGTCTAACATGTTTCAATATAAGAAAAACAGCAGGACAAGAAGACACAGCATGAGACTAGAGGGAGGCAGATTAAGGGGTAATGCGAGGAAGTTCTTTTTCACAGAAAGGGTGGTGGATGCATGGAACAGCCTACCTCAGGAAGTGGTGGATATGAATACAGTGCAGGGCTTCAAACAGGCATGGGATAGGCAAAAGGGAGCGATACAGATGAATATGAATAGATAGGCCATTGACAGCAAAAAGGCTGCTGGCACATTCATAAGGTAGAAAAAGAAATAGGTAGACTGGATGGGCCTTGCAGTTCTTATCTGCCATCAACTTCTATGTTTCTATGTAACTAGCAAAGCAGCTTTTGGCATTTTTTTCAACCCATTTCTTGAGGAGGTTAGCATGGTACTGTATATCTTAGTAAGATTTTTCCTGTCAGGGGTCTCAGTCTCATAGTTAAATGTGCCAGTATGTCTAAGCACTCTATTAGGCCCTTGCCACTTCATTAACAGTTTATTTTGTGTAGTGGGTAACACTAATGTAACCCCTAGGTGGCGCTATCCCAAGGGATACTACCCCTGCCTGTTTGACTACGGACAGGTTGAGGGGCCTAGGTCCTATGGCGGGTGCCTCCACCCAGAGGTCAGGGTTTGTAGTGGTTAGAATAGCTTGGTCACAGCCCTCTGGGACACTGAGACCCCCTTTTACTCCCTCTAGTGGCTCACACAGCACACCGGAGTTACAGCCCCAATACCTCACATATACACACTGTTCACTCATATAGATACCACTTACCCTCGAGACTGATTCTGCAGCACGTCTCTGAGGACCCCCTGTAACATAAGGTTAAACAACATACACAGCAAAACACAATACTGTTTCCATAAGTGCCAACACCACAGACAGTATATAGTATATCAACAACAAATCTGATTTATTTAGGGGGCAGTAACACGAGGAGGGGGAAATCATATTAATTGGTGGTATTAAATCACAGTACTGTGCACACATACAGGGTCTGAAAAGTCACACTCTGGGTACCCAGGTTGGGGGGTGCTAGCCAGGTCCATTGCCTGGGGTTGGCCAGCAGGTGCAGATGGATAGGGCCCTGTAGAAGAAAATATATGCACAACACCCAATTGTAATCCAGAGCCAGAGGGCTCAGTCCATGAAACAGTGAAACAACAAAAATTAGATGACACACTTATGATTGAAAAACAAGCTGCAAGGGAATACCCTGATTTGTACTCACAACACCCAAGCTGAGGATTGGATGGAGAATGTCCCTCTGGATTGCCAGAAGAGAAGGGCATGAGGACAAGGTCCTTGTGACTGGACCCCACTGCAGTTGATAGCAAACGGATGTAGTCCAAATTAAGCTGGGGGTTACTTCCAGCTTCAGCACACAATTCACTGTACAGGGGATTTGAAATAGCGATTCCCCACAAGTACTACACACATTTATATGTAGAAGGAAAGTACTATACCAGGCAGGCTGCTCCTCGATCCCGATTGCAATTACTGCAAAATACCCGGGAGCACACACAGCAGTTTCAGTTCCTGACAGACCGAGTGCGATTCAGCAATTTCTCCAGTCTTCTACAGGGTGAGCCTGGTTTCCACACTTCTAGTGCTTCTTTCTCCTCACAACTCGGATTCGTTCCAAACTGGCACTCACAAAAGCTGCAGACCGACACTCAGGGCCTCACATGCACTTTCCGCGCAAAACTATACACCGCAGAAGCACACAGCTCCTTCTCTCTTCACTGCCACAACTGATCTGATCTTTTCAGTCACAGAGCAGGGTATTTCCTTTAGCTCCACACTATTCTGTTGGCTTATTCAGCTGTCACTCACAATAAGACTCCCTGTGTCGATAGAAAAAGGCGCCAAGGTCAAAACTACATTTCCCAGAGTCACTGCCCATACAATCCCCTTGTGGCTGGCTCAAATTAAGAGTCCAAGTTCTGATTCGTCCACAGGCTCCATTTTAGGGCTCCCTTAACCCAACTGGCCCAGCACAGCAGTTTAGGTCCAAAATGGAGAGGTGACACACACAGAGTCCCAGCTGCAATAAAGGCAGGTTAGACAAACTACAATTTTGCTAATGCTTTAAATGATTACAGGCAAACAGTTACAGCTTTCAGATGGGCTCCCTTTGCACCTTCAGCGACTGCAAAATGGAGTAATTACTCCACAGCTTGGGCGGGATTCGAGCATTAAATACACAATCCCACCATACAAACTAATTAAGTCTGCAAGCAGACAGCTCTTAAAGAGACAGTACGTGGAGGCTCAAATAGCACTCACTTGCAACCACAGTTAAGCAGCTCAGACACCGAACACCACCCAGGCTTGGAGCATTCAGGCAAGCTCCTGGAAGACTTTTGGGAACCCCCAGTTGCAGGGGGGTTACACCAACAAGACCTCTTCACCTGGCTCAAAAACCTTTTATTTTACCCCCTGGTCATAATACACCTTCTGCTGGTTTTGGGCCTCTTTCTGATTGCTATGGGCAATCTCAACATATTTTGTCAGATTCTTTCTTAGGGCACACATATAAGATGTTATAGATTGTTTCTGAGTGGGGTTATCTTCCCACGTTTCTTTTATCACATTCAGTGGCCCTCTTGGCTGCCTACCATATAGCATTTCAAATGGTGAAAGTCCTGTTGATATTTGTGGCACTTCTCTGTAAGCAAAAAGTAGGTAAGGCAAGTACTGGTCCCAATCTTTCCCTTCCCCTTTTACAAACCTTTTTAACATACATTTTAGGGTTTGGTTAAAATGCTCAACAATACCATCCGTCTGAGGGTGACAAGGAGAGGTTCATATGGCAGTGATACCTAGTAGTCTGTACAGCTCCTTAAGTAATGCAGCACCAAAATTACTACCCTGAACAGTAATAATGTTTTTTGGTATGCCCACTCTGCTGAATATTTTTGCAAGCTCTGCTACCACTTTTGAAGCTGTGACAGTACGCATTGGAACTGCTTCTGGGTATCAAATAGCACAGTTGCATACTACCCAGATAAATCTATTACCTTTTTTACTTTTGTCTAAAGAACCAACCACACCCATTGCAATTCTCTCAAAAGGCATATCTAGCAAGAGTAGGGGCACCACGGGCACCTTGTCTTTTCTAGTAACTGGGGCTACTTTCTGACACTCGGCACAAAGAACTGCAATAGGTAGAAACATCTTCATGAATTCCAGGCCAGTAAAATCACAACAGCAATCTAGCAAGGGTGCTATCCCTCCCTGAGTGACCAGCCATAAGACTATCATGTGCTATCTCTAACAACTCTGTTCTATACTTCTGTGGTATAACCAATTGTTCTATCTGGTCCTGTGTCTGAGGTTTAACCCATATTCTGTACAGTAACCCATTATATTTTTTAAACATAGGTTCACACCCTGTTTTGGTTTCATCCCCAGCAGCTTCAAATAACCCTGGAGAGAAACATCATTAGCTTGCTCTGAAAGAAAATCACAATCGGTTATCAGCTTAGTTTCAGCATTTTCATATGTTAACCCCTTATTTCCATTAGTCATTTGTTGCCACAGTTTCTTCAGGCATCGTCTTTCTTTCCTGGATTTCCGGATCTTGGAGTTGTGCTCAAACAAGTCTGAATCAAAATCGGTGAAAGAAAAAGCGTCCCCACCATCTGAAATTTTCTTTGCCTGAGCTCTTGTCGCGACAGCTGCTGAAACATCAGAATTTACTCCCTCTTTGATTAACTCAGTAAATCATGGACAGTCATTTCCAATAATCAATGGTACAGATAACTTGGGTACTACCCCGACTTTCATTTGGTGTGACACACCCTTAATGGTCAGAGTCACTTGGGTGCTGGGATAGTATTGAGTGTCACCGTAGATGCAGATGACACCAGCTGGTACCTAGTCCTTTTGCACAGTGTTTTCCCAGCACCTCAACAGTCTGTCTGCTTCCCGAATCAATGAGTCCCTGTACAGTTTTATTCCCCACCTTCACATCTGTTAAGTACTTGCCCCAATTTGCTAAGGACAAATCTGCTCCAGTGTCACTCTTCTTACGGCAATTTCTTGCAATATGACCTGGCTTATTATAGTAATAGCAAATAACGTCTTTGGGCACAGATTTGTTACCCCCACCAGAGTTCTTATCAGACTTGGAGTTTAAATGGGAAAAAGGGTGTCTTACTGGTGCTTGGCTGTTACCTCACTGCTGTGGCTTCTATCTGGCCATTTGGTAGTCCTCGGCCAAAGAAACAGCCTTTTACCCACTTTCTGGTCAGTGTTCCTTTACCCTAAGTTGCACATCTGTAGGCAGGATGTTAATGAATTGCTCCATTGCAAATGTGTTGATGATCTGTGGGACTGTTTTGCTCTCTGGTTGGAGCCATTTTATTAGGAATTCTGAGTCAGGTGAAGGCTTCTCGAGGAATGTCGACCAAGTTGTACTTCAGAGATCAAAATCTCTGCCTGTAGGTCTCTCCTGAAATGTCATACCTTTTCTGGATTTCACTTTTCACCAGGTCTTAAGTTTTCTGATTGTGCAGCGTCCACATTGCTGTAGGCAAGTTGGGCTTTCCCTGTCAGGTAGGGTACCAATCTGATTGCTCATTGCTGCTTTGGCCATTGGCAGGCGGTGGCAACTTTTTCAAAATTTGTCAGGTATGCCTCAATATCATCCGAGGGACACAACTTTGTAAGTATAATGAATTTTAAGATGCTCGTGCTTTGTTGCTCGTCTGGATCTGTGCCAGACCCTCTGCCTTTGACAGCTTGCAAGGCATCCCTCCATCGCTGCATCTCTTCTCTCCTCTGCTGCTCCTGTCGCTGTATCTCTTCTCTCCTCTGTGCTTCTAAATGCTGAATATCTTTTTCTCTCTGCTTCTCCGTCTCTTTTTGTTTTATAGCCCACCATTTGAAAAAGTCCATCAAGCTTTCAGGTTCTGTCACTGCCTGTTCTTTTTCAATAACTTGTGCTGGCTGTACAATCTCAGCCTGGACTTCTGTCTCTGCTAGTTTGGCTGCCATTCTTCTGGTAACCACTCCTGGACTTGCTGCTGCAGAATTCATACTTTTCTCTGTGCTTCCCTAGTACAAGGTCCAGTACCCATGCTCAAAACTACTGGCTTAGAGTATGCACGGCGTAACACCCTGTCCATCCCAGGCTCTTCAGCATGACTCCTTGCCCGACCCCCCCCGACCCCGGCAGAAACTTTGGGGAGGTGGTGGGGAATCGCTTCTCCCTTTACCTGAATGGATGGCGCAGAAGCACCTGAGATCAGTGGGTGCTTCAACTGATAGAAAGGGGACATACTCACGAATTTCAAGAGATACCCCCGGACAGCCCTCCTTTGCACTACCACTACCCTCTAGCTCACATAGCCCTTATCCAGGAGGAGATCCAGGCATTGTTGAGTAAAAAGGCCATAGAACCTGTTCCCTTAAATCAAAGGGGAAGGGATTATAATTTCCATTTCTTTCTGGCCCCAAAGAAGACCGGCAATCTGCGACCAATTCTGGATCTCAGCCACCCAAATCTTTTCATGGAATACAAACGTTTCAGGATGGTCAACCTTCAGGGTCTTCTGCCCTTGCTTCATCACAGAGATTGGCTCCGCTCCCTGGATATGCAAGATGTCTATCTCCACATCCAGATTTTCCAGTCCCACAGGAGGTTCCTATGCTTTTGCATCCAGGGGAACCACTACAAATTTAGGGCGCTACTTTTCGGCCTTTCCTTGGCTCCACGGGTCTTCACCAAGTGCCTGGCAACAGTGGCTGCGGCCCTCTGGAAGCAGGGTCTTTATGTCTTTCCCTACCTCAACAACTGTCTTTTCACAGCCCCCTCCAGAGATCAGCTACTCCGAACAATGGAGATTACCTTCAATTTGTTCTGGATGCTGAGCAACACCCTGAACCTGCCAAAGTCCTCCCTCTGGCCAAGTCAAAGACTGTAGTTCATCAGAGTAATTTCAGATTCAGCTCAGGGCAAGGCCTTCCTGCCTCCAGACAGAGCAGACCACCTGAGAGCACAGGCCCAATTGGTGTCTTCATTGCGCCATGTCCTGGCCAGGTCATTCCTCATACTCTTGGGACACATGGTGGCGGCCATAGTCACCATTCCGTTTGCCCACCTGCATATAAGGGTGCCTCTATGGGTAAAGTGGGACCAGTGAACGGACGATTTGTTTCAAGGGGTCCTAGTTTCTAATCCTGTGTGGCAGATGCTATCTTGGTGGATGAACCTCTCTAACCTCCTCAGATAAGTTCCCTTCCATGCAGAATCTCCAAGTCAGACTCTCATAACAAATGCGTCCTGTCTGGGCTGGGGTGCAAATCTGACAGACCATTAGACCCAGGAAACCTGGTCTCAGCAGGAGCAGCATCTCCACATCAACATGCTCGAGATGCGAGCGATCCTCCTTGCCTTTCGGGTCTTTCAGACTCATCTCCTCCCAGGCCCTCTCTTGATTCAGACAGAAAACATGTGGTTAGTCTATTATATCAACAAACAAAGGGGGACTCGCTCATGCCCCCTGTGCAGGGAGGCCATGAGAGTTTGGTACTGGGCCATAGAGCACAGCCTTGTTTTAATGGCAGTCCATGTTCCAGGCGTCCAATACATCCTGGTTGACAGCTTAAGCCGGTCCAGGTTGAGGACTGACGAGTTGGAGCTTCTACCCTCCGTGGTTGAGGACCTCTTTGATAGGTACAGTCATCCCAAGTTGGACCTCTTCGCGTCTCCACTCAATGCAAAACTGCCCAATTTCTGCTTGCTAGATTCAGGGCCTGGTGTTTTCTGGTAAGAAGCATTGTCCCTGTCTTGGACAGGTAGATTTCTGTATGTTTTTCCTCCCTTCCTGCTTCTGCAGAGAGTTCTTCTCAAGCCGCAGTCAGAGAGGGCTCCTGACTGGCTGTGACAGATTTGTTTTCCTGTTTCTGCAAAAGCTGGCAATGGAATCTCCTCTTTCCTTGCCTTTCTGCTCCAACCCGTTCTCTTCATCTCCATGAGTGACTCCTTCAGACTTAGCCATAGCTTGATTTGGGGTTTACACTAGTGTGACGGATGTTTTGGTGACTGCTAGGAAGCCTTCCACCACAACCACCTACATCATGAAATGGAAACGGTTCTCCATCTGGGCTGCTGCCCGGCATTTGGATCCCTTCACCTGTCAGGTGAAACTCATCCTGGAGTACCTCCTTTCCCTTTCAGAATCCGGTCTGGGTTACTCCTCCATTAAGGTGCATCTTTCCGCCATCTTTGCATACCATGCACCCACTGACGGCAAGAATATTGCCCAACTGGACCTGTCCCGCACCTTCTTGCAGGGCATTCTTAATTTGAAACCACCCATCAGGAACCTTATCCCGCCATGGAATTTATTATTTTGGAGAAGCTCACTCTTCCTCCCTCTGAACCTGCCGAAAGCTGCGAGCTGCGCTTTCTGTCATGTAAAGTGTTGTTCTTAGTTGCCATTACTTCAGTTTGGAGGATTTCCAAGCTTCAGGCTCTAATGTGTAAAGAGCCTTACATGGTGTTCCACAAAGACAGAGCATCTTTGCAGATCAATCCCAAGTTTTTGCCGAAGGTGGTGTTTGAGTTTACATTGAATCAATCCATCCACCTGTCTGTTTATTTTCCTGAGTATTCTAACCAGGGGGAGGCTTTACTTCCTTCTATAGATGTTCATCGAGTGCTTTGTTTTTATCTGGATCGCACCTGCTCTTTCAGAAAGTCTGACCAGTTGTTTGTTTAATTTGCCCCCAGGAAAGAAGGGGCTCCTGTTTCTAAACAGTGTTTATCTAATTGGTTAGCTAATTGCATTGTTTATTGTTACCACAAGTACGACAAGCCTTTGCCAGGCCAGGTCAAAGGTCATTCTACCATGGGTATGGCTGCTTCCACTGCCTCCTTCAGAAATGCATCTGCTGCAGATATTTGCACAGTCGCCACTTGGAGTTCTGTCCTTACTTTCGTTAAACATTACAGTTTGGACATTGTCTCCAGACATAGAGCCAGTTTCAGCCTAGCAGTGCTCCAGAGCCTTCTGTCCTAAAGTTCCTATGACTGCTACTGTCTTCCTTCCAGTTGACTGAGTCTATTCCTCTACTGCTTAGGATTCAATCCTTATGGTTATTGCCTGCTACAAGAGCCCCCTCAAAGTATGATAGTACAGTTATGTAAGAACTTACTGTAACAGTAGATCTTTGAGAGGAGCTCTTGCAGCAAGCACTGCATTCCCACCCTCCTTCCCCCGATTGCTGTTTCTCCATCGCAACTCTTCTGCTTTCCTCATTTAAGAGGAACCTCCTCGGTTCTCCTATTTTAGTACACGCTGGGGTCTCCGGCGGGAGAACTGGGGATGGGCTGGGGGACCAACCCTTTTATAACATAGGTCGGACATCAGCATGCTGATGTCAGGGGCGATTCCCCACTAAATAATGCTAGCTAGAAGTTTTCCCTGTGGTCCTAGCACCTGGTGGCTCAGTCCTTATGGTTACTGCCTGCTGCAAGAGCTCCTCTCGAAGATCTACTGTTATGGTACGTTCTTACGTAACTATACTATAAGTTCTTACATAACTGTACTTTAAATAGTCTCCACCCCCTGACAAAGGCTCACTGAAGAGCTGAAGCCCTGGGGTGTCTGTGGATGAGGTGTGGTAAGATTATGTACTGACTTTTATATTCTGCACTTTTCCTGGCAGATAATAACAGACAATGTCTGAATATGTTACATTCAGGGAGGGCAGCGAAGGAACAACATGGACGCTGAAAAGGCCTTTGACTGCCTTAATTGGAATTTTATCTTCACCACTTTCTCCAAATATGGCTTTGGTAATCAGTTACGTATCTGGCTCCAGGTGCTGTGCCACACACTGCAAGCACGTTTAAAGGTCAACAGCACTGTCTCTGGTACTCTGTTTATTCAGAGGGATCGCGGCAGGGCTGGCCCTTCTCACCCCTGCTTTTTAAGTATTGAACCCATTGCTACCCTTATTATGTCACACCCAAAATTGAAAGGCATACGAATCGGGGGGTGGGAGAGAAAATAGAATATCCTTTTATGCGGATGACACCGTTACATCTGCGGAACCCAGTAGTTACTTTTCCAATTCTACCTGAGATTCTTCACCAAGTCAGGTAACAAGTTTTAAGATAAACAGAGATAAAACAGAAGTTATCCTGATTAGTGGCTCCATGATGTCTACCCTCAAACAACTGATAACTTATAAATGGGTTTCGACCCAAATATGATATTTAAGGGTATTCCTGCCAATGAATCTTAAATATATTTATCATGTGAACTATACAAAACTTATTATGGAAGTCTTAACGCACCTTAAGAGATGGGAAATACTCCCCCTGTCTCTCATGGGTAGAATTGACACTTTCTGCATGAAAGTTATTCCACATTTTCTATTCCTTTTTCAAACACTCCCTTTAGATATACCCAAGAAAGACTGCCAAAAGATTAACAAAGCTCTATATAGCTTTGCGTGTATGTTTGTGTGTGTGTTAGGGGGGCACAGAGCTAGAATAAAGTGGTCTGATATTCAAAGACCTAAGTAGCAGGGTGGGTTGGGATTACCAAATCTGAGGTTATACTTTCAAATGGCTCAGCTCCTCCTGTGGATAGCTTATTTAAAACAAGATCCATCAAATGTCTGGGCATCACAGGAATCTGGGTCCCCATCCTCTGAATGGCTTTGACACCTTGTTATGTCCTTGTTATTCTGATATTTCTACTCTGTGCCACATTACGTGGCCCAGGTCATGCCTGAAAACGGTCCCTGGGATCAGTGCACCTACCCGGTTAACAAAGTTATAAATAAATAAAATAGAACAGTTACATAAGCTAACAGTAACTAATCCCTGGACACAGCACTATACCGAGTTTGGGGTACAGTCAAAAGAGATTTAGGTATTACAGGATCTCTGACCTTAGACATTCCTCTAACCCAATGCGTCCAATTTCACCCGCTAAAATGGAGAACGCTTATAATCGCTGGAGAAGAACGGGTCCGATTCTTTCTTCCTAGTTTATTGAGGGAGGAACTATACAAACCTTTTTAGGACTGATAAGGGAATATCAATTAACATAGTCAGACTTTTTTAGATACCTTCAGGTAATCTCTTTTCTTAGGTCGGACTCCCACCTTGTAGCGGCTCAAAAGGCTCCTCACCCTATATATCTGGCACTCCTCCAGGCCACAGAAGGGAAAATAAACAAGCATTTGTCAATGCCAAGTGTTGCTTGCTGTCATTAGCAGTGGAAGTGCAGAAGTTAGATAGATGCAGTATATGAATGGCAGTGAAGTACTGAACTGATGCCAACTCCACCCCCACCCTGCAGAGATGGACAGACATTGGGGTGTGTCTTTGGGTCGTCGCCCATAACGGTCATGACATTTCACCTCACCCTACCCTGCAGACACTTACAAGTGTCGAGGTGTGCTTTGAAGTGTTCGGGCTTTACACTCATCTTATTCACTTAATACACTGCAATGGGTGCAGTACAGGAGAATGGGGGTGAACTCTGGGGCCAAAGGGTTCAAGGCACACCTCGATGCCTGCCACTGGCTGCAGGATGGGGGTGGAATGGCATGAGCATTACTGTCGACAATCCCAAGTCACGCCCCTGACACCTGACAGTCCCTACAGGGTAGGGCGTTATGGTCGAAAACCCTAACTCCCTGGACGCTTCTTGATATTTTTACTCCAAATTTTCAACATGGGCTTTTTGTGATCCCACTGCATGAACAGTGACACTATCAGTTCGTTAGCTGAAAGGTGATTTTGCACAGCAACTGCACCATTTGGCGCCACAGGTGCGAAAACACATTTCGAACAGGATGTGAAAAATGACAGCTGTACTGTTCATGAGGAGGTGTAAAAAATGCCAATGTTGAATATCCGGAGTGAAAATATTAAAAAACTGGTGAAGTCACGAGTGTGCGTAGAAACTACACAATGTACACTCGTAATGTAATTAGTTTTGGGATTTTTTACAGCAGATTTTCAACATGGGCATTTTGGGACCTCCGCTCATTAACAGTGTCACAGTGATTTTCTTAATCTATCCTAAACACTGATTTCCCACAGCAACCATGCCATTCTGCGGCGGAAGTGCAAAAACACATTTCGGCCAGGGTGTGAAAAATGACAACTGTACTGTTCATAAGGAGGTGTGGAAAAATGTCAATGTGGAAAATCTGGACTGAAAAGATTACAAATTCGTGAAGTTACGAGGGTGCGTGGAAATTGCACAATGCACGCCCGTAACACAGTCATTTTATGGACTTTTGTCACCAAATTTTCAACATAGCCAGTTTAAGACCTCAGCTCATGAACAGTTGACTGTGATTTTCTTAATCTGTCCCGAACATTGATTTCGCACACCGACCATGCCACTGTGCGCTACATGTGCGAAAACACATTTCGGGTGAGATGCAAAAAATGACAGTTGTACTGTTCATAAGGAGGTGCGGTAAATAGCAATGCTGAAAATCTGGAGTGAAAATATTAAAAATGCTTGAAGTTATGAGTGTACATAGGAACTGCGCAACGCACGCTCATAAAACAGTTATTTTGGGAAATGTTTTCACCAAATTTTCAACATAGGGTTTTTGGGAGCCTACCTCATGAACAGTGTCACTGTGATATTCTTAATCTGTCCTGAACGTTGACTTCGCACGCCGACAGTGCCATTGTGCGTTACATGTTCGAAAACACATTTCAGGCGAAATGTGGAAAATGACAGCTGTACTGTTCATAAGAAGGTGTGGTAAAACAGCAATGTTGAAAATCTGGAGTGAAAATATTACAAATGCTCGAAGTTATGAGCGTGCATAGGAATTGCACAATGCATGCTTGTAAAACAGTCATTTTGGGGAATTTGTTCACCAAATTTTCAACATAGGGTTTTTGACGGCCTACCTCATGAACTATAACACTGTCATTTCATTAATCGGTTCCAAAAAGTGGTTCCGTGCAGTGACCGCAAAATCATCTTTCGGGACCAAATAACAAAATGACAGTGACTAAGTTCATGAGGTGGGGTCCCAAGAACCCCATGTTGAAAATCTGGTGAAATAATTCCCCAAAATGGCCAAGATATGTACCAAAGTTGAAAAAACATTTATGCCATTATACAGCTTAACGGCATTTCTTCCAGTCCGTAGTTGCTTTGAAGGGGTAGATGATTCTGGTCCACAAGATCATCGCTGGACTCGGAGGTAAGTATGGGGTGACGGGGGTGTGGGAGGTGGGTGCGCAGTGGGTGGATGCGAGTTGAGGGAAGGGGGCACGAGAGACCGCAGGGGACTGTTTTCTGTTTTTACAGGTTTTACAAATAAATGGACGATGTGGGACACTTTTTTGTATGCTGGGGTGGGCTCCCAGCATGCTGGCACACCTGGTTGCTTCTTTTTGGGGTTGGTGCTGGAGCCGATGGGGACTGGCCCTTCCCCATGTCGGCCATACACTGTGCTTGTGGGGGGGGTGTGCATTAGCCGAGGGGGATTGGGCACCCCCTCGGCACACAACAAATCGGGGGAAGCATCAAGCCAACAGGGATTGGGCTACCCCATCGGTGAACCGGGTAGGGTGCATGCCGACAGGGGGATTGGGCACCCCCGGTCGGCTTTCTGTTTATTTAATGAAATGACTCACCAGAAAGACACACTGAACAGTGGGCGGTGGCTTTCCGTCAGCTTCCTGGGGACTGTGAGAGGCCAACGGAGAAGCCATCGCCATGGGAACTCCACCCAATCAGCTCTTTTGGTAGCTTGTAATGCACCATAACAGCTGATTGCGTGGTGACATGGCCCAATTTCCTGACGCATTTAGGCATTCTCCTTAACTCCTGAAAGCAATGTGTTTCTTGCACATGCGTGCAAGCAATACAATAAAAAGTACATATCAATACTAGTCCAAACCTACTGTACATAAACACATGCCCATAATCCTTGCCTTCTCATCAGAAGGCCTGGGTAGAAGATTCCAGTTATTATCCCTCTGTACAAACAGCTGGTGAGACCCCATCTGGAGTACTGTGTGCAGTTCTGGAGACCCAATCTCCGCAAAGACATAGACAGGATGGAAGCTGTCCAGAGGAGGGCAACTAAAATGGTGCAGGGTCTGCACCGGAAGACATATGAAGAGAGACTTAAGGAGCTTAATATGTATAGCCTCGAGGAAAGGAGGGAGAGGGGACAGGATAGAAACTTTCAAGTACCTCAAGGAATCAAAAAGTCCAAGAGGGTAGCATCTTTCAAAAAAGAGGTGAAAAGAACAAGAGGCACAATTTGAAGATAGAGGGGGCGAGCTCAGAGGTAATTTAAGGAAGTATTTTTTCACAGAGAGGGTTGTGGATGCACGGAACGGCTCCGAGGAGGGTTGTGAGTCAAAATCAGTGGTGGAATTCAAGCATGCATGGGCTAGTCATAAGGCAATTCTGGGGGGGTTGGGGTAGGAAGAAGTAGGCTGCTGGTTAACTAGGATCTGCAGCTTATCCAGTAGGTAGGGAAATGGGCAGACTGGGTGGGCCAAGCGGTCCTTATCTGCCATCAAATTCTATGTTTCTATGTTTCTATGAACCCACTCCATCAGACTGGACATATATCTGGAGAGGGGTCTTCCGTACTTCCACGTCAAATCTTTGGAGGGAATTTAGATGGAAAACCATTAGTTATTATTTTTAACACCCAATAAGATGAAACACTACACTCTGAATCGCTCAGACAAGTGTTGGAGGGATTGCAGGGGGAGGGAAACGCCATCTCATATTTTTTGGGAATGTCCAGTTCTGGACTCCTTTTAGAAACAAGTAGGGGAAGAATACAAACAAATGGCAGGTATCCAAGAGAATGTGGGATTTGAACACCTGATTCTTGGATTACTCCCTAAAGCGTAAAGAACGAATTATCAGAGATCCTTTTTAGGAATATTAGTCACTGCTGCTTGTAAAACCATCACCCAGAAATGGTTATTACCCAGCCCCCCCTTTTTTGCAGGACTGGATGAAGAATAATTAAAAATATTTACTGTATGGAGAAAATAACAGCAGACCTTCGTCTGCAAACAGAGAAATTTAGGGGTGTTTGGCTTCACTTCATGGCTATGGTAGAAAAGAAGGCGGGAACAGCCATACCTTCGCAGCAAGCCTGGGGATACTTACAGTATCTACCTAAGCCCTACCACCTATGGACAGAGATGTAGAGCAAAACTCCCCCTTCCTCCAGCAACCCAAAGATGGCAGCAACCCCCCACGGGTATTTTTATTTTAATTATTTTTTTCCTTTCTGTTTTATTGTTATCAATTAACCAGAGTTTTGATAGTTAGAAATATGAGGATCATTTGTAATGGTAAGCACAAATGTATTATACCACAGAAAATACATTATTGTCAAGTCATATAGACGAACATTTGAATGTAAGGAAAGGCATGTACTGATACATTTCTACACAGTGAAAACTATGTAAAGTTGGAACACAATATTGTGTTCTAATATGTATGTATAATTATGTGACCACATAAATAAAGAAGTTTTATATTCACTTTTGAACTTCGGAGAAAGACATAATTGTGACAGATACTTGTCAGAATAAAGCGTGACTTGTTTTGCAAGATATATAAAGTTGCAAGTATTAAAAGTATTTTTATACAGGATAATGAACACCTACAACATGAGGGTCCTATTTACAGTGTTGTCCTGTTTAAGCAAATTCAGGTTACACAATCAAAACAATTTATTATGAGAATACAGTTCAAAGACATGCTATGTAAGCATTAATCACAGAGACAGAAGGCATTTCCCAGGAATTAATGCATGGTTGGTGGGGTGGGTTGCCGAGGGCTTCCCACCACCCAACCATGCATTAATTCCTGGGAAATGCCTTCTGCCGAGGGGATTAATGCACTTGTAACATGGCAAGTGCAAGCTAGGAATGAGTGTTATCATTTGTACTTTTACAGACAATAATAACTTTCACTCATCATTCTGCGTTGATACACATAATTTTTAGAGGATGAGACATGTAGTTTGTTATTGAATGCTTGTTTATATAGCTATTATTAAACTTTCAACTTTTTACCAGTAGTGTATATTGATTTGTTTGCCATTTTATTACGCTGGGTTGCATCTTTGCTATTTTCTACGCAGTGCAACATTTCTTATTCTACTCGTTTTCTCATGCATTCAGATTGTTTGACAGTCTGCATTATGGGGTGTGGTACTAATTTGCATACTGCTAGATGTTATCTCCATGTGCGACCCCAACAATCTTTGTGTGCAGAACAGTTGTATCACCTTTACAGTTGACTTGCACATTACTCATTCTACACTATGTCAGTATTCTTTCGATTTTTGGTATGCGATCAGGCAAACTCGGAGCTCTGTTACCCCAAGCGTCCCTGTGCTTCCTGCTCCTTGTGTTACCACTTCGATTTGAAGGTTCGAAGCGGCGTCTTAGTCTTCTGCATATGAGTCATACTTGGAATTAATGGGACCCTTTACGGTCACCTTGGAGATCTAACACACATTATTTGAATAGACGTCCTGTTGTGTGGCGCTTCTTACGGTGTTTGCACTGCTCTTAACATCAGTTTGTTTGCTGTGAGAAGTCTGGTCCTCATTTTGTGGGTGACTTCTACCTCTATGTTGTCCTATGGCATGACCAGTTCTTTTAGCGTGCTTAGCTCTTGGGCTGCTAATTGGGAACATGGCCATCCTGGTCGCTTACCAGTCTATTTGTTTTCTCGCTGCCAAGGTACAATTACTTAGGCATGTGGTGTCTGTAGTGCTTGGTTTGCTTACAGATATTGCTCTGCATTTCTGACAGATAGGTCCTTCTCCTGGCTATTGTCAGGATAGTGCCAGCGGGCATTTCTAGGGGATTAATGCACGGCATTAATTCTTTCATGTGATGTCTTTTGACCAAACTTGTAGCTTTGTTACTGTACTAACATTAATGCCATGTTACAAATAAATATATACCACTGTATTCACAATTCCTTAAAGCAGACAGGAAAATCTGTACTAATTTGTAGCAGTTAATAACATAAATGACTTACCTCCATATGAGCCATATTTAACTGTACCTGAAAAAACACTGATCTGAAAACAGTGTTTTAATTGTTTGCTTTTTATGGACACATTCTGCACAACTCTTTTCATGGAATTAGTAATTTGGAGTTTTTTCTATGTTATGGTTTGTGAACAGAATGCTAAACATGAGCTGTTGTCCCATAAGAACTATGCTCAGAGTTCTGTGCACAAACCGTGACAAAGTTAAAATTCACAATCACTTGTTCCATGAAGAGAACTGTAACAGAATGCTACCCATTAAAACAAAGCAAAGCACAATACAGCTTTATCGCATCACTTTAAATTTAGGAACAGTTAGTTACGCACGGATCATTTAGCCTATAGATACTGTATTATTTCTGTAAATGGGAACATTATAAACAGCTGCCAATGAGAAATTATTTCCTATTCCCTTTAATTGTAATCTAATCTATTGCTGTATAAACCACTTTAGCCTAGATGTTCCACTGACAGCCTTGTTCAACAGCCCACTGGAAACAGGAATGTTTCCAAAGGAGGGGAGAAGAGCAGATGTGGTCCCTCTACATAGGATTGGCAGCAGGGAGGTGGCTAACAACTATAGGCCAGTCAGTCTCACTTCAGTGGTGGGGAAATTAATGGAAACTTTTAAGAAAAGGTTAGTAGAGTATCTTAAATTCAGTGGGCTGCAAGACCACAGGCAGCATGGACTCTGGGGGGACATGCTAGACAAATCTGATTTCTTTGACTGGGTGACCAGGGAAGTAGATCAAGAGAGGGCAGTGGCCATGGCCTATCTGTACTTTAGCAAGACCTTTGACACTGTGCTGAACAGGAGATTGATACAGAAATAGAACAGGAGTGAGATACAAAATGATGAACTGGGTTAGAAAATTGGTTAACAGAGAGGCGACAGAGGGTAGTAGACAAAGGCACTCACTCTAATGATGAGAGAGTGACTAGCAAGGTGCCATATGGCTCAGTACTCAGACAGGTCCTCTTCAATGTCTTCATCAATGATATAGTCCACTCCACTTATACCGCCCTCGGATATCACTCGGATATCATGGGCAGTTGGTTATTGTTGGCAATTTCCATTTACCATTTACCACTCCCATATGTGCACAGTTTAAATTCAATGGTTATAGCGACTTAATAGCGCCTGCTATTTCGGGCAGCCAGCAGTGATCTTGTATGAGAATAGGGCCAATTAACACTCAGATTAACACCTCATGTCCGGTAGTCGCAGAAGTTAGAACTGAATTGCTCATCTGGTTACGGCATCTCAAGCCGCAGTATAGCTTTAACTGAATAGAAACATAGAAACATAGAATTTGATGGCAGATAAGGACCGCTTGGCCCACCTAGTCCGCCCATTTTCCTACCTAACAGATAAGCTGCAGATCCTAGTTAACCAACAGCTTACTTCCTCTTACCCGCCACTAGGACTGCCTTATGCCTGTCCCATGCATTCTTGAAGTCCCCCACTGTTCTTGACTCCACGACCTCCTCAGGGAGGCTGTTCCATGCATCCATAACCATCTCAGTGAAAAAATACTTCTCACATTACCCTGAGCTGACCCCTCTATCTTCAAATTGTGCCCCTTGTTCTTGCACATCTCTTTTCTGGAAGATGCTACCCTCTTGGACTTTGTTAATTCCTTGAGGTACTTGAAAGTTTCTATCATGTCCCCTCTCTCCCTTCTTTCCTCAAGAGTATACATATTAAGCTCCTTTAGTCTTTCTTCGTATGTCTTCTGGTGCAGACCCCACACCATTTTGGTTGCCCATCTCTGGACAGTCTCCACTCTGTCTATGTCTTGCGGAGATGGGGTCTCCAGAACTTCACACAGTACTCCAGATGGGATCTCACCAACTGTCTGTACAGAGGGATAACAACTTCCTGTTTTTTACTATTGATGCCTCTTCCTATGCATCCCAGTATCTCCCCAGCCTTCCTTACTGCCATCTCACATTGCTTGTCCATCTTTAGGTCACCTGATATAATTACCCCCAGGTCCCTTTCTATTTTTATTGTTGTCAGTATCTCACCCCCCATTGTGTATGCTTCCCCTGGGTTTTTGTTTCCCATGTGCATTACCTTGCACTTCTTTGCATTGAATCTGAGCTGCCATACATTTCACCATTCCTCTAACCTTGCCAAGTCCCTTCTCATCCTTTCCACTCCATCTTGTGTAGCAACCCTGTTGCAGATCTTTGTGTCGTCTGCAAAGAGACATACTTTTCCTTCCAGTTCCTCTGCAATGTCACTTATAAAGACATTAAAAAGGACCGGTCCCAGTACTGAACCCTGCGGTACCCCGCTAGTAACCCTCTTTTCTTCACTGTGTACTCCATTTACTACTACCCTTTGCGTCCTGTTGTCTAGACAATTTTTTATCCAGGCTACCACCTTGGGACCCACTCCAAGGCTGGCTATCTTGTGCATTAATCTTTAGTGTGGACTGTATCAAATGCCTTGCTAAAATCTAGGTAGGCCATGTCCACAGCCCTCCTGGTCTACTGCTTTGGTCACCCAGTCAAAGAAATATATTAGATCTGTCTGACACGACCTTCCATTGGAATCCATGCTGCCTTGGGTCCTGTGCCCCACTGGCCTCTAGGTACTCAACAATTCTTTCCTTTAGAAGTGATTCCATAATTTTCCCTACCCCTGAGGTCAAACTAACTGGTCTGTAGTTTCCTGCCTCTGTTCTGCTCCCACTTTTGTGAAGAGGAATCACATCTGCCCTCCTCCAGTCCTCGGGTACCAAGCCATCCTCCCATGATTTGTTAAAGAGAGTAGTCAGTGGTGTCACTAGTTCTACCCTTAGTTCTGTTAGAATTCTTGGGTGAATCCCATCAGGCCCCTTTGCTTTGTCCACCTTCAATTTTATTAGTTCTTTCAGAACCCTTTCTTTTGTAAATGGACTGGTATCGACCCCCCCATCTTCAGAGTGTTTCTCTTGTTTGGTTTAGGTAACTCCCCCTCCTCTTCCTTTGTGAATACTGAGCAGAAATATTCGTTTAGTATCCCTGCTTTTTCACTGTCACCCTCTACCCACATTCCCTCCCCTTTATTAAGCTTCAGTATCACTCCTTTGGTCTTTCTTCGCTCCCTAATGTACCTATAAAAGGTCTTATCCCCCTTCCTAACAGAATTGGCTATCCCTTCCTCGGTTTGGGCCTTTGCTATTCTGACTGCCTTTCCAGCCTCTTTCTGCTTTAATTGATAAAGTTCTCTGTCCTGCTCCTTCTGTGTTTCTTTATATTTCCTGAATGCTGTCCTTTTCTCCTTAACCTTCCCTGCCACCTCTTTTGTGAACCATAGCGTTTTTTTCCTTCATTGTGTTTTATTGATTTGCTTTACACAAAGACTTGTTGCCTTTGTGATGGCTGTTTTGATCACTCCCCATTGACCTCCACCCCTCCTTCTTGCCTGTTTGCTAGTGCTTTTCTAAGGCACTCTCTCATTTTCCCAAAGTCAGCCCTCCTAAAGTCTAGTACTCTTGCTTTTGTATGGCTTGATCGTATGGCTGTGTTTATCGTGAACCACACTGTTTGGTGGTCGCTTGTTCCCAGATGGCTACCCACTTCTAAATCTGAGATTCTTTCTCCATCCCCATTTGAAAGTACCAGGTCTAAGATTGTTCCCTCCCGAGTGGGTTCCAATACTAGCTGTCTGAGGCATGCCCCCTGTAGGGCATCAAGAATGACCCTGCTCTTGGATGTGCCTGCAGCAAAGGTGCTCCAGTTAACATCTGGCATATTCAGGTCCCCATCAAAAATATCTCCCTTTTTCTGCCATTCTAAAAAGCTCTATCATTTCCTTGTCCATTCCCTCTCAAGATGGGGATCTGTATACAACCCCATGCGGATAGTGGTGCCATTTCCTGTCTCCAGGGTGACCCAAAGTGCCTCATCTGCTCCCTGTTTGCTCTTTAGTTCTGTTGCTTTGATCCCTTCCTTTACATGAGAGAGCTACTCCTCCTCCTCCTTTTACCCTCCCTGTCCCTCCTGTAGATGTGTATCCTGGTATGTTGACATCCCAGTCATGGTCCTCTGTGTACCATGTTTCTGTGACTGCCACAATATCCAGGCAACCCTCTTCCATCAAGGCCACTAGTTCAGGAGCTTGTTACACAGACTACGGGCATTGGTACTCATCACCCTCCACTTTTTGATAGCCTTACCCCTTTTAGCCCCATTTCTGTCCTTACTGCCTTTGCCTTTTTTTACATTTAAATCTGTTCTGCTCCCTAATAACTTCTGTACCTTGGTGTTTGCCTCACTAATCACCATGTTTTGTGGGGGGAGGCTCGGATTTCCCTGCTCCTTTTCAGTGCCTCCCCCCTTGGCTAGTTTAAATGCTTGCCAATGAAGCATTTAAACCTCTCACCTAGGATCCTGGTCCCCCCCCCCCGGACAGATGCAGACCATCGCACCAGTATAGGTCTGCATCCCTCCAGGTGGCTCCCTAGTCCCCAATGAAGCCAAAACCCTGAGCTCCACACCAGTTTTTCAACCACTCATTGAATTCCCTGGTGAGAAGTGCTCTAGCATCTCCCTTGCCATAGACAGGTAGCACCTCCAATAGGGCCAATTAACACCCAAATTAACACCTCATTTATCTGGTGGGCACAGCAATTAGAACTGAATCACATGGCAGGTCTCGGCATCTCAAGTCATAGTACAGCTTAAACTGAATCCCATCTTGAACTGTGCTGTAGACCCGCGCACTGACTCCCAGTGTTTCGCTCGTCATAACCGGGTGGAAAAATAGCCACTCCATTTTAGAAACCAACGCAAGACTGTCTAGTGACAAAACAGACCTCCTGGATGAAAGATGTTAAGAAGCCTCCAGTAAAAATAACTTTTGCATTACAGCTTAAACTGAATCCTGTCCTGTCTTGTACTGTAACCTGGATCTCGGCGGGGGAAGGTTTGATATGCTTAGTTGCCACCATACAGAGTGAATTGCAGCGTGAATTGCATCTTGTGCTGCAGTCCTGATACAGTACAGGTATACAGTATTTAATGCTGTAGCAGATTACTGTAATGTGAATCACATCTTATTTAACCTGCAGCACAGTGTAGTACAGCACTGCTTGTACAGTAGCATGTTGTTTACTAAAAAGCGTGGTCTTTGGTTACAGCGCCCAATCACTATAATGGGCAGAATCTGCTTACACAGATGTGCCCATTATAAGCGGCTTTGACTGTACTGCAGAAGAACTGGAAGGGAAGGTATGCCTTTTTGCAAATGATACCAACATCTGTAATAATGTGGACACTCCGGAAGGGGTAGAAAGAATGCACAGGGACAGAACAGTTATGTATCTACCGCGACAGTAGATCTTCAAGAGAATCTCTTCTATTAGGCAACACCTTTGGAATGATACCTGTGCCAGATAGGACTACAAAGAACATTTTGTTAGCTGAGGGCTGCCCACAATGACCTCATGCGTCAGCGTCTACATAAACATGAGTGGCCCTATTCAGTGTCTGCATGAACGTGAGTGGCCCCATCTCTCCTCAGTTGTCTGCTGGAAATTAGACTTGGAGGACTCCACCTGTAATGAACCAGGAGATAAGACCAGCCAAGGCATACAACCCTCACTGAATCAGAAGGGAGAGTGAGGGATGGTATGACCCAATGGAAGACATTCCTTTGAAGATCTACTGTTATGTAAGTGCAGTATGTAACTGTTCTATCTTCTTCGAGTATATCTCTTCCATTAGGCCACACCTTTGGAACAATTCCCAAGCAGTCCCAAAACATTAGAGGGAGGCTGGTACAGTCAGATATATTCAAGACAGCAGGCCTTGCAGCACAGTAAGCCCAAATCCAGTACGTCTAGAAGAGACTATGTCCAGACTGTAATGTTTAGTGAAAGTGAGGACAGTACTCCATGTGGCGCGTCACAAATGCCAGCAGCAGAAACACTTCTGGAACAAGCAACCAAATTGGCCATTCTCCTTGTGGAGTGACCACAAACCTCACCAGGAGGTTCCTTACCATACCTCCTATAATAGAACATAATACAATGTGCTAGCCATTTGGACAGGCACTGTTTAGACACAGGTCAGCCCTCTTTCCCAAGGGTGAATGAAACAAAACGCTGAGAGGACTTTCTGTAGTCCTTGGTGCGGTGCGCACAGTATGTCAGTACCTTATGTAAATCCAAAGTATGGAGCACTGCCTCACCCTCATTGGTACGCTCAGGGTAATAGACAGGAAGGCGCATCATTTGTTTCAATGTAAACTCAGATACCACCTTCAGTAAAAACATTAGATTTGTATGCAAGGAAACTGTCTTTGTGAAAAATCAAACACAGAGGCTCACAAATTAGAGCCTGCAGTTCTGAAATCCTTTGAACAGAAGTGATTGCAACTAAAAATAAAATGTTCCATGACAGGAAACATAAACCACAGCTCACAGATGGCTCAAAAGAGGCCAACGTCAGTTTCTCAGGGTCATAATTCAAGTCCCAAGGTGGGACTGGATTGTAGATAGGAGGTTTCGTATGAAGAATACCTCTCAAAAAACTATGGGACACCTCCAGCTGTGCAACAGTACGGCAATCATTATGGGCACAGAAAGCTGATATAGCAGCCAGATGCACCTTAAGTGACAAATAGTAGACCAGAACCTGACAGGGACAGCAAGCATTCCAGCACTATAGTTACACTGCATGTAAATGGGTCTAAATTCTTGGAAGCAGCCTACAAAGTGAACCGCTTCCACTTCAAGGAATAAGTATGTCAGGTAGAAGGCTTTCGGGCCACAACCAGAACACAAGCAACCTCAGACAAGGCAAGGCAATTTTATTTATATGACACTCAATCCCAGGGGCTTTTAGTGCTTAACAATAATAAAAAAAATAAAATAAACAACATTAAAGGACAAAACTGCGCCATTTAAAATCAAGAATACAGGCCAAAACTTAAATTAAAAAAGTGGGTTTTTAAGGATCTTTTAAAAGCAGCCAGTGAAGGAGCACCTCTTACTGTACTTCCCGGGGAAGGGCATTCCAAAGGATCAGAGCCACAGCACCAAATACCCCGTCACCCGAGGATTTTAGCAAAGATCTAGGCATGGACAGGAGGTCTGCCTCCACTGATCGGCTGTGACCAGGACTGTATGGAACCAGAAGGTCTTGCAGGTAGCCCAAACCCAGACTGTGCAGGGCCTTGTATGTACACATGTACACCTTGAAGTTAGTGCACCACTGAATTGGTAGCCAATGGACAGCGTGGAGAACCAGTGTGATGTGCTTGAACCAGGAGGTCCCAACAACCAGCCATGCTGACGCATTCTGAAATAGCTGCAGGTGATGCATCAGCTTCATGGATAACCCAAGGTAGAGAGCATTACAGTACACCAACCTAGACGTAACTAAGCTGTGCACCAGTGTTGCCAGATTAGTTGGTTCAAGATAGGGCTTGATCTGGATGCTGTTAAAAAGATGGTAAAAGCCACTGCGGACAACAGCTGATACCTGGAACTCCAGAGTCAGCTTGGAATCCACAATGACCCCAGATTCTTCACCCTATCTGCAGTCTGAAGGGCCATGCCATCCAACAGAGGAAGGGCTGCAGTACCACTTGTTGCCATTGAAAAGTACAGTTACGTAAGAACCTACAGCAACATTAGATCTTTGAGAGAGGCTCTTGCAAAAGGTACTTACACATAGGACTAAGCCGCCAGGCACTAGGACCACACAGAAAACTTCTAACTAGCAGTGTCTGGTGGGGGACCACCCCCAACGTCATGTGACCGATGTCAGCGTGGCGCTATATATGGAGTGATCCCCACACCCACCCTCCAGTTCTCCCACCGGAGACCTAGAAAGGTGCGACAGGAGAGAAGAAGTGGGCTTCTAGAGCTAAAAGCAATTAGAGAAGAAAGAGTAGAAGAAATCCAGGGGGTAGGTGGGAGGAAAAGCAGTACCTACTGCAAGAGCCTCTCTCAAAGATCTACTGTTACGGTAAGTTCTTACGTAACTGTACTATCTTACTTTGAGAGGACTCTTGCAGTAGGTACTCACACATAGGACTGAGTTCTAAGCAGTGACCTGAGACAAGTCTGAGACATGGGAGATGGGAATGGGTTTGCAGAATAGAACAAGTTACTCATGATAGGAGTCCTTGCAGAACAGCAAGGCCAAAGCCCACTCTCCGCCTTGAAGCAATGTCCAAACTGTAATGTTTGGTAAAGGTATGGACAGAACTCCAAGTTGCAGCTGCACAAATGTCTGTGGTTGAAACATTCCTGAAGCAAGTAGCAGAAGCAGTCATGCCTCTGGTTGAATGTCCTTTGACCTCCCCCGGAAGGGGTTTGTTGTACTTCTTGTAACAGAAGATAATGCAGTTTTCCAACCATTTGAACAAACACTGTTTTGAAACAGCAGTGCCCTCTCTTTTGGGCGCAAAGGAAACAAACAATTGGTCAGTTTTACAGACAGGTTTCATCCTGTTCGTGTAGTACCGAAGAATTCTGTGTACATCCAGAGTTTGCAGAAGTGCTTCATCCCAGATAGAGTGTTCCGGGTAGCACACTGGCAAGCCAAGTGACTGGTTCAAGGTGGATTCTGATACCACCTTAGGTAAGAACTTCGGATTGGTTCATACAGCCACCCGGTTTCTGTGAAAAATCAAGTAAGGTATCTTACACATTTGGGTCTGAAGCTCGGAAATCCTTCGAGCTGAAGTGATGGCCACTAGGAAGAGTGTTTTCCAGGAAAGGTAGCGCATGTCAGAACTCTCTGCTGGTTCGAAAGGAGGCAGAGTGAGTTTCTCTAGGATGAAATTCAACTCCCAGGGTGGAGCAGGGCACCGTACTGGTGGTTTTAAATGAAGGATCCCCTTTAAGAAGGTTTTGGATACCTTCAGCTGGGCCACAGTCTTGCTTCCCACAGGAATGTGGTAGGCAGAAATGGCAGATAAATGGACTTTCAAAGTTGAGTAACTAAAACCTAGATCATAGAAATGCAGCATGTAATCTAAGACCTGTGTGACTGAACAGGAGAAAGGCTCTAGCCCCTTTGAGTCTGCCCATATGGAAAACCCTTTCCATTTCATAGTACAAGTGGCTCCAGTGAAAGGCGTTCTGGCCTCCACCAGAATTTGTGCTACCCTTGGGGAGACACAGAAAAGTGCAGCAGCTATGTCAGTAGGTGCCATGCAAGCAGATGAAGGAACCTGAGACCTGGATGTACCAGGGTTCCCTTTTCCTGTGTCAAGAGATCTTGAGAGACTGGCAGTGGAAATGGAGGCTCCACTGACAGTTGCTGCAGTAGAGAGAACCATATTTGTCTCGGCCAGAAGGGAGCAATGAGAATAATTTGTGCTCCTTCTGCCTGGAGTTTCATTAGTAATCTCTAAATCAATGGAAGTGGAGGGAAGACATACACCAACCTCCCCTTCCAGCATGGAGACAGTGCGTCTCGCCAGAAAACACCACACCCTGGAGAGAATGAGCAGAAGCTAGGTAATTTTGCACTGAATGCCTGGCACATGGACTGCTGTCAAACGAAGGTTGTGGTTGGCTGCCCAGTACCACACTCTCATCGCTTTCCGACAGAGGGGATAAGAGCGGGTTCCACCCTGTTTCTTCATGTACCAGACTATGCACATGTTGTCTGTCTGAATCATGAGTTGACCCAGTTGGATGAGGTGTTGGAAAGCCTTTAGGGCATTCAACACTGCCCTCATCTCGAGTACATTGATATGAAGGGACAGTTCATTGTGGGACTAAGGACCCTGCGTCCTGTGGTTTCCCAGGTGCACTCCCCATACCAGGCCTGAGGCATCCATTGTCAGGGTTTGGGAGGGAATACATAAGCGGAATGGGACACCCTTGACGAGGCTGTCCTGATTTTGCCACCACAAAAGGTCCTGAGCCATCGGGTTTGAGAGTAGGATCTCGTGGTTTAGATTGTCTGATCTCTGGTACCACTGCACTCTGAAGGTCCACTGAGAGACTCTCATGTGTACTCTGGCTAAGGGGACTGAAGGGATGGCCGCAGCCATGAGCCCGAGCAGTCGAAGGATTGACCTGGCTGGTATCCTCCTCTGCAATGCTACCAGGCGTGCCTGTTGCTGTAATGTTGCCATCCTGTCCTGCGGCAGGAAGGCCTTGCCCTGGATTCTGTCCAATATTGCTCCAATAAATTGGAGCTGTTGGGTAGGAAAAAGGTCGGATTTGGCATGGATGAGTATAATGCCCACCTGTTAAAAAACATCCAGGATAAGGGCCAGAGTATCTCTCGACAGAGCTGAAAACAGCCAATTGTCGAGGTATGGGATTACTTGTACCCCCTGTCTGCGTAGAAAGGCTGCCACCACCACAAGGCACTTCATGAACACTCTGGGTGCCAACGAAAGTCCAAAGGGAAGAGCTTTAAACTGAAAATGATCTCACTGAAAAGAAAACCGGAGGAATTTGCAGTGCGGCTGAAAAATCGGGATATGCAGGTAGGCATCCAGCATGTCCAAAGCATAGAACCAATGACCCTTCTGTAACAGAGGAAGTAGGCTGGGAAGAGACAACATTCTGAATCTTGCTGGCCCAGTGGCACTGAGGGTTGAGGTGCTGGATACCACACCTTGTGCTACACCTGTGACCTGGGTTCGGGAGCAGATTCGGGCTGCCGGGGGTCAGCAGGGGAGGGATAGGATTGAGCATCCGGAGGACAGCTCTCCTATCCCTGAGGTGGGTTCCAGGGGCAGCTTGGTGCCCTAGCATCCCCCGATGGAGATCGGGGGAACTACAAGGCACACCAGCAAGAAGAACTTAAGGGGCAGAGTGCGGCAGATGTCAGCTGGCACAGACGTCATTGCATGTCGCACTCCGACAGAGGGACAACAAGTAGAAAATCCCTCACCCCTGGGTGAGGTGACTGCAACCACCAGTGGTCTCAGCCACATGCCCAATGTCAGCTGCTTCCTCCAACTCTCCCCCGGGCACTCTGAGGGACTCTCCTTTGGGCTGGGGAGAGGCTCTGGGTCCTGATATCGATGTAGTACATGGAGGAGCAGTTTAGGCGGGCGGTGGAGACGTGGAACCGAGTGTGAGATGCTGGAGAGATGCCCCGGTAGGTGGGAGCAGAAAGAGAGTCGACAAAAAAACCAAACATTCTGAACCTTTTGTATTCCACAGAGGTTCAGGGATCTCAGCTCGAGAAAGGGTCTGAAAATGCCTGTCTTCTTGGGTACCAGGAAGAAGTGCAAAAAGTACCCATTCCCTTGATGTTGTTTTGGAACTGGCTCTATTGCTGCCTTTGCCAGCAGGGAGTTTATTTCCTCTCTTACCAAGGGTATGTGATGAGCTGGGTAGAATGAGTGACCTGGGGGATTTCTTGGTGGTCTCTCTGTGAATTCTATTGTATGGCCTTTTGCCACCAATTACAGCACCCATGAATCTGTTGTGATTTTCTCCCACTTCAGAAGGTGGAGGGAGAACCTTCCCCCTACCGGTTCCTCTGGAAAGCGATCCAGTGGAGGTGTGAGAATTAGAGAGTCAGGAGACAGTGGGCAGGCAGGAGGCTGCAGCACCCGAGGCCTTTTGAAATTTGGCTGTGGGGGCTCTACCAGCCGAAGGCGCCCAACGTTTGTTTTGGCTTTCGATTTTGTGGCTGTCTTTGCTGATGGCATTGTTGTCTCTGAAATGGCTGCTTTTGTTTCTGGGGCGGCTTATACATAAATTGTACAGAGCACAAGGCTTTCCCCTTGTCCTGTAAATCAGTTATGATGTCCTCTACATCTCCCCTAAACAGAACTGAGCCTCCAAGGGGGGCATCCTGTATGGCTGTCTGTAATTTGGGTGCCAGGCCTGAGATCCTAAGCCAAGTGTCACGTCGGAGGATGATGGCTGATACTGAGCCTCTACCAGCAGCATCTACAACATCATAGGTAGCTCTTAGCATATGTCTGCACACAGATCTAGCTGACCTGACTAGATCTGCCATTTCTCCTTTTGAGGTTTGAGTCTTGGAGGGAGTCTATTTTGGACTCCAGCTGTCCTAAGACTGACATAATTTAATGCCCTAATCCCCAGTGTGGAAGAAGAATAGATATTTTTCCCGTACTGGTCGAGAACCTTAGACTTTTTGTCAGGAGGAGAAGCACTAAGGTGTTTATGTTTTGCAGACCTATCATGGGCCATGTTGATGACCACTGAGTCAGTTTTGTGATGGAGACCAAGGTGGTCCTTGCCCTCTCTGGTCTGGTAAAGTCTGTCTGCCTTCCTGGCCACTGGAGCCAGGGAGGAAGGTTGTTTCCTAATCCTCATGTGGCTCTATCCAGGGCAGAATGAGGGTTGGTGAGGTATCTGACAAATCCAGGTGTGCAGCCAATCTCTGTCTCTGTGGATCCTGGGTGACCGTATGCCAGTCGTATGCCGCTTGGATCTTCCTAAGGAGCTCCAAAAATGAAGGCTCCTCAGGCGGCGATTTGGGAGATTCTTTTGGTCCGCTGTCTTCCGGTGTAGGGGACTCAAAGTCAGAGCCAGAGAGGACCGAATCGCTGTCCGAGTTGACGATCGGCCTTCGAGAGGTGAGCTGATCGTAGGAGGTGCAATATCCATTGGCCTTGAGAAGTCAGATGGCCAGGAAATATCCAGAGGCTCTGGATTAGGCGGCAATGATTCCATTCTTCTGTCCAACGTCAGGATCCAAGGGCTCAATGGCGGAGGTGACAAGGGAAAAAGAGGCCTAGGGGCCGGCATAGGGGTTGTTGGCGGCTGGCATTTCTCGAGCTCCAATGTGAGCTGCGACTTGGCTTCCATCCACCACAATTTAAGGACTGCCTACAAATCCACTTGTGGCTGATGGGGGCGGTGGGTTATGACATCTGTAGCTCGGGTACCCGTAGTAAGGGTAATGAAAGCCAGGGGAGGATAACCCAGTGTCGGGTAGTGAGGCATTGGGTACTCCGACGTGGGGTAGTGTGGCGTCAGATAACCCGGCATCGGGAGCCCAAAGGGGCTGCCAGACGGTTCCGGTATAGGATCCAACGGAGGGGCTGAAGGGCCCGACGTTGGTTCTGATAATGGTGGGATTGAAAGGTCCAGAAAACGCCTGGCGGGGTGCAGAGGCGCTAACGGGGATCCAAGCAGGTAGGAAACCCGAGAGTCCTGACGGGTTCAGCGTCAGGCCTGACAGTGATCTTTGAGGAACCAACAGGCCTGAGGGAATCGGAGGGACCTTTGTCTAGTCTGACGGCAGCTCAGGTATTTGAGGCTCTGGCGTAGGGGGTGGTAAGGCCCTCGACAGCAGGCAATCTCCGCCCTCTGTTTCCCCTGCGGAGGTAGCTGGAGGTGCTGTCTCAATCAGCGGTAAAGGAGAAGTCAGAGTAATCTCCATCATCAACTGCGTATCTATCATCAGCTGGTCCGTCACCCCATCGTCAGGCCCGTTATCAGGGCCTGGCAGAGGATCCAGGGCTGTGCAGCTCTTGGAGGAGCCGACAGATGACTTAGCAGCCATAGCCGTGCGAGACCCGGAGGAGCCAGAACTCGACTTACCAGTCCCACTTGTACAGCTAGGCCTCTGAATCTTTGAGGCCTTAGACAAGGTGGGTGCCTCCTGATCCCCAGAGGCTCCCGTCGGGCCCGAGTCCAGACCAGGCAGGGGGGCTAATGGCTGTTTGGTAGCCACCAACACGGTCGTCAAAGATGGATCCCCCAGAGGGGAAGCTAGGCAAGGCAAAATTTATTTAAAAGACGCCCAATCCCGGAGACTCTGAGCGCCATACAAAATAAATGAAACAGCATCAAAATAAAATAGAACATCACAAATTTTTAAACAAAATAAAGAATAAAATAAATAACTTGGCAAATAATATCAGGTTCTTACTACAGTTCATGATTTTATCCCATAAAAACTTGGGAAAATAGGAGGGCCTTCAGGCGAGCCTTAAATATATCTACAGTGGGAGCTCCCCTGACCTCAGCTGACAAAGAATTCCAGAGAACGGGAGCTGCGACACTGAAAGCTCTGTCGCCAGCAGATGTTAGCCTTGTTCTAGGTATGGCCAGGAGGCCCCCACTAGAGGAACAGAGAGGGCGGGAAGAGACAGCACGTACCAGAAGGTCCAACAGATAACCAGGGCCCTGCCCGTGTGGGCCTTATAGGTGAGAAGACCCACCTTAAAGAGGATTCTCCACCTGACTGGCAGCCAGTGCAATTCACTAAGTACCGGTGTTATGTGGCAAAATTTATGCTGCCCAGTAAGTAACCAGGCAGCTGCGTTTTGCACCAGCTACAGCCTGCGGAGAGATCCCCCTGTGACCCCGAGGTCACCTTCAGGGCCACAACTCCAGCCAGAGGCAGCCGGTTTGATGGGACCCTTCCCAGTCCCTATGTCTCTCCTTGTCCTTTTTCTTCTTATGATGGCTCTCT
The DNA here is from genome assembly GCA_016271365.2 of Neoceratodus forsteri. Taxonomy (NCBI): domain Eukaryota; kingdom Metazoa; phylum Chordata; order Ceratodontiformes; family Ceratodontidae; genus Neoceratodus; species Neoceratodus forsteri. The sequence continues at coordinate 503,374,126 of CM057455.1, forward strand.
GTAGAGGAAGAAGGGTGCCTGAGTTTCTTCAACTCAATTTCCATATTGGCCATCTTTTATTTCAAAAGATGAGCTTCCAGGGACTGCTGACGGCATTTACATGTGGCCAGATTGAATTTCTAGCAATGCTCACGTCCCTCGATTTTATGGCCTGGGCCCAGGCAAAGAAGACAGAGGGAATGGCTGTCCTTCTGAGGAAGCCGAGTTCCACAGGAATCGCACTTGTTCTTATGCAATTCTGAAGGTGTCGGAAACAACATGCGCGATCGATACAGATATACTTTTTTATCAAGAAAAACGATGATAAACAGTAATTTAAACATTAAGTATTAGCGATACTCATACACAGATGACATCGACAGTAGCAATGATCTTCCACGAGGTCTGACGTGTGCAGGACGACAGAGGGAAAGAACTGGAGGTTGGGCATGGGGACTGCTTCATATATAGCACCATGCTGACGTCGGTCACATGAAGTCGGGGGCAGTCCCCCGCCAGACATTGCTTGCTAGAAGTTTTCCGTGTGGTCCTAGCGACTGGTGACTTAGTCCTATATGTGAGTATCTACTGCAAGAGCCCTCTTGAAGTAAGATCTATCTGACCCATTTCCACCAGTAACACCTCTGTCTTCGATGGATTAAGCCTAAGTCAGCTTGCCGGCCTGCTGGCACAGCAGTTAGATTTCCGCTCATGATGCCAACGACCCAGGTTCTGGAATGGACTCAGGGAGTAGGAGGGACGGCCAGGAGAGAAGGACTGAGTGTCCCCAGGACTGCTCTCCTTCTCTGAGAGGAGGGAAGGGGCTGAGTGTCTGGTGCTCGACGGACCCCTGGCAGAGGCCGGGGGTACCGCACTGTTCAGTGTCAATGTATTGGGGGCAGGGCGGATGCTTGCATCATTGCACATCCCCGCCCACGTGGCAGCAAAGCAAGAAAAAATATCGATCCCCAGGCATGACAGCCCGTTCAGTCCTGCCGCCCACTGCCTCCAATGCCTGCCGGGGGGCTCCTGCTCTCATGACCCCGACCCAAGGGGTAATCCAGGGCTTGCCCACAATGTCAATTAGGGAATGGGAAGCCCTTGGCGGCCCTGCCCAGAGGTGGCTCGAAGGTCGGACGAGGCCAGAATAGGGAGACAAGGCACAAAACAGTAAAATAAAAAAAAGCTTAAGTCAGCTAGCCACCATCCAAACTGATTTCTCTAAGACACTCGCTCAGTTCCAGGAGAGCTGAACTGTCATCAGGGGCACAAGAGACATACAACTCGGTGTCATCAGCATAATGAAATGCCAAGTCACAGCGTCTGATGATCTCCCCAACGGCAACATGTACATGGCGAATAACACGGGGGCCAGAATCGCCCTGAGGCACACCACAGCACAGTGCAAGTGCAGCATTGCTCGATGTAAAAGAGCCAAGTGCCACCTGCTGCGTTCTTCTGGACATGCAGGACTCAAACCACTGCAGCACTGTTCCCAAGAGTTCCACACAGTGCCCTAGGCAATCCAACAGTACCCCGTGATCCACTGTGTCAAATGCTGAGAAGGGATCAAGCAGGACAAGCATGGAATGACGTCTGCTATCCCTCACTAGGAGGGGATCATAGAGCACCCAGACAAAGGCAGTTTCCATACTATAACGAGGCCAAACACCAAACTGGAAAGGTCTGTAGATGTCATACATCCCTAGGTGATTGTTCTAATTGCACCACCACCACCACCACCTTCTCGATTAACTTCCCAAGAAAAGGAAGGTTTGAGACAGGTCTGTAGTTGGAGAGATCACTGGGGTCCAAAGAAGCCTTCTTAAGGAAAGGCCTCACCATGGACATACTGTAGGTTGGGTATGGCCATCCATAGTAGTGTCCCAATTATCTACCCCTCCTCCATCATTATCATAATAAACAAGTACATGACAGCCATCGTCACTTTCTGTGGTTTTAGCTAAATTTTCCCCCAGTCATGGGTCATATATCCTTCCTCTTCTTTACCTCTCTAACCTGCCACCCCATACACGGCCTCTTTCTCCTATATGTGTAGTTGCTGGCTGCCTCACTCAATAGATCTCTGCTTATAACCCCTGTATGTCTATGGTGGACTGTACATCTGCTAACTTCTTCAATTGTAAAATAATGCTGTTTTTTTTTTTATTTATTTCAGCCTTGTACTCGTACTGTATACACTGCATATACTTTTTCTTCCTTGTATATTATTGCTTTTTGTATACCTGCTTTTGTACTGTACTTTGATGTATTCATGACCAGGTCCACCTTGCAAATGAGCCTTGCTCAATGGTGCCCGCCTGGATAAATAAAGATTTTGATTGATTGATTGAGTAGAACACATTTGGTGCAGCATGCTCAGCCAGGCCGCATACAATAGCATTTGTTGCTTTGTTTTTTAAAGGTTCTTTTCCACCAGACAGAGAGAGAGAGAGACGCAGACAATGACATCAAGAAGAGGGAGCCATTAGACTGAGTAATAAAATGTGTTAAAGAAGACCTCATCACAACAAGTGAGAGTCAAACTGACTTTGAGAGGTATATAAGTGTAGTCTGCAGACAGCACTAGGAGCAACAGCAACATTCATTTCTAGTGAGGTGATCTGAAAAATTATCCACCATCCTCATTGTCTTCAGCAAGGTAGACAGCAGAACAGAAGAAGCATATAAATTTAGTCAACCCATCAAGCCAGGAGGTGCAGGCCAGTAAAAAAACAAATTCTGGTCACAGCCAATATGGCTGCAAAATGATGGCAATGATGCAGCCGTAAAAGCTGGGAGGATGCTTCAGACCTGAGGAAAGCTGAAGATTTCATTGATGTGTCAACAAAAGCAGATGGTTCAGGGCCCTTTGGGCTGTGTGCTATAGGAGACTCTGTACTCCTACAGAACTGTAAGGCCTGGCACATTCACTCTTTAAACATGGAAACATAGACTTGACGGCAGATAAGGACCACTTGGCCAACCCAGTATTCCCATTTCCCTACCCATTGGATAAGCTGCAGATTCTAGTTTCCAACTCTTTACACGTTCAATACACATTCGCTCTTCACTCATTTAGTACACATTGATTCACTCTTCACACATTCATTCTTTACACATTCACTCTTCACACATTCATCTTTGTTTTATTGTGCCCACAAATTTTCAGGATGAAAAAAATTACTCACCTTAGTAATTATGTTTCTTCTATTGGAGTTTTGTTGTATTCTGACAAGTGCAGTTAGCCTCAGCCTTTAAACTGCCCCGGAGAACAAAGGGTTAACATTTCTATGCAGAGCATAGAATGCTGAGCTCGAGCTCAGTTAATGTCTCTGTCTGTTTCCCTTTGAACACTAACCGTCAGATTCTTACAAGCAACACTCTAATAGTATTCTATGTGGAAACTGTAAAACAAAATTTTTAATAGACAACTGGCAGCAAAAAGCTTTGGACTACCAAAAGAAGACTCAAGTCAGGAAACCCAAAACTCAAAACCCAAACAGGAATATAACAAAATAAACACCCATACAAGAAGAAGGTGTAAAAAAAGCACCCCTGAGGTGCAACACTGCACCTGCCCACCCACTTCCCAAAAACAGGTTCTGAGAGGGGAGGCAGGGAGGGAGATCAGAATACAGCAACACTCCAATAGAAGAAACATAATTACTAAGGTGAGTAATTTTTTCTTCAAACAACTTGAAGTCTTGCTGTATTCTGACAAGTGCAGACTACCAAGCAGTACCTCCATGGAGGAGGGACAGAACTCACTTTGGGAATAGGCTCTGAAGTACTGCTGTGCCAAACCGAGCATCACTCCTAGCCTGGATATCCAGAGAGTAATGCTTGGTAAAGGTATGGACGGTTTTCCAGGTGGCTGCTTGACAAATTTTTAAGACAGGGATATCCCTGGCAGCAGCCAGGGAAGCAGCTGTACCTCTAGTGGAATGAGCCCTCAGGCCTGAGGGTGGAGTTTTCCCAGTGTTTCATAGCAGAATTGTATACAAGACACAATCTACCTGGTAATAGATCTCTTGGTGGCAGGTTTGCCCTTTCCTACTTCTCCATAAGTGAGGAACAACTGGAGGAGTCAAACCTGTGACCCTTAGTACACTCTATGTAGTAACTACGGGCTCTTTTAACATCTAAACTGTGTAGCCTCCTCTCTCCTGAGGAAGAATGATCAGTGAAGAAAACAGGAAGAGACACAGACTGGTTTAAATGGAAGTATGAAACTATGTTGGGCAAGAACCTTCTATTGGTTCTAAGGACCACTTTATCCCTGTGAAAGGAGATAAAATCAGGTTCCACTGACAGGGCTTGCAATTCACTGATACGCCTGGCAGAGGTAATGGCTACCAAGAACACAGTTTTCCAAGTCAAGTACTTAGGCTCTGCTGAGGACATAGGCTCAGAAGGGGGTTACATAAGTTAAGCAATGTAAACATTCAAATCCCAGGCAGGGGCAGGGTCTCTAAAAGGAGGATTGGTGTGAAGCAATCCTTTAAAACATTTATAGAACACAGGGTGAGAAGATAGTGAGGAAGACTTCCCCACATAGAGAAATGCAGAAACAGCTGACAAGTGTACCTTAGAGTAGCTGGTCTGAGGCCTAGCCCATTAAGATGGACCATATAATCCAGAACAGTAGGCAATCCAGCAGTATCTGGAGAAATATGCTTCTTAGAACACCAAATGCTGAAGCTCTTCCATTTGAAGTTATAAGTCTTTCTGGTGGAGGACTTTCGAGCAGCTTTCAGAATATCCAGAACCCCTTGGTAAAGATGCAGATCCGCAAACTCTAGCTCTTCAAGAGCCACGCCTTGAGATTGAGAGACTGGAGATTGAGGTACCAAATCCTACCCTGAGAGGATGTTAACAGGTTGTAATTCCTGGGAAGAGACAGGGGAAGATGGACTGCTAGGGACAGCAACAGGGGGTACCAGGGCTGTCTGGCCCAATCTGGAGCAATCAGAATCACTTTGCAAGGTTGAGACCTTATTTTGACTAAAACTTTGAACATGAGTGCGAAGGGAGGGAAGGCATACAGAAACTTACCTTCCCAATTCAGAATCACGGGCATCCAGGGGGACTGAGCCCAAGACTGGAGGTCTGCAACAAAAGAGAGGGAGTTGGTGATTGTCTGGAGCTGCAAAGAGATCTATCTCTGGAGTGCCCTACCTTAAAAAAAACCACTTTCGGCACTTGAGGGTCCAGGGACCATTCGTGATGGCCCTGAGAGATCCTGCTCAGTGCATCTACTAGCACATTGTTCTTCCCTAGAAGGTGAACTGCTACCAGAGAGGTTTGCAGGGAATAAGCTAGGGACCACAACTTCATGGCTTCCGTGCACAAGGCCATAGACTGAGTGACTCCCCTGCTTGTTGATGTACCACATGGTGGTGGTGTCCGTTCTGACCTGAACCACCTTGTTCTGTACTGATTGAGAGAAAGCTTTCAGGGCCAGAAAAACTGCCCTGAGCTCCAGGAAATTGATATGGAGAAGGGATTCTTGGGGGGACCACAGCCCCTGGGCAGTGAGGGCCCCCAGATGGGCTCCCCAGCCCAGAAGAGAAGCGTCCGAAGTAAGGACCACTGAACAAGGCTGAGTGGCAAAAGAAACACCTTGTCTTAAATTGTCCTGATCCTGCCACCATGGGAGGGCTTGGATCAAGGTCAGAGTCACTGGGATCAGTTTGGTAAGGGAATCTTTCCTCTGAGACCAAAAAGCTCTCAGATGGAACTGAATATCCCTCATTTGGAATCTTGCCCCTTGGACCACTGCTGTTGAAGCTGCCATGTGGCCCAAGAGCTGGAGGAAATGCATTGCTGGTCGAGATACCCGAAGGCTGAAGGAAGAGGCTAGTTCCATAACAGCCTTTGCCCTTTCTAGAGGGAGAAAGGCTCTTGCTCTGACTGTGTCCAGTTCTGCCCCTAGGAAAGTAAGAAGCTGGACTGGTTCAAGAACTGACTTGGGAAGGTTGAGAAGAAATCCTAGAGAAGTGAACACTTGCTGGGTCACTTGCAGGTGAGACTTGACTTGTTCTGGAGACTGGCCCACTATTAGCCAATCGTCCAGATATGGAAAAATGGAAATCTTTTGCCTTCTTAGAAAGGCAACTACTACTGCCAGGCACTTTGTGAAAACCCTTGGGCCTGAGGTTAGGCCAAAGGGCATTGCTCTGAACTGATAGTGGCCTGAGGGCAACTCGAACCTGAGGTACTTTCTGTGGGAGCACTTGATGGGAATGTGAAAGTATGCATCTTTGAGGTCCAGGGAGGCTAACCAGTCTCCTGGTCTTAGAGAGGGAAGGATTATTCCCAGAGTTATCATCCTGAACTTTGGTTTTAAAAGACGTTTGTTTAGATATCTTAGGTCTAGGATGGGTCGCCACTCCCCTGTCTTTTTTGGGGTCAGGAAGTACCTGGAGTACAGCCCTTTGCCCCAGTGTAGGGTAGGTACTCTCTCTATGGCTCTTAAGGCCAGAAGAGAAGAACCCTCTGCCTCTAGGGCAAGGGTTTCCGAGAGATTTGCAGGTGGAAAAGATCTGGATCTCATCTTTGGAAATTTCTTGAAGCTGAGTACCAGTCCCTGGCTTACCACTTCCAGGATCCACTTGCCTGATGTAATAGACATCCAGTCCTGGACAAAGTAAGCCAGCCTGCCCCCTACTGGAATAGGAGAGTCGACCCAGGCAGGCCCATCAGGGTGACTGCTTGGCAGGCGCTTTAGGCTGAGGAGGAGGAGATTAAGCTCTGCTCATCCCCCTTCTGCCTCTCCCTCTGAAGAACCCACGCTGTGAAAAGGAAGAAGAGTCCTGTGCTTGGTAAAAAGGCCTTTGAAAAGGTCTGCCCCTAGACTGCTGCCTTTGAGGAGTTGCCTGCCTCTCCTTGGCCTGAACACTCCTGTATGTGGTCCTGTACTCGTCCATTTTCTTCATGTAATTCTCTGTCTGCTCCCCAAACAGAGAACTACCCACTACAGGAAAATCCATGGCTTTAGCCTGGGTATCCTGCGAGAGGCTAGTACATCTGAGTCAAGCCATTCTCCGAAAAGCCACAGATATAGCCATGACTCTTGATGACACATCATTAGAGTCTACAGCAGCATGAAACTGAACTTAACATACCTCAATCCCATCTGCAGCCACCACCTCCAGCTCCTTGGCTAGCTGGGGGGAGGCCTGTTTAGCAAGTGCCAGTACAGTGTCCCACCTGGACTTCTTGTACCTGGCTGTATAGGTCATATAACTTGCCTGTCTGAGTCCCAGGGAAGATGCCATGTACAGCTTTTTTGCCATGGCATCAACCTTCCTAGAGTCTTTGTCTGGAGTGTGTGAAGCCAAGGGAATGTTTGCGATATCACAGGCAGCAGCCTGCACAACCCCAACATGGCTGCAATGGTGGTACAAAAACTCTATTTCTGACCCTGAGAGTGTATACCTTTTGTCCATTCTTCTGTCCACAGGAGGTATGGAATTGGGAGACTTCAGAATTTTTTGTGTCTGTTTCTCAAAAGATTTGTGGAGAGGAATAGACAGTCTCCTGGACTCTGGGATGTCCATCACTTCTACATAATCAGGCTCCTCCTGATCCTCCATTGCCTCTCCCATAGGAAGTTGGAGGGTCTCAGCCCCCTTTCTGTAGAACAAAAACTGGGAAGGGGACTCAGAAAGCCTAGGAGGGGATACACCTGAAGGTCTGTCTGGGGAGATGTTCGGTTCCACAGGCACATCTAGATGTTCACCATCACCATCATCATCAAAATTCCCTTCCTCCTCAAACTCTGGTTCATAAAATTCTTCCAAAGTATAATCATGAACCGGAGGAACCGACTGGACCAAGCCCCTGCCAAAAGGTGCCGGATTGGTCGGAACTGGGCGAAGCGATTCCACAATCCAAATCGCTCTGGCTGTTTCTTCGGCGGTTGAAACATGGACTTCTGGATCCAAACCGGACGATTTTTCTTTGCGCTTTCTTTTTGTCGGAAACGACCCCTCGGGATTGGCTCTCTTTTTGCCCGAAGAAGTATCGCCCTGGTCAGAGGTCACTCCTTCTGGTTCGGTCAGAACCGAACCGGGCTGGCCATCCAGGTCAGCGGACTTCTCGGCCTCCTTTTCCTTCAGTCTACCTAATCTCTTTTCCAGGGTAGATTTGGGAAATTCTTGCAAATTTCTCGAGTCTGAATCGAGGTGGTCAAACCCCAGACAATAAACACAGGTGTGTGGGATCAGCCTTAGCAAAGACCTCCCCACACTCACTGCAGTGTTGAAACCCAGTGGGCCCGTTGTTTTTCTTGGGTTTCCCAGACATGGCCAACCTAACCAAACTTACCCTTTTTTTGGCAACTGCCAGGCAAGACTCCCTTATCGGTTCCTAACCGTGTTATGGGTCTTGGAAAAAAACATTTCAAAACACGTCTTTTTAAGAACCGATAAGAACCGGTAACCACACACTAACATTTACACAAGAATTAAACAAATGATCAATTCGGCCAAACCGATCCACACTTTTTACAAGTTCCACATAGAAACACAGTACAAAACTATCTAGTACTCACAATACCACAGACAGAGACTGAACCGAGTTATGAGGGAAACTTTCTTCGGTTGGAAACTGACGTAAAAAATGACACTTAAACTGACTTTTGAACCGAGCTGCAGGAGAAATCTCCGGAGTGACTGTTCAGTGAGGCGGAGTAAAGAATCTGATGGTTAGCGTTCAAAGGGAAACAGACAGAGACATCAACCGAGCTCGAGCTCAGCATTCTATGCTCTGCATAGAAATGTTAACCCTTTGTTCTCCGGGGCAGTTTAAAGGCTGGGGCTAACTGCACTTGTCAGAATACAGCAAGACTTCAAGTTGTTTGAAAGTTATTTTATGATTGCTCTTATAAACATGACATGTAGCATTCATAGTATATTGGCCGAAATGTCATTTTGCACAAGTGTGAAAAGACGTTTTATCCAGGATTTAAAAGATGACACCTGTTACATTTATGATGTGATGAGGAAAATGGCTATGTTGAAAGTTTGGAGTCGAAAATATTGAAAATTAGCAAAGATATGAGTGAACGTTAAAATACTGCAACATTCGGTCATAACCTGGACATTTTACCTTATTTGTACATCAAATTTTCAGCATAGCCATCTTATTACCCCACCTCATGAACCCCATAGCTGAACGTTTTCAAATCCCACCGAAATATGACTCTGCACCAACGAAATGTCATTCTATGCCACAATGTGTGATAACACATTTTGGCCAGGATTTGAAAAATGACAGCTGTCACGTTTTGTTTATTTATTGAAATGTTTCACCAGGAAAGCACACTGAGCAGTACGTTGCTCGTCTCCCGGTGTGACCTGGGGGGAAGGGGTACAATAGGGATGAGGCATTTTACATTTCAGTTACAAAGATCAACATAGCATACAATTAATTAAGGCAGTTGTTACAAACAGTGTTGCATACATATGTAATTTGAGAGAACAAGTAATAAGTGCAATGGTAATAAGTGAACAAGTGCTATCGTGAAATAAGGGGTGAAGGAGGGAGACAGGATGAGATGACAGATAGTGCAGAGCTGTGTCCTGGAGAGACCCTTTCAGGATGTGGGGAACCCTGCATGGGTACAGGGGACTGGAGTAGGGATTAGAGAGGGAGAGAGAGAGGAAGTAAGCGTGATTAACACTTGGGAGGGGAAATAAGGCCTGACCCAAAAAGAGAACCCTTCAGGATGCGATGAACCCTGCAAGGGTGCAGGAAAGTTCAGGTGATTGTAAATCCTCCTGCAGTTAGACATTGTAGTTATTGAGGGATAGTGAGAGGGAGAGAAGAGAAATAACACCTGATAGGGGATGAGGCCTGATCCATGTTCATGAAGTGGTGTGAATAAAAGGGCTAAGTTGAAAATGTGGGGTCAAATATTTAAAATTACCGAAGTTATGAACGAACATAGAATAATTTGAATATGTGCTTGTAACTTTGTCATTTTTACATATTTTGACCCAAATTTCAACATAGCCTTTATGACCCTCCTTATGAACAATGGGTAGAAAACTGTAAACTCTACTGAAAGGGGTGATTTCGCCAAGTGACTGGGAAATCACCTTTCAGGCCTGACATGCATAATTCCACCGCCATTGGTTGTGAGGTGGTGTCCCAAAAAGGCCATGTTGAAAATCTGGGGTGCGAATTACAAAGTTATGCCTCAAAGTTGAAAAGTCCATTGAAATACAACGAACCGCACTTACCTTAGTTTCTCATACTGCAGTTGCCGGTTCCAGCAGCAAGACATGTCCTTAATTGGAAAGTGGATCTTCACCCTGTGACCTGTTCAGGTGAGTGAGGGTGTGAAGGAGGGGTGTACTGTGGGTGCGGTGTGGTGAGCACTGAGTGGGAGGCCAGGTGGCAGGGTTCACATCGGTAAGGGACTGTTTCCTTTTTTACAAGTTTAAAGACAGAGAAAAAAAAAAAACAATGAGGGATGGTTTTCTTTATTACAGCTCACAAGACAGTGATAGGAGGTTGGAGGTGCCACTAGACACCAACGAAATATATAGGGGGATGGGGATTGGAGGGTGGGGGTGCCATTAGACACCAGGGAAAATTACATAAATATGGGAACGGTGGGTCAGAGGGTGGGGGGGTGCCACTAGACACCAGGGAAAATTACACAAATACAGGGATGGGGAACAAAGGGTGCGGGGTGCAAGTAGACACCAGGGAAACATTATACAAATACAGGGACATCAATCAGAGGGTGGGGGTGCCACTAGACACCAGGGAAACAATATGTATATAACAGGGATGGCGATTGGAGAGTGGTAAGTTGGGTATGACAGGGGTCAGATCAATGAGGGACCATTTTCTTTTTTACAGGTTTAAAGAAGATTAAAAAAACAGCGAGGGACTATTTTCTTTGTTACAGCACATATTTATACAGGGACGGCAATCGGAGGGTGGTGGGGGTAACTAGCTCTGAACCCAAAAGTGAACCAGAAGTAAGCACGGAGCAGGAAAATAGTGCGTCAGAGATGGGGGCAGCAGTGGGGTCAATAGGGAGGACCGCATGTGCTTCAATTACACTGTGGAAGGACACAGTCTAGGTATCCGTTCAAATGCTTCTACAGTCCCCTCTTTCTCCTATATAATAGCAATATGTCAGCATAGCTCTGCTATGCAGCCATAATAAATGACATTATTGACTTTATTTTCAAATTCTATTCTACTTTTTCAATACACCGAAGAAGATTTTGACTTTACAGTTGAGACGGACAGTGCAAAGCTTTATTCAGTCAATTTTAAGCACTATAGTAGCAGCACATCTGTAGTGTATGAACATCACTGCTGGGGTTTCTATCGCTTAGATTTTGTATGTGATTCCAAATTTGTGATAAAGGCCACGTCAGTCACTGTTGTTGAAAAAAATTACTTTGTTAATTTAAACTGTCCATTGGACATCAGTCCAGAATACAGTTTAAATTATCAAAGTATCACACATTGCGTCTTCGCTGCAGATGCAGTACAGTGCATGCCAAATAAATGGGATGCGCTTAAGCGGGATGCCTGCTTAAGTGGGACGTCCGCTCGGGAAACAATCTGCACCTTTTTTATTCAATGGGTGTGCATTGTGCTTAACAAGACAGTATTAACAGCAGAGGCCACTTGATTAGGATGATCGAGGTCTGAGCCAAAGGTTTTACACTATTAATTAGCTCCACATTTGTGCCCTGCAGTTATAAAACTCAGCTTCCATTTCACTGTCTCACTCCTAAATAAAAATGTATAAGTAATTAGCAGACTGAAGCTCTCTCCTGTCCTCTCTTTCCTGTTCCTTTCACTTCCTTTGTGAATAAACTCTGTTTGCCTGTAAGGATGTGGTACAGTAGAGACAAAAGTTACAGTCTCACTCATCTCGGCACTGGAATTACCTGATGCTGTTCAAGCTGACACAGTGACACGCTGTTCGAGCTGTCATGCTGTTAATGCTGTGATTGTCTTCGCACCCCCCCGACTCCAAACACTCTGATCCCACTGTCACGTCTGAAAACATGCTCAAAAAACTAAAAAAGGTGAAGGTAGAGAACTTTATTTTAGTTACAGTATTGACAGTGTTTCCTCATCTCCCTTCCCGACTCTGGACTTGCACATGGTTGCACATGGCTCCACTCGACTATACAGTAATGTATTTTTTTTTCTCTTGTATTTATCCCCCCTGGTCTGTCAGCCCCCGTCCACCAGTCTCTCCAGCCCCATCATCCCGGCATCCGTTGGGACTCACCTCTCTTGCTTACTCCTCCTCCGAGGTGCCCAACTAGCTGGGTGTGGAGCCTGAGGGGGACTGGTGTTATCCTGCTGCCGACCACCATTTTCATTGTTTTCTTCCCCTCCCAAGTGCGGCGGCACAGGAGGCGTGCAATGGCGCAATGGCCAATGGCCGAGCCGAGTGCCCTTCCACACGCTGCACACCAGGTGTCTGCTCCACATATGCCCCCCTGTCTGTGGGTCCACTGTGCTAGCTCCCAGCTGCCACTAGGAGCCAGGCAAGCAGCGGACTCCATCCCCACCCCTCCCTGGGAGAGGACAGCTCTCCTCTGGATGCTCAATCTTCTCCCTCCCAGTCGACTCCCGGCAACCCACTCGCACCACGAACATGGGTCGTTGGCGTGGCAGGAGGTAAGGCAGTGATGCCTCAGCCCTCCAAGCCACTGGGCTGGCCTGGCTTAGTATGGTTCTATGTCATAAGGGTGATTGCTGAAAGGTGATCATCATTATGGCAAGTGTACATCGTGAAATAATTCAGTTTCAGCAATGTACACCATCGGCACAAAACCAAACGGTGCAAAGCACACAGATTTCTTATGTTATGCGGGCGGCTGTACCGCACCCCTACTTTGGTTCTGAACTCCAGGGGGTGCATGTCGAGGGGGTGCATATTCTGGCAAAAAAAAATAACAACACTACTTGGGTCGGGCGCAACAAAATACACTTGTGCCTGGACCCGAACCCAGTATCCTGGATACCCCAGCCCAGCACCCACTCACTACGCCATGGAGCCAGCTCAGCAGCTCACTACGGCACCACCCCTGACAAATCCTCCCTCCTGTCCCGGCCCTCGCTCAACCCCCCACGTGCGTGTACATACAGCGACATCCAGTCGCCGTTCACGTACCCCCCCATCTGGTCGCCGTCACCCTGTCGACATGCGTAGAAAGTAGATCGCTGTTTCAGTAGGCGCCCACTTCCCAATAGCACGTCACAGGATAGCGCTTAGTACTGTACTTTAGAAATTAAATAAGTACATGCTAGTGGAAGGGGGTGTGGGAGACTAAAGCTGAATGGACTGTTGGGCATAGACAACCAGTCAGCCCTACAAACATAGTGAAAAACTGAACTTCTGATAATTGAGACGGCTGCTTAATTGGGACAGGGCTGCCACTAGACCATCCCAAGTAAGCAGCTTCTAGTGTCTTACTTAATAATCTCTCATTTCAATTGTAATAGTTCACTTCTTCTACAATTACTAATGTGACCTTGCTGACGTTACCTGTACTTAGTGTGATGGTCGTCTGATAGACTATACTTTTCTAGTGTCAGTGTGCAGTGTCAACCAAGCTGTTGCCAGGTCAGTCGATGTCACCCCCTGCTCCAGTCATAGACACTAAATGTGTTAAATGAGGAACATTTGCATCTGTAGGCGTGCGACTTGTACTTACGACACAGGTCACATACAGTAATATAGTATAAGAGTGCTATAGATAATTAAAATACATTCCGTTTTTTTTTTTAGTTAGTTGCTAAATCAGTAAACACGTAAGAAAACACACCAACACAAACACAACATCCTGAACCAGATTTAATCTGCAATTTAAGACAGAATATATATATTGGGCCCGATTCTAAAAGGGATATGCCTGGCGTGAACTGACTTGCGCCAAAAAAAAATGGTGCAAGTAGCAGTTTACGGCAGAAGCTGCAGCCACAAGCTACATATTATCCAAATGAGGCATAAGCAGCAAAAAACCTTGAAATTAATTTACCCAATCAGCTTAGCAGCTTTAAAATCTCTACACCTACACCATATTAAGGAACCTTGTACCTGTTTCCCCTGACTCACGACCCTCTAAGTATCCTAGCGCTCTATGAGTCCCTGCTGTTACCAGCTTCGCTAGGATTGGTAACTGCCAACCTCTGGCTCCCCTTCTCCTTATCTCTCTCTCCTCATCCCTCACTTCCACATCACTTGGACCCTGGACCACTTCCACAACACTTGGACCATGGTACCAGTACAAAATTTTCCAACCTCCCATCCCTACCTTCCATGTTTTGAACTCTCTGTTCGAACTCTCGTAATGGCTGAGCATTTTAACCCTAGGTTTTGTGGCTGTACCACATCTTATTCCTTTTTGCCTTCTCCCTATACCATCACCCCCCCCCCTCGCTCTTGTTCCTGCTAGTATCACTAATTTCCCAAATCCCTTCCTTTATAAATTTCCTCCTAGGCTAGCCTTGTAATACTGACCTTAAACCTGGATCATTATATATACGTACATACATATATATATATAATGTATATTTTGTTCTGCTTATATCTGATGCACCTTTTTGACATATACACATATATATATACACACACACATATAGTTGTGTTACTGTATTTTTTTGTTACATTGTTTTTGCTGAATAACCCAGGTCCACCTCAAAAATCAGCATTGCTCAATGGTAATCACCTGGTTAAATAAAGATTTTGATTGGTTGATTAAGTCTGTGACATGTCGCAGGCTGCTTGCGCCAAAGTGGACTAACACCACCAGTTATGCCACAAACCCCCTGCGACATGACACTAGGGGGTTTACGGCAGCAGTTGCGCCCTATTCTGGAAGGGCAGCCTCCAAGACCCCAAGTTTGCTATTCTAAAACAACCCCCAGAGGACATCCGTCAATGTACAGCTACACCAGCTATTAGCTGGTGTAAATGTACTTTGCATCCTCTGTACCGCTAGCCCCTCTGTACCGTTAGCCCCGAACCCCCAGTATATGCAACCCCAAACAGCAGAAAAAGCCCGCGGAAATCTCGAGCCCCGCCCCAGTCACGAAACTATGTCATAAAGCCCCACAGGGTTGTGGGACCCACTGCCCCCAGTCCCCCAATAATGTGAAAAAAGCCCTGCGAGTATAGGGACCTCCAGCCTCCGATTACCCAATAATCTGTAAAAGCCCCACAGGCTATGGGACTTCCCTGCTCCCGATCTGCCATTAATGTGTGAAAAGGCCCTGCAGAGCTATCGGACCCCGTGTCCCGATCCCGTAATGTATTAGTAACAACCCCACAGGGCTGATCTTGCCCCCAGCCCTGATCCCCAGCCCAAGTCCTGGCAATATTACAGACTGTAGTAAAAGAAAAACATATTCCGTTATCCCTGGTAGTCTAGTTGCCCCGGCAGTAACAGATCACCCTCCCCACCCGTCCCCAGCTGGTGACTGGTGCAGCCCACCTCTCACCACCACGGCCAGCTGCTGACTGAGCTCCATATGAAGGCGTACTACTGTAAATAGTACGCGCTCAATGACAGTCAATGAATAGTGAAGTTCCATCTGTGGGACCCCTTGAAGATAGTATAGTTAGGTAAGAATTTACCATAACAGTAGATCTTCCAGAGAGGCTCTTGCAGTAGGAAATTACATAAAGGACTGACCCGGCAGGCGTCAGGACCCCATGGAAAGATTTCTAGCCAGCAGTCTCTGGCGGGGGACTGCCCCCACGTCAGGTGACCGACGTCATGCGACGTCAATATAAAGGGGCAGTCCCCCACGCCCGTCTTCCAGTTCTTTCCCGCCAAGGGCCAAAAAGGCAAGACAAGAGAGAAACAGATATTTCCCTTCCTGGGAAAAGGAGTTGAAAAAGCTAAGGGGGATGGAGGGCGGCCAGGCATTACCTACTGCAAGAGCCTCTCTTGAAGATCTACTGTTACGGCAAGTTCTTACTTAACTCTACTATCTTACTTCGAGAAGGTTCTTGCAATAGGTAATTATATATAGGACTGAATCCCAAGCAGTCTGGAAAAAGGAAAAGCACTTGGGAGGAGGAAAACGATCCAACTAATGGAACCTCCGGCTGATCGGGTCTTATGAAAGAAGACCTTGTAGTACAGCCAACCCGAAGCCTGCTCTATGGCGAGAGACAATATCCAAACTGTAGTGTTTCGCAAAGGTATGGACAGAAGTCCAAGTTGCGGTTGCAGAAATGTCTGCCGCTGACACATTCTTGAAACAAGCCACAGAGGTGGCTACTCCTCTGGTGGAGTGACCTCTGACTTGACCCGGCAGGGTCTTGCTGTACTTGTCGTAACAGAAAGTGATACAATGAGCCAACCATTTGGAAAGGCATTGCTTGGAAACTGCATTGCCCTCTCTTTTGTGAGCAAAAGAGACAAAAAGTTGATCAGATTTCCTGAGATCCTTAGTCCTAATGGTATAGTATCTCAGTATTCTATAAACATCCAAAGTATGCAAGAGGTACTCCCCTTGATTAGAGTGTTGCGTAAAGAAAGCAGGTAACTCTATGGATTGATTCAGCATAGATTCCGCTACCACCTTAGGGAGAAACTTAGGGTTGGTGCGCAGAGCTACATGTTCCTTGTGAAAAATCAAATATGGGATTTTGCACATCAAGGCCTGAAGCTCGGAAATCCGTCCAGCAGAAGTAACGGCCACTAGGAAGAGTGTCTTCCAAGAGAGGAACCTCAAATCTGCTGAGGCTGCCGGCTCGAAAGGAGGCAGAGTAAGTTTCTCAAGAACAAAATTCAGATCCCAAAGAGGAGCAGGAATGCGGATGGGGGGACTCAAATGGAGAACTCCTCTGAGGAATGTCTTAGAGACTTCCAATTAAGCGAAAGTCCTGTCTCCAAAGGGGACATGTGTAGTTTGGGTAATAAAGCACCCTCACTTAGGTTCTTGGTTGGAATTGCACAACAGTGAAGAAACACAGACAAATGGTGTCTACTATAAAGGATTTATTACTGGTAATAAGCAGGCTTACAACCAAACAAACACAGTGGAAAATTACACTGAGGAAGAATATCTGCAATCTTCCTAAAGCTTACCTATGTAGCAAATTCATCCGGTCTCATCTCTTCTCAGAGAAAATTGCATAATGCAATAGGTATTACACTTCTGATAACTACTATGGCAACCAGCAAAAAGATATATAAAACACATACTATTGGACAATTAGGCGTCTAGCTAGCCTGGGAACACTTGCTGATCCAGCATAAAACTTGGATATCACAAACAGACATGTCTCATAGTCAAGGTCATCTTACAGGGTCTCACATAATTGCTTGGTAATAGCTATTCTGCACTAAGCTGTAGATGGCAGTGTTGCCTAACTAATGATTATACAATGGTCCAAAGATGATCCCTAGAATTACAATTAGGATTACCATATAATAGCATGATTATATGGCAATAAAACATAACAGAACTCAGATCCTGACACTTATGCTTATATGATAAGTGCCTGTACCCTAAGTATTACTGTCTGCAAAGTGGGGGGGGGCAATCAGGGGTGCTGGACCATGGATAACACATGGTAGGCCAAAACTGCTGCCATGTGGACCTTCAAAGAGGAATGGCTGAGACCCAGATCGAAGAGATGACACATGCAGTCCAGGACTCTTTCAACTGGGCATGAGAAAGGCTCAAAGTCCTTTGATGAAGCCCAAATAGAGAATCATTTCCACTTCATGGCATAGGTGGACCTGGTGGAAGGCTTTCTGGCCTACACCAGAATATCTGCTACGAGCGGAGAAACCCCAAACTGGGTTTGAGCTATGTCTGCAGGAGCCACGCATGCAACTGAAGGGATTTGAGACCTGGATGA
Source organism: Neoceratodus forsteri (assembly GCA_016271365.2). Classification (NCBI taxonomy): domain Eukaryota; kingdom Metazoa; phylum Chordata; order Ceratodontiformes; family Ceratodontidae; genus Neoceratodus; species Neoceratodus forsteri. The sequence goes on from CM057455.1 coordinate 503,391,989, forward strand.
ACAAGGGTCTGGGTCAACAAGTGTTGTGATAGAGGAAGAGGAAGTGGAGGTTCCTCTGAAAATTGCTGCAGAAGAGAGAACCAAACTTGCCTGGGCCAGAATGGAGCAATGAGGATCATCCGGGCTCCTTCTGTTCTGAGCTTGTGCAAGACCCTCAGAATTAAGGGAATTGGAGGGAAGGCATAGACGAATCTGTCCCTCCAGTCGAGAGACACAGCATCCCGCCAGAAAATGTCTCGCCCTGGAGCAAGCGAGCAGAAGGCGGGAAGTTTTGCGTTTTGAGGAGACGCGAACAGGTCTACCTGAGGGGTTCCCCAGAGGAGGAAGATACAAACATAGAAACATAGATTTTGACCGCAGATAAGGACTGCTTGGCCCACCCAGTCTGCCCTTTTCACTACCTAATGGACAAGCTGCAGATCCTAGTTAACCAGCAGCCTACTTCTTCCTACCCCCAACCCCTAGAATTGCCTTATGACTGTCCCATGCATGTTTGAATTCCACCACTTTTTTTGACTCCACAACCTCCTCCGGAAGGCCGTTCCATGCATCCACAACCCTCTCTGTGAAAAATACTTCCTTAAATTACCTCTGAGCCCCCTTCTATCTTCAAATTGTGCCCCCTTGTTCTTGCACACCTCTTTTTTTGAAAGATGCTACCCTCTTGGACTTCGTTGATTCCCTTGAGATACTTGAAAGTTTCTATCATGTCCCTCCTCTCCCTCCTTTCCTTCAGGCTATACATATTCGGCTCCTTAAGTCTCTCTTCATATGTCTTCCGGTGTAGACCCTGCACCATTTTAGTTGCCCTCCTCTGGACAGTCTCCATCCTGTCTATGTCTTTGCGGAGACTGGGTCTCCAGAACTGCACGCAGTACTCCAGATGGGGTCTCACCAACTGTCTGTACAGAGGGATAATAACTTCCTGTTTTCTACTGGTGATGCCTCTCCCTATGCATCCCAGTATCCCCACAGCCCTCCTTGCTGCCCTCTCACATTGCTTGCCCACCTTTAGGTCATCTGATATGACTACCCCCAGGTCCCTACTACCTCTTGATCCAGTTCCCATTTGTGGGCTCTGGCTGAAGACCGACTGAGGTGGTCTGCCAGCGTGTTTTCTACTCCTGGAATGTGAACTGCCATCAGGTGAAGGTTGTGCTGGGTAGCCCAACTCTAAATTCTCATTGCTTCCCTGCATAGAGGGTAGGAACAAGTTCCTCCCTGCTTGTTGATGTACCAGACCACACACATGTTGTCTGTCTGGATGGTTAGATGACTGGGAAGAATAGAGGAGTGCAGGGACTGGAGGGCATACAGGACTGCTCTGAGTTCGAGCACATTTATGTGCTGTTTCTGCTCAAGCCTGGACCAGCTGCCCTGAGCCTTGTGAGACCCTAGATGGGCTCCCCAGCCATCTCCTGAGGCATCTGTTCTCAATGTCTGGGAGGGGGGTTTGATACTGAAGTAAACATCCCGAGAAAGTTCTCTGGAACCATCTACCATTGCAAGTCCCTGACCATGGGATCGGACACTAGAACCTCCTGGTCTAGATCGTTCAGTGTTTGGTCCCATTGAGACCAAAGCCTCCACTGAGAGATCCTCATATGGAGCCGAGCATGTGGGACTGTTGGGATAGCAGCTTCCATTAGCCTGAGAAGGGCGAAGAACTGATCTTGCACCGAACCTTCTGCGATTGAACAGCAGACACACCTGAGTCTGTAGGGTATCCACCCTGTCCGGCGGCAAAAAGGCCTTTACGATGGTCATGTCTAGGATTGCCCCTATGAACTGGAGTCTTTGGCAAGGGACCAAATGGGACTTTGCCTGGTTAATGGTGATACTCAAACTGGTGAAAACTTGCAGGGTGAGGGAAAGAGAGTGTAGGAGCTCCTCCCTGAATAGGGCTGATAGGAGCCAATCGTCCAGGTACGGGAATACCTGCACTCCCTGGGTACAGAAGTGGGCCGCTACCACAGATAGGCATTTGGAAAGACCAAATGGGAGGGCCTTGAATTTGTAGTGGTCCCCCTGAAAACAAAACCAAAGGAATTTGCGGTGGGACGGGCGAATGGGGATGTGCAGATAGGAATCTTGCAAATCCAAAGCGCACAGCCATAGTCCCGGCCGAAGGAGAGGCAGAAGGCTCTGCAGGGTGAGCATTCAGAAGTGTTTTTTACTCCACAAACATGTTCAGGGAGCTGAGGACTAAGATAGGTCTCACGTCTCCCAATTTCTTTGGAACTAGAAAGCAATGGGAATAGTAACCCGTCCCCCCAAAGGTGGTTGGGAACTAGTTCTATCGCTGCCGCCTTCGAGAGAAGGAAGATTTCTTCCAGAACCAGAGGAAGATGTTCCTGGGAGTAAGACGACTTTCGAGGTGAACTTCGGGGCAGTTTCTGGAAAAACTCTACTGAGTGTCCTGCTGCGATCATCTGGAGCACCCAAGCATCTGGTGTTATCCTCTCCCAACCCGGTAGATGGAAGGAGAACCTCCCTCCTACTGGATCCTCTGGTATGTCCAGAGGCCGTGGCAGAGGCGAGGAGTCAGGAGGTCTGGGGCAGCGCAGTAGCCGAGGCTCCCATGGCTTTTTTGGGAGGGGGAGTCTTGGTTGCTGGAGGGGCCCGACGCTTGTTGTTCCGCTTGCCCTGTGGTTTAGCTTTTTGTCGATTACGTCGCCGAAAAGGGCGTCACTGTCCCTGAGGGTGTCTGTACAGAAAATCCACTGACTTAAGTGCAGTGCCCTTCTCTTGCAGATTGCTTATGATGTCCTTGACATCACCGCTGAACTGCACAGAACCCCTGGAGAGCACATCCTGAATAGCGGTTTGCACTTCAGGGACTCAACCTGACACTCGGAGCCAGGCATGATGCCGAAGACCTACGGGGAAAGCTGAACTCCATCCAGCTGTGTCCACTGAATCATAAGTGGCACAAAGCATGTGCCAACTCGCCGAACGAGCAGACCGGACAAGGTCAGCCACTTCCTGTTTCATCTGAGACTCAGGAAGGAAGTCCAATTTAGATTCCACCTGACTCAGGATGGTCTTCTGGTAGTCCCCCATATGTGCTACATAATTCTGGGTCCTAATACCCAGGGTAGAAGATGCATAAACCTTCTTCTCATACTGGTCCAGAAGCTGAGACTCCTTGTCAGGCGGAGACGAGCTGAGATGTTTGGGATTAGCGGAGTGGCTGTGAGCTGAGCTAATCATGACTGAGTCTGCCTTTGGGTGTATATTCAAAGAATCTACTCCCTCAGGAGCCTGATATAGCCAATCTGCCTTCCTCAGAAGTGGGGCTAATGCGGACAGTTGTTTCCAAATAGTGGAAACAAGATCTGCGTGAGGCTCTATCCAGAGTGGAATCAATGTAGGAGCAGTCTCGGGCAGATCCAAGTGGGCAGCGAGCTTTTTATGCTGTGGATCTGGCTCCAGAGATTACCAGAGATGAACTTCCTGAATCCGTCTCAGTAGCTCCAGAAAAGAAAGATCCTCTGGAGACTTTGGAGGGGTCCTTGGCCTGGGTCGGTCTGGAGTACAAGGCTCGTCATCCGGATCGGAGCACCCCCCCCCGAGTCCGAATCAGAGGTCTCCAATGTAGAAGAGGTAGACTCCCCCTGATGTGGGGGAGGAACGGTCCCTTTGGGAAGCCCATTGGGAAGCGTGCCCTCCCCGCCCCTGGCACCCAAGGGTTCGCCTCTGGCGTTGGTAATGGGGACGGAGTCTCCCATCTCCAGCACAGGGGATCCTGTGCAGGGTCCTGCACCGGTAGATGACTCTCTACCTCCCTGGTGAGCTGAGCCTTGGCCTACAAGGCAGCCAGAGTCTCCTTCAAGTCCGCCGGTGGCTGTGGTGTGGGTGGCAGAGGAGAAGGAAGGGGGATACGGATATTGGGGATATCCGTATGGCGAGTATCCATAACCCGACGGCGGGAAGCCCGGCTTCAGGTATTGAGGCACCGAGTACTGCGGCGCCACATAAAGTGTCGTCGGGTACTGTGGCGATACTGCTGTACCGGGTAAGGCGGCATAGGATTTAGTGGTGTTGGATACCCGGGTGCCAGGGGCACTGATGGAGCAAAGGCTCCTGGCAAAGGCCCAGCAGGCAGGCCAGGTAAAGGTGGCCCCATGGGCGTCGGGCCCAGTGTGAAACCGTGGCCCAGAAGACGGACGTCGGCTGGCGTGGGGTAGGCTGGCGTCGAAGCCAGCGCCTGAGCGTCTGGTGTCAGGGGGTCTGGCGCAGTAGGAGGGAGCCCTGATGTCAGCGTATCCAGCTCCTCCGTGACAACCGTGGATAGAGGGTTGGAATCCCCGGGGTCCAGCAGAGGAGACGCAGGAGCTTCAGAGGGCAATGGCAAGCATTGCAGAGAGCCTTGGATGTTGGACCGGTCAACACGGTCTGACGCAGGCTCTTTAGCTGGGAGGTCATCAGAAGGGTCGACGTCCGGCTCATCAGCTGAATCCGTGCGGGCATCAGAGGAGCTGGCATCCGACTTATTGTAACCATTACCCGAAGCAGGCCTCAATGGAGGAGCAGCCTTTTTTGGGTGAACGAACGACCGTGTGCCCTCCTGAAGGAGCCAGCGGCTTACCGATCTTGTCTGAGCGGACGTCGGTGGCACCGGCGTATGACTTAGCGGACCTACTCAACCCAGAGGACTGTGCGGCAGCGGCCTTCCCGGGAGCAGAGGCCTCCTTTACCCTGAAGGTACCAGAGGGGCCTGAGCACAAGCCTGATGGGAAGGGAAACACCTTCTTGGACACTGTCAAGACAGCAGTGGAGGAACGGTACTCCGGAGGGGATGTTACCTTTAGTACTGCGACACCAGCCAGAGTCACAGAGGCCGTGGAGGTCGAGTCCCAGTCCTGGTGCTTGTCCTTCTTCTTCTTGTGGCCTTTGGGAGAAATGGAAGCCTGCCTCAACTTTTCAACTTCTTCTCCATGGAAGCCATCTTTTTCTTCAGAGTATGGGCCTCCAGGGACTGCTGCCTCTGTTTAAAGGTGGCCGCATTGAATTTTTGGCAGTGCTGGCACTTCTCCACGGGATGGTCCGGGCCTAGGCAGAAGAGGCACAGGGAGTGTCCATCCTTATGTGGCAGCTGGGAACCGCACGAGTCGCACTTGTTTTTATGCGATTCGGAAGGCGTCGGGACGACATACATGGAGATTTTTAGAGAAAAAAAGCAAAAAAAATCAGTCAAAAAGTTTTAAAACTAACCAACGAAAGACTGATGAGCGATGAGCTCTACCGCGAGGACATTTCACAAGTCGACGGTGGGAAAGAACTGGAAGGCGGGCGTGAGGGACCGCCCCTTTATACAGACGTCGCATGCCGTCGGTCACCTAACATGGGGGCGGTTCCCCGCCAGAGACTGCTGGCTAGAAATTTTTCCATGGGGTCCTGACACCTGCCGGATCAGTCCTGTATTTGATTACCTACAGCAAAAGCCCTCTCGAAGTAAGATCTACCATTATGGTTAAGTTCTTACAAAACTGTTCTGGTGTGCAGGCATGTGTCCTGCATGTCCAGCGAACTCAGCCAGTCACCCTGCTTGAGGAGAGGCAGCAAGCCTGGCAGTATTACCATTCGAAACTTCTTGTACTGGACATACAGATTGAGGTTCTTGAAGTGTAAGATGGGCCTCAAGTCTCCGGTTCTTTTGGGGACCAGGAAAAACTCTGGAGTAAAACCCCCTGTTCCTTTGGCACCTAGGCAATGGCTCGATTGTCTTTTTGTGCAGAAGGGATTGTACCTCCTCCCGGAAAACAGACAGGTGATCCAGGGGGTAGGTGGAGGGCACTGGAGAGGTCTCGAGGGAAACTCAAGGAGCTCCAGAGTGTGACACCTTTCTATGATTTGAAGAATCCAGGAATCCAATGTGATGGTTCTCCATTGATTGAGATGAGGGAGAACTGACCTCTGACCACCACCTCTTGGTCAGGGACAAGAAGGGGGGGTCTGGCAAGAAGTCAAGTGGAGGCAGATCCAGCTGCTGGGGTGGGTCCATCACCCCTGGGGTGCTAGTCCACAGCTCTAGCACAGGAGGGGGTAGGCAAGGCAGTGGAGGCTCTGCATTTGCTTGGGGTCGAGAGGCTGCTCCGGACTTCTGGGGCATTTTGAGAAAAAGAGGACACTGCCTGCCCTTAGGCTGAGTATGACATAGCAAATGGACAGACTTAGTATTTATTTATTTATTTAAACATCAGTTTAGAAACCTTTGAGCCAGAGGCTCATTTACAAAGGTACCTCGTCACACAGAGGACATAAGAACAATAGTACAAGGGACAACAGCAATTACACGAAAAAGATACAATTCAGTTACAATTTTGTTACAGTAGAACTCATAACCCATGAACAGAATAGCCTAGGGTGCAAAGAACTAGGGGTTGGGGGTGCATGTAGAGGAAGCAGGGGAGAGTGACAAGGGAGGAGGATTAATTAGGGAGGGAAGGGGGGGTGGTGGGAGCCGCTCAGTGAGCATTGTCAGCATTGTGAGCATTGTAGTATGCCTGCCAGAGGCCTGTAACTCATTTATGATGTCCTGCACATCTGGACCAAACAACCTGGAGCCATTACAAGGGGCGTTAACCATCTTCTGTTGAATGTCAGCAGGAAAATTTGAGACCCTCAGCCAGGAGTGCCTACGAAGGAAAATGCCGGTGGTAGCTGCTCTGGCACCAGTATCTGAGATATCATAGATGGCCCGCAAAAGGGGCTTGCTAATATTCTCAGCATTCTGCAAGCACTTAAGAACCTCTTGCTTTTGGGTAGAATCTTGAAGGGCTTGGGTGATGGCCTTGCCCTCCTTCCAAAGGGTATTCTGGTACTTTACCATATGAGAAAGGTAGTTTGCAATCCTCAGCCCAAAGGTGGAGGAGGCATAAACCCTCTTACCCCAGAGATCAATCTTACAGGACTCTCTGTCAGGCGGAAGGGAGCTAAGGTGCTTGGGCACCTTAGACCTATCATGGGCTGCCTTAATAATCACAGAATCTGTCTCTGGTTGGGCAGTGTAAAGGTGGAGACCATGAGGGGCATGATGTAACTTATCAGCTGGCACCATATCAGGCCTGTACCAGGCTGCAGTTGTGACATTCCTCAAAGCAGGAAGTATAGGCAAAACAAGGCAAGGCAAATTTATTTATCCGGTGCCCAATCGCTGAGGTGCTGGGCACCTTTCAATAAAAGGTAGGGTAGTAAAGGATGAATGACCTTAGGAGGAGACTCCGGAATTTCTAAGAAATCCACCAAATCTCTTCTGGTGGCATCCTCCTCCGTATGGAAGCCCATGGCTGAGGACAACTGCTTCATCACACTGAAAAAAGTAGGATCCTCGGGAGGAGACCTTGGAGTAAGCATGACAGAGTCCTCATTGACTGAGGAAGCCATTGATCTGTCAGAGGAGAGAAGCTCTTCCTCCTCCTCCTCTGGAAGGATGAGATCTGGATGATAATGCTCCTCGACATCAACCTCTTCCAACTCCAGGTCCGACGACCGAGATACTGATGACAGCTCACGAGCGCAGATTGCGGAGGCCAAAGTGGCGTTGATGATGACAGGGCTGTCAATGGCACAGGCAATGTAAGCCTATATGCACCTAACTGCTGGACCAAAACTGTCATGAATTTGGTCAGAATGTCGTTAAGGTAGACGACTGTAGAGTGCTGTGTCGGGGGGGGGGCTCAATGGCACAGGCTGCGATGACCCACCAGACTAGCCTTGGGAGTTTGAAGAGCCCATAGTCCGAGGGCCTGGGGAAGCATCAGGCCTCAATGGGAAGACCGTCGACGATGGGCCCATTGTCGACGGAGAGGGGGCCAATGACCCACAGATTGACGGCCAGCAACCTTGCACATCAGGCAGAGGTGCTGTCGGTAGGGGTCAGGTAGGCACAGAGACCTGGACAGCAGGATTAGGCATCAGTGCAGCCGCAGCTGATGGAGTACCCATGGATGACGACCGCATATCTTGGTCCTTTTTATGACTTTTCCCAAGGACTTGTCTCAGGCCTTAGCGGCCTGGGAGCTCGACAACCCTGACGGAGATTGGTAGGGAAAGACCCCGAAGGGCCCTTGCCTAGAACTGACTACCTGTTATTCCACAAGGAATTTCTTGAGAGCCTTTTTGTATCACCCTAGGGTGGTTTGATTAAACTTCTGGCATAGCTCACAATCCAAGGCTTCGTGATCAGGCCCAAGACATCAGACAGAGAGTGAGTGTTCCTCTGAAGAATCAATCTTCTTTCCATAGCAGTAACAATGGGAGACAGAGGTCAAAGGGTTAACTCTAGACATAAACAAGAAGACACCAGGAGAAAGGACTGCTGTGTGACTGGACTTCTCTGCTGGGACTAAAGAAGAAGAACTTTTGTACTTTAATTTAGGGTAAAAAAAAACTAACAAACAAAACAAAAAAAAAGTGTGTGTTTGTCTGCGTTAACTGAACTGAATGGTTATCTGAACAGTTATCTAGGTGTAAATCTCAGGTGATTGAAATGACTTAATAGCTGTGAGGTTTAAATTACTTGTAGTAAGTAGGGGGAGTGGCTTAGCTAGAAGGAAGCTACATTTAAAGACTGCCTTAGAAAGATTCTGCTAATAGCTTGGCAGAAGACAACAGGAGAAAGGACTGCTGTGTGATTGGACTTCTCTACTGGGACTATATTGCCCTCCTTCCCTCCCTCCACCTTACCACCCAAAACTAGTTCTACTTTTATAGGCACAGGATTTGACTGACAACAGGAACTTCCTGTTTGGGAGCAGGAAGTGAGGGATCACAGAGCCACCAAAGACCCACCATTCTAGAAGGGCAAGAGTAGCTCTCCGGCCCCCTCTAGCTGCTGGAGGTCTGCCTCTGAGCAAGTAAGGGGTCTACTGAGAAATATAGGATATTCTTGTCTCAGAACAGGACAATCAGGAGCTTAAAGGGCACACAGGCAGAAAGTAAGAAGAGAGAGAAAAAAAAAACAGAGGAAAGAGTAAGGATTGCAAACAGTTAAGGGGCCAGAAATAAGACATGATTGGAGTGGTGCAGTGCAGTGGCTGTGGAGCAGCAGTCTTCTGTGAGACGTTCTGGAGGATGCGGTGTTGTCCCATCTGCAGGCACCTCGCTGGACTGAGGGAGGAGGTTGCTCATCTCCAGGCTGAGTTGGCCAGGATTTGTGGGACCTCCTCTTCCATCCAGGGACCACCAGTGCCACTGCCGTTGCCTCAGAGGTTGCCAAGAAACAGGAGCGGTTGGATCACAGTGGGCTCAGGGAGGGTGAGGGTGGTGGAACAGAGGTGCATCCCTCCAGCTGTACCTCTCCACAATTCATATGCCATTCTGGCACAGTCTGGTTCCTCTATGGAGGCACCCGTAGTGGAGACCAAGGAGGATGCTGGGAACCTCCACAAAGGAGACCCACAGGAGGGTGGCAGGGGACCCCACAGGAGGAAGGAAACAACTCCTGGTGGGGGACTCCATTGTTAGGAAGGTAGAACTGGGGGAGGAAGGGGAGAGGGAGGTAAGGTGCCTGCCTGGCGCCATGGCTTGGAGGGACAGGGAGCGAATCTTCAGGATTGCTGGAGCAGCTGCACAGGGGAGGGAGCTGGATGTCATTGTCCACCTAGGGACAAATGACCTGGCTAAGAAAGGGATTAGAGAAGTGCAGGAAGAGTTTGTGGAATTGGGGAGGGGCCTTAGACAAGTAGCACACGTGGTAACCTTCTGGGAGGTGCTGCCCATCTATGGCACAGGAGAGGCTAGGGTGTTCTGCACCATGGGACTCAATCAGTGGTTGAAAAACTGGTGTGGAGCTCAGGGATTTGGCTTCATTGGGGACTGGGGGTCCACTTGGAGTGATGCAAGCCTATACTGGCATGATGGGCTGCATCTGTCCAGGAGGGGAACCAAGATCCTAGGTGATAGGTTTAAATGCTTCATTGGCAAGCATTTAAACTAGCCAAGGGGAGGCACTGGAAAGGAGCAGGGAAATCCTAGCCCCAAAACAATCACGGTAGTAAGTGTGGCAAACACCAACACAGAGGTGTCGATAGGGAGAAGGGCAGGGGTAAATGGAGAAAGTGACAAAGGCAAGAAGGACAGGGATGGGGCAAAAAGGAGTAAGGCCATCAGGAAATGTAGGGTAATGAGTACCAATGTCCGTAGTCTGGGCAACAAGCTCCCTGAGCTAGTGGCCTTGATGGAAGAGGGATGCCTGGATATCATAGCAGTCACAGAAACATGGTACACAGAGAACCATGACTGGGATGTTAAGATACCAGGGTACATAACCTACAGGAGAGACAGGCAGGGGAGAAGAGGGGGAGGAGTAGCTCTCTATGTAAAGGAAGGGATAAAAGAAACTGAACAAAAGAGTAAACAGGGAGGAGAGGAGGCACTGTGGGTCAACTTGGAGACTGGAAAGGGCACCACAATCCGCACAGGAGTTGTGTGCAGACCCCCATGTCAGGGGGAGGGAATGGACAAGGATATGATAGAAGGCATTCTTAGAATGGCAGAGAAAGGGGAGATACTGTTGATGGGAGACCTGAATATGCCAGATGTTAACTGGAGCACATTTGCTGCAGCCACATCCAAGAGCAGGGCCATTCTTGATGCCCTACAGATGGCAGGCTCAGACAGCTAGTTTTTGAACCCACTCGTGAGGGAGCAATCTTAGACCTCCGTACTCTCAAGCAGGGGCAGTGAGAGGATCTCAGATCTAGAAGTGGGTTGCCATCTGGGGACAAGTGACCATCAAACAGTGTGGTTCACGTTAAACTCATCTACAGAGTCAAGCCATACAAAAGTGAGGGTACTGGACTTTAGGAGGGCTGACTTTGGCAAGATGGGAGAGTGCCTCAGAAAAGCATTAGCAAACAGGCTAGAAGGAGGTGTGGAGCAACAATGGGGAATCATCAAAACTGCCATCACAGAGGCAACAAGCCTTTGTGTGAAGCAAATAAACAAATCAAAATGAAAGAAAAAGCCACTATGGTTCTCAAAAGAGGTGGCTGTGAAAGTCAGGAAGAAAAAGATAGCATTCGGAGTATAAGGAACACAGAAGGAGCAGGACAGAGAGCTGTACCACTTAAGGCAAAAGGAAGCAGGGAGGGAAGTCAGAATAGCAAAGGCCCAAACTGAGGAAAAGATAGCCAACTCAGTTAAGAAGGGGATAAAACCTTTTATAGGTACATCAGCGAGAGTAGAAAGACAAAAGGCGGGATAGTGAGGCTGAATAGAATGAACGGTGGGTGGGCAGAGGGGGACAGTGAAAAAGCAGGGAAACTGAACGAATATTTCTGCTCAGTATTCACAAAAGAGAAGGGGAAAGTGCCTAATCCAATTAACAGAAGCACTCTTGATAGGGGGGGTCGATCCCAGTCCTTTCACAGGAGAAAGGGTTCTGCAAGAACTCCTAAAACTGAAGGTGGACAAAGCAATGCATCCTGATGGAATTCACCTCAGAATTCTAAAAGAATTAAGGGAGGAACTAGTGAAACCACTGGCTACTCTTTTAAATAAATCATGGGAGGATGGTGTGGTACCTGAGGACTGGAGGAAGGCGGATGTGATTCCCCTTCACAAAAGTGGATAACAATAACCTCCTAAATACAGCACAATCAGGATTTAGATCAAGGCATAGCACCATTTCGGCCCTAGCCAAAGTAACCAACGACTGGCAGATTGCTATGGATAAGAAGAACAGTACTTGTGCTGTGTTCCTGGATTTGAGCAAAGCATTTGACACAGTGGATCATGAATCATTAATCACCTCCCTTGGCTCACTAGGGTTGGATTCCCCTTCACTCAATTGGTTCAAGTGCTATCTATCAGATAGGTCACAACTGGTAAAGATGGAAACTACCTATCCACCTTAAAACCACTGTTAAGAGGTGTGCATGAAGGCTCTATTCTTGGCCCCATCCTCTTTGCCATCTATATTAATAATATTGATGCTAACCTCACTCAATCCAACATCCATCTGTTTGCTGATGATACTGTATTATATGTTAGCAATCCTTCATTATCTAAAGCCTGTGAACTGCTACAATCTGAATTTTCCATCCTTCAACACAACCTACTGGATAAAAACTACTTCTAAATGCAAAAAAACAAAAGCTATCTTTACCTCAAAGAGTTGCTCTGCCACTACCCCACCATCCACCACCCTACAACTAACCACCTTACTTGAGAGAAGCTGGAATTCGTTGATAACTTCAAATACCTTGGAGTCTGGATTGATAACAAGCTTGACTATTCTGTCCATATTGAGGAGCTACTAAAGAAACTGAGACAAAGGCTTGGTTTATTTTTAGAATAAACACTACCTCAACAGAGACTCCAAAAAGATTAATCAGGCTTCATTCCTATCCCTCATTGACTATGCTGACTTTCTGTATGGACATTGTTCACTCCCCCTCTTAAATAAACTGGACACCCTATACCACAGGTCAATCAGATTCATTACTGACCTTCCCTTCAGCACCCATCATTGCTCCCTTTATAAGGCAGTTAACTGGACATCATTACAACACAGAAGAAATAGGAATGCTGCAATTTGGATATTCAAAGCATTATCAGGCAAGCTACCTACCTATATCTCAGACTGTTTTACTCAAATTACTTCTAGGCCATACAACCTAAGGATCAGCAAAATTATCATTCTTAAGGTCCCCAATGTCTGCACCAGTTTGGGAGGGCTGCTATCAGCTACTCACTAGTAATTGTTTGGAATTCACTCAAAAAACCATGAAGCTAAATAACCTCCTACCCATAATATCCTTCAAAGATTATTCACCACCTATTCCCAGAACTCTGCAACTGCTTCCCTGAGAGCCTAAACCCCGGCCCTACTACCTTTTTTTTTTCGTGTTCCTAAATGCTGATAAAACTCCGTTTCCAGTCCCAAGATTCACCCTCAAAATGCCTGCTAGGTCCTATAATCTACATATTACTCCTGATGTGCCCATTGCCTTCTGTCTCACAGATTAAAAGTTTTAATGTGCCGTGCACATATGTATATTGTTATATATTAGCACTTATGTCATTGTATTACTGTTTATGTTACCCCTGTCATTATATTACTGTTTATGCTACCCTTGTCAATGTAATAACACTTGCACTTCTTGACCACTCAGGTCCATCTTGTAAATGAGCTATGCTCAATGATGTTCGCCTGATTAAATAAAGATTTTGATTGATTGATTGATTGAAGTGGGGCCAAGACAGAGGCAGGAAACTACAGACCTGTCAGTCTGACCTCTGTGGTAGGGAAAGTGATGGAGTCACTTCTGAAGGAAAGAATAGTTGAGTACCTAAAGGCCAGTGGGGCACAGGACCTAAGGCAGCATGGGTTCACAGTGGGAAGGTCATGTCAGACGAATCTAATACATTTCTTTGACTGGGTGACCAAAGTAGTAGACCAGGGAGGGGCTGTGGACATGGCCTACCTAGACTTTAGCAAGGCATTTGACACAGTCTCACACAAAAGATTAATAGTCAAATTAACCAGCCTAGAAGCGGGTCCCAGGGTGGTAGCCTGGTTAAAACATTGGCTGCACAACAGGACACAGAAGGTAATTGTAAATGGAGTCCACTCTGAAGAAAGATGGGTTACTAGTGGGGTACAGCAGGGTTCAGTATTGGGTCCAGTCCCTTTTAATGTCTTCATCAGTGACATTGTAGAGGGACTGGAAGGAAAAGTATGCCTTTTTGTAGATGACACAAAGTTCTGCAACAGGGTTGATACACAAGGAGGCGTGGAAAGGATGAGAAGGGACTTGGCAAAGTTGGAGGAATGGTCAGAAGTATGGCAGCTAGGATTCAATGCAAAGAAGCGCAAAATAGTGCAGCTGGGAAACAAGAACCCGGAGAAGAATACATAATTGGGAGGGAGGTAGTAACAACAACAAAAAAGGAAAGGGACCTGGGGGTAATCATATCAGATGACCTTAAGGTTAGCAAGCAATGTGAGAAAGCAGTAGGGAGGGCTGAGGGAATACTGGGATGCATAGAGAGAGGCATCAGCAGCAGAAAACAGGAAGTTGTTATCCCGCTGTACAGACAGTTGATGAGACCCCATCTGGAGTACTGCGTCCAGTTCCGAGACCCCATCTCAGCAAGGACATAGACAGGATAGAGGCAGTCCAGAGGAGGGCAACTAAAATGGTGCAGGGTCTGCAAGAGAAGCCGTATGAGGAGAGACTAAAGGAGCTTAATATGTATACCCTTGAGGAAAGAAGGAGGGGGACATGATAGAAACTTTTAAGTACCTCAGTGGACTCAACAAAGTCCAAGAGGGTAGCATCTTTCAGAAAAAGAGACATGCAAGAACAAGGGACACAATTTAAAGATAGAAGAGAGGTTCAGGGCAATGTGAGAAAGTATTATTTCACAGAGAGGGTAGTGGATGCATGGAACAGCCTTCCTGAGGAGGTTGTGGGGTCTAAAACTGTGGGAGAATTCAAGAATGCATGGGACAGACATAAGGCAATTCTTGTGGGGGGTAGGAAGAAATAGGCTGTTGGTTAACTAGGATCTGCGGCCTATCCTGTAGGTAGGGAAATAGGCAGACTCGATGGGCCAAGCGGTCCTTATCTGCCATCAAAGTCTATGTTTCTATGTAAGGTAAATGAATCTCTTTAGAAAAAGAGATTCTAAAAGATTAAAGTTAGAAAAGCCATAGGAAAAAAACAGCGCAAAACTGCATAGGAGCTTCCGCAGAGAGTCACACGATTAAGTCAACGGCAGGAAAGAACTAAGGAGTGAGTGGGGCATGCACGCCTTTATAGGGTTGGTGATGTTACATGGGCAGCCCCAGTTGTACTGCTGAAAATCTTCCGTATGGATCCTGCTTCACCGATGGTGAAGTTCCACCTGTGGGACCATCTGTGTGACCTGATGACTGAGGTACCCCCGAAGAAGATACAATAATACCATAACACTGAAAGCTAACCTAGGTACATTATATCTCAACTGCCGTCTGGAATTAACCATTGAATCAGGTGGATCAGAAAACCCAGAAATGGCCAACATGGAAAAAAAGTGTATTTAAAGGAGGAGGATAGGGAGGTGTATCAGGTAAAACAGAGGGAGATGGAGAGGACAGTAGGGAGCACAAATAGAAGATAGCCCAGGTGGTGATGAAGGGGATGATACATATTTTTAGGTATGTAAGCAAAAGGAGGAAGACCAGAGGTGTAATCATAAAGTTAAATAAGCATTTGTCAATGCTGAATGTTGTCTCGCTGGCACTGGCATTAGTACTGCAGGAGTTAGAGATGCATAATAGGAATGGCAGTGAAGTATTGAACTGACACCAACCTCACCCCCACACTGAAGAGACACATTTTCAACATAGGCATTTTGGGACCTCCCCTCATGAACAGTGGCACTGTGATTTTGTTAATCCGTCCCAAAAGTTGATTTCCCACAGCGACCAGCCATTCTGCGGCACAGGTGTGAAAACACATTTTGGGTAGGATGTGAAAAATGACAGCTGTACTGTTCATAAGGAGGTGTGAAAAAATGCCAGTGTTGAAAATCTGGCTGAAAAATATTGCACATTTGCGAAGTTACAAGGGTACGTGGAAACTGCACAACACATACTTGTAACAGTCATTTCATGGACTTTCATCACCAAATTTTCAACATATGCATTTTAGGACCTCTGCTCATGAAGAGAGTCACTGTCATTTTGTCAAACTGTCCCAAAAACTGATTTCACACAGCGACTGCGCTATTCTGCGCTGGAAGTGCGAAAACACATTTTGGCCAGGATATGTAAAATGACAGCTGTACTGTTGACAAGGAGGTGTGGAAAAATGCCAATGATGAAAATCTGGAGTGAAAATATACAAATTCACAAATTACGAATGTGCATGAAACTGCATAGCATGCAGCATAAAACAGTCATTTTAGGTTTTCACCAAATTTGCAACATAGGCTTTTTAAGAGCCCTCCTCATAAACAGTGGCACTGTCATTTTGTTACTCGGTCCCGAAAGGTGATTCCGAGCAGTGACCACAAAATCACCTTTCGGGACCGAATAACACTATGACAGTGATCGAATTCATGAGGAGGGGCCACAATAACCCCATGTTGAAAATTTGGTGCCAAAATTCCTAATAATGTCCGAGATATGCGCTAAAGTTGAAAAAAAACTATTTATGCCATTATACAGCTTACGGCATTTCTTCAGTTAAGTGAGTCAGCTTTGAAGAGTGCAGGCGTGTTCCCGGTCACGGTCGTCGCACGGACTCGGAGGAGGTAGTATAGGGTGAAGGGGAATGAGGAGGCAGGGTGCGCGGAGGGTGGCGCAGGCTGAGGAGGGAGCAGGACAGACCGCAAGGGACGTTTTCTTCTTTTACAGTTTAAAAAATAAATAAATTGCGGGACTTTTTTTTACAGGGCATTTGGCATGCTGGGGTGGGCTCCCAGCGTGCCACCTGTTGAGGGGCTAGCAGCGGGGATTGGGCACCCCGCTGTTACATACCGAAGGGGAATCGCGAGGACGTTTTCTTCTTTACAGGTTTAAAAAAGAAAAATAAAAAAACATTGGGGGACAGTTTTGTTTTACAGGGGCATTTAACGCGTAGGTGGGCTCCCAGCGTGCCACCTGAATGTTTGGAAGGAGGGGATTGGGCAACCCCGCTGGCACATACCAAAGGGGTGGGGCAAGTGCTGAGGAGGACTGAGCACCCCCTTGGCACACAACAAATGAGGGAAGCATTATGCTGACAGGGAGTAGGTTCCCCCATCAGCACATGAAATGGGTTAGGGCATGCCGACAAGGGGATTGGGCACCCCCCGAACTTCTGCATTGTGGTAGGAGGTGGCAGCAGTCACTGCCGCCATGTTTGCTTCACCAGTAAAGGCACGTCGGAAGGTGCCACTGCTTGGCTCTCATTGCAGTGGACCTTTTCTTTGATCTGGTTGCCACGTTACATGTTGCTGGTTATCAGTGCCTGCAGCTGCCTCATTGGGAAATGAGGGATGCATCTACTGATGAGTGCCCTACATTCACCCACAGTGGCCGCTCCTCCAAATCTGCTACTACTGCAATATGTTGGCTGCGAAAGAATAAGCCAACATACAATGGAAGGGGGAGACTGTGCAATGGGGGACTAGTAAAAGGCAGACATCCTGGGCAAATACTTCTGTTCAGTGTTCACAGAGGAATGAAAAATGGAGGGGCCACAAAAAAAGTAACAGGAGCATTGGAGGAAGAGAGGTGGACACCAGTCTGTTTTTAGAGGAAAGAATCCTGAAGAGAATTGGTATTCTGAAAGTGGAGAAAGTAATGGGGCCAGACAGGATGCATCCAAGGGTATTGAGAGAGCTCAGGAAGGTACTAGCTGCACCTCTGACAGTCCTGTTTAACAGCTCATTGGAAACATGAGTGGTTCTGGAGGACTGGAAGAGGGCAGATGGAGATCCACTTTACAAAAATGGTAGCAGAGAGGAGGCTGGCAAATACAGGCCAGTCACCAGTCAGCCTGACATCAGGGTGGGAAAGTTAACGGAATCACTGCTGAAGGAAAAACTTGTAGAATATCTTGAATACAGTGAGTTACAAGACCTGAGACAGCATGGATTCATGGGGGGGGGGGAGGCCATGTCAAATGAATCTGAAAGATTTCTTTGACTAGGTGACCAATGAGTTAGATCAGGGTGGAGCAGTGCACATGGCCTACCTAGATTTCAGTAAGGCTTTCGACACTGTTCTACACAAGAGGCTAGTAAGCAAGGTGGGTAGCTTAAGAGTGGGTCCAAAGATGGTAAACTGGGTAAGAAGTTGGTTAGAGGATAGGCTGCAGAGGGTGGTAGTAAATAAGAGTTCAATCCGAGGAAGAAAGGGTGACCAGCAGGGTGTCTAAACAATCAATGCTGGGACCGGTTATCTTTAATGTCTTTGTAAGTGACATCGCAGAGGAGCTGGAAGGGAAGGTTTGACTCTTTGCAGATAACACCAAAATCTGTAATAGGGTGGACACTTGGCGGGGGGTGACAAAGGATGCACAGAGACCTGAGAAAACTCGAGGAGTGGGCAAGGGTATGCCAGCTAGGTTTCAATTAATCTGTAATGCTGTAATTTGTTTTGCTATTCCAATGTCAAATTTTGCTTTGTACTGTTTCCTACTTACCCTACCTCCCCCACACATGGAAACGAGCCTTGGCTCAGTGTGCCTTTATCAGTAAACATAGTTTAAATTAAAACTGAAATGACAAAAAGTGCAAAGTAATGTACTTGGGGCACAGAAACCCAGGGGCAGAGTACAAAATGAAAGGGGTGGTATGCACGATCACCAAGCAAGAAAGACTTGGTGGTAATCTTATCAGCTAGCCTAAACATGGCCAGGCAGTGTGACAAGGCAGTTGAGAGGACTGGCGGGATGCTGGGGTGCAGAGGGAGGGGTATCACCAGCAGAAGGGGGGAAGGAGGTGGTATTGCCTCTGCATAGTTGGTTGCTAAGACCCCACCTACACAACTGTGTCCAGTTCTGCAGACTACATCTCCAGGAAGACGTAGACAGAGTGGAGGAAAGTCCAGAGAAAGGCAACTAAAATGGTGCAGGGTCTACATCAGAAACCCTATAAGGAGACTTAAGGACCTAAATATGTACACCTTGGAAGACAGGAGGGAGAAAGGGGATATGATAGAGGCTTTAACTACCTCGTGGGGGAAAAAGGTACAGGAAGGAAGTTTATTGCAGAAACAAAGTTGGGCAAGAACAACAGGCATGGTAAGAAGCTGGAGGGGATAGAATCAAGAGAGATGGGAGGAAGTACTTCTTCACAGAAAAAGTGGTGGATTCCTGGAACAATCTTCCAGCAGAGGTGGTGGTGGTGGTGGAGTTCAAAAATGCATGGAATAGGTATAGTGAATCTTAGGGAAAGGGAAGGGTGGTGGGTGAATGGGCCAAAAAGAAAACATTTACATACTTACTGTAACAATAGATCTCCGAGAGAATCTCTTTCATCAGGCCTCATGAATGGAACTTACAGCTGCCACGTGGTAGGACCACATGGAAAGTTTTGCAAGCAGTCAGCCAGGGGTCTCCCACAGTGACGTCAGTGTATACATAAATGTGAGCAGCCCCATCTCCCCTCATTTCCCTGCCAGAGATCATACTCGGAGGACTCCTCTGTAGGGAACCAGGAGAGAACAAGCACTCCGCGAACTAGGCGAGGCAGAGTGCTGGAAAATGTGACAATGGAGACAGAAGCAGCAATCCCAGTGTTGCAGACCCACAGGGAGGAAGGAGGGGGGGACGGTATGGCCTGATGAAAGAGATTCTCTCAAAAAATCTAGTTACGGTAAGTACGTAACTGTTCTATCTGCTTCCAGGATATCTTTTTCATCAGGCCATACCTATGGAGCAAGTACCAAGCTGTACTGACAGTGAACAAACTGGAGGACAGGAGACTATAGGCTTCGGAAAGTAGGACTTGTAGTACTGCTAGGCAAAAGCAAGCCCATCTACAAGAGACAATGTCCAGACTGTGGTGCTTAGTGAAGGTGTGGACAGTACTTCGGGTAGCAGCTGTACAGAGCTGTGCAGCAGATACATTTTTAAAACGAGCAACAGAGGTCACTATGCCTCTGTTGGAATGACCATAAATCACCCCAGGAAGTTCCTTACCGCACTTCCTAAAACAACAAAATCTAGCAAGAAACAACACAGCTGCAAAAAAATGGTATTGTAGGCAGTGAGAAATGTGTAACCTAGCAATTTTTGCACTAACCACTGAGCTACCTAACTGTAACTTCTAAATGTTGTGATACACACAAACTAATACATAGATACATATTTATTTCAGTGTAACATAGCAGTGCATGGTCTACACATAGTTTTACAGATTAAAAATTAAAGACAGAGGGACTGTTTTCTTCTTTTTAGGCTCCAAAGGGACATCAGAAGGTGGGGGTTGCCACTAGACACCTCATTTAAATTTGCAATGACGTGCATAAGGCTGAAACTGATCTACATAGCGGGGGAATGTAGACTAGCAATTTTTGCACTAACCACTGAGCCACCTAACTGCACTTTCTAATTGTTGTGATACACACACACTGACTAATACGTATACAAATATATGCATATATACAGTACTGCAGTATAACATAGCAGTGCACTGTCTACACACAGTTTTACAGATTAAAATAAAATATATCAAGGGACTGTTTTCTTCTTTTCAGGCTCCGAGGGACATCTGAGGGTGGAAGGGTTGCCACTAGACATCTCATTTAAATCAGCAATGACATGTATAAGGCTAAAACTAATCTAGATGGCAGAGGAATGCAGACTAACAATTTTTGCACTAACCACTGAGCCACTTAACTGCACTGTCTAATTGTTGTGATACACACTCACTGACTAATACATATACGACTACACTGTATATTGCAGTATAACATAGTAATGCACTGTCTACTCACACAGCGCATTTACACACACACAGACAGACATACACTGCCTTATATGGCATTTATTTACAGTATTTATACATCTAACCCTAACTTTTACTGTATTTAGGATAAGCACTGTGTTTTGCACTAACTCATTGTACTAATCTACGGCATGACTGGGTAACTAAGGTAGTAGACCAGGGAGGTGCACTGGATGTGGCCTATCTGGACTTCAGAAAGGCCTTCGACACCATCCCCCATAGAGGGGTTATTAACAAACTGTACAGCCTAGGGGTGGATCCTAAAATAGTTCTGTGGGTGGAGAACTGGCTGAATGGCAGGAGTCAGAGGGCTGATTTTTTCTACTTACTCTTTTTCTCCCCAGTCCCGCACAGCCCACGTTCTCATCAGTCCTCCCAGCCCCATCACTCCAACTTCCCCCAGGTGTTACCTCTCTCCCGCAGTCCCCCACTGTGCCTTTCAATGGTGGGGAGTCCCCTATACCTACCAGGACTTCAATTCCAGAGTCCGGGGGTACTTGAGTTATCAGGTGGAGGGGCCTGCAGAGGCTGGCAGTCATCCAGTGCGACTGGAACCATTTTTTCTGGTTTTACACTCTTTGGGAGGGCATTGCATGTGCTGATGTCAAGGCACATGCACCGACATATGCCACATCCCCCACCTCTTTGAGCTCGGGCTGTCTTTCCCCCGACTTCCAACAGGAACCAGTACAGCGCCGAGCTCATCTCCACCCTTCCCCTGGAGGAGGAGAGCAGTCCGGAAGACGCTCGATCCTCCTCCACCCAGGCCGATCCTCTGACTCCCAAGGTCACTCCCGATCCCGGGTTGCTTGCGCTGCAAGCAGTAGCACTACTGTTGTGCCAGTGGGCCAGCAGGAGTCAGAGGGTTGTGGTAAACAGGGACTGCTCTGGAAAGGGAGCAGTGACAAGCAGGGTACTGCAAGGGTCGGTGTTGGAGACGGTCCTCTTTAATGTCTTTATTGGGGACATTGCAGAGGGATGGGAGGGGCAGGTAGAGTGAAGCCGGGTAGGATCAAGTGCAGTGTCACAGTTTCCCTGCACGACAAAAGGGATTAACTCCCATTGAAACTGCATTGTTCCCTGCAGTAACTCTACTGCAGAAATCTGCAGAGTTGGACTTGATCCTGGCAAGCTTCATTGTATGATTCTTCACAGATGACAGAAAAGCATGCAATAGGGTGGACATGCCAGGGGGTGTTGAAAGAATGAGGGAAGACCTTACAAAACTGGAGGAATGGTCTGAAGAATGTCAGCTGGGATTCAATGCAAAGGAGTGCAGGATCATGCATATAGGGCACTAGAACCCAGAGGCAAAGTACGAACTAGGTGGAGAGGTGCTGATAGTCATAAAGCAGGAAAGGGACCTGGGAGTTATCATCTGGGGAGGACCTAACAGATAATAGGCAGTGCGATAAGGCGGCTGGAAAGGCTAGTCAGAAACTTGTATGCATAAGGAGGGGTATCAGGAGTATAAACAGGGAGGTCATCTTACCCCAGTATGAGACACTCATGATAGACTGACCTGGAATACTGCATCTAGTTCTGGAGGCCTCATCTTAGAAAGAACACAGACAGGGTGGAGGCGGTGCAGTGAAGGGCAACTAAAATGATGCAGGGCCTGTGGGATAAGACCTATGAGGAAAGACTAAAGGAGTTAAATATTTATTCCGGAGGCAGCTGAGACATACAAATACATCACCAGTAAAACAGAGTACAAGAAAGAAACATCATTCAAAGTAAGAGATACTCCAAGTCAAGGGGGCACAAAATGAAGGTAGAGGGGGGAAGACTCAGGGGAACTGTGAGAAAATGTGTTTTCACAGAGAGGGTGGTGGATGCCTGGAATAGCCTACCAGAGTTAGTGGTAGGGGCTAAAATGGTCACAGAATTTAAGAAGGAGTAAAGTGAATTAGGTCAACTGTCTGTATCGAAAATGTGGTTTTTTTCATGTTTAAAAAGTGGTACAAGCCACTTAATCGGGACGCGGTTAATGGGGACGTTCACTTTATAGGGACGTCCCAACGGGAACCAATTAAGTGACCATGTATTCCTATGGGCAGTGCTTCTGCTTAAAGGAGACAGGGGTGTCGTCTAATTGTGATGATTTTGATCCATCCTGTCCCATCTAGCTGGTGCTAATCCCCACTAATCCCCATTTACACCTGCTTAATGCATTCTGACCAAGTCAAAACTTTTTTTCATCTACTTAACACCCTGACCTCACTCAGAGTTGGCGGAATGCAAATGAATCTGAAAGAGAGAGAGAGATGGCAGCTGAAATAGAGATGAATGTTTTTTTCTAAAGTAAACAAACTTACTGCAGCTTCCCAAAAAGACAAAGAGACCAGTTAGAAAGAAGTAAGGCGAAACAGACCCTCTGCTTTGTGGCATGGAGACAGGTTACGAAAATGTTAGCCGAAACAGACACTCTGCTTTGCAGTGCAGAGATAGGTTACAGAGATGTTAACTGAAACAGATCCTCTGCTTTGCGTGTGGAGAGAGACTGATTAGTGAGATGTGAGCCAAAACAGACCCTCTGCTTTGCGGCGTGGAGAGACTGATTAAGAGATGTGAGCTGAAACAGACCCTGTGCTTTGAGCCATGGCTTTGTGACGCAGAGAGAGAGAGAGAGAGAGAGAGAGAGAGAGCAGTGCCCGAATCACATTGTCCCCCACAGTTTTCCATGATCATGATAGCTCTCTGCTTTGCTGTGTGGAGAGACAGATTAGAGGTTAGCGCTGCAGTACAGCTCGAATACAGCACACGAAGCACACTCTCCACAGCTTTCCACGATCATGAGAGAGTGCCGATCACCATGATGATCCTTCACTTGGTATGGAAATATCCTGTGACCAAAGCACAATCTCCCCCACAGCTCAAGTACAGCTTGATCTCCACTGTGTCTGAAACGGATGCAGTGTGAAAGTGAAAGGTAAAGCAACATAAAATTCCTAAAAGAGCTGCAATCCAGCCTTGTCTTTCTGTGTATGAGTGTGTGAGAATCTGTGAGTGTTTGTATGTGTGTTTTCGGCAGTTCGGGGACTTTAAAAATAATCCACTTCCTTTAATTGGGATGGCCGCTTAAACAGGACGAATAGGTTGCCATGGAGGTGTCCCATTTAAGCAGGTTCTACTGTATGATGAACTACATGTTTTTGTTTTGTGATAGCATATAGCATAGTAACATAGTGACTTCCTAGCAAACTTGGGTCAGGTAATCATTTGTATTTGTGTCTGGTTAGGGTTTTGGTATAGCAACTCATTTTGCAGACAATTGTGTGGCCATTAACACGTTTTAATGTGTTTTAGTGATTTTGCAGTGTCCATATTGATATTTAGGAATATAATTAAAATAATTAAATATATGTTTATGCACACAGATTTTTTTATAAAATGTTTAAATAAAGCAGATAAGGAAGTGCATACATTGTGGAACTATTAAGGTAATGTGAAGACTACTCCACTCCATATTTCAATTAAGACTGGCAGTATAGCCTATAGGTTAATGAGATATGAATGAGCTTGGTACATCCAGGAGACCTGGGCTTGATTCCCATAACCTCCACTTGCATACTGTGACTATGAGCAAGTCACTTAACCACCCCAGTACTCCCAGGTTACCCTTAAAAACAGGCACTTGTGTCTAGTGGGCCTTACCCAGTTATCAAAAGAATAAAAAAACTGATCATATGAATTATTGTGTTACGTGTATTAGCAGTGAAACACTGCATACTAATTTTATGATTATTATGTGAATTTCAGCTAATCTCTGATGAAGACGTCTTTATGATCTTGAAATATTGGATGGTTTGCAGGGTTCGACCTTAACATTGTTTTACTAGCCCTGAACCTAGTGCAGATTGGCCAGGGCTAGTGCAGCTAACCCTCTACTTGTCCATTTTGACTAGTGCAGGTTTTTCATGGTTGTTATTGAAGTTGAAAAAGACCCTACTTTAGCAGGCTGTAGTCCTTTTGCTAATCTCCTTCAGTGTTCCAGGTGGCCTGGTGTGATTAACAGCTCATTAAGAGCTGCAGTTATCTGGCAGTTCAAGAGAGATATCCAACAAAAGACTCAGTGTGAGTCATTATCACTCAACTGTTAGGACATTCAGCTAGGGGAGGTGCTGATAGGAAAGAAAGAAAGTTCAAGCCTCCCCCCGAAAAGCATGGCAGGTAGTAGGGTAAACACTGAGGTACAGAGCTTGACAGAGGGCAGGACAGGAGTAAATGGAAAAATGGACAAGGGCAATAAGAGCAGGGATGGGGTAAAAAAGGATAAAGCCAACATTAAATGGAGGGCAATGGTACCAATGCCGTAGTCTGAAACAAGCTTCCAGGGTAGTAGCCCTGATGGAAGTGGAACACTTGGATATTATGGCAGTCACAGAAACATGGTACACGGAGAACCATGACTGGGATGTCAACATACCAGGATACACAATCTACAGAAGGGACAGGGAGGTAAAAGAGGAGGTGGAGTAGCTCTCTACATAAGGGAAGGGATCAAAGTAACAGAACTAAAGGTAAAGGGGAGGACAAGAGGAACTCTGGGTCACATTGGAGACAGGAATGGCATCACAATCCGCACAGGGTTGTATACAGACCCCGTCTCAAGGGAGAAATGGACAAGAAAATGATAGAGGGCATTCTCAAAATGGCTGAAAAAGGGAGATACTGTTGATGGGGACCTGAATATGCCAGATGTTAACTGGGCAACATGGACTGCAGCCACATCCAAGAGCAGGGTCATTCTCGATGCCCTACAGGGAGCATGCCTTAGACAGCTAGTGGTGGAACCCACTCGGGAAAAGCAATACTAGACCTGGTACTCTCAAATGGAAGAGGATCACAAACTTAGAGTCAGTAGACACCTGGGAACAAGCGACCACTGCACAGTGTGCTTCTAATAAACACAACCATGGAGACAAGCCATACAAATACAAGGATACTGGACTTTAGAAGGCTGACTTTGGCAAAATGGGTGAATACCTGAGGAATGCATTAGTAAATGGCCAGAAAGGAGGGTGGAAGAACAATGGAGAAAATCAAAACTGCCATCATGGAGGCAACAAGCCTTTGTGTGAAACAAATAAAGAAAACAAAGCGGAATAAAAACCACTATGGCTCTCAAAAGAAGTGTCAGGGAAGGTTAAGGAGAAAAGGCTGCATTCAAAAGTATAAGGAATCACAGACAGAGCATGACAGGGAACTGTATCAATTAAAGCAGCAAGAAGTGGGGAAGGCAGTCAGAAAAGCAAAGGCCCAAACCGAGGAAAGGATAGCCAACTCAGTTAAGAAGGGGGATAAAACCTTTTATAGGTACATTAGGGAACATAGAAAGGTTAAGGGAGGGATAGGGAAGATTAATAAAGGAGAGGGGAGGTGGGCAGAGGGAGACAGTGAAAAGGCAGAGATAATGAATGAATACTTTTGCTCAGTATTCACAAAAGAAGAAGAGGAGGAGTTACCTAAACCAAACAGTAGAAGCACTCTGGATAGTGGGGTTGATACCAGTCCATTTAAAAAAGAAAGAGTACTGAAAGAACTTCTAAAACTCAAGGTGGACAAAGCAATGGGGCCTGGCAGATTCACCCTAGAATCCTAAAAGAGCTAAGGGAGGACCTAGTGACACCACTAACCACACTTTTAACAAATCATGGGAAGGCGGGTGGTACCTGAGGACTGGAGGAGGGCAGATGTGATTCCCTTCACAAAAGTGGGAGCAAGGCAGAAGCAGGAAACTATAGACCTGTTAGTTTGACCTCAGTGGTGGGGAAAATGATGGAATTACTTCTGAAAGAAAGAATTGTTGAGTACCTAGAGGCCAGCGGGGCACTGGACCCAAAGCAGCATGGATTCACAGCAGGAAGGTCATGTCAGACAAATCTAATCGATTTCTTTGACTGGGTGACCAAAGTAATAGACCAGGGAGGGGCTGTGGATATGGCCTACCTAGACTTTAGCAAGGCATTTGACACAGTCTCGCACAAAAGATTAATAATCAAGTTAGCCAGCCTGGGAGTGGGTCCCAGGGTGGTAGCCTGGGTAGAAAACTGGCTGCACAACTGGACACAGAAGGTAATAGTGAATGGAACACATTCTGAAGAAAGGGGGGTTACTAGTGGAGTACCTCAGGGCTCAGTACTGGGTCCAGTCCTCTTTAATGTCTTTATAGGTGACATTGCAGAGGGTCTGGAAGGAAAGGTATGCTTCTTTGCGGATGACACAAAGATCTGTAACAGAGTTGATACACAAGGTGGGGTAGAAAGGATGAGAAGGGACTTGGCAAGGTTGGAGGAAAGGTCAGACATATGGCAACTTAGATTCAATGCAAAGAAGTGCAAAGTAATGCACCTGGGAAATAAAAATCCAGCAGAAGAGTACACAATAGCAGGGGAGGTACTAACAACAACAATAATGGAAAGGGATCTGGGTGTAGTCATATCAGATGACCTAAAGGTGGGTATGCAATGTGAGAAGTCAGTAGGGAAAGCCAGGGGGATACTGGGATGCATAGGGAGGGGCATCACAAGTAGAAAAAGGGAAGTGGTTATCCCCCTATACAGACAGTTGGTGAGACCTCATCTGGAGTACTGCGTGCAGTTTTGGAGACCTCATCTACGCAAGGACATAGGATGGAAGCAGTCCAGAGGAGGGCAACTAAAATGGTGCAGGGTCTACATCAGAAACCATATGAAGAGAGACTGAGAGAGCTTAATATGTATACCCTTGATGAAAGGAGGGACAGGGGGGATAGAAACTTTTAAGTACCTCAAGGGAATCAACAAAGTCCAGGAGGGTAGCATCTTTCAGAAAAAGAGATGTGTAAGAACAAGGGGGCACAATTTAAAGTTAGAGGTGGGACGGCTCAGGGGTAATGTGAGGAAATTCCTTTTCACGGAGAGAGTGGTGGACGCATGGAACCGCCTTCCTGGAGAGGTTGTGGGGTCTAAAACAGTGGAGGAATTCAAACATGCATGGGACAGACATAAGGCAATTATAGTGGGGGGTTGCAGGAAATAGGATGCTGGTTAACTAGAATCTGCAGCTTATCCAGTAGGTAGGGAAATGGGCAGACTGGGTGGGCCAAGTGGTCCTTATCTGCCGTCAAAGTCTATGTTTCTATGTTAGTGTGCATGCTGTGATCAAGGGTGGAGTGTTAAGTCACTAGCTTCCAGTTTGCTGAACTTGTCTTTGACTTTTTCCAGAATATTAAGACCAGTGTGCCTCATTTCCCAACCTTCTGAGTGTCTGTATCCAACACTGCAGTGACAGAATGCTATCATATATACACGGTCTGCCCAGCCAGGTGGCATGTCCACTCTATACTTTCCCTTGACACCACTGCAGACTAGACTCTGAAGTGGCCATCCATAGACTCATAGCTGCCATTATTGACTGATGTATGGTTCTCAGCTCCTCTTAATTTATCACACCAGTCAATGCCATTAGTGCAGTACCACCCAGCATGTCATTTCATCCTAAAAACAATGCTTTGAAGCATGTATGGTACAAAGCAAAACCTTAGTAAAATATATAATTTGAAAGGTTAAAAAAGGTATTCCTGGAATGCATAGATTATCCTGTATAGAAAGAGGTAGTACAGCATCATGCCTTTATGTTGCTCCCCTTTGACTGATGAAAGGACACTGTTATGAAAAATCTATTTTTGTTAGAGCAGAGCATGTTAAATCAATATCTTTGTGCCTGGTATACATAAACAGATATGTCAAAGTTTCTTACATCCCAAGCCCCCTGTGTTTGTTTAACTCTCTCCAAAGAAATCCTAGAATTTCCTCTGGCTCACTTTGCAGTGTAAGAAAACTTCCAGAAGTGCAATTCTGGTTCATCACAGGGTTGGGGATGCGAGTGTCTTTCTCTGCCTGATTCTGCACATTGCTCTGCAGGTCAGGGTGGGACTGTCGTGACATGCATGATGATGTTGGTTATTGTGTGTGCAGAGCTAGAACTGCCTGATTTAACATTTGCTGTTATGGTATTCTCTGGTTTGGCAGGGAGGGGATGAAGAAAGAGGAAGCAAGGGACACATGGTAAAAAAAACAATGGGGGTACACACGGAGTGTGACTGGACTGCAGTCTTTTTTTTTTTTGCTGGGGCAGGAAGCAGTGTGGGAGCAGGATAAATATGCAATAATCAAAGTATTTCTTGGCTTGCATTTTTCCTGTATAACCAATCAAAATTGACCATTATTATTGTGGGCTAGTGCAACTATCTATGGGCTAGTGCAATTTTTAATCAACTTGTCCGGCTGGCTAGTGCAAAAAAAGGTTAAGGTTGACCCCTGATGGTTTGGAATAAAGAATATTGTCTGCTGAAAAATAAAACTATGCACTTCATGTGAACATAGGTTTCTGGCCTGATTTCTCATTTATGCTTCAAGTTTTTGTCTGGCCTGTCTGAAGCCTTTCAACACAGCAGCTGAAATTTGAAACCTCCTTCCTCACTGTCAGTTATGCGTTATGCCTGGAAAAACCTGTGTGACTTGACATATTTATGATCTATAAACTTTCTTCAAAGATAGTTCTAACCAGACTGAAGCTTAGCACATAAAAAGTAATGATTTGAAACTCTCCTCAGCAAACAGCTACAATTGATTAGCATACTGATAACACAAAACCTCCAATATTATCTAACTTGTTAGGAAACTGGAGGTCTCCCTTTTTCTACTGAAATAGCAAAACGACTGCAGGGCTCTGCCCAATGCATCCGTAAAAAGTAATACAGTTTGCTAACCATTTGGACAAGCACCATTTAGAAACTGGGATGCTCTGTTTCCCAGGGGTGAACAAAACAAGAAGCTGTGAAGACTTTCTGCAGTCTTTGGTACAGTGTGTATAGACCAGAGTATTCTATGAACACTCGAAGTATGGAGCAATGCTTCCTCTGGATTGGCATGCTCTGGGAAATAAATAGGTAGGTAGATGATCTGATTTAAAGTAAATTCAGACACCATCTTCAGAAGATACTTAGGATTACTATGCAAAGACACCATGCCTTTGTAAAAAATCAAAAAAGGAGGCTTACACATTAGAGCTTGTAGGTCAAAAATACTTCAAGCAGAAGGGATTGTAACTAAAGAGAATGTTTTCCAAGAGAGGAAGCATAAGCCACAAGTCATAGCTGGCTCAAAAGGAGCCAAAGTAAGCTTTTTCAAAATAAAATTCAGGTCCCAAGCTGGGACTGGATTGCAGATAGGAGGCTTCAGATGCAGAATGCCTCTGAAGAACATATGGGCCACCTCCAGTTGGACAACTATATGATCCTTGATAGGAGAATGTGAAGCTGAGATGGCAGCCAGGTGCACTTTGATAGAAGAATACCACAGGCCTGAATCCAGTAAGGACAACAGGTACTCTAGAACCTGATTAACCGAACACATCAATGGATCCAGGTGGTAAGAATCAGCCCACAAAGCAAACAGTTTCCACTATATGGAGTAAGTGGATCTGGTGGAAAGCTTTCTAGCAGCCACCGGAACAGAAGTCACTTTTTGGGAAACCCCCCCAAATGAGCTATAGCTATGTCTTCAGGAGCCATGCGTATAGATGGAGAGCTTTCAGGTACAGATGGACCAGGGTTCCCTGTTCCTGTGACAGTAAACCCTTGCACGGGGCCAAGGCCCTGAGGTTCCACCGCTAGCTGCTGCAGTAAGGGGAACCAGACCTGTCAAAGCTATAGGGGAACAATGAATATCAGAGTTGCCCCCTCCATTTGCAGCTTGAGTAGCACTCTGAATTAGAGAGAAGGAAGGGAAGGCATACAAAAATCTCCCTTTCCAAGAGAGGGACAATGCATTTCTCCAGAGAACTCCAGGCCCTGGAACCAGCAAGTGGAAAAGTATCAGTTTTGCACTGTGTTGGGACACAAAACGGTCCGACTCTGGATGACCCCATCTTTCGAATAGGTCATTAACTACTGAGGTCAACAGTTCCCACTTGAACATCCTGGATTGTGACCTGCTGAGCTTGGCTAACAAGATGTTTTGGATGCCTGTAATATGTCCTGCTGATAGTTCTAGTTTGTGGTCCAGAGCTCAAAACCAAAGTCTCACTGCTTCTCTGCATGGCAGATAGGAATGAGTCCCCCCTTCTTTGCTGAGGTAGTGCACCACACTGACATTGTCCCTCTGGATTAATAGAGGACCTGAGGACAAGTGGTTTTGGAAGGCTTGGAGTCTATACTAAACAGCCCGCATTTCCAGAGCATTTATGTGCAAGGTGCTCTCCACTACAGTCCATGTGCCCTATGTCTGACAAGGACCCAAGTGCACTCCCCGGCCCATCCACAGAGCATCCATGGTGAGGATTTGCAGAGGGAGGTGATCAGGAACGGAACACCCTTGAGCAAGATGCTGGGTTCCATCCACCACCCGAGCACTTTGCGTACATGGGATATGACTAGAACCATCTGTTCTAGGTAATCTGTGAGCTGATCCCACTGGACTCTTAGGATCCACTGGGGAATCCACATATACAGCCTGTCCAGTGGTACAGGTACAATGGTCATGGCCATGTATCCCAGAAGGCATAAAAACATCCTTGCTGAGCTAGAATGGCTGTTGAGCACTAATTGTGCTTGAGCAATCGGGTGGTCAGCCCTTCCAGTGGCAAGAAAGCTGAGCCATGGGCCATGTCCAGAACTGCCCCGTGTACTACAGTCACTCACAGCGTATCAACACTGATTTGGTATGTTGACTGTCAGCTCCACAGCATCAAACAACTGTCTGGTTCGAGTTAATGCAACAACTGGCCCCTGGAGTGGGCTTTCATAATCCAATCATCCAGGTAAGGGAAACGATAGCGGCCTGCCACCACTACTAAGCACTTGGAAAAGACCTGTGGCGCAGAAGACAAGCCAAAGGGCAACATTCTGAATTGTTGATGTTCCTTTGAAACAGGAACCTCAAGTATTTTTGTAAGGCTTCCAGATTTTGATATGACGGTATGCATCCTTCATATCGTGGGAACATATCTAATCCCCTGTTTGCAGTAGCAGAGGAAGGCCCTTCAGAGTGACCATTCTGAACTTTTTGTACTGTGTGAAGAAGCTGAGATCCCAAGATTCAGAACAGGTCTTAGGTCTTCTGTCCACTTTGGAACAAGGAAGTACTGGGAGACCTGTTTTCCTCTCTTATAAGGGCACAGGTTCTATGTCCCATTTCTCTAGTAAAGTCTGTACTTTCTCCAGCAACAGGGGTTGGTGCCCTGTAGGATATGTTGTCACAAGTGGGGGATGATCTGGAGGGTTGTCCAGAACTTCTAGAGCATGATCCTGGTCTATGACCTCAAGAACCCATGCATCTGTAGCCACCTCTTTCCACTGGGTTAAGTGGAGAGAGTGAGCGGTAACCCTTTACAACCACGCCTGGATGTAAAGGAGGTTGAGGAGTGTATAAGGAGTCAGGAACAGCTGGTGGGTCCCCACTACCTCTGTGGGTTTCTGGATGGACACCTGAGGTAGGACTTGGGACTGGCAAAGCTCTTGCACCTTTGCCTCATCCTGCTGTCTGGTGGCTGGGCACTGTCTAACACCAGCTGGATGAAAGGGACCCTGCTCCTACCCTTGGATTGGGTATGGCAGAGGGAATGCACAGAGTTCAGAGTCCTACCTGTGGCCTGAACAGCTGTCAGGGTCTCTTGGGCCTCAGGGCCAAATAATTTCTGCCCCTGAAATGGGGCATTAAGAATGGACTGTTGCGCATCATTCGCAAAGCTTGCCATTCTAAGCCAAGAGTATCTCCTGAGACAGATGCCAAGGCTGCAGCCCTGGCAGAGGCATCTGAGACATCATAGGTTGCAAGGAGCAAATGCTTGCCCACATCTTTCCCAGCAGTGAGAGCCTTGAGGAGCTCTTGTTTCGGGGTACCCTTAGGCAAGGCTTGTGCAAATCCTTTGGCCTTCCACCAGAGGATGTTCTGATACTTCATCATGTGGGCCTGGTAATTGGTAATACAAAGGCCCAATGATGCTGAGATGTATGTCCTTTTATCCAAGATGTCCGGCCTCCTGGACTCTTTATCTGGAGGGAGGTGCTTAGGTGCCTTAGGCCTATCATGGGCAGCATTAATCACCACTGAGTCAGTCTCAGGTTGTGTGGCATAGAAATGCTTCCCAGAAGGTGCCATATACATTTTGTCTGCCTTCCTGGGGACAGCTGGAATGTTGTTTGGTCTGTCACCAAAGGTGGCATCCTCTAAGGCAGGAAGCATAGAAGGCACCACAATGGCAGGAGACTCTGGTAGTTCCAGGAACTTTATCAAATTATTTTTGGCAGTGTCCTGCCCTCCAGATCAAAACTCATGGCAGCTTGCAACTTCTGCATCATGGTGAGGAAAGTGGGATCCTCTGGTGGGGATCATGGTGTGTTCACCACAGAGTTCTTACTGCACGTTGATATAGTAGAGCTGGTGCCATAGTCATAGTAGCATTCAGCTAATTCTCAGACTCATCCTCCTCTTCCTGCATCAGGTCAGGGTTATACTCATACTTGTTGAGTGGGTCGATGGGGAGAAAACAGCGTGCTGATGATGTTGGCAGCAGCATAGGAGGTGGCTGTGGCAAGGGTCTACTTTATGGCATCGATGGGGGGAGTCAATAACAGACCCCGTTGACGGGTTCCCTGGAACAGGGAGGCCATGCAACAGGTATCGTGTCAGAAAATAACAGAATCGCCTGAGTGTCGGCGCCCATATGGTCAAGGGGTGTGACTCAAGGTGGAGACTACACCTCCACCGAAGTGGAGGATGTCATCAAGGAGGTCATACCTGCAGGATGAGGGGGAGACCTGAATGCACCCGGAAGGCCCTTTCATTGTACTTATCTCAGTGCTTGTGTTTGTGACTCTCTGTTGCCTTGTCCCAGGATTTAGAAGACCACAATTCAGTCGACTGGGCCAGTAATACAGCATCCTTCTGTTGGAGAGCCTGCTCCATTCTGTCTACCTTCTGTTCAAGGAGATGCTTCTCCAGACTCCCTTTACGACTTCGCCTGGTCACAGAACTGAACCCCCCGCAGATTTTGCAGGCCTTCACACTGTGGTCCGGGCCTAGGCAGCAGACATAGATGTTATGAGAATCAATTGTGTAGATCTTATCTACGTACACACAAAATGAGACAGTTTCAATTGTTCCTTCGATGGCATGCAAGTCATTGAAAACGACTGCAAAGTTAATACTTTCTTAGACTGAAAATGAAAAAAGGCGGCTATTACAGTTGCATTTCCAGAGCAGTCTGATAAGTCTGATCGACGGCAGGAAAAAACTAAGGAGAGGAGCAGTCGTCCACGTTTAGGTATATGCTGATGTCTGAGGTCACCGTGGGAAGCCCCTGGCTGACTGCTTGTAAAGGTTTCTGTGTGGTCCTAGCACCTGGCTGGCAGTTATAAAGTGCATAATTGTTTGCCGGCCTGGTGGCACCACAGGATGAGGCGCTGGACGCCACACCTCACGCCATGCCAGCGTCCCGGGATCGGGAACGAACTCGGGTCATTCGGGGTCAGCCAAGGCGGTAAGGATTGAGCATCCAGAGGACTGCTCTTCTTCCTCAGGGTGGAGAGTTTCTGCTGCATGTGTCAACACAACAAGAGGGGTTCGGCCTGCACCCAGGGTGCTTGGCTGCCTCCGCGGAGGTGGAGACAGCTGCTGCACCCATTGCACAGGCATGGCACGGGGAAAATGGGGGAAAATACTGGAACCGGCAGGACCCATGATGGTCCTGATGGGCGGAGACGATCCCTTCCGGGGGGTGGCGTAGCCTGCAGGTCAGCGGCAGTGGTAACAAATAATGTGATAATCAAAAAAAATAAAAAAAATTCCACAGCTGTGGCCTCAAGAAAGAGATATCCTCAAAGTAAAATGGGCAGACTAGGTGGGTCAAGCAGTCCCTAGCTGCCGAAAATCCTATGTTTCTATATATTTGGTTGGTACAGGATGTATTGCTACCCAGCACCCTAGTGTTAGATTCCTCCCAGAATCTACAGAATAGATTCCAATTGCTCTGCTTGGATCACTGGCACTACCTACAACTTATGAGCACAGTCAACAACCTCCTTATGGCACAGACTTTCCCCTTCAGAATGCCCCCCACCCCTACCAGCCACCACATGGCCCAGAAATATCTCCATCTCAACAGCGGAAGAGCTGGAGCCATCTACAAAATGCTCCAGGACTCCCTCCCAGATCTGTCACTGGTAGCTAGCTCAAAATGGGAAACTCAACTCTCCACCACAATCACAAAGGAACAGTGGGCGATGGTCTGGTACAGGGCACATGATGCATGTACTGGTGGCAGGGCTCCAGTAATACTGAACAAAATCGTACATCTATGGTACAGAAACCCTGCACAACTCATGGCCATGCGCCTCATGCCAAATGATCAGTGTTGAAGATGTGGGGCCCCAAGAGGTATCCTGACCCATATTCTTTGGACATGCACCATGCTTGCACTTTCTGAGGGCAAGTCATAGCCCTCTGCCAAACTACATTTAACAACCCCTTCCAGAATCCCCATGCCTCTGGATTCTAGGAATAATTCCCAACAGATCAGACCTTCCAATTCATCACCACTGCTGGCTTCTGGCTACCTCAGTTGAGGGCAAAAGGCAGATACTACAGAAGTGGAGGAGCACAGAGTTCCCCTTCCTAGACCACTGGAAAGCTTTGATGAGCAAACTGACCAATTTTGAGAGAATGTCCCACTTTGCAAAAGGTACCCTAGCAAAGTTTGACAAGATCTGGACACCATGTAGAACAGCCACAGAAATGCAGCTCATGGCCAGAACACCTGTCCCACCAATGGAAACCAGACCCCCGCCCACTGGTGCTCCCTCTACGACTACCAGCAATACTGATTCTATCCTGCCCACTTCCCCAGCCCAGGATTAGAACCCGTAGTTCATGGACTATCTTCAACTGTACCATTTACAATTATGCAAGCTGTGTGCGAATTACTGTTTAAAGGTTAGTGTTTGATGGGCTCTGGTAGTTTGCTAAAGTCTACAGTACTATTTGAAACAGGCCACTACATGAACTTTATAATAAGTATGCTCCGTGCCTATTTCTACCAACTAGGTTACTGCAGTAAGAAGTCTAGTATGTTTTCTTTTCAAATGTTAATACCCAACAAGAAATCATGCTGTCATGTGATGTACAATGTTTTATTTTTTATTCACCAAAAATGATTAACTGAAAAAGAAAGGCTCACCTACTCCTTGAGAAATAGAGGGGACGACTCGGAAGACGGAGTTTGCACCATCACCTCAAAAGAGCTGTGTGTCACTCTACAAAAAATCAGTGCCACGCTGGAGCACCTTGAAACCAGAGTGCTTGAAGACCACCAAAAACGTGAAAATTTAGAGCAAAAAATGGGTCCAATCGAAAAAGCGCTTTTGGACTGCTCCACCACAGTAGACGTACATAATGCAGCCTTGCTGGACTTACACAGACGGGAAGAAAAAAATTACTCTCCTTAGTAATGTTGTTTCTTCTAATGGAGTCTTGCTGTATTCTGACATATGCAGTTAGGTCCTGCCATTCAACTGCCCTGGAGAAAAAAAAGAGTTAAACTTTCCATGGCCAGCATGGAATGTTCACCACGAGCTCGGTTGAAGCCCCTGTCTGCTGTTGTTTAAACTGCAACTGTCAGATCTTCTGAGCAATACTCACTAGAAGTTCTGTGTGGAAACTGTAAAACTCATACTAGCCAACTGGCAACTACATCTATATAAAAGTGTTTTGGTTTCAAAGGAAGACTCAAGTCAGAAACCCAAAACAAAACACATCCAAAACACAACCACTCACCCAAACTAAAAGAGGGTGAAAAAAAGGACACCCCTAGGGTGCCAACACTGCTTCTGCCCACCCACATCCCAAAAACTAGGTTCTGAGAAGGGAGTTGGGGGGGGGGAGGTCAGAATACAGCAAGACTCCTTTAGAAGAAACAACATTACTAAGGTGAGTAATTTTTCTTCAAACAACATGAAGTCTTGCTGTATTCTGATATATAGCGAACTACAAGCAGTACCTCCAAGGAGGGACAGAACCTACTGGAAACAGGATCTGAAGTACTGCTGTGCCAAACCGAGCATCACTCCTAGCCTGGATATCCAGAGAGTAATGCTTGGTGAAAGTATGGACTGTTTTCCAGG
Organism: Neoceratodus forsteri; assembly: GCA_016271365.2. Classification (NCBI taxonomy): domain Eukaryota; kingdom Metazoa; phylum Chordata; order Ceratodontiformes; family Ceratodontidae; genus Neoceratodus; species Neoceratodus forsteri. Next base: position 503,428,593 of record CM057455.1, read on the forward strand.
TGGCTGCTTGACAAATTTCTAAGAGAGGAATATCCTTGGCGGCAGCCAGGGAAGCAGCTGTACCTCTAGTGGAATGAGCCCTCAGGCCTGAGGGTGGAGTTCTACCCAGTTTTTCATAGCAGAACTGTATACAAGAAACAATCCACCTGGCAATAGATCTCTTAGTGGCAGGTTTGCCCTTACCAACCTCTCCATATGTGAGAAACAACTGGAGGGATTCAAACCTGTGCCCCTTTGTATGCTCTATGTAGTAGCTAAGGGCTCTTTTAACATCCAAGCTGTGTAGCCTCCTCTCTCCAAAGGAGGAATGGTCAGTGAAGAAAACAGGGAGAGATATAGACTGGTTGAGGTGGAAATCTGAAACCACTTTAGGCAAAAACTTTCTGTTAGTTCTTAGGACCACTTTGTCTCTATGAAAAGAGATGAAATCTGATTCCACTGACAGGGCTTGCAATTCACTGATACATCTGGCAGAAGTAATGGCTACCAAAAACACAGTTTTCCAAGTCAAGTACTTAAGCTCTGCAGAGGACAAAGGCTCGGGGTGCATAAGCTGAGCAATGCAAACATTAAGGTCCTAAGCAGGAGCAGGATCCTAAAGGGGATTGGTGTGAAGCAATCCCTTGAAAAACTTACAAAACACAGGATGGGATGATAGAGAGGAAGGCTTGCCTACTGACAAGAAAGCAGAAACAGCTGCCAAGTGTACTTTAAGGGTAGCTGGTCTGAGGCCTAGGCCATTAAGATGGACCATACAGTCCAGAACCGTAGGCAACTCAGCAGAGTCTGGAGAAATATTCCTCTTAGAACACCAAATGCTGAATCTTTTCCATTTGGAGTTGTAAGTCCTTCTGGTGGAAGGCTTTCGAGAAGCCCTAAGGATATCCAGAACCCCTTGGGAAAGATGCAGATCTGCAAACTCTAACTCTTCAAGAGTCGTGCCTTGAGACTGAGAGACCGAAGATTTGGGTACCAAATCCTCCCCTGAGAGGATGTCAACAGGTTGTAACTCCTGGGAAGAGACAGGGGAAGGTGGACTGCTAGGGACAGCAACAGGGGATACCAGGGCTGTCTGGCCCAGTCTGGAGCAATCAGAATCACTTTGCATGGTTGTGACCTTATCTTGACTAACACTTTGAGCGGGGGGGTATACAGGAACTTCCTTCCCAGTTCAGAATCAGAGCATCCAGGGGGGCTGAGCCCAAGACTGGGGGTCTGCAACAAAAGACAGGAAGTTGGTGATTGTCTGGGGCTGCAAAAAGATCTATCTCTGGAGTGCTCCATCTCGAGAAAATCACTTTCAAAACTAGAGGATCTAGGGTCCATTCATGATGGCCCTGGGATATTCTGCTCAGCTTCCCTGGGAGGTGAACTGCTATCGGAGAGGTTTGCAGGGAATAGGCCAGGGACCACAACTTCATTGCTTCTGAGCACAAGGCCGTAGACCGAGTACCTCCCTGCTTGCTGATGTACCACATGGTGGTGGTGTTGTCTGTTCTGACCTGGACCACCTTGTTCTGTACAGATTTGGAAAAAGCTTGCAGTGCCAGAAACACTGATCTGAGTTCCAAGAGATTGATGTGAAGCAGAAATTCCTGAGGTGACCACAGACCTTCAGTGGTAAGATCCCCCAAATGGGCTCCCCAGCCCAGTAGGGAAGCATCTGTAGTGAGTATCACTGAATGAGACTGAGTGACAAAAGGAACCCCTTGTCTCAAATTGTCCTGATCCTGCCACCACTGCAAGGCCTGGATCAGGGTTCGAGTCACTGGGACTAGTTTGGTAAGGGAATCCTTTCTTTGGGACCAGAAAGCTCTTAAGTGGAACTGAATGTCCCTCATCTGGAATCTTTCTCCTTGGACCACTGCTGTGGAAGCTGCCATGTGGCCCAGAAGCTGAAGGAAATGCCTTGTTGGTCGAGACACCTGAAGGGTGAATGAAGAGGCCAGTTCCATGTGGGCCCTTGCCCTTTCCAGGGGAAGAAAGGCTCTTGCCTTTACTGTATCCAGCTCTGCACCTATGAAGGTGAGGAGCTGTACTGGTTCGAGAACTGACTTTGGAAGGTTGAGAAGGAATCCTAAGGAAGTGAGCACTTGCTGGGTCACTTGCAAATGTGACTTGACTTGGTCTGGAGACTGACCTACTATGAGCCAGTTGTCCAAGTATGGGAAGATGGAGATCTTTTTTCTCCTTAGGAAAGCAATCACTACTGCCAGGCACTTTGTGAAAACCCTTGGGGCTGATGTTAGGCCAAAGGGCATTGCTCTGAATTGATAGTGGCCTGAGGGCAACTCGAACCTGAGGTACTTTCTGTGGGAGCACCTGATGGGAATGTGAAAATAGGCATCTTTGAGGTCCAGGGAGACTAGCCAGTCCCCTGGCCTTAGAGAGGAGGATAATTCCCAGAGTCACCATTTTGAACTTTGGCTTTAAAAGGTGTTTGTTCAGATATCTTAGGTCCAGAATGGGCCGCCATTCTCCTGTCTTTTTGAGGGTTAGTAAGTACCTGGAGTACAATCCTTTGCCCTTGTGTAGGGTGGGAACCCTTTCTATAGCTCTGAGAGCTAGGAGAGAAGAAACCTCTGCCTCTAAGGCAAGGGTCTCTGATAGATCTGCAGGTGGAATGGATCTGGTTCTCATCTTGGGAAATTTTTTGAAGCTGAGGACCAGCCCCTGGCTTACTACTTCCAGGACCCACTTGTCTGATATTAGAGACCTCCAGTCCTGGACAAAGTAAGCCAGCCTGCCCCCTACTGGTATGGGAGAATCTGCCCGGGCAGACCCATCAGGGTGTCTGCTTAGCAGGGGCTTTAGGCTGAGGGGTGGATGCAGGTCTCCTTATCCCCCGTCTGCCTCTCCCTCTAAAGAACCCCCTCCGAGAGAAAGAAGAGGAGGCCTGAGCCTGGTAAAAAGGCCTTTGGAAAGGCCTGCCCCTGCCCCTGGACTGCTGCCTTTGAGGAGTTGCTTGCCTTTCTATGGCCTAAGTACTCCTGTAAGTGGTCCTGTACTCATCCATCTTTTTCATGTAGTTCTCTGTCTGCTCCCCAAACAGAGAATTACCAATTACAGGAAAATCCATGGCCTTAGCCTGGGTATCCTGTGAGAGGCTAGTACATCTGAGCCAAGCCATCCTCAAAGAGCCACAGATGTAGCCATGACTCTTGATGAAACATCACTGGAGTCCACAGCAGCATGAAATTGTACTTTAGATGCCTCAATCCCATCTGCAGCCACCTGCTCCAGCTCCCTGGCAAGCTGGTCAGGGGCCTGTTTATGAAACCAGCACAGTGTCCCACCTGGACTTCTGGTATCTAGCTGTATAGGCCATATAGTTAGCCTGCCCGAGTCCCAAAGATGCTGCCATGTATTGTTTCTTTGCCATGGCATCAATCTTCCAGGAGTCCTTGTCTGGGGGGTGTGATGCCAAGGGGATATTTGCCTTACCACAGGCAGCAGCCTGCACTACCCCAACATGGCTGCATTGCTGGAAAAGGAACTCCGTGTCTGAGCCTGAGAGAGTGTACCTCTTGTCCATTTGTCTGCCCACAGGAGATATAGAATTAAGAGACTTAAGAATGTTATGTGTCTGTTTCCCAAAGGATTTGTGGAGGGGAATAGACAGTCTCCTGGACTCTGGGATGTACATCATCTCAACAAAATCAGGCTCCTCCTCATCCTCTACTGCTTCCTCCCCAGGAAGCTGGAAAGTCTCAGCCACTTTTTTGTAAAACATATAGTGAGAAGGGCACTCAGAAAGCCTAGGAGGAGAAACACCTGAAGGTCTGTCTGGGGAGATGTTCGGGTCAATAGGCACATCCAGACTTTCATAATCACCATAATCATTTTCATACTCTCCTTCCTCCTTCTCCGGTTCATAAAATTCTTCCAAAGTGTAATCCGAAACCGGGGGAACCGACCAAACCGAACACCTGCCAGATGGTGCCAGTTCGATCGGAACTGAAGTAAGCGACTGTACTATCCTTATAGCCTCGGCTAGCTCATCGGCGGTCGGAGTATGAATTTCTGGGTCCGAACTGGATGATTTATCTTTTCTTTTCCTTTTCACCAGAACTGACTCCTCAGAATTGGCTCTCCTTTTGCCCGAAGAAGTATCGCCCTGGTCAGAGGGCACTCCTTCTGGTTCGGTCGGAACCGAACCGGGCTGGCCACCTGGGTCAGCGGACTTCTCAGCCTCCCTTTCCCTCAGTCTACCTAATCTCTTTTCCAGGGTAGATTTGGGAAAATTCTTACAAATTTGGCAGTCTGAATCGAGGTGGTCAAACCCCAGACAATAAACACAGGTGGTGTGGGGATCAGCCTTGGCAAAGACTTCCCCACACACACTGCAGTGCTGAAACCCAGTGGGCTCAGATTTTTTCCTTGGGTTTCTCAGACATGGCCAATCCTACCTAAAACGTACCCTTTTTTTGGCAATCCACCAGGCAAGACTCCCCTATTGGTTCCTGACCATGTTACGGGTCTTGGAAAAAAACGTAATAAAATCTGTTTTTTTTAGAACCGTTACGGACTGGTTACCACACTCTAAATGAATCACAAACTTTTTTTACCTCAAACTGATCAGTTCAGCCGAACTGATCCACAATTTACAAGTTCCACACAGAAACTACACAGAAAACCTATCTAGTACTCACGGTACCAGAGACAGAGACTTGAACCGACTGAGCGGTAACAGCAATTCGGTGGAAACCGACCGAAAAAAACGGCACTTCAACCGACTTTTTTGAACTGAGCAAAGGAGAAATCTCCGGAGCGACTGTTCAGTGAGGCAGAGTAAAGAATCTGACGGTTGCAGTTTGAACAACAGCACACAGGGGTTTTAACCGAGCTCATGATGAACATTCCATGCTGGCCATGGAAAGTTTAACTCTTTGTTCTCTGGGGCAGTTGAAAGGCAGGACCTAACTGAATATGTCAGAATACAGCAATATTTCATGTTGTTTGAATTACTATTAGAAAGGAGACTTGAGGACTTGGAGAACAGAAACCGGCAGAATAATATCTGCATTCATGGATTACCGGAGGACACCAAAACCACTTCAATCCCTGCATTTATGGAGTACTTTTTTGAAAGAGATACTTGATCTCCCCCCCGGATAAGCCCCTCAACATTATCAGGGCCCATCGCTCCTTGGCCCCCAAGCCCCAGGACACAAAGGCTAGACTGCAATCACTCATTCTCACTTTCTGGGATTTTAGAGTGAAGGAAGAGATCCTAAGGACTGCATGGGGGAGAAAATAAATTTTATTCATGCACACCTGGCTTTTCTTTGAGCAAGACTACACACCTCAATGTCTAGTCAAATGCTGGAAAGTCCTATCGGTAGTCCGCCTCCTTCAAGCAAAGGGCAATAAAGCTTTCCTTGAATACCCCGCAAAATTACGAGTGCTTACCGAGAAAGGTACACGTAGATTTCCTGATCTAGGGGCTGCTAGCCGGTTTCTCCAGACTCTGAACATTCCCCTTCCACCAGATGTCACTACCCAGCAAAGGATCAATATGGAGGAGAGATTGTGGCAAACGATAGGAACCAAACGTAATGACCACAGGACCGCATGAGCACTTCTGGCCCGTGGGAGGAGGTTCGTCTTCATAAAGAATCTGCTAACACAGTAGATGATGGTGCAGATTTGGGGCACTGGGTTAATAACTTTGTAAATTCCTGCAGAGAACACTTGCTCCGGTGAACCAGAATGAAGATCACAATGTCGGCACAACAAAGATTTACCTATTGGAACCATGAGTGTTCCCTGGCAAAGGCTAAGATCGGCAGTGACTGGGACGTAAACATACCAGGATACACTATCTACAGGAGGGACAGGGAGGGTAAAAGAGGAGGAGGAGTAGCTCTCTACATAAGAGAAGAAATCAAAGCAACAGAACAAAAGGGTAAACAGGGAGGAGAAGAAGCACTGTGGGTCAATTTGGAGGCAGGCAATGGCACCACAATCCGCACAGGGGTTGTATACAGACCCCCCTCTCAGGGGGAGGAAATGGACAAGGAAATGATAGAAAGTATACTTAGAATGGCAGATAAAGGGGGAGATATTGCTGATGGGTGATCTGAATATGCCAGATGTTAACTGGAGTGCAGTTGCAGCAGCCACTTCTAAGAGTGGGGTTATTCTGGATGCCCTACAGGGGGCATGCCTTAGACAACTAGTATTGGAGCCCACTCGAGAGGGAGCAATCTTAGACCACCTGGTTCTCTCAAGCGGAGATGAAGAGAGGATCACAGATGTAGAAGTGGGTAGCCATCTGGGAACTAGCGACCATCGAACAGTATGGTTCACAATAAACACAGCAATAGAGTCAAGCCATACAAAGACAAAGGTACTGGATTTTAGGAGGCTGACTTTGCCAAAATGGTGAGTGCCTAAGGAATGCACTAGCAAATGGGCAGGAAGGAGGGTGGAAGAACAATGGGGAATAATAAAACTGCCATCACAGAGGTAACAAGCTTTTGTGTAAAGCAAATAAACAAAGCAAGCAGGTAAGAAACCACTATGGTTCTCAAAGGAAGTGGCAGTGAAGGTTCAAGAAAAAAAGCATTCAGGAAGTACAAGGAATCACAGAAGGAACAGGACAGAGAACTGTATCAGTTAAAGCAAAAGGAAGCTGGAAAGGCAGTCAGAACAGCAAAGGCCCAAACCGAGGAAAAGATAGCCAACTCAGTTAAGAAGGGGGATAAAACCTTTTATAGGTACATCAGGGAGCAAAGGAAGACTAAGGGAGGGATAGTGAGGCTTAATAAAGGGGAGAAGGGTGGGCAGAGGGTGACTGTGAAAAGGCAGAGATACTAAACAAATATTTTTGCTCAGTATTTACAAACGAAGAGGGGGAGGTACCTAAAACAAACAATAGAAACACTCTGGATACAGAAGTTGATACCAGCCCATTTACAGAAGAAAGAGTTCTGAATGAGCTCTTAAAACTGAAAGTGGACAAAGCAATGGGGCCTGATGGGTTCATCCCAGAATTCTAAAAGAACTAAGGATAGAACTAGTGACACCACTGACTACCCTCTTTAACAAATCATGGGAGGATGGGGTGGTACCTGAGGACTGGAGGAGGCAGATGTGATTCCCTTCACAAAAGTGGGAGCAAGGCAGAAGCAGAAAACTACAGACCTGTTAGTTTAACCTCAGTGGTAGGAAAATGATGGAATCACTTCTGAAGGAAAGAATTGTTGAGCTACCTAGAGGCCAGAGGGCACAGGACCCAAGGCAGCATGGATTCACAGCGGAAGGTCATGCCAGACAAATCTGATAGATTTCTTTGACTGGGTGACCAAAGTAGTAGATCAGGGAGGGGCTGTGGACATGGCCTACCTAGACTTTAGCAAGGCATTTGACACAGTCCCACACAAAAGATTAATATACAAGTTAGCCAGCCTGGGAGTGGGTCCCAAGATGACAGCCTGGGTAAAGAATTGGCTGGAGAATAGGACACAGAGAGTAATAGTAAATGGAGTCCACTCTGAAAAAGGGGGGTTAGTAGTGGGGTACCGCAGGGTTCAGTATTAGGACCGGTCCTCTTCAATGTCTTTATAAGTGACATTGCAGAGGACTGGAAGGAAAAGTATGTCTCTTTGCAGATGACACAAAGATCTGCAACAGAGTTGATGCATAAGGTGGGGTGGAAAGGATGAGAAGACCTTGGCAAGGTTAGAGGAATGGTCAAATGTATGGCAGCTTAGATTCAATGCTAAGAAGTGCAAGGTAATGCACCTGGGAAACAAAAACCAAAGGGAAGAGTACACAATGGGGGGTGAGATACTAACAACAACAAAAATGGAAAGGGACCTGGGGGTAGTCATATCAGATGACCTAAAGGTGGGCAAGCAATGTGAGAGGGCAGCAAGGAGGGCTGGGGGATACTGGGATGCATAGGGAGAGGCATCACCAGCAGAAAACAAAGTTATTATCCTCTGTACAGACAGCTGGTGAGACCACATCTGGAGTACTGCGTGCAGTTCTGGAGACCAATCTCCGCAAGACATAGACAGGATGGAAGCTGTCCAAGGAGGGCAACTAAAATGGTGCAGGGTCTGCACCGGAAGACATATGAAGTAAGACTTATGGAGCTTAATATGTATAGCCTCGAGGAAAGGGGGAGAGGGGGACATGATAGAAACTTTCAAGTACCTCAAGGGAATCAACAAGTCCAAGAGGTAGCATCTTTCAAAAAGAGGTGTGCAAGAACAAAGGGCACAATTTGAAGATAGAAGAGTGGCTCGGAGGTAATTTAAGGAAGTATTTTTCACAGAGAGGGTTGTGGATGCATGGAACAGCCTTCCAGAGGAGGTTGTGGAGTCAAAAACAGTGGTGGAATTCAAGCATGCATGGGACAGTCATAAGGCAATTCTAGGGGGTGGGGGTAGGAAGAAGTAGGCTGCTGGTTAACTGGGATCTGCAGCTTACCCATCAGGTAGAGAAATGGGCAGACTAGGTGGGCCAAGCGGTCCTTATCTGCCGTCAAATTCTATGTTTCTATGTTTCTATGATGGCAAATTAAACGAAGGGACATTCCATTAATATGTTTATTGATTTCTGTATAAAGTCCGCGCCTCAGATAATGTCTGTCCCCTATTGATCAAAACTCTGTTTGGTGGATTGCGGGGAGTTGCCGAGGGAGAACCAACAGCCAGGGGGGCTGTGTGCATGGGTGGGGGGTGCTACCCTGCAGGTTTCTCCTCGAGCTGTCTCAGCTGGTTGGGGGCCGTGGTGGAGCTGGGTGGTCTCGATATTCTACATACACAGGGGGTGATGGATGGAATACCCAATGGAGTGAAGGCGATGGAGTTCGATGTCTCGCAGTGCATGAGACTCTTTATCATAAGAGGGAACTGATGGCCAGGTTGCTAACCATGCATGGTGGGCACTGGTGTAGGACCCCTAGAGGTTGTTTGGACAATGTCAGGACATATTTCTAAATACCTAGTCAGGATCTGGTGGCTAGTTTGGTTCCACCCTTTGGTGGATCCACTGGCGAAGAGCCTGCAGAATAGGATGTATTTCTGAGACTAAGTTGGATTTGAGCCTTCTATTTGCTCTGTCGGTGCCAAGTTTGATTGGCACAGTGTTCCTGCCCTTTACCTCTATTAAGTGTCTTAAAATTAGAAGTGGGAGAAAGTGACCGCGCCGGCTGGCCTGGGGACTCCCTTGCCCCGTGGCGGATGGATGGTGGACTGGAGGGGTGGGGCGGGGTCTCTCCACTGTCTGCGCACCACCTCATGGAGATAAACATAATTTTCCTTATTATAAAGAATTACTTCTCTCGGTGGCCCATTCACTGTAACTCTGAGTATATGGTGATGGTACAAGCACCTTTGTTTGTAAGGCTGTTAAAAGCATCAGGCTAGACCAGTCTACCCATTAGCAGGTGCTTTTGTACAAAACAGCCCTTCCAGCATTAGGGCTGACTGGTGGCCCAAATTGGACTGAATTCCCAACTCTGTAGGGGATTCAACCACACCACATAGCACCATCATTCTGTTGAGTGTGTACTCAGGGCTAATACATCTTGAAGTGATTCATACAGTTGATTTGGTTGCTGTTAAAAGGTTTTAATGTTGTTTGTATTACAGTTAATCAGTAGTTATGAAATTCTACAACACAGAGGTTTCTTAGAAATAACTCAACACCCCCCATTGACATGGAGACCTCCACCCCCTTTTCAGGACAATGGTTGATTTAAAGATTGTTTCCTTCAATGAGAAGGGGCCTGCAGAAACTTGAAGAATGGTCAGGGGTTTGGCAGTTGAAATTCAATGCAAAGAAGTGCAAGATAATGCATATGGGGCACAAAAACCCTGGCACAATATATCAGTTGGGGGGTGAGGATATAGCATGCACCAAGCAGGAAAGGGATCTTGGGGTTATCATCTCTGATCACCTCAAGGTAGGGAAACAGTGTGACAAGGCAGCAGGTAAAGCAAATAGGATGTTGGGATGTATAGGCAGGGGCATCACCAGCAGGAAAAGGGAGGTCATAATTCCGCTATACAAGACACTAGTGAGGCCCCACCTGGAGTACAGTGTACAGTTCTGGAGACCATACCTACTTAAGGATATAGACAGGGTAGCAAAGGTTCAGAGGAGGGCAACAAAGATGGTGCATGGATTGCATTACAAGTCCTATAAAGACAGGTTGAAGGAACTGAACGTGTACTTCCTGGAGGAGAGGAGGGAGGGAGAGAGGGGATATGATAGAGACATACAAGTATCTTACAGGGAGGGACAGGGTGCAGGAATACACTATTTTTAAGTGAAAAAGATGTTCCAGGACTAGAGGGCATGGGATGAAGTTGGAGGGAGGACGATTCAGAGGAAACATGAGGAAGAATTTCTTCACAAAGGGGTGGTGGACAAGTGGAACACCCTGCCAGAGGAAGTGGTGGGGGCTGAAACAATCACGGGATTTAAGAATGCATGGGATAGACATAAAGGAATTCTGGAGGTCAGGGGTGGGGCAACAGACTTCTAGGAAAACATAAACTGAACTTACAAGCTCAAATGGGCAGACTGTGTGGGCCATAGGCCCTTATCTGCCGACACTGTCTATGTATCTATGTATCAATGTGAGAGGGATCAATAATCCAGTTAAACGAACCAAAATTTTACAGGAACTCCAAAGACAGAAAGCCACCCTTGCATTCCAACAAGAAACCCACTTAACTTCTCAAGAGCATTTAAAGTTGAGGAGATCTTGGGTAGGCCAGGTATATTCATCTCACTATGACGCTGCTCCACACCACAGAGGGGTAGCCATCTTGGTGAGAAGAGACACACCTTTAGAAGTGGACAAGGTAGAGACAGATCCTGAAGGTTGGTTTATCTCTTTAGAGGGCAAATATAGGGGACAAAAGTGCACATTGGTGAACATATATGCTCCAAATGAGGACCCCCCACTTAGCATTTTTGGAAAAAATACTGAAGGAGAGTGTTGGGGATGTGCAGAGCTTGATCACAGTCAGTGATGATTTTAACAAGGTGATAAGCACTGGAGAAGACCGTTTGGGGCATCCGCAGGTTCATATTACTAGGACTGGTAGACTAATTCAGAGACTAAATCAGGAATTAGGCTTGATGGAAATGTGGCGGTTCTTGCACCCCAGAGACAGAGACTTTACATATTACTCCCCTAGACACCAAGAATACTCACGTATTGACTATTTTTTAACCTCCACTAATTGGATACCTATGGTGTCCGGCTGCGAAATAGGGAATATTTCCATATCCGATCACGCCTTGGTGTCCCTTTCTCTCACCATGGTTAAGACTCCCTTTGAAATATGCTGGAGACTAAATATTAGTCTCCTTACCCGGGAAGATTTTAAGGAGCTGGTATCCGAAACAATCCAGACTTTTATATGAGATAACCCCACTGGGGACACCAGAGAGGGTATCCAGTGGGATACTTTGAAGTGCTGTCTGAGGGGGTGCAATTATTCAATATTCGAGCAAACTGAATAAAGATAGGATACAAAAGAGGGTGACACTAGAACGCAGAATAGCTAACCTAGAATCTTTACACAAAACCAATCCGGAAGAAAGAACTAAGGCTGAACTGGTACAAGCAAGAAAAGATCTCAATAAATTCTTAAATATTCAAAGTGAGGGACAGATCCGCTATGCCAGGCAGAAATTTTTTGAAAATGGCAATAGGACCGGTAGGCTCCTAGCCTGGCAATTACAAAAAGACATGGCAAGCAGAGTAGTTGCACAATTAAAAGATAAAGATAATTTGTCCCTAATATCCTCCCCATCAGAAATAGTTAAAACATTTGCTAAATTTAATTCCATCTCATATAATACCAATCCCACACCCGATCATTAAGAGAAAGTTAGACAGTTTTGGGATTCTTTACCTATGCCCCAACTGGACGAGGCATCCAGGGTGGCCTTAGACTCCCCCCTACCGAAACCAGAATTAATGGCAAAAATCAAAAATCTTAAAAAATGGGAAAGCCCCAGGGCTGGACAGCTTCCCCGTCGAATTTTATAAAGAACTGCACCCCAAATTAGCTGATCTGATGCTGTCACCGTATAATGAGGTTATGCTGGACCATGAGCCTGTCCCACCTTTCAGGAATCTGGCCCAAATATCGGTGATTTTGAAACAAGGTAAGGATGCCCAACTTTGTAGCTCATACAGGCCATTTTCCCTGCTTCCTGTGAATATGAAAATCTTTACCGGTATTATGGCAGATAGACTCCAAATGTCTATATCCAAGCCAATTCACCAAATCAAACCAGTTTTATAGTATGGCGTTTCCTCCAGAATAACATACGGAGGTTACTTAATGTTATTTCCGCACAAAAACACTCTACCTCTTTTCAAGTGACTATCAGTATGAATGCCGAAAAGGCTTTCGACAGGGTGGACTGGCATTTTATGTTGGCCACCCTATTGAAATTCGGTTTAGGGGGCAAATTTATCTCAGCGGTTTCTGCCCTGTACAGTAGGCCAGAGGCCAGGATTAGGGTCAATGGCCATTTTTCTGATTGCATACCTTTAAAAAGAGGTACGAGACACGGATGTTCACTTTCCCCCTTGATCTTTGCCCTAACAATAAAACCTCTTGCCATCTGGATCCGTAATAATCCCAACATCTTAGGGGTAATGGTTGGCAAACAAGAACAAAAAGTAGCATTGTATGCCGATGACTCCCTTTTCTTTTTAAGAAATCCCCAACACTCCCTACCACATCTTCTAGAGACTCTTAGGACTTTCGGCTCTCTGGTGGGATATAAGATAAATATCTCCAAATCAGAAGGCATGGTGCTCAGTGGCACCCCTCCGGTGGGTTTTCAGGATACCTTTCCATTTGCCTGGGCCAGAAGAAAAACTTTTCGATATCTAGGGGTCCGGGTCTCAGCGGACACCTCAAAACTGTTTCAGAATAATTATGTTAAACTATAAAACACCCTATCAGCAGATATCGCTAGATGGAAGTTGCTACTCCTTACATTGTATGGTCATATTCATATGATTAAAATGAACATACTATCAAGAATTCTGTTCTTATTTCAGACCCTCCCTAAAGATATGCAACATATTTCTGGATCCATTAAATAAAACATTACAGAAATTTCTCTGGGATGGGAAACATCCCAGGATCTCTACCTGAATCCTGCAGACGGCCAGGGAAAAGGGGGGCCTGGGTCTGCCGCATCTATATTATTATTACTTGGCAGCACAGGGGTCCCAGCTTTATACCTGGGCCAAGAGAAGACAAGAGTCCGGATGGTACCTCGTGGAACAAGAGTCACTGCAGACTGTACAACAATGGACTATTCCCACCAGTGTCATATACCCTAATATCTGGTCTCTAACTTCAAACCCTTGGGTGAAGCACTCCATAAGAATTCTCCTTAGATTTCGCAAGGTGACACATAACCCTACCCTCATAGGCCCACTCTCCTTCATACGTCATGAAGCTGCATTCCCTCCTCCCACGACTGATTTGGGATTCCGGTACTGGGAGGGCAGAGGCCTTACTAGGTGTGCCCAGCTGACCGACAGAATTGGTTTATGACTCTGCAAGATAAATTCTCTCCTCATAGAGAAGATTTTTTTAGATACTTACAGGTTAGGCACCTGATTACATCAGGAGAAATCCTTCAGAAGATTCATAGAGACCTGACCCCCTTGGAACAATACTGGTGGGACCTGATTAGGATCAGGGATTAGTTAACCTTTATCTTGTTGCTCTATAAAGTACTTCTCCCCTCCTCTGCCCCCTTTTGGAAGGCATAAGAAAAAGATGGGAGGCCGACAGTGGAGAGAGAGAGAGAGAGTGGCACAGGCCAGCTGGGCCCGTAGGTTTCAGAGAGGCTGGCAGATGACTTCATCGGCGTGTTGGAGGGAGTTCAATTAGAACGTTATAATCTGGTTCTTTAGATCCCCTGTCAGTATGAAAGCCTTTCATCTCCAAGCATCACAGTTCGGTTACGTGAGGGCCACACTCTATCACATCTTTTGGGAATGCCCCAAACTAAGACAGTTTTGGCAACAAGTACATGCCATCATTGAACAGCTGGTAGGGTTTCCCCTTCCTCTCACATTTCAAGATATGGTATTAGGTCTCCCAACTTTAACATCTAAAAAGAGGAAGGTGGTTGAGTTGGGTCAGATTTTAAGAGTGGTAGCATTAAAATGTATCACATCCACCTGGCTGAAACCTGATGCCCCTACAAAAGTGCAGTGGATCTCCAGGGTGGAGGAAGTGGAGGGGATGGAACATATCACCCATACTATCCACTGAAAATATCTAGATGTTTGGAGGCCCTGGCAGGCTTGGAGGGAGACCCACCGGCAAGAAAGCTGAAAACGATAAGGAATTAAGTTTCATTCGGAGAAGTTGGGGTGGTGGTGGATATGGGGGAATAGAGAACTATCTTCAGAACTTGGTCACAGGTAGGAATACAGAAAGGATGGGATGAGGTGTATTAAACTTTAGGATATATATTATATGTTGTAGAAGACTTTAATATAGTTAGAAGAGTTAAGATTTTCCCCCCTTTTTCTTTTTACTTTTTGTCTGTAAAGTTTTACAATCTGCAGAAACATAAGTACTGAACTGGATTGTTATTTTAAGATTTGAAATACCAGCCAGCCATTTTATTTTGTGGCCTTTATTTCTATAAATTCTCACTGTTTGTTACATTCACCAATTTGTGGTGAACTCTAACATTCCTAACATTACTACCAAACTGGGGAGAGACCCATTATAACACTGCACTGGTCTGTACCCACCTTTGAAGGTCTTTTGACTGAGTGCAGACCGCCTCTTTCCTCCGCATCTCAAAGAACTGATATGAAGGACTGTAATGTCCACAGGCAGTGCTAAGCTTTCGAGGCAATCCTCAGGTCGTGAGGGCAGCGTGGAAGCCCTCCCAGGATCCAGAGTGTAGACCGCCCCGCCCCCCCACCAGCAATTCACAGGCAGTGCTAAAAGTACGGCTCGTGGTGCTGTTTCTACTATGCAGTTTGAACAAGCTACAAGAGAAAAGGTGCCATCTCTTGAATTTTAAAGTCGGCAGATGTGTGGAGATAGTTTTTTGTCTGCTAATAACTCCCTAAAATACTGTGCTTTTTCACTGTCCTGTTGAGTTACCTTAATTTGTTTAAAATTAATTTAGCTGCAGCCAGATTTAATTCAATCTCTGCCTTGCTGTGTTATACAAGGGGCTTAACGTAGACACAAAGAAAGTTCTAAAGTGCTTAATTTATCTGCTTAAGGCACCTCTGAGCTCCCTATCTAAGGGAAGTTTGAAACTTCTGAATTACCAGCTGCTTTCATAACTCCCTAAAATACTGTGCTTTTTCACTGTCCTGTTGAGTTACCTTAATTTATTTGTTTAAAATTAATTTAGCTGCAGCCAGATTTAATTCAATCTCTGCCTTGCTGTGTTATACAAGGGGCTTAACGCAGACACAAAGAAAGGTATAATAAAGTGCTTAATTTATCTGCTTAAGGCACCTCTGAGCTCCCCATCTAAGGGAAGTTTGAAACTTCTGAATCTGAGCAGCGCTTCAAGCAGGCTAAAGTTTAAATTATTTAGAGCTTTCCCACTGCAGTAACTGCTCCTCTGAGCCCTGACTCCCTTTGTTTAAAGCTTACTTAAGATTGTACCAAGCCCCTCCCTCCATCCTTCTTACCTATTTAAATTCTATCTTTCTCACAGTTTTCGAAGCACTCCTCAGGTTGTGAGGACAGTGTGGAAGCCTTCCCAGGATCCGGAGTGCAGACTGACCCCCCCCCAACCACAGCAATTCACAGGCGGCACTAAGGTACGGCTCATGGTGCTGCTGCTGCTACGCAGTTTGAACAAGCTAGAGCCCCGCTGACACTGCGCGTCAGCTCCCCACCACCCCCCTTGGCAGTCACTCCCTTATATACCTGAAGTCACATGCCAGTTTTAACCAATCAGCCTACTTTCCCATCTGCAGGTTATACCAGCCATCCACTAGAGGCCACTACACCAAGGTTTTGCAATTTACTTTCCAGACCATTGCTCTTTAAGCCTCTTTATTATGCCTCAACTTTACTTATTAATCTTCTTTATTGTCACCCTCTGGGTGTCCCTCCCTCCATCAATTTACTCTCTGCTCCCAGCCCACATCACATCTTGCGATAGGCTGCTAACAAATATTCCTACCTCCACTATCTCAGCTGAACCACACCATGCCCATCCCTACCATACCCTCTCCACCTGCCCCAGGCTAATCCCACCTACTTTCCGTATCAGCCTCCTAGTCCTTCTACCAGAAACCTGGAGACCAAAAGCTGACGGAACCGCACATCATACCACCACCAGAAAACTTCTGTGGATAGCCCATCACATCAAACTAATGGTCACCCTGCTACTTCTCCTTGCAGGGGATATCAAACTTAACCCAGGACCAACCCACTCCCATGCCAAAAACCCTTGTGTCCCACTCCAAATCCCCCTCGGGCCTCAAACTAATACACAAAAATATATGCAGTCTCTGGCGTAAAATAACCTTACTACAAGCCCTCGCTGTGTCTCTCAGCCCAGATATTCTGATTATCTCTGAAACCTGGCTAAAATCACATAACACCGACGCAGAATTTGCCATAATCGGCTACACACTTCTCCGCCATGACCGGGTCGGCAGAAAAGGAGGCAGCATAGCCATGTACATTATTTCCTCCATCAAATTCACCATGGTTGCCCTATTCCTACCAACGGACTCCATTAATGCCTTAATGGTAAAACTCTCCATCCCCCACTCAATCCCAATCTACACAGCAGGCACATACTGTGCTCCAGGCACCACCTCACCTTACATATTGGACTACCTAGGCTACATAAACTCCCTGGCAGCATGTGGTGAGATCCACATATTAAGGGATTTTAACCAGAACTGGCTTGCTGAGTGACTTTCCAAATTTCGTGACAAGGTAACAGCCCTAATCCTAACACAACAAATCGCTGAACCTACTCGGGCAAACCACAAAACACAGAACCATACACTGCTAGATTGGTCCCTCACCTCTCACCCTCACAGGATTATAGCCTCTGGACTCCTTCCGGATGCCCTTAGTGACCACCACGGGATCTACATCGTGCGCAAATTTCACAAACCCAAAGCTCCTCCTTCCAGAATCCTACTTTTGAGAACCTACAAACACCTGGACCTCCCCTCATTATTAAATGAGTTAGGCAACTACGATTGGTCATGCATCAGTCATTTCACCTCGACAGATGAGGCACTGTCATTCTTTAAGTCCAACTACATCGCCATCTGGGAGCGCTACACCCCCCTCAGATGTTCCAGAGTCCGAGGTGCTCATCTACCATGGATCTCTCATAATATCCTATCCCACCTCCGAATCCGAGACAAGGCCTGGAAAATCTATAAGACCTCCAAATCCCAGGCCGACCTACAGAGTGCTCTGCAATTCTAGTACTAAAATAATCTGACAAGCAAAGGCCAACTACTTCTGATGCGCAATTCCTCCTCCCATCTCCCATCTCGTTTCTGGAAGGTGGTCAAATCGCTTCTATGCCAACCATCACAACCACCAATCCCGTCCCTGCAGGTTGGTGGTCACACCATCACTGACCCCTCAGCAGTTGCCGACTTGTTTAACCCTGACTTCACTACGAGCCATGCTACTCCCAGGGCCACCCCACACCAGGCTCAGCATGTCCCCACAGACGCCACATCTTGCGGTGCTGCAGCTCAGCCTTTCTCCTTCCTGCAAGTCACCCCTGATGAGGTATACAATGTACTGGTTGCCCTTAACCCTGAAAAGGGAAAATGTCCCATGGGGCTGGAATCCAAAATGCTCCACCTGTTGGCCCCTGCCATAGCTCAACCCCTAGCCGCCCTATTTAACTTATCATTCGTCCTAGCAGAAGTCCCCACTGAGTGGAAACATGCCACCGTAATCCCACTTCCAAAGGGTGGTGATGCCTCAAACCCAAGCAACTACCGGCCCATCTCCCTCCTACCGACCCTTGCCAAGATACAAGAACACCTGGTTCTCTCTTGCCTATCCACCTATCTGGACTCCTCTTCCTTCTTTCCCCCTACTAGTCTGGCTTTAGGAAATCCCACTCCACTACCACCTCCCTTTTTAGGATTACCGACTCCATCCTCTCAGGGATGGATGCTGACCACATCACTGCTGCCATCTTTATCAGCCTGGCAAAGGCTTTCGATACGATGACTCACTCTCTTCTCCTGACAAAATGTGCTAAGGCTGGCCTATCTGGCTGGGCCACATCTTGGTTCCACTCCTACCTCACTGGTAGATCCCAAACTGTCCATATCAGAGCATCCATGTCGGACCCCCTCCCAATCACGTCAGGAGTGCCTCAAGGATCTGTCCTAGGCCTCCTCCTATTCTCGGTCTTTCTAAATGATCTGCCCTCCACCTGCACACACTCCGCCATCCATATGTACGCAGATGACACGGTGCTATACGCATCCGGCCCCTTGCCCTCTGAAGTTGCGTCCAGACTTCAACACAATTTCATCACAGTCCAGCACTGGCTCCGCTCAAATAACCTCCTCCTAAATGCTAGCAAAACAGTCTTCTTAACCTTTGGGACGAGGCAGAAAATTTGTAGGCTCCCTTCACCATTAGTTTTTCACACCCTGGAAGAGTCCCCACTGGAGTCCTGCACCACCTTCAGATACCTCGGTGTCTGGCTTGACCAGCACTTCAACTTTTCCGCACATATTGACTCCTTACTTAAGAAGCTGCACCCAAGGCTTGGTGCACTTTACTGGAATCGTGACAACATACCCCTTCCAGCCAGGAAGGTCATTATAAATAAAATGTTCCTCCCAGTCCTCGACTATGGGGACGTAGTCTACAGTGCCAGCCCAAAGACCACATTAGCTAGGCTGGACCCTCTCTTCCACTCTTTTTGCTGCTTCACCCTAAACAGCCCCTACTCTGCACACCACTGTGCCCTATAGCAAGCAATGAACCTCACCTCACTTGACTATCGCAGGCTCACTGCGCAAAAATTATGGCCAAGCATTGGTCTCAGCGGCTCACTTCCTACCTTTCCGACATCTTAACAAACCCTAGCACACAATCATACACACTCAGAAACTCAGACTTCAGGTTCCTAGCTGTCCCATACCGATCCACCTCCACTGGGCAATCAGGGTTCAGCTACCGCATTCCCTCGCTATGGAACTCCCTCCCAGCTAACATTCATCGCTTCACCTCCCCGTCATACCTAAACTCCATGCTCCAAGATGATTTCGTCCCTACCTGTGCTTGTGTCTAGGAGCCTACCAACTACTAGGCAACTCTCTGGGAATGTTGGCACTTAGCAAATTTGTAATTCATCAGTATCTAACTATTGTCCACTCACCTTATACTGTATCTCGTATGGCTCAAAACTTAATTTCGTTGTACACTTGCTGTATGTAACTGTGCTACCAACTGCCACACTCAATCCTGTATGTAGGGGTTTCTGAACTAAATGTTAGTGATCTTCCACAATGTATTCACTTGTCAATCCTGACTTCAAGTGCTTTCTCATACCGTACGTACTGTGGTTACCAATTTGTCTCTTCAAGCTACTACTGACATGTAACCAGATCCTAATGTTAATATTTCTCCCACTATGTATGTTCTTGTCTATACTGTGTAAACTGTTCTCCCCTCCCCCAGGACGCATCTGTAATGAAGCAGTACTCTGCTCAGTATGCCTTCCTTCGCTTAAATAAATAAATAAATAAATAATGAGAATAATCCAATTGTTGTTTAGATTTATTATCTAGCTGGCATTGTAACCAAAGATAAGTAATTGTATGAGATTTTTGGAATATCTGACTGTATCCAAAATTTTGGGGTACATATTCTAACAACAAACATAGAGTTTGAAACATAGAATTTGACGGCAGATAAGGACCGCTTGGCTCACCCAGTCTGCCCATTAAAAGTCTATAAAGTAAAAAAAAAAGAAATAAAGCTGTTTCAATGAAGACATTGAATGAAATCTCGAGCGTCGGAGTAGGAGATCAATGACACCATTATAAACTTAGAAACCAGCTGAAAAATAAATATGGGGATTCACTTTTATTTTTAACAGCTGATCCTCAAAAACCACTAGTTGCAATAAGTGCTGAATCATTAACTGGAGGTGCAGTAGTCACAGAGCTTTTCAGAATGGATGACAATCAAGTCATCAAACATGCTGTTTCCTTGTTGTGTGAACATATCTTAAGATTTGTAGAGGCAGCACCTTCACTACCACAGCCACTGACAGTGGATTCTCTCCTGAGTAAAGAACAATAGCCCCCAGAGATAGTTCAATCATTTTTCTCGCATGTACTAAAATCCCCCAAACATATGGAGAGTGAACAAGTCTTCTTGTTGTCAAAGTCCTGCTCAGAAGACTTAATTCATGGTGTTACATGCAGCAAGTTTCTCACTACAAAACATGCACTTGTTGGAGTTGTGCTGCACAATATGACCGGACAGAAAATGCCAGTGAACATCCCATTTCATTTAGGAAATAATTGCAGTCATGACCAAGTGTGTGAAATTGAAACTGGTTTAGCAGAACTTTCTCAGCATTTTCAAGAACAAGGTCTGTTACTGCCACTTCAGCCAAAGTCAGAGTCTTCTGTTGTCGTAACAGTTTTCTGGATGGACAACTTTGATCAGAACATTGAAACAGTAACTGGACATGGAACAATACACAACACACATGGTAGTGCATACGAAGAAGAATCTAAAAGCTCCATTCTCTGAGAAGATTCTATTAAAATTCCTCACTCAAAAAGAAGGGCAATTGTATCTAACAAAAAGGAATTAGAACATCAACAGGTGAATTCAAAGAAGGAGCCAACCACTTTTGGCAATATGCCCAAGTCTACTGTGCCAACATCAGTGATAGATATTGGCAAGGCAAAGCTAATGCTATGGAAACTCAGTCAGGAAGCACACAAGGAGGACCAACCTGTCCCAAGGTTTACTGGTTGGCTGACACTAGTCTGTAACAACCATTCAAGTTCACCAAAGAAGATAGTTATCACATCTCTTCTGCCCATCCACAAACACATCACTGATTATGCCACTGTAGTTAAATACCTTACACAAACACAAGAAATAGCTTAGCAAGTAAATATGCCCTATGTTTACTTGACACTTGATGCTGGAACAGCAGCAAAGGCATATCATGTTGTGTGGAATTTCCCTGATCAGTTTCACAATGTCACAATTCATTTGGGAGATTTCCACCTATTCCTGGAAGACTTTGGCATTATAAGGCAGCTAATTGGTGGTAGCGGCTTTGAGGACATAGTATTTCCGGCTGGTCTTCATGCCTCTGGCAGTATAACGGGAGTTTTGTGTGGGAAGCATTGCAATAGGATATCGACTATACATGAGCATTTAGCAAATGCCTTAGAGCGATTGCTTCAAGTCAGATTTGTAATGTATCCAAAAGAACTGAATGCCACCCATGCAGCACTGCTTGACCTGAGCAGATCATCACCTCAGCCCGTGTACTTCCATAAACTGCTTCAGGAAGATGAGAATATCACTTTCTAGACTAAGTATGAGGCCTTCAGGCAGCAGATTCATCGCCGCGAGCTGGGGAAAACCCCACAGTTCTGGCTGACATAGCTAGATATAGTGGATTGGCAGCATTTGCTCCACAAAGCAATAAAAGAAAACAACTCTGATCACAGACTATTGTGTTGGAAATATTCACTGCCTCTGTTCTTCCCCTTCAACAAGCAAATTTATGCTCGATATAGGGCTTACTATGTGCACATGAAACATTGACCATATCAGGGTCAGGGCATTGAATTGAAAAGCAAGGGCTTTCAGTTCAAAGGAGCCATCACAAAGCTATTTTCAGAATCCGAGCAAAGTACATACCTGGGCAACGACCATGGTAACAGTAGGAAAATCTTCGACATTAGCAAGTGTGAAATGACCACTACAACAAAGAAAGCCTTAGTTGGTTTCCATGCATTCACAGGCAGTGACTATGTTTCTGCATTCCTCAAAAAGGGTAAGAAAATTTGTTGGAACATCCTTCAAAAGTAGCCCAAATTCCTAGATACCTTTCAGAAACTTGGGAGTGACTGGTGGATAAGGGTGTTGTACAGTAGCTCTGTTGGAGGAGTATGTCTGTAAATTGTATGGAAGGAAGCAAGTTACTAGTGTAAATATAGCAAGGCAGCAGATCTTCTGGGAGAAATATAACAAAGACAACAGAATAAATGATCTATCTCTGCTAACACCCTGCCAGAAAACCCTGAAGTTACATAATCTATGAACCAACTGCATCTGCCGATTGTGGAGGCTATCTTCTGTTGCAGTTTTCAATACCCCAAGTGCAGTTTTGCATGGCTGGACTGATGATCTCAATGTAAAGTGGACGGACACACCATTTCCACATGCTGTTATGTCTCTGCTATATAATGCACATGATGAGGACTCAGATGAGGACCAAGATGTATATGATTACAAAAATGATATTGGAGTATCTGACAATGACAAAGATTTTTCCTAGATGGACAAGACTCAGCTCTACTACTTTACCAACATTCATATTTTAAATTTTTACATTTTTTAAAATAAAAATGTTTTGTGTAAACATAGATGTTTTTATATATTTTTTAGATACATTTCCTTCTTTAAAAAACTTTTAAAACGAGCCTTTGAGGCGACTTTTGTGTATGCATTTTAAAGGTCTAGCTCCCGCCTATTCATTGAGATAAACTTGAATGCATATTAAAATTACAGTAGGCTCTGTATCTGCATTAAGTATGCATAGCTGAAGACTGCAAAATTTGACATGGTATCAGCTTGCTAAAATTTCACCTATTAATGGTGTCTTCACTTTTATCAATTTATCCTCTTATATTACCTTAGGACTTCAAACCCACATATACATTTCAAAGCAGAATTCTTACCCTTTTAGACAACACAAAATTATATTATAAAGAGCAATAAATCCTGTCTGACAAGATTAAATATAAGAATATTCTGAAATTTCACAAAACATTAAGGTGTGGTGGTTGGTATCTAACCCTATAACTTTTAACATTAATCTTCTGAGGTAACATATGGGTATGCATCTAACCGACACCTATTCATGGAGACCATACTTTAATGTATATTTCACTTACTCTCAAAGTAATGGCCAAGAATCTGCATTAAATACTTAAGTACGTGGAGCTGAAAATCACAAAACTTGTCAAGGTGTCAGTACAAAATTGATGCAAACTGCCACTTTGCGCCAGCGTTCATGAGATCAACAGACACATCCTGAATTTTAGGTATATCTGCTACATTAAACAACGATCAGCATTTATTTTGCTCTTGGGTGACACCCCACCTCCATCTATACACCTAGGGCTGGATATTCAACTGCGCTATTTTGTGGAGCAAGCCCTTGCACTGCACAAAATAGTTGCGAAGGGGTGTGGCTGGGGCAACATTCAAAGGAGTTGCGCTATTGAGCAACTCCTTTGAATATCACCCCGGCCACAGCCACTGTGCATGGCACAGTGGAACTTGCGCCAATCAGCAAGTGGTCAGAGTGGAGCATTCAAGTTGCGGTGGCGCAAGTACCATTGCGCCATGTGCAAATTCCATTTTCAAAGGTGACATACAAATGGGGCTATAATTCATACAGGCAGCGGAGGTGGCATTTGCATCTATTTATAGCCCCATTTGCATCTCTAACTAGAGTGCCCGATCCCTGAGGACTTGGCGCCCGGCACTTGCCAGGCAGCAGCCGCCGGGGACCGACGCTTCCTTGCAGCCCGATCGCTGGCAAAGTGTAAAATCCCCACTCCCCGACTGGCCTGATTGAGGGCAGCAAAGTGTCAACCCCAAGGGCACCCTGGTGGTCCAGTGGACCGTGAAGCCTGATCGCAGGCAGGCGTGTACAGTACAACCCCCACCAGCCCGATCACGGGCTGCAAAATGTTTAAACCCCACCCCCAAGAACATATCCCTGGTGGTCCAGTGGACCTAAGCCCAATCGCGGGCTGCAAAATGTTTAAACCCCACCCCCAAGAACCTATCCCTGGTGGTCCAGTGGACCTAAGCCCGATCGCGGGCTGCAAAATGTTTAAACCCACTCCCCAAGAACATATCCCTGGTGGTCCAGTGGACCTAAGCCCGATCGCGGGCTGCAAAATGTTTAAACCTCCCCGACCATATCCCTGGTGATCTAGTGTCCACCCACCCCACCCACCCACGAAGCCCCACCACCCGGCCCTCCCCCCCAGCAGTATCCCACCTGCCTGCCGCTCGCCGACTGACTGCCCGGTAGGGCTGCACGCCCATTGGTGCACAGCAAGAGCCGTACAAGGCAGTCCAGATATGTGAATGAATGATATGTGAATGAACCTTGTTTATCATTGTTTATTGACCACTATACCATACTTAATATTCCGACTATTTATAGTTTTAAAGTAGTAAATAAGTAAGTACTTACCAACAGCATTTTGTCTTCCCGACTGTGCCAGAAAATTCCTCCCTTAAACAACAAAGTAA
Organism: Neoceratodus forsteri; assembly: GCA_016271365.2. Lineage (NCBI taxonomy): Eukaryota > Metazoa > Chordata > Ceratodontiformes > Ceratodontidae > Neoceratodus > Neoceratodus forsteri. The sequence goes on from CM057455.1 coordinate 503,453,147, forward strand.
CTTACTGTATTAATAAACAACACGTCATCACTACAGTAATTTATACAAGTATACGGTTACTATGTTTGCTAATGAAAAGTGTACTTACTTATAACCGCAGTTCAACTAATAGTTATTCAGTTCATATCCACATTATGCAGTATCTACTGAGCATGCTTTCTCACAGAATAGTCTTCAATACTGACTCCTCCTAAATGTGTCCTCCAGCTCCGCCTCACTGTTCTTAAGAGCTGGACGTTGAAACACAGAAAGTGAAAGCAAGTCTGGCAACAGGAAGTTGGGGGGTGGTTTATTCTGATGTGAACTGAATAAGACAATTAGAACTATGGTTATAAGTATGTAAGAAAAAATATCTCACCATAGTAATGTTGTTTCTTCCAGAGGGATCCCTCACTATGTTTGACAAACTGCAATCAATCCCCTAATGAGCTGCCCAGAGCCTAGAATTTTATGCTACTTAGAGAACATAGAATTAAATTCAAAACTCTGCTGTGGTCACGCTCTCCCTGCCTTCTAATGACAGATTTATTTCTCAAGCTGTGGGGGAGCAGTGACCACTAAATCTGGCTAAGTAACTACCAAAAAGTTTTGATCAAAAAGTTTCATTTTTTAAACAACATCAAAGAATGTGACACACTACATTTCAGTAGTGAAGCAATGCAACAAGTAATGCTTAACTACACTAAAAAATTAACTGTTGTGAGAACTTTTTACAGGTTCTGGAAGGGGTGATAAGGAGGGGAGTGTCAAGCATAGTGAGGGATCCATTTGGAAGAAACATCATTACTACAGTGAGTAATTTTTACCTAAAACTCCAGGAATCCCTTACTATTGCTTGACAAACTGTAAACTCCACAGTAGTACTTTGGGAGGCTGAGTTCAGAACCTATTTAGGGAAAAGGTTCTGCATGACAGCAGTGCCAAAGTTGGCATCCCTTCTGGACTGTATGTCCATATAGTAATGCTTTGTAGAGGTGTGTACTGTTTTCCAGGTCGCTGCTTTACAAATTTCCTGAATGGAGACACCGCTAGATGCTGCCACAGAGGCAGAGGTGCCCCTTGTGGAATAGGCCCTTAGGCCCTCAGGTGGAGGTTTGCCAGCTTTACCATAAAGCTGGTAGTGTGGGGTGGCAAGTGGGCAGGAGTCCGGCAGGATCCTCAGGCAGGGAAGCCTAACAAGCTTACCCCCATGCTAGCAGCAGGGGACTTAAGAAGAGGTCAGGAAGGGGTGCAAAAAAAGGGAGAACAAGTAGGGAGAGGGGCAAATGAATCAGGGTGGAGGGTGATAACCTTGAATGCTAGTAATCTACTGAGCAAAACAGCAGAGCTACAGGCCCTCATGGTGGATGGGGAGGTGGATATGGTGGCCATAATTAAGACATGGGCCAACCATTACCATGACTTGGACCTGGCAGTACCAGGGTATAGGATATTTCGGAGGGACAGGGTAAAAGCGAATGGAGTGGAGTGGCACTGTATGTGAGGGAAGGTCTGAAGTGTGTCAGGGAGGAATGTGAGGAAAGCAGCATAAAGTCATTATGGGTGTAGCTCCAGGATTCCAAAAATAGGATCCTATGGATGGGAGTGGTGTACATGCCACCATCTCAGACTGAGGAGTTAGGGAACTAGTGGGGCAAATCAGAAGGACCTGTGGAAGGGGAAGTAAAGTGATTGTGGGGGACTACAACCTGCCAGGAGTAGATTGGGGAGCCTCAGCCACCACAGATAGTAGGGAGAAGGTAATTCTGGACGCCTTTCAGGACAGCTTCCTATTGCAGATGGTCAATGAGCCAACCAGGTTAGGGAATACCCTTGACTTAGTACTGGCAAAAGGGGAATTTGTAAGGTTGCTGAGGGTGGAGAAGCCACTGGCAGGGAGTGACCACCACTCAGTGATGGTTCAGGTTAAACATGGGGAAAGAGGGAGTAGGATCGGGAACAAGGGTGTTAGACTTCAGAACAGCCGACTTCAGGAGGATGAGGGAAATGGTACAGGGGTATTGGCCAGGATCAATCCAGATATGGACACTAATCAGAGGTGGGAAGTCATTAAATGGGTTATTGTGGAGGCAACCGCAACATGTACAAAGTTCCAGAGTAAGAGGGCTAGGGCTAAGAAGCCTAGCTGGGTGAGCAGGGAAGTCATGGAGAAAGTAAGAAAGAAAAGAGCCACCTTTAGACAGTACAAAAGAACAGGGAGAGGGGATGACAGAGAGGATTACTTGAAGGAGTCAAGGGAGGCAACAAGGGCAGTCAGGGCAGCCAAGGCATCTTGGGAACTCAAGCTAGCACAGGGCATTAAATATGGAGAGAAGAACTTCTTTAGGTACATCACAGAGAAACAGTGCTGCAAGGACCAAATAGTAAGGATAAAAAGGGATGGGGGTGGATAAAGGGGCAGAAAAGGCAGAGGCATTAAAATGAGTACTTTAGCTTAGTATTTACAAAAGAGAAAGGGGAAGCAATACCCAAGGGGGCTGGGGGTGGGGGTGGGCACAGGCGGCGAGGAGGAGACAGACAGGGAAATCCCAGTGAGCAGGGTACTAGAGGGCTTGAGAGCACTGAGGGTGGACAAGGCACCGGGACCAGATGGCATACATCCTAGGGTACCAAAGGAGCTAGCAGAAGTCCTGGCAAAACCCCTGGCAGACTTGTTTAATGTTTTCTTAGAAAGATGGCGGTCACACTGGGCTACCTATCAACTGCTCTGCTGCATTAGGGATTTAATTTTATTTAGTTTTATTTATTTTGCTTGTTTCATTTGTTTATTTATGTTTTTAGAGGTAGTGAGTTAGGGCTGAAGCAGTGAAGTCTGTAGTGGTAGGATCGGTGTTTTCATTCTTTGCTGTTTCGTTTTTCATTTGTTATTCTTATTTAAAGAAAACCTTTTTACTATCATGGATGTTCTGCTTTTGGGCCAGACTTGGAGTTTAGAGTAAATCCGAAGTCGACCTACCAGCTGGAGTGGAGTTCCTGTTTGGGAGCCTGGGAGATCTAGTGTAGCTGTGGTTCCTGCCGTTGGGGTGTAAGAGTGGAGCGAGTGGACCATCGGACCGCCTGAGATGAGTTGAGGGGGTGTTCTCGGCATCTCAAACAGATTATTGCCTTGGACTCAGATTTTGACTGCTGCCACTGCTGTCTGTGGTGGCTGTTTTTTTTCAGGGATTGGGAGTCTGTGGGCTTCGGTCTTTCGGCCCCGTGCTTGCCGAGTGTGCCCTGTCTGAACCTGTGGTGGATTCTGCAGGGGTTGCTGAGGGCACTGAAGGCTGGGTCCGGTGTTGTTGAAGGACACACATCGTGGTGCTCGGCACTCCTTGGTTTTCTGGGGGATGGACTGTAGAGCCTGTCCTTCATTGAAACCTAGTTGCAGCCTTCTTTCCTGGCAATGCCTCCTTGGGGAAACGGTTGGGCAGTGCGAGGATGCGGGAGGTCTGTCTGCCTAAAGTCGGAGGATTCCCTGGAAACCTAGTCAAGTCTGCCTAAAGCCAGAGGATTCCCTGAAAGCCCAGTCAAGGTGGCTTATTCGAACTAAAGCCTGAGGATTTTCTGAGAACCCAACAGGGACTGCACCAGCTACATGGTCTGACTTATCTTTTATTTATTCTCTGAACCTGTTGGGCAGTGAGAGTACCCTATCTTTTCTTGGATACTTTATGGTAATTCTGTTTACTGTACCCTGACCTAGGTGGGAGATAGGTTGGCGAGTCAGTATTTTTTCCTCTGGTGAGGTGAGAGCTCCCAGAAACTATAATTAGTTCCTTTGGAAACAGCTGTGGCTACTCTTTAGTCTGCAACTTAATTTCACCTTATATCATTAGTTGTTTTGTTCTGGTTTTATTTGTATACATATTTTATGAAATCTGTTGACATTATTTATTAAGTTTGAGTGTTTGTGGATGTGTGGTTTGGGAGTCTAAGAGGTTGACTGAGTAGTCGAATGTGTGGGTGGTGGGTGTTTGAGTATGGTGTGGATTATATTTGTAATTTTTGTGATTGCTTATTTTGGGTGTCTGCAGAGTGTGGTAGAGATGTGCTGGGATGGTGCAGTGACAGTCAGGCATTATTCCCCCTACAGGCTTAGAGACCTCTGTCCTCCTTCCTGTCCCCCATTATCCCCAGAGGTTTATAGACAGTGCAGGGCTCTGGGGATTGTTAGGAGGAGGAGGAGAAGGATGGAGGCTGGGCCTGGAGGAGGAACGGAAACGAGTGGGCAGACTGGGATAGTGGGGACAAGGAGACGCCCTGGGGCGAAATGGGTCCAGGAAAGGGGTTTTTCCCTACCTGGTTCCCATACCTAAGGGCTCTGCTTGCAGCGGGCAAGTAACACGGTCTTCCTCAGTTACTCATCCTACTCAGGCATTGTTATGTAATGCTAGGTTCATTAAGAACAAGACCTCTATAATAGCGGATCTTGTTGGATCATCGGACCTGGCCTGCATCACTGAGACCTGGCTGGATGAGAATGCTGGTTCAATTTTGCTGTCAGCAATTCCAGCCAGTTACTCAGTGATACACCGTCAGAGGATGGATCGTAGGGGCAGGGGAGTTGCCATCTGCTTTGGATCAGAACTGAACCTGGTGAAAGTACCAGTGAGGACCACCAACTCCTTTGACTGTATCATGGGTGAGGGTGTGGGGAGCAGGAATTCTTCTCATCTACCATCCACCAGGAGATGGGACTATTTTCCTGTGGGAAGTCGCAGACTTCACTGTCAACCTGACATTGGGATCCTCCAGATGGCTGATCCTGGGGGATTTCAATGCCTGGGTCGACAATGAACTCTCGCAATCTGGTCAAGACTTCCTCCAGCTAATGAATTTGCTAGTTTTCACACAGGTGATTTCCTCTTCGACCCATATTGGTGGTCATTCATTGAACATGGTGTTTCTCCTGGGGATAGAGATATCTGATTTGGTGGTGGAACCAGTTGGGTGGTCTGACCATCAAACCACTGGGTTCAGTTTCGTGGCCCCCCCCCCGTGGGCCAGCCCCTAGGGAGATAGTCTGGTACTGCCCTTTGAGGGGTGTTTTCCCTGATGACGGTGCTGGACCTATTGGGTTTACTGAGTGATTGATGGATCCTGGAGACCTGGTACTTGCCTATAAGAAGGCAGAGGTAGGGGCCCTGGATTCCATTGCTGCTGTTCATGTTCATCCCCTCACTCTTCGCCCCAGGTCTCCTTGGTTTGATGAGACCTTGAGGTAGCTGAGGAGAATGGGACAAAAGCTACAGAGGTGTTGGCGGAGGTCAGGTCTGGAGTGTGACACACTTAGATTGATGGACCATTACGGGGTCTATCAACCAGCAATTACCCGTAAGAAGGCAGAATTCCTGTTCAGAGAAATCGCTGCTGCGCAGAATCGACCAGCCCAGCTCTTCCGGACTGTGGACAGATTGTTCAATCCAATCTGTATCCAGCCTGGAAGTGCTTTTTTACAAGAGCGGTGTGAGGAGTTTGCTCAGTTCAGATAAGGTTGCCACAAGCAGGTTCGGTGTCCACTCGACCCTCTCTAATGGGAGCTGTGGTGGTCGGCAGGAGATTTCGGACACCCAGTTTGTGTGGTTTGACTTCTGCCGGCCCACATTCAATGACATTGTGATGGTCATCCAGTCATTGCGACCGACCAGCTGTAGTTTGGACCCAAGCCCTACAGGCCTCTTTGTAGGCTGTGTGGATAAAATCGGCCCAGTCCTTGCTGAGATAGTCTGGATGTCTTTGGAGAGGGGGATCTTTCTGGATCCCCTGAGGAAGGCCATGGTTCGGCCCCTCTTTAAAAAGCTCTTCTTGAACCCGGACTATCTGGCAAACTACAGGCCTGTCTCCAACTTGCCCTTTGTGGGTAAGGTTATTGAGAAGGTGGTTGCATCGCAGTTGGATGATAATTTGATCAGGTACAATGTCTATGATTTTCTCCAGTCTGGATTTAGGAAGAGACACAGTACCGAGACAGCTCTTGTTCGGGTTCTAAATGACCTACTAATAGTGAGAGATCGAAAGACCCGTTCCATCTTGGTCCTTCAAGATCTCTCTGCAGCATTTGACACTGTGGACCATGGTGTGCTGTTGGAGTGCTTGTGGTTCATCTGTGGACTGTCTGGAACGGTCCTCAGATGGTTTCGATCATTTCTCAAGGGTAGGACTCAGAGGGTGGTGTCTGGGACTTTTTCCCTGCACCACTCCCCCCCATCCTGCGGGGTGCCGCAGGGCTCCATCTTAGCGCCCATATTGCTTGCAGTGTACATGCTGCCATTAGGAGCGATAATTAGGTGGTACGGCTTGAGTTTTCACTGCTATGCAGATGATACTCAGCTGTACATGTCCTTTGTGCCTGGTCAGGATGATGCTGTTTCGGTCTTTAACAACTGTCTAGCCGAGATCCAAGATTGGATGAGCATGAGCTGGCTGCAGTTAAACCTGGAAAAAAACTGAGGTGCTGGTTGTGGACCCAGGTCATCGGAAGGCAGGTTTGTTGGCAGGATTACCTTCAGGACTACGGCTTGGGGGTGTTCAGCTAATTACCTCAGACTGGGTGTGGAACGTGGGCATTATTTTTGATGACTGACTGACCCTTAAATCTCAGGTGATGGCAGTCATCAAAACCTCTTTTTACCATCTGAGGAATATCGCCCAGGTGAAGCACCTGGCTCCATCCGATGATCTTCCAACTTTGGTCCACGCCTTCATTACCTCCCGCCTTGACTACTACAACGCCCTTTACCTAGGGCTATCGGGGGTTGATATCCGCTGCCTGCAGCTAGTGCAGAATGTGGTGGCCAGGCTCTTGGCTGGTACTTCTAGGACCAGTCATATAATGTCTGTGATCTGCGGACTGCACTGGCTGCCTGTACAGTGGCGGATCACCTTCAAGGTCGGCTTGCTGACCTATAAGGCCCTACATGACCAGGGACTTAGTTAGCTGCAAGATCTCTTCAACCCTACTGCCCCACCTCCAATCCACCGACGAGGGATTGCTAGAGATTCCCAGGGTCCGTTTAAAGACTTCTGGGGCTAGGTCATTTAGTTTTATTACCCCAACCCTGTGGAATTCTCTACCTCGTCAGGTGCGAGATTGCCTGACCGTCCAAAGTTTTAAAACTGTTCTTAAAACCGTCTTATTTAGTCTAGCCTACCCTGATTTTTAATGCCGCTGTTGTATTTATTGGTTTTTAATTTGCTGCGTCTGTTATTCATTGATGTATTTTATTTATTTGTGTTGTACACGCATCTTGGTTTTAGAAAGGTGCTTTTTATAAATAATGATTGCTTTGCTTTAATGCATCCCTGGAGTTGGAGAGTGTTCCGAAGGACTGGAGGATGGCACACGTGGTGCCCCTCCACAAAAGCAGACCCTAAGATGAGCTGAGGAACTACAGACCAGTAAGCCACACATCCATTGTGAGAAAGCTGATGGAGACAATCCTGAAGGAGAGGCTGGCTTCCCTCCTAGAGGCTAATGGGCTGCAGGACAGCAGGCACCATGGGTTCATCTCGGGCAGGTCCTGTCAGACCAACCTAGTGGAGTACTATGAATGGGTAACCAGGCAATTAGACAGGGGCCATGCAGTGGATGTCCTGTACCTGGACTTCAGTAAGACATTCGATTCGGTGCTGCATGGGAGGCTAGGTAGTAAACTGGAAGACACAGGGGCAGGGGCGAAGATGGTGGGATGGATAGTCAACTGGCTGCAAGGGAGACAACACAGTGTGGTGTTGGGAGGGGAGCTCTCATCGCCCAGGGCAGTGACAAGCGGAGTGCCACAGGGCTCTGTACTAGGGCTGGTGTTGTTTGGGAATTTCATAGCAGACATCTCAATAGGGATCAAGAGCAAGATCAGTCTGTTTGCGATGACATCAAGATGGGAGCAGTAGTGGATGACTTGGAGGGGTGGCAGGGGCTGCAAAAGGATCTGGTAATATTGGAGGACTGTTCTGACACCTGGCAGCTGGGGTTCAATGCCAAGAAATGCAAGGTGCTCCACACTGGAGCAAAAAAGCCAAGGAGGAGCTACCAGCTGGGGAGAATTCAGCTAGCCAGAACAGAGGAGAAGGATCTGCAAGAGATCATAACAGGAGCAATGAACAACTCCAGCTGCAAAGGCTAACAGGATGCTGGGTTGTATTGCCAGAGGCATATGCTACAGGAGGGGGGGAGGTGATCCTGCTGCTATATAGGTCACTGGTTAGACCACACCTGGAGTACTGTGTGCAGTTCTGGCATCTGTACTTGAAGAAAGACATTAAGTTACTGGAGGCAATGCAACGCAGAGCAACAAAAATGATCCAGGGGCTACGGGACTTGCCCTATGAGAGCAGACTGAGGGAGCCAGACATGTACTCCCTGGAGGAGAGGAGGGATAGTGGGAACATGATTGAAACTTTAAGTACATGAAGGGAATAAATAAGGCGGACATGGAGGGGCTGTTCCAATTAAGGATGGGGAGGGACACCCAAGGGCACAATCTGAGTTTGGAGGAGGGGAGGTTCAGGAGGAAAATGAGGAGACACTTTTTTACGGAGAGGGTAGTGACAGGGTGGAATGCACTATCAGAGGAAGTGGTATCCTGCAAGACAGTGGCCTGCTTCAAAAGGGGATTGGACAGGGTAAGGGGGGAGGGTCACTGGAGGGGGGAGGGGCAGCTGCAGCATAAGGGCTGCTAGCTGAACGATCAAGCAGACTTGATAGAACAAAAGGCCTTTATCTGCTGGCAAGTTCATATGTTCATATGTAACATATCTGGATACAGGCCACTATCCATCACGCAATGGTTCTCCTTGATCCTGGCCTTCTTGGCCTACATCCCCATAGGTGACAAACAGCTGTGTAGCTATGGACCTAACATCCTTTGTGCGGTCCAAATAAAGCAGCTAAAAGCTCTTTTAACATCTAGGCTATGGAGCCTCTGCTCCCCTGGTGTGGCTTTTTCAGTAAACTCAGAGAGTGTGATAAACTGGTTGAGGTAAAATTCTGAAACCACTTTGGGAAGGAATTTCCAGTTGGGCCTCAAAACTACCTCATTTCTGTGGAAAATAATATAGTTAGGATCTATACAAAGAACTTAAAGAGTTCACTCACCCTTCTGCTAGAGGTGACGGCTACCAAGAAAACTATTTTCCAAGTGACATAGTTCAGAGTAGCAGTTGCCATAGGCTCAAAGGGACCATGAGCTGGGCAGTACATAGGTTCAAGTCCAGGGAAGGACTGGATCCTTAAAAGTGGGGTTCAAATGGATCAGACCCCCGAAGAACCTTTAGAAAATAGCCAGGGAGGCTATTGACCTATCTCTGCCAGCCAAGGCATATGCTAAGACTGCTGCAAAGATGCATCTTAATGGTAGAAGGGCGAAGGCCCAGGGACTGTAGGTGTACCAGATAATCCAAGATGCTGGACAGGCTAGCATGAAAAAGGATTAAATTGTTTGGAAGAGCACTACAAGGAAAACCTTTTCCACTCTGAAGCATGTGTTTCCTGGTGGCTGGCTTTCTGGAAATGTTTTAACACATTTAAAACCTCATTTGAGAGGTTTAAATCAGAATATCCTAACTCTTCAAGTACCAGGCCCTGAGGCATAGGGTGCTCAGGCCTGGGAGTGCTAACACTGCCATGAGGCAAGTCAGCGATTGTACCTCAGGGAGAGGGTGACTGGAAGTTCGCTGGATAGGATCAGGAGCAGAGGGTACCAGGTCTTCCCGGCCCAGTCTGGGGAAATTAGGATCACTGCTGCAGGTTCCTTTCTGAGCTTCAACAGCACCATCAGCAGGAGAGGAAAAGAGGGAAATGCATAAAGGAATCTCCCTGTCCAACAGAAGACCAGGGCATTCTCTGGGACCATCCCCACTGATGGAGACCTGCAACAAAAGAGGGGGAGATGGCAGTTTTGCCAAGAGGCAAACAGCTCCACCTCTGATATGCCCCATCTTCTAAACACTATAGCCAGCACTTGCTTGTTCAGAGTCCATTTGTGGTTTCCTTGACTGACTCTGCTCAGGGAATCTGTGAGGACACTGTCTTTCCATGGCAGGTGCACTGCGGATAACTGCACCTCTAGCTCATATGCTAGGCTCCATATATTCATTGCCTCTGTGAACAGCTTGGAAGATTTTGTTCCACCCTGTCTGTTTATATAATAAATGGTGGTGGTGGTGGTGTTGTCTGTCCTTATCTGAATTGACTGACCCCTGATGTGGGCGGAAAAAGCCTGAATTGCCAGATACACAGCACTAGTGGGGTCCACACTCCACTTACATTTACTAGAAAACCTAGATCCTCTAGGGTTGTTTGGATAAGTTGGAGGGAGGCTTTGGCCTCCTGGTATGATCCTCCTGAGACTAGCCAGTCGTCCAGGTAAGGAAAGACTACTACACCTTTCCTGCTCAAGTAAGCTGCCATTACTGCCAAGCACTTTGTTAAGACCCTTAATGCTGAGGATGGGCCAAAGGGTAGGGACATGAAGTGGTAGTGGAAGTCCTATACCTTGAACCTGAGGTACTTTCCAAGTGACGTGTGTACTGAAATGTGGAAGTAGGCATCCTTCAAGTCCAGTGACCCCAGCCAATGTCCCTGTTGCAGAGATGGGATCACTGTGGTCATTCTTCCCACCTTGAACTTTTCCTTTTAAAGTGTTTCTTCAGAAATATTAGATCTAAAATGTGTCGCCATTCTCCATTTTTGCTGTGGGTCAGGAAGTATCTTGAGTACAATCCCTTCCCATACTGGGAAAGGGGGACTCTCTCCTCTGCATTGGCCTGCAGCAGCTTATTGTTGTTAAACTTAATTTTTATTTCAGTTTTCCATTTACAAATAGCATAATGACCCGTAAATACACCTTTGGTTGCTGATAATCCATATGATAATTATAAGCAATATCTTTCCTGCAAGCCAGTTCATCTGATATTCATTTGCTTGAAATCAAATGTGGCAGCCCATTATATAAGTCCAGGAAAGGAATACAATCCACTTTAAGTAGAATCAGCTGACAGCATCAACTTGATGATAATAACCATTCATCGGTTCTATGTCATAACAGCAAACGCAGAACAGCGATTGCTATTATGGCGAGCGTATACCACCGAAAAGCAAACTGTCGATATACACTTTCAAGCGAACCGACACCAAGCACCCTAAAGTGTTTTTGCGGCCCCCTGATTCTAAACTCCAGGGGGTGCGTGTCGGGGAGGGGGCACACATTTGGCTCTAAAAATTAAATCCAGGAGCCGCAGGCAGTGGCAAAATTCAGATTCTCCCAACCCCAGCCCCGGACCCAGTACCTGGTGTGCCAAAGCCAGCCTCCCTCACCACACCACACGGCTGACTCAGCAGCAGCAGGCACAGTTCCTCTGGATAACTCTCTCCCCTATCCCTCCCCTTCCCCTTGCCATTCCCTCTTTCCGGTTGCCTTCCCCTACCCTCACAGTAGCAGTAGTCACTACCCTTGCAGGTTGCCTATCCCAATAATGCAGAATACAGAGTTGCCGTTTTGACGGTCACCCATATATGGTCACCTTTAACACTGGATACCCCCATTCATCTTATAACACAATATTTCTAATAAAGAAAGACATATAAAATAATCTGTGCGGTGTGTTTGTGAGCAGTCCTACCAGGTGTGGGGGGGGGACTTCCCGTATTCAAGGAGCACCACTGGAACAAATCGCTCAGGCCGCATGCTCCTATGTTCACCAATAATGAGTAAGAGATGTGTTGTATATCATATAAGATGTTAAGTAGATGTTGGAGGTCTCAACTAACATACAGAGGAATGGGGGAAGAAATAGAGGCAAAGGGGGGAGAGAGGAAGGATGGGAATCTGTAATCCACTAATGGGGCCAGAGGGTACAAAGGTCCCTCCCCAGAGAACTTTTCAAGACATTCCAGCCTGATCTTCATCCACAATCTCCATTCGCCCTCTCAGTGTTCTCGACAAGGTGCCAGGGACGCCAGATATCCAAGAACCTGTCCCCCTTCAGTCGAAGAGTAGCCGTGACTCTCTCCATGGATTCAATCTCTGAAATTTTCTGTTTCCATTGGGCTAGGGTTGGGATCCGGGAGGAAAGGCACTGTAATGTTATGCATTTTAAAGCATCTATTCGAAGGATATTACAGAGTTTAGCCCTAGACCACGTTCCTTCAACTGTCCCCAATAGCCTAAGTACTAAGCTGTTAAATGTGAAAGGTGTGGTGATACCAAAAATTGTTTGTATACGGGAATGAACTTGTTGCCAGTATGGGATCAAGAGGGGGAAGTTCCAGAAAATGTGCCAGTGGGAACCAACTAGACCACAGCACCACCAGCACAAATCTGAATGGGTAGATCCAAAATGTTTTGTTATTGTTGGTGTACGAAAATATCTCATAATGATTTTCCAATTGAATTCACTTCAACTGGGGGAAGCTGTTACTGCTCATCCTGTCTTAAGTCTGTGGTCCCACTGTGGCATGGGGATAGGGAGAACAGCCTCCTGCTCCCACTTATCCTGAGTAGAGTCTGTCAACGAAGGTGTTAGGTCTGAGAGAAATCTGTATAATTCGGACATTGGTTTAACCTTCACCTTTAGATTGACCCACCAGTAGAAAGTCTCCTCTAGTGGGGTCTGGGGTCTTTGTAGCTGTTGGGTGTGTGGATGCTGAAGGTGAAATGCCTTACTTGCAAAAAACGAAAGTGGTCCTCTTTTCTCAAAGCATATTTCTGCTGTAACTGGTGATATATTCTTGTTGAAAAAGTGTGTAAACCTGGTAAGGCCCTGGGACTCCCAGTATTGGTAACCCGTATCTAGTTTGGAGGGGATAAAGTTCTTGTGATGTCTGATAAGGGCTAGGGGTCCAAGAGTATTGGGTACCCTCACCAATTTCTGTAATTTAAGTAATGTTTTAAGCATGTGTCTAGTCCATGGATTGCTTACTTTACGGAGCAGTTGAGAGAAATCATGCCCGTGGGCAAAGTCCAGAGGGTGTGTGAAGCCAGCTCATGAAGCTCTTTTTCATACCACCCTGCCTCTTGTCTTTGTTTAAGACAAGTGTAAATCCAGGGCTCCTGAGCAGCCAAATAGTATTTCTGGATGTCAGGGAGCCCCACAGCCCCCTCCCCCGTCTCTATGAAGGCAAAGCATATGATCTGAGATCCTAGGACGGCTACCTTGTCAGATGAATCTTGATAACGTTTTGCAAAGCTCATTCTAGTAGGCCTTTGGGACCATTATGGGAAGGGTTTAGAATAAAAACAGAAATTGGAGAAGAAGGTTCATTTTTATTGATTGTGTTCTTCCAGATAGGGTTATGACAAGGACAGACCACCATGCCACATTGGCCTTAACTGCTTGCAATAATTTCTGGTAGTTGTCAGGGAACAGCTTCATAGTGTCTGCTGAAACCTAAATACCTAGACAGCGGAGGCTATTTTTAGGTGCCCATGCCACAGGGAATTGTTCTTTGAAACCTGTGGGAGGGGAGCCACTTAAAATCATAGCTTCTGATTTAGTTAGATTGATTTTATAGCCGGCAAATTGTCCAAATTGTTGTAGGGTGGTCAACAGATGGGGGAGGAAGTTCACAGGATCTCCTAAAAATAGCAAGATATTATCAGCGTAAAGGGCGATTTTGTGTTCCTGTGTTCCTGCCCAGATTCCTTTGATATTAGGATAAGCCTAATTTGGGTAGCTAGGGGTTCGAGACTGAGGGCAAATAAAGAGGGAAGAAAGAGTACCCCTGACAAGTGCCACGTCCCAACAGGAACCTTCCAGAGAGGCAGCCATTAACTCTGAAAGCAGTTTCCAGGCCATCATACAATGCCCTGATTGCCCCCACAAACTGCTCCCCCAGACTGAATTTAACAAGTACCTGATCTAAAAAATACCAATCGACCCTCTCAAAGGCTTTTTCTGCATCAACAGTTATGACAAGCTGGAAAGCCTTCTGGTGCTTTTGAGAGGTTATTATATTGAGAAAGTGGCAGATATTATCTTGTAATAATCTACCTCATATGAAGTCAGTTTGGTTGTGGTGGACCAAGAAAGTACAGTTACGTAAGTACTTACCGTAACAGTAGATCTTCGAGAACAGCTCTTGCAGCAGGTAACACCATTAGGACTGCAGCCGTCAGGCGTCAGGACCCCACAGAAATTTTCTAGCTAGCAGTCTTCAGCGAGGACCGCCTCAACGTCGGTCCGCCCCCGATATCGGCGTGTAGTACGCAGGCCGGTCCATAGAATCCCCAGTTCTCCCGCCGGAGACTCCCGGCCGCTGGATGACATCGGAAGAGGAGACCGAGGACCCGCCATCAGATGGCCAAGACTAAAGACAGACCTTTCCAATCCGAAGGATGGATGTTAGGTTAGAACCTACTTCCTCCCAGGGAGAATGGTGGGCGGGAAGGTACCTGCTGCAAGAGCTGTTCTCGAAGATCTACTGTTACGATAAGTTCTTACGTAACTGTACTATCTTCTTCAAGATACAGCTCTTGCAGCAGGTTACACCATTAGGACTGATTCCCAAGCAATGGCGACATTGTAAACCATCGGGAGGAGGAAAGATGGAGATTAATACCCCATCTGAGCCTAAGACAGAAGTCCCTGGAGGATGGCTAGGCCGAAACCAGCCCCTCGCCTTGAGGCGATGTCCAGGCTATAATGCCTAATAAAAGTATGCACCAAGCTCCAGGTGGCTGCAGCACAGATAGCTGAAGTGGACACATTCTTGAGTGCTGCAAATGAGGTAGCCACTCCTCTGGTAGAATGGCCCTTGACCGCTCCTGGCAAGGCTTTTCTGCGTTTGTCATAACAGAAAGAGATGCACTGAATGAGCCAGCGTGAAAGGGTCTGCTTTGAAACAGGGGCCCCTTTCATCCTCTCAGCAAAAGATACGAACAGTTGCTCCGCTTTCCAGTGCTGTTTGGTTCTGGTCAGATAATATCTGAGACACCTGTGAACATCCAGGGTGTGAAACAGTGCTTCTCCTCGATTGGTGTACCTGGGAAAGTACACTGGTAAATCGATGTCCTGATTAAGGGTAAGGGCTGAAACCACCTTAGGCAGGAACTTAGGATTTGTCCTCAGTGATACCCTATCCTGGTGGAAAATTAAATAAGGCTCTTTGCGCATGAAAGCATGTAATTCGGAGATTCTTCTCGCCGAAGTAACTGCAACTAAAAACAACATTTTCCACAACAGAAAATGTAGCTCGCAATCCGCGGCTGGTTCAAAGGGCAGCAGTGTAAGCTGCTCCAGGACGAAGGGTAAGTCCCAAGGAGGAATGGGATCCTTAATGGGCGGCCTAAGGTGGAGGAGCCCCCTTAGGAAGGCATGAGTAGCATCCAACTGAGCCACCATGCGATGGCCTATGGGGACATGATAAGCTGAGATTGCACAAAGGTACACTTTGATCGAGTAGTAAGCCAGCCCGGATTGAAAAAGGGAAAGCAGGTATCCAGAATCAGCTTCTCAGGACAGTCTAAGGGCGAGAAACCGCGTGTTTGAGTCCACAGGCAAAATCTGCGCCACTTCATAGCGTATGTTGCGTGTGTTGCCGGTTTTCTAGCAGTAGAAAGTACGTCTGCCACCTCTTGCGAGACCCCGTGTCGCATCATGGCTATGTCTCTAGGAGCCAGGCATGTAGGTTCAATGAATGTAAGTCCGGATGGACTAGTGAACCCTCCTCCTGAGATAACAGGTGGGAGCTTATTGGCAAAGGAAGTGGAAGTTCCCGGGATAACTGATTCAGAAGCGGGAACCAAATTTGCCTGGGCCAAAATGGCACTATCAAAATAAGCGTTGCATGCTCCCTGCAAAGTTTGAGAAGGACTCTCTGGATCAACGGGAAAGGAGGGAGGGCGTAGAGAAATCTGCCCGCCCAGGAGAGGGACAACGCGTCTCGCCAGAAAACACCAGGCCCTGGATCTAGAGAGCAAAAATTGGGCAGTTTTGCGTTGGATGGGGATGCGAATAGATCTAATTCTGGAGTGCCCCATCTGTGGAACAGATCCTCTGTCACCTCCTGTAGAAGTTCCCACTCATGGACTCTGGCCTGGGAATGACTCAGGCTGTCTGCGACAGTGTTGTCCACCCCGGGAACATGAACTGCAATGAGGTTTGCGCCGTGTCGTATTACCCATTCCCACATCCTCATGGCCTCCCTGCAAAGGGGGTAGAAGTGTGTGCCTCCTTGTTTGTTGAGGTAATACATCACCGCAGTATTGTCTGTTTGTAACAGGAGAGTACTCGGTGGAATCTCTGACTGGAAGGCTTGCAGGGCATAAAGGACCGCCCTCATCTCCAATATGTTGATACAGAGATGAGATTCCTGGGTAGTCCATGTTCCCTGAGACCTCACCCCGTTCAAGTGCGCTCCTCACCCCAGCCCTGAGGCGTCTGTGGAGAGTGTTATCAACGGGGACGGCGCTGTGAAGGGAACCCCCACGGAGAGGGTTCCCGGATTTAGCCACCATTACCAGTCCCAAACCACGGTCTTCATGATTCTGACTGGATGCTGCAGATGGTCTTGCCTTTGGACCCACTGCACCCGTAACATCCACTGGGTTACCCGCATGTGGAGTCTTGCCATCGGGACCATTGGAATGGCCGCAGCCATATGTCCGAGCAGGCGAAGGACCAATCTGGCTGGGACGGTCTTCTTCACTGATAAGTCCCTGATGAGGGATCGAATGCGTTCTGCTCTGTCTTCGGGAAGAAAGGCTTTTCCCTTGACGGTGTCCAGAACTGCCCCTATGAACTGCAGTTTCTGGGACAGTACCAGGAGAGACTTCTTGTAGTTGATTAGGATGCCCAGAGACTGAAAAAGTTTCTGAGTATGCTGAATGGCCATCAGCAATGCCTCCTTGGAGGGGGCCATGAGAAGCCAGTCGTCCAGGTATGGGAACACATAGTGGCCCTGTCTCCTCAGAGACGCTGCCACGACTGCCATGCACTTGGTAAATACCCGGGCTGCTGATGACAGCCCAAAAGGAAGCGCTCGGAACTGATAATGGCGGCCGAGAAACTTGAAGCGCAGGAACCTCCTGTGCGCTTGAGCAATAGGGATGTGCAGGTAAGCGTCCTGCATGTCCAGGGATGCCAAGACACTGCCCTTCTTCAGCATGGGGATTAGCCCCGGAAGGGTCACCATGCGGAAGCACTTGTAAATGACCAATATATTGAGGTCACTGAGGTCCAAGATTGGACGGAGGTCCCCTGTTTTCTTTGGAACCAGGAAGAAGTGTGAATAGTATCCTGCTCCTCTCTGGTTCCCTGGAACGTGCTCCAAAGCTTCTTTCTGTAGAAGCGTGAGCACTTCCTGCTGTATGAGCAGAGCGTGCTGACCCGAATAGCGGGAGAGCAGAGGAGGCCTTGTGGGCGGGTTGTCTACAAATTCTATATAATGGCCTTTTTCGACCAACTGTTGCACCCACCTGTCAGTGGTGATCGACCGCCACCCTGGCAGGTGGTCCGTAATGCGACCCCCGACCTTCATTTCCCGTTGATCCTGAGGAGGGGCGGGGGCTGGGAAGGAGTCATGCTGTGGCAGCACTGGATCCTGCAGGTTGGGCTGACTTCGTGGCTTGTTGGCCTCTGCCTGAGGATGTCTTACCCTGGGCTTTCCGAGATAAGGAGCCCCTCTGTTGCTGGCCGGAACGTGGTTGTTGCCTTTGGATCCAGCTGTGAAAGCGACTCTGGTTCCTACGAAAGGAACTAAGTCTAGATCTGTACATGGCATGGACAGATCTAATAGCCTTCCCGGCTTCCTGCAATTTGGTGATCACCTTTTCCGAGGCTTCACCAAACAGAACTTCGCCATGGTAAGGTGCGTCCATGATATTTTTCTGGACGTCCGGGGTAAACCCGGAGACACAAAGCCATGAGTGTCTCCGGAGACACACGCCTGAGGCTGCCGCTCTGGCCGAAGAGTCCGCAGAGTCATATGCAGCTCTGAGCACCTGGGTCCCCACGTCTGAACCTGTGCAGAGGAGTTGCAGGAGCTCCTCCTTTTTGGCCACCGTCTGGCAATTTCTCCACCAGGTCCTGTCCCTGTTCCCACAACGCGTTCTGGAATTGAACCATGTGGGTGAGGTAATTCAATGATCTAATGGCGCAAGTTGCGGCCGCATACATGCGCCTGCCCAGCACGTCCAACTGCTTGGACTCCGGGTCCGGTGGCTGCGTGCTCAAATGTTGCGGTTTCTGAGACCGGTCATGAGAGGCTGTAATGACCAGGGAGTCGGCCAGAGGATGGTTAGCCAGGTACTGGTCCTCCCTTGTGGCCTTGTACAGGCGGTCAGCCTTCTTCGGCATTGCCGGGGTCGAATGTGGACACTTCCACGCAGCCTTGGTGACGTCCACAAAAGTGTTCACCAAGGGTGGCACTACCACAGGCTTGGGGTCTTTTTGCCGAAGGTAGCGGGCAAGGTGTAGTTTTTCCGGGTCAAGCTCCTCGGCGTCCCATCCCATGTTCTCCTGGATATGCCTCATTATTTTGGAGAACGAGAGTTCATCCGGAGGAGACCTAGGAAGGTCACATGGGTCCGGAGAGGGGACGCTGATTGGTGAAGGAGACCTGGAGCATTCAGAGATGTCAGATCTGGAACCCTCCGTGGATGGTGAGTAACGACGTCTTCTGGGTCTCTTGGGGCTGGGCGACCCTGAAGAGGATCTTGATGAGGCCTTCTCTTCTCCAAAGATCTACCCCTAGGAGGTGCTGCTGGCTCCTGGGGGGAAGGTGCTCGTCCTGTTGACCCCCTGGGTGGAGGAGGGGGTGCAGGCATCGGAGGTGCAGCAGGCACAGGAGGAGGCTGCGTGGTGACCACATCCTTTTTGATGGTGTCCCACCAGAAGGTGAAGAGCTCCTTCACCTCTGACAAGTTTAGGCCCGACGACGGACCAGGCGCCGGTGGCCTGTCATCGGGGCCGGGCGTCGGCTCTCCGGGGGTCTCTGGTTCTGGAGAGGGCTCCCGTGGGAGTTCGACGGGTCCGGGATCGCCTGCCTGGTCTTCGGGCTGGATAGACTCCTCCTCCTCCGACAACGCCTCGCGACCGACGTCAGTAGGCGGTGATGTGGTCCTCTTGACTGCAGTATCTGACACCAGTCCCTCTGCCGGCATCCTGGGGGGAGAATGCCTCACCGGTGACGGACGGTCACCGGTTCCTTGGAGTGCCTGTGTACCTTGGCCGACGTCGGGTGGGCTGACGTCAGGTCCAAAGTCCGCTTGACGGAGGTCAGCTCCTTGGTCTTGCGCTGGGGAGACTGACCGGACGTCCGGGGCCGAATGCCGGGAGGACGACTTATGAGGCTCTCCAGACCTGGATGAGGCCTTAGCCGAAGAAGCGGGCCTGGAGGACTTGGCAGGCTGCAGAGTAGAGGAATTACTAGCCGATTTGACCAAAACCGGGGAGGCTGAGAGTGGGCCCTCGACGGAGAGCGGTCTGACCTGGAGCCGGAGCTGTGGGAGTCCGAGGCCCTGGAGGAGGATCTGGGTCTCACCTTCTCCCGGCATTTCTCATGGTGCCTGTGGGACTTTCCTGAAGATTCCCCTCTGGAGGAAGGGTCCATGGCCTTAAGTCTTTCTTCAAGGAGGAAAGCCTGGAGGGCCTTCTGACGGCAGATCCTCGTACGACTGTTAAAGCCCTGACAGAAGGAGCAGGCCTGGGTGTCGTGGTCTGGACCCAGGCAACGAACGCAGGCTGAATGAGGATCATTGAAAGGAATCTGCTTTCCACAGGCACACTTCGAAGAATGGCCCTCCACTGAAGTTGGAGAGGACATCAGACGAAAACCAACTGAAGAGAGTGATTTTTTGAAAGTTTTCCTGGTCGTCACGCGCTAGAACTAACAAAGAGGTCGAGACTTGCAGAGTCGACGGCGGGAAAGAACTGGGGATTCTGGCGGGACCGCCTCCTTATGTACTACACCTGACGTCGGAGGCGGGACAGACGTCGGAGGCGGTCTCCGCTGAAGACTGCTAGCTAGAAAATTTTCGTGGGGTCCTGACGCCTGACGGCTGCAGTCCTAATGGTGTTACCTGCTGCAAGAGCTGTATCTCGAAGAAGATCTGAATGACGCCTTGAAGTCTACTGGCTAGAATAGCGGTAAATATCTTTAAGTCTGTATTTAATAGGGAGATTGGGTGGTATGAGCCACAATCTAAAAGATTTTTGCCCAGCTTCAACAATACAGATATTTGGGCCTGCCTCCATGGGGGTGGGGGGGGGTACCACCTCTCCTCCTTTTAAGATAGAATTGATTGTTCTGACCAGGAGCGGGACACACTTTGATTTAAACATTTTATAAAATTTGGCGGGGTAGCCATCAGGTCCTGGGGCTTTTAGATTTTTAAACTGTTGGATCTGATGAACTATCTCTTGGGTCATTGTGGGGGCACAGAGGGTGGCGGTTTATGATCCTTAAAGGGATGGGAGTGTTTTGTTTTTTTTCCAAATGTGCTTGGACCGCTTGAATATGATTTGGACTCCTTTCCATGCTGTAAAGATGACTGTAGAAATCAGCAACATGTTGGGATATGTCTTTTGGGAAGGTAAGAATATTTGCTCTGTCCCTATGTCGTAATTTTAATATGGCCCAGTTGGCCGCTTCCTTACATAGTTGAGCAGCCAAAAGCTTACCTACCCAACTGCCCTGCTCAAATAAATGTTGCCGTGCATACCTTAGTACTCCCTCTATTTTATACTCCAATAGTTGAGAGAGGGCCTTCCAGGCCTCTTCTAAGAGTTTCTTGGTCTGAGCATTCAAGGTATTTTTATGTTGTCCTTCTAACTCCGTTATCTTTTTCTGTAACTCTTGTTGTCAGTGGCCCAGATATTCAAAATGCGCCAGGCTGTGGCGCAAGCATGGGCGCAGCTCAACTTGGCTGCGCAGGGGTGAGGCCTGGGCGATATTCAACGGAGCTGTGCTATGGTTCAGCAGCTTTGAATATCGCACCCTGGCCACCCCCACTGTGCATGGTGCAGTGGCACTGCGTCAGCGCAAGTGGCCAGAGTGGAGCATAGAGATGCGCTAGCACAAGTGCCATTGCGCCATGCACAGCACCTGCGATATTCAAAAGGGGACATGCAAATAGGACCATAATTTATGCAAAGGTGACATGGGGCCATTTGCATGTCATTATGGCCCCATTTGCATCCCATTAGCATGCAGGCGCCTAATCCTCTGCCAGCCGTGGGCGGCAGGCGGTGGGGTGCTGCGCCACCAGCTGATGGGGGAGCGGGTGGTGGGGCTCAGTGGGCGGGTGGGGAGGGGTACCACTAGACCACCAGGGATATTGGTCCTTTCTTTGGGTACAGATGCCTGCGATCAGGTGGAAAGCGGCCCACTGGACCACCAGGGATATTGCAATAACTCTCTTTTTCTTATACAAATGCCCGCGATCGGGTGAACAGCGGTCCACTGGACCATCAGGGATAGTGCAATAATTCTCCTTTTCTTATACAAATGCCCGCGATCGGGCTAACAGCGGTCCACTTGACCACCAGGGATATTGAAATAACTCTCCTTTTCTTATACAAATGCCCGCGATCGAGTGAACAGCGGTCCACTGGACCACCAGGATAGTACAATAATTCTCCTTTTCTTATACAAATGCCCATGATCGGGCATGGGGGAGTGCCGCCAGATGCAGCGGAGCTTTCGGTGGCAGCTACGTGTGCGCACCTGCAGTAAGCAGCTCACCCACCTGTGAGTAGCAATCAGTTCTTTTTGGGGGTTAACTTTGTGCAGGCGCAAGTAGGGGTTGCGCATGCATGGCTCTGCACATCCCGGGCTGAATACTGGGCTGTGCAGGTTATGCATGGGAACACCCCCACCCCATCTGTGCCTGCATACATTACTGATGCGCTCCGGCGCATCGGGATTTGTGCGGCACACTTTTCCCTTTTGAATATCGCGCTGGGGCGCATCAGTGGGTTGTGCATGGTGCAACACTGTTGTGCCATGCGCAACCCTTTTGAATATCTGGGCCAGTGTATCCTCTCTTTTTTGGTTTTAGAGACATAAGATATAATTTTACCCTTCGAGTGAGCTTTAAGGGAGTCCTAATATATGGGGGTTGAGATGTCCTCTATAGGATTAAGCTGCTAGAATGCAAGTATTTCCTCTTTCACTAAAGTTTCAAATTCTTCCCCAGTTAGTAGACTGACATTTAATCTCCAAGAAGTATGTGTACAGGGGGAGTCAAGAAGTATTTTCATGCTAACTGATGCATGATCTGAAAGGGTCATCGAACCAATACAAGAGGATTCCACCATGATAAACCAAGTCTTATTTTTGCTATGGCAAATTTTGCTAAATATGTATTTTATAGTATTACTGGTGGACTAGCTAAATAAGAGCAGTAGGACATAAATTTTAACCACTTTTATTTAAAATGTCGCTTTTATTTGATACAATGTTGTTCAGTTAAAGTGTGTGATAATCATATGTATTGTATTCTCATGTATTGTATGTGATGATGCAAATTTTATACATACTGAATAAAGAAATGAACTGAAAAAAAAGGAAAAAGAAAACGAGGATTCCATCCCATGCACCAGTGAGGCTGGTATCAATGAATAGTCGATGTGGAGTATTGGTTGTGCCTGGGAGGACAAATATGTATAGTCACGTACCATAGGGTGGATATGTCTCCAGACCTCCACCAAGCCATACTGATGTAGAAGGTGTGTAAGTGTGGTAGCTGCCCAGGTCCTCTTTCCCGGATTAACCTCAGACCTATCCAGGCGTGGGGATAGTGACGTATTGAAGTCCCCTCCTATAATCAGTAAGCTACTGAGATCTATGGTAGCCTCCATTATTATTTTGGTAAGAAAGGGGATTCAGAGGTGCTCCTCATTGGGTGCACAAATATTTAATATGGTATAGGAGCATGCTCCAAGTTACCCCTTGATTCGAACAAAGCGACCTTCGGGGTCAGTCTGGACCTGGGATACATTTAGCAAGAGGTTCTTACGGACTAGAATAGCCACTACCCTTTTGTGGGGCTGTGTTTCGTACTGGAAAACATATACCCCACCCACCCTTGACCATTTTAATTTGTTATGTTCAATTGCGTTCAAGTGAGTTTCTTGTAAAAGGGCTATGTCCACCCTCATCCTCTGCAGTTCTTGTAAAAGCCTGGATCACTTAATTAGGTTATTCAGACCATTAGCATTATAACTAACTACATTCAGTTCCACCATTATGGTGGCTGGAACATAATTATTTTGTCCAGATTGACCCCTCCAGTCCCTGGCAGGACCACACACACCAATAGAAACAACTACAACGATCTAAACTGGTAATCAAACATCAACTTCCAGGCAACCTGGATCAACAGATCTACAAAGTAAATATGTGTTAGAATTCTATATTAATTGCGCACTTCAGGGTAGTGATGCCTGGTTACACCCTACCAACTGCAATGTGGGGGGGGGGGTGTTAGCGTACCCTCTAAGGGTAGTCTTTACTTGACCAACTAAAATTCCACTGTGGTCAGAAGGGCATTGTCACCATCTACAAAACCTGGAACCACTGCGAAATCTGGCACTCAGGGAACCACTTTGTGGGATTGCTGCAATCTTAAATCCCTCGTGTCAGATGAAACATTAAAGAAGAAATAAACCCCCAGCAGTCAAACTGCGTAATAAGACATTAAGTTAGTAGATCTTCCTGGGAATAGAACTTATATGCTCCCTTAAATTTATTTATTTATTTAAAATATCAGATTTACAGACCTTTTTTTGAGTCAAGGACTCATTTACAAAGGCACCTCGTCAATATAAGACAACAACATTACAGATATAGGTAGTACGACAACAGCTTGGAGAGCACAGAGTGATTACAATGATAAAGGACATTGTAAAAGTATATGAGAAGGGGCAGGTGTAAAAGCCTGTTGGGGTCCTTTATATTAAACACTCCTATGGGTCCTCCACTAACATCTTAGAACAAATTACTCTTATTCTGAAATGAAAAAGATTATTGAAGGACCCAAACTCTGGACCAAAATGCCAGCAGCCTCTCCTTCCAATTAAACAATTAAACTTAGAGCTGGCAGTATAGCCTAGAGGTTAGAATAACGAGCTATGAATAAGCTTGGTACATCCAGCAGACAGGGTTTGATACCCACAACCTCCACTTGCATACTGTGCGACTCTGAACAAGTCACTTAACCTCCCAGTGCTCCCAGGCCGGCCCTGAAAACAGGCACTTGTGCCTAGTGGGCCTTACCCAGTTACCAAAGAGAAAACTAGAAAAAACTCTGATCTGGTCTAGTAACAAAGAGCTTAATGACTCATATTGTTTTCACAGTGTTAAAAACCAAGCTCCTGCTATACAATCCCTTGCTAACTACATCTGCGACTTCCCCCTCAAAATGGAACACATCATAGTTGGAGAGGAGACTTTAATGTGAACTGGCTTGCCAGTTCGGCTTCCCATGCCAAGGACACCTTCGCTGCACTGGACCTGATCCAGCTGGTCAGCCAACCTACCAGGGTGAGCCCCACTAACGGCTCTAGCACCCTGATCAACCTTCTCCTCACCAACCATCCCCACAGAATCTCTGTCCTGGTGGTCCTTCCGGACTCCCTAAGCAATCACTCACCCATCCTCTTTTCCTGGTCGTGTCTTCAGCAGAAACCCAAACCAAACTATATTGCCCGGTGTTGTCTCCGACACGGAGGCCTCACAAAACTAAGAAAATACTTAACTCAGTGGGACTGGACTAGTCTCCCATCTCCCGGGCCCCTACTATTGATGAAGCCCTTGATTATTTCACCTGTTCTTTTAATGATGCATGTGACATCTATGCCCCACTAACAAAAGTGCAATCCAAGAAACGTAATGCCCCCTTGGTCACGCCTGCACTGCTCCAACAGCTACGGCACAGAGATCATCTCTGGCACAAAGTAGTAGCATCTGGCACGCAGGCAAACAGGCAAGCCTATAAAGAAAGCGGCTAGTAACAGATGCACTTGGGCCATAAAACAGGCCAAATCGGACTATTACAAAACAACCCTTGCCTCCTCCTGGGGGAATGCTCGGTTGTTCTGGGACAATCTCAAGGAACTCAACAGCAAATCCAGGTTCTCCTCCTCCCACTAACTGTCAACAATGTCCCTACCACCGATCCGCTGGCCATCGCCAACTGCCTCAACTCATCATTCTCTGACCTTACTGCAGTACTCCCAAATAACTTCTTCGACCCCACTCCTGCAACCTCGCCCCCTAATACCCAGCATGCCCCCTTCCACCTCAGGGTGATCTCTACGAATGAGGCAAGGCCTTATCTCATTAAAGCACTCAGTGGCTCTTGTTATTGCAAAGATTCTTTTGATATGATAATCCTACATCTAGTACTACTGTAGATACAGTCCTCTCCCCACTTACCGACCTCATTAACCACTCCCTAAGTCTGGGGCAGTTCCCCACAGCCTTGAAGACTGCCACAGTCACCCCAATACTGAAGAGTGGTGACAGCACCTCCCCAAACTACTACCGTCCCATATCCATTCTCCCACCACTCTCGAAAGACTTCGGAAAAATTATAGCCACCCAAATCACTGAGTACCTGCTTGCTCATAACCTACTTTGCAGGCAGCAGCATGGCTTCAGATCTGGGCACAGTACAACTATGGCTTTCACTGAGTTCTCTAATGTTATTCACTCTACCCTGGATAGAAAACACCTAGCTGGAGCTGACGTCATTGACCTGTCAAAGGCCTTTGATACAGTCTCCCACCCCTTACTTTTAAGCACACTCCGCAACATAGGTCTGTCCCAAGGACCCATCTCCTGGTTTATCAGTTACCTGACAGCTAGATCACAATATGTCAAAATAAACAACACCCTCTCAACCACCCTGCCAGTCCACTCCGGGGTTCCCCAGGGCTCCATGCTCGGCCCTCTATTATTCAGCATCTACCTAAACACATAGATACATAGACAGTGTCGGCAGATAAGGGCCTATGGCCCACCCAGTCTGCCCATTTGAGCTTGTAAGTTCAGTTTATGTTTTCCTAGAAGTCTGTTGCCCCTTACCCCTGACCTCCAGAATTCCTTTATGTCTATCCCATGTATTCTTAAATCCCGTGATTGTTTCAGCCCCCACCATTTCCTCTGGCAGGGTGTTCCACTTGTCCACCACCCGTTCTGTGAAGAAATTCTTCCTCATGTTTCCTCTGAATCGTCCTCCCTCCAACTTCATCCCATGCCCTCTAGTCCTGGAACATCTTTTTCGCTTAAAAATAGTGTATTCCTGCACCCTGTTCCTCCCTGTGAGATACTTGTATGTCTCTATCATATCCCCTCTCTCCCTCCTCTCCTCCAGGGAGTACATGTTCACCTTCAACCTGTCTTCATAGGACCTGTGATGCAATCCATGCACCATCTTTGTTGCCCTCCTCTGAACCTTCTCTACCCTGTCTATGTCCTTAAGTAGGTATGGTCTCCAGAACTGTACACTGTACTCCAGGTGGGGCCTCACTAGTGTCTTGTATAGCGGAATTATGACCTCCCTTTTCCTGCTGGCGATGCCCCTGCCTATACATCCCAGCATCCTATTTGCTTTACCTGCTGCCTTGTCACACTGTTTCCCTACCTTGAGGTCATCAGAGATGATAACCCCAAGATCCCTTTCCTGCTTGGTGCATGCTATATCCTCACTCCCCAACTGATATACTGTGCCAGGGTTTTTGTGCCCCATATGCATTATCTTGCACTTCTTTGCATTGAATTTCAACTGCCAAATCCTGACCATTCTTCAAGTTTCTGCAGGTCCCTTCTCATTCTGTCTACACCCTCTGGTGTGTCTACTCTGTTACAGAGCTTTGTGTCATCAGCGAACAGTGAAATTCTGCCTTCTAGGTCCTGTGCAATGTCACTGATGAAGATGTTGAATAGGACCGGTCCCAGCACTGATCCTGTGGTACCCCATACGTCCTCTTCCCTCTGTGGAGTGACAGCCATTTACCACCACCTCTGTGTCCTGCCACCCAGCCAGTTACCTACCCACCACACTACTGTCCTGCCACACCCATATTCTCCAGTTTGTGTAATAGTCTTCTATGTGGCACAGTGTCAAAGGCCTTGCTGAAGTCCAGATAGGCCATGTCCACTGCCTCCCCTGATCCACCTCCCTAGTCACCCAGTCAAAAAATTCAACGAGGTTGGTCTGACATGACCTCCCCCTGGTGAAACCATGCTGCCTTGGGTCCTGTAGTCCATTGACAACCAGATGTTCCACCAATCTCTCCTTCAGTAGTGCTTCCATGATCTTCCCCACTACCGAGGTGAGGCTGACTGGTCTGTAGTTCCCTGCTTCCTCTTTGTTCCCACCTTTGTATAAGGGGACTACATCTGCTGTCCTCCAGTCTTGGGGTACCTCCCCTGTTTCCAGTGATCGGCTAAACAGGATAGCCATAGGATCAGCCACCACCTCTCTTAGTTCTTTAAGGACCCTGGGGTGCACCCCCATCTGGCCCCATTGCTTTATCAACTTTTATTACTTCCAGTTCCTTCAGGACCCTTTCTCGTGTAAAGGGACTTGTGTCTATTTCTGCTCCATTCTCATCCCTTGTACTCCCTTCAGACCCATTACCCTCCTCTTCCTCAGTAAAGACTGAGCAGAAATACCTGTTCAATATGTCAGCTTTACTGTTGTCATCCTCCACATGGCCCCCATCCTCTCCCTTCAGTCTCACTATCCCTCCCTTTGTCTTTCTTTTTTCACTTATGTACCTGTAAAAGGTTTTGTCCCCTCTACCCACTGATTTTGCAATGTGTTTTTCTGTCTGAGCTTTGGCTTTCCTTACTGACCTCCCTGCCTCCCTTTGCTTCTCCTGGTACTTCTCCTATCCCCTTCTGCCTGTGTCTTTTGTATTGCCTGAATGCAATCTTTTGGCTTTCACTTTCTTTGCTACCTTTTGGAAACCATAATGGTCTCCTCTTCCTTTTCCTCTTGCTAACCTGCTTAATGCATAATTCTGTTGTTCTTGTAATCCCCATTTTAAATACTGCCCACTGTTACTCAACCTCTGATTCCTGTCCCATTCCCCTTAATGCCTCTTTCAAGTATCTCCCCATTTTCCCAAAGTCTGCCCCACTAAAATCCAGGATACGTGTTTTTGTGTGGTTTGGTTCTGCTCTTTCTGTGATTTCAAACCACAATGACTGGTGGTCACTGTTCCCCAGGTGCTCCCCCACTGTTACCCCCATCACACTGTCCCTGTTTGTGAGCACAAGGTCCAGCATTGCCTTCTGCCGGGTTGGTTCCATGACCAGTTGCTTGAGGAAGGCACCCTGAAGGGAGTCCAGGATAAATCTGCTCCTAGTTGATGCTGCTGCTGGGATGCTCCAGTCCACTTCTGGAATATTGAAGTCTCCAACCAGTACTACCTCACCCTTGTCTGCCATCCTTTGGATGGCTAGCATCAGCTCCCTATCTGTTTCTTCCTCCTGGGCTGGTGGTCTATAGACCACACCTGTGCGGATGGCTGTCCCCATTTTCCTTTCCAGCTTAACCCACAGTATCTCCTTGCCCAATTCCTGCTCCAGCAACCTAGTACTCTTTGAGGACGATGTGGTTCTTTTTGCCTTGCACCCAGATTCTACAGTATTGCAGTCCTCCCTCCAACATGCATTTAACCAGACTGAAAACTGGTTCATAGACCAAAGACTTGTGGTCAATGTAAAAAAGACAAAGACCATGCTCTTTGCCCACTGACAGAATAAGGACAAGAATGCATAGCTAACAACCCTCTCCCACTCTCTCCTTCCTCTAGAACAGGTCCATACATATAAATACTTGGGCCTTACATTTGATTCCAGCCTCTTCTTCCATTCACACATTGACACTCTATCATCAGCCATAAATGTCTGTATACGCCTCTTGTATCAGCACAAGGATTGCCTACCTCCGGAAGCCCTTAATCTGGCTGTCACCTCCTCAATCCTCTCCCTAGTCGATTATGGGCTCACTATCTACTCGGCTGCTGACCACACAGTCCTTAACAAAATCCACCTGGCCATAAACAAAGCATGCAGACTCCTTTCTGGGGCAGACACGCATACCCATACTTGTACCCTATATGCCCTGACAAATCTCTTCACCCTGGATGAAAGGCTATTTTATCAAATGTAACCCCCAGGTGGCGCTATCCCAAGGGCTACTACCCCTGCCTGCTTGACTACTGACAGGTTGAGGGGCCTAGGTTCTATGGCGGGTGCCTCCACCCAGAGGTCAGGGTTTGTAATGGTAGGTCTAGTTTGGTCACAGCCCTCTGGGCCACTGAGCTCACCCTCTTCTAATCCCTCTAATGGCCCACATGATGCACAGGAGTTACAGTACCAATACCCCACATGTGCACACTGTTCATTCATAAGGTACCACTTACCCTCGAGACTGAGTCGCAGGTTCTTCTCTGAGGACCCCCTGAAAAATAAGGTTAAGCAGCATACACAAACCAATACAGTGCTTGGCATGAAGGTACTGACACTTCAGACAGTTTAAAGTTTAACAACAACAACAAATCTGATTTATTTAGGGAACAGTAACACAGGATAGGGAAATCAGGTTAATTAGTGGCATTAAATCACAATACTGTGCACACATACAGGGTCTAAAAAGTCACACTCTGGGTACCTAGGTTGGGGGGGGGCTAGCCAGGTCCGTTGCCCGGGGTTGGCTGGCAGGTGCAAATGGATAGGGCCCTGTAGAAGAAAATATAAGCAAAACACCCAATTGTAATCCAGAGCTTGATGGCTCAGTACATGAAGCAAAGAAACAACAATAATTAGATGACACACTTGTGATTGAAAACAGGCTGCAGGGGAATACCCCAATTTGTACTCACAATACCCAAGCTGAGAACCGGATGGTGGATGTTCTTCTGGATTGTCAGAAACAACAGGGCATGGAGACAAGGTCCTTGTGACTGGACCCCACTGCAGTTTATAGCAAATGGATTTAGTTCGAGACAAGCTGGGGTTTGCTTCCAGCTTCAACACACAGCACACAGCACAGGGGATTGGAAATAGCGATTCCCCACAAGCACTACACACATTCATATGTAAAAGGAAAGTACTATACCAGGCAGGCTGCTCCTCGATCCCGATCGCAATTACTGCAAAATACCCAGGAGCACAAACAGCAGCTTCAGTTCCTGACAGACCAAGCATGATTCAGCAGTTTCTCCAGTCTTCTACAGGGTGAGCCTGGTTTCCACACTTCTAGTGCTTCTTTCTCCTCACAACTCGGATTCAGTCCAAACTGGCACTCACAAAGGCTGCAGACTGAAACTCAGGGCCTCACACACGCTTCCCGTGAGACACCATACACTGCAGAAGCACAGAGCTCCTTCTTTCTTCACAGTCACAACTGATCTAATCTTTCCAGTCACAGAGCAGGGCATTTCTTTTAGCTCCACACTATTCTGTTGGCTGATTCAGCTGTCACTCACAATAAGACTCCCTCTGTTGGTAGAAAAAGGCGCCAAGGTCAAAACTACATCTCCCAGAGTCACTGCCCATACAATCCCCTTGTGGCTGGCTCAAACTTAAAAGAGTCCAAGTTCCGATTCGTGCACCGGCTCCATTTTAGGGTCTCCCTATCATCCTGATTGGTCCAAGTCAGCTATTCAGAACCAAAATGAAAAAGCTACACTGAAACAGTTCGTGCTGAAAGGAAGACAGGTTAGACAAACTACATTTTCTCAGTCATTCTAAATGATTTCAGGCAAACAGTTATATCTTTCAACAAGGCTCCCTCTGCACATGTGGCAACGGCAGAAACAGAGTGAACTGACGACAGCCCGGGCAGGATTCGGGCATTAGAACACACAGTCCCCCCATACAAACTAATTAAGTCTGAAAGCAGACAGCCCTTAAAGAGACAGTACGTGGAAGCTCAAATAGCACTCACTTGGAACCATATTTAAATAGCTCAGACGCCGAACACCGCCCAGACTTGGAGCATTCAGGCAAGCTCCTGGAAGACTTTTGGGAACCCCATTTGCAGGGGGGGGGTTACACAAACATGTCTCCTCACAAAGAAAATACACCTGGTGCTTACCCCCTTGGGAGTTCTGCCTCTCTCCTATCCTCCCCTACCTCGGTGAACACCTGCACTGCCAACCGACAAGTGTGGTCCATCCCGAGGGTTAGAACCTCCTTAGTCCAAAGGTCATTCCCACACAGGACCCCAGCCTGGTACAACAAACTCCCCTCTGACGTCTCCTCCATCTCCAAATTAGGACCTTTCAAGTCAGCCCTCAAAGAGCACATTCTTGCTTCACGGCGCTGCCAATGTACCAGCTAGTGCTGGGTCATCTATCTATCATCTTACGGGACCACCCCACCACTGAGCTCCTATTTATTTATTTATTTGAACATCGGTTTACAACCTTTGAACCAGAGGCTCATTTCCAAAGGTACCTCGTCACATAGAGGACAAATACAATACAAGCATTCTCGGTTCCAGGATATTGGTTACATAGTTTGCAGGTACATGTGATAAAGAACATGATAAATACATATACAAGCATTATAGGTTCCAGGATATGGGTTACATATATAGCACGCACATGTGATGAAGACAATTATACAGAGAAACCAGTTTGGTTACAGTGGCGCATATTAGTACGCTAGTATGAGCAGTCAACAGAGTAGTAGCAGTTTAATCATAGGGCTGCCAAACATTACCTATTAACAATGCCTCCTTTGGCTGCACTCACAAGATATCTGTCTAATTCTCTACTTCACTGTAAATATCAAACCCGTTACTCCCTCCCTCAGCAAACTCATTGTTCTCTTGAAAACAGTAAAATACAGCTCTCGGTAACACGTTCAGTACAATGTACAGCTGATCTTGATTCTGCAATACTGTATAACTGAAAAAACGGTAACCTTTAGCTGCCATTCTATGTCTATATGTATTAAGTGTTTATGACCTGACACAAAGGTTGTAATCCTAAAGCCTGTTAAATAAAATACATTTCCAGTCAAAAATCTCATACTGCAAGAAGGTTAAAGGGACACTGTCAACCCCCTTAGGTCTCAAAGTGTCCCTAGTTTAAAAAAATAATTTTATGATTGCCATCATTCTGTAAAGGTTGTTGATGTAGCTGGTAGTTTGATTCTGACTCTTATTTTCTCTAGAAAAGTAAAAAACAGACTGCCCAACATACTGGTGTTATCACACCAAAACAGGTTTGTTTACATTCCTTGATCAACTCCAAATGCATCTTTCCTGGAGTTGGGAACACCCACAAAACAGTCTAGCCCCTCATGACACATTGGGAGATTAGGAGGCTACTGCCCCATGAGTTACTGCACTGTTTGTGTGTGTTTCTCATGCTCAGGACATATGCAGTAAGAACAGAACCAGGATTGTAAACAAAAACACAGTTGTTTATAAATATACATTGCCATGCATTTTAGTTCTACTAAGCAAGGATACAGACAAAACAAACAGTAACATAAAATGTGGGGTTTCAACTAGAAATAATATGATGAAAAACAGGTTGACAGTATTCACATTAATGGGCATTTGCTGCCCTCTAGTGGCCTGTGGTAAGGACAGATGACAAGCCTTCTACCATTACGGTTCTATATTCAGGCCATGAAAAAGAAAATCTATTAATAACCAAAGTCAAAGACTGTGATTTTTTTACATGATAGCTTTTCTTTGTTATGTGATCTACTAAAGGGCACTATTAGCAAAATTGTACAGAGTGCTCAAATGCTGACGTTGAAGGAGTGGGGAAGCTCCAATGCTGAAGAGATAAGAAAGAAAAAGTTAAGTCAACTTATCTTTCTCATTAAAAGTGGCTCCCAACTTGTGTAACACATTTTCGGTAACAGGAGATCCAGGAAGTGAGAGTTCTAATTTGTCTGTTCATCCTGAGATAAACCTCAAGGCAATAGTAGAAGCCAGCCAGGGAGTGTCTCAATTTTTGTAACTGCTAACAAACGGAGAGGTTAAGCGTTTGGAGTCAGTGAGCAATAAACATCTGTTGGAGACATGGAGACTGCAGAAGAGCTTGAACTGCTGCTGAATCTGAAGCTCTGTTATGGTCTTTGATGAGCTCTGCAGGATCGACCACAGGTCTGGGTGTTTCTTGTTAGGTAAATTAGATCTAGATCGGGATCGGGGCTGCCATTCAACTGCCTGTAACTCTTGAGAGGGAAAGCGGGAGAATTCCTCATCCAGAACAATTCCATGGGAAGCAAGAAGTCTTTTGCCTCAAGCAGGTCAGTGAATCTTTGTGTGCCCTCTGTTGTAGTTACTCGGAGGTGAACTGGATATTCCAAGAAAGCCTTAAGCCTTTTTGCTGCAGAAGCTTCTGCGTCGTAAGAACTTGCTGGCGGAGCTGCATTGTCACTGGACAAAATCGTGCTTCAGAAAAAGGCACTGGTCTTCGAGAAAAAACCCTTCTTTTTGGACTAGGCCATCTTAAAGACAATCTTCTTCGTCCTAAAAGTCTAGAAATGCCATGATGATAGACCTGTGCCATGCCTTTGGATCCTTGGGAGAGGCAGCTAGAGCTAGGTGGGCCCTAAGCAAGCAATAATACCTGACAGGGTGGGCAGTATTGGGCAATGCTGGACCACCCAGGGGCGTAATGAGGCCCAACGCCGCAGGTGGAGGGCCTTATAGCTCCTGGAAGATCTGGTATTGCCCATACTGCCCACCCTGGAGGGTACTATTGGGCTTAGAAAATGAGCTACATGTGCCATTTTTTTTATAGGATTAGAAAAAATCCTAATCTATAAAAAATGACTACAAATGTATTATTTTCCTTTTATTTGACAAAGTAGTCCCTGTATCTACTGTATTAGCCAGTAGAGGGATGTGTAGTAGTTGCTGCATATTTTTCTGGTCGTACCCCCTCCTCCCCCCCACACACACACATATACACACACACTCTTTTAGATCGCGATCGGTTCACAAGTAAAGAAGTGAGACGTGGCAACATTTCTTTCATACTTTATTTTTGGGGGTTTTAAGTCAGAGTTTTATCAGGGTTCGACAAATCCCATTGCCCGACATCCCGGGCTACCAGATCATAGGCTGGGACAAGTAGTTGGTGCAGAGGCGCTTGTCCGTGGACAAGTACTGTCTTTTTTAAAAAAAATATTTTTTTTTTTCTGCAGTGCCAGGTTTTTCCACTGGGGAGCTTGTTGGCGATGTGGAACTCCGTCTATCTCAGGGGTCATGTGACTCACAAGGCGCTCACTCATGTGAATTGTGGCGGGGAAGAATGAGCACTGAGTACCAGAAGCAAGCACAAGCATCGACTGAGGAGGAACCAGTCATCAGACTGGCAGGTATGGAATCCAATGACAGATCAGGCAGAGAACGAGAATGGTAAGGGACATCCACTGGCTGTGGTGTTGACTTGGCAGGGTAATTGGAGGCGCGCTCGCTTACTCGGCTTAGTGCGAGGAGAAAGGACATGCGTGCTTCTCCCAGTTGGTGTACTGCATTTTATTTTAGTCCAGGACCAGCGCAGACACCACTGCCTGCCACACACAGTTGCTTTTGTCTACCTGAAAAAAGAAACTAATTTTGGAGCTGCAAAAAGAGGGCGATCAGGGGATAATTGTTAGGGACTAAGGAGGGTGAGACTTGGTGAGTGGAGGGGTGGGAAAGGGCAGAAGTAGGATTCACTTCTGCAAGTTGGGTTGGATTGCTGCCGACTGCCAGTGTGCGTGAACTCAGCTGAAATCTACCCCAAAAGACAGAAAGAACAACAACAAAAAATCTGAAAGGGTTGGAGGATCGAGTAAATAAAATAAACTGACCGAGCAGCACTGCAGCAGTAAAGTAAAAGTAGAGGGGGAGAGAGGAGCTGAATGGTGAATTTACTGAATTACCACCAGAACAGAACTGTGAGAGGTCTAGTCTAGGAGGAGAGACCATAAAACAGACTAAAGAGAGGCTGGCTGGCTGGGGTACAATAATTATTTAAGAAAGGAGGAGAAGAAGGGTGAAGACTTGTTACACAGGAGAAGAGAGTGAACAAAAAAGAGGCAGTTGGAGTCTCAAAACAGAAGGGCTTTAAATTGTGACTGCTTGATGCCCTAAGAAAAATTAATTAAGGAGGGAAAAAAAAAACTTGCACTGCAGTGTGAACTGCAATAAACGGGATAACTGAACAATTTGGCAAAAACTTGGATCCTAATAGAGAGAGAATTTTAGCTGAACAAAAAAAAAAGCCTACTAGAAATAAAACAGAGGGCTGTGCTGCCCTAAGAAAATTAATTTAGGAAACAAAAAGTGTTGCACTGTAGCTAAGTACAGCATACATAACCACAACAAAATCTGAAGAAAGTTTGCAAAAATGAACCTAATAAAAGAATGTGATTGTGAAGTTTCACCTAAGAGACTGAACAAAACCCAGCCTAGCTAGAAGAAATAGAGTGAGGGGGTAGCAGGGCTTGGCTTTGTGTTGCCCTAAGAAAAAAAAATAGTAAAGGGCTAAAACTGTTGGCACTGCTGCTCTGCTCCTGTACACCATAAGTGAGCAAAGTTGGCAAAAGGAGGAGCTTAAGGAGTGAGACATTTCATTCAAGTAAAATATTAAAGGAAGAGACTGGGTTGGTTGGGGTCTGTGTGTGTTTGTTTATTTATTTGCTTTTGTTAACCAGGTTAGCACACTGGACAGCATGTGCCTATTTTCAGGTGCGACCCGGAAGGTCGTGACTCTGAGGAATGTACAGTGCGGCGCCTGCTCTGCCTACTTGTATTGAAACGAGCGGAGCAGCGCCGCGACTATTACATTTAATGGAGCCCCCAGCGCCGCCCTATTTCGCTCACGGACGCTACAAAATAAACTTAACTCTTTTGCAGTGCAAGAAAATGCCATTGTGGCCTAAAAGCTAAACCGAGAGTCAGCTTACGGGGTAAGGAGATACTGCTTGCTACGGTTCTCCTTTAAATCACAGTCCCACAGCGCTTTAAACTTCGTTTCTTGAATCGCAGTGTGAGGCAGTTGGAGCTTTTACCTGGAAGCGTGGTCGGGTGGGGTGGGGAGGGCTGGAAACGTTGCCTTGTGACCTCCTGGTCAGGACCCCTACTGGAACCGCTGGACGAGACGATCTGGAAGCATGGAATTGTGGTTGGGTGGGGGTGGGGGAGGGCTGGAAACATTTGCCCTCACGACCTCTTGGTCGGGAGCCCCTACTGGAACCGCTGGACGAGACAATCTGGAAGCGTGGTCGGGTGGGGGAGGACTGGAAACGCTTGCCCCATGTCCTCCTGGTTGCAACCCCTACTGGAACCGCTGGACGAGACGATCTGGAAGCGTGGTTGGGTGGGGGTGGGAGGGCTGGAAACGCTTTGCCCTGGCGACCTCTGGGTCGACCCCTACTGAAACCAGCTGGACTCTAGACGCCTGGTAGCGTGAAGCGTATGCCCTAAAGAAAATAACAGGAATTTTTAGCACCAAAACAAATGGTGATCACACCTAGAAAAAAATGGCTGGACTACTGTCTGAGTCCATTGTAGCCTGTGGACATTAAAATATCATGGAAAGGGGCAGACCACTGAGACAGTTCAGAGCAATACAACTAGAGCTGGGCTCTAGTGTGTTGCACAGAAAGTAAAGGGCAGAACTTAGTGTAAGTAACCGTATAGGAAATAAAATAAGGACAGGAAACTAGTCTAGCTAGCATCAAGGAGGAAGGAAGAGAGAACAAGCCAGGGTTGGGCTTTCTGTGTTGCCACCAGCCAGAAAGTAATGGGCAATAAATGAAGAAGACAGAGGGTTTGCTTGCTGAGCTTTGTGTTGCTCTTAGAAAAGTAAAAAGAAAGTGTGTGTGTGTGTGTGTGTGTGTGTGAAGTTAACTGAAAAAAAAAGACCTGACCTTATCTATGAGCTGGGTTGACTGAGGACAGAGGACATAAAAATAAAATAAAGTGTACTGTGAGTGTCGATGTATCAGATGAGCAGGGACAGTCACTGGTACAGGTGTGTGTGTGGTTGGCAGTCATTTTATACTTATGGCCATTTTCCTTGAAATACAGCCTTCCAATCATTGGACCACTACTTGCAACAGTGGGGCTACCAGTTTTGGACAAGCCAGTTGTCCTGGACTACCACGTAAATTTAAAATGTGTCGATCCCTGAGATTTATGCCGAGGCATTATGTTGTGGACTGTGACAATGTTGTTGCACTTGGTTCAGCATATAAGTGTGGCTGCCGCTGCGGCAAGAGGTTAGAGTGATGCAGCTGTTTACTTACAACACAAATATTTTAAATCTCCAACAGCCAAACGATGACAGCATTAGAGGACAGTGGGGAGAATGGTTTTAGAAGGGGAGCGATTGCTACAGAGAGTGAGAGCGCAGTCAGGAGATTACAGTCATGTAAATGATTGTGGCTCGGTTGTGAAAAATCATTAATTCTGTTCTGGTTCAGAATTCTGAATCGGGAGAGCATTGTAGCAGTTAGTTGAAGGACTGGCAAGAATATATTTTTTCATTTAAATCTCCAAGTTACAACCGGACAATAACAGTTAGGGGACAGCGGGGAAAGAGTTTTAGAAGATGAGAGATTGGTACAGAGCATGAGAGCGCACTTGGGAGTGTGCTGCTGTCTTTGTAAATGACTACGGTGTGAGGAAAAATAAACTGTGGATTGTGTTTCTTTATTTCTTTTTTTACATGAACAACAGCCAGCTTTGAGAGGACAGGGTAGGAAGTGTACCAAGTAACTATGGAGTTTTGGGGAGACCCTATCTCTCGCTACGTGAGTCATAAAAATGACGGCAATTTTAAACTGAAATTACCTGGTTTTAGCCAATTAGGAAGCAGGGTGGGGACTAAGATACTTTAGTGGGTGAAGGGGCACTATAGGCTGGTACTTTTTATTTCCTGGGCATCTATTGAAAGTTAATGTACCCCCCTAGCAAGGGTACTAGCCAATCAGATGCCAGGAAATAAAAAGCCCATTTTCTAATGATTTGTATTGGCTGGTCTTTTGTGAGGCCCAAGACCTCCTGCAAAAAGCTCCTCCATGTAAATAGTCATTTTGCCTGTCTCTGTTTTTTTCCAGGAGGCCGTGAAGGCGCATATTGTTTTGCCTATGCCTGTTTTCAAGTTCTTCAACTTTTTGAGCCAGCTCTAGCTTTCGATGGTATAGGTTTAAGAGCAGAATTGTGTGCATCAGTTACTTGGGTGTACTCAGTTAGACATGCTTCGATGGTGCCAGTGCATTTCTCAAGAACTTCAACGGCTTTCTGGATGTAATGGTAAATTCTTCCTCATCTTCAGCATCAGCTATGTCTGAGCCATTGGCTATGTTTAAGTAGTGTTGCGTGGTGCGGCAGTGGACGCTGCATTTCTAACAGCTGTTGTTTGGCTGACTTACAAGCTGAAGTTTCCACAAATTCTTTTAATTTCTGTCTAGTAGCCATAACCACAGCTGGTATTCGTCCATTTGGCCGGGTAAATGTCTGTTTTAATGCCAAGATGGACTTAGATTTAGTTCAGTGCAGGAGAGTTTCACTATCAGGCAGCCATGCAGGTGGTGACATCACCGGAAGTCCGGCCTGCAGCAGCTTTTTCACCTTCAACTCCAGCAGGAATTTTTCTGCTGGAGTATGAGATGGGAAGGCCCTGAGCGCCTACAGTTTAGGGAACTATTTGAACTGCAGGAAGAGACCCTGGCTTACTAGTTCCAGGACCCACTTGTCTGCAGTAATGTTTTTCTGATGAAGCCTAGCAGAGTCTAGGTGAAACGTTAATTTGTTTCATTTTAGCCACCATCTATTTCTTATATTCTTGTTGCACGTTTGATATTAAACGCTATTATATTATTATAGCGTTTGTCTGTATTTCTTAAGCTGTGTGGGTGCTTATTTGTATGCAGTAATGTTTTTCCATGCCTGGAAATAGTGAGCCAACCTTCCACCCACTGGAAATGGCTGGATGACATGGACAGACATGTCAGGGGTTCTGCTTTGCCTGCACTTTGGGGGCTGGGGTGGCATCCACCCGCTTGGCACCCTGCTTGCCTCTTCCCCTGAAGAAACCCCTGGGGGGATCATAAGTCACATAAACCTGGGGAAAATAACTCCAGCCCCTACCTCCCCTTTCATAAGGCCTACTGGAAGTGGAGGTCTTCTTCTCGGTATTACTTTTATAGGAGGTCTTATACAGTACTCATCCACCTTTTTCGTATAGGTCTCTGTTTTTTCCCCAGACAAGGAGTTTTCTTCGCAGGGGAAATCCACGGCTTTAATCTGAGTGTCCATTAAGATGTTCGTAGTTCTAAGCCATGCAAACCTCCTCAAGGACACCACATGTGCCAATAATCTGGAAGCAGTGTCACTGGCATTCATGGGCATGTGAAACTGGTATTTGGTGGCATCCACTGCAGCCTTTGCTGTGCTGGTGTGGTCCTGGGCTAGGTCACTAGTAGTCTTATTGCTCAAATACAATATAGAGCTCCAAAGTGCCTTTTGGTACTGAGCTATGTAGGCCATACGAACTGCTTGCCTCAGCAAAATGGAAGCAGAGATATACATCTTTTTGCACATGCTGTCCCGTTTTCTGGAATCCCTATCTGGGGGTTGAGTGGAAAGCAGAGCCATAGCCTTGTCATAGGCAGCAGTTTGTACCACCCCTTTATGGTCAGGATGGGTATACACATACTCAGCACCCTGACTATCAAGCTGGTATTTTTTCCAAGCTTTTTGTCTATGCTAGCTGCAGAAGTGGGGGCCGCCAGACTTTTGGAGATGGCCTTCTTAAAAGATTTGTAGGCCGGCCCGCCAGCACAGTGGTTGGATTTCCGCTCGTGATGATGACGACCCAGGTTTGGGAACAGACCCAGGAGTCAGAGGGCCAGCCAGGGGGAGAAGGATTGAGCGTCCTGATGACTGCTCTCTTTCTCCGGGGGGGGGGGTCGAGTGTCCGGTTTACGTTGACCCCTAGTGGAGGCTGGGGTGCTCCACATATCACCGGCGCCTACATTACTGACAGAAGGAACAGACGCAGGCATCATTGCATGTTCCTCTCCTCTGGGGGATTGTTTTACAAAAAATAAGCTGCCCTCCCTCTATGACAACTCCATCCTGGTGCCCGTTCATTCCCCGTCCCAGCTGATAACTGATCAAAGTAAGTTCCAGCAGTATGTGTTCTGGTCCCGCAGCCCCACCTTAGGGGGGAAGCCGGGGTATTCCTCCAGTGGGGATGCTTACCAGAGCCCAAACTTCATGTCTGCGGGTCCCAGGACCTACTGATGGCTCCACCCAGTAAGGGGAAAGCCTGGGATCCAGATCGTCGGGTGGAAAGTAGGGGCGATCAGGGCTCCAGACGAGGCTGAAGTTTGGGAATGTGCAGGCCATAAAACAGTATAATAAATTGCCAAAAAAAAAAAAAAGAGAGATTTATGAACATGCAGGAACAACCTCTTTGTGAATGTTAAACCCATCATATCCAAAAACTCCACCTCATCCTCCGCTGTCTCTTGAGGAGAGAAGTTGAGGGTGCTTCCCCATGAGCCTCACAAAAGAATACTTTGAAGTGTAATCCTCAGAGAACTGGGAGCAGAACCAAACTCCTGAGCAGGTGAACTGTCAGGCTCTATGAGTTCACCCTGTTCCTCCTCTTCTTCATAAAACAGCACAGCCTCCTCCACAACAGGCATTGGTAAAGGTATGGGAGCCTGGGGAGGGGGGATTCGCATGGGCGTATAGGCTTCCATAGTCTGGAAAGCCTAGAAAAACTGCCATGCCTTAGCCATGTTTTCAGCAGAAGGCATTTTAGATTTGTCAACTGGCATCTCCTTTACTTCTTCAGCAGGAGGGTCAGTGACATGCTTCTCCTTCTGCTTTTTCTTGGCAGGCACTGGTTCTGATGCCTGCTCAGCAGGCCTTCTACTCTTTGAGGACTAAGGGGAGTCTCCCAGTCAGACACCCTGACCTCTGAGTCACCCTTAGCAGGCTTGTCCTTCTGCTTACTATGAGGAACCGGACTCTCCCCAGAGCCTGGTTGTGAGGAGGAGGCAGACTGAGAAGCCATTACAGCTCAAGTTTTTTAACTCTCTTTTTTAGTGTTTTGGAGCAAAACCTGATACAGAGCTCACAAACAGACAAATCATGATCAGGACCCAGGTAACCAAATTGTTGCAATCTGCCTTTGCCAGGAGTTTGAAACACAATTTTTAAAACATGTCGGTCTGTCCTTTTCTTGGGCTTGTCAGACATGCCAATTGCTGACAAAGCAAAGAAAAAAAAAGGGCAGTTCCAATAAGCTTAGTGGTTCGGTTACCATAAAAAACAGGAACCACAAGTCAAATGTAAAAGTAAAACGTAAAAAATAATGTAACCCCTAGATGGCGCTATCCCAGGGGCTACTACCCCTGCCTGATTTGCCACTAACAGGTTGAGGGGCCTGGATCCGATGGCGGGTGCCTCCACCCAGAGGTCAGGGTTTGCAATAGTTAAACTAACTTAGTCACAGCCCTCTGGGACACTGCAACCCCCCTTTCTTCCCACTAGTGGCCCACACAGTATATCAGAATTACCTTCACAGTATACACTTACCCCCAGGACTGTTTCGGGCACTGGCCCCCTGTAAAATAAGAAGATACAGTGCAACAATCACAGTACAATACTTTAACATAGACAAATACCTCAGGCAGTATAACTTTGCTGAAACAAGCAGCTCTGATTTATTTAGGGGGATATAACAAGGACAGGGGGAAATCAGGTTAATTAGCTTATCACTTTACTCATCTACCTATGGCTCTGTGCACAGGCCTATCCCTACCAGTTACTGTCCCTGGGTACCCAAGCCCTAGTGGCTAGTCCAAACCGTGGCAGCTGGTGGGGCCTTTCACACAGAGAAAAGAAAAATTAAACAGTCAGCAGTACAGTAATTCCATTTGATTCAATGTGGCAACTCAACAGGAAGCGACCCTGAATTAGTACTCACGACCTCCAAACAAGATAGGGTCCTTCAACGTCAGCAGGGCTACTCTTGAGCTCACGA
This sequence comes from Neoceratodus forsteri, assembly GCA_016271365.2. Lineage (NCBI taxonomy): Eukaryota > Metazoa > Chordata > Ceratodontiformes > Ceratodontidae > Neoceratodus > Neoceratodus forsteri. Next base: position 503,495,120 of record CM057455.1, read on the forward strand.
GACTCTCACATATTTATATGACAAACTGCAACAGGCAAAAGTCCTTTAATGGCAGCAGGATTCACTTGAGCTCCACAAGCCTCCTCACACATTTATATGGTAAACAGTAACAGGCAAAAGTCCTTTAATGGCAGCAGGATTCACTTGAGCTACACAAGCCTCCTCACACATTTATATGGTAAACAGTAACAGGCGAAAGTCCTTTAATGGCAGCAGGATTCACTTGAGCTACACAAGCCTCCTCACACATTTATATGGTAAACAGTAACAGGCGAAAGTCCTTTAATGGCAGCAAGATTCATTTGAGCCACACAAGCCTCCTCACACATTTATATGGTAAACAGTAACAGGCGAAAGTCCTTTAATGGCAGCAGGATTCACTTGAGCTACACAAGCCTCCCCACACATTTATATGGTAAACAGTAACAGGCGAGAGTCCTTTAATGGCAGCAGGATTCACTTGAGCTACACAAGCCTCCTCACACATTTATATGGTAAAAAGAAAGTACTATACCAGGCAGGCTGCTTCTCTATCCCGATCGCAATTACTGCACAATACCCGGGAGAACACACAGCAGATTCAGTTCCTGACAGACCAGCATTAACTAGCAATTTCTCCAGTCTTCTACAGGGTGAGCCTGGTTTCTACTCTTCAGATATCCTTTGATTCTCTTCATAGGACGGATTCAGTCCTAACAAGCAGTTACACAAGCTGCAGACCAGAACTCTGGGCCTTACACACGTTTCCCGACTAAAACTGCACACCGAAAAAGCACAGGGCTCCTTCCCTCTTCACTGCCAGAGCTCAACTGAAACTCCAGCAGACAAAACCGGGCACTTCCTTTGAGTTCCTCCCAGTTCTTGGCTGGACTGGCTGTCACTCACAATAGACTGCCCCTGTTGGTCCAAAAAGGCGCCGAAGTCTAAACTACATCTCCCAGAGTCACTGCCCATACAAGCCTCTTGTGGCTGGCTCAGATTACAAGTCCAAGTTCTGATTCGTCCAAGGCACCATTTTAGAGCTACCTTAACCCACACTGATTGGTCCAGTTCAGCAGTTCAAAACTAGAATGGGGAACTAGGCAAACACAGTTCTGACTGCAAACAAAGCAGGTTAGACAAACTGTATTTTCATTATTACTCTAAATGATTTCTGGCAAACAGTTACATCTTTCAGATAGGTTCCCTTTGCACTCCTAGTGACTGCAAAATGGAGTGAATTGGCAGCAGCTCAGTGGTACTCAAGCAGAGAAGCACACAGTCCCCCCCATACAAACTAATTATGTCTGCAAGCAGACAGCTCTTAAAGAGACAGTACCAGAGGCTCTAAAAACACTCACAGATAAATGGCTTAAACGCCAAACACCATTCAGGCTTGGAGCATTCAAGCAAGCTCCTGGAAGTCTTTTGGGAACCCCCATTTGCAGGGGGGTTACAATAATGCATATAAATAATAGAATAAAACATGCCCAATCCAATAAAAATAGTGTAACGGTTCCTAAATTAGGAACTAGGACCAACTGAACAAGAATCACAAGTGGAGAAGGAAAAACAGGCACCACTATCCAAAATAGGGCAAATTCACAAAAATAAAATTAAATAACATTTTAGATGATTTAGTGTAGTTCTGCTGAGGCGGGAACCATGCTTTTTAAAGTGACTTCGGTTCCCTGGAACTGTGAGGGAACGGAAAACAACAGAGCCAAAAAAAAACCCCTAACTTTCACAGTTACTGAAAAACTAACAAGAAATTAACCTAAATTAAATTAACAAGAAACCAACCAGGATGTCGGTACTGTGAAGAGCAACTCCAGGGTGAAGCTTCCTCTCAGGTGGAGAAATAAATCTGCCATTAGAGGGCAGGGAAGAGCAGTACCACAGCAGAGTTTCAAATTTCATTCTAAGTTCTCTAATTAGCATAAAATTCTAGGCTCAAGGGCAGAACATTCCAGGATAATGGATGCAGTCTGTCAGACAACAGTGGGGGATTCCTAGGGTTTGAATCTCTTCTAACTACCTAAATTCAGTTCACTATTTTCACTTCGGCAGATTTCAAGCAGTTCTCTGGGAGGAAGAGGCAAGGCAACCACCCCAAGGTTTTATGGGGAATAAAAACCGGAGGACTAAGGACCCAAAAGCAGCATACTGGGAACTCTGCATGTCAATGCTATAGTGGAATATGAAAATCTGCAATTTGGACTAGGCAGCAGTCCAAACAATTCTCACAGATGGGGATGTACTGTACCTGCCAACAGCAACAGAGGCAATAGTATGTCTGGTGGAGTGAGCTTCCGCTCACTCGTGTGGCTCATTCCCAAAACAACTTGTAAAAGAGCACACTGCAGGAAGAGAGCCACCTGCTAATGGTTTGACTGCTCGTCTGCCTTAAGCAGCTTCCAGGTGATAAACAGTTGGTGAGTCTTACTGCACAATTCCACCATGCATTCAGAGTAGAAGAGCAGCGCCTTACAAATATCCAGTGTGTAGTTTCCACTCAGCATCTGTGGCATGGGGCTTTGCCAAAAAAGTCTGGCTGTAACAAGGCCTGCTTCAGTGGAATTCACAAAGAACTTTTAAGCAGAAATTCCACATGGGGGTATACGACAGACTTGTCTTTCTGGAAAACCCGATAAGGTGACTTCACCTGAAGCTCATACACCTGCCAGGCCAAGGTAATGGTGACCTAATACACAGTCTTCAGTGACAAATGTGAGAGATGACACTTGTCTATAGGCTCAGATGATTTGCCCATGAGCAGGGATAACATCAGTGCTGAGTCTCACAGTTAAGGTGATTTGCGCAGTGGAGAAGACAGGTGGTCTAGTCCATTAAAAAACTCACAGACAACTTTCTCCTTTGCCATCATCAGTATACCATTCTTGGCACGGTAAGCTCAGATGACCACAGGGTGCACCTGAAGGGACATGGCTCACAGCCCTGACTGAAACAGGGGCAAGAAATAATCAAATATGCACTTCATTGAGCAGAAAACTGAAGACAGTCCTTGCTCTTTGCACCAGCATGATAACCTCGCACCACAGGGAATGCGAGGAGGCGGGGAGTAGGCGGAGGTACTTTGGGTCACCCTCGAGATGGGCAATGGCACTGCTATTCACACAGGCGTGATATACAGACCTGTAGCACAGAGGGAGAAAGGGGACAAGGTTCTAGTGAAATCCATCCACACGATGGTAGCTAAAGGGGAGATGCCGCTGGTAGGTGATTTCAACCTGCCAGATTTGGATTGGAGCATCCCAGCTGTTGCCTCAGCCAAGAGCAGAGAGATCTGTTTACTTTGTGCAAGGGACAGGCCTCAGACAGCTAGTGCTGGAGCCCACCAATGGGGATAGAATTGAGGAAGTCAGGATGGGCGAACACCTAGAATCCAATGATCATCAGATGGTGTGGTTCAGCATGAGTACAGTGGCAGAGTCAAGCCACACAAAGGCAAGGGTCCTGGATTTCAGGACAGTAGACATTACTAAGATGGGAATGTGTCTCAAGCATGCCCTCACAGGGAGGGACAAATGAGGCAGAGTGGAGAAGCAGTGGGACCATCTGAAAGGAGCCATAGTGGAGGCGACAAACCTTTCCATTAGGCAAGTAAACAAGGGCAAGAGAAAGAGAAAGCCGCTATAGTTCTCAAAGACAGTGGTTGGGATGGTAAGGGTGAAAAAGACGGCTTTCAGGAAATACAAGGAAACACAGCAGGAGGAGGACAGGGTAGTGTACCTGGATGAACAGAGGGAGGGAGGCAGGGAAAGCAGTCAGGAGAGAGCAAAGGCACAAACAGGGAAAAATAGCATAGGAGGTAAGAAAAGGGGACAAGACCTTTATAGGTACATTCGTGAAAGGAAAAAAACAGGAGTGGGATATAAGGCTAAAAGGGCAAGAAGGGGAGTGTGTGGAGGAAGACCTGGAAAAAGCATCAATACTGAACAAATATTTTTGTTCTATATTCGCGGAAGAAGGAGAAGGTGAGAGGCCACAGCTAGGTTACATGACCAAATATGGGAGGGAGATGGACACCAGTACATTTACAGAACACAGAGTCCTAAAAGAACTCACAAAACTGAAAGTAGACAAGGTACTGGGACCGGATGGAATACATCCTAGAATATTAAACAGCTAGTGGAGCCAAAACAGGTTGACAGGAAAATAATACAAATTTTAAGATGTAGTCAGTTGTAACTTTTTATTTCTGAAGTATTTTTCTTTTGTGATAATATTGTGCTGGATGTATGGAATTTCTGTTAGCCTGGCAGTTGGCATATCTATCTCAACTGCACCCCTCCCCCCACACACACATTACATAATCAACATTGTGATCTCACTGACAGTGACATCACAGGTGAATGAACTGGTAGTCACTGAATTGCTGTTCCTAAGCAGCAGTGATGTCACAGTGAGGTCCCAGTATTGGTGATCTAGTGTAGGGCAGTAGTGCTAGATATGTCAGCTGCCAAGCAGAATGCTGTTTCACACATCACACCTACTAACATCAGAGAAACAATCTTCTTATTAAATAAAAGGAAAATAAAAAGTACCTCATATATAAAAGGTGATGGTTGGCTGCTTTTAAAATCTAATACTAGTTTTAGGCAGTACACTAGCTCTTTAAGGGATGTATGGGAGGTGGTGGCAGCACCACTGACAGCCCTGTTCAACGAGTCAACTCGATATGGAAGTGGTTCCGAAGGACTGGAGAAGGGCAGATGTAGTCCCTCTTCACAAAAGTGGGAGTAGGGAGGAACCTGAAAACTACAGACCAGTCAGCTTCACCTTAACAGTGGGGACAACTATGGAATCACTACTTAAAGAAAGGACTGTGGAACACCCTGAATCCAGTGAAGCACAGGACCTGAGACAGCATGGATTCACAGTGGGAAACAAATCTAATTGATTTCTTTGACTGGGTGACTAGGGTTGTGGATAGGGGGGAGCGGTGGATATGGCCTACCTGGATTTCAGTAAGGCCTTCAATTCCGCTCCACATAGAAGACTGGTAAACAAGCTGGGCAGCCTGGGAGTGGGGCACAAAGTGGTAAACTGGGTTAGGAACTGGTTGAGTGATAGAAGACAGAGGGTCATTGGTAAATGCAGCTCAATCTGAGGAAAGGAGGGTGACCAGAGGGGTGCCATAGAGATCAGTCCTGGGGCCACTCCTGTTTAATGTCTTCGTAACTGACATTGCGGAGGGGCTGGAAGGGAAGGTGTGCCTATTTGTGGATGACACTAAAATCTTCAACAGGGTGGACACTCCAGGAGGGGTGGAAACAATGAGGAGGGACCTAGGTAAACTGGAGGAATGGTCTAGAGTGCGTCAGCTGAGATTCAATGCGAAAAAGTGCAAAGTTGTGCATTTGGGATGCAAGATCCCAGGAAAGGACTACATGATTTGGGTGAGGGGGGGGAATACTGATGGCCACCAAACAGGAAAGGGATTTTGGGGTAATCATATTTGATTACCCAAAAGTGGCCAAATAATGTGCCAAGGCTGTGGAGAGAGCCAGCGGGATGCTGGGGTGCATAGGGAGAGGTATCACCAGCAGAAGAAAGGAGGTGGTGATGCCACTGAACAGATCATTGGTGAGACCTCATTTGGAATACTGAGTCCAGTTCTGGAGGCCACATCTCCATAAGGACATGGACAGGGTGGAGGCAGTTCAAAGAAGGGCAACAAAGATGGTGCAGGGCCTGCACCAAAAGTCATATGAGAAGAGACTGGGAGACCTCAGTATGTATACCCCGGAGGAGAGGAAAGACACGGTAGATAAGATATAAACCTATAAATATCTAAACGCTATAAATAGGGTACCAAAGGGTAGCATCTTTCAGAAAAGGAGATGTCCAGGAATGAGGAGCATGACATGAGGTTGTAAGGGGGTAGTCTAAGGAGAAGCATGAGGAAATATTTATTGACAGAAAGGGTGGTGGATGCATGGAATAGATTCCCAGCAGAGATGGCAGGGGAAAACACTGTGGGGGGATTTAAACTTGCATGGGACAGGCATAGGGGAACCCTAGCAATAGGAACGAGGAGGTAAAGGCAGAGATCAAGCAGGGTCTGTGGCTTTTACAGTAGGCAGGGAAAATGGGCAGACTGCATGGGCCTGGTGGTCCTTATCTGTCGTCAATTTCTATGTTTCTATGAGAACCTCTTCAGCTTAAACTCATACGTTTTTGTGAGTCAGCTCCTTCAGAGATGCCTCCAGTACTCACAGGATATCCCCAGAAAGCTGCAAAATGAGCCGGCACTAGGTTTCAGGACTTCTGATAACTTTTAATTCAGTGTGTGTTCCTTTTTCAACTACTGTGTTTGTATGTATGCTTTTGTACTGAATTAAAAGTTATCAGAAGTCCTGATACCTGGTGCCAGCTCTTTTTGCTGCTTTAATTGAACTTTGTCCGAGCACAGGTAGTTGCAGTGGAGGGCAATCTCTTCTGAACTGTAATGTTTTTCTGCCCGCTCACCACACAGGACACTGTTTAACCACAGTAGTGGTTTTTCTAGTTTGAAATTAGTAAATTCATGGCTCCACTGCTCAAGTATACAAGGCTGCAGAGTGCAGACTTATTTTAGTAAAAGAAAAAAATTGGGAGATGTCAAATCCTGAAAGTCAAGGGTCTGCCATAGCAGCCAAGAATGGAGGTTTAAAAGATACGCTGTTCTGAGGATGAGGGGAAGCAGGGGTTTTCATTGATGAGGCACCCACCCCCACCAGCAACGGGAACACAGAGAATATGGAAGGAGAATGGGATGAAACAGCAATAACGATAGAAAAGATATTTGCCGAACTGAAAACTATGGCACTGATAGCCAGACGACACTTCTGGCACAGAATTTACCTGGAAGAACATTTAAAGGTTGGGTGTACTACACGAGGGCTGAAAGTTACAAAGCAGCCACGGTACGGTTCAGAACAAGAGGAGTTTTCCACTGACCGGACAAGCACTTTGCAAGAGGGCTCTGAAGCAGTGGTTAAAAGCATGATCAAAGATTACTACAGGTAGCAGTCTGAGACTCAAGAACTACTGCAGAAAAAAAAAACAGGTAATGGCATTTATAAATCATTTATTTATTTTATTTTTTTATATATTAAATTCTCGGATTACAAATACCTTTGAGCAGAAACTGCTCGTTTACAAAGGTTCCACGTCAAAGGATGAGGGTCAACATACATACAGAGGTAGTAAAAGAATGCACAATAAACAACCAAAACAACTAAAAGAAAAAAATAAAGATACTCAGTTATAACATACTTTGATATAATATTTATATAATGAGCAGCTTGAGTAGGCAGCTGGCTGCGGTAACAATAAGAGATAGAGGCACCATAGACAGTTAGTATTGCAGGCGGCGACCGGAGAGAGGAAGTTGGCAGGTTAATGGGCCACTGTCCGATGGTCGTGGAAAATGTCTGTACCAGTGGAGATGTGGAAGCAGGAAAGGAGTCACAAGGAAGGCCCAGTGCCTGAGGGATGAGACTGGGAAAGGGCGGCTGTGAGACATGAGTGAGCTGGGAAGTGTTTAGAGAGATCTCTGTTCAGAGGAGCAGTCACATTGAGTGGTAGAGGTGAGGTAAAGTTTGAGATTCCTTTTGAAGGGTCCAAGTGTAGTAGAGGAAAGTGCTTCTTTATTGAGGGAATTGAACCACTGAGCTGCTCTATAGATAAAGGACCGCTGACCCATGGAGGTACGACATCTGGGAACCTGAAAGGTTAGAGATTGGGCACCACGTGTTTGTTGAGTGCCACTGTAGGTAGTAAGGAGTGAGCTAACACCAGGTGGCATGAGACCAAGGAGAATCTTTTTGGTAAGTAAGCAGGTCTGGTATTGTATTCTGCTGCATAGGGGTAGCCAGCTGGCCTGTGCATAGAGGTCACAGGTGTGAGTTTGTCGGGCTGCACCAGTCAGTACCTACAGCAGCTTTGCTGAGAGCAACTGAGATCCGCCATGGAGGCACTTGTTGAGGCAGAGCCATAGATGGCAAGGCCGTAGTCAATGATAGAGTGACAGAGCTGTAGATGGCTAGTTTAAGGGCATCCAGTGGCATACAGTGCTTGTGTTTGTGTAGTAGTCCAATCCGTATATTGGCGGTCTTGGCAACAGTGTCAATATGCCGAGTGTAGGAGAGGGTACTATCCAGGGTAATACCAAGGTACTTGAACTCCTTGACATGTTCGAGTGGGTTCCCAGCGTGGTTCTTGATGGTGAGGGACAGAGAGTTGTGCCTGCTCTGTCGGTTTCACAGAAAGACATGGCTTTAGTCTTGCTGTGGTTCAGGACAAGTTTATAAGAATTGAACCAGTCTTCGACGCGCTTGAAGTCGAGCTGCAGCTGGGATTCAAGGACTGTAATGTCATGGTGGCTGGAAAACAGGACTGCATCGTCTGCGTATAGTGCGTAAATCATAAAGACTCTGTGATTTTTGAGAATAAACGCAAAGAGAAATTAGAAAAACAAGATCTCCAGAAAAAAAACTATTTCAAAAAGGTCTATCATTTGTCCCAACCAACGATCTAAATAACTGAATTCTTCCTGGATTTTAGAACATTCATTAGAAATTTAAATCTGAAGTAATTTTGGTAAAGCAAAAAAATGGGTTATTCAGAAGGACTTTTTAAGAGACTCACAAGATATCATGTCTAACAGTGGAATGCCTTTGGAGTCACAGAATAATGACACCACGAACCAGAGTAGGAAATATCATCATATGACCAGAAACTGAAAAAGCAGGTAAAGCCGAAGATCAGGTAGGGTCTGCAATTTTTGCTGTAGGTAGGGAATATAGGATTTAGGACACTGTCCTACATGCTGGGCCTTTGGAGATCTTAGGGCTCAGCTCCGGGCAGCATGGGCAGAGATTGCACGCCTCAAATTTCATATTGAAGAGGAAATACAGTATAAGAACCACCCGCCATTTCCCCAGCATCCAACAGAAAAACCTCGACCGCAGAGGGTAGTTGGTCCAGGAGGTTGGCAGGTGGTTAGGAGGAGCAAATCAGGTGCCCCATCACTCTCTGCTCTCCAACACATTACCTCCAAAAACCATATAAACACTACAAACAGGTATCTGCCTCTATCTCTGAAATCAAATAAAGAGGTAGAAGACACTGCAGAGCAGGACATCAGACACAGGAGCTAGCACAACAAAACTCACCCAAATCAGGAACCAAAACAAAACAAGCACAAAGGAAATCCAAAAACTTCTGATCATAGGAGACTCCATGATTCGGGGAGTTGATACCATCTCCAGCCAGGGTGATGGTCAGATGTCTCCAGGTACATCAGCATGGAGAGACACTGACCGCATTACTAAAATTGTTCACAAAGCAGGAGAAAACATTGATGTCCTAGTACACATAGGGACTACGATCTCGCCAGCCGGTCAGTTGTGGAGACCAAGGAACACCTGACTAGGCTGGGTGACAAACTATCATCTATTTCTGTCGGCATCTCCTTCTCTGAGATCCTGCCAGTCTGGGAGAGGGAAGCAGATGGACGGAAAGTCAGAGAAGGGAGATAGGGGAGCTAAACACGTGGCTCAAGGGCTGGTGCCGGAAAAGGACACAGATTTGTAGGAACTGGCAACAGTTCTGGGAGCGAAAGTTCTTTAAATTTGATGGACTGCATCTGACTAAAGAGGGAGTCAGTGCATTGGGGCAGAAGTTTGACGCCTTGCAGAATATTTAAACCAGCAATGGGGAGAGGGGTGCAGCACCCCTCGCATCGAATCGGGAAGAACACCCTCCCCTCAGCTAGTGGTCAAACAGGAATTCAGCATGTTTGCCGCTCATTTGCATCACCAGGTAAGAAAAAGGTTTGTCTCCCACACGACGACAGGGTAGTGCCAAACTTCACACAACAACTAACACACCAAAATCTGGCCAATGGAAAATCATGTACACAAATGCTCACAGCCTGGGAAATAAGATGCCAGACCTGCAGGCAATAATGTCAGAGGCTAAACTGGACATAGTAGCAATTAGTGAGACGTGGTTTACCAGTAACCACACTTGGGAGACTTCAGTACCTGGCTATGCATTGTTCAGAAGAGACCGAGGTGCAAAAAGGGGGGAGGAGTGGCCCTGTATGTTAATGAAAATATCAAAGCTACAGAAATTCAGAATACACATAAGGAGCCAGAAGAACTGTGGGTCACCCTGGAAACAGGAAATGGGACAGCAATAAGAACTGGGGTTGTCTACAGGCCCCCAGACCAGAGGGGGGACATAGACACATTACTGTTAGCAGATATACAAAACATGACAGCTAAAGGGGAGGTTCTGATAATGGGAGACTTCAACATGCCGGATACAGATTGGTCAATACCAGCAGGAACATCTGCCAGAACTAGACTCATAGTGGATTCCCTGCAGGGGGAGGGCCTCAAACAACTGGTACAGCAACCCACAAGAGACAGGGCTATCCTAGATCTAGTACTGACTAACAAAGAAGGGATCACAGATCTCCAGGTAGAAGGTCACCTGGGGCCAGTGACCATCACATGGTATGGTTCAATTGGCTACTACATCTAAATCATCCCATTCCAAGGCAAAAATATGGGACTTCAGAGGAGCTGACTTTGATAAGATGGCCAACAGAGTTAAGCTAGCCCTGGCAAAAAGAAACACAGGTGAGGGGTACAGGCAAGTGGCAAGCATTAAGGATGCAATACTTGAAGCAACATCCCATTGTGTTAGACAGAAAAGGAAGTGCAAAAGAAGAAGGAAACCACTTTGGTTCTCAAATACAGTAGCAGAAAAGGTCAGAGCCAAAAGGCTGGCCTTCAGGAAATATAAGGGAACACAGCGGGATGAAGATAGGGAGGCATACCAAACTGCCCTAAGGGAAGCAGGTAAGGCAGTAAGGCAGGCAAAGTCCCAAACTGAGGAAACACTAGCACGAACAGTAAAAGAAGGTGACAAGACTTTCTATAGATACATTAGTGAAAGGAGAAAGTCCAGAGGGGGTATTGCTAAGCTTAATGGAGAAAAGGGAGCATGAGAGGAGGAGGACCCTGCAAAGGCATCTATCCTAAATAGATACTTTTGCTCAGTATTTACTGAAGAGAAGGTAGGGCAGGGCCCACAGCTCAGCATCATGGACACAGGGGGGAGGGAGGTGAGCACTACTCCCTTCACAAAAGAAAGGGTCCTACAAGAGCTTGCTAAGCTCAGGGTGGATAAGGCAATGGGACCTGATGGCACAAGCATCCCAGGCAACCTAAGGAGCTAAAGGAGGAACCAGCAGAGCCATTAGCAGAATTATTTAGTGAGTCTCTGAGCACAGGAGAGGTCCCGAAGACTGGAGAAGGGCTTGTGATCCCGCTCCACAAGAGTGGTTGCAGGGAGGAGGCGGGAACCACAGACCGGGTCAGTGTTACCTCAGGGTGGGCAAGATTATGGAGGCACTCCTTAAGGAAAGGATAGTGCAACACCTGGAATCCATAGGGGCAAGGGATCCAAGACAGCATGGGTTTACAAAGGAAGGTCCTGTCAAACTAATCTCATAGATTTCTTTGACTGGGTAACCAGAGTGGTGGACCAAGGGGGAGCAGTTGATGTCGTCTACCTTGACTTCAGCAAAGCTTTTGACACCGCTCCACATAGAAGATTGATAAATAAGCTGGGTAGGCTCGGGGTGGGTCAGAAGTTGGTCAACTGGGTGGCAAACTGGTTGACGGGCAGAAAACAGAGAGTGGTGGTAAATGGTATACAGTCAGAAGAGATGCAAGTCACAAGTGGGTACCTCAGGGATCAGTCCTGGGGCCAGTCCTCTCAACATCTTCATTAGTGACCTTGCAGATGGACTAGAGGGTAAGGCTTGTCTGTTTGCAGATGACACCAAGATCTGCAACAGAGTAGATGATCCAGATGGGGTGGGCAGAATGAGAGGAGATCTGGATAAACTAGCAGAATGGTCAGAAGGGTGGCAACTGGGATTTAATGAAAGAAGTGCAAAATCATGCACATAGGGAAGAGAAACCCTGAAGCCACCTATAGGCTGGAGGAGTTGCTAGCAGTCACAAAGGAAGAAAGAGACTTGGGCATCATCATCACTGATGACCTAAAATCATCCAAGCAGACCTCTAAAGCAGTAGGTAAGGCTAGGGGTGTTAGGGTGTATTAGTAGGGTATCAAAGTCGTAAGAGGGAGGTAATAATCCTCTGTATAAGACACTGGTTAGGCCCCATCTGGAGTACTGCGTGCAGTATTGGAGGCCACACCTTCACAAGGACATTAACCAAATTGAGGCAGTCCAGAGAAGGGCAACCAAAATGGTGCAGGGACTGCATCAGAAGACACATGAGGACAGATTAACGGAGCTCAATATGTATACCCTTGAGCAAAGGAGGGAGAGAGGTGATATGATCGAGGCATTCAAACACCTTAAGGGCATAAACAAGGTGAAAGAGTCTAACATGTTTAAATATAAGAAAATACCAGGACAAGAGGACACAGCATGAGATTAGAGGAGGCCAATTAAGGGGAAATGTGAGGAAATTCTTTTCACAGAAAGGGTGGTGGATGCATGGAATGGCTTACCACAAGAAGTGGTGGCTATGAATACAGTGCAGGGCTTCAAACAGGCATGGGATAGGCATAAGGGAGCAATACAAATGACTATGAATAGATAGGTCACTGACAGAGCAAAGGCCGATGGCACATTTATAAGGTAGAAAAAGGAATGGGCAGACTGGATGGGCCTTGAGGTCCTTATCTGCCGTCAACTTCTATGTTTCTATGTTTCTAGACTGGATGGGCCTAGCAGTCCTTATCTGTCATCACTTTCCATGTTTCTATGTTTTAGGATGTGGATATAATGGCCTTTAGGAAACATTCTACCTTTTTCCTTACAACTCGAGTGCTTAGATTTTTGAAGGAGTCTGTGAAGACGAATTTCTTAATTTATTGTCCAGAGAGAGGACTGGGAAACATAATAGCCTAACAAATGTGAAGAGGGAAGTTTTGGAGCAACTGAAAACAAACAAATAACCATTAAAGATGATGATAAAGGAGGAGCTGTGGTAATCATGAACACATGTAAGTATGTACAGGAATGTAATAGATAACTCAGTAATGAGCTGTTCTGTCAGCATCTACATACAGATCCTACAATGACTTTCAAGAAAAAAGTTAATGAGTTATTTTATACAGCTTTGCAGGACAATGTAATCACTAATACTGTTTTTAACTTTCTCACTGCTGTACATCCAATAAGGGCATGTTTCTGTATACTTCCTAAAATCAAAAATAGACTCCCAGACCTCCCAGGACGGCCCATTGTATCCGGTATTGGCAGTCTCATAGAATCACTCTCCTAGTTTGTGGACTCCCATATAGAGGGATTAGTTCGGAGGCTACCCTCTTACCTTAAGGATACAATGGAGGTGTAGAGCATCTTGGATAACCTACAGCATAAGAATCATTGGTGACTAGTCTCTCTTGGTATAGAAGCGCTATACACTAATATAACAAATGAGGATGGTCTGCTGGCACTTAGGTACTAGTTAGAGGCAGGTACCGATCATGATGAGAGCCTGATGGAATTTTTATATGAAAGTGCCAGACTAGTACAGTACACCAATCAAATGTTTTTTTGTTCCAAACTGAATACTATCTGCAAACAAGAGGTACCATTTTGGGGGCAACTTTTGGCCCCAATTATGTGAACCTATACCTCGGATACTGGGAAAAAGAAAATGTCTGTAGTCCCAACACCAATCCTTTTTCCATGAGTTGGATCTCTGGGGATGCTTTATTGACAACATATTGATGATGTGGAGGGGCAGCCAAGGGATGCTAGAGGAATTTGTGTGGTGGCTTGAAAGCACCAACCCAAACCTCAGCTTCACTAGTCATACAAACACCACAGAGGTCCATTTTTTGGACCTAGCCACCATGATGAAAGAAGATGGTACCATAAAAACATACTTTTCTACTGGAAAGAGACTGACAGGAACCCCTTCCTATATGCCACAAGTTCCCACCCTAGATACATGGCGGAGAATATTCTCAAATCCCAGTATCTGAGGGTCGGAAAGAATTGCAGTGAAGAATCAGATTATGTGGAACAAAAGGAATGTACGAGGAATAGATTTATGGAAAGAGGGTACAGTCAAGCCTTGTTCTATCAGGCAGAACAGGAAGTGAATAGTATCAGTAGGGAAAGCCTTATAATTCAAAAAGACAAAAAGAAAGATGTTATACCACCAGTCAGCATTATCAGTACTTGTGGACGCCAGTCTAGAGAGATTAAAGACATCATCATTAAAAACTGGGGTATTATTAGTTCAGACCAGCTTTACGTAATAATTGCTAAAATATCCCTAGACTCATCTACAAGACGGCAAACAATATGTCACATAGCCTCACTAACAGTTTCCAGCCTGTTATAGAGAAACTCAGCTCTTGGTTCCCAAACGTACCCAAAGGGAACCACAAATGTGGACAGTATAAATACTGTACTGTAATAGACAAAATCCAAGTTGTGCCATCTGTGATCAGTGGTGCAGGGTGGGTGCGAGTGGAAACAGGTGGCTGCTGACCGGCGGTAATCGAACAGTTCAAATTAACCACCGCACTGAAAGAACACTGGTACCATGTGGGAAGCAGAAGCAGTAATGGCTTTATTGCATTAAATCCAAAAGTCCTACAATGGAGATGCAGCCAAACTGAATACCAAATTTGCCTCAGTGCTTCGCCCCCTGATGAAGGGATTGTTTCCAGAAGTGCCGGGACAAAGCTGGTATTCAGTTAGGCTGCATCTCCACTGTTGGACTTTTGTATTTAATCAGTTGTTACTGCTTCTGCTTCCTATATGGTATCAGTGTTATTTCAGTGTAGTGGTTAATTTAAACTGTAATAGACAAAACAGGCCATTTTTACTAGCACTAACGCCACACAAAAACCTTTGAAGTTAGGGATTTTATTCATTGTGACACAACGCATGTTGTGTACCTAACTTACTGTAACTATGGGGCCTTCTACATTGGGAAAACTTATAGAGCCTTTAAACTTAGAGTAGGAGAACATTTGAGGGATATACAGAATGGTAATGTAAAAAATGCATTGGCAGTCCATGTTAAGGAACATTCTGCATTGGGCAATCATGTTTTTAAGTTCTGTGGGATTGAAAGAGTCAAAGTAGTGGGGGGTGACTTATAAACTTTGTTGTTAAGAAGGGAGACTACATGGATCATAGAGCTGTGAGGTCAATACCCTCCAGGGCTAAAAAAAAAAACTCTTATCAAAAAGAGAAAATGAGTGCTGCTTTTGCTGATTTAGCAATCTCTTTTTTCTCCATACAGGTTCCTGGGCTTTGGTGCTTACACCTTGAATGTATCAGTTGTATGAAACTGCCTACCAAGGGGAGCCGCAAGTAAATTCTTCATACAGTGTTCAGCTCAAGAATGGAACACTAGAGATAACAGAAAAGAAAAAAATTACTTAACTTACCATAGTAATATTGTTTCTTCCAAGGGATCCCTCAGTATGCTTGACTATAGCAGTACTGCCAGCTGGGTTCAGCTGCCCCGAAGGTGGAACTTATGCTAATGATGGGTGGGCATTAGCCAGTCAGAATGTGGTTGAAGACTGCTGTCTGTAGGTGCTGTTGCTAGTGAGCCAGATTCATTTTGAAGCCTATGGGGCAAAAGGCCGCAATCCCCAACCCTATTCCAGAACTACAGAAAAAATGGAAAAAAAAAAATAGGAAAAAAAAGAAACCGCCTATTGGCGAACTATATACAATATGCTTAACTGTAACACAACACACAAATTATGGCCCTCAGTAAGAAATTTGGCTGGTGGCATGGACTGCAGAACCGCTTACAGTTTTGTGAGGAAAGGATGGGTGGGAGGTCAAGCATTCTGAGGGATCCCCTGGAAGAAACAACATTAGAGGTGGAGGAGTTGCAGTTTATGTCTCTGAGGAGATACAGCTGAAGAAATCACCATACAAGCAGAAACAGTAGAACAAATCTGGCTAAAAATCACTCCCCCCAAATCCACAAAAATACTGCTAGAAGCAGTATATAGAGCACCATCCACAAAAAAAAACAAGATGTTACAATCTTACAAAACTTTTTATCAAGTTTAAATCTAGCCAACAGCATTATTATGCTAGGAGACTTCAACCTACCAGGGATAAACTGGAATTCACGCGAATGTTCAACAAAAACAGAGCGTAATTACCTGGAACTTTCAGATCATACTGGTTTACAGCAAATGGTCAGACAAAATACAAGAGGTGGTAACATAGCAGACATAATTTTGACAAACATGGAAGCTGATATAATAGATTGTAGGGTGACTATGCCCCTGGGGGATAGCGACCACAATATGGTCTTGTTTACCATACAAGAAAAGACCACGCATAACAAGGGAGAAACATAAATCTAAGTGTAACCCCCTTGGTGGTGCTATCCCAAGGGCTACTACCCCTGCCTGCGTGGCTAGTGGCAGGTTAAGGGGCCTGAGTTCTGAAACGGGTGCCTCCACCCAGAGGTCAGGGTTGATGGTGGTCCAACTAACCTGGGCACAGCCCTCTGGGACACTGTAACCCTCCCTCTTTCCCTTCTAGTGGCCTGAGCAATATACGATAATCACTTTTGCAGTACTTCTTGTACACCATACCAGTACCCACACTGTTTGCACTTACCACCTGGGCTGGTTCCTCTGGCTCGACCCTGGGGACCCCCTGTGAAACAAAGTTATGCACAGTAAATGGCAACAGTACGGTACTCTTGGCACAAACTGGAACCACAGTCAGGTTAAATGCAGCAAAAAAGTCAGAGGGGACTTGAAGAAAAGGAAGGGGCGTAATCAGGTTGACTGACTTAAAGGCTATTTTAATCAAACAGTTATGCATGCGCTGGTTGGGGCCCTGTGATGGAAGAAAGCAACATGCACAACACACACTATTTGTAATCCGGAGCAGGAGGGCTCAGTTCGTGAAAGAAAAAGCAACCAGACAATCAGATGACAACACTTTAGATTTAGCTGTTGTTGCAGGGAGCTACCCTAATGTTTACTCACAATACCCAATACTGGACACAGGCAGGACAAAATTGAGACTGCAGGTTGTTGAGCTGGAGTGCTTGAAGAAGCGGGGCCCAGACGAATCACCGAGATGTTATTCCTGTTCAAGTGTTGAGTAGGGGGCTGATCCCCAGGCAGGTCTCTCATCGATGGGTTTCTCTGTGCAGCAGGTAGTCGGGCTGGGCCAGTGTGGCAAGGCCCAGGCCCAACGGAGATGATTTTGGATTCAGTCTGTGGGGCTGGATGCAGCTTCCAGCAAGCAGAATACAGTTCAAATCACAGTGGGGAACCAAATCACAACCCACTATAAGCATACAACACATTTACATGTAAGGAAATGCCACTGTACCAGGCAAAAGGCTCTCCGGTCACAATTACCGAGTCCCTGCATAATCCGGGAGTTCAGAAGTGGCTGGAAGTCCAGACAGGCCAATCACATTCAGCAAATCTTCTTTCTTCTTCAAGTAGGAGCCTGGTCACAATTCAGTGGCTTACTTCGCTCTTGAAGTTCAGATTCAGTCCGAAAAAGGCGCAAGTTCCCTCTCAGGGACAGCAGGCGGGCATGCAGGCCAAAACTCAGGCCTTTCAACAGTTCTCCCATGTGAATCTACACTGGCGCTGCTGCTTGAATCATTGAAGCTCTTATCTCTTCACGTCCCAACTCAGAACTGAAACTAGCTGCAAGCAGCTTGGGAATTTCCCCAAGATCCAAAATGTTCGGTTGGCTGATCTGTCTGTCAGTTACAACAAGCACTCCTCATCCAGGTTATTTTAGGCGCCAAAATGCAAAAAACTACAATTCCTACAAGTTTTGACCCCACCACCCCCTGTAGGCAGGTTCTATTTTAGAGTCCTAATAGTAGTGAT
The DNA here is from genome assembly GCA_016271365.2 of Neoceratodus forsteri. Lineage (NCBI taxonomy): Eukaryota > Metazoa > Chordata > Ceratodontiformes > Ceratodontidae > Neoceratodus > Neoceratodus forsteri. The sequence continues at coordinate 503,513,036 of CM057455.1, forward strand.
TGGAACATTCTGACAGTCCTGGGCCAACTTGGTGGAGATAAACAGAACAGTCCTTGTTGCAAAGAAGGTAGGTTAGAACAAACTGCAATATTATTACTACTCTAACAAATGATCAGCAAACAAACACATCTTCTAACAGAGCTCCCTTTTAGATTAAGACTGGAATCCAGGCAGCTCTTAAAGAGACAATACACAGAGGCTACACAGGCACTCTTTGGCAATACATTTAATCTACTAAAACACAGAACACCAGCCTGGCAGTGAGCATTTAGGCAAGCTCAAAGAAGACTTTTCGGGAACCCCCATTTGTAGGGGGGTTACACCCTTCCCTGCCTGGAGAAAACTTGGCATCCGCGTCAAGTCTGTACCATCACAATATCAAAAATGCGATATAAACTAGACATACATATCATTAGCATGTTACATTACTATGCATTTCAATATACTTCACATTACTACATCCATATTGACAATACTTATGCAGGTTTCATACAAGTAATACTGATTCATTTAATAACTTCTTGTACATTACACAATGTAAGAGGGGGTCCTTCCCTATCAGCTAACTTGGGGCTGGATGGGGCAGGGGCACCATGGTGAGAGGGAAGAACAAGTAACCTGGAGTTGACTGTCAAGCTCAATTTGGGCAGTGAGCTTGGCGAAACATAAACCCCTTTGTGAACCACACTGAGAAGCAAATCCACTGGCCTCCCAGGGGAATCATAACTAAAGTGTAGCACTGGCTTGACAGCTCGGCCAGTCTTTCTGGGGGGAGCAGCCACAGTCTCTGTGCTTTCAGCACTAACTTTGGAGCTTTTGTCATTTGTGAGGGGTGCCTCTGCATGGATGGGAATGTCCAAACTTGGGAGCACTGTCAGCTCCTTGCTCTGTAGCCTCTGATTCCACAACACTTTGCACATTATCTTCTGACAGAGGACCAGGTTGCTCATTTTGAGGAGGCTCTGGCACAATTAGGCTTTGCGGCACTGAAGCGGGGCTGTCAACACTCTCACATTGTTCTTCAAGTTCTGGTGTATCACCAGAGAGAGTGAATCAAAAGAAAAGTGGCTCCAGCTACTGTTGTGCCAGTGTAAATCAGCAAGCAGAAAAACAAAAGACACAGCACTAACACCTCTTTGATAATTTCTGTATTAAACTCACATGAATCATGAAAAACAGTAAAATGCAGTGGTGCCATGCAAGGTGACAACAGCTCCCAGAACACAAACAGACTGTTCTTTTTACACCCTCTTTTTTGTTTGGGTGAGAGGTTGTGTTTTGGATGTGTTTTTGTTTTTGGGTTTCCTGACTTTTTATATATTTGCCAGTTGGCTAGTAAGAATTTTACAGTTTCCACACAGAACACCTAGTGAGTCTTTGCTCGTAAAGATCTGACGGTTGCAGTTTAAACAACAGCAGATAGGGGCTTCAACCGAGCTTGTGATGAACATTCTATGATAGGCACAGAAAAGTTAACTCTTTGTTCTCCGGGGCAGTTGAAAGGCAGGACCTAACTGCATATGTCAGAATACAGCAAGACTTCATGTTGTTTGAAAGTAGGGTTTCCTACCTTGGGAGTAACCAAGTGGTTGAGAATTCCGAATTGCCCAGTTCACTACTGGAATTCCACATGATTATTGTTCTTTTAAAGCCCAGTTGGCTTGTAAGTTTACAGCTACCAGATGCTGTGATCTTGGGGAAAAAACTATTTCTATTCAGAAACCAGTGGATTTATTAAGGAGAAATGGTTCACTATGATAACAGAACAGCTTCTTTTTCTATTTATCAAAATGAATAACAGGAACACACTGATCTGTTCTTATAACGTCCATGGGCTAACTAGCTCTGTTAAGAGAAGTAAAATATTGGCATACAATAAAAAGACAAAAGCAGATTTTACACTTATGCAGGAGACGCATCTGTCATGGAGTGAACATGAGAAGCTGTCCAGGATGGTGTTTGAAGGGGTGTTTGCCTCCACTTATAAAGAGGGGAGGAGAAGAATAATGGCAGTACTAGTTTCAAGAGAGGCACAATTCCAAAAGGAATATACCTGGCTTGACAAGGAGGGCAGCTATGCGGCACTGAAGGGCCTATATAGGGGTCAGAGGATTACCCTGGTATCGGTCTAGTGTCCTCCAGGCTCTGAATGTAAGATATATAAAGATTTTTTTCTTAAAACTACAGACCTGGGTGGAGGGGATGCTGATTTGTGGGGAAAATTTCAACCTAGCTTTCAACCCTGTTCTGGACACTACCTCTAGGGTTCTGAGACATTCAAACAGAACAGCCAAGCAGCTGCATAAGGTTTTGGTGTAGATGGAGATGATAGATGTATGACGCCAGACCAATAAAATTAGGAGAGACTATACATATTTCTCAAATCCTCACAGGACATATTCCAGACTTGATTATTTTTTTTTACATAAAAAAGAGATGCAAAGAGTGCACTCAACTTGGTTTGGAAATATGGTCCTATCAGACCACGCTCCTGTTTTTCTTTCCATGGATCTGGGGGATTTAAAAAAAAAATACAATTTGGAGACTTAATGTATCTCTCCTTAAAGATGAGGAGATACAGAAATCCATAAAAGACACATATGAGAGATATCTAGAGGAGAATAACACCCCAGACATTACAGCGAATATATTGTGGGACACAGCGAAGGCTGTCTTGCGAGGAAAGTTCATTGAGATATCAGCAAAAAAGAAAAGAGAAAGGGAAGGGGCCAAATTAGATTTACAGGAGAAAATGAAACTACTGGAAGATGAACAAAAACAATACAAGAGAGATAGATACAGAAATTTCATGAAGGTGGCCCCCGCTCATTAAAGTTGCTGGCAGTTAGATTGCGAGTGCAAAAAGTGAAGGCTGCAATTAGCCAGCTCAAGCATCCAAATACATTACATTATTGAACAATGACCATAAACTACATATGTCTATAATTGCTGGTAGATTCCAAGAAATTCTGTCTTCACTGGTTCATTTGGATCAGACGGGATTTGTCCCAGGCAGACAGGCCCAGGACAATCTCAAAAGAACTATACACATAGTAGATCATATAAATCATTGCAAAATTCCATCTTTATTAATGAGCCTTGATGCTGAAAAAGCTTTTGATAAAGTCGCTTGGTCTTTTCTGAGGAGGGTCCTTTCCGATTTTGGTGCCCTGGAAGACTTTACTACGAACTTATTCAAACTATACAGGAGTCCAATGGGATACGTACAAGCAAACGGGCATATCTCTACAGGGTTTTACCTTGAGAGGGGTACAAGACAGGGCTGCCCCTCTCACCACTACTCTTTGCTCTGTACATTGAGCCCTTGGCAGAAAGTATACGACAGAATCACCAGATACATGGGATACAGATGAAAGACAGAGAGAATAAAGTGGCACTGTACGCCGATGATATATTGGTATACATGTCCACACCTGGAGAATCCCTACCACAGTTAATGAGGCAATTGGATAGGTTCTTGGCAATCTCTGGGAACATTGTAAATAAGGATAAAACATAAACACTGTACCTTCACTACACTCCTACAGTACATTAATAATTAGGGAAAAATATCCCATGAAGTTGGATCTTATTAGTATGAGTACTTGGGGATTATTATAGGAAAGACCTCAGAGGAATTATATAACCTAAATTACCCAGCCCTGATTACCCAATTAAAATCAGACATTTTGTGTTGGAAACTTTTGTCTTTATCATTTGGGGCAAAAGTGCAAGCCTTGAAAATGAACGCACTGCCCCGATTCCTGTACTTATTTCAATGCATCCCCTGTGAGGTCCCACAATCTAGGTTAGCAAACTGGCAACAAATATTACTGTCCTATGTGTGGGGGAAAACATGCCCTAGGATTAAAAGAAAAATATTGTATCTGTCGAAAATGGAGGTAGGCATGGCTTTCCCAGATTTGACAGGATATTGGATAGCACTTCAAATGCGGATAGTTTTGTTATGGGGAAACAGAAATTATGATGCACTATGGAAAAGAATAGATGCCATAGATCAGATAGACCCCCCCTTGGAGGGCTCTTATTTTTCAACCTAAAATTAAATTTTCTTGCCAAACATACTTCTCAGGCATCAAGACAGTACTGGAAGGCTGAAGGAGGGGCATCAGGGACAGAAAAATACAAACAGTCATGCGGAAGTTTCACTAGTGGGTGTACGATCCTAAGTTTCACCCAGCGGCACAAGATAAGTGGTTTCTGGGACAAGCAGAAAGAGGAATTACATCCTTGTATCAGCTAATGCAGGGTGCACAGATCTTCTCCTTTGAACAGGCACAGTGTATCTTTGGGTGTTCACATTCAGATTGGTTTAGATTCTATCAAATTAGAAACTACATTAAGGAACTGCAAAAACAAGGGGCTAAGGTAGAGGGGCCTGAAATAGCAAACACACCTGTCAGAGACATATGGAATTCACCACATGGCGAAAAAGCAATTACTTTACTATATAATACGTAGATCATGGGGAATGCAGTGTTCACTATGCCTATTCTGAGAAAGTGGGAGAAAGAATTGGACATCACCCTTACTGACACAGAATGGGCTGGAACATGGAGAATATGGAGACATACATGGTCTACCACCTCCTCTCCTTGCTGGAAAGTACGAATTAGATATTTTCTGGCTCCTGTTCAGGTGGCTCATTATGATCGACGATCTAGCTCATCTTGCTGGGGGGATGTGGGATTGATAGATTTACACTAGCACATATTTTTTGGCACTGTCCCAAGTTGGGACCCTTCTGGGCCCAAGTGATAGATAAATTAAAGACGCTATTTATGTATCACACAGAATTAGGCCCCGAACACTTAGTATTAGGATTGCACCCTAGGAAAATGAAGGGAAGAGATGAGAGACATCTCTGGAATGCTCTTGTTGCAGCCGCTTTGAAGGCTATAAAGAGAAGATGGCTACAGGTGCCCCCCCCAGAAGCAGCAGAATGGATAGATATTGTGCATCAAATACAAGTAGCAGAGAGAATAACTTAGACAACAAACCAAAGAAAGGATCAGTTTAATAATATCTGGAATAGATGGGAAATGCTTGCCTCACCAGATAGTTAGCTGGCAGGAAAGTGAAACAAGGGGACAAAGTGAAGATGCCTATATTGAGTATGAAGATGACTAATATGAAGAAGTAGTGATGCCAATTAATTTCAGAATAGACAAATAAGAGTTAAACCCTGTGCATTAAATAAAAGTATGTATAATAAATTATTGTTCTACATGTAGACCTAAAAAGAATTGAAACAAGACAAGAAACACCGGTGGCTTAGAGTTGTGTTAAATAAGTTTTTATTCATATTGAATTAATAGCTCTTTCAAGAGAGTTGAATGTTTCAGCTTGAACTTAAATGACTATATAACATGGTATTTTGTAAAAGCGTTATTATGCTATAACTTAACAAAGGTGAAGAAATTAACTGTTGTACGAATGGAAAGATGTAATATTATGCATAATATATGCTTTACTAGTTACACTTGAAATAATAATAAAAGAGTATAAAAAAAGAAACACCTGACTCAATTCATAGGAGGGGTAATAGGCATTGTCACACTCACTTTTGTCAGAGGTGGACTGACAGTCATTATCATTCTGGGCCTGCTATGGGGGAAACCTTAAATCTATAACTACTGGGGTAGGTTGACTGTCTCTTTTTTGCAGCAGCAAGAGTCACCAGCCCAGGGGAATCGATCTCTGATGGTTCAGCCTCAATTATGACTTGGCCGATAAGTACCAAGTGGTTACGGTGCATGGTCTTGACAGCTATGGAGTTATTCTCTGGGCACACCTTTTACACTGGTAAATCATTCAACTTTCCAAATACTACATGGGGAAGATGGTGCCACCTATCAGCAATTTTGTGTTTGCCATGCAGCCCCAAATTACGTAACAACACACGGTCTCCAGGCCGAATCTCTTTAGCCTTTACTTTTTTATCATGCCTCTCTTTGTTGGTGAGATTTCTTTTGGCGGCTATTATCTGGGCCAGTTGATAGGCATGGTTCAATTAAGCTTTCAGTTTCTGTACATACTGTAGGTAATTTTAGGCTCGGACCCCATCTGGAGAGACCCCAAAGCAGACATCAACGGGCAATCGGGCCTCCCTCCCGGACATGAGGCGGTAGGGGGAGAACCCAGTAGCGTCATTGTTTGTGCAATTGTATGCATGGACCAAGGTGCTAATCTGCTGGCTCCACTTAGGCTTAGCTTTGGAATGGAGGGTGCCCAGCATGTCTAGAAGGGTGTGGTTAAAATATTCTGGCTGAGGGTTCCCCTGTGGGTGATAAGGGGTGGTTTTTGACTTCTGCAACCCCCCAATAGAGAGAGCATGTCTTTGATTACCCTTCTTTCAAAATCTCTGCCTTGGTCAGAGTAGATACGCTGAGGGGCACCATAGTGGACAAAGAAATTTTCCACTAGCACCTTGGCCACGGTAGAGGCCTTTTGATCTTTAGTTGAAAAAGCTTGCGCATACCGTGTGAAATGATCCGTAACCACTAACACATTGCCAATATTCCGCTGATCAGGTTCTAAACACAAAATGTCTATGCAGACCAGTTCCATGGGGGTGCTGGCAGTAATATTGATAAGGGGGGCAGCTCTCTGAAGCAGGGCTTTCCTTTGCAGGCAACGACTGCAGGTCTTTACATGGTGCTCAACATCAGCCCCATCTAGGGCCAGTAGAATCAAGATCGTATCAAGTATACAGGTTACTCACCTGTAACAGGAGTTCTAGGAATGGTATATGTTGTTCATCCACACTGTCTGGCAGGTTTCTTGCCGCTTTAAATCTTGCCGGAAGGTCTTCAAGCTGGCTCCTCCCACTTACCCGGGTGGTAAAACTCTCAGCTCCGCCCCATGACGTCAGATCTTCCTTACCGCTTGGAAGCTCAGGTTCCCTCCTTAATGCTCTGCATATTAGACTGGATCCTAATTCTTCGGTTCGTCCAAAACTCGTTTTAAAATTTTCAAGACTTCGGTCTTCCTTTTCCCTCGTGGCTGCGATGGACAAATCGACTCCCGGTTTTCGGCGGTGCCTGTGCGGGCAGAAGATGGCCAGGACGGATCCGTGCTCCACGTACATCTACTACCTTGGCCTAGAACACAATCTGCAGGCCTGCAAATCTTGCTGTTCGTTCTCGGCCAACATCTTGGAGGACCGCGCTGCCCAGTTGAAGCTCGGGCACCCTGAGAAGCGCTACTGCCAGTTAAGTTGAAAAGGCCCGCTGATCGCTTGGCGGGCGCCTCAGATGAGCAGCTTGAGCAGATGATCGCCTTTGAGGAGGAGGTGGCCCAGGCCGCATCTTCCTCCTCCTCGGTCGCGGCATTTATCCCGCTCGCCTTGGGTACCTCGTATTCTGCTTTGTTCAAGGAGCTTTGCCATTCCCTTTCCACGAAGGGAGAGGGGCCATCAGGACATTTCTCTCGGTCCAAGAAGAAGGATCCCAAGGGTAAGTCCCATCGTCGGCGTTCGTGGGAGCAGGAGAGGTCCCCTTCCCCGGACAGCCAACCGTCGACTTCGGTTGAGGTTGCGGCTAAGGCTGCTGGATTCATGGCATCCCCATCAGGTCAGCTGGCCGAGACAGCCATCAACGCGGTCGAGATATCTCTTGACCCGTCGGACGGTTTGTCGACTGGTGAGGCCGACAACCCATCTTCGCCAGTTCCCCCGGTGGAAACCGAGGATTTACCTGCGCCATCGGTGCAGCAGTCCCCGGTTAAGACGTTACCAGCTCCCTCCCAGGCCCGCCCTCGGACACACCGAGGTTCTCGGTCACGGACCTCTTCTAGGTCCAGCCAATCCAGACCACGGTCCGGCAGTTAGTAGCCACAGAACCCCAGGAAACATTGCAGTTCTTTCAAATTATGGGGCTGGGGCCAAGAACTCAGTGATTCAACCTCACTGGGATCAGTCTCTATCCCTTCTGCAGATACTATGTGCCCTACATACGTCACAGAAGTTTGAAAAAAATGGCACTTGTCAATGGACAGCTTGAGGCCGAAGTCTTCCAATCGGTCTAGGACTTTAAACAGTCAGGTCTCATGCTCCTCTAATGTATGCCCAAACACCATGACATCTCTAAGTAAACTAGACATTCCAGCAAGTTCATATCTCCCACTGCACGTTCCATCAGTCGCTGAAAGATGGCCGGGGCACCTGAAATCCCTTGTGGCATTCTAAGGAATTCATAGAACCTCAAAGGACAGATGAAGACTGTTTTCTAACGGTCCTCCTGGGTCATCGGGATCTGGTAGTATCTGCTGCGAAAATCCAATACAGAAAACCATTTGCTCCCATTCAAACAATCCAGGGCATCTTGTATACTGGGCATGGTGTATTGATCAGGGATGGTCTGCCGGTTCAGGGTTCGATAATCAACACACATCCTTATCGACCCATTCTTCTTACGCACAACCACAATGGGAGAGGCATATGGGCTCCTTGATTCTTGTATCACACCAGCAGCGAGCATTTCCTGCACGCGTCTCCTCACATCATCTATGTCTGCTGGGGTGAGACGTCGGGCTCTCTCTCGAAATGGCCAGTCATCATGAAGGCGTATGTGATGCTCTGCACCCTGGACACACCCCACGTCCCATTCTTTTAATGAAACACTTGGTCCCTCTGAGCGAGTTTCTTGCTAATTCTAGCCTTCCATTCAGCTGGCAACGGGGAGTCACCAAAGTCAAATAAGTCCGGGGTCACTCTCTCCTTCTCGCCAGAGCACTTGCTGCTGGGCAATACGGCACTGTTGGCACAGTATACTGTAGCTAGGGTGCACCCTCTGTTCACCCGAATCTCCCGATCTGACACATTCTGAATCTGGACTAATACTCGTCGAGCACAGGCGTGGGCACAAACAGGCAATATGCTGGGTTTGACCACTAATCTCTCTGGCAACTTTCCATTTTCTGGTGCATCTAACATTAATATTTTGTTCTTTACGTTTCTCTTTAGGTGGACTTCTCCATGGATTGTGCACTGGGCGTTGGGGGTCAATACCAAGGAGTCAGGTTCCTTTTTTCACACTATCCTCACTGGCTCATCTGGGTCCAATTCATTGGGTCTCTGTTGCCAGTCAGCTGCCCTTGTTTCTCATGGCAGAGTTGTCCTACTCTCCCAAACATGTGGGCATTTAGAAACATAGAATTTGACGGCAGATAAGGACCACTTGGCCCACCCAGTCTGCCCATTTCCCTACCTACTGGATAAGCTGCAGATCCTAGATAACCAGCAACCTACTTCTTCCTACCCCCAACCCCTAGAATGGCCATATGACTGTCCCATGCATGCTTGAATTCCACCACTGTTTTTGACTCCACAACCTCCTCCAGAAGGCCATTCCATGCATCCACAACCCTCCCTGTGAAAAAATACTTCCTTAAACTACCTCTGAGCCGCCCCATCTTCAAATTGTGCCCCTTGTTCTTGCACACCTCTTTTTTTGAAAGATGCTACCCTCTTGGACTTTGTTGATTCCCTTGAGGTACTTGAAAGTTTCTATCATGTCCCCCCTCTCCCTCCTTTCCTCGAGGCTATACATATTAAGCTCCTTAAGTCTCTTTATATGTCTTCCGGTGCAGACCCTGCACCATTTTAGTTGCCCTCCTCTGGACAGCTTCCATCCTGTCTATGTCTTTGCGGAGATTGGGTCTCCAGAACTGCACGCAGTACTCCAGATGGGGTCTCACCAGCTGTCTGTACAGAGGGATAATAACTTCCTGTTTTCTACTGGTGATACCTCTCCCTATGCATCCGAGTATCCCCCTAGCCCTCCTTGCTGCCCTCTCAAATTTGCTTGCCCATCTTTAGGTCATCTGATATGACTACCCCCAGGTCCCTTTCTATTTTTGTTGTTGTTAGTATCTCACCCCCCATTGTGTACTCTTCTCCTGGCTTTTTGTTTCCCAGGTGCATTACCTTGCACTTCTTAGCACTGAATCTAAGTTGCCATACATTTGACCATTCCTCTAACCTTGCCAAGTCCCTTCTCATCCTTTCCACCCCACCCCGTGCATCAACTCTGTTGCAGATCTTTGTGTCATCTGCAAAGAGACATATGTTTCCTTCCAGTCCCTCTGCAATGTCGCTTATAAAGACATTGAAGAGGATTGGTCCTAATACTGAACCCTGGGGTACCCCACAAGTAACCCCCCCTTTCATCTGAGTGGACTCCATTTACTATTACTGTCTGTGTCCTATTCTCCAGCCAATTCTTTACCCAGGCTGTCATCTTGGGACCCACTCCCAGGCTGGCTAACTTGTATATTAATCTTTTGTGTGGGACTGTGTCAAATGCCTTGCTAAAGTCTAGGTAGGCCATGTCCACAGCCCCTCCCTGATCTACTACTTTGGTCACCCAGTCAAAGAAATCTATCAGATTCGTCTAGCATGATCTTCCCGCTGTGAATCCATGCTGCCTAGGGTCCTGTGCCCCTCTGGCCTCTAGATACTCGACATTGTTCCAATTAACAGGGGAACTCCATCATACAGTCCAGTGGGGGGACACACGACGGCCAGTGTCTCTACTTGCTCCTCTACGCCAGTGACAGTTGCAGGAAAAAACAACCAGAGGCAGGCATGTCCTAGATATAGATAAGACTTGTCACTCAGCCCCTACACATGTAGTCCTTCCAGGGATTGTAAGGGCACATCAGATAAGTGTTTATCATACCAGTCCTGAAACACAATGGTCACTTGTGACCCATTGTTAAGCACAGCCAGAGTAGGAATACAATTCACAGCCACTTTAGTCTCCATCTTGGATCAGTCTGGAGGGACAGTAGCAGGGGCCGGTACAGATGACTTAGCCTCAACGAAGTTGGAGTTGGGATTTCTTGAGCCTTCACTGCAGTCGTTTCCAGCATCCCTCGGCCATGGTTTTGCTTTCCGGAGCTCCCATTGAAGTCTGTATACAACCTTACCAAAGTCTTTTGGGGACCGGCATTCTTTCTTCACATGCCCCTCCTTCCCACAATTATGACAAGAGTATGCTTTTTAGAGTCTGGCGTGGCCGAGACATCACATTGGGGGCTGAGGCGGGGGTACCACCAACAGAAAATTGTGATTCAACCTCTGTCTAGTGCGTAGAGAGCATGGGAAGATGCCTCAGTAATTCCCTCACTTCCATAGTCAATTCATCAATCTTTGAGCTGCTGTCAACAGGGGATGGCTGGGAGTGCACTCCCACCCCTATAGCTGGCACGCTCTGAGAGGGGTTTGGACCCACTGTATCTCTGGAATGGGCTTGTAGAAGGTATCCTGTGACAATGGCGAGTAAAGAATCGCGAATAAACAATAGCGAATAAAGAATAGCTTAACCAATAATAGCGAGTATCATTTAATAGCTCGCACCATTAACGGCGACTTTTCCCGCGTCATAATCGCGAACATTAAGCTTGAATGCTGAAAGATGACAGCTAAGCAATTAAGCACATGACCTGTTGTGAGTGTGTTGTTCTTTGCAGCACATGGAGCATGCATTGGTAAAGCTACAGTAGAAGGAAGCAGATAGTTTGACATAGTTATTAAGAGCATGGAGCTGAGAACCTGGATAGCCAGCCACGAACCCCACTACCGACCTACTCACTTTATGACCCAGCCTTTAGAAAAGCATGCTGAAAGATGACAGCTGAGCAATTTTTAGCACAGCACATCACAGGAAGGCTCATTGGTACAGCACAGCACATCCTAGAGAGGATCATTAATACAGCTTTGAAAAAGCATAAAAACACAATGCTATCAACTGTAGTACATTCTGCTCACAGCAGTCTAGTGTTAATTAAAATTGTTGCTGGTAGTAATAACAGAGGCTGTGAAGAAGAAAGAAAAAAAAAGACAATTTCTGTAAAACCCAGCTTTTGTTTTTAACTTTAGCATAAAAAACACACAGTAGTTTCTCAGGGTACTTGCCATATTCAGAGATTCGTCATGTGCATGCGAGATCCCTGCCTGATCAAAACCCTGTATTGCATCCTTTCTTCTTCCCTTCAGTCTCTGAAATGCAGTCACAAGCCACTGAGAGTGCCTGACTTTCAGAGTGGTCATTCGCAAGTCCACGCTAATGTTAGGCGAAGGTGTCCCTTTGTTTAGCTGGTCTGTGGTCAGCGTAGTGTACTACACTGTAAAAAGAGCCTTAAGTTCATCTTGGTAGATTTTAATTGTCACATCAAGAGTCTGTAACTGATCAGTGCATGATGCTGGCGTGAATTTGGGCATAATGTTACAATGATCCCGAGGATACGGCAACAGAACACAGTTCGCTATAATTGCTCTTGAGGTATTTTTACATTCGCTATACTTTCAGTCGCTATATTGAGTTTCGCTATTGTGCACTCGCTATTTTTGAAATCGCCTTTTTTTTTTCGCGATTTTGACATAGAACCCCTGTAGGGAAACAGTAGCCCTAATTTCTCAGACCTCTCACAGTATCTAGCTCCAGGGCAGAGCATCATTGCTAGTCTCCCAATGTTCAACTGGCACTGTATTTTGCCCCTGAACATCACTCACATGTGCATCCTCGGTCATCTGGGCAGCAGCAACAGCAGATACAGGAGGGGTCCCCCCACATGGCTGCCTTCTCTCAGTCCTCTGAATTTCCTTCATCAGTCCATCATACGTAGGAGGCGCGTCCAACCGAGCAGCAAGGCATAGCTGGAGCAGCAAAAATTCAGAGAATGGGGCTGACTTGAGAAGTTGGTCCACCATATTCCGATCTAACTTAGCTGGGGTCATGCCACCTTTCTTTAGGCATTCCTGTAGCACCACTTCAGCTCGAGGCACATACACAGATAAGGGATCCCCTTAGTATTTCTGAGTGTTTTTGATCCTACCCCACAGATCCTTATCTGAAACGAGACTCCCATACAGATTTTCCAATGCATTCAAAAAATCTTGAGCAGTTGCTTCTGAATTACTAGCCTATGCAGCATGGTAGTAAGTTGGGTAGGGCCTCTGAGGCTTTCAACCACCCTTCTCCTCTTCTCTGGTTTGCCATTCTCGGATTTGAGGGGCAACATAGTTTATCCAAGTCTCCCAATTGTCTTCCCCTTGGGATGTGGGAAGGGTGCCTGAAAACATCCTCAGCCGGCGATACGAGTCGTGACTAATGGTGGGTACAGATATAGGGGCCAGCACTGGCATGGGCACAGAAGTCGGGGCAGAAACAGGTGCTGGAGTGGGAGGGGGTGTTGGGGAAGGAACACCCCCAGGTGGCAGGAATTGTTTCTTAAAGTCCTCTACAGTTTTCCCTTCCTCCAGCAACAGCTTAGCAAATTTCTCCTCAAAAGTCTCAGATAATGGTGGGAGCTCATCCTCCTCAGGGTCTTTACTGTCTTTTTTTATCACTCTCCAGGCAGCTAGGACCCCTTCTGAGGCAATAGTCTGTGGCACTTTAGAGCTGTCCATGAGGTCATTACACTCCGCCAAGGCTATGAAAGTCTGGGCGATCAAATCAGCCTGTCGACCCACCACCACGGGGTTTTTTTGACATTCAACTTTGGAGAGTGCTCCCTCTACAGTGTCCTTAATGGTACCCAGGGGAATATCTAGTATAAGCAGAGCATTTTGGGGGTCAATCTCCTGCCCAGTACACCACCCTACCAACTGGTGTACAGTCATTTCTACTGGTGTATCCATTAATCTTTAACAATAATTTGTAATCTTTGGCCACTAGAAGGCACAAAATCCCAGCAGTGAGCCTCCAAGATGTAACCTCTTTGTGGTGCTATCCCAAGGGCTACTACCCCTGCCTGCGCGGCTAGTAGCAGGTTAAGGGGCCTGAGTTCTGAAACGGGTGCCTGCACCCAGAGGTCAGGGTTGGTAGTGGACAAACTAACCTGGGCACAGCCATCTGGGACACTGTAACCCCCCTCTTTCCCTTCTAGTGGCCTGAGCAATATACGATAATCACTTTCGCAGTACCCCTTGTACACCATACCAGTACTCACACTGTTTGCACTTACCACCAGGGCTGGTTCCTCTGGCTCGACCCTGGGGATCCACCTGTAAAATAAGGTTATGCACAGTAAATAGCAACAGTAAAGTACTCCTGGCACAAACTAGACCCACAGTCAGGTTAAATGCAGCAAAAAAGTCAAATTTGATTTATTTAGGGGACTTGAACAAGGAAGGGGCATAATCAGGTTGATTGGCTTAAAGGCTATATTAATCAAACAGTTATGCATGCGCTTTAAGTCCCCACACAGTCACACCTCTGGGTATCCAAGTAGGGAGACGATGGGCTAGCCAGGAATGTTGCAGCTGGTTGGGGCCCTGTGATGGAAGAAAGCAACATGCACAACACACACTATCTGTAATCCGGAGTCGGAGGACTCAGTTCGTGAAAGAAAAAGCAACCAGACAATCAGATGACAACACTTTAGATTTAGCTGTTGTTGCAGGGAGCTACCCTGATGTTTTCTCATGATACCCAATACTGGACAAAGGCAGGAAAAAATCAAGACTGCAGGTTGTTGAGCTGGCGTGCTCGGAGAAGCGGGGCCCACACGGATCACCGCGGCATTGTTCCTGTTCAAGTGTTGAGCTGGGGGGCTGATCCCCAGGCAGGTCTCTCGTTGATGGCTTTCTCTGTGCAGCGGGTAGTCAGGCTAGGCCAGTGTGGCAAGGCCCAGGCCCAATGGAGATGATTTTGGATTCAGTCCGAGGGATTGGATGCAGCTTCCAGCAAGCATAATACAGTTCAAACCACTGTGGGGAACCAAATCACGACCCACTATAAGCAAACAACACATTCACACGTAAGGAAATTCCTCTTTACCAGGCAAAAGGCTCTCCGGTCACAATTACAGAGTCTCTGCACAATCTGGGAGTTCAGAGGTGGCTGGAATTCCAGACAGGCCGATCTCATTCAGCAAATCTTCTTTCTTCTTCAGGTAGGAGCCTGGTCACAATTCAGTGGCTTACTTCACTCTCCAAGTTCGGATTCAATCTGAAAAAGGCACAAGTTCCCTCTCAGGGACAGCAGGCAGGCATGCAGGCCAAAACTCTAGCCTTTCCACAGTTCTCCTGCGCAAATCTACACCGCGTTGCTGCTTGAATCATTCAAGCTCTTATCTCTTCACTTCCCAACTCAGAACTGAAACTAGCTGCAAGCAGCTTGGGAATTTCCCCACGATCCCAAAGGTTCGGTTGGCTGATCCGTTTGTCAGTCACAACAAGGGCTCCCCACCTAGGTTAATTTAGGTGCCAAAATGCAAAAACTACAGTTCCTACAAGTTTTAACCCCACCAAGCCCCTGTAGGCAGGCTCCATTTTAGAGTCCCAACAGTACTGATTGGCCCATTCTGACAGTCCCGGGCCAAGTTGGTGGAGATAAACAGAACAATCCTTGTTGCAAAGAAGGCAGGTTAGAACAAACTGCAATATTATTACTACTGTAACAAATGATCAGCAAACAAGCACATCTTCTAACAGAGCTCCCTTTTAGGTTAAGACTGCAATCCAGGCAGCTCTTAAAGAGACAGTACACAGAGGCTACACGGGCACTCTCTGGCAATACATTTAATCTACTAAAATGCAGAACACCAGCCTGGCAGTGAGCATTTAGGCAAGCTCAAAGAAGACTTTTCGGGAACCCGTCTGTAGTGTGGTTACATAAGATTTCAAAAAAGCTAACCTTCCCGCCCTTAAATATGAATTGTCCCAATGGGGGTGGAGGGAAGAATTTAATAATAAAAATGTGGAGGTCATGTATAGGATACTTAGTAATAAAACAAATAAATCAAGGCATACTGCACCATATACCCTATAGGAAGAAATATAATAAAGGGCCCAGAATTCCAAGCTGGTTTAATAAGAAAATCAAAAATGCATTAAGAATAAAAAGCAATTATACAAATCACTAGGAGGAAACAGAAAAGGGGAAGGATGGTCAAAATTCCAAAACTCCATAAGTCATAAAAAAGACATTAAAAAAGCTAAGGCACAGTATGAAGTCAAACTTCCTTCAAAAACAAATGATAATTATAAGTTATTCTATTCCTACATTAACAAAAAATAGGGGTCAAATAATGTTGGACCCTTGGCTAGCCCAGATGGGTCATCAGCAGTATCTAACACAGAAATGGCAGAGGTCCAGAACAAATATTTCTCCACAGTTTTTAGCCTCAAAAACATTAAAGAATTTAGAGAGGGAAAATCAAATATTTCTCAAAATTCAACACAAACTAACCCCAGAGAGATTAAGAAGCGCTGGAGTACCCTAAATCAGAATAAATCACCAGGGCTGGATGGATTCCACCCAAGAGAACAGAAAGAAGCAGAAGAACTGGCCTCGCCAATTAAATACATATTTCAGCAAACACTACTTTGGGGTGAAGTTCTGGAGGCATGGAGAAAAGCCACAGTCATACCCCTATACAAGAAGGGAGATAAAAAGAGCACTTCTAACTATAGGCCTGTGAGCCTAACAAGCGCACTGGGCAAAATTCTTGAGGGTATAATCAAAGATGATATAATTGAGTACATACATAAGAATGATCTGTGAGATGGCACACAACACAGTTTCACTATAGGAAGATCACGCCAGATGAACATGCTGGAATTTTACGACAGGGTCAGCAAATCTATGGACATGAGAAAATCAGTGGATATTATATTCTTAGACTTCACCAAAGCATTTGATAAATTACCTCATCATGAAATAATTAAAGAATTGACTTCTTTAGGGATACATGGCAATGTAGTTGCATGGACTCATGCATGGCTGAGTGATAGAAGACCAAACGTTAGTAAACATATTGGCATAGCTTGCTGAGAAGCAGGATGTGAAGGCACGGCACTGTTGTGGCCAATGCCCCCACAGCCTGCAAAGGCTTGTCCCGTTTCCCCCAGTGCTGTTGCAGGCTGCTGGTGACACAAGTTTGGAACGTTCGCACCAACTTGTGACAAACCAGCCACTGCAATTAGGGGCCACCTCGTCATTGCAGCATTAGCCATCCGTTGCAATGAGAGAGAGCGACCCGTCATTGCAGGGCGGATCTAGCAAGCCTGATATTGTTTATGAACATGGTGGCAGGTTGCCACCATGTTCTAAACTTTCAATAACCCCCCACCGCAGTTTATGTGCCGACGGGCCCCAATCCCTGGCCAGCTTCAGCGCCCCTGTTCATTTTACAGACGGGAGCCCACTCCCATCGGCATTCTGTCAAACCCCTGCGCTTTCATTTTCTGCCGATGGGGTGCCCAATCCCGTTAATAATGAAGCCCCATCCTTAATGCGCCCGACAGAGGTGCCCAATCCCCATTAGCTATTGCTGCCCCATCAACAGAAAGCGTTGGTGCCCCCCCAATATGTATTATTCCTGCAGGCAATTGCCCAATCCCCATCGGCATAATGACTCCCCACCTTTGTGTGCGATGGGGGTGCCCGACTCTTGCTGACTGTTGCTGCCCCAAAAGAAAACTGTTGGTGCGCTGGGAACCCACCCCAGCGTGCCACATGCCCCTGTAAAAGAAGAAACTGTCCCACAAAGTCTTTTGCTTTTTTCCCCCCTGAAAAGCAGAAAATGGTCCCTCGTAGTCTCCGTGCTGCCCACCCACCGCCCGCACCCACCCACTGCACACCCTGCATCCCCACACACCCCTCACCCCATGTTTACCTCCAGAGTCTGGCGCGATGATCTTCGGTGGACCGGGAACACGTCTGCACTCTTCAAAGCCGACTGCAAACTGAGGAAATGCCGGTAAGCTGTATAATGTAATGAATACGTTTTTCAACTTTAGCGTATCTCGGGCATTTTGGGAATTTTTCATAAAATTTTCAACATGGGGTTTTGGACCCCTCCTCATGAATGCTTGAACTGTCATGGCATTAATCGGCCCCGAAAGGTGATTTTGTGGTCACTGCACGGAATCACCTTTGAAGGCCAATTAACGAAACGACAGTGCCAGTGTTCATGAGGTGGGCTCTCAAAACGCCTATGTTGCAAATTTGGTGGAAAAAAATCCCAAAAATGACTGTTTTAAGAGCGTGCGAAGCGCAGTTGCTATGCACATGCGTAACTTCATGAATTTGCAATATTTTGACACCAGATTTTCAGCACTGGCATTTTGTCAGACCTCCTTGTGAACAGTATAGCTGTCATTGTTCACATCCTGGCAGAATTTGCTTTCGCACTTCCGGAGCAGAATAGCACAGTCATTGTCGGAAATCAGTGTTCGGGACAGATTAAGAAAATGACAGTGACACTGTTCATGAGTAGAGGTCCTGAAATGGCTGTGTTGAAAATTTGGTAACGATACTCCATAAAATGACTGTGTTACGAGCGTGCCTTGCGCAGTTTGCACGCATGCTTGTAACTTCGCAAATGTATAACATTTTCACTCCAGATTTTCAACATTGCCATTTTCCCACACCTACTTATGAACAGTGCAGCTGTCATTTTTCCCATCCTGGCTGAAATGTGTTTTCGCAGTTCCAGTGCAGAATAGAGTGGTCGCTTGGGAAATCACTGTCCGGGACAGAGAAATAAAATGACAGTGATACTGTTCATGAGCAGATGTCCTAAAATGCCTATGTTGAAAATTTGGTGATGACAGCCCATCAAATGAGTTGCGTTGCACACTTTCCACACACCCTTGTAACTTTGTAGATTCGTAATATTGTCATGCCACATTTTCAACAGTGCCAATTTTTCACACCTCCTTATGAGCAGTATAGCTGTTATTTTTCACATCCTGAGTGAAATGTGGTTTCACAGTTGCGGCACAGAATAATGCGGTCGCTGTGGGAAATCAGTGTTCGGGACAGATAAAGAAAATGACAGTGGCACTGTTCATGAGCAGAGGTCGTAAAATCCCTATGTTGGAAATTTGGTGATGAAACTCCATAACATGACTGTGTTACAAGCGTGCGTTCAACTCTTTCCACGCACCCTTGTAACTTCGCAAATTTGTAATATTTTCACGCCACATTTTCAACAGTGGCATTCTTTCACACCTCCTTATGAACAGTACAGCTGTCATTTTTCACATCCTGGCTAAAATATGTTTTTGCACTCCTGACGGAGAATAGCATGATCGCTATGGGACATAAGTGTTTGGGATAGATTAAGATGGAATGAGTGAGAGCGGGGAGTGACCAAGCTCAACTGAGCTCTGTCGGGACTGCTCCGGATTTGTTTGTTGGCAGAAAAAGGCCCCAACGCAAGAGGCCAGTACAAAAGGGTAGCCTGCAGCAGTGGGAGAAACAGAACAAGAGAGTGAGTGAGGGAGGGGGAGTGAGCGAACTCACCGGAGCGCTGTCAGGACTGCTGCGGATTTTTTGCGGGCAGAAAAAGGCATCAATGCAGGCAGAGGCCCAGTAGAAAAGGCCAGCCTGCAGCGGTGGGAGAAACAGTACGAGTGAGTGAGACAGGGGGAGTGAGTGAGCTCAACACAGCTCTATCAGGACTGTTGCGGATAACTTTGTTGGCAGAAAAAGATGCCAATGCAGGCAGAAGCCCTGTACAAAAGGGCCGCTTGCAGCGCCAGGACAAACAGAATGAGCATGTGACAGAGGGAGACTGAGTGACCTCAATGGAGCATTTTCGGTACAGCTGCAGATTTATTTGTGGACAGACAAAGGTGCCTCCGCAGTCATCAGCTCCGTACACAAGCGCAGCCTGCAGCACCAAGAGAAACAGAATAAATGAGTGACAGAGCAGTAGTGAGCGAGCTCAACGGAGCTCTATTGTGACTGCTGCGGATTTCTTTGTGGGCAGAAAATGCGTCAACATGGCAGGAGCCCAGTACAAAGGCTAGTTTGCAGCGGGCAGAAATGGAATGAGTGAGTGAGAGAGGGGGAGTGAGCGAGGTCAATGGAGCCGTGTCGGTACTGCTTCAGATTTCTTTCTGGCCAGAACAAGCCACCAATGCAGGCAGGAGCCCAGTACAAAAGGGCAGCCTGCAGCGGCAGGAGACACAGAATGAGCGAGTGAGGAAGGGGGAGTGAGTAAGCTCAATGGAGCTCATTTGGGACTGCTGCAGATTTGTTTGTGGGCAGAAAAAGGCAGCAATGCACATGGGGTCCAGTACAAAACTGCAGCCTGCAGTGGCAGGAAAACCAGAATGAGTGAGTGAGAGAGGGGGAGTGAGCGAGCTCAATGAAGCTGTATTGTAACTGCTGCAAATGGCAGCAACGCAGGCAGGAGCCCAATAGAAAAGGGCAGCCTGCAACACCACCAGAAACGGAATGAGCGAGTCAGAGAAGAGGACTGAGCGAGCTCAACGGAGCACTGTCAGGACTGCTGCAAATTTCTTTGTGGGCAGAAAAAGGCGCCAACATAGCCAGGAGCCCAGTACAAAAGGGCAGGCTGCAGCGCCAGGAGAAACAGAATGAGTGAGTGACACAGGGGGAGTGAGCACCCTCGACGGAGCTCTGTCAGGACAGCTGTGGATTTCTTTGTGGGCAGAAAAAGGTGCCAACACAGGCAGGAGCCCAGTACAAAAGGGCAGCCTGCAGCTCCAGGAGAAACACACTAAGCAACTGACAGAGGGGCAGTGAGCGAGCTCAACACACCAGCGCAATCAACATTCGGCATTGATAAATGCTTGTTAATATCTATGTTTCTCAACTTAAGTGCGAACAGGCAGGGGTGTGGATGATCAAGTTTGCAGATGATTGTAAGCTAGGGGTTGAACCAGATCATTGTTCATCTCACTCAGGCATGCAAGACCATACTGAACAATGGTACAACACTTACAAGCTACCACTAAACCTGGATAAATGCACTGTTATGCACTTGGGTTTACATAATCCCAAGAGGCCCTACCGGTTAGGCAACAACAGTCTGAATATTGTAACAGAGGAATAAGATCTAGACATAATCATTATGAATCATCTCCAGTTTAAAACTCACTGCAATAAAATTATCAGAAGGGCTAATGGTGTATTAAACTGCATCTTGAGACACTGCAAGTAGGGAAAAAGCTGTACTGATGCCACTGTTTGGCTCACTGATGAGGCCTATACTAGAATACCACAAGTAGGGAAAAAGCTGTACTGATGCCACTGTTTAGCTCATTGGTGAGGCCTTTATTGGAATACAGGGAACAAGACTGGTCTCCTTTCCAAAGTAATGAGATTTATAGAATACTGAAGATTCAAAGAAGAGTAACAAAATCAATAAAGGGTATGGAGAACAAGGAATACAACCAAAGACTCAGTGAACTAGGGTAATACACTCTGGAGTACAGGAGATGGAGGAGGGATATGTGCACGTTGTTTAGAGCTTTTACGAATCAGGATTTATGGGAAAGACTAGGTTTAGAATTCCACGACCAACAATATTCCACCAGGACACATTCACTTCAATTAAAAAGTGAAAATTGCAGAACTTGGGGAAGAAAAATGTGGTATAATCAAAGGGTGGTGTCATCTTGGAATGAACTACCCCTTGAAGTGGCAGGAAGCCCTTCAATGAAAGATTTCAAATTGAAACTGGACACCTACAAAAAAATCTGTGTCATTTAATAAATCGGTGAGCACAATGAAAGTACAGTTACGTAAGAACTTACTGTAACAGTAGATCTTCGAGAGAGGCTCTTGTAGTAGGTAATTACATATAGGACTGACGTCGGCAGGCGTCAGGACCCCACGGAAAAATTTCTAGCTAGCAGTCCCTGGCGAGGGACCGCCCCCACGTCAGGTGACCGGCATCAGACGACGTTGGTACAAAGGAGCGGTCCCGGACGCCAGCCTTCCAGTTCTTTCCCGCCACAGGCCCGGAAGGCCCGGACGAGAGAGAAGCAGATAGTTCCCTCAATGGAAAAGGAGCTGAAAAAGCCTAGGGGGGCAGAGGGCAGGAAGGTATTACCTACTGCAAGAGCCTCTCTCAAAGATCTACTGTTACGGTAAGTTCTTACGTAACTGTACTATCTTACTTCAAGAGGGCTCTTGCAGTAGGTAATTACATATAGGACAGAATCCCAAGCAGTCTGGAACAAATGAAAGGCACCAGGAGGAGGAACTACTCCAAGCAATAGCAAAAAACCTTGCGAACCTCAAGAAAGAAGGCCTTGCAAGACCGCTAAGCTGAAGCCTGCTCTACGGCGAGAGGCAATGTCCAAACTGTAATGTTTCGTAAAGGTATGGACGGAAGTCCAGGTGGCAGCAGCACAGATGTCCGCCGCAGACACATTCTTGAAACAAGCCGCAGAGGCTGCTACTCCATGAGTGGAGTGACCTCTGACTTGACCTGAAGGGTCTTGTTGTACTTGTCATAACAGAAAGTGATGCAATGAGCCAACCACTTTGACAGGCATTGCTTGGAAACAGCATTGCCTTCCCTTTTGTGAGCAAAAGAGACAAACAACTGATCAGTCTTTCTGAGATCCTTAGTCCTATCGGTGTAGTATCTCAGAATCCTGTGAACATCCATGGTATGGAGCAAATATTCTCCTTGGTTGGAGTACTGCGTGAAGAAGGCAGGTAACTCAATAGACTGATTTAAAGTAGACTCCACTACCACTTTCTGAAGAAATTTAGGGTTCGTGCGAAGAGCTACTCGTTCTTTGTGAAAAATCAGATAGGGGACTTTACACATAAGGGCCTGGAGCTCGGAAATTCTTTGAGTGGAAGTAATGGCCACCAAGAAGAGCGTCTTCCACGAAAGAAACTTCTAAGTTCATGGAAGCCGCAGGCTCAAAGGGAGGAAGGGTAAGTTTCTCGAGAACAAAGTTCAAATCCCAAGGGGGAGCAGGAGTCCGAACAGGGGGCCTGAGATGAAGGACCCCTCTGAGAAAAGTCTTGGATACCTCTAATTGGGCAAAGGCTTTATCAGCGAAAGGAACATGGTAAGCTGAAATAGCGGCCATGTGAACTTTCAAAGAGGAATGACTGAGACCCAGGTCGAAGAGGTGACGTAAATAATCGAGCAGAATGGCCACAGAACAGGAGAAAGGCTCCACGTTCCTGGAGGCCACCCAAATGGAAAATCTCTTCCATTTCATGGCATAGGTGGATCTCGTGGAGGGTTTTCTAGCCTCCACCAGAATCTCGGCCACCTTAGGCGAGACGCCAAATCGAGATTGGGCTAGGTCAGCAGGAGTCATGCATGAAGTTGAAGGGACTTGAGTCCCGAATGGACCAGGGTCCCCTGATCCTGGGACAGCAATTCTCGAGATAAAGGAAGAGGAAGAGGAGGAACCTCTGAGTATTGTTACAGAAGAGAGAACCGGATTTGCCTGGGCCAGAAAGGAGCGATCAGAATCATTCTCGCTCCTTCCATGGCAAGCTTCTGCAGCACACGAGGGACCAGAGGAATTGGGGGAAAAGCATAGACGAATCTGTCCTTCCAGCTTAGAGACAGAGCGTCGCTCCAGAAAGCGCCTCGCTCTGGAGCGAGCGAGCAAAAGGTGGGAAGTTTTGCGTTTTGGGAAGAGGCGAACAGGTCTACCTGTGGAGTCCCCCAAAGCTGGAAGATGTCGTTTAGAACCTTTTGGTCCAGTTCCCACTCATGTGGCAGAGCTGAGGAGTGACTTAGCTTGTCTGCTAGGGTATTGTCGACTTCTGGAACATGGATCGCCGTGAGCTGAAGGTTGTGAAGCGTTGCCCAGTCCCAAACCCTCACTGCTTCCCTGCACGGCGGGTAGGATCGAATCCCTCCCTGCTTGTTGATGTACCACACCACGCACATGTTGTCCGTTTGGACAGCTAGGTGACCAGGAAGGATGTATTGGTGAAGGGCTTGGAGAGCATACAAAACTGCTCATAGCTCGAGTACATTGATGTGGAGAGCTAACTCCAATCTGGACCATAAACCCTGGGTTTGGTGAGGACCCAGATGGGCTCCCCAACCTTCGCCTAAGGCATCCATGGTCAGAGTCTGGGAGGGGGGGAGGATGACAGAAGGGGACACCCCAAAACAGGTTCTCTCGAACCATACACCATTGCAAGTCTCTTGTCATCGGCGAGGAGATCAGCACCAGATGATCTAGGTCATCTACAAGTTGATCCCACTGAGAGCGGAGAGTCTACTGAGAGATCCTCATGTGGGGTCGCGTGCATGGAACCGTCGGGATGGTGGCAGCCATAAACCCCAAAAGACGGAGCACCGACCTCGCCGGAACCTTCCTACATTCTGAAAGCAGGGAAATCTGTGACTGGAGGGAGGCCGCCCTGTCTGGAGGAAGGAAGGCCTTGCACACTGTTGTATCGAGGATTGCCCAATGAACTGAAGTCTCTGGGAGAGGTCCAGATGAGACTTGGAATGGTTGATGGTGATACCCAGACAAGTGAAAACCTGCTGGGTGAGGGAGAGAAAATGCAGGAGTTCCTCCCTGGACGAGGCCGTCAGGAGCCAGTCGTCCAGGTAGGGAAACACCTGAACTCCCAAAGTATGCAGGTGGGCCGCTACCACCGCCAGGCATTTGGTAAAAACTCGGGGAGCTGAGGAAAGACCAAATGGGAGGCCCGGAATTGGTAATGGTCCCCTGGAAAGCAAACCGGAGTGCCATGTGCAGGGACGGCTGGGAATGTGCAGGTGTATGCATCCTGTACATCCAGCGACAAAGCCATTGGCCCGGTCAAGAAGAGGCAAAAAGGTTTGAAGGAGAGCATCCTGAACTCTTGTATTCCATATAGAAGTTCAGGGAGCTGAGATCGAGAATGGGTCTGAGATCTCCCGTCTTCTTTGGTACAAGGAAGAAATGGGAATAGTAACCCGTCCCGTGAAGGTGAGGAGGAACGGGTTCTATGGCCTGCTTCACGAGGAGGGCAGATATTTCTTCCCTGACCAAAGGAAGATGGTCCCTTGCGTAAGAGGACTTCAGAGGGGGGTGGTGTGGAGGTTTTTGTAGAAACTCTATGGAGTGCCCCTCCGCTATAATCTGAAGTACCCATGAATCCGATGTTATCCTCTCCCAACCCTGAAGGTGGACGGAGAATCTACCTCCTACCGGTTCCTCCGGGGAGTCCGGAGGCGGTGGGAGAGGGAAGGAGTCAGGTGGTGTGGGGCAGTGCCGCAGCTGGAGCACCCGCTTTTTTGGGCGGCAGGGCCTGGCAGCCGCGGGGCCCGCGCTTGTGGCCCCTTCCTTGGGGTTTCACTTGAGGCCAGCTGCGCTGCGAAAAGGACGGCGCCATGGGGATGGGGACGGTACATGGAATCCATAGATTTCTAGGTCCGTCCCTTCTCTCAGTAAGTCGTGATGATGTCCTTGACATCACCACCGAAAAGCACTGAACCCCTGAAAGGTGCTTCCTGATTGCTGACTGCACCTCCGGACCAAACCTGACATGCGGAGCCAGGCGTGACGCCGAAGACTTACGGCGAATGCGGAGCTCTGCCCTGCAGTGTCCACTGCATCGTAGGTCGTCAGAATGTGACGACTGGCCGAACGAGCAGAACGGACTAGGTCAGCTAACTCCTGGTTGACTTGGGAGTCAGGTACGGAGTCAATCTTAGATTCCGCCTGAGTCAGGATAGCCTTCTGGTAATCCCCCATATGTGCTACATAATTCAGGGCTCTGATTCCCAGTGTGGAAGAAGCGTATATCTTCCTTCCATACTGATCCAGAAGGCGAGATTCCTTATCCGGGGGAGACAAGCTCAAATGTTTGGGGTGTGCCAACCAGCTGTGAGCGGCGCTAATCACAACCGAGTCTGCACGGGGGTGAGAATCCAAAAAATCTACACCCTCCGGAGCCTGATATAGCCTGTTGGACTTCCGAGGAAGTGGGGCTAAAGCCGATGGTTGCTTCCAAATAGTGGAAACAAGGTGGGCATGAGGCTCGATCCAGGGTGGCACAAGAGTAGGGGCCATAAGGGGCAGGTCCAGATGTTTGGCGAGTTTTACCCGCTGAGGACCTGGCTCCAAAGAATGCAACTGATCTACTTCCTGGATCTTCCTGAGCAACTCCGTGAAGGAAGGATCCTCCGGAGGAGACTTCGGAGGAGTCCTTGGCCAGGGCTTGGATGGAGAGCGAGGCTCGTCGTCTTTCTCGAAGCATCCATCGGAGGAATCCGAGGAGTCCGAAAGAGAAGAAAAAGAAGAATTGGAAGCAGAGTAAGACTCCCTGACTCGGCTAGGGGGAGGAACGAGTTCCTTAGGGAGGATCCCTGGACGTGTGTCCTGCCCCTCTCTGGATCCAGAGGGAAGAGCTCGAACTCGAGGAGGAGAGGGAGGCCGCCCGGCGCACAGGGCCGGAGAAGGCACCATCGCCGTAAGGCGGCCTCGACTTCCTTGGTGAGCTGAGCCTTGGCTCAGCCTACCAGGAGGCCAGAGTCTCCTGAAGATCCACGGCGGCCTGGGGGCGGTGGATGAGGAGGAGGGGGATAGTTATATGGATTATATCCGTAAGGGGAGTATCCGTAGCCCGGCTGTGGGAATACCGCTGCTGGGTACTGCGGCGTCGGGTACTGCGGCATCGGTGGAGCCGGCGTTGGGTACTGCGGCGCTGGATACTGCGGGCCCGGGTAAGCCGGCGTCAGATACAATGGTGGATACCCAGGTACCAGAGGAGCTGCCGGAGCAGACGGCCCAGTAGAGACCCCCACGGACGGATCAACCATGATAGGCCCGTGGGGGGGTTGGCCGGCTGAAGAGGGAAAATCCCCGCCAGCGCCGGGAGGGGCCGGTGCTGGAACCGCGTCTGCGGGGTCAGCGTCAGATCCGGTTCAGTAGGAGGGGGGTCTGATGGCGGAAAACCATCCCGTGTCTTGCCCGGGGATGGAGGTGAAAAGTCCCCAGGGTCAGGCAGGGGCAACTCGGGCTCCCTGGACGACAGCGAAGGCTGCGGGGAAGCTGGAACGACAGACGATGAAGGGTCTGTCGAAAGCTCCAACACCCGGCGCACGTCGGAGGAGCCGACATGCGACTTAGGGGCTGAATCCCGGCGGAGGCCAGAGGAGCCGGTGTCTGACTTAAGCGGTCCCTCGTTGGAGGTGGGCTGAGGGTGGGGAGCGGCCCAGTCCAAGGCGGACACTGCCGTGCACCGCCCCAAAGGGTCGGGCGTCTTAGCAGCCTTTTCCTGGCGGATGTCGGAGGAGCTGACGTCCGATTTAAGGGAGGTGGCCGCACCAGTAGGCCGCAAGGCAGTAGGCCTGTGGCAGTACTGGGGGCAGAGGCCTCCTTTTGCCTGGAGGCACCTGTGGGACCCAAACGCGAGCCCGACGGGCGGGCCGATGCCTCCTCCAAAGCCTTGGAGGCTGCCGTCGGGCGATCCCCCGGAGGGGATATTACCTGAACCGCGGCTCCAGTCGGAGTCACGGATGAGAAGGCCTTCTCCCTGTGCCTTTCTTTGTCCTGCTTCTTGTGTCCTTCTGGGGATGTCGACACCTGCCTAAGCTTCTTCAACTCCTTCTCCATTGCAGACATCTTCTTTTTAAGGAGATGGGCTTCCAAAGACTGCTGGCGTCGTCTGCGGGTGGCCGCGTTGAAATGCAGGCAATGCGGGCACTTTTCGACCGCGGGGTCGGGACCTAAACAAAAAAGGCAGAGAGAGTGAACATCCTTGTGAGGCAGTTGGGCACCGCACGAGTCACACTTATTTTTGGAAGGGTCGACATACCTGACGAAATCATACTGGAATACTAATAACTTTCGGTAAAAACCGACAAAATAGCAGGGCTGAGCACGAACTTTACCGCGAGGTGCTACACGAGCTGACGGCAGGAAAGAACTGGAAGGCGGGCATCAGGGACCGCCCCTTTATACCGACGTCGTCTGACACTGGTCACTTGACGTGGGGGAAGTCCCTCGCCAGGGACTGCTAGCTAGAAATTTTTCCGTGGGGTCCTGCTGCCTGCCGACGTCAGTCCTATATGTAATTACCTACTGCAAGAGCCCTCTCGAAGTAAGATCAAAAGTTATTTCGCTCAGTATTTACCTATGATACTATGGTAAGTAATTTTTTCTTCTCACCCCAGGAATCTCTTAGTATGCTTGACTATAGCAGACTACAAAGTAGTGTAGTTGGGAGGAGAGAACAGAACCTACTTAGGGAAATACAGTTACGTAACAACTTACCATAACAGTATATCTTCGAGAGAGGCTCTTGCAGTATAAGTACAAAAAAAGAAGAAGAAAGTCACTGTGTGTTTCTCTGTTTGAGGAAGGGGGCTGTATCAACTTAATTTGCTGAGTCAGGAGCAGAGGGGAGAAGCTAATTGGGGGTGTGGCTTGAACAGTAGAAATGCTGCTGTCTCCAATTACAACTTCCTGCTGCTAGTTTTTGTACTGCAAGAGCCTCTCTCGAAGATATACTTTTTTTTCACAAATAGGACTAAGCCGCCAGGTGTCAGGACCCCATGGAAAAAGTTCTAGCTAGCAGTCTCTGTCGGGGGACCGCCCCCACCACGCCTGCCTTCCAGTTCTTCCCCACCAGAGGCCAGAAAAGGCATGAAAACAGAGAAGAGGATATTCCCCCATGGAAGGAAAAGAAGAAACTCGGGGACGGAGGAAGGGAAGGTAATACATACTGCAAGAGACTCTCTCAAAGATCTATAGTCACGGGAAGTTCTTATGTAACAGTACTATCTTACATTGAGAGGGCTCTTGCAGTAGGTATTCACAAATAGGACTGAGTACCAAGCAGTCTGGTACAAAACAGGATACGGGAGGAGTTGTCGTCATCCTCAATGACAGAAAAAAACCTGAGCAGAGATCAAGAAAGTATTCCCTGCAAAACAGTCAACCTGAAGCCTGCTCTGCAGCGAGAGGTAATATCCAAAATGTAATGTTTCGAGAAAGTATGGATGGACAGCCAAGTTGCGGCTGCACAGATTTCTGCCACTGACACAATCCTGAACAAGCAGCAGAGGCAGCTACCCCTCTAGTGGAGTGACCTCTTACTTGACCCGGCAGGGTTTTGTGATACTTGTCATAACAGAAAGTGATAAAATTTGCTAACCACTTAGAAAGCATTGCTTGGAAACAGCATTGCCTTCTCTTTTGTAAGCGAAAGAAATGAAGAGCTTATCCATTTTTCTGAGATCCTTGGTCCTATTGCTGTAGTATCTCAGGATTCTGTGTACATCCAGCACATGCAGAAGGTACTCTCCGTGACTGGAGTGCTCCATGAAAAACGCTGGGAGCTTAATGGATTGATTCAGCATGGATTCAGCCACCACCTTGGAAGAAACTTAGGGTTAGTGTGCATGGCCACCCATTCCTTGTGAAAAATGAAGTACGGGATCTTATACATCAGGGCTTGAAGCTCAGAAATCCGCTGAGCAGAGGTGATGGCCACGAGGTAAAGTGTCTTCCAAGAGAGGAACTTCAATTCCGCATCCGCTGCCGGTTCAAAAGGAGGCAGCGTGAGCTTTTCCAGAAAAAAGTTCAAATCCCAAGGAGGAGCAGGATTGCAGATAGGGGGTCTCAAATGGAGAACCCCTTTAAGGAAGGTCTTGGAGACTTCCAGTTGTGTGAAAGTCCTATCCCCAAAGGGAATGTGGTAGGCAGAAACAGCTGCCATATGTACCTTCACGGAGGAGTAGCTAAGGCCCAGGTCATAGAAATGCCTCAGGTAATCCAAGACTTTATTAGTCAGACAGGAGAAAGGTTCCAACTCCTTAGAACCAGCTCAAATGGAGAATCGATTCCACTTCATAGTGTATCTGGACCTAGTGAAAGGCATTCTGGCCTCCACCAAAATATCCACTACTAAAGGCGAGACACCGAAGCGCATCTTGGCTACGTCTGTAGGAGCAATGCATAAAAATGATGTAATTTGAGTCCTGGATGTACCAGGGTCCCCTGATCCTTAGTTAGCAAATGCCGTGACAGAGGAAGAGGAGGCTACTTGGAAAGCTGTTGCAGAACAGAGACCCAAACCTGCCCCGGCCAGAATGGAGCAATGAGAATCATTCGCGCCCCCTCTGCCCGAAGCTTGTTCAGCACCCTCAGAATCAAAGGAATGGAAGGGAAGGCATAAACGACTCTGTCCTTCCAACAGAGAGACAGGACGTCCTGCCAGAAAATGTCTCGCCCTGGCGCGAGTGAGCAAAAGGCAGGAAGCTTGGTATTGCTGGGGGAGGCAAAGAGATCCACCTGAGGAGTCCCCCACTGCTGGAAGATGTTTACAACATCTTGATTGAGTTCCCACTCATGAGACCTGGCCGACAAATGGCTGAGAGCATCGGCCAGGGTGTTCTCCACTCCCGGAACGTGGACTGTCATCAGGTGCAGGTTGTGCTGAAACGCCCAATACCAGACTCTCATTGCTTCCTGGCACAGGGGATAGGAATGAGTTTCTCCCTGTTTGTTGAGGTACCAGACTATACACATGTTGTCTGATTGAATCAGAAGATGACCAGGGAGAATGAAAGGAAGGAGAGCCTGTAGGGCATAAAGAACTGTCCTCAGCTCAAGAACGTTGATGTGTAACTTCTCTAAGTGACAGCAGATGCTCTGACTCATTTGAGACCACAGGTGGGGACCCCGGCCTACACCTGACGCATCCCTCATCAGAGTCTGGGTGGGAGAATCGGTGCAGAGCGGGATCTCCAGCCTGAGGTTCTCCTGGGCCGTCCACCACGGCAAGTCCCTGATCATCGGATCTGACACTAGGACCTCGTGGTTCAGGTCATCCTGAGATTGGTCCCATTGAGACCGGAGAGTCTACTGGGAGACTCTCATGTGGAGCTGTACTAGAGGGACAGTCAGAATGGCAGCTGCCACAAGCCCTAGAAGATGAAGGACCTTCCTGGCTCCAACCCATCTGAGGCCAAACAAGAGGCGAGCCTGGTTCCAAAGCATCTCGACTCTGTCTGGGGGCAGAAAAGCCTTGCCTAGGGTTGTGTCCAACACTGCCCCTATAAACTGCAGCCATTTGCAAGGGAACAGTTGGGACTTGGCTTGGTTGATTGTAATACCCAGGCTGGAAAAGACCTGTAGGGTAAGTGAAAGGGAGTGTAAGAGTTCCTCCCTGGATGGAGCTGTCAGAAGCCAGTAGTACAGGTAAGGGAAAACTTGTACCCCCTTGGTACGCAGGAAGGCCGCCACTACCACCAGGCATTTGGTAAATACTCAAGGAACTGAGGAAAGGCCAAATGGGAGGGCCCTGAACTGGTAGTGCACACCCTGAAAACAAAAACGGAGGAATTTGCAGTGGGAAGGACATATGGAGTTATGGAGGCAAGCATCTTGCATATCCAATGTGCAAAGCCACTGTCCCAGCTGAAGCATGGGGAGAAGGCCCTGTAAAGAGAGCATTCTGAACCACTTGTACTTCACATACTGGTTGAGAGAGCTGAGATCTAAAATGGGTCTAAGGTCCCTGGTCTTCTTTGGTACTAGGAAGAAGTGAGAATAGTAACCTATCCCCTGAAGGGAGGAGGGGATGGGTTCTATTGCTGCCTTCAAAAGAAGGGAGCCAATTTCCTCTTGTACCAATGGAAGATGAAGAGGGGAGTACGAGGACTGAGTTGGAGGTCTGCGAGGAGGTCTGTCGATGACCTCTACTGAATGCCTCGCTGCGAACAGCTGAAGCACCCAAGCATCTGCTGTTATCCTCTCCCAACCTGGCAGATGGGAGGAAAATCCCCCCCCCTCCGGTTCCTCTGGAACAGCCAGAGGAAAAGGGAAAGGCAGGGAGTCAGGAAGCATGGGCAGAGCAGCGGCTGGAGCTCTAGTAGCTTTTTTTACTGGGGGGAGCTTTGGCTGCTGATGCGGCTCTACATTAATTAGGACGTTTGGCCTGCGTTTGTCTGTTTTTGGAGATTTGGGTGCCAAAAAGGATGTTTCTGCCCCTGGGAGGGTTTGTATATAGTCTGGATAGACTAGCCAAACCCTTCTGCTGCAATTCTGTTATGATGTCCCCGACATCACCTCCAAATAGCACAGAGCCCCTGAAGGGAGCATCCTGGATAGCAGTCTGCAGTTCAGGGACTGGACCTGACACACGAAGCCAGGCATGACGCCGTAAGCCTACGGCAAAAGCCGAGCTCCTACCTGCAATGTCCACCACATTGTACGTGGTACGTATCATGTGCCTACAGGTCAAACACGTGGAATGGACTAGGTCTCCCAACTCCTGTTTGGTCTGAGAGTCTGGGAGAGAGTCCAGTTTGGCTTCCACCTGACTAAGAATGGACATCTGGTAGGACTCCATATGTCCGACATAGTTTAGGGCCATCATATCCAGAACATAGAAACAGAGGAACAGAGAAACACAGAAACAAAGAATTTGACATCAGATAAGGACCGCCTGGCCCACCTAGTCTGCCCATTTCCCTACCTAATGGATAACCTGCAGATTCTAGTTAATCGACAGCTTACTTCTTCCTACCCCCCACTTAAATTGCCTTAGTTTTTTTATTTTAATGGGTTCACCACAACATAATCCAGACAGACCATCTTAGGGTAGCTGGTTCATTCCACTGGGGTGTCAAACAGACGAGGCATACTGACGAGTCCTGGTAGGACGAAACACATGTCTGTGTCATCTGTTGGCACCCTTTGCAAACTGTGTGAAAGGACTTTTGGCACCATGCAATTCTGCTTAAAGCTGAACCAGCATAACATTCTGTGGTGATTTGCATATGCAGCCCATGAAGCTTTGCATTGTGTGAGCATGTGTGATTTTGTATTTTCTTGAAACTTGGCTTCCCAGCCAAATGCCCCTTTGGGGTAACCCTTGCCTCAGTGTTTGTGCACAGAGGTTCTTTGCCTTTTAAATAGATTTTTATTTTAATGGGTTCACCACAACATAACCCAGACAGACCGTCTTAGGGTAGCTGGTTCATTCCACTGGGGTGTCAAACAGATGAGACATACTGATGAGTCCTGGTAGGACGAAACACGTGTCTGTGTCATCTGTTGGTACCCTTTGCAAACTGTGCGAGGCCATTCGGCACCATGCAATTCTACTTAAAGCTGAACCAGCATAACATTCTGTGGTGATTTGCATATGCAGCCCATGATGCTTTGCATTGTGTGGTCATGTGTGTAATTGCCTTATATCTGTTCCATGCATTCTTGAATTCTTCTACTGTTTCCGACTCCACAACCTCCTCAGGAAGGCTGTTCCATGCATCCACAACCCTCTCTGTGAAAAAATACTTTCTAACATTACCTCTGAGCTGTCCCACTCTATATTCAAATTGTGCCCCCTTGTTCTTGCACATCTCTTTTTCTGAAAGATGCTACCCTCTTGTACTTTGTTAATTCCCTTGAGATACTTGAAAGTTTATATCATGTCCCCTCTCTCCCTCCTTTGCTCAGGGGTATACATATTAAGCTACTTTAGTCTCTCCTCATATGTCTTCTGGTGCAGACACTGCACCATTTTGGTTGCCCTCCTCTGAACAGCCTCCACTCTATGTCTTTGCGGAGATGGGGTCTCCAAAATTGCATGTAGTACTCCAGATGGAGTCTCACCAACTGGCTGCACAGAGGGATAACAACTTCCTGTTTTCTATTGTTGATGCCTCTCCCTATGTATCCCAGTACCCCCAGCCCTCCTTACTGCCTTCTCACATTGCTTTTCCACCTTTAGGTCATCTGATATAATTACTCCTAGGTCTCTTTTGACTTTTGTTGCTGTTATTATCTCACCCCCATTATGCACTCTTCCCCTGGGTTTTTGTTTCTCAGGTGCATTACCTTTGCTCTTCTTTGCATAGAATCTGAGCTGCCATATATTTGATCATTCCTTCAACCTTGCCAAGTCCCTTTCATCCTTTCCACCCCACCTTATGTATCAACCCTGTTGCAGATATTTGTGTTGTCGGCAAAGAGACATATTTTTCCTTCCAGGTGCTCTCCAAAGTCACTTATAAAGACATTAAAGAGGACCAGTCCCAGTACCGAACCCTGTGGTACCACACTAGTTACTCTGCTTTCTTCACTGAGAACTCTGTTTACAATTACCATTTGCGACCTGTTGTCCAGCCAGTTTTTTATCCAGTCTACCACCTTGGGACCCACTCCAAGGCTGGCTAACTTGCATATTAATCTTTTGTGTGAGACTGTGTCAAATACCTTGCTAAAATCTAGGTAGGCCATATCCACAGCCCCTCCCTGATCTACTACTTTGGTCACTCAGTCAAAGAAATCTATTAGGTGTGTCTGACATGACCTTCCTGCTGTGAAACCATGCTGCCTTGGGTCCTGTGCCCCACTGGCCTCTAGGAACCCAACAATTATTTCCTTCAGAAGTGATTCCATCATTTTCCCTACCACGGAGGTCAAACAAATTGGTCTGTAGTTTTCTGCCTCTGCCCTGCTCCCACTTTTGTGAAGTGGAATCACATCCACCCTCCTCCAGTCCTCAGGTACCACCCCATCCTCCCATGATTTGTTAAAGAAAGTAGTCAGTGGTGTTACTAGTTCTATCCTTGCTTCTTTTAGAATTCTGGGGTGAATCCCATCAGGCCCCATTACCTTGTCTACCCTAAGTTTCAAGAGTTCTTTCAAAACCCTTTCTTCTGTGAATAGACTGGTATCGACCCCCCTATCCAGAGGGTTTCTCTTGTTTGGTTTAGGTACTTCCCCCTCCTCTTCCATTGTGAATACTGAGCAGAAATATTTGTTCAGTATCCCTGCTTTTTCACTGTCACCTTCTGCCCACATTCTCTCCCCTTTATTAAGTCTTTGTATCCCTCCCTTGGTCTTTTTAATGTACCTATAAAAGGTTTTATCCCCCTTCTTAACAGAGTTGGCTATCTTTTCCTTGGTTTGTGCCTTTGCTATTCTGACTGCCTTCCCTGCCTTCTTCTGCTTTAACTGACAAAGTTCTCTGTCCTGCTCCTTCTGTGTTTCCTTATATTTCCTGAATGCTATCCTTTTCTTCTTAACCTTCCCTTCCACCTCTTTTGAGAACCATAGTGTTTTTTCCTTCATTTTTGTTTTGTTGATTTGCTTCACACAAAGGCTTGTTGCCTCTGTGATGGCTGTTTTGATTATTCCCCACTGTTCCTCCACCCCTCCTTCTTGCCCGTTTGCTAGTGCTTTTCTGGGGCACTTTCATTTCCCCAAAGTCAGCCCTCCTAAAGTCCAATACTCTTGTTTTTGTATGGATTGACTCTATGGCTGTTTATTGTGAACCATACTGTTTGGTGGTCACTTGTTCCCAGATGGCTACCCACTTCTAAATCTGAGATCCTTTCTCTGTCACCATTTGAGAGTATCAGGTCTAAGATTGCTCCCTCCCGAGTGGGTTCCAACACTAGCTGTCTGAGGCATGCCCCCTGTAGGGCATCAAGAATGACCCTGCTCTTGGATGTGCCTGCAGCAAAGGTGCTCCAGTTAACATCTGGCATGTTCAGGTCCCCCATTAACAATATCTCCCCTTTTTCTGCCATTTTAAGGATGCCTTCTATCATTTCCTTGTCCATTCCCTCCCCCTGAGATAGGGGTCTGTACATAACCCCCATGTGGATTGTGGTGCCATTTTCTGTCTCCAGGGTGACCCATAATGACTCATCAACTTCCTGTTTACTCTTTAGTTCTGTTGCTTTAATCCCTTCCCTTATATTGAGAGCTACTCCTCCTCCTCATCTTTTACCCATCCTGTCCCTCCTGTAGATTCTGTATCCTGGTATGTTGACATCCCAGTCATGGTTCTCTGTGTACCATGTTTCAGTGACTGCCACAATATCCAGACATCCCTCTTCCATCAAGGCCACCACTTCAAGGACCTTGTTACACAGACTGCGGGAATTGGTACTCATCACCCTCCATTTTTTGATGGCCTTACCCCTTTTAGCCCCATCCCTGTCCTTACTGCCTTTTTCTGCATTTACCCCAGTCTTGCTCCCTACTGACTTCTCTACCTTGGTGTTTACCTCTCTAACTACTGTGTTTTGTGGGGGCTTGGATTTCCCTGCTCCTTTTCAGTGCCTCCCCCTTGGCTAGTTTAAATCTTGCCAATGATGCATTTAAACCTATCACCTAGGATCCTGGTTCCCTTCCTGGACAGATACAGACCATCATGCCAGTATAGGCCTGCATCCCTCCAGGTGGCTCCCCAGTCCCTAATGAAGCCAAAACCCTGGGCTCCACACCCATTTTTCAACCATTCATTGAATCTCATGGTGCGGAGTACCCTAGCATCATCCTTGCTATAGACAGGCAGCACCTCCGAGAAGGTTACCATACATGCTACTTGTCTAAGTCCCCTCCCCAACTCTACAAACTCCTCTTGCACTGCTCTGATCCCGTTTGCAGCTAAGTCATTTGTCCCTAGGTGGACAATGACATCCAGCTCCCTCCCTCGTGCAGCTGCTCCCGCGATCCTGAGAATTCTCTTCCTGTCCCTCTGAGCTGTGGCTCCAGGCAGGCACCTTACCTCCCTTTCCCCTTCCTCCCCCACTTTTACCCCCCAATGACTGGAGTCCCCACTAGGAGTTGTTTTCTTCCCCTGCGGGGTCTCATGCCATCCTCCTGTGAGTCTCTTCTGTGGAGCTTCCCAGCATCCTCCTTGGTCTCCACTGCAGGTGCCTCCATAGAGGAACCAGTGTTTGCCAGAACAGCATATGAATTGTGGAGAAATACAGCTGAAGGGATGCACCACTGTTCCACCACCCTCTCCCTCCCTGAGCCCCCCCTTGGTCCAACCACTCCTCTTTCTTGGCAACCTCTGTGGTAGCGGTGGTGGCCCTGGTGGTCCTCTGTCAAAAACTAGCAGCAGGAAGCTGTAATTGGAGACAGCAGCATTTCTACTGTTCAAGTCACACCCCCAATTAGCTTCTCCCCTCTGCTCCTGACTCAGCAAATTAAGTTGATACAGCCCCCTTCCTCAAACAGAGAAACACACAGTGACTTTCTTCTTCTTTTTTTGTACTTATATGACACCCCCTGCTTCTAATAAAGTATATGTTTGCTTAATCCCAACAGGCACTGGCTCCTGCTGAGATAGAAGTGATTTATCAACTAGAAAAGCTCTAGTTCTAGTCAGCTGTTACTTGCTCTGAAAGCACTATTTACTCTGTTAAAAACTAGCAGCAGGAAGCTGTAATTGGAGACAGCTGCTTTTCTACTGCTCAAACCACACCCCCATTTAGCTTTTCCCCTCTGCTCCTGACTTAGCAAATTAAGTTGATACAGCCCCTTCCTCAAACACAGAAACATACAGTGACTTTCTTTTTTTACTTAAATGAGACCCCCTGCTTCTAATAAACTATCTCTTTGCTTAATCCCAACAGGCGCTGACTCCTGCTGAGATAGAAGTGATTTATCAATTAGAAAAGCTGTAGCTGTAGTTCTAGTCAGCTGTTACTTGCTCTGAAAACAAGTTTCTCCTCTGTCAAAAACTAGCAGCAGGAAGCTGTAATTGGAGACAGCTACTTTCCTACTGCAAGGTAGAGGATGCATAGATCTTCTTCCCGTACTGGTCCAGAAGTCGAGGTTCCTTGTCGCGGGGGGGGGACAAGCTAAGATGCTTGAGGTTGGCGGACTGGTCATCAGTGGTGCTAATCACCACTGAATCTGCCTTGGGGTGAAGACTGAGGAAGTCTTTACCCTCTGGAGCCTGATATAGCCTATCAGCCTTTCTAGGATGAGGGGCTAACAAGGAAGGTTGCTTCCATATGGTGGAAACAAGATCTCTGTAAGGCTCAATTCAGGGTGGAATCAGTGTGGGAGTGGTTTCCGGAAGATCCAGATGGACAGTTAGTCTTTCACATTGTGGATCTGGCTCCACTGATTGCCACTCAGAGGCAGCCTGGATTTTCCTTAGCAATTCCATAAAAGAAGGATCCTCTGGAGACTTTGGAAGGTCCTTAGGCCTAGGGGTTTCTGGAGTGTGAGGCCCATCTCAAGGGTCAGAGGGATCCAAACCAGTGTCTGAATCTGGTGGCTCTGATGATGAAGAGGAAGAATCCTCCCTGGGTGGTGGACCAACCCCTCTGGGGGTACCCCTGGGGGTGAGTGTCCTTCCTAATCCAAGAACCAGATGGTTCAGCTCTGGCATCAGGTAAGGAAGAGGAGGAGTCTCCTGTCACTAACATAAGGGGTCCATCGTAGGGACCGACATCAGTAAACGGATCTCGAAGGGTGGAGGAGGAGGAGGAGGAGGGGGGCTCGGCTACGGGTGTAACCCCCCTACAAATGGGGGTTCTGGAAAAGCCTTCCTTGAGCTTACTTAAATGCTCACTGCCAGGCAGGTGTACTATGTTTTAGCAGTTTAAATGTATTGCCAGAAAGTGCCCATATAGCCTCTGTGTACTGTCTCTTTAAGAGCTGCCTGGATTGCAGTCATAATTAATCTGAGAGGGAGCTCTGTTAGAAGATGTACTTGTTTGCTGATCATTTGTTAAAGTAGTAATAATATTGCAGTTTGTTCTAACCTGCCTTCTTTGCAGCATGGACAGTTCTGTTTGTTTCCATCATCTTGGTCCTGGACTGTCAGAATGGGCCAATCAGTACATTTGGGACTCTAAAATGAGTATGCCTACAGAGGATTAATGGGGCCAAAACTTGTAGAAATTGTAGTTTTGGGCTTGTGTCTAAAATAACCTTGTAGGGGGGGCCCTTGTTGTGACTGACACACAGATCAGACAACTGATCCTTTTGGATCTTGGGGAGAAAGTCTTACACTGCTTGCAGTTTCAGTTAGATCTGAATTGGGAAGTGAAGAAGTAACAGCTCGAGATAGTTTGAGCAGCAATCCACAGTGGATTTGTGCGGGAGAACTGATGAAAGGCCTGAGTTTGGCCTGCATGCCTGCCTAATATTTCTGAGATGGAACTAGTGCTTTTTTCGGACGGAATCCGAATTTGGAGAGCGAATTAAGCCACTGAATTGTGACCAGGCTTTAACCTGAAGAAGACCGAAGATTTGCTGAATGTGATCAGCCTGTCATGACTTCCAGCTACCTCTGAACTCCTGGATTGTGCAGAGACTCTGTTATTGCGACCAGAAAGCCATTTGCCTGGGACAGTGGAATTTCCTTACGTGTGAATGTACTGTGTGCTTATAGCGGGTTGTGATTTGGTTCCCCACTGTGTGTCTGAACTGTGTTTTGCTTGCAGGAGGCTGTATCCAGCTCCACGGACTGAATCCATATTCATTTCTGTTTGCATGGGCCCTGCTACACTGGCCTAGCCAGAATACCTGCTATGCAGAGAAAGTCATCCACGAGAGACCGGCCTGGGGATCAGCCCCCTGTTCAACACCTTGAACAGGAATGACGCCGCAGTGATTCGAGAGGGCCATGCTTCTCCAGGTACTCAGCTCAACAGTCTGCAGTCTTGATTTCATCCTGCCTGTGTCCAGTATTAGATATCATGAGTAAACATCAGGGTAGCTCCCTGCAACAACAGCTAAATCTAAAAAGTGTTGTCATCTGATTGTCTTGTTGCCTTTTCTTCCACAAACGGAGCCCTCCAGCTCCGGATTACAAATAGTATGTGTTGTGCATGTTGCTTTCTTCCATCACAGGGCCCCGACCAGCTGCAATGTTCCTGGCTAGCCCACCATTTTCCTACCTGAGTACCTAGAGTGTGTGACTGTGTAGGGACTCTGAACTGCATCCATAACTGTCTGATTAACATAGCTTTTAAACCAATAAACCTGATTATTCCCCTCCTTTGTTCAAGTCCCCTGAATAAATTAGATTTAACTTTGTTTGCATTTAACCTGGCTGTGGTTCCAGTTTGTGCCAGAAGTATCGTACTGTTGCTATTTGCTGTGCTTAACCTTGCTTTACAGGGGGTCCCCAGGGCCAAGCTAGAGGAACCAGCTCTGGTGGTAAATGTAAACAGTGTGGGTAATTGCCTGGTGAATAAGGGTCATTGTGAAAGTAATTAATGTATATTGTTCAGGTCACTAGAAGGGAAAGAGGGGGGGTTACAGTGTCCCGGAGGGCTGTGCCCAGGTTAGCTTGACCACTAACAACCCTGACCTCTGGGTGGAGGCACCTGTTTCATTACCCAGGCCTCTTAACCTGCAACTAGCCAAGCAAGCAGAGGTAGTAGCCCTTGTGATAGCGCCACCTAGGGGTCACATCTTGGAGGCTCACCGCTGGAATTTTGTGCCTTCTAGTGGCCAAAAATTGTGAATTATTGTTAAAGATTAATGGTTACCCCAGTAGAAATGGCTGTACACCAGTTGGTGGGGTGGTGTACTGGGCAGGAGATTGACCCCCAAAATGCTCTGCTCATACTGGATATTCTCCTGGGTACCAGTAAGGACACTGTAGAGGGCACACGCTCCAAAGTTGAATGTTTAAAAAACCCTGTGGTGGTGGGTTGACAGGCTGATTTGATCGCCCAAACTTTCATAGCCTTGGTAGAGTGTAGTGACCTTGTGGACAGCTCTAAAGTGCCACAGACTATTGCCTCAAAAGGGGTCCTAGTCGCCTGGAGAGTGATAACAAAAGACAGTAAAGACCCTGGGGAGGATGAGCTCCCAAAATTATCTGACATTTTTAAGGAGAAATTTGCTAAGCTGTTGCTGGAGGAAGGGAAAAACATAGAGGACATTAAGAAACTATTCCTGCCACAGGGGGGTGTTCCTTCCCCAACACCCCCTTCCACACCAGCACCTGTTACTGCCCCACCTTCTGTGCCCGTGCCAATGCTGGCCCCTATATCTGTACCCACCATTAGTCACGACTTCTACCGAAGGCTGAGAATCTTCTCAGGCACCCTTCCCACCCCCCCAAGGAGAGGATGACTGGGAGACCTGCATAGACTATGTTGCCCCTTGGTACCCAAGTGGCAGTGTGCGGAGGCTGAGAAGCGGAAAAGAATCATAGAAAGTTTGAACCCCCCCCACTTGAAGCCATTACATTTCTGAGGTCCAAGAACCCTGATGCATCTGCTCAGAAGTACCTATCTGTACTTGAAGGCAATTCTGGGAGCACTGAGTCAAGGGAGACTTTGATGTTGAAATACCAAGGTACCAAACAATGGAAGGGGGGAAAGTTTGTCTGTGTATGTTACTTGCCTAGAAAGAGCTCTGCAGAAAGCTTACCGGAAAGGTGGGGTAGCCACCAGTGATTTGAACCGTGTGAGATTGGAGCACATATTCCAACATGCCAATCATTGTAAACTGCAGATCATCCAGTTAAGGCTCCAGGACAGGAAAGGTAACCCATCTGACTACTGTGACTTGATAAAAGAACTCCAGGAGGTAGAAGGTGAAGAGGGAGATTGTAATTATGGTGTGAGTGCAGTCCAAGTGATCATGGCATCGGAAGGCTCTTCCGAAATGGAGACCACTACAAGTGTCCTGCCATGGGCTAAACGGTGGGGGAAGGAGCTGCTGAAGGAAGTCAGAAAAGTACAACCAGGTGCGTTTGTTGAGGTATCCCCTGCTGACAGAGACCCTGGCCCCTGTCAGGACGTTACTGTTATGGGGGTGGGGGTGCACCTTCAGGCATCCTCTACTGAGGGTGGCTTCTCGGTTGAGCTCAAGGAATTGACTGCCACCCAAAAGGAACTTTTGAGACATGGTACACTACCAGCAGAAGTCAGATCACAATCTCCCACTGATGCTCCAGCATCCCCTGCTGTATTTTCCCCAAGGATGCCCCGAGAGCCTGTCATTTGTCACAACTGCAGCAAGGATGGCCATATGAAGAGGGAATGCCGGTCTCAGAAGAACTTAGAGAAAGTGGTGATCCGGCTTCAAGGAGAGCTTCAGAAAATGAGTCAGTGGTCAAGGGGTGCACAAAATGACCGCAGTGAAGGATTCGGCCATACTAATTCAAACCTCTCTGTGGCTAAATTGTCTGTCCAGGCCCCTGCTGTTGTCCCTCCAGACTGGTCCAAAATAGTGGGCCCTGCAATGAAGACTGCTGTGGCTGTGAATGGTATTCCTACTCGGGCTGTGCTTGACAGTGGGTCGCAAGTGACCACTGTATTTTAGGACTGGTATGACAAACACTTATCTGATGTGCCATTACAATCCCTGGAAAGCCTACATGTGTGGGGGCTGAACGACAAGTCTTATCTCTACCTAGGATATATCTGCCTTTGGTTGTCTTTTCCTGCAACTGTAACTGGTGTAGAGGAGCAAGTAGAGATACTGGCCCTAGTGTGTCCCCCCACCGGACTGTATGATGGGGTTCCCGGTAACTGGAACAAACGCCCACATGTTTGGGAGACTAGCACAACTCTGCCATGAGAAACAAGGGCAACTGACTGGACAGGCCCTAAGAATTCCAGCCTTAGTGAAAAGGGCATATGACTTACAAGAGAAACCCAATAAAGAGAACCCAGATGAGCCAGTGGGGATAGAGTGGAAAAAGGAACCTGACTCCTTGGTATTGGCCCCCAGCGCCCAATGCACAATCCATGGAGAAGTCCACCTAAAGAGAAACATAAAGAACAAAATATTAATGTTGGATGCACCAGGTGATGAAAAGTTGCCAGAAGGATTATTGATTAAACCCAGCATCTTGCCTGCCCGT
Source organism: Neoceratodus forsteri (assembly GCA_016271365.2). Classification (NCBI taxonomy): domain Eukaryota; kingdom Metazoa; phylum Chordata; order Ceratodontiformes; family Ceratodontidae; genus Neoceratodus; species Neoceratodus forsteri. The sequence continues at coordinate 503,555,365 of CM057455.1, forward strand.
GCCTATGCATGATGAGTGATGGTCCAGATTCGAAATGTATCAGATCGGGAGGTCTGGGTGAACAGAGGGTGCGCTCTAGCTACAGTACACTGCACATACACTGCAGTATTACCCAATAACAAGTACTCTGGTAAAAAGGAGAGAGTGACCCTGGACTTATTTGACATTGGTAATTCCCCACTGCCAGCTGAATGGAAGGCTATGATAGCAGGAAACTCGCCCAGAGAGACCAAGTATTTTCATTAAAAGAATGGGACGTGGGGTGTGTCCAGGGCGCAGAGCATCACATACACCTGCATGATGACCAACCATTTCGAGAGAGATCCCGATGCCTCGCCCCAGCAGACATAGATGATGTGAGGAGACAACTGCAGGAAATGCTTGCTGCTGGCATGATACAGGTATCACGGAGCCCATATGCCTCTCCCATTGTGGTTGTGCATAAGAATGGGTTGGTGAGGATGTATGTTGGTTATTGAACCCTGAACCGGCGGACCGTCTCAGAACAATACACCATGCCCCGTATACAAGATGCCCTGAATTGCTTGAATGGAAGCAAATGGTTCTCAGTACTGGATCTTTGTAGCGGATATTACCAAATTCTGATGGCCATAGAGGACCGTGAGAAAACCACCTTCATCTGTCCTTTGGGGTTCTACAAATTCCTGAGAATGCCACAGGGGATTCTGAGTGCCCCGGCCACCTTTCAGCGACTGATGGAACGTGCGGTGGGAGATATGAACCTGCTGGAATGCCTAGTGTACCTAGATGATGTCATTGTGCTCGGACGCATATTACAGGAGCATGAGACCCGACTGTTTAAAGTGCTGGACCGATTGGAAGACTTCGACCTCAAGCTGTCGATCGACAAGTGCCAGTTTTTTTAAACCTCTGTGAAGTATGTGAGGCACATAATATCTGCAGAAGTAATAGAGACCAATCCCAGTAAGGTTGAATCACTAACTACTTGGCCTCAGCTCCATAACTTGAAAGAACTGCAATGTTTTCTGGAGTTTTCTGACTACTACCGCAGGTTCATAAAAGATTATGCAAAGGTGATTCGCCCGCTCCTGAATCTTACCCAGGGTTACTCCCCTTCCAACCGTAAATACAAGAAAGGGGCTGTCAAAGAACCAGAGAAAATGTACTTCCGCACAGGTGACCCTTTTGGGCACCGCTGGATGCCCGAACATTAAGCAGCCTTCCACAAAGTCATATACCAGCTCACCCATGCCCCCATTCTTGCCTTTGCTGACCCTACCAAGCCCTGTGTGCTGCATACGGACGCTAGTCTGCAGGGCCTAGGAGCTGTGCTGTATCAAGACCATGAGGATGGTTTGAGACCGGTCGCGTCTGCCAGCAGGAGTTTGACCCCATCAGAGCAAAACTATCCTGTGCACAAGCTGGAGTTCCTTGCCCAAAAATGGGCCATTGTTGATCAGTTTCGTGAGTACCTCTGTGGGGCAAAGATATTGGTGAAGACCAACAATAACCCAATGACCTATGTACAGACTTCAACTAAGTTAGACGCCATTGGGCACTGGTGGCTCTCTGCCTTATCAACCTATGATTAGGGATGTAAGTTTGTCATGAATGAGGTTTTATTGACTCATTGGCTGTTCATGAAATCATTAGTAAGCATTAGTAAATGTCGTGGCACTGTCATCATTGCTACATTTTGAAGACAAAAGTGAAAGTCATAGAAGTCCTGAATAAAGAGCAAACATCATGGAAACCATGATGTGTATGACTGCCATGACAAACTTACATCCCTACCTATGATTACGCTGTCAAATACAGACCGGGATTGAACCATATTGATGCTGACGCCCCGTCATGAAGGCCCGCTTCCAAGAGTGATTGGGTCAGGCTGTCTGAACCTGACATCCAAGCACTGTGCCAAAAGTTTGACAGAGATGAACAGATGTCGTACATAGTGGACTGTCTAGTAGATTGCTTGGGCCCTCCTGATACCTGCATAACGGCCGCCTATTGCCATTTCTCTGCTCGAGATATTAGTGTACTACCTCAACTTGACAGTGACAGTATTCAGTGGGCTCAATCCCAAGATCATATGATTAAACCCGCACTTGATGCCCTGTGTGCAAGGAAAGATGTGTCTAAGTTGCGTTCCTCTGACTTGCGAACTGCCCTATTGTTTAAAGAAGGTCCCAGGTTGAAGTTACTCAATCAGTTATTATACAGAGAGACAGTGGATCATAATAGTCATGTAGACAAGCAACAATTGGTCCTGCCCATGGCCTTTAAACACTTGGTACTGAGGTTGCTCCACAATCACATGGGCACCTCGGTATTGACAGGACTCTCAACCTGGTATGATCTCGATTCTACTAGCCCAAGATGGGGGTTGATGTTGAGCACCATATAAAGACCTGTAGTCATTGCCTCCAAAGAAAAGCCCTGCCTCAGAGGGCTGCCCCCCTTGTCAATATCACTACCAGCTCCCCCATGGAACTGGTCTGCATAGATTTTTTGTGTTTAGAACCTGATCAATGGAATATTGGCAAAGTGTTACTGGTTACGGATCATTTCACATGGTATGCATAAGCTTTTCCAACTAAAGGTCAAAAAGCCTCTACCATAGCCAAGGTGCTAGTGGAAAAATTCTTTGTCCACTATGGTGCCCCCCAGCGGATCCACTCTGACCAAGGCAGAGACTTTGAACGTAGGCTAATCAAAGAAATGCTCACTTTGTGGGGGGTGCGGAAGTCAAGAACTACCCCTCATCACCCGCAGGAGGATCCTCAACCAGAATGTTTTAACCGCACCCTTCCAGACATGCTGGGCACCCTCCATCCAAAAGACAAGCATAAGTGGAGCCAGCAGATTAGCACCTTGGTACATGCATACAATTGCACCAAAAATGATGCTACTGGGTTGTCCCCCTACCGTCTCATGTTTGGGAGGGAGGCCCGCCCAACTGCCAGATGATGTCTGCTTTGGGGTCCCTCCAGATGGTGTCCGAGCTGAAAACTACCTGCAGTATACACAGAAACTGAAAGCACAATTGAACCATGCATATCAACTGGCCCAGACAATGGCCGCCAAGAGAAATCTCGCCAACAAAGAGAGGCACGATAAGAATGTAAAGGTTCAAAAGCTATGGCCCGGAGACCATGTGTTGTTACACAATTTGGGACTACATGGCAAGCACAAAATTGCTGAGAGGTGGCACCACCTTCCTCATGTAGTAGTTGGAAAGTTAGATGATCTACCAGTGTACAAGGTATGCCCAGAGAATAACTCCAAAGCTGTCAAGACCATGCACTGTAACCACTTGCTGCCTATCAGCCAAGTTATTATTAAAGTTGAGCCAGCAGATATTGCCTCCCCTATCCCGGTGACTTATGCTGCTGCAAAAAAAGAGACAGAGTCAACCTACCCCAGTAGTTACAGATTTAAGGTTTCCCCCGCAGCAGGTCCAGAATGATAGTGACTGTCAATCCACCTCTGATGAAAGTGACTATGGTAATGCTTATTATCCCTCCCATGAACTGAGTCAATTGTTTCATGGAAATCCTATGCAGAATTGTGGGGATGAAGCTGGGCCTTCTGGACTGCCTAACCCCCCAGCTTCATCCTTGGAGCCAATGCTCCCTGAAAGTGAAGTGTAAAGTATCACGTCTGAGGCTGCAGACTTCCTGTGTTTAGTGGAACTGTGCGACTTGCCTGAAGAAGGGGCTGGCGGTCTGAGTCTCTCTGGTGACACACCAGAACTTAAACAACAATATGAGAGTGCTGACAGCCCTCTTTCAGTGCCACAAAGCCTAATTGTGCCAGAACCTTCTCTAAATGAGCCAAGTGTTGTGGAAACAGAGCTTACAGAGCAAGGAGCTGATAGTGCTCCCAGTTTGGACATTCCCATTCTTGCAGAGACAACCCTCACGAATGATAAAAGCTCCAAAGTTAGTGCTGAAAGTACAGAGACTGTGGCTGTTCCCCCCAGAAAGCTGTCAAGCCAGAATTGCGCTTCAGTTATGATTCTCCCATGAGGCCAGCGGATTTGCCTCTCAATGTGGTTCACAAAGGTTTTTATATGTCTCTGAGCTCACTACCCAAACTGAGCTTAATGGCCTATTCCAGGTTGATTGTTCTTCCTTCTCAGTATGGTGCCCCTGCCCCATCCAGCCCCAAGTTAGCTGACAGGGAAGGGCCCCCTCCTACATTGTTTAATGTACAGGAAGTTATAACTTGAATCAGTATTGTGATGTCACAAGTATGTTAATCATAGTGGAGTCAGTATTACCTGTATGAAACATGCATAAGTATTAAGTTTATGGTAACTGATACATGAAGGTACAGACTTGACGCGGATGCCAAGTTTTCTCCAGGCCGGGAAAGGTGTAACCCCTCTACAAATGGGGGTTCCCGAAAAGTCTTCTCTGAGCTTGCTTAAATGCTCACTGCAAGGCTGGTGTCCTATGTTTTAGCAGTTTAAATGTATTGCCAGAGAGTGACTGTATAGCCTCTGTGTACTGTCTCTTTAAGAGCTGCCTGGACTGCAGTCATAATTAATCTGAGAGGGAGCTCTGTTAGAAGATGTACTTGTTTGCTGATCATTTGTTACAGTAGTAATAATATTACAGTTTGATCTAACCTGCCTTCTTTGCAGCATGGACAGTTCTGTTTGTTTCCATCATCTTGGTCCTGGACTGTCAGAATGAGCTAATCAGTACATTTTGGGATTCTAAAATGGAGCTGCCTACAGGGGCTTGGTGGGGCCAAAACTTGTAGGAATTAAAGTTTTGGGCTTTTGGCATCCAAAAGAACCTGGAGGGGGAGCCCTTGTTGTGACTGACCGACAGATCAGCCAACCAAACCTTTGGATCTTGGGGGGTTCCACGCTGCTTGCAGTTTCAGTTAGATCTGAGTTGGGAAGTGAAGAAGTAACAGCTCGAGATAGTTCGAGCACCAATCCATAGTGGATTTGCGTGGGAGAACTGTGGAAAGGCCTGAGTTTGGCCTGCATGCCTGCCTGCTGTTTTTGAAAGGGAATTTGTGCTTTTTTCGGACGGAATCCGAATTTGGAGAGCGAATTAAGCCACTAAATTGTGACCAGGCTTTAACCTGAAAAAGACTGAAGATTTGCTGAATGCGATCGGCCTGTCAGGACTTCCAGCTACCTCTGAACTTCCGGATTGCGCAGAGACTCTGTAATTGTGACTGGAGAGCCATTTGCCTGGTACATTGGAATTTCCTTACATGTGGATGTGCTGTGTGCTTATAGTGGGTCATGATTTGGTTCCCCACTGTGTGTCTGAACTGTGTTTTGCTTGCTGGAGGTTGTATCCAGCTCCACGGACTGAATCCGTATCCATTTCCATTTGCCTGGGCCTAGCTACACTGGCCCAGCTAGAATACCTGCAATGCAGAGAAAGTCATCCACGAGAGACCAGCCTAGGGATCAGCCCCCTGAACAACGCCTCGGTGATTCGTGTGAGCCCTGCTTCTCCGGGCACTCCAGCTCAACAGTCTGGAGTCTCGGTTTCGTCCTGCCTGTGTCCAGTATTGGGTATCATGAGTAAACATTAGGGTAGCTCCCTGCAACAACAGCTAAATCTAAAAGTGTTGTCATCCGATTGTCTTGTTGCCTTTTCTTCCATGAACTGAGTCCTCCGGCTCTGGATTACAAATAGTGCGCGCTGTGCATGTTGCTTTCTTCCATCACAGGGCCCCAGCCAGCTACAACATTCCTGGCTAGCCCACCTTTTTCCTACCTGGGTATCCAGAGGGTGTGACTTTGTAGGGACTGCATGCATAACTGTCTGATTAATATAGCTTTTCAACAAATCAACCTGATTACGCCCCTCCCTTGTTCAAGTCCCCTGAATAAATCAGATTTAACTTTGTTTGCATTTAACCTGACTGTGGTTCCAGTTTGTGCCAAAAGTACTGTACTGTTGCTATTTGCTGTGCTTAACCTTGTTTTACAGGGGGTCCCCAGAGTCAAGCTAGAGGAACCAGCCCTGGTGGTAAGTGCAAACAGTGTGGGTAATTGCCTGGTGAATAAGGGTCATTGTGAAAGTAATTATTGTATATTGTTCAGGCCACTAGAAGGGAAAGGCGGGGGTTACAGTGTCCCAGAGGGCTGTGCCCAGGTTAGCTTGACCACTAACAACTCTGACCTCTGGGTGGAGGCACCCGTTTCACTACCCAGGCCCCTTAACCTGCTACTAGCCAAGCAGGCAAGGGTAGTAGCCCTTGGAATAGCACCACCTAGAGGTCAAATGGGTAACTGGGAAACCTGTAGTAAGGGTAACATACCCCGAAGATGGATGGCCCAGCATCAGGTATATAGGCGCCGGGTACTGTGGCATTAGACACTGCGGTGCCAGGTTATGTGGCATCAGGTACTATGGAGCCAGATACTGCAGCATCGGGTATTGCGGCATCGGGTATCCTGGTGTTAGGGGCTCTGATGGCACAGAAGGTCTTGGTGTCACCCCAGCAGGCGGACTGGACAGGTCAGGCATCGCCCGGAAGGTGTAGGGCCCACAGTAGGCAGACCCACAGGAGAGTCCAGGGGCCCAGCCGGCCCTGACAGCAGAATGGGTCTGATGTCAGGTAACGGAATTCCAGAGGGCAATGTCGGTTTAACTGGTGTTGGGTCCGGCGTCTGAGGATCTGGCATGGGGGGACACTCCTGATGGCAGCGTCCCGGTGTCCTCGACACCAGCCGGGGAAGAGTGAGCAGAATCCCTTGGGGAGTCTGAGGGGACTGAGGAGCCTCAGAAGGCATCACAAGTAGGAATACATGAGTGATTCGCAGACATCAGGCGTGGGTGACCTGGCGTGGAGTGCATGGCTGGGTGGGTATCAGAGGACCGGCACATGACTTGTCAGCCTTGTTCGGGTGGACATCGGTGGAGCCGGCGCCCAACTTATTGGACCCACTGTTACTGGTAGGCTGAGAGGATTTAGTGGCCATAGCAGGAGTGGAGGCCTCCTTTGTCTTGGAGGTTCCCGGCAGGCCCGAGCACGAGCCCATTGTGGAGGGTGACACCAGTTTGGTAACCACCAAGGTGGCCATCGAGGCTTGGTCCCCCAGAGGGAAAGATACCTGAAGGGCTGCAACTCCAGCCAAAGTCGCAGCAGCTGTGGACGACAAGTCCCAGTCTCGGTGTTTCTCCTCGTCCCACTTTTTCTTTAGGTGGCCTTCGGGGAAAGTGGACGCCTGCCTTAATCTCTTCAATTCCTTTTCCAAGGATGCCATTTTATTTTTTAGCAAGTGAGCTTCCAGGGACTGCTGTCTCCATTTACTGGTAGCAGAACTGAATTTTCAGCAGTGCTGACACTCCTCCATGCAGTGGTCCAGGCCTAGGCAGAAAAGGCACAGGCAGTGGCCATCCTTGTGAGGGAGCTGGGAACCACATGATTCGCACTTGTTCTTATGCGATTTGGAGGGTGCTGGGGACGACGTACACAGCAAAATAATCTACACACTTGTTTGAGAAGAAATTTTAAAAAAGGGCATCAAAAAAGGATAATACTCATCCAAAATGGCAAGACAAAAAGGCGCTGTTCTTCCGTGAGGTACTTTTGCAAGCCGACGGTGGGAATTAATTGGAAGGCGGGCATGGAGGACTGCCTCTTTATTCTGACGTAGGCTGACATCGGTCAGCTGATGTGGGTGCGGTCCCCCACCAGAGACTGCTAGCTAGAAATTTTTTCATGGGGTCCTGACACCTGGCGGCTTAGTCCTATTTGTGAATGCCTACTGCAAAAGCCCTCTCAAAGTAAGATCAGGTTCTACAGGACTGCAGTACCAAATTTTGCATCTGACCTGGAATGTATATCCAAGCAGTAGTGCTTTGAGAAGGTGTGTACAGTCTCCCAAGTGCTGCCACTGAGGCTGCACTGCCCCTGGTGGAGTGAGCCCTGAGGTCTTGAGGTGGCTGTCTGCCAGCCTTACTATAACAGAACTGGATGCAACAGACTATCCAGCGAGAGATAGTTCTTTTAGAGGCTGGCCTGCCATTGCCATCCTCACCATAGGTGAGGAAGAACTGGGTATGACAGGACCTGTGCTGCTGAGTATTCTCTAGGTAGTAGGTCAGTGCCTCTTTACATCCAGGCTGTGGAGCCTGCGCTCACCTGGAGTGGATTTGTCTGTGAAGAAGACAGGAAGAGTTATGGAATGGTTGAGGTGAAATTTAGAGACTGTCTTGGAAAGGAATTTCCTGTTAGTTCTGAGAACTACCTTATCCCTGTGGAAGATGATGTAGTTAGGTTCGGTGCAGAGCGCTTGGAGCTCTGATATCCTCCTGACAGAAGTGATGACCACGAGGAATACTCTTTTCCAAGTGACGTATTTTAGGTCTGCTGTAGCCACAGGTTTGAATGGGGCATCCATCAGCTTGGCTATACACAGGTTCAAGTCCGGGGGGGAACAGGTGTAGCAGACCTTTAAAGAATTTCTTGAAAATGGGATGAGAAATTACAGATTTCTCCTTGCCTGCTGAAAGGTAGACTGAAATGGCTGCTAGGTGGACTTTCAGGGATCAGGCTCTATTGCCTGAGGCCTATAAGTGAACTAGGCAATCTGGTATGGAAGGCAGGCTAGGTTGCAGGGGGTCAATCTGCCTGCCTTTATACCAGAAAGAGAACCTCTTCCATTTGGAAGCATAAGACATTTTGGTACTTGGCATTTTTGCTAGTCTGAGGATTCTCAGTACTTGTTCTGAATACTGAGAACCAGAGAACTCTAAGTACTAGGCTTTTCAGGTGAAGAGATTCTATGTTGGGCTATGTTACCCCCGTCTGGAACAGGGGCCGGAGACTGTGACTTGGAGGCAGGCGAATGGGTCATATGAATGACAGGGCAAGGTGCAGAAAGTACCACGGCTGCCTCACACAGTCTGGAGCCACCATAATCATTGTTGCTGACTGTCTCCTGAGCTTGAGGAGCACTCTGAGAATCAAGAGAAAAGAAGGAAAAGCATACAGGAACCTTCCTGTCCAGTTGAAGGGCAGAGCATCTACTAGCACTGTGCTTAGTGCCAGAGGCCGGCAGCAGTACAGGGGAATCTGGTGAATGTTTCTGGAGGCGAAGAGCTCTATCTATGCAGTGCCCCACCTCCTGAAGACTGTAGCCAGTGTTTGTCTGTTTAGAGTCCACTTGCGTTGGTCCTGGCTGATGCGGCTCAGACAGGCAACCAGCACAGTGTCCTTGCCTGGCAGGTGAATGGCAGTTAGCTTCATATCCAGGGAGTAAGCCACCAACCAGATCTTCATGGCCTCTGTACAGACCTTTGAGGATCTTGTGCCCCCTTGCTTGTTGGTGTAAAACATGGTGGTGGTGGTGGTGTTGTCTGTCCTGATTTGGACAGACCGGCCCTTGAGCTGGGAGGGTGGGTAGGGTGAGTGAAGGCTTTTATGGCCAGGTACATACCACTGAGTTTGAGAAAGTTTATGTGACATCTGGACTACCCTGGGAGACTATGCCCCGCTTATGGACTGATCTGCTAGGTGTGCTCCCCACCCCAGAAGGGAGGCATCTGTGATGAGCACTCGGGAGGGCTCCTTCTGTTGGAAGAGAATTTCTTCCCTGAGATTGTGCCTGTCTTTCCACCAGTCCAGGGCCTAAAGGAGAATCCTGGTGACTGGAACCAACTTGACAGGGAGTCTCTTTTTTGAGACCAATGAGCCCTCAGATGGTACTGAATGTCCCTCATCTGAAACCTGACACCTGGGACTACTGCTGTAGCAGAGGCCATGTGGCCTAGGAGCCTGAGGAAGTGCCTGGCTGGCCTTTGCTGGCTGAGAACAAACGAGTCTGCCAGGGTCTGGAGGTTTTCTACCCTGTCTAGAGGAAGCAGAGCTTTCCCTTACTGGGTGTCCAGCTCTGTTCCAATGAACTCAGGGACTCCAGGGTGAGTTGAGTGACCCATTGAGAGTCTCTGAGCTTTTGAGGAGACTTGCCGAATGGTAATACTGCAAACTGATAATGCCATGAAGGCAGTCTTAATCCGAGATATTTTCTGTGAGAGTGCCTGATTGGGATGTGAAAGTAGGCGTTTCTGAGGTCTAGGGAGGCTAGCCAGTCTCCCTGTTGTAAAGAGGGGGATCACTACTGACAGTATAATCATTCTGTACTTGGGATTGAGCAGGTGTTTGTTTAAGTACCTGAAATCTCGGATGGGTTGCCAGTCCCCATTTTTCTTTTGGGTGAGAAAGTATCTCAAATAGAGACCCTTTCCCCACTGAGAAGGGGGCACTCTTTCTACTGCATTTGCTAGCAGGATAGATCTAACCTCTGATTCCAACAGAGTCTTTTCTGTGGGGGTCAGAGGCTTGATAACCCTGCTTCCCTGCTGTGTGGAGAATTTATTGAACTGCAGGGTGAGTCCTTGACCCACCACCTCCAGCACCCACTTGTCAGTAGTGATGAGCTGCCACTGATGGAGGCAGTGGGTTAGCTTTCCTCCTAGTGGGAGAGAGGAGACGACCTGGGCATTCCCGTCAGAGGTGTGCTTGGATTGGGCTTTAGGAGAAAGGGCAGTGGCAGCATGCTTCTGAGCCCTCCTACCTCTTCCTCTGAAATAACCTCTAATTTGGAAGTAATCCATGGCATGAGCATGGGAAAGAAGGCTCTGTGATAGCAACCCCTGCCTCTGCCTCCTCTTCACTGGGATTTATAAGAAGTGGAGGTTTTCTCCTTAGCTGCATTACTTTTGTAGGTGGTTTTGTATTCCTCCACCTTTTTCATATATGACTCTGTTTTGTCCCCTAAGAGAGATTTTTTCTTGCAGGGAAGTCCATAGCTTTAGTTTGGGTATCCTGAGAGAGGTTGGTGGTTCTTAACCATGCAAACCTTCTTAGAGAGATGGCCTGGGCCATAGACCTGAAGGCAGGGTCACTGGCATCCACAGCCATGTGAAACTGGTACTCTGTGACATATAAGGCAGTCTTGACAGTTTCTGCCAGGCTCTGAGCAATGTTATCAGAAGCCTTCTGACTAAACAGCCAAGACTGAATTCCACACAGCCTTCTGGTACTATGCTGTGTATCCCATGTATGTAGAGAGGCGTACTAGCAGAGAGGATGTGATATAAGATTTCTTGCCCAGGGTAACCAGTTTTCTAGACTCCTTATCTGGCAGCTGTGACGGAAGGGACACTTAAGCCTTGTCACAGCCTGCAGCCTGTACCACTCCCTCATAGTCAGGATGGATGTAAAGGTACTCAGCATTTGTTTTGTCTAGCTGTTACTTTTTCTATTTCTTATCCACCCCGGGATGGAGGTGGGATTTTGGACCAGTTTGAAAACTGCCCTGTGAAGGAACTTGTGGGCTGGAAGTAGCAGTTTCTTGGAAGGAGAGAGACCCATAGTCCAGAAAGTCTGCCTCCTCATCCTCCTCGGTAGTCTGCTGTATGGAGAGATCAAGAGTGTCCACCATCCGCTGGACAAATGTGTAATGTGAGGAAAAATCCTCCTGACTGTGTGAAAGGGAGCCAAATTCCTGGTCGGGATACATCAGGGCCTATGCCCTCCTCCTCATCATCACTGCCTTCCTCATAATAGAAACCCTGGCCTAAGTCAGGGTCTATGGGAATAGACGTTGAAGGACCAGTGTGGCACCAATTAGACTGCTCATAGCTTGAAAGGTTTGATAAAGCCTGGGTTTGAACCCCACAGCTTCCACTTGCATACTGTGTGACCCTGAGCAAGTCACTTCACTTCCCTGTGCTCCCAGGTCGCACCTGTAAAAAAAGCTTTCAGCTTAGTGTGCTAGTCCTGGTTAAATAACTAACAAAAAAAAAAGTTGCCAAGCCTTTGTCAACTCCGCAGGAGAAGGCATATTTTGTTGTGACACTGGCGTCTCCCTTTGCTCTTCAGCGGGAGGGCCAGTAATACGTTTCTCTTTTTGTTTCTTTTTGGCAGGCGTTGAATCAGAAACCTGCTCCAAATGTCTCTTTTGTTTGGCTTGGTCTGAATTATTTTTGTCAGACTTATTTTCAAGGGGGTCCTTAGAGGTCCAACCCCTCTTCAGAAGGCTTATTAGAGGGGAAGGCAGGCTGAGAAGCCATCATTTCTACTCGTTTTGGCTCTTTTCTTAACTGTTTTAGAGCAAAATTTAGCGCAAAGCTCAGAGTTATGATTTGGAACCAAACAGCTTAAACAAAGATTGTAGCCATCTACCTTGGCCATGACTTTAAAACACAATGCTGCTGTCTGGAAACATTCATCCAAACCCCGGCCCAAATACGTCTAGCTCTACCTACCGGGAAAATCCCACAGGAACTCTCTCAATCGCAGCTCTCAACATCGGCAGTCTACTCCCCAAGCTTGATGCTCTACAAATTTTCTCTAAGCAATACAGTCCTGATATCCTGGCAGTTGTCAAAACCTGGCTTACACCCACAGTCCCTGATCTGGCAATTACTCTTCCTGGCTACAATGTTTTCAGGCTGGATCGGAAGTGTAAAAGAGGTGGATGTGCAATTTACCTAAAAGACACTCTCTTGGGACACCCCATTACCTCCCCCCTTCCGGCCACCACTGCGCAGATTCTCCCTATCAGAATCCCACGCTTGCCTAGCCTTGCTTGAGCCTGACCTGTACCTCTCACCTATGTAGAGCCCGCAGCTCCTGACTGTAATCTTTTACTTTGTATTCTATTTCCTTGACTTGTATTTTGTTACCTGTATCCTCTGTAACTCTCCCGGGTCGCACCTGAAAATAGGCACTTGGTTGTCTAGCATGCTTACCTGGTTAACAAAAGCAAATAAATTAGGGGCCCACAACTAATTCATTACAGTAGTCTCTGTATATATTCCTCCAAAAGAACAAGGGAAAGGTCTTAATGCTGTCCTGGATTTTACCAGATCCCAACCACATGATTCTGAGATAATCCTCCTAGGCAACTTTAATATAAACTGGCTTGTGCTGGAGGCAGGGGGACATAAGGATGCCATCTCATCAGCCAACCTCACCCAGATGGTTGACTCCCCGACCAGGAAAAACTACAAAACAGACTCTGGCACCCTTCTGGACTGGGTTCTCACCAGCCACCCAACTTGTATCACCAACACCTCTGTCCTCCCTGACTCACTTAGCGACCATTCCCCTGCCATCTGTGAATGATCTAAGAGATTCTGTACGCCCCCTTCCAAAATCATCACTAGCAGAGTCCTACCTCATGGGCAGTTGACACACCTTAAATCACGTCTCAGTCTGCAAGATTGGTCTCCTATTTACAAGCAACGGATGTTAATACAGAACTGGACTACTTTGTCAACACCTTCAACGTGGCCTGTGACTCCTACGCTCCTTTTAAAAAGTGCAAAGTCAAAGCCCTCTGCAATTCCTGGCTCTCGGCCGACCTCTTACGTCAGCTAAAATCAAGGGATCACCTCTGGGTGCTGGCCAGGGCCACCGGTATGCAAATTGACATTCAAAACTAGAAATGTGTCCAAAATAACTGCACCAAATCTATCCAGCAAAAGAAATCTACCTACTACAAGAATGCTCACATTGATACCTGGGGAAATGGGAGAGCGTTCTAGAACAACATTAAGGAGGTCACTTGGAAGCAGCCCAAAACCTCCCCAACCTTGCTAAACATAAATGGGATTACCACACTTGACCCTAAGATCATAGCGAACACTTTCAATACTGCGCTCACTGATCTTAGCAGTGTTTCCCCTCTGATTTTTTCAAGGAATATGACTCTCCCACCTCTCCTCCTAGTTCTTCCACCTCTTCTAGCCACCCGCCTTTCTACTTCAAAGCAGTCAAGATGCAGGAAGCTCGCAAATACATTACCAAAGCAATCTCCAAATCCAGATCTAGCAGTGACATACTTGACCTTAGGTTGCTGTCCCTCACCCTTGAAGAGGTACTAGGGCCGATGACACGGATTTTCAACCTCTCTCTTAGCCTCAGCCAGTTTCCCGACAAATGGAGATCTGCCATTGTTACTCCGGTCCATAAAAGGGGTGACAGGGCCATCCATGGGAACTACCGACCTATCTCTATACTACCTCCCCTCTCCAAGGCCCTTGAATGTATAGTAGCTGATCAACTCACTGACTTCCTGGACAAATACAATATTTTGTGTACACAACAACATGGTTTCAGGAAAGGTCATAGCATCTCATCTGCCCTACTGGAATTCACTGGTGCCTTACACAGCTTGCTGGACAATGGTCAGCTAACCGGGTCAGTTTTTATTGATTTGACTAAGGCGTTCAACACTGTCCACCACTGTCTACTGCATGTGCAGCTCCAGAATGCTGGGCTCTCTCCTGACTATACAATCTGGTTCAAAAGTTACTTGGAGAATTGGTCACAATGAGTGAAAATCGCAGATGTTCTCTCTGATGCCAGGCCTGTCCGCTCAGCTGTCCCCAAAGGATCCATACTGGGTCCCCTTCTTTTCAGCCTGTTCCTGAACACCCTTCCGAATTCTTGCTCCAAACAAATCATCCTCTACGCTTATGATGCTGTAATTCTCACCTCACATAAGGTCCCCAAATCCCTACAAGACAACCTTCAACTTGGCTTCACTTCCGTTGAAAACTGGTTTGCAAAACATAAACTGGTCCTAAATTATAAAAAAAAAGTCTATGCTGTTCAGCAGCTCTTATAACAAGCACAGGCTATACCCCCTGTCCATCAAAACCAGTCATGGAGTCACCCTTGACCAGGTGCAATCCTTTAAATACCTTGGGATCATGCTTGACCCTAATCTATCTTATGGTGCTGTCGTGGAAATTTCCTACTTGTTGTACAGAGACAAAGAAACAGTCTTGTGCAGAGTTCAAACCATTTATTCACGTATGCATACGGAGAGCCAGCTCCCCATGTTGTTATTGCATAGCTCCAATTACAATAGTAAGCCTCCTTCTCTTATACACTTGCCTAGTCACATAACAGTGTCATGGCACAATTTCATTGGACAGTAAACTTCATACAATACTGCTGTTAGTTGCTGATTGGTAACACTAATACTATGTTAAATACAATACTGCTGTCACTTACTGACTGGTTATGCTAATTATTATGCTAACTTACTTTAGCCACATCATCTATAAGGCATGCATACATTACTACAAGGACAAGCTTGCTATGGAATTTTCCACCATCCACCAAGGACATGCTTGCTATGGAATTTTCCACTATCCACCATTTCATGAAGATTGTTTCAGTTCTGCAGCCATTTTGTGGAGCTTTATGCACACTGGTTTCTACAGCAGTAGGTCAGAAATGTTCTTCCTCTACAGTGCCCACACTGACTGCATAGCCAAAGCAGTTAATACTCGTCTTGGTCTACTTTTCCAGCACAGGCAACATCTTACCCCAGAAGCCTTGACAATCGCTGTTCAGAGTTCTGTCATTTCAATTATTCACTATGGACTGATTACCTATGGCTCTGCCTCTGTTACAGCTCTTAGACGCATATCCACCTCCCTCAATAAGGCCTGTCTGCTCCTCACTGGATCCCACCATCTTACACATACGTGTGACCTTGATGCAAAAACTGGATGGTTGCAACTCTCCAACTGGATAAAGTATCTAACCTGCACTATGACAAAGAAAATACCCATGGGCCTTGCACCCTCTGGAGTTCAAGTTCTCCAGCACCCAAGCAATAATCCCCACACAACCAGGAGGTCCGAATCTCAGCTCTTGCAGGTTCCCCACTGTCGTACCACACAAGGTCAAAGATCTTTTGCTTACAGGGCACCTAGCTGGCTGAATGGTCTCTGCAATGACATCTCCTCCACTCCCACGCTTGGCGCAGTTAAATCCAGGCTCTGCTTCTTTCTCACTGCCTCTCGTTCCTGTGACTGCCTCATCGAAACGCCCCCCTGAACATTACTCTAGGCTCATTCATTCTCCTTCCACTTAGCACTTGTCTTCCCTTCTATCCCAGCCACCCGTACCCCACACCTGCACTTCACACTGTTATGTCTATGACAATGCCCCTGGCTGCTCTGACTTTTCTGTGTCTCCCCCACCCCCCTTTTTTTCCTGTCCTTTAACCACTCTCCACCTCATTCACTGTCTCTGTAAACTACCCTCCAAAACTGTTTTATTTAATATTCTGTGCAACTACATGTACTATGATTATTGTCCTGTTTTAGCTTATACTGTTGTCATATTGTTTATCTGTGTTGAATTGTAACTGATGTGGAACCTTTGTAAAAGAGCTTTGGCTCCAATGTATTTGCAATTCTAGACCTACATAAATAAATACAAAAATAATACTTTATACACGTCTTTCGGATGAGACGTGAAACCGAGGTCCCATCTGCCTGTTCTAGTGGTAGTTCAGGTGGATGTTAAAGATCCCATGGCACTTCTCAAAAAGAGTAGGGGAATTTTTTATTTAAAACCAAAAACAAACTTTACAATTGAGAAACAAAAATCTTCACTTTCACCCAATACCAGTTATTTCTTTCCACATTCCTTTTATTTTTTCTTCTCCAAATTTCTTACATTCTCCCTGATATACTTTATTTCATCCTGAATTCTGAACAAATCTTGTCTTGATCTTTCTATATTCTGTAAAAACCTTTGACGTCTATTTTGCCAGACTGCTCATTTACATACAGCTAATATGACATATACTGTGTGTGTGTATTCATTTTTTCCCATTCTTCAGGTATTTGTCCATACACTAAAATATCATATGTCATATCTTTGAAACACTGTGTCCCCCAAAAACTTGCTAATGTTTTCCAAAATGATTTTATAAAGCTACACTCAAAGAAAAAATGTTTCATACTTTCTTCTTGATTTCCAGTTTAATTCCCCACATACTCTTTCTTTTATTTTCTTATGCTTCTGGTTTCCTTTAACATTTAGCTTGCCATAACTGCTCATCCAAATAGCTTCTTTCATCTTTTTGGGAATTCTTTTTTCCAATGTAGCTTCCAATATTTTATTAGTGTTTATGTCTCTCTCTACTTTAAACACAAGCGTCTCAAAATAATGTTTTCCATTATTCCTCTATAAACTTGTTTCTTATTCTTCCTAACATATCTATTGTCACCCTCACTGAGTTAAATATTTTCTACTAATCTCCATATACAGGGGCATTTCTTTTTTTCCCTTTTATTTTTCCTTTCTTTCCTATATTGTTGAGAAAATGGTGCTCCACTGCTGTACTAAATGTGTCCATATTGTCTTTTCTTACTTCAATATCAGGACTATATTTGCAAAAAAGAAAGTGTTTAGGTAAAACACTATTGGCTGTATCGTGTTTAAACCCCCTTCACTTATGGGTCTATATGTAACTCCTCTCTTCATTGGATTCATTTTACATCCCCACAACAGTTGAAAAAATAGACTTAATATTTTTGTTTGCATTTGTTGTGATATTGGATAGACGTAATATCACATACAGAAAAATTGGTAGAATGAATGTTCTTTATAAATAATCTTTTCACTTGTCAGTCTCCATTTTTTCCACCTATTTATCTTCTTCTGAGCTATTTTATATTTTTCTTCCCAATTCATTTTTATAGCCTCCTGTCCTCCAAATAGTATCTCCAGATTCCTAATATTACTGTGTACAATCTCTAGCTCCCCTTTCCCTGGTTTTACTTTCCCTAATGGATATATTCCTCTTTTTTCTTTGTTTATTACTATCCTTGTGTACTCACTATTGTTTCCTACTACTTCTATCATTTCTTTCCATGCAGTCTGATCTTTTACTAAAATAACACAATTATCTGCATATACACGTGTTTTTAGATATTGATTCAGCCATTTAATATTTCCTATTGTGTTGCCATTCTCAAGTTTTCTTAAAAAAGGGTCGAAACAAAAAACATATCATTAAGGACTTAATAGACATCCTTGCCTTACTCCATTTCTAATGAACACAGGAATCCCTAAGTGTCCATTCACCACTGGACATATTTGTGCTTCTGTATATAGAGTTCTTATCAGACTAATTATTGTTTTCTGGGAAGTTATGTTCTTTCAGTGTGTCCCACTAACAATTATGCTGTATTACATCAAAAGCGGTCTCTTGATCTAGCACATATAAATACCCTTCCAATCTTTGTTCTTGTCCCTCATTTATAATTTCTCTTATGTATAACATATTTTGTCTTATATCTCTGCCTGGCACTGCACAGGTTTGTGTCTGTAACATTAGTTGATCTGAAAAGGACCTCACCAATTATTTATTATTTTTGCTATTATTTTATAATTTGTTGTTAATAAAGTAATAGGTCTCCAATTTTTAATATTTGTTCTGTCCCCAGTCTTTTTATGTAAAAAAAATAGTTATTCCTTGCTTCATATTCTTGGTTAGTTTCCCTCCTTTGAGTACAGCATTATACACGTGTGTTAACATAGGAACAATTTATTCTTCAAATATTTTATAAAATGTGTTGGGTATGCCATCTATACCAGGGGCTGTATTACTTGTTCATGTTTGTATTGCCTGTCTAACTTCATCCTCTTTAATGTCCCCATTTATTGATTTAGCCTCTACCTCCCCAAATCTGGGTATTTTTGCTGTCTGAAAAATTTCTTCTTTTGTTTCTCCTATTGGTTTTTATGTTGCTTGCACGCATGTGCAAGAAACATAGTGCCATCATCGGAGATTTCGGAGGAGTGTCACCTCCTCCTCCAATTCAGGCAGTGTCCTGGCAGGCCACCGCCTCTAAGCTAACCCATTTTGGAGCTGTCTATGACACACTCCAAAATGCAGTAGCATGTGAAAGGGGAGCTACGCTTGAGTGAGCAGCGAGAAGCTGCTCACACACAGCTACCCCCCACCCACAGGCGCGCGCGCCACAAGACGCTCTGTATAGCCGACGGGTGCCCAATCCCCCATCGGCTGAGCTGCGCTGCCTCCGCCCCCAGTAGTTGGTGCCATGCTGGGAGCCCACCCCAGCATGGCAATCACTCCTTTGCCGACAGGGTGCCCAATCCCCCTGTCAGCTGAACGCCCCTCAAAGTCCTTGTGCCATGCTGGGAGCTCACCCCCAGCATGGCAGACAGCAATCTGACGTCTTTTGTACCTGTAAGACAAAACGGTTCCGCTGCATGCCTCCCGACCCCCCACAACCCGCACTCCACCACTGCGCACCCAGCCTCCCCACACCCCATACTTACCTCCGGACTCCGGCGCGACAATCTTCGATGGACCGGGAACACGTCTGCACTCTTCAAAGCTGACCGCGAACTGAGGAAATGCCGGTAAGCTGTATAATGGGCTAGATAGGGGGGTTTCAACTTTATTGCATATCTCAGCCATTTTGGGGAATTTTTGCACCAAATTTTCAACATGGGGTTTTTGGGACCCCTTCTTATGAATGATTCCAATGTCATGGCGTTATTCGGGCCCGAAGGGTGATTTCGCGCAGTGACTGCGAAATCACCCTTCAGGCCCGAATACTGCCATGACAGTGTCATCATTCATGAGAAGGGGGCCCAAAACCCCCATGTTGAAAATTTGGTGCCAAAATTCCAAAAAATGACTGTTTTACGAGCGTGCATTGAGCAGGCTCGTAAGTTCGTGAAATTTCAATATTTTCACTCCAGATTTTCAACATTGCCATTTTACCACACCTTCTTATGAGTAGTACAGCTGTCATTTTTCACATCTCACCCAAAATGTGTTTCTGCCCATATAGCGCAGAATGGCGCAGTCGGTGTGCGAAATCAATGTACGGGACAAATTAAGAAAATCGCAGTGACACTGTTCATGAGCAGAGGTCTTAAAATGGCTATGTTGAAAATTTGGTGAAAAAATTCCTAAAATGACTATTTTGACGAATATAAGGCTATGCAGCGTTCCTACGCGACGTCAGAGGGTTTGCTAATTTTCAATATTTCACCCAGATTTTCAACATTGCCATTTTTCCACACCTTCTTATGAGTAGTACAGCTGTCATTTTTCACATCTCACCCAAACGCAGCTTCTTCCATGTAGCGACTAATGGCGAAGTCGCTGTGAACTCAGTGTATGGGACACATTAAGAAAATCACAGTGTCACTGTTCATGAGCAGAGATCTTAAAATGGCAATGTTGAAAATTTGGTGAAAAATCTTAAAATGACTGTTTACGTAGTTACGCAGTAGTTCCCACGCATGCTCGTAGGTTTGTGAATTTTCAATATTTACACTCCAATGACTTCCAAATACCTAAACAGCACATAGAAGCAAGCAACATTCGGCATTGACAAATGCTTGTTGATATTTGTTTTAAGAATTCTTGTATTACACCCTTTATGCTTCTTGTATCTGTATGTAAGGTACCCTTGCTATCCCTTAGTTCGTACATTCCCCATCCTCAATTCTATCTTTACTACCATCAAATGGATTGGTGTGATGTTTATTCCCCTCGTGTGCTACTGTTTTGTTCCATTATAAGAGAATTCCTTCTGTCATATTGATAGTTTCTCATTTCTTCCTTAATTTCTTCTATTTGCTTTGACGCATCCACTTTATTTTTTTCCTGTATCATAATTAGCCTATTCAATTTCGCCCTTAGGCTTAAAATACTTTCCATATTTTGTTGTTTCCATTTTTCGGCCCTCTTCTACCATAAGTGGCGGTACCTAATGGCGGTACTGGACCTATCGGGTATTTCGGATGAGAACATGGATCCAGGGAACATGGTTGTTGCCTATAACAAGGCGGTGACCGGGGCCCTGGATCGAATTGCTCCTGTTCGGGTTCGCCCACTCACTCAGCGCCCAAAGACTCCCTGGTTTGATGAGTCTTTGAAGGAGCTGAGGAGAGTGGGGCGAAGGCTAGAGAGAGCATGGCGGAAATCCTGCCTGGATGCCGACAAACTTAGATTGATGGATCATTATGTTATCTATCAATCAGCAATATCCCGTAAGAAGTCAGAATTCCTGTCCAGGGAGATTGCTGCTGCAAGAAATCGACCGGCTCAACTCTTTCGGACTGTTGACAGATTGTGCAATCCACTCTGTCTACAGTCCGGAAGAGATTTTTCACAAATAAAGTGTGATGAGCTTGCTCGATTTTTTGCTGATAAGATTGCCGGCATTAGGGCGGATCTCAGCCGTATTCAATCTATAAGGGCTTGCAGTGATCGGTGAGGGGAAGCAAACACCTGTGTCACCTGGTCTGACTTTGGTAGGCTGGAATTCATGGACATTATGAGGATTGTCCAGACTGTATGTCCAACTAGCTGAAGTTTGGATCCGGGCCCTACGCCACTTTTATTAGGTTGCGTAGATATTATCTGCCCGATCATTGCTGAAATCGTCTGGAAGTCCTTGAAGCAGGGGATCTTTCCTGAACCCCTAAAGGAGGCGGTCGTTCGACCACTCCTAAAAAAAAACCTTCACTGAATCCGGACTGCCCAGCTAACTACAGACCTATCTCTAACCTCCCATTCTTGGGTAAGGTTATTGAAAAGGTAGTTGCACTGCAACTGGATGACCATCTTACAAATCATAATGTCTATGATACTCTTCAATCAGGATTCAGGAAAAGGCGTAGTACTGAGACTGCTCTTGTCCGGGTTCTAAATAGTCTCCTGATAGCGAGGGATCAAAAGGCTTGTACTATTCTAGTCCTTCTTGATCTCTCCACGCCTTCGACACTGTGGACCATGGTGGGCTTTTGGAACGCGCAGTTCCATTGTGGACTGTCTGGTACGGTCCTAAAATGGTTTCAATCTTTTCTCACAGGGGAGACATAGGGTCATCACTGGAATTTATTCCTCTGATGCCGTCTCCTGCCTTGTAGGGTCCCGCAGGGTTCCATTTTGGCACCCATGTTGTTCGCTGTCTATATGCTGCCATTAGGAGACATTATTAGGCATTATGGCTTGGGTTTCACTGCTATGCAGATGACACCCAGCTATATTTGTCCTTTAGTCCCGGCAAGTAGATCGGTCTCTAGACTTAACAACTGTCTATCTGAGATCAGTGATTGGATGAGTGCCAGCTGGCTAAGGTTAAACCGGATAAGACTGAGGTGTTGGTGGTGAACCCAGTGCGTCGAGAGGCGGGCTGTAGGCTGGTCTTCCTTCGGGCATATGGATCGATGGAGCCCAGCTCTCGACCTCAGACCGGTGCGAACCTGGGTGTTATCATTGACGATAGTTTGACGCTTAAAATTTCAGGTGTCATCTGCCGCCAAATCCTCTTTTACCATCTGAGGAATATCGCCGGTGAAACACCTTGTTCCTCCGCTGACCTCCGACATTAGTCCCACACCTTTGTTACTTCGCCTTGATTACTGCAATGCCCTGTACCAAGGGTTGCGGGGTTGATATCCGCCAGCTTGCAGCTGGTGCAGAACGCTGCAGCCAGGCTTTTGACGGGGACATCAATTAGAATCATATTACGCCTAGGCGCGAAACTGCACTGGCTGCCGGTTCAGTGGCGGATCACCTTAGGTCGGTTTACTGACCTATAAAGCCCTACACGAACAGGGACCGCAATATCTGCAAGATCTACTTGTTCCCTACCGTCCCTCCCACTCACTCAGATCCACCGACGAGGGATTGCTAGAGGTTCCCAGGGTTCGTTTAAAAACATCTGGGGCACAAGCATTTTCTTATGCTGCCCCGACCCTGTGGAATTCTCTACCTCGTCGGATACGAAGCTGCCTGACCGTCGAAAGCTTTAAATCAGAGTTAAAAACATATTTATTCCAAAAGGCCTATGGGGAGTAGTTATTGCACTGACATGAAATTGGAATTGTATTTTATTGTTGTTTATTGTGTTACATGTATGTCTTATGTATTTAATTATTGTACAGCGCTTTGACTTTGAAAAGCGCTTATTTTTGGTACCATCCAGAAATAATTTCTCATAGAAAATTTCCTTTAAAAAAAGGCGTGTTCTCCTTTCTTCTCTTTTACCTTGTAAGCATCTTCCAGCCCTGCTTTATCTAACATTTTCTTTAAATAATTCAAGTCACAGTAAATTTTTATAGTTTTTCTCCCCCAATCAGCTCGTTAAACCACAATTAAAATAAAATATAATATAACTAACTTGGAAGTATGTAAGTATGACTCCATTATTCCTATTACCTTATTTCTTTCTGATTTTGTTTGTGGGTTGCAAATACCTATACATTTTATTGTTGTTTTAAATATTCCATCTATTATAAAGACTCTACAGGTACTGGATCCACTATTTTCAGTATCCGAACATTATTTGACATAAAACCCCCACCCCTGAACATTTCTCCTCCCCAATTGACCATAATGATGGCCCTCCATCTCCAGTCTCTTTGAGCTTGCCTTAACTCCTCCATTGTATGCAGTCTTGTATCTTGAAATACTACGATATCATTTTTTAGTTCACTTAATATTTTAAAAGTGGTTAATCTCTTTTTCTTATATTTGATACTGTTCACATTCCTCGTTATACAGTTTAACTGATCCATCAGTTTTTGTTGTTGATATTGGTTCCTTAACTTATGTCCCTAGATTTTTTCCTTTTCTTGAAGACTTGTGTATCTGTTGTATCTCCATCTTCTCGTTCTTCTGAGTCTGAAAATTATGTGCTTGTTATATTAGATAATTCACCTACTGTGGCCCACTCTTTATCTTGCAATAATGTATATCTGTTTGTTAATTCACAAAAAATACCACCAACAGCTTAATCTGGTTCTAGGTCAGCTGGCATTCATTTGTATCCCCCTCCCCCGAGTCGTGCCTGAAAATAGGCAGGATTTGTCTAGTGCATTTACCCGGGCAACAAAAACTAAAATAAATAAATAAAAATAAATAAATTGCACTCCTTCTCTGTCTTTTTCAAGCACTTTTTTCTGTTTGAACTGTTGTTTTCTTTTTGGACATTGTAACAATGGTAAACTTAGCTCCCTTTGTTATTTTGTTGTTTTCTGTTTTATCATGTTTCATTTCCATATTTTCTGTTTCTCCATTCTGTAGATCTTGTTATTTTCCTTCCTCTGTCTGAGGGGAAGGGGGGGACTGCTTGACCTTTTGACCCACACTCATTCATTTCACCGGTCTCCTTATTTTGTGCTCTTCTGGCCTCTTTCAAAGCATCTATCACAGCTTCATCTTGTTTACCTTTTTCCTTCTGGGCCACTGCCAGATACACGTCTTGTTCTGCCCATTCTCCAGGGTCTGGGCTGTTATCCGAGTCCCAGGGCAGTTCAGGTAAATGTGCCCTTCTTCCTCACAAAGACTACATTTTATTTTACTTTTACATTCAGTTCCAAAATGTCCTATATTTCTGCATAGTCCACATTTAATTTTCCCATAGGTATTGCTTAGATGTCCTCTCTCCCCACATCTATAGCAATCCCGAGGTTGTCCTGCATAAAACAATTCCTTGGTCCTGTCCTAAAAAGAAACAGTTTGCTAAATGCTGGATTTCCCCGTTTTGCTGCTTTAATGTAATTCTGTATTTCCACCCCCCCATTCACAAACATTCTTCATCCAATATCGGTTCTGGAGGCCCATGTACCATGCAGCTTTGTTTTAGCCAGAATGTTATGTCCATCACATTAATGCCTTCATTTCTAAATAACATTGTTGCAATTCTAAAAGCTTGCTTGTTTAAGAGTATTGCTATGAAGTCACTTTCACAATGCTGTATGTTTCACTTGATGATATAATTTCCAGAACCTATCCAGACCACCTGGGTGCTTAAAACTAATACCATATTCTGTACTCCCAGGGACATGGATCAATGCATATATTTCGTACTGATAGTATTTCATATTATTTTTTAGTAACTGCCTTCCAATAAATAACATGTCTGGGGTGTCAGCTGTTGCCCCTCTAAATTGCAGTCTTACAGTGTTCCTTCTTTTGGCTTGTTGAGGTTTTGTTTAATTCAGGAACAGTTTTTTTGTATTTTCCCCCTAAACTTTTTGTTTTTGTTTATTTTCCTCTTCATTTTGGTCTTTGTTTGTACAGTATTTTGCTCTATTTCCATAGAGGTTTCCCCACTTTCTTCACTTGACAAATCTTCTATTTCTTTTGTATCATTTGCTTCTGAATCCTTTTCTTGATTTAAGTTGTCTTGTGTTTAATTTCTTTCTTGTTTCCCTTTTCTTCATGTTTTAGGGTTTGTTCAGAGGTGTTGAGCCTGTCTGGGTCTCAGCCCGACCAATCCTCTTTCCTTTTCCATTCTGCATTTAGTAAAACATTTGTGACCCAGTCTGGTGTATCTTTAAAATCCGCAAATGTTTCTTCTTTTGAGAGCTCTGTCTCTTCTTTATTTATATTTCATACTTTTTGGGGGCCTCCTTGTTTATTATTTGCTTTTCTTTTAGTTTCAGATCCTTTTCCCTTGTCTTTCTCCTTTGTTTTATTTCCTTCTTAGGCCGAGCCGTTTCTGACCCATTTTGGCCATTTCTTTCCAGGTTTTCTCTTCAGCTTTTTCAATTTTGCCATACTTATCTAGTTTTCCTTTAGTGCAAGACATGGCACCCTGTGATGCTGCTACGTCATCTGCCTTCAGCTGTTTTTGACAGGCTTCTTGCCCATCATTATCACACTCCCCTGCAAGTGCTTTTTGCCTACTGCTGTCTTTTGCTTTTCCTTGACCTTTACTTTTAAATGGCTTCTTTTTACTTACATTTGTACTTTTCCCACCCTCCGTCTCCATGGAAGACACTTCTGCTTTCTTTTTTCTCTGTTTTTCTCTGTTTCCTCCTCGCTCATTTATGCACCATCTCTTTGAATTTCTACAGCTTTCTCCGGCTTTTCTTCTTCCATGGTCTCTTAGAGGAATCCAGACTAGGGAGGAGACTTGCTCCCTAGTCTCCCGCACATCCTTACTCTCCTGCTACCACAGCAACACTGACATTCCTATGTCAGTCTGGCATGGATCCCCCTTCTGGAGAGTAGGGGAATTTCCCCAGTGCCTTGGCCAAATTTCACCCCATTCACTAAAAATACCACCAACAGCTTAATGTGGTTCAAGATCAGTTGGCATTCATCTGTATACCCCTCCCCCGGATCGTGCCTGAAAATAGGCAGAATTTGTCTACTGCGCTTACCTGGTTAACAAAAACTAAATAAATAAAATACTTTTCTTCCATACTGTTATCAGTTCTTACAATAACATCATGTATTGTTTCTAACATCAAACTCTCTCTGAACTTATATAACTATTCACTGTGATTGCAATCTCCTATTTCTGACCAATTCCATTTTCCTAGAATTTGTCGGGTCATGGAGGCTAGTGCACATATTTCTTTTTTTCTTCTTTTAAAAGATTATAGCTCCCATAATCATTTAGTATAAAAAAAAAAACAGGTGCAAAAGTAATTCTTTTTTTCAGAATTATTTCTAACTCTGCATGTAGTTTCTGCCACCAAATTATTATTTTTGGACAGCTACAAAACATGTGACCATAATTACCTATACTACCACAAAGATGCCAACAAAACTTTCCCTTCTCTTCTTTAAAAAATGCCATTGTGGACGGTGTTAGATATGCCATGTCTATTATTTTAAACTGAATACTTTTATTATTGGCATATGAGTAAAGTTTATTATCGTCCATTCTGATATTAAGCCTTGTTTTAAATGTAATAATTTATTCCAATTCTCGATCCTATTTCTGCTGGGTATTCTGAATTTTATGTGTTACACTTTTCCTATTCATGTCTGAAAATGAATTATATATGTGTGCAATAATACTTAAATTTATATTTAATCCATTATTTAAATATATATTAGAATTACAAAGTCTCATGTTCTTACCCACTTTCTTTTTTAGTGCCATGAATTTAGCTTTTAATACAGAATATAATAACCAATTATCTTTTAGTTCATTCATTGGGCTATTTTCCTTAAATTTCTCATAAGAGTTAAAGTCACAATTATTTAATAAATCCAACCAATTTATGATTTTCTGTTCAATTAAGGCTTCCCTCCATTCTTGTTTTAAATTGATTTCATTATCATACAAAATACTGCTTTAGAAAAATTAGTTTTTTAATTTATTTTTCTTTAACCATTCTTTACAAGACAGCGCTATCCCTTTAATAATAGGGTTAATCTCTGTTCTTGGAAAATATTTATAATTCCCAATAATGTCCTGTATACAAAGTGAAGAATTATTTTCATTGAGAATTTTTTGTGAATATGATATATATTTACCTTTATGATCTATGTTATATAATGACTTATCCACCCAGTATAAAGCAGTTTTCTTCTTTGTGGCAACATAGTATAAAAATGGGTCAGGGCACCCCATACCAGCTTTATTCCTTAGAATGGTCAGTTTACACCAAGCAATTCAGGGAGAAGCCCCACGCCATAAAAACTTAACAAATACACATTTTATCTTAGAGAACCATAATTCCTGTATTACTCCTTGTAAGGATTGAAATAAAAGCATAAGATGTGGTATAATAGACATTTTTAAAGTTTCAATTCCCCCCATAGTGAGAAGATCCCTCCAATAAATGTTTCACTTTTGTATATGTAACATTAGAATTAATCTTAATAGTTTCATCAGTATTATTGGTTAATATCATCCGTAAATATTTCATACTGCCAACAATGCTAACTGGGGTCAATATGTTTTTTGTTTCTATACTTAAATTTGTAATAGGCAAAGCTAAGGATTTGTTTTGATTTAATTCATAACCTGAAAAGGACATATATCTGTGTATTTCTTGTAGTGCTATGGGCCATGATACAGAAGGATTTGTTAAGATCAATAACATATCATCTGCATAGACATTCATTTTAATAATTCCAGTTTGCGTAAAAATACACCCAATTCCTTCACTGCTATGGATCTTGCATAATAAAGGCTACAAACATAATAGCAATGGAAAAAGAGGGAAGCCTTGCCTTACACCATAAGAAATTGTAATATAATCTGCTGGAAAAGAGTTTATTTTTAATTTTGCTGTGGCCAGATTCATTTTTCACAATATCTGTAGTATTATTATTATTATTGGAAAATCCCATTGTTCTAGTGTACGAAACATAAAATCTCTTGACAATAAATCAAATGCTTTTGTCACATCTAATGTAATCATATTATTGGCAGAACTTATTATTAACCATAGAGAAATTAGCCTCAGAAGCCATCATCTACAGCTTATGTTTACTAATACAAAAGGACTCTTAAGACAAAGTTTTTTTACCCAACGCATTATTACCTTTTGGAACTCTCTTCCAAGTGAAATTGTTGATATGGGTACCTTCGAGTCATTCAAACTGAAACTGGATAGATGTTTGATTAAAGATCTTTCTTGGGATCATTAACCCGCAAGCAGGAGAAGTGCTCTATGGGCAAATAGCATTCTGCACTTCTTAATACTCCTAGTATGAATCCTAGTATGAATAACTTTTTTCTTTCCTCCTTATATTCTATGTTAAATTTTGCGTGCATGGATATAACTTGTGTTTGATCCAACCCCTGAAAAATATTTCTTGCTTTTATGAACCCTCTCTGTTCTTCCCCTATGAATTTTGCAGCTTGTTCTTGAATACGACTGACTATTAATTTCATAATTATCTTGTAATCAAGATTTAGTAGTGATATTAGGCGATAATTTTCTACTCTTTTAGGATCTTTGTTTTCTTTTAACAATAATATAAGGGTGCAGTCGTTAACAGACCGTGGCATGTTATCTATTATTTCATCTATACAGTAAGTAACTTAAACCAGGGACTGAGCCAGTCCTTAAACATTAAATAAAATTCACACATATATCCATCAGAACCTGAGGAGGAGCCTTTTTTTATCTAACATTTCTTTAAATGAAAAATATTCATGATTAATGCTTAATTTAGAGTTTATTGCTTCTTTACAGTATTTACTCATATTTTCAGCATCATAATTATAGTCTTTACTGTAAATAGTTTGAAAATGTGTGACCCATTCTTTGGCAATAAATTTGTCCATGCACACTTTTTTAATTTTCCAAATTTCTTTTTCCATACATTGAATAACTGTTTAATTCTTTTGATGTTTACATTCTGCTAAACTATCTAGTATGCTTTTATAAATTTTGAATTTATTACTCTCTTTTCTAAATTTGTAATGTCTTCTTCTATATTCTGGAGTTGCTTTCTGTTTTGTTTCTGTTTGATTTGAAATGAAATAATATGGCCCCTTATGGTCACCTTCCATGCTTCCCATTTAATGGCCATTGAGAGGTTGGGAGTATTATTCAACCTCCAGTATTCTTCTAGTTGACCTTTTATCAATGCAACAAATTCCAAATTATTCAATAAGGAGTTATCAAAGTGCCACTGTTTAACACAAGTCCTATCCCAAGTTGGAGTTAGTTGCAAGGACACCACTGCATGGTCAGAGACCAATATGCTATGAATATATACTGTGTTAATTTCATTTGTGATATTTTTATTAATAAGGAAGAAGTCCAATCTACTGTACATTTTTAAATATGAAGACTTATAAGTATATTCCATTTTTTTAAGGTTCCTTTCTCTCCAAATGTCTATTAAATAGTTCCTGTTAATAAACTCTTTTAGTACCCTTATAGTTTCATAGTTTTAGTATCAAGTTCAGAAGACCATTGTCCATAAATGAACTTGCCACCATACAGTGGTGGATCAAAAGAATTTTTTGTCACCCATAAAGATGTCTAAGTTATTTTTTTTTTTTAAACTGACATACTTCCACTTTCAACCACATATCTTGGCAGTATAGTCCAAGAAGCATTAACAACTCTCTGGGTAAACCATTGACTCCTTTTAACCGTGTTATTAATTTCTCCTATAAGTCTAAAATTGTGCGACCTCGTGTTCTTATGATGAAATGTATTTTTATTTAGACCAATGAGCTAAAATAATTCTGGGTTATTGTAGGCCCTAAAAATCAAACATAACTCTCCCCTTAGACGTCTGTAATCCATTGAGTATAATTGTAAAAACTGTAGTCTATTGTGATGTTGTAATCCATTATCTCTAATATTTGTTTAGTTGCTTTCCTTTGTACTCTTTCTATTCTATTTTTTCCTTTCACAGAATAAGGAGCACTAAAGGGAAGACAATATTCCATGTGTGGACGTACAAGGGCTGTATACAGTGGAAGAATAACTGCAGAGTCCCTACTTTTTATTGATCTCAGGATGCAGTGTATAATTTGATTGCATCTCCTGACAGTTTTGCCAGTGTGGAAGTCAAATTTTAGGTTGTCAAATGTCCAGACACCCAAATTATTTTCATTGGTACATACAGTATGTGACATAGACAGCCAGTTCTAAAGTGCTGTATCATATTTTTATATACAATGTATTGATTGTCTCTTTTGAAAAATCAAATGCTCTAGGAATGACCTCACTCCCCCCAGATTTCAGCTGACAGATGCAGGCCAAGAGAAATGCTGACAACACATATCACACACACTCAGTTTTTAGAGACAATGTGTTACATGGAAGACTTTGATCAAGGATCCTGTTTCTCTGAGTTAATTACAGAGTTGTTTAAGTTAACTTTGTTAAGAGGGAAATCATAAACAAGCATTTGTCAATGCCGAATGTTTGCTTACTGGCATTGGCAGTGGTAGTGTAGAAGTTACAGAGCTGCGTAATAGGAATGGCAGTGAAGTACTGAACTGAAGCTAACCCCACCACCACCCTGCAGAGAGTGACAGGCATCGGGGTGTGCATTTGGGTCGTCAGGCATAACGGCCACGCCATTTCACCACACCCCACTCTGCAGAGACTGACAAGTGTGACATGTTCCTTGGGGTCTTTGGCCCTTATGCGCAACCCATTTCATTAGGAAATACGGTGAGATGGGTGCGATATAGGAGAATGGGGTGAAGTTTGGGGCCGAAGAGTCCAAGGCATGCCTCGATGCCTCTCAGTGACTGCAGGGTGTGGAATGGTATGAGCATCACAGGCAAGAATCCCAAGTCACATCCCTGATTCCTGTCAGTCTCTATAGGGTTGGCGATTTAGTTGAAAAGCCTAACACCTCAGGCATTCATTGGTATTTTAACTCCAAATTTTCAGCATGTTTGTTTGTGACCCCACCTCATGAACAGGGGAATATCAGTTTAGTGGCGAAAGCTGCTTATGCACAGTGACCACGGGACTTAGCACCACAGGTGCAAAATATTCGAACAGGCTGTAAAATGACAGCTGTACTCTTTCATGGGGAGGTGTAAAATGGCTATGTTGCAAATGTGTAGTAAAATATTTAAAAAATGGTGAAGTCACGGCGTGACATAGAAACTGCGTAGCACACCGTTATATAAGTAGGTTGGGGATATTTTAGCAGATTGTCAACTCAGGCATTTTCGTGCCTCCGATCATGAACAGTGTCACTGTGATTTTCTTTATCTGTGCCGAACAATGATTTCCCACAGCGACCACGCATCTGCACTGAAAGTGTGAAAACACACTCGGCCATGTTGTGAAAATGGCAGCTGTACTGTTCATAAGGAAGTGTTGAAAATGCCACTAGTGAAAATCTGGACTGAAAATGTTACTAAGTCATGAACTAACGAGGATGCGTGGAAACTGCACAATGCTCACTCGTAACACAGTCATTTTATGGACTTTTTGTCACCAAATTTTCAACATAGCCATTTTAAGACCTCTGCTCATGAACAGTGTAACTGTGATTTTCTTAATCTGTCCTAAACATTGCTTCGCACACCAACAGCATCATTGTGTGCTACATATGCGATAACACATTTTGGGTGACATATGAAAATTGCAGCTGGACTGTTCATAAGGAAGTTTAATAAAATGGACATGTTGAAAATCTAGAGTGAAAATATTAAATTTGCAAACTTACGAGCATGCATAGGAACTGTGCAACGACGCCGTAAAGTCATTTTAGGCATTTTTCACCAAGTTTTCAAAATAGCCATTTTAAGACCTCTGCTCATGAACAGTGTCACTGTGGTTTTGTTAATGTGTCTCATACATTGAGTTTGCACACCGACTGCGCCATTGTGCGCTACATGGGGGGAAACACGTTTTGGGCAGGATGTGAAAAATGACAGCTGTACTGCTCATAAGGAGGTGTGGAAAAATGGCAATGCTGGAAATCTGGAGTGGAAATATTGAAAATTCGCAAACCTACGAGCGTGCGTGGGAACTGTGCAACGCACACTCGTAAAACAGTCATTTTTAGGAATTCTGTCACCAAATTTTCAACATTGCCATTTTAAGATCTCTGCTCATGAACAGTGACACTGTGATTTTCTTAATGTGTCCCATACACTGAGTTCGCTGTGACTGTGCCATTGTGCTTACATGGTGGAAACACGTTTTGGGTGAGATGTGAAAATGACAGCTGTACTACTCATAAGAAGGTGTGGAAAAATGGCAATGTTGAAAATCTGGAGTGGAAATATTGAAAATTCGCAAACCTATGAGCGTGCGTAGGAACTGCGCAACGCACGCAAGTAAAACAGTCATTTTTAGGAATTTTTTCACCAAATTTTCAAAATAGCCATTTCAAGACCTCTGCTCATGAACAGTGTCACTGTGATTTTCTTAATTTGTCCCGTACATTGATTTTGCACATCGACTGCGCCATTCTGCGCTACAAGGGTGGAAACACATTTTGGGTGAGATGTGAAAAATGACAGCTGTACTGCTCATAAGACAGTGTGGTGAAATGGCAATGTTGAAAATCTGGAGTGAAAATATTGAAATTTCGCGAACTTACGAGTCTGCGTAGGAACTGCGCAACGCACATGTTAAACAGTCATTTTTTGAATTTTTGGCACAAATTTTCAACATGGGGATTTTGGGCCCCTTCTCATGAATGATGTCACTGTCATGGCGGTATTCGGTCGAAGGGTGATTTCGCGGTCACTGCGCGAGTCACTGCGCGAAATCACCCTTGCGGGCTAACGCCATGACAGTGACATCATTCATGAGAAGAGGTCCCAAACCCCATGTTGAAAATTAGTTCAAAATCAAAAATGCCTGGGATATGCAATAAAGTTGAACCCCTCCTATCTAGCCCATTATACAGCTTACGGCATTTCCTCAGTTCACGGTCGGCTTTGAAAGTGCAGGCGTGTTCCCGCCCACCGAAGATCGTCACGCTTGAGTCCGAGGTAAGTATGGGGTGAGGGGTGTGAGGCTGGGTGCGCAGTGCGAGCGGGTTGTGGGAGGGGTTCGAGGCAGCGCCACGGACCGTTTTTGTTTTGAGGGTAAAACTAAAAAGACGTCGTGGGACGCTGCCACGCTAGGGTGGGCTCCCAGTGTGGCACCAGGACTTTAGAGGCGTTCAGCCGGCGGAGATTAGGCACCCCGTCGGCAAAAAAATAAAAAGCGGAGACGGTTTTCCACGCTGGGGTGGGCTCCCAGCGTGGCACAAGGACTTTGAGGAGGGTGCGTTTGTCGACGGGGACTGGGCACCCCGTCGGCAACATGAGTATTGCCACGCTGGGGTGGGCTCCCAGCGTGGCATCAACTATGGGGAGGGAGGGAGGAGACAGACACAGTTCAGCCGGCGAGATTGGGCACCCGCCGTCTATCGCTGCGCTGCGGGGCGGCACGCGCCTGCGGCTGGGGGAGCTGGCGTGAGCAGCTTCTTGTCGCTGCTCACTCAAGCGTAGCTCCCCTTTCAACATAGCCACTGCATTTTGGAGTGTCATGAACAGCTCCAAATGCATTGGCTTCAGAAGCCGCGCCTACCAGCATAGTGCCTGAATTGGAGGAGGAGGTGACACACCTCCAAAATCTCCAATGAAGGCACTATGTTTCTTGCACATGCGTGCAAGCAAACATAAAAAGGTTTAAGACGTTGAAGAGAAAACACAGGTTATTACACAGAGGTGAGAGATTGTAAATGCTCATATGAAGCCTGTGTGAGGAGGATGCAGCATGAATCAAAACAAGTGTCATTGAAATTGAGTTATGCTAAGGTTGCAGAATTAATGCTTTGAAATTACATCCTGTGGTTGTATAGAAATATATATTTTTTAGAAATTTTGACAGGGAGGAGCTAGATGACCTCATGCAAAACAGGTGGCCAAAACCAGCTTTTATAGATTATTCTGTTTCACTGCAGACACACTTTTATCAGAAACTAACCAAGAAAACATCTGAGCACTGAAAACAGGTATTTAGAAAGCTAGACAAAATCTAAATATTGTTGTAGGAATTGCATTGTTTTAAACCTTGTTTTGTTTAAAGATATGTATGTCTTGTGATATAAGAGTTCTGTATTTTGTGAGAGGGTTGCCTTGTCTGTACACTGTTCACAAGACTGCGCTCAGAGGTTGGCACTTTGGGAGTAGAGGGCCTGACCTGCTGAGTGAATCTGTGACAGATTGGTTGGCAGCAGTGGCATTATTTTGGTATCACAAGCTTATATTGTTCTGCCTCAACTGAGACCGTAAGCTCTCTTACAATTGTAACCCCTCTGTTACCCAGGGTTACCAGAATCCCAGTAAGACCTAGTGGTAGGCAGGGAAGGCAGTTAGAGAAACTCCAGTTAAATGGATTTCACACTGTCGCACTCTATTCTGTGTCAGCTGAGACTGAGGGATGACATCATTTTAGAACTGTCACAGCTGCATAAGCCACACTGGAATGTTGCAGTTGGAGGTTAGAGTAGAACATTGTGGAATTTGAAGCCAGTCTGTGTGCAGTCTGAGAGAGAGACTGTAGTGCAGCAGAGTGTGTGCAGGCGCTCAGAGCTTTAAGCTCTGTTACAGAGCTACTTTTGTTTAAGGTGTGTGTTTCCACCTGAAGAGGAAGGCTTTCAATGGTTCGGAGCCCCATCCCTGAGGGAATGGGGGAAGGTGTCAGCCTGCTTTCCAAGGGCAACCCCCCTGGGTCCAGCTAAGGGAAAGAAGCTGCCTGTTTGAGTTGTGCTGAGGCACCAGAAGCTTTGAGAGGAAGATTCTTTGAGGAGGAAACGCCTGTGGGGCACCTGCAACCAAAGAGTGAGTTCAATCTGAAAAAGGCCAAGTGTTTTCACCTGAAACAGAAGGAAAATAAAGGGACTGTTACTGTGGGGTCAGGAAAAGACAGCTAAGTACAGTTGGAAGATGTGGGGATTGGACTGCTTAACTTTGTGGGGGGTCTAGAGTAATGGACAAAGCCACTAATAAGTACGTTCAAGTCAAGCACAAATGGAAAGAAAGACTGTGGGGACTGGACTGCTTAATTCTGTGGGGGGGGTAGAGTAATGGACAATGCCACTTATTTTAAGTATGTTCAAGTCCAGCACAAATGGGAAGCAAGACAAGTAGATTGAATGTGAAATACATTTAGGAAGTATCTACACAGCCAAGTGTTAAAGAATGAGGTGTTTACAGTCCAGAGAAATGGCTGGGTATGAAATGCAGGAGCAAGAGGTGGGAGACCCCCCCCCCACCAGTAGTAACCAAATTCACCTCTATGGATTTGCTCTGAGACACCTGTTGTTTTCCCTCAGCTACTTGGCCAGTGCCTGAGGAAAGTACCCAGACATGTGATTAAAGAGGAGGATTCCCTGATGGAGCCGAGGTGCACTTAGGTGGTTTAGAGAGCCACCAGAAAATGTTTCCATGACATATGGAAGATGTCCAAGTGGCTGGTAAGGAAGCCGAGCCAGGGAAAACCCAGAGCAGTGTACAAGTTCGGGCTGTGTAATCCAAAGCAGCGTACAAGTCTGGGCTGTGTGCCCAGCCTAGGGTAGAGTCTGAGGGCGCAAGAGATGAGGATGTTTTCTGGTCTCTTTTAATCTGCATTACCAGGAGTGTAGCCCCGTGGGGGTCCAACTATTCTTTGTTTATTCTGTTTGGATGTGAATAAAAGCCACACTTTAGAATCCCACTTCTGGTATTGGACATTA
The DNA here is from genome assembly GCA_016271365.2 of Neoceratodus forsteri. Lineage (NCBI taxonomy): Eukaryota > Metazoa > Chordata > Ceratodontiformes > Ceratodontidae > Neoceratodus > Neoceratodus forsteri. The sequence goes on from CM057455.1 coordinate 503,591,084, forward strand.
CAGTTATTGCTTCCTGTGTTCGGAGTTATTTGGGTGCCCCTGTGCAGAGTAGATAAACCTAGCCTTTGTGCCGAGTGACCTATTCCTCCCTGAACCCAGCCCAACTGGTAGAGCTGTCAGATAGAAACGGCATGCTGGGTTGGGGTTACACAAAGAAAGAAAAAGGCAAAGATTTATTTTACAAAGGAAACAGAACTATATATCACTTAGCATACAGTCCAGTTCCTACCCATTTTATTTTTTTTCTCTAAAGTGCAGTCAGAGTAGCCGTAGTCAGGGAAGAAGAAGTTGACTTCTGACTACAGCAGGCACACTGTAGATTACTTGAAGCAGTTGTGTGGGGACAGGAGAGTCTCATTCGAGGTGACAGCCAAAAAGCAGAACCTCATAGAGGCCCTGATGGTAGCAGATACCCAGAGCAGCGAGTCACCGACCATGACTGAAAAGGACAGCAGGGCCACTGTCAGTGAAGGGCCACAGCAGTAAGCGATGATCACCAGTATCCTGAATCCAGAGGTACTCAAACTGCAAACTGAGTTGCGCAGGATGGAACTGGAGGCAGAGCGACAACAGAGGGAGGCAGACCGTGAGGAGTGCGAGAACCAGAGAGCTGCAGAGGAGAAGAGAGGGTGAGAACAGAGAGGCAGAGGAGAAGAGAGAGCGAGAACGCATTGAGGCAGAGGAGAGGAGAGAGGAGCGGCAGTGGCAACACAAACTGGAGAAGCTATGACTCCGACCAGCAGCACAAGAGCAGGTAAGTGGCTTGGGCTTAACTGGGACTTCAGGACTGGATTACAAATTGAACTCCAAATTAACAGCTGAGTTTAAGGAAGGAGAGGATATAGACACCTTTTTAAATTCTTTTGAAAAAATTTGTATTCAGGCTAAAATTCCTACAGAGTCCTGGAGCTTCCAGCTATCCTTGCTACTTACCGGGAGAGCTCAAGATGCATTGGGTCAAATGGACAATGAAGACAGCAATGATTACAGCAAGTTAAAAACTGCACTGTTAAAAAAGTTTCAGTTAACTGCTGAATCATAAAGAGCTACATTCTGTAAGCTCAGGAGAAGCCCTGATATGAGCTACGAGGAGCTGGCCATGAAACAACGTCAGTTTTTAAAACGCTGGTGGGAAGGAATTGAGGCAAATTCTGTTGATAAAATTGAAAATGTGATTTTATTAGAACAGTTTTATTGGGCTTGCCCAGCCGAGCTAAAAACCTGGCTAGAGGACCGAGATCCAAAAACAGTGCTTGAGGCTGCTGAACTCTCGGACCGCTTTGCCAAGAGCAGACCTGCTCTGAGAGTGAATGGGGTGGGCGTGGCAGTGCAGAAAGGGAAAAGCACACCTTCAGGGCAACTAAAACCCTCACTGCCTCCACCAAAACCAGTTAGCCCCGGGTTTCAAAGAAAAGATTTCTCTGAAGTAAGAAATGCCTGTTGGTTGTGTAAAGAAACTGGGCATATTGCCAGACAATGCCCCAAAAAGGTGAGCCATAATACACAACAGGGTGCTAGAAAAGAAGTGGGTTGTTTGTGTGTCCCTGAGAGGATGCCAGTGAACATGAGGGAACACATGCACCCAGTCATAGTAAATGGTGTACAGACACAGGGGTTAAGGGACACAGAGGCATCCCTGACATTGGTAAAGGGGGATCTGGTACAGCCTGGTCAGCTTGTACCCAATAAATACATAACCGTACAAGGGTTTACTGGTGAAGAGAAAACATTGCCACTCACTAGTGTTCTCCTGGACTGGGGTGAAACCGGGAACTGTGCAACAGGTGGCTGTAGCCAACACATTAGCAGTGGATGTGACCCTAGGTAACAATCTCCAGCACGGGGTGGTATGTGCTCTTACCCATAGCCAAGCATCAAGGGAAAACAGTAGTTCCCTGAACCCCATAGAAACCAGTGTGGAAACTACTGAGAGGCTGGTTCCCCAGCCTGGGTCTCCAGATTGGAAGACTGATAAAAAGGGGGTAGAAATTTCCCCGGTAGCAAGTGACCACACAGCTATGGAAGGTTACTCCGAAGAGGGAGTGGTGACCAATTATCAGAGGATTGGGACTGACAGTGATCCTGAGGGCCCTGATGCTAGTGTTAGGGACCCTAGTTTAGCAACTGAAGAGGACCTGTCCCATACCTTGGGAATGTGTGAGCGGTTTGCAGCTGCTCAGAGGAGTGACCCTAGTTTAGAGAAGCTGAGGGCTTGAGTAGACTCAGAGGGCACACAGGGAGGTGACGGCAGACATAAGATTTATTGGGAAAATGGACTTATGTATACACAGGAGATACAGACAGAGTGAGACATGCTAGACAGGCAGCTTGTCATTCCCCAGCGGTATCATGAGCAGTTGCTCAAATTTGCACATGATATTCCCTTGTCTGGTCATCTGGGAATCGCACAAACTATGCAGCGGTTAGCCCAGAATTTCTACTGGCCTAACTTCATCCAGCAGGTGAAAGAGTATTGCAGGTCTTGTCACCGGTGCCAAAAAATAGGGGAAGCAGGGAAGAAAACCCAAGCAGCCCTGATCCCCTTGCCCATAGTGGAGGAGCCATTCCAGAAGGTGGGAATGGATATTGTGGGGCCTTTGAATGCCCCCCAGCTCTTCAGGGAAGAGATTCATCCTGACTGTGGTGGATTATGCCACCCGGTACGCAGAGGCAGTTGCCCTATCCTCACTGAGGACAGACAAAGTGGCAGATGCCTTACTTGAGATTTTCTCCTGTGTTGGGTTTCCGCAGAAGGTAATCACCGATCAACGGGGTTCCTTCATGTCGGATCTGATGAAATGTTTATGGAAGAAGTGTGGGGTGGTGCAGAGATACACAACACTGTATCATTCAAAGCCAATGGACTTGTGGAACATTTCAATGGTACCCTAAAGTCAATGCTCTGGGATTTGCAGAACAGCAAGGGAGGGACTGGAAGAAATATCTTCCCCACCTGTTGTTTGCATACAGGGAGGTGCCCCAAGGGTCGACAGGATTTTGCCCCTTCGAACTCTTATATGAACGCCGGGTACATGACCCCTAGACTTGATCCGGGAGGACTGGGAAGGCAAGCATGTCACCCAGGGAACTCCCATTGTGGATTATGTCCTTAGGTTTAGGGAAAGGCTGAAGGAGCTTATGGGGACAGCCCAGAGCAACATGGCAGCTGCCCAAAAGAAACAAAAGGTATGGTATGACCGCAGAGCCAGAGCTCACTCGTACATGGTGGGTCAGAAAGTCATGGTCCTTATTCCGGTCCGGAAAGACAAGCTGCAAGCTGAGTGGGCAGGACCGTACAAAGTGGTTAGGAAGGTAAATGACGTAAACTACATTATGGAGTTACCTGACAGAAGACAGACTGAAAGGATGCACCATGTCAACATGATGAAGCCATATGCGAATAGGGCTGACATGGTGTTTGCAATGTGTAGTCATTGGGAGGGGACAGACGAAGGAGACCCCCTTCTGGACCTACTGGAAGAGAGTAAGCGGAAGTAGTCTGTGGAGGCAGTAAAACTGTCTCCCCAGCTGACCCCGGACCAGGTCCAGAAAGTAAGGAAGGTTTTAGCAGACTTTGCCCCATTATTTAGAGCCAAGCCTGGACTAACCCCCTTAGCAATACACGATGTGGAGACAGGGACACAGACGCCCATACGGCGGACAGTATATCGGGTATCAGAGGCTGTCCAAAAGGACATTAGGAGGGAAGTGGAGGAGATGCTGGATTTAAGGGTAATTCAGAGATCCCACAGCCCCTGGGCCTCACCCGTAGTCCTTGTGCCCAAGCCAGATGGCTCAACTCGTTTCTGTGTGGACTATCGTGGACTGAATGCAGTCACAAACTCCGACGCCCACCCAATGACCCAGTTGGACGACCAATCTTACAACTATTGACCAGACCAAGGGGTACTGGCAGGTAGAATTGACAGAGTTAGGGAGAGGTCAGCCTTCATCTCTCCGATAGGCTTATTTGAGTTTAAAGAAATGCCTTTCCGAATGAAGAACGCCCCCAGCCACTTCCCAAAGGTCGGTGAACCAGATGTTAAATGGTGCTGAGGAGTACGCCGTGGCGTACCTGGATGACATTGCCATTTTTAGTACCAGCTGGGAGGAACACCTTTCCCACCTTAGGGAAGTACCGGGCAGGATACAGAGGGCCGGGCTCACTGTCAAAGCTGAGAAATGCCAGGTGGCCATGGGAGAAGTGGCATACCTTGGGCATCTGGTAGGCCGGGGACAGCTCCGTCCTAACCAAATAATGATACAAGTGATCCAGGCATGGCCCAGATCAGAAACCCAAAAGCAGGTCAAGAGCTTTCTAGGGACAGCAGGGTACTACAGAAAATTTGTACCCAATTACAGTGCCCTGGCTGCTCCCCTATCTGACCTGACTAAGAAAGGATAACAAAGAAAATTACCTGGGGCCCAGCCTGCGAGGAAGCCTTTACCAGACTGAAGGAGGCACTGTGCAGCGCTCCTGTTTCGACAAGTCCAGACTATAGCAAAAGCTTTGTAGTTCAGATGGATGCCTCAGACGTGGGTATTGGGGCAGTACTGAGCCAGACGTCTAGCCAAGGGACAGATCACCCAGATGTGTACCTGAGCAGAAAGCTGCTTCCCCGGGAGCAGGCATACTCCACAGTGGAAAAGGAGTGTCTTGCCATAGTGTGGGCCCTAAAGAAGTTAGAGCCATACTTGTATGGGCAGCATTTTGTGGTGCAGACTGACCACAAGCCCTGGTTTGGCTGATGCAGATGGAAAAAAAAAAACAATGGGAGACTACTAAGATGGAGTCTTACTTTACAAGGGTAAGATTTAAAAATCATACATAGGGCTGGAGCGAAAAACAAGAACTCAAATTGGCTGTCTAGAGTCTATGAGGAATGAACTGATTTGGGAAGCTCATCCCATGTAGGGGTAGATCCCCCAAATGCAGTCTAAGTGAGGAGGAGTGTGACGTTGACAGCCAGTTCTAAAGTGCTGTATCATATTTTTTTATATACAATGTATTAATGACTGTCTCTGCTGAAAAATCAAATGCTCTAGGAATGACCTCACTCATTCCCCCAACCCCCAGATTTCAGCTGACAAATGCAGGCCAAGAGAAATGCTGACAGAGCAGAGGTAATGGCCATATCATACACACTCAGCTTTTAGAGACAATGTATTACATGGACGACTTTAATCAAGGATCCTGTTTCTCTGAATTAATTACAGAGTTGTTTAACTTTGTTAAGAGAGAAATTATAAAAAAGGTTTATGACATTGAAGAGAAAACACTGATTATTACACAGAGGTGAGAGGTTCTAAATGCTCATATGAATCCTGTGTCAGAAGGATGCAGCATGAATCAAAAGAGGTGTAATTGAAATTGAGTTATGCTAAGGTTGCAGAATTAATACCTTGAAATTACATCCTGTGGTTGTATAGAAATAACAACAGTTATTAAGAACTTACCGTAACAGTAGATCTTCAAGAGAGGCTCTTGCAGTAGGTAATTACATATAGGACTTACATCAGCAGGTGGCAGGACCCCATGGAAAAATTTCTAGCTAGCAGTCTCTGGTGAGGGACCGCCCCCATGTCAGGTGACCGGCATCAGGAGACATAGGTATAAAAGGGCGGTCCCTCACGCCCGCCTTCCAGTTCTTTCCAGCCACAGGCCACAAGAGGCCATACGAGAGAGAGAGAAGTGGATATTTCCTTCACTGGAAAACGAGCTGAAAAAGCTAGGGGTGGAGGATAGGACAGATACCATTGTATGAAGAGCCTCTCGAAGATCTACTGTTAGGTAAGTTCTTACATAACTGTACTATCTTACTTCGAGAGGGCTCTTGCAGTACGTAATTACATATAGGACCGAGTCCCAAGTAGTTTGGAACAAGAAGAAGCACATGGTAGGAGGAAAGCTACTCAAAGCAGATCCTCTAGCTGTGAAGGCCTTAAGAAAGGAGGCCTTGCAGAACAGTGAGCCCGAAGCCTGCTCTACAAGCGAGAGGCAATATCCAAACTGTAATGTTTAGTAAATGTATGGATAGAAGTCCAAGTGGCGGCAGCACAAATGTCTGCCACTGACACGTTCTTGAAACAAGCCGCTGAGGCAGCAACCCCTCGGATGGAGTGTCCTCTTACTTGACCTGGAAGGGTCTTGTTGTACTTGTCATAACAGAAGGTGATGCAATGAGCCAACCATTTAGACAGGCATTGCTTGGAAACAGCATTGCCTTCTCTTTTGGGGGCAAAAGAGACAGTTGATCAGTTGTTCTGAGGTCCTTTGTTCTGTTAGTGTAGTATCTCAGGATCCGGTGAACGTCCATAGTGTGAAGCAGATACTCCCCCTGATTGGAGTACTGCATAAAGAAGGCAGGTAACTCTATGGACTGGTTCAATGTAGATTCCGCTACCACCTTGGGGAGAAACTTAGGATTGATGCACAGAGTCACACGTTCCTTGTGAAAATCAAGTAAGGGATTTTACACATCAGGGCCTGGAGCTCGGAAATCCTCCGAGCAGAGGTAATGGCCACTAGGAAGAGCGTCTCTCATGAAAGGAACTTCAGGTCTGCTGAGGCTGCTGGTTAAAAAGGAGGCAAAGTAAGTTTCTCAAGAACGAAGTTCAAATCCCAAGGAGGGGCAGGAACTCGGATAGGGGTCTCAAGTGCAGAACCCCTCTGAGGAAAGTCTTGAGAGACTTCCAGTTGAGCAAACGTCCTATCTGCGAAGGGAACATGGTAGGCTGAAATGGCCGCCATGTGTACCTTCAGAGACGAGTGACTAAGACCCAGGTCGAAGAGATGGCGCAGGTACTCCAGCAGTCGCCCAATCAAGCAGGAGAAAGGCTCGAAGCCTTCTGAAGCGGCCTAGAATGAGAACCGTTTCCACTTCATGGCATAAGTAGACCTAGTGGAGGGTTTCCTAGCCTCCACCAAGATGTCAGCCACCTGGGAAGAAACCTCAAAACGGGCTTGAGCTATGTCTGCAGGAGCCACGTATGTAGTTGAAGGGACTTGAGACCTGGATGGACCAGGGTCCCCTGATCCTGGGTCAATAACATTTGTGACAGTGGAAGAAGAAGAGGAGGTTCCTCTGAGTATTGTTGCAGAAGAGAAAACCAAACTTGCCTGGGCCAGAAAGGAGCGATCAGAATCATTCATGCCCCTTCTGAACCGAGTTTCTGCAAGACACGCAAGATCAGAGGAATCGGGGGGAAGACATAGACGAATCTGTCCTTCCAATCTGGAGACAGAGCGCCTCTCCAGAAAATGCCTCGCTCTTGTATGAGCGAGCAGAAGTCAGGAAGCTTTGCGTTTAGAGTTGAAGTGAACAGGTCCACCTGAGGTGTTCCCCAACGTAGGAAGATATCGTCTAGGACCCCCTGATCCAGTTCCCTCTTGTGAGCTTGAGCAGACGAGCGACTTAGTTTGTCTGCTAAGGAGTTCTTGACCCCCGGAACATGAACTGCCGTGAGGTGAAGGTCATGTTGTGCTGCCCAATCCCAGACTCATCACTTCCCTGCAAAGAGGGTAGGACCGAGTCCCACCCTGTTTGTTGATGTACCATACCACACACATATTATCCATCTGGATGGCTAGGTGGCCTGGCATAAGATGCAGGTGGAGAGCCTGGAGAGCACAGATCAATGCCTGAAGCTCGAGCACATTGATGTGTAGGGATTGTTCGAGCTTGGACCAAGAGCCCTGGGTCCGATGTGGACCGAGATGGGCTACCCAACCTTCGCCCGAGGCGTCTCTCTGGGGGGGAAGGAAGAATGGAACTCCCAGAAGAAGGTTCTCTCAAACCATCCACCACTGCTAATCTCGAATCATGGGAGAGAAGTCTAGAACCAACTGGTCCAAGTCATCTACTAACTGATCCCATTGAGGGCGAAGCGTCCACTGACAGACCCTCATGTGGAGCCGAGCGTGAGGGACTGTTGGGATAATAGCCGCCATGAACCTGAGGAGGAAAACCTGCATGCCCCGGGAACACAGGTAGGCCGCCACCACCGCAAGGCATTTGTTAAATACTCGGGGAGCCGAGGAGAGGCCAAATGGAAGTGCCTTGAACTAGTAGTGGTCCCCCTGGAAAGTAAAACAGAGATATTTGCGGTGAGACGGATGGATAGATATGTGCAGGTAAGCGTCCTGCATATCCAGAGCGCACAGCCACTGGCCGGAGCATAGGAGGGGCAGGAGGCTCTGCAGTGAGAGCATCCTGAACCTCTTGTAACCACAAAAATGTTCAGGGAACTGAGATCTAGAATAGGTCTTACATCTCCTGTGTTCTTCGGGACCAGGAAGAAGTGAGAATAGTAACCAGTTCCTTGCGAAGGAAGGGGGACAGGTTCTATCACCTCTTTCAGCAAAAGTGCTGAAATTTCTTCCTGGACCAGAAGAAAAAATTACTCACCTTAGTAATTATATTTCTTCTAGTGGAGTCTTGCTGTATTCTGACAATTGCAGTTAGCCCCAGCCTTTAAACTGCCCTGGGGAACATAGGGTTAACTTTTCTATGCGTGGCATACAATGTTCATCTCGAGCTCGGTTGAAGCCTCTGCCTGTTGTTATTCAAACTGCAACCCTAAGATCTTTACCAGCAAAACTCACTAAGTCTTCTGTGTGGAAACTGTCAAATTTTTAATTCACCAACTGGCAGAAAATAATGTTTTTGGGTCCTCAAAGGAAGACTCAAGTCAGGAAACCCAAAAACAAAAAGCAATCAAATGAAATAAGATTCCACCCAAAGAGAACAGAGGGTGTAAAAAGGGGGCACCTGTAGGGTGCCAACACTGTGCCTGCCCACCCATATCCCAAAATTCTAGGTTCTGAGAGGGGAGGCGGGGGGAGGTCAGAATACAGCAAGACTCCACTAGAAGAAACATAATTACTAAGGTGAGTAATTTTTTCTTCAAACAACACAAAGTCTTGCTGTATTCTGACAATTGCAGACTACCAAGTAGTACCGCCATGGAGGAGGGACAGCACCTACTTTGGGAATAGGCTCTGAAGTACTGCTGTGCCAAACCGAGCATCACTCCTAGCCTGAACATCCAGAGAGTAATGCTTGGTAAAAATATGGAATGTTTTCCAGGTGGCTGCTTTACAAATTTCTAAAAGAGGGATATCCCTAGCAGCAGCCAGGGAAGCAGCTGTACCTCTTCTGGAATGAGCCCTCAGGCCTGAGGATGGAGTTTTACCCAGTTTTTCATAGCAGAATTGTATGCAAGAAACAATCCACCTGCCAATAGATCTCTTGGTGGCAGGTTTGCCCTTTCCAACTTCTCCATAAGTGAGGAACAACTCGAGTGAGTCAAAGCTGTGACCCTTGGTACGCTCTATGTAGTAGCCAAGGGCTCTTTTAACATCCCAAACTGTGTAGCCTCCTCTCTCCCGAGGAAGAATGATCAGTGAAGAGAACAGGGAGAGATAAAGACTGATTCAGGTGGAAATCTGAAACTACTTTAGGCAAGAACTTTCTGTTAGTTCTAAGGACCACTTTATCTTTGTGAAAAGAGATGAAATCAGGTTCCACTGACAGGGCTTGCAATTCACTGATACACCTAGCAGAAGTAATGGCTACCAAAAACATAGCTTTCCAAGTCAAGTACTTAAGCTCTGCTGAGGACAAAAGCTCAAAAGGGGGCTGCATAAGCTGAGCAATGCAAACATTAAGATCCTAAGCAGGAGCAGGATCCCTAAAGGGGGGGGATTGGTGTGAAGCAACCCCTTGAAAAACTTACAGAATACAGGATGGGATGACAGTGAAGAAGACTTGTCCACTGACAGAAAAGCAGAAACAGCTGCCAAGTGTACCTTGAGAGTAGCTGGTCTGAGACCTAGGCCATTGAGATGGACCATATAATCCAGAACCGTAGGCAATTCAGCAGAGTCTGGAGAAATATTCTGCTTAGAACACCAAATGCTGAATCTTTTCCATTTGGAGTTGTAAGTCTTTCTGGTGGAGGGCTTTCGAGAAGCCTTAAGGATATCCAGAACCCCTAGGGAAAGATGCAGATCTGCAAACTCTAACTCTTCAAGAGCCAGGCCTTGAGATTGAGAGACTGAAGATTGGGGTACCAAATCCTCCCCAGAGAGGATGTTAACAGGTTGTAATTCCTGGGAAGAGACAGGGAAGATGGACTGCTAGGGACAACAACAAGGGGTACCATGGCTGCCTGGCCCAGTCTGGAGCAATCAGAATCACTTTGCATGGTTGTGATCTTATCTTGACTAACACTTTGAACAGGAGAGGGAAGGGGGGAAAAGCATACAGAAATGTCCCTTCCCAGTTCAGAATCAGAGCATCCACAGGGACTGAGCCCAAGACTGGGGATCTGCAACAAAAAAGAGGAAGTTGGTGATTGTATGGGGCTGCAAAAAGATATATCTCTGGGATGCCCCATCTTGAGAAAATCACCTTCAACACCAGAGGATCTAGGGCTCATTCGTGATGGCCCTGGGATATTCTGCTCAGTGCATCTGTTAGAACATTGTCCTTCCCTGGAAGGTGAACTGCTATCAGAGAGGTTTGCAGGGAATAGGCCAGGGACCACAACTTCATTGCTTCTGTGTACAAGACCACAGACCAAGTGTCTCCTTGCTTGTTGATGTATCACATGGTGGTGGTGTTGTCTGTTCTGACCTGAACCACCTTGTTCTGTACTGATTTGGAAAAAGCTTGCAGTGCCAGAAACACTGCTCTGAATTCCAAGAGATTGATGTGTAGAAGAGATTCCTGAGGTGACAACAGTTCCTGGGTGGTAAGTTCCCCCAAATGGGCTCCCCAGCCCAACAGGGAAGCATCTGTGGTGAAGACCACTGAATGAGACTGAGTGACAAATGGAACCCCTTGTCTCAAATTGTCCTGATCCTGCCACCATTGCAGGGCTTGGATCAGAGTTCGAGTCACTGGAATTAGTTTGGTAAGGGAATCCTTTCTTTGGGACCAAAAAGCTCTTAAATGGAACTGAATGTCCCTCATTTGGAATCTTGCACCTTAGACCACTGCTGTAGAAGCTGCCATGTGGCCCAGTAGCTGAAGGAAATGCCTTGCTGGTCGAGACAACTGAAGGCTGAATGAAGAGGCCAGTTCCATCAGAGCCCTTGCCCTTTCCAGGGAAAGGAAGAAAGGCTCTTGCCTTTACCGTATCCAGCTCTGCCCCATGAAGGTGAGGAGATGCACTGGTTCGAGAACAGACTTTGGTAGGTTGAGAAGAAATCCTAAAGAAGTGACACTTGCTGGGTCACTTGCAGATGTGACTTGACTTGGTCTGGGGACTGGCCCACTATGAGTCAGTCATCAAAATATGGAAACATGGAAATCTTTTGCCATCTTAGGAAGGCAACAACTACTGTCAAGCACTTTGTGAAGACCCTCAGGGCTGATGTTATGCCAAAGCGCATTGCTCTGAACTGATAGTGGCCTGAGGGCAACTTGAACCTGAGGTACTTTCTGTGGGAGCACCTGATGGGAATGTGAAAGTAGGCATCTTTGAGGTTCAGGGAGGCTAGCCAGTCCCCTGGCCTTAGAGAGGGAAGAATAATTCCCAAAGGTATCATCTTGAACTTTGGCTTTAAAAGATGTTTCTTCAGGTATCTTAGGTCCAGGATGGGTCGCCACTCTCCTGTCTTTTTGGGGGTTAGGAAGAACCTGGAGTACAATCCTTTGCCCCAGTGCAGGGTAGGTACTCTCTCTATAGCTCTTAGAACGAGAGAAGAAACCTCTGCCTCTAGGTCAAGGGTTTCTGAGGGATTTGCAGGTGGAAAAGATCTGGCTCTCAGCTTGGGAAATTTTTTGAAGCTGAGAACCAGACCCTGGCTTACTACTTCCAGGACCCACTTGTCTGATGTAAAAGACCTCCAGTCCTGGACAAAGTAAGCCAGCCTGCCCCCTACTGGGATAGGAGAATCGACCCGGGCATACCCATCAGGGTGTCTGCTTGGCAGGGGTTTTAGGCAAAAGGGTGGATGCAGGCCTGCTCATCCCCCTTCTGCCTCTCCCTCTCTAGAACCCCCTCTGTGAAAAGGAAGAAGAGGCCTGTGCTTCGTAAAAAGGCCATTGGAAAGGCCTGCCCCTGCCCCTGAACTGCTGCCTTTGAGGAGTTGCTTGCCTTTCCTTGGCCTGAGCACTCCTGTAAGTGGTCCTGCGTTCATCCATTTCCTTCATGTAATTCTCTGTCTGCTCCCCAAACAGAGAATTACCCACTGCAGGAAAATCCATGGCCTTAGCCTGGGTATCCTGTGAGAGGCTAGTACATCTGAGTCAAGCCATTCTCCGAAGAGCCACAGATATAGCCATGACTCTTGATGATATATCACTGGAGTCTACAGCAGCATGATACTGAACTTTCGATGCCTCAGTCCCATCAGCAGCCACCCCCTCCAGCTTCTTGGCAAGCTGGGGGGAAGCCTGTTTAGCCAGTGCCAGTACAGTGTCCCACCTGGACTTCTGGTACCTGGCTGCATAGGCCATATAATTAGCCTACCTGAGTCCCAAGGATGATGCCATGTACTGCTTCTTTAGCATGTCATCAATATTCCTGGAGTCCTTGTCTGGGGGGTGTGATGCCAAGGGAATGCTTGCCTTATCACAGGCAGCAGCCTGTACAACCCCAACATGGCTGCTTTGCTGATAAAGGAACTCAGTATCTGAGCCTGAAAGAGTATGCCTCTTGTCCATTCTTCTGTCCACAGGAGGTATGGAATTGGGAGACTTAAGAATTTTTTGTGTCTGTTTCCCAAAAGATTTGTGGAGGGGAATAGACAGTCTCCTGGACTCTGGGATGTCCATCATCTCTACATAGTCAGACTCTTCCTGATCCTCCACTGCCTCCTCCACAGGAAGCTGGAGGGTATCAGCCACCTTTCTGCAAAACATGAAGTGTGAAGGGGACTCAGAAAGCCTAGGAGGAGAAACACCTGAAGGTCTGTCTGGGTCAATAGGCACATCCAGACTTTCACCATCGCCATAAACATCTTCCAACTCTCCTTCCTCCTCAAACTCCGGTTCATAAAATCTTCCAGGGTATAATCCGGAACCGTGGGAACTGACCGAACCAAGCACCTGCCAAAAGGTGCCGGATCAGTCGGAACCGATCGAAGCGATTCCACAATATGAATCGCTTTGGCTATTTAATCGGTGGTCGGAGTATGAAACTCTGGATCCGAACCGGTCGACTTGTCTTTTCTTATTCTTTTTGTCAGAACCGATTCCTCAGAGTCGGCTCTCCTTTTGCACGAAGAAGTATCGCCCTGGTCAGAGGGCACTCCTTCTGGTTCGGTCAGAACCGAACTGGGCTGGCCATCCGGGTCAGCGGACTTCTTGCCCTCCCTTTCCCCTCAGTCTACCTAATCTCTTTTCCATGGAAGATTTGGGAAAATTTTTGCAAATTTGGCAGTCTGAATCGAGGTGGTCAAACCCCAGACAATACACACAAGTGGTGTGGGGATCGGCCTTAGCAAAGACCTCCCCACACACACTGCAGTGTTGAAACCCAGTCGGCCTGTTTTTTTTCTTGGGTTTCTCAGACATGGCCAACCTAACCAAACTTACCCTTTTTTCGGCAACCGCCAGGCAAGACTCCCCTATCGGTTCCTGACTGTGTCACGGGTCTTGGAAAAAAACATACTAAAACCCGTGTTTTTGAACCGATACAGACTGGTAACCACACACTAAAGTAAATTACAAATTTTACCTCAAAATGTTCTGTTCAGCCAAATTGATCTACACTTTACAAGTTCCACACAGAAAACAGAACAAAACCTATCTAGTACTCACGGTACAACACAGACTTGAACCGACTATGCGGAAACAACAATTTCGGTAGAAAAACCGACCGAAAATGACACTTCAACCAACTTTGAACTGAGCAGCAGGAGAAATCTCCGGAGCGACTGTTCAATGAGGCGGAGTAAAGAATCTGACAGTTGCAGTTCGAATAACAACAGGCAGAGGCTTCAACCGAGCTTGAGATGAACATTCTATGCCATGCATAAAAAAGTTAACCCTATGTTTTCTGGGGCAGTTTAAAGACTGGGGCTAACTGCAATTGTCAGAATACAGCAAGACTTCATGTTGTTTGAAGAAGATGTTCCCGAGAGTACGACGACCTTGGGGGAGGGTGACGAGGTGGTTTCTGCAGAAACTCTATTGAGTGTCCTTCTGCGATTAGCTGGTGCACCCATGAATCTGATGTTATCCTGTCCCAACCCGGAAGGTGGAGAGAAAATCTCTCTCCTACCGGTTCCTCCGGGAAGCCCGGAGGCTGTGGCAGAGGGAAGTCAGGTGGTGTGTGGCAGCGCTGCCGCTGAAGCTCCCACTGCTTTTGGGCAGGTGGAGCTTGACAGCTGGGGGGGGGGGCTGAAGTTTAGTGACCCTCTTTCCCTGTGGTCTCGCTTTGGGCCGATTCCATCTGCGAAAGGGATGGCGCTGCGATTGGTGGGGATGATACAAAGAGTCTACAGACTTTAGTGCTGTCCCCTTCTCCTGCAGGTTGGTAATGATGTCCTTGACATCACCCCCGAACAGCACCGAACCCCGGAAGGGCACTTCCTGGATGGCGGACTGCACTTCCGGGACCAACCCTGACACTCGATGCCAAGCATGACGCCGTAGGCCTGTGGCAAAAGTTGAGCTCCTACCAGCAGTATCCACTGCATTGTAGGTCGCACGAAGAATGTGTCAACTGGCCGAACGTGCAGAGCGGGCAAGGTCAGCCACTTCCTGTTTGACCTGAGAGTCCGGAAGGGAGTCCAATTTAGATTCCACCTCACTAAGAATTGCCTTCTGGTAATCCCCCATGTGGCCGACATAGTTCAGGGCCCTAATGCCCACAGTGGAAGAAGCAAAAATCTTCTTGCCATACTGGTCTAGAAGGCGGGATTCCTTGTCAGGTGGAGACGAGCTAAGGTGTTTGGGTTGAGCTGACCGGCCATGAGCGGGGATAATCACAACCGAGTCAGCTCGAGGGTGGGAGTCTAAATAGTCAACACCCTTGGGAGCCTGGTATAGCCTGTTTGACTTCCTGGGAAGTGGGGCTAAGGCCGACGGCTGTTTCCATATAATGGTAATAAGGTCGGTGTGAGGCTCGATTCAGGGTGGCACCAAAGTGGGACCTGTCACGGGCAGATCCAGAGGTTCAGCGAGTTTTTTACGCTGGGGGTCTGGCTCCAAGGATTGCCACTTATGTACTTCCTGGATCTTTCATAGCAACTCCATGAAGGAAGGATCCTCTGGAGGAGACTTCAGAGGAGTCCTTGGATGGGGCTTGGACAGACACCGTGGCTCGTACTCTAGCTCAGAATAACCATCGGAAGCATCTGAGGTGTCTGAGGAAGAAGAAGATGAGGAAGAGGTAGACACCCTCTCCTGATGAGGGGGAGGAACGGACCCCTTGGCAAGCCCTCGAGGAAGCATGTCCTGCCCCTCTCTGGACCCAGAGGGTTTAGCCCTGGTGTCTGAAGATGGGGAGGGAGTGTGTCGTCGTGGACATACAGGAACCGGCACCGTCATCGGAAGATGACTCTCCACCTCTCTGGTGAGCTGAGCCTTGGCCTCAGCCTACCAGGAGACCAGAGTCTCCTGCAGGTCCACCGGCGGCTGTGGGGGGTGGTAGAGGAGGAGGAGGATGGGGATACAGGTATGGACTATACCCATAAGGCGCGTATCCATAACCGGACGGCGGGAAGCCCTGCATCGGGTATTGAGGAGCCGGGTAGTGCGGCATCGAATATTTCGGCGCCGGATACTGAGGTGCTGGATACTGTGGTCCCAGGTATGACAGTATCGGATACAACAGGGTCGGGTACCCGGGAACCGGGGCTGCTGGAGCAGACGGCCTGGCTGGAGGCCTCACGGGCAGTTCTGGAGCAGAAGACCCGGGGGGGCGGAGGGCCCAGCATCGGGGAGCGGGATGTTGCCCAGAGTCGGCAACACCAGCATCGGAGCTGGCATCTGGGGAGCCGATGTCAGATCAGTTGGACCAGAAGGTGGACAGTCTGACAGAGGTGGAACAGGAACCTCAGCATCATCCGGGGATGGGGGGGGGAGAAATCCTCTGGGTCAGGCTGAGGAGACTCAGGGTCCCCGGAGGGCAGCGAAGGCTTCAGGGAGCTAGGAACGATGGACGTGGGAGGATCCGGCATCGGCTCATCCGTTGTGCGGACGTCGGGTGAACCGACGTGCAGCTTAGCAGCGGGATCCGGTCAGGCGCCGGAGGGGCCGGCGTCCAACTTAACAGACCCATCGCTGGAGGCAGGCCGCTGAAGGATCGGGCGACTTACTGGCCTTCTCTGTGCAGGCTTTGTTGGAGCCGATGCCCGGCTTATCGAAGCTGCTCTCACCAGTAGGCCATGAAGCCACGGCTTCACCGGAAGCGGAGGCCTCCAAAAACCCGGAGGTGCCCGAAGGGGCCAAGCGCAAGCCAGAGCGGGAGGCCGATGCACCACCTTAGAAGCCTCTAAGGTGGTGCGTCGTTATTGAGCTGGCCCTCGGGGTTAGTTATTTCACGGGCGCATTCTAAGGAAGTCAGGGGAGAGAGCCCATGTCCCGTGCTTTTCTTTTGTCCTTTTTCTGCGATGGCCTTCAGGGAAGTTGATGCCTGCTGAAGCTTTTTCAATTCTTTCTCCATGGAGCTCATTTTCTTTTTCAAAATATGGGCCTCCAGGGACTGCTGCTGCCTTCTCCGGGTGGCCGCGTTAAAGCTAAAGCAGTGCTGGCACTTCTCTACCGGATGGTCGGGGCCTAGGCAAAAAAGGCACAGGGAATGGCCATCCTTGTGCAGGAGTTGAGCGCCGCACGAGTCGCACTTGTTTTTGTGCTTGCAGGGTGTAGGGGATGACATACACCTATGAATACCTGACAGATGATAAGAAAAAATCGAAAATACTCAGTTAAAATACAGACGAAAGAGCCTGACAAGCAGGGAACTTTTCCACGAGGTGCTGGCATGAGCTAACGGCGGGAAAGAACTGGAAGGCGGGCGTGAGGGACCGTCCCTTTATACCGTCTCCTGACGTCGGACACCTGACGTGGGGGTAGTTCCTTGCCAGAGACTGCTAGCTAGAAATTTTTCTGTGGGATCCTGCCGCCTGCTGATGTCAGTCCTATATGTAATTACCTACTGCAAGAGCCCTCTCAAAGTAAGATACATCTTTTTTAGATATTTTGACAGGGAGGAGCTAGATGACCTCATGCAAAAGAGGTGGCCAAAACCAGTTTTTAAAGATTACATAAATACATAGACAGTGTCGGCAGATAAAGGCCTATGGCCCACCCAGTCTGCCCATTTGAGCTTGTAAGTTCAGTTTGTTTTCCTAGAAGTCTGTTGCCCCTTACCCCTGACCTCCAGAATTCCTTTATGTCTATCCCATGCATTCTTAAATCCCGTGATTGTTTCAGCCCCCACCACTTCCTCTGGCAGGGTGTTCCACTTGTCCACCACCCGTTCTGTGAAGAAATTCTTTCATGTTTCCTCTGAATCGTCCTCCTCCAACTTCATCCCATGCCCTCTAGCCCTGGAACATCTTTTCGCTTAAAAATAGTGTTTTCCTGCACCCTGTTCCTCCCTGTAAGATACTTGTATGTCTCTATCATATCCCTCTCTCCTCCCTCCTCTCCTCCAGGAGTACATGTTCAGTTCCTTCAATCTGTCTTCATAGGACTTGTGATGCAATCCATGCACCATCTTTGTTGCCCTCCTCTGAACCTTCTCTACCCTGTCTATGTCCTTACGTAGGTATGGTCTCCAGAACTGTACACTGTACTCCAGGTGGGGCCTCACTAGTGTCTTGTATGAGTGGAATTATGACCTCCTTTTTCCTGCTGGTGATGCCCTGCCTATACATCCCAGCATCCTATTTGCTTTACCTGCTGCCTTGTCACACTGTTTCCCTACCTTGAGGTCATCAGAGATGACAACCCCAATATCCCTTTCCTGCTTGGTGCATGCTATATCCTCACCCCCCAACTGATATATTGTGCCAGGGTTTTTGTGCCCCATATGCATTATCTTGTACTTCTTTGCATTGAATTTCAACTGCCAAGCCCCTGACCATTCTTCAAGTTTCTGCAGGTCGATTCTCATTCTGTCTACACCATTATTCTGTTTCACTACAGACACACTTTTATCTGACACTGACCAAGAAAACATCTGAGCACTGAAAACAGGCACTGAATTTAGAAAGCTAGACAAAATCTAAATATTGTTGTAGGAATTGCACTGTTTTAAACCTTGTTTTGTTTAAAGATATGTATGTCTTGTGATATAAGAGTTCTGTATTTTGTGTTTCACATATTTTTAACTATTTTAGTAAAATTATTTTTAGAACTTACTGGGTCTGTCTTTGACTTCTTTTCATTTTGTAAGAAGACTACTTGGTTATAGCAGACAGCAGACATAAGCTTGTATGGTAGTATCAAACTGGAAAGAGAAGCGTTTTAAATCTGAGGTCTTTATTAAAGTTTTAAGGGTTCATCTCTGAATACCTGGTTAAGTGCCCATAGGCAAAGATATCTGGCCCCCCTGAAGACAGATATTTCTGAGCCTGTGCATTGGGTATGCTAGCAAGCGGTTAACAGTTTGAATCTCTCCAGAACTTGAGACCAAAGGTTGATCCAAACTCACAAAAACAGACAAGAGGGTTGCCTTGTCTGTTACACTGTTCACAAGGCTGCGCTCAGAGGTTGGCACTTTGGGAGCAGAGGGCCTGACCGGCTGAGTGAATCTGTGACACATACCTCCCACTCAACATTGTTAATACTGTATTGATATTTTAAATTCTGTATTCTGAGATGCACAACTTTACATTTTTGTTCGTTAAAAACTAATTCATGCTCACGTGCCCAGTGAGTCAAGTGATGCAAACTATATTGAAAGGCCTTTGCTGCTACATCATTATGGAAGATACCACCCACTTTGCAATCATCTGCATACTTGCAGCACCAAGTTCCTGCTGGCACTTCCATAGATAGTAATAATATATTAAACAAAGTAGGACCCAAGACTGAGCCTTGAGGAACTCCGCTTGACACGTTCCCCCAAGGGGACATGAAACCACGTATCGACACACATTGAGATCTATTACTCAGCCATGAATTAATCCAGTTTATAATATTAGGATGGAAATTTAGGCTCATTAGTTCTTGGATTAGGATTTTAGCGTAGACTGAATCAAAAGCCTTCAAAAAATCCAGGAAGACCACATCCACTGGCATGCCTCTATCCAAGGCAGCACTAACCTTGCGCAGTACATCTCATTATTTGTCACTTTAGATGTTTTATCTATCTTAAGGGTCCCCTGACACATTCCAGTCTCCTACCAGAATGGTGTCCTAGCAAGCCAACAAAACTAAATCCTTTTCCAAGCTACTCAACATTTTTTCATATATAACAAAGGGCCAATAGACAGAACTAAATATTTCAGATCCAAATAAATCACCTTTAACCAGTACATAACTTCCTTCTGCATCCGTAATAACCTGACTACTTTTAAAGTTAATGTCTCTGGATATCAGGATTGTCACACCTCGACTGTTATTTGTACCTGTAGAATAAAACATTTGTCCTACCCATGACTTTTTTAATCTTTTAACATTTTTTCCACTAGATGTGTCTCCTGTAAACACAACATTTTTATGCAGTTAAGTTTAGCATATTGCAAAATCTTATTTATTTCTTTATAACATTTAGCCCATTTATATTCAAGAAGGCAATCCTGATGTCCAAATATTTATCAATAGTAGCTATTCCTAATGTCTGGTCTATAAACTTTTCCTATTGTCCCCATATTTAATTATTAATATCTATCCTTTTTTAGATCAGAGATAAGCATTGTCTATAGTGCTAATACCCGTACACCTATTAACATATTTTTGAGTAACAAAAAATCTACCTATAACCCATAAGTTACGCAAAAAAATTGGTATCTGTCCTACTTGGATACCTAGCATTCTCCTAATATTAAGGAGTGTTCGCCCCCCCCACACACACATCTTAACCAAATTCTGATGTTACATAGCCTGTTAAGTAAACAAATCTAGCATTAAAGATCGTAGTTCTTTGTCTGCTTGATCCACTGTCAGAAAAAAGTAAGGTTTAAAATCAACAGTAACACATAATTTTTTTGGTATTAATAAGGAAGATTTATAGCCCTTCTGCCACAACAGTCTTCTCAGAAAAGCTAATTTCTTCCTTTCTTCAATAACCTCATAGGGAAGGTCCTCATAGATGGCAATGTTTGTCCCATCCATGGAAATTATTTTTTCTGGTAAACCTCATTCATGATTCATGTTTTATCTTCTGTTTTAAATAGCCTGACAATAACAGACCGTGTTGGCAGTCCATCCTCAGGCTTGGCTTTTAACGAATGATAAACTCCATCAATTTCAATGTTAACCTCTTCTCTAGGAATGTCCAGATAAACCACAGATATTTTAAGAACAATTTCTTTTAGGTTCTGACTTTGCTTCCATGATTCTGGAATCCCTATAAGACACAGGTTTTTTCCTTCTAGCCCTCAACTCCATATCTGACATTTTACTTGTTAGATCTGATATTGCTTTGTCATGATAGTTCGTTGCCTTTAACAGTATAAGATTTTATCTTCTTCCTCTGAAATTCTGTTTTCTATTTGGGGCACTTTTTGATTAATGCCCTTTACAGATGTATCCAAATGCTGAATAGTAATTTTAATCACCTCCATTTCTGAAATTATTTTATCCATCCACTCAGATTTAACTTTAACAAAGTTCAGATCTGCTTTTATATCTTTAATGTTCCCCATCAGGACTTTTGCCCATCCAGGTATATTTTCCTCCACTGTGGGCTGTTCATGTTGCATCCCAGAACCTTCTTTCACAGCAGGTAGGTTCACACGTTTTGGTGTTTGGTCCATAGTGACATTTTGTTTAGCACCTTCCTGTCCCTTTTTCTCTTCATTTTTGAAGGATTCTGTTTTGTTTTCATCAGGTTGTGAATCTACATCAGATTTGGCATATAAAAATTTACTTTCCTGATTGTTTGTGAACAGCAAATGAGTAGCTTTATGGAGCTATTTCTTTTCTCTGAGAGGCCAAATCCATCAGTGTGTTGTAAACCCAATGTAGCTGCCATATTGGTTTTGTGCAGTTCTTGTACATTACCCTCTACAGCATCATATTTTTCTTTAGCATGAAAAACAAATGGGGAAACAATGGGGCTCAAAGGATTAAGAATATTAAGTGTGGGTACTTTCCCCAAAAAATTCAGCAAATCTTGTTCTGCCTGTGGTTGTTGCTGCAGCTTGCCTTTTATTTTAGTTTCTCTATGTGATTTTTCCTGTTTTCGGTCTGAGACTTCTGCTGCATTATTGTTCCCCCACCTTTCTCTTCTTGAGGACATATTCTGGATTAATCAGTGAATCAAAAGGACTAGAATAAAGGTCTTTAATGTGTTAACATGGCAGCTTCACTAACTCCAGAAGTCCACGTTTTTATAACCCCCCAAACAAAGACCATTTTAATGTTAGAAAGTAGTCATTTTCAATCATCTTGAGACCTTCTCAGGACACTGTATTCAGTTTTATATATCAAGCCATGCAAGTTTGAAAAACACAAGAGTCAAGAATTTCGCCAATTCTGCTACATTATAGCAATAAAGCAACAGCCAACTAAACAAAAGCCCTGATTATATAAACTTAAAATTATAGTCGGCGGCGCCGAGTTTTTCCTATTTAAAACAGGTAAGACCATAAGCTCTATGGCCAAATTGATCTTGTAACAGTTAATACTTTGAAAAGACCCGCAATTTCAGTAGAACTCAGGCATCAACGTGTATTCCAGTCATCCCATAAAAATGGGATAGTCCACAAAGTCTGCAAACAAAACAGGCCAAATGGGTTAAGTGAGTTACGTTGCCTTATACCATGTAGTGGCGTCAGCTTTCACAACAGAGTATCCAAGAAATGTGCAGCATTTAACTTTTGCTATTCTCTTGTTTCCTTGCACTCGTAATGTTACACAGTGGCCTTGAATCACAGCATGTTTGAAAGAATAACATTATAGCTCATACCTTAAGCTAGAAGTTGATTATGACCTTTCAAGTTTCAGTGTCTTCGGGAAGCCAATTAACATCCCGCATGCAGACTGCTGAGGTAGTTGCAACTCCGGTAGAGGTAATTTAATAATGAAAATAAGCCACCGTCATTCAGAAAAATTTCCTACGGTGTCTTCGGGGAAAAGAACCCCATATACAGACCTCTGTCTTCCCTTGTAGCTTTTTTGTGTGTAGTCCAGTTCAAACAAACATGCTGACACTGAGGCCTGACAGAAACTTTTACTTTCCCATCCACTGCGAACTGCCCTGCTTCAAGCAATGCTGATTTCGGCTCAGACACAGGTAAACTACATTTTATTTTCAAGGCAATGAGTTTATCTTCTGATGCATTTGTTTAAGAATTCCGGACTCCTGAAGTCAGCGTGGTTCCCTTGGGGAGCTCAAGCTGGACGTGCAACTTCAGCTCCTACAGAACGCTGATCTGCGCATGCTTACAACCAATGATAATAGGAAGATTAACTGTCTTTCTTTAATTAATGTTTATAATGAATACTGACCCATCTCTAATCTCAACTGGGACTGATTGTGGCAACATCAGTAAATATCTATACATCTTATTTATTGTGACTTCAAGTGTTTTCATATCCATGAATGCCCAAATGTTGGCCCCACATAAGATACTAGTTTTTACTTTAGCAGTGATAACTTTTAAGGTTCCTTTAATTGATTCCTTACCTAATCTTGCATTAAAACTTTTTTTTGTATGTTTATATTGAAATTTTATAGAACATCCACAACCAGTGCTTTCTCAGTATATCTCATTCAAAAAGTCACTTATCATGTCTCAATCTTAAAACATAAATTATGTACGTAGCTAATATATTAACTTATTCAACAACATCAGTCTTGTCATGTCTAGCCCGAGGAGGCACATGTATAGAAACATAATTAATTAGAAAAAAACCTAAACAATAAAGTAAAGGAAAAGAAAAGAAACAATTGTATTCTGTGCATTCTGCAATTGATGGGTATGCATCATCCTTCTTACTCAGTATTCTTCAGTATGAGGTAAAATTATCTAATTAATTAATAACCCAATTGGTTGTTTATTCAGGGATGGTGTTTCTAGGTGCAATAACCGTTTTGTAGCTCTAACCCTTATACAACGCCTTCACATAGGATTATGACCTCCACTGGTGTCAGGGAAGACAGAAAGGCTCCCATTCCCTTTCAAATCTCTCCACCCTGCCCTTCAAGGCATATGTCAGCCTCTCCGAGGCCAAGCTGGCCAGTAAAAAAATGTTCCACATTTGAATGGAAGGCTTAGCACATGATACCCAGGTATTTAAGATGATTTGTCTTGCTGCTACCAACATTATCCTTATCTATTTGCAGTGTGGTGACTACTCTCCCCTGGCTTATTGTTCCATTCCATTAGAAGAGACAGCGGAAAGACCTTCACCTCTATGCCCCAAATACTTTTAAGTTCAGAGGCTATCCTCATCCAGTATCTTTTCAATATTTTGCACCTCAGAAGTAGTTAATATATGTACCCACCTCCGTTTTACACCTACCGCAGAGTGGAGAGATCCCAGGGTGAAATTTGTGGACCACATTTGTTAGGTAAAACAATCAATGAAGGAATTTATACTGGGCCTCTTTGAACCGGTTACAGAAAAGTAGGCTCATATGCAAATTAACCAATAGTGTCCAGTTCTCCTCTAAGATAAGCATTCTCAGATCCTTTTCCCAGTTTCCTCTTACCGTTCCCGTCCCATCTGGGAAAGTTTACCTGTCCAATTTAGCAGCTCTTCCTATAAGGTCTTTTCATGGTGAACAGCTCCTAGTATTTCTCTTTCCATCCTGATTATTTGGGGGCCTCTACCTACTCTCCCAATCAGTCTTTCCCCGAAGCGTCGCACTTGAACAAAGCTATACAAGTGTGAGTGCGGCAGCCCTAAACTTCCTCAGATCACCTCAAATAGAAGCATTTCTTCTTTCCTGTATAAGTCTCCCAAACATCTCACACCGCTGGCTTCCCATTCCATAAAACCTAGGTCCTCTAGGCCAGTAAGAATTCAGGGTTCTGGATATCGGTACCAGAGCAGTGTGATCTTGTTCTGCACCACCTCTTTTCTTTATGCTTTGCCAAGCTTTTAGCACCAACTCAACCATAGGGTTCAGTTCTACTGTCATTTTGTATGCTCCGTCACCCCCTTTGATTAAGTATGCTGTTAATCTATTCAGGTTCTCCCCCCTGTTCTAACTCCATCCATGTGGCCGCCTCACCCCTACTGACCCAATTCAGTATATATCGATACTGTACCGCTAAATAGTACCCTTTTAGATATGGAAAGTCCAACCCCTTTTTTCCTTGGCGCCTTTAGCCTAAGCAAAGGCATTCTGGAATTTTTCCCTCTCCATAGGAAGTTCCCAAATGCCTTTTCCAGCTGTTTAATATCCTTATCTGTGGAGCTCATAGGGACCATTTGCATAATGTACAATATTCTTGGAAGTACATTCATTTTCAGGAGGTTAACTCTTTCAGTCCATGACACAGGGAGCTCTCTCTACCTGTTTAAGTCTGGTAATACTGTCTTAATGAGAGGTATGTAGTTTAGTTTACATATGCTCCCTAGTTCTTTACCAGTCTTAATCTTCAAGTACGTGAAGCACTGAGCTACCCTCTTTAGGCCCCAGGTACCTCTTCCTTCTCTCTGATTTTCCCCATCCAGGAACATGATTTCAGATTTTTGAAGGTTTAACTTACAGCCCAAAAAACTTGCAAATTCCCCTATAATGTCCAGTAGGTCCAGGACAGACTCTTCTGGTCGTGTCAGATATAAAGAGAGGTCATCTGCATAACATTCTGTGGTGATTTGCATATGCAGCCTATGATGCTTTGCATTGTGTGGGCATGTGTGATTTTGTATTTTCTTGTGCTGCCTGCCACCTGGCCCTTCTATTCCCCTAATTTTCTGATTTTAGTGGCCAATGGCTCAATCGCCATCATGAACATGGGGGGGAGAGGGGGCAGCCTGCCTTGTCCCATGGTACAGTCTAAGGTCCGCAGAGGGGATACCATTCACCAGTACTCTCACCCTGGGCTCTCGATAAAGCATCTGCACCAATTCTACAAATCTTTCTCCCACCCCAAACCAACGTAACATCTCAAACAGAAATGGCCATTCTATCCTATCAAAGGCCTTCTCAGCATCCATGAACAGCACACATGCCTGCCCAGGACGCTGAGTACCCCACCATATCACATTTAATAGCCGTCTCATGTTATGGTACGACATCCTACCCTGTACAAACCCAGTTTGATCTGCATGTATAATCGGCGGCAGAAAATCCTCCAGTCTGGTGGCAAGAACCTTAACCATTATTTTACAATCATAATTCAGCAATGATACAGGCCAGTAGGAGGAGCACTCAAGACAGTCCTTACCCTGTTTCAACAGGACACAGATGTTAGCCTCCAAGCATGACTTGGGCAGCCCCCTCTCCTCCCTTGCTTCCTCCATTAAATCCAACAATGGCTCTGTTAGTTTATCTTTCATTTCCTTATAATACTCTGCTACAAACCCATCCGGGCCCCCTGCCTTCCCAGACATAAGGCTTACTATAGCTTTCTTCACCTCCTCCGTCGTTATGGGTGCCTCCAACATTTCAGCTTGGTCAATATCCAGAGTGGGTAGGTGTATAGTGTCTAGGAACTCCTTTGCTTTTGTTTCAGAGCCTGTGCATTCCGCTTTATATAATGCTGCATAAAAATCTTGGAATACTCCCCTAATTTCTCCTGTCTCATGGGTAACCTTTCCCGTTTTGTTTCTAATGGCTACTATCTTTTGTGGTACCTTGCCCCTTTCATGACTTTTACCAGTAGAGGTCCGGGTTTATTCCCCCACTCATACTGTATATCCGCTGTTTAGCGAAAAATAACCTTTTCCGTGCCTCCCACATAAGACATTCATTTAGAGCTACTCTAGCCAGCTCTAGTTGTCTCCTGTCTGCATTCTTACCACTCTCTAATACTGCATGCTCCAATGTCCTAATGTTCTCCTCTAGCTTGTGTAGTTTTTCTCTTTGTTCTTTTTTAATCTTTGCTGCATAACCAATAACTACAACCCTCATGAAGGCCTTCCCTGCCTCCCATATAACCCCCCTTCAAGCCAACAGAATCCTTATTAGTGTCCCAGTACAGCTCCCACTGATTATGCAGGTATTTTTTAAAGTCTTCTTTACACATGAGGTATGTGGGGAACCCTCACATTCCTTGTCCCCTCAACTAACCCCCCATTCTAATGTCCAATTGCACCATGGCATGATCCGATATAACAATTAGGCTATGTGAAACGGTACCCACCCTAGCATACATCTCTTGCTGGATAAAAATGTAATCCCGTCTTCAATCAATCAATCTTTATTTTACCAGGCGAAACACAATTGAGTAAACTAATTTTCAAAGTAGACCTGGGAAGTTAAGATAAGTATAAGGTACAATAAGAAAACAGTATACATAATACAGAATATGGGTACACAGGATGAATACATAACGATGTGAGGCTTATACAATACAGCAATCTTGAGAACAAACAGTCTGAGAAGGCAAAAAAATATATAAACAATATGTACAAGGAACTTGCAGTTTATAATATATACAAATGCCTCCAGGCAGTACTATAAGAGCATCCTTGAGGCAACATATAAATAAATACTAGGTTATCCATTGAGCGCCTCACATATGGGGAGGGAAGAGGAAGTGGGGACAATATGCATAGTAGGAGGGAGGAGGAAAGAGCAGGATGCAGGAGGAGACGGGAGGAAAGAGAAGATACAAAGCGATGGAAGGCATCAACTTTACTTAGTGAAGATGGTGTCAAGTGCACCAAGGGAGGCAACTGCAGACAGGTAATACCAGGCCACAATAAGAGGAAGCATTTACATGTCTCCTTGCTAGATCGTGAATAAAGTGTCTTGAATGAAGACAGGGAGATAGGGTGGGCCACCTTCAGAGTTTTTTGCAATTTATTCCACAGTTAAGGGTAGAGTGAAACTTATTGAGGACCTACCAAATCTTGATTTGACCTTAGGCATGGATAAGGTGATATAAGTGGAGTTTTTCAATTCATACTTGCTTATTGTACTTGGGGTAGACAGTCAGTTATGTACATATGCAACTTCTTTGTGATTACTCTATAAATCCAGAAGGCAGCATTTCTTTGCCTTCTGAAAGTGAGCGATGACCATCCAACTAAGGTGTAGAGAGAGCAGTGATGCGTAGAATACGGTGCAGCAGAGCTAAATTTTATGGCTCTATGGCACAGCACATCAAGTTTGGCTAATGCAGGTGCAGAAGCTTATTTATTATTTATTTAGATTTTGATAACCAGGTAAGTTCACTGAGACCAGAGGTCCCTTTTTCAGGAGCAACCTGGATTAGTTACAGACAATGATTACATACATTGGCAGGAGTACACAGTAGATTAAACACACATTGGATAGGGTATAGGGTACATTACAGAGCATGTCAGTTACATACACAAATATAGTATAGCAATTAAATCAGACATATGACAAGTTAACCAACAATACTTCAGGGGAGAGGTGGCACCAGCAATATGCAATATACAGGTATATATAGCCATACCGTGGGCTGATTTACTGTGGGACAAGCAATTACAGCCACCGAGACTAAGTTCCTGGCTAGCGATTACAGCCAGAGACTAAGCTCCAACAGGCATACTTTCAGGCCTGACTTAAAACCCTGAATAGTATGACAGTTAGCCAAGTCCACAGGGAGAAGGTTCCACAAATGTGGGGCAGTGTACGGAAAGGAGCACTTGCCATAGTTTGCTCAGACACAAGGGATGTCTAGGGGACAGCCAGTGGAGGATCTCAGGTCCCAGCCCCAGACTTTGGGATTGAGTAGCCCACTCAAGTGAGCAGGAGGGCCGACAGTGGTAAATTTAAAGGTCAAACTCAAAGACGAGTAGGCCAGTTTATGTCATATAGAAGGCCAGTGGAGATCAGCAAGAACCTCACAGTGGTGTCTTCTTGGTGGGCAGTTAGTAGCAAAATGAGCCAACCTGTGGTAGAGCGTAGTAAGTGTTTTTCTTTGTTCACTCTCCCTTAGGAACTGTAGCAGGGGAGCCCCATAGAGGAGGGAGGGGAGTAGGGTGCAGTTTGCTATGGCACAATGAGCCTCGAGAGAAAGAGAGTCTCCCAGCCTATACAGAAGTCCTAACTTCTGGTGGGTGGATTTAAAAACAGAGTCAATGTGAGGCTGGAAGATCATCGCATGATCAAGCAGGATCCCGAAGTACTTGATCTTGTCTGTGACCTCCACTCTCTTCCTTCATAGTCCAGAATCGACAAGAAGGTGGATTAGACCAGCCTTTTTTTAGCATCCTGAGTCAGCAGGTGTTTGATCTTATAAAATAGGCCAAGTCTCTGCTTAAGCTTTTTTATTATTTCCTCAATATGAAGAAGGAAGGACAGATTATGGTCAGTCCAGACCCCCAGACCCTTGAAAATGGGTACAAAGTCTAATGATTCACCTAGGAGAGCAGTAAGCTTCAGTATGAATCCTAGAGTAGCAGGACTAGGGGTATAGATTAGGGGAGAGAGAAGCATTACCTTCATTTTTTTTAGTGTTCAAAAAAAGCTTCCTGTTCAGTAGATTTAATTGGAGCTGCTTGAATTCTTGCTGTAAGCCAGAGCAGGCTGCTTCAGGGGTAGGTCTACTAATGTAAAGGACCGTATCGTCTGCGAAAAGATGAATATTTGCAGATTCTATTCCCGAGTCGACACTATTAATATAGAGTACGAAGAGCAGTGATCCCAATATGGAGCCTTGTGGGACACCCCTGAGTAAGGGTTTCAGCATCAAGAATTCCCCTTCTGCTTTTACCTGCTGAAGACGACCTATGAGGTAGCTTGAGAACCATCTCATGGAAGAGGGGTCAAGACCAATCGTACAGAGAGTATGTAAAAGCAGGTCATGGTTGACTGTGTTGAATGCCTTGCTTGAGTCCAGAAATACTGCATATACAAAGTTTTTGTTATCAAGGGTGCCCTGCCAGTCATTAGTCATTTTTGCAAGGGACGAAATTGTACTATGTTGTGGCCTAAATCCTGATTGCAGAGGATTAAGCAGATTTGAAGAGTCCAGGAACTTCCTAAGCTGTGTACTATTTTCTCCAACATTTTAGAAAGAATAGGGAGTAGGGAAATGGGTCTATAGTTATTCAGATCACCTGGATCACCAGATTTGTAGAGAGTGATCACATGGGCAATTTTCCAAATATGTGGGATATTACCTTGCATGAGTGATAGGTTGAAGAGGTGCGTAATTGACGCAGCCAGGATGTAGTGACTAATTTTTCAGTCAATTAAGTCTGCACCTGCACTCTTCCTACAATCCAGCTGTAAAATTAAATCCTCCACTTCTTTCAGAGATACAGGCTGAAAGGCGAAGGCAGTGGCATTCACTGAGTTGTTAGTGTCCCTGTAGACCAAGTTGACAGCGGAGATTACTGGCCGGGGAAGTATCGAATGCAAGGCCTGCAGTGGCGAAGTGGTTATTGAGAAGGTTAAGGATTGTATGTTTATTGGTCACCGTGGTGGGACCAGAAGTGATTTTACCAGGCAGAGAGTTAGAAGATGCATGACCTTCTATATCCTTGAGTATTTTTCCAGAATTTGGCAGAACATCTGAGGTAAGAGTCCAGTTCGGTGTGGAAATAATTTGTTTTAACCTCTCTGACCATCTTTGTACAGTGGTTCCTAACCATCCTAAATAATGTCCAGTCTGCCGAGGTTTTGGTTCTCCGAGCTCTCTTCCATAGTGAATCTCTATAAAGCAATAAAGCCTTCAACTCTGCTGTAAACCAAGTACAGGACTTTTTCTTTGTTCAGCTTTTAACCAGGGGTGCATGCTTATTAATTACCCTGATAACAATTTCCCAGAAGATATCATACGCAGCATACACTGTTTTGGCTAAACAGAAGTGCTGCCTTTTAAATGAGTTCTGCAGGTAGAAAAGAAATGAACAGGGGTCCAGATTTCAGTGAGTCCTCTTAAAGGTATATTTGGAGGTGGAGACTGGTTTTGTTATGGCTCGCACACAGGCAATGTAACAGTGGTCGCCAGTGTTAGTGAAGGCATGAGTAAATAGAGGAGCTCTATTTAGTACATTAAAGTCTAATAGGGTGCAATTGATTTTTTTATTTTGTTTGGACGCTTTGACCATGTTTTGTGGGGATTTAAATAAAAGGTGTATTCCTTAGCGCCTGGGTTTATAGCCCTCCAACTAGCCACTAAATCCATGTCAGTTAGCACTCTCACCCATGCTTCCGTGGCTGTGTCAGTTCTCTGTCCAGAGCCAGAGTAATCTAGGTGGCAATCCATGGTGCAATTGAAGTCTCCACCTAAAATAAGACCTGGAAATTGCACCTTATTAATTATGTCCAAATGTTTCTGATTAAACTGTGGTTCATGTACTGCTGGGACATATATATACTCCCTAAAGTTATTTCTTGCCCTCTCATGCGACCAAAAACGAAGATGTATCTCCCCTCCACATTGTTCCTCAGAACCCTGCTAACCTCAAGCGGAAAATTTTTGTTCACCAACACAGCGACCCCCCATTTATGGGACGTGTAAGAGGCTGCACAGCATGCACCTACCCAGCCACTCACCAGCTTATCATGCTCTTTCATGGTCAGGTGCATCTCTTGTAACAGGGCAATCTGCGCATGCTTTCGCTTTAGTTCTGTTATTATTCTGGATCATTTGATCGGTGAGCAGTAGCCCTTTACATTCCAAGAGATAATCACTTCTGGTTTACTAGCCATATTGATTATGACAGGCTCTCATAACCCCAACCGTCCTCCTCCTGCCCACCACATGCCCTAATACCATCCAAGTCACCTCATGTTTTTCCATATTCAGGTGCAGAATGTACTAGATGAACTTTAAAAAAAAACAGAGTTCAAAACATTAAACTTGAACCAACATTTTAACTGTAACTTTAAACATCCAACATTCCTTCACTTCACCCCACCTCCCATTAACTCCCAACAATTCCCATTCTGTATTAGTTGCACAGGAACCAGTGTTCGTAAAACCCACACAGTTACTAATCATCTATTCCCCCATATGCCCCCTCCCCGCCGCTCTGCTACTCTTTATTATGCTTCAGTAGAACTAAACCAGAACAGCTTGGTTTCTCAATAAGAAGAGAAAAAACAAGCTTAACATTTGTTTCCCACCATATTTAATTTTGTAGCAGTCCCACATCCCACTTTCGCTGGGGTAATTCTCCCTGCCATATTGTTGTCTGCACCCCAGAGCCCACCCCCACCTGCTCCTGAGCGATGCAAAGAATTATAGGCTCACCAGCTTTATCTCACTTTCCCTTTCACTTTGTGTCAGACCTGGAATCCACAGATTCCTTTATCACCCTCCAGGTATTATATCTGACTCATTGCCACCCTCCATCCACCCATCCCCGAGAGAAACATTTGTACAACTGGAGTCCAGAGACAGGAATATTCCTGCTTTTCTTTCTTGTGGTCATGGGAGGGCGAGGCGACCTGCTCTCCCCTATACCACAAGCCAGTCACCCCTCCAACTGACCTGTGTTGATGCAATTTTGAACCAGAAGGAGGTCTATCTAAGTCCACCTGGAAAGAGAAGCCCCTAGTTCCTTTAGAAATCCATCGATTATGGTATTGTAGCTCGCAGGTCGCATAAGGAACATTCAGCAGATCAGATCCTGTCCAGCAAGGCCAAAATAGTCAAATCTCTCAGGGCAAAGTGAAAAAAAGCCAAAACCATGAGGATCAGACGGAGTAGTCCAGGAAGTAGGTCTTGACCAGTTCAGAAGATGCAGAAAACTATAGATGCGCTTTAAAATTACAGTTACTGTGGTTTATTTATAAATATTTCAATTTCAGCCCTCCTTGCCATGTTTCTTGTCCCAGTCCGTAATAAAATTCTCAGCTTATCTGGTTCCCAAAAGTCTCTCAGCATATTTATAGTAATATTGAAAGCTTGCCTTTTCTTCTGAACCCTTTGGGAGATATTGTAAGTGATGGTAAGGCATGTGCCCTCAAATATTAACTCTTTGTTAGCTCTAAAAGCTGCTATCACTTCCTGCTTGTCCCCGAAGTGATGCATTCTGAAGATGATTTGTCGGGGTTGATCTGCAACTGGGCGTGGGGCCAGTGCCTGATGCGCTCACTCTATTTTTATTCGTCCATCCTTTGGAGTGAGGCCTAGGAGCTTCGGCAGGATTATGGCACAGAAATCTATAGCACTCTTCCCTCCTTTCCCTCCGGGAGGCCACGCAACTGCAATATGCTACGGCGGTTGTAATTTTATTGATAGTCTACCACCTCCTGGAGGGTCTCCGGTTCTTTCTCCAAATGCGCCATCTTCTTTGGAATTCCCCTCGTGGCATCGTCGACATCAGAGACCTGCTGCTCCAGTTCAGTGATCCCCTTATCTTGGCTCCTTAATTCAGATATGAGGTCAGCAATTTTCTGTTTAAAATTGTCCAGCCGTGGGTTAAGGCTTTGTAGAATTTGCTCAAATTCTGTGTAGCTCAGTACCACAATTTCAGCTACCGATAAAGAAATAGGCCCTGGCCCAGAGCTTGCCACAGACTCTGATGTCGCATTACGTTTTGGAGCCGATTTCCCAGCATTACGGGTTTGTTTCGCTGAAGAAAGATACTCATCCATGTTCAGTACACTTTGCCACAGCTTTACAGGCGAAGAAACTCCGATAGCTCTATTTAAAATGTATTTTTAATAAGTCGTAGAGCAAAGCTTTGAAGGATTGCATCCTTTCAGTTAGCTGCTCATCAGCACCGCCCCCACATTAAAACTTTTAAATGCTGAGAAAGCAGTCTTCAGCTTTGTATGAAAATCTGTTTTTTGTTGTTTCCCTAATCAATTTTCCACAAATTTAATGCCTAGATAATCATAATATTTTATTGTTTCAGTCCTACCACTAGAGATGTATAGCGTAGAGGGAGGCAGCAGCACAGTAGTTTAAGGCTCTGAGCTGCAAATCTGGAGACCTGGGTTTGAATCCTACAGCCCCCACTTGCATACTGTGTGACCCTGAGCAAGTCACTTAACCTCCCTGTGCTCCCAGGGTGCACCTGTAAACAAGCTTTCAGTTTAGTGTGTCTCTCCTGGTTAAACAATTGGAAAAAAAAAGTATGTCTTTTAGTTTTATTACTGAAAATAACAATTTTTGTTTTATCCTTATTGATAATTAGTTGATTTTTATTACATAACTCTGAGAATTTGTTTACTTTCCTCTGCAAACCTATTAAAGATGTCGATATAAGAATAATATCATCAGCATAAGCCAAACAAGTGATTGTTTTTGTTTAACTGAAGGAGAATGCCATTCTAAATCCTCTAAGTCCTGTAGGATGTAATTAATGTAAATATTAAGCAAACTGGGTGTTAATAAACACCCTTACTTGACTCCCCCCCAGTTTGTAATAATTGTAGAGGACAAAGCACCCTTTTGATTACATTGTACATAGACCCAGGTATCTGTGTGAATACTAATTAATATTTTGAGTAATGTTGGATCAATAGTTAGACTCTCAAGTTTTTTCCATAACACTAATCAACTTATACTGCCGAATGCTGAACTGAAGACAATAAAAAAGCAATAGTTTTGCCTTGTTAATTGTAACATATTTCCATAATAAACGTGAAAGAACAAAACAGTGTTATATAGTAGAACATGATTATCTGAATCCATTTTGATATTCATTAAGTATCTCATTCTCATTTAGCAATTCCAGCAGTTTTTGTAGCATCATTTTCGCATAGAGTTTATGTGATACGTCTAAGAGACTAATGGGGCAATACATCCTGGGATCCAGTGAGCTACCCTTTTTGAATAAAGGGAAAATGATACTTCCTTTCCAACTTTCTGGTGCGACTCCGCACTGTGCAATATAATTAAGTACATTTTTCAGAATCATTATCCATTTATCTATTAAAAACTTATACAGCTCTGTAACTATTTGGTAAGGGCCAGGTTCTTTTATTCAGCCTAAATTCCATGATGGTTTTATATATATTAGATTAGGTAATAAAAATTGGTAAAGAAGCCATACTGTAGTTTTTCCTTTCCTTTGCATCTCCAGCATAAACATTTTAAATTCAATTTCTTCAGCCACTGAGAAATATAAACTTGTGAAGTATTCTTCCCGAAGTATTGGGGGAACGTGATTCTCAATATCCTGTGTAAATACATTATAACCCTGACAAATTAACGACCAAAATGTTTTAGTATCTTTTTTCTATACTGCCTTTCTTAGCTGATCCTACATTTTATGATAATATTTTTCTCTCTCTGTGTCCAGTAAATTTTTATATTTCTTCCTGGCTTTATTTAATAGACTGTTATTTTCTTTTGTTATATTCTGCTTACAGTATCTAGCTAGTTTATGTAACTCTTATTTTACTTTTCATGCATATTTTATTAAACCATGTGGCATATCCTCTTCTAGAAACTCTGCTAATGTTTAATAAGGGTCTCATTTGAGAATTTAATAAATCCCAATGTTTCATCCTATTCAAGGCCATA
Organism: Neoceratodus forsteri; assembly: GCA_016271365.2. Taxonomy (NCBI): domain Eukaryota; kingdom Metazoa; phylum Chordata; order Ceratodontiformes; family Ceratodontidae; genus Neoceratodus; species Neoceratodus forsteri. Next base: position 503,625,747 of record CM057455.1, read on the forward strand.
ATTGGATTCTCTAATTTCTCCATTAACTTTTTTATTTCTGAGTCCTGAAAAAGTTCAGAAAATTTCTCTTTATTTACTGTCCATCATATACTGCTACTATTTAATATTTCTGTATCATCTTTTATGTTAAGTTCTTTATTTCACGAGCTATTAAAAATTTGTGGTTTACATAGCAATAACAATGGATCATGAGCAGATTCAGCTCTGTCTAATATTTTTAAAGTAATGGTAGAAGAGCCAAGTCCACCCATATAGGTGTGTGTCCCTGTTTGATCACCGGCAAGTCATCCATTCAAGAGACAGAAATTATTCTCCAACAGCATTTTAAATGTTTTTCCCCTCTTATTACACTTCTTGTCTGTGACATTTCTATGTCTACTTAATCTTTTATTTGCAGCCATAAATCCCTCATATAACTCTCAGTATAAATCTTCAACTTGTCCATCTATTGTTATTCTTGCATTAAAGTCTCCCACAATGCAGATCTCTTCTTGATTATATTTTTCTTCATATAGCCAGAAAGTTCATAAACTTAATCCAAACTTCTGTGAATTAATTTTGTTTAGGAGGAAAATAAACACTGATGATAACCAACTGGGTAACATCACTTATCAATGTAAACTGATAAAATATTCCCTGATGTAGTCTATATATAAACAAACCTTTAAAGTTGAACAGTGTTTTAGTATACATGACCAACCCAGCCTTATTACGGCCATACTTTTTTTCCTTTGTGTCTGACAATGACAAGACTGAATATCCTGGAATCTATATGACATTTGTATTCCCCGTTTCTTGAAGACAAAAAAATGTTCCATTCAGGAAGAAAAGCTTTAGTTTCTTTATCTGGGAGTCAGCCCTTCTATATTCCACAATAATATTGAAAATAATTATTTCTTCTCCTCTATTTTCCTTCCTTTTCTTTTTTCTACTTATTCAGTGTAAAGCACTCTGAGCCTTTGAATAGAGCGCTATATAAATACAATTTGCCTTATCTTGCCTATTTGCTGTGTTTTTATTTTTTTTTTACTTTCTGTTGGGATTACAGTGTGCCGTAGCCAGATGAGAGGCGTGAGGGTTGGCTAGCTGTCTGGAGAGCACTGCGAGTGATTGCAGTGGGGAGGGAATGACAGGGTTGGATAAAGCCCTCTCCCATTTGTAATGCAGACAGAGTTAAAAGCAATGATTTTTTTGACCTCTCCTATTCTGTCACTTGTCTAACTCTTATCTGTTTGACTGCCAGATTGATTGTTTATGCTCTAAACATACGTTGACAATATTCTACTGCACCTTAGTCCCCCAAACACCACTATACCATCAGTATTGAAAGAGACTTGAGTACTTCAGTAATATCTCAGCATATAAATTAAATATAGGGAAAACCGTGGTTGTGCCATTAAACAAAGGGGTAAATCTACATGAAATGACTGCATTGGGACTCACATGGGCCCCCAAGAGAATCAAATACATAGGTATTGTAGTATCCCAGGATCTGAAAATCATAAAAGTGGACAATGTAGATGCATCACTAATTTGAACCATACAGGATTTACAGATATGGGACAGAGATAGGGCAAGTTACCACTCTCCCTATGGAGGAAAATTAACAATCTTAAAATGAATGTTCTACCACACATTTTATACCCCTTATGTATGCTCAACACAGTCCTCCCCATCACCTAGTTTAAAAAGCTTCAAGGAGCATTCGCTAAGTTCCTATAGTGGGTGGGGGAACAGCCAGCAGGTCATATAATACTCTGTCAGCCCCCAAAGAAATAGGTGGACTAAAACTGCCTTACTTTCTTCTATATTATGTTGCCGTATATGATTCTAAGTACTTCAGATGGGGAACAACACCGTAGGACCCTGAGCTGCAAACATGAACCACATGGGCTACAAACTGAAGGGAAGAAGCAAACAGTCAGAATTCCAACTGAAGGCACTGTTGCTTATTACTCTTAAGGCAATGCCTAAAGTCATGTTTAACACCCCAATACACTCATCCATGCATGACCACCAACAAATAAGCAAACTCTGCAAGTTAAGTTAAACAAGGACTGTACACAGTCCATTATTAAAAACCCAATCGTCAAAATTGGTGGAAAACCTATCTGTTCCAAGTAACAGACTAACAGTGTGCACCCGGATGCTAGGGGGCAGTTTATCCCTCTCAATGACTTTCAAAGAAGACAAAAGAAAAAATTACTCACCATAGCAATGTTGTTTCTTCTAATGGAGTGTTGCTGTATTCTGACTTAATGCAGTTAGCCCCAGCACTTGAACTGCCCTGGAGAGTAAGGAGTTAACTCTATGCTGAAGCATAGAACGTTGCGCTTGAGCTCGGTTTTCAAACCTCTGTCTGTGGTACTTCCCAGTGTAACCGTCAGATTCTTATGAGCAACTAACTGAGTATAAAATATGGAAATTGTTTGAATATAAGCCAAAAGGCAACAATTTGGGCACAGAAGACTCAAGTCAAGAACCCAAGAAGAAAAAGGTAGTGACAACACTAAACACATTTATAATACATGAGAGAACTCAAAATAACTAACCCACCCAAGAGGGAGGGTACAAGGTACACCCCTGAGGTGCAACACTGTACCTGCCGGCCCACTTCCCAAAAACTGGCTCTGAGAGGGGAGGCGGGGGGGTGAGGTCAGAATACAGCAAGACTACATTAGAAGAAACAACATTACTATGGTGAGTAATTTTTTCTTCAAACAACATGAAGTCTTGCTGTATTCTGACTTAATGCAGACTACCAAGCAGTTCCCTATGGAGGAGGGAATGCAGAACCGACTTTGGAAACAAGCTCTGCAGTACTGCCATACCAAACCTAGCATCACTCCTAGCCTGGATATCCAGAGAGTAATGCTTGGTGGATGTGTGTACTGTTTTCCAGGTGGCTGCTTTATAGATCTCTAACAAAAGTATATCTCAGGCCGCAGCCAGAGAAGCAGCTGCACCCCTAGTCAAGTGAGCCCTCAAGCCTGAGGGGGGAGCTTTACCCAATTTATCATAGCAGAATTGTAGGCAAGAGACAATCCACCTGATAATAGTTATTTTAGTGGCAGGCTTACCTTTTCCCACCTCACCACAGGTGAGAAACAACTGAAGACAGTCATTCCTGTGAGCCTTAGTGTGGTCTATGTAGTAGTTAAGAGCTCTTTTAAAGGAAAACAGTACACAATAGTGGGGGCAATCACCAGGGCTGCAAAAACGCCCATTTAAAACAACCTATATGGTTTAAAATAAATTCAGCTAACCTTTCTCCAGATATTTAGCTTTTTAATGCTGCTCCTTGAGGCGCCATGTCAAAAGTGCCACTGTACCGGAAGACGGAGTGTGCCCCTAGCATCCTGTCCTGTGTTGATGATGAGTGAGGTGTATCTACCCAGGAGAAAAAGAAACTATGTGGCATGTAGAGGTACGTTAACTAAACCTCTACATCAAATTCCCGGTGAAAACAGAGCCGTGTAATGTACTTTAAATCATTATCAAAGTTGCAGCTCCAAGTTCGGTCATGCGTAGTAGCACCCGGTGCCACAGGTTCAAATGGGGGCTGCATGAGTTGTGTAATGCAGGCATTGAGATCCCAAGCAGGAGTCGGTTCTCTAAATGGAGGGTTTATGTGAACCAGACCCTTTAAAAACTCTTTAAAAACATGATGAGAGGTCAGGGAAGAGCCCTTCCCTGCTGAAAGGAAAGCATAAACCGCTGCTAGGTGAACCTTCAGGTTTGCAGGCCTAAGGCCTAGACAATTGAGGTGAACCAGATAATCTAAGGCTGCGGAGATGCCTGCAGAATCAGGCACAATGCCTTTCTGAGAACACCAAATGCTAAACCTCTTCCATTTGGAGTTATAAGTCTTTCCAGTAGAAGGTTTCCTGGAAACCTTCAAGATATCCAGAACTGCCTGAGAAAGATGCACGCCTGCGCATTATTACTCTTCATGAGCCAGACCTTGAGACTGAGAGACTGGAGATTGGGATACCAGATCCTCCCCTGAGAGGAGGACAGAAAATTGTGCCCCCTGGGAAGGGAAAGGGGACGTGACACTGTCAGGGACAACAGCAGAGGATACCAAGCCTGTCTGGCCCAGTCTGGAGCCACTAGTATCACTGTACAGGGTTGAGTTCTGATTTTGATCAGGACTCTGAACAGCAGAGGGAATGGAGGGAAGGCATAGAGGAACCTGCCCTTCCAATCCCAAATCAGGGCATCCTGGGGCACAGTCCCCAGGATTGGAGGTCTGCAACAGAACAGAGGGAGTTGGTGATTGTCCGGGGCCGCAAAGATATCTAACTCTGGAGTGCCCCATCTGGAGAAGATGACCTGCAGAATGAGGGGATCCAGGGACCATTCGTGGTGTCCCTGGAATATTCTGCTCAGAGCATCTGCCAGTACATTGTCCTTCCCTGGAAGGTGAACTGCTACTAGGGAAGTCTGAAGAGAATAGGCCAGAGACCACAATTTCATGGCTTCTGTGCACAAGGCTGTGGACCAAGTGCCTCCTTGTTTGTTGATATACCACACTGTGGTCGTGTTGTCTGTTCTGATGTGGACCACCCTGCCCTTGACCGAATCTGAGAAGCACTGAAGGGCCAGGAACACTGCCCTGAGTTCCAGAAGGTTGAAGTGAAGGAGAGACACCTGTGGACACCAGACCCCTTGAGCTGTCAGGGTTCCCAGGTGGGCTCCCCAACCTAGGAGAGAAGCATCTGTAGTCAGAACTACTGAGGGAACTTGAGGAAGGAATGGGACTCCTTATCTGAGGTTGTCCAGATCCAGCCACCACTGGAGACCTTGGACCAGAGTCTGAGTCACTGGAATCAGTCTGGCAAGGGAATCCTTTTTCTGAGACCAAAAAGACCTTAGGTGAAACTGAATGTCCCTCATCTGAAATCTTGCTCCTTGTACCACTGCAGTGGAAGCTGCCATGTGGCCCAGGAGTTGGAGGAACTGTCTTGCTGGACAAGAGACCTGAGGTTGAAAAGATGAAGCAATATCTACTAGGGCCTTCACCCTTGCGAGGGGAAGGAAAGTTTTTGTTTGGGTAGTGTCCAGTTCTATTCCTATAAAGGTAAGAAGTTGAACTGGTTCGAGAACAGACTTTGGAAGATTGAGAAGAAACCCCAGGGAACTGAGCAGGGCCTGGGTGGCTTGCAGAGCTGACCTGACTTGTTGAGATGACTGGCCTACAATGAGCCAGTCGTCCAGATATGGGAAGATGGTGATACCCTGTCTTCTGAGGTAAGCCACCACTACTGCAAGGCATTTTGTGAACATCCTTGGATCTGATGTTAGGCCGAATGGCATGGCTCTGAATTGGTAATGGCCTGAAGGTAATTCGAACCTGAGGTATTTTCTGTGGGAGCACCTGATAGGAATATGGAAGTAGGCACCCTTGAGGTCCAGGGATGTCAGCCAATCTCCTGGCCTTAGAGAGGGAAGGATAATTCCCAGAATTACCATTTTGAATTTGGGTTTTGAAATGTGTTTGTTCAAATACCTTAGGTCTAGGATGGGTCGCCACTCACCTGTTTTCTTTGGGGTAAGGAAGTACCTGGAGTACAGTCCTTTTCCCTTGTGCTGAGTAAGAACCTTCTCTATAGGTAAGAGAGCAAGAAGACAGGAAACCTCTGCCTCTAGTGCAAGGGTTTCTGATATTGATGCAGGTGGAAAAGACTTGGCCCTCTTTTTTGGAAACATTTTGAAGGTGAGGGCTAGTCCCTGGCTTACTACTTCCAGGACCCATCTGTCTGAGGTCACAGACTTCCAGGCCTGGAAGCAGTAAGCCAGCCTGCTTCCTACTGGGATTGGAGAGTTGACCCGGGCTGACACATCAGGGTGTCTGCTTGGCAGAAGCCTTAGACTGGGAGGAGGAAGCAGCCCTGCTCATCCCCTTCCTGCCCCTCCCTCTGAAGAACCCCCTCTGTGGGAAGGGTGAGGAGGCCTGGGCTTGGTAAAAAGGCCTGTGAAAGGGCCTGCCCCTGCCCCTAGACTGCTGCTTTTGTGGAGTGGCTTGCCTTTCCTTGGCCTGTGCACTCCTATAAGTGGTCCTGTATTCATCCATTTTCTTCATATAAGCCTCTGTCTGCTCCCCAGAGAGTTGCCCACTGCAGGAAAATCCATAGCCTTAGTCTGGGTATCCTGTGAGTGGCTAGTACATCTGAGCCAAGCATGTCTTCTAAGAGACACAGACATAGCCATGACTCTAGATGCCACATCATTGGAGTCCACAGCAGTATGAAATTGTACTTTCGATGCCTCAATTCCATCAGCAGCCACCTCCTCCAGCTCTTTGGCTAGCCAGAGGAGGCCTGTTTAGCCAGTTCCAGAACCATATCTAACCTGGACTTCTGGTACCTGGCTGTGTAGGCCATATAGCTGGCCTGCCTGAGTCCCAAAGAGGATGCCAAATACTGTTTTTGGCCATGGCATCCACTTTCCTGGAGTCCTTGTCTGGGGGGGGTGTGAAGCCAAAGGAATATTAGCCCTGTCACAGGCTTCAGCCTGCACTACCCCAAAATGGCTGCTATGATTATAAAGGAACTCCGTAGATGAGCCCCAAGAACTTATGAAGAGGGATAGACAGCCTTTTGGACTCGAGATGTCCATCATTTCCACAAAATTAGGCTCTTCTTCCTCCTCTGCAGCTTCAACCAAGAGAAGCTGAAGGGTTTCAGCTACCTTTTTGGAAAACAAAAAGTATAAAGGGGACTCAGACAGCCTGGGAGGGGAGACATCAGAGGGCCTGTCTGGGGAGATGTCCGGTTCAATGGGCACATCCAGACCCCCCGGTTATCATCATCATCATCATTGGGATAGTCTTTGTCTCCCTCTCTCTCCTCGTAAAAAGTATCTGGATTGTAATCCGAAGGAGACGGATCCGACCAAACCGACTGCCTAATCGGCAGTACCAGTTCGGATGGAACCGGTCTAAGCGATTGGACAATGCTAATCGCTTTGGCTATTTCGTCTGCGGTTGGAGAATGCGATAAAGGATCCAAACCGGCAGACTTACGTTTTCTTTTTGACGGAACTGGCCCCTCAGGGTCAGCTCTCCTTTTGCCTGAGGAGGTATCGCCTAGGTCAGTAGGCACCTCCACAGGTTCGGTCGCAACCGAACCGAGCTGGCCATCCGGATCTACGGACTTCTCAGCCTCCCTTTTCTTCAGCCTACTCAGTCTTTTATCTAGAGTGGATTTAGGAAAGTTTTTACAAATTTGGCAGTCTGACTTGAGGTGATCAAACCCTAGACAATAAACACAAATGAGGTGGGGGTCGGCCTTGGCAAAGGCCTCCCCACACTCAGTGCAGTGTTGAAACCCTGTGGGACTGGTTTTCTTCTTGGGTTTCTCAGACATGGCCAATCTATCAAATTACCCTATAACAGCTTTCAAGCCAGGTAATAAAATAACTGATCAGTTACAAACTGTGTCACGGGTTTTGAAAAAGAACCAGAAAAAGGCTGGTTCTTTTGAAACCGATCAGTATCGAACACCACTCTAATCCCAGAAAAATTCACTTACGAAACAGAAGAAGATTCAAGGTTGGTTCCTAACTGGACTGACTGATAAGAAACCGAGGAAAAACAATTTCCACACTTTCTTTCAAAATAAACAAAGTCACTACCTATCTATAACACTACCTGTGCCATAAACAGAGGCTGGAAATCCGAAAAAATAACAAATAGAATGGTTTAAAACCGAACGCTTTACTTTTTACTGAACTGAGCAGAGGAAATCTCCAGAGCGAGTTCACTGTTAGGCGGAGTAAAGAATCTGACAGTTACACTGGGAAGTACCACAGAGAGGTTTGAAAATCAAGCTTGAGCTCAACGTTCTATGCTTCAGTATAGAGTTAACTCCTTACTCTCTGGGGTAGTTCAAGTGCTGGGGCTAACTGCATTAAGTCAGAATACAGCAAAAGACTTCATGTTGTTTGAATATTGGAAACTCACAGTGCTTTCAGTTTCGATAGCATACATGTGCTATTGTGAAAGCCCTGGTCCAGCCCCCCAGTCTTCAGAAGGAAGGGACTGAATATCACAGCTAGTGCTACTGGCAATCCAGACATGTGCTATATCTACCACATATTCAAAACTGCATGACCTTAATCCCAACAGGTTGTCAGGTGTATGCCAATACTGGTCTCAGGTTTTACCTGTGGGGAATGCAATTGAGAGATGGGAGATAATATGGCAAGATCTTTATCAATTCATCAAATTTGACAAATACAAACTTACTCAATATAAAATTATGCAGAACTTATACTATACTCCCACTAAGCTCTTTAAAATGGGCATGACTGAAAGCAACACTTTTCTGTAATGCTTTTATGTTTAGCGTTACTCCTTATATTCAACCTTCCTTAGACTGTAAGCCACAAGTGCTCCCACATTTTCTGAGGAATTCTTGAAAAGTGTTAACTGATGGAGAATGTAATGGTTATCTGCTGTGGGACAATTTGTAAAACAGGGTTCCTTAGGATAATTTCTATCAATGATATCTTGATATAGAGATTTTGTGGAAAGTGTGATGGGACCATTTTTCATGATACCCCATTTACATAATTTTTGAGCAGCTGGCAAAAAATAGGGGGGAATATTAAGACGTGGGTGTATTTTTGGTGCTATTTGTAGCCATGACTTAAAATATACAGCTAGGCCTTCTGTCATCCAAGCCTTTGAAATATTGTCCTTGCAGTGTAGTATAGTGCCAACCGAATGCTTGAAAAACAAAGCATGGAGGAAAATAACCGGTTCTATCATGTTGAGACCCCCCTTTTTGAAATGCAAATAGGTATAATTGTGTTTAACGGGATTTAATTTTGAGCCCCATAATATTTGAAAGCATAGCCTATAGATCATTGTTTCCAATTTGATGGGTAATGGATATAATACTGTTACATACTTTGATAATGGTAAAATAAACTTTTTTAATATAGCAATTCACTTAATTTTGGAATATTTCTACTGTCTCCATCTGTTCACCTTTGAGAATAGCTTTTCACAATTTTGTTCAGGTAAATTATGTGGTCCAAAAGTGATCCCCAATATTTCTAAAGGAGTGGAAGACACAGACAGTCCATACCAGACGGAATCAGGATGGACATTAGGCCCAATAAAAAAAAAAAAAACTTTACTCTTGCCTATATTCAATTTGGCATTCAAAACCTTCTGATAAAGTGCAATTTCTTGTAAAAAAAAGATTAATTTGCCCAGGATCTGAAAAAAAAGCACAGATATCATCGGCATAAGCTTGAATGCATAAAGCATGAGGGATGCCGAGCCCAGTAATTCCAGTCCATTTCAGAGATGCCACAGCTGAATGGAGTAAAGGATCAAGGGAAAAACTATACAGCAAAGGGCTCAAAGGGCATCCTTGTCAGACTCCAGAGTGTACTGAGAATTTTTGTCTGACCACACCTTTTAAAAGAGGTCAGACTGTAAAAAAAGAATATAATAACTGCAATTGAGATATAAAAAGTGATGGAATTTTGTACGCCTTTAATACTGCAAATAAATGTTTATGTAAAACTCTATCAAAAGCTTTTTCTTGATATACTGTTACCACACAACTGAACACTCCTGAAATATTACAATGATAAATGATATATCTTATGGTCCCTAAGGCTTGCTGAATAATTTTATCAGGTAAACCGCAATACTGAAATGAAGATAGCACCCTGGAGGCACACACTTTTAAGTGAGTATTTAATATATGTGCCAATATTTTATAAATCGGTGTTCATCAAAACTATAGGTCTCCAATTATTTATTTGAGTACGGTCCCCTTTTTTATAAAGATAAAATAGAAGTCCTTCAGAAAACTCGGGATGTATAATGTTATTAGTAAACCAATAATTGTACGTAATAAATAAACAGTCTACCAATTGTAAAATAAATTGTTTATAGAAAGAGTGAGGGATACCATCCAAACCTGGAGCAGGATGAAGCCGTAATGCTTTAATAGCTTGTGTAATTTCTACTTTAGTGATTGGAGATTGAAATTTTGTACTTCTATTGGGAAATTCAGGATCTCCACTGACCTTAAAAACGTATTTATTTCGGAGGATAAAATATTACTAACTGATTCAAGAGAACCATAATGTCTCCAAATTTCAGCCTCTATGTCTACTAATGAAAGTAACTGTTCTGCCATCTGGGGTAGTTAAAGACTCCAAAGAGCCTGTATGTTTTAAATCTTTACAGGCTTCATAGGGGTCACCTATAGACGAGGATTTTGTGCTATGATTCAGAACAGACTGAATTGATCTTGCTCTGGTAGATTCAAAACTTTCATGGCATCCTTTACTGTGGAAATCTGACTAGAGTAATCATAATTGGATGAATTTGATAAAGTAATTAATTTATGCAACTGTTGCCTAAGGGATAAATAGTGCAGAAAGGCAGCATTTCCTCTTTTTTTTCCATATTTAGAAAACCACTCTTTTATGTCAGCTTTGGTGTCCATCCACCATTCACCTTTACCAGTATATAGACATTCAACTGACAACCTAGCATGAAACAAAACTGTTACTCCTGAATAATCACTGGATCATTTAACATACAGTCATTAAGCTTCCATCTGCCATAAAGAGTAGATTTTGGAACAAAATGATGCATAGAAAACAACAATAACAAATGGTCTGAAAAAGTAACTGGAATCATAGTTAGAGAACCTTTAGGAACATTTGCTGATATGAAGATATAATCAATGGTCGAGGAATAATTGTTCCGTGTATAAGTAAACTTAGGGCCTTTAGTATTTAGTAAATGACAATTGAATAATCCAGCTGAAGAAATCATCTGAGATAATGCATGGGAATCACAATATATTTTTTTTGTATCTCCTTTTTTTCGCTTGTTCCCTGTAACCAAGGGACAATTAAAATCACCACACAGAAATATTTATAGTGTGTAACTAAAAAAGGTTGGATTGCTCTTATGAGATTTACTCTTTCTGCCTTTATTTGGGCAGCATAAACTGAAATAAAACAACAGTCCATATTATTCCACAGACCATCTAAAATCGAAGCTTTCCCTGGTATCAAATCATATAATTTACGTAGAGAAAAAAGTGAAAGAATGAAAAAGGACCCCAACCCCATCAGCCACATTCTGGCTGAAAGACCAATAGGATGGACCCCAGACCAATTCCCTCTTAAAAGAATGAATCTGATCTGCAGCATGCATCCAGGTTTCATGAATTAAACAAACATCTATGGCTTTATCATGTAAAGATTGAAACACAACCCTTCATTTTTCATAATTTAACAAACTATGAACATTGAAAGAGCAGACTAAACCACCAGTCATTCAAAATTCCATTAGAAAGAGTACCTAGGTCTTTTTCATCTTTTTCTTTTTTTTCTCCTTTATAATCACCATCTACATTTTTTTTCTGACCCTGGTCATTAAAGGTTTTTGGAATCGGAATCCCCCACTTCCATTTCAGGGTCTCCCCAAGGGGTAAACAAGGCAGCATATGGATTTTTACATTCCACTGGGGGCGGGGGAATCGAGGAATGGATTAGAAAATCTAGAAGATCTTCTACAAGGCAAGGGGTCCGAAAAAGGTACACTAATACCATCTTTTGGAGGAATGGGCATATCTGAATAACAAACTGAAGTGAGCATATCTGGTTTCATGATTTGTTGTACTGGAGCCTGGTTCAAAACCTCTTGTGATTCTAAATCAATAGAAATCACTAAGGGATCTATGGATGGAGTTTGGGGATGTAGAGAAGAGGGGGTCAGGAAGATCCTTGTGGGGGATTAGAGAGACCAAAGGGGGGTTGGGGGAGGTTTGAGAAATATTATTTGAGGTACTGGGGCCAGGCTGAGCAGGATCCACCAAATCTTGCGCTTGCAGGATGAGAAGCTCAGGGCTAACACAGCTTGCTTTGTTACGGGCTGCCCAAAGGCAGTCACTGAAGACATGCCCATATTCCTCGCAAAGGTCACAACGAGTATGGTTAGCACATTGCATAATGCTGTGACCAATTTCCCCACAGTTGTTGCAACGGGGTTTGTCACAAGTGCTTGAAAGATGAGTGCGAGAACCACACCTATTGCAGGCCCGGGGTTGACCTGCATAAAAACAGACCCCATGGTCTCTGCCCAAAAGGAGGGAGTTTGCAATATGCTCTATTCCTGTTTCACCCTGACGTAGTTTTACATTGTACTTCCACCCCCCAGTCCAGAAAAGCTCTCCATCCAAAATGGCTTCTGGTGAACTGAGTATTTCACATTTCTGTGATAACCATTATGTGATATCTTCGACATGAACTCCTTTGTTACGAAACATAATGGTCACATACTTAAAGGGTTTAGTCAGAGGTATAACTACAAAAGGGGTCCATGTCGGAGATGTCTTGACTTGCCCATACCTCTCCCAGAACAAATCTAGTGCATAAGATGTTTGAAAACTAATGTCATAATTATCCTCTCCTGAAATATTGATAAAAGCATAAACTTCCTTTCGAGAGAAATGCAGAGAATCCTTTAATAAAATTTTCCCCACATGATATCTATCAGGTCGATTTTCCAACCCCCCCCCCCTTATATCTTATTCGCACTGTGTTCCTGCGGGAAGCAGCCACTTGTTTAGTATTAGAAAAAAGCTCAGACAGTAAGGGTTTAGATTCTCGTGACTGGTCTGACACAAAGGAGGGGGTTTCTCTCCAACCCTCTGTGCCCCGGGTATCAAAGGTGGAAAAGAGTCAGTAAAGACTGTTTTAGAGCTGTCCCAAATCAGTTCTGAGGCAGGGAACACAACTGTAGTACGAGAGTCAGAATGAACAGGAGTGTTTGATACAGGCCTGGAAGAAACCCCAGGCTTCCATTCTGCTGTGGCTTGGGAGAAAGAAATATCCCACGGGGGGTCTGGAATCCATATCCCTTTTGTAGATCTAGTCCATCCTGCCCCTGAAAGGGCTTTTTGCAGTGTCCATGAAGCCATCTCAGAAATATCCTCCCCAGGGCCAGAGACTGTGGTTTTATCAAAAAGGGAAGCGACCTGGTGAGCATAATCAATGGATTTTAAATTCTTCTTCTGTAGTACAGCACTCTCAGATTTTTTTGTTCCCAAAGAAAAAGTCTGTAGCATTCTCTTGTGTGTTTAACCTGGTTTGGTAGATTATTGCCGTCCTCTGTTCTGCAGGGTTTGGTTGTCTAAAAACAAACCCTGCTGTCTTTGAAAGTGTAAAGTCCGGGGGAACCACTGTAGGGGATTTTTCATGTGGAACCCCAATGACTGAGCCATGCACCTTTTGCTCCGCAGGGTGAGCTGATGTATTCACCTGCAAGTCAGACTCTTAAGCGCTAGCTTGTTTTCTTTGACACCCAGGCCGTTGCTACAGAAACCTCCTGGCTCATTATTGACAGCTGTGCTTGAGCCGTCAGCATCTTGGAAAAGACTGGGAGCTGCGTTTCAGTCTGTGAGTTAACTTGAGCGTTTTTAGACCCAGACACGGTCCCAAGATCAGAAAGGGGAGGTAGTAAACCATAATCTTCAGGTTTTTGGCACACACCATTAAAGGTGTTGTAACTGCCAGCCTTGGAAATAGACACATCAAAGCAGGCATTTACTGGTGCAGTCGGCAGCTTAGAATGAATCAGCAGCCGTGATTCAGCTTGTGAACAACCTTGAACGTTTTTTTTCATGCACTGTACCATAAACAGAAAGGGGAACAGGTCAACTAGAAACTTTAGGCTTTTGGCACTCACCACTAAAGGGGTTTTTACTGCCAGCCTTAGAGAAAGCATTTGAAAACTCACCCAGGCCCACTGTAGTAGATTCAGGAGCAGCTGTGCCATCTGCTAGTTTGACAGGCCTGAAATTCGGGTTGACAGAAGCTGCTCCAGACTGTAAAATATTTAGTTTTTCTTCCAAACATTGTTTTTCCAGGAAATGACACCCCTCTTCAACTAATACAAGCTGAAAAAGTTTTTGTTGTCATGATTCCAAGTTACCTGCTGCATCTTTTTCAATATCCAAACCAGGTTCCACACATAATCCTTCTGTAGACATACACATATCCATACTATTTCCTTCAGGGATAGTAGTACGTTCACCCACATTTTCATCTTCAGTCCCTGTTGAATTCAGACCAGGAGAGGAGGCCTGCTCTCCTGTCTGCAACACTTCCACACCAGGATCCATGGAAGCTGCCATCTTGGTCACACAGGAAAATGGGTCTCCCCTGCTCACAGGAAGCAGAGTAGGGGAATTTCCCCAGTGTCCTGGCTGAATTTCCCTCATTCACTAAAAATACCACCAACAGCTTAATTTGGTTCAAGATCAGTTGGCATTCATCTGTATTCCCCTCCCCCGGGTCATGTCTGAAAATAGGCAGGATTTGTCTAGTGCACTTACCCAGTCAACAAAAACTAAAATTAAAAAAAATAAATAAATAAAAAGATCTGGAAAGAGAAGGGGAGGGACTATGATATATGTGCACAAGAAGCTTAATTTCACTGTTATTAATTACCCCTTAGGCAACTCTGGATGTGAATTAGTATCACTGGATCTCCTGTTTGAACAGAATAAGCACTTAATTATCAGCACTATTTATATACCTCCTGGGAAATTTTCACAAGGCTTAGAATTGCAGTCACAGACAAAGGCATGGTCAGATATTTCCTGAAATTTCTGTGACATTTCAAGAGAAATCTCCTGCTTTCTGAATTTCCAAAGTAGGGGCAAGCAGAGAGAAACTCTTTAGAAATTTAGTGAAATGTCTGGAATTATCTGACCATGTCTGTGGTTACTACTGTAATTACAACTGTATGGAATGAATTTCCTATTAACAGGAAGTGGATCCTTTTAGGCGATTTTAATTGTAACTGGGATTCTAATTTTAAAATTGGAGCCACTGATGTTTTCTCTAATTTGAGAGTCAGTCAATTGATAGAGGAAGTTACTGGGCCCAACTATAAGTCCGGTATAGGAACCATTCTCGATTGGGTCATGGTCACACATGTAGATAGAACTGTTAATTATGAGGTTATGTCTGACATAATGAGTGGCCACCATCCACTGTTGTGTGCATGGTCTATTAGGATCCCTAGGGGGACCCTGAATTATACCGAAGTCAGGAGTTGAGCTCAGTTATCCCCTGAAATTGTAGAGGTAGCTTGTATGGAAACTGATTGGTCCCCTTTGTATTCCCTTACTCAAAATGATTTGCTCTCGGACTACTTCTGCTCTATGTATAACACCATTATTAATAAGGTTGCTCCTAAAAAAAAAAGTAAGACTCAGAGCTAATAAACAAAAATGGGTTGCTCAGGACTTGCTTTGCCTTATGAGAAAACTAGACAAGAGCTGGAAGCACTATAAAGTTATCTGAGGTCAGGAAAGCTAAAATTCAATATTGTTTATCTGAGCAGAGGAACTCCCAGGCTGACTCTAAAAAAACTTGGCAAGCTCTTAATAAATTATTAGGAAGGGAAAAAACAGATCATACCCCAACTATTCTACTTAAAGGACAAAATATCAGTGACTCCACCCTTGTTTCAGATATAGTCACACTTATTTCGGGAACCTTGAAATTTACAGAATTCCCCTAAATTCTGATATAGATTCAGTAGTGAAAGAAGAACCTAACTCCACCTTGCCAAAATTTTACTTTAAACAAATTACACCTGATATGGTATGTAGGTAGGTTCTTAAACAAGACCCCAGGCCCTCTCTTTGTCACAACGGTGTCGATTTCAGAATTATCAAATTGGGCATAAATTATTTTGCACACCCCGTCATATATTTTCAATTTTTCTTTATGCCATAGTGTTTTCCCTAGTAGTCAGAAACTTGTAACAATTAAATCCATATTAAAAAATGGTAATCCCGCTCTCACATCTAATTATCGACCCATATCACTTTCATGCCTCTTTCTAAAATTCTTGAGAAAATTATTTTGGATCAAATGCTTGACTTTCTCAAAAAATATTTTTTATTAACCAGTCATCTACATGGTTTTAAACCTAAACATGATATTGAGACGGCCTTGGTGGGGTTCCCGAGCGGCATCCAGAGTGCCCTTGATAAAGGGCACTCTGGTGCAGCATTATTTGTGGACCTCACCAAGACCTTAGACTTGGTTGAACACTGTCATCTACCATGGATCCTGCAGAAATTTAACTTTTTGGAGGATGTGATTAGTTAGTATAGTGATTATTTGTCAAACAGGCAACATAGAACTTTAATTGGTAATTCTGTTTCTTGTCCCAGATTTATGTGGTGTGGTGTGTCCCAGGGCTCAATACTGGGGCCACTAATATTTTCCAGGCAGGGAAAAAGAAAGGAAGGAGTAGCTCTTTATGTAAAGGAAGGGATAAAAGCAACTGAACAAAAGACTAAACAGGGAGGAGAGGAGAGGAGAGGAGAGGAGAGGAGGCACTGTGGGTCACTTTGGAGACTGGAAAGGGCACCACAATCCACACAGGGGTTGTGTACAGACCCCCACGTCAGGGGGAGGGAATGGACAAGGTTATGATAGAAGGCATTCTTAGAATAGCAGAGAAAGGGGAGATACTGTTGATGGGAGACCTGAATATGCCAGATGTTAACTGGAGCACATTTGCTGCAGCCACATCCAAGGGCAGAGCCATTCTTGATGCCCTACAGGTGGCAGGCCTCAGACAGCTAGTTTTGGAACTCACTCGTGAGGAAGCAATCTTAGACTTCGTACTCTCAAATGGGAGCAGTGAGAGGATCTCAGATCTAGAAGTGGGTTGCCATCTGGGAACAAGTGACCATCAAACAGTGTGGTTCACGTTAAACTCAGCTACAGAGTCAAGCCATACAAAAGTGAGGGTACTGGATTTCAGGAGGGCTGACTTTGGCAAGATGGGAGAGTGCCTCAGAAAAGCACTAGCAAACAGGCTAGAAGGAGGTGTGGAGCAACAATGGGGAATCATTAAAACTGCCTTCACAGAGGCAACAAGCCTTTGTGTGAAGCAAATAAACAAATCAAAACAAAAGAAAAAGCCACTATGGTTCTCAAAAGAGGTGGCTGTGAAAGTCAGGAAGAAAAAGATAGCATTCCGGAAGTATAAGGAAACACAGAAGGAGCAGGACAGAGAGCTGTACCAGTTAAGGCAGAAGGAAGCAGGAGGGAAGTCAGAATAGCAAAGGCCCAAACTGAGGAAAAGATAGCCAACTCGGTTAAGAAGGGGGATAAAACCTTTTATAGGTACATCAGCGAGTGTAGAAAGACAAAGGGAGGGATAGTGAGGCTGAATAGAATGAACAGTGGGTGGGCAGAGGGGGACAGTGAAAAAGCAGGGATACTGAATGAATATTTCTGCTCAGTATTCTAAAAGAGAGAGGAAGTGCCTAATCCAATTAACAGAAGTACTCTTGATAGGGGTCGATCCCAGTCCTTTCACAGAAGAAAGGGTTTTGCAAGAACTCCTAAAACTGAAGGTGGACAAAGCAATGGGGCCTGATGGAATTCACCGTAGAATTCTAAAAGAATTAAGGGGGGAACTAGTGAAACCACTGGCTACTCTTTTTAATAAATCATGGGAGGATAGGGTGGTACCCGAGGACTGGAGGAAGGTGGATGCAATTCCTCTTCACAAAAGTGGGACCAAGACAGAGGCAGGAAACTACAGACCTGTCAGTTTGACCTCTGTGGTAGGGAAAGTGATGGAGTCACCTCTGAAGGAAAGAATAGTTGAGTACCTAGAGGCCAGTGGGGCACAGGACCCAAGGCAGCATGGGTTCACAGCGGGAAGGTCATGTCAGACGAATCTAATAGATTTCTTTGACTGCGTGACCAAAGTAGTAGACCAGGGAGGGGCTGTGGACATGGCCTACCTAGACTTTAGCAAGGCATTTGACACAGTCCCACACAAAAGATTAATAGTCAAATTAACCAGCCTGGGAGTGGGTCCCAGGGTGGTAGCCTGAGTAAAACATTGGCTGGACAACAGGACACAGAAGGTAGTTGTAAATGGAGTCTACTCTGAAGAAAGAGGGGTTACTAGTGGAGTACCGCAGGGTTCAGTATTGAGTCCAGTCCTTTTTAATGTCTTCATAAGTGACATTGCAGAGGGACTGGAAGGAAAAGTATGCCTCCTTGCAGATGACACAAAGATCTGCAACAGGGTTGATACACAAGGAGGTGTGGAAAGGATGAGAAGGGACTTGGCAAGGTTGGAGGAATAGTCAGATGTATGGCAGCTAGGATTCAATGCAAAGAAGTGCAAAATAATGTACCTGGGAAACAAGAACCCAGGGGAAGAATACACAATGGGGGGGGAGGTAGTAACAACAACAAAAAAGGAAAGGAACTTGGGGGTAATCATACCAGATGACCTTAAGGTTAGCAAGCAATGTGAGAAGGCAGTAGGAAGGGCTGGGGGGATACTGGGATGCATAGGGAGTGGCATCAGCAGCAGAAAACAGGAAGTTGTTATCCCTCTGTACAGACAGTTGGTGGGACCCCCATCTGGAGTACTGCATCCAGTTCTGGAGACCCCATCTCCGCACGGACATAGACAGGATAGAGGCAGTCCAGAGGAAGGCAACTAAAATGGTGCAGGGTCTGCAAGAGAAGCCGTATGAAGAGAGACTAAAGGAGCTTAATATGTATACCCCTGAGGAAAGAAGGGAGAGGGGGGACATGATAGACACTTTTAAGTACCTCAGTGGAATCAACAAAGTCCAAGAGGGTAGCATCTTTCAGAAAAAGAGACATGCAAGAACAAGGGGACACAATTTAAAGATAAAGCGGAGGGAGGTTCAGGGGCAATGTGAGCAAGTGTTATTTCACAGAGAGGGTAGTGGATGCATGGAACAGCCTTCCTAAGGAGGTTGTGGGGTCTAAAACTGTGGGGGAATTCAAGAATGCGTGGGACAGACATATGGCAATTCTTGTGGGGGGTAGGAAGAAATAGGCTGTTGGTTAACTAGGATCTGCGGCCTATCCTGTAGGTAGGGAAATGGGCAGACTAGATGGGCCAAGTAAGTGGTCCTTATCTGCTGTCAAAGTTTATGTTTCTATGTTTCTTATATATGGACTCTGCCTCTAACATCTGTACTCAGACCAGAATGACTCTTTACGCAGACGACGATGTTATTTACAACCTGGGCCCCAGCCCCAACACTGTTCTACACAATCTCCAGACAGATTTTGACCATTTTCAGATTTGGCTATCTTCCAACCATATGGTTCTTAATTCCAAAAAAAGCAAAAATAATGTTATTTTCACGTGAAAAACATTATCTCAGTGAGCTCCCTCCTACTATAGATAATAAGGGTACTGTTACAGAGTATGTTGACGTTTTTAAATATTTAGGAATCTTTCTGGATAGTAGGCTTACTTTGGAATTCCACATCCAATAACTAAGAAAAATACTATACCAAAGGTTGGGGTTACTGTACCGTAGAAAACCTTTTCTCACTGGGGACCGTTTGTTAATTTGTAAAGTGCATTTCCAGTTGTAACTGAATTACCCCCCTGTGAAAAACTCATTTGGGGACTGTTTAACTTCTAAGTGCATTTCCAGTGTGCAGAATTTCAGTTTGCCCTGCTAGTAATTACCTTCTTTTTTGAATCACAATAGTACCTGATAGCCCACAGCCCATTTGCTCTTCTCCCCACACCCACTACCAGCCCGCCCCCAGCAAGTTAATCTTTTGCCTGTGCTGCATATTTAATCTCCCCTCTCTCTTCATTCTCCCGCAGAGACCACCCCCCTCCCCTGAGGAGACCGGAGGTCGCGAGGGCCTGCTCTGAAGCCCTCCCTGCCCGCAGAAGCCCCGAACCCGAGACACACCAGGTAATTTCTACCTTGATCCAGGCTGCTGCCACCATCGTTGGCCATCTGGCGCCTTTTCTGAAACGGCCACAGGCTCCCCTGCTCAGCGCATGAATCCCGGCCAGAGTAGCACCTCGAGTTGCTGCCCAGGCTCAAACGGAGCAGAACTGTTACTTCTGTGCCTGATTTTGAAACTTTTAAAACGAACCAGCTAAAACTATTTGCATTTGCCTGTAACTGTATTTAAAAGCTTAGAGTCACTGCAAGCCCAGGACCTGTGTTCTATCTGAAATCCCCCTGTGCAAATCTCACTGGGGACTGTTTGTTAATTTGTAAAGTGCATTTCCAGTTGTAACTGAATTACCCCCTGTGAAAAACTCATTTGGGGACTGTTTAACTTCTAAGTGCATTTCCAGTGTGCAGAATTTCAGTTTGCCCTGCTAGTAATCACCTTCTTTTTTGAATCACAATAGTACCTGATAGCCCACAGCCCATTTGAACCAGCTAAAACTATTTGCATTTGCCTGTAACTGTATTTAAAAACTGAGAGTCACTGCACACGAGACACACCAGGTAATTTCTACCTTGATCTTTTTTTTCCATTAGCTCCTTATATTGTTTTGCCACTAGAGGGAGCCTGATTAAGTTTGAACAATTTGCTCCCAATACCTCACTTGTCACATTTTACTGCTCTCTAGTAGCTGTTTTCACTTGGTGATCAACCCCTCATCACTCCCTCATCACCCCCTCTCCAATCGTCGAAAGCTATCCCGCCATTGTGCATTCCCCAGATCAGCCCTCCTCCTCCTGCTCCTGTCAGGCAATGTCCACCCCAATCCCGGGCCTGGCAGCACTGGTCCTCCCCCTGAAATCTCCTGGGCTGCGCATTGCTTCTATGAACATCTGTAGCCTCCTGAAAAAACTGGACTCTCTACACTGCTGGGTGACGCTTCATAAACCTGATGTTGTTGCCCTGGTTGAAACCTGGCTGTCTCCCTCCCCTCCTAACTCTCATGTCTCTCTCCGGCTACACTCTCCACCTGTTGGACCGTGGTCGGCAGGAGAGGTGGGGCTGTGTCTTCTATTTGAAGGATTCTCTCATGGGGTACCACTCCCCCACCTGACCTCGACCATAAGGCCCAGGCACTTACTCTAAAGCTGTCCCCTGACCCAGCTAGAGGCCCACTATTCCTAACCGTAGCCTACATACCCCCAAGAACCAATCCCAGGCCCTGGGCCCACTAATTGACTACCTCACCTCCCTACCCAACTCGCGGACCAAATCTTGTGGGCAATTTGAATATAAACTGGCTCTGTCCCTCGTCCTCCTCCCACCATGAGGCTTTCGATTACCACATCTAACTCAACTGGTCACACAGCCTACTAGAAAACCCTGGGGACAAGCACCCTCCTGGATGTGGTCCTCACCAACAGGCCAATCCAGATCCACAACATCCAAATCCTCCCTGACTGCCTCAGTGACCACTCCCCTGTGCTTTTCAACTGGGAAACCCCTCGGCCCTCATCCCTGGTCAAAACCACCTCTCGAAGGCGGCTTAGGCCTGGGGGACTCATAGGCCTTAAGTGCTTCCTTGCCCACACTGATTGGTCCCCTCTGGCGAGGGCAACCAACATTGACTTGGCCCTGGCCTTCTTTGTAAGCACTTTCAACTTTGCCTGTGATATCTTTGCTCCCATAACTGCTAGGAGGTCCAAAGTGAAACATGCCCCTTGGATCACCCCTGCCCCATCATGTGGCAACTTAAGCAACGCGACAATCTTTGGCACCTTGCTGTTGCTACTGGCCGTTCAGGCTGACAGGCAGTCCCATGCTGCCGCCCGCAACCAGCACCTGGCCATCCGCAGCAAAGGCGGAATACTACCAAGCCTCTTCTACTCCTCCTGGGGAACCCTAGGTGCTTCTGGGACAACATCAAGCAACTGAATGGTCACTCCCAGTCCCCCTCCTTCTTCTCAACATCAATGGTACCGCCTCCTCTGACCCTGCCCTCATTGCCACCCACCTCAATAACTCCTTTACCGACCTTAGCTCAGTACTTCCTGGTAACTTTTCAGTCCACCTCCTCCATCTGTACCACCACCCATTGCCCGCCCTCTTTCCACCCAGGCCATGTCACCATGCAAGAAGCTAGGCCTTACTTGCTAAAAGCCCTAAGGTAACACCATCGTAATGACTCACTTGATCCCTGCCTTTACATCAGGTCCTGGATCAGGTCCTCTCACCTATTACGTGCATTTTCAACAAATCCTCTGTCTCGGACAATTCCCTGCCTGGAAGATTGCCACAGTTACCCTGTCCATAAAGGTGGTGACAGGACTCTTCCGGGTAACTACTGACCCATCACAATCCTCTCCCCTCTCGGTGCGTTAGAGAAAATTGTGAAGGCCCCAAGTCTCTGACTACCTCTGTAAGTAAATGTTCTCTGCCCTGAACAACACGGGTTCAGAGCAGGTCATAGTACCAATACAGCACTCCTGGAATTTTCCAACTTCCTCCATGCCTCCTTGGACTCTGGTGCCCTGGCTGGTGCTATATTCATTGACCTGTCTAAAGCATTGCACCGCTTTCGCATCCTCTTTTGCTCTCCACCGACTCCAATAGGTTTTGCCTCAGGACCCGTTTCCTGGTGCACCAGCCATCTCGCCTGCTCCTAATGTGTGAAAGTCAACGTAATCTCTCTGAAACATGCCCCATTCACTTGGGGTGCCGCAGGGCTCAATTCTTGGACCCCTACTATTCTCACTCTTTCTTAACTCCTACCCAGCAGTTGTATCGGGTAAGATGCTTCTCTATGCTGATGATGCTGTTCTCGTTGCCTCCCACAATGACCCCATGCTGCTACAGAACTCCTCCAACTAGTCTTTGACTCTGCAGCTACTTGGTTCACTGAGCACCCACTTGTTATCAACCTTAAGAAAACAAAACGATGCTCTTCTCCCACCCCCAAAATAAGTACAGCAAGTTTCCTTAGCTGTCCACTCCACACCCAATCTCGTCATTGACCAGGTGCAGTCCTATAAATATCTTGGTATAACCTTGACCCTGCACTTTCATTCCATGGACATATATCTGCCCTAAATTTGTCATCAACTCACGGCTAGGCATTCTTTACCGCACAAGAAATGCCTCCTCCTGATGCCCTCCGCCTGGCTGTCACCTCCCTGTCATGTCTCTCATTGACTATGGCCTTCCGGTCTATGGCTCAGCAGATCAGACTGCCCTCAACAAGGTTCGCCTCACAGTTAATAAGGCCTGCAGACTTATTACTGGTGCTCCCAGACTCACTCACACATGTGAGCTGTACACCCTGGCTACCCTACTCAACCTGGAAGAGTGACTCATGTATCAGACATGCCAGCTCACCTTTAAAGTCCTGCGTGGCCTATCCCCATAGGCCCATCCAACTCCATTAAGCAGTCTGCACCGACCTGATCACGCGCGCAGCTTGTCAAAAACTACCTAGTTATTCCGAGAGCCGGGACCCTCTCAAGGTCAGAGGGCATTCCCTACCGTGCGCCCACTGGTATAACTCCCTCCCTGCCAGTGTCTCAAACTCACTAACCTTTTAGCTTGCTTTAAGCCCAGGCTCAGAAACTTCCTGCTTAGCTCTAGAAATGCAACTGCCGCTAGCCTAGTGTAAAAAAAAATAAAATAAAATATATACTCTGTTTGACAATGCTCACTGAGCAGCTCCCCTTCCCTACTAATTCCTCCTCCCATCTCCCATCTCCTACCCAGTTTCCACCATAAGTTTTGCACCTATTGTTATCTTTTGCTTCGTTGGAGATTGTATTCTATTGTAACAAAATTGTAATTGAACTGTAACTTTTTTGTTTGTAAGTACTGTGTCCCTTGTACTACTGTTCTGATGTCGTCTTTGTGACGAGGTACCTTTGTAAATGAGCCTCTGGCTCAAAGGTTTCTAAACTGATGTTTAACTAAATAAATAAATAAGTAAACCACTAACGCTAGAAAACTTTTGATGCACAGTTTCCTGTTCAGTATCTTGGTTTATGGTCTAGTAATTTACTCATCCTACAGTAGCAATCTATTAAATTGCTTAAGGGTATCTTATAACTCTCTACTCAGATTTTGGTTGAGTCTTCCATACTGTACTCATCGTTGCATCATGTTTGAACAATCTGCTTCACTGTCTTTCGATAATAGGGTTTTGTACAAAATGGGTGTATTTCTCTATAAAGTTATGAACGGGTTTTACCCACCTTCCGTAGGTGAATTGTTCCCCAGGTTCATTGATATGATCAGTACTAGGTCCCAGTCTAAATTCACTTTTAAACTCCCTATATTTAAAAAAACCTTTGGGCAAAGATTTTTTTTGTTTAGGACACCCATATTTTTTAATTCTATCCCCTTTGATATCACTGAATGTAACTCCTTATATTTTTTTTGAAACTTGTCTTAAACAATGGCTTCTAACAAGAAATGAATGTAATTGTGCAATGCGTTGAATAATGTAGGTTTTTGTACTATATATCTGTTGTAATTTAATTGTTTGTATGTTAAAGTCAAAGTAATTTGTATTTCTAAAAAGCACTTTTCACAATATCAAAAGCATTTGTACATAAGCAAAAAACAAACTAGAATTAAAATAAAACAATAATCAGTTAAAATCAGCAGAGTTCCAAATTAAAACACATCTGAGAAGCATGACTCGAATAAATACGTTTTTAAGGCAGCCTTGAAGGTCTTAATGGACAGGCACTCTCTAATCTGATGAGGAAGAGAGTTCCACAGGGTTGGAACCATATATGCAAAAGATCTCGATCCTGAGGTCTTTAAAAGGATCCTGGGAACCTCTAGCAACTCCTCATCAGTAGAACGGAGCGGGCGGAGGGGGCAATAGGGGTGCAGGAGGTCTTGCAAATAACATGGTCCCTGTCCGTGTATGGCCTTATAAGTCAGCAAACCGACCTTGAAGGTGATCCTTCACCGCACTGGCAGCCAGTGCAGTTTGCGGAGCGCAGGATAGACATGGCTAGATTGAGATAAGCCAGTCAACATCCTCGCTGCCGTGTTCTGCACCAGCTGCAGGCAGCAGATGTCCACCCCTGGGAGTCCTGGGTAGATAGCATCGCAGTAGTCAGGGTGGACGGTCACAAAGGCATGGACCAGAGTAGGAAGGTCATCAGGTGTTTTAGCCACGTAATATTCCTCAGAAAGTAAAATGAGGCCTTGACGATGGCCGACACCTCTGATTTAAGTATCAGCTCACCATAAAAGATAACCCCCAGATTCTGCACCTTTTCAGAAAACCTCAGCTGCCTGCCACCCAGAACAAGCCCATAGGGCTGAGCAGCCAAGGACCCCTCTACCCGACGACCAGGGTCCACAACCAACATCTCAGGCTTATCCAGGTTCAACCTTAACCAGCTGGCACTCATCCGGTCCTGAATCTCAGTGAGGCAGTTATTAAAGCAGCATCATCCTGCTCAGGCACAAAGGACAGGTATAGCTAAGTATCGTCTGCATAGCAGTGAAAACTCAGCCCATACCACCATATAATGTCTCCCAACGGCAGCATATACACTGCGAACAACATAGGAGATAACATGGAGCCCTGCGACACCCCACAGGTCAGGGGGAAAGGGGCTGAGGAAAAAAACCCTGACACCACTCTCTGAGTCCTGCCCATGAGAAAAGAATGGAACCATCTGAGGACCATACCAGACAGTCCACAGATCAACCGCAGGCACTCCAGTAATACCCCATGGTCCACGGTGTCAAACACTGTGGAGAGATCAAGGAGATACAAGATTCAGTAGCTCTTCTGATCTCTCACTGTCAGGAGATCATTAAGTACCCAAACAAGCACCGTCTCGATACTATGCCTCTTCTTAAATACAGACTGGAGAGGATCATAGACCTCATGAGTGGTAAGATGGTCCTTGAGCTGCAACACAACTACCTCCTTAATAACCTTACCCACAAAGGGCAGGTTAGAGACAGGTCTGTAGTTTGCCAGACAATCTGGGTCGAGGGAAGGTTTCTTTAAAAGCGGGTTCATGACCGCTTCTTTCAAGGGGTCAGGGAACACCCCCTTCTCCAACGAGCTCCTGACTATCTCAGCAAGGACCGGTCTGATGACATCCACACACTACACTAGGACGCAGGATGGACCAGGATCCAAATACAGCAAGTTGGTCGCATACCCTGGACAATCTTCACAATATCAGTGATCGCCAGCTGGTCAAAATCGGACCAGACAAACTGGGTGCTACTGACCTCCCACTGTCCACTGCACCACTCACTGGAGCGTACAGAACAGATGTCTGACCTGATGGTGGCAACCTTATCTGCAAAAGAACTGAGCAAACTCCTCACACTTAAACTGTGAAAAAGCTCTCCGATTCTGAAGGCAGGTTGGATTACACAACCTGTCGACAGTTTAGAAGAACTGGGCCGGTCGATTCCTTGCAGCAGCAAACTCCTTGGACAGGAACTCTACCTTCTTACAGGAGACAGACAATTGATAGTCCCTATAATGGGCCATCAATCTAAGTTTGTCAACTACCAGGCTGGATTTCTGCCAGCAAAGCTCCAGCTTTCACCCTACTCACCTTAACTCCTTCAAGGTCCCATCAAACCAAGGGGACCGAGAACAAAGAGTGAGTGGATGAGCTTGCACAGGAGCAATGAAGTCTAGGGCCCGGATGCCACACTATTATAGTGCAGCAGCAGGTCACCTGGCTCCATGCATCCCGTGGGCCTACTCAATAGGTCCAGTACGGCCATCAGACCAGCGAGGGACGCACCCCTTAAAGAGCGGTACTGAACCATCTCCACAGGGGCGGTCTACTGAGGGGAGCCATGAAACTAAACCCTATAGTGTGATGGTCAGACCAGCCAACTGGTTCCACCACCAAATCAGAGATCTCCATCCCCAGGAATACCAGGTCCAAAAAGTGACCACAATTATGGGTGGCAGCAGTAATAGCCTGTGTGAAGCCCAACAAGATCATCAGTTGGAGGAAGTTTTGACCAAATTGTGAGAGTTCATCGTTGACCCAGGCATTGAAGTCTCCCAGGACCAACCACCTAGAGGACTCCAACACCATATCGATGATGAAGTCTGCAACGTCCTGCAAAAATTATTTCCCATCCCTGGGTGGACGGTAGACAAGAAGAATTTTACAACCCACACCTGCACCCGTGATACACTTGAAGGATCTGGTGATCCCCACAGGCACATCCATAAGGTTCAGTTCCATCTTGAAGAAGATGGCTAAACCCCTGCCCCTGCAATTCAATCTCAGGCGGTTTATCACCGAGTACCCGGCCAGCACTGCTGCCTCCAACACAGGACCAGCATTCTCGTCCAGCCAGGTCTCGGTGATGCACACCAGGTGTCACCGATGAAACAGGCATCTTGCTCATCTGGTTTACAAGTATAAAAAATAAAAATGAAAAAAATGAAAAGAATCTCAGTGCAAAAGCACTAATGCAAAGGGCTGTTACATTGTAAACTATTACTCCGTACTATTTTACTCCTGACTTTCCTATCTTCTACCAGCTTCCATAACTACAGCAGAATAGGTAGGCATTTGTACTTATGTATCAGGTGCTGCATTTGTTAGAAATAAATAAAAGCAATAAACTACACAAATAAACCGGTAAGATCAAGTATGAGTTAATTACCATGGATAAGCAGGTGTCCTGCCTTGTTCCAGTTTGGTGCAAGTCTAGCTGTAAGAGTGTAGGACAGGCAAGTTTGAAGCATAACTGGAATCACCCGCTGTGGAGTATCCATCTACCAGCAGTAAGAAAAAAGTAACCATTACAAATAAAGAAAAAAAATATTAACTAACAAAGCTCAATACATCAGCCTTGCAGCTGAGCAGTAATATGCTGTAGGAAACATAGCAAACATAGAATTAGCAGATAAGAAAAAATTACTCACCTTAGTAATTATGTTTCTTCTAATGGAGTCTTGCTGTATTCTGACAATTGCAGTGATTCCCAACCTTTGAACTGTCCCAGAGAACAAATGGTTAACTTTCCATGCAGGGCATAGAATGCTGAGCTCGAGCTTGGTTGAAGTCTCTGTCTGGAGTGATTCAAACTTAAACCATCAGATTCTTACGAGCCCAACTAAACTAAAACTTCTATGTGGAAATTGTAAAAATTCTTACTAGCCAACAGGCTGAAAAATGTTTTGGATTCCCAAGGAAGACTCAAGTCAGGAAACCCAAAAACCAAAACCCAAAACCCAATGTACTATAAATAACAATAATAAATCAGCACCCAAACAAAAAGGAGGAGGATGCAAGCAAAAAACACCCCTGGGGTGCAACACTGCACCTGCCCACCCACTTCCCAAAAACAGGTTCTGAGAGAGGAGGCAGGGAGGGAGGGAGGTCAGAATACAGCAAGACTCCATTAGAAGAAACATAATTACTAAGGTGAGTAATTTTCTCTTCAAACAACATGAAGTCTTTCTGTATTCTGACAATTGCAGACTACCAAGCAGTACCTCCAAGGAGGAGGGACAGAACCTACTTTGGGAATAGGCTCTGAAGTACTGCTGTGTCAAACTGAGCATCACTCCTAGTCTGGATATCCAGAGAGTAATGCTTGGTAAAGGTATGGACTGTTTTCCAGGAGGCTACTTGACAAATTTTTAAGAGAAGGCTATCCCTGGCAGCAGCCAGGGAAGTAGCTGTACCTGTTGTGGAATGAGCCCTCAGGCCTGAGGGTGGAGTTTTTCCCAGCTTTTCATAGCAGAATTGTATACAAGACACGATCCATTCTGGCAATAGATCTTTTGGTGGCAGGTTTGCCCTTTCTTACTTCTCCATAAGTGAGGAACAACTGGAGGGAGTCAAACCTGTGACCCTTGGTACTCTCTATGTGGTAACTAAGGGCTCTTTTGACATCTAAACTGTGTAGCCTCCTCTCTCCTGAGGAAGAATGATCAGTGAAAAAAACAGGGAGAGAGACACAGACTGGTTTAAATGGAAGTCTGAAACCACTTTGGGCAAGAACCTTCTATTGGTTCTAAGGACCACTTTATCCTTGTGAAATGAGATAAAATCATGTTCCACCGACAGGGCTTGCAATTCACTGATACGACTGGCAGAGGTAATGGCTACCAGGAACACAGTTTTCCAAGTCAAGTACTTAAGCTCTACTGAAGACATAGGCTCAAAGGGGGGTTGCATAAGTTGAGCAATGCAAACATTCAAATCCCAGGCAGGGGCAGGGGCTCTGAAAGGGGGATTGGTGTGAAGCAATCCTTTAAATAATTTACAGAACACAGGATGGGAAGATAGTGAGGAAGACTTCCCCCACTGACAAAAATGCAGAAACAGCTGACAAGTGTACTCTGAGAGTAGCTGGTCTGAGGCCTAGGCCATTAAGATGGACCATATAATCCAAAACCGTAGGCAATCCAGCAGTGTCTGGAGAAACATGCTTCTTAGAACACCAAATGCTGAATCTTTTCCATTTGTAGTAGTAAGACTTTCTGGTGGAGGGCTTTCGAGAAGCCTTGAAGATATCCAGAATCCCTTGGGAAAGATGCAGATCTGCAAACTTTAACTCTTCAAGAGTCATGCTTTGAGATTGAGAGACTGAAGACTGGGGTACCAAATCCTTCCCTGAGAGGATGTTAACAGGTTGTAATTCCTGGGAAGAGACAGGGGAAGATTGACTGCTAGGGATAGCAATAGGGGGTACCAGAGCTGTCTGGCCCAATCTGGAGCAATCAGAATCACCTTGCAAGGTTGAGACCTTATTTTTACCAAAACTTTGAACAGGAGTGGGAAGGGGGGAAAGGCATACAGAAACTTCCCTTCCCAATTCAGGGTCAGGGCGTCCAGAGGGACTGAGCCCAAGACTGGAGGTCTGCAACAAAAGAGAGGGGGTTGGAGATTGTCTGGGGCTGCAAAGAGATCTATCTCTGGAGTGCCCCACCTTGACAAAATCACTTTCAACACCTGAGGGTCCAGGGACCATTCGTGATGGCCCTGAGAAATCCTGCTCAGTGCATCTGCTAGCACACTGTCTTTGCCTGGAAGGTGAACTGCTACAAGAGAGGTTTGCAGGGAATAAGCCAGGGACCACAACTTCATGGCTTCTGTGCACAAGGCCATAGACCGAGTGCCTCCCCTGCTTGTTGATGTACCACATGGTGGTGTTGTTGTCTGTTCTGACTTGAACCACCTTGTTCTGTTCTGACTGTGAGAACGCTTTCAGAGCCAGAAAAACTGCTCTGAGCTCTAGAAGATTGATGTGGAGAAGGGATTCTTGGGGGGACTACAGCCCCTGGGTAGTAAGGGACCCCAAATGGGCTCCCCAGCCCAGGAGAGAAGCATCCATGGTAAGGACCACTGAACAAGGCTCAGCAACAAAAGGAACACCTTGTCTTAAATTGCCCTGATCCTGCCACCACTGCAGGGCTTGGATCAAGGTCAGAGTCACTGGGATCAGTTTGGTAAGGGAATCCTTCCTCTGAGACCAGAAAGGTCTCAGGTGGAACTGAATATCCCTCATCTGGAATCTTGCCCCTTGGACCACTGCTGTTGAAGCTGCCATGTGGCCAAAGAGCTGGAGGAAATGCATTGCTGGTCGAGATACCCAAAGGCTGAAGGAAGAAGCTAGTTCCATTAGAACCCTTACCCTTTCTAGAGGAAGAAAGGCTCTTGCTCTGAGTGTGTCCAGTTCTACCCCTATAATGGCAAGAAGCTGGACTGGTTCGAGAACTAACTCAGGAAGGTTAAGAAGAAATCCTAGAGAAGTAAGCACTTGCTGGGTCACTTGCAGGTGAGACTTGACTTGGTCCGGAGACTGACCCACTATTAGCCAATCGTCCAGATATGGAAAAATTGAATTTTTTTGCCTTCTTAGAAAGGCAACTACTACTGCCAGGCACTTTGTGAAGACCCTTGGGGCTGAGGTTAGGCCAAAGGGCATTGCTCTGAACTGATAATGGCCTGAGGGCAACTCGAACCTGAGGTACTTTCTGTGGGAGCCCTGATGGGAATGTGAAAGTAGGCATCTTTGAGGTCCAGGGAGGACAGCCAGTCCCCTGGCCTTAGAGAGGGAAGGATTATTCCCAGAGTTATAATCTTGAACTTTGGTTTTAAAAGATGTTTGTTTAGATATCTTAGGTCTAGGATCGGTCGCCACTCCCCTGTCTTTTTGGGGGTCAGGAAGTACCTGGAGTACAGTCCTTTGCCCCAGTGTAGGGTACGTATTCTCTCTATAGCTCTTAAAGCTAGGAGAGAGAGAATAAACCTCTGCCTCTAGGGCAAGGGTTTCAGAAAGATTTGCAGGTGGAAAAGATCTGGTTCACATCTTTGGAAATTTTTTGAAGCTGAGAACCAGTCCCAGGCTTACTACTTCCAGGACCCACTTGTCTGATGTAACAGACATCCAGTTCTGGACAGAGTAAGCCAGCCTGCCCCCTACTGGAATAGGAGAGTCAACCCAGGCAGGCCCATCAGGGTGTCAGCTTGGCAGGGGCTTTAGGCCGAGGAGTGGATGCAGCCCTGCTCATACCGCTTCTGCCTCTCCCTCTGAAGAACCCCCTCTGAGAAAAGGAAGAAGAAGAGGCCTGTGCTTGGTAAAATGGCCTTTAAAAAGGCCTACCCCTAGACTGCTGCCTTTGAGGAGTTGCCTGCCTTTCCTTGGCCTGAGCACTCTTGTAAGTGGTCCTGTACTCATCCATTTTCTTTTGTAATTCTCTGTCTGCTCCCTAAACAGAGAATTACCCACTACAGGATAATCCATGGCCTTAGCCTGGATGTCCTGCGAGAGGCTAGTACATCTGAGCCAAGCCATCCTCTGAAGAGCCACAGATGTAGCCATGACTCTTGATGACACATTAGAGTCCACAGCAGCATGAAACTGAACCTTAGATGCCTCAATCCCATCTGCAGCCACTGCCTCCAGCTCCTTGGCTAGCTGGGGGGAGGCCTGTTTAGCCAGTGCCAGTACAATGTCCCACCTGGACTTCTGGTACCTGGCTGTATAGGCCATGTAATTTACCTGCCTGAGTCCCAAAGAAGATGCCATGTACTGCTTCTTTGTCATGGCATCAATCTTCCTGGAGTCCTTGTCAGGGGGGAGTGAAGCCAAGGGAATATTTGCCTTGTCACAGGCAGCAGCCTGCACTACCCCAACATGGCTGCATTGCTGATATAAGAACTCCGTGTCTGAGCCTGAAAGTGTATACCTCTTGTCCATTCGTCTATCCACAGGAGGTACAGTGTTAGGAGACTTTAAGATTTTTTGTGTCTGTTTCCAAAGATTTATGGAGGGGAACAGACAGTCTCCTGGACTCTGGGATGTCCATCATCTCTACATAATCAGGCTCCTCTTGATCTTCCACAGCCTCCTCCATAGGAAGCTGGAGGGGTTCAGCCACCTTTCTGTAAAACATAAAGTGAGAAGGGGACTCAGAAAGCCTAGGAGGGGAAACACCTGAAGGTCTGTCTGGGGAGATGTCCGGTTCCACAGGCACATCCAGACCTTCACTTACATCATCATCATCCTCAAATTCCCCTTCCTCTTCAAATTCCGGTGCATAAAAATCTTCAAGGGTATACTCCTGAACCAGGGGAACCAACCGAACCGAACCCCTGCCAGAAGGAGCCAGATCGGTTGGAACCGGACGGAGCGATTCCACAATCTGAATCGCTCTGGCTATCTCTTCGGCACTGGAACATGAACCTCTGATCCGAACTGGCGATTTATCTTTTGAGTTTTCTTTTTGTCTGAACCAATCCCTCAGAATCAGCTCTCCTTTTGCCCAAAGAAGTATCGCCCTGGTCAGAGGGAACTCCTTCTGGTTCGGTCGAAACTGAACCGGGCTGGCCATCCGGGTCAGTGGACTTCTCAGCCTCCTTTTCCTTCAGTCTACCTAATCTCTTCTCAAGGTTAGGTTTTGGAAAGCTTTTACATATTTGGCAGTCTGAATCGAGGTGGACAAATCCCAGACAATAAACACAGGTGGTGTGGGGATTGGCCTTAGCAAAGACCTCCCCACACTCACTGCAGTGTTGAAACCCAGTGGGACCGTTTTTTTTCTTGAGTTTCTCAGACATGGCCAACCTAACCAAACTTACCCTTTTTTCGACAACCGCCAGGCAAGACCCCCTTATCGGTTCCTAACTGTGTCACGGGTATTAGAAAGAAAATATTTCAAAACACGTTTTTTTTAGAACCGATAAGAACCGGTAACCACACACTAAGTAGACAAACACATTTCACAATCAAACGGCCGGTTCAGCCAAACCGAGCCGCACTTTTACAAGTTCCACACAGAAAAATAGAACAATTTCTATCTAGTACTCACGGCACCACAGACAGAGACTGAACCGACTATGCGGATACTTTTTTCCGTTTAAAAAAATGACAAAAACTGAAACTTTAACCAACTTTCAAACCGACCTGAAGGAGAAATCGCTGGAGCGACCGTTCAGTGAGGCGGAATAAAGAATCTGGCAGTTTAGGTTTGAAACACTCCAGACACAGACTTAAAATGAGCTCGAGCTCAGCATTCTATGCCGTGCATAGAAAGTTAACTATTTGTTCTCCGGGGCAGTTCAAAGGTTGGGAATCACTGCAATTGTCAGAATACGGCAAGACTTCATGTTGTTTGAAGGACTGCATTCAAGATGGGACCAGATTCTGAACTTGTGACCCCAAGTTAACAGTGATGTCCAAGGGAATTGCTTTGTGATTACAACCTGTTGACTTGGTGGCCTTCGTGTTTGTTCCAGTATCAGCTGCCCTTTCTATTTAATGGCATAACTGATGTGCTTCGGAGAATTAAATCTCTATCAAGGATAAAGGAGATAAAATTCTCCAAAACGTGACAGGAGATGTGTGCTATTTTATTTTGGCACTGGCACTTCACAATAAAAGAAGCACTTTTGTACCTGAAAACTGAGCAGCCGTTTCATTTGGGTGGTGAGTGGTGAAATGCTTGTTCCTATCTGACATTAGAATTTGTCTGTGCATCTCAACCCTGTGCAGACTCTGTTGGAACTGAATTGCATTGAAAACACTTATTTCCCCTCAACCATGGACAGCAGCATATGTATGATATCCTCTGTTCCCCTTCCAAGGTCACACTTGGAAACGAGCCTTGGCTCAGTGTGCCTTTTCCAGTCACCAGTTTGTAAAATAAATAAATAATGTACTGTAGGCACCAACACTGTACCCATTTAAGTAGACCAATAGTTCTTAGACTTCATCACAGTGAGCCTCCCCAAATCCATGGAAAAGATTTTGAGCCTCCCCCAAAAACTGAAATAATCTTGGGCCTCCCCAAAGAAAAATAACATACTGTACTTTGCATAGTACTTGGCTCACGTTCAATTATTTGTTTTATACTGACGTGGAACCTTTGAAAAAGAGCTCCTGTGCTCAAAGGTGTTATCTGAATAACAAATAAATATTATTCAGCTTATTGTAACCCCCCAACCCCCACAGGCCGACCTACTTGCTCCACTGTTTTCATTCTGGAACCATTGTTACCCCTTGTTGCAGTACCTTCATGGGTCAAACTAATTTCTTTGTTTCCTCTCTATATGAAATAACATTCCTAAATACTTTACCTCTCCCCTCCACCCCCGCTCCTAAGCAATATTTCTCTGAGATTACTTTGCTCCTTCCTGCTATTGCTCTTAGCACTTCTATTCTCAGCCCTTGTATTTGGGCTGTTCTGCCAGTCTACAAATTGATCGATTACCATCACTCATTGTTAGTTTATTATTCATATTTGTTTGCACGATTGTTCATGTGTATTTCTTGATTGTTTTATGTAGTCATTTTTGAAATGTATTCACTCTACTCCTTCCTAGGTACACCTGAAACAAGCCTTCATTGCTCACCTTTCCCCTTGTCACTTATTAGTAAATAAATACATAAAATCCATTTACTATTATCCTCTTTCAATTTGCTTCATCTCTTCACACAAAATATAAAACTCAAAATTTAAATACAGTACTTTTTAAGACTTGCTTGAGCCTCCCCTGGAACAGGTTGGGGCCTCCCCAGGGAGACTGGCCTCACCATTTGAGAACCCCTGAAGTAGACAAATCTGGTGTTTGAAATGTGTCTTATTATGCCATTTGAAGATACAGACTGAGTTCGTATTCAAGGTCCATATACTGGCAGTCTCCCTGCAGAGATGGTGCTATGTCTAACAAGACCAAATGTACATCACGTAAGTACTGTTCTCTTTGTGTGTTCTAAAAATATATATTTTTATGGCAGGATAGTGCTGCTTTTTGCAGTCTATAAAATTCTAGAGACTCAGCCATTGTCAGCTGCCTCAGACATGTGTATCTATGCTGCACTGTAGCTTGTCACTGGAGCAAAGGCACGTCTCCTTCATTACTGCTGGCAGGTTCCAGCTCTTACATCTGTAGTAAGAGATGCTCTGACTGAGGACAGGGAACATTGACTGAAGTGTCCCAAGAGTGGGGCTGCTGTTGCTTCATAGTTCAAGTCACAGTCGGCATGTGCTAAGTGGTTCAGTTGCTTGTGGGATCCAGCTTATTTTGTGGCTGCTATCCAGGCTCCAGTCATTGCTTTCGACTTGTGCTACTGTGCCACAGGAAAGCTACACTACTTTCAGTACCATGCTTTTTTCCCCTTCTATCCCTAACTCAGTATCGGTGTTGACAGAAAACCACAGTTCTGTGGTTCTGCTGCACAAACAACAACAAACAGGTTAACCACCCATAACCATAGTTCTAGGACTGGTATATTTTTCACATCCACACACTGGCAGTTCCACTGGAAGTGCTGATTCATCAGAACATCTTTAAGTTAAGCTCCACCCACTATCTGGGTGGTATAACCTCTGGCTCCACCCTGTGACCTCAGATCTTGCACACTGGAAGCAAGGATCCAAGTGCCAATTGCCAGGGAAGGCCAGGTGGATGCTGTGGATGTGAATGATACACAACTCCTAGAAAAACAGGTTACTCACCTGTAACAGTAGTTCTAGGAGTGGTATATGATGTTCATTCACACTCTTTGGCATGTCCCTTTCCCCCTTTAAATCTTGCCGGAAGTCTTCAAGCTGGCTCCTCCAACCCACCCGGGTGGTAAATACCTCGGCTCTGCCCCATGTCGCCAGATATTAGCCCGCTGGAAGCAAGGTGATGCGCCTAAAGTCGGGGAGGTTGGATGGGTGTGTGTAGATGAACAACATATACCACTCCTAGAACTACAGGTGAGTAACTTGTTTTTCTAGGAGCATGGATATGTTGTTCATCCACTCTTTGGCAGACTCCTAGCAGTTCTCCGGGAGGAGGGAGGCAAGGCGCACGCCCCCCACTTAGGAAACAGAGACTGGAGAACCAAGGCCCCAAAACCAGCATCCCGACGTGACTCAAGGTCGATGTGGTAATGGGTAATGAAGGTGTTTGCTGACTTCCAGGTAGCAGCCCGACAGATTTCCTGGATAGGGATGTCCCTGGAAGCAGCCACTGATGTGGCAGGATGGCAGGTAGAATGAGCTCTTATCCCTCTGGGAGGCTCTTTGCCCGCAAACTCATAGCACAGACCTATGCATGATGTAATCCATCTTGCAATGGTCCATTTGGCTGCAGGAAGCGGCTTCAGCGTAGGTGACATACAGCTGGCGAACCACCTCTCCCCGAATTTCCGCTGCCCTCTCCTTGCAGTAGGAAAGAGCACTTCTAAGGTCCAGGGTATGGAGCCTGTACTCTGCGTCTGAGGTGTAGTTGGGGTAATATACCGGCAGAGTCAATACCTGGTTAAGGTGAAACTCTGACACCACCTTCGGAAGGAATTTCGGGTGGGGGCGCAGGACAACTTTGTTCCTGTGGAAGACCAGATAAGGGGAGTCCACCAAGAGCGCCTGGAGCTCCCGTGTCCTTCTGGCTGATGTGATAGCCACCAGGAAGGCAGTCTTCCATGACAAGTGTGAGAGTTCACACTTGTGCATGGGTTCGAATGGCTTGCCCATGAGCTTTGCCAAAACCAGCAAAAGATCCCACGTAGGTGGAGGTTCACACACCAGAGGGGATGTGTGATCCAGGCCTTTGAAAAAGCACCGACCACTGTCTCCTCTGCCAATGTCGATTGACCAGCCCACACCCGGTAAGCGGAAATGGCTGCCAGGTGCACCCTAAGGGTCGATGACCAAAGACCCCCTTTGGAGAGAGATTAAAGGTAGTCTAAAATGTTAGCCACAGAGCAGGACAAGGGGTCCAGACTCTTACCCTGACACCAAATGGAAAACCTTTTCCATTTGAAGGCATAACATTTCCTGGTTGATTCCTTACGAGATGCCTCCACCACAGTGTAGACATCCTCGGAAAGACCCAGAGCCTGGAACTCTAGCCGCTCAGGTACCAGGCTGTGAGGTGCAGGTACTGAAGGTCCGGATGGAATACCTTCCCCTGGTTCAATGATATCAGGTCCAGGAGTGTACAAAGCTGCTCCGGGGCCCTGTAGCTGAAGCTGAGGAGATCTGGATACCAGAACTGGCGCGGCCAATCTGGGGCTACCAGGATCACCTTCGCCTTGTTTCTCCTCACCTTGAGTAACACCTTGTGGATCAAGGGAAATGGAGGGAAGGCGTAGAGGAGGCCTGGGGTCCACGGCCTCGTGAAGGCATCCCCCTACAACGAGCCCTGCTGAGGGGGGCAGGCATGGTATAGCCTCAGCTTGGTGTTCTCCCTGGAGGCAAACAGGTCTACCAATGGTTTACCCCAATGGGAGAACAGATTGTAAGCTACCTCTGGATGGTGAGACCACTTGTGGGATGTCTGGCCTATGCGGCTGAGAGCATCCGCCAGTAGGTTCGAGACTCCTGCCATACAGATGGCAAGGAGATCCGCTTCCAACCGGCTGACAAAGGTCCAGATCCGGAGCACCTCCTTGCATAGCAGATGGGAGTGCATGCCGCCCTGTTTGTTGAGGCAGTACATGGTCATGGTATTGTCCCTCTGGACTTGAAGCACTTGACCCCGGAGCTGAGGAGCAAAAGCTGACAGTGCCAGTCTGACTGCTCTGAGCTCTAGCAGGTTGATGTGGCATCAGGACTCCTCGAGGGTCCAGAACCCGTGGGCTCTGTGATCCCCTATGTGGGCTCCCCAGCTCATGAAAGAGGCATCGGTCGTGAGGATGACTATCGGCTTGGGGTGGAAAAATGGATCCCTTCCTGCAGACGACCTGGGATGGTCCACCATTGGAGAGCGTCCCACATCTTCTGGGTGACAGTGACCCGCTGGTCGAAATGACCCTGATGCAGAGTCCACTGAGCAGCCAGCTCCCACTGGAGGGGGCGCGTGAGCAATCTGGCCCAATGGGCCACTGAGGTGCACGCCACCATGTAACCCAGAAGGTGCAGGAAGTCCCGGGCAGGAAGCAACTGCCCAACCAGAAATGATTGGGCAAAGGAGGAAAGAACCTCTGCCCTGTCCGCCGGAAGCCGAGCTCCGGCTTGGCGAGAGCCTGGCTCTGCCCCGATAAAGCCCATCACCTGAGAGGGCATGAGTTCCGACTTGGCCTCGTTGATCAGGAAGCCTAATTGGGAACAGGTTCAGAGGGCCAGGTCCCTGGACCTCTCCACCTCCTGCAAGGAGGAACCCAGCAGGAGCCAATCGTAGAGGTAGGGGTATACCTGAACCCCTTAATGCCATAAATGGGCCGCCACCACTGCGATGCACTTGGTGAAGACCCGAGGGGCCGATGACAGGCCGAACGGCATGGCTTGGAACTCGTACAGGGTCCCTTCCACCCTGAAGCGGAGGAACAGTTGGTGGGACGGATGGACTGGGATGTGGAAAAACACATCCTGTAGATCCAGTGAACAGAACCACATGTTTCGCTCCAGAGATGGTATAATCTGATTCAGAGTTACCATCCGGAAGGTGCGAGACTTGAGATATTGATTCAGGTCATGAAGATTTAGGATGAGGCACCAACCCCCCGTCCACTTGGGTACCACGAAGTACCTGGACCCGAAGCCTGGGTCTGTAGGAGGATCCGGCACTGGAGCTACCGCCTTCTTGCAGAGGAGCCGAGCAATGTCATCCCAAAAAGGCTGACTGAGTGCCAACTGAGATCCTTTCCTCCCATGGGGCACGGGTTCGGCAGGGAGGGTACTGCTCGAACTCTAGAGGCAGTCCCTGACCAACCACTTCCAGGACCCACCCGTCCGAAGTGATACCGGACCAGGCGGAAAGAAAGTGGCGGAGCTGGACCTCCATGGGAGGATCCAGAACTGGCGTGATGGGTGTAAGGGTGGCCACACCTGACCAGTCACTGCACAGGCATAGAGGAGGAGGAGGCTCCTGAACCGACACTTCTGCCTCCTTTGCAGGGCTGTTGGGGACCCTGCTTGGGCCTAGAGTGCCAAGCTTGAGCCTGCTGTTGCTGCTGACCTACCTGGAAGGGGGGCTGTCTAACTGCAGGAGAAAAGTGCAGAAAAGGCTTCTTCTTGCGCTTCTGCTGGTTCTTGCCCAAAGAACCTTTTGCAGAAGTGGCATCCAAGGTGGCATTAGACTGCTCTATGCACTGGAGGTGACCTATTACTCCCAGACCGAAGAGATCGGTGCCAAGGAAGGACACATCAGCTAACTTGTGCTGAGTATCCGCCGGAAAAGAGGATAACCTTAGCAAGGCCCTGCGGCGAGTGGCCACTGTGGCTGCTAGTGAACGAGCACAGGAATCTCCAGTATCCAAGGCTGTCTGTAGCTGCTGTTTTGCAACAGCATGGCCCTGGTCACAGACCTGCTTAACTGTGGTCTGCATGTCCACTGGGAGATGAGGGAGGACTTCATCTAGCGACCCCAAGAGGGCATGAGATAAGTGTGCCATGATCACTGCCGAGCTGGCCAAAGGCCCAAGGATGAGGCCGCATATACCTTCCGGGCAGAATGGTCCATATTTTTGGACTCCTTGTCCAGAGGGCGGTTAGTATCCACTAAGCTACCCGTGTGTCTAAACACTGAGGCAGTTACAAGGCTCTCAGCCGAGGGATGCTCTGTGAAGCCCGCCAAGGACCCCCTGGGTACAGTGTACTTGCAAGCCATGCGGGCAGACGGAGCCAGGCAAGAGGCAGGGCACTGCCATAGCTCAAGGGCCACGCCAACAATGGCTTCGGCCACTGGGAAGGCCTCTGTCGGGGTATCCCCCCTCTTAAGGATATCTGTGAGAGGATATTCCGCCTTCTTTTGGATAGGCTCCAAGGGCATACCGGTGGACTCTGAAATAAGTCGGAGGATGCCCTGGAAAGAGAAAGGACCTTTCTCCAGGCCTGTCACTGACAACTCATCATCTGGGTGTGAGTGAAGATACAGGGGTCTCCCGCCTATGTCCCCTTCAATATGCCGAAGGCGACTGGGGACAACAGTGATGGACAGATGATGGGGCAGACCCGTATCTGTCCAGTCCTCTTTCGAGGAAGCCCCTCACTGAGGCTACTTAGGCGGTGGCTCCACCAAAATTGGTGGGGAGACCGGAACAGGCCAAACAGGAATGCATGCTGGTCCTACCGGAAGGAGAAGCGGAGTCTTCAGTTCCGAAAGGGTCGGCATCGGCCTAAGAGGCCGGGGCCAAGTAATGGCCGGTGTAGCCGGTGGAGCCAGCTTTTGACCAGTCAGAATTAGCTGTTGTCACATAAGGTCCTCATAACGCCGACGGTGCTTCCGTCAAAGTCTCTCTTTGTCTGAGGAGGATGAGGATCAGTGGCGACACCTGTTCCGGGAGTGTTTGTGACCCTTTTTTGGTTTTTTGACCTACAGGGTCCTAGTCCTCGATCGAGACCGACACTGTCAGCTCTCTCGATCAGAAGAGGCCAGATTCAGTGAAAATCGAGGTTCCAGCTCCTGTCCCTCGATTGGGGTACTCGAGGGAAGGATCTCCTCGTCGGGGAAGGAAAGGATGGATGTCTTCTCCAAGGAGTCGTCGACCGGGGTCAGCGAGAACGGCTCAATCGGGTCAAAAGAAATCTCAGCCTTTTCGGCCGTATCCTCGGCCTCGGTGCCTTGGCCTGACAGATGGTCTGAGAAGCCGGCGGCCGAGGAAGCGATCTCGACCAAGGTCGAGACCGCAAGATACTGAAAATTGGACCGCTCTCGGCCCCAGGAACGCCTTCTTCGGGCAGAAGAAGATCTAGGGTCCTTATCCCTTTTCTTAGGGTGGGAGGAGTGCGAGCCTGAGGGCGCCTCAACCCTGGTGAGGAGAGACTGGCACATCTCCCGAAAGGACCCAGTGAAAGTGGAGCCCAGGTTAAGCGGCACGAACAAACTTCAGGTGTCCGAAGCTTGAGCAGCTTCCTCTTCTAAAGCCACCATCTCTTTGAGTTGATCGGCAGATCCCACAGCTGCGGAAACCGCCCACCTGGCCTCCTTCGATTTCACCGGTTGGTTGCGAAGCTCCAGTCTCCCTAGTTTTAGGCGCGCCTTGCGGTCGTCCAGGACGTTGGGATGGAAGGCCAGACAAATGGTGCAAGATGTGGTGTCATGCACAACACCCAAGCAATAGACACACGAGATGGGGATTGGTGCGCGACATTTTCTGTCCACAGGGACACCAGCGAAACCCGGGGGACGACTTGTCCTCCATGTCCGATGCGCTCGGATTGGAATCGAAAACTCGTATGAGTTTCAAAGAAAGCAAATGCGGCGAGAACTGTCAATTATAATCTAAGCCTAAGGTACTGCAGAAGTATCACAAGGGAACCTGAATCTTCCAGCAGAAAGGAAGATCTGGCGTCATGGGGTGGAACCCAGGTATTTACCACCCAGGTGGGTGGGAGGAGCCAGCTTGAAGACTTCCAGCAAGATTTAAAGGGGAAAGGGACATGCCAAAGAGTGTGGATGAACAACATATCCACGCTCCTAGAACAACGGTTACAGGTGAGTAACCAATTTTCTAGGGGCATGGATATAGTTCACTACTCATACACTGGCAGACATTCAGCAGTCCTGACGGAGAAGGGGGCAAGGCACACACCCCTACTTGATGAACAGAGATTGGAAAACCAAGGTCTCAAATGCAGCATCCTGAGAAGATTTTATGTTGATGTATAATGTGAGGTGAAGGCGTGTGCTGACTTCCAGGTGGCGCTGCAGCCTTGTGGACTTCCTGGACAGGAATGTCTCTGGAAGCAGCCACCAAAACAGCAGTATGTCTGGTGGAATGAGCCCTAACCCTACATAAGGCTGTCTATCGATCAGCCTATAGCAGATGTCGATGCAGGATGTAATCCACCTGCCAGTCATCCAACTTGCTGCCTGTCTGCCATGCATGGCTTCAGCATATGTGACAAACAGCAGGCAAGTCTCACTTCAAACTCCAGTTGTGTGCTGTATACATTAAGAGAGAGCTCTTCACAGGTCCAGAGTATGGACCCTGCGGTCGGCCTCCAAAGATGGGTTGGTAAAATATACAGGAAGGTTCATCACCTGGTTATGGTGGAACTCTGATATAACCTCTGGGAAGAACTTCAAGTGTGGGTAAAGGACAACTCTGTCCCTTTGAAAGACCAGATATGGAGGTTCCACCAAGTGTGCCTAGAGCTCACTGATCCTTCTGGCTGACATGATGGCCACCAGGAAGGCCGTCTTCCGTGACAGGAGTGATATCTCACACCGATGCACAGGTTCAAATGGCTTGCTAAGAACACACCCAGCACCAGCAGTAGGTGCCATGGTGGTGGTTCCAGCACCAAAGGGTGATCCAGACCCATGAAAAAGTGCCCAATTACCTTCTCCTGAGCCACCATCAACATACCAGCCCGTGCCCTGTATAAAGAGATGGCTACCAGCTGCACCAAGGGTTGTTGCTCACAACCCAGCTAGGAGAAAGATTAGAGGTACTCAAGGATACTACCCAGAAGACAGGCAAGAGGACCAAGCTCCTTGCCCTGACACCAAATGGGAAACGTTTTCCATTTAAAAGCATGGCACTGGTGAGTCGACTGTTTTCTGGGAAGCCTCCACAATATGGAGCACATCTTACGAAAGACCCAATGCCTGAAACTCTAGCCACTCAGGAACCAGACTGTCAGGTGCAGGAACTGAAGGTCCAGGTGTAGGACCATCCCCCATTGTCTGGCAGGAGGTCCAGTCAAAGAAGCAGCAGCCACAGAGGTCTGATGCTAAGGCTGAAAAGATCCTAGTACCATAACTACTGTGGCCAGTTTAGAGGTATCAGTATCATCCATGCCTTGTCCTTCTGGGCCTTGACCACCTCTTCTGGATCAAGCGGAAGGGAGGAAAGGTGTACACGAGGCCTGGGGTTCAGGACCTCACAAAGGTATTTCCCATCCATGTCCCAAACTGTTTGGGGGGGGCACAAAACAGCCTCAGTATTGCGTTCTCCCAGGAGGCAAACTGGTCCACCAGAGGTATGCCCCACAGGGAGAATGGGAGGTTCACCATCGCCTGATGCAGGGATCACTCATGCAACACCTCTCCCACCCGGCTGAGAATGTCTGCAAACCGGCTGTCCACTCCGGTGACTTGAATGGCCAGGAGATCTGCACCCAGCCTGCGCATGACAGTCCAGATGCGGAGGGCCTCCCAACGCAAGGGAAGGGAGTGTGTGATACCCTGTCTGTTCAGGTTAAACATGGTCATGGTGTTGTCTGTCTAGACCTGATCATGACTAGCGGAGCAAATTCTGTCAGAGTCACATGCACTGCAGAGTTCCAGCAGGTTTATGTGGTGACAGGACTCCCTGGGTGAACAGAACCCGTGGTTCATGTGGTCTCCCAAGTGTGTTCCCCACCCTACCAGAGAAGCATCTACAGTCAGCATGATAGTTGGCTCTGGGCAGATGTGAGGATGTGGGATAAAGATGGACACCAACACCATATTAGCTTCAGTAGTAGAAATTTGACTTAGGAAATAATAATAAGGCGTACTTAACAACAAAACAAATTATAAGAAAATCAAAAGAAGGCAATCGATAACGAAGCAAATATCCGATACACTAGAAATAAGCTAGTGCTCATTCTCCCTAGGTCAGCATTCATCTGTTCCTTACAGCACTCTGCCAGACACTGAAATATATGACTTCTTATATACCTGTTCTAGACATGTGGCAAGAGAGACTCCTCCCCCAACTTAGAAAATTCAACAAAAGTCAGAAAGAAGCTTTAATATCATTAACTCAAATAACAGAGGCTTTCCTTACAGTGCTACTATCCATATGGCTCTCTTTAGAAGTAAAATAACATGAAAATAAATAAATAAATAAAGACGAGGTCCCTAGTGTAGTGTATTGAGGCAGTATAGCGCAGTGGTTTAAGGCTCTCAGTTGCAAATCTGGTGATATCCAGCAAACCAGACCTGGGTTTGAATCCCACAGCTTCCAATTGCATACTGTGTGACCCTGAGCAAGTCACTTAACTTCCTTGTGCTCCCAGATCGTATCTGTAAAAAAACATTTAGCTTAGTGTGCTACTCCTGGTTAAACAACTAAAAAAAAAAAAAAGTGTAAGTTCC
Source organism: Neoceratodus forsteri (assembly GCA_016271365.2). Lineage (NCBI taxonomy): Eukaryota > Metazoa > Chordata > Ceratodontiformes > Ceratodontidae > Neoceratodus > Neoceratodus forsteri. The sequence goes on from CM057455.1 coordinate 503,670,023, forward strand.
ACTCACCTGATGCCTGTCCTATAATTATGGAAGACAGAGGGTTGGCCGGCTCCATAGAGCTAGGCACAGGTAACAGCAACAGTTTCCACTGTGAGGTTGCGTCGGACAAAGTTGCATAACTCTTTTACCAAACCCACAGTAGCATGGGGTGGCTCCCACTTGAGACACTGCAGTAAACAAGGCAATAAACTGATAACCTCTGTCCGTTTCCTAACATCACTTATGCAGTAGCAATGACTGCAAGCAGGTAGGAAAATATTTCAAATAACCTTGATTCAGTTCTGGTAATCTATTGCTAGTTCCAATGCCAGCATTAGTACCGGAGGTATTACAGCAAGGCAGCTGCAGGCTTGCAATACTCTTAAGCACTGCGCTTTGCTTCTGAGCTCTCACTTCAGTAGAAACATGCATACCTTAGGAAGCAGATGGGGAGGGGGGTTCACCAAGCAGCAAACAAGTGCTGCAAGTACATTTTCCTTGTTCTGCAACCCGCTTTCCCTCGAGTATCTCTAAGCCAGGCACAGCAAAAGAAATGTTCTGGGCTAAAAAAAAGGCAAAAAGCTCACAATTCAGGCTGAATTATACGACCTGCGCTTCCTATACTGTGCCTGTTTAAACAAACAGAAACCAACTCAGTAAGACAGTCCATTCCTAAGCGGACTTCTACAATACTGACAAACAAAATATTGGTTTACTACGCTATGCTGTCTTGCAGAACATCAGATCAATAAGACAGTAAAGCGTAGTATAGCGCAGTGCAATGTAGGGCTCACAAAACAAGGAATATAAAAGGGATAGTAAGGGAACATTATACAGGTGGCCTGCCTGTATATGTGATAGAAATGAGTTGACAGGAAAATAGAAATGGCACAGTGCTGTTGCAGCAGACTTTAGTAGTGTGAGGAAAGAAAAGAAAATCCCTCGCATGTGACACCTTTGTCAGACTCCTCCCAGCCTAGGAAGAAAACCGCAAGAGGTATTTTAAAATACATTCTGTTTTCTGAACTTATTCAGACCACTATTAGACACCATATATCAGATCTCTCAAAGGAAGAGATGGAGCTTTAGCTCGCCCACTCCCAAAGCTCCACCTCGGGGTCCCTAATACACATTAAATCACAATAACAGAAGCAGAGGCTTTCCTCTGCTTCATTCTCTTTCATTTACCCCGAGGTCTGATGATGTCTGTATACTAGAATCAGCCCCAAATCGGGACATAAAATCTGCATTACAGTTTTTGCTTCCTGATCGATGCTGTACTGTAAATCTGTATGGTTGAAGGGCAAGATACCACCGCATAATGTAGGGAGGAGTTTTGTCCTTCATCACGTGTAACCAACACAATGGATTATGATCTGTTATGATTTCAGTCCCCCATAAATAAAACTGAAGTGCTTCTACCACCCAGCGTATAGCCAGACATTCTTTTTCAATGATAGAATACCTGGTCTCCCTCTCATGTAACTTGCAGCTTGTATATATAATAGGATGTTCATCCTCTCATCCATCTGAGATAGCACTGCCCCAATCCCATGATAAGAGGCATCGGTCTGGACCAAACAGAGGTGCTTAAAATCAGGGCTATGAAGGACAGGAGATGAACATAACCTTGCCTTTAACATACAAAAGGCCTCTTCACAGCTGGGCATCCATTGTACATTGTTAGGCTTGGATTTTTCTGCCAGTTCAGTTAAAGGGCTAGTAATTTCTGAAAAGCCAGGCACAAACCTCTTATAGCAGTAGCCTGCAAGACCCCAAAAGTCCCTAACGTGCTTTTTTGTCATGGGGCATTCACTGCGGGCTACAGCATCTATTTTCCCAACTTCAGGTTTCACCTTCCCTTTTCCTATCAGGAAACCCAAATATCTAGTTTCCTGCATGGCAAGAGAGCACTTGGTGGGATTTATAGTTAACCCAGCAGTGGCTATGGCAGTGAGGATCTTCTTGAGGTGTACTAGATGGTTCTTCCAGGAATGACTAAATATTATCACATCATCTAAGTACAAAGCACTATATGCCAAATGGTTTTGTAAGATGTTATCCATGCACAATTGGAAGGCTGCAGGGGCACCATGTAAGTCAAAGGGCACTGTAACAAACTGGAAAAGACCAATAGGGGTGCTAAAAGCAGTCTTTTTCTGTGATTCCTGGTCTAGTGGGATCTGCCAATATCCTTTGGAGAGGTCTACGGTGCTAAAATATTGGGCATTCCCAAGACGATCAATGATTTCATCAATACGGGGCATGGCAAATTTTGATATGGTGTTAAGCTTACGAAAATCCAAACAGACTTGAATACCCCTTTCCTTTTTGTCTACCACTATCATTGGGAAGCTCCAGGCACTTTTGGAGGGCTCTGTCACTTCCAGTTTTTTCATTTTCTTTATCTCATCTATGACCCCTTTTCGCACCTTCTCCGGCAATCGACAGGATTTTTGTCTATTAGGGTTTGAATGGTTGGTTTCAATATGACGTTCAATACCCATAACCTTCATAGGGATTGCTGTAAAAGAATGCTGAAAGGCAGACAAGACACTTCCAGGTCTCTTCTTTGACTGAGTCGTAATGCAGAATGAATTGCAACATCCTTCAGTCCCCAGTATTATCTAATCTATCATAGGCAATGTCCATTTCAGAACCTGGCTATGTACTATTCAGAAGAGACCGAGGTACAAAAAGGCGGGGGGGTGGAGTGGCCCTTTATGTCAATGAAAATATCAAAGCTACCGAAATTCAGAATACATATAAGGAGCCAGAAGAACTATGGGTGACCCTGGAAACAGAAAATGGGACAGCCATACGAACTGGGGTTGTCTACAAGCATCCAGATCAAGGGGAGGACATAGACACATTACTGTTAGAAGATATACAAAACATGACAGCTAAAGAGAAGGTTCTGATAATGGCAGACTTCAACATGCCAGATACAGATTGGTCAATAACAGCAGGAACATCTGCCAGAACTAGACACATGGTGGATTCCCTGCAGGGGGAGGGCCTCAAACAACTGGAACTACAACCCACAAGAGACAGGTCTATCCTAGATCTAGTACTGGCTAACAGGGAAGGGATCACAGATCTCCAGGTAGAAGGTCGCCTGGGCCAGTGGCCATCACATGGTATGGTTCAATTTGGCCACTAGAACTAAATCTTCCCATTCCGAGGCAAAAATATGGGACTTCAGAGGAGCCGACTTTAATAAGATAGCCAACAGAGTTAAGCTAGCCCAGGCAAAAAGAAATACAGGTGAGCGGGTACAGGCAAAGTGGGCAAGCATTAAGGATGCAATACTTGAAGCAACATCCCATTGTGTTAGAGATAAAAGGAAGTGCAAAAAGAAGGAAACCACTTTGGTTCTGAAAAACAGTAGCAGAAAAGATCAGAGCCAAAAGGCTGGCCTTCAGGAAATATAAGGGAATGCAGCGGGATGAAGATAGGAGAATACCAAACTGCCCTAAGGGAGGGCAGTAAGGCAGGCGAAGGCCCAAACAGAGGAAACGCTAGCACGAACAGTAAAAGAAAGGGGCAAGACTTTCTATAGCTACATTAGTGAAAGAAGAAAGTCCAAAGGGGGTATTGCTAAGGTCAAAGGGGATAAGGCGGCATGTGAGGAGGAGGAGGACCATGTAAAAGCATCCATCCCAAATAGATCCTTCTGCTCAGTATTTACTGAAGAGAAGGTAGGGCAGGGCCACAGCTCAGCACCATGGACACGGGGGAAGGTGTGCACTAGTCCCTTCACAAAAGAAAGGGTCCTACAAGAGCTCGATAAGCTCAGGGTGGACAAGGCAATGGGACCTGATGGTATACATCCCAGGGTACTAAAGGAGCTAAGGGTGGAACTAACAGAGCCATTATCAGAACTGTTTAGTGAGTCTCTGAGCACAGAAGAGGTCCCAGAAGACTGGAGAAGGGCTCATATGATCCCGCTCCATAAGAGTGGTAGCAGGGAGGAGGCAGGGAACTACAGACCAGTCAGTCTTACCTCAGTAGTGGGCAAGACTATGGAGGCACTCCTTAAGGAAAGGATAGTGCAACACCTGGAATCCATAGGAGCACAGGATCCAATATAGCATGGGTTTACAATAGGAAGGTCCTGTCAAACTAATCTCATAGATTTCTTTGACTGGGTAACCACAGTGGTGGACCAAGGGGAAGCAGCTGATGTCGACTACCTTGACTTCAGCAATGCTTTCGATACTGTTCCACAAAGAAGATTGATTAATAAGCTGGGTAGGCTTGGGGTGGGTCAGACGTTGATCAACTGGGTGGCAAACTGGTTGATGGGCAGAAAACAGAGAGTAATGGTAAACGGTATACAGTCAGAAGAGATGCAAGTCACAAGTGGGGTACCTCAGGGATCCGTCCTGGGGCCAGTCCTCTTCAATATCTTCATCAGTGACATTGCAGATGAACTAGAGGGTGAGGTTTGTCTGTTTGCAGATTACACCAAGATCTACAACAGAGTAGATAATCCAGATGGGGTGGGCAGAATGAGAAGAGATCTGGATAAACTGGCAAAATGGTCAGAAGAGTGGCAACTGGGGTTTAATGCAAAGAAGTGCAAGATCATGCACATAGGGAAGAGAAACCCTGAAGCCACCTATAGGCTGGGAGGGGAGTTGCTGGCAGTCACAAGGGAAGAAAGAGACTTGCACATCATCATCACAGATGACCTGAAATCATCCAAGCAGACCACTAAAGCAGTAGGTAAGGCTAGGGGGATGTTGGGATGCATTAGTAGGGGTATCACAAGTCGGAAGAGGGAGGTAATAATCCCTTTTTACAAGACACTGGTTAGGCCCCACCTGGAGTACTGTGTGCAGTACTAGAAGCCACACCTTCACAAAGACATTAACCAAATTGAGGCAGTCCAGAGAAGGGCACAAAAAATGGTGCAGGGACTGTATCAGAAAGCATATGAGAACAGATTAATGGAGCTCAGTATGTATACCCTAGAACAAAAGAGGGAGAGAGGTGATATGATTAAAACATTCAGACACCTTAACAGCATTAACAAGGTGAAAGAGTCTAACATGTTTAAATATAAGAAAAATAGCAGGACAAGAGGACACAGCATGAGGTTAGAGGGAGGCCGATCAAGGGGTAATGTGAGGAAGTTATTTTTCGCAGAAACGGTGGTGGATGCATGGAACGGCCTACCTCAGGAAGTGGCAGATATGAATACAGTGCAGGGCTTCAAACAGGCATGGGATAAGCATAAGGGAGCAATGAAGAGGAGTATGAATAGATATGCCATTGACAGAGCAAAGGCAGATGACACATTCATAAGGTAGAAAAAGAAATGGGCAGACTGGATGGGCCTTACTGTCCTTATCTGCCATCAACTTCTATGTTTCTATTATCCTGTTCACGGTGGACATACAAGGAGGGTTGAGATCTTTCACACCATTTCTTTAACAGGTTTGCATGATATATACGCTGTTTATTCCTTTTTTCAGGGAGTTCAGTCTCATAGTTAACAGGTCCCAACAGCTTCTTTATCAAATATGGACCCTGCCAGTTCATTATTAGCTTGTTTTCTGAACAGGGTAATGGAAGAACTCTTTCCCCTGGTTGGAAAGATTTTGTACCAACTCCCTGATCATATCTTTTCTTTTTGGTACTGTGGTTGGGTCATATTTTGCTGGTGCGCCCTCTGTGCACAGTGCATCAACCTCTGGCATAAGTTCATAATGTAATCCAGTGTTGTCATCCGGGCAGTACCCTGTTTCTCATCCTCCCAATGTTCTTTCAAGACACCTAACAGACTTCTAGGGTTTTTGCCATATAGCAATTCAAAAGGGGAAAACCCTGTTGATGCCTGTGGTGCCTCTCTACTGTATATGCAAATATGAGGTAGGGGAGGTATTGGTCCCAGTATCTACCCTCATCTTGGGTGAATTTCTGTAATATTTGTTTTAAAGACTGGATGAAATGTTCAACCAGACCGTCTGTCTGGGGATGGTAGGGTGATGTATGTATGGCATGTATTCCTAGGGAATTATATAATCGCTTCAATAGTTGTGAACAGAAATTGCTACCCGTCTGTAAGTATTTCCCTCAGGATCCCCATTCTGCTGAATATCTTGACAAATTCATCAGCTATCTTTATAGCCAGGGTGGTTCGCAAGGGAATAGCCTTGGGGTATTTAGTTGCATAATCACAAACAACTAATATGAAGCAGTTCCCTTTTGTGCTTTTGGGAAGCGATCCTACCACATCCATTGCTATCCGCTGAAATGGGCAGTGGTTGCAAGAGGATTTTATCTTTTCTGGTGACTGAAGCAACCTACTGACAGTGTTCACAGCTCCAGCAGTACCCAGCTACTTCGTTATGGATCCCTGGCCAGAAAAAATGGTGCATAAACCTACTCATAGTGCGTTCCACCCCAATGGCCAGCTAATGGGATATCATGTGCTATATGTAAGAGGCAAGCCGTATATTGCTCTGGTACCATTAACTGCACTACCACCTCCCCTGTAGCTTGACTGGTACACTCTCGATATAACAATCCCTTTCTTAATACAAACCTAGGTCCTGCCTTACTGTCATTCCTCACCTGTTGAAAAAAAAAAAAAAGGCTTTAATGTTACATCATTTTCCTGTTCAACCCCAAAATCACATTTTATCTCAATGTCCAATAGTTCAGTCTCTTCTTTGCTGTTTTGGAGAGTCAGTGTTGGCCTGCATCCATCTCCTCTTATCCAGCTGCTTCTCTCATCTGGACTTCCTTGTTTTCCCTGGCAAGCCACAAACCCCATCCTCAAAGGGAAACAATTGCTGAATGTTAGACATGTTTCATTTGTGCCTGGGTGGCAACAGAGCCCAAATGTGTGGCACCAACTAACAATGTGGAAAATTCAGAGTGGTCATGACATGTTATTACGGGGACAGGGAGATGTGGGACCATTCCCACCTTCATCTGCTGTGTAGTACCTTGGATCTGTATATCCAGAGTTCATAAAGGATAATAGTGGGTACCACTATGGATACAGGTCACCCCACTGGTTGCCTTAGCATCTGTACTGCTAGATACCAAATTAGATTTTACCAAAGTCTGACAGCTTCCTGAGTCCAGCAAACCATCCACTTCTTTCCCATCTACGATTACATTTGTCACATAGTGCTCCCCATTGGCAAGAGCTACTTGGGTAGGTACTGTCTTTTTCTTAGGGCAAAAACAGGCAATGTGACCCTTCCCTTGGCAGATATGGCAAATAATATCATGACTGAAGGGTCGTTCAGGCTTACCTGTTTTTACCCCCCACCCCAAAACTGGGACATTAGCAGATGATGAAAAAGTTCTTACCGTGGGAAGGGGTGCACCAGCTCCGGAGTGTCCTCTTTGACGGTTAGGTCTTGCTACAAGATAATCTTCGGCTAGACTGACAGCTTTTCCAGCACACTCCAGGCAGTGTTCCCGAACCCACACCTGTACATTCCATGGTAGTATAGGTACAAATTGTTTCATCACCACGGTCTCCATCATTTGTTTTTTGGTGCTAGTTCCAGGTTAAAGCCATTTACCACATAAGTCTTTTAATCTTGCATAAGCTTCCGGGGGTGGGGGGGGTCCTGTGGTTTGGAATCTCAGTGTCCTAAACTGCTGCCCATATGTTTCCAAGCAAATATCATACCGTTTCAGAATGGCCTCCTTCACAGCATCATAGTTCTCACTTAGTCCACTGTCTATATCTCCATAGGCCAGCTGAGCTTTTCCTGTTAGGTAAGGGGCTAAGCGGATGACCCACTGGCTCCTTGGTCAATTACATGCTTGGACTATCAGCTCAAATGTTGTGATATATGTTCCAGTACTATCAGACTCACATAACTTTGTCAGCTTAATATCTTTTGGACCATCCACAACAGGAGGAGGCCTACCTGCACCCAAGGTTTGAATAGCCCTCAATGTGTCTGCCCACCTTGCTTCATTTCTTTGATGGTCCAACTCCCTTTGCTTTTCAAAGGCAACCTGTTGCATGCTCAACCACTGTAACAGTTCCTGAGACTCACCAACTGGAGGGGCCACTACTTGCTCTTCCTCCACAGACCCTCCGGTAACGCCTTTTTCTTCTGTTATACCTGCCTTCCACTTTACATCTCCAAGACCGGGCATCAGAGGTTTCTTCGTCTTCACTGCCATCGTCCAGGTCAACACTCCACTAGGCTTGTCTGATTCAAACATTGGATGTCCATGCAGATACTCATACAGTATCAGAAGTCCGCAATGACAGACTTTACCCCACCACTGCCACCACGTGTGAAGATGTGGGATAAAGATGGACACCAACACCAGATTAGCTTCAGTAGTAGGAAATTTATTTGACTTAGGAAATAATAATAAGGCATACTTAACGACAAAACAAATGATATGAAAATCAAAAGAAGGCAATTGATAACAAAGCAAATATCCGATACACTAGAAATAAGCTAGTGCTCGTTCTCCTTAGGTCAGCATTCATCTGTTCCCTACAGCACTCTGCTAGACACTGAAATACATGACTTCTTATATATCTGTTCTAGACATGTAAAATAACATGAAAATAAAGAAAGACGAGGTCCCAAGTGTAAGCTCCACCCATCTGATGCCTGTCCGATAATAATGGAAGACGGAGGACCATCCGGCTCCATAGCGCCAGGCAAAGGTAACAGCAAGAGCTTCCACTGGGAGGCTGCATTGGACAAAGCTGCCTAACTCTGGATATTACCAGAGGTAAGAAACAGCAACAGAACATACATAAAATGACATAATACTTAATTTTTATAATTGTATCCTTCTCTTCCCTGTTATTTAGATTACTTTACCAAACCCACAGTAGCGTGAGGTGGCTCCCATTTGAGAGACTGCAGTAAACAAGGGAATAAACTACTGACTTTGGTCCATTTCCTAACATCGCTTATGCAGTAGCAATGACTGCAAGCGGGTAGGGAAATATTTAAAATAACCTTGATTCGGTTCTGGCAATCTATTGCTAGTTCCAATGCTAGCGTTTGTACCGGAGGTATTACAGCAAGGCGGATGCAGGCTTGCAATACTCTTAAGCATTGCGCTTTGCTCCCATGCTCGACTTCTGAGCTCTCATTTCAGGAGTAATATGCATACCTTAGGAAGCAGACAAGGGGGGTGGTTTCGACAAGCAGCAAACAAGAGCTGCAAGTACATTTTCCTTGTTCTGCAACCCGCTTTCCCTCAAGTATCCCTAAGCCAGGCACAGCAAAAGAAATGTTCTGGGCTAAAAAAAAGGCAAAAAGCTCACAATTCAGGCTGAATTATACAACCTGCGCTTCCTACGCTGTGCCTGTTTAAACGAATAGAAACCAACTCAGTAAGACAGTCCATTCCTAAGTGGACTCCTACAATATGGATGAACAAAATATTGATTTAATACGCTATGCTGCTTTGCAGAACACCAGATCAATAAGACACTAAAGCGCAGTGCAACGCAGGACTCACAAAATGAGGAATATAAAAGGGATAGTAAGGGAACATTATACAGGTGGCCTGCATGTATATGTGGTAGAAATGAGTTGACAGGAAAATAGAAATAGCACAGTGCTGTTGCAACAGACTTTAGTAGTGTGAGAAAAGAAAATCTCTCATATGTGGCACCTTTGTCACAGCAGACAAATGGGATTCCTTCCTCCAGATGTTCCAGAACATGCCACCACTGGGTAGCATTCCACATCGTCTGGGTCACTGTGACGGCTGGTCCAAGTGACCTAGGTGCTGGGGCCACTAACAGCCCAGTTCCCCACTAAAGGTTGCGCATCTGCCAGCAGGCACTGGTGCATGGTGCCATGTACCCCAGCAGCCATAGGAAATGCAGGGCAGAGCACAAGAGCCCAACCCGAAATGATCATAAAGGAGGTGAGATCCAGTGTGCCATCTGCCAGAACTAGGCCCTGGCCTGCAAAGAGTCTAGTTCTGCCTCAACAAGCTTGACCACCTGATTCGGTATGGTTCCATGTCTCCATAGTGACAGGAAATTCGCAGACCATCACTACAGAGATGGCACAACGCCAACAATTGGCTTTGTGCCATCACTGTACAAAAGTGTGTTTTTTGCGTGGGGGGGGCTTTGCCCCCAGCACTTTAGAAAACCAACTCCAAGTCGGAGCTGGTTCGGGGGGAGGGGGCAAACTCCACAGAGACAGCAGCATTGAGAAACCAGCAGACCATCACAGTGAACTGTTGATTTTGTCACTGTGATGGTCTTTGCTGTGTTCCCACCACTGTAGGAACAGTATACCCTTCAGTACCATTTTGGATTTATCTAGGTTTATAAGTAAGCAAGAACCGTGTGTTCTGGCATTGTACAATTCCCTACATAAGACCGCATTTAGACTATGGGGCTGCCTTCTGGGCACCATTCTTGACTAAGGATACGGATACTAAATTATTGGAAAGTGTTCAAAGGAAAGCAACAAAACTAATCCCAGGACTAAAAATCTGGATTATACTACCAGATGTGGAGAACTGAAGTTATACCCTCTTAGTGTAAGGAGAACTAGAGGAGACTTGCTGCTTCTTTATAAAATACTTCAAGATAATACATTAATGCAATCATGTGGGATATGTAATGCACTCAAACCAATAACCCTAAGATGCAGTTCACACCAGCTGTTTGTACCCATGGCAATAAAAAAACAAGAGAAAATTATTTTTTTCTAGTAGAGCATTGAGACAATGGAATAAATTGCCACAATTTGTAGTAGGCTCAGGTACAATGGACCAGTTTAAGAGGAACTTAGAAATATATCTACAAAACTGGGTAGAAAACTGAAATTCCCTCATGAGTGTAGAGGGTAGATTTGATGGGTCTTATGGCCTTCTTCTACCAAATAAAACCATGTAAACCAACAGGCCTGGGACTCGGCAGATCTGGACGGCCAGGTTTGTGGATCTCTCCACAGCCCTCTTGGATGAACCAGCTACCAGGCTGCTGTCCAGGTAGGGGTACACACAGACTCCTGGGCACCACAAGTGGGCTGGCACAACTGCCATACATTTTGTGAAGACCTCTAGGGCTGAGGAGAGGCTGAAGGGTATGACCTGAAACTGGTTCAGGACCACATCTGCTCGGAAAGTGAGGTACTGGCAGCGGGACCTTCAGCTGGGAATGTAGAAGAATGCATCCTGGAGGTCCAGAGAGAAAAACCATATGTTCTGCTCCAGGGATGGTATAATCTGCCTCAGAGTGACCATCCAGAACTTGTGCTTCCATATGTACTGGTTGAAAATCTGCAGACCAAGTATAGGGCACCATCCTGCCCGTCCGGGATCAAGAAGTATCTGGAAACATACAGTGCCTTCAGAATATATTCAACCCCTTGGATTTGTTACTACCAGAATTTTTAATGCATTGAAATGATTTTTTCCCCCTTGATTCACACGGCATACTCAACAATTTAAAGGGGGCAAAATACTTTTATTGTGCAACAAAAATTTATGAAACATTAAAAACTGAAATATCTTGTTTACTTAAGTATTCACCCCCGAGTCAATACTTTGTAGTAGCCTTTGGCAGCAATTACAGCTTTGAGTCTGCTTGGGTATGTCCGTATCAGCTTTGCACATCTGGATTTGGGATTTTCACCCATTCTTCCTGCAGATTTGCTCAAGCTCTGTCAAGTTGGATGGGGAGCGTCGGTGAACCGCAATCTTTAAGTCTTTCCACAGATTCTCAATGGGATTCAAGCCTGGGCGTTGGCTGGGCCACTCAAGGACATTCACCTTCTTGTTCTGAAGCCACTCCAGTGTTTCTTTGGCTGTATGCTTGGGGTCGTTGTCCTGTTGGAACGTAAATCTTTGCCCCAGTCCAAGGTCTATTGCAGACTGATGCAGGTTCTCCTCAAGGATGTGCCTGTATTTGGCTCCATTCATTGTTCCCTCTATCCTGACAAGTGCCTCAGTCCCTGCCACTGAAAACATCCCCATAACATGACGCTGCCACCACCATGCTTCATGGTAGGGATGGTGTTACACGGGTGATGAGCTGTGCTCGGTTTGCGCCAGGCATAGCACTTTGCATTCAGGCCAGAAAGTTCAAATTTTGTTTCTCCAGACAAGAGAATCTATTGCCACATGGTCTCAGAGTCTGCCACGTGCCTTCTTGCAAACTCCAGGCATGCTATTATGTGGCCTTTTCTCAGGAGTGGCTTCCGTCTAGCCACTCCCATAGAGGCTACATCTGTGAAGTGCTGCAGAGATTGTTTTCCTCTGGACAGGTTCTCCCATCTCAGCCATGGAACTCTGTAGTTCTGTCAGGGTGGTCATTGGGTTCTTGGTCACTTCCCTGACCAAGGTCTTTCTTGCCTGGTTGCTCACTTTGGGAGGATGGCCTGCTCTAGGGTGGTTCCGTAAACTTTCCATTTCCTAATGATGGACTTGACTGTGCTCCTGGGAACTTTCAACACCCTAGAAATGTTTTTATACCCCTCCCCAGATCTATGCCTCCTCACAATTCTATCACGGAGTTCTACGGACAGCTCCTTGGTCTTCATGGTAGAGTTTCTGCTCTGACATGCACTGTCAACTGTGGGACCTTATATAGACAGAGGTATTTCTCTGATATCATGTCAACCATTTGAACTGACCACCGTGGACTCCATTCAAGTTTTAGAGTGATCTCACAAGGAAATTGGATGCACCTGAGCTCAATTTGGGTGTCATAGCAAAGGGGTGAATACTATCAAATCAAGACATTTCAGGTTTTTATTTTAAATTACATGTACAAAAGTTCCAGAAGTTTCATTCCACTTTGACATTATAATTTGTGTAGATACGTGCAAAAAATCCATATAAATGTGACAAAATATAGCTGGCCCGTTGGCTTGGTGAGGATTCCACTTACAGCATCGGCGACCGGGTTGAGAACGGACCCGGGTTGCCGGAAGGCTGGCCGGGGGGAGAAGGATAGAGCGTCCTATGGACTGCTCTCCTTCTCCGGGGGGGGGAGTGGGGGAAGCATTCGGAGCACTGAGGACTCCTGGCGGAGGCCGGGAGATCTCACGCTGCCGACGCTAATCTCTCTGGGAGGCGGGGCGGACGCTGGCGTCATTGCACGTCCCCGCCTCCGTGAGAAAAAAGACAGAAAAACATAGGCGGGCGAGGGCCATTGTCTATATGAAGCCCTCCCGGAAGACCTCGCACAACCACTGTCGCAGCGGGTCCCCCAACTAGATACTAGTTCCGTGATCATGGAAGACGTGACCACGGCCCCGCCCTCCAGGGGGTAAGCCAGGGGTGACTGGGGGACCCCGGCAGCCATAGATAGTGGCAGAGGCTTCCAGGGACCCTGACCAGGGCCGACAGAAAGTGACAAGGTCCTGCCAGGAAAGAGAAGAAAATAAAAAAATTAAAAAAAATGTGATAAAATCCAAGGGGGTGAATACTTTCTGAAGGCCCTGTAACCCTGACTGACCAGGGTGTCCAGAACATAGGCTGTAGCATCTTTTGCAAGGAGCTGAACAATGTCCTCCCTGAGGTGGACAGCAAGACCTGAGACACCCCGGACTCCTGAGGCACATGAAGGCGGTAGGGTGGGAGAGACTGGAAGTCTAGACAGAGTTCTCTGCCCACTAAGTCCAACATCCACTTGTCCATTGCGATAGCAGACCAACGTGGCAAGAAGTCAAGTAGCCAGTCTCTGGTATGGAGAGCAGTCAGGGACAAGACGGGTGTGTGGATGCCACCCCCAACCCATCACTGGGTAGCTTTTTCTGGGGCACTGGTGGCTGCTACCAGAGAGGCACCACTACCCCGCCTCCCATTCTTTTGTACTTTGTACTCTGGACTTCTAGTTGGGGCACCAGGCTTGAAACTGCCCTTGGGCTGCTGCTGGGTAGGCTGTGACTAAAAGGACCTGAACTGGAAAGCCTGTTTCTCCGGCTTCTTTTTCTGGCCCTTCTAGGATGAAATCGAAGGGACAAGGGTAGCAGTGAAAAGTTTAAGGAGGGGACAATTGGGGGGCACCGTATAAGGGCAGACTAGATGGGCCAGTCAGTCCTCATCTGCCAACAAATTCTATGTATCTATGTATCAGTGGACTTCTCAATCCTAGTGAGATGTCCTTCCACACCCAGGCCAAAGAAGTCAGTGTCCAGGAAAGGAACATCAGCCAGCTTCTGTTGAGTGTTCACCAAGAAGGTGGACAATCGCAGCCAAGCCCTGCAATGCATGGAAATAACTGGTGTCACCACGCAGGTGTAAGAGTCACCAATGTCCAAGGCTGTCTGGAGCTGGTGTTTAGCCAGTGACTGACCATGGACTCTAATAAGCTAAACCGCTGTCCGCTGCTCTGAATGGAGGTGAGGGAGAACTACATCAAAGATACTCATCAGGGAATGATCCTAATTAGCCATCATGATGGCATAGTTAGCCTGATGGAGACCCAAAGTAGACGCAGCGCACACTATTTTTGTGGCATGGTCAGTCTTATGGGACTCCTTGTCAGGAGGATTGTCCATGTTCCCCTGGTGTCTGAACTTACAGAACACCAAATCCATGACCAGATCTTCAGCCAAAGAGTAGCCAGAAAACCCTAAAAGGGAGCTTGTAGGGACCATGTACTTATGACCATGACGGCCGAGGGTGCTGGACGGGATACTGGATACTGCCAGAGCTCCAGGGCTGGTCCCAAGATGGTCTGGCCACCGGGAAGGTGACCCCCGGGGATTCATCCCAATACAAAATGGCCAGAAGAGGGCACTGGGCCCTCTTCAGGATTGCCTCCTACAGGATCAACGTAGCTCCACGATAAGCCAGAGCAGGCCACTGAAGGACACCAGCTCATGGTCAGAGGATGGCTCCTCGACCTAGCCCCAGTCAAACAGTCTAGCACAAGAAGGCCATGGACTCCTGATCCAATTCGTCTGATGATTCTTTGAAGACAGTCCTCACCCACTGTTTGCCACAGACTCCTGGGAATCCTCACCCGGGGTAATCCTCACTGACAAATGGCATGGAAAGCCGGAGCCGAACTGCCGGTCTTCTTGGTTGAAGCACTGACTAGCAGCTGTCGTGATGGCTGCTCCAACCTAATCGGCACAGGTGTGGGGAGCACCTGCAGAACCTGGACCAGCAGGACAACCACTGTTGGCTGCCAGGGGACAAACGTTCCTTGGGGTAGAGCCCTGCCTTGCCCTGCAATGCTCCACTGCTGCTAAAGGAACTCCTCATATCACTGGCACATCTTCCGTGTGTGCCTCTCTTCACCTGAAGATGAAGAGGATGAGGAGTGTTGATGGCAGCACCTCTGGCTCGCACAGTATCAAGAGTGAAAACACCTCGACTGAGACCATCGACAACCCAGTCAACAGCGAGAAGGTCTTCTACAGGTTGGACACAGATTATGCACATACCCACATTTAGCAACAAGGGCACTGAAGACTCAACCTCAGGTGGAGGCTGGTCCCTGGAGGGGTCAACCAGGGTCACCATTGGGTCCACAACCTCTTAAGTGAGGACTGGGAACACAGCGGTCTGCAAGTCTAACTCCTCGGCCTCGTCTGACAACTGGTCGACTGGGTCGAGAAAAATCCTGACAGCTTGGTCGACCAAAGTTGGGGTTGTCTGGCTCAATAGTGGAGCTGAAGAGTCTTCAACCTGCTCGACCAGCCCCTCAGTCAACGGTCGCTCGACAGCCGTCAAGAACTTGGGCAAGTCCAGAAACTAGGAGGATCATCCATCCTATGATTGGCAATGGCGGTGAGATGATTTGGATTTGGAATTACAGCCAAGGAGGTCAGGGCTCTCCTGCGTGGTCTGGAGGGACCTGAACATATCACAGAACTGGGTCGTAAGGGTCTTCCCCAATGTTGGCCCCAGGTGAGAATAGCACAGAGATCGAGGAGGTGCCTACCATGGCAATCACCGCTTCCACCTCAAGGGCTGCAAGTTGAGCAGCAGACCCGACCGTAACCCAGGCCGTTTTGTGGCCCTCAAGGCTATCCTTCAGATCCCGTTCTGAAGGCCAACTCATTGCAAGCCACAGCTTCCTGTCCTCGAGGGACTCAGGAAGCATGGAAAGACAGAGGCTGCACCCAAGCATGTTGTTTTTTTCACTTAGTCAGTACATGCATGTGTGAAACATGAATAGAAGTCATGCTCAGCAGTAGTGGGGGTACAAAGCAGGGCAGCCAGCCCAAACAGCCCATGACTACTGTTCCCTCCAGCTGGAAAACTGTGTGTATCATCCCACTATTCAAGCCTGGAGACCGGAGCGACCTCAACAACTACAGACCAATTTCCATTCTACCAGTTCTATCGAAGCTAATGAAAAAATTAATTAACGTTCAACAAAACAATATCTGAAGAACTTCAACCTACTTAACCCACTCCAATCAGAGTTCAGGCAGAATCACAGTACAGTTTCAGCCTTGGCAAAGGTAACTAATGACTGGTTCTCTGCCACTGACAAGAAACAGTCTACTTGTGCCATTTTCCTTGACTTAAGCAAGGCGTTTTACACAGTGGACCGTACCCTCCTCCTGCACTGCCTAACATTCATGGGATTTCATGACACTACGGTAAGCTGGTTCTCTAGTTACCTCTCAAATAGGCTGCAAAGAATCATTCCATCACAAAGGGAGTCCCTCAGGGATCCATTCTAGGGCCCCTCCTCTTCACTAGTTACATCAACTCATTGGACAAAAACATTCAACAATCCAAGCTGCACTTTTCTGCCGATGACACTGTCCTCTACATCGCTAAGCCTTCACTGCGCAAAGCATGTGCCGAGTTACAATCTGATTTGAATCAGCCACAGTTCAACCTGGCCAGTTCAAAACTTCTCCTAAATGCAAAGAAGACAAAGGTGATGTTTTTTCATCAAACAGTATGTCTGCTACTATCAGGACTCAAATTATCTCACCGCCCATCACTACTAGATAGATTCAAGTATATTGGAATATGGTTAGACAGTAAACTAACTTTTAGTGCCCATATCAACTGTCTTGTCAACAAGCTAAAAGCCAGGCCGGGGTCCTTCTTCAGGAACAGATCCCTATATACACTCGACTGCAGAAGAAGACTAGTTCAGGCCACATTCCCACCACTCCTCGACTACGGGGATATCATTTACAATTGCAGTGCCCCAACTCACACTCACAAACTTGATGTCTTGTACCATCATGCATTACGTTTCATACTAAATGCTCTGGCCAGGACACACCATTGTATCCTCTACTCTTCTTTGAACTGGACCTCACCATCAACCAGGCGTATGTTCCATATTGGGCAGTGGACTCTAAAACTCCTGACTGGCAAGTTACCTCAGTACATATGCTCCCTAGTGCACAAGTCTCACAATGTGTATGCACTGCGCACCTCAGACTTTGTGCTCCTAGACGTTTCCAGGACACGTACTAATCAGGGCAGAGGCACCATTAGTTTCATCCTCCCATCTATATGGAACCAGCTGCAAAAAAAACATGCAGCTAACTGAGATAGTCACGTTAAATTGCTTTAAATAGGATGGGGGGTGGTGTAGGGCTGTTAGACAGAAATGGCATGGGTATTGGAGGGGTAGAGGAGGCAGAGGGGAACGTGGAGGCTGTTTGGGTCACCTTGCTGACACAGGAGGGTAAAACAGTAAAGGTTGGAGTGGTATACAGACCAAATGGGGGACCTAAACATGCCAGGAACAAACTAGGGGACTATGACGTCACCAGTGGCGAGAGAGCAGAGGCTGCTGGATTTCTTCCAGAATGCATAGAACCTAGAAACATAGAATTTGATGGCAGATAAGGACCACTTGGCCCACCCAGTCTGCCCATTTCCCTACCTACTGGATAAGCTGCAGATCCTAGTTAACCAGCAGCCTACTTCTTCCTACCCCCCAACCCCCAGAATTGCCTTATGACTATCCCATGCATGCTTGAATTCCACCACTGATTTTGACTCCACAACCTCCTCCGGAAGGCCGTTCCATGCATCCACAACCCTCTCTGTGAAAAAATACTTCCTAAATTACCTCTGAGCCGCCCCCCCTCTATCTTCAAATTGTGCCCTCTTGTTCTTGCACACCTCTTTTTTTGAAAGATGCTACCCTCTTGGACTTTGTTGATTCCTTGAGGTACTTGAAGTTTCTATCATATCCCTCTCCCTCCTTTCCTCGAGGCTATACATATTAAAGCTCCTTAAGTCTCTCTTCATATGTCTTCCGGTGCAGACCCTGCACATTTTAGTGCCCTCCTCTGGACAGCTTCCATCCTGTCTATGTCTTTGCGGAGATTGGGTCTCCAGAACTGCACACAGTACTCCAGATGTGGTCTCACCAGCTGTCTGTACAGAGGGATAATAACTTCCTGTTTTCTACTGGTGATGCATCTCCCTATGCATCCCAGTATCCCCCCAGCCCTCCTTGCTGCCCTCTCACATTGCTTGCCCATCTTTAGGTCATCTGATATGACTACCCCCAGGTCCCTTTCCATTTTTGTTGTTGTTAGTATCTCACCCCCATTGTGTACTCTTCTCCTGGGTTTTGTTTCCCAGGTGCATTACCTGCACTTCTTAGCATTGAATCTAAGCTGCCATACATTTGACCATTCCTCTAACCTTGCCAAGTCCCTTCTCATCCTTTCCACCCCACCCTGTGCATCAACTCTGTTGCAGATCTTAGTGTCATCTGCAAAGAGACATATTTCTCCTTCCAGTCCTTCTGCAATGTCGCTATAAAGACATTGAAGAGGACCGGTCCTAATACTGAACCTGCGGCACCCCACTAGTAACCCTCCTTTCTTCTGAGTGGACTCCATTTACTATTACTCTCTGTGTCCTATTCTCCAGCCAATTCTTTACCCAGGCTGTCATCTTGGGACCTACTCCCAGGCTGGCTAACTTGTATATTAATCTTTTGTGTGGGACTGTGTCAAATGCCTTGCTAAAGTCTGAGGTAGGCCATGTCACAGCCCCTCCTGATCTACTACTTTGGTCACCCAGTCAAAGAAATCTATCAGATTAATCTGGCATGACCTTCCGCTGTGAATCCATGCTGCCTAGGGTCCTGTGCCCCTCTAGCCTCTAGATACTCGACAATTCTTTCCTTTAGAAGTGATTCCATCATTTTCCCTATCACTGAGGTTAAACTAACAGGTCTGTAGTTTCCTGCTTCTGCCTTGCTCCCACTTTTGTGAAGGGGAATCACATCTGCCCTCCTCCAGTCCTCGGGTACCACCCCATCCTCCCATGATTTGTTAAAAAGGGTAGTCAGTGGTGTCACTAGTTCTACCCTTAGTTCTTTTAGAATTCTAGGATGAATCCCATCAGGCCCCATTGCTTTGTCCACCTTCAGTTTTAAGAGTTCTTTCAGAACCCTTTCTTCTGTAAATGGGCTGGTATCAACTTCTGTATCCAGAATGTTACTACTGTTTGTTTTATGTACCTCCCCCTCATCCTTTGTAAATACTGAGCAAAAATATTTGTTTAGTATCTCTGCCTTTTCACAGTCTCCCTCTGCCCACCCTCCTCGCTTTTATTAAGCCTCACTATCCCTCCTTGGTCTTCCTTCGCTCCTGATGTACCTATAAAGGTTTTATCCCTTCTTAACTGAGTTGGCTATCTTTTCCTCGGTTTGGGCCTTTGCTGTTCTGACTGCCTTCCCATCCTCCTTTGCTTTAACTGATACAGTTCTCTGTCCTGCTCCTTCTGCGATTCTTGTACTTCCTAGATGCTTTTCTCTTGAACCTTCACTGCCACTTCCTTTGAGAACCATAGTGGTTTCTTACATCGTCTTATTTTTGTTTATTTGCTTCACACAAAGGCTACGTTACCTCTGTGATGGCAGTTTTCTTATTCCCCATTGTTCTTCCACCTCCTTCCAGCCCATTTGCTAGTGCGTTCCTTAGGCACTCACCCATTTTGGCAAAGTCAGCCCTCCTAAAGTCCAGTACTTTTGTCTTTGTATGGCTTGACTCTATTGCTGTGTTTATTGTGAACCATACTGTTCAATGGTCGCTAGTTCCCAGATGGCTACCCACTTCTACATCTGTGATCCTCTCTCCATCTCCATTTGAGAGTATCAAGTCTAATATTGCTCCCTCTCGAGTGGGCTCCAGTACTAGTTGTCTAAGGCATGCCCCCTGTAGGGCATCTAGAATAACGGCACTCTTCGAAGTGGCAGCTGCAACTGCACTCCAGTTAACATCTGGCATATTCAGATCACCCATCAGCAATATCTCCCCTTTTTCTGATACAACAGATGGGTGAGTCAACTAGGGAGGCCCGGACACTTGATGTGGTTCTGGTGGACAGTGATCAGATTAGGGGCCTAGAGGTGAGGGACCCATTGGCAGGGAGTGATCACGCCACAGTCTGGTTCTTCCTGGATCTAGGGGGGGGGAGGAAAGCCGAACAAGGACCGCAGTAACCGACTTTAGGGGTGCAGACTTCAGGGAGATGGAAAGGATCCTTAAAGATCGTCTGGACAGGATAAGGCCAGATATGGATGCTGACAGCAAGTGGGGGATCATCAGGAGGGAAATACAGGAGGTTACCAGATCCTGCACAAGGGAAAGGCGTAAGTTCAGTAAGGCCAGAAAACCCTGCTGGTGGACCCGGAAGGTACAAGAGGTGGTGAGGGAAAAGTAGGTGGTCTATAGGCGCTTCAAGTGCTCAAGGAGTGAAAGGGATCAGGAGGAATATGAGCTGACAGCCAACAGAGTCACCAGGGTGGTGAGAGCAGCTAAGGCAAAAAAGAAGCAGTCCTTGGCCAATGGGATCTGGAGGGGGGACAAGGGGTTCTTCAGATACATAGGGGGGAAAAGGAAAGTAAGGTGGCAGATCAGCAAGATAAGGATAGGGGATAGCTGGGCACAGGAGGCGGGGGAACAGGCAGAAGTCCTAAATGAGTACTTTGACTCAGTTTTTAGTGGGGGGGTTGAGGGACTATGTCTTGCAAGGGAAGCAGGGGCAAACCGGAGGAAGGGATGGGACTGGTAGAGACCAGGGGCCCTGATGGGTCTGGGGAAAGGGAGTGGCTACCATAGACAGGTGCGGGCCCAGCAGTGCAGGGTGAAAAGGGGGAGGACATGGAGGCTGAAATCCCGGTAGAGAGAGAGTAAGGGAAATACTCAGGTCCCTTCGGACGGAAAAAGCACCTGGGCCATATGAGATACATCCCAGGGTGCTGAGGGAACTGGCGGATATCTTGGCAGTCCCTCTAACTGAGCTTTTCAACATCTCTTTGAGGACTGGGTGGGTGCCCCAAGACTGGAGGGTGGCCCATGTCATGCCGATCCACAAGGGGGAATCAAAAGAGGAGTTGGGAAATTACAGGCCTGTTAGCCTGACATCGGTGGTCAGCAAGGTAATGGAGGGTATTGTCAAGAAAAGGCTGGGGGAGTTACTGGAGCAAACTGTGTACTTGAACGACAGGCAGCATGGCTTTGTCATGGGAAGATCGTGCCAGACAAACCTTGTCGAGTTCTATGACTGGGTGACGAGGGCCCTGGACTAAGGTAGACCAGTGGACGTCTTCTTTTTGGACTTTAGCAAGCCGTTTGATTCAGTACCCTAGAGTGGCCTGCTTGCTACGCTGAAGAAAATGAGGGTAGGGAGACAGTTGTTAAGATGGATAGGAAACTGGCTCTCTGAGCGCACTCAGAAGGTGGTGGTTGAAGGGTTAGCCTCATCCCCAAGGTGGGTTACTAGTGGGGTTCCCCAGTGGTCAGTGCTGGGGTCACTCCTGTTCAACGCCTATATCTCAGACATCAGAAGGGGGATCAGGAGTGAGATGAGACTCTTCGCAGACTCAAAGCTGGGTGCAGTGGTGGATGAGGAGGAGGGGAGGGTGGCCTTGCAGGAGGACCTGGAGGCTCTGGAAAGGTGGTCGGCAAATAAAAACTAAAATTCAATGCGGGGAAGTGCAAGATTCTGCATCTGAGAGTCAGAAATCCAGGCCAGGGATATACCCTGGGAGGAGACATTATTCAAGTCACAGAGGGTGAGAGGGACCTGGGGGTAGCTCGACATGTACACCCTGGAAGAGAGAAGGGACGGGGGGACAAGATAGAAGTCTTTAAGTGCATGAAAGGGATCATTAAAGGAGGCCCAGTCAGGGTGCTCCAAAGGAAGGAGGGTGGGGCAACAAGAGGCCACGGGTGTAAGCTGGAAGGGGGTAGACTCAGAGAGGAGAGGAGGAGATGTTATTTCACTGAAAGAGTGGTGGAGCCATGGAATGCACTGCCCAGGGAGCTGGTAGAGGTGGAGACAGTGGACGGGTTTAAGAGGGGAAGGGATGGGACAGGTACAGGGGGAAGGTAAATCTGACCAGGCCCAATACAGGTGTAACATCTGGGACTGGGGACAGTATAACCTAAAGGGGAGAGGTAGGACACCAAACTCGGCCTTTAGTGCGGGTGCTGAAAATCGAACAGACTCGAGAGACTGTTAGGCCTATTCTGCTGGCATTTTAGTATATTAGTCCCTAGCCAAGAAAGCATTTGAAGTAGTCTGCCACTGTTCTTCACGCTAAGCTAATATATGAATCCTTACCGTCCCTTCTGCTTGTCACCCTATCCCTGTCTCCCCACCAACCATACAGCCTAACCTCTCACCCATCTGCCCCACCAACCCCTTATTCCTACCCCAACCCCTTTATCCATTCTGCCCCCTTCACTTCTTCCCTTCCTCCACCTCCGTCCCCCTACCCCTCCTCCCCATCCCTATATTCCTACCCCAACCTCCTTTGCCCATTCTGCCTCCTAGCACTTCTTCCTTCCTCCACCTCCCTGTCTCCCTACCCCTCCTCCCTTACCAGTCCCTCCCTCCCCTAGACCCCCTCCCTGTACTCCCATCTCTGTGCACAATATTCCTGTCCTGCTGAACATATCACCCCTTCACCCACCTCTCTGTCTCCCTACCCTCCTATTCCTGCCCCAATCACCACCCTCCCCTAGACACCCCCTCCTGTACCCCCATCTCAGTGCCCAATGTTCCTGCCCCTCTGAACCTACCACCCTCCTCTGAGATGTCATCTGCAGCCCCAGGTTTTCACTTTTTTTTTCCTTTTCCTTCTGCCCTCAGTGAAGGCTTGTCTCACTCTATGTGTATCATCCATGTGCACATTAGTGCAGTTAGTTTTTTGGATGTAATGTATCAGTTATTTGCAACAATCCAAGTTGCACCTTACCATTGCCATTGCTGTTTACTCGTGCTATCCAAATCTGTTTTGTATAAGATCATGTACGTCATTGTATGGTTTGAAATCTCCAGGACCTCGTGATTGAGCTTGCTCAATAGGGTAACTCCTGTAATAATAAACTTGAACAAACAGTGAAAACTAGAAGTAGAAGGCAGTGCAGTCATGGACCACTGAATAAATCAAGTAAAGCAAAAATACAGTTCAAGTGAATTTATTGTGATAAAGTGGAGGCTCACTGGCTTGAACCCTCAGTATGTGTCATCCGGGTCGGTGACTGACATTCTCTGGCGGCACTGAACATGCAATTTAAATCCCAGTTTCTTGTGGTCCATCACTGGTCCAGAGACGGCGTCAAATGATTTGCGAAACTGCACTAAAACAGCTTCAACAGCTATTAAAAGAAAGGTTTGCCAATGGCACGGAGAAATTCCTAATCAAATGTAACCCCCCTGCAAATGGGGTTCCCAAA
Source organism: Neoceratodus forsteri (assembly GCA_016271365.2). NCBI lineage: Eukaryota > Metazoa > Chordata > Ceratodontiformes > Ceratodontidae > Neoceratodus > Neoceratodus forsteri. The sequence continues at coordinate 503,693,641 of CM057455.1, forward strand.
AGACTTCCAGGAGCTTGCTTGAATGCTCCAAGCCTGAATGGTGTTTGGCGTTTAAGCCATTTATCAGTGAGTGTTTTTAGAACCTCTGGTACTGTCTCTTTAAGAGCTGTCTGCTTGCAGACATAATTAGTTTGTATGGGGGACTGTGTGTTTCTTTGATTGAGTACCACTCGAGCTGCTGCCAATTCACTCCATTTTGCAGTCACTAGGAGTGCAAAGGGAACCTATCTGAAAGATGTAACTGTTTGCCAGAAATCATTTAGAGTAGTAATAATTACAGTTTGTCTAACCTGCTTTCTTTGCAGTCAGAACTGTGTCTGCCTAGTTCCCCATTCTGGTTTTGAACTGCTGAACTGGACCAATCAGGTGTGGGTAAGCTGGCTCTAAAATGGTGCCTTGGACGAATCAGAACTTGGACTCATAATCTGAGCCAGCCACAAGAGGATTGTATGGGCAGTGACTCTGGGAGATGTAGTTTGAGACTTGGCGCCTTTTGGACCAACAGGAGCAGTCTATTGTGAGTGACAGCCAATCCAGTCAAGAACTGGGAGGAACTCAAAGAAGTGCCGGTTTTGTCTGTTGGAGTTTCTGTTGAGCTCTGGCAGTGAAGAAGGAAGGAGCCCTGTGCTTTTCAGTGTGCAGTTTAGTCGAAGCGTGTGTAAGGCCCAGAGTTCCGGTCTGCAGCTTGTGTAACTGCTTATTAGGACTGAATCCGTCCTGTGAAGAGAATCAAAGGATATCTGAAGAGTAGAAACCAGGCTCACCCTGTAGAAGACTGGAGAAATTGCTGAATTGCACTCGGTCTGTCAGGAACTGAATCTGCTGTGTGTTCTCCCGGGTATTGTGCAGTAATTGCGATCGGGATAGAGAAGCAGCCTGCCTGGTATAGTACTTTCTGTTTTACCATATAAATGTGTGAAGAGGCTTGTGTACCTCAAGTGAATCCTGCTGCCATTAAAGGACTTTTGCCTGTTACTGTTCACCATATAAATGTGTGAGGAGGCTTGGTTAGCTCAGGTGAATCCTGCTGCCATTAAAGGACTTTTGCCTGTTGCAGTTTGCCATATAAATGTGTGAGGAGTCTCGTGGAGCTCAAGAGTAGCCCTGCTGACATTGAAGGACCCTATCTTGTTTGGAGGTCGTGAGTACTAATTCAGGGTCACTCCCTGTTGAATTGCCACATTGAATCCAAATGGAATCACTGTACTGCTGACTGTTTAAACTAATTTTTATTTTCTCTGTGGGAAAGGGCCCCTACCAGCTGCCACGGTTTGGACTAGCCACTAGGGCTTGGGTACCCAGGGACAGTAACTGGTAGGGATAGGCTAATGCACAGAGCCATAGAGTAGATGAGTAAAGTGATAAGCTAATTAACCTGATTTCCCCTGTCCTTGTTATATTCCCCTAAATAAATCCGAGCTGCTTGTTTCAGCAATTATACTGCCCAATTGTTGTCTATGTTGATATTGTACTGTGATTGTTGCACTGTATCTTATTTTCAGGAGGTCCCAGTGCCTGAACCAGCCCTGGGGGTAAGTGTATACTGTGAAGGTAATTCTGATATATTGTGTGGGCCACTAGTGGGAAGAAAGGGGGGTTGCAGTGTCCCAGAGGACTGTGACCAAGTAAGTTTAACTATTGCAAACCCTGACCTCTGGGTGGAGGCACCCGCCATTGGATCCAGGCCCCTCAACCTGTTAGTGGCAAATCAGGCAGGGGTAGTAGCCCCTGGGATAGCGCCATCTAGAGGTTACACAAAACACAAAGAAGGTGATCTGTTCTTCCAGCAGAAATAAAGATCACACGTCAAGGGGCAGAGCCTGGGGATATATCTCTGTCCGGCTGGGGGGAGGACCTTAGTTTAAAGATGTTCAGCCCTCTGGGACACTGCAACCCCCCTTTCTTCCCACTAGTGGCCCACACAATATATCAGAATTACCTTCACAGTATACACTTACCCCCAGGGCTGGTTCAGGCACTGGGACCTCCTGTAAAATAAGATACAGTGCAACAATCACAGTACAATACTTTAACATAGACAAATACCTCAGGCAGTATAACTTTGCTGAAACAAGCAGCTCGGATTTATTTAGGGGAATATAACAAGGACAGGGAAATCAGGTTAATTAAGCTTATCACTTTACTCATCACCTATGGCTCTGTGCACAGGCCTATCCCTACCAGTTACTGTCCTGGGTACCCAGCCCTAGTGGCTAGTCCAAACTGTGGCAGCTGGTAGGGGCCCTTTCCCACAGAGAAAAGAAAAATTAGTTTAAACAGTCACAGTACAGTGATTCCCATTTGGATTCAATGTGGCAATTCAACAGGAGTGACCCTGAATTAGTACTCACGACCTCCAAACAAGATAGGGTCCTTCAATGTCAGCAGGGCTACTCTTGAGCTCCACGAGACTCCTCACACATTTATATGGCAAACAGGCAGGCTGCTTCTCTATCCCGATTGCAATTACTGCACAATACCGGAGAACACACAGCAGATTCAGTTCCTGACAGACCGAGTGCAATTCAGCAATTTCTCCAGTCTTCTACAGGGTGAGCCTGGTTTCTACTCTTCAGATATCCTTTGATTCTCGTCACAGGACGGATTCAGTCCTAATAAGCAGTTACACAAGCTGCAGACCGGAACTCTGGGCCTTACACGCTTCCGACTAAACTGCACACTGAAAAAGCACAGGGCTCCTTCCCTTCTCACTGCCAGAGCTCAACAGAAACTCCAACAGACAAAACGGCACTTCCTTTGAGTTCCTCCCAGTTCTTGACTGGATTGGCTGTCACTCACAATAGACTGCTCCTGTTGGTCCAAAAAGGCGCCAGAAGTCTAAACTACATCTCCCAGAGTCACTGCCCATACAATCCTCACTTGGCTGGCTCAGATTATGAGTCCAAGTTCTGATTAGTCAAGGCACCATTTTAGAGCTAGCTTACCCACACTGATTGGTCCAGTTCAGCAGTTCAAAACCAGAATGGGGAACTAGGCAGACACAGTTCTGACTGCAAAGAAAGCAGGTTAGACAAACTGTAATTTCATTATTACTCTAAATGGTTTCTGGCAAACAGTTACATCTGTCAGATAGGTTCCCTTTGCACTCCTGAGTGACTGCAAAAATGGAGTGAATTGGCAGCAGCTCAGTGGTACTCAATCAAAGAAACACACAGTCCCCCATACAAACTAATTATGTCTGCAAGCAGACAGCTCTTAAAGAGACAGTGCCAGAGGTTCTAAAAACACTCACTGATAAATGGCTTAAACGCCAAACACCATTCAGGCTTGGAGCATTCAAGCAAGCTCCTGGAAGTCTTTTGGGAACCTCCATTTGCAGGGGGGTTACACCAAACCTTCTTGTACTTCTCTTTTAACATTACCTTGTAACAGTTTATAGTTTTTGCATTTGCAGTATCATTGTTTTCATAACACCTTTTATGGCAAACATTTATGTAAAGCATACCCATTTTTTTCAGTATTCTGAATTCTCAGTTCCTGAACCGTATCTTGATCAGCACTCATCACTTTCCTGGATTTGTGCATCACTTTGAATTTAAATGGCTGTAATACCACGAACCACCCTGTGATTCTGGGATTTTTATCCTTAATTTGATTAAGTCAGCAGAAAGGACTGTAATCAGTTATAAGTCAGAGTATAGAACAATATACAGAGTTCGCACAAGGAACTGGTGTTTTAGTTGGGACTTTGCTATAGAGACACGAGCAGAAAGGATACAGATAAGGAACAGAAAGATGAAAAAAGTATGGGATTTAGCAGAACAAGGAAGGGGTGGGAAGTGAAGAGCAGCCACATATTGTATTGACGTTCACCATTCACACATACTAAGGTGTGAAAAATGTGATAACAGATTAACGATTAGCATGAGGACATGTCTAGGTAAGTCTGGCCAAGGTCAGATCATACCATATTACTGCTATGCCCTATACCTAGGGCTACCGGGGGACCTTCACCATCTACGACTGGTGCAAAATCCAGCTGTCAGGTTGCTGACTGGCTTATCAAGATCTTGCCATATCATACCTGTGCTCCGCAGCTTCCACAGGCTGCCAGTGTGGTGGAGGATCACCTTCAAAGTTGGGTTACTGACCTACAAAGCCGTACATGGACAGGGACCGCAGTATCTGCATGATCTCCTTTGTCCCTACTGCACTCTTCACTCTCTCCATTCCACCAATGAGGGATTGCTAGAGATTCCCAGGATCCGTCTGACAACTTTGAGAGCTAGATCTTTTGCATTTGCAGCTCCAAACCTGTGGAATTCTCTACCTCGTTGGATTAGGGAGTACCTGTCTGTCGAGGCCATTAAAACTGCCCTAAAATCTTATTTATTTGATTTAGCTTTTTCTTAATATGTAAAGTCCTGCTGTTTTATTATGGGTTTTTACTGATGTGATCTGATTGATAATTGTTTTTATAATATCTGTATAACGCTATGATCTGTTGGAATAACGTTTTATAAATAAAGAATTGCTTCCTTGCTTGCTTGATTTCAAAGGGTAAAAAACCTGTTGATGCTTGTGACGCCTCTCTGTAAGCAAAAAGCAGGCAAAGTAAGTATTGGTCCAGCTCTTTCCCTTCACCTTTCACAAACCTTTTTAACGTGCGTTTTAGGATTTGACTGGAATGCTCAACAAGAACATCTGTCTGATGGTGATAAGGGGAGGTTCTAATGGCAGTTATACCTGGCAGTTAGTATAGCTCCTTCAGTAATGCAGCACCAACATCACTACCTTGATCAGTAATAATCTCTTAAAGTATGCCCACCTTGCTGAAAATTTTGACAAGCTCTGCTGCCACATTTGGGGCTGTGACAGTACACATTAGAACTGCCTCTGGATATTGAGTAGTACAGACACATACAGTAGAAGCCACTTAATCAGGACATGGTTAATCAGGACATCCCCTTTATTGGGATGTGCCGTCAGGCACCGATTAAGTGACTGTGCTAGTCTAGGGGGGCTGTAATTGTTTAAATTGGACACCTCTCCTGCCTAAATGGGATGATCTGACCTTGGCCAGACTTATCCAGACATGTCCTCATGCTATTCATTACTCTGTTTTCACATTTTTCACACCTTAGTATGTGTGAATGGTGAACGTCAATACAATATTTTATTTATTTATTTGCAGTTTTGGAATAACACCTTTGAGCCAGAGGCTCGTTTACAAAGACTCTAACTCAGTAGATGCACGACATTAGGACAAAAATAGTACAGACAGGCAAACAAAAATTAACATAAAGTGACAAGTGCTAATACAGTGAGTACAGTATAACAAGTTCAGCAGTTCAATTCAGTTCAGGTAGGAATAACATGTTTTACAATGAAGACTAATTAACACAAACAACACTGCCTGAGTGCAGTACAATACTGCAGTACTCCGTGCCTATGTTTAACCTGGCCAGTGCCAGCTGTTTCAGTGTTTACCTATTAGATTGCTCACTTGATACCAACTTGTGTAACACCTGTTCTCAATTACATGTACCCTGTAACCTAATTGTATTTGTCTGACCACAGTGTGACTTGGCGCCTCTGTTGAACGCCTATTGTTTTGCAAATCTATGCTATGTAACCAAAAACACAATGTATGTCTTTATGTGACGAAGTACCTTTGAAAACGAGACTCTGGCTCAAAGGTTGTAAACTGATTCTTACAAATAAATAAACAATACTTGGGAGAGGGCAGAGTGCAGTCAAGAATGGAGTTCCCAGGCTGTTGAGAGGTAGAAGAGTAGAAGTGGCCATACTGGCATTGTCTGTAGTAAGGCAAGGGGAGAGGGAGCAGGGTGAGACTGATAGGGGAAGGGGTGGGGCCATAGGGCTGAGAGGAAGGAGGTGAGGAGAGGAATAGGGTGAAGGAGGGAGATAAAGTGGGGAGGTAGAAGGTGGGCGAAGTGGAGGGGCATGGAGGTAGGGTTTGTAAGGATATGAGGCAGGGGGAGTGTTGTCAGTTAGATAGGGTAATGGCAAACATATGTGTTTGCTAAGTGAGTATGTAGCTCTGATTTAAACCGAGTTTATTACATTCAATCAGGATGGGAGGTAGATCATTAAACCACTTTGGGCCTCGGGCGAAAAGGGATCTCTGGGCAAGATATGTGCGCTTAAAGGGTACTATAAGCCCTCCCTTAGAGGCATGTCTGATGTTAATATCTGGTTGACCAGATTCGAAGAGGCTGGAGGTGGAATCAGGCGTCAGACCCTGCATTGATTTTTTCACTAACAGGCAGACTTGGTATTGTGCCCTAAGATGGAGGGGGAGCCATCCAGTCTCACTGTATAGGGCACATGTATGGGTCCATCGGTGGGCCCCCAGAGCCAGGTGACAGGCTTTGTTAAGAAGGGTTCAGACCCTCTTCAGCGCAGTGTCAGAGCCAGCCCCACAGATCACTAGTCCGTTGTCAGTGGTGGACGGGACTGAGCAATATGTCACAAGTTTTTCACTTCTCACCTCCTTCTACGAAATCCCATACCTTTTTTTCTTCTTTCTGTTCTTTATATGTATCCTTTCTGCTCATGCCTCTATATCAAAGTCCCGAATGAAACACCAGTTCCTTGGCCGAACTCCATATATCGTTCCACACACCACACTCCCAACTCCCTCTCCCTCATCTGTCACCAAACCCTGTAGTCCAGCAGTACTCGCCCAATCATACTTGGCACCAGCACCGGCTACGTCTTCCATTTACACTTTGACTCACTCAGCATCAGTGCGGAACAGAGGTGGCAGGTAACTCGCTTTCAGTATTGCCACAAACGAAATCAGTAAACTGACTTAAGCCAGTGACACGCTGCTTTATACAAAGTACATTACAAAAAAATATATATATATTGTACTGGTAATTACATGAAGGAGATTGTGTGATGCAAACAATCTGTAACTTTTTTTGAGGGATCTACTTTACATAAAGGGCACAGTCAGCTTCATAAAAGTACATGAAATACACTGATTTCTGATAATCAGGATGGCTGCTTAACTGGAACAAAAAGCGCACCACCAGGGCATCCCAATTAAGCAGCTTCAACTGTACTACCACAATGAATCAATTACCCTTTTTACCTTTGTCTAAGGGGCCAACCACATCCACTGCAAGTCTCTCAATCAGCACATCTATCAAGGGTAGGGGCACCTTGTCATTTTTAGCCACTGGAGATACTTTCTGACATTCAGCATAAGAAGTGCAATGAATCCCAGGCCAGTAAAATTTGTACAGCAATCTGGCAAGGGTATGGTGCCTCCCTGAGTGACCAGCCATAGGACTATCATGTGCTATCTGTAACACCTCAGTTCTATACTTCTTTTGTATACCAATTATTCTGTCTGTTCCTGCATCTGATGATTTAACACAGACGACACCAGGAGAAAGGACTGCTGTGTGACTGGACTTCTCTACTGGGACTAAAGAAGAAGAACTCTTGTACTTGGACTTTTAATTTAGGGTAAAAAAAAAACTAACAAACAAAACAAAAAAAAAATTGTGTGTTTGTCTGAGTTAACCGAACTGAACGGTTATCTGAACAGTTATCTAGGTGTAAATCTCAGGTGATTGAAAGGACTTAATAGCTGGGAGGTTTAAATTACTTGTAGAAAGATCTAGTAATTAGGGGGGGTGGCTTAGCTAGAAGGAAGCTACATTTAAAGACTGCCTTAGAAAGAATCAGCTAATAGCTTGGCAGAAGACACCAGGAGAAAGGACTGCTGTGTGACTGGACTTCTCTACTGGGACTAAAGAAGAAGAACTCTTGTACTTGGACCTTTAATTTAGGGTAAAAAAAAAACTAACAAACAAAACAAAAAAAAAATTGTGTGTCTGAGTTAACTAAACTGAACGGTTATCTGAACAGTTATCAAGGTGTAAATCTCAGGTGATTGAAAGGACTTAATAGCTGTGAGGTTTAAATTACTTGTAGAAAGATCTAGTAATTGGGGGAGTGGCTTAGCTAGAAGGAAGCTACATTTAAAGACTGCCTTAAAAAGAATCAGCTAATAGCTTGGCAGAAGACACCAGGAGAAAGGACTGTTGTGTGACTGGACTTCTCTACTGGGACTAAATTGCCCTCCTTCCCTCCCCTTCCCTCCACCCTTGCACCCAAAGCTAGTTCTACTTTTATAGGCATAGGATTTGACTGACAACAGGAATTTCCTGTTTGGGAGAAGGAAGTGAGTGACCACAGAGCCACCAAAGACACACCATCCTAGAAGGGCAAGAGTAGCTCTCCGGCCCCCTCTAGCTGCTGGAGGTCTGTCTCTGAGCAATGGGTCTACTGAGAAACTTACGATATTCTTGTCTCAGAACAGGACAATCAGGAGCTTAAAGGGCACACTGGCAGAAAGTAAGGAGAGAGAGAGAGCAACAAAAAAAACAGGAAAGAGTAAGGATTGCAAACAGTTAAGAGGCCAGAAATAAGACATGATTGGAGTGGTGCAGTGCAGTGACTGTGGAGCAGCAGTCTTCCGGAAGACGTTCTGGAGGATGCAGTGTTGTCCCATCTGCAGGTACCTCTCTGGGCTGAGGGAGGAGGTTGCTCATCTCCAGGCTGAGCTGGCCAAGATTTGTTCGGACCTCCTCTTCCATCCAGGGACCACCAGTGCCACTGCCGTTGCCTCAGAGGTTGCCAAGAAACAGGAGCGGTTGGACCACAGTGGGCTCAGGGAGGGTGAGGGTGGTGGAACAGAGGTGCATCCCTCCAGTTGAACCTCTCCACAATTCCTATGCCATTCTGGCAAAGTGTGGTCCTCTATGGAGGCACCTGCAGTGGAGACCAAGGAGGATGCTGGGAACCTCCACAAAGGAGACCCACAGGAGGGTGGCAGGGGACCCCGTAGGGGAAGGAAACAACTCCTGGTGGGGGACTCCATTGTTAGGAAGGTAGAACTGGGAGAGGAAGGGGAGAGGAAGGTAAGGTGTCTGCCTGGCGCCATGACTTGGAGGGACAAGGAGCGAATCCTCAGGATTGCCGGAGCAGCTGCACAGGGGAGGGAGCTGGATGTCATTGTCCACCTAGGGACAAACAACCTGGCTAAGAAAGGGATTAGAGAAGTGCAGGAAGAGTTTGTGGAATTGGGGAGGGGCCTTAGACAAGTAGCACGCATGCAGTAACAGCCTGGAGGTGCTGCCCCATCTATGGCGAAGGACAGGCCTGAGGTATTCCGCACCATGGGATTCAATCAGTGGTTGAAAAACTGGTGTGGAGCTCATGGATTTGGCTTCATTGGGGACTGGGGGTCCACCTGGAGTGATGCAAGCCTATACTGGCATGATGGGCTGCATTTGTCCAGGAGGGGAACCAGGATCCTAGGTGATAGGTTTAAATGCTTCATTGGCAAGCATTTAAACTAGCCAAGGGGGAGGCACTGGAAAGGAGCAGGGAAATCCTAGCCCTCCCCAAACAATCACAGTAGTCAGTGTGGCAAACACCAACATAGAGGTGTTGATAGGGAGAACGGCAGGGGTGAATGGAGAAAGTGACAAAGGCAAGAAGGACAGGGATGGGGCAAAAATTAAAAATTACTCACCTTAGTAATGTTGTTTCTTCTAATGGAGTCTTGCTATATTATGACATATGCAGTGAGTCCCAACCTTCGAACTGCTCCGGAGGTGAAAGAGTTAACTTTCCATGCCAGGCATGGAACACTGAGCTCGAACTCGGTTGAAACTCTGTCTGTTGTTCTTCAAACTCAAACCGTCAGATCTTTACGAGCTAAACTCACTGAGGTCCTGTGTGGAAGCTGTAAACCTGCACTAGCCAACTGCCTACTAAACATAAGAACACATTTTTTGGTCCCAAAACAAAGACTCAAGTCAGGAGACCCAAAAAATGAAAAACACAACACCAAGTCACCCCAAAAAAGGAGGGGTGAAAACAACAAGGTGGGCATCTACTAAGTGCCAACACTGCACTGCCCACCCACATCCCAAAAACAGAGGTTCTGAGAGGGGCAGGCGGGGAGGTCATAATATGGCAAGACTCCATTAGAAGAAACAACATTACTAAGGTGAGTAATTTTTCTTCAAACAACATGAAGTCTTGCTATATTATATTATGCGAACTACACAGCAGTACCTCCATGGAGGAGGGACAGAACCTACTTAGGAAATAGGCTCTGTAGCACAGCTGTGCCAAAGCCGAGCATCACTCCTAGCCTGGATGTCCAGGGAGTAATGCTTGGTAAAAGTGTGAACTGTTTTCCAGGTAGCTGCTTGACATACCTCTAGAATAGGGATGTCCCTGGCAGCAGCCAGGGAAGCAGCTGTACCGCTGGTAGAGTGAGCCCTCAGGCCTGAGGGAGGAACCTTACCCAGCTTTTCATAACAGAATTGGATACAAGAGACAATCCACCTGGCAATGGATATTTTAGTGGCAGGTTTCCCTTTACCAACCTCACCATAAGTGAGGAACAGTTGGAGGGAGTCAAACCTGTGACCCTTGGTATGCTCTATGTACTAACTAAGGGCTCTCTTCACATCTAAGCTGTGCAGCCTCCTCTCGCAGGAGGAGGAATGGTCAGTGAAGTACACTGGAAGAGATATAGATTGATTAAGGTGGAAATCTGAAAACACCTTAGGCAAGAACTTCCTGTTAGTCCTGAGAACCACCTTATCTCTATGAAAGGAGATAAAATCAGGCTCCACTGACAAAGCTTGTAATTCACTTATGCATCTGGCAAGTGATGGCTACCAAAACACAGTCTTCCAAGTCAAGTACTTAAGCTCTGCTGAAGACAAGGGCTCAAGGGATTACATAAGCTGAGCAATGCAAACACTAAGATCCCAGGCAGGGCAGGGGCCCTGAATGGAGGGCTGGTGTGAAGCAATCCCTAAAAACTTGGAGAATACAGAATGAGCTGAAAGAGAAGAGGGTTTACCTGCTGAAATAAAAGCAGACACAGCTGCCAAATGTACTTTTAGGGTAGCTGGTCTCAGCCCCAAAGTATTTAAATGGACCATATAATCCAGGACTGTGGGTAAATCAGCAGATTCTGGGGAAATATGCTTCCCAGAGCACCATATGGAAAACCTCTACCATTTGGAATTAAAGGTAGCCCTGGTGGAAGGTTTCCTAGAAGCCTTCAGTATATCCATTACACCTTGGGAGAGGTGTAGATCAGCAAACTCTAACTCTTCAAGAGCCAGGCCTTGAGATTGAGAGATTTGAGGTTCGGGTACCAAACCCTCCCCTGAGCACAGGTTAACAGGTTGTGATTCCTGGAAGACACAGGGAAGATGGACTGCTAAGGACAGTAGGAGTGGATATCAGGGTTGTCTGGCCTAATCTGGAGCAATCAGGATCATCTTGCAGGATTGAGATCTGATTTTGACTAACACTTTGAACAGGAGAGGGAAGGGGAAAAGCATAGAAGCTTCCTTCCCAATTGAGAACTAAGACATCCAGAGGACTGAGCCCAACACTGGGGGCCTGCAGCAAAAAGGGAAGTTGGTGATTGTCTGGGGCTGCAAAAGATCTATCTGCGGGTGCCCCATCTGGCAAATATTACCTCCAGGACCAGGGGTCCAGTGACCATTAAGTGATGGGCCTGGAAATCCTGCTGACAGCATCTGCCAGGACATTGTCCTTGCCTGGGAGGTGAACTGCCGTAAGGGAGGTGTTCAGGAGTAAGCCAGAGACCACAACTTCATTGCTTGATTGCACAAGGCCGTAGACACGAGTGCCTCCTTGCTTGTTGATGTACCACATTGGTGGTGTTGTCTGTTCTGACCTGTACAACTTTGTTCTGAACAGATTTGGAAAAAACTTGGAAGTGCTAGAAAAACTGCTCTGAGTTCCAACAGATTGACGTGGAGCAGAGATTCCTGAGGGGACCACAATCCCTGGGTAGTGAGGTCGCACATGTGAGCTCCCCACCCCAAGAGGGATGCATCTGTAGTAAGGATTAAGGAGTGAGACTGAGTGACAAAGGGATCCCCTTGTCTCAGATTGCTCTGATCCTGCCACCACTGTAGGGCTTGGATCAGGGTTCGAGTTACTGGGATCAATTTGGTTAGAGGGTCTTTCCTTTGAGACCAAAAGGCTCTCAAATGGAACTGGATGTCCCTCATCTGAAATCTTGCTCCCTGCACCACTGCTGCAGAAGCAGCCATGTGTCCCAGGAGCTGTAGAAAATGCCTTGCTGGTCGAGAGACCTGCAGGGTGAATGAGGAGGCCAGAGAGACCAGGGTCCTTGCCCTGTCCAAAGGAAGGAAGGCTCTGACTTCTTCTGTGTTCAGCTCTGCGCCTATGAATGTGAGGAACTGGACAGGCTCTGGAACTGACTTTGAAAGATTCAGAAGGAAACCTAGAGAGGTGCGCAGTTGCTGAGTTATCTGTAGATGTAACCTGACTTGGTCTGGAGACTGGTCTACTATGAGCCAGTCGTCCAGGTAAGGGAAGATGGCAATTTTTTGCCTTCTTAGGGAAGCAACTGCTACTGCCAGGCATTTTGTGAATACCCTTGGAGCAGAGGTGAGGCCAAAGGGCATTGCTCTGAACTGGTAATGGCCTGAGGGCAGCTCGAACCTGAGGTACTTTCGATGGGAGCTTCTGATGAGAATATGGAAGTAGGCATCCTTGAGGTCCAGGGACGTAGCCAGTCCCTTGGCCTTAGAGAGGTAGAATAATTCCCAGAGTCACCATTTTGAATTTTGGTTTTAAAGGTGCTTGTTAAATATCTGAGATCCAGGATGGTCCCCAATTCTTTGGTGTAGGGTGGAACCCTTTCCACAGCTCTGAGAGCCAGGAGGGAAGAGACCTCTGCCTCTAGGGCAAGTGCCTCTGGTGGATTTGCAGGTGGAAAGGATCTGGTTCTCATCTTTGGAAATTTTTGAAGCTGAGAACCAGTCCTGGCTTACTACTTCCAGGACCCACTTGTCTGATGTCAGAGACTTCCAGTCCTGGACAAAGTAAGCCAGCCTGCCCCCTACAGGTAGCTGAGAATCGGCCCTGGCAACCCCATCAGGGTGCCTGCTTGCAGGGGCTTTGGGCTGAGGGGTGGAAGCAGGCCTGCTTGTGCCCGTCTGCCTCTCCCTCTAAGAACCCCCTCTGGGCATAAGCAGAAGAGGCCTGGGCTTGGTAAAAAGGCCTATGAAAAGGCCTGCCCCTGCCCCTGGAAAGCTGCCTTTGAGGAGTGGCCTGCCTTTCCTTGGCCTGTGCATTCCTATAGGTGGTCCTATACTCATCCATTTTCTTCATGTAATTCTCTGTCTGCTCCCCAAACAGAGAATTACCCACAACAGGAAAATCCATGGCCTTAGTCTGGGTATCCTGTGACAGGCTAGTACATCTGAGCCAAGCCATTCTGCGAAGTGCCACAGATGTAGCCATGACTCTTGATGACACATCATTAGAGTCCACTGCAGCATGGAATTGCACCTTGGATGCCTCAATGCCATCAGCAGCCACCTGCTCCAGCTCCTTGGCAAGCTGGCCAGGGATTTGTTTTGCTAGAGCCATAACAGTATCCCATCTGGATTTCTGATATCTAGCAACAAAAGCCATATAATTTGCCTGTCTGAGTCCCAAGGATGCTGCCATGTACTGTTTCTTTGCCATGGCATCAATCCTCCTGGAGTCCTTGTCAGGGGGGTGTGAAGCCAAGGGAATATTTGCCTTGTCACAGGCTGCAGCCTGCACTACTCCAACATGGCTGCATTGTTGTGTAAGGAACTCCGTATCAGAGCCTGACAATGTGTACCTCTTGTCCATTCTCTTATCCACAGGAAGTATAGTGTGAAGAGTTTTTAGAATTTTAACTGTCTGTTTCCCAAAAGATTTATGCAAAGGAATAGACAGTCTCCTAGACTCTGGGATATCCATCATTTCCACATAGTCAGGCTCCTCTTGATCATCCACAGCTTCCTCCATAGGGAGCTGGAGGGTTTCAGCCACTTTTTTATAAAACAAAAAATGAGAAGGGGACTCAGAAAGCCTAGGAGGAGACACTCCTGAAGGTCTGTCTGGGGAGATGTCGGGTCAATGGGCACATCAGACTTTCAAATCATTCACTCTCCTCATACTCCTCTTCCCCTCCTCCGGTTCATAATATTCCTCTAAATCATACTCTTGAACCCGGTGGAGAACAGCAGACCAGGCAGCTTACCTGATGGTGCCGGTTCGGTCGGAACCGGGGAAAGCGACTGGACAATTTTAATCGCTTTGGCTGTTTCTTCAGCGGTTGGAGAGGAAAGTTTTGGCTCCACACCAGCTGATTTCCTAGTCCTTTTTGCTGGAACCGACTCCTCAGAGTCAGATCTCCTTTTGGCCGAGGAAGTCGCCCTGGTCAGAGGGCACTCCCTCCAGTTCGGTTGGAACCAAACCAGGCTGGCCATCTGGTTCAGCGGACTTTTTGGCCTCCCTTTCCCTGAGCCTACCAACTCTCTTTTCCAGGGTAGCTGCAGGAAAATTTTTACAAATCTGGCAGTCTGCATTGAGGTGGTCAAACCCCAGACAATAAACACAGGTGGTGTGGGGGTCAGCCTTGGCAAAGACTTCCCCACAGACACTGCAGTGTTGAAACCCAGTGGGCCCGGTTTTTCTTTTGGGTTTCTCAGACATAGTGCCAGTCCTAACCAAACTTACCCGTTTATGGCAATCCGCCAGGTAAGACCCTCCCAACCGTGTCACGGGTCATGGAAAAAAACGTAATAAAATCTGTTTTTTTTTAGAACCGATAAGAACCGGTAACCACACTCTAAATGACAGATTAATATATTTTAAACAACCTGATCGGTTCAAACCGAACCGATAAACTGTTTACAAGTTCCACACAGAACAGAAATTAATGTGAAACCTATCTAGTACTCACAATACCACAGACAGAGTCTGAACTGACCGGCTGCGGTTTAAATTAGGTCGAAAACCGAAAAGGGCGGCCGCTGCGTGTGGATTTCCTATGACGCCGCGGCGACCGGTTCGGGAACGGACCCGGATCATCGGAGGGGCGGCCGGGGAGAAGGATTGAGCATCCGATGGGCAGCTCTCCTTCTCGGGGAGGTGCGGGCAACATTCAGAGCACTGAGGACTCCTGGCGGAGGCGGAAGAACTTCAGCGCTGCCGGCGTTCAAAACAGGAGGGGAGGAGCGGGCGGGCACGCTGGCGTCATTGCATGTCCCGGCTCCTTGGGGAAGGAAAATGGGAGGAACAAAATCACGCCTTGCGTCTCGGTGGCGCTCTGCCCAGGAAGCCCTGATTGTACGGAGCCGTTCCCCAAGCCAGTCACAGTTCCGCGGTCCGATACAGGGGGTCGGAACCGTGGCCCCACTCTCTGGGGGGTAAGCCAGGGATGACCGGGGGAGACGGCAATATCCGGTGGCCAGGGCTCCAGGGGTCTGTGACCAGAGTCGATAGTCAACGAGAGGCGTGGGGAAAAAATAGGAAAATTAAAAAAAAACAAAAAAAAACGAGAAAAACAATACTTTAACCAACAAAATGAACCGAGCAGAAGGAGAAATCTCCGGGGCGACTGTTCAGTGAGGCGGAGTAAAGAATCTCACGGTTTAAGTTTGAAGAACAACAGACAGAGTTTCAACCGAGCTTGAGCTCAGCGTTCCATGCTTGGCATGGAAAGTTAACTCTTTCACCTCCGGAGCAGTTTGAAGGTTGGGACTCACTGCATATGTCATAATATAGCAAGACTTCATGTTGTTTGAAGGAGTAAGGCCATCAGGAAATGGAGGGTGATGAGTACCAATGCCCGTAGTCTGGGCAACAAGCTCCCTGAGCTGGTAGCCTTGATGGAAGAGGGATGCCTAGATATCGTAGCAGTCACAGAAACATGGTACACAGAGAACCATGACTGGGATGTTAACACACCAGGGTACATAACCTACAGGAGAGACAGGCAGGGAGAAGAGGGGGGGAAGAGTAGCGCTCTCTATGTAAAGGAAGGGATAAAAGCAACTGAACAAAAGAGTAAACAGGGAGGAGAGGAGGCACTGTGGGTCACCTTGAAGACTGGAAAGGGCACCACAATCCACACAGGGGTTGTGCACAGACCCCATGTCAGGGGGAAGGAATGGACAAGGATATGATAGAAGGCATTCTTAGAATGGCAGAGAAAGGGGAGATACTGTTGATGGGAGACCTGAATATGCCAGATGTTAACTGGAGCACATTTGCTGCAGCCACATCCAAGAGCAGGGCCATTCTTGATGCCCTACAGGTGGCAGGCTCAGACAGCTAGTTTCGGAACCCACTCATGAGGGAGCAATCTTAGACCTCGTACTCTCAAATGGGGGCAGTGAGAGAATCTCAGATCTAGAAGTGGGTTGCCATCTGGGAACAAGTGACCATCAAACAGTGTGGTTCACGTTAAACTCAGCTACAGAGTCAAGCCATACAAAAGTGAGGGTACTGGACTTTAGGAGGGCTGACTTTGGCAAGATGGGAGAGAGCCTCAGAAAAGCACTAGCAAACAGGCTAGAAGGAGGTGTGGAGCAACAATGGGGAATCATCAAAACTGCTATCACAGAGGCAACAAGCCTTTGTGTGAAGCAAATAAACAAATCAAAATGAAAGAAAAAGTCACTATGGTTCTCAAAAGAGGTGGCTGTGAAAGTCAGGAAGAAAAAGATAGCATTCCGGAAGTATAAGGAAACACAGAAGGAGCAGGACAGAGAGCTGTACCAGTTAAGGCAGAAGGAAGCAGGGAGGGAAGTCAGAATAGCAAAGGCCCAAACTGAGGAAAAGATAGCCAACTCAGTTAAGAAGGGGAATAAAACCTTCTATAGGTAAATCAGTGAGCATAGAAAGACAAAGGGAGGGATAGTGAGGCTGAATAGAATGAACGGTGGGTGGGCAGAGGGGGACAGTGAAAAAGCAGGGATACTGAACGAATATTTCTGCTCAGTATTCAAAAGAGAGGGGAAGTACCTAATCCAATTAACAGAAGCACTTTTGATAGAGGTCGATCCCAGTCCTTTCACAGAAGAAAGGGTTCTGCAAGAACTCCTAAAACTGAAGGTGGACAAAGCAATGGGTCCTGATGGAATTCACCCCAGAATTCTAAAAAGAATTAAGGAGGAACTAGTGAAACCACTGGCTACTCTTTTTAATAAATCATGGGAGGATAGTGTAGTACCCGAGGACTGGAGGAAGGCGGATGTGATTCCCCTTCACAAAAGTGGGACCAAGACAGAGGCAGGAATCTACAGACCTGTCAGTCTGACCTCTGTGGTAGGGAAAATGATGGAGTCACTTCTGAAGGAAAGAACAGTTGAGTACCTAGAGGCCAGTGGGGCACAGGACCCAAGGCAGCATGGGTTCACAGCGGGAAGGTCATGTCAGACGAATCTAATAGATTTCTTTGACTGGGTGACCAAAGTAGTAGACCAAGAAGGGGCTGTGGACATGGCCTACCTAGACTTTAGCAAGGCATTTGACACAGTCCCACACAAAAGAATAATAGTCAAATTAACCAGCCTGGGAGTAGGTCCCAGGGTGGTAGCCTGGGTAAAACACTAGCTGCACAACAGGACACAGGAGGTAATTGTAAATGAAGTCCACTCCAAAGAAAGAGGGGTTACTAGTGGGGTACAGTAGGGTTCAGTATTGGGTGCAATCCTTTTCAATGTCTTCATCAGTGATATTGCAGAGGGACTGGAAGGAAAAATATGCCTTTTTGCAGATGACACAAAGATCTGCAACAGGGTTGATACACAAGGAGGCGTGGAAAGGATGAGAAGGGACTTGGCAAGGTTGGAGGAATGGTCAGAAGTATGGCAGCTTGGATTCAATGCAAAGAAGTGAAATAATGCACCTGGAAACAAGAACCCAGGGAAGAATACACAATGGAATTGGTAACAACACCAAAAAGGAAAGGTACCTGGGTAATCATATCAGATGACCTTAAGGTTAGCAAGCAATGTGAGAAAGCAGTAGGGAGGGCTGGGGGTATACTGGGATGCATAGGGAGATGCATCAGCAGCAGAAAACAGGAAGTTGTTATCCTCTGTACAGACAGTTGGTGAGACCCCATCTGGAATACTGCGTCCAGTTCCGGAGACCCCATCTCCACAAGGACATAGACAGGATAGAGGCAGTCCAGAGGAGGGCAACTAAAATGGTGCAGTGTCTGCAAGAGAAGCCGTATGAGGAGAGACTAAAGGAACTTAATATGTATACCCTTGAGGAAAGAAGGGAGAGGAGGGACATGATAGAAACTTTAAAGTACCTCAGTGGAATCAACAAAGTCCAAGAGGGTATCATCTTTCAGAAAAAGAGATGTGCAAGAACAAGAGGACACAATTTAAAGATAGAAGGGGGGGCGGTTCAGGGGCAATGCGAGAAAGTATTTCACAGAGAGGGTAGTGGATGCATGGAACAGCCTTTCTGAGGAGGTTGTGGGGTCTAAAACTGTGGGAGAATTCAAGAATGCATGGGACAGACATAAGGCAATTCTTGTGGGGAGTAGGAAGAAATAGGCTGTTGGTTAACTAGGATCTGTGGCCTATCCTGTAGGTAGGGAAATGGGCAGACTAGATGGGCCAAGCGGTCCTTATCTGCCGTCAAAGTCTATGTTTCTATGTTAACTCTGTATAGTAGCTCATTACATTTTTTTAAACATTGGTTCACCCTGTTTTTGTTTCACTCCCAGCTACTTAAAATAACCTTAGAGAGAAACATTGTTAGTCTGCTCAGAAACAAAATCCCAATCAATTATCAGTTTAGATTCAGTATTTTCATATTAACCCCTTATGTCCATTAGTCTTTTCTTGCCACTGTTTCTTCAGATGTCTTCTTTCTTTCCTGTACTTCCAGATCTTGGAGTTGGGCTCAAACAAGTCTGAATCAAAGTCACCAAAAGGAAAATAGTCAACATCTGAGATTTTCTCTGCCTGTGCTCTTGTCATCACAACTGCTGAAACAGCAGGCTTTACTCCCTCTGTAATTAAATGAGCAAATCCTGGAAAGTCATTTACAATAATCGAAGTTACAGGTAACTTTGGTACTACCCTCACTTTCATTTGATACGACACCTCATTAATGTTTAGTCACTTGGGTGGTAGGATAGTGTAAGTGTCCCCATGGATGCAGATGACCCCAGTGCCTGGTCCTTTTTTTTTTCCATCATGACAGCAGGAATACAGTTTACATAACTGAAAGTACTTAAGACAGTCATCAATTCACTGAACTCAATATAGCAGTGTGGTACAAACAAAGTATGGGCAAGGCAACCATAGAGTACATTGTTTAGATCATAATACATATTTTGATCTGATTCTCTAGGCTACTCAGGGGACAAATGACTAATCTATCGGGACAATGTAAAACACCCAAGATCTCCATGCTCAGTGCCTGGTCCTTTTGAGTCTTTCCCAGACCTTCAACATGCACCAGGGCCTGTCTGCTTCTCAGATCTCTAAGTCTCTTCATAGGCTTACCTCCCACCTTGACATCTGTTAAATACTTGCCCCAATTTGCTAAGCCCACATTTGGTCCACTGTTACCCTCCTTATTTTTAAGTTAGTTTCTGGCAATATGGCCTTTTGTATTACACTTGCAGCAAATACTGGGTACAGATTTGTTACCGTCATCAGAGTTCTTGTCTGATCTTGGGTTAAATGGGAAAAAAGAGGGTCATGCTGTTACTTTGCTGATGCAGTGTTTATCTGGCCATCTGATAGTCCTCTGCCAAAGAAACTGCCTTTTCCCTGCTTCCTGGCTGGTGTTCCTTTACCTACAGCAACATGTCTGTAGGCAGAATGTTGATAAATTACTCCATTGCAGATATATCGCTCATCTGCGAGACAATTTTGCCCTTCATTTGGGACCATTTAATGGGCAGCTCTCCAAGTCAGGTGAAGGCTTCTCAAGAATTCTCAACACAGTGGCACTTCAGGGACCGATATCTCTTCCTGTAGGTCTCTCTGAGATGTCATATCTTCTCTTTTCACAAGGTCATACTTTTCTGACTGTGCAGCGTCCATACTGCAGTAAGAAAGTTGGGCTTTACCTGTCAGGTAAGGTACCTGCCTGATTACCCAGTGCTCTTTTGGCTAGTTGCAGGCTTCAGCGACCCTTTCAGAAGTTGTCAGATATGCTTCAATATCATCCGAGGGACACAGCTTTGTAAGTGCAACATCTTTAAAGTTGTTTCTGTTTTGTTGATCTGCTGGACCTGTACTAGACCCTTCAACTTTGACAGCTTGCAAGGAATTCAGCCATCACTGCTCCTCTCGCTGCATCTGTTCTCTTCTTTGTGCCTCTAGCCTTTGAATCTCTTTTTCTCAGTCTCTCTTTGTCACACAGCCCACTGTGACAGGGTTGAATAGGACCCTGTTACAATTATTATGGAGAGTTTGAATGCAGGGATCTGTTCTGTTCTTTCCTTTTCTGTCTCTTGTCTGTCTGGTTGTTCAGCCAAATTTTCCTGTGAGATCTAGGATTTGATCACCCCGACAGTCTTGCAATTCTCTGCCTCTCACTGTCTCTCAACCTTCCCTTATTGTTTCTGTCTTTTCCTCTTTTGCATATCTGCTGGTATACAAATACATGCAAATCATTATGTGGAAATGTAACTGATATTGGGATCCCTTTGTTTAGAAATGATATAGTGTTACTGTTGAAGTTATAGTTTGAGATGATTGCAAAGCTATTTGGAACTCAAGGGGTTAACCTGAAATGCAATTTTTAAGCCTTTTGGAGAAGCTGTGAAAAAGGGGCCTCAGTTCTGGGACACTGTGTCCTAGCTGCACCTGCCTGAAACATACAAGAACATTTCAGAAAAAAACAGGATGCTTGTTGGTGGGGGGGGGGGGATTGCAAAGACTTATAAGAGACAGAGCTGCAATGTTTTGAAAAAGAGAGACACACAGAGATTGAAGGAAAACTCAGATGGATCTTCTCTTTTTATTTTGCCTGTGTAAATAGTTATACTGGGCAAGTTTACTTTTTTATGTTATTGCTAGTACTAATAAACAATTTTTGTGAATTCTACAACTGCTCCTGGTTTTTCCCTATGCTTCCTGACCTGTGACTTGATGATACCCACCATTTGAAGAAAGCTGACATGCTGTCAGGTTCTTCCCTGCCTGTCCGTCTTTCATCAATGGTATTGGGTGTACAGCCTCAATCTGGACTTTTGTTTCTGCTTCAAGTTTGGCTGCCATTCTTTGGGTAATCACTCCTTGGCTTGCTGTTGCAGGATCCATACCTTTCTTGTATGCTTCCTAGTGCCAGGTCTAGTTCCCATACAAGGCTCCCAGAAGAGGCCCTATTGACAATATTGGAGGTAACAGAAAAGAAAATCACAGTAGGTATGAAGGAATTTATTTTTTCTGTAGTGCTCTACATTGTCAACAGGTATTTCATATGGGTTTTTTTTTTTTTAATTCAAGTTTTTATGGCCCTGATTTTTTCCCGTTTTCTCCCAGCCCCTGTCCCAGCCGTGTACATGCATGTGGAAGCACGTGCATGCCGCAGTACCAGGACGACCCTCCTGCTACTGGCTGCCCTCTCCCACCTACGCTGACCATTGGACCTCCACCCGATGGCAACAGAAAGTACATTTACGTAAGAACTTACCGTAACAGTAGATCTTCAAGAGAGGCTCTTGCAGTAGGTAATCACCCTTAGGACTGCGCCCCCTGGTGTCAGGACCACATGGAAACTTTAGCTAGTAATGTCTGATGAGGGACCGCCCACCCAATGTCACATGACCGACATCAGCGTGACACTATATAGTGGGCAGTCCTCATGCCCACCTTCCAGTTCTCCTGCCAGAGATCTCCAGAAAGGAGCAACAGGAGAATGGAAAAGAAGAGGTTCCTGGAGCCAAAACAGCCCCATAGAATATAAGCAACAGAAGATGGAGGAAGGAGGGAGGGGAAAAAAGGTTACCTACTGCAACAGCCTCTCTCCAAGATCTACTGTTACGGTAAGTTCTTACGTAACTGTACTATGTTACTTCGAGAGGGCTCTTGCAGTAGGTAATCACCTTGAGGACTGAGTCCCAAGCAATGTGAATCAGAGGGAACTGAAAACACAGATGGCAGGAAAGGTCTTCCAAAAGGGCAGAAGGATTATGACAGAAGGCCCTGTAGGACAGCTAGTCCAAAACCTGACCTGCACCTAGAAGCAATATCCAGGCTGTAATGTTTGGTGAAAGTGTGGATGGAACTCCAAGTGGCCGATGCACAGATGTCAGCGGCTGACACATTTTTAAAACAAACAGACGCAGCCATGTCTCTAGTAGAATGCCCTTTAACCTGACCTGCAAGGGACTTACCATACTTCTGGTCATACCTCTCAACTGTCCCTGATTTTGCCTCAGAATTTTCCCGTCCCTCGTAAAATTTATGTTTTTGTGACAGAACAATGGGGATTAAAAGCACAAAATAATGTCAAACATTAAAGTTGCAAACTTATTCTTCTTCAGAAAATGCATATTAAGACAAATCACCTTATTCTATCAGCTTTCTACGTGAATAGTAAAAATGTTTAAGATGTGTCCCTGATTTTTTTATCCATTGTCCCTGATTCTTGAGGCAAGAGGTTGAGACATATGCTTCTGGTAACAAAACAAGATGCAGTTTGCCAACCACTTGGATAGACACTTTTTGGAAACTGTGGCACTCTCTCTCTTGGGCACAAATGAGACAACAATTTGATCCAATTTCCAGACAGCCTTTGTCCAGTTATTGTAGTAATGCAGAATTTTGTGAACATCCAAAGTATGCAGAATTGCCTCCCCCTGACTGGAGTATTCAGGATAATACGCTTAAAAATGAATGAATGGACTGATACAACATGAACTCAGAAACCACTTCTGGTAAAAACTGAGGATTGGTTCGCAGAGCCACCCAGTCTGTGAAAAATCAAATAAGGCTCCTTACACATCAGGGCCTGAAGTTTGGAAATCCTTTGAGTAGAAATAACTGCAACTAAAAAAAGCGCTTTCCAAGACAAATAGCACATATCGCAACTACCAGCCAGTTCAAAAGGAGGCAGGGTAAGTTTCTCTAAAATAAAATTCAGATCCCAAAAAGGAGCAGGATTGCGCACCAGGGGTTTCAAATGGAGGATCCCTTTCAGAAAAGTTCTGGAGACCTCCAGTTGAGCTACAGCTTTGCCCTCCACCAAGGTGTGGTAGGCAGAAATAGCAGACAGGTGAACCTCCAGCGAAGAGTAACTTGGGCCCAGGTCGGGGAAATGAAGCAAATACTCCAGGACCTGGGGAACAGCGCACGAGAAGGGGTTCCAACCTCTAGAAGTGGCCCAAATGGAGAAACGGTTCCACTTCATAGCATAAGTCATCCTAGTGGAAGGCTTTCTAGCCTCCACAAGGACTTGAGCCACTCTAGAGGATACTCCATAACATGTGGCGGCTATGTCAGAAGGTGCCACGTATGAAGATGAAGGGACCGCAACCGCAGATGGACCAGCATGCCCCTCTCCTGAGTCAGGAGATCGTGGCAGAGGGGCAGAGGAACCGGAGGCTCCACTGTAAGCTGCTGAAGGAGTGGAAACCAAATCTGGTGAGGCCAACATAGGGTGATCAGAATCACGTAAGCCCCCTCCACTTGCAACTTAAGTAGCACCCTCTGCAGAACTGGAAAGGGAGGCAAGACATACAATAACCTCCCTGTCCAGCAGAGAGATAGCGCATCTCACAAAAAAACACTATGCCTGGAGTGAGCGAGCAAAACCTGGGTAGTTTTACATTGTATGGGGAGGCGAACAGATCCAGGTCTGGATGACCCCATAGATCAAATACGCCTTCGACCACCACTTGCTTGAGCTCCCATTCGTGGGCCCTTACTCTGATGTGGAAGAAACTGTTCACCAGGACATTCTGTATGCCCGGAACGTGAACAGCTGTGAGGTGTATTTGATGCAGAACTGCCCAATTCCACACTCGCATCACCTCCCTGCAGAGGGGATATGAATGAGTGCCCCTTTGCTTGCTGAGGTACCAGACTACACACATATTGTCCAACTGGATTAACAGTGGACCCTGGCAGAGCAAATGCTGGAGGGCTTGAAGCGCATACAGAAGTGCCCTCATCTCTAACATGTTTATGTGAAGGGAGAGTTCTGACTGAGACCACAGACCCTGGGTCTTGTGAGTCTCCAGATGAGACCCCCAGCCCGATCCTGAAGCATCTGTAGTCAGGGATTGGATGGGAGCGGGGATTGGAAAGGGACCCCCTTGGTGAGGTTGTTGAGATCCTGCCACCACAGGAGATCCCACTGCATCAAATTGGAGACTACGACCTTATGGTCCAGGTCATCCGACCTCTGATCTCACTGCACCCTGAGTGTCCATAGCAATATGTGCATGTGGAGCCTGGCCAGGAGGACAGTAGGGATGGCCACTGCCATAAGACCAAGGAGCCGAAGAACAGACCTGGCTGTGACCCATCTGCTAGAGGCTATCATGCGAGCCTGCTGCTGCAAGGTTTCTGCCCTGTCCTGAGGGAGGAAAGTCATACCCTGGGCCGTGTCCAGTACCGCTCCAATGAACTGGAGACAGTGGGAGGGGACAAGATGGGACTTGAGGTAACTGACCGCAATTCCCACTTAAGCAAAAAGGTCCAGGGTAGCTGAAAGGGAAAGTTCCAGTTGCTCCCTTGACGGGGCTGACAGGAGCCAGTTGTCAAGGCAGGCGAACACATAGTGGCCCTGGCGTATCAGGGCTGCAGCCACTATAGCAAGGCACTTGGTAAAAACCCAAGGTGCTGAGGACAGTCCAAAGGGGAGGACCTTGAACTGGTTATGTTCTCTCTGGAACGAGGACTTGAGGTAGCGGCAGTGGGCCAGAAAAAACAGGATATGTAGGTAGGCATCCTGCAATTCCAGGGCAGACAGCCACTGTCCCATGTGCAGGAGGGGCAGCAGACCTGGGAGAGTCAGCATTCGAAACCATTTGTACTGAATGTACTGGTTTAGAGTGTTGAAGTCCAGAAATGGATGCAGATCTCCTGTCTTCTTTGGAACCAGGAAGAAGTGAGAGTAATTCCCATTTCTCACCAGGTTTACCGGGACGGGCTCTATTGCTTTCTTTTGCAGAAGAGCCTTGATTTCCTCCCTTATGAGGGGGGTGACCCTGGAGATTTGTTTGGTGGTGTCTCCAGGAGTTCCAGTGTGTGCTCTTGACTCACCAGCTGAAGGACCCACGAATCTGTGGTGATTGCCTCCCACCCCAACATGTGACTGGCGAATCTTCCACCCACCGGCTCCTCCAAGGAAAGGGGGGGTGGGCCACGAGTCACGAGGCAGAGGGAGGGTTGGGGAGAGCCGTGCCTGAGGCCCTTTGAGTTTTCGCTGGAGGTGTGGCTGCTGCTGAAGGGGCCTTATATTTTGTATCATATCTGTCCATCTGCTGTTGTTTCATCTGCCACTTAGTCTGGTGACAAAATGGCTTCTTGGCCTTAAACCTGGAATGGTACATAGTATGGACTGACCGTAAGGCCTTGCCCTTGTCTTGAAGGCTGGTGATTATGTCCTGGGCATCGCCCCCGAAGAGGATGGAACCCCCAGAAGGGGACATCCTGAATGGCTGCCTGGACATCAGGTGTCAATCCTGACACTCTGAGCCAGGAATATCTCCTGAGGCAAACTGTGGCAGCAGTGCCCCTGGCTGAGAAGTCCACCGCATAATATGTCACCCTCAGGGAATGATGACAGGCTACCTTAGCAGACCTGACTGTGTCTGCCATGACTGTCTTGGACTCGGAGTCTGGCATAGCCTCAATGGCTGGTTCTATTTGACGGAAAAGGGATTTCTGATAGACCAGATTGTGTGCCACACAGTTTAGTTTGTGCATGGTCAGCATGGAGGAAGAATAGAATTTCCTCCCAAACTGATCCAGCTGCCTCAACTCCTTATCAGGAGGGGAGATGCTTATACGTCTCAGTTAAAAGACCAATCGTGGGCTGCCGTAATGACTACAGAGTCCACTTTGAAGTGGACACTGAGGTGGTCTTTACCCTCTGGAGTTCTGTATGTTCTATAAGCCTTTTTTGATACTGCCGGTATGGAAGAAGGCACCATCCAAATGGTAGCAGCCAGGTCTTCGTGAGGCTCTAACCATGGAGGTGTAAGGACTGGCGCTGTCTCCTGGATATTCAGGTGTTCAGCTAGTCTCTGGTGCTTGGGATCCTATGCGCCAGTCTTCCATTCGTAGACCTCTGCAGTGGTTTTCAGGAGGTCTGTGAACGAAGGGTCCTCTGGAGTTGATTTAGGGAACTCCTTGGTTTTGTGTTCCTCTGGGGAGGAGTCTCGAGGCCTGAAACCAAAGAGGAGGAGAACACAGAATCAGAATTAGAATCTGAGGATTCCGAAGACCTCATGTCAGGATGAGAAACTTCCAGAGACTTAAAAAGGAATACTGTCCATCGTCTACCTAGTGAAAGGCTCTTTCATCTGGCCCGACATAGACTGTCGTGAGTCCAGCGCAATAGTGGGCCTGGACGTCTGATCTGGCTGAATCGGGGCAACAACCCTTACGGGGTACCGGCTGTCCAGCTCTGAGACAAGCTGTGACTTGGTCTCTGACCACCAGGACTGGAGGATGGCCCAAAAGTCCACCCAAGGTTGAGGAGGAGGTGGAGGGGGCGGAGGCGGCTAGTAGATGGGTTGAAATCCAGGAGAGAACCCGGTGTCGGGTATCCTGACGCCTGGTACCCACGCGTTAGATATCCCACCAAAGAATAGGTGGACTTATACCCCGACATCGAGAAGCCTGACATCAGGTAGCCAGATGGAGGGTAGCCCATAGTATAATGAGGCGTCAGGTAGCCAAACAGAGGGTAAGTCGATGGAGGACCCTACGGCGGTGCCATGGGGCCCAATGGCAGACACTGATGGGGCCTGAAAGTTGTCCCAGAAGGACCCGGAACAGTCAAGTCGGGCACAGAACCGGCAGGAGGCAAGTATAATGGCGGCACCAACGTCCCCACTGAAGGAACCAGTGGGGAAGGGTCCAGAGGGTTACCTGGAAGGTCCGATGTGAGGTCCGGAGGTGAACTTGGGAAGATGCTACCTGACTGATGACCCCCATCCTCCGTCCCCCACTGATCCGGTGAGGGCAGAGGAGGCTCCAGAAAGGGAGAGGAAGGGGTGACCCAGAGAGGGGACCCAATGGGTGAAGGCTGCGAAAAAAACAGCAATTGGTTCTCATCTGGTTGGAGGTCATTGGGGCCTGACATAAGCATGAGGGCCAGGTGGTCATCAGAAGGCCCAATGACCAGTTTATCAACCTTGGCCTGACTTAACAGCCTGCACCAGGCACTCGTCGGAGAGTCCAGCGAGCAACTTATCAGCCCCGCCTGGCTGCTTAGACCCTCTTGTAGAAATGGGTCTAAGAGCAGCTGAGGCCTCAGAATCAACCAAGGCACACGCGGCCACCATAATCAGTGGTGGCAGGGAAACCAAGGATTGCTCCTGAGAAGGTGGGGCAGGCTTGGATGCAGCAGCAGACTTCCCGGAGGAAGAGGGCTGCTGGTCACCTGAGGGGTCACGGGTGAGAGGGAGACCTATCCTGGTCCCAATGCTTATCTTTGTCCCTCTGTTTCTTGTGCTTGTGAGGGTCCGTGGGAGAGGAAGAAGTGCTCTGAAACTTCTGAAGCTCTTTCTCCATTGTGGCCATCTTCTTTTTTAGTAGATGGACCTCGAGGGTCTGCTGGCGACGCTTCCATGTGGCCTGGCTGAAATTCAGGCAGGCCTCACAATCCTCAACCTAGTGCTCCGGGCCCAAGCAGAAGAGACAGAGGGAATGGTAGTCTTTGTGCAGGAAATCGCACATATTTGTATGCGACTCGACAGAAGACGACAAAGACATGCACAAAACAAAGAAAAAAATGGATACACATCCGAGAAATGGCGGTCGAACTGTAGCGATGATCTCTGTGAGGTCCAATGTGCTCAGGTCGACGGCGGGAAAGAATTGGAAGGCAGGCATGGGAACTGCCCACTATATAGTGCCATGCTGACATCAGTCATGTGACATCGAGTGGGCAATACCCTATCAGACATTGCTAGCTAAAGATTCCATGTGGTCCTGACACCAGGGGACACAGTCCTCATGATGATTACCTACTGCAAGAGCCCTCTTGAAGTAACATCGGGGGGGGGGTGACAGCCTCCTGGGAGAGAAGAGCTGCCTGTTGGCTGCTTGATCCTGCTCCCTCCCTCTCACCCTGTACTGGCTCTCCGACGACCCAAGTCCATTCCCAAACTCGGATCACCAACGTGATGTGAGGTAAGGCATTCAGTGCCTCAGCCCTCTGTGCCACCTGGCCGGCTATTCATATGGGTTCTAACAGGCAGTACCCATTTCCCAACTGGTGGGTGAAAATACTGTCCCATATATAACCCATACAGGCAAAATATAATTATCTGCTAACCACCGCCTGCAAAACCCTGCGACCAGAGGTCACATCAGTGTAACTCTGGACATCCAGGGCTCAATTTTCAAAGCCCCGAGAATGCCGCAAGCCCCTGGTAGGCCATTCATTTGGTTCACAGGGTTTGTGGCATTCTCCTGGTCGGCAATCAGGATTTTCAATCCCGAGCATCAAATGCTGCAAGTTAGACCAGTTTTTCCCTGGTGTAACTTACACGATTTGGGGTACCCATTTTATGGGTCTTGTGCCAAATCTCTGGCGTAAGCTGTCATAAACTGAGAAACTGTTGCAACTTTGCCCAATGTACTAAAATCGAGTGCAGTTGTATCAAAGGAGCTTGGTGCAGCTGTGCCAAAAGTGGATTTGACACAATGCTTGATGTAAGCCTTGCTTCACCCTTTGAAAATCAAGCCCCCAATCTGTAGTGCTCAGTGGATGTGAGAACAGAAGACCACATGGCCACCTTGCACAATCCTAACACAGATGCCTCCCCTCTCTTTGTTCAGGAAGTAGGCAGAGCCTTGGTGGAATGAACCTTGATGAGAGCCACAGCCTTCTTCTTTTCTGCTGTGTAGGCCTGGGTGACACATGTTCTCACCACCTGGTCAAGGTGCCTTTGGAGCTCCCCCCTTTTTTTTTGCAAATCCAAAGATAACAAACAGACTTTCCGATCTTCTGAACGCTGTGGTCCATTTGAGGTATGTCCCAACTGCTCTACGCAAATCTAGTGTGTACAGTTCATGCCACTTATCATGGTCCGGTTTCAGGCAAAAAGATGGTAGACAGATTTCCTCAGGGTATTAAATAAGCCAAAAAAAATTGATTAGCATGTTCACACGTAAAACTGCTATTTAGCTGTAAAAATGCATAGCACTTGGCACAGAATAGCTAGCAAAATTTGAAAATATATATAATTTTATTAATGTTTTCTACTGTGCCATAGACTCACTAATAAAAATGGTTACCAGTCTACTGCTACGCATTTTTGGAAATGGTTAGCATTACCCCATTTTGCGAAGCATTTTGCTATGCTATACCAGCCATTTAAAACCCTGTTTCTTCGTTTAAATGAAAGGCTATAGATATCTGAGGTACAAAAGATGGAACTATCCTCAGACTTACCTTTTCCTTGTGGATGATAAGCACAGGCCAATGCCTGAAGTTTGCCCGTCCTTCAGGCCAACCCCATTGCAATTTAAAAACACACCTTATATGACAAAAAAACACCCAGCAGTACTGACAACAGAGGTTTGAAGGGTGCTTGACACAAAGCACTCAACACCAGATTCAAGTCCCTCCGAGGCACTGGTGTTCAAAACAGTGGCCTACTTCTGATAACCGCTCTTAGAAGTTCGATAAGCTTCCGGTTTGTTCCCAGGGACAAACCCATGGAGGTTCCCTATGCTGCTCCCAGTGCTGAGATCTGACCTGTCAGGGTACTCAGAGTAAGCCCTTTGTCTATGCTCACCTGCAACACAATCCAACATCTGGAGAAACGGAGCCTTAGAGGGCCTGTTATCTCTTTCTATAGCCTAAGCCTACAGGGTATTTCACACTAGATCACAAGCGGCAGACATAGAGACCTTCCTGGTGACCATTAGGATATCCGCTACTTTTCTGGAAAACCCTGTTCCAGAAATCTATTCCTCCCAGAAGTCAGGCTGCCAGCTGCATCTCCTCTGTGTTGAATGCAGAATGGTTCCTTGGGATAGCAAGACCTCCCATTCTGGGAGATGGAGCGGCACATGCTGAGCTGAGCTAAATTAACTAGGTCTGAAAACTTCAGCCAGAGACAGCCCCATAGATCAAGTTAGGCCTATAGCAGAAATGAAGATAAAATGGACAGACTGTGTGGGCCCAGCTGCCCTTGTCTGCCGTCAGTTTCTATGTTTCTTCCTGGCCACCTGGTACTGTCAGAAGAAAATTTCCTTTTGAGTGTCCTATTTTGCAAATTACCTTGAGGAGGAGAGGCAGAGAAGGAAATAAATATGAACTAAAGAAATCCCAAGTCTGTGACAGAGCATCTACTGTTTCACCCATGGGTACCAATACTGGGTGATAGACCTTGGTACCTGAGTATTTTGACTTGATGCGAAGAAGTCAATGTGAGGGCAACCGAAACTTCCGAACAGAAAATTGGACACGTCTAGATTCAACATCCTTCCCCCAGATGAAGAGTCTCAGGACTCAGCCCATCAACCTGAATGTTCAGATTTCCTGCCAGATGAACTGCCAAGAGATAGAAGGTTCTCCTCTGCCCGTAGTAGTACTTCGGTTGCTTCTGTTGGCATATCCTAGATTTTTGTGCCTCCTAAATTGTTTATGTATGCCCCATGGTGGCAGTGTCCAACCTTACTTGCATGGCTTTTGACTGAACCAGATAGTGAAAGTGAAAAAGGGCAAGCCATACTGCCCTAATCTCTGAGACATATATCTGTAGCTGTTACTCCTGCGCAGTCCAAAAGCCCTGGACCGGGACCTGGTCCAGGACCACGCCCCAGTAAAACAGGTTGGTACTGGTCATCAGAATAAATTCTGATGGGGTTCAGGGGTTGAAATATCCAAGTCCGAGGTCCGGGACGCACAAAAAGCAGCTTGGGACTTGCACACTATAGCCCTTTTAAGCCCGACGGACTTGGCTGTATTTACTTCCCCCGAAGCAACCTCCAAAAGTTTTAAATAAATGACAAGCACGGTGTGCACTGGCCCTTTAAGTGAATGCTTCCCCCTGTGTTCTGCATGATCCAAGATGCTGCTGTGTACCGTAGACTGCTGCCTGGCTGGCTGGCGTGGCAGCAGCCTGCTTCTAGCCTGCTCGGGGGATCTGTGGCACCCTGCTGGCTGCTGGTAGTCTGAGGCTCCTGTGCTCCTCTTCCACGCCTCCTCTCTCTCTCACAGCAGCCAATTAAGAAGCGTGACATGGAATTGGCAGTTTGACACACAACTGCATGCACCGCACAGAGAGAGAGAGGGAAAGAGGAGTCGATACCAGAGTTGTGTGGACGGTGGTAGCCTAACTTGCAGAACAGTTATATTTGTCGAGCAGACTGCAGAGCGAGGATCTGTGTAAAAAGGAGCCAGGAGTCCGTTGGCGCTCGCCGCTTAGAGTTGCTGGTCTGGAGAAATGGTAGAACCATCAGAGCCCTAAGCCCATAGTAACTAGGTACTCCCTCGCGAATCGGTGCCGATCCTGAGGAGAAGAGGAGAGACTTCACTAGAGCTAGTAGAGGACAGCAGTGTGAGTGCGATGACTCGAGGAGATCTAAGAGAGGGAATCAGGATTCGTTGGGTAAGGGTGTCTCTCCCTCCCAAGAATTGTTAGCAGCAACAGCCCGCTTATTTAGAAGGAAGATCCATCTTGTCATCAGTCATCTGACAGGAGCCTGGAGGTAAGGAGTTTGACGCGAGTGGCGGGGCGCTGAGCAGACTGGGTGCCAAGATAACACCATTACATAATAATTGGAGCCCCCCATTATTTAAAAATTAAATCTGACTTGTTAAAAAAATAACCAAAGAGTCCCTGTTGTGTTGTTGAGGAGTGTGTGAACTGTGAGTGCATTCATGTGAAGGAGAGGGAGTAGGATAAAATGCATTTCAGCTCTCTCCATAGTTCTGCTGACCAGACCTCAAGGAAGTCATAATATCCGCAGGCAGGGCACCTGTGGGTGAACAAGAACAGAAGAGTATTTCTGGTGGCTAGCAGTCCCTTCCCCACCTGATCCATCGCCTGATATAATAAAAAGTGTTCCTGGTTGCTAGCGGTCCCACTCCTCATCCGATATAATAAAAACATTTTCTGGCTCAGATTGGGGATGGGGGAAGTGGGGTGATGTGGCTCTGCCTGTCAGGTTGGGGGGGGGGTCCACTAGACCACCACCAGGGACAGTTTAGTCTCTGACAACCAGTGGATCAGGGATGGGGACCACTAGCTACCAGGGAGATGTCATTAGTGTTACATATATAGATGCACAGAAATGTGATGGCAGAAAAGGACCGCCAGGCCCACCTAGTCTGCCCATTTGTCTAGTTCTCTGCTAGGACATGCCCTTCCCCCTCACCCTCAACAATCCCTTGTGTCTATCTCGAGCTCTTTTGAAGCATTCCACTGTTTCCAATCAACTTCTCAGGGAGTGTGCTTATAAAAAATGGGAGACTAAGGCTTTTTAGTTAAAAAAAAAAAATAACAAAAAAAAAACAAAGATATAGAAGTATTGGAGTGGACCCAGAGACCGTGTGTGTCTGCCTTACAGCACTGCTTCAACGATCTCAATATAAAAAGAAAAGTGGGGGTTAACTGGTGCATGCTGGATTGTGAAACTTAATTTAGAGCCAAGCATATAGTCTTGAATCCAGCCTGTGAGCTGTGAATAATTTGGCTTGTAGAGGGCTACCTGTTGCTTCCTATAAGAAATGACGAAAAATTTGCTTTAGTAAAAATGTAGTGGGGAAAAGAAAAAAACCTGTGACTAACTAATGCCTGCCACGGACTCATGGACCAAAAATGACATAAGTCCTCGACTTACGGCCTCCCCAAAAATTTTTCAACCCCTTGGGGTTTCTAATAGATACCTCCTGCTTAGGTTCTCTGAGCTCTCCCACCAATTCAGTGATTGTCAAAGTGACCAAGTGAGTGGGATCAGAGCTTGGTAGACCTCCGAAGTCGGGTTCTGGGTTGCTAGCCCCGAATCTGAAGAGGCCGAAAAACAAACATGCCCACAGCACTAGCTCTATCGTTGAATCATCAACCTCAGATTCTGAAGTAGTCTGTGATCAGAGGCTGACAACCGGCTTCTCAACCACTGAACCTCTCGTTCCAGGGTCCTCTTTCTGGCTGTAGGCAGAAAAAACTTTTCCCCTCATCCATCCTGAACACTGTACCCAGGTGTTCCACATTCTGTGACGGGCTGCGGGAGCTCTTTTCCTGACTGACTTCCCAACTGTGTGTCTCCAGTATCTCCAGTGTCCTGGACACAGACTTCTTTGACATCTGGCTGATGATGCCCGAGCAAGTAGGGCGTTCACATATGATATATGTGATGTCCCTTCTGCCTCGGTTGTGTCCCAAGCCTGTCAGGACCTTTGAGAACTCCCTGTGCTGTTGGCAGCCCAAGTGGAGTGCCCTGAACTGGAAGTGCTGTCCCAGAATCACGAACCTTACCGTAACAGTAGCTCTTCAAGAGGAGCTCTTGCAGCAGGCAACACTGGTAAGACTGAAGCTGCCAGGCGCTATGACCATATGGGAAGCTTCAACCTAGCAGTCTATCACAGGGGACCGCCCCTGCCAGCATGCTGATGTCCGCCTATCATATAAAGAGGGTGGTCCCCCAGACCTACCTCAGTTCTCCCGCCAGAGACCCTGGCACATGAAATAAAAAAAGGAGTACTGAGGGAGTTCCTCAGAGCCGAGGAAAAGTATAGAAAATGCGAAGGAGAAGCAGCTATTGGGGGAAGAAAGGAAGGGAAAGCAGTGCCTGCTGCAAGAGCCACTCTCAAAGATCTACTGTTATGGTAAGTTCTTACATAACCATACTATCTGACTTCAAGGGGGCTCCTGCAGCAAGCAACACCAGTAGAACTGAGTCCCAGGCCGTACCGGAACTGACTGAGAGTCAGCTGGGAGGAGGCAGAAAATAGGAGTAGACTGCTCATGAAAGAAGAACCTGAAGAATAGCTAGTCCAAAATAGGCCCTGCATCTAGAAGCAACGCCCAGACTGTAGTGAGGGACAAAGGTGTGAAACAAGCTCCAAGTGTCAGCTGCACAGATGTCTGCAGCAGACACATTCCTGAAACTGGCGGTAGAGGCAGCCATACCTCTGGTGGCGTGACCCTTAACCGCTCCAGGCAAGGGCTTGTTGTACTTCCGATAATAGTAAACAATGCAGTTTGCCAACCATTTGGACACAAACTGTTTTGAAACAGGTGCCCCTTCTCTCTTAGGTGCAAACAAAACAAACAACTTAACAGTCTTTGAATCGGTTGAGTGCAATTTGTGTAATAATGGAGCATCCTATGAATGTCTAATGTATGCAGTACAGCCTCCCCCTGATTTGACTATTCAGGGAAATAAAACTGGTAGGTGGATGGATTGGTTAAGTGTGAAGTCAGACACCACCTTAGGCAGAAATGTACGATTAGTACGCAAAGACACCCTATCTTTGTGAAAAATCAAGTAAGGCTCTTTGCACATCAGAGCCCGAAGATCGGAAATCCTCAGAGCAAAAGTAATAGCAACCAAAAACAATGCTTTCCATGACAGAAAGCACAGCTCGCAACTCGCAGCCGGTTCAAAGGGAGGCAGAGTGAGCTTTTCCAACATAAAAAGAAGGTCCCACAGAGGGACGGGATCCTGAATGGGAGGTTCCAAATGCAGTATACCCCGAAAGAAAGTGCAGGATACTTCCAGCTGGGCAATGGCTTTGCCCTCAGCAGGTGCATGACACGCAGGGATGGTGTAAAGGTGCACCTTAAGAAAAGAGTACCCCAGGCCTGAGTCCAAAAGAGAGAGGAGGTACTCTAGAATCAGATTCACCGGGCAGGTGAAGGGATCCAGGTGACGAGCTGCGGCCCACAGGGAGAAGCTATTCTACTTCATGGCATAGGTGGCTCTAGTGGAAGATTTCCTCAAAGACACCAGAACATCAGCAACCCTGGAGGAAACCCCAAAGTAGATGATAGCTATACTAACATACTAAAATGCCAGCAGAATAGGCCTAACGGTCTTTCGTGTCTGCTCGTTTGGTCAGTCCCCACCCTGGGTGCTGACCTTGCTGTCCCCCTTGCCTTCTCTGGCTTCTTCCTTCCCAGTTCCGGATATTCTTGCTGCATTGGATTTTGCTTCCAGAACCCTTCCCCTGTACCTGTCCCACCCCCTCTTGAACCCCTCCACTGTCTCTGCCTCCACCAGCCCCTAGGCAGTGCATTCCATGGCTCTACCACCCTCTCAGTGAGTAGCACCTCCTCCTTTCTCCCTGAATCTTCCCCCTCCAGCTTCCACCATGCCCTCTAGTGGCCCCTTCCTCCTTCCTTCGAAGCACCCTGACTGTTCCTCCCCTATTTACCCTCTTCATGTACCTGAAGACCTCTATCATGTCCCCCCGGTCCCTTCTCTCTTCCAATGTGTACATATTTAGCTCTTCGAGCCTCTCCTCATAGGTCCTGTCCCCCACGCCCCAAATCATTTTGGTTGCCCTCCTCTGGACCCTCTCCAGGAGGTTAATGTCCCTCTTTAAGTGTGGCCTCCAAAACTGCATGCAGTACTCAAGGTGTGGCCTCACCAAGCAGTTATACAGAGGGAGTATCACTTCCCTCCTTCTGAGGTGATCCCCTAGCGATGCATCCCAGCATCCTGTTGGCCTTGGCTGCTGCCCTCCTACAAGTCTCAGAGTTGTTCATCTTGACATCCACCACCACCCCCAGGTCCCTCTCAGCCATCGAGACTTGTAGCATTTCCCCCCCAGGTGTACACTTGCCTGGGTTTCTGGCCCCAAGGTGGAGTACCTTGCATTTCCCTGCATTGAACCTCAGCTTCCACTTTCTAGACCATCTTTCCAGAGCCTCCAGGTCCCCCTGTAGGGCCACCCTCCCCTCCTCCCCATCCACCACCGCCCCCCAGTTTTGAGTCATCTGCAAAGAGACTCATCTCACTCCTGATTCCTGTCCTTATGTCAGATCGTAGGCGTTGAACAGAAGGGGCCCAAGGACTGATCCCTGTGGGACCCCACTAATGACCCTCCTTGGGGATGAGACTATCCCACCAACTACAACCCTCTGGGTCCGGTCCTGGAGCCAATTGCCTATCCATCTGATCGTCTGGTTCCCCACCCCCATTTCTCCCAGCTTATTCAACAGGCCCACGTGAGGAACAGAGTCAAATGTCTTGCTGAAGTTTAGAAAGAGGACATCCACTGGTCTACCCAGGTCCAAGGCACTTGTCACCCAGTCATAGAACTCCACCAGGTTTGTCTGACACGATTTCCCAGGATGAATCCATGCTGTCTATCGTCCAGGCACCCTGACTTATCCAGGTCCCCCTAGCCTCTCCTTGACAATGCCCTCCATCACCTTGCCCACCACCGATGTCAGGCTGACAGGCCTGTGGTTCTACCACCTCCCTTGATCCCCTTTGTGGATGAGGCACTATATCGCCACCTTCTAGTCTTGGGGCACCCACCCTGTCCTCAGAGAGATGGTGAAAAGCTCTGCCAGGGGTTTGCCAGGACATCTGCAAGTTTCTTCAGCACTCTGGGATGTAATTTATCCGGCCCCGGTGCTTTCTCCGTCTTAAGGGAGCTGAGGGCTTCCCTCACTCTCTCTGCTGTGATTTCCACTTCCGGTACCTCTTCTCCCTGCTTAGCCCTCCCCCCACCTGCCAGTGATGCCTCCCCCTCTCCCCAGACCTGCCAGTAAGGGTCCCCCCCTCCTCAGTATCTCTGTCTCCTCCCATGTATGATGCAGCACCCCCATTTTCCCTGGTGAAAACTGAGGTGAAGTACTCATTTAGTACCTCAGCCTGCTCCCCCGGGTCTTGTGCCCATCTCTCCCCTGATTTAATCCTGCTAATCTGTCCCTTCACCCTTCGTCTTTCCCCAATGTATCTAAAGAACCCCTTGTTCCCTCTCCTAATTTCCCTGGCCAGGTTCTGCTCCTTCCTTGCCTTAGCCGCCCTCACCACTCTAGTGGCCCTTCTAGCCATCAGCTCGTACTCCCCTCGATCCCTTTCACTCCTTGAGCACTTGAATTGCTTATAGGCTGCTTTCTTTCCCCGCACCACCTCCTGGACCTCCCTGGTCCACCAACAGGATTTTTGGCCCTACGCATTTCGTCTTACTCTTGTACAGGTGCTGGTAGCATCCTGCACCCCTCTCTGATGATTTCCACCTACTATCAGGGTCCATGTCTGACCCAATCCCATCCAGTGCTCCTTAAGGAGCCTTCCCGTGCCTTAAAATCCGCCCCCTGAAGTCGGTTACTTCCGTCTTTGTGCAGCCTTCTACCCCTCCTAGGTCCAGGCAGAACCAGACTGTGGCATGGTCACTCCCTGCAATGGGTCCCTTACCTCAGGCCCCCAATCTGGTCACTGTCTGCCAGGACCACATCCAGTACCCGTGCCTCCTGGTCGGTTCCCTCACCTGCTGAGTTGAGGCAGCGTCTTGAAGACATCCAACAACCTCTGTTCCCTGGTCACAGAGGATGTCATAGTCTCCAGTCTGTTCCTGGCATGTTCAAGTCCCCAACACCACCACCGTTCCTCTGCCCTGTCTGCAGTGTCTCCTAACATCTGCCACCAGACTGTCCTCCAGCTCCTCCGCCCAGGGCAGGAGGTCTATACACCACTCCTATTTTTGCTCTCTTGCCCCCTTGTTATCAAGAGGTGACCCAATCGCCTCCATGGTTCCCTCCGCCTCCTCTACTCCTCCTATGCCAATGCAGTTTTGACTATCATTGTACCCCCTCCTCCCTTCCCTCTCCCTGTCCTTCCTGAACATAGTGTAACCCTCCAGGTTCAGGTCCCAGTCATGTCTTGCAGTGGCCCAAGTCTCAGTGACCGCTGCCACATCCACTGCTCCCTCAGTTAGCATCACCTGGAGCTCAGGCATTTTGTGCCCAAGCTCCTGGCATTTAACAGCACCTTCCACCCTTTCCCTATAGTTCCATTTCCCCTGCTCGTGTTCCCATGGGGATTCTGTTTTCCCTGGTCTGCACTTTGCCAGTTGACCTTTTCCTGCAATCCTCCTGGTCCCAGGGGTGGAGACAGAGTCCCTCCTTTATCGGTGCCCCTTGACAGCCTTTTTCTCCCATCCACCCCCTTCACAAGTTTAAACCCCACTTTTCACCAATGAACCCCTCTATTTTCAACTAAGGATTCCCTCCCTCCAAATTGAGATGTAGTCTATCTCTAGCGTGCAGCTCCTTATCCTCCTAGGTCTCCCCCAATCCCCCATCAACCCATACCCTCTGGCCTCACACCACTCCCTGAGCCACTGGTTTATCTCCTAATTGTCTTTTGTGTTCCCCACTAGCCCTTGGCACTGGCAAGATTTCTGAGAAGGAAACTGTGCATCCTATGTCATGACAGACCCTGGTGAGCTCCCTGAATCTTGCCTGTATCTCTAGCTCGCTATTTCCCTCAATGTCATTTGTACCCAGGTGGACCAGTATGTCTAGGGAACCCCCACAATCCTTTGCCAGCAGATATATCTTGTGCTTAGCCCTGTGCACTGTTAGTCCAGGGAAGCATTTTGTTCTAACTGGCCAGGCTTCTCCCTCCCTATCCCATTTGATACTCCTGATCATAGAATCCCCCAGCAGGAGCACTCTGACCACTCCTTTTCCTCCATTCCCCCCCTTCCATGTCCCTCATCCTTTCTACAGGCTCCTCCACCCAGCTGGCTCCTTGTTCCTCCCCCTATCTGGGTGCCACATGCCACCCCCTCCTTATTTACCATGGCCACCCCCTTCCCTCCAATCCTATGCCTCTCCTCCTCCCGAGTATCCTTCTGTACCTTGCTAATTCCCCCCTCACTGCTCGCAACTGGTCCTTCTCCCCCATCTGCTAAACTAGCCTGGCTCATCCTCCCTATGTCTGCAAGAGTCATGCACTGAAATGCAGAGACTTGACGTCTGGATGGACCAGGGTGCCCTGTTCCTGGGAAAGCAAGCCGATGCACATGGGCAAGGGTACTGGAGGTTCCACTGCTAGTTGCTGTGGCAGAGAGAACCGGATTTGATGCAGCCAGTAGAGAGCTATGAGAATCATCTCTGTTCCCTCCGACTGAAGCTTGAGGAGGACCCTCTACAGAAGCAGGAAGGGAGGGAAGGCATACACGAACCTCCTCTTCCAAGAGAGGGACAATGCGTCACGCCAGAAAACTCCAGGCCCTGAATCAAGCAATCAGAAAGGTGGCAGTATTGCATTGAGTGGGGACGGAAAAATGTCCAACTCTGGATGGCCCCACCTGTTGAAGAGATCTTTGACTACTGAAGACAAGAGTTCCCACTTGTGAGTCCTTGACCTGGACTAACTTAGACTGTCGGCCAGGGCATTTTGGATACCTGGAACACTGACAGCTGGGAGTTACAAGTTGTGCTCGATGGCACAATACCAGACACTCAAGGCCTCCCGAAAAAGGAAGTAGGAATCAGTCCCCCCCCCCCGTTTGTTGATACAGAACACTACCGACATGTTGTCTGTCTGCATCAATACTGGGCCAGGTAGAATGTTGGTCTGGAAGGCCTGCAGAGGACAAAGAACAGCCCACGTCTCCAGCACATTGATATGGAGCTGCTTTTCCAACTTGGACCACATGTCCTGGGTCTGATGGTCAGCTAAGTGAGCACCCCAGCCCAGACCGGAGGCATCCGTGTTGAGGATCTGCTGTAGTGACACAGCAAAGAGGGGAACCTCTCTCAGAAGATTGCTGGGATTCTGCCCCCACTCCAATGTCCTGATCACTGGGTCAGAAGCCAACACTGGCTGATCCAGGTCATCAGTGCGTTGATCATTGAACTCACAGGGGTCGATGGGAACCCCTCATCTACCTCGGGTTAAGAGACCGAGGCTATAGCTACCACCATATGCCCCAGTACATGAAGAATACTCTGGCTAGTACCTGAAGACTGGAGGATACCAGCCGGGCCTGCACTATCAAACACTCCACCCTGTCCATCTGCAGGAAGGTTTTCCCTGGGACAAGTCCAGGACTGCTCCAATAGACTGAAGGCATTGGCTCAGGGAGAGACAAGACTTCAGTAGGTTTATCATGATCCCAAGGGCCTGGAAGAGCCGAAAAGTGCCTTCAAGGGTCTGCAGCAAGAGAGACCTGGAGTGGGCTGTGAGCAGCCAAACATCCAGGAAAGGGAAAACTAAAGCCCTGTCTTTGCAGAGCTGCAGCTATCACTGCTAGGCATTTGGTAAAGACCCAAGGTGTCGAGAAAAGGCCAAAAGGGAAGGACCAAAAAATCTAAATATGGAGATAGGCATTCTGCATATCCAGGGAACAGAGCCAGTCACCCTGATGAAGGACGGGCAACAGCCCTTGAAGAGTAACCACCCTGAACCGCTTGTACTCTATAAATAGGTTTAGAGGGCTCACGTCCAGGAACAGTCTTAGGTCCCTGTCTTCTTGGGGATCAGGAAGAAGTGAGAGCAGGACACCTTTCCTCTTTGAGCTGGGGGAATGGGCTCTATGGCC
The DNA here is from genome assembly GCA_016271365.2 of Neoceratodus forsteri. Taxonomy (NCBI): domain Eukaryota; kingdom Metazoa; phylum Chordata; order Ceratodontiformes; family Ceratodontidae; genus Neoceratodus; species Neoceratodus forsteri. The sequence goes on from CM057455.1 coordinate 503,734,201, forward strand.
TTTTTGCGCAGGACATCCTGAATCTCATCTTGAATGAAGGCGATGTGGGCCTGAGGGTAATGGCTCGAAGAAAGTCAAGCTCTGCCCCGATGAAATGTATCGCCTGCTATGGCACGAGTTCCGACTTGGCCTCGTTGATGAGGAGGCCAATCTGAGAGCAAACCTGGAGGGCCAGATCTCTGGACGCTCCACCTCCGCTCTGGAGGGGGCTGCAATCAGGCAGTCATCCAGGTAGGAGTACACCCAGACCCTTCGGCGCCACAGGAATGCTGTCACCACTGCCATGCATTTGGTGAAGACACTGGGAGCTAGGGAGAGGCTGAAGGGCATGGCCCGGAACTCATAAAGGGATCCCTCCGCTCTGAAGCGGAGGAATCTCTGATGAGACGGATGGAATGGGACATGAAAGAACGCGTCCTGGAGGTCCAAGGAACAGAACCACATGCCTCGTTCCAAGGATGGGATTATCTGAGCCAGAGTGACCATCCTGAAGGTCCGAGACCTTAGGAACCTGTTCAGGTTATGCAGGTCAAGAATGGGGCACCAGCCCCCCGTCTGATTTGGGACCAGGAAATATCTGGACACAAACCCCGGGTCTGGAGGAGGATCCGCCACCTTCCTGATCACCTCTTTTTCGAGAGCAGGGCAATATCGGCTCGGTGGGCCGACAGCGAGATTCTGGACACCGTGGCCCTTGAGAGGCAACGGCGAAGGGTGGGGTCTGCTCGAACTCCAGAGGCAGGCCTTTCCTACCACCTCCAGCACCCAGCGGTCCGTGGTGATAGCGGACCAGGCGGAAAGGAAGTGGCGGAGCCCGTCCCCACAGGGAACCCAGGGGGAGTGGCGGAGGCTGAGGCGACACCCCTCAACCAGTCACTGGGCAGGCTTGGAGGAGGGACCGGCCGAGGGACCTCCTGGGCCTTTACCTCCCTGCTTCCTGTTGGAGGAAGCCGCGGGCTTGGGTTTGGGATGCCAAGCGCAAGCCTGCTGGCCCTGGTGCTGGTGCTGTTGGGCCGGACGTGGCGCAGAAGGATGAAAGGGCTTGTGCTGCTGCTGTCGGCGGCCTATGTTCTTCTGGGTGGAGGTGACCGAGTCCAGAGTGATATTGGACTTTTCAATCCGCTGGAGGTGGCCTTCCACTCCAGGGCCGAAGAGGTCGGTCCCCAAGAAGAAGACGTCCACCAACTTGTGCTAGGTATCCGCCGTGAAGGTGGATATCCTCAGCCATGCTCTGCAGCGCATGGCCACCGCAGCCACAACCGATCTGGCACAGGAGTCCCCTATGTCCAGAGCTGTTTGGAGCTGCTGCTTTGCCACCACTCTACCCTGGTCCTGAACCTGCCGGACCGTGGTCTGCAGGTCGGCCAGGAGATGAGGGATCACCTCATCCAGGGAGCCCATGAGGGCGTGGGAGAAGTGTGCCATCAGCACGGCCGAGCTGGCCTGGCGGAGGCCAAGGGAGGACGCAGCGTACACCTTGTGCCCGGCATAGTCCAGCTTTTTGGACTCCTTGTCGGGGGGCTTGTCCACGTCCCTAGCATTCCCAGAATGCCGGAAAATACTCATCTGATGAAATATCAAACTGCAGCATACGATCTCCGCGAGGTCTGACTGTTCAGGTCGACAACAGGAAAGAACTGGAAGGTGGGCATAGGGACCGCCCACTATATAGGGTCTTGTTCACATCAGACACATGACGTCTGGTGGGCGGTCTCCCATCAGATACTACTGGCTAAAGTTTCCGTGTGGTCCTGATGCCATGGGGCACTCAGTCCTTAACTACTGCAAGAGCCCTCTCGAAGTAAGATCTGTACATCTAGCTAGACAGATAGATGATGGATGGATAGATAGATAGATAGACAGACAGACAGACAGATAGATATTCCAGTATAACACAGCAATGTACTGTCTACACACATTTTTACAGATTAAAGCAAGCATTTGTCAATGCCGAATGTTGGATTGCTGGCATTGGTAGTGCAGGATTAGAGAGAGATGCATAACAGGAATGGTAGTAAGTACTGAACTAACGCCAACCCCCCCCCCCCGCAGTGCCTGAAAGGTGTTGGGGGTGTGCCTTTGGGTCGTCAGCCATGATGCTGAAGCCATTCCACATCACCCCACCCTGCAGACAGCAATAGGTGTCGCAGTGTGCCTTGGGGTCTTCAGCCCTTACACTCACCCCATTCAATAAGGAAATAAGCTGAAATGGGTGCAGTATAGGAGAATGGGGTGAACGTTAGGGCCGAAGTCCCCAAGGCACACACTGATGCCTATCAGTGGCTGTATGGTGGGGGTAGAATGCCGTTAGCATTACAGCCGATGAACCCAAGTCACACCCTTGACACCTGTCAGTCTCTACAGGGTGGGCGTTACGGTTGGAAACCTTAACGCTCCAGGCATTTGTCGGTATTTTCACTCCAAATTTTCAAATGGGACCCCACCTCATGAACAGTGTCACTATCATTTTGTTACTCAATCCTGAAAGGTGATTTCGAACAGCAACTATCGTCGCCACAGGTACGGAAGTATATTTTGGGCAGGATGTGAAAAATTACAGCTGTACTGTTCATGAGGAGATGTGAAAAATGGCAATGCTGAAAATCTGGAGTGAAAATATGAAACATTTGTGAAGTTATGAGCATGCGCAGAAACTGCGCAACACACACCTGTAACATGGTTATTTTTGGAATTTTTCACAAAATTTTTAACATGGGCTTTTTGGGACCTCCCCTCATGAACAGTGGAACTGTAATTCTGTTAATCCATCCCGAGAGTTGATTTCGCCCAGTAACCACACCATTCTGCGCCACAGGTGTGAAAACAAATTTTGTGCAGGACGTGAAAAATGACTGCTGTACTGTTCATAAGGAGGTGATTAAAAAATGGCAATGTTGAAAATGTAGAGTGAAAATATTAAAAGTTGGCAAAGTCACGACCATGCATAGAAAATTCTCAACGCACGCCCATAACGCGGTCATTTTTTGGGATTTTTTCACCAAATTTTCAACATCAGCTTTTTGGAACCCCATGTCATGAAAAGTGGTACTGTCGTTACTCAGTCCTGAAAGGTCATTCCATGTAGTGACCGAAAAATCACCTTTCGGGACTGGGAAACAAAACGACAGTGACATGTTCAAGAGGTGGGGTACCAAGAACCCCATGTTGAAAATTTGGGGCCAAAATTCCTAAAAATGGCTGAGATATCAACCAAGTTGAAACCCCCCACTGAGTCCCATTATAGAACTTACCCAATTCCTCAGTTCGTAGTTCAGCTTTGAAGAGTACAGATGCGTCCCGTTCCACAGAAGATCATTGCTCCTGACCTCCAGAGGATAAGTACGGGTGAGTGGGGGTGCGGGGAGGTGGGTGCACAGAGGGAGGGTTGGGATAGGGAACTGGGGACTGGGGAGATGACACTGGATGGTTTTCTTTTATACAGTTTAACGAACAACAAAAAAGACTCTGAGGGACCCTTTTCTTTATTTATAGGTTAACAAAAAAATAAATAAAACTTTGGGGCATACTGGGGTGGGCTCTCAGTGTACCATATGAGTTTGGGGGACATGATGCCGCGAGGATTGGGCACCTATTGGCAAGCTTGGGGGGGGGGACATGATGCAGATGGGGATATGGCACTCTGTTGGCAAGAAATTGAGCTTGGGGGGCATCCAACACCAGGAGTGGGAATCCCAGCATCAGAAAAATAAAAAAATGTCTGGGCACACTGGGGTGGGCTCCCAGTGTGCCACAATGTGGCTGGCTGGGGGGATATATGCTGACATGGGGATTGGGCACCCCCGATGTCGGCTTTGCGGGAGTGTGTGGTCGGCTGCAGGAGCCGCCACTGTGGAAAGCCACTCTGGTAGCTGTTTTATTTATTTATTGAAATATTTCACCAGGAATGACATACCGAGCAACTGCTCGTAGCTCTGGCCATGCACATTACTGTGCACTGTAATGCGCATGGCCGGAGTCTTGTCATCTGCCACTGCAATGAGGAAACTGCACCTCACTGAAGCGGCAGATTTCTTTCAAGGTTTGGCTCTCTTTGAAGTTTGCTGTCATCGCCAGCATGCTCACTGATCGGCGGCTGAAAGAAAAGCCCACTAAAGTGTCCCCTGCATTGGCCACAACACTGATACACCTCTGAAATGTGCTACTACCACAAGATGTTGCTTGAGCACGCGCAAGCCAACATTAAAAATGACATTGTGGAACCATTTTCTTTTCAGGCTCTGAGGGACATAGGAAGGTGGGGGTTGCCACTATACACCTAATTGAAATCAGCAATGACATGCATTTGGCTGAAGCTGATCTACATAGCGGGGAAATGTAGACTAGCCATTTTTGCACTGACCACTGAGCCACCTAACTGCACTTTCTAACTGTTGTGATACACACTCACTGACTAATATGTATACACATATATGCATATACAGTATATTCCAGTATAACATAGCAGTGCACTGTCTTTACACACAGAGCATTGCCACACACATACGCTGCCTTTCATGGCATTTATTTACTTATACATCCAATTTAACTTTTATTGTATATAGGATAAGAACTGTGTTTTGCACTAGCTCACTGTACTAATCTACGGCATGACTGGGTAACTAAGGTAGTGGACCAGGGAAGTACAGTGGAGGTGGCCCATCTGGACTACTGAAAGCCCTTCAACACCATCCCCCATCGAAGGCTGATTAACAAACTGTGCAGCTTAGAGGTGGATCCTAAAACAGTTCTGTAGGTGGAGAACTGGCTAAATGGTAGGAGTCAGAGGGTCGTGATAAACAGGGACTACTCTGGAGAGGGAGTGACAAGCAGGTTGCAGCAGTGGTCGGCGCTGGAGCCAGTCCTCTTCAATGTCTTTACTGGGGACTTTGCAGAGGGACTGGAGGGGAAGGTATGCCTCTTCGCATATGATACAAATGTAACCCTCCTACAAATGGGGGTTCCCGAAAAGTCTTCCTTGAGCTTGCCTAAATGCTCACTGCCAGGCTGGTGTCCTGTGTTTTAGCAGTTTAAATGTATTGCCAGAGAGTGCCTGTACAGACTCTGTGTACTGTCTCTTTAAGGGCTGCCTGGATTGCAGTCATACTTAATCTTAGTCCAGAACTGCTGAAATGGGTCAATCAGTACCTTTGGGGACTCTGAAATGGAGCCTGTCCCCAGGGGCTTTGTGGAAGCAAAATTCTGTAGGAATTGTAGTTTTGTGCTTTTGGCGCCTAAATGAACCTGGAGGGGGAGCCCTTGTTGTGACTGACAGAGGAATCAGCCAACCAAACCTTTTGGATCCTGGGGAAAGTCCTAGGCTGCTTGCAGCAGTTTCAATTTTGATTTGGGAAGTGAAAGGAGTAACAGCTCGAGATAGTCGAGCAGTAATCCTGCATAGAATCACACGGGAGAACAGTGAAAGGGCTGAGTTTTGGCCTGCCTCTCTGCCTGCTGTCCCTGAGAGGGAAATTGAAGTTTATTCGGACTAAATCTGAATTGTGAGGATGATTTAAGACACAGAACTGTGACCAGGCTTTAACCTGAAGAAGACCGAAGATTTGCTGAATGCGATCGGCCTGTCAGGATTTCCAGCCACTTTTGAACTCCCGGTTTGTGCAGAGACAATGTAATTGTGACCGGATAGCAATCTGCCTGGTACAGTAGAACTTCTGACATGTAAATGTGCTGCGTGCTGGTCGTGATTTGGTTCCCCACTGTGTGCTGAACTGTGTTCTGCTTGCTGAAGGCTGCATCCAGCTCCCACAGACGGAATCCGTATTCATCTCCATTGGGCCTGGGCTTTGCCACACTGGCCCAGCCAGACTACCCGCTGCACAGAGAAAGCCACTGATGAGAGATCTGTCTGGGGATCAGCCCCCTGCTCACGCTTTGAACAGGAACGACGCCTCGGTGATTCGTGTGGACCCTGCTTCTCCTGGCACTCCAGTTCAACAACCTGCTGTCTCGATTTCATCCTGCCTGTGACCTGTATTAGGTATCCTGAGTAAACATTAGGGTAGCTCCCTGCAACAACAGCTAAATCTAAAGTGTTGTCATCAGATTGCTTTGTTGTCTTTTCTGTCATGAACTGAGCCCTCCGGCTCCAGATTACAAATAGTGTGTGTTGTGCATGTTGCTTTCTTCCATCACAGGGCCCCAACCAGCTTTGAGCCAGCCCACCCCGGGCAACGTTCCTGGCTAGCCCACCACCTTCCTACTTGGGTACCCAGAGTGTGTGACTGTGTAGGGACTCTGAAGTGCATGCATAACTGTCTGATTGATATAGTCTTTAAGCAAATCAACCTGATTACGCCCCTCCCTTGTTCAAGTCCCCTGAATAAATCAGATCTAACTTTTTTTTGGCATTTAACCTGACTGTGGTTCCAGTTTCTGCCAAGAGTACTGTACTGTTGCTATTTGCTTTCCATAACCTTGTTTTACAGGGGGTCCCCAGGGTCGAGCTAGAGGAACCAGCCCTGGTGGTAAGTGCAAACAGTGTGGGTAATTGCATGGTGAATAAGGGTCATTGTGAAAGTGATTATTGTATATTGTTCAGGCCACCAGAAGGGTTCCAAGCCACCTGCAGGGTGATAACCAAACATAGCAAGGATCCCTTAGAGGATGAGCCCCCACCATTATCTGAGTCTTTTGAGGAAAAGTTTTCCAAGTTGCTACTGGAGGAGGGCAAAACCGTGCAGGAGTTAAAAAAATTATTCCTGCCACCTGAGAGTGTCACCTCCCCACTGTCCACACCCACCCCAGCACCTCTTCTTTCACCAACTTCTGTACCTGCCTCTCAGCCAGCAAGTAGTCATGGCCCTTAGCACAAGCTCAAGGTATTCTCTGGCATCCGCCCTACTCCTAATGGGGAAGTCGACCTGGAGACCTGGACAGACCCTGCTACTCTTGCGGTACAAGACTGGCAATGCTCAGAGGCCAAAAAAAGGGCCTGCCTGGGGGAAAGCCTCCAGGGACCCGCCCTATGTACTTTTCGCTCCCTGAGGTCTTCTGACCCTGATGCAAAGCCCAAGAGTACATAGTTGCCTTTGAAAATGTGTTTGGGGGCATCGCTAGTGCGGAGGCCTTAAAATGGAAACTTAAAGATGTTAGACAACCGTTAGCCGGGGGAATTGCTATCTGCCTACATGGATCGATTAGAGGGAATCCTGCAAACCATTTTTCGGAAAGGAGGCTGGGCCTCTAGTGAAGTTGGCCGGGTAAAACTGGATCATATACTCTGCTCTGCCCAGCACTCCTGCTGGGTGTTGCTCAAATTGCAACTGCATCAAAGGAGATTTGGTCCCTTGCCCTTCTACGTGTTGATGAAGGAGGTATGGGAAGTTGAGGAGGAGGAAGGCTCTTCGGAGCCCAATGCAGTCGTAACTGCTGCAACCCCTGCTCCAGGTGCAGGGTCGGTCGCTGATGGCCTGGAATCACTGCAATCACGTGACGGAATCCAAGAACTAAATATCAGCCCCAGGGGGCCCAGCCAGAGAGGGACTGCTACGGATGCTCCGCCATGGGATGAACTGCTGAAGGAGTTCAGAGAAACAAAAAACAGTCTCTTTATGAAGGCCGCTCCTGCGAGTACAGGCCCCGATCCTTATCCGACTGCATCTGCTATGGGGATGGGGGTGCACACCCAGACATCTCCTGCTGACAGCAGCTCAAAAATTGATGTCTTGACCATGAAAGTGAGAGAATTGACGAGATGCCTCCAAATGCTCGCCACACCGCAGACAGAGGTGGAACCAATGTTTTCTGTTGGTAGTACCCCCGCCTCAGTTCTCAATGTGATGTCTCAGCCTCACCAGACCCCAGAACGCATATTTTGCCATAATTGTGAGAAGGATGGGCACATAAAGAGAAAATGCCAGTCCCCAAAAGACCAAGATAAAGCTGTATACAGACTTCAAGGGGAGCTTCGGAAAGTGAGTCCATGGCAGAGGAGCGCCGGGAATGACCACAGTGCAGGATTGAGAAATCCTAGCTCAAATTTCTTTGTGGCTAATTCATGTGTCCAGGCCTCTGCTACTGCCTCTCCAGACTGGTCCAGAATAGTGGGCCCTTCGATGGAGACTTCTGTGACTGTCAATGGTATCCATGCTCAGGCTGTGCTCGATAGCAGGTCGCAAGTGACCATTGTGTTCCAGAACTGGAATGACAAACACTTACCTGATGTGTCACTACAATCTCTGGAAGGTTTGCATGTGTGGGTCCTGAGCGACAAGTCTTATCCCTACCTAGGATATGTCCAGCTCTGGTTGTCTTTCCCTACGACTGTAACTGGTGTAGATGAACAACTAGAGACACTAGCCCTGGTGTGCCCTCCTACGGGACTGTATGATGGGATTCCCTTGCTCACTGGAACCAACAGCCACATGTTTGGAAGATTAGTGCAGCTGTGTCACAAAAAACATGGAAATGGACTGGGCGGGCACCGAGAATCCCAGCCCTGATAAAGAGAGCCTATGATCTGCAAAAACGGACTACCGAAGCCGACAGAGATGAGCCAATGGGGATAGTGTGGAAGAAAAATCCTGATTCTCTGGCACTCCCTCCCAATGCTCAGTAACCATTCAGGGAGAGGTTCGCATTAGAAAGGAAGTGAAAAATAAAATATTAATGTTGGATGCACCAGGTGATAGAAAGCTGCCAGAGGGATTATTGGTTAAACTCAGCATTTTGCCTGCCCATGCCCATGTCTATGCACGACGAGTGATGGTCCAGATTCGGAATGTGTCAGATCGGGAGGTCCGGTTGAACAGAGGGTGCACCTTAGCTGCAGTACACTGCGCAGACACTGCTGTATTACCCAGCAACAAGTACTCTACTGAAAAGGAAACAGTGACCCCGGACTTATTTGACTTTGGTGACTCCCCATTGCCAGCTGAATGGAAGGCTAGAATTAGCAAGAAATTACCCAGAGAGACCAAGTGTTTTCGTTAAAAGAATGGGACGTGGGGTGTGTCCAGGGTGCAGAGCATCACATACGCCTGCATGATGACCGGCCATTTTGAGAGAGATCTCGACACCTCGCCCCAGCAGACAAAGATGATGTTAAGAGGCACCTGCAGGAAATGCTCGCCGCTGGCGTTATACAAGAATCAAGAAGCCTATATGCCTCTCCCATTGTGGTTAGGTATAGGAAGAATGGTTTCACGAGGATGTGTGTTGATTATCGAACCCTGAACCGAAGGATCATCCCAGATCAGTACACCATGCCCCATATACAAGATGCCCTGAATTGCTTGAATGGGAGCAAAGGGTTCTCGGTATTGGATCTTCGCAGCGGATATTCCAAGATTCTGATGGCCCCGGAGGACCATGAGACAACAGCCTTCATCTGTCCTTTGGGGTTCTACGAATTCCTGAGAATGCCACAGGGGATTTCAGGTGCCCCGGCCAACTTTCAGCGACTGATGGAATGTACGGTGGGAGATATGAACTTGCTGGAATGTCTAGTGTACCTAGATGACGACATTGTGTTCAGACGCACATTAAGAGGAGCATGAGACCCGACTGTTTAAAGTGCTGGACCGACTGGAAGACTTCAGCCTCAAGCTGTCCATCGACAAGTGCCAGTTTTTTCAAACCTCCATGAAGTTTGTGGGGCACATAGTATCTACAGCAGGAATAGAGACTGATCCCAGGAAGGTTGAGTCATTGACTACTTGGCCCCAGCCCCATAACTTGAAAGAACTACAACGTTTTCTGTGGTTCTGTGGATACTACCGCAGGTTCATAAAAGACAATTCAAAGGTGATTCGCCCGCTCCTGAATCTTACCCGGGGTTACCCCCTACCAACTGTAAATACAAGAAAGGGGCTGTCAAAGAACTAGAGAAAGTGTACTTCTGCACAGGTGAACCTTTTGGGCCCCGCTGGATACCCGAAAGTGAAGCAGCCTTCCACGAAGTCATATACCAGCTCACCCATGCCCCCATCCTCGCCTGTGCTGACCCTACCAAGCCCTATGTGCCAGTCTGCAGGGCCTAGGAGCTGTGCCTGTATCAAGACCATGAGGATGGTTTGTGACTGGCCAGCAGGAGTTTGACCCCATCGAAAAGAAGGCCCCAGGTTGAAGTTACTCAATCAGTTGTTATACAGAGAGACAATGGATTGTAGTGGTCAAGTAGACAAGCAACAATCGATTCTGCCAACGGCCTTTAAACACTTGGTACTGAGGTCCCTCCAAAATCACATGGGGCACCTCGGCATTGACAGGACTCTCGACCTGGTATGATCTTGATTCTACTGGGTCAAGATGGGGGCCAATGTTGAGCACTATGTAAAGACCTGTAGTCGTTGCCTCCAAAGAAAAGCCCTGCCTCAGAGGACTGCCCCCTTGTCAATATCACTACCAGCGCCCCCATGGAACTGGTCTGCATAGATTTTTTATGTTTAGAACCTGATCAATGGAATATTGGCAATGTGTTAGTGGTTATGGATCATTTCACACGGTATGCACAAGCTTTTCCAACTAAAGATCAAAAAGCCTCTACCGTGGCCAAGGTTCTAGTGGAAAAATTATTCGTCCACTATGGTGCCCCCCAGCGAATCCACTCTGACCAAGGCAGAGACTTTGAAAGAAGGCTAATCAAAGAAATGCTCTCTCTGAGGGGGGTGCGGAAGTCATGAACCACCCCGTATCATCCGCAGGAGGATCCTCAACCAGAACGTTTTAACCGCACCCTTCTAGACATGCTGGGCACCCTCCATCCAAAAGACAACCATAAGTGGAGCAAGCAGAATAGCACCTTGGTACACGCATACAATTGCACAAAAAATGATGCTGCTGGGTTCTCCCCCCATCGCCTCATGTTCGTGAGGGAGGCCTGACTGCCAGTTGATGTCTGCCTTGGGGTCTCTCCAGATGGGATCCGAGCCAAAAACTACCTGCAGTATGTATAGAAACTGAAAGCTCAATTGAACCATACATATCAACTGGCCCAGACAATGGCCGCCAAGAGAAATCTCACCAATAAAGAGAGGCACGATAAGAAAGTAAAAGCTCAACAGCTATGGCCCGGACACCGTGTGTTGTTACACAATTTAGGACTATATGGCAAGCACAAAATTGCTGATAGGTGGCACCATCTTCCTCATGTAGTAGTTGGAAAGTTGGATGATCTACCAGTGTACAAAGTACGCTCAGAGAATAACTCCAAAGTTGTCAAGACCATGCACCATAACCACTTGCTGCCTATCGGCCAAGTTACTATTGAAGCTGAGCCAGCAGACATTGCCTCCCCTAGGCAGGTGACTCATGCTGCTGCAAAAAAGAGACAGAGTCAACCTACCCCAGTAAATATAGATTTAAGGTTTCCCCCACAGCCAGCCCAGAATGAAAGTGATTGTCAGTCCACCTCTGATGAAAGTGACTATGGTAATGCCTATTATCCCTCCTACGAACCGAGTCAGTTGTTTCATGGAAATCCTATGCAGAATCATGGGGATGAAACTGAGCCTTCTGGACTGCCTAGCCCCACAGCTTCATCCTTGGAGCCAATGCCCCCTGAAAGTGAAGTGCAAAGTATCACATCTGAGGTTGTGGACTCTGTGTGTTTTGTGGGACTGTGTGAATTGCCCGAAAAAGAGGCTGACAGTCTGAGTCTCCCTTGTGACACACCAGAACCTGAAGAACAATGTGAGAGTGTTGACAACCCCCCTTCAGTGCCACAAAGCCTAATTGTGCCAGAGCCTCCTCAAAAGGAGCAACCTGGGCCTTTATCAGAAGCGAATAATGAGCAAAGTGTTGTGGGAACAGAGCATACAGAGCCGACAGTTCTCCCAGTTTGGACATTCCCATCCATGCAGAGGCACCCCTCGCAAGTGAAGAAAGCTCCAAAGCTAGTGCTGAAAGTACAGAGACTGTGGCTGTTCCCCCCAGAAAGACTGGCAGAGCTGTCAAGCCTGTACTGCACCTGAGTTACGATTCCCCTGGGAGGCCTGTGGACTTGCCTCTCAGTGTGGTCCATAAAGGTATTTACGTTTCCAAGAGCTCACTGTCCAAACTGAGCTTGATGGCCAACTCCAGGTTCTTCCCTCTCAAAGTGGTGCCCCTGCCCCATCCAGCCCCAAGTTAGCTGATAGGGAAGGGCCCCCTCTTACACTGTTTAATGTAAGAGAATTTACTGCATGAATTAGTATAGTGATGTTCAAAGTATGTTAATCATAGTGAAATCAGTATTACCTGTATGAAACATGCATAAGTATTGTCAGTACAGATATAGTATTGTGACGTATATTGAAACGTATAGTAATGTGACAAGTTTATGTTAACTAATGTATCAGATAGTATTTGCATAGCATGCTAATGTCATATATGTCTCATTTATATTGCATTTTCAATAGTGTAATGGTACAACCCAGAGCCGTGGATCAGTGAACATCTCCTGAACCTCATGCGGACCAGAGACTCCCTGTGGCACCACTCCAACGAGACTGGCCTGCCAGCTGACAGACAGAACTATAGAGAAGCTAGGAACAGATGTACTTGGTCCCTGTGCAAAGCAAAAGCTGAGTACTACAAGACCTCCCTCACCAACTCCTGGGGCTCAGGACGAAAGTTCTGGGACAATATCAAAGACCTGTGTGGAAAAGCTCCCAACGCCGCCTCTAGCCAGATCAGGGTTGAAGGGTGCCTTACCTCCGATCCAGCCCCTATGGCCGATGCCTTCAATGACGCCTTCTCCAACTTCAGCCTGGTTCTCCCCTAACTTCTTTGGCCCACCCCCAGTCACCCCCACCCTCCCATCAACCCCAACCTTTCGCCTGCGCGGCATCTCTCCCAAGGGCACCGAGCCTTATCTCAGGAGGGCACTAAGTCACTCCCGGTATAGCAGTGACACTTTGGACCTGAAACTACTTCGACTCTCTCTCACTGAGGTGCTCGACCCCCTCACCCATATATTAAACAGCTCCTTATGCCAAGGGAAATTCCCCTCCTGCTGGAAATCTGCCCACATCACGCCAATATTTAAAAGTGGAGACCGTGTTCTCACTAACAACTACTGACCTATCTCCATTCTCCCTCCCTATCCAAGGCCCTTGAGAGGATAGTCTCTGACCAGCTAACGGACCACATGAACAAATACAACCTGCTTAGTATGCAGCAACACAGCTTCAGGAAGGGCCATAATACCACCACTGCCCTCCTGGAACTCACCTCACACATCCACTCCGCTTTAGACAGAGGGCAGATCACAGGGGTTTGTCTTCATATATCTCACTAAGGTGTTCAACACCGTTAACTATCCGCTTCTGCTATCCACTCTGACCAGCACTGGATTCTCTCAGGATGCCCATGGCTGGTTCTCCGACTACCTATCTGAATGCTCCCAGCAGGTCAAAATAGGAGACACCCTTTCTAGTAGGCTACCTGTCTTCTTGGGTGTCCCGCAAGGGTCCGACCTCGGACCATTACTGTTCAGCCTCTTTCTAAATTCCCTCTCCAGGACCTGTTCCGAGAACCTTCTCCTCTATGCGGATTATGCCATACTCTATTCATCCAACTCTGATCCTTTACAGCTCCACCTCTCCCTCCAGTCCTCCTTAGTTCCGCTGAAAATGGTTCATTTCCCCCATCGCCTTGTCCTGAACTATTCCAAGACCAATATGTACTTTTCCCACCCACTTAATACTAGAAAGGAATTTTGTCCTCAAGTAAGAAGTGCCAACCTGACCCCCCTCGAGCAAGTGGACTCCTTCAGATATCTAGGCTTAACACTCGACCCTGCACTCATTTTCCACCAACATATCCACCTCCTATCTACTGCCCTCAACGTGCAGCTCGGGCTCCTGTATCACCTCAAACACTGCTTTACCCCAAATGCATTGAGGCTAGCTGTCTCCTCCTCAGTCCTCTTTCTACAAGATTATGGACTAGTCATCTATGGGGCAGCAAACTCATCAGCCCTTAGCAGACTACGTGTCTCCCTAAATAAAGCTTGCCGCCTCATCTTGGGCTGTGACCGACTAACTCATACTTGCACTCTGTACAATGACACCAACTGGCTGAACCTTGACAACAGGATTAGGTTCCACACATGCCTCATGGCAAAAAAAATTGCCTTAGGCCTCTGTCCAACAGGACTCACTCCACTAATAAGACTGGCTCAGTCACTCAAGCACATTCGTAGCTATGGTAAGCACCTCCTCTCAGTCCCCCATTGCCGTACATCCCTATACCAGAGGTTCTTCAGCTACAGAGCCCCGTCCTGGAAGAACAGTCTGCCCACTCCACTTGCAAATGAGAACAGACTTGGATCGTACAAAACCGCCCTCAGAGCCCTCCTACAGTCTTCGAACCACTGTGATTGCCTCCGAACTATCTTACACTTTACCGACTGGCATAGACTGCAGACGGTTTTCCCCCTCATACCCCTGCCACTATCTGTGTCCCACTAGTCTAGCTCTGCACATATGTGCCATTTGTTATGTATGTTTGCGTTAACTTGCCCTAGTTTTCTCTCTGTGAGCCTCACAAATGCTTCTGTAACTACTGCTACTGTAACTACCTGACTATGTACTTCTGCACTGATATGTAACCTGTCTTTCTCTGTTTGTAATATTTGTGACGTGGAACCTTTGTAAAGGAGTCTTTGACTCAGAGGTATTTCCAAATCTCCAATAAATAAAAAAAAAAAAAAAAAAAAAAGGCGTGATGCGGACACCAAGTTTTCTCAGGCAGGGAAGGGTGTAACCCCCCCCCCATAAATGGGGGTTCCCGAAAAGTCTTCCTTGAGCTTGCCTAAATGCCCACTGCCAGGCTGATGTCCTGCGTTTTAGCAGTTTAAATGTATTTCCAGAGAGTGCCTGTATAGCCTCTGTGTACTGTCTCTTTAAGCGCTGCCTGGATTGCAGACATAATTAATCTTGGTCCTGGACTGCTGAAATGGGCTAATCAGTACCTTTGGGAACTCTAAATTTGAGCCTGTCCCCAGGGACTTTGTGGGAGCAAAATTCTGCAGAAATTGTAGTTTTGGGCTTTTGGTGCCTAAATGAACCTGGAGGAGGAGCCCTTGTTGTGACTGACAGAGGAATCAGCAAACCGAACCTTTTGGATCCTGGGGAAAGTCCTAGGCTGCTTGCAGCAGTTTCAGTTTTGAGCTGGGAAGTGAAAGGAGTAACAGCTCAAGATAGTCGAGCAGTAATCCTGCATAGATTCGTATGGGAGAACTGTGAAAGGGCTGAGTTTTGGCCTGCCTGTTTGCCTGCTGTCCCTGAGAGGGATACTGAAGTTTATTCGGACTGAATCCAAATTGTGAGGATGATTTAAGCCACAGAACAGTGACCAGGCTTTAACCTGAAGAAGATCGAAGATTTGCTGAATATGATCAGCCTGTCAGCATTTCCAGCCACCTTTGAACTCCCGGTTTGAGCAGAGACTCTGTAATTGTGACCGGATAACAATCTGCCTGGTACAGTAGAATTTCTTACATGTAAATGTAACCCCTAGATGGCGTTATCCCAGGGGCTACTACCCCTGCCTGATTTGCCACTAACAGGTTGAGGGGCCTGGATCCAATGGCGGGTGCCTCCACCCAGAGGTCAGGGTTTGCAATAGTTAAACTAACTTGGTCACAGCCCTCTGGGACACTGCAACCCCTTTCTTCCCACTAGTGGCCCACACAATATATCAAATTACCTTCACAGTATACACTTACCCCAGGTCTGGTTCCGCACTGGGACCTCCTGTGAAATAAGATACAGTGCAACAATCACAGTACAGTACTTTAACATAGACAAATACCTCAGGCAGTATAACTTTGCTGAAACAAGCAGCTCTGATTTATTTAGGGGGATATAACAAGGACAGGGGAAATCAGGTTAATTAGCTTATCACTTTACTATCTACCTATGGCTCTGTGCACAGGCCTATCCCTACCAGTTACTGTCCCTGGGTACCCAAGCCCTAGTGGCTAGTCCAAACCGTGGCAGCTGGTAGGGGCCCTTTCACACTGTGAAAAGGAAAATTAGCTTAAACAGTCAGCAGGGCTACTTTTGAGCTCCACAAGACTCTTCACACATTTATATGGTAAAAAAAGAAAGTACTATACCAGGCAGGCTGCTTCTCTATCCCGTTCGCAATTACTGCACAATACCCGGGAGAACACACAGCAGATTCAGTTCCTGACAGACCGAGTGCAATTCAACAATTTCTCCAGTCTTCTACAGGGTGAGCCTGGTTTCTACTCTTCAGAGATCCTTTGATTCTTTTCACAGGAAGTTCAGTCCTAACAAGCAGTTACACAAGCTGCAGACGGAACTCTGGGCCTTACACATTTTTTTGACTGAAACTGTGCACTGAAGGAGCACAGGGTTTCTTTCCCTTCACTGCCAAAGCTAAACTGAAACTCCAACAGACAAAACCAGGCACTTCCTTTGAGTTCCTCCCAGTTCTTGACTGGATTGGCTGTCACTCACAATAGACTGCTGCTGCTGTTGGTCCAAAAAGACGCCTAAGTCTAAACTACATCTCCCAGAGTCACTGCCCATGCAATCCTCCTGTGGCTGGCTCAGATTATGAGTCCAAGTTCTGATTCGTCCAAGGCACCATTTCAGAGCTAGCTTACTCCACACTGATTGGTCCAGTTCAGCAGTTCAAAACCAGAATGGGGAACTAGGCAGACACAGTTCTGACTGCAAAGAAAGCAGGTTAGACAAACTGCACTTTCATCACCACTCTACATGATTTCTGGCAAACAGTTACATCTTTCAGATAGGCTCCCCCTGCACTCCTAGCGACTGCAAAAATAGAGTGAATTGGCAGCAGCTCGAGTGGTACTCAAACAGAGAAGCACACAGTCCCCCCATACAAACTAATTATGTCTGCAAGCAGACAGCTCTTAAAGAGACAGTACCAGAGGCTCTAAAAACACTCACTGATAAATGGCTTAAATGCCAAACACCATTCAGGCTTGGAGCATTCAAGCAAGCTCCTGGAAGTCTTTTGGGAACCCCCATTTGCAGGGGGGTTACATAAATGTGCTGTGTGCTGTTAGTGGGTCATGATTCGGTTCCCCACTGTGTGCTGAACTGAGTTCTGCTTGCTGAAGGCTGCATCCAGCTCCCACAGACTGAATCTGTATTTATCTCCATTTGGCCTGGGTTTTGCCACACAGGCCCAGCCAGACTACCTGCTGCACAGAGAAAGCCATTGACGAGAGACCTGCCTGGGGATCAGCCCCCAGCTCATGCTTTGAACAGGAACGACGCCTCGGTGATTCATGTGGGCCCTGCTTCTCCTGGCACTCCAGTTCAACAACCTGCTGTCTCGATTTCATCCTGCCTGTGTCCTGTATTGGGTATCGTGAGTAAACATTAGGGTAGCTCCCTGCAACAACAGCTAAACCTAAAGTGTTGTCATCTGATTGCTTTGTTGTCTTTTCTGTCATGAACTGAGCCCTCCGGCTCCAGATTACAAATAGTGAGTATTGTGCATGTTGCTTTCTTCCATCACAGGACCCCAACCAGCTGTGAGCCAGCCTACCCCAGGCAATGTTCCTGGCTAGCCCACTGTCTTCCTACCTGGGTACCTAGAGTGTGTGACTGTGTAGGGACTCTGAAGTGCATGCATAACTGTCTGATTGATATAGCATTTAAGCAAATCAACCTGATTTCACCCCTCCCTTGTTCAAGTCCCCTGAATACATCAGATCTAACTTTTTTTTTGCATTTAACCTGACTGTGGATCCAGTTTGTGCCAAGAGTACTGTACTGTTGCTATTTGTTGTGCATATCCTTGTTTTACAGGGGGTCCCCAGGTCAAGCTAGAGGAACCAGCCCTGGTGGTAAGTGCAAACAGTGTGGGTAATTGCATGGTGAATAAGGGTCATTGTGAAAGTGATTATTGTATATTGTTCAGCCCACTAGGTGGAAAAGAGGGGTGTTACAGGTGTTCAGGAAGGCTGTGCCTAGGTTATCTTGACCACTAACAACCCTGACCTCCGGGTGGAGGCACCCGTTTCAATACCCAGGCCTCTTAATCTGCTACTAGCCAAGCAGGTAGGGGTAGTAGCTCTTGGGATAGCGCCACCTAGAAGTTACACAAAGGTAGACAATAGGGTGGACATGGCAGGGAGTGTTGAAAGAATGAGGGAAGACCTTAAAAAAAAATTTGTTATATGAATTATTTTGTGAGGTATGTTAGCAGTGAAAAACTGCATGCTAATTTTATGATTATTATGTAAATTTCAGCCAATTCCCTGATGAAGAAGTCTTTATGATCTCCAAATGTAGCATAGTTTGGAATAAAGAATATTGGCTGATGGAAAAAAATCTATGCACTTCATGTGAACATAGCTGTCTGGTCTGAGTTCTCATTTATGATTTAGTTTTTGTCCGGCCATTGTTGGACCATTTTAAAAGTGCTTTAAAACAGAAACTGGACTTCCTGGACCTTTCTGAACTGTTCCAGGTAAAGGTAAGCCAGTCACATGTTTATTCCCAAGCTGCACTTTTTTCTACATCTGAGGCCTTTCCCCATAGCATCTGAAATCTGAAACCTTTCTTCTCACTCTCAGTTACTGTTAATGCCTGGGAAAGGCTGACTGACCTGACAGGTTTATGAGTCATGAAACCTTCCTGAAAGAGAATTCTATCCAGACCAAAGCTTAGCACACAAAATAGTGTGTTGCAACACTGCTCAGTTGAATCAGCTAATTAATTAGTGGAGTGATAGCACAAAACCGCCAGTTTTATCTAATCCATTATTATAGGCCTGTCAGCCTGACATTGGTCGTGGGAATGTTAATGGAATCACTGCTGAAGGAAAGGATTGAGGAATATCTTGACTCTTAATGGGTTACAAGACCCAAGGCAGGATGGTTTCACAGGAGGGAGATCATGACAAATGAATCTGATGGATTTCTTGGACTGGATGACTTTAGGATTTATATCACGGTGGAGTGGTAGACATGGCCTATCTAGATTTCAGTGAGTCTTTCAACACTGTTCCACACAGGAGGCTAGTAAGCAAGCAAGATACCTTTGGAATGGGTCCAAAGGTGGTAAACTGGATAAGAACAACAGAGGGTGGTGGTAAAAGGAGCTCACTCCAAGGAAGGGAGGGTGACCAGCAGGGTGTCTCAGGGATCAGTGGTGGAATCGGTCCTCTTTAACATCTTTATAAATGACATAGCAGGGGAGCTGGAAAGAAAGGTCTGCCTTTATGCGGATGACACCAACATCTACAATATGATGCGTACTCTGGGTGTGTGTGGAAAGGAAGAGCAGAGACCTGAGAAAACTAGAAGAGTGGTCACAGGTATGACAGCTGGGTTTCAATACAAAAAAGTGCAAAATAATGCACTTAGGGTACAGAAACCCAGGGTCAGAGTACAAAATGGGTGGAGTGGTATTGATAACCACCAAACAGGAAAGTAACGAGGGGTAATCATATCAGATGATCTAAAGGAAGCCAAGCAATGCAACAAGGCAGTAGAGAGGACTAGTAGGATGCTGAGGTACATAGGGATGGGTATCAGCAACAGAAAGAGGGGGGGTGGTGATGTCTCTCTATAAATCGCTGGTAAGACCCCACCTAGAGTTCTGGGTCCACTTCTGGAGACCTCATCTCCACAACGACACAGACAGAGTGGACATGGCTTAAAATTTGAGGGGGGGAGGATGGCGCGAATTCCACTATTTTTAGTCCCCCCCACACAAATTCTGAACCCCCATGCGAGACAATCCTGCTCACAAGCACTCCCTTATTGCGCAGTGGCAAAGTGCCATAGAGTGCCGTCTATGGCACTTTGCCACTGTCATTCTTTTCTGGGTCCCTTGACCGTTTGCAGATGACTTATTCCCTGGTGGTCTAGTGTGCGTGCCTCCCGTCCCTCCACTGCTCTCACAAGAGTGGCTCACATGTGAGACTGGAGAGATGTTGCAGCTTTGAACAGAAGATGCCATTTGGTGAGAAGACCAGGATGAGGGAAGAGCTGAGAAGGAGTCAACAAACAGAAGGAATGCAGAGACGGCAACGATTCGAGGATGACACAGCTGGGCAGCGAGGTCAATGACGATCCTGAAACCAATTGAAGGGCCCGCCCGTAATTCAATGGGCTGGGATTCCCTTCTGTAAAGCATTCCTACATGCTCAGCCCCTCCTGTTTAGCATTCAGTTTCCTCCACCCTCCCCTCCTCCTTCTCCGGCGCTCTTCCCATCTTTAGGGCGTTGGGTCGCCTGGTTCGCTCCTTCTCTCTCTCTCTCTCTCTCCTCTTCCACATCGCCCGTCCCGTCCCGAAGTGTGTCTCAGTTGCTTCCTTCCTGGTTCAGCTGCTGTTTGGTCCGACTGCTACTGGCTCCCTCGTTTGCCGTGCCGCTTTCCTGGTGGTTCCTTGCTTGCTCTGGGTTCATTCCTAGTATTGCCTGCAATTATCCTGGACTCCTTTTTGGCATTATTCTGGGAATCCCTGCTGGTTTCCCTCGTATATTCCGGCTTTGGGCTGTGTTGTTGCCATTCCTGTTCCAGCTCTCAGCCTCCCGCTTGTACTTCAGCCTGTTGGTAGCCTCCATGGATCCTTCTGCTCCACCTGAAGGACCCCCCCCCCCCGTTCCTTAGAAGTAGTCTGCAAAGTCTAAGCACTCTCTTAAGGACTGGACTGTTCCTCGTCTCCTGGCTGAATTGAAGAGTTTGGGGGTTCCTGTTCCTGCTGGTGCCAAGAAGCAGCAGCTATATGATTTACGGCTCGAGAATCAGGATCTCAATCCGCATCCTATGCTGGCTCGTCCTGCTACTCCTGCTCCTGATGCCTTTGCTGAATTGAAGGATCTCATTTCTCAGCTGGCCTCTTCTGTGTCTGATATTTCCAATCGCCTGGATGTTATGGAACATCACCAGGCTCCGGCTGCCCCTCAGCCTGCTCCAGCCCCAATGCCTCAACCATGCCTGTTGTCTCACTTGTTCATCTAGTTCTCGCTCATCTCCGCAAGGATATAATCGAAGGGAAAGATGTCAACCTTATATCAATGATTATTTCTTCACACGATACCATTGAAAATAGAATCGTCTCCTGTGGTGATTTTTCCATCGTTCTTCGTTCTAAGGACTCTAGGCTTTCCAAAAAACTGACTATTCCTGAATTTGTTTTGGCCTTTAGTCTGTCCAGAGACATTTTATGTTCTGCTTTTCCGTCTCGCAGAGAGGAACTGGATACCTACCTGTATCTAGTTGTTGACCTTGGCGTCCGCTACGGTGGTACTAATTTTTCAATTACCATAAATCTTTTTCAGCTAAAGCTGCTGCTGCTCTCTCTCACCTGAATGTCCGACTTCACTGGGGCTCGCTCGACAATGAGTTGTTTTGCCACCATTTCGCTGGTCAACAGGCTCTCAACTTGCCAGATCTGCGGCTCCCTTTCCCATGCCGCTTCTTTCTGCCCTTTATCCATGCCTGAATCATCTACATCCCATACTACCACTTCAGGCTCCACTATTACCAGGACTATATGCAATCATATTGCTATGCCTCGCTTGTCCTACGACAAACATGGTCGTCCTATTACTTTCGTGGCAGGTAGATCTGTCTGTAATAATTTCAACGATATGGGTTGCTCCCTTCATCCCTGTTGTCTGCTGCACGTTTGCAGTCACTGTGGTGAAGCTCATGCAAAATCCATCTGCCCCTAATTTAAGAAGCAGACCCTGATTACTGCATAATCCTTCTACTCCTGTCAACGTCAGCAAACTGTCCCGTCTGCTCGCCACTCATCCATCTCGCCCTTTAGTGCAGTTTCTCATCTCCAGATTTACTTTTGGATTCCATACTGGCATCTGTTCTCTTCCTCAGGACTCCTACGGATCTCCTAATTTACAAGCAGCTCTCACTCAACCAGACTTGGTCTCTTCCCTTGTACAGAAGGAGCTGGACAAAGGATATCCTGTTAAGCTTCTGCATGTCTGTACTCTCCCGGGTCGTGCCTGAAAATAGTCATTTTATGGCTAGTGCACTTACCCGGTTAACAAAAGCTAAATAAATAAAATAAATAAAAATATCATCGGACCTTTTCTCCATCTGCCGTTTCCTCTCGTTCGTGTCAGTCCTACTGGCGTTGCTACTCGCAAATTCTCAAGAAAACAGTGCCTTATTTTTGATTTATCTGCTCCACGTGCCAATTGCGTTCCCAGTGTCAACTCTCTTATCCCTTCTCAGGATTTTTCTCTGGCCTATGCCAAGATTGATGATGCTATATTGACTATCAAACAAATGGGCAGAGGTGCATGGCTCTCTAAAACTGACATTGCTGATGCATTTAAACTCCTTCCTATTCATCCGCCCCTTTGGCATCTCTCTGGCATCAAATGGGAAGATTCCTACTACTTTGCTGTGCGGGTAGTTTTCGGTTGCAAAAGCAGTTCCGATATCTTTTCTTCCACGCTTTGCTGTTGTTGTTGAATCATTGTCGGGTGACCTCAGTGATCCACTTGCTTGATGATTTTCTTCTCATCGAACCTCCTTCTGCGCCTCCAGCTGCAGCCCTTTCTGCCTTATGCCATTTATTTCATCAGTTAGCTGTACCTGTCTCGGAGGAAAACATTTCTGGTTCTGCCACTTCTCTGGAATTTTTGGGCATCATTCTCGATTCCGTTCGCATGGAAGCCAGACTCCCTATGGACAAGCTACACAGAAATAAGACTCTGGTTCTATCATTCTACAATCACTCATCCTGCACAAAACACAATCTCTTGTCTCTGCTAGGTTACCTCTCCTTTGCTACACATATAATTCCTCAAGGACGTACCTTCATAGCATATCTGCTTGGTCTGCTTCCTTTGGCGTCAGCTCTCCACCATCACATTTCCATTACAGCTACTGCAAAATCCGACCTTGCCATGTGTTTCCTCTTCCTAAACCAATGGAATGGTCACTCTATCTTCTACAAAGACATCTCTCAAGATTTTTCTCCTAGAGTATTCATGGATGCTTCACCTACTCACGAATTCGCTGCTATTTTCCATCAATCATGGATCTTTTCTACATGGTCTTCCGAATTTCTACAATTGCCTGCAGCCACGGCCTCCTCCCCTTTATTTGAGATATATCCTGTAGTTGCAGCAGCTTTTACTTGGGGTCATCGATGGTCTTTGTCTACAGTGTTAATATATTCAGATAAACAAACAACAGTAGATATTATTACCAAAGACAGATCATCGTCTCCTACAATTATGCTATTCTTGCGGAGATTAACATGGCTTTCTCGGATCCATAATTTTTGCATTCAATGTTTTCATATTCCTGGTCATCTCAATACAGCTGCTGACTACCTTTCCCGTTTTCAATTTCAGAAATTTCGTATTTTCCTTCCTACTGCGGATCCTCTTCCAACTCCAACTCCATAGTTCAAGAATCTACTCATGCCATGATTAATTATCTTATTACAGCGCAAAACCTCATGTGGTCAGCCTTATCGATCAGCACACAATCAGCTTACAAAACAGCCTGGAGAAAATACAATGCATTCTGCTCCATGTCAGCCTCCTCTGCATTTCCGATTTCTCTGCCTACCGTATTGGCTTTCACGACCTTTTGTCATACAACCAGTAAATTATCTTACTCTATCACTCGACAATACTTAGCTGGCATTCAATTTCACCTTTGCTTACAAGATCCAGCTTCTGTCTCCTTCTTACAGCAATCCAAAAACTCTCATTCAAAAGGATGCCTACTCATTTGCCCATCAATGATACATCTTCAAACAGCTAATCTACTGAAGTCCAAACCTCCTACTTCACACTCCACCATCCTACTTGCAGCTATCTGTCTGACTTTTTATGGATTTCTACGTCCCGAAGAATTCATAGTTTCATCACTTTCTGCAACGTCCTTTCTCAAGGTCAAACATCTTACCAAGCGGGCTGATTTCTATGTTCTCCATCTTCCTGCATTAAAATCGGACAGGATACGAGAAGGCGTGGACATTCAATATTTTCCTACAAATACTGCTTGGTGTCCTGTCTACTTTTTGAATCAGCTATGCAGTTTTCATAGTCAATCCAGTCCTGAATCTCCTCTTCTAACCTCTCATAATAATGTACCTCTAACCAACAAAGAATTTGTGGATTCAATTCGTTCACTACTACAACACCTGGGACTTGATCCTTTCGCTTATTCTGGCCATTCATTTAGAATCGGTGCTGCTACTTCTGCCTCATGAAAGAAAGTCCTAGCTTACATCATAAAACGTCTAGGAAGATTTACATCATCTTGTTTTGAGACACACATTCCTAATCCTGAAGCAGAAATGCGTTCAGCTTTTCTTTCCATCTCCTCGTAGTACGCCTAGAAGGAAGACAACTTGGTAGCCATGGTTCCTCAGAGGTTTCCTCCGTTAAAGGGTTTTTTCCCTCTCCCAAGTGCTACCGGGTATACTCCCCGTGAGTTGGAGGAGGTGGATACTATTCTTTTTGGGCCTTCCAGCTATCAGCTCATACTCAAGGTGGGAACGAGTAAGGCCAAAACAAATCAATATACACAAGTGGCAACAAGCACAATTCATAACATTATTCCCGTACAGTGAATTGAAGGGGCTGCCCGTAATTCAATGGGCTGGGATTCCCTTCTATAAAGCATTCCTACATGCTCAGCCCCTCCTGTTTAGCGTTCAGTTTCCTCCACCCTCCCCTCCTCCTTCTCCGGCGCTCTTCCCATCTTTAGGGCCTCCCAGCTATCAGCTCATACTTGAGGTGGGAACGAGTAAGGCCAAAACAAATCAATATATACAAGTGACACCAAGCACAATTCATAACATTATTCCCATACAGTGAATTACCAGAAGAAAAAAAAAAGATTTACAACAATAAACTTACATAGTATCGGCGGAAGGAAACAGATGGTAGGTGGCCAGTACAGAACTCTCAGTCATTCAGCAATCGTTCAAAAGTGCCGAAAACAGAAAAACAAAATAACACTTGATGCAGCAGGCACAATTATGTGACATGGCAGTGACTGAAGCAGCCGAATGAAGACACAAAATACTAAGCTAAAAAAGGTCTGATGAGTAAAACAGAAATTGGCCTAAGGAATAACTTTACCCTTGTCATTCAGAAGTTGACAAAGTTTTTAGTAAGTTGCGTACTTCCAGAAAATATCATTGGGGGGGGTGAATCTAAATGGCAGGAAGCTCCATGAACTGGGTATATCCCAAAACAAGCTGGATTTATTAAAAAGAGAGAGGAAAAAAAAGAGAAAAACATATAGAAAGTTGGTCAGAGCTGTGGGGAAGCAAGTGAAGGGGGGCAGATGGGAAAGTCCATGACCTGGGTATATCCCACGACAAGCTGTACATATTAAAAAAAAAAAGAGTAAAAAACAGAAAAACATAAAAAAGTTGGGCAGAGCTTTGGAGAAACAAGTGAAAAGAGTGGGACTGGGTGGCATACGTGACCAGGGTATATCCCAAGACAAGCTGGATTTATTAAAAAAAAAAAAAAAAGAGAAAAACTTAAAGTTGGGCATAGCTGTTGGGAAACAAGTGAAAGGGGTGGAACCAGGCTGGAAGGTCCTTGACCTGGGTATGTCCCAAGACAAGCTGGATTTAATACAAAAAGAAAACCCCCCAGAAAAACAGAAAAAAAAAAATTTTTCCAACAACTGTGTGGGGAAATGAAAAAGGAGTTTGAAGGTCTGTGCCCTGTCTTGTGTGTCCTGACTGTGTGCCAAGAAAGAAAAGCCGGTCTCTGACTGTATATGTGCCAAGAAGGCCTGCTGCCTAAGTGGGAAGGTCTAGCTGGGTAAGTCTCAAGAAATGGTTTCTCTGTAATAGATATTAACCCCCCCAAAAAAAATTCTGAGTGAAGCAACTGGGTGGGAGGGTCTTTTATCTGGGTGAGTCCCAAGACAACTAAGAGTTTTTTATTAGAAAAAAAAAAAAAAGAAAAACAAAACTTTTCTGAGTGAGGCAACTGGGTGGGAAGTTCTTACCTGGCTGAGTACCCAGACAAGGGGTGAGAAGGTCCATAATTTACCTAGGTGCAGACAGTGACATGGCACATGCATCCTTATTGACCTGGCTGAAACAAAAGCAACCAAACATGCAAGAGGCCTCTGAGGAAGAACAAGTACAGTACCAGAAAAAAAAAGCTACATGACAAAGGAGTAGTAGACACACAAGACCTTGCACCAGAACTCGAGCCACAAGTCTTGCCCAGTTGATGAGCCAGACACAAGACACTGCACCAACCTGTAGCAGCTTCTCTAAATAAACTCTGGCCAGAGCCGATAGGGCTGCGTTTGAGGAATCTGGGTAAAAATATTGAAAATTACCAAAGTTACGAAGATGCGTTAGCAAAATTCAGCGTAGGCTCATTTACATCAAATTTTTAACATAGCCTTCTTATGACCCCACCCCGTGACCTAAGGCAGAGAAAATTGTCAACTCCTGTCCAAAAGGTGATTTCATGCAGGGACCGCAAAATCCCCTTTTGGGATGTGAAAAAAACATTTTGGCCAAGATTTAAAAAATGACAGCTGCCACGTTCATGAGGTGCTGTAAAGATATGGCTTTGTTGTAAATCTGAGGTAAAATACTGAAAATTACACAAAGCTACTCACCTACGTTTGCAAAAAATTCAAAGTTGGCTCATAACTTTGTTGTTTTTTTAATATTTTTACACCAAATTTTCAACATAGCCTTCTTATGTTCCACCTCATGAACAAGGTCATAGAAAATGTTCAACTCCTGCCAGAAAAGTGATTTTGCACGAGGACCAGAAAATAACCTTCGGGACAGATTTGCCTAATGTCAGTGCGACTGTTCATGAGGCGGGGTCCCAAAAAAAGGCATGCTGAAAATGTGGGCCAAATATGCAAAAATGACCCAAGTAATGTTACTAAGTTCAAAACACCATTGAAATACACTGAACCGCATACCTGTTTGCTGAGTTTGCAATCTGGCTTTGAAGAGTGAAAATGTGTCTGCGGTCCAGAGAGGATTATGGCATTGGACCCATGATAGGCAAATCCTTGGGAAGGGGATACAGGGTGGTGGGTGTTGAGTGGGCAGGGGGTGGTGGGGCTGTAATGGCTGCAAAAGACATCAATGGACTTTTTGGTTAAAAAAATAAAAATAAAAATAAAAGACCAAGGAGTCCTGCACTGCCCCAGTGTCACTGTAAGAAATCGATGAACTTTTTTTTTCAGGTTTAAAAAAAACAAAAAAAAAACACAACAACAACAACAAAAACAACAACAACAGTTCCTGCACGGGATTAGGCACCCCTGTGTCACTGTTACATTCTGGGTCTGGGTGCTGAGAGAGGGTTGGGTGAGGGAGTAATCCCGATCGCAATGCTGGGGGCTTGGTACCCCTAGTGTCACTGTTATGTTTCAGGGGTTGCTGAGAGGAAGGGTCAGGTTGGGGATATGTATATACAAACAAGCTCGCGACACTGGGGGATTGTGTACCCCAGTGTCACTGTTATGTTTTGGGGGGGGGCTCAAAGGGAGGGTCAGGTGGGAAGGAGAAAAAATATACAGAATCAAAAGTTTTGCAGTGGTCACGGCAGAACACGACACATTTCGTCATGTCCAAGATGGCCACCAAACTCTACTGCGCATGCACAAGTAGTCATTCATGCGCAGTAGAGTTTGACGGCTGTCTTGGACATGGCAGACTGTGCCGTGTTCTACCTTGACCATGGACTGAATAAAATAGTGCAGTGCAGTCCAGACAGCAGCAAAATAGTGCCTATGAGAAGACTGCACTGCACACAGTGAAGCACTTCACAAACCATGGAGGCGACTGTGATGTAACTCCTACATGTTGTTTGGTTGGCGTGAGAGTCCTCTTTTGATCGCAAGAGATCTGCAGGGCTCTGCTCACTGCAGCCCTAAAAACAAGATAAATTCTAGCAAAGGTGGCTAAACCACATATAGCTGGTTGTTGTTTGACAAAGACAGTGGTCAGATGAGCTGTTGTTTGTAAGTCTTATGCATTCATTCCTTAAAAAGCACTTGTTACAAGACATCGACCCTAGTAAGACATTCTGGTAGCAGTGCTCAAACTAAAGCATTAAAAACCAAAAAAAGCAGACTGTGAATCAAATCGGTTGGCAATGGCAAAGGCAACCGATAAGTCTACTGCACAGAGTGATGAGCAACTTGCAGGGCTTTTGAGAACTGCATATTTTGTTGCTGAAAATGAACTGCCTAATGCAACATTTTTGTCAAATGTGTTCAGTTTCTGAAGGAAATGGAATGTCCATTCCTGAAAGACTTTAAAACAGATGGAGCTTACAGCACCTACATGACTGTGGCTGGATTGTCTGAAATTCATGAGGCCATTGCATAGACCATGATGGGGAAGCTGAACGCTGCTGTGAAGAATAGCCCACTGGTAAGCTTGATACTGGATGAGTCCACAGACATCAGCAAGAAACTCACAGTTCACATATTTACAGTATTTATGTATTTGGCAACCGGGTATGATACTTGGACAACAATACCCTATATACTCACTTTTACTGCAATGTAGATATTGATGGAAAAGCTGACACCATTTGCAGATAGCACTTTGTCAACTTCTGAATAAGGGCATTACAGGTAAAAAACTTGATGCTGTCTATACTGATGGAGCATCAGTTATGACCGATTGTCGTCAAGTTGTAGTGCAAAACTAAGAACTGATTATAAGCCTGAATTGATTGGATTACACTATACAGCCCATTGGTTGGCTTTGTGTATCAGTGATGTAGCTCAGTCCATGGAACCAGTGAAAAAATATTGAGACTTCTGCTATCAGGAGCAACAAAATGCATGAATTACAGAAACAGCTGGAAGAACCAGTTCTGAAATACTGTCAGCCTCATGCAGTTGGGTGGCTGTCCATTTATAGTGCAGTGCCTGTTGTATGCAGGACTTAAATCGAGAACTGTATTAGAACATTATGTCTTCTTCCAATTCATCTGATAGTGACAAAGCAAAAGGACTATTGCTGTCTGTACATCAGTTTAACTTTGTGGCTCGTTCTCACGTAATGCTATACATCTTGTCACATACGGTTTGTCTTTCAAAACATTTTCAAAGAGAAAATCTTGATTTCTCCAATGTGCTACCAATGATCATAAGTACCAAACAGGCTGTAAGGTCTTTAATTGAAAACCCAAGTCCATCAGAGAGACAATTGTTTGATATTATACAATGACAAGAAAAATGTCCTGGTCTCTGATTGGTCAGTGTGTCCCTTGCACAGTGAGGTTATCCCAGCACAACCTCACTGTATTGCTTTGGCTGCCTTGGATGATGAGCTGGATGAACAGCATATTGATGAGCATCATGATCAGCATTTGGATGATGAGTTGGATGCCATAAACATCTACTAAAAACATATTTTTATTTTTTTATTTTGTACAACAACTTGCCATTGTAAAATAGGAATAATGCACGGCAGGGTGTGGGTTGTGCTGGGATAACCTCACTTCTGGGACATTGGATGCACTCTGCCTGCGGCCTCGTGCCCAACCAACCAGGTGTGAGCTTATCCCAGCACAACCCACACCCTGCTGTGCATTATTGCTTAACTGATCTGTAAAGCAGTAAGTAAAGAGGTGATAAACTCTAACAATCACACTCAGAGACCAGCTTTTGACAACTTAAAAAGCACATACATCAGTGCTTTGATGAACAGGACAGATGTTTCCCCCAGGAGACCTTAGACATATTAAGCTGGTCCTCTATTTTAGAACCAAAGAGAGCTGCAGTATTGAAAAACCAGCCAGATGATTTTAGTACATATGAAGACTCTAGATATAATACTGAACAACTTCCACTCTTCTGACCTAGCTACAGGATCTGCAAAAAGGGAATTCCTTTTTCAAAAACAGATCATGGTCTCAAATTATTACTACTAATCTTTGTTATTCCAGCAGTCTGCTGAAGTTGTACTGACAGAGTATCCAGGTGTGTTTCCAGAGTTTGAAAAGTTATATCAGATTGCAATGGTCATATCTCTGGCTAGTGTAGAATGTGAATGTGGCTTCGGTACTTAGAATCGAATCAAATCCAAATTTATGAAAGAACAGTGATGTAAAAACTTACCGTAACAATAGATCTTTGATGGAATCTCTGTCATCAGGTCACACCTATGGAACTTAGCGATCAAGCATCAGGATCCAATGGAAGCTTTTTCAGCATCAGTCTATTAGGGGCCGCTCATGCCAATGTCAGGCTCCGACGTCACACACCCTAAATAAGCGCTCCCTCCTCAGTTCTTTCCCTAGCTGGAGGCCATGAAAGACAGGAGTCCCACCAAAGAACCAAGGAGAGAGAGAAGGTGTCCAGCTAGCAGAAAGGCTGGAGCAACAGGACAGCTGAGCTATAGAGAGAAAGAGAGAAAGGGGGTGGAGGAAGGGACAACATGACCTGATGGCAGAGATTCTCTCAAAGTTCTACTATTATGGTAAGTTCTTACGTAACTGTTCTTTTGCAGGGATATCTCTGTCATCAGGTGACACCTATGGAATGAGTCCCAAGTAGTGCTGAGAGCAAGCACCATCTCAGCGCAGGAGACAAGAGGCCAATGAAAGAAGGCCCTGAAGGCCAAAGCCTGTCCTTCTGGATGCAATGTCCAGTCTGTAGCCCTTGGTGAATGTGTGAACAGTATTCCAAGTGGCAGCAATGCAAATCTCGGCTGCAGACACACCCTTGAAACAGGCAACTGAAGTGGCCATGTCCCTGGTGGAATGACCCTTATCAATCACAGGAAGTCCCTTACCGTACTTCCTGTAACAAAAAATAATACAGTTGGCCAACCAACTGGACAAGCACTATTTCAAAACTGGAGCCCCCGCTCTGCTAGGGGCAAAAGAAACAAACAACTGAGAGGACTTCCAGCAGTCCCCCGTATGGTGTGTATAGTAAGGTAAAATTCTATGCACATTCTAAATGAAGTATGGAGCAACGCTTCCACTAGATTGGCATGCTCTAGGTAATAAACATGTAGGTGGATGGATTGATTTAGAGTAAACTCAGACAACACCTTAGGAAGAAACTTAGGGTTAGTACTCAAAAAGACCCTGTCTTTGTGGAAAATCAAATAAGGCTGCTCACACATGAGAGCCTGTAGCTCTGAAATTCTTCAAGCAGAAGTAATGGCAACTAAAAAGAACACTTTCCACGACAGAAAGTGTAGCTTGCAAGATGTGGCTGGCTCAAAAGGAGGTAGGATCAGCGTCTCCAAAACAAATTTCAGGTCCCAAGCCGGAACCGGGTTACCAATAGGAGGGTTCAAGTGAATAATGCCTCTCAAGAGAAGTACGGGTCACATCCAGTTGCACTACAGTACATCTATCAGTGGGCACATGAAAGGCTGATATTTAGTCTAGTTTATTGGTCTAGGAATTAATACCTTTAAGCCGGGGCTCTTTTACAAAGGTTCCACGTCTCATAGAACATAAAACAAACAAAAAACAATACCTGTATTAATAAAAAATGTTACATAAAAAATTTGTTCAGCAGTTTCCAAAGGCAGTAACAAATCAAGAACAACTATTTTTCCAAGAAAGAAAGATACTCAAGAGGCATTTGGGGAAGAGTAGAGTGGGAAAGGTAGAAGGAGACAGAGGGAGAAAGAGAAGAAAGAGAGAAAGTAGAAGAGAGATTACAGTAGCAGACAGGACCAGTTAGTGGTATTCAGGGTTTCTTTGCCAAAATGACAGGCCATGTTGAGGGATGGACAGCAGACGGATAAGCCTTTAGTGAAAGCAGTCACAGGTGCTGGTGGCAGAGAGGTGGGCATAGACCATGGATTTGAAAGCTCCCAGTGATGTGGAGGATAGATTAGGTAAGCTAAGGGCATTGTACCAGGTTGGGGCCCTGTAGGCAAACGATCTTTGCCCTTGAGCAGTCCGGCATCTGGGGACCAGAAAAGGTTGGTGCTCAGATCTTCTGGTGGGGCGCATGCCGTTATTCAGACAGAGTAGGTCTTGGATACACGGTGGAGTCAGTCCCAGGATTGATTTTTTTGCCATCAAGCAGGTGAGATACACAAGGCGATTGGAGAGTTGTAACCAGCCGGTTTCAGAGTAGAGCTCATAGGTGTGGGTCAGTCTCTGTGCCTCAGTGAGGAGTCGACATGCCTTGTTTAGTGCGGTTGAGATGCGTCTTAGTGCTGTGGTAGTAGCTGAGCCATAGATAATTAGGCCATAGTCTATGATTGCGATTATAGAGCTTTGTATAGCAATCCTCAATGCAGCTTGGTTAAGGAATTGGCGCCGTAAATAGTATTCTAGGCTGTTCACTATTTTCATATTGTCTATGGGTTGTAAAGGTAAGACCTTGATCAAAAGTGATGCCAAGGTATTTGAAGGTATTCACTTGTTCATGTGCATTTCCAGTGGAAGTTTTAATAGTGAGTGGAATATATATATTTCTGTTTTGATGATTGGTGAAAAGCATGGCTTTTGTTTTTTTGTGGTTTAGGACCAACTTATTATCAAGGAACCACTTTTCAACACTGGAGAAGGCAATTTGTAGGCTCTGACGCAAGGGGTTGGGATCCCTGTGGGAAGAAAGAATTACAGCGTCATCAGCACATAAGATTAATTTTTCTGGGCAGGATTCAGGGAGAGAGTTTAGGAACAGGCTAAAAAGGAGAGGGCCTAGGATTGACCCCTGTGGTACACCTGAGAGGACAGGTTTAGAGTCAGAGAGTATATCAGAGATTTTTACTGCCTGTGAGTGTTTTGTCAGGTAGCTTTTTACCCAGGCACCAGGTCCTTCAGCAAGCCCAAGCCTGGCCAATAGTGAGATTAGTAAGCCATGGTGGGCAGTATCGAATGCTTTTGTGAGGTCAATGAAGACCGCTCCGGTTTGGCAGCCTTTGTCCAGAGCAGAGTGAACTTCTCCTGAGAAATCTAGTAGGGCCGTTGACGTCCTGTGCCCTTTCCCAAATCCGTGCTGTTGCATACAGAGTAAATTGTACTTTTGCAGGTAGTCTGAGAGTTGGTCCACCACAACACGTTCAAGTGCTTTGGAGAGGGGTGGGAGTATTGATATAGGTTGATAGCTCCCTGGTATGGATTTGTCACCCCCGTTGAGAACTGGTGTAACTATAGCAGACTTCCATTTGTTGGGAAATTGACTTTGGCAAAGGGAAAGATTGAGAATTTTGGTAAGAGGGTGGATCACTTCATCCAAGGTGAGAGACAAGATTTTTAGATCTATAGTGTCACTGCTTGTTCTGGATTTAGAGCAGGCCTTTTTTAAGTATTTGTAGGCTTCATGCGCTTTGATTATTTTGAAATGATATAGTGGTTGGTCACTTGAGGTGCTTTGGGATACTAGATTTGGCAAGGGCAAGTCCAAGAAAAAATCTGGAGGGAGGACCCCGCTGAGGTCTGTGAAAGTTTTATTTAGTGCATCTGCCATAATCTTTGGGTCAAGTATAGTGGAGCTATCAACACTCATAATGGTAGGAGAGGATTTTGATTGCTTACCCGTTATATTTCGGATGTTGTCCCAGAAAGCTCTCCCGTCACCCCAGGTGGATTCAAGGGCATTTTTGAAGTAGACGCTCTTCATTTGCCTGATTTGTGAAGTGCATAGGTTTCGTGCCTGTTTGTACTTCTGTATATCCTGCAAGGAGCCTGTGTCTCTGGCTATGGCCCAGAGATGGTCACGAGCTTTGAGTTGGGCCAACAGTTTGGCAGTGAGCCAAGGATTTGAGAGAGCTTTGATTTTACGCTTTTTAATGGTGCGTAACTGTCACATGCAGTATTGAAAGTTGTGATAAAGTATTCTAGAGCAGCATCAACATCAAACGTATTGAAAATTGGTGCCCAGTCCTGTTGCAGGAGACAAGTCTTAAGTTTAGTGAGATTTCCATGAGGTAGCACTCTATTTGAGATAACTTTGGGGAGTGGTTTAAGGAATTTATTCGATCAGGTACATGACACCAGGGAGTGGTCACTGAGAGAGTCACGGAGAACAGTAGTGTTTTTTTATCCGGTCCGGGTGACTAGTGAGTATCCAGCCAATGAGAGTGCATGTTCCAGTCTTGTAGTTTTTTCTAGTTGGGGAATTGACCATCTGCCTTACAGGTGCACTTTAAGGGGAGAGTATTTGAGTCCTGCATCAGCAAAGTCAGGAAACACTCCAAAACCTGCTTCACTGGGCAGGTGAAAGGGTCCCGGCTATAAGACATGTCCCAGATAGCAAACCACTTCCATTTCATGGAGTAAGTAGCCCTGGTGGAAGGTTTTCTGGCAGCCATCAGGACGTCAGACACCTTCTGAGACACCCCAAATCGAGCAATGGCTATGTCCTCATGAGCCACACTGTATAAGCAGGTGGAGGAACTTGAGCCCTGTATGGACCAGGGTACCCTGGGCCTGAATCAGCAGGTCCCAGCGGAAGGGTAGGGGAACTGGAGGTTCCACACCCAGTTGTTGCAGTAATGGAAACCATATCTACCAAGGCCAAAACAGGGTAATCCGAATCAGGGTGGCACCCTCCATCTGCAGCTTGATAACAACCCTCTGAATCAGAGGGAAGGGAGGGATAAAACATAAAAACATAGACTCTGATGGCAGATAAGGACCACTTGGACCACCTAATCTGCCCATTTCCCTACCTATTGGATAAGCTGCAGATCCTAGTTAACCAACAGCCTATTTTCCCCTACTCTCCCACTACAACGGCCTTGTGTCTGTCCCTTATGTCTATCCCATGCATTCTTGAATTCCCCCACTGTTTTTGACCCCACAACCTCTTCAGGAAGGCCATTCCATGCGTCCACCACTCTCTCTGTGGAAAAATACTTCCTTGCATTGCCCCTGAGCCGTTCCTCCTCTATCTGCAAAGTATGCCCCCTTGTTCTTGCACCTCTCTTTTTCTGAAAGATGCTACACTCATGGACTCTATTGATTCCTCTGAGGTACTTGAAAATTTCTATCATGTCCCCTCTCCCTCCTTTCCTCAAAGGTATACATAGCTCTTTTAGTCTCTCTTCGTATGGCTTCTGGTGCAGACCCTGCACCATTTTAGTTGTCCTCCTCTGGACTGCCTCCACCCTATCTATGTCCTTGCGGAGATGGGGTATTCAGAACTGCACGCAGTTCTCTAGATAGGGTCTCACTAACTGTCTGTACAAAGGGATAACAACTTCCTGTGTTCTACTAGTGATGCCTCCCCATGCATCCCAGTATCTACCAGCTGCCTTATAGCCTTCTCACATTGCTTACCTACTTTAAGGTTGTCTGATATTACTACCCCCACGTCCCTTTGCATTTTTGTTGTTGTGAGTACCTCTTCCCATTGCATACTCTTCCCCTGGGTTTTTGTTTTGCATTACTTTGCGCTTCTATGCATTGAACCTAAGCTGCCATACTTTTGACCATTCCTCCAGCCTTGACAAGTCCCGTCTCATCCTTTACACACACACACACACCCTTGTGTATCAACCTTGTTGCAGATCTTTGTGTCATCTGCAAAGAGGCATACTTTTCCTTCCAGTCCCTCCACAATGTCACTTATTAAGACACTAAAAAGGATCGGTTCCAGTATTGAACCCTGCGGTATGCCACTAGTAACCCCTCTTTCTTTAGAATGTACTCTGTTCACTATTATCCTCTGCATCCTGTTGTCCAGCCAATTTGTTACCCAGGCTACCACCCTGGGACCCACTCCCAGGCTGGCTAACTTATTTATTAATCTTTTGAGTTGGACTGTGTCAAATGCCTTGCTAAAGTCTAGGTAGGCCAAGTCCACAGCCCCTCCCTGGTCTGCTACTTTGGTCACCCAGTCAAAGAAATCTATTAGTTTCGTCTGACATTACCTTCCCACTGTGAATCCATAATGCCTCGGGTCCTGTGCCCTGCTGGCCTCTAGGTACTCAACAGTTCTTTCTTTCAGAAGTGATTCCATCATTTTCCCTACCACTGAGGTCAGACTAACAGGTCTATAGTTTCCTGCCTCTGCCTTGCTCCCACTTTTGTGAAGGGGAATCATATCCACCCTCCTCCAGTCCTCAGGTACCACACCATCTTCCCTTGATTTGTTAAAAAGGGTAGTCAGTCATGTCACTAGGTCTCAGTTCTTTTAGAATTCTGGGCGAATCCCTTCAGGCCCCATTGCCTTGTCCACTTTGAGTTTTAGGAGTTCTTCCAGGACCCTTTCTTCCATGAATGGCCTGGTATTGAGCCTCCTGTCCAGAGTGCTTCTATTGTTTGGTTTAGATACCTCTCCCTGTTCTTCTTTTGTGAATACTGAGCAAAAGTATTTGTTCAGCATCTCTACCTCTTCACTGTCACCCTCTGCCCACCTCCCTTCCCCTTTATTAAGCCTCACTATCCCTCCCTTAGTCTTTCTTCACTCCCTAATGTACCTATAAAATGTTTTATCCCCTTTCCTGACTTGGCTACTTTTTCCTTGGTTTGGGCCTTCGCTATTCTGACTGCTTCCCCGCTTCCTCCGCTTTAACAGATACAGTTCTCTGTCCTGCTCTTTCTGTGATTCCTTATACATCCTGAATGCTATCTTTTTCTCTCTAACTTTCCCAGCCACCTATTTTGAGCACCATAGTGTTTTTGTTTTTTTTTTGTTTTTTTTTAATTTGTTTCATTTTCTTTTTGAATGCGTAAAGAAACCTCCCTTTGCAGGAGTGGGACAATGCATCTCATCAGAAAACTCAAGGCCCTGAATCTAGCCAGCAGAAACGCAGCAGTTTTGCATTGAGTAGGGATGCAATAACGTCCAACTCTGGATGACCCCACCTGTGGAACAGGTCTTCTGTGACCAAGGTCGGCAGCATTTACTTGTGCATTTTGGACCGTGACCTAGTGAGGCTGTCTGCCAAGGGGTTTTGGGCACCTGGCACATAAATGACCAACAGTTCTAGACCATGATCTAGAGCCCAGTACCAGACTCTCATTGCTTCCCAGCACAGAGAGTGGGACTGGGTCTCCCCTTGCTTGTTGATGCAATAGATTACACTGAGATTGTCAAACTGAACCAACAGAGGGCCCAGCGAGAGGTGGTTCTGAAAGACCTGTAAGGCATACAGAACTGTCCTCATTTCTAAGACATTTATGTGGAGGTGAGTCTCCCAGTGAGACCAGAGACCCTGGGTCTGATAAGGACCTAGATGGGCTCCCCAACTCAGACCCGAAGCATCCATGGTGAGAAGTGAGGATAAGAAAGGGGACCCCCTTTAAGAGACTGATCAGGTCCATCCACCAGTGAAGCACCTGGCATACTGGCAAAGAAACAAGGACCAGCTGATCTAGATAGTCTGAGTGCTGATCCCACTGAACCCTGAGGGTCCACTGCGGAATCCTCATGGGCAACATGGCCAGAGGGACTGTAAAAATCATCATGGCCACAAGGTCTAGTAGCCTGAGGAATGTCCTGGCTGGGACATGCTGACTCTGAACCACCTCCTAGGCCCGAGTAATAAGGTGGTCCGCCTTGTCTTAAGGGAGGAAGGCCCTGCCCTGAGTAGAGTCCAGGACTGCCCCTATGTACTGCAATTGCTGGGAAGGGGTCAGCACAGACTTGGGCCAATTGACAGTGACGCCCAAGCACTGGAATAGCTGCAGGGTGCGTTCTAGAGTCAACAATAGAAGCTCCCTGAATAGGGCTTTCAGGAAGCATATGTCCAGATATCGGAACACAGAGGCCTTTGCGCTGAAGGGCTGCAGTTACAGCTGTTAGGCACTTGGTAAATACTCGTGGCACAGAGGATAAGCCAAAGGGCAATACTCTGAACTGGTAATGTTCCCCCGGAACAGAAAAGTACAGTTACATAAGAACTTACCGTAACAGTAGATCTTCGAGAGGAGCTCTTGCAGCAGGCTATTACTATTAGGACTATGCTGTAGGCACTAGGACCCACCAGAAAACTTTTAGCTAGCAGTACCCAGCAGGGACCTGCCCCCTGACTTTGACTCCACCCCAACATCGGCTGTGGTACAAAAGGGGGCTGTCCCCAGCACCAGCTCCACCTTAGTTCACCCGCTGAAGACCCGTGAACAGGTTCCGACAGGCAGACGAGATGGAGGCACGCCAAAAAGATGCTGAAACAGCTCACCAGGGGAAGGAGGGCGGAAAAGCAATGCCTGCTGCAAGAGCTCCTTTCAAAGATCTACTGTTACGGTAAGTTCTTACATAACGGTACTATCTAACTTCAAGGTGTAGCTCTTGCAGCAGGTAATACCATTAGGACTGAGTCCCAAGCAGTACCCCAGAATAGGCCCAGGTCAATTTGGGAGGTAGAGAAAACTAAATGAAGTCAACGAGACTGAATAACTTCAGGAGAGCAGGTCTTACAGGACGGCTAGTCCAAAGCCAGTCCTCCCACTAGAAGCAATGTCTAAGCTGTAATGCCTGATGAAGCTATGGACCGTGCTCCATGTCGCAGCAGCACAGATGTCTGCTGATGAGACATTTTTAAAGAGGCAAAAGAGGTGACCAAGGCCCTAGTGGAATGACCCCTCATGGGTCCAGGAAGGGGTCTGTTATGATTCTGATAACAGAAAGAAATACAGTGTACTAGCCAACGGGCTAGTGATTGTCTGGAGACAGGAGCCCCTGTCATCCTTTTTGCAAAGGAGATGAACAGCTGGTTAATTTTCCTGAAAGGCTGAGTCCTGTGGAGGTAATATCTCAGGATCCTATGAACATCCAAGATGTGCAACAGGGCTTCACCTTGGTTAGAAAATTCAGGGTAATAAACTGGAAGGTTGATGTCCTGGTTCAGGGTCAGTTCTGACACCACCTTTGGTAAGAACTTAGGGTTTGTACGCAAGGTCACCCTTTCCCTGTGGAAAACTATATAAGGCTCTTTGCACATCAAGGTCTGCAGCTCAGACACTCTTCTAGCGGAAGTAGTGGCAACTAACAGAAGAGCTTTCCAAGAAAGGAAGCGCAGCTCGCTAGACGCGGCTGGCTCAAAAGGAGCGAGCGTGAGCTTCTCAAGAACAAAAAGCAAATCCCACGGAGGAACAGAGTCTCTCCTGGGAGGCATAATGTGCAAAACCCCTTAGAGAAATGTTTTGCAGACATTCAGTTGTGCCAGAGTTCTCTCTCCTAGAGGGACATGATATGAGGAAACCGCACACATGTGCACCTTGATGGACGAGTAGCTTAGCCCCAAGTCCAGAAGGTGACGGAGGTATTCTAGCACATGTCTGACCGGACAATCCAGGGGATCCAGGGCACGAGCTGTTGCCCAGAGGCAGAAACGCTTCCATTTTATCTTGTACGTAGCTCTAGTGGAAGGTTTCCTTGCTGCGAACAGAACTTCTGCCACCCTGCTTGACACTCCTAATCTCTCCTCTGTTAAGACTGCAGATGCCAGGTGTGCAGGTGAAGAGTGAAGAGCAGGATGGACAAGTGTTCCCTTCTCCTGTGAAAGCAAGTGGGTGGAGAGAGGCAGCTGCACTGGAGGTTCCAATGACAGTTGCTGGAGCATGGTATACCAAATTTGGCGAGGCCATAAAGGAGCTACGAGGATCATCCTGGCTCCTTCCAACTGCAATTTGAGCAGTACTCTCTGGATGAGCAGGAAGGGAGGGAGGAGAAGGCGTACAAAAACTACCCTGTCCAAGAGAGGAACAATGCGTCTCGCCAAAAATCACCAGGCCATGGAGTGAGCGAGCAGAAATTTTGCAGTTTGGCACTGTATGGGGATGCAAAAAGGTCCAACTCTGGGAGACCCCAGCGACCGAAAAGGTCGTCTGAGACTTCCTGAAGTAGTTCCCACTCGTGACTCAGAGAGAGAGAGCAACTGAGACAATTGGAGAGAACGTTCTGGACCCTGGGTCGATGAACTGCCGTGAGGTCTAAGAGGTGTTCTTTTTTTTTTTTTTATAATAAAATGTTTTATTAGGCACGAGACATTTATACATTATACAAGACATTTTACATAGATACGTTCATTCAGTTTATATAATTATACATTGGACTTTAAAAAAAAAAAAAAAAAACTATTACCCAATGTCAGGACTAATTAATCACATGGACTAGACAAGTCTCGTTTTAACATTTCTCCAGTACTGATTTGATTAGCTTCAGGGAACAAAGTCTGAATAAGTGCTTAACTGATACATAATCCATTTTCTCCATTTTGTATCAAATACCTCCACTCTATCCCGTACTCTGTCCGCCATCCTCTCCATCCTATATATCTCTCTTTTCAAGTTCAGTCACTCTCCCTTAGTTGATAGCCAATTTGTTCTCCATAGTCTGGTTATTACCTTTTTTGCTGCCAATATTAGCAATGTAGTTTGCAGGTATACATTCTTCTCTACTTTTAGACCAAATGGGGTAGTAGCCGTCAGTATATACCCAGAGATAAAAATACCTAGGTTTTCATATATTGCCACCAGCTCCTGCACTACCTCCCCCAGTAAGGACCCAGCATGCTGCAATTCCAAAATATAGGAGTCTGGTCTGCATGTACTGCTCCACATCCCCTCTAGCACTTTCCTTCAGGATCGCCTGTAAAACTAGCTACTACAGCAGAAGTGCGGAAAAATCTATATCGTAATTTCCATGCAAACTCTTTCCAATATGGGGATCCCAAGGCCTTAAGCATAAGTGGGGAGGCCATCTTCCAGTTAGTAACCGGAAGGTCAGTCCCCGATTCCAAGGACCAACGGGCTCTAATCGACTCAGTAGAGTCTTCTGGTTTCTCTCCCAAGCCAAAGTAGGCCAGATTGATACCGTGATCTAGAGTGGTACCTCGTCTCTGTGATAGAAGTAATTTTATTATTAGTGGGGGGTTTTCAGCCACTGCTGCCAGTGCTTCCTCCATTGGCCGCAAATAAGATTTTAGCTGAAAATACTTATGAAAGAAGCAGTGGGGTATTTTAAGAGGTGTTCTACTGCCCAGTCCCACACTGTCATGGCTTCCCTGCAAAGGGGGTAAGAGTGGGTACCCCCTTGTTTGTTGATGTAGAAGACCACTGGTGTGTTGTCTGTCTGCACCAGAAGGGGACCCAGGGAGAGCTGGTCTCGAAAACCTGGAGCATGTTCAGGACAGCTCTCACTTCCAGGACATTGATATGTAGAGAGCACTCTGTGGAAGGCCAGGACCCTCAGGTCCTATGATCCCCTAAGTGAGACCCCTAACCTGTCAATGACATGTCCGTGGTCAGGATGAGGGACAGGGTTGGTCTGACTCCTCCCTCCAGATTCGTGTGGCAGAGCCACTAATCAAGGGAGCGCCAGACTGCTCAAGAGACCCTGATCAGAAGATCAAGGTTGTCCACTGCCTGATGCCATTGTACCCTGAGGTGCCATTGGAGGACTCTCATGTGCAACCTGGCGAGTGGGACCATGGCTATGGTGGCCACCATGTGGGCCAGCAGCTGTAGAATGACCTGAGAAGGTACGGTGGAGGCTGCCTGAACTCTGCATGCCACAGCCCGCAGACATGTTGCCCTGTTAGAGGGTAGGAAGGCTTTTCCCTGCCCAGTGTCCAGGATTGCCCCAATGAACTGCAACCTCTGAGACGGCCAGGGTTGCGACTTTGGCCAGTTCACTGTAATCCCCAGGAAGCAGAAGAGGTCTACTGTCTCTTTGAGGGTGACTTGGAGACTCTGGTCCGTCGGAGCTGAGAGAAGCCAGTCGTCTAGGTAGGGGTAAGCAAAGAGGCCTCTCCATCGGAGGGCCACTGCTACCACTGCCAGGCATTTGGTGAAGACTCTGGGGGCCGAAGAAAGGCCGAAGGGCAGAAACCTGAACTGATAATGCTGGTCCTGAAACTGGAACCAAAGAAACCTTCTGTGATGTTGCAGACCTATGATATGCATGTAAGCATCTTGTATATCGAGGAAGCATAACCAGTCCCCTTGATGGAGCAAGGGGAACAGACTCTCAAGAGTGACCATCCGAAATCTCTGGTATTCGACCAAGAGATTGAGTTGGCTTAAATCCAGAATAGGGAGAAGGTCTCCTGTTTTCTTTGGAACCAGGAAGAAGCGGGGAGTAGTAACCTTTGCCCCTCTGTGCCATAGGAACAGGCTGGATGGCCTTTTTCTCCAGGAGCTGCTGGATTTCCGCTGCTAAGAGTAGAGCGTGAGCCAGAGGACAATCGACAGGTGGGTGGTTGTCTGGTGGGATAGAGAGAAACTCTATCGAATACCCATTTCGAATGGTATCCAGCACCCACTAGTCTGTGGTAATGCTGGACCAGGAAAATGGGTAAAGGCAGATCTCCCTCTTACCTTCACGCTCTGCAACTCCTGAGAGGGGGGAGGGAGAGGAAGCAAGTGAGGTGGTGGGAGTAGTGGGGGCCTGAGCCCTGGGAGCTTTGGGCTGCCTAGGGCCTTGGGAGCCTTGGGGGTTAGGGTGACCTCACCTCTTCAGACCCTTGCCTTGGGGGGGGGGGCTTGCCTCCCTGTCCTTGTCCTTTGCGAAAGGCATGGCGACGGGATTCCTGTGGCTGGGACTTGTACATGTGGTGCACGTCGGCTACCACCTTCCCGGACTCTTGAAGTCCTTTGACCAGAGATTCCACCTCTGGCCCAAACAGCATCCATCCCTGAAAAGGGGAGTCCTGTAGGTCAGGTTGGAAACCAGAGAGTCTCCGCCATGAATGCCTACATAAGCATACTCCTGAGGCTGCAGTTCTAGAGGCCATATCCACTGAATCATAAGAGCAGCACAAGACATGCTTGTCTACATCCAGGCCTGATTTGGCACAGGCAAGCACTTCCTCTTTTGCTTCAGATTCAGGCATGGACTTAATCAGTTCCATGGTCTTTTGCCACAGAGATCGCCGATAGGTGACCACATGGGCCATGAAGTTAAGAGACCATATGGTCTCAGTGGCAGAAGAGAATACTTTCCGCCCCAGCTATCGATTTTTTTTTTTGGAGGCTGGGAACTTAAATGTTTAGGTTTGGTGCCACGACCATAAGCGGGGGTGAGCACCAGTGAGTTGGCTTTCGGTTGCTCTACTAGAAAAAGCTCTGCTCTAGGAGGCTTATAGAGTCTGTCAGCCTTTTTAGGAACCACCAGAACAGAGGCAGGCGTAGGCCAAGCCAGGCAAGTAATGTCCTGGAAAGGCTCAACAAGCGCTGGTATGACCAACGGCTTTGGTTCCTTGTCCCCCCAAAATTTTGCCAAACGTTTACATTCTGGGTCCAGGTCTTCTGTGTCCCATTCGTAATGGCTTGGATGTGCCTCATGATGTCTAAAAATGAGGGATCATCCAGAGAGGATCTTGGGAGAGTTCTTTGGGCCTGGTGAAGGAGGAAAGAACTCATCCCCAGCAGAAGGATCCGCATCTCCCTCGTCCAAAGAAGATGTACAGCCAGTAGAAGAGGGAACAGGAGAGCACTTCCTTTTCCTTTTGCATCCAGATGGGTGCCAGATGGGTGCCCTCGTCCCCACTTGGAGTTGGGGGAGGTCCCATAGGTGGAGAAGGTGGGGTGGGGTCTGAGGGGCTACAAAAGTAGGTCCCCTGTGACCGTATTCCACCCACGTTGCAAAGAGTGACCCTATGTCAGCCACAGGGACAACCGCAGGGCCTGGCATCTAGGTGTCCTCAGGGATTAGCGTCAGGTTTTGGCCGACGTCCGTATCCCAGTGACCATTATCTCCTTCGCCTGGACAGCTGACGTCTGGAATAGGCGCAGGCTTATCGGGTGTCCTACCTCCCGGGGGGGGGTACAGACATTAGATCCTCTGCTGGCTACTGTCCCTTATCAGGTGTCGGGGTGCGGGTTGCCGGAGAAGGCGAATGGCTGGGCCTGCTGTTTGGTGGAGGATGGACCTTAGCCAGTGGGGACAGAGGGGGCGTCCGATGTCAGAGGCCTCCAGCCTCACGCTCAGTTCCAGTGTTTTCGACTTTGGCCTGCCCTTATACCCACCCTTGGACTGGCCACTCTGGGTCGACCCTGAGGAGGATTTGTGGGGTCACTGGCCCAGAGAAGATGAAGTCTCAGAAGGGGCTGACTCCCAGTGCTTGTCCTGAGAAGAGGCGGGAGCAGACTTATCCTTGTGAGAAGGCTCGGTCGCATGGGCCGGGACTGAGCCGGACCTCCAGCCGGAAGTCGAAGAATAAGAGGCCTGTTTGGAAGGCGACTTAGGGCGCAACTCTGACCTGGCCCTATCCTTGTCCAAGCGATGGTGTATCCCTCCCAGTCATATCCCTGTGGGTGGGGAATCCCTAGCGGGAGAAACTGAGCTTGCCCCAGAACCGCACTGCATAGCCGCCACTTTTTGGTCCGAAAGGTGTGCTTTGAGTGCATTGGCTCTTCTTATCCTAGTCTTCTGGTTAAACTTTTGGCAGTGCAGGCAGGCGTTGTGCCAATGTTCAGGGCCTAGGCAAATAAGACAGGCTGTGTGGCCGTCCTTCACCGGGATCTGCTTCCCGCATGCGCACTTAAGATTTCTGTCACGGAGGAGAAAGCAACGACATAAATGGTAATCGGAGATTTTTTGGGAGAAAAAAAACAATATTTTCGATGAAGTTTTCTTCAGCATGGTCAACTGCAAAGAAAGCATCTGTGGAGCTGAATTACGTGGGTCGACAGCAGGAAAAGAACAGATTGCACCAGAGGATCACCCCCTTTACACCACTTCTGACGTCAGGCAGAACCGATGTTGGGGCGGTCCCCCACTATAGACTGCTAGCTACAAGTTTTCCGTGGAGTCCAAACACCTGGCGGCATTAGTCCTAATGGTATTACCTTCAAATTTAGATCAGAGATATCCCTGAAGAAGTTCCCTCTGAACTATAAAAACTTACAAAACCAAATGTCTGTTCTGCTGAACTTAGCCTCTATAACTAGTCTGTCCTTACTGCCCATTGCGTCTGATGTCCAGTTTCTATTCTGAAGCCCCAAAACAAGGAAGAAAAGAAGACCAGAAGATACCGAATTGTAAGTACAATATTTATTAAT
This sequence comes from Neoceratodus forsteri, assembly GCA_016271365.2. Classification (NCBI taxonomy): domain Eukaryota; kingdom Metazoa; phylum Chordata; order Ceratodontiformes; family Ceratodontidae; genus Neoceratodus; species Neoceratodus forsteri. The sequence continues at coordinate 503,779,060 of CM057455.1, forward strand.
GCTTACACACATACAGTATCAGCAAACTAAATATCAGGGTTTTTTTTTTTTAAGGGAAATCCCCCCAAAATGCCTCTCTCTCCCCCCAAAAATGTGGGTTCCCCCCATTTGGTAGACCCAAGGGGAACTCCTCCATGGAGCAAAGAGTACAGTTACGTAAGAACTTACCGTAACAGTAGATCTTCGAGAGAGACTCTCGCAATAGGTAATTACATATAGGACTGACGTCGGCAGGTGGCAGGCACGGAAAATTTCTAGCTAGTGAGTCCCTGGCGCAGGGACCCCCCATATCAGGTGACCGCGTCAGGAGATGTCGTATAAAGGGGTGGTCCTGATGCCCACCTTCTTGTTTTCCTCGCCACAGGCCAAAGGAGGCCGGACGAGAGGAGCGGATATTTCCCTCAATGGAAAAGGAGCTGAAAAGCCTAGGGGATTGAGGGCGGAGAGTATATATCATGCAAGCCTCTCTCAAGCCTACTGTTACGTAAGTGCTTACATAACTGTACTATCTTACTGAGAGGGCTTGCAGTAGGCAATTACATATAGGACTGAGACCCAAGCAGTCTGGAACAAGAAGAAGCACACAGGAGGAGGAAATCTACTCCAAGTGAACCTCTAGCTGTGCAAGCCTTAAGAGAGGAGGCCTTGCAGAACAGCAAGCCCGGAGCCTGCTCTACGACGAGAGGCAACATCCAAACTGTAATGTTTTGTAAAGGTATGGACGGAGGTCCAAGTGGCGGCAGCACAGATGTCTGCCGCTAACACATTCTTGAAACAAGCTGCTGAGGCAGCGACTCCCCTGGTGAAGTGGCCTCTTACTTAACCCGGGGGAGTCTTGTTGTACTTGTCATAATAGAAAGTGATACAACGAGCCAACCATTTAGATAGGCATTGCTTAGAAACAGCAATGTCTTCTCTTTTGGGTGCAAAAGAGACAAACAGTTGATCAGTCTTCCTGAGATCCTTTGTCCTGTTAGTGTAGTATCTCAGAATCCGGTGAACGTCCATAGTATGAAGTAAATACTCCCCTTGATTGGAGTACTGCGTAAAAAAGGTGGGTAACTCTATGGACTGGTTCAGAGTAGACTCTGCTACCGCCTTAGGAAGAAACTTAGGGTTAGTGCGCAGAGCCACCTGTTCCTTTTGAAAAATCAAGTATGGAATTTTATACATCAGGGCCTGGAGCTAGGAAATTCTCCGAGCGAAAGGAATGGCCATAAGGAAGAGAGTTTTCCATGAAAGGAACTTCAAGTCTGCAGAAGATGCCGGTTCAAAAGGAGGCAGAGTAAGTTCCTCAAGAACAAAGTTCAAATCCCAAGGAGGGGCCGGAATACGGATAGGAGGTCTCAGATGGAGGACCCCTCTGAGGAAAGTCTTAAGAGACCTCCAGCTGAGCGAATGCCCTGTCTGCAAAAGGAACATGATAGGCCGAGATGGCCGCCATGTGAACTTTCAGAGAATAGTGACTAAGACCCAGGTCAAAAATATGGCGTAGGTACTCTAGCAGTAGCCCAGCCGAGCAGGAAAAGGGTTCCACGTCTTTCCAAGCAGCCCATATAGTGAACCTTTTCCACTCCATGGCATAAGTAGATCTACCGGAGGGTTTTCTAGCCTCCACCAAAATCTACGCCACTTGGGGAGAAACCCCAAAGCGACTTTGAGCTATGTCTGCAGGAGCCATGCATGAAGCTGAAGAGACTTGAGACCTGGACGGATCAGAGTCCCCTGATCCTGGATCAGCAAACCTGGTACTGAGAGGAAGAGGAGGATCCTCCGAGTACTGTTGTAGAAGAGAGAACCAAACTTGCCTGGGCCAGAAAGGAGCGATCAGAATCATTCGTGCTCCTTCTGAACCTAGCTTCTGCAAGACTTGAGGGATCAGAGGAATTGGTGAAAGGCATAGACAAATCTGTCCTTCCAATCTAGAGACACAGCGTCTCTCCAGAAAACGCTTCCCTCTTGAACGAGTGAGCAGAAGTCGAGAAGCTTTGCGTTTAGAGGGGAAGCAAACAGGTCGACCTGTGGTGTTCCCCAGTGTTGGAAGATACAGTCTAGAACCCCTTGGTCCAGTTCCCACTCATTAGCCAGAGTGGACGAGCGACTTAGCTTGTCTGCCAAGGTGCTGTCAACTCCCGGAACGTGAATCGCCGTGAGGTGAAGGTCGTGTTGTGCTGCCCAATCCCAAACCTTCATTGCTTCCCTGCAAAGAGGGTAGAACCAAGTCCCTCCCCCCCATTTGTTGATATACCAAACCATGCACATATTGTCCGTCTGGACGGCTAGGTGCCCGGGAAGAATGTGCAGGTGAAGGGCATGGAGAGCATACAGAACTGCCTGAAGCTCGAGCACATTGATGTGGAGTGTCTGTTTGAGCTTGGACCAAGAGCCCTGGGTCTGACAGGGACCGAGATGGCTCCCCAACCTTCGCCCAAGGCGTCTGTGGTTAGAGTCTGGGAGGGGGGAGGAAGGAAGAAAGGAACTCCCCGAAGCAGGTTCTCTCGAACTATCCACCACTGCAAGTCTCGAAGCATCGGTGAGGAGACTAGAACCAAGTGATCCAAGTCATCCACCAACTGATCCCATTGGGAGTGGAGCATCCACTGGGAAACCCTCATGTGGAGCCGAGTGCGAGGGACTGTCGGGATAGCAGATGCCATGAGCTCGAGTAGGCGAAGGACCGATCTTGCACTGACCCGCCTACGGCCGGACAACAGACTTGAGTCTGGAGAGTGGACGCCCTGTCTGGTGGCAGGAAGGCCCTGCCAATGGTCATGTCTAAAATCGCCCCTATAAACAGTAGTCTCTGAGATGGGATCAAGTGAGATTTAGAATGGTTGATGGTAATACCCAGGCAGGTAAAAACCTGCTGGGTAAGGGCGAGGCTGTGCAGGAGTTCCTCCCTTGACAAGGCCACCAGGAGCCAATCGTCCAGGTGCGGGAAAACTTGCACCCCCTTGGTATGCAGGTAGGCCGTCACCACCGCAAAGCATTTAGTAAATACTCAAGGAGCCGAGGATAGGCCAAAGGGAAGTGCCTTGAACTGGTAGTGGTCCCCCTGGAACGGAAAATGGAGATATTTACAGTGAGACGGGCGAATGGAAATGTGCAGGTAAGCATCCTGCATATCCAGAGCGCATAGCCATTGGCCCGAATGGAGGAGGGGCAGAAGGCTCTGCAAGGAGAGCATTCTGAACCTTTTGTACTCCACAAAAAGATTCAGGGAACTGAGATCTAGAATGGGTCTTGCATCTCCTGTCTTCTTCGGGACCAGGAAGAAGTGGGAATAATAACCTGTCCCCTGAAGATGAAGAGGGACGGGTTCTATCGCTTCTTTCAGCAACAATGCTGAAATCACTTCCTGGACCAAGAGAAGAGGTTCCCGAGAACACGACGACCTTTGGGGAGGGGTGGTGAGGTGGTTTCTGTAGAAACTCTATTGAGTGTCCTTCTGCGATCAGGTGGAGCACCCAAGAATCCGATGTTATCCTCTCCCAGCCCGGAAGGTGAAGGGAAAACCTCCCTCTTACCGGTTCCTCCGGGGAGGCCGGAGGCTATGGGAGAGGAAAGGAGTCAGGTGGTGAGGGGCAGCGCCACAGCTGAAGAACCCACTGCGTTTTTGGGCGGGGGGGCTTAGCAGTTGTGGGGGCCCAGCGTTTAGTGGCCCGCTTTCCCGGAGGTTTCGCCTTTGGCCGATTCCATCTGTGAAGGGACGGCGCTGCGACTGGTGGGGATGGTACACAGAGTCAACTGACTTTAGTGCCATCCCCTTCTCCTGTAAATCGGTGACGATATCCTTGACATCGCCACCGAAGAGCACCTACCCCCGGAAGGACGGGACGGCACTTCTGGGACCAACCCTGACACACGGAGCCAAGTGTGACGACGTAAGCCTACGGTGAAAGCTGAGCTCCGTCCAGCAGTGTCCACTGCATCATAGGTCGCATGAAGCATGTGTCGACTGGCCGAACGTGCAGAGCGGACAAGGTCAGCCAACTCCTGCTTGACTTGAGAGTCCGGCAGGAAGTCCAATTTGGCTTCCACCTGAGTAAGAATTGCCTTCTGGTAATCCCCCATAGTTCAGGACCCTGATACCCAGCGTGGAAGAAGCAAAAATCTTCTTACAATACTGGTCCAGTAAGCGGGCTTCTTTATCAGGTGACAATGAGCTAAGGTGTTTTGGGTTAGCCGACTGGCTGTGAGTGGCGCTAATCACTACCGAGTCAGCACGAGGGTGAGAATCTAAAAAGTCAACACCCTCGGGAGCCTAGTATAGCCTGTTCGACTTCCGAGGAAGTGGGGCTAGAGCCGACGGCTGTTTCCAAATGGTGGTAACAAGGTCGGCGTGAGGCTCGATCCAGGGTGGAACCAAGGTAGGAGCTGTCACGGGCAGATCCAGATGCTCAGTGAGTTTCATCCGCTGAGGGTCTGGTTCCAATGATTGCCACTTATATACCTCCTGGATTTTGCGTAACAGCTCTGTAAAGAAAGGATCTTCTGGAGGCGACTTCGGAGAAGTCCTTGGCCTGGGTTTTGACGGAGAGTGTGGCTCGTCGTCCCTTTTGGAGCATTCGTCGGAGAAGTCCGAGGAGTCTGAGGGGGAAGAGGAAAAAGAGGAAGAAAACGACTCCCTTTCCCGTCCAGGGGGAGGAACAGACCGCTTGGGAAGTCCTCTGGGAAGCGTGTCCTGCCCCTCTCTGGACCCAGAGAGATTAGCCCTGGTGTCCGGAGGTGCTGAGGGAGTGTGTTGTCATGGACGTATGGGAACCGGAACCGGCACCATCATTGGTAGACAACTCTCCACCTCTCTGGTGAGCTGAGCCTTGGCCTCAGCCCACCAGGAGGCCAGAGACTCGAGCAAATCCACCGGCGGCTGAGGGGGCGGTGGAGGAGGAGGAGGAGGGGGATATGGGTATGGACTACACCCATAAGGAGAGTATCTGAAACCCGGCGGTGGAAAACCAGGCATCGGGTATTGGGGCGCCAGGTACTGTGGCATCAGGTAGACCGGCATGAGGTACTGTGGTGCCGGATACTGTGGTCCCAGTTACGACGGCGTCGGATACAACACAGGGTACCCAGGAGCCAGAGGAGCTGCCAGAGCAGACGGCCCGGCCGGAGGCCCCATGGGCGGGACTGAGTTGGAAGGCCCAGAGGGCGAAGGGCCCGGCATCGGGGTGACATCCGGGAGCGGGATGTCGGCCGGAATCGGTTAAACCGGCGTCGGGGCTGGCATCGGAGGTACCGGCATCAGAGCCGGCGTCCGGGGAACCAACGTCAGATCCAGTGGACCCGCAGGTGGGTGGTCTGACGGAGGCGGAATCCCAGTGTCGCCCTGGGATGGGGGAGAAATCCAGAGGTCGGGCTAGGGAGACTCAGGGTCCCCGGAGGGCAGCGAAGGCTGCAGGGAGCTGGGGACGATGGACATGAGAGGGTCCGGCATCGGCTCTTCCGCTGTATGGACGTCAGGCGAACCGACTTGCGGTTTATCAGCGGGATCTGAGTGGGCGCTGGAGGAGCCGGCGTCCGACTTACTGGACCCATCACTGGAGGCAGACCGCGATGGAGGAACAGCCTGGTTCGACGAAAGATGGGCCGCGCGCCGCCCCGAAGGGTCATGCGACTTACCAGCCTTCTCCGTGCGGGTGTCAGAGGAGCCAACGTCCGGCTTAACGGAGCCGCCGCTCAGTAGGGCAAGAAGCTACCGCCATACTAGGGCGGAGGCCTCCATTAGCCCAGAGGCGCCCAGACGGGCGGGCCGACGCCACCTTAGTAGCTTCCCTAAGGCAGCCACATGAGCTGTCTCTGAGGGACGTTACTCTGTAACACAGCAACTCCCGAGGAAGTCATGGAGGAGGAGCCCTGTCCCAGTGCTTCTTTTGTTCTTTTCTTCCGATGGCCTTCAGAGTAGTGGACGCCTGCCGCAGTTTTTAAATAACTTCTCCATGGAGCTCATCTTCTTCTTGAGAATGTGGGCTTCCAGGGACTGCTGCCGCCTTCTCCGGGTGGCCGTGTTAAAACTCAGGCAGTGCTGGCACTTCTCTACCGGATGATCGGGGCCTAGACAAAAAAGGCACAGAGAATGGCCATCCTTGTGCGGGAGTTGGGCACTGCACGAGTCGCACTTGTTTTTGTGCTCGGAAGGTGTAGGGGATGACATACACCGACGGATGACTGACGATTTAGCAAGAAAAGTGAAAAATACTCAGTAAAACAGCAACGAAGAGAGTCTGATGAGCGAAGAACTTTTCCACGTGGTGCTGGCACCAGCTAACGGCGGGAAAGAACTGGAAGGCAGGCATCAGGGAACGCCCCTTTATACCGACATCTCCTGATGCCGGTCACCTGATGTGGGGGCGGTCCCTCGCCAGGGACTGCTAGCTAGAAATTTTTCCTTGGGGTCCTGCCGCCTGCCGACGTCAGTCCTATATGTAATTACCTACTGCAAGAGCTCTCTCGAAGTAAGATCTGCATTTTCAGCCCTGGTGGAGGCAGTCCAGAGGAGGGTAGCTAAAATGGTACAGGGTCTGCATCAAAAGCCCTACCAGGAGAGATTAAAGGACATAAATATGCACACCCTGGAAGATAGGAGGGACATAATAGACTTTTAAATGTATCACAGGGGTAAGTAATGTATAGAAGGGAAGTATTTTTCAGAAGAAAAGGTGCTCAAGAACAAGGGGACACGCTGTGAAGCTGGAGCCTGGAAGGGGGGGGGTAGATTCAGGAGAGATATGAGGAAGTACTTCTTCACAGAAAGAGTGGTGGATTCCTGGAACAGCTTTCCACCAGAGGTGGTAAGGGTGTATATAGTGGTAAGGTTCAAGAATGCATGGGATAAGCACAAGGTAATCATACTGAAAAGGAAGGGGGAGAGAGAAAGAGCTGTAGACCAAGTATCGTCTGCAGTAATCGTGTAGATAGGGGGAAATGGGCAGACTGGATAGGCCAAGTGGTCTTTACCTGCCATCAAATTCAATGTTTACAAAAAGTTAATTGGGCCTCTTAAATAAATTAGATTTTAATATGTTTTATTTTTTTGGAAATATTCAGCTCTTTTTGCTGCTGCAATAAAAAAATACCTACTACTACTGACTTGCATGGGTTGCTCAATCTGTTCAGATGCTCATTTGTTATGCTTCCTCTGTACTGTACTTACGAACTTCAATCTACTACTAATGTTTTACTACAATTCACTGTGCACCTTTCAGTACTGTTATTTTCATTGATCTGTAACAAAATGTACTATATACCTTATCATTAATGCATCTACTGTATGCTTTTTACACTGTATTCCTTACTTTCCCTTACCCCAGGAAGCATCTGGAAACAAGCAGTTACCAGCGGTTTTACCATAGCGCTTCGACAGCGCTAACCCACATCCTCTACAGCAACAGCTACCATGCCGACTGTCAGCACTGTAGCCCGGGATAATAGGTGCACACAATCAAAACTGTGCCCCCCTCCCCCGAACCACCTCTTGTGGGGGCTCTGCCCCACCCCCCGATCTCTAGGATTCCTACTCCGAGTCGGAGCTGGACTGGTGAGGTGCAAAACACCAGCAGGCTGTCACGGTCACTGCACAGACCATCACAGTGACGAGCAGGTTTTGCCAGATTCCTGTCGCTGTGATGGTCTTCGTGGTGCCAGAGTCACTGTGGTAACGATATACCATTACGAGCATTTATGCTCTTCCTGGTAAAACTTTTAAACTAAACAGTGTTACTCAAAACACTGGCTTACCTACATACATACATACATATACATACCTTAGCTCTATGTCTCTGGGCAAAGGCTTCAATGTTTCCAGATTTAAAAAATGGTATCTGGAACAACAAGAATATTTTGGTTTATAGCATATAAAAAATGGGTTAAACCAGTGTGCTAGTGAGTCCCTTGATTACCCAACTCAAAGAAAAAAGGCATCAACTTAACTATAAAGTAAACGTTTGTGGCAATCAACCACTGTGATGTAATCAAGGGATTGGCTCAGCTGTATACAGTAGTGTTACAGTCAGAGGTAGAACTATACAAGCACAGCTCTCTCCTATTGTTATGTTGTCATGCGACAAGTCACAGAGGCCATTGTCTTACAGTGTAATGTTGCAATACTTGTGAGAACTTCATTAAAGAAACAAAACTAAAATTCAATGTTTTGCATAGTTTTTCTGTAGGTACAGTAGCAATATCCTTTTTACATTTGCTTGCGCTTATACAAGAAACATTTTGTTAAAATGAACAGCAAGTCACTGCCGAACCCATTGCAGCTCAAGCTGCTGCAAAGGGGTTGGCAGTGCAGACCGATGACAAGGTACTGTGTTCATGAAACTGCTACTGCTTGCTGGGCGGAGTCCTCATGCACTTGAAAGAACCGAAGCTCTCCTATGTGAGATCGCCTCGGTCCTTTCATTTGCAAGAAGCCGGTCAGTTTTGTGACATTGTAGGGGGAAGGGGGCTTCACCACTCTATGTTTCATTGGCAATTTCAACATATTGTATTCTCGGTGTTAACCGAACCTACTCCCTCCAAATATCACACACTACGCAGCATTTCTGCTCCAGATTTTCACTCTCCAAGGAGCTCTCTTGCATTATTCTTGGAAAAGAGGGCTCCTGCAACTTACCTCAAAATGAAAACCAGAAGCAACACACACTTAGATGGCTAAGCATGAAACAATGTGTGTCATAACTTTAAGGCAACTATAACACTTACTTAATTTATGAGCAGCCAACAACAGAAATGAATGCCCACATCACTTGCACTCACACCATGGCCATGAGTAACCTTTCAATATTAATGTAAAGCATGTTTATTCCATCCATGCATGAAACACAGTGTACCGTTGTAGCAGGTGTAGGCTATTGAATTGCTCTCACCTACCATCCACCCGGTGATGAGAAGCGATTCCTTCAGGAAGTGGCGGACTTCATTGTCGACATGGCGCTTGAGTCACCCAGATTGATGGTTCTGGTTGACTTCAACGCCTGGGTCGATGATGAACTCTCACAATTTGGTCAACACTTCCTCCAGTTAATGATATCTCTGGGCCTTACACAGGTGGTTTCCGCTGCTACTCAAACACGGACACTCTCTCGACTTAATCTTTCTCCTAGGGATCAAATCTTCTGACTTGGGGGTGAAACCAGTTGGATGGTCTGATCATTACACCCTGGGGTTTAGTTTTACCACCCCCCCCCACCCCGTAGGCCTACCCCTGTGGAGATGGTTAGGTACCGCCCTTTACGGGATAAAAGTTCCCATGGCTTAGCGGCGGCACTTGACCTCTCATCCCTCTCGTCGGCAAACAATGATCCAGAGACCCTCCTGTCGGCTTATAATTCAGCCGTCTCGGTGGCTCTGGATTCCATTGCTCCAGTCCGTGTTCACCCTCTCTCCCTTCGCCCCAGGCCTCCCCTGGTTTGATGGGACTTTGACGGAGATGCGGAGACTAGGGCGAAAGTTACAGCGTTGCTGGCAAAAGTCCGCCTTTGATGCCAACCACCTTAGATTGATGGACCATTATTTAGTCTATTAATCTGCAATCACCCATAAGAAGGCAGAATTCCTGTCCGGGGAGATTGCGGTTGCTTAGAAATGACCAGCTCAACTATTTCGAACTGTGGACAGACTGTGCAACCCAGCCTGTCTACAAGTTCAAAAAGCTTTTTCTCAATTAGAGTGCAATGAGCTTGCTCGATTCTTTGCAAATAAGGTGGCTGACATCAGGGCGGTACTTCAGCCAGCACACTCTATGGGGGTTGTTTGCGATCAGTAAGGGGTCACCGTGCCTCAGTTTTCCTGGAGTACCTTCAGTCGACCGGAGTTCATGGATGTCATGAGGATTATCCAGAGTGTGCGCCCTATGTGCTGTAGTTTGGACCCTGGACTGACTTCCCTAATTTTGGGTTGTATTGACATCATCGGTCCGGCCCTTGTGCGGACAGTCTGGTGCTCCTTGGAATCTGGAGAGTTTCCTAGCTCCCTGAAAGAGGCGGTGGTGACACCACTCTTGAAGAAAGCTACCTTGGACCCCGACTGCCACACAAACTACAGACATATCTCTAACCTTCCTTTTGTAGGGAAGGTGATTATGAAAGTAGTGGCAGCACAACTGGAAGACCATTTGACCATCCATGACATCTATGAACCACTCCAGTCCGGTTTTCATAAGAGTCATAGCACCAAGACAGTGCTGGTTCAGGTGCTCAATGATCTCCTAATGGCGAGGGAGCGGAAGAACCGTACCATCTTGGTTCTTCTGAATCTCTCTTCAGCTTCTGACACTGTGGACTACATGGTGTTGATAGGATGCTTGAGGCATATATGTGGAATGTCGTGGGACAGTCCTCAGATGGTTTACTTTGATCGTCACGGGTAGAACACAAAGAGTTGTTTCTGTTTTTTTTTTTCTTCAGGCTCAATTGCTTTATCTTATGGGGTGCCTCAGGGTTCAGTGCTGTCACCCGTGGTGTTCACAGTGTATATGCTACCCCTCAAAGACATTATAAGAAGGTATGGTCTGAGGTTTCACTGTTATGCAGATGATACCCAGCTCTACCTTTCTTTTGCACCCGACCAGGATGGAGCTTAACAACTGTCTGAAAGAAATCCAGGAGTGGATGGATTCCAGTTGGCTGTAGTTGAACTCAGAAAAGACTGAGGTATTGGTTGTGGACCCGGGTCGTCAGATAGGGGGATCGGGTGTTGGGGCACCCTCTGGAATTTTTCTTGGCGGCATCCCACTCCTGACCTCTGAACAGGTGCGTAATCTGGGGTTAGTTTTTGATGATGGACGGACCCTATACTCTCAGGTGTTGGCTGTTGTCAATACCTCCTTTTATCATCTTAGGAATATTGCCAGGATTAAGCATCTGGTTCCATCTGACGACCTTCCTACTTTGGTAAACGCCTTTGTGTCCTCGTGCTTGGATTACTGCAACTCCCTTTACCTAGGACTTTCTGGGGTTGAACTCCGTTGCTTGCAGCTGGTGCAGAACGCGGCAGCCCGGCTTTTGACAGGATCTACTCGATCCTGCCATATTACACTGCTGCTGCGCAAACTGCACTGGCTGCCAGTTCAGTGGCAGATCACCTTTAAAGTTAAAAGACTTTTAAAGCCCTACATGGACTGGACCGGGACTATCTGAAAGAGCTTCTGGTTCCCTGCTGCCCTGGTCGATCACTCCGCTCAGCCGACAAGTGGTTGTTAGAGATTCCAAGGGTGAATTTGAAGTCATCTGGTTCAACAGCTTTTGCTTACGAAGCCCCCACTCTTTGGAATTCTTACCTGATCGATTACGGGAGTGTGCAACTGTGGAGGAATTTAAGCAGGGCTTAAAAACATATTTGTGGCAAAAAGCTTTTTTAGTCAACTTAAAATGTGTAACTGCTTTAACTGTTTTAATTGTTTGTGTGATTTTAACTGTACCGATTTGTTATTTGATGTTGTATGATCTGTTTTATCGTTAGGCACCTTGGCAATGGGAAGGCACCATATAAATAAATGTATTATTATTATTATTAAGCATGCTGTCCCCGAAACATCCATTTGGTGACCACACCACACACTAAAATGTAACAGGTTCCAGGAGTGCACAGCATTACAAAAAAACTGCCAGATTTTTTCATTAAATAGTCAAAAGCTGTATTTATGGCAGTTTGTCAGAGCAGCCCAGTCAGTGCTGTAGTGAGCCCCAGCAGAACCCTTATGTGATCGGTCTGCCAATGCTTTTAATCAGACAAGTACTCCAATTAAAAACAGGTGTCAACATAAAGAAATTCCTAACATTGTGACTACATAAATCTACGGGATAAATCAATACCATTTCCTTTCTGAATGGAAGGCATTTCATAACAGCAATAACCTTATGCAATGAGGACTGCCAATGCATTTAATCAGACAGGAACTCCAATTAAAAACAAGTGCCTATAGATAATTGCTGTGACTAAATAAATCCCCAGGATAAAGTCACAGCATTTCCTTTGAGAGGCGGATGGCATCGGGAAGGGAAGAGGAGGTTTATATGCCTACTGCAGCTAAAGTACAGTTACATAACAACTTACCATAACAGTAGATCTTCAAGAGGAGCTCTTGCGGCAGGCTACACCATTAGGTCTAAGCCACCAGGACCCCACGGAAAACTTCTAGCTAGCAGTAGCTAGCGGGGGAATGCCCCCTGATGTCGGCCAGTGGCATAAAAGTGGCAGTCCTCCAATCCCACCTCAGTTCTTCCACCAGAGACACGACCCACATGAAGATGGAGAACCAAGGAGGTTCTAGTAAACCCTAGATTAATAATAAGAAAAGACCAGGGGGAAGGAGGAAGGGAAAGCAGCACCTCCTGCAAGAGCTCTTCTCGAAGATCTCCTATTATTTCTCACGTAACTGTACTATCTTACTTCAAGGGTGAGTTCTTGCAGCAGGCTATACCATTAGGACTGAGTCCCAAGCAGTCAAAGGATAAGCCCAGGTCAGATGGGTGGTCTAGGTTGCTACTGCCCTTGACCGGGATCCCCACGCCAGCTGCCCTGGCTCACAACTCAGCCTGCTGCTCCTGTGAACCTGCCCACTTGCAAGACTAAGGTTGCTCCTGCCCTTGACTGGGCTCCCCATGACAGCGACCCCAGCTCACAACTCAGCCGGTCGCTCCTGTGAACCCAGCCGCTTGCAAGACTAAGGTTACTCCTGCCCTTGACTGGGCTCCTCACGCCAGCAGCCTCAGCTCACAACTCAGCCGGTCACTCCTGCGAACCTGGCCACCCACAAGACTAAGGTTGCTCCTTCCCTTGACCGGGCTCCCCAAATAAGCAACCCCGGCTCACAACTCAGTCGGCCACTCCTGTGAACCTGCCCACCTGCTCACAAGACTAAGGTTGCTCCTGTCCTTGACTGGACTCCCCATGCCAGCGGCCCCAGCTCACAACTCAGCCAGCTGCTCCTGTGAACCCACCCACCCAAGGTTGCTCCTGCCTTTGACCGGGCTCCCTATGCCAGCAGCCCTGGCTCACAACTCAGCCGGCTGCTCCTGTGAACCCGCCCGGCTGCTCGCAAAACTAAGGTTGCTCCTGCCATTGACCAGACTCCCCATGCCAGTGGCTCCGGCTCATAAATCAGTCGTCCTCTCCTATGAACCCGCCTACCCCCTCACAAGACTAAGGTACGCTGCTATCGCTGCGAGGAAACCAGGCTCCCTGGCTGTTAAATGTCAATTGGCTGGCATGCACTGAACATGTGCTTCCATTGGCCGCCATGTCAAACCTTGGCTTGGTACTTGATTTAAAGTTTTATCCTGCTGCTAATATTGTCTGGGTGCTTACTGTTAGAGGGTATTTTAGAATTGGGAGTTCTATTTGTTAACCTGCTAAATTGTTCAAATGCCTCACTGCCTTAACTGTAATTTAACTGCATAGGTCTGCATTTAATTTTATTACACTGTTCTAATGTTTTTACACTAAGCTCACTATTTCTGTTGTTGTTTGCCTCATTCCACACTCATCACCGGTTCTTTAGCCCTTGTCTCTGACTGCTTTAACTGTAATTTTAACTGCATAATTCTGTGTTTAATTTTTAATTCTGTCTAAAAGTTTTTACACTAAGCTCGCTATTTTCTGTTTCTGTTTCCCTCTTTCCACACCTTTCACCAGATCGCTAGCACTTATCTCCCCTTCCTCCAAACCTGCTCAATTTTATTTTTTTTCATCCTGCTCTTTTGTTTCCTTAGGTGCCCTGGCGCCTCTACCTACAGCACCCCTGCCCCCCCCCCTTAATCTTTGTCTAGCCTGCATTCCTCCTCTCCTATTTCTCACTCTCACTGTCTTTGTCTGCCTCCAGGCCCGCCCCCTCCAGTCCAGTGCTGTCCCTGAGCTGCTTGTTGTAACCTACCCCTCTAACCCTTTCCCTCTCTCCTTACTCTTTCTAGGTTGCTCCTGCTCTTGAACGGGCTCCCCACACCAGTGGCCCCGGCTCACAACTCAGCTGGATGCTCCTGCTCACAAGACTAAGGTACACTGCTCTCGCTACGAGGAAACCTGGCTCCCTGGCTATCACACAGAAACATAGATTTTGACGGCGGATAAGGCCCACTTGGCCCACCCAGTCTGCCCATTTCCCTACTTACTGGATAAGCTGCAGATTCTAGTTAACCAACAGCCTACTTCCTGCCACCCTCCACTACAATTGCCTTCTGTCTGTCCATGCATGTTTGAAGTCCCCCACTGTTTTAGACCCAACAACCTCCCCAGGAAGGCAATCCCATGCATCCACCACTCTCTCCGTGAAAACAAATTTCCTCACATTACCCCTGAGCCGTCCCCCCTCTATCTTTAAATTGTGCCCCCTTGTTCTTACACATCTCTTTTTCTGAAAGATGCTACCCTCCTGGACTTTGTTGATTCCCTTCAGGTACTTGAACATTTCTATCATGTCCCCTTCTCCCTCCTTTCATCAAGGGTATACATATTATGCTCTCTCATTCTCTCTCTTCATATGGTTTCTGATGCAGACCCTGCACCATTTTAGTTGCCCTCCTCTGGACTGCTTCCATCCTGTCTATGTCCTTGTGTAGATGAGGTCTCCAAAACTGCACACAGTACTCCAGATGGGGTCTTACCAACTGTCTGTACAGAGGGATAACCACTTCCCTTTTTCTACTTGTGATGCCCCTTCCTATGCATCCCACTATCCCCCGGCTCTCCTTACTGACTTCTCACATTGCTTACCAACCTTTAGATCATCTGATATGACTACCCCCTGGTCCCTTTCCATTTTTGTTGTTGTTAGTACCTCCCCTGCTATTGTGTACTCTTCTCCTAGGTTTTTGTTTCCCAGGTGCATTACTTTGCATTTCTTTGCACTGAATCTAAGTTGCCATATGTCTGACCATTCCTCCAACCTTGCCAAGTCCCTTCTCATCCTTTCTACCGCCCCTTGTGTATCAACTCTGTTACAGATCTTTGTGTCATCTGCAAAGAGGCATACCTTTCCCTCCAGCCCTCTGCAATGTCACCTATAAAGATGTTAAAGAGGACTGGACCCAGTACTGAGCCCTGAGGTACTCCTAGTGCCCCCTTTCTTGAACGCCTGTTCTGCTTGTGACTGGAGAACGCATTGAACCTAATGCTCCCACTGGCCACCATCGCAAACCTTGACTGGCAATTTATTTCAAGTTTTATCCTGCTTCTAATATTGTCTCGGTGCTTACTCTTAGAGGGTATTTTGGCCCTCCCACCTTCCCAGGCCCCGACCTCTATTAAATATGCATTTGCTCTGCTCACAACCCCTTCAATCTCTCTCCCCCCTCCTTCCTTGTCCAGTGCTTTCGAACTTGCCTTAAGGTGACAAGTGACATTCCTGTGCATATAAGCCATCAGCTACTTCCCCCATTGCAGTTTAATCAAGTTAATCTAACACATATCCCCTTCCCCAACTCGGTAACTTCCTCTCCGGCTCTGCTGCACAGCAAGATTTACCTACTGCTCTTACTTCCTGGTTGGAGCCCCAGAAATTTCTGACGTTGCAAAATGACTTTACAAAAGTCCACCCTATACCTCCTCCTTTCCTCCTATCCCCCCACGTCGGCCCTCCCCGCCCTCTATCCCTTTGGATAACCCCAAATCCCTCATGATCCTCATATCATAATCTAGCTCCGGAAATACGCACCGAAGCCCACACCCACTAACCCTTCTGACTACCTCCCCCCCTTTGGTCCCAGCATCCTGCCCCCCCAATGAAAACCTCTGCAGCGCTTCTCGGGGCTGTCAGGTCCACCCCATATACCATCCTGCACACCAGAAAATTTAAACTCGCTGCTGTATACTCTTTCCTACTCCCCATCCTACTCCTTGCTGGAGATACAAAGCCCAACCCGGGTCCCCAACCAGTAAGCACCCATAAAGGCATCTCCATTGCCCATGTTAACATCAGAGGCTTCCTACCTAAAATTGACCAATTAACTTGCTGATTAGCCATGCGCTCTCCTCATATCCTTTACCTGTCTGAAACCTGGCTCTCTGCTAGGACTCCTGACACCTCCCTTATTCTCCCTAACTACACTCTACTCAGGCAAGACTGTGGCAAATGAGGCGGCGGTGTAGCCATATATATATATACAAAACTACCCCTCTCATGCTCAGTTCACTTTAAAGAAGTCAGCAAAAGCTCTCAAGAGAGCAAGCCCTGGGGGACAGCTAATCCGAAGCCAGACCTAAGCCTAGAGGCAATGTCCAGACTGTAATGCTTGACAAAAGTATGGATGAAACTCCAAGTAGCATACTAACATACTAAAATGCCAGCAGAATAGGCCTAACGGTCTTTCGTGTCCGCTCGTTTGGTCAGCCCCCACCCTGGGAACTGACCTTGCTGCCCCCCTCGCCTTCTCTGGCTTCTCCCTTCCCAGTTCCGGTATTCTCGCTGCACTGGATTTTGATTCCAGAACCCTTCCCCTGTACCTGTCCCACCCCTTCTTGAACCCTTCCACCGTCTCTGCCTCCACCAGCCCCCTGGGCAACGCATTCCATGGCTCCACCGCTCTCTCAGTGAAGTAGCACCTCCTCCTTTCTCCCCTGAATCTTCCACCCTCCAGCTTCCACCCATGCCCTCTAGTTGCCCCCTCCTCCTTCCTTCGAAGCACCCTGACTGCTCCTCCCCTATTTACCCGCTTCATGTACCTGAAGACCTCTATCATGTTCCCCCGGTCCCGTCTCTCTTCCAAAGTGTACATATTTAGCTCTTCCAGCCTCTCCCCATAGGTCCTGTCCCCCAAGCCTCAAATAATTTGGGTTGCGCCTCTGGACCCTCTCACAGGTTAGTGTCCCCTTTAAGTGTGGCCTCCAAAACTGCACACAGTACTCAAGGTGTGGCCTCACCAAGCAGTTATACAGAGGGAGTATCACTTCCCTCCTTCTGGAGGTGATCCCCCTAGCGATGCATCCCAGCATCCTGTTGGCCTTGGCTGCTGCCCTCCTACAAGTCTCTGAGTTGTTTATCTTGACATCCACCAGCACCCCCAGGTCCCTCTCAGCCATCGAGACCTGTAGCATTCCTCCCACCGGGTGTACACTTGGCCTGGGTTACTGGCCCCCAGGTGCAGTACCTTGCATTGAACCTCAGCTTCCACTTTCTAGACCATCTTTCCAGAGCCTCCAGGTCCCCCTGTAGGGCCACCCTGCCCTCCTCCCCATCCACCACCGCCCCCAGTTTTGAGCCATCCGCAAAGAGACTCATCTCACTCCTGATACCTGTCCTTATGTCAGAGACTTGGGTGTTGAACAGGAGGGGCCCAAGGACTGATCCCTGTGGGACCCCACTAATGACCCTCCTTGGGGATGAGACTATCTCACCAACTACGACCCTCTGGGTCCGGTTCTGGAGCCAATTATCTATCCATCTGATCATCTGGTTCCCTACCTCCATTTCTCCCAGCTTATCCAACAGGCCCTTGTGAGGAATAGAGTCAAATGCCTTGCTGAAGTCTAGAAAGAGGACGTCCACTGTTCTACCCAGGTCCAAGGCACTCGTCACCCAGCCATAGAACTCCACAAGGTTTGTCTGACACGATTTCCCTGGGATAAATCCATGCTGTCTATCGTCCAGGCACCCTGACTTTTCCAGGTCCCCCCCAGCCTCTCCTTGACAATGCCTTCCATCACCTTGCCCACACTGATGTCAGGCTGACAGGCCTGTAGTTCCCTGCCACCTCTCTCGATCCCCCCTTGTGGACAGGCACTATATGCGCCACCTTCCAGTCCTGGGGCACCCACCCTGTCCTCAGAGAGATGGTGAAAAGCTCTGCCAGGGGTTTCGCCAGGACATCCGCAAGTTCCTTCAGAACTCTGGGACGTAATTTATCCAGCCCCGGTGCTTTTTCCATCTTAAGGGACCTGAGGGCTTCCCTCACTCTCTCTGCTGTGATTAGCAGCAACACAGATGTCTGCTTCTGACACATTCCTCAGTAATGCAAAGGAAGCAGCAACACTCCTGGTATAGTGGCCTTTAACCAGGCCTGATAAAGGCTTGTCGTACTTTTGGTAACAATAAATAACATAGTTAACCAACCACTTAGATAAAGTCTGCTTAGAAGCTGGAGCCCCTTCAGTCTTCGGGACGAAGGAAAGGAACAAACAACTGGTCAGACTTTCTAATAGTGCGCGTGCGGTCCAAATAAAAATGAAGCACCCTATGAACATCTAGCGTGTGAAGCAAAGCCTCCCCCTGATTGAAATACTCTGGATAACAGAAAACAGACAGGCAAATGGATGTCCTGCTCAAGCATAATTTCAGACACCACTTTCGTCAGAAATTTAGGATTAGTCCGGAAGGACACCCTTTCCTTCTAGAAGACTAAGTAGGGCTATTTGCAGATCAGAGCCCGAAGCTCGGAAATCCTTTAATCAGAAATAATGGCAACTAAGAATTACGCTTTCCACAACAGAATGTGCAGCACGCAACTTGAGGCCATTTCGAAGGGAGGCAAGGTAAGCTTTTCAAATAAAATCAGAAGGTCCCATGAAGGGACAGGATCCCAGATGAGGGGTTTCAGGTGTAGAATGCCCCACAAAAAGGTGTGGTACAGTTCCAATTGGGCAAGAGGCTTGCCTTCTATAGGTGAATGATAGGCAGAAACAGCAGAAAGATGCATCTTTATAGAAACATAGACTTTGACGGCAGATAAGGACCGCTTTAACTAAGCCCTGAATCTGACAGAGAGATGAGGTATTCCAGGACGGAGTTCACCGGACAGGTGAAAGGATCAAGCTTACGGCCAGAGGCCCACAGGCAGAACCGTTTCCACTTCATGGCATAAGTGGCTCTGGTAGAAGGCTTTCTAACTGCCACTAAGATGTCAGCCACCCTGGGGAAACCCCGAAATGCACCCTAGCTAGGTCTTCAGGAGCCATGCATGCAGGTGCAGCAACGAGAGGTCCAGGTGCACCAGGGTGCCTTACTCCTGGGACAGCAAGTGTAAGGTCAGGGGCAGAGGAATTGGAGGCTCTACTGCCAACTGCTGGAGCAGAGGGAACCAAATCTGCTGAGGCCAGAAGGAAGCAATCAGGATCATGTCCACTTTCTCTGACTGCAGCTTGAGAAGGACTCTGCAGCAGTGGAAAGGGAGGGAAGGTGTACAGACACTTCCCTGTCCAACAAAGGCACAATGCATCTCTCACCAGAAAATACCAGGCCCTGGATCTAATGAGCAAAAACTGGGCAGTCTGGCATTGAGCAGGGATGCAAAGAGGTCTAGCTTGGGATGCCCCAACCTTTCAAAGAGATCCTCTGCTACGGACTATAGGAGTTCCCATTTGTGGGCCTTGGACCAAGACGTGCTTAGGCTGTTGGTCAAGGTGTACTGGATGCCTGGAATATGAACTGCCGTGAATTCCAGAATGTTTTCTACTGCCCAGAACCAAACTCTCACAGCCTCCCTGCAGAGGGGGTACGAATGAATCCCTCCCTGCTTGTTGATACAGAAGACCACAGACATATTGTCCATCTGGATCAGCACAGAACATGGGAGAAGATCTAACTGGAATGCCAGCAGAGCTTAGAGGATCGCTCTCATTTCCAAAACGTTGATTTGGAATTTTGTTCAATGGGAGACCAGGTGCCCTGTGTTTGGTGGTCTCTGAAATGAGCACCCCGTCCCGGACCTGAAGCATCTGTTGTCAGGATCTGCTATGGGGAATCTCTCTGGAAAGGAACCCCTCTTTCCAAATTGGAGGGGTTCAGCCATCATGCCTGAGTCTGGCACACTGCCCTGGAGACTTTCACAGACTGCTCAAGGTCATCTGTGCACTGGTCCCATTGAACTCTCAGAATCCACTGAGGCACCCTCATGTGAAGTCGTGCCAAGGGAACAGTCGTGATGGTGGCTGCCATGTGACTGAAAAGCCTTAGGAAAGCTCTGGTTGGCACCTGGCGAGATGAGGAAACCTCCTGAGCTAGAGCTTGGAGGCGAGCTGCCCCGGTGATAGGAAGGAAAGCTTTCCCTTGAATGGTGTCCAAGACTGCCCCTATGTACTGCAGCCTTTGGCTAGGCCATGGGAAGGATTATGGAGGTTCAGAGCGATCTCCAGGTCTCAGAACAATGTGAATGTGTCTTCCATGGTTTTGAGCAGCTGGTCCTGTGTGGAAGCTGTCAGGAGCCAGTTGTCTAGGTAAGGGAAGACATAATGGTTATTTTCCTGAGTACCGCAGCCACCAATGCCAGGCACTTGGTGAACTTGCTGTGAGCCGAGGACAGGCCGAAGGGCAGAGCTCGGAACTGATAGTGACTTGCTTGAAAAGTGAAGTGTAAGAACCTTCTGTGGGGCGGCAAGACCAGGATGTGAAGATACTCATTTTGCATGTCCAGAGTGCAAAGCCAATCCCTTTGATGGAGCATGGGGAGCAGGCCTGGAAGATTCGCATCCTGAATCTTTTGTACTCCATGTATTTGTTCAGGTGGTTGAGATCCAGAATGGGGTGAAGATCTCCAGTCTTCTTGGGAACCAAGAAAAAGTGGGAGTAAAAGCCCTTCCCCCTTTGGTTCGGAGAAATTGGCTCTATGGCCCTTTTGGACAGAAGCGCCTGAATCTCTGCTTGGATTAGGGTCCAAAGTGGTATTGGTCCACCCCTCGAGGTAGAGGGAAAACCAACCCCCCACCAAGAGCTCCCCTGGAGGGGGAGGGCGGGCAAGGAGTCAGGCGGAGGCACTGGGGTTGGCAAGGAGGCCTGGGAAGCCTTGGCGGTTCTAGGGCCGAGGTGCCAGAAGGCTGGGAGGAGGCCTTATGTTTGAAGGTCCCTCTGGGCTGCTGGACCTTGGACTGTTGGCCTGCTGGGCAAGAAAAGGGATGGCGTCTGGAGGGAGTCGGCTCCGATTTGTACATTTTATGGACTGACTGGACAGCCTTTCCAGAATCCTGGAGGCCAAAAATGATGGTTTCAGTGTCTTCCCCAAAAAGAACCGGGCCCTGGAAAGGAGCATCTAAGATGCCTTCTTGAAGGTCCTGGGGAAAGCCAGAGACTCTGAGCCAGGGGTACAGCAAAGACAAACGCCAGTGGCGGCGGCAGTGTCTGCTGAATCATAGGATAAGTGAAGGACGTGCTTACCCACATCCACTCCTGACTGGAAGATGTCTAACAATTCAGATTTCTGAGAGGAATCTGGTTGAGCCTTTGCCACTTCCAGAGGCTTTTTCCACAGGGAGTTCTGGTATTGGACCTTATGTGCCAAAAAGTTAAATGAACGAATGGTAGAGGTGGCCGAAGAATATGCCTTAAGCCAAACTGGTCAATCCTCTTCGACTCCTCATCTAGAGACTGAGAACTAAGCTGTCTAGGCTGCTTGGTCCTACTATGAGCCACAACCAAGAGCAAAGAGTCAGACTAAGGTTGCTCCCCCAAATAAGGCTCATTCCTGAGGGTTCTGTAGAGCATGTCTGCCTTTTGGAAAATCACTGAAGCAGATGAGAGGTGTTTCCAGGCCATCTTAGTAACACCCTGGAAAGGGGCCACCAGCAGAGGCACAATTGGGGGCTTAGGATCCTGCAGCCTAGGAACTGAGTGAGGCGGTGCCTCTCTGGGTTCAGCTTCTAAATATTCCACCCATTGAGGGACATGAAATGTCACATTACATCCATAAACGTGAGAACATCCGTGAGGACATCGGATTATCCTTATGGGTATCTGAATGAGGGGGAGGAGAGGCATCTTCTCCCGACAATCTGGAGGAAGCAGCAGAGCTCCAGCTGAAATCCTCTGATGAGGGAGTATACAACGTTTGGGCTGGTGTCCAAGGAAGCATCGTCGGCACCTAAAAGAAGAATGGCACCTTCACTCGTGCCACCTTAGGGACCCCCCCCCCCGTCCGAATGATCAGGAGGAGGGGTAGCCTTTCTCAGTGGTGGCAATTGTTTCTTGGGTGAAGGGGAAGTAGGCTGCCTAGGTAAGGCTTGCGACTGGACCCCTAAAGGAGTGGGCTCTGGGGCCTGGGAGGGCAATCAATCAATCACTTTATTTAGCCAGGCATAAACATCATTGAGCAAGCTCATTTTCAAGGTGGTCCTGGGCATTAATACAATACAGTACACTTCATAAGATTACAATTACGGTGGACAGCGGTGCAAAAAAAAAAAAACACATTGTGAAGGTGCCGGTCAATATGGGCCTATACATACCGGTCAACATAATTAACATGCAAAGGTACACAATGATAAGCTTTACTGGAATGAGAAGAGACAACAATCCCATATAGTCTCCGCTACGTAAGAGCTCATACCTAAATGATAAAAAATAAGGAGATATTAAGGAATAGGGTAGAAATTGGGGTGAAAGAGTAGGCAGCCAAGAAGGAGGCCAGAATAGTTAAAAGGTAAAGAATAGGCAGGGCCATCTCGGAATGAAGGGAAATGGGCTTGTAGGTCCTAGGTTTCAGTTGTTAGGAATGTAGGGTGGATGAGATACTTAGGCATAGGATTTGAGAGTGGCACCCAGAGCTTAGGGGTCATAGGCGTCTGAAACAGTTGCATGATTCCTTCAGATAATCCGTTAATAAAGCTTTGAATGTGAAAATGCTTGGAAGTGAGGATAATTTTAATGAGTCTTGCATAGTGTTCCGAAGTGATGGAAGTGAGAAGTTGATTGCTGCCGAGCCAAGGGTAGTTTTCGCTCTAGGAATCTGGAAGCAGATTATGGAGAAGCGTCTCAGGCCATAGGAACCTTTAGCCCATTTGAAGAGGTTCAAGATGTATGCAAGGAGGTTATCAGATAATGCTCTAAAAACCAGAAGAGAGCATTCCTTTTTCTCCTAGTTGAGAGTGAGGTTCATTCCAAAACTTGGTATAGACGACAGTGATGTGTACCACAGGGTAGATTTAGGATAAATCTTAAAGCCCGGTGGTAAAGGGTGTCCAGTTTGTTTAGCATCGCTGATGGGCAATGACTGTAAAGGAAGTCAGCGTAGTCCAGTATAGGTAGGAATGTAGTTTGTACTAATCTCATTCTGGCCTCTAATGTAATTAAGTGTTTAATCAATCAATCAATCAATCAAAATCTTTATTTAATCAGGCGAACATCATTGAGCATAGCTCATTTACAAGATGGACCTGAGTGGTCAAGAAGCGCAAGTGTTAATACATTGACAAGGGTAGCATAAACAGTAATACAATGACAGTGGTAACATAAACAGTAATACAATGACATAAGTGCTAATATATAACAATATACATATGTACACGGCACATTAAAACTATTAATCTGTGAGACAGAAGGCAATGGACACATCAGGAGT
Source organism: Neoceratodus forsteri (assembly GCA_016271365.2). Lineage (NCBI taxonomy): Eukaryota > Metazoa > Chordata > Ceratodontiformes > Ceratodontidae > Neoceratodus > Neoceratodus forsteri. The sequence continues at coordinate 503,802,321 of CM057455.1, forward strand.
AATATGTAGATTATAGGACATAGCAGGCATTTTGAGGGTGAATCTTGGGACTGGAAACGGGAGTTTTATCAGCATATAGGAACACAAAAGAAAGGGGGGGGGATAGGTAGGGCCGGGGTTTAGGTCTTGTGGAAGCATTTGCAAAGTTCTGGGAATAGGGTGGTGAATAATCTTTTGAAGGATATTAAGGGTAGGAGGTTATTTAGCTTCATGGTTTTTTGGAGTGAATTCCAAACAATTGCTAGTGAGTAGCTGATAGCAGCCCTCCCAAACTGGGTGCAGACATTGGGGACCTTAAGAATGATAATTTTGCTGATCCTTAGGTTGTATGGCCTAGAAGTAATTTGAGTAAAACAGTCTGAGATATAGATAGGTAGCTTGCCTGATAAGGCTTTGAATATCCAAATTGTAGCATTCCTATTTCTTCTGTGTTGTAATGATGTCCAGTTAACTGCCTTATAAAGGGAGCAATGATGGGTGCTGAAGGAAGGTCGTATGAATCTGATGGACCTGTGGTATAGGGTGTCCAGTTTATTTAAGAGGGGAGTGAACAATGTCCGTACAGAAAGTCAGCATAGTCAGTGAGGGATAGGAATGAAGCCTGGATTAATCTTTTTGAGTCTCTGTTGAGGTAGTGCTTTATTCTAAAAAATAAACCAAGCCTTTGTCTCAGTTTCTTTAGTAGTCCTCAATATGGACAGAATAGTCAAGCTTGTTATCAATCCAGACTCAAGGTATTTGAGTTATCAACGAATTCCAGCTTCTCCAAGTAAGGTAGTTAGTTGTAGGGTGGTGGATGGTGGGGTAGTGGCAGAGCAACTCTTTGAGGTAAAGAACATAGCTTTTGTTTTTTTGGCATTTAGAAGTAGTTTTTTATCTAGTAGGTTGTGTTGTAGGATGGAAAATTCAGATTGTAGCAGTTCACAAGCTTTAGATAATGAAGGATTGCTAACATATAATACAGTATCATCAGCAAACAGATGGATGTTGGATTGAGTGAGGTTGGCATCAATATTATTAATATAGATGGCAAAGAGGATGGGGCCAAGAATAGAGCCTTGGTACACCTCTTAACAGTGGTTTTAAGGTGGATAGGTAGTTTCCATTTTTACCAGTTGTGACCTATCTGATAGATAGCACTTGAACCAATTGAGTGAAGGGGAATCCAACCCTAGTGAGCCAAGGGAGTGATTAATGATTCATGATCCACTGTGTCAAATGCTTTGCTCAAATCCAGGAACACAGCACAGGTATTGTTCTTCTTATCCATAGCAATCTGCCAGTCGTTGGTTACTTTGGCTAGGGCTAAATGGCGCTATGCCTTGATCTAAATCCTGATTGTGCTGTATTTAGAGGTTATTGTTATCCAGGTAGTCCCTTAATTGTGAGTTTACTAACTTTTCGAGCATCTTGGATAGAACTGATAGGATGGAAATGGGCCTGTAATTATTGAGGTCCATGGGATCACCAGATTTGAGTAAAGGAACTACTTGAGCTGTTTTCCAAGTGGAGGGAATGGATCCAGTGGTGAGGAAAGATTGAAGAGATGAGTGAGGGGGCAGATAAGACTTGAGATGCAATCTTGAGGAAGTAGGGGTCCAGGAGTCTGTACCTGCACTTTTTGAAGTATCTAAATTGAGAGGAGATCTTCCACTTCTTTCAAGGATATTGGGTTGAAGGAGAAGGTTGATGTAGCCTTTGACCCACGGTGGATTGAAGGTTCAAGGAAGATCTCAGAGATTTGCAGGTGAAGAGTCAAATGCTAGTCCAGCTGTGGTGAAGTGGTCATTGAAGGTATTTAGGATTTCTTGTTTGTCCGTAATTTCTGTGTTATTTAGTAGCAGTTTGCAGGTTAAGGCACAGTAGAGTTTTGGCCCAAGATACCTTTATAGTTCCCTCAGAGCCTGGTTGGGTTATTATAGGAGGCATCCAATTCAGCTCTATAATAGGCAGCTTTGGCAGATCTTATTTGTGTTGTACATGAATTTCTTGCTTTTCTGAAATTTAGCCAGGAATTAATGCGATAGAATAAACCTAATCGCTGTCTTAGTTTCTTCAAGGTTTCATTTAAGTGGCACAGAAAGTTGAGCTTGTTATCCAGTCAGAACCCTAGGTATTTAAAGGTATCAACTACTTCAAGGGGTTCACCAAAGAGTGTTCAGATCTGTGTGATATGTGGATATGCGGAAGTAGATTTTGGTGACAGAATCATTGCGTTAGTCTTTTTGGCGTTGAGGAGGAGCTAATGAGTGATAAGGTTGTACTGGAGGGTGACAAAGTCTTTCTGTAAGTACTCATGGGCCAAATCCAAGGATGCATTTGTGGTATAGAGTACAGTATCATCTGCAAATAAGTGCACATTGGCTGTGCCCAGCTGCGAGTCCAGATTATTGATGTATATTACAAAGAGGATAGGGCCCAGGATGGAGCCTTGTGGGACTCCTCTTAACAAGGATTTTTGTGGGGACAGATATCCTATGGCTTTGACCTGTTGTAATCTATTGGTTAGGTAGCTGGTGAACCATTTAATGGCAGAACTATCAAAGTCTGATGTTGCTCAGTGCAGTAAGCATGATGGTATGATCCACAGTATCGAAGGCCTTACTTAGATCAAGGAAGAGGGCAAATACATGCTTTTTAGAGTCCAAGGCCATTTGCCAGTCTGCAGTTACTTTGGCAAGAGCCGATACTGTACTGTGTTTGGCTCTGAAGCTGGACTGAGCCAGGTTTAGCAACGTTTGTGAATCCAAATGTTCTCTAAGTTGGATGTTGACAATTTTTTCAAGTAATTTAGAGAGGACGGATAGTATAGAAATAGGCCAGTAATTGTTCAGATCACTCGGATCCCCAGTCTTGAATAATGGTAGGATGTGGGCAGTTTTCCACAAGACAGGTAGCTCACCTTGAAACAGAGAGGTGTTGAATAAGTGTGTAATGGGGGCGGTCAGATCGGTATGGCCAAGTTTTAGGAAGTAAGGTTCAATATTATCTGCACCCGCACTCTTTTTTGTATCCAGAGAAAGGAGGAGCTCCTCCACTTGCTTGAACGTAATTGTGAGGAAGCTGAAGGGGGTGGGATGCGGTTGGTTACGGTTGTGGTTATCAGTGAAGCCAACAGTGTAGTCTCTTGCCGGGCTAAGTTTGCTGATAGGTGAGGTGTCAAAGGCAAGCCCTGCAGTGGCAAAGTGGTCATTAAAATTTCTCTAGTATATCAGCTTTGTCCATATAGGTTGTACCATCAGACACAATTTTGTTTGGAAGGGGTGTTGCAATGGACTGACCTTTGACTTCTTTGAGGTTGTTCCAAAATTTGGCAGAGTTGTTTTTATTGTCTTCTAGTTCTTTTTGGAAGTACCTAGCTTTTTCTGACCTAATTAGCTTGGTACAAGCATTCCTAGTGGTACGGAATGCTAACCAATCTAATGGTCCCCTTTGATAGAATTCCACTGGGAACTGAATAGGGTCCCTACATCTGCAAGGGATACTAGGGGGACACTGGAAGATCCAGGCACCAGGGAGAGCATGTTAGAGGGCCCCGACGTCAAACTCACTGGAGTGGTTGACCCTGTTGTCAGGTTCGGAGGCACAGGGTTAGCGGGCTGCAGCCCTGTGAGTGTCGTGTTATTTGGCGTCAGACCATCGGTCATCAGGTTAGCAGGGACTGGGTCACATGACAAAAGGTTAGTTGGCATCTGGCCCTCAGTCGTCAGCTCAGGGGAAGCCAGAGGAGCTGGTGACGTCACAGAGTTGGGCATTGTTGGGGAGGGTGTCACCTGGTCTGACTCTGGGGAAACTGGGGTCAAAGGAGCAGGCTTCTGCTGATGGCAGTCTGGGGTATCGTCTGGCATCGGCTGAAGGTGCGCCTGCTGAAGAAAGCAAACTCCCAATTGGAGCTCCTGCTCCTGGCATCACTAAGTGTCGCCGGATCCTCAGATCCGACGACACAGATGCCCCAGCCGTGTGGACGATGGGCTCCAACTCACCACCCAAAGAACTAGCTGGTCTGCCTGGCTTAGACCCGGCAGTCTGTTTGTAAGGCCTAAGACTCAGGGGAGTGAGGGCAGAAGAAGGCCCATGCCCTGAAGACCCCCCACTGTACGTCAGTACCAGGGCAGAAGGCTTCACAAACGAAGGCTGCTGTGGGGGGCAGAGTCCGACCTCCCATGGGAGGAGGAGCTGGAAGCGGTCACCAACCGGTCGGGAACCTGGGGCGGGAGTCTGACCTGGGCCTATTTTTGTCCCTGTCCCAGTGTTTATGGGATAAAGAAGAAGAGGAGGATGAGGTCCCTGAAACTGAAGGGGAAGAGCAGCTTTTTCCGGAAGTGTTCTTCTGCATGGTGGCCAAGTGCTTTTCCAGCAAAATGCTCTTTAGGGTCTTCAGGCGGTGGATCCTAGTCATACGGTTGAAGCTTAGACAGTTCTGGCAGGCCTTGGAACGGTGGTCGGGGCCTAGGCAGATGAGGCAGGCAGAATGGCCATCCTTCAAAGGAATTCGTTTGCCGCAGGCACACTTGGATTTCTGCCGCTCGGATATTGAGGTTGGAGAAGAAGGTATGCTGATGCTACCATGACATTTCGACAGCGACCAACACTACAGCAACAACAGTGCCAGGTCGATGTAGTGTCAGCGCAGGACCCCACCACTGCTTTCCAGGGGTATTGCACCCCCTCCCTAAAACAACTCCAACTCAGAGTTGATTAGTTTAGTAACAGGGGGTGCGGGGGGCAGAAAACAATCTGTCCTGTGACTCCCTTCATGCCAACCGCAAATACAGTCGACATAAGGATGTTGCTGTAATGTCGGGCGACAAATAATTTGTCAACTGATTGTCATGGATCCGGAGAAGAAGACATGAAGAGAAAAAGTAAAAAAAAAAAAAAAAAATCACTGTTTTAAAGAAAATAATAAAGTGCGAGCAAACGAGAAAATGGTGGTTGACTGAGAGCAGAAGGCGACCGTAGAGCTGATGTGCATGGGTTGATGGCAGAAAGAGAACTGGGGTGGGCTGGGTGACTGCCCCTTTTATACCATTGGCCGATGTCAGGGGCGGGCCAATGTCAGGGGGCGGCACCCTACTGGATACTGCTAGCTAGAAGTTTTCCGTGGGACCCTGGTGCCTGGTGGCTTAGTCCTAATGGAGTAGCCTGCTGAAAGCGCTCACCCTCGAACTAAGATCTGGTAATACTTGTTACTATATACTACGTGACCAGCTGAGTGAAATTAATCTCTTTGCAAGTTTGTAAACTGCAGACCCTTTGCAACTCACTTTTGAGCAGGCTTCTCTCCCGAGCTCGGACAGCAGCAGCACACTGGGAGGATGCAGTGCAGTAAGAGCCTGATGTTTTGCTTGTCCACCTCCACTGGTCTGGCAGGCATGCTGTAATTTCTGAGGCAGACCATGGCACTGACACCGTATGGCGATTATGTAAACAGTCTGCCAAGCAGCAGACACTCTATGGTGCCAGCAAAGCTGGATTGGTTAGTGCAAGAGCTGCTCTTTCCTTGTTCCTGTGCTGCTGATTTGCACTGTTGGTGGACTCCACTTCCTGGGTTGCAAGTTCCTGCTATATTTGTTCTATGAACATTACTTTCAGAGGTACCCATAGTATGGCATTAGCGCCATCGTGCTCACTGTATTTGTCACTGAAATACCAGAAAGTTGAATTTCAAGAATAATAGTCTCAACTGCTTCCAGATTATCAGCATATTGCTTAGCTCTCCAGTTTCGAAGAGGGTCCTTGGATTTTGCTTCAAACATTTCCACTGAGGCATACCCTCAACTTTCTGACACTCAGATGTTGGACTCTGACACTCAAATTGTGGGACACTGGCCCTTGTAATGTGGGGCATAACACTGAACAGTGAGATACAATCTCAAACATTGGAGAAAAACCACCAACACCTTTATTTTTTTTTATACTTTCATTTACCACCCTAAATATTATGAGGCAAGGGTAAGGGTTCAAAGCACAAAGCAATTCAAGACTTCAGTGTCAGTGTCCCACACCAACTGACCTCTAAGTTCTCCTGTTTGTCCTTCAACCTGTACAATGAGGTACAGACGGCCAAGTATCCACTGAAAACGAAATGTTTGCTTTCATATATCGTGAAAGCACCTGTATGTGTGCTGGTGGTGGCTTGGGGGGGGGTTACATACAGTGGATCAATTCTATGGGGTGATCTTAAATTAAATTATGTCACTTAACCACTGATGGATGCAAGTTCAGAAACAGAAATGAAACAGATAATTTTCAAACTAAGTCTTATATGAACTGTTACTTTATCAATGCAAAACTGGTACTCTTGCTGCAGTTAAACAATTTATGTAAATAAGACTATTATAAGAGACCATAAATATTCCTCAAAGGCAAAACTTAAAACAACAATGCAGATTTGTTCTGCCTTTCATATTTTCAGCAAGAGGGATCAATTGCTTCTTTTTTTTTCAATACCATTTTTCCTTTCTTTTTTTTTTTTTTTCATACAGCTTTTTCTGGCGGAGCTGGAAGGTGGCCATGGCTCCCCCCTTGGGGGAGCACACTTCTCCAGCCCTGACCGCCCACACTGACCCTCCCCGGGAAATTCCTCCATGAGTTACACCCCCCCGGACAGCCAACATCCAGACTCCAAGGCTCAGTGCGGGCACAGTCAGGGCCACCACAGAGCCTGGCAGCTCCATTTGTTCTTATTTTACGCCCATTCCCCTCCCATCCGACCCATATCTCCCTCCAGCCAATGATAGAGGGCGATCAGCAGGTGGGATGACAATCCCCCTCTCACCCCTGCTGACCCCCAGCAGCCCAGGCTCATTCCTGAACCCAGGTTGCCACCGTGACATTTTTCCTTTCTATCAATTCAGTCAGTGAGCAAAAAATTGTATCCTATTGCTGTGGACTGCTGTATGAAATGATATGCTATATGTATACTGCAGCAATTCTATTGTTTTCCATGTAACTGCACACACACACACACACACACACACACACACACACTTCCTCAAACTTCAGAAACTTGGTCGACAGCTATTGCTTTATGGTTAGGGTTTACTGTGGATGGAAAACGATGGTTTTCCAAATCCTGTTGTAGGACAGTTCAAAGGTCAAAAAAGTTATTGTACTATCGTTCTGATGTTACAACGATAGTACAACTTCTTAACCTTCAACTGTTTCCTGATTGGCTGAAACATTGGCTTTTCAAAGAATACTGTACAGCATGGCGGCGCTGGTAAGCGAGCGGTTGAGCACGAGCTTTTCAGATAGTTTGGACACGGACTGCCATAATCAGCACCCTGTTTCCAAACTATCACAAACTATCAGTTTGTCAGCAGTTTTTTTTTTAATAAATCGGTGGTCCCTCCGTACAATGCTAAGCCAGACGACAGTGAGCAATGGTACCTTCAGGTTTGGCAGCGGAGCAGAACTGCAGCGAGGACCAGGAGAAAACGGCAGTGTCTGGACAAAGTACAGAAACGAACAAATCCTTGTGAAATTAATGTGACACAGTTTGTGGGGACCCATGTACTATACAAAATAACAGATAGGGAACTGTGCATGTCAAGGCCGTGTTTCCATCTCGGGTGTTTGATGACATCATAGGGACCTCTCGAACTTTGCTCTCGAGGTCTGTGTAGGGTTACCACCTGTCCTGCGTTTCGCAGGACAGTCATAATTTGGGCAGCTGTATCCTGCAAAAAAACATGAAAAATACTGCATGTCCTGACTTTTTAATAGAAAATTGTTTTTCTAACTTTCATCTAAATCTTGGAGAAAACTATAGTACCTTAACTAAAATACAATAAAATGGTATGAAACCATAGAAGCAACCAAGAAACTACAATACTTAGCCTTAATTCTGATTATATAGAGAAAATAAGTCTGTTGCACTGGTCGACGTTACGTACTGTCCTGTGAAAAATCATGTTTTAGTAAGAAATGTCCCACTTTGGGCTTCTTAAAAGGTGGTAACCCTAGGTCTATGATGTCATCAAAACCCCTGATGGGAACACAGCCTTGTTGTGCACAGTTCCCTATCCATTATTCTATATGTTCTGTTTCTTGCCTTCTCTATACAACCATCCCTTACTTTTACACTAAATAAATGTTTACTTTTATCAGTCTTCTCACTACTTCTATGACTTCATTTCACATGAATTGCTCATCTGGCAATGCATCCCTGAAACATAAACCATGCAGGCAAACATCTAGCATTGACAAATGCTTGTTCATAATAGTTCCACTATCACAGGCCCAGTCCTGCGGGTCAGAATTCACTGGGTTTACAGTGAACTCCCCTAAGTGCAGCCTGTACAGTGTGGATCAGGTCCCCCCCCCCAGTCCTTCCAGGGCACTTGCTGGGTTTTTCCAATGAGCAACCACCAGGTGCTCCTGGGGTTCCCTCTCTCTCTGTGTAAGGCGAAAATACAGCCTCCGGTCTGTATTCCTGGAAGAGAACCCTTTTAGCCTCTGTGCTGTGAAAAAGAAAAGCTGCAGGCATTTATATACCTTCACGGTGCCCTATAACCCCTATATATATTTTTTCCAGGAAAATGCAGGGGCCAGTTCAAACCCCACAGACCACTCCATAAGACTTTTGCGTATCTCCTACTACACTCACAGAGTGCCTTTTCATGATCCCTCCTGGTAGTGTCTAGCCTTTAAATGTTAGGTCAGGCATGGTATTATTTGAACAAAATCCTCCCAAGCTTACACACACACACACACCAGACAATTTCAGAGATATTGTAAAATTATGCCAAAGGCTTTACTAATATCTACTAGATTAAAGGAATAATGCATGACAGGGGGTGTGTCATTGCCTGGTGATTAGGCACGAGTCGAGGTCGAAGTAAGCGACTAATCACCCCAGAAGTGACGTTATCCCAGCACGACACACACCCTGGAGTGCATTATTCCTATTATACAATGGCTCATTGTTATACAGAATAAAAAAAATAATTTTAAAGATGTTTTTGTGTGGAAAAATATTTTTGTTTTTTAAGAGAAGATGAAACAAGCAATGGAAGGATCCATAAAACAAGCAATGGAAGGAGAAGGATCCATAAAACAAGCAATGGAAGGAGAAGGATCCATAAAACAAGCAATGGAAAGAGAAGGATCCATAAAACAATCAATGGAAGGAGAAGGATCCATAAAACAAGCAATGGAAGGATCCATAATACAATCAATGGAAGGATCCATAAAACAAGCAATGGAAGGATCCATAAAATGCTCATCTGCAGGTTCACAGTGAGGCTGAGACTAGACCCGTGATGTTATGCTGGATAACATCACACCCGTGATGTTATGCTGGGATAACATCATGGGTCCAGCACAAGACTGACCAATCAGAGTCCAGAATTTTTTCTTGCCATTGTATAATATACAATTAAACATATAAATAACATTCAAAGATTGGTTACATGTTGTAAGAAACAAACGCTGGACAATCTACCAAAAAAAGTACACTTAGCTTTCCTAAATGAGCATATAGTTCCTACCTTGTTCAAGTTGCAGTTGATGAAGTTAAGAGTCTAGTAAAATTGTCCTGGTTACCTGTCTTATGGTGAAATTCAAAACAAGATTCCTAGCTGAACAGTTCCTAATCTCAAACAGAAATGAATTTGGCAAGCCTTCCTCTGGTGTTTACAAACGCAAGTTCACAAGTGCTGCTTCTGGATTGTCCTGCTGTGATTGGCTGGCCTCTGTTACATGGCTGCAAAGATCTAACCGGTTCTCTATGTTTTAAAAATTCAACTGCTGGAACATTCTCCTCCCCCCTTTTCTGGTTAGGACAAAATAAACCAGTTTTTACTTACTTAAGTTTTTACTCGTACCTTGTATTTTGAGACACTATGGCACAAGCCCCTGCTGAGATAGCAGGCCCAAGGCCTTTGTCTAGCTTCTTTTCCCACAGAACTATTCAGACTTAAATGGTTCAGCTTTTTAGCTTCTAATTACCCCCATTAACTGAAATTGCTCACCCAGGTACAGGTTTCTGTAAACAAAGAACCAGTTAAAACTAGCAGACTAGACCAAAGAAATATTCCATCCCAACAGAAGTTTATAGAAAAACAAATTTGGCTTGACCAACGTCATACAACAAAGGGAATATTAACTATAAAAACACAGAAATATGACATGGAGGTGAAACTCTGCAGAGGGAGGCAGGCTTAGGCAGCTGGAGCTAGAAGATAAGTATTTTCTCTGTGCTGTTTCTGTTCTTTTAGGATTCAGGTAGCATTTAATGAGATTGCAATGTGTGCTGTGTAATTCAAACAGTGTAACTACAAACCAAATGATTTTGCCTTGGCTGGGAGGGGAGGAGGTATTTAACTGAGTGAGGGGAAAGGTTGGGAAATACACAGAAGGGGGAAGGGTGGTCACGTGACTCAGACACGCCAATAATGGGGTTGGGATCATGTGATTGTTACACAGCAGTATACCTTATTTGCTTTCAGTTGGAGGTGAAACTCTGTAGAAGGAGGCAGGCTGAAGCTATAAGATAAGTACTGTTTCTGTTCTTTTAAGATTCAGGTAGCATTTAATGAGACTGCAACGTATACTGTGTGATTTAAACAGTGTAACTACAAACCAAATGATTCTGTCTTGGCTGGGCGGGTGCATTTAACTAAGTGATGGAAAGGTTGGGAAATGCACAGGAGGGCGATGGGTGGTCATGTGACTTGGACCAGCCAATAGCAGGGCTGGGGTCCATTTATATTTCAGAGGGGACCAAGTGACCCCAAAGTTTGAATGCCACAAAGCAAGAGTATAGCATGCTGAGTAACATCTGCAGGATGTCAGCAGGGAGGACAGCAGCCAGCAGGTCACACTGGTAGACAGGGAAGAGCCTAACTGGAAGGGTCACATATTTCCTGTACAGACATGGGAAGTCCAAGGTGGGGGAAGGGTTTCAAGGAGTGGGATAAGACCAGGATCAGGGAGGAAAGGAGAGGATGTGCAGGGGCAGTAAAACAGGGTGGGAAATGAGAAGGGTTGAATATTGCCAAGGATGTGGAGCAGCCATATTCCTGGGAGGGGCTTGGTGGGAAGGGGACTGTAGGGTGTGTTGGCAGGTGGGCCAGCTCAGGCAGGAAATAGGGTGGATGAGAAGAGAACTGAAGGCATGGAGGAGACAGAATTGGGGGGAACATGGCCAGGAGGGGAAACAAATGAGGTATCCAAAAGAGATCAAAACAGACAAAAATAAGGGGGAACTTGGTGAGACAACAGGAGTGCCACACAATCGGGTGCAGCCAAGGGAAGAAAGTGATGACTGGAGGAGGGTCAGGCACAGGAGCATGACTAAGACGGGGTCAGAGCAAGGATATCAGCCTGTGGGAAGGGGGACTGGACTCATTCAAGGAAAGGAGAGTAGCACTGCATCAGTGTTGGCTAGTCCAGAAGACCACGTAGCAGGGAGGAGGGGAGCTTCAGTGAAGGAGCAGGGAGAGGACACTACAGGGGCAAAGATATACAGTGGGGAGGCAGTAGGCAGTACACCAAGAAGACACACTGGCATGGGAGGCAGCGAGGTGATGGTGATGCACTAGGAAGTACACCAAGAAGACACATTGGCGGGGGGGGGGCAGCGAGGCGATGTTGATGCAGTCTCTCCAGAGAGAAAGAAGGAGCAAGGAGACAAGAGGAAGGGGGAAATGGCAGGCAGCCTGGGGAAGACTAAGGATATTGAAAGAAGGGGAGTCCGAGTGGGGGAGGACCACATTTCAGAGAAGACACAGGGATGTAATAGTAGAGGAGGTGGTTGTATGATGGACAGAGCAACAAGTCAGTGTAAAGGGGAGGTTCTGCCGACGGAAAATAGTTCAAAGGAGGAGGAGGAGGTCAGTAGCCCAGTCACAGTTGCAAGGGGGGGAGAGGACAGGGCAAAGGTTAAGGGAGGCAAGGGGGCCATGACATGGGGATGAGAGGCCACACATGTTGGGGGGTGGGGAGTGAGGGCAACAAGAGGTTGAGAAGGAAAAGCCTGAGAGTCATAATTTAGGGATTCTATACCAAGGTTTAGGTGCAGGAGGAAGGCAGAAAAAGTAACATCTGTAGAGTGCATAGCCAGGCAACGATAGCGGTAGAGTGGGGCAAGGGCACATATGTGGGAAGGTGGGAGGAAGTCGTGTATTGGGTGCACCTGGGAAGGAATGATCTGGAAGAAAGGCTACATGAGGTACAAGACAACTTCAGGGAAGTGGGAAAAAGTACAGTTACATAAGAACTTACCGTAACAGTAGATCTTCGAGACACAGCTCTTGCAGCAGGTTACACCATTTGGACTGAAGCCGGCAGGCGTCAGGACCCCACGGAAAAATTCTAGCTAGCTATCTTCAGCGGGGACCGCTTGACGCCGGTCCCGCCTGACGCCAGGCGAGTATATAAGGGCGGTCCTACCAGATTCCCCAGTTCTCCCCGCGAGACTTCCGCCGCAGGCTGACATGGAAATGGAGACTGAGGATCCACGCCAGAAGACAAAGGGTAAAAATCCCTGTTAAAAGGCTTAAGCCATGCCTCCAAGGGGAAGGTGGTGGGATTTGCTGCAAGAGTTGTTCTCAAGATCTACTATTACGGTAAGTTCCTCGTAACTGTATTCATCTTACTCGAGACACAGCTCTGCAGCAGGTTACACCATTAGGACTGATTCTCAAGCAGTAGCGCTGCAAACACTCTGGGAGGAGGAAACTAGAAAGAACATTCCAGGTCCTGAATCTAGGACAGGAGACCCTGTAGCACAGCCAGGCCGAAGCCTGCTCTTCGCCGTGAAGCAATGTCCAGGCTATAATGCCTGATAAAGGTACGTAGAGAGCTCCAAGTGGCTGCAGCACAAATGGCAGAAGTAGAGACATTTCGCAGTGCTGCAAAGGAGGTGGCCACACCCCTAGTGGAATGGCCCCGGATTGATCCCGGGAGGGGCCTTTGTTTGATATCATAACAGTATGAGACGCACTGGACAAGCCAGCAAGACAGGGTCTGTTTGGATACTGGTTCGCCCAACATCCTTTCGGTAAAGGAAATGAAAAGTTGCTCCAATTTACGAAGCTGCTTAGTTCTGCTCAGGTAGTACCTGTCTGTGGTGAACATCCAGGGTGTGAAGCAGCGCCTCTCCCCTATTAGAATACTTAGAGAAGTAGACCGCAGGTCAATATCCTGATTGAGAGGAGTGTGAAACCACCTTAGGCAAGAATTTAGTATTCGTCCTCAGGGATACTCTGTCCCGTGGAAAATTAAATAAGGCTCTTTGCACATGAGAGCATGAAGCTCAGAAACTCTTCGCTGACGAACAGCAATCAAAAACAACGTTCACGACAGAAAACGGAGCCTCGCAATCCGCAGCAGGCTCAAAGGGGGGAGCGTGAGTTGCTCCAGGACAAAGAGCAAGTCCCATGGAGGCACTGGTCCTACTGGCGGCCTAAGATGTAACACCTCTCAAGAATTCTCGATAGGCATCTAATTGTGCCACATGGCGCTGTCCCACCGGAAGGTGGTAAGCTGAAATGGCACAGAGGTGCACTTTAATACAGGAGTAGGCGAAATCTAACGGAAAGGGGAGCAGTACTCTAACACCGCTTCACCAGACAACGTAGGGAAAGGCCGCGTTTGCTACTCATATCAAAACGGCGCCATTTCATGGCGACATCGCATGCTGTCGCGCTTAGCTGCAGAAAGAACTTCGCAACCTCTTCAGACCCTGTGTCGCAAGATGGCTATGTCTCTAGGAGCCATGCATGCAGGTTCAGTGAGCTTAAGTCCGGTGACCAGTGAACCTTCCTCCTGAGACAAGAGATGGAGCTGAATGGCAACGGAGCAGAGGTTCCAGTGATAGCTGTATTAGCAAAGGGAACTACAGATCTGTCTGGGCCAGAAAGGGCCACCAGGATCATTGTTGCATGCTCTCATGTAGTTTGAGAAGAACTCTCTGGATCAACTAGAAGGGAGGAAAGCGTAGAGGAATCTGTCCGCCCAGGAGAGGGACAGCGTCTCGGCCAGAAAACACCAGGCCCTGATCTAGCGAGCAAAATTGGGCAGTTTTATGCTGGATGGGAAAGTTAAAAGTCCAATTCTGGAGTTCCCATCGAAGAAACAGATCCTCTGCTACCTCCTGAAGAAGTTCCCCTGTGGACTCTGGCCTGGGAGCGACTCAGGCCATCTGCAATTGTGTTGTCCACCCCGGGAACATGTACTGTGATCAGGTTAGCGCTGTGTCGATTACCCAATCCCACACCCTCATGGCCTCCTGCAAAGGGGTAAGAGTGCGCCCTTGTTTGTTGAGGTAATACATCACCGTGTTGTCTGTCTGAAGCAGGAGGTACTCAGCGGATCTCTGATTGAAATGCCTGCAAGGCATGAGCGACCGCCTCATCTCAGGGACGCTGATATGAGGTGGGCTCCTGAGGGGTCCACGTTCCCTTGGACTTCACCTAGTCTAGGTGTGCTCCCCACCCTAGGCCTGAGGCATCTGTGGTGAGGATAACCTCTGGGGACGGCGCTATAAACGGGACGCCCATAGAGAGTGTCCCTGGGTCTAGCCACCACTGCCAGTCTCGAATCACGGTATTCATGATTCTGACCGGATGCTGCATGTGGTCTTGCCTTTGGTCCCATTGCACCTTGAGCATCCACTGAGTTACCCGCATGTGGAGCCTTGCGAAAGGGACAGTAGGAATGGCTGCAGCCATGTGTCCGAGCAAGCGAAGGGCCGACCTGGCTGGGACGGTCTTGTTCGACGAAAGCTCCCTGATGAGGAACTGACGCGCCTCCCGCCTGTCGCCTGGAAGAAATGCTCTTCCTGAACGGTGTCCAGTACTGTGCCTATGAACTGCAGCTTCATGCGACAGTACCAGGAGAGACTTCGTGTTGATTAGGATACCCAGAGATCGGAAACAGGTCCTAGGTACTTTGGATCGCTCAGAATAATGCCTCTCTGAGGCGCCATGAGAAGCCAATCGTCCAGGTACGGAACACATAATGGCCCTGTCTCCTTAGAGACGCTGCCATGACTGCCATGCATTTGTAAAGACCCTGTGCCAAGGACAGCCGAATGGAAGGGCTCAGAACTGAAGATGATGTCGAGAAACTCAAGCGCAGGAACCTCTTGTGCGCTTGAGCTATAGGGATGTGCAGGTAAGCGTCCTGCATATCTAGAGACGCTAAAAGGCGATCCTGCTTCAGCATGGGAATAAGACCCGGAAGAGTTACCATGCAGAATCTTTTGTAGGCGACGACAAATTGAGGTCGCTGAGGTCCAGAATCGACAGAGGTCCCCTGTCTCTTTGGAACCAGGAAGAAGGGAATAGTATCCGTGTCCTCTAGTTTCTCTGGGACGTACTTCATTGCTCCCTTTTGCAGGAGCGTGAGTACTTCTTGTCTGATCAATGACTTGTGCTGACCCGAGTACCGGGAGAGCAAAGGAGGCCTCAAGGGTGGCTTTTCCGCGAATTCTATAAAGTAGCCTCTTCCGACCATCTGTAGAACCCACCTGTCGGTGGTTATAGACTGCCATCCTGGCAGGAAATTCGCAATGCGACCCCCGATCATGAAATCCTGTTGATCCTGAGGGGCCGGGGCCAGGAAGGAGTCAGACTGTGGCGGCTGAAGGTCCCGCTGGCTGGACCGGCTTAGGAGTGCGCTGGCTTCTACCTGCGGGTTGTTTTCCCTGGCCTCTGGGAAACCGAGCCCTCTCTGTGGGAACGCGGACTGGTTGTTTCTGCATCCGTCCACGAATCTGCTTTGGTTCCTACGAAGGAATCTGCTTGGGTCACATACGGCCTGAACCGACCTCACCGCCTTCCCAGCCTCTTGGAGTTTGGTAATTATCTTCTCAGAGGGTTTACCAAACAAAACTTTCCCTCGAATGGGGGCCCATGATGTTTTTCTGACGTCCGAAACCGAGACACAGAGCCAAGAGTGCCTCCGAGGCATACGCCTGAAGCTGCTGCTCGGGCCAAGGAGTCGCAGAGTCGTGCAGCGGCTGCAGTGGCACTTGAGTTCCCACGTCCGAACCCGTATGGAGGAGCTGCAACATCTCCTCCTTCTGCTCACCTTCTGGCAATTTCTCAGCCGCATCCAGACCATGCTCCCACAGGGCATTTTGGAACTACACCATGTGGGTCAAATAATTCAGGGATCTGATGGCGCAGGTAGTGGAAGCATACATGCGCCTACCCATGGCGTCCAGCTGCTTGGACTCTGGGTCTGGTGGCAGGGTGCTCAAATGTTGTGGTCTCTGGGACTGGTCATGAGAGGCTATTATGACCAGAGAGTTGGCCTGAGGATGCTTAGTCAAGTACTGGTCCTCTCTTGGAGCCTTGTACAGGCGGTCAGCTTTCTTCGGTATCACTGGGAGTGAATGTGGATGCTTCCATGCTGCCTTGGTGACGTCTACGAAAGTATCTACCAAGGGTGGCACCACCACAGGCTTGGGGTCCTTCTGCCGAAGATATTTTGCAAGGCATAGCCTTTCGAGGTCTAACTCTTCCGCATCCCATCCCATGTTCTCTTGGATGTGTCTCATGATATCCGAGAACGAAGGGTCATCCGGAGGAGACTTTGGCAGCTCACGTGGTCCGGAGAAGGGATGGAGAGGGGAGATGGGGATCTGATGTTGAAAACTTGATCCCGTGTCCTCCGCTGAAGGCGAACGCCGGCGCCTTCTGGGTCTCTTAGGCTGGGTGACCTAGAAGAGGATCTAGACGGAGGTCTCCTTTTGTCTGGTCTCCCTTGAGGGTCCTGGCTCCTGGGAAGAGGAAACCGCCTGCAGACCCAGATGGAGAAGGGGCGAGGAACCAGCGAGCAACCGTGTGGAGGAGGAGGAGGTGGAAGCAGAGGTGGAGTGGGGACTATGTCCTTTTTGATGGTATCCCACCAGTAAGTGAAAAGCTCCTTCACCTCTGAAAAGAAAGGCCCGACGATGGACCGGGCGCCGTGGTCGGTCGCCGGGTCCCGGGCCGGCTCCACAGGGGCTCAAGCGTGAGGGTTCCTGGCAGTCCTACTTCCAGACCGTCACCTGGCCTGGTCCTCGAGCCGAGTCAACCTCCTCAGTGATGGTCTCCTGACCGACGCCGGTCGGAGGCGTCCGGGGTCCTCTTCTCGATTGAGCGGGCGCCGGTCTCCCTACTGGCGTCTGGTGATTAGTTGGCTTGGCCGGCAACGGTCTTCTGACGGACGACGGCTCTGGGGACCTGTGGCGAGAGGCCGTCAGGCGAACCGGCGTCGGGTCCAACGGCCTCTTGATTGAGGTGAGCTCCTTGGTCTTCCGTTGGGGAGGAGGAGGCAAGGAAGCGGACCTGACGTCGGGTTCAGAATGGCGGGAACCCGACTTGTGGTGATGGTGACGATCCCACTCTAGCCAGGGCCTTGGAGGACAGGAAGGCCTTGGGAGTCTTGGCCTGAGAAGAGGAGCCTGAAGACTTTCACTGCAGCAGGGGAGGCTGAGAGCTGGCCCGGGAAGGAGAGCGGTCGACCTGGAGCCGAGCTGCGCGAGTCGGAGGCCCTAGACGGGACCTGGAAGGGGCCTTCTCCTATGCTTCTCAGCATGCTGGGCCTTTGGCGGTAGAATCCCCTGGAAGCCAAGGTCTGAGTTGTCCTTGAGCAGAAATGCCTGTAGGGTCTTCTGCTACGGATCCGGTTCTGCTGTTGAAACCCTGGCAAAAGGCAGGACCGTGTCGTGGTCTGGCCTAGGCACCGACACAGGCCGAAAAGCGGATCCTGAATGGGATCTGCTTCCCACAGGCGCACTTCGAGGAGTGACCGGAGGTCAGAGAGGACATCAGAGAAAAAACTGAACGAAGAGAACGAATTTCCCATAGGAAAACACTTTACCACACGTCCCGCGCTAGAAGCTGAACCGAAGGGTCGAGACATGCAAGTCGACGGCGGGAAAGAACTGGGGAATCTGGCGGGACCACCCCCTTATATACTACGCCTGACGTCGGAGGCGGACCGATGTCGGGAGGTCCCACCGAAGATAGCTAGCTAGAATTTTCCGCAGGTCCCTGACGCCGCTTCAGTCCAAATGGTGTAACCTGGCTGCAAGAGCTGTGTCTCAAGTAAGAGCTATGCAGCAAAGAGGGAACAACGGTAGCCTTCTCAGATGTTTTGCCAGTGCCAAGGGCCAGTACAGACAGCAGGAGAAGAATCAGTGACTTCAACAAGTGGCTGAGGGAATGGTGTGGGACCAAGGGGTATGGATTGGTGGGGGACTGGGGATAGCACATGAGATAACACAGATCTTTATGCAGGGGACAGGTTACACATCAGCAGGGCAGGTTCACAGGTGTTGAAGCAGAAGCTGGGGGATTTCATCAATGAGAGGTATCATTTAAACTAGGTAAGGGGGGAGGCATTGGAGCAGGAAATCACCAGCGGGGGGGGGGGTCCCGTGGACCTCCCCCCACCACAGGGGTAGATAAGACCATAAGTGAAATAGGGGTTGGAGTGAAGGGTAAGGAAGCAGGAAGGATAGGTGCAGCGTGGAGAATAGTTTCATTAAATGCTAGGAGCCTGGAGAACAAGTTGGCAGAGTTGCAGGCATTGATGGCAGAGGGAGAGGTGGACATAGCCGCCATTACTGAGTCGTGAACAACCAAGCATCATGACTGGGACCTAACCATCCCAAGGTACAAACTTTTCTGGAGGGATAGAGATAAAGGGAAGACTGGGAGGAGTTGTAATTTACGTAAGGGAAGGGATAGTACAGTTTCGTAAGAACTTACTGTAACAGTAGATCTTCGAGAGAAGCTCTTGCGGCAGGTAACACATATAGGACTGCCGCCAGCCGGCAACAGTACCCTACAGCAAACTTTTTCCAGCAGTAGTCAGCGGGGACAGCCCTTCCCGACGTTGGCTCTGCCCCCGACATCCCACGTGGTATAAAAGGGGAGGAGGTCCCATCATGCTCCAGTTCTTGTACGCTGGAAGAACTGGCAGAAGAAGAGAAAAATCCATGATGTGAGCGGGAACCAACAACAAAAAGACACATTCTGGTCCAACAGCAAGCTAAACAATACGCTCGGCTGATGCAGAGTGAGATCCCATGGGAAAAAGAGGGAGGGAAGTATATCTGCTGCATAGCTTCTCTCGAAGATCTACTGTTATGGTAAGTTCTTACGTAACTGTACTATCTTACTTCCAGAATAAGCTCTTGCAACAGGTAACACATATAGGACTGAGTACCCAGCAGTATAAACTTAAGACAACTGCAAAAGGAGGTAGGAGAGGAACAGAGAAAGTAAGAGAGGTAGGAGTCAGGAGACCCTGCAGAACTGCCAGGCCGAAGCCTGCACTGCGTCTAGATGCAATATCAAGGCTGTCGTGCTCGATGAATGTGTGGACTGAGTGCCACGTGGCTGCTGCACAGATGTCCGAAGTTGAGACCTTCTTGAGGGCTGCGAATGAGGCCACCACTGCTCTGGTAGAATAACCCGATTGGACCCGATAGGGGTTTGTTGTGTTTTTGGTAGCAGAATGTGATGCAGTGTACCAGCCACCTCAAGAGGGTCTGTTTGCAAACCGGGCTGCCCAAGGAACGTGAGGCAAAGGAAACAAACAGCTGATCGGACAATCTGGCCCCCTTGGTCCTAGCCAAGTATAATCGCAACATGCAATGGATGTCCAAAGTGTGGTGAAGCACCTCACCCTGATTGGAGCGCTCAGGGTAACAGACTTGGAGCTGAACATCCTGGTTCAGTGTCATTTCCAACACATCTTTGGGGAGAAACTTAAGATTGGTACACAAAGCTACCCTGTCTTTGTGAAAAATCAAATAAGGCTCCTTACACATCAGGGCCTGAAGCTCAGAAATCCTTCGCGAAGAAATCACAGCAACCAAAAATAACATTTTCCAAGAAAGAAAACACAGCCCACAGTCTGCAACTGGTTCAAAAGGCGGGAGGGTGAGCTTCTCCAGGATGAACTGGAGGTCCAAAGGGGGCACAGGGTCCCTGACAGGGGGCTTTATGTGAAGGATGCCTCTAAGAAAGGCACAGATAACCTCCAATTGAGCCACTGTTCTGCCCTAGACAGAGGCATGGTAGGCAGAAAGAGCAGCCAGGTGTACTTTTATGAAGTAGTAACTAACCCCGGATTCTGACAAGGATTAAAGGTATTCCAGCAAGGTGTTAACTGGACAGGTCAAAGGATCTATGCAATGCGCTGTAGCCCAGAGGCAGAGCCATTTGCACTTCATGGAGTAGGTAGCTCTCGTGGAGGGCTTCCTCGCCTTCACCAGGACTTTGGCTATCTTGTCCGACACCCCAAATCGAAGCTTGGCTAAGTCTTGAGGAGCCAAGCATGAAGGTGAAAGGATCGCAGGTTCAGGTGAACAAGCGTCCCATTTTCCTGAGAGAGTCAGTGAGTTGAGAGAGGAAGTGAAACTGGTAAGACCACCACCAGTTGCTGTAGCAAGGGGAACCAAATCTGGCAAGGTCACAGTGGCGCAATGAGGATCATGGTGGTTCCCTTCACTTGTGCTTTGAGAAGGACTCTCTGAATGATCAGAAACAGAGGAAAGGTGTAGAGGAATCTCCCCATCCAGGAGAGGGACAATGCGTCTTGCCAGAAAACACCAGGCTCAGGATCTAGCGAGCAAAAACTAGGCAGTTTTGCATTGGCGGAAGACACAAAAAGGTCCAACTCTGGAGTCCCATATCTCGCGAAAAGGTCATCTACGACGGACTGCAGAAGGGAACACTCATGCACTTGAGACTTCATCCTGCTCAGCGCATCTGCGAGTGTGTTTTGTGCACCTGGAACGTGCACTGCTGTCATGGTCAACCGGTGGGCTATGGGCGGCCCACTTCCACACCCTCATGGCCTCCCTGCAAAGGGGGTAAGAATGTGTACCTCCCTGTTTGTTGAATTAGAAGACTACTGATGTGTTGTCTGTCTGAATCGAAGGTGACCAGATGTGATTGCTGATTCCAGGGCTTGAAGAGCATGCTGTTCTTAACTCCAGCATGTTGATATGGAGAGATTCCTCGGTTGAAGACCAAGACCCCTGTGTCTTGTGAGCTCCTAAGTGAGCCCTCCATCCCAAATCTGAAGTGTCCGTGGTCAGGACCTGTCCAGGAGATTCCTTCTGAAAGGGGATCCCCTCCAGTAAGGTTGGGAATGTCATCCACCAGAGGAGTTCCTTGCGGACCAGCTCCATTATGGAGACAGGCAAGTCCAGGTCGTCCCACTTCTGGTCCCACTGCACTCGAAGAGTTCACTGGATGGTCCTCATCAGGAGTCTGGCAAAGGGAACGGTCATGATGGCGGACGCCATGTGACCCAACAGCCAGAGTATCAATCTGGCTGGAACGGTGGAGGCAGAATAAATCTGCCTTGCCAGAGCTCGAATGTGCACTGCCCGGTCCAGAGGTAGGAAGGCCCGACCCTGTACAGTATCTAGGAGAGCTCTGGGGAACAGTAGGAGTTGAGATGGGCTGAGTGACGACTTGGCTGGGTTGATTGTGATCCCCAGGTTCCAGAATAGATTGCAGATGTCCCGGATGGCAGCCTGGAGATGGGCACCGGAGTGTGCCATGAATAGCCAGCTGTCCAGGTATGGGAAATGTAATGACCTATCCTGCGAAATGATGTAGCCACTACCGCCAGGCACTTCGTAAACATCCTCTGTGCTGAAAACAGACCGATGTACAGGGCCCTGAACTGGAAATGTTCGCCTTGGAATGTAAACTGAAGATATTTACGGTGGCCTTCAGCTATGAGAATGTGGAGGTAGGCACCCTGCATATCTAGAAATGCGAGCCAATCTCCCTGCCTCAACACATGGATCAGGTTGTGTAATGTGACCATCCTGAAACATTTGTATGCGACTGACAAGTTCAGGTCGCTGAGGTCGAAGATCAGTCTCGGGTCTCCCAATTTCTTCGGGACCAGGAAGAATCTGGAATAGAACACAGTGCCTCTCTCCTGCGGTGGAACAGGCTCTATGGCGTATTTTGACAGCGGTGCCTGGATCTTCTGTCAGAGAAGGGCTGCATGTCCCACCGAGTAACAGGATGGGGGTTGGGGCCTGTCCGGAGGGGTAGACACAAGCTCATGAACCCACAGGTCAGAGGTCACTTGTCTCCAGACTTCTGGATAAAGAGAGAAGTGACTTCCCACCTTCTCTCCCAAGGGAACGTCACAGAGAGGTGGGCATGACTGGAAGTCATGCTGTTGCAGGGGAGGGAAAGCAGCTTGAGAAGATTTAGCCTGTCGAGAGGTGGCGCCCGAGGATCCCATGGGTCCACCACGTCGACCAAAGCCACGTCACTGAGCCTGGGGTTGCTGAAAGCAAGGTTGCTGAGGCTATTGACCCTCTCTGCCATGAAAGCAAGACCTCTGAAATTGCCTTTGCTTTAGGCGATACATAGACTGCATGGTACGGACGGCCTTACCGGAGTCCTGCAATATGTTAACGATTCTCTCCATTTCTTCACTGAAGAGAATGGAGCCCATAAAGAGTGCGTCGAGGACGTTGGACTGAACATCCAGCGCGAACCCAGAAACCCAGAGCCAGGAATGGTGCCAGAGACAGATGCCCATAGCCACTGCCCTGGCTGAGGTGTCCACAGAGTCGTAGGAAGAGCAGAGTACATGCGTGCCCACATCTGGCCCCACTTGAAGTAATTTTGCAAGTTCTGCCTTTTGAGGGCAGTAGGGCATTCCTTGCAATATGTCCAGACCTTGTTCCCAAAGGGCATTTTGGAACTGGACCATGTGAGTCAGGAAGTTCAAGCTCCTGAGGCTACAGGTAGCAGACATGTACACCTTCCTGCCCATGGAATCCAGCTGCTTGAACTCCCTGTCCGGAGGCTGGGTGTCATCAAGGCACAGGTCAGGAAGCATAGGGAAAACCAGGAGCAGTTGTAGAATTCAACAAAACTGTTTATTTGTAGTAGCAGTAACCAGAGCCGGATTAACAAATTGTAGTGCCCTGGGCAATTTTGAATTGTGGGGCCCACCCTGTGACTTAACCAATAGGCCGGGGGTTTGGGGGCCACCTAAGCCCCAGAAAGCTGAATGGTTTTCAGTGCCTTAAAATGCATTTGGAGGGGTTTCCAGCTACTTCGAATGCCATTCTTGGGGTAGAAATAGAAGGTTATTATTTGAAGTGGGATGGCTGGAGTACATTCACACTGAGTGTCAGCACCCAAGCAGTTATGTGTTACTGACCCCTCCACACCAACATCTCCCTGCCCAAATAGATAGTAGCCTGCCCTGTGAGTGTGTGGTGGACAGTCGTGACCCCCAAAGTGTCCAACCTGGGGTGGTGAGAGCAGACGTGTAGAATTAGGGTTGGATAAGTGGAAGAGAATGAAATTAAGTGATCTGGAGGTTACAGCCACAGATGAAGGCAGTACGAGTGACCAGAAGGAAAGAAAATATTTAAGAAATAAGTTACTATAATGCGATACACACAAGACCAAACAGTAGCAGTTATGTAAAGTGGAGGGAGAAGGGTGGTAGGCGACAGACAGTGTAGAGTGGGGCTATATACAATGAAGGAGTAAACTGGGTAGTGCTAACTATTCAACTAGAGTAGGGAAGTGCACTGTTTACTGAATTAATTAAATACTATGAAACTTCACTGGGACTACTGGTGAAAGAAGAAAGAGGAGGCTAGAGGAATATTAGGCACTTCTTTTTTATGAAGGCACAGTAGGAGAAGGGCGTAGAACTAGATTTCTGCCATTGGGAGGTGGTTGGTTAAGTTTAGATTAAAAAAACAAACAAACAAAAAAAAAAACATACCCATAATAGTGAACACTTCGTTCAAGGCCCCCACCCATTCAGACCCCACTCGTGTGGCACACAACCTCCCTAAATAAGCCCACTGTTGCTGGGGAATTTAAATAACAAATATTATTCAGTTGTTCATTATTTTGTTTACCTGCTAAAAAGTCAAGACGGCAAGGCACTGCTGATCTGACTGTCTTGCTGGATTGGCTCCACATTGCTCACGCTCCTCACCTCCTCTGACTGACCCGATTTTACTAACAGTCGGACAAATCGTCCTGTATTCCGACTGGCCATGTCATTTTTTTTTTTGGTTTAAATTAAATATTTACTACAAACAGACCAGTGGGCAGTCGGCCTGGCAGGCGCAATTGATGCGGATGCGGTCTAGTATTGACTGTGGGAATTGGGATCACGCATGGACCTGAGGAAGACGGAAAAGTTCAGGTCCTTGACTTTTTTGGGCATTCTCCTACCTCGAAGAAAGTTATGGCTTACTCTCTGCACCTTACCAGGGATGATTTAGGAGGCAGTTCTGACATTTTTTTTTTCCCCATCTGGACTAGAGGATAGCTGGTTCTGGGTTTCTTTTTCTCCTTTCTTTCCCCGCCTTCCGCCCTTCCCTTCTTTTTCCTCCCTGGCTTCACTTTGGTTCCTAGGTATGGTGACAATTTTGTTGGGGGTTAGTCAGTTCTTATTATTTAACCTGCAAACCTCATGGGATCTGTTACTTTTTATTTATATTGTTGTTCGTGTTTTTTTTTTTTTTTTTCTATTGTTTGGCGAATTGTCCTGTTCTATAATCCACTGGTGCTCTAGTGTGTTTCTATGGAGTGGGCTGCAGTCCAGCCAGGTGTTGTGTTGGCATGGTATGTTCTTTTATTGTGAATGTACCGTTCATAAAATTTTAATAAAGTATAAATTCGAAAAAAAAAAAAGTTCAGGACAGTGTGGGCCGGGGTGCAAACATCAGCAATGGACCGGATTGGAGTCCTGTCATTGGCTAGAGGGTGCATGTTGCATTGCAGCTCAGAACATCCGTGACCATGGGGAAACAAAAAGCAGCAAACAGTGAGCTCTTTCGGGACGGTGGGGCAAATGGTCATAGATGAGTGATCCTTCCATACTTTGATCTATTCACCCCCACCCCACTGAGGTGTCAGAGAAAGTACAGGGGTCAAGGAAGAAGGGGAAAAAAATGGAATAAAAAAAAAGGAAACTCAGGTGGCCCCTCAGACTCGGGGACCCAGGGCAACTGCCCCCTCTGCCCTATGGTTAATCCGGAGGAATAAATAAATAAAATATTTCTTGTAAAATCTCCCCTTGCAGCTCAGCTTAGCTCTTTTTTATAACTTTTCAACCTCCATCCTTAGCAAACATCCTGCCCTTGTTAAGTTTCAGGAGCTGCTAGAACACTGTGCTTCTCAAGGCCCCTTTTTTGCAAAAGGCTCAACATTTGCAATCATGTAACATCTAGCTTTTTAAAGTCATGACCAAATACAATTAATACACATTTTAACAGTAATACTAAATATTTTCTAAACAAAAGCGATCCCATTATCAGTTTCATTCCATACATTGATTTGCACATAATTTTATATTAGCGATATTGATATGCAACGGAGAAAAACGGACAACAAGAGAAAACTGAGAGACAGTGAGAGGCAAAGAATTGTGAGACTGTTCGGAATGATCAAGACTGAGGTCTCACAGGAAACTTGGGTTGCACACCCAGACAGAGAAAGACAGAAAATGGAAAGATCCTTACATTTAAACACTACCTCCATAACAAATGGGACAGGGTCCTATTCTACCCTGTCACACTGGGTGCTCAGATTTTTTGGCCTCTGCGAATGATCGTGAGCTGCTGATATAACCACCGAGTCACCGGTAGGTTGTACAGCCAAAAAGGGTGTTCCTCAGGAGCCCAGTGCAGCTGATCCGCCTTTTCCAGGACGGCCGTGGACGAGCAGGGGTGTCGCCAAGTGGCCTGTGCAACATCCTCGAAAGTATCTACCATGGGAAGGATAACGACGGGTTTAGAGGTACTTGGCCAGTCTCATTCTTTCAGGGTGCAAGTCCTCCGTATCCCACCCCATGCTGGCTTGAATGTGCCTCATGACCTCAATGAAGGACGAGTCAACAAGAGGTGATTTAGGCAGGTCCTCAGGTTCATCAGACGAGGGTCCTCGTAGGATGTCCCAGAGGAGGCCGTTGTGTGGTAGGAGTCCGTGGAGGAGACTGAGGGAGATCTGTCTCCTGTGCTTGTGTCTGTGCCAATCAGGGCTAGAGATGCTCGAGCTCCAACAGCGAGATCTGTGGCGTCTTCTTTTTTCTGTCCACTTCCTAGGTTTGTCCGTAAGCAGACATTTTCCCCTTTCCTCACCCGAGGGTGGTTGAGGAGGAACTTCTTCAACTGGTGTCAGGATCTCCTCTGCTGGGATCGGCACCGGGTCAGGATTTATTGGGGTGACCGGCGTAGGTACCGGGAGGATATCCAGTCTAATAATTTCCCACCAATGGGGAAAAAAGGTCCTTGATGACCTAACTGAGGTTGAGTTTCAGAGAACCCGGTGCCAGATCCAGCAGTGGTTACAAAGCTCCAATGCCGGTACTGACGTCAGTCTTGAACTGCAGTCTGACGGGTAGGGACGCCGGTGTGTCCTGGTTATCAGGACTGTTGTCTGGGTCCAAAAGAATACCATGGACCGGCAACTGATCCACCACAGTCGGGGCGTTGTCCCCTCCGGCATCGGACCGAGGTAAAGAAACTGAGGGCAACGGGGTCTTGGCCACAGGAGGCACTGGTGCCTTTGGGGCACCTTCAGCAGGCTTGCAAAGCAAAGTTTTGGACGTAGGCTTAGCAGATTTCTCTGAGGAATGCCTGTCCGATGACGGGACCTGATGTTTGTCTATCAACAGGGCATGGTGCTCTGGAGGAGGTCGGGGCCTTGAGCACAGTAAGGTGCGAGTCGTGGCCTGATGACCCCGATCTGGAGGCGGTGTGAGATCCAGAGGATCAGGATCTGGAGGAAGACCTCTCCCTGTCTCTGTCCCGCTCTCTTTGTTTGTCCTTTAGCTTAAGGGCATGATGTTTCCCTCAAAACTTGTGGGCACGGCAGGGAGAATCACCCTCGGAGGACGAATCCCACTGCAAGGCCGCCAGTTGCTGCGGAGCCAAAAAAAGCCTGAAAGGACTTTTGTCGGCAGATGTGGGTCCAGCTATTGAACACCTAACAGTGGGAGCACGACAGAGCCGTGGTCCGGGCCCAAGCAAAAAACGCAGGCCACATGTCCCTCCTTAGAAGGAATTTTTTTTTTCACAGGCGCACTTATTCGTGAGCCTGGATGGGGTAATCAACATGCAGATGATTGACAAAGAAAAAGATTATAATGGAGTCGAGAAAAATCTCACTAACAGTCGAACTGGCGAGGGAGAGCCGTGGAGCTAATGTTCATGTGTCAACAGCAGGAAAGAACTGGAGCACACTGGGACAGCCTCCTCTTTTATACCATGTGGGACGTCGGGGAGGGGCCAACATCGGGAAGGGCAGTCCATGCTAACTACTGCTGGAAAAAGTTTGCCATGGGGTACTGTCACCAACTGGCACCAGTCCTATATGTGTTACCTGCTGCAAGAGCTTCCTCTCGAAATAAGATCAGATGTAATAGGGAGGAAGGTGAGGAGGGGAGGTCAGAATTAATCTGTCTGCAACTACACAGCCAGAAAGGGACCAAGATCTGTCTGGGGGTTGTTTTATGGACCTCCAGCCCAGAAGGAGGACATTGACAGGGAACTGGGGGAGCATATATGGAGGCATAGTGGCAAAGGGAGCACAGTAGTGGTGGGGGACTTTAATCTACCAGAGGTGGATTGCAGCATCCCAGCAACCAATTGTGCCAGGGAGCAGATCCTCCTGGAAGCATTCCAGGATGGCTTCCTTACCTAGATGGTAATGCAGCAAACGAGGGAAGGGAATATACTAGACCTGGTACTGAAAGATGGGAAACAAGTTGGGCTGGCAGTATAGTCTAGAGGTTAGAGGAACAAGGTATGAACGAGCTTGATACATCCAGCAGACCAGACCTGAGTCTGATTCTCACAACCTCCACTTGCATAATGTGTGACTCTGAGCAAGTCACTTAACCGCCCAGTGCTCCCAGGTCGCCTCTGAAAACAGGCACATGTACCTAGTGGGCCTTACCCGGTTACCAAAGACTAAAATAAATAAATAAAGTCAGGGATGTAAGGGTGGAGGAGCCTCTAGCAAGCAGTTACCACTGCACAGTGTGGCTTTCAATCAACCTGGGTAGGGAAGTAGCCACTACAAAAACTAGGGTCCTGGACTTCAAAATGGCAGACTTTGGCAGGATGGGAAACATACTGGAAAGCCATACAGCAAGCATCCGCCCAGAAATGGACACGGAAAAAAAATGGGCAGTCATCAAGAGAGGACTGGCTGAAGCCACTAATACTTGTGCCAAGAGCCAGAGCAAGAAAGCCAGGACTAAGAAACCCAGCTGGATAAGTAGAGAGATAGTGAAGAAGGTCAAGGAAAAGAGGAAAGCATTTTGGACCTAGAAGCAATCCACCAGGGCAGAAGACAACGAAGAATATGTGAAGAAATCCAGAAAAGTGAGCAGAGTGGTAAGGGCAGCAAAGGCAGCTAGGGAAAGTACAGTTATGTAAGAACTTGCCGTAACAGTAGATCTTCGAGAGAGGCTCTTGCAGTAGGTAATTACATATAGGACTGAAGTCGGTAGGCATCAGGACCCCACGGAAACATTTCTAGCTAGCAGTCTCTGGAGGGAGACAGACCACACATCAGGTGACCGACGTCAGTATAAAGGGGCCCACGCCCACCTTCAAGTTCTTTCCCGCTGTTAGTTCGAGTTAGCGCCTCGTGGCAGAACGGGAGGCCCAGCAGGCAACCAGCCCAGCGAGGGACAGTGTCTGGCAAGGGATGTCGCTTGGCGCCAGGTAGGCCAGCGTCGGAGCCGGCGTCCGAGGGTCCGACGTCAGGTCGTCCGGCCCAGTGGGAGGGAGACCTGATGGCAGCATGCCTACATCCTCAGTGTCACCCAGGGAAGGGGGGCTAACATCCCCGGGATCCAGCAAGGGAGATGCTAGAGCCTCAGAGTGCAACATGCGTTGTGGCGAGCCCGGTACGACAGACAGATCCAAAGGGTACGGCATCGGCTCTAACGCCGTGCGGCCATCAAAGGGGCCTACATCCAGCTAACTGGCGAAATCCGGGTGGATGTCAGAGGAGCCAGCATCCAACTTATTGGACCCTACACCTGACGAAGGCCGCGAGGGAGGGCCGGCCTTGATGGGCGCTTTGGAGGCCGTGCGCTGCCCCAAAGGGTTGGGCGCCTTATCAGTCTTACCGGTTGCCGACCGAAAGCCGCACTATAGCAGGCTTACCGGAATGGCAGCCTTTGACCTGGAGGCTCCCAAGGGGCCCAAGTGAGAGCTCCACGGAAGGGTCGATGCCACCTTGGAAGCCTCCAAGACGGCCATCGTGGAATGGTCCCCCGGAGGGGACGTTACCTTCAGCACTGCAACCTCAGCCAGAGTCGTGGTGACCGTAGTAGAGGAGTCCTGGTCCCGATGCTTCTTCTTGCGATGGCCCTCAGGGGAAGCAGAGGCCTACCTAAGGTTTTTCAGCTCCACTTCCATGGAGGACATTTTCAGTTTTAGAACGTGGGCCTCCAGGGACTGCTGCCTCCACTTGTGGGTGGAGGCGTTGAACTGCTGGCAGTGCTGGCACTTCTCCACAGGGTGGTCGGGGCCTAGGCAAAAAAGGCACTGGGAGTGTCCGTCCCTGTGCGGGAACTGGGCGCCGCAGGAATCGCACTTGTTTTTGTGCTCGGAAGGAGTAGGTGATGACATACATGGAAGTTGAAGAGAAAAGCTGACGAAAATCAAATTTAATTTGACAAAAAGACAGTAAAACTACCGACGATAGACTGGCGAAGCAGTGAACTTAATCGCGAGGCACTAACTCGAGTTAATGGCGGTAAAGAACTGGAAGACGAGCATGGGGACCGCCCATTTATACTGACGTCGCATGATGTCAGTCGCCTGGCATGGAGGCAGTCCCCCACCAGACACTGCTAGCTAGAAATGTTTCCGTGGAGTACTGACGCCTGTCGGCTTCAGTCCTATATGTAATTACCTACTGAAAGAGCCCTCTCAAAGTAAGATCAGAGGTTAGCGCAAGGGATCAAAGGAGGGGCAAAGGATTTCTTCAGATATATCAGAGAGAAGAGGAAGAGCAAAGAACAGATTGTTAGGATCAGGAGGAGAAGAGAGTGGGTAGAAAAGGGGGAAGAGCAGGCAGAAGTAGAGGGTGGGTAGAAAAGGGGGCTGAGCAGGCAGAAGTACTTACTGAATACTTCTGTTCAGTCTTCCCCAAGGAGAGGGATGGGCCCATACCTGAGAGGAAGGGCAGGGTAGGGGAGAAGCAACCATGGATGGGGAAATCACAGTGGAAAGGGTGAGGGAGGGCCTCAAGTCCCTGAAGGTGGACAAGGCACCTGGCCCACACAGAGTCCACCCAAGTGTGATAAAAGAGTTGGCAAAGGTACTGGCAGGGCCACCGGCAGACCTGTTCAATACTTCTTTGAACTTGGGGTGCGTGCCCAGGGACTGGAGGGAAGCACATGTCATACCTCTCCATAAGAGTGGGTCCAAGGACGAACCAGAGGAAAAAATTACTCACCTTAATTACCCACCTTAGTAATGTTGTTTCTTCTAATGGAGTCTTGCTATATTATGACATATGCAGTGAGTCCCAACCTTCGAACTGCTCCGGAGGTGAAAGAGTTAACTTTCCATACCAGGCATGGAACTTTGAGCACGAGCTTGGTT
Source organism: Neoceratodus forsteri (assembly GCA_016271365.2). Classification (NCBI taxonomy): domain Eukaryota; kingdom Metazoa; phylum Chordata; order Ceratodontiformes; family Ceratodontidae; genus Neoceratodus; species Neoceratodus forsteri. The sequence goes on from CM057455.1 coordinate 503,832,931, forward strand.
GAAAACTCTGTCTGTTGTTCTTCAAACTCAAACTGTCAGATCTTTACGAGCAAAACTCACTAAGGTTCTGTGTGGAAGCTGTAAACCTACACTAGCCAACAGGCTACTAAATATATGAACACATTTTTGGTCCCAAAACAAAGACTCAAGTCAGGGATCCAAAATGAAAACACACACCCAGTCACCCCAAAAGGAGGGTGAAAACAAAGGTGGGCATCTACTAAGTCCACACTGCACTGCCCACCCACATCCCAAAACAGAGGTTCTGTGAGAGGGGCAGGTGGGGGGAGGTCATAATATAGCAAGACTCCATTAGAAGAAACAACATTACTAAGGTGAGTAATTTTTCTTCAAACAACATGAAGTCTTGCTATATTATGACATATGCAGACTACAAGCAGTACCTCTATGGAGGAGGGACAGAACCTACTTAGGAAATAGGCTCTGAAGCACAGCTGTGTTAAACCCAGCATCACTCCTAGCCTGGATGTCCAGGGAGTAATGCTTGCAAAAGTGTGAACTGTTTTCAGGTAGCTGCTTGACATATCTCTAGGATAGGGATGTCCCTGGCAGCAGCCAGAGACGCAGCTGTACTCTGGTAGAGTGAGCCTCAGGCTTGAGGGAGGAACCTACCCAGTTTTCATAGCAAATTGATACAAGAGACAATCCACCTGGCAATGGATCTTTTAGTGGCAGGTTTCCCTTTACCAACCTCACCATAAGTGAGGAACAGTTGAAGGGAGTCAAACCTGTGACCCTTGGTACGTTCTATGTAGTAACTAAGGGCTCTTTTGACATCTAAACTGTGCAATCTCCTCTCGCCAGAGGAGGAATGGTCAATGAAGTACACAGGGAGAGACATAGACTGATTACAGTGGAAACCACTTTAGGCAAGAACTTTCTGTTAGTCCTGAGGACCACCTTATCTCTATGAAAGGAGATAAAATCAGGCTCCACTGACAATGCTTGTAATTCACTTATGCGCCTGGCAGAAGTGATGGCTACCAAAAACACAGTTTTCCAAGTCAAGTACTTAAGCTCTGCTGAAGACAAGGGCTCAAAAGGGTTGCATAAGCTGGGCAATGCAAATATTAAGATCCCAGGCAGGGCAGGGTCCTGAAAGGGGGTTGGTGAAGCAACCCTTGAAAAACTTGGAGAATACAGGATGAGCTGAAAGAGAAGAGGGTTCATCTGCTGATAAGAAAGCAGACACGGCTGCCAGGTGCACTTTTAGGTAGCTGGTCTCAGCCCCAGAGTATTCAAATGCACCATATAATCCAGGACTGTGGGTAAGTCAGCAGATTCTGGGGAGATATGCTTGTCAGAGCACCATATGGAAAATCTCTTCCATTTGGAATTATAAGTAGCCCTAGTGGAAGGCTTCTTAGAAGCCTTCAAGATATCCAATACACCTTGGGAGAGGTGTAGGTCAGCAAACTCTAACTCTTCAGGAGCCAGGCCTTAAGATTGAGAGATTTGAGGTTCGGGTACCAAACTCTCCCCTGAGCACAGGTTAACAGGTTGTGATTCCTGGGAAGACACAGGGGAAGGTGGACTGCTAAGGACATAAGGAGTGGATACCAGGGCTGTCTGGCCCAATCTGGAGCAATCAGGATCATCTTGCAGGGTTAAGATCTGATTTTGACTAGCACCTTGAACAGAAGAGGGAAGAGGGGGAAAGCATAGATAAACTTTCCTTCCCAAATGAGAAGAAAGGCATCCAGAGGGACTGAGCCCAACACTGGGGACCTGCAGCAAAAAAGGGGAAGTTGGTGATTGTCTGGGGCTGCAAAAAGATCTATCTGCGAGGTGCCCCATCTGGCAAATACTACCTCCAGTACTAGGGGATCCAGTGACCATTCATGATGGCCCTGGGAAATCCAGCTGACAGCATCTGCCAGGACATTGTCCTTGCCTGGGAGGTGAACTGCAATAAGGAAGGTGTTCAGAGAGTAAGCCAGAGACCACAACTTCATTGCTTCGGTGCACAAGGCCGTAGACCGAGTGCCCCCTTTCTTGTTGATGTACCACATTGTGGTGGTATTGTCTGTTCTGACCTGAACAACTTTGTTCTGAACAGATTTGAAAAAAACTTGAAGTGCTAGAAAAACTGCTCTGAGTTCCAACAGATTGATGTGGAGCAGAGATTCCTGAGGGACCACAATCCCTTGGTAGTGAGGTCGCCATGTGAGCTCCCCACCCCAAGAGGGATGCATCTGTAGTAAGGATTAAGGAGTGAGACTGAGGCTAAGGGACCCCTGTCTCAGATTGCTCTGGTCCTGCCACCACTGAAGGGCTTGGATCAGGGTTCGAGTCACTGGGATCAATTTGGATAGAGGGTCTCTCCTTTCAGACCAAAAGGCTCTCAAATGGAACTGGATGTCCCTTATCTGAAATCTTGCTCCCTACACTACTGCTGTAGAAGCAGCCATGTGCCCCAGGAGCTGCAGAAAATGCCCTGCTGGTCGAGAGACCTGCAGGATGAAAGAGGAGGCCAGAGAGACCAGAGTCCTTGCTCTTTCCAGAGGAAGGAAGGCTCTGGCCTCTTTTGTGTTCAGTTCTGCACCTATGAAGGTGAGAACCTGGACAGGCTCTAGAACTGACTTTGGAAGATTGAGAAGGAAACCTAGAGATGTGGGCAGTTGCTGAGTTACCTGAAGATGTAATTTGTCTTGGTCTGGAGACTGACCTACTATGAGCCAGTCGTCCAGGTAAGGAAAGATGGCAATCTTTTGCCTTCTTAAGTGGGCAACTGCTACTGCCAGGCATTTTGTGAATACCCTCGGGGCAGAGGGAGGTCAAGGGCATTGCTCTGAACTGGTAATGGCCTGAGGGCAGTTCGAATCTGAGGTACTTTCGATGGGAGCTTCTGATAAGAACATGGAAGTAGGCATCCTTGAGGTCCAGGGACGCTAGCCAGTCCACTGGCCTTAGAGAGGGTAAAATAATTCCCAGAGTCACCATTTTGAATTTTGGTTTTAAAAGGTGCTTGTTTAGGTATCTGAGATGCAGGATGGGCCGCCATTCTCCTGTCTTTTTTGGGGTAAGGAAGTACCTGGTGTAGAACCCTTTGCCCTGGTGTAGGGGTGGAACCCTTTCCACAGCTCTGAGAGCCAGGGGTTAGAAACTTCTGTCTCTAGGGCAAGTGCCTCTGATGGATTTGCAGGTGGAAAGGACCTGGTTCTCATCTTTGGAAATTCTTTGAAGCTGAGAACCAGTCCCTGGCTTACTATTTCCAAGACCCACTTGTCTGATGTTAAAAACATCCAGTCCTGGACAAAGTAAGCCAGCCTGCCCCCTACAGGTAGTGGAGAATCGGCCCTGGCCACCCCATCAGGGTGCCTGCTTGGCAGGGGCTTTAGGCTGAGGGGTAGAAGCAGGTCTGCTTGTACCCCATCTGCCTCTCCCTCTAAAGAACCCCCTCTGAGCGTAAGCTGAAGAGGAGGCCTGGGCTTGGAAAAAGGCCTCACGAAAAGGTCTGCCCCTGCCCTTGAAAGCTGCTCTTGAGGAGTGGCCTGCCTTCCTTGGCCTATGCACTCCTATAGGTGGTCCTATACTCATCCATTTTTCATGTAATTCTCTGTCTGCCCCAAACAGAGAATTACCCACAACAGGAAAATCCATGGCCTTAGTCTGGGTATCCCAGACAGGCTAGTACATCTGAGCCAAGCTTATTCTGCTAAGTGCCACAGATGTAGCCATGACTCTTGATGACACATCATTAGAGTCCACTGCAGCATGGAATTGCACCTTAGATGCCTCAATACCATCAGCAGCCACCTGCTCCAGCTCCTTGGCAAGCTGGTTGGGACCTGTTTTGCTAGAGCCATAACAGTATCCCATCTGGATTTCTGGTATCTAGCAACATAAGCCATATCATTTGCCTGTCTGAGTCCCAAGGATGCTGCCATGTACTGTTTCTTTGCCATGGCATCAATCCTCCTGGAGTCCTTGTCAGGGGGTGGAAGCCAAGGAATATTTGCTTGTCACAGGCTGCAGCCTGCACTACCCCAACATGGCTGCATTGTTGTGTAAGGAACTCAGACAGAGCCTGACAATGTGTACCTCTTGTCCATTATTTTATCCACAGGAGGTATAGTGTGAGGAGTTCTTAGAATTTTTACTGTCTGTTTCCCAAAAGATTGATGCAAAGGAATATACAGTCTCCTAGACTCTGGGATATCCATCATTTCAACATAGTTAGACTCTTCTTGATCATCCACAGCTTCCTCCATAGGGAGCTGGAGGGTTTCAGCCACTTTTTTATAAAACATAAAATGAGAGGACTCAGAAAGCCTAGGGGGAGACACTCCTGAAGGTCTGTCTGGGGAGATGTCCGGTTCAATGGGCACATCCAGACTCTCAAATCCACATTCACTCTCCTCATACTCCTCTTCCCCCTCCTCCGGTTCATAAAATTCCTCTAAATCATATTCTTGAACCGGTGGAACCGACAACCGTATGCTTACCTGATGGTGCCGGTTCGGTCGGAACCGGGGAAAGCGACTGGACAATTTTAATCGTTTTGGCTATTTCTTCAGCGGTTGGAGAGGGAAATTTTGGCTCCAAACCCGCTGATTTTCTAGTCCTTTTTGGTGGAACCGACTCCTCCGAGTCGGCTCTCCTTTTGCCCGAGGAAGTCTCGCCCTGGTCAAAGGGCACTCCCTCCGAACCGGGCTGGCCATCCGGGTCAGTGGACTTCTTGGCCTCCCTTTCCCTGAGCCTACCAACTCTCTTATCCAAAGTAGCTGCAGGAAATTTTTTGCAAATCTGGCAGTCTGCATTGAGGTGGTCAAACCCCAGACAATAAACACAGGTAGTGTGGGGGTCAGCCTTGGCAAAGGCTTCCCCACAAACACTGCAGTGTTGAAACCCAGTGGGCCCGGTTTTTCTTTTGGGTTTTCAGACATAGTGCCAGCCTAACCAAACTTGCCCGCTTATGGCAATCCGCCACTTAAGACTCTCTTTATCGGTTCCCAACCGTGTTATGGTCGTGGAAAACGTAATGAAACTGCTTTTTAGAAAAGATAAGAACCGGAACTGCACTCTAAAAGACAGATTAATGTATTTACAACAACCTGATCGGTTCAAACCGAACCGATAATACCGCTACAAGTTCCACACAGAAAGTAAATGTAAAACCTATCTAGTACTTACAATACCACAGACAGAGCTTGAACCGACCGGTTGCGTTTAAATTGGTTAAAAAACGAAAAATTAATACTTTAACCAACAAAATGAACCGAGCAGAAAAAGAAATCTCCGGAGCGACTGTTCAGTGAGGCGGAGTAAAGAATCTGACAGTTTGAGTTTGAAGAACAACTGACAAGAGTTTTCAACCGAGCTCGAGCTCAAAGTTCCATGCCTGGCATGGAAAGTTAACTCTTTCACCTCCGGAGCAGTTCGAAGGTTGGGACTCACTGCATATGTCATAATATAGCAAGACTTCATGTTGTTTGAAAATTACAGACCGGTGAGCCTTACTGCAATTGTAGGAAAACTGATGGAGACAATCTTCAAGGAGAGGCTGGTGTTATTTCTTGAGAATAACAACCTCCAGGACAACAGGCAGCACGGGTTTGTCTCAGGCAGATCCTGCCAGATGAACTTGGTAGATTTTTACAACTGGGTTATGAAGGCACTGGACAGGGGACATGTGGTGGATCTCTACCTGGATTTCAGCAAGGCCTTTGACTCTGTGCCACATGGCCTGGTAGGCTGACCTGCAAGGTGAAGAGTCTGGGAGCAGGAAAGAAACTGGTCAGATGGGTCAAGAATGGGCTGCAGGGTAGACTGTAGAAGGTAGTAGTGAGGGGGAGGCATCTGAACCCAGGGCAGTAACAATTGGTGTACCACAGGCTCAGTGCTGGGACCAGTTCTGTTTAACATTTTCATAGCCGACACTGCAGTAGGGATTAAGAACAAGATCAGTTTCTTTGCAGATGACACAAAGATTTGTGCCCAGGTAGATAGGGTGGGGAAGCAAAAGTACTTCAGGAGGATTTGACAAAACTGGAGGAATGGTCTCACACTTGGCAGCTTGGCTTCAATGCCAAGAAGTGCAAAGTGATGCATTTACGAGCTAAGAACCCAGGACAACAATTACTGGCTGGAGGGTGTCCCATTAATAAAATCCAAGGAGGAGAAGGATCTGGGAGTGCTAGTAACTGGGGAGATGAACCACTCTGCTCAGTGCAGGGAGGCAGCAGCGAAGGCAAACAGGATGCTAGGTTGCATAGCAAATGGGGATTACTTCCAGGAATGGGAAGAGTCATTAGCAGGGTCCTGCAGGGATCAGTCCTGTGCCCACGTCTGTTCAACGTTTACATCTCCGACATCAGAGCAGGTATCTGGAGCCTCTTTGTGGACAACCCGAAGCTAGGGGCAGAGGTGGATGGGGAGGAGGGGAGGGTAGCCACGCAGGAGGGCCTGGATGCTCTGGTGAGGCGGTCAAGCACCTGGAACCTGAAGTTTAACACAGGAAAATGTAGGGTGCTACACCTGGGGTGTAGGAACCCAGGCCAAGTGTACACCCTGGGAGGGGATATACTGCAGGCTTCGAGTGGAGAAGAGGATCTGGGGCTGGTTGTGGATGCCAAAATATAGATTACTCACCTGTAACAGGAGTTCTAGGAATGGTATATGTTGTTCATCCACATTGCCTGGCAGGTTCCATGCCGCTTTAAATCTTGCCGGAAGGTCTTCAAGCTGGCTCCTCCCACCCACCCGGGTGGTAAAACTCTCGGCTCTGCCCCATGACGCCAGATCTAGCCCACTGGAAGCCAGGTTGTGCGTCAAGACGGGAGGTTGGTGGGTCAGGTATGAACAACATACCATTCCTAGAACTCCTGTTACAGGTGAGTAACCTGTATTTCTAGGGACATGGATATGTTGTTCATCCACACTGTCTGGCAGACTCCCAGCAGTTCTCTGGGAGGAGGGAGGCAAGGTGCACACCCCCTACTTAGGGAATAAGACTGGAGAACCGAGGCCCCAAAACCAGCATCCCGGCGCGACTCAAGGTCGATGTGGTAGTGAGTAATGAAGGTGTGTGCTGACTTCCAGGTAGAAGCCCTGCAGATTTCCTGGATAGGGATGTCCCTGGAAGCAGCCACCGATGCAGCGATATGGCAGGTAGAATGAGCTCTTATCCCTCTGGGAGGCTCCATGCCCGCCAACCTATAGCAGAGATCTATGCAGGAGGTGACCCACCTGCCTATCGTCCGCTTGGCTGCAGGTCTGCCAGGTGCAGCTTCAGCGTAGATGACAGACAGCTGGTGAACCTCTACCCGAACTTCAGCCGTCCACTCCTTTTAATAAGTGAGCACTCTTCTAGGGTCCAAAGTATGAAGCCTATATTTGGCCTCCGAGGTGTGATGGGGTAGAACACTGGCAAAGTCAACACCTGGTTACGGTGAAACTCCGACACCACCTTCGGAAGGAATTTCGGGTAAGGGTGCAGGACAACTTTGTCCCTGTGGAAGACCATATAAGAAGACTCGATGGAAAGCGCCTGGAGCTCTCCTATCCTTCTGGCTGATGTGATAGCCACCAAGAAGACAGTCTTCCACAACAGGTGAGAGATGTCACACCTGTGCATTGCTTCGAATGGCTTGCCCATGAGCTTAGCCATTATCAGCAGTAGATCCCACAGAGGTGGAGGTTCTCACACCGGAGGGGATATGTGATCAAGGCCTTTGGAAAAGCGCCCGACTACCTTCTCCTGTGCCACCGACTGCTTTCCAGCCCGCACCCAGTAAGCAGAGATGGCTGCCGGGTGCACCTTAAGGGTCATCGACCGAAGCCCTAGCTGAGAAAGGGACCACAGGTAGTCCAGAATGCTTGCCAAGGAACAGGAGGAAGGGTCCAGGCCCTTGCCCTGACACCAAATGGAGAATCTTTTCAATTTAGAGGTGTACCATTTTCTGGTCGACTCCTTACGGGACACCTCAACAACGCTGAGGACCTCGTCGGAAAGACCCATGGCCTGGAACTATAGCCGCTCAGGAACCAGGCCATCAGGTGCAGGGAATGAAGGTCCGGATGGAACACTTTCCCCTGGTTGACTGAGATCAGGTCCGGGCGGGCTGGAAGCCGCCTCGGGAGCCTGGAGCTGAGACTGAAGAGATCTGAATACCAGAACTGGCGGGGCCAATCTGGGGCTATCAGAATCACCTGCGCCTTGTCCCTCCTCGCCTTGAGAAGCACCTTATGGATCAAGGGAAATGGGGGAAAGGTGTAGAAGAGGCCCGGGGTCCATGGCCTCCAGAAGGCATCCCCCTGCAGTGAGCCCTGCTGAGGGTGGGCATGAAACAGTCTCAGCTTCACATTCTTCCTGGAGGCGAACAGGTCCACCTGAGGCATGCCCCAGTGGGAGAACAGATCTTGTACTACCTCCAGCAGGAGAGACCACTCGTGGGACGCAGTCCCTATCCAGCTTAGGGCATCGGCCAGAATGTTGGAGGCTCCTGCTACATGGATGGCAAGGAGATCCGCCTCCAGGCTGCGCACGAGGGACAAAATGCGGAGAGCTTCTCTGCACAGAGGCATGGAGCGCGTCCTGCCCAGGCGGTTCAGGTAGTACATGGTCGTGGTATTGTCCGTCTGGACCTGGACCACTTGACCCCGTACAAACGGAGCGAAGGCGGTGAGGGCTAGACGAACCGCTCAAAGCTCCAGCAGGTTGATGTGGCATCGGGACTCCCGAGGGGACCAAAGGCCGTGCGCTCTGTACTCCCCCAGATGGGCACCCCAACCCATCAGAGAGGCATCGGTCGATAGAGAGACCGTCGGCTCGGGGCGGACAAACGGGATGCCCTCCTGCAGATGAGCTGGAACAGTCCATCACTGGAGAGCGTTCCACATCTCTGGGTCACTGTCACTAGCTGATCCAAAGGATCGAAGTGCTGTGACCATTGGCTGGCCAGTTCCCATTGTACGGGACACATGTGCCAAAGGGCCCAATGGATCACGCTGGTGCAGGCCGCCATGAGGCCCAGGAAGTCCCAGGAAGGGCGCAACTGCACAACCTGAAATGATTGGGCAAAGGAGGAAAGAACCTCGGCCCTGTCCACCAGGAGCCATGCTCTGGCTTGCAGAGTCGAGCTCTGCCCCGATGAGTTGTATCACCTGCTTTGGCACGAGTTCCGACTTGGCCTCGTTGATAAGGAGGCCAACTCAGGAGCAAACCTGGAGGGCCAGATCCCTGGACCGCTCCACCTCCATTCTGGAGTAGGCCGCAATCAGCCAGTCGTCCAGGTAGTGGTACACCCGGACCCTTTGTCGCCGCAGGAATGCTGTTACCACTGCCATGCATTTGGTGAAGACCCTGGGAGCTAATGAAAGGCCGAAGGGCATGGCCTGGAACTCGTAGAGGGACCCCTCTGCACTGAAGCGGAGGAATCTCTGGTGAGATGGACGGATTGGGACGTTAAAGAACGCATCCTGGAGGTCCAGAGAACAGAACTACATGCCTCGTTCCAAGGATGGAATGATCGGAGCCAGAGTGACCATCCTGAAGGTTCGAGACCTTAGGAACTTGTTCAGGTTGTGCAGGTCTAGAATGGGGCGCCAGCCCCCTGTCCGTTTCTGGACCAGGAAATACCTGGACACCAGCCCCGGGCTTGGTGGAGGATCCGCCACCTTCCTGATCACCTCCTTTTGGAGGAGCAGGGCAATGTCAGCTCAATGAGCTGACAGGGAGGCTGCAGACCCCGTAGCCCCCTGTGGGGCGACAGCTCGGAAGGGAGGGGCCTGCTCGAACTCCAGAGGCAGACTCTTTCCTACCACTTCCAACACCCAGCGGTCCATGGTGATAGCAGACCAGGTGGAAAGGAAGTGGTGGAGCCGTCCCCCCACGTGGGGAACCCAGGGGGGAGAGACGAGGCTGGGGGCGACACCCCTCAACCCGTCACTGGGCAGGCTTGGAGGAGGGACTGGCTGAGGGACCTCCTGAGCCCTTTCCTCCCTGCTTCCTGTTGGAGGAAGCTGCAGGCTTGGCTTTGGGGTGCCAAGCGCGAGCCTGCTGGCCCTGATGCTGGTGTTGCTGGGCCGGACGTGCCGCAGGGGCAAAAGGACTTATGTTGCTGATGATGGCCCTTGTCCTGCTAAGCGGAGGTGACCGAGTCCAGGGTAGCGTTGGACTTTTCGATCCTCTGGCGGTGGCCTTCCACTCCAGGGCTGAACAGGTCAGTCCCCAAGAAGGAGACGTCCACCAATTTGTGCTGGGTATCTGCCGAAAAGGTGGATATCCTCAGCCAGGCTCTGCGGTGCATGGCCACTGCGGCCACTACTGATCAGGCACAGGAGTCTCCAATGTCTAGAGCCATCTAGAGCTGCTGTTTCGTCACTGCCCTTCCCTGATCTCGCACCTGCTTGACCGTAATCTGCAGGTCGGCCGGGAGATGAGGGATCACCTCATCCAGGGAGCCCATGAGGGCGTGGGAGAAGTGTGCCATCAGTAAGGCCGAGCTGGCATGACAGAGGCCAAGGGAGGATGCAGCGTACACCTTGCGCCCGGCATAGTCCAGCTTTTTGGACTCCTTATCGGGGGGCTTATCCACATCCCTAGCATTCCCGGAGCGCTAGAAAACACTATCGGTGACCAGCCCCTCCGCGGAGGGATGTTCCGAAAGAACAAAGAGCCGGTAGGGACTGCATACTTCCTGGCCATCCTGGCCGAAGGTGCAGGACAGGAAGCCGGCCACTGCCAAAGCTCCAAGGCTGGGTCAACAATGGCTTCAGCCACCAGAAAGGCCTCCGTGGGAGAATCCCCTTGGTCCAGTATCTCCGTCAGGGGATACTTGGCCCGCTTGGATACGGGTTCGAGCTGCATCCCGGTGGACTCCGAGATGAGCCGAAGCAGACCCATGAATGATGATGGGCTCTCATCCATCGACTGCCCCCCGGAGGACTCCAGGTCAAGGGGCCTGGAAAACAGGGAGGAGTCATCGTCAGACTCCGAGGAGTCTGCGAAGAGCTGCCAGGGGCCTGAGCCACCCTCCACCTGCCGAGGACAGTCAGGAGTGAGGGTGACCGACAACCTGTGGGGCAGACCCTGACCCGACCGAGAGTCTTTGATCGGAGCCCCCGATTTTGGTTGTGGAGGCGGAGGTCCAACCACAATCAGTGGGGCAGCTGGTTTCGGCCGAGCAACCGGCCCAGGCTTGAGCACCTCGACCACCGCGAGGGGTTGTTTCGGCCTTTCGGGTGACAGCCACTTAATGGCCGTGGAAGGCGACGGCGTCGGCTTGTTCCCGGACAAAAGGAGCTGCTGCCACATTAAGTCCTCGTAGTGTTGATGCAATTTGCACCGAAGCATCTCCTCTTCTGAGGAGGAAGACGAGGACGAGCGGCGCTGCCGCTTACTTCGGTGGTGAGACCGCCGATGTCGGCGGGATTGGCTGGACCGAGATGAGGTCCGAGAGTGAGACCTTGCCCGAGGGTGGGTCTGGGAGGAGCGGGGACACCTGCCCTCCTCGCTCGGGAACCTTGACCGGGACTCCAGCACAGAAGGCGCAGCAAGTCCTCTGTTTCCACCAGGGAAACCGTGATGAAGGGTTGTCGGCTTCACCAGTTGACAGCCCATCCGACGGGTCAAGAAAAATCTCGACCGCATCGACGGGTGTCTCGGCCGGCTGACCTGACGGGGACACCGTGAAGCCAGCAGCCTTTGCCGCAACCTCGACCAAAGTCGAGCGTCAACTGTCCGGGGAAGGGGACCTCTCCCGCTCCCATGAATGTCAATGGTGGGACTTACTCTTCGAGTCCTTCTTTCTCAACCGAGAAGGGATTGGCAAAGCTCCTTAAAAGAAGCTGTGTAGGAGGATCCCAGAGAGAGCGGGATAAATGCCGTGACCGAGGAAGATGAGGATGCGGCCTGGGCCGCCTCCTCCTCGAGGGCGATCATCTGCTCGAGTTGCTCAGCCGAGCCAGCCGCCGAGGACACCGGCCAACAGGCCTCCTTGGACTTCACCGGCGGATAACGTTTCTTGGGGCGCCCAAGTTGTAACCGGGCAGCGCGGTCTCCAAGAACGTTGGCCGAGAAAGATCTACAGAACTCGCAGGCCTGCGGGTCATGGTCAAGGTCAAGGCAGTAGACGCATGTGGAGTGCAGATCCGTCCTGGACATCTTCTGCCCGAATGGGCACCGCCAAAAACCAGTAGTCGATTTGTCCATTGCAGCCGCGAGGAAAGAATTTGACCGAAGTCTTGAGAATTTTATAATTATTTTCGGGTGAACTAAAGAGTTAGGATCCAGTCTACACGCAGAGCGTTAAGGAGGGAACCTGAGCTTCCAAGCAGTAAGAAAAATCTGGCGTCATGGGGTGGAGCTGAGAGTTTTACCACCCAGGTGGGTGGGAGGAGCCAGCTTGAAGACCTTCCGGCAAGATTTAAAGCAGCAAGGAACCTGCCAGACAGTGTGGATGAACAACATATCCATGTCCCTAGAAATGAACAATTCTGAGCAATGTAGGAGGGCTGCTGTCAAGGCAAATAAAATGCTAGGGTTGCATCACCAGCGGCATTATCTCAAGAAGCAGGGATGTGATTCTGCCTCTGTATAATTGCCTGGTTAGGCCACGCCTTGAGTACTGCTTGTAGTTTTGGCGTCCACACCTAAAGAAAGACATTACACTCCTGGAGAGGGTTCTGAGGAGGGCAACCAAAATAATATGGGGTCTGGGCAATAGGCCATGCAGAGAGAGGCTTGAGGAGCTCAGCCTGTACTCACTGGAGGAGAGGAGAGACTGGGGCTACTGGATTGAGGACTCAAGCATCGTAAAAGGGGCATATGGGGTAGGCGGATAAAGTCTTTAAGAGGAAGGCTGAGGGACACCAGGGGCATGGTTGAGGCTAGCGGTGCGGGGGGAGAGTGAAGGAGGTAATACTTCGCTGAGAGGGTGGTGGAACCATGGAATGCACTGCCCGAGGAGCTGAAGGAGGTAACCTCGGTGAAGGGATTCAAGAGGGGCTGGGACAGGTACAGGAGGAGGGTAAAGCTGAGTAATGTCATCTCTGGCGGGGGAATTCTGGATGGAGGGTGGGAAAATCCTGAGGGGGGGCAGGGAAGTTGGTTACGGTACTCATCAAGGGTACTGATTCTCGAGCAGATTTGACAGACCATGTGGCCTAATCTGATGGCATTTTTAGTATGTTAGCTCAATATGTATTCCCTGGAGGAAAGAAGGGAGAGAGAGAGAGGATATGATTGAGACCTTAAGTATCTGAAGGGTTTGAACAGAGTAGACGCCAGGTGTATGTTCAGTCTGAAGGGAGGAAGGGAAACCAGGGTACACTCAATGAAGTTGGAAGAGGTCAGGTTCAAGAGGGAATGGAGGCACTATTTCACAGAAAGGGTGGTGGCAGGGTGGAACACTCTGCCAGAGAGTTAGTCGTATCTCTGTACAGAGTGTTGAGGGCTTCAAGAGAGGGTGGGACAGAGTCAATGGGGGGCACAAACCAGTGTTCCCACTGGAGGCACGTAACAGGGGGTACAGTGTACCCTCCTGCAAATGTTTCAGGGGTACAAATCGTGTTTTGAGGGTACGCCACACCCCTTGTTGGAAATCATGGAGGTACGCATTGTTTTAAAGAGGATACCGCACAGCCACAGTGACTCAACATAAGCAGAACACCATGTTATACACACACACACACACATACACTTTATTGTATTTCTCATTTAAAAAAGATAGCAATTACATATTATTTTATATCTGCAGGGCTGTTTAATGATTTGTTCTCATTTATAGATGATAGGAATAGGCAGGATATACAAATACATACACGAACTGTACATTTTGTAAATGATTCCAAATCTATTATTTCCAGTCCACATCTATAACAATCAGACTGACACGCTGACTGACAGTGCAACACACAAAGTCACAGTTTAATTTAATTAAATCAAATCAGAACAAACAAAATATGAATTAATTTCTTACATCACAGCAGTTGCCAGCTGCAGAAAGCTGTAATCAAACAGACCATGTCACATACAGACACACTATTATGACGAGTAATTGAGTACTTAACTGTAGTAGCATGAGTAATATTTTATGTAATTAATAGCTCATATACTAAGCTAGAGCTTATCAACTAATACTGCAGTAACAGTTACAGTAGTAGTATGAGATAAATAATTATGCACAACATTGTAAATAAATAGAGAGCTAAGAGCAGTGTGCACACACCTGGCAACACACAGTGAATGAGTTACATGATGGGGAAGGACCAGATAAATGAAGCCAGGATGATGCATGCATTGCAGTCATACACACACACACACACACACACACACACACACACACACACACAATCAAATCTGATTCAAGGCATGCAGCAAAATTTACTTTTATTGTACTGTATGTACATTAGTATGGCAGGCTGCAGCAGAATTATGACAAGTCCAGACTAGTAGAGCAGATCACAGTCAGACAGATCAGCAGAGCAGTCAGTGAGTATCACAGTCACACACACACACACACACAACTACATTGGGGGACTGACTTAAGTTGGAGAACACACATTACAACTGCAAGACTGGTGGTGTTTTTTCACTCCTCTTCACCCCCTCCTCCTCCTCCTCTCGACTGAGACAGAGAGAGACCCCCCGACCCCAGTCCCTCCCACACTCCCTGAGACCCTGACAGGCATTTGAAGTGGAAGGACAGACGGCGGGAGTCAAGACTCGAGTCTGAGTCTCCATTGTCACAGACTGCACTGCACATCATCATGAATTCATTTAAGCCGACCACCAACTCCCCGCCTTCTGCAAATGTAAAGTAACTTTTACTTGCTTGTACTAGAGTCTGCTCAGTATGGGATGACCTGGGCAGCAGGAGGACCTGACAGAGTCGCATCGCACTAGGAATCACTGGGACAGAAGCAGACCGGAGAGGCCTTGGCTCAGTGATCGGTCACTCGGCAAGATGCAAGAGGTGTCCTGTCGTCCAACTGAGGAGCCTACAGCACGTGGGTGATAGCTGTGGGTGGGTACTGCTGTTCCTCCTAAATTCCCGAATAGTACTCTGAGATGGTACTGTCCCAGCCTGGGGATGGGCTGAGGAGAGGCGAGGGACTTGGAACTGCGAGGGAGGAAAGAGAGACTCACCCGTTGGGACTCAGCAGGCTAAGCATTGGAGCAGGCCATCAGCACTGTCACTCGGTCCAGGATGGGGTCGGTGACACATGGGGAGACGAGACGGGAGCGATTGAGGCCCAGGGAAGGAACAAGTTAGAACAGTATGTGCAGGCCGGGGCAGGGAGGAGATCACTCTCAGTAACAGGGCGGGTGGATGCCAGTGTGAAGGAGGACTTGCTGGGCACTGGGCACTTGGGCAGACTCAGCCGGAGTCTCCAAAAATAGGAAGGTGGAAAGTGGAAAACCTGCCAAAACCACCAAGCCAACCCCGGCCATGACAACTCCTGCAGGCTGCAACATACATCACCCACTCTGCCCGCCAGGACAGAGTCAATTATTTTGTGGAAACCAGAAGACAACCACTAATTTCTGAAAACAAAATCACAAATAATATTACCAACCTAATACAGGCATGCATGGGATGGTTCCTCTTCAGGAATCTGCACTCCAGCCCGGGTCAATCTGTCTTGTTTCTCCGGACTCGAGTGAGCGCCGATCGTCGGGCAGGCCAGACTCAGACGCCTGGGATGCGATGTCTCCTCCAGCGCACATTTCTCCTCCCTCCCAATCTCTCTCATCACATGTGAAGCCTGCGCTATGGTTCCCAGTCCCTCCTATATAGATGCATGCCCACATTACACCTGGTGAATGGGGATAGGGTAGATTTTCATACCAGTGCAGAGGGCACCAATCACAGTGGATTTGGAAAAAGAAAAATTACGACAGGGCACCGGACCAATCGGCTACTGGCTGTTGGGGGGGATCTTTCCAACGGCACAGCCTGTAGTGTCTGCACATAAAGATACGCGCATATCTGCATTCACAAAACTTGGGCAGGCTTCTTTACGTGCAGATGCACCTCCTGCTGACATAGATGTACGCAAATTTTCATTTCTTTACGTGATTCACGTACATCTATGCGTGAATGGGAACACTGGTACAAACTGGGAGGGGGCACGAGATGGGGGGAGGACATATGAGGGAGGGGGGCAGCTGCAGTCTAATGAACTAAAGTGCTGCACACTCGAGCTGACTAGATAAACCAAATGGCCTATACCTTCTGACAATTTTGTCTGTTCGTATTCTGCCACGCACCTCCCTCCTTAAACGGAACTTGAGGAAACATGCCCCTTTTGCATGTCCTGGTTTCCATCAGTTCTGATACTTACTCTGACTGGCAGGATAAGCCATCTGTGTTGGTGTTTTCAGACACTGAACTATGTGAGATGTTCATATCATATGCTTGTAGTGCAGTACTCATTCTTAGGAGGTTCCCCTTTGTTTTCCCCATTTGGTTCAGCCATTTTAGAGGGTTATGATCTGTTTGTACTTCAAAGCCCCTTCCACAGAGGCAGGGCTCTAATTTCTTTAGCGACCACACCAGTGCGAGACACTCCTCCATAGTGGACTAGAATATGCCTACTCACATGGAAGCAACGTTTTGCTGAGGTACACAATGAAGTGATCTTTCCCATGCTGGGATGTCTGGTCGAAGACTGCTCCAATCCCCACACCAGAGGCGTCCATCTGTACCACAAAGTCTGGGATGGCCTGCATCAGGGCACTGCATGCTGGGTCCCATTTCACTCTCTTAGGCTGCCTCTTTCTTAATAGGCCAGATAGAGTAGCTGCCAATGTGCTACATTTCAGGCACCAGGTCGTGCCTGAAAATAGTCATTTTATGGCTAGTGCACCTACCCGGTTAACAAAAACTAACTAAATAAATAAAAATACAGTTGGGTACAAATTTTCTGTAGTACCCTGCTGCCCAAGGAAGCTCCTTACCTGCTTCTCGGTCATATGGGCCATGCCGCAATCACCTCTATTTTTGCCTGGTTTCTGCAGAGTTGCCCCTGCCCACTAAGTGTCCCAGACAGGTCACCTCTGCCATGGTCACATGGCACTTCTCTGCTTTCAGAGTTAGTCCTGCTGCCTGTACCCTGCCCAACACTTCCCTCAGATGGGTCAGATGCTCCTCCCAGCTGTGACTGAATATGGCAATGTCATCAAAATATGCCACTGCATAATCATCTGTACCATGCAGCACCTGATTCACTAATCTTTGGAAGGTGGTAGGGGCATTCTTCATCACAAAGGCTATTACTTTAAACTTGAATAGGTCTATTGGGGTGATGAAGGTTGACCGTTCACTAGCCCTGGCAGTCAGTTCTACCTGCCAGTTTCCCTTAGTCAGGTCTACAGTCATTAGGTAGGTCAGCCCCTCCCCAGCTTGTCCAGCAGCTCGTCTGTCCAGGGCATCAGGCAGGCAACAGACTTTGTGATGGTGTTGAGCCCATGACCGTCTATACATAGGCGTGTAGTCCCATCCACCTTGAGGACGAGGACTACAAGCGAGTCCCTGGGGCTGTAGGATTTCTGGATCACCCCTACATCCAGCATCTCTTACACCTCCCTCCTAATATCTTTTTGGACTGCCTCACACCTGGTAGGCTGTCCAACGTATGGGTGCCTGGGAACCAGTGTTCACGTCATGAGCTGCTAGCACGATCCGTCCAGGTTTGGGTATAAACAAAGGGGCAAAGTCCTGTAAAACGTTCCGTACCTCCTAGGCCTGTTCAGCGATCAACTGTGGAGACAGCTTGATGGGCTTCACAGATGACTCCTGCTTGCTCTTAGCTACTAAGTCAAGAAGGGGGTCCTCCTCATCCGTCTCCTCCCTAGGACTGCAAACTGCAAATCCCACGTCAGCCGTATTGAAATACGGCTTCATCATGTTCACATGGTACATGCTCTAGGAGAGTCTCTGGTCAGGTAACTCCACAAAGAACAATTACGTAAGAACTTACAATAACAGTAGATCTTCAAAGGGATGTCAATCAGCAGGTCACACCGTAGGAACATCACCACTGGTAAAGCAGGATCCACATGGAAGATTTTCCAGCAGTACAACTGGGGCTGCCTACGCAATTGTCACCTGCAGACATCATCAGCCATATAAAGGTATGAGTGGACCTGCTCCCTCTTCAGTTCTTTCCCCAGGGGACTAAGGGAGCAAGCTCATGCCATGGGGGGTGGGGGGTAGAGGAGAATGCTAGATACACCAGATAGCCAGTCTGAGACAAGAAAAAAAGGGAATGGTGAGAGGGAAGGCTCACCTGATAAATGAGATCACCTCAAAGATCTACTGTTATGGTAAGTTCTTACCTAACTGTTCTGTCTTCTTCAGGGGTATCTCAGTCATCAGGTCACACTCTGGGAATGAGTTGCAAGCAGTTACAAGTGCAGCAGAACAGTCTGAGTGGTAAGCAAACCAAGACCTAGGACAGAAGGCGCCGAATAGCAGCCCAACAAAAGTCTGCTCGAGCTCTAGAAGCAATGTCAAAACTATAGTGCTTGGTGCAAGTATGGAAAATATTCTAGATGGTAACAGAGCAAATGTCAGCAGGTGAGACCCTCTTGAAACAAGCCACAAAGGTAGCAATGCCCCTTGTGGAGTGGGCTTTCACAGCCCCTGGGAACTCCTTCCCAAGCTTGTTGCAGCAGAACACAATATAACTGATGAGCCATTTGGACAAACATTGTTTGGAAACCTGAATACCATCTCTTCCTGGGATGAAAGAAAGTAAGCTTATCCTTGCAATTCTTAGTTTGGAGCAGATAATATTTCAGAATTATGCATACATCCAAAGTCTGGAGCAGTGCTTTCCCTGGATTGACACACTCTGGAAAATACACAGAGAGGTGGATAAATTGGTTCAGGGTAAACTCAGACACAACCTTAGGATGAAACTTAGGATTTGTGCTCAAAGACACCCTTGTCTTTGTGAAAAATCAAATATGGCTCCTCACATCAGAGAGCCTGAAGATCGGAAATCCTTCAAGAAGAAGTAATAGCAACCAAAAACACTTTCCAAGAAAGAAAGATTAGCTCACAAGTCACAGTTGGCTCAAACAGAGACAGGGTCAGTTTCTCCAAAGTATAATTTAAACCCCAAGCCAGGCCAGGGGAATGGATTGGAGGGTTCAGGTTCTGGATGCCCCTAAGAAAAGTACGGGACACATTTAGCTAAGCAACGTTATGACCATCCATGGGCTCATGAAAGGCAGACATAACCGAAAGGTGCACCTTGAAGAAGGAATACTGGAGGCCTGAGTCCGAAAGTGGTATCGCATAGTCCAGAATCTGACTCACCTGACAGGTAAAAGGGTCCAGATGGTGCTTGGCAGCCCACATGGCAAACCTCTTCCACTTCATGGCATATGTGGTTCTAGTGGAGGGCTTCCAAACCGTCACGAGGATGCCCGCTACCTTCTGAGAGACTCCAAACCAGGCAATGGCTATGTCCTCAGGAATCAGGCATGCAGACTAAGGGACCTGAGATTCCAATGGACCAAAGGTCCCCTGAGCCTGTGTCAGCAGATCCCTGCAAAGGGACAGAGGCACTACAGGTTCCGCTGCTAACTGATGTAGTAATGGAAACCATATTTGACATGGCCAGTAAGGTGCGACCAGATCATGCTGGCCCCCTCCATCTGAAGCACCCTCTGAATCAGAGGAAATGGAGAGAAGGCATAAAGGAACCTCCTGCTCCAGGACAGGACAATGTGTTTCACCAGGAAACTCCAGGCTCTAGATCTAGTGCGCAAAAACTGGGCAGTTTTGCGTTGAGTGGGGACGCAAAAAGGTCCAACTCCGGACAACCCTATCTGTCGAACAGATCTCCTGCGACAGACGTCAGAAGTTCCCATTTATGAATCCTGGACTGAGTCCAGCTAAGGCTGTCTGCCAGAGTTCAGTACACCTGGGACATGGACAACCACACGTTCCAGGCTGTGGTCCACAGCCCAGTACCAAACTCTAATGGCCTCTCTACAAATGGGGTATCAGTGCACCCCCCACTTAATGATGTAGTAGACCACACTTAAGATTGTCTGACTAGATCAACATCTAGCCCAGAAAGAATTGGTTCTGAAAGGTCTGCATGGCACACAGAACCGCCCACATCTCAAGGTTGTTTATATTGAGGGACTTCTCAATCTGGGACCATGTCTCCTGAGTCTGGAATTCCAGATACGCTTCCCAGCGCAAGCCGGAAGCATCCGCAGTGAGAATCTGCTGGCTGGACAAGATCAGGGATGGGACCCCTTTTAAGAGGTTTTGGGGCTCCATTCACCACTGGAGCACCTTACGGACCGGAGAGGAAACCAGCACTATCTGCTGCAGGCTGTCCGTGCATTGGTCCCACTGCACTCAGAGGCTCCACTGGAGCACCTGCATGTGCAGTCAGGCCAAAGGGGACCGTGGCAATGGCCACAGCCATGACACCCAGTTGCATCAAATAAACCCTCACAGAAACATAACAGCTGTAAACCTAAGCCTGTGAAATAACAAAAAAATGAATTACCATAGTAGTAGTATTTCTTTTTTTTATCATAAAAGGCTTTATTAAGTTTTTTTTTTCAATTTTTTAAGGTGGTACACCTCAAACATCATATACATTGTATTCCCATGCAAAACAAAAGGATTACAGAGAACAGATAGGTCTTACATTCATTTTGTATATCAATATTATACAAGCTAAAATAAAAGGACCAGTACAGCAAAGAAGAAAATATACTAGGTGGAGCTGAGCATCACACCAGTGCTAGTTATAACCTTGCATAAAACAGCAAACACAGGTAGAGTCATTATGCAACCTACGACTGCCTTGGCAGGGGAGGATTTCCCGGTGGAGAGGGGATTTTACATACTGGCGAATGAAGGTAGGCTCCCCATTTCTTGAAGAAATATTCTAGCTGACCTCGGTGTGAACAGGACAGCCGCTCCAGAAGGGTCAGCCGGGCCACATACTTATTGTTGGATCGTTAGTCTGTCTCCAGTGCATTAATAGCAGCCTCTTGGCTTCTAGAAATGTTAACATGATCCCATCTCTATGCACCCTAGGCTAAGGGGCTAACCCAGATGAGTCACCTGGCAGCAATTTGGGTTCTAGAGTTAGCTCCCTAATACCAAGGACCCTTGAGCACTCATGAGCAATGGTAGCCCAAAAGGCTGTTATTTGAGGGCAGGTCCACAGTATGTGGAGCAAATGGGCATCTGGTTGCTGACATCTCCAACATTTGGAGTGGGGCAGGGCTCCCGCTGAATGCAGGACAGCTGGAGTTCTGTACCAGTGCCTAAGAATTTTAAGCTGTAAAAATCGGCTCTTGGAGTCTCTGTACCCTTTATGCGAGTCCTTAAGACAATGAGACCAAGAGATTTCGGAAATAGCCATACCCATGTCTATTTCCCACTTAGCCCTGCAATGTTCAGTGGAGTCAGCTTGGGCATCTCGCCAAGTGGCATAAAAATTGCCTATGCAGCCTCTAGAGGAGGGAGATTTGTGCAAGGAGGCAAACTATTTCCATTTGCTTTCTGATCTATACTGAGATGAGAGATCATTGATAATGCTGCGTATTTGGAGAAAACGCCGAAAATCAGTATTAGGGAGATGGAATTTCTGCTTTAGCTGATTAAAAGACAACATGGTGTCTGAATCAGGTAGCATTAAATCCTGCATGTAGCGGATTCCTTTGGCTTCTCAGGCAGGCCATTTAATGGGTTCCCTCCCAATGTTGATAAAATTGTTCTGCCATAGTTCAGCATATCACAAAGGGGGGGGGTGCCAAGCATTTTTGGGATATGAGATAGGCACATGCAATGGTGCCAGGCATAACAAGATTCACATATGACAGGGGAGAGTCCCTTATGAGATGGACCACCTGGTCCTATCAGGGATCTAAGCGGAGTGGGGGTCATCATGCTGGATTCTAGACTGGAGATGTACCCAGGGGTGTAAATCATTTTGTAGCTTGTGCAGCCATGCTCGCCTAGTGGTAGTCCTGGAACCAGGGGATGTCCAGCCCTCCCCGGACCAGTGTGCTCGCAACTTATGCTTCCCACACCTATGCACCCTTCCTTCCCACAAAAAGAAGGCTACCAATTTCTCGAGGGAGGAGAACGCCACAGACATTGCCAGCTATTTTACAACATTTCTGAAGAATTTCTCTATGCTGCCCCTACTGTTTAAAGGCAAAAAACATCACATATTTCTTGAAATATCACAGAAATTTCAGGAAATAGCTGGCAGTGTCTGTGGCTACTACTGTATGTGACTCTGGGAAGGAGAAGCATGTGTACAGCGGCCACTTTGCCAGGTAGGGATAAGTGTAGCTTACACCAACACTCCACTTTGGTGTTTAGCTGCTTGAAGGGGGGGCTGGGAAGGTTGGAGGATTCAAAATCCGCCCAACTAGTAGGGATATAAATTCCAAGACAGGTGAAGCCTTGGGCTGCCCAGCTCAGTTCTGTGCCCCAGAGGCACTCCTGCATGCAGAATTAATTAAGTGGGGCTAGAGTGGTTTTCTGTTGATTAACCTGTACCCCGGAAAGTAAGTCAAAGTCTTAAAGGACTGAAAGAGCTGCCGGGACAGACTGCTGAGGGTGAGACACGGAAAGTAGAAGGTCGTCGGCGTATGCCGCCACTACATATGAGTTGCCATGGGCTTGAATGCCAATGGGACCATCAGCACTAGCCAGTGCCCTAATCAATGGTCCACGGTGGCCAAAAATAGGAGAGGAAACAGAGGGCAACCTTGGCGAGTGCCTCTATAAAGTGGGAAAGAGGGGGAGATGTCCGAGTTCATTAAAACTCTGGCCGTGGGGGAGCTGCATAGTGTCGAAACCCAGAGACGGAACCAAGGCCCAAAGCCATACAGAAGGAGCACTTCATGTAAATAATTCCATTCAACAGAATCAAACACTTTGGCGAAGTCCACGGCTAAAGCTGCCATCGGGATCTTGGACTTATCCACTAACCATTTCAGGTTAAGTAGTAACCTGGTGTTATTGGAGCCCACTTTTCCTGGCATGAACCCCATCTGAAAGGGGTGTATTAAGGAGGTAAGGACCTTATGCATTCTAGTGGCTAAAATATTGGCCAGGATCTTTGTGTCCAAAGCTAGTAAGGATATAGGGTGGAAATTAGCACAATTGAGGGGGTCGTTGGCTTTCTTGGGTAGGAGAGTAATGAGGGCTTCCTTCATCGTGGTGGGAAGGAAACCTGAGGATTGGGCATCCTGCAATGCTAGCAACAGCAGCTGGGCAATCTCTTGTTCCACTGCTTGGTATAATTCAACGGTCATCCCATCAAGTCCTGAGGCTTTCCCCTTCGCATTTTGAGACAGAGCCTGTCGTATCTCTGGGACAGTGATTGCAGCATCTAGATTCTAGAAGGGTAACTTGTTCGGGTGACAGAGTAGGTATGGTGAAGCGCTGGCATAACTGATTTAGGCCTTGGGACAGCTGGGTTGGTGACCGGGAGAATTGGGATTTGTACAGAGATTGGTAGAAAAGGCTCATAGTGTTGTTAATACCTACATGATCTGCTTACACAACTGGTAGTATTGTTTCTTCCAGGAGATCTCTCAGTATGCGTGACTTAGGCAGTATTGTCAGCTTGCTTCAGATGCCCCAGAGGAGGTGCCTATGCTAATGACAGCAGGGTATTAGCCAATCATTCAACACTAGGAGACTGCTGCCTGAAGGTGCTGCTGCTTGTGAGTCAGATTCATTTAAAAGCCTGTGGGGCAACAGGCCCCAATCCCTAACATTATTCCAGAGTAATGGGAAAATAAAATATGGAAAAAAGAAAAAATGAAAAAATAAACCACCTAAGGTGAACTATGTCCAAAACGCTTAACTCTGAAACATCACAACAACTATGCCATTCAGTAAGAAACTGGCCTGTAATACAGATGGCAGAACTGCCAATAAGTAGATTATGTGAGGGGAGGATGGGTTGGAGAGCAAGCATACTGAGGGGTTCTCTGGAAGAAACAATATTACTATGATAATTTTTACTTCTCACCCCAGGAATCCCTCAGTATGCTTGACTTGTGCAGACTACAAAGCAGTGTAGTTGTAAGGAGGGAACAGAACCTACACTGGAAACTGGTTCTGCAGGACTGCAGTGCCAAATCTGGACAGACAACACCACAACCATGTTTTATATCCTAGTTCCAGTAAAGCTTGAAAAAGCACTGCCAAGTAACATTAATGGTCAGACTGGGCGGGCCAAAGGCCTTTATCTGCTGACAACACCTACTATTCCAACTAGATACAACTAAAAGCGCAGGTGCAGACTCCCTGGATCCCTACTTTCTAAAAGTAGCATTGCATGCCTTAGCTGCCCCCCTCACTCACCTCTTCAATCTGTCCCTAGCCACTGGTTCTATCCCCTCAATATGGAAGACAGCTCAAGTGTTTCCACTACTTAAGGCAGGTGATCCCATGGACCTCAACAACTATAGGCCCATTTCCATCTTACCAGTACTGTCCAAAATGCTTGAAAAGTTAGTGAACTTTCAGTTAAGTGCCTACCTTGATACCAATAATCTCCTTAACCCAGCTCAATCTGGGTTTAGATCTATGCACAGCACCATCCCTGCCTTAGCAAAAGTTACAAATGACTGGCAGACTGCCTTAGACAAAAAGAATAACACCTGTGCTGTGTTCCTGGATCTAAGCAAAGCCTTTGACACTGTGGACCATGAACTAGTAATCTCCTCTCTGAACTCCATAGGCCTTGACTCACTCTCTCTTAAATGGTTCAGATGCTATCTCTCCGAAGAATACAACTGGTAAAAATGAAGGTGACCTATCTACCTCTAAACCACCTAAGAGGTGTACCGCAAGGTTCCATCCTGGGCCCCATCCTTTGCCATTTACATCAACAATATTGACTCCAATCTCTCACAATCTAATATTCACCTCTTTGCAGATGATACTGTACTATATGTCAGTAATCCTCACCATCAAAAGCCTGTGAGCTTTTACAGTCTGAGTTCTCCCCACAGCACAACTTACTAGAAAAGAAATTACTACTAAATGCCAAGAAAACGAAAGCTACGCTCTTTGCCACCAAGAGCTGCTCTTCCACTGTCCTATCATTCACCCTCCCACAATTATCTACCATCCTTGGTGGAAATCTGAATATGTGGATAAATTCAAATATTTTGAGTCTGGATTGACAATAAACTTGACTATGCTAGCTACATTGGAGAGCTCCTGAAAAGCTTAGACAAAGACTTGGCCTATTTTATAGGATCAAACACTACCTGACCAGAGATTCCAAACAAAGGCTAATCCTGGCATCATTCCTATCCCTCATTGACTACGCTGACTTCCTTTATGGTCACTGTTCCTCTCCCATTTAAATAAATTAGACACCTTGTATCATAGAGCTATTAGATTCATTACAGATCTTCCTCCAGCACCCATCATTGCTCTCTACAATGCAGTCAGTTGGACATCCCTACAACACAGAAGAAACAAAAATGCTGCTGTCTGATCTACAAAGCTCTGACAAACAAACCCTTCCTACATCTCAGATTGTTTCAACCTGATCACATCCAGGCCTTACA
This sequence comes from Neoceratodus forsteri, assembly GCA_016271365.2. Lineage (NCBI taxonomy): Eukaryota > Metazoa > Chordata > Ceratodontiformes > Ceratodontidae > Neoceratodus > Neoceratodus forsteri. The sequence goes on from CM057455.1 coordinate 503,858,501, forward strand.
CCCTAAGGATCAATAAACTCATCATGCTGAAGATTCCTATCACCTGCACCTGTATGGAAGGGCTGCAATCAGCTATTCCTAGCACTTATCTGGAATCTCTTCAAAAGACCTTGAAATTGGATACCTCATTCCTTTAACATCCTTCAAAAAACTGTACACTAGTCTTTTCCCAGAATCATGCAACTGCTTCCACAAGGCCTAGTCCTCTCACACCCCCTCCTTCCCCTACCCCTTTTTATACTACCCCCTATTTCTTTATTGTTCTTCTAGCTTGTTCTCCGACCTACTTCGTACAAAAATGCCCCCCCAGTCCCATTACCCTAGCTTTATCCCTACAATACTGTTTATTTCTTTCCTTTTAATATGATCTAGGTCCAATGTCATTTTGCCTTGTATATATGTAAATATTTGTATATCTGTCTCATTCATAAATCTTTGTATTTGTGTTCATTCAGTACCATGTTTTTGTGTAAAATTTGTAACCTTATATTGTTATGACCACTCAGGTCCATCTTGTAAATGAGCTGTGCTCAATGATGTTCGCCTGAATAAATAAAGATTTTGATTGATTGATTGATTGATTGATTGAACACCTATGAATCCATGTAGATCTGGACTGTACATCCAAGCAGTGGTGCTTTGTGAAGGTATTTACAGTCTTTCAAGTAGCTGCTTTGCAGATATCAAGCAAAGGTATGTCCCTCTGTGCTGCCACCGAGACTGCACTGCTCCTGGTGGAATGGGCCCTGAAGTCTTGGGGCAGCTGTCTGCCAGCCTTACTGTAACAGAACTGAATGCAAGAGATTATCTATTGGGAGACAGTTCACTTAGAGGCTGGCCTGCCCTTGCCCACCTCACCATAGATGAGGAACGGCTGGGTATGAGAGGTCCTGAGCTGCTCACTATGTTCCAGGTAGTAGGTCAGTGCCCTTTTCACATCTGAGCTGTGGAGCCTGCGTTTACCAAGAATGGATTTGTCTGTGAAAAAGACAGGGATAGTTATGGATAGATTGAGGTGAAATTCAGAGTCCACTCTGGAAAGGAATTTTCAGTTAGCTCTGAGAACTACTTTATCCCTGTGGGAGATTATGTAGCTCTGAAATCCTCCTGGCAGAAGTGATGGCCACTACGAATACTGTTTTCCAAGTGACATACTTTAGGTCTGCTGTAACCATAGGTTCGAATGGAGCATCCGGGGGATGACAGGGTCCCTGAGTGGGAGATGAAGTTGCAGCAGGCCCTTAAAGAATTTCTTGAAAATGGGATGAGAAATTGTAGATTTCTGTTTGCCTGCAGAAATGTAGGCTGAAATGGCTGCCAGGTAGACTTTCAGGGATAAGGCCCTAAAGCCCGAGGCCCACAGGTGAACCAGTTAGTCCAGTATGGAGGACATAGAAACATAGAATTTGACGGCAGATAAGGACCGCTTGGCCCACCCAGTCTGCCCATTTCCCTACCTAATGGATAAGCTGCAGATCCTAGTTAACCAGCAGCCTACTTTTTCCTGCCCCCACCCCCTAGAATTGCCTTATGACTGTCCCATGCATGCTTGAATTCCACCACTGTTTTTGACTCCACAACCACCTCTCGAAGGCCGCTCCATGCATCCACAACCTCTCTAGAAAAATACTCTTCAATTACCTCTGAGCCGCCCATCTTCAAATTGTGTTCCTCTTATTGTGCACACCTCTTTTTGAAAGATGCTACCCTCTTGACTTTGCTGATTCCCTTGAGGTACTTGAAAGTTTCTATCATGTCCCCTCTCCTCCTTCCTCGAGGCTACATATTAAGCTCCTAAGTCTCTTCATATGTCTCTCCGTGCAGACCCTGCACCATTTTAGTTGCCTCCTCTAGACAGCTTCCATCCTGTCTATGTCTTTATGGAGATTGGGTCTCCAGAACTGCATGCAGTACTCCAGATGGGGTCTGACCAGCTGTCTGTACAGAGGGATAATAACTTCCTGTTTTCTACTGGTGATGCCTCTCCCCTTATGCATCCCAGTATCCCCCCAGCCCTCCTTGCTGCCCTCTCACATTGCTTGCCCACCTTTAGGTCATCTGATATGACTACCCCTAGGTCCTTTTCCATTTTTGTTGTTGTTAGTATCTCACCCCCATTGTGTACTCTACCCCTGGGTTTTTGTTTCCCAGGTGCATTACCTTGCACTCTTAGCACTGAATCTAAGCTGCCATACATTTTACCCTCTAACCTTGCCAAGTCCCTTCTCATTCTTTCCACCCCACCTTGTGCATCAACTCTGTTGCAGATCTTTGTGTCATCTGCAAAGAGACATACTTTTCCTTCCAGTCCCTCTGCAATGTCGCTTATAAAGACATTGAAGAGGACCGGTCCTAATACTGAACCCTGCGGTACCCCACTAGTAACCCCCTTCTTCAGAGTGGACTCCATTTACTATTACTCTCTGTGTCCTATTCTCCAGCCAATTTTACCCAGGCTGCCATCTTGGGACCCACCCCAGGCTGGCTAACTTGTATATTAATCTTTGTGTGGGACTGTGCCAAATGCCTTGCTAAAGTCTAGATAGGCCATGTCCACAGCCCTCCCTGATCTACTACTTTGGTCACCCAGTCAAAGAAATCGATCAGATTTGTCTGGCATGACCTTCCGGCTGTGAATCCATGCTGCCTTGGGTCCTGTGCCCCTCTGGCCTCTAGATACTCGACAATTCTTTCCTTCAGAAGTGATTCCATCATTTTCCCTACCACTGAGGTTAAACTAACAGGTCTGTAGTTTCCTGCTTCTGCCTTGCTCCCACTTTTGTGAAGGGGAATCACATCTGCCCTCCTCCAGTCCTTGGGTACCACCCCATCCTCCCATGATTTGTTAAAGAGGGTAGTCAGTGTGGTGTCACTAGTTCTACCCTTAGTTCTCCTCCATCAAGGCCACTAATTCAGGAAGCTTGTTATTCAGACTCACGGGCACTGGTACTATCGCTTCCATTTTTGATGGCTTTACCTTCTGTTGCAGCATCCCCCACTGACCTTTCTACCTCGGTCTTTTTCTCATTTAGTACCCTGTTTTGTAGGGAGAGGCTGGGATTTTCCTGCTGCTTATCAGTGCCTCCCCTTGACTAGTTTAAAAGCTTGCCAATGAAGCATTTAAACCGACTGCTCAAAAGACTTGTTCCCTTCCTGGACAGATGCAGACCATCCTGCCAGTATAGGCTGGTGTCCCTCCAGGTGGAACCCCAGTCCCCAATGAAGCCAAACCCCTGTTCTCCACACCATTTTTTCAACCATTCATTAAACTGCATGGTGCAAAGTACCTTCGCCTCACTCATGCCATTGACAGGCAGCACCTCTGAGAAGGATACTGTGTGTGCTAATTGTCTTAGGCCCTTCCCCAATTCTACAAAGTCCTCTGCACTGCTCTAATCTCATGTTGAGCCAAGTCATTTGTCCCTAGGTGGACAATGACATCCAGCTCAGACTCCTGTACAGCTGTTCTCGTGATCCTGAGGATGCGCTTCCTCTCCCTCCAAGCCATGGCACCAGGCAGGCACCTTACTTCAGTCTTTCCTGCTCCCCCCCGTTCTATTCCCCTAATAATTGAGTCCCCCACCAGGAGCTGCTTCCTTTCCTTGTGGTGTCCTCTGCCCCTTCCTGTGGGCCTCCCTTGTAACAGTTGTCCTCAGCCTCCTTAGTCTCCTCTGCGGGTGCATCCAGAGGGGAGCTATGCTCCCCCAGAATGGTGTATGGATTGTGGAGTGGAACAACTGACTGGGTGTGCCTCTGTTCCACCATCCTCACCCTCCCTGAGCCCACTGTGGTCCAACTGCTGTGCTTTCTTCGCAACCTCTGATGTAGTGGTGGTGGCTCTAGTGCTCCCTGGATGGGGGAGGTTCCCTTCCTACCATCCAGTGTGGCCTGGGGGAAGGTTCCCTTACTACTGTCCAGTGTGGCCTGAAGATGGGCAACTTCCTCCCTCAGGGCAGAGAGTTGTCTGCAAATAGGACAGCATCTCAGCCTCCAGAAAGACTCCCGGAAGACTGCTGCCCCACAGCCATTACATTGCACTATTCCCCACGTTTATCTACTTTTTTTTTTTGTGTGTGTTAGTGTGTGTAATTGGTTTGTTATATAGAAATATATATATTATACAATGTGCATGCTTATATTGTCAGTGCAGTGTGCTACAGAGAATATGACAGTGATATGCACCTTGCACTCTTGAGGAATGATGTCAGAACCCCAGGTATAAAGGAACTATTTCCAGGGGTGGGTGGGTGAGGGGTGGGAAGTGGTTGGCCTAAACTGTGCCCTCACAAAACAATCAGCTAAGAGCTGTGACCCACTGCTGCGATGAGTGCCTTCCTGTCAGCAAGATACCCTACACAACAATTTGACAGAGAAAATACCCTGTTAATCAAACAGAGAAAAATCCAGACATCCAAGTCAGACACAGGTAAAACCTCCCCAGCCCCAAAACAGCCTGGTGGTTGGACAGGCTGGACTGCGAGGGATCAATCTGCCTGTCTTTACACCAGAAAGAGAACCTCTTCCATTTGGAAGCATAGGTCTTTTGGTACTTGGTTTTTAGCTAGTCTAAGAATTCTGCGGACCTGTTCTAAATAATGAGAGTCGGGGAACTCTAACTCTTCCTACCTTGAATGGGTAAAAGAACTCATACACAATTTAAAAATGGAAAAGGCAATCACGAGCCTAAGGGGTAAACTCCCCCTGTATAAATCCAGGTGGGAAAAGCTTTTTACACTTTGGTCCCTCCCGTCGGTATCTTAGGAAACTAAATTAGAAGAGAAGAATCGAGGGTGAACAGTAATACCCTATAGGGATACCCTATAAGGATCCATAGGAGGCCCTTTCCTGAGGGATTCACACGGTTGATATCCTTACTCCACGTTTTACAGATAGTAGGGGTTGTGGTGTTACCTAGTAAAAGAACGGCACCATGGGGGAAGGTGAACATGGCTCTGGGGGGTGGGCTGGGGAAGGGTTAGGGGACGGGGGGGAGGTCGGGGGGGAGTATTTCACCGCCGGTTAGAAGGCATGAGTAGGTTAATCTGTTTTTCATACGCTCAATATATGGCAAAACTGTTGAAAAGCTTTTTTAGGTACTGTATTACGCCTTGTTCAGGACTCATGCCATTGTACCAAAGTAAATTTTACTGGAGAGTTGTACGCCTGTTAGAAACTGTTGATATGGTATAAATCAATAAAGTTTATTTAATTTCAAAAACTCTAACTCTTCAAGTACCAAGCTTTGAGGTGAAGAGACTATATGCTGGGCTATGTTATCTCTGCCTAAAGCAGGGTCAGGAGATTGTGGGTCAAGAGCAGATGAATGGGCCATTTGGCTGACAGGGTGAGGAGCAGGGAGTACCATAGCTGCCTTGCCTAGTCTGAAGCCACCAGGATCATAGTTGCAGGCCTTCTGAGCTTGAGAAGCACTCTGAGAAACAGAGGAAAAGCACAGAGGAACCTTCCTGTCCAACTGAGAGATAGGGCATCCACTAGCACTGTGCCTAGTTCCAGAGGCCTGCAGCAGTACGGGGGATCTGATGATTGTTTTTGAAGGCGAAGACATCTATCTCTGGAGTGCCCCATCTCCTAAAGACTGCGGCCAGTAATTATTTGTTTAGGGTCCACTTATGGTGGCCCTGCCTGATGCGGCTCACAGACTCTTCCAGCACATTGTCCTTGCCTGTCAGGTGTATGGCAGACAGTTGCACGTCCAGGGAGTGAGCCAGCAGCCAGATCTTCATGGCTTATGTGCAGAGCTTTTGAGGATCTTGTGCCCCCACTGCTTGTTAATGTAAAACATTGTGGTGGTGTTGTCTGTCTTGATTTGGACAGACTGGCCCTTGTGCTGGTGGGCAAAGGCTTCTATGGCTAGGAACACAGCTCTGAGTTCAAAAAGGTTTATATGACATCTGGACTCCCCGGAAGAACATACTCCACTTATTAACGGGTTTGCCAGGTGAGTTCTCCATCCCAGAAGGGAGGCATCTGTAGTAAGCACCCTGGAGGGTTCCTTCTATTGGAATCAAGAGTCCTTCTCTGAGATTGTGACTGTCTTTCAACCAGTCCAAGGTCTGAAGGAGAGTCTTGATGACAGGAATCAGCTTCAACACTAAATCTCTTTTCTGAGACCAATGAGCTCTCGGAAGTACTGGATATCCCTCATTTGGAATCTGGCACCTGGGACTACCACTGTAATGGAGGCCGTGTGGCTTAGGAGCCTGAGAAAGTGCCTGGCTGGCCTTGGTTAGCTGAGGATGAACGATTTTGCCAGAATCTGGAGGTTTTCTACTCTGTCTAGAGGAAGCAGGACTTTCCCCTTGCTGGGTATCCAGCTCTGCTCCTATAAATTCTAGAAGCTGGACTGGCTCCATGTGAGACTTTTCTGTGTTGATCAGAAACTCCAGTGATTCTAGAGTGAGTTAAGCGAGTGGCAGAGTCTCCGAGGAAACTTGTCTACAATGAGCCAGTCATCCAGGTAAGTGAAGACAGAGAACTCCAGTCTTCTTAAGTGGGCTGCAACAACTGCGAGGCACTTTGTGAAGACTCTGGGGGGGTGAAGAAAGGCTGAATGGAAGTACTGCAAACTGGTAATGGCCTGAAGGCAGTCTGAATCTGAGATACTTTCTGTGAGAGGGCCTGATTGGGATGTGAAAGTAGGCACTTATGAGGTCTAGCGAGGCTAGCCAGTCTCCCTGTTGTAAGGAAAGGATCACCACCAACAAGGTGATCATCTTGAACTTGTGATTTAACAGGTGCTTGTTTCAGTACCTGAAGCCTAGAATGGGTTGCCAGTCCAATTTTTTCTTTTGGGTGAGAAAGTACCTTGAACAGAGGCCTTTTCTCCACTGAGAAACAGGTACTATTTCTATTGCATTTGCTGACAGGAGAGACTTGACCTCTAACTCCAACGGAATCTTTTCTGTGGGTGTTAGAAGCTTGAAAAGTACAGTTATGTAAGAACTTACTGTAACAGTAGATATTCGAGAACAGCTGTTGCAGCAGGTTACACCATAAGGACTGAAGCTGGCAGGCAGCAGAGCCCCACTGAAAACTTCTAGCTAGCTATATATAGCGGGGGACCGACCCCGACGTCAGCCCCGCCCCTGATGTCAGAGACATCATAAAAGGGGGCAGTCCCCCAGCATACCATAGTTCTCCCGCCGGAGACTCCCAGCGTAATGATGTGATTCAGAAGCAGAGACTGAGGAGCCGCTTCCAGAGGAAGACTAATAATTCTGATACATCCGGAAACGCTATGAAGTAGAACCAAACCTCCTGAGGAGAAGGTGGGAGGGAAACTACCTGCTGCAAGAGCTGTTCTCAAAGATCTACTATTATGGTAAGTTCTTAAGTAACTGTACTATCTTACTTCAAGATACAGCTCTTGCAGCAGGTTACACCATATGGACTGATTCCCAAGCAGTAAGGGTGTTTCGCTAACCCAGTCAGGAGAAGGATAGAAGAGACCGAAGAAAGAGGGACCTCTCAGGACAAAAGTCACTGGAGGACTGCCATGCCAAAGCCCGCTCTACACCTGGAGGCGATGTCCAAACTGTAGTGTCTAACAAAAGTGTGTACTGAACTCCAAGTAGCAGCTGCGCAAATGGTGGATGTTGCCACGTTCTTCAGTGCAGTGAAGGAGGTAGCCACCCCCCTTGTGGAATGGCCCTTAACAGCTCCCGGTAAGAGCTTGTTGCATTTCTGATAACACAAAACAATGCAGTTTACAAGCCACTTGGACAGAGTTTGTTTTGATACGGGTGCACCCATCATCCTTTGAGTGAAAGATAATAACAGTTGGTCGGACTGTTTGTGTGAATGGGTTCTGGACAGGTAAAACCTTAAAATCCTGTGCACATCTAGAGTATGCAAAAGGGCTTCCCCCCCTGTTAGTATGGTTGGAGAAGTACACCAGGAGGTCAATGTCCTGGTTTAAGGTTAAGGCTGAAACCACCTTGGGAAGAAACTTAGGACTGGTCCTTAAGGACACACTGTCCTTATGGAAAATCAAGTAAGGCTCTTTACACATAAGCGCCTGGAGTTCGGAAATTCTCCTTGCCAAAGTAACAGCAACTAAAAATAACCTCTTCCATGAGAGAAGGCGAAGCTCGCAGTCCAAGGCTGGTTCAAAAGGAGGCGGCGTAAGCCACTCTAAAACAAAAAGAAGGTCCAAAGGAGGAATTGGTTCCTTTATAAGTGGGGGGGCTCAGATACAAGACACCACGCAGAAATGCGCGGGAAGGCTCTAATTGAGCTAGTGAATGCTGACCAACTGGTGTGTGGTATGCCAAAATGGCACAGAGGTATACTTTCAGAGAGGAATATGCCAATCCCGACTGGAAAAGGGATAGGAGGTAGTCCAAAATAGACTTCTCAGGGCATTGAAGTGGATCGAGGTCGTGAGCCTGAGCCCAGAGACAAAATCTCTGTCATTTCAGAGCGTAAGTGGTGTGAATAGATGGTTTCCTGGCTGCCACCAGGATATTGTCAACCCCTTGCGAGACCCTGTGTCTAAGAATGGCTACGTTTTTAGGAGCCAGGCGTGCAGGGTCAGGGATTTGAGGTTCAGATGGACCAGGAAACCGGCCTCCTGGGACAGCAAATGTGAGCTGACCGGTAAGGATAAAGGAGGCTCCAGAGCTGGCTGGTGAAGTGGTGGAAACCAAATCTGCCTGGGCCAAAAGGGTGCTACCAAGATCATTGATGCTCATTCTGACTGGAGGTTGAGAAGAACTCTCTGGATCAAAGGGAAGGGCAGGAAAGCATAGCGGAACATGCCCATCCAAGAGAGGGGCAACGTGTCTCACCAGAAAACACCAGGCCCTGGATCTAGCAAGCAGAAATTGGGCAGTTTTGCACTGTACGGGGACGCGAATAAGTCTACGTCTGGTGTCCCCATCATAGGAACAGGTCCTGGACGACCTCCTGTAGCAATTCACATTCATGAGCTCTGACCTTTGACCAGCTGAGGAGATCCACGACAGTGCTGTCCACACCGGGAACATGCACTGCGGTAAGCATGGTGCCGTGCTGTAGTGCCCAGTCCCACACCCGCTTTGCCTCTCTGCAAAGGGGGTAGGAGTGAGTGCCTCCTTATTTGTTGATGTAATACACCACTGAGGTATTTTCTGTTTGGACTAACACGTGACCCGATGGAATCTCTGACTGAAAGGCCTGTAAGGCGTATAGGACCGCTTTCATCCCCAGAACACTGATGTGGAGGTGAGCCTCCAAGGGCAACTAGGTTCCCTGGGTCCTGGTTTCTTTCAGATGAAGTCCCCAGCCGGACTCCGAAGCGTCGGTGGCGAGAGTCAGAGATGGGACAGGTGCCACAAAGGGGACTACCACGGAAAGATGTTCCGGGAAAAGCCATCACTGCAACTCCTGAATGACTAGACCTGTTATTCTGACTAGGTGGTCTAAATGATCCTGTATCTGGTCCCATTGGGCTCTCAGTGTCCACTGAGTAACTCTCATGTGGAGGCGAGTGAGGGGGACCGTGGCGATGGCAGCAGCCATGTGTCTAAGCAGGCAAAGTATGGTCCGAGCAGGAACAAGGTTTCGTGCCGAAATAGTCCTCATCAGTGACCTGATGCATTCTGCCCTGTCCTCGGGCAGGAAGGATCTTCCTAGATGGGTATCCAGAACCGCGCCAACAACTGTAGTCTCTGCAAAGGAACAAGAGATGACTTCTCTTGGTTGATGGTGATCCCTAGAGACTGGAAGAAGAAGCAGCTGTTGTGAAAGGCCTTCTCCAGTGCTTCTAGGAAGGAGGCCATCAGAAGCCAGTCATCCAGATAAGGGAAGACATAATGGTCTTGTCTCCTGAAGGCTGCTGCTACGACTGCCATGCACTTGGTAAAGACACATGGCACCGAAGACAGGCCGAACAGGAGTGCTTGGAACTCGTAATGGCATCCCAAAAACTTGAAGCGCAGGGATTTCCTGTGCAACTGGCTGATGGGAAGATGAAGATATGCATCCTGCATGTCCAGAGACGCTAGCCATGCCCCTTGCTTGACCATGGGAATGAGACCCGGCAGGGTGACCATGCAAAAGCATTTGTACATCACAAAGATGTTTAGGTCGCTGAGGTCTAGGACTGGGCGTAAGTCCCCAGTTTTCTTTGGAACCAGAAAGAAGTGTGAATAGTACCATCCTTCTCTCTGATTCCTCGGTATGACCTCAACAGCGTCCTTGGCAAGAAGTGCCAAGATCTCCTGCTGGATGAGCAGAGCATGCTGTCCCAAGTAACAGGAATGCAGAGGAGGTTTTGATGGTGGGCAGTCGAGGAACTCTATAGAGTGTCCCTGACTGATAAGCTGAAGAACCCACCGGTCAGAGGTGATCCTCTGCCATGTTGACAGGTGGTGTTTACTCGACCACCTAACCTCTCTTCCCTTTGATCCGGGGGCAGGGCCGGAAGGAGTCATATTGTGGTGGTACTGGCTCCGGCAGGTTGGGTAGGTTTAGTATGTCTCTGGCCCTGACCTCCAGAGAATCTTTGTTGGTTCTTACAGCCAAAATTGCACGTGTTGCTGTTGGCCTGATCGAGGTTGTTGCTTACTCTTCAACGTCTTCCGACATCTGGTCGTCGGTGGAGTGAGCTCCAACGTCCTCTTCTGACATCTCCCTGCGACTGGTGTCAGGTAGCGGAGGCGGGGGTGGAATTGGGTCCCTGGAGCATTTAGCGGATGATGGCTTTGGCATCTGCTTAGCCTCTGTCATCTGTCTGAAAGACGTGAGCTCCGAAGTCTTTCTCAGAGGGACGTCTGAGCCCCTCGGAGGTTGGGGGACCGAATGATGGATGTCCTGGCGTCGATCCTTGGCTTTGGCGCTAGGCCTAGTCGCCAACTTGGATTGAGGCCTGTGGTGGTTGGAAGCCTCCGACCTGGTGGCCAACCCTGAAGGGCGGCTGTCTTTAGACTTGGTTTTCAGTGGTTGCAAAGACATTGAGTTGCTGCCCCCTGAGGCCCTAAAGGGGGGGCTGAGACCTAGCCTGGGATGGAGAGTGGGCCGACAGGGTGGAGCTGGAACTGACCCGGAAGTCTGAGGCCCGACTTGGGGATCTATTCCTATCCTTGTCCCAGTGCTTGTCCTTGTGCTTCCCCAATTTTGTGTGAAGGTTCCCTTCGAGAGGATAGATCTTCCTCTACGGCTTTCAGTTTTTCTTCAAGAGAAAATGAGTGCTTTCTGGCAGCAGATCCTGGTTCTGCTATTAAACTGTTAGCAGATGGAGCAGGCCTGGATATCATGGTCCGGGCCTAGGCACCGCACGCAGGCCGAATGCCTATCCCTGAAGGGGATCTGTTTGCCGCAAGCTCACTTTGAGGTGTGTCCTTCTGTGGAAGGAGTCAGGGAAGAAGACGTACTTCTCAGATTTTTGGTGAAAATCTAAGAAAAACAGGAGAAATTCTCTCTGGTGTCATTCGTCTGCTCAAGGAGTCCATGGAACCAATGAGTGCGACTCGACGGAAGGAAAAGAGCTGAGGTATGCTGGGGGACCGCCCCCTTTTATGATGTATCTGACGTCAGGGGCAGGGCCGACGTCGGGGGGCAGTCATTCACTATATCTAGCTAGCTAGAAAGTTTTCAGTGGGGTCCTGCTGCCTGTCGGTTTCAGTCCTTATGGTGTACACTGCTGCAAGAGCTGTATCTCCAAGTAAGATCTCCTGCTTTCCTGCTGTGAGGGAAATTTCTTGAACTGCAGGGTGAGTTCCTGACCCACCACCTCCAGCACCCACTTGTCTGTGGTGATGAGCTGCCATTGGTGGAGGTAGTGGATCAGCCTTCCTCCTACTGGGAGAGGGGAAGCAACCTGGGCACCTCCATCAGAGGTTTTATTTGGACTGGCCCTTAGGCAAGGGGGAAGGATCAGTATGCTTTTGGGCCCCTTCCACCTCTACCTCTAAAAGAAGCCTGTCTTTTGGGAGTGGTCCATGGGCATCGGCATGGGAAAGAAGGCTCTGGGGTAGTAACCCCTGCTTCTGCCCCCGCTTCCTTGGAGCTTGTAAGAAGCAGAAGCCTTCTCTTTAGCTGCACTGCTCTAGTAGGTGGTTTTGTATTCTTCCGTCCTTTTCATGCATGCGTCTGTTCTGTCCCCAAAGAGAGAACTGTTCTCACAGGACAAATCCATAACTTTAGTTTGAGTATTATCAGAGCGGTTAGTAGTTCTTAACTAAGCAAACCTTCTGAGGGAAATGGCTTGTGCAGTAGACCTGGAGGCAGTGTCAATGGCATCTACTGCCATATGAAACGTATTTTGTAGGCTTCAAGGTGGTTTTGGCAGTTTCTACCAGGTCCTGAGCAATGCTGTCAGGAGCCTTCTGGCTAACAGCCACCAGGACTGAATTCAACAAAGCCTTTTGGTACAGTGCTGTATATGCCATGTACGTAGAGAGGCATAACTGTAGAGAGGCTGTGGTGTAAGATTTCTTGCCAATGGTATATAGTTTTCTGGACTCTTTATCAGGAGGCTGAGAGGAAAGATGCACCTTTGCCTTGTCACTGGCTGCAGCCTCTGCCACTCCTTCATGGTCAGGATGAATGTAGAGGCACTCAGCATTAATTTTCTCTACCTGGTACTTTTCTATTTTTTTTTTTAGCTATCCCAGAAATGGAGGTGGGATTCTGGAGTAATTTAAAGTTTGCCCTGCGATGGAACTTGTGAACTGGGTGTGGCAGCATTTTGGGAGGACAGAGAGAGACCCATCATATCAAGAAAATCTGCCTCCTTCTCTTCAGTAGTCTCCTGTATGGAGTGGTCTAGGGTGTCCACCATCTGCTGGACAAACGTGTAATGGGAGGAAAACTCCTCCTCATCATTTGAAGGAGAACTAAATTCCTGGTCAGGGGACACATGAGGTTCTGTCCCTTCCTCCTCTTCATCACAGTCTTCCTAAAAATAAACACTCTAGCCTTGGTCAGGGTCTGTGGGAACAGGCATGGATGGATCACCTGGGGCACCAATTAAATGGCTCACAGCTTGAAAAGTTTGGTACAGTTGCCATGCCTTTGCCAACTCCTCAGGAGAAGGCATATTTTGTTGTGTCACCGGTGTCTTTCTCTGCTCTTCAGCAGGAGAGACAGTGATATGTTTTTTTTCTTTTCTTTTTGGCAGGCACTGAATCAGAAACCTGCTCAGAATGTCTCTTTCGATTGGCTTGATCTGAATTATTTTTGTCACTTATTTTATAGGGGTTCCTTAGAGGACCTATCTTTACATTTATGCTGAGAGGAGGACCCCTCTTCAAAAGGCTTATTAGAGGGGGAGGCAGACTGAGAAACCATCATTTCTAATCTTTTTGCTTTTTTTGACTGTTTTAGAGCAAAATTTAGTGCAACGTTCACAGTTATGTTCTGGACATAAACAATTTGAACAAAGATTGTGGTCATCCGCCTTGGCCACAATTTTAAAACACTTAATGAAATTTTTAAAAACCTGTAGGTCCAGTTCTCTTTTTAGGTCTGACATGACAAAAGCATCAGAAGAGAAAAGGAAAAATTACTCACCTCAGTAATGTTGTTTCTTCTAATGGAGTCTTGCTATATTACGACAATTGCAGTGAGTCCCCATCTTCGAACTACCCCGGAGATGAAATAGTTAACTTTTCCATGAAGCATGGAACTCTGAGTGGGAGCTCGGTTAGGAAGCTCTGTCTGTTGTGCTTCAAACATAAACTGTCAGACCTTTAAGAGCTAAAACTCACTAAGGTTCTGTGTGGAAGCTGTAAACCTACACTAGCCAACTGGCTACTAACCTAACCCACATTTCCTGGTCTCAAACAAAGACTCGAGTCAGGAGACCCAGAAAATGAAAAACACAACACCAATTCACCCCAAAAAGAGGATGTAAAACAACAAGGTGGGCATAAATGACGTGCCAACCCTGTAAAGCCCAGCCACATCCCAAAACAGAGGTTCTGAGAGGGGCAGGGAGGGAGGTCATAATATAGCAAGACTCCATTAGAAGAAACAACATTACTAAGGTGAGTAATTTTTCTTCAAACAACATGAAGTCTTGCTATATTATGACAATTGCAGACTACAGCAGTACCCCCATGGAGGAGGGACAGAACCTACTTAGGAATAGAGTCTGAAGAACAGCTGTTAAAACCGAGCATCACTCCTAGCCTGGATGTCCAGGGAGTAATGCTTAGTAAAAGGTGGAACTGTTTTCCAGGTAGCTGCTTGACATATTTCTAGAATAGGAATGTCTCTGGCAGCAGCCAGAGAAGCAGCTGTACCTCTGGTAGAGTGAGCCCTCAGGCCTGAGGGGAACTTTACCCAACTTTCGTAGCAGAATTGGATACAAGAGACAATCCACCTGGCAATGGATCTTTTAGTGGCTGGCTTCCTCACCAACCTCGCCATAAGCCGAAGAACAGTTGAGGGAGTCAAACCTAGACCCTTGGTACGCTTCTATGTAGTAACTAAGAGCTCTTCACATCTAGGTTGTGCAGCCTCCTCTCACCAGAGGAGGAGTGGTCAGTGAAGCACACTGAAGAGAAATAGATTGATTAAGGTGGAAATCTGAAACCACCTTAGGTAGGAACTTCCTGTTAGTCCGAGGACCACCTTATCTCTGTGAAAGGAGATAAAACTGCTCCACTGACAACGCTTGTAATTCACTTATGCGTCTGGCAAAGGTGATGGCTACCAGAAACACAGTCTTCCAAGTCAAGTACTTAAGCTCAGCCGAAGACAAGGGCTCAAAGAGGGGTTGCATAAGCTGAGCAATGCAAACACTAAGATCCCAGGCAGGGGCAGGATCCCTGAATGGAGGGTTGGTGTGAAGCAACCCTTAAAAAACTTGGAAAATACAGGATGAGCTGAAAGAGAAGAGGATTTACCTGCTGAAATAAAAGCAGACACAGCTGCCAAATGCACCTTCAGGGTAGCTGGTCTCAGCCCCAGAGAATTCAAACGACCATATAATCCAGGACTGTGGGTAGATCAGCAGAGTCTGGGGAAATATGCTTCGAGCACCATATGGAAAACCTTTCCATTTGGAATTGTAAGTAGCCCTGGTGGAAGGCTTCCTTGAGGCCTTCAATATATCCATTACACCTTGGGAAAGGTGTAAATCAGCAAACTCTAACTCTTCAAGAACCAAGCCTTGAGATTGAGAGATTTGAGATTCGGATACCAAACCCGACCCTGGGAACAGGTTAACAGATTGTGATTCCTGGGAAGGCACAGGGGAGGATGGACTGCTAAGGACAGTAGGAGTGGATACCACGGTTGTCTGGCCCAATCTAGAGCTATCAGAATGACTTTGCAGGATTGGGATCTGATTTTGACTAGCACTTTGAACAGGAGAGGGAAAGGAGGGAAGGCATAGAGGAACTTCCCTTCCCAACTGAGGGCTAAGGCATCCAGGGGGAGTGAACCCAACACTGGGGGCCTGCAGCTAAAAAGGGGAAGTTGGTGATTGTCTGGGGCTGCAAAAAGATCTATCTGCGGGGTGCCCCATTTGGCAAATACTACTCCCAAGACCAGGGGATCCAGTGACCATTCGTGATGGCCATGAGAAATCCTGCTGAGAGCATCTGCCAGGACATTGTCCTTGCCTGGGAGGTGGACTGCCGTAAGGGAGGTGTTCAGGGAGTAAGCCAGAGACCACAACTTCATTCCTTGATGCACAAGGCCTAGAGACCGAGTGCCTCCTTGCTTGTTGATGTACCACATTGTAGTGGTGTTGTCTGTTCTGACCTGTACAACCTTGTTCTGAACAGATTTGGAAAAACTTGAAGTGCTAGAAAACTGCTTTGAGCTCCAACAGGTTGATGTGGAGCAGAGATTCCTGGGGAGACCACAGACCTGGGTGGTGAGGTCGCCCATGTGAGCTGCCCAACCCAAGAGGGATGCATCCGTAGTAAGGATTAGGGAGTGAGACTGAGTGACAAAAGGAACTCCTTGTCTCAGGTTGCTCTGATCCTGCCACCACTGTAGGGCTTGGATCAGGGTTCGAGTTACTGGGATCAACTTGGTAAGAGGATCCTTTCTTTGAGACCAAAAAGCTCTCAAATGGAACTGGACGTCCCTCATCTGAAATCTTGCTCCCTGCACAACTGTTGTAGAAGCAGCCATGTGTCCTAGGAGCTGCAGAAAATGCCTTGCTGGTCGAGAGACCTGCAAGGTGAATGAGGAGGCCAAGGAGACTAGGGTCTTTGCCCTGTCCAGAGGAAGGAAGGCCCTGGCCTCCTGTGTGTTCAGTTCTGCGCCTATGAAGGTAAGAAGCTGGACAGGCTCCAGAACTGACTTCGAGAGATTCAGAAGGAAACCTAGAGAGGTAAGCAGTTGCTGCATTATCTGAAGATGTAAATTGACCTGTTCTGGGAACTGGCCTACTATGAGCCAATCGTCCAGGTAAGGAAAGATGGCAATCTTTTGCCTTCTTAGGTAGGCAACTGCTACTGCCAGGCATTTGGTGAATACCCTTGAAGCAGAAGTGAGGCTGAAAGGCATTGCTCTGAACTGGTAGTGGCCTGAGGGCAGCTCGAACCTGAGGTACTTTCGATGGGAGCTTCTGATAGGAATATGGAAGTAGGCATCCTTGAGGTCCAGGGAAGCTAGCCAGTCCCCTGGCCTTAGAGAGGGTAAGATAATTCCCAGAGTCACCATTTTGAACTTTGGTTTTAAAAGGTGCTTGTTTAAGTATCTGAGATCCAGGATGGGCCGCCATTCTCCTGTCTTTTTTGGGGTAAGGAAGTACCTGGAGTACAAACCTTTGCCCTGGTGTAGGGGAGGAACCCTTTCCACGGCTCTGAGAGCCAGGAGGATAAAGATCTCTGCCTCTAAGGGCGAGTGCCTCTGATGGAGTTGCAGGTGGAAAAGATCTGGGTCTCAGCTTTGGAAATTTTTTGAAGCTCAGAACCAGTCCCTGGCTTACTACTTCCAGGACCCACTTGTCTGATGTTAAAGACTTCCAGTCCTGGACAAAGTAAGCCAGCCTGCTCCCTACAGGTAGAGAAGAATCGGCCCTGGCAACCCCATCAGGGTGCCTGTTTGGCAGGGGCTTTGGGCTGAGGGGGTGGGAGCAGGCCTGCTTGTACTCCGTCTGCCTCTCCCTCTAAAGAACCCTCTGGGCATAGGCGAAGAGGAAGCTTGGTTTGGTAAAAGGCCTATGAAAGGCCTGCCCTGCCTTTAGGAAGCTGCTTTTGAGGAGTGGCCTGCCTTTCCTTGGCCTGTGCACTCCTATAGGTGGTCCTATATTCATCCATTTTCATGTAATTCTCTGTTTGCTCCCCAAACAGAGAATTGCCCACAGCAGAAAAATCCATGGCCTTAGACTGGGTATCCTGAGACAGGGTAGTACATCTGAGCCAGGCCATCTCTAGGAGCCACAGATGTAGCCATGACTCTTGATGAAACATCATTAGAGTCCACTGCAGCATGAAATTGCACCTTGATGCCTCAATACATCCATAGCCACCTGTTCCAGTTCCCTGGCAAGGTGGTCAGGGACTTGTTTTGCTAGAGCCAGCACAGTATCCCATCTGGATTTCTGGTACCTAGCAGCATAAGCCATATAATTTGCCTGTCTGAGCCCCAAAGATGCTGCCATGTACTGTTTCTTTGCCATAGCATCAATCTTCCTGGAATCCTTCTCAGGGGAGTGTGAAGCTAAGGGAATATTAGCCTTGTCACAGGCTGCAGCCTGCATTACCCCCACATGGCTGCATTGCTGAGTGAGGAAATCAGTGTCGAACCTGATAAGGTATACCTCTTGTCCATCCTTTTATCCACAGGAGGTATAGTGTGAGGAGTTTTAAAACTTTTACTGTCTGTTTCCGAAATGATTTGTGTAAGGAATAGACAGTCTCTAGACTCTGGAATATCCATCATTTCTACATAGTCAGGCTCCTCTTGGTCATCAACAGCTTCCTCAACAGGAGCTGCAGAGTTTCAGCAACTTTCTTATAAAAAATGAAATGAGAAGGGGACTCAGAAAGCCTGGGAGGAGAAACCCCTAAGGGTCTATCTGGAGAGATGTCCGGTTCAATGGGCACATCCAGATCTTCAAAACCATATTCACTCTCCTCATAACCCCCTTCCACTTCCTCCGGTTCATAAAAATCCTCACAATCATAAACTTGAACCGATGGAACCGGCCGAACCGAATGGATTGGTGTCGGTTCGGTCGGATGGGAAAGAGACTGGACAATTTGAATTGCTTTAGCTATTTCTTCAGCAGTTGGGGAGTGAACTTTTGGCTCTACGCTAGCTGACTTTCTAGTCCTTTTTGCTGGAACCGGCTCCTCAGAACCGGCTCTTCGTTTGCCCGAGGGAGTATCACCCTGGTCAGAGGGCACTCTCTCCGGTTCGGTTGGTACTGAACCGGGCTGGCCATCCGGTCAGCTTAACTTTTGACTTCTCCTTCCCTGGAGCCTACCAACTCTCTTTTCTATGGTGGCAGCAGGGAATTCTACAAATCTGGCAATCTGAATTGAGGTGGTCAAACCCCAGACAATAGACACATGTGTGTGTGGGTCAGCCTTAGCAAAAGCTTCCCACAAACACTACAGTGCTGAAACCCAGTGGGTCTGGTTTTCTTTGGGTTTCTCAGACATAATGCCAGCCTAACCAAACTTGCCCGTTTATGGCAATCTGCCAAGCAAGACACCCTTATCGGTTCCCAACCGTGTCACGGGTTGTGGAAAAAAACGTAATGAAATCCGTTTTTTTTAGAACCGATAAGAACCGGGAACCACACTCTAAAAAAGGACTAGCAATTTTACCAACAACCTGATCGGTTCAAACCGAACCGATAAATGTGTACAAGTTCCACACAGAAAATTCAATGTAAAACCTATCTATTACTTACGTTACCACAGACAGAGCTTGAACCGACCGGTTGCGGTTTAATTTCGGTTAATTCTCAATTGAAAACCGATAAAATAACACTTTTTAAACCGACAAATGAACCGAGCAGAAGGAGAAATCTCCGGAGCGACTGTTCAGTGAGGCGGAGTAAAGAATCTGACAGTTTATGTTTGAAGCACAACAGACATAGCTTCCTAACCGAGCTCACGCTCAGAGTTCTATGCTTCATGGAAAAGTTAACTATTTCATCTCCGGGGCAGTTCGAAGATGGGGACTCACTGCAATTGTCATAATATAGCAAGACTTCATGTTGTTTGAATATTCAGTTCACAATAGGGAAAATATAGAAAATCATCAGTTTCCAAGTGTGATGGAATTGTAAGAAATGGTTCCAAAATAACACAAAATAAAAGAAAAACTAATGTAAAATGTAGAGGTACCAGAGGAGTCTCTGAGGGTTGTTCCAAGAGCTCCACAGTGTGACCACTTTCTATAATCTGATGAATCCAAACATCTGAAGTTATGGTTCTTCATTGACTGAGATGGAGGGAGAACCAACCTCCAAGCACCACCACCTCTTGGTCAAGACCGGAAGAGGGGGGTCTGGCAAGGAGTCAGGTAGAGACAGATATGGCCACTGGGGCTGATCCGTCACCTCTGGGTCGTTTCGTGGCAGGACCCAAGGAGGAGGGGGTAGGCAAGGCAGAACTAGCCTTCTGTTTACCCTGGAGTTGGGAGCCTGCACTGGACTTGTGGGACACCTTACAAAAGGACTGGTGCTGTCTGCTGTTAGGTTGGGTATGGTAGAGTGAATGGACAGATTTTATAGCCCTACCAGAGACCTGTAAGTCATTCCGGCCTGAAGAGCATTGAGCATTGAAGAAAGTTTTGCTTTACATCTGCTGAAAAGCCCGATACCCTCAGCCAGGCATGCCTACAAAGGCAAATACCTGTGGCAGCAGCCCTGGCACCAGTGTCAGACATGTCGTACTAGGCATTAACGAGGTGTTTACTAATATCCTCAGCGGCCTGTAAGGACTTATGGTCCCCCTGTTTCTGGGAACACTCTGGGAGGGCCTGAGCAGCCGACTTGCCCTTCTTCCAGATGGTGTTCTACAAACATAGAAGTTGACGGCAGATAAGGACTGCAAGGCCCATCCGGTCTGCTCATTTCTTTTTCTACCTTATAAATGTGCCATCGGCCTTTGTCAATGGCCTATCTATTCATACTCATCTGCATTGCTCCCTTATGCCTATCCCATGCCTGTTTGAAGGCCTGCACTGTATTCATATCCACCACTTCCTGAGGTAGGCCATTCCACGATCCACCACCCTTTCTGTGAAAAATAATTTCTCACATTACCCCTTAATCTTATGTTTGTAGAACACCATCTGGAGGAAGGGCAAGGCGGCTGCTCAGCCCCCCGACGGCTGGATTTAGCCTCCTAGCTCCTCCAGGAGCAGACTCCACGATTGCTGGCCTGCAGAGAAGTCATTAAAACTACCTCCAGCTGCAGAACCCTTGTGAGAGGGGTTAGCCCGTCGACTGCCCCACCCATCCTGGGTCGTCACTACTTATATAGGCAATGTCTTATGACATCACTTCCCCTTTTCGTTTTTACTAAGTCCCACTTTTCCATTTGCAGGTTATACCTGCTAGCCACTAGAGGGACCCTCCGACCTTTCCACCTCAGTCTCCCCACCTGAATCCCCTCCTACTTCCTGTAACCTCTTTACCTGACTAGGCTACTCTCTCACTACTCCCACCTCTACCTCTGCCCACACCACACCCTTGCCCTGCCACCTGGCTAGCACTACTCACTAACCCCTGCCCAATTCACCTGTCTTACACACAGCTTGTCACTAACCCCAGTAACCACTAGGAGTCCCTAGTTCAACCCTGTTTTCTGTCCCAAACTCAGTGGCTTTAAGTCACCTAGAACCTGGATACCTGGTCTCAGCCAAGTCCAACCCCAACTGCCCTGCCAGGGTCTTGAACCTTGTACCCTGTCCACCAGAGTCCGTAACAGTACCACTACTCCAAAGTAGTATCTACACTTTCTGAGGGGCAACCAAGTTACTTGAAACTCACCACCCTGCTATTCCTAGGCACTATACTTGGGCACCTCTTCCCCAAATCTAATAAAATGTCCCCATCAATAACCCTTGTACTTCTGATCTCCCCCATTTTACTGTCCCTTCCCATTTTAACTCCCACTCCTAGCGCCTACCCAGCCCCCCCCCCACTAGCTACTCTGACTCATCCTACTAATGCCCCCTATAAGTCCACTTCATCCCTCCCATCTATCTCCTGGTCCCATTTCCCTATAGCCCTCCCCTCCTCGGTCTTTTCCTTTGGCTGCCTTCTGGCCTTTCACTTCCACACCAGTATCCACTCCCTCCGCTCAGCCCACCCTACTGACACCTCCAGCCAGCGCACGACAAAACCCCGGACTCTCCATTTTCCACGCTGCCACCTAACCATTGCCCTACTCCTTCTGGCTGCAGGGGATATACACCCTAACCCAGGCCCAACCCCTACCTCAGGCCCTGACCACCACACACCAAACCCCTCAGCCAAGGATACCACAGACACTCGCTCTGGCTACCCTCCCCCGAGGCTTACGCCTTCTCCATCTCAATATTCACAGCCTAGCCCCTAAGCTTGATCAACTCCAGGTCCTAGCTGCCCACTATGCCCCCAACATAATCATCCTGTCTGAGACCTGGCTAAACCCCAGCTTACCAGATAATACCATCGCTATACCAGGGTTCACCGTTACATGGCAAGACCGGCCCTCCAGAGGAGGAGGAGGAGGAGTCACTATCTACATTAGAACAGCCCTCTACTTCACTGTCTCTCTTACAAAAGCTGAACCCAAAGCTTACGAGCTTCTTGTGGTAAAACTGTCCCCTCCCTCCTCATTACCTATCTTTGTGGCTGGCATTTATTGTTGCCCTGGCACACCAACCATAGTAGTCACTGACCTTCTGAGCCAGCTCTCATCTCTTGCCCAGTCGGGCGAACTACAGGTCATGGGTGACTTTAACCAAAACTGGCTAGCACCCACCTTTAACAAAACCCAAACTGAGATAACCGCTCTCAACCTTAGCCAAACCATTACAGAATCCACACGCTCAAACCATAAGTCCAGTAATAACTCCCTCCTAGACTGGGCGCTTACATCTCACCCACACCATGTCATCAGTTCAGGCCTCCTCCCTGATACCATTAGTGACCACCAACTAATCTACATGGTCCGCAAAATCCACAGAATCAAATCCCCTCCCAAATTTATATTCCAACAGTCTTACAAATCCCTCACTCTCTCCACCCTCCTGGAAGATCTCTCTCTCTCTCTAACTGGGTCCCAAGCTCAAGCTGCTCTAACATGGACTCGGCCCTCACGCACTTTCACAACACCTTCCTCACCACCTGGGACAAACACGCCCCCCTGCGCCAGGCTCGAGTACATGGTTCTCACCTACCCTGGATATCCCCTGAGCTGATGTTGCCAACAAGCCCATGACAAGGCCTGGCGAAACTACAAATCAACGCTCCTCCCAAGCAACTATATCACCTACCGCATTCTCCGCAACAAGTGTACTAAGGCCATCCGCTTAGCTAAGGCTGAATATTTTAACAACACCCTAAATGCAAATCTTGGGAGACCTCCTAAATTCCGGAAAGTCATTAACTCCCTTTTCTCCCCCCAAACAGCAAGCCCCCCACCTCCTCCTCGCCCAAGTGACTCTCCTCTCAGACCCCCTGAAGGTAGCCTCCAAATTTAATTCCTATTACACTACTTGTGCCCGGGCCCTCCTCGATTCCCTACCTCCAGCATCCACATCCGCCCCCCAGACATCTATCCCCCTACCGTCTGGTAGGCACCTCTTTTCCGATAAACCCATCTCCCCCACCGAAACCCTTGATGCCCTCCTCTCCCTCAACCCCCTCCAAAGGCAAATTCCCGGATGGTCTCGATAACAAACTCCTCTTCTCATCTGCCCCCACCATCGCTATTCCCCTCACGGCCCTACTAAAACTCTCTTTCACCACTGAGTCATTCCCCTGCAAATGGAAGCATGCCACTGTCCTACCCCTTCCAAAAGGTGGTGATCCCACCTCCACTACAAACTACCGTCCCATCTCCCTCCTCCCCACCCTCGCCAAACTCCAGGAACACCTAGTGCTATCCCAACTCTCCCACTTTCCCTCAGAAACTAACTTCTTCACCCCATTTCAGTCCGGCTTCAGAAAACACCACTCTACCACCTCCTCCCTACTAAGACTCACAGACTCCATCCTCACTGGGATGGATAAAGGGCTAATCACCACCACTATTTTCATTGACCTAGCAAAAGCTTTCTACACGGTATCCCATTCCCTCCTCCTATCCTGCCTAACTGGGGCTGGGTTAGCAGTGTCCGACACAAACTGGTTCAGTGCCTACCTACTAAATAGAACCCAATCCACTAAAATAGCTGACCACACCCCCCCCCCATTACTACCGGCATTCCCCAAGGCTCAGTTCTTGGTCCCATCCTCTTCTCCATCCTTCTAAATGATCTGCCTAACTCTTGCTCCACTACCGCAATCTACATGTATGCAGACGACACGGTCCTCTTCACATCCAGCCGGACCCACGAAGAACTCACCTCCAAACTTCAAACCAATTTCAATAAAATCCAACATTAGTTCAATACCAACCAACTCCCCCTAAATGCCAAGAAAACTGTTTCTATCATCATCATCAAATCTTTATTTATTCAGGCGAACATCATTGAGCAAGGCTCATTTACAAGATGGACCTGATAATGTCAAGGTTCAACAGTTGATACACAACAGATACATCATACACTTATATAGAACAGTTATACATACAGGGGAAAAAACGTTTATAAACACAGTGATGTACAGTAAATTCGCATGATAAAAAACTGTTACAGGAAAGTTAAGCTAATATTTACAGTATATACATATCCCAGTGGGGGGGCCATGGCAAACACACAATATAATGTAATACTAGGATGGTGAAGGTATTACTGGGTGTCATAAGATGGTGTGTCTGTCTGGAAGGATTATGCCATATATGGTTAATTTTTGGGAGGGAGATTGTGAGATGTCAAAGCTAGCTCTATCGGTAGCAACTGCATTTCTCTGTGAAGAAGACTGTACATTGCTGTTTAAAGGATGCAAATGGAATGATACTGGACAATTTTAGGGATTTTTGTAGTGTGTTCCATGCTATAGCTAGAGAATAGCTGATTGCTGCCCTCCCTATCCTGGTGCTGAATTTGGACAATTTGAGCAGGATGATGTTGCTTCTTAGGGCATAGGAGCTAGGAATGGTCTGGGTGAAGCAGTCCAGAATATAGTTTGGAAGTTTTTTTTGATAACGCCCTGTAAATTCATAGTGTTGCATTTCTGTTCCTTCGGAGGTGAAGGGAAACCCACCCAACTGCAGTATAAAGAGAGCAGTGATGGGTATTAGATGACAGATCTGTAATGAATCTTATTGCTCTATGATATAAGGTATCCAACTTGTGAAGGTAGGAGATGGGGCAGTGACTATAAAGGAAGTCTGCATAGTCAACAACTGATAGAAAAATGGCCTGGACTAACCTCATCTTTGAGTCTCTGTTTAGGAAGGGTTTTAATCTATTGAGAAGGCCAAGCCTTTGGCGAAGCTTTTTTAACAGTTCTTCTAAATGATGAGTGAAGTCGAGTCTGTTGTCAATCCACACACCTAGGTATTTGAAGTTTTCTATGTACTCCAGCTTTTCTCCAAGTATAGTGCATAGCTGGGGGAGAATGATTCTATGTCTTTCGGTACTAGACAGCGCCCATCCAAACTCACCCACCCTCTGATCTTCCATACCCTAAATAACACCATCCTCGACGAAGTGCCCTCCTTCAGGTATCTAGGGGTTTGGCTTGATCGCCACCTCTCCTTTTCCACACAGGTGGATGCCATCATTTGTAAACTGCGCCCAAAACTTGGTGCCCTCTATAGAAACCGCACTAGTCTCCCGCTACCTGTCAGACGTGAACTAGTCCAGAAAATTATTCTTCCCTCCGACTACTGTGATGTCGTTTACAGCTCCGCCTCTAAGACCACCCTAGCCAGACTGGACCCCCTCTTTAAAGCTTTCTGCCTCTTTGCCCTTGATGCCCCCCACCGCTCACATCACTGTGAGCTCTATCGTTCACTGGCCCTGCCATCCCTGTGTAATCGGCACCTGATTCATGACGTCAAATTCGCATCCAACTTCTGGCTCAGCTCCCTCCCGCCCCACATCGAATCCTCCTGTCTCCCCACCCAACCCCACCCATGCCCTCAGGTCTACTGACGCTAGGCTACTAAGTCATCCTCCACCGGAGACCACCGCCGCCAATCGGCCTTCTCTACCTCTTCCCTAACTCTGGAATGGCTCACCGCCTAGATCCGCCTTTCTTCATCCAAACACTCCCTATCCTCTGCCCTCACTAACTTCCTTGCTCCAAACTGCAACTGCCCTGACCTCCCCGATAGCTTCTCCTCCCCATTCCCCCTTAAGCGCCTGACCAGCGGCTTGGCTTAGCCTAAGTGTCTGGCTTATACACTGCCCTTCGCACTTATACTCTCACACTTTCACTCACTCACTAATTCATTCTTTTCACTCCTAATATCTCGCTTCTCTCCCTCCTTCTTACATAACCTACCTCTTGAGCCTTACTCACAGTTACTAACTCCTCTCCTTCCCCCCACCTAACCACCCCTAACACCTAGGGTCTATTAGTCCACTCCTTCCCTACCCCCTATCTCCACTCTCCAACTCCGACTGTCAACTTGGTGCATCTCGCTCAGCTCAAGTTCTGTTACTGGCACTTAAATAATCATTTACTACGATCGTTGTCTACCTATGAAATGTATACCTTGTCCTTGAAGATCATGTACTGTACTGTTCTCCCTATGTAACAAGTTCAAATGTATGTAACAAAGTTCAAATGTAATCCCACCCAAATATGTACAGTATCTGTATTGTTCTACTTCTAAATTCAACTGTTGTATGCATACCTGCCTCCTCTGTAACCCCTCCCCCCAGGTCGTACCGTGAGATGAGCATCTTTTTGCTCAGTGTGCCTTTCCTGGTGAAACATTTTCAATAAATAAATAAATAAATAAATAATCAACCTCCCTCTAATCTCATGCTATGTCCTCCTGTCCTGCTATTTTTTTTGTATTGAAACATGTTAGACTCTTTCACCTTGTTAATGCCCTTAAGGTGTCTGAATGTTTCAATCATATCACCTCTCTCCCTCCTTTGCTCTAGGGTATACATATTGAGTTCCGTTAATCTGTCCTCATATGTTTTCTGATGCACTCCCTGCACCATTTTGGTTACCCTTCTCTAGACTGCCTCAATTTGGGTAATGTCCTTGTGAAGGTGTGGCATCCAGTACTGCACGCAGTACTCCAGATGGGGCCTAACCAGTGTCAGTCCCCTGTGGCGTTTGCCCTTGTGCATTAGGTCTACTCCGGGAATGAGATCTTTTCTTCCTCCTGCTAGAGTAATGGTGACCGTCCTCATCGGATGATCTGCCCCCATCTCTGGATTTCTTCTTCTTGTTGGAGCGAAGCGAGGACAGCCCCCCTCATCGGAAGAGGATGGGGAGGGGGTCCTTTTTCCTTTAGCCTTTTTGTGGGGACTCCTATCCAGTGATCCTGGAGGCTGCCATTCAAAAGAAGAACGGTCCATAGCAAAACCCCTATTCAGCCTGTCTATAAGTTTGGGGTCTAGGGTGGGGGTATCTCTGGACGTTGCCATTCGCTCCAACCAGGAGGTAGCCAGTCGTTAAAATTTTTCTGGGACATTTGTCTGTGTTCACTCTGACCTGGAAGTAGCCAGCCGGTCAGACCTCTCTTGGACATTTGCCTGTGACGAGAGAGAGGTTGCATCCGAGGCAGAGTGAGCCAGCAAAAGTGATCAGGAGTGGGGACTTAAAGAGCTGACATTTTTTGACCCTACTAGATTTTTCTGAGGCCATTTTCCGTGCTCCTTGCTTCCCAAGACAAAGTAACCCCCCCCCCTTGTGGAATTAGAGAGTGCTGTCCCTTTAAGCACTGCTTCCTTGCAGAAGACCAAAATCCTGACCCTTCTTAAGCACTGCTTTCCTGCAGAAAATCAAAACCCTGGCAGAGAGTGCTGTCTCTTTAAGCTCATTTAAGCTTATGTTTGGGGGGGGGCTCCGTTCCACTCCAGCATGGCAGTACTACTGAGAAGCCCCATGCGATGTGACGAGGAGCAGCCTAGCGCGTGGAGGTGCAACCTGTGTGAGGCCTTCCCTGGTGGGAAATTGCACTGTCGAGAGAAGCTGCGACGAGCGGCCAAAAAACTTTCCAGAGAATTGCTCATCGGAAAGGAAAAGAATCACTGTAGGGCTCGAGAAAAACTCTGGTTCCCGCTTTCATCCCCTTTGTGAGTCGCGTTTGCTGGAAAGCACTTGCCCTTGAAAAACAGGCCTCCTGCAGGGGAAAAGACTGCGAGGGGCTGCTGCGAGGTGGGGTCAGTTTGTGCAGCTTGCAAGGCTGAGACTGGATCCCACCAAGGCTGGGTAATCACGTCGTATAGCCCCCGCTTGCAGCATAACATAAGAGAAATAAAAATGAAGTTTCCAAAGGAAAACTTATGGTCTCTTCAGCCCTGCCACATGTGACAGGGCTCTGCTGCAGAGCACCTGCTTCACTGAAGGCAGGAAGTAAACTGGAGACGACCGGATGTGGAGGGCTTCTTATCCCCCCCACTGCACACTGTTAGTCCTGCCTATAACTGTCATCAGGAGGTACAGCCCAGGTGTAATGAAGCCCGGAGAACAGTTTAGGAGACGGAATGAGCTCCGTTAATCTGTCCTCATATGTTTTCTGATGCAGTCCCTGCACCATTTTGGTTGCCCTTCTCTGGACTGCCTCAATGTGGTTAATGTTCTTGTGAAGGTATGGCCTCCAGTACCGCACACAGTACTCCAGATGGGGCCTAACCAGTGTCTTGTAAGGAGGAATATTACCTCCCTCTTGTAACTTCATGATACCTCAAATACACCCTAACATCCCCTAGCCTTACCTGCTGCTTCAGTGGTCTGCTTGGATGATTTCAGGTCATTGTGATGACGACTCCCAAGTCTCTTTCTTCCCTTGTGACTGCCAGCAACTCCCCTCCCAGCCTATAGGCGACTTCAGGGTTTCTCTCCCCTATGTGCATGATCTTGCAGTTCTTTGCATTAAACCCCAGTTGCCACTCTTCCGACCATTTTTCTAGTTTATCCAGATCTCTTCTCATTCTGCCCACCCCACCTGGATCATCTACTCTGTTGCAGATCTTGGTGTCATCTGCAAACAGACAAACCTTGCCCTCCAGTCCATCTGCAATGTCACTGATGAAGATATTGAAGAGGACTAGCCCCAGGACTGATCCCTGAGGTACCCCACTTGTGACTTGCATCTCTTCTAACTGTATACCGTTTACCACCACTCTGTTTTCTACCCGTCAACCAGTTTGCCAACAGCTCTGGTACTTGACCATATGAGATAAATAATTAGCAGTCCGGAGTCCCAGAGTGGAGGATACATAAACCCTTTTACCCCAAAGGTCGATCCCTCTGGATTCCCTGTCGGGGGGCTAAGGTGATAAGGCACCTTGAACCTGTCGTGTGCCACTTTGATGACCACACAGTTGGTCTCAGGTTGGGCGGCATAATAAGGCAGGCTCTGAGGGACATGATAGAGCTTATCCACCCTCCAAGGCATGGCAGGAACCATGTCAGAACAGTGCCATGATGCAGTGCTAGCGTTCCTAAAAGCTGGTAGAATAGGAGGAATAATCTTAGGAGGAGATTCTGGGATCTTCAAAAGTCCACCAGGTCTCTCCTGATGGCATACTCTTCCTTGGTGTGGAAGCCAGTCTGAGAAAAGAGGTTCCTCCTCCTCTTCTTCATCAGGGAGGATAAGGTCAGGGTGGTACTCTTCCTCACTGTTAACCTGTTTCAACTCAGGGAATGATGAGCAAGGGACCAACAGCACCCTGAAGGGCACAGGCTGATAAGGCCGAAATGGCATTGATGATGGAGCGGTTGACAATGCCTGGAACTCCAGTCTGTGTGAAACTAACTGGTGCACCAGGGCTGTGGTTATCAAAATAGTATTGAGGTTGATGACCAGTAAGGGCTGCCTCGACGGCAGAGGACATGTCTGTAGAGAGTGTGATGAACCATCCTTCGGGTCTTGAGAGCGAAAGGGCCCCAGCGTCTGAGGACCTGGGTAAGCACCAGGCCTCAACAGAGGGGCTGGAGTCGACAACCTGAGAGCCGATGACCAGTTACCACTGACCAGAGAGTCGACTGCCGACCTCCCTGGGAAGTGGGAGGAGGTGCTGTCAACAGTAGCCTGGTAGAAGCAGAGGCCTCGACAGCAGAGACTGTTGGTGCAGCTGCATCCGAGAGAGTACTCCTGGAGGAAGAGGAAGAAGCCATCGCAGACTGAAAGTGCCACCCAGAGGAGCAGTCCTGGTCGCAGTCTTTCATGTGACTTTTACCGGAGGACTTGTCTCAGGCCTTTGAGGCCTGGGAGCTTGATGAACCCAATGGCGACTGGGAAGGAGGAACCCCGGAGGACTCCTGCCCAGGACTGGCTACCTGCTGTTCCATAAGACATTTCTTCAAAGCCTTTTTGTGTTACCTAAGAGTTGTAAGAATGAATTATTTGCAGAGCTCCCAGTCAGAGACATTCTGGTCAGGGCCAAGACGGCAGACACAGAGGTTGTGGTCATCTGAAGAAGTAATCTTCTTTCTGCAGTGGCAGCGAAGGAAGAGAGATGTGGAAGGAGTAACTCTCGATATAAATGAGGTAAAAGAATCTTTTGCCAAAGAGAGATTCCAAAAGCTAAAGAAAAAGCGTAGGCAAAAATGGTGCGAACTGAGACCCATGCAAGAGGAGTCGATGGTGGAAAAGAACTTAGGAAGGGCCATTCATGCCTCTATAGGGTTGATGACATCGGCAGGTGACGTCAGCATGGGTGACCCCAGCTGTACTGCTGGTAAATCTTTTGGATCCTGCTTCACCAACGGTGAAGTTCCTACAGTGTGACCTGATGACTGAGATACCCCTTAAGATGATTGTAATATACTTTGTTTACCTGTCAGATCACCTTGTATGGTCCTGCTCACTCTGCCTGCAGCTTGTCCTTCCAGACTGGAATCATCAGAAAGTACAGTTACGTAAGAACTTACCGTAACGGTAGATCTTCGAGAGAGGCTCTTGCAGTGGGTAATTACATATAGGACTGACGCCGGCAGGCAGCAGGACCCCACGGAAAAATTTCTAGCTAGCAGTCCCTGGAGAAGAACCGCCTCATCGGCCAGGTGACCGCATCAGGAGACGCCGGATAAAGGGGTGGTCCCTGATGCCCGCTTTCCAGTTCTTTCCGCCATGGGCAAGAAAGTCCGACGAGAAAGGGCGGATATTTCCCTCACTGGAAAAGGAGCTGAAAAAGCCTAGGGGATGGAGGGCGGGAAGGTATTACCTACTGCAAGAACCTCTCTCAAAGATCTACTATTACGGTAAGTTCTTACGTAACTGTACTGTCTTACTTTGAGAGGGCTCTTGCAGTAGTAATTACATATAGGACTGAGTCCCAAGCAGTCTGGAATAAAGAGAGGCACCAGGAGGAGGAAAAACTACTCCAAAAAGCAGTTCTAGCTTTGCAAGCCTCAAGACAAGACGCCTTGCAGAACAGCCAGCCCGAAACCTGCTCTACGGCGAGAGGCAACATCCAAACTGTAGTGTTTAGTAAAGGTATGGACGGAAGTCCAGGTGGCGGCAGCACAGATGTCTGCCACAGACACATTTTTGAAACAAGCCACTGAGGCAGCTACTCCTCTGGTGGAGTGGCCTCTTACTTGACCCGGTAGGGTCTTTTTATATTTGTCATAACAGAAAGTGATGTAATGAGCCAACCAATTAGACAGGCATTGCTTGGAAACAGCATTGCCTTCCCTTTCATGAGCAAAAGAGACGAACAATTGATCAGTTTTTCTGAGATCCTTCGTCCTGTTGGTGTAGTATCTCAGAATCCGGTGAACATCCATAGTATGGAGTAAATACTCCCCTTGATTAGAGTACTGCATTAAAAAGGCAGGTAACTCTAAGGACTGATTCAGAGTAGACTCAGTTACTACTTTAGGGAGAAACTTAGGATTCGTGCGAAGAGCAACTCGTTCCTTGTGAAAAATCAAGTATGGGATTTTGCACATCAGGGCCTGGAACTCGGAAATTTTCCGACCAGAAGTAATGGCCACCAGGAAGAGTGTCTTCCATGAAAGGAACTTCAAATCTGCAGATGCTGCAGGTTCGAAGGGAGGGAGAGTGAGTTTCTCAAGAACAAAGTTCAAGTCCCAAGGAGGAGCAGAACGGATGGGGGCCTCAGATGGAGAACCCCTCTGAGAAAGGTCTTAGAGACCTTCAAATGAGCGAAAGCTTTGTCTGCAAAGGGAACGTGGTAGGACAAGATGGCCTCCATGTGTACCTTCAGAGAAGAATGACTGAGACCCAGGTCAAACAGATAACGTAGATACTCCAGTAGAAGCCCCACTGAACAGGAGAAAGGTTCCACGTTCTTGGAAGCAGCCCAGATAGTGAATATTTTCCACTTCATGGCATAAGTGGATCTGGTGGAGTGTTTTCTGGCCTCCACCAAAATCTCCGCCACTTTGGGAGACACTCCAAAACAGGATTGGACTAAGTTTGCAGGAGCCACGCATGCAGTTGAAGGGATTTGAGGCCTGGATGGACCAGGGTCCCCCTGATCCTGGGTCAGTAAACCTCAAGATAGAGGAAGAGGAGGATCCTCCGAGTATTGTTGTAGAAGAGAGAGCCAAACTTGTCTGGGCCAGAAAGGAGCGATCAGAATCATTTGTGCTCCTTCTGAAGCTAGTTTCTGCAAGACTCGTGGGATAAGTGGAATTGGGGGAAAGGCATAGACGAATCTGTCCTTCCAGTCTTGAGACAGAGCATCGCTCCAAAAAGCGCCTCGCTCTGGAACAAGCGAGCAGAAGACGGGAAGTTTTGCGTTTTAGAGGGGATGCGAACAGGTCAACCTGTGGTGTTCCCCAAAGTCGGATGATATTGTCTAGGATTCCTTAGTCCAGTTCTAATTCCGTGAGTCAGAGCAGAAGAGCGACTTAGCTTATCTGCCAGGGTGTTGTCGACTCCCAGAACATGAATTGCCGTGAGGTGAATGTCGTGTTATGTTGCGCAATCCCAAACCCTCATTGCCTCCCTGCAAAGAGGGCAGGACCAAGTCCCTCCCTGTTTATTGATGTACCACACCACGCACATATTGTCCATCTGGACAGCTAGGTGGCCATGAAGGATGTATTCATGAAGGGCTTGGAGAGCATACAACACTGCCCGAAGCTCGAGCACATTGATGTGGAGAGCTTATTCTAGCTTGGACCAGGAGCCCTGGGTCCGATGAGGGCCTAGATGGGCTCCCCAAACTTCACTCGAGGCGTCAGTGGTTAGAGTCTGGGAGGGGGGAGGACCAAAGAAAGGAACTCCACGAAACAGCTTCTCTCAAACCATCCACCATTGCAAGTCTCGAAGCATCAGCGAGGAGACCAGAACTGGGTGATCTAGGTCGTCCATTATCTGATCCCATTGGGAGCGTAGAGTCCACTGAGAAATTCTCATGTGGAGTCGAGCGCGAGGAACCGTCGGGATAGCAGCCACCATGAACCTGAGAAGGCGAGGGACCGACCTCGCACAGACCGTCCTACAGTCGGACAGCAGACTTATTTGAGTCTGGAGGGTGGACGCCTTGTCCGGAGGCAGGAAGGCCTTGCCTGTGGTCATATCGAGAATCGCCCCAATAAACTGTAGTCTCTGGGATGGGAACAGATGAGATTTGGAATGGTTGATGGTAATACCCAGGCAGGCAAAAACCTGCTGGGTAAGGGAGAGGCAACGCAGGAGTTCCTCCCTGGACGAGGCCGCCCGAAGCCAATCGTCCAGGTAAGGGAAAACCTGCACTTCCCTGGTACGCAGGTCAGGCATTTAGTAAACACTCGGAGGGGGGCCGAGGACAGACCAAACGGGAGCGCCTTGAACTGGTAGTGGTCCCCCTGGAACGCAAACTGAAGGTATTTGCGATGAGATGGGCGAATGGGAATGTGCAGATAAGCATCCTGCATATCCAGAGCACACAGCCATTGACCCGGCCGGAAGAGGGGCAGAAGGCTCTGCAAAGAGAGCATCCTGAACCTTTTGTATTCCACGAAAAGATTCAGGGAACTGAGATCCAAAATTGGTCTGAGATCTCCTGTCTTCTTTGGGACCAGGAAGAAATGGGAATAGTAACCCGTCCCTTGCAGATGGAGGGGGATGGGTTCTATTGCTTGTTTCAGCAGGAGAGCTGAAATTTCCTCCAGGTCCAAGAGAAGATGTTCCCTTGAATACGACAACTTCGGAGGGGGGGGTGGCGAGGTGGTTTCTGAAGAAACTCTATTGAGTGTCCTTCTGCTATGAGCTGGAGCACCCAAGAATCTGTGGTTATCCTCTCCCATCCCGGAAGGTGGAGGGAAAACCCTCCCTCCTACCGGTTCCTCCGGGGAGTCTGGAGACAGTAGGAGAGGGAAGGAGTCAGGTGGTGTGGGGCAGCGCCGCAGCTGATGCACCCGCTGCTTTTTTGGGCGGAGGGGGCTTAGCAGCTGTAGGGGCCCAGCGTTTTGTGGCCCGCCTTCCCTGGAGTTTCGCCTTTGGCCGATTCCGTCTGCGAAAAGGACTGCGCTGCTGCTGATGGGGACAGTACATGGAATCAACTGACTTCAGTGCTGTCCCCTTCTCTTGCAAATCGGTGATGATGTCCTTGACATCACCCCCGAAAAGCACCGACCCCCAGAAGGGTGCTTCCTGGATAGCAGATTGCACCTCCGGGATCAGCCCTGACACACGGAGCCAAGCATGACGCTGTAAGCCTACAGCGCAAGCTGAGCTCCGCCCAGCAGTGTCCACTGCATCGTATGTCGCACGAGGTATGTGTCAACTGGCCGAACAAGCAGAGCGGACAAGATCAGCCAACTTCTGCTTGACTTGAGAGTCAGACAGGGAGTCCAATTTGGCCTCTACCTGAGTCAGAATGGCCTTCTGGTAGTCCCCCTTGTGGCCGACATAGTTCAGGGCCCTGATCCCCAGCATGGAGGAAGCATAAATCTTTCTCCCATACTGGTCCCAAAGGCGTGATTCCTTATCAGGTGGTGACGAGCTAAGGTGTTTCGGGTTTGCTGACTGGCCGTGAGCAGCGCTAATCACGACCGAGTCAGCATAACGGTGAGAATCCAGGAAATCAACACCTTCTGGAGCCTGATATAGCCTGTTCGATTTCTTAGGAAGTGGGGCTAAAGCCGACGGCTGTTTCCATATAGTGGTAACGAGGTCTGCGTGAGGCTCTATCCAGGGTGGCACTAAGGTAGGAGCTGTCACGGGCAGATCCAGATGTTCAGCGAGTTTCAGACGCTGAGGATCTGGTTCCAGGGAGTGCCATGATGAACTTCCTGGATTTTCCTAAGCAACTCCATAAAAGAAGAATCCTCCGGAGGAGACTTCGGAGGAGTCCTTGGCCTGGGCTTCATCGGAGAGCGTGGCTCGTCGTCTCTCTTGGGGCAACCATCGGAAGAATCCGAGGAGTCCGAAGGTGAAGAGGAGGATGAAGAGGAAAAAGACTCCCTGTCCCAACCCAGGGGAGGAACGGATCCCTTGGGAAGTCCCCAGGGGAGCGTGTCCTGCCCTTCTCTGGATCCAGACGGAAGAACCCTGGAATCCGGAGGTGGTGATGGAGTGTGCGGGAACCTGGGATGGCACCATCGTCGGAAGCAGCTCTCGACCTCTTTGGTGAGCTGAGCCTTGGTCTCAGCCCACCAGGAGGCCAGAGACTCCTGCAGGTCCACCTGTGGCCGCGAGGGCGGTGGAGGAGGAGGAGAAGGTGGGGGATAAGGATATGGGTTATAACCGTACGGAGAGTATCCAAAACCCGGCTGCGTATAGCCCGGTGTCGGGTATTGAAGCATCTGGTACTGCGGCATTGGGAAACCCGGCGTCAAGTACTGTGGTGCCAGATACTGCGGTCCCGGGTACGCCAGCGTCGGATAAGACTGGGGGGGGGGTTACCCGGGAGCCAGAGCAGACGGCCCGGCTGGTGGCCTCGCAGGCGGATCCACATTGGAGGTCCCAGAGGGCCTGAACGGAGCGGGATGTCTCCCGGATTCAGCAGAACCGGCGTCGGAGGTACCAACATTGGAGGAGCTAGCATCGGAGCTGGCGTCCGGGGAGCCGACGTCAGATACGACGCAACAACCGGAGGAGGGCAGTCTGACGGAGGAGGAAGGTCCCCAGTGTCGCCTGGGGATGGAGAGGAAAAATCCCCAGGGTCAGGCCGGAGAGACTCTGGGTCCCCAGACGGCAGCGAAGGCTGCAGAGAACCAGGTATGATGGACGTGGGAGGGTCTGTCGTCGGTTCGCCGAAATCGGTCGGACGTCGAAGCGGCTTGGCGGAGGCGAGCTCTGGCAGGCACCGGAGAACTGGCATCCAGTTTATGGGAGCCATCACCGGAGGCAGGTCGAGTAGAGGGATCGGCCTGGTCTGGTGGAGTGGAGGCCGCTCGCCACCCCGAAGGGTCGGGTGTCTTACTGGACCTCCGGGGCGGACGTCTGAGGAGATGACGCCCGACTTACAGGAGTTGCCCGCACTGGTAAGCCGCAAACCTGCGGCCGAACCAGGGGCAGAGGCCTCCAATTGCCCAGAGGCGCCCACAAGGCCCAAGCATAGGCCAGACGGGCGGGCCGACGCCCCCTCGGAAACCTCCAAGGCGGCCGTCGAGGATCGGTTCCCCCAGAGGGGACGTTACCCTTGTCCCAGCGACTCCCGAGGGAGACGCGGTAGAGGAGCCCTTGTCCCAGTGCCTCTCCTTATCCTTCTTCTTCAGAAGGCCTTCGGGGGAAGTGGACTCCTGCCTCAGTTTTTTAAGCTCCTTTTCCAATGAACTCATTTTCTTCCTCAGAATACAGGCTTCCAGGGATTGCTGTCGCCTTTTCCGGGTAGCCGCGTTGAAGCTGAGGCAGTGTTGGCACTTCTCCACTGGGTGATCGCGGCCTAGGCAGAACAGGCACAGGGAATGGCTGTCCTTGTCCGGCAGCTGGGCGCCGGACAAATCGCACTTATTTTTGTGCTCGGAGGGTGTAGGGGACGACATACATCAACGATGGTACCTGACGTTAGTTGAAAAAAAAAAAAAAATTATTTAGGTAAAAGACCAAAGAAGACAGGGCTGACGAAGCACGAACTTTATCGCGAGGCGCTGCACGAGCTAACGGCGGGAAAGAACTGGAAGGTGGGCGTCAGGGATCGCCCCTTTATACCGACATCTCCTGACGCTGGTCACCTGACGTGGGGGCGGTCCCTCGCCAGGGACTGCTAGCTACAAACACTTCATTAGGTCCGACATGAAGTTACCCCCTTGATCAGAGAGAACCTCCTGTGGAAACCCTATATGGGAGAAAATCCCTATCACGGTGTCTGCTACTTTTCCTGACCTAATGGAGCACCAGGTGACCGCCTATGGATATCGCGTGGCGTAATTTAGCACCACCAGAATATACTTTTTCCCAGAGGAATTTGGGGTGTTCAAAGGACTAACAATATCCATTTCCACCTTTTGGAAAGATTCCTCCACCATAGGTAAGGGAATTAAAGCAGCTTCTGCTTTTCCTCCTGCCTTCCCAATTCACTGACGCTGGTTTTAGGATCTGCAATATTCTTTCATCTGCTTGGTAAAGTTGGGCCAACAAAAATTATGAGCTAATCTCTGCTGCATAATATGTTACTACTTGGGAAGACAAAGAAGCTGCACGTTGTATGTACATGCAATCCCCCAAGGGGTGTTCTGCCTTGCCTTGCCCACCTCCTGGACACCGTTGGTCCTAATGTTGGGGACAACAAACTACTAATCCTAGGAGATGTGAACCTGAACTGGGCTAGAGGCAATTCTAAGCAATTTGAGCCTCTACTTGCAAGTCTAGCCCTGACAACAGCTTATCCAGGAGCCCACTAGATAGTTGGCTAATGGTGTCTCTAGCTCTCTACTGGACTGGGTTCTGTCAAACCATCCTGAGAGGATCAACTCCGCCGGAACTCTGCCTGACCCCATCTCAGATCACACCTCGGTATTCTGTGGGTGTGGAAAAATCTCCTCTCCAAAAACTCCCCACAAAATCATTCATGCTAAAGATTTCTCTAGGTTTGATCTGGGGACATTTCAGGAGGATTTGATGCTCACTGACTGGTCTAGGGTGCTTAGTGCCCATGACCCCTTTACTGCTGTCACCCAGTTTCTCAATGTCCTTGGTGCCCTGCAGGACAAACATGCCCACCTAATTAGGCGGAGGGTAAGGGGGTCTGCCACAAAATGGTTGCACGGGAGCCTCTTAGCCGTCATGCAGGATAGACTCACTTCAAAAGCACACTAGATCAGTCTATCTCTCAACAATATAGGAAGCTCAGAAATGAGTGCAAAAAAGCCACTAGGGTGGCAAAGAGTGAATACTGTAAATCTACCCTACTTAGCTCTGCTAAGGACCCACAAAGGTTCTGGAAGAACATAAAAAACCTAGTCAGTAGCTCCTCCAATTCTGGGGTATCTGATATGATCATTGGAGGTTCCACTTGCAATAATCCACTCATGATTGCAAATGCTTTTAATTCCCACTTTTCGGACCTGTCAGCATTGACCTCCCTTTTCACTGTTGGTTAGAATGCCAGTGGCCCCTTGGCCTCCACCCCGCAGGAGGTTCACCCCTCCAGCCCGTTATTTTATCTCAGGGCTGTGTCTGTCATGGAGATGCAGAGACTTTCCTCTGGTCACTCCCTGCACTCCAGCGCTGGCCTTGATAATATGGAGCCCAAGCTTCTGAAGCTAGGTGCCCCCCACATTGCCTTCCCAGTGGCGAATATCTTTAACCTGTCCCTTGCCACTGGGGTTATCCCTGACATTTGGAAAGTGGCAAAGATTGTCCTTGTTCTGAAGCAGGGCAATCCCAAAGTCCTGGACAACTATCGGCCGATCGCCATCCTATCGGCTGTTAGCAAACTCCTAGAGAAAGCAGTGGCTGAACAACTCGCAGAGTACATTCAGGCCCATGAGTTGCTGTCCCCTACACCGCATGGTTTTCGAAAAGGGTATAGTGTGTCCACGGCCCTTGTCTCTGTCTCATATAGCATCAGGGCAGCCATGGACCGGGTAAACTCTCTGGAGCCATATTCACTGACCTATCAAAGGCTTTTGACCTTGTGGACCATGCATTACTTTGCACTGAGATGCGGTCCCTTGGCCTGTCCCCTCCTGCCCTGAATTAGCTTACAAACTACCTTCAGGGCAGAGTACAGCTGACCAAATTCAACAAGGTTCTCTCTGATCCCACTCCGGTGACCTCTGGTGTCCCTCAGGGCTCTGTCCTGGGGCCCCTTCTCTTCTCTGCATTTGTTAATAATCTCCCAGCCACTTTAACCAACTGTAGTGCCACCCTATATGTGGATGATCTGGTCATCCAGGCACATTCCCCGGACATTGGGGCTCTCAGCCTTCAGCTGACTGAGGACTTTAAGAACACCTAGTCCTGGGTAACATCACACAAGCTGGTCCTCAACCTGAAAAAAACTCAGGCTATGCTGTTTGGGTCATCAGTCAAGATCAAGGCCTCCCCCGCCCCTCTGTGTATCAGTGGTACTGATGGTGCTCCCCTCCTAACCACAACTTCCATTAAATACCTTGGGGTGACACTTGACCCCCAACTGGACCTAGGGAGTCACATCCTAAATGTCTGCAGAACCGTATACTGTAAACTGGGTCTTGCCTACAGGGCAAAGAAAAATCTGACGTCTGCTGCTTGTCTGGCACTTGCCAGGGGTGTGCTGCTCCCTTCGCTTAGCTATGGTCTTCTCCAATTTGCCCGCACCTCCAAGGTTCTCCTTACTCGGTGGCACATACGAACTCTGCCAGCAGATAAAGGCCTAGAGGTCTATCAAGTCTGCTCGAATGTGCAGCTAGCACCCCTTATTCTGCAGCTGCCCCTCCCTTCCACCCTTCCCCTTCATTAACCCTCCCCCTTGTCCTGTCCCATCCTCGTTTGAAGCAGTCCACTGTTCTACTGCATACCACTTCTGCAGGTAACGCATTCCACCCAGCCACCACCCTCTCTGTAAAAGTGTCTCCTCATCTCCCTCCTGAACCTTCCTCGCTCCAGTCTCATATCATGGCCCCTGGTGGCCCTCCCTCCCTTACTTTGAACAGCCTCTGTACCTGTCTTGTTTATTCCTTTCATGTATTTAAGGTTTCAATCATGTCCCCCTGTCTCTCCTCTCCTCCAGTGAGTACATGTTCAACTCCTTCAACCTCCTCTCGTATGATAAGTCCCCCAGACCCTTGATCATCTTTGTCGCCCTGCGCTGCACTCCCTCCAGTAACTTAATGTCCCTCTTCAGATACAGGCGCCAGTACTGCACGCAGTACTCCAGGTGTGGTCTAACTAATGACCTATACAGTGGCAGAATCACCTCCTCCCTCCTCGAGGATATCCCCCTTGCAATACAACCCAGCATTTTGTTAGCCTTTGCAGCTGCCTTCCTACACTGTGCTGAGTTGTTCATTGACCCTGTGATGAGCACCCAGATCCTTCTCCTCCTCTGTCTGGGCTAGCTGCACTCTCCCTAGCTGGTAAGTCCTCCTTGGGTTCTTCATCCCAAAATGCATCACCTTGCACTTTTGGCATTAAAGCCAGTTGCCAGGTGTCTGACCAGGTTTCAAGCTTTGCCAGATCATCCTGCAACCCCTGCCATCCCCTAGGTCATCCACCACTGCACCAACCTTGGTATCATCAGCAAACAGACTGATCTTGCTCTTGATGTCCCATGATATGTCTGCAATGAATATCCCAAACAACACTGGTCCCAACACCGAGCCCTGTGGGACACCGCTCGTCACTGCCCTTGGGTGTGAGAGCTCCCCACCCACCACCACCCTCTGTTGCCTTCCCTGCAGCCAGTTTCCTACCCATCTCACCAGCATTGCACCTGCCCCTGTGCCTACTAACTTCCTTCCCAGCCTTCCATGTGGCACTGAGTCTTGCACTAATATCTGTCGCTTTGCCCTGGCTACGCCTCGCCTCACCCACCACTGCGAGTTATACGATAAACTTGGCTGGCTCTTTCCGGCAAATCACTTGAACTTTGGGCTGGGCTGCTTCATGGGTAAAGTGATCAGAACTGGCACCCCGTCGAGGCTGGCACAGCTTCTCATGCCTGCTGACCCCTCCTACTACTCCCTCAGGTCTCAGGGTCTTGGGGTGCTCAAAGTCCCCTTTACCTGAACCCTTATGGGGGACAGGAACTTCGCTACAAGTGCTCCTAGGCTTTGGAACTCCCTTCCTGCCCATGTTCGCTCCTCACCCTCCCACCAGTGCCGCCGGAATTCCCTATGGAAGCATCTGAAGCTGACCTCTGCGTGTGAGTGTCCCAAGCCTCCTTAATTCATGGTCTCTGCATTGGACTCACACTTGGTTGCACGTGATTTGCTTAACAACATACTCAGGAACTAACTGTTTCTGTGGATCTACTAATGGTCTCATGTACACTGTGATTACTGTCCCTGCCATTGTACGACCTAGACTAATTATTTTTTGTATATATGCATATTATCTATTACTGCTTACAGTAGACTATCTATGTTAGCCTGTTCCTTCGATTCAATGTACTTAGTGCTACTAGAAACATAAAATTTGATAGCAGATAAGGACCGCTTGGCCCACCCAGTCTGCCCATTTTCCTACCTAACAGTTAAGCTGCAGATCCTAGTTAACCAACAGCTTACTTCCTCCTACCCCCCACTAGGACTGCCTTATGTCTGTCCCATGCACTCTTGAATTCCCCCACTGTTCTTGACTCCATGACCTCCTCAGGGAGGCTGTTCCATGCATCCACAACCCTCTCCATGAAAAAATACTTCCTCACATTACCTCTGAGCCGTCCCCCCTCTATCTTCAAATTGTGCCCCCTTGTTCTTGCACATCTCTTTTTCTGAAAGATGCTACCCTCTTGGACTTTGTTGATCCTCTTGAGGTACTTGAAAGTTTCTGTCATGTCCCCTCTCTCCCTTCTTTCCTCAAGGGCATACATATTAAGCTCTTTAGTCTTTCTTCATATGTCTTATGGTGCAGACCCTGCCATTTGATTATCTCCTCTGGACAGCCTCCACTCTGTCTATGTCTTTATGAGATGGGGTTTCCAAACTGCACACAGTGATACTCAGATGGGGTCTCACCAACTGTCCGTACACAGGATAACAACTTCCTGTTTTCTACTATTGATGCCCCTCCCTATGCATCCCAGTATCCCCCCCAGCTTTCCTTACTGCCCCTCACATTGCTGGCCCACCTTTAGGCCATCTGATATATATTACCCCTAGGTCCCTTTCCATTTTTACTGTTGTCAGTATCTCACCCCCCATTATGTACTCTTCCCCTGGGTTT
This sequence comes from Neoceratodus forsteri, assembly GCA_016271365.2. Taxonomy (NCBI): domain Eukaryota; kingdom Metazoa; phylum Chordata; order Ceratodontiformes; family Ceratodontidae; genus Neoceratodus; species Neoceratodus forsteri. The sequence continues at coordinate 503,899,939 of CM057455.1, forward strand.
TTGTTTCCCAGGTGCAAAACATTGCACTTCTTTGCACTGAATCTGAGCTGCCATACATTTAACCATTCCTCCAACCTTGCCAAGTCTCTTCTCATCCTTTCCACTCCATCTTGTGCATCAATCCTGTTGCAGATCTTTGTGTCGTCTGCAAAAAGACATACTTTAGCTTCCAGTTCCTCTGCAATGTCACTTATAAAGATATTAAAAAGGACCGGTCCCAGTACTGAACCATGCGGTACCCGCTAGTAACCCTCCTTTCTTCACTGTGGACTTCGTTTACTACTACCTTTGTGCCCTGTTGTATAGCCAATTTTTTATCCAGGCTACCACACTGGAACCCACTTCAAGGCTGGCTAACTTGTGTATTAATCTTTTGTGTGGGACTGTATCAAATGCCTTGCTAAAATCTAGGTAGGCCATGTCCACAGCCCCTCTCATTGTTATGTACTCTGCTTGTACCTGTATCTTCATTTTACTCTCCCGGGTTGTTCCTGAAAATAGGCATGTAACTTGTCTAGTGTACCTACCTGGTCAACAAAAGCTAAATAAAATAAATAGTGCAAGCAATGCCCAGCTGTCCGGACATGAAATATCATGAGCTATCTTGAGCAATAACTCACTGTATCCCTGGAGAACGACAACCTGCCTGCCCATCACCCCCCCCCCATCCTCACGTCCTGTGTGTATAACAGGCCATTGTCCCTGAAATAAAAGTTACTTGCCATAGTAATATTGTTTTTTCCAGGGGATCCCTCAGTATGCTTGACCACTGCAGTTATGCCAGCTGGGTTCAGCTGCCCCGGAGGTGGAGTTATGCTAATGATGTCAATGAATTAGCCAGTCAGGTTGTAGTAAGTGCTGCTGTGCTTTAAGTCAGATTCATTTCGATGCCTGAGGGGCAAACGGCCCAAAACCCTAAACCTACGCTAGTGTAACCCCCTACAAATGGGGGTTCCCGAAAAGTCTTCCTTGAGCTTGTCTAAATGCTCCTGCCAGGCTGGTGTCCTGCGTTTTAGCAGTTTAAATGTGATTGCCAGAGAGTGTCTGTATAGCCTCTGTGCACTCTCTCTTTAAGAGCTGCCTGGATTGCAGTTATAAGTAATCTGAGAGGGAGCTGTGTTGAAAGATGTAACTATTTGCTGAAAATCATTTAGAGAAATAATAATAATGTAGTTTGTCTAACTTGCCTTCTTTGCAGAGGACTGTTTTGTTTATCTCCACTATCTTGATCCTGGACTGCTGAATTCGACCAATCAGTACTGGTGGGACCTAAAATGGAGCCGGACTACAGGAGCTGTCTGGAGTCAAAATCTGTAGGAATTGTAGTTTTGTGCTTTTGGTGCCTTTTTGCACCTAAAGGGGGAGCCTTTGTTGTGACTGACAGACAGATCAGCCAACCGAACCTTTTGGATTCTGGGGAAAAGTCCCAGGTTTGCTGGCAGTTAAATCAGATCTAAGTTGGGAGCTGAAGAGGCAACAGCTTGAGACAGTCAAGCAGCCGTCTGAGTAGTTTCACAAGGGAGAACTGTGGAAAGGCCTGAGTTGTGGCCTGCATGTCTGCCTGCTGCCCCAGAGAGGGATAGAAGAGAATTATTTCAGACTAAATCCATGTTTGTGAGAACGAAGTAAGCCACTGATTTTTGACCAGGCTCGTACCTGAAGAAGACCGAAGATTTTGCTGAATGTGATTGGCCTGTCAGGATTTCCAGCTGCTTTTGAATCCCCGGTTTGTGCAAAGACTCTGCGACCGTGACCGGAGAGCAGTTTGCCTGGTACAGTAGAATTTCCTTACATGTAAATGTGCTGTGAGTTGTTAGTGGGTCGTGATTTGGTTTCCCACTGTGTGAACTGTGTTCTGCTTGCTGGAAGCTATATTCAGCCCAGAACGGACTATATCCAAATTTGTCTCTATTTGGCCAACGGCCTTGCCACATTGGCCCAGCCAGACTACCCGCTGCACAGAGAAAGCCATCAACGAGAGACCTGCCTGGGGATTAGCCCCCTGCTCCACGCTTGAACAGGAATTACGCCTTGGCAATTCATGTGGGCCCTGATTCTCCTGGCACTCCAGATTAACCACCTGCTCTCTGGATTTTCGTCCAGCCTGTGTCCAGTCTTGGGTATCATGAGTAATCTTCAGGATAGCTCCTTGCAACAACAGCCTCATCTAAAAGTGTGTCATCTGATTGTCTTGCTGTTTTCTTTTCAAGAACTGAGCCCTCCGGCTCCGGATTACAAATAGTGTGTGTTGTGCATGTTGTTTTCTTCCATCACATGGCCCCAACCAGCTGCAACATACCTGGTTAGCCCACCATTCTCCATCTGGGTACACAGAGTGTGTGACTGTTTATGGACCCTGAAATGCATGCATAACTGTTTGATTAATACAGCCTTTAAGCAAATTAACCTGATTACGCCCCTCCCTAGTTTAAGTCCCTTACATAAATTAGATCTTTTTTTTTTTTTTTTACATTTACCCTGGCTGTGGTTCCAGTTTGTGCAAGAGTACTGTACTACTGTTATTTGCTGTGTATAACCTTGTTTTATAGGGGATCCCCAGGGCCAGGCAAGAGGAAAGCCCTGGTGGTAAGTGCAAACCGTGTGGGTACTTGTGTGGTGTATCAGGGGTATTGTGAAAGTGACTATTGTGTATTGTTTTGGCCACTAGTAAGGAAAGAGGGGGACTACAGTGTCCCGGAGGGCTGTGCCCAGGTTAGCTTGCCCACTACCAACCCTGACCTCCAGGTGGAGGCACCCATTTCAGAACTCAGACCCCTTAACCTGCTACTATCCAAGCAGGCAGGGGTAGTAGCCCTTGGGATAGTGCCACCTAGGGGTTACACTAGTACTACAGAAAAAATGGAAAAAACAAGGAAAAATGGAACTCTCCTCTATGAGATCTATATACAGTACATTTATTTATTTTTTTAATTTTAGCCTTTGGTAACCGGGTAAGGCCCACTAGGCAAAAGTGCCTGTTTTCAGGGGTGACCTGGCTGCACTGGGCAGTTAAGTGATTTGCTCCAAGTCACAGAGTATGCAAGTGGAGGTCTTGTCTGCTGGATGTACCAAGCTTGTTCACAGTTTGTTACTCTAACCTCTCGGCTATACTGCCATCATACTTTATTGTGGAACGTTATACATTTTATTGCTCTACAGTAAGAAATGTGGGCTAAAGCAAGGCATGTAGAACTATCCCCAGTCAGGTTATGTGAGAGGAGGCTGGGTGGGAGGTCAAGAATACTGAGGGATCCCCTGGAAGAAACAACATTACTATGATAAGTAATTTTTTCTTCTCGCCCCAGGAATCCCTCAGTATGCTTGACTACAGAGCAGTGCAGTTAGGAGGAGAGAAGAGAACCTACTTTGGAAACAGGTTCTAGAGGACTACAGTGCCAAATCTGGCATCTCATCAGGACTGTACATCCAAGCAGTAGTGCTTTGTGAAGGTGTGTACACTCTTCAGGTAGCTGCTTTGCAAATATCGAGCAAGGGAATGTCTCTTGTGGCTTCCACTGAGGCTGCAGTGCCCCTGGAGGAGTGAGCCCTGGGGCCTTGAGGTGGCTGTCTGGGTTCCATGTTATAACAGCGATCAAATAGCAACAGCGATGTACACTCGTGGTGAAGACAACTGCGCTAACATACATCTCTATGTATGCAGGGGTGCACTCCTTGCATTCCCCTAACTAGAGATTCTCAATTCCAGGGGGGTGCATGTCAGGAGGGGATGAAACTTGTAAAAAATATATATATATTACTGCTGACTGCAAAATTACTCAGGCTCCCCAAATCTGAATGAACCCTGTACCCTCCCAACCACAGTCAGCCACCCTCACCATCACGCCACATAGCCAGCTCGGCAGACTTCCATTGCACTGCCACCCACATAACTTCCCTCCTCTTCTGTTCCCCGAGGTTGTTCCAGTCGCCTTCTCTCGTGCTTGTCGCTACATTTTCAGGTTAGTTCAAAACACAGGCGCTGATACTGAGTCGCTCAATCTCAGTCTCCCATATGATGGTATACCGGCTGTCTGCCAGCCTTACTGTAGCAGTACTGGATACAGAAGACTATCCAACATAAGACAGTCCTCTTAGAGGCTGACCTTCCTTTACCCACTTCACCACAGGTGAGGAAAAGTTTGGTGTGCAAGTACCTGAGCTGCTTTCTGTGCTCCAGGTAGTATGTCAGTGCTCTTTTAACATCTAGGCTGTGAAGCCTGTGCTCACCAGGAGTGGATTTGTCTGTGAAAAAGACAGGCAGCATTATAGATAGGTTCTGGTGAAATTCAGACACCACTCTGGGAAGAAATTTCCTATTAGTTCTGAGAACTTCTTTATCGCTGTAGGAGATAATGTAGTTAGGTTCAGTGCAAAGAGCTTGCAGCTCTGAAATTCTTCTGGCTGAACTGACTGCCACTAGAAAAACAGTTTTCCAGGTAATATATTTTAAGTCTGCAGTAGCCATGGGCTCAAATGGAGACTCCATCAACTTAGCTATACAGAGGTTCAAATTCCAGGGGGGGAGGGGGGACAGGTTCCCTGAGTGGGGGTTGAAGGTGCAGCAGGCTTTTAAATACTTTTGTAAAGATGGAATGAGGAATTACAGATTTCTCCCTATCAACAGACAAACACCTCCCCCCTCCATCACTGCCAGGTCCTTGTCCCCTTGCAGGGTTCTCAGCATCCTGAGCAGGCATTGTTCTTGGCATGTCTCTCTTCTATTGGCACATCTCTCCCCCCCCCATCATTTCTGTTGGGTCCTTGTCCCTTGCAGGGTTCTCAGCACGTCTCTCTTCCCGCTCTATCCCCCACCATCTGTGCTGGGTCCTTGGTCTCTTGCAGGGTTCTCACCATCCAGAAGAGGTGTTGTTCTCGGCATTTCTATCTCTCCTCCTTCCCCTCCCTCCCCTACACCCTCCTTCCCCGAGTCACTCCCATTGCTTCTCTGCTTTCTGTTAGGCAACCTATGCACTTGTCAACCCCTGTACTCGGTCTGCCCCTCCTAGCACTTTTAAGGTGTACTCATGCTGCTGCTCAAATAGCTTACCTAGCTACCTATTACTATATGTTTGTGTTCAGGGTATGAAATTCGTGAAAAAAAGTACATGCCCACTTGGGCATGTAAAAAGAAAATGTACATGCCCAGCAAACTATTTACATGCCGCCCCTTAGTTTACATAATTTTAGACGTCATCTTCACTGGACCAAGCACTTTCATTTTCATCACCACCACTAGGGCTGGCAGAAACAGCATGCAGTGACAGTGTTCGGGAGCCATAAGCTTTGGTAGTGGGCCTTCTTTTGCCATTTTTCCACCACAGTGATATGGCACCTTCAGGGTTATAGTCACTAAGCTGGGGTCCATTCAGAAATATAGACATTAGGTTGTGTAGGGTGTCTGGGCGTAATCCAACCCTCCATTCATTTTTTATTCTTCCCATCAGAGAGAAGCCTCATTCTGCAGCAGCAGTGCGAACAGGAATCAGGAGAATGATTCTGACAATGGCTAGCACATTTCGAAATTGTTGATCCTGCACATCCGCAAGAATCACTTTCTACCACAATTTCAGAGACTTACAACTTTCAATAGACAGCAAGTGGACTACGAGCTTTTTTAAGTCTAGCCACTCCAGCAGTACCATAGTAACATCAACTCCACGAGACTCTAGGACCACTTTATAGTGATCAACAATTGTTTGAATTGCTTCATCTCCATATGTTTCAAGTGCCTCTGTGGATGTTGGCCAGGACTGAAAATTTAAAGCTCTTGCAGCTAGTAGCACTTTATTGGTTGTGAAGGACTGAAAGCGAGATTCAATGTGCTGTGACGTTTTCTGAAGAATTTTTTTGATCTCTGAAATTGTGGCTTCTACAATGTCTGAAGGAGAACCTGATCTGTGCCTGCTAGTTTCATTAGTTAAGTCAACACTGTTGTACTGAGTTAGGTTCTCATTTACAGATTTAAGTGTTATGCAGTGAAGAGTTTCTTGATTGAGAGACCATTTAGTTTTTGAATTGTGCTTTCTACTCTGCTGTGAACTTTTTCAACAGTGGCATCCTCTTTGCTGAAAGGACAGACTAACAGCAGATAAGTAACCAAAAACATTTTCAGAAAGTTCATGTATATAACACATTTTAAAGTCTTAAGCACTTTAAGTATTCTAGTGCTTTTGGCCATGATCCTGCTTGTTTTGTCAGTGACACATGTTCGAGGTGAGGCACTAATGCAGCCCAGTTCCTTTTCAAGGGCAGAAATGGTCTGCTCTTCAGTGTGCAAGCCACCTAGTGCCACCAGAGTTAACTGGTTTGACCACATTAATATTTAAAAGGGATCCCGTTTCCTGTAGGCCTTTCCAACTTTTTGGTGATCTGTGGTAAAATGAGTAAATGTTCAACAGAAGTTGTTCTAATGACTTGTAAAAGGGACAGTCTCTGAACGAATCCTTTACAGCAAGCTCTAAACGATGTGCACAGCAGTGTATGTCAATGAGGTGTGGGCACTGGAAATCTTGCTTTATTCGACTAAGGACACCTGAAGTGCTCCCCAACATTACAGCAGCACCATCAGATGCCGCACTTATCAACTTATGTTTCCAACCACCATCCTTTAAACCACCTTCACCCTCTAAAGCATTAATCACAGTATTTAAAATGCTTTCTGAATTAGGGACACTGACTGATTTCAGTGCAAGAAATCTTGTTACAGGTAGGCCATTTTCAAAACACGTACATAAATGCCCTCCTCCTCAGTCACACTTTTATCAGTGCAGGAATCAACAAGAAAAGAAAAGAAGTCATTGTCTTGTAGTAGACTAGAAGTAGTGCTTTGAATATCTTGGGCAATATAGTGAATGAAGACACGGCATTGCTTGTCACTACTGTAACTGTGACTCATAGCATCATCCCCATGATTTCTTCTTTGTAAATCTATCAACCCAGGAAAATCCCTGAAAGGTCTTTCGGTCCTAGCAACGTAATATGCAGTACAGAACAATTTACAAATTTGATCCATTTCTTTTTGTTCCATGAACTGTATGGATTTCTCTATTGGTCTTTCTCTAACTTTTGTTTTATTTGCAATGTATGCCATCTCAGCATTTTTGTGTGCTACAGACACTTCATGTGCTGAGATAATGTGTACTCTAAAAGTACTGCATCCAGTTCTGAAATTATTTTTGCTTTGGCTTTTATCATAACTCTGACACCATGTACAGAACAAGGCACATTTATCTGTGTCATACGTAAGCCACTTCCTGCCCTTTCTCCAGGATTCCTGAAATTTTCTAACTTTCGGGACCTTAACCTGGCTTTCAGCACAAGCAGTAGCACTTGAGGAAACTTCAGTGGTCACAACAGTTTCACTCTCTGGGCAAGGAGATGGTGGGGTTATAGCTCTGCCTGTAGTAGTACTAGTACTTGGTGTTAGGGAATCCGAGTCAGTCTCATCAAAACGCTTTCTCTTAAATCCAAATTTAAAAAGACTCATGGTGTCTGCCTGGCTGTTCGGAGTTGAACCTGAGAAAACTGATTTCAAGAATTTTTTATTTGTGTTACTCAGTATTAATAAATGCAACAAAGAAAAAAATGTGTCTTGTCTTTTTTTTTTATAATAAACTTAACAAGAAAACCTGACTGTGTGTTGTCTGATTTGTTATAACAAGGTATTCAGATTTTAGATAGTCCACGGATAGTGTAGCCTGTAAAAAGCTAGAGATTTTTTATAACTGTATTCAGATTTTACCTAGTCCACACACATAGCGTAGCTTGTCAAAGGGTAACAGATTTTTTTATAACAGTATTCAGTATTAGTGCACTCACCGTTAGCGTAGCTTGTAAAACGCTAACAATATATATATTTTTTTACAACGGACTAGTATTCAGATTTTAGATAGCGCAGCTTGTAAAAGAGCTTAAAAGATTTTTTGTAACAGTATTCAGATTTTAGGTAGCCTGAGTAGCTTATAAAACGGCTTTAAAAACTTTAAGTAACAGGCTTTATTTCAGATCCCTTATAATTATAGGGAACAGAGATTAGAGGAGCATTAATTCAACTTTATAGATTGGCAGCAACACTCCCCTCTCAACCTTTATCTATTTAGGTTATGTACTTTTACAACTTAGGGCCAGGAGGGCAATAGTACTACTAGCTGAGTGAGCTCCACCACGCCTTTCTAAAATACAATCTCAGCCTCTGCTTTCTCCCTCCAATATCATTTACTTATTTTTTATGTGATGCCAGCCTCAACCCTTGCCTCAGTCTCACTCTCAGGCTGCTTTTGTTTTACTGATGGAGAAGGAGGAATGTCTAGGAAGGAGAGATAGGTTTTAGTGGTAAAGTTCCCAAGAAACTGTCAGGTAGCAGCAACTGAGGGACAAATAGACTGCTACTGCAGCCTGAAAAGTATATGTATGGCAGCCAGACAGCAACACCAAGACAATCTAGTCTAGTAGCGTCTTATTTTCAGTAGTCTGCCTGTTGCCTTTCCAGATTCCAGACCACAAACTGTGATTAACTAGCTGCACTTTTGATCAGCTAATTTATAGCTGTTTTAATTAGCTGAGTGACAGTCTAACTGAGAGTCCCTCCCTGTCTCCAGTGCAGATTGCAGCCCTTCCCTCCAGAGCAGTTGTATTGCTCCTTTTTACTTTACTATTTTCACCCCAGAAATAAAAGAAAACACCATATGATACCTCAGTGGTAAGGGTAAATTGTTTTATATCTGCTCCGTCTGGTCGAGGTTGCAGAATCAGTACAGTTTCACCCTCACCCACCTCAAAGTCTCCCCAGTTCACTTCACAGTGCAGTAATTTGGGCAGTAGCTCTTAAAAGAGCTTTAAATGTTAAAGCTGCACTGTCAGATTTTTCCAAGAATCTGTAATCTCACTCAGCATTATAGAATTAGGCTCTGTGGTGCTCCATATTTCATCCATCAAGATACAACCATTTGTTTGTTTTTCTTCCTTGCACTTTTGTAAGAAATCCAAATATAACTTTGGCATTCTCTGCTGTGTGAGACCCCACCTTTGGTTTGATAAGAACCTGCCCTTGGCTCTGCCTGCACTTCTAACAATGTCTAAAGCAGGTGGGGGAGTGTGCAGCCACTCGTCAGTAACTCGATCCTACTTCCTTCTTCCTTCAGTCCCTCTCTATTTACTTCCCCATTTCTGTCCCATTCTCCTTTTGCATGACAGCTAGTGTCATCCTGCCTACAAGCTTCCCCAAAGTCCTGCAATTTCACCGCAGAATGGCTAGAGAATTGGTAATTACAAATGATCTAATGCACAATGAAACCTATTATGTGTAGCTTTATTTATCTATCATTTCTGTTGTACTGTATCCAGCTGCACTTTTCACACATTGTATTTATTAGTCATCAGTGTGTCAGTGAGCACACCATGAGCTTTAGGTGTCTAAGTGCACTGGATGATGAGACACACATTGTAACATTGCCTTTGTAACACAGCTTCGAATTATACTTTTTGTAACGCACCATGTCATGTTCCTAATGCAGCACTTAATATTTTTCGTATTTATGCTATCTCCTCCTCAGAGTCTTAAGTGTTTCCTTGATGTAATAAATCCACTTTTCAGCACCCTGATTTAGTGCTTACTAATAGTGATATGCAATCAGTCTCCTCAATGTCCGCATCTCCAATCACACTATAGTGTTCTGCTCCTTGCTGATGTTTGTGATACAGATGTTTATTATACATACATGTCCCTTTCCATGATGCTGACTTGTACTCTTTGAGATCACCCTCCCTACATCTGAGGCCGCCAGTTCCTGTTCCATATACCCCCAAAAATGCACACATGTTCTGTGGTCTACTTGACAGAACCACCTGCTATCATGCATAATGTACCCACCACCTTCAACGAAACCCCATGCCATTGCCTTGACACATTGCCCTATCACCAACACCTCTGTTTGTTGACTGCGCTGTGCATGTGTACTGCTGAAGTTCACTATATGGTTAATGTTCTGTACATTCCCACTCGCGACAGTCAGTCATCAGCTCGTGGTGGTAGTGGTGAGAGGATGATATGCCTCTGCACCTCCTTTAGGGTTCTGTTGTAGTAAGTGTTGTGAAGGGGTGTGAGGGTGGTTGCACTGATCACCGTACTTGTTGTGTGTTGAATTTGTAGGACTGTATACATTTTTTGTATGTTGTTGGTGGGCACAGGAACATGAAGATTTTCCATACCAGTTTGTGAATGACATTACTTACATTCAATCTCTGTGAAATGTAAAGATGCCCTGAATAGTGGTGCATCGTTATCTCCTTTGTTTTACAGGCATGCAGTTCAACACATTCTACCACCTCTGAGACAGCATGGTGAGAATGAGATTCACAAATGAAACTATTGCTGCTGCTTGTTGCATAATCTAATTTTCCTAAGTGTAACCCCATTATACATTGTGTTTTACTAGAATGCCTCTAATGGTCTCTTTAAGAGCTGCCAGCTTGCTGACCCAGTCAGTTTACTAAGAAGGGAGGATCAGGAGTCTCTTGCTCGAGTCCTGCCTGAGCTACTGTGTATGTGCTTTATTGTTGCCATTGCTAAGTAGGCAAAGTGGGTCCCTTATTGGGCTGTAGTATTTATGTATTATATGTTGACTGAGTATTAAGGAATTTCGTTTGTCTAACCTGTTTTGCCTTGCAGCTGTGACTTTGTGCATTTTGCCCCTCTGTTTTTTGCCCCAGTCTTCTATGGGGTACAGTGAGGATCCCAAGGCACTTAAAATGGAGCATTGAGCTGCCAATTATGGCTGGGACTCTTTTTGGCGCCGGCTCCAAATGTGATGTATGGCCCTTGATCTGTCAACTAAAGTCCAGATGGTGGAGAATTTTGTTCACCAATAGAAGGAGGTAGAGGGTATTGGCAGTGGTATCCCTCTCCAACCGCATTGAGTTGCGCCCGAAAGAGGACCTCACTGCTTAATGGCTGATGGAGCCGAGTCGTCGTGGGCGTGCTGACAGAAGGAGCTCTGCCCTGCGTCAGCATAGTCTTTTGCATGGGTAGCACGTATGGAAGGCCAAGTAGTCATGCTACAGTATTGTCATAAGCTGCCAGACAAGATCCTCTGTGGTGTGCGGGCAGAGGATGCTGTATACATGACAGCTACCTACTGTAGGCCCCCTGTAGAGAACTGGAGAATCTGCTTCAATCGCGCTTTGTTCTGTCCGGAAAAGTGAAGCTGCATTGTGTAACCCGATTCGTGCAATAAAAACATTCAGGAGTTTAAATAAGCTGCCTGGTATGGTACCCCTGCCTACATATAAATGTGTTGAGCAGTGCTTGATCACAGGTCTTAGCATCAAGACAGGCAGTGAGTGGGTGGGAAGGCTGAAGTACTTAGGCGACTTTTTCATGGTTCACAAGGGAGAGGGACTGGGATTGTGCCATTTCTGCAGGAAAAGGTGTGCGTGGGGGTGGAAGAGAGCCACAGATGTGGTCATCATGGTGGAAAGGCTGCTGGGGGTCCTTCTGTCCCTGTGGGTACACAAGGCACCTTGGCCAGATGGGTTACATCCCAGCATGCTTAGGGAGCTGGCAGGGTACTGGCATGGCCACTGGTGGATCTGTTAAACACTGTGCTAAATACAGGATGTGTTCCCAGAGAGTGGAGGTAGCCACATGTGGTACCTTCACAACAGTGGGCCCCTGACATCCTGGGAACTACAGACTGGCGAGGCCAGCACAATTGAGGGAAACTGATGCAATCGATGCTCAAAACAAATGATGGTGCAGTTTCTTCTGGCTAAAATCTCTTGTAAACTGTGATAACCTCTTAGAAGTGTTTAGTTGCTAAAGTCTTTACCTCGATTATGAACTGGTTATAAGGGCTGTGTGTTATCTACTACAACTGAAACGGGGTCTTCATCTTGGACCAGCCCAGTCTGGCCACTTGGACAAGAGTGAGTGGTGTTAACCCGGTGGGAGGACACCAGGCCCAGGGGGGAACGCCCCAATGTTTATGAAGCACAACTGTGGTGTCCTCCAGCCAACAAGGCATGCGACAGATGTAGTGTAGGCCACACTGGCTGTGGGTGGCTATAATACTAAATGTATATTGTTGGTAGGAAGGTTGCCGACTATGCAGTCAGCTCTTGCAGACCACTGGAGAGGTAAACTGGCTTAGCATGCAACTGTGGCCATTGGGCGGCCAATGAGAGACAGTGGGAGGTGAAATGATGGACAAGTTGTACTTGTTGGTGTGAGACCGGGACAACTTTCATCCAACAGAAGGCGAGCAACTATGGCAGGTGGACATTGCCACAGGTCTAGGAAAGTGACCAGAGGTGTCCATGGGGATCCTCGAAGGTTGGCGGGGTGGCAGATGGGCATTGGTTGTCGTGCTAAGTCTCTCCAGTCATGTTAACCCACTACACCTGTCGGTATAAGAAGTGAGTGGCGGAGTGGAGGATGCAAATGATGATCACATATCATTGATGTTAAGACAGGGAACTATTACAGCTGAGCATGTACCAACCAGGCAGGCTAAGTAACATCGGCAGAGGGACACATCAAGGAGATGGGGAGGCATTGAGGCATATACGGTTCAGGAGGGGTGGAAGACAGTAGGTTCAGGAAAAAGAAGGAAGACGCTGCATATTGTGTGCCTATATTCAGATGTTGACACAACAAACATGTGAAGGAAAGCCTGTGCTGCTCAGCCGAACACAGTTATGCACCCCTCATCACACTGACAGGAGAAGGAAGCAACTGATAGGAACCACTGGAGGAACGAGCAGCAGCAAGGAGGAAAGGAGACACTCCCTCGGAGGATGTTTCCGGGGCACACAATCTGGGAGACATGGGGGAACTTCTCTTGGGGGCATTGAAATTTCACCAAAACCAGAAAGAAAATATTTTTTTCGGGGCACCTGGAGGAGACACAAGTAAAGCTAGAAAGTGGTGGCATTGGTCAAGATGGAGGGTAAATGAGCTTGGACTGGGGGTCAATGTTCCAGTAGGAGATACTGTGTCGCCCAGAAGCATCATTGCCAAAAGAATGGAGAGTCAGGGTGTCAGCTCAGTGAGGAGAAAGCTCTGTAGACGGGATGGGTGGTGTTGCCTTGCTCCCGGTGTACAAACTGACATTGTCCACATTGATCCAGCAGGATGTAATGGATCCAAGGAGGATCAGTACAAAGGGAGATATTGGTTCGAGCCTGTGGGGATGGACATGGTTCGAGCAAGAGGGAGGGTGGAGGAGACACGCAGGCTAATGTAGGTGGAGGGGGGACCCACAGGTAGCCAGTGTTAACAGGGATAATGAGGCAGTGACAGTGTTGTTCTTGGTGACTTCTTGACTTCCCAGGCACCAGAACAGGCACCAGGAAAGCTGGTGGTCACCAGAGGACTCTTAGTGAAGCTGGGAGTTGATGAACATTGAGGAGGAAAACCAGGAGTGGCTACTTCATTGCAACAGGGTGTATACCTCTAATCCAGGACTACTACTGGGCTGACGTGAGTTGTGACGAGACATGGATCATTTGGGGAGCAGATGCTTACCTGTATTGGGCCTTCGGCAGACGGAATGGCCTAGTAGTCTTTGTCTCGCCACTAATATCCATTTTTCATATTTGTTTGTGTCATCATTCCGTGTGTGCTGGTTCCAGTTTTCCTCTTGTGCTATGTATGTACCCTGTGTCACATTTGTGGTGCTCCGTCCACTCATAGTGCTTTTACTGTCCACCCTAAATTAAAAAAAAAGTATATTTGTTTTTCCTCCATGGTATTGCCTTTGCTACAACATAATTATACTTATTTTATCTTCTTTGGCTTTGGGTGGGTGTGGGGAATCTGCTAATTGACTAGTCCCATTGTGTATAACTGCATCACTTGATGGCAGTTGACTGCACTCATTATGACCCTACTGAGTCTCAATCAGGGGCTATTCTCACCTGTTTACCCTTGGTAATGTGCTTCAGTTTATGTGTTTGAGTACAGCACAATCACACAGACAACTGGGTCATCAAGCTAAATCTAGTAGTTTGAACACACTGCAAGACACCATGAATTGAACATCAGTGTTTAGCATCAGATTGCCAGTCATGCTGTCATATATCTGTGTTCCTTTGTGGCCTATTTTTTTTTTACTATGACACACAATTCTGCTTGGATGAGCACTGGGAAATTATCCACAGTGGTTGATATATCTACGTTCACCATCCCGGTTTGCACTGTTGGTTGAGGCGCTGTACTACACCGCACACTGTGCCGTCAATCCGCATTGGTTTACTGTAGTGAAGCTGATTCACCAGCCATTGTTGGCAAGGAGAGAAGTCAGACACAGACCGGAGGGAGAAGGGGTGAATAGCTTTTGGGCTAGGGGATGGAAGCTTTTTTGAGGCAGTGAAAAGAGCACGCAGAAAAAGAGAGGGTGGGAGAGAGAGAGAGAGGTATATAGAGGGAAAGAGAGAGTGAGAGAGAGGAGAGAGAGCCCATAAAGCAGTCAGTCATAATTCTGGAGGACGCTATAGTAAAGTGGATCATATGGTAGTGGTGAATGGGGGACAGAACAAGCAGCATCTGGGTATAGTGCATGCCTGACACGACAGCAGATAGGGTACAGCAGCACAGAAACACAGACTTTGACGGCAGATAAGGACCGCTTGTCACATCTAGTGTGTCCATTTCCCTACCTACAGGATAGGCTGCAGATCCTAGTTAACCAAGAGCCTATTTCTCCCTACCCCCCAGAAGAATTGCCTTATGTCTGTCCCATGCATTCTTGAATTCTCACACGCTTTAGACCCCATAACCTCTCAGGAAGGCTGTTCCATGCATCCACTACCCTCTCGTGAAATAATACTTCCTTACATTGCCCTGAGCGCCTCCATCCTTTAAATTGTGTCCCTTGTTCTTGCATGTCTTTTTTCTGAAAGATGCTACCTCTTGACTTTATAGATTCCACTGAGGTACTTTAAAGTTTCTATCATGTCCCCTTCTCCCTTTTTCCTCAAGGAATACATATTGCTTTTTAGTCTCTCCTCATACGGCTTCTCTTGCAGACCCTGCACCATTTTAACTGCCCTCCGGCTGACTGCCCCCTATCCTGTCTATGTCTTGTGGAGATGGGGTCCAGAACTGTACATAGTACTCAGATGGGGCTGGGTCTCACCAACTGTCTCTACAGAGGATAGCAACTTCCTTTTTCTGCTGCTGATGCCTCTCCCTATACATCCCAGTATACCCCAGCCCTCCCTACTGCCTTCTCACATTGCTTGCTAACATAAGGTCATTTGATATGATTACCCCCAGGTCCTTTCCTTTTGTTCTTTGTTAATCACCCTCCATTTGCACGCAGATAAGGATCGTATAACGGAAGGTGGTGGGGAACCAGGCATCATCGTTCGTGAAGATAAGCTGAATTCATTTTCAGCTGCCATGTCAAGTCGCCCCATCCATCGGCAAGTTTCAGCCAGGGCAGACTGATGGACCTTAGATTGTAACATTGCTCATGGTGTTATAGTGGTACTTTAATTTTGGTAACACTCGATCCCCTGATGAACCGTGATAATCCATCAGTGGTTCTTGTTCTTCTGATGTCCTTTTCCCAGTCCGAGACGCTGATTTTGAAACTTTTGAAATGTTCGTAATAAATGGGAGAAGGATTGCAACTATAGTTCCTGAACAGGGCACCAAGCTTGGGACACCGCTTTTTAAGGATGGCGCTGATATGTCGGGAGAAGTTTAGGTGTTGGTCCAGCTAAGCACCAAAGTACCTGAAGCATGATGTGACTCAAGCAGATTATCATCAAGGTTGTGGAAAGTAAGGAGCAAGCTTCTACAGAGTTCTGCATTGTGGCAAAGGTCATGGATACAGTCTTCTTTGGCATTACTAAACAGTGGATGTTTAGCAAACCAGAGAACAACTTTTCAAATTCATGATGCAAGTTGATGGAACCTCCACAGGGTTGAGACCGATGTACAAGAACCATTTCAGCAGCGTATATGTGTATGGTGGAGGGTGAGCAGATCATGGAAGGTCATTTAGAAAGATGGATAATAATAGGGCCCTAACACTGAGCTCTGCAGGCACCAGTTCCAATCTGATGGAGGGAAATTTCAGCAGAAATCTTGACTGGTTCTACTAGTGAGTTTTGCTTTGAGCAAGTTTGTGGCTGAGGAAATAGACCAGCTGTTGATAGGTAGTCTAAGAGAAGGAGTGAGTCAGTGTTGAAGGCTCTTAACCCGGATGACCAAAACTGATGAGGGTGATTTGGCCATTGGCCATCTCTGTCAGTATACAGTCAGTGAGGTCAATCAGAGGTGGCAGTAGATCATTTTTCACTGAAAACAGATTGGGAAGGGGTGAATGGATGTGTCATATAGGAGTTAGGCTGTGAGAACTCTGTATGAAGAATAGATCAGGGTGGTGGTTACCAGAAGAGGAAGGACACTGCCTTTGGGAAGGGTAGGATGTAGATCTCCACAGAGCTAGAGAAAGAAATGATGGAAGTTATGAGGTCAAGAATAATAGAGGGCTGGACGGTAGGACAGCATTAGATATCAGCTACAAAGACAGGGATAGAATGGAACGGACACTGAACTTGCTAAAGCATCATGGGTCACTGAGTTAGAGGCGGAGTAAACTGTTGAGAACTGGAGGAGGTATGAATGTACATGGCCACACACCACTTCCCCTGCCTGCTCTATCTTGCCTTAGCGGGAGTAGCCACGAATGGATACTGAGTGTCAACAGGTGAGAAACCGACCAAGCAGAGATGTAGGGTGCTGCAGGATGCTGACTGAGCTGTCACTAAGTGCATACTGTAACAGCAGGTAGTACAACTGTTGGTGGCAGGCCATGATGGATAGCGAGCAATGTGCTGATCACCAGCGGATGATTGTGTGGGGATCAGGGTGTTTTTGCGCTGCATTACAGTATGTGTGATCCAATACACGCCTGTGAAGAGCATTACTTAGAGGGACACTGTCAGCTTTCGAACCTGTTGATTTTAGTGTTTTCTCAAACAGCAAACTTCTATAACGACTAGCATTCACTATGAGGCTACAATTATTTGTTTACCTTTACGTTGGGCAGCCCAGCGTATATTTATTTTTATAATCAATAATTGACATTCCCTCGGGTCTGACCTAATGCCCGTCTTTGTGGTGTACCTCCCACCACACACAGCACATTACTAACCCACCCGGTCTCATGCACCTATGCAATCAGTGTGCTTGTGATTGTGCATTCAAGTCATTCTTTCCTGCCGTCTTTGAAACAGGCACTGTGTGCTGCTCGTTCCCGCTGCTCCCATCCTATTGCTGCTTCTGCTGTTTTGAAAGTTCCTATCGTAGGTGCTGCATCTAGTGTATTTTTGGGCTGTTTCTCACACTTGTATGCTTCTTATCTGACCTATTGAGCCCCATCATCAGTGTGTTCACATATGCCACTCTACATGTACAAAGGCTGGAGCCGGGGTGTGCAATGAGTCTGGCTACAGAGATTGAGAGCGACAGCCTTCCACTATTAGCTGTTCTGTCCAGCCAAGTAATGGATCCACGCAATTTAGGGGACTAGCATTTACTAAAAGGCAGGGAAAGATGCGAACAGGAACCAGTATTAAAAAAAACAGCTTCCACAATAATGACTGTCTTGCCGGTTGAATTGTTGATACAATTCTTTACCCGGGGTATGATGTGTGCTATAACACATACTGTAGTTTTCTGTGTATGTCTTTCCATGGGGGAAAACTGATGAACAAGATCATCAACTGACTCGCTCATGTTCCCCGAGTGAGTCAGTAACTGTGCTGAGGCTAGGACTGGTGTTCTGTTATTAAAATCACTGTGCTCAATCCTTAAGCCATGCTATCCTCCTCAAATCAACCAGATATGGTGCCTTATGATTAGTGCTAGGGGAATTGCTTTACTATGCGTGCGTGCCATCAGTCTGCCTAGAGTGAGAGAGAGGGACATACACTCGGTGTAGCCATACCCTCCAAATGTACCATTCTGGCTGGTTCTGTACTGGAATTCTCTCACTAACCACACTAACCCCTCAGCAATAGCAGCGCTGCTGCAGCCTTCCCTGACACATTTGGTGTTATTTTCTAGATGCCATAGAGCAGGGGTTCTCAAATGGTGCGGCCAGCCTCCGGGGGGGGGGCCCCAACCTGTTCCAGGGGAGGCTCAAGCAAGTCTGAAAATGTACTGTATTTAAATTTTGAGTTTTATATGTTTTGTGTGAAGAGTTGAAGCAAACTGAAAGAGGATAATAGTAGGTGAATTTT
This sequence comes from Neoceratodus forsteri, assembly GCA_016271365.2. NCBI lineage: Eukaryota > Metazoa > Chordata > Ceratodontiformes > Ceratodontidae > Neoceratodus > Neoceratodus forsteri. The sequence goes on from CM057455.1 coordinate 503,918,194, forward strand.
ATGTATTTCTTTGCTAAAAGGTGACAAGGGAAGGTGAATGAGCCAAGGCTCATTTCAGGTGTACCCCAGGAAGGGTAGGGAGTGAATACATTTCAAAAGGTAACTGCCAAACAATCAAGAAATACACATTGAACAACAGTGCAAAGAAATATGAACAATAAACTAATGAGTGGTAATAATTGATCAATTTGTAGACTGATGGCAGAACAGACCAAATACAAGGGTTGAGCAAAGAAGTGCTAAGAGCAATAGCAGGACTGAGCAAACTAATCCCTAAGAAGCTGCTTATGAACAGGGACAGAAGGGGCAGAGGCAAAGCAAGTAGGAAGGTTATTTCATATAGAGAGAAAACAGAAAAAGTAGTCTGAACCATGAAGGTACTGCAACAAAGGGTAACAATGGCTCAAGAGTGAAAATAGTGGAGGAAGTAGACTGGCCTGGGGGAGTTACAATAAGCTGAATAATAATATTTGTTATTTTATTTATTTGTTATTCAGATAACACCTTTGAGCACAGGAGCTCTTTTTCAAAGGTTCCCCGTCAGTATAAGACAAAGAACTGACTGTGAGCCAAGTACTCAGAGGGATTTCAGTTTATTCATGGTGTACTGCACAAAGTACAGTATGTTGTTTTTCTTTGGGGAGGCCCAAGATTATTTCAGTTTTTGGGGGAGGCTCAAAATCTTTTCCACGAATTTGTGGAGGCTCACTGTGACAAAGTCTGAGAACTATTGCCATAGAGGATATCTAACACAGCCACAAATCAAAACAACCAATCTAGTCATGTGGCTCAGGTGTTCACTCCTCAAATTTATCACATTTTAATTTCCATTGCATGAATCTCAAAGTAAACATATTATCGCTGCTTTTTTTTTTACCTGTATGCCATTTGTGTGTAGTGTATGCTTTCCTCAGATGGAGAACTAATTCTTGTTATTAATAATCCCATGTTATTATTTTTTTTTCCTCATCTTGCACAAATTAGAATGTTTTTGGATTTCCAGCAACAGAACCGAATAAAAAAATTATGTTTTTGTTGACCTAGATAGCAAGATCACTATGTGATGGTGGCAGTGGGGTGGTCTAGTACAGCTTTGCAGTCCATGTCTTTCATAGTTTCCCCTTCTCTGCCTCAGTTCAGCATTTTGTTTGCCAGTAACAAAACCAAAAGGAAAAACATTTTTTTTTTACCTACACCAAGATCACTATGTGGGGGGCCTGGTATAGCGTCCCAGTTCATGTGTTTCATTGTGTTCCCTTCTCTGCCCCAATTTAGAATTTTTTTCATTTGCCATCAACAAAACCCAAAGACACAATATTTTTCGGTTGACCGAGACCAAGATCACTATGTGGTTGTGGTGGTGGTGGGGTTAGTATAGTGACCCAGTCCATGTCTTGTACTGTTTGCCCCTCTATGCCCCAATTGTCAATTTTTTTCTTTTGCCAGGAACAAAAAGACAAATGGCCGAATATTCTTTTGTTGACCGAGACGAAGAACACTATGTGGTGTGTGTGTGGTGGGGGGGCTAGTATGGTGACCCATTCCATGTCTTTCATTGTTTCCCCTTATATGCCCCAATTTAGCATATTTTTCATTTGCCAGGAACACAACCAAATGTAAAAATATTTATTTGTTGATCGAGACCAAGATCACTATGTGGTGGGTGGGGGGGGCTAGTATGGTGACCCAGTCCATGTCTTTCATTCTTTTCACTTATATTCCCCAATTTTGCATATTTTTCATTTGCCAGGAACACAAGCAAATGAAAATATTTTGTTTTGTTGACCGAGACCAAGATCACTATGCGGTGTTGGGTGGGGGTGCAAGTATGGTGACCCAGTACATGTGTTTCATTGTTCTCCCTTATATGTCCCAGTTTTGAATTTTTTTCATTTGCCAGGAACACAACTAAATGAAAACATATTTTTGGGTAGCCCTAGAACTAAATCACTTTGTTTTATGGGGGTGGGTGGGTAGTATGGTGACCCAGTCCATGTCTTTCATGCTTTCCCCTTATATGCCACAATTTTCCATTTTTTTAATTTGTTATGAACAAAACCTCACGAAATTATATTGTTTTGTTGACTATGTGGTGGTGGTGGTGTGTGGAGGCCAGTATAGCAACCCAGTGCATGTCTTTTATTTTGTTCCCTTCTATTCCCCAATGTTGCTTTTTTTTTATTTTCCTGGAACAAAACCAAATGAAAAAATATTGTTTGTTGACCTAGAACAAAATCACTATGTGGTGTTATGGGGGGTTATAGTATGGTGACCTAGTCCATGTCTTTCATTGTTTTCCCTTATATGCCCTACTTTTGTATTTTTTTGATTTGCAAGGAACAAAAATAAAGAAATATTTTGGGGTTCACCGCGAACAAAATCACTATGTGGTGTGGGAGGGAGGGCTAGTATTGTGACCCAGTCCATGTCTTTCATTGTTTTCCCTTATGTGGCCCAATTTTGCATTTTTTTCATTTGCCAGGAACAAAACCAAACCAAAAAATATATTTTTGTTACCCTTGAAGAAAATCACTATGTGGTGTTTGGGGGGGGGGAGGGGTAGTATGGTGACCCAGTCCATGTATTTCATTGGTTTCCCGTCTATGCCCCAATTTTTCATTATTTTGTTTTCCAGCAACCAAACAAAATTAAACATTTTTGTTTGGTTGACCGAGAACAACATCACTATGTGGTGGTGGGTGTGGGGGTTGATCTTAGCCACCCAGTGCATGTCTTTCATTGTTTTACCTTATCTGCTCCAATTTTCCTTGTTTTTTGTTTGCAAGTAACACAACCAAATGGAAAACTTTTTGGTTGTTGACCTAGACCAAGATTGCTATATGGTGGTGGGGTAGGGGGGCTAGTATAGCATCACAGTCCATGTCTTTTGTTGTTTTCCCTTCTCTGTCCCAGTGTATCAGTTTTTTTGTTTGTCAGTAATCAAACCAAATGCAAAACATTTTTTTTTTGTTGCCATACACTGAGAGTGCTATGTGGTGGTATTTTGGGGTGCTGGTATAGTGCCCCAGTACATGTGTTTCATTCTTTACCTTTCTATGCCCCAAATTTGCATTTTGTTTTTCATTTGCAATGAACAAAAGCCTACACCAATAGTGCTATGTGCTGCTGTGGTTTGTGGTGGGGTGCTAGTACACACACCGAGTCCCTGTCTTTCACTGACCCCTCGTATTTGTACGCGACCCTGAAGTTTGTTTCACCTTTCACTGTCTAGCCATGCACTTGTCCACACAACCCCACTGATTCCACCTACATGTGGATGCAATTCACTCGGTCACCGGACTTGAAAATAATTTCCCTCTCAATGTTGTTTGTTCATGCACCCTTCTGTCTAAAATGTATTTCCTGGTACAATACTCAATAATGTCCTTTGAAGCAATAGTAGCATTTAGTTCTAGCTAACTGAACATGAGTATTGACTAGTGCATACTGTACATTTCCATCGATGGGCTTCATGTTTTACGGCATACTTTCTGGTTTAATTTTTGACTCTAAATTATGAATGCACCATTCATCCTTATAATAAGCTCTTGTCCCCTTGCGCTTTCTCTGCTCACGTTGCTACTGTTATTTTGACTGCCAACTAAAAAACAACTACACATTGTCTTTACATACATGGACATAGTGTTACCACAGCTGGATGCAGTTATCCATGCAGTAAATCGTGGCATGCTATTTCAACATGTTTTTATTTGCTATGTGAGTATGACACAGCAATGAGTATGGCACCGTCTCTGTGAACTCGTGAAGACCGCATTTTTTTTTTCATGTTTTTCAAAGAACACTTCTATTTTGCTTATACTGAAACATTTTACATTCTTTCATCTACTGATGGCCTTTTCTACTGTTTTCATCATATCATGGCTCTCCCTGCTGTACTCTGTGTTATACATATTGTCATTTTTTTTTCTGATGCAGCCCCTGCAGCAATTATGGTATCCCTTATCTGGACTTTGTGCAGTGTAGTCTCCTGTACAGCACCCAGTACTCCAGATGATGCACAGCACAATCCGGGGCTTGCTATACCCATAATAATGAATGAGGGGTCTGCCTAAGTCCATATCTATTGGATACAGATCCTTTTCTATCAACAGCCTTATTCTTCCAACCCCTCTCTCAAATTGCCTTATGTCTGTCCCATGCATTCATACATTCCCATACTTCTTTTGACCACCCCATCGTGAGTGCTATTCCGCATCTTTACCAGTCACAGTGACAACATACTTGCTCAGATTACATTGAGTTATTTGGCGTCTGTCTGCACATTGTGCCCCCTTTGTTCTTGCACATCTCTTTGTATGAACCCTTTTTCATGACTGCACAGATGCAGTGGTGTTGCATCTCATGTTGTGTCTTCGGGAAGCTAGTATGTAACACAGCAGGCAGCAAGCAACTGTGGTCAAGATTGTGTAGCCTGCACCTGGTGGTCCACATATGTGCAGCATATATAGGAAGAGTCAAAGGTGGGGTACTGCACACAGGGAGTGGTGCAGCACCCATCCATGGCTGGGCAGGCTGATCTCTGTCAGCCACCAATGTCAGTGGCAAGTAAGTGTTGTATGTTCCCCAAGTTTGTTGAACTGACATTTTTCTCTTAGTGGCATGTAGTGCAGGGGGGCTTCATATTCTGCGGTCTTCTGTTTTTGCTTAGGGAGGACATTGTGTGTCTGAATATGGAGCTGGAGCCATGGGGTGTGGTGGTCAACATAGGGATGCATGCTAGCGTTTGGGGAACCCAAGGAGTCACACAATACAGCATGTAGCAGGCAATGAAACAAATGGGTGAATGGGTAGCAGGGTAGGAGCAAGGATGGCAGCCTCATAGAGTGGTGACTGGAGTCAGTCAGGTAAAGGTTATTAACAGCAAGAACAGAGTTTAAATTTTAGCTCATGTGAGCACACAGATCCATATTCAGTTGATAGTCTACATCTCAGTAATGAAGGTTCATAGGTGTTGAAGCAGACTGATGTAAATTATCATTGTCAGATATAATTAAAACTAGCTGTTGCATAGGCAATGGAGGTTGAAATAAGCTGGATGGTGGTCAAGATGACCGACCTCAACATCCTGGACAGTGCCAAAATTGACTTGGAGTGTTTATGGAGCGGTGTGTAAGGAGGCATGAAAGAGAGGATCAGGGTTGAGAGTGGTTTAAGAAAAAAATACTAGCTTTGGAAACAAGATACTAACATACAAAAATTCCAGCAGAATATGCATAACGGTCTTTCATATCTGATCGTTTGCTCATCCAAAATGCTGGTAGCTGATTTTGGTTCCCCCATTGCCCTATCTTGTTTCTCCCTTACCATTCTTTGATTTTCTCACTGCAATGGACTTTGCTTCCAGAACCTTTCCCCTGTACCTGTCCAACCCGCTCTTGAACCACTCCACTTTCTCTGCCTCCACCACTCCCAATGGGCAGCGCCTTCCATGGTGCGACCACCCTCTCAGTGAAATATCAGCTCCTCCTTTGCCCCCTCAATCTCTCCCCCGCTCCATCTTCCAGCCATCCCCTCGAGTTGCCCCCTTCCTTCACAGAACACCGACTGCTCCTGCCCTATTTACCCATTTCATGTACCTGAAAACCTCTATCAGGTCCCCCCAGTCCCTTCGGTCTTCCAATGTGTACATATTTAGCTCTTCAAAATCATTTGTGTTGCCTTACTCTGGACCCTCTCCGGGAGTTCGATGTCCCTCTTTAAGTGTGTCCTCCTAAACTGCACACAGTACTTGTGGTGTGGCCTCAACAAGGAGTTGTACAGCGGGAGTATCACTTCCATCCTTCTGGAATACTGCTGAGTTTCCGGCATTCATGGAAGAGAGGAATGTGGACATAGCTGACATTACCGAAACATGGAGTAAAATGTAACCATTCATTTGATTGGCATTAGGTTGTCATTGCATGATGCATTAATAGCATCACTCTGTCATTACGGAAGGTCTGCAGAAGCAAACTAAAGTTAATGTACATGAGTGTACTATTTTGGTCACTGTGTCCTTATCTGATGTCACTGGTTACTTTGCTATGTTTTAATGAATTAGGTGTGTGGTGCATATATGCTGAGGCCCAAAATATCTTCCATGGGTATCATTGGTTGATGGCTGACACAAACTTTCATTGCCATGGTCAATACCTGCTGCACCCATGACACCAGTCCATTTTCAGAATCCACTGTTGAAAATGTACATGGGAAGCTAAAATGTGAGCAGGTAATGCAAACACCACCTGAGAATCAAATGTCAAGACATCATCAAGTATCACACCCAGATTAGTTATCCGTTCTGTAGGGATAAATGGTATTCCCCCAGTAAAAGACAGTGGTTATTCCAATGAGCCCCTGCCACACCACGACCACTCTGATCCTCCAACAGCACCTTAGTCTTGTCAGCGTTGAGTCTTAGTCACTTATACCATAGATGCAACTCCAAAAGATAGGTCTAGAACAAGTCGACGTAAGTAAGTGTCCACATGCAGGATGCTGTACTGCAGAGAGGAGCATGGCATGTCAATGATGTTGAAAGTGTTTATTACTCTTTTTGGTGTTACTGTGTCCAATGGCTTATGAAAATCTATGTAGGCAATGTCATTGGAATATCCCTTGTCTACTACTTCACTCACCCCATAGAAGAAATCAATTTGTTTCATCTGACAGGACCCTCCTGCTTAAAAATCCATGCAGCATCACGTCCTGTCATCCACTAGCCTACAGGTACTCAACATTTGTTTTCTTCTGAAGTGATTTCATCATTTCCCCTATCACCGATGTCATACTGACAGGTCACAGAGGGGAATATGTATACAAAACCTTTGTGTACTTTGGTGGGATTTCCATTTTCTATAAGTTGCCCCACAGTGCCTACTCTCATCCCTTTTTGATATTTTGTTCCACTGCCTTTATCCCGTCCATTTCACATAGAGCTACTCCTCTCCATCTTCTGCATGTCATGTCTCTCCTAGGTGTTGTGTATCCAGGTATGTTACCGTCACGCTCTTTGCTCTCTCTGTTACATGTTTCTGTGACTGCCATGAGATCTGTGCATCCTCCGTCTATCAAGTCCACCATTTAAGGTGCCTTGTTGAGATGGCTACGTGCATTCTTACTCATTAGCCTCAATTTCTTTATGTCCTTATCCCCTTTTCTCAAACCCTGTCCTTATTGCCTTTTGTCATTTCTCAATTTACCCATTCCCCTCTCCGTATTAATGTCTTTATACTGTTATTTACCGCACTAATTACTGTTATTTCTTTGGGTGGGGGGTGCTTGGACTTCCCTACACCTTGTCCGTGTATCCACCCGTGGCTAGTACAAATGTTTGCAAATGAAGCATTTCAACCGATGACCTAATGCCCTGTTTCCCCTTTTGGGCAGATGACAACCGTAATGAAAATATAGTTTCTAATCACTCCATGTCTACTAACAGTAATTGCTGAAGGCAAAGACAGTATCTTGGCTCAACTCTTTCAATCACTGATCGGATCCCATGTTGTGGAGCACATTAGCCTCAATCATGCAATGGACAGGCCACACCGCACATACTGTTACCATGCGTGCTGCGATTCAGGATCAGTGACAAATCCCTAACCTCTATCAGCATTGCTCTTATGCCTTTCAATGTCAATTACTTTGTCCATATTTTGTCAATGACATCAACATCCCTCCTCCATGCAGTTGCTCCTTGTATTGTCAATATTTGCTCCATGTCATGTCACAGCTATTGCACCATGCTGTGTCCTTACCTCCCTCTCTCCTTCCTCCAATGTAGGTGCTTGTTGATTTTTTTGTACAGATCGCTCTTCACAGCCCGGGGTTAGCATTCAACATACTGGAATGCCGACATCATGTTTTATCACAGTCACAGTTACAGTCTCAGCCACCCAGTAATTCAGCAGAGTGGTGTGTGTGCCAGACGTGCGGATTAATGTGGGTACAAGCTGAGAAGGTCTTCGGTGGATTACATACTTGAGACTTCATTTCAGAATTACCGATACGTTGTACTGCATCCGGTGCCTGCTTCTTTGCTCTTGTCTAACCTGTGCACTGTCACTGTTATACTACCAATGTGTTGCCACATGCATCTATCTGTCTATATTTATCCTAATAAGTAAACTGCGTCTTTGCATCCATTGATCATGCCTCAATGCGATGTGTTCATCATTACATCGATTGCATATGGCAACCTGTGAATGTCTTTCCTGTGTGAGTACTGTGTGATCTCTTCCCTTTCAAACAGTTCATTCCTCCATTATGCTGTGCTCACTTCTTCCATTTCTGGCTGTGTATGACCAAATAACTAGTGCAGTCTCGAACCAATTTTTTAGCATTACTTATTTTTCTGCAAATTGTTATTCATGCGAAGCCTTGCACTACACTCTGTCATGCTCTGCCACTGACATTTGTTCCTTTCAATGTGCATCTGTTGTAATATATCATTATTTCATTTATTTCAGGAGATGGATCATCTAGTATTGGACCCCGCTGTATTAACTTTGTCAGCAAGCTATTGGCAATAAATTTTTTCTTCACCCGCTGATGCAGACATCAACCAATCTCCGAGGCATTCGGCATTTTGTCAATACATATTATGGCGTCTGGGAAGATGAGTGGAGAAGCATTCGTGTTCAGTGACCATCTGCTGCGTGTGGAGAAATTGACGGTGCACCCGGCCCCATCGTGAAAGTATACTGGTTTCCATTGGGATCGCTTAATTTAGTAGACATGCTTATAAATGTATTGTCCCTTTTGAGTCCTCATGCTGCATTCAGTATGCATCAGTTATACTTTGTTGAGCTGTACTTTCTGAACTCTGCAATAAATGTATTCTTTCAGCTGCTCAAGTGTCAGTTTGTGGTGCTCAATGTATGTATACTATGCATAACAAGTTTGACCGTACAGTTTTTGTACCATCACTTAATTATGTCTTTTCATTACAGAATTACACAGTACATAACATGCACAGCCACTAAAGATTACTTTGTCGTTTGACATATTCTGAGTATCCGCCAATAAGTACATGGTTGAGATGAGATAGGTTTCTAAATAAACCATTCTTATTACAACAAATAGGACATAGTAGCTTCTTGTTTTTTGCTATGAATGCGGGTGCCTGGATATCATATGTCCTTGAAGACATGGTACACAGCTATCTATGACCCGTGAAGTTAACATATGAGGGTACACAAACTACAGCAGACACGGGGGGTAGAATAGGGGGCCGATTAGCTCTCTATGAAAGTGAAGCAATAAAAGCAACTGAACCAAAGACTAAATAGGGAGGAGAGGAGTCAAAATGGGCCACCCTAGAGACTGGAACTGACACTACAGTCGGCACAGGTGTTGTATACAGACCCCCTTGTCTGGTGGAGGGAATGGATAAGGATATGATAGTAGGCATCCTTAGAATGGCAGTGGAAGGGTCAATACTGTTCATGGGGGACCTGGCTATGCAATATGTTAACTGTTGCACCTTGGCTGGGGACATGCCTCAGACAGCTAGTTTTTGAACCCACTCAGGAGAGAGTAGTCTTAGTCATCAAAACAGCCATCTCAGAGCCAACAAGGGTTTGTGTGAGGCAAACTAACTGATCGAAATGAACAAAACAGTCAGTATTGTTCTCAAAGGAGGTAACCGAGATGTTTATGGGACAAAATATAGCATTTAGGAAGTATACAGACACACCGAAGATGATGGCCAGACAACTGTAACAGTTAAGGCAGAAGAAAGCCGTGATGGTATTCCGAATCGCAAAGGCCCAAATTGAAGTGGGATCAGACCTTTTATAGATATATCATTGAGGGTAGAAAACCAAATGAAGGGACATTGAAATTGCATAGAATTTGCAGTGGGTGGGCAGAACGGGAAAGTGAAAAAATGGGTGCACGGAAGGAAAACCACAGCTCAGTATTTGCTAAAAATTAGAATGTGTTGAGGTGCATCATATACTTTTCATCAGCACGTTTGCTAGTGTGGCCGATCACAGTGCATTTACAGAAGAACAGGTGCAGAAATAATTCATAAAACTGAAGCAATGGTGCCTGATGGCATAAATCAAAGCATTCTAAACGAATGAGGGAGATAACTACGAACACCACTCACTACACTTTTTGACAATTCATGGCAGGATGGCGTTGTACCTGAGGACTGGAGGAAGGCGGATCCAATTCCCCTTCACAAAAGTGTGAGCCATGTAAATGTACCTGTCGCTAATCATATTAGATGACCTCAAGGTAGCAGAAAAGTCATTGCCTAAATGCTGACCTTCAGCAAGCATAAGGGAACACAGCCGGCTGAAGATAATGAGGCATACAAAAATGTACTAAGGGATGCAGGAAAGGCAGTAAGGTAGGCAAAGACACAAACTGAGGAAACACTAGCACGAACAGTAAAAGAGGGTGATAAGACTTTCTATTGATACATTAGTTCAAGAAGAAAGTCCAGAGGGGGTATTGCACAGCTCAAGGGAGAAAATGGGTGCATGTGCAGATGAGGAGCCTTTAAAAACATCGATCCTAAATAGATACTTTTGCTCAGTATTTAATGTAGAGAAGATAGGGCAGGGCCCACAGCTCAGCACTATGGACACTGGGGGTAGGTAGGTGAATACTACTCCATTCACAAATGAAATGGTCCTACAAGAGCTCGCCAAGCTCAGGGAAGACAAGGCAATGGGACCTGATCCCATATATCCCAGGGTATAGGATCCAAGGTGCAATTAGCAGAAACCATTTGCAGAATTGTTTAGTGAGTCTCTGAGCACAGGAGAGGAAGGTCCTGTCAAACTAATTTCATAGATTTCATTGACTGGCGAACAAGAGTGGTAGAACACGGGCAGCAGTTGATGTAGCATACCTTGACTTCTGCAAAGCTTTCGACACTGTTCAACATAGAAAATTCATAAATAAGCATTGGTAGGCTCGGATTGGGCCACAGGTTGATCAACTCAGTGGCAAACTGGTTGACAAGCACCAAACAGAGAGTGGTGGTCAATGGTATACAGTCAGAAGAGCAGCAGTTCACAAGTAGGGTACCTCAGTGATCAGTCCTGGGTCAAGTCCTCTTCAATTTCTTCATTAGTGACATAGCAGATGCACTAGAGGGTAAGTCTTGTCTGCTTGCAGCTGACACTGAGATCTGCGAAATAGTAGATTATCCTGATGTGGAGTGCTGAATGAGAAGAAGAGAACAGGATACACTAGCAAAATGGCATTCACAACAGAAGAAAGGCACTTGGGCCTCAGCATCACTGATGACCTGCACTCATCCAAGAAGAACTCTAAACCACTTGGTAAGGCTAGGGTGATGTTACAGTTTATTAGTAGGGGTATCACAAGTCGTAAGAGGTTGGTAATAATCCCTATTTACAAGACACTAGTGAGCCGCCATCAGGTGTACTGCATACTGTACTTGAGACCACACATTCATAAGGACATTAAGCAAATTGAGGCATTCCAGAGAGAAGGGCAAGCAAAATTGCTCATGGACTACATCAGAATACATATGAGGACAGATTAGAAGAGCTCAATATGTTTATCCTTGGGAGAAAGAAGGAGAGAAGAGATATGATCACAACATTAAAACACTTTAGGGTCATTAACAAGGTGAAAGAGTAACATATTTATATAGAACTAACATAGCAGGACAAGAGGACACACCTTGTGATTAAAGGTTGGCCGATTAAGTGGTGGTGAGGACATTTTTTTCCATAGACAGAGTCGTGTATGCATGGAACGGCCTCGAACTGGAACTGATGGCTATGAATACTGTGCCAGGCTTTCAATTGGCATGGGATAGGCATCCATAAGCAGTACAGATGAGAATGAATGGATAGGCCACTGACAGAGCAAAGGCCAATGGCACATTTATAAGGTAGAAAAAGAATTGGTGAGAGTGGATGTGCCTTGTGCACCTTATCTGCTGTCAACCTCTAGGTATCTATGCAACTATGTTATGTTAGAAAGCAATGTGAAAAGGCAATAGAGAGTGCAGGGGGTAGGTAGTAACTGCTATGTATGGAAACAGGCATCACCAGCGGAAAACTGGAATTTGTTATCCCTATATACAAACAGTTGGTGCAACCACCATCAGGAGTACTGCGTCAATTTCTGGATACCCCGTCTATGCAGGGACATAGACTTGCTGAAGGCAGTCCAGCGTGGGAGCAACTAAAAGGGGTATGGTCTGCAAGATAATCCATATGAGGACAGAGTAAAGGAGCTTACAATGTATACCCTTGATGAAATGAGAGAGGGGATGGTGACATGAGAGAAACTTGGAAGTTCATCATTGTAATCAACAAAGTACAAGCGGTTAGCATCTTTAAGAAATATAGGTGTCCAAGAACAAGGGGACACAATTTGAACAAAGAGTGGGTGACTGATCATGTTGACTGTGAGGAAGTAATTTTTCACAGCGATGATGGTGCACAACCTTCCAGCGGATGCTGTGGGGTTCTAAAACTGTGGGTGAATACAATACTGCATGGGACAGAAATATGGCACTTGTGGGGGGTAGGAATAATTATGTGTTTGGTTACATAGGATCTGCAGTATATCCAGTAGGTAAGTAAAAGGTGCTGAATAGGATGCCCAAATGCTCTGTATCTGCCTGCAAACCCAATGTTTCTATGATTCTATTCTGTTAGCCTGTCAGCAAGACAAACAGTTACAATGATTCATACAGCCTTTGATCAGTGTCTTACTGAATAATGACATGTTTAGTGTCAGTAATGGATGGTGTTCTATCTGAAATGTGCCTATCATGTGCTTGATGTGCCAATCACCCACCTATTCAACATGTCATTCTCCCATGGTGACTTCACCCTCAAAGGAACATAGCCCATTACATCACTCTATCAAAAGCAGGTGACCACAGCCATCAAAATCATTGCAGACCAATCCCCCTACTCCCCTTTCTGTGAAAATTAATAGATAAAATAGATTGTGGCCATCTAGGGGTATACTTACAATCCAGAAGCCTACTAAAGATGGTTACGTCAGGATTCAGAGCAAAGCACAGCACCATAACAGTATAAGAGTACCCTGCTTCAAAAGAGCATTTCAGATGCACATATCAGATGTTGATACGTTGCAGTAACTTGACACATACATGGATAGGTCATAAAAATGGGTACATGCAGTGGATAATGGACCCTGAATGGTCCATGTAAGAGAGTCTTTGGCATTTAGTTTTATAGATTTTATTTTCATCTAAGAACATGTAATCCAAACCAGGTAAACTAATCCCTTCACTTTACGATGATGTGCTTCACACCTAGTCTCACAAAGACAGGAGTATAGATACTGTGGCCTCAAAAAATGTGCAAGCACTTTCTATGGATGAGAGTATCCACTGGGTAAACAGATTATCTGATAACGAGGTGCTTTCCCAGATGTCTTGGTAATTGCAAGCAATTAGAAAAAGACAAAAACCAAAAGAAGACAGCATGAACTGTCTTTCACTAAACTGTCTCCAGCCATCAAGTGATGAAAGCAGACAGTCTGGCTTTTCATGTCTGCATCTGTACTGTGAGAAAACTGAATGAATACCTGTTGTAACTTTTTTACTATGTATGGATGGCATACTGGATGCATAGATGACTAAAAGTATCATCTGAAATATACTGTCTGAACACAACATGAACTGCACTTGAAAAAGACATTTTCCACTAATGATTGATGCATGTTACCCAAAAAAGATGTCAGGTCACTGAAAATCAAATTGTGTGTCTGGATTTATGCTGGGTTGGGGATAGTGTTGTTTGGGTATATTCTCCAAGAGAACATCCAGACGGGGTGACTGAGAAAGGAGTTGCTGTGGCACTTTATGTGAAGGAATGACTGAATTGTGTAAGGACAGGGAGGATGGTGGTACGGTGTCTATTTGGATGCAAATCCAGGATTCCAAGTATAGCACTCTTATAATGGCAGTGGTGTACAGGCTGCCATCTCGGACTGAAGAGTTAGACAGAGACCTAGTGGGACCGATCAGGAGGAGCTGCAAGAAGGGTGGTATGGTGACTTTGGTGGACTTCAACATGCCCGGAGTACACTGGAGTACCCCAACAACCAGGAATAGAAGGGAGCAGGGGTAAGGGGAAACAGACTTCTAGGAAAACAAACTGAACTTACAAGCTCAAATAGGCAGACTGGGTGGGCCATAGGCCCTTATCTGTCGACACTGTCTATGTATCTATGTACTGCTGGATGCTTTCCAGCACAGCTTCCGGCTGCAAATGGTCAGTGACCCGACAAGGTTAGGGAATACCCTTCACCTTGTGCTGGTAAATGGGTACTTTGTGAGTGAACTTACAGTGGAGGAACCGCTGTCAGGGAGTCACCAACGCTCAGTGTGGTTCACACTGTATATGCGCAAGGAAGGAGTGAAAGCTTGCACAAGATCGGTGGACTTCAGGAGGGCCAACTTTGTTAGGATGGGTGAAGTGGCAAAAGGGTACCTATCAAGAATCCAGGCTAGTATGGACACTAACCAGAGGTCTGAGCTCATAAAGCTGTGTACAGTGAAGGCAACCTAAACCAGCTGGAAGTCGCCGAGCAAGACTGCTAGTGCTAAGAAACCAAGCTGGTTGAGCAAGGAGGTCATGGAAAAGGTTAGGAGAAAAAGAGCTACCTTTAGCAAGTACAATAAAACAAGGAGAAGGGAATAAAAGAGGAGTACTTGACGGAATCAAAGGAGGTGACGCAAGGGGAGCCAAGGCATCTATTGCCACTCAGGGCTGCGCCAAGGCATTAAGGAGTGTGAGATGGACTTGTTTAGCACATCAGGAAGAATAGTAGATGGAAGGACAACATAGTAAGCATTATGAAAAGGGGATTTTCTCGACAGGGTTCAATGAGGCAGAAGCTCTCAATGAGTACTTCTGCGCACTCAATGAGTACTTCTGCTCAGTATTTCCTACAGAGAAGAGGGGTGACACCAGGATGGACAAATGCCTGAACCGGGGGCGGGTGACAGATGGGCAAAGCGTCGCGGGCTGAGTATTTGGAGGGTTTGTATGCACTGAGGGTGTCAATGGCACAAGGCCCAGATGCCATCCACCACCCGTTACTGAGGAAGTTTGCAAAGGTCCTTGCAGGAACTTTGGAAGACCTATTTAATGCCTCACTACATTCAGGGTGTGTACTTGAGGACCGGAGGATGGCTCATGCAGTGCCCCTGCACAAGAGTGGCCCCAAGGATGCACCGGGAATCTACAAATCACTGAGCTTGACATCCATCGTGGGTAAGCTACTGTAGACTATCCTGAAGGAAAGGGCTACAGGACAGCTGAAAGCATGGCTTCATATGGTGCAGATTCTGCCAAACAAACCTGGTGCAGTTATATGCCTGGGTAACTAGCCAAATGGACAGCGGACATGCAGTGCATGTGCTGTATCTAGACTTCACTAAGTCTTTTGACTCGGTGACGCAAGGAAGGCTGTGAAGTAAGTTAGTAGGCACAGGTGCATGTGCAAAGCTGGTCCGATGGTTATGGAACTGTCTTCAGTGTAGGCAACAGAGGGTGGTTGTGGGTTGGTAACTCTCGATCCCAAGGGTAGTGATGAGCGGTGTTGCACAGGGCTCGTGATTGGAACCAGTGTTCTTTGGGCTATTCATTGCAGACCTATCATTGGACATCAAGAGTCAGATCGATCTGTTTACTGATGTTACCGAGGTAGGATCTGTGGTGTATGACCTTGGGGCATGACTGGGGTTACAGGATGATCTGGCAAAGCTTCAAACCTGCTAAGACACCTGGCGACTGTGGTTTAATTCCTAAAAGTGCTTGGTTCTGCATTTTGGGATGTAGAACCCACAGAGGAGTTACCAGATGGGGTGAGTGCAGTGAGCACAGACACAGGAGCCGAAGAATCTGTGGGTGCTCATTACAGGGTCAATGAACAGCTTAGCACAATGTATGAAGGCAGCTGCAAAGGCAAACAAATTGCTGGGTTGTAAGGAATAAAAAAGACAGGTGCATAGGGGATGTTCAAAGTCATGTAGGTGAGTGACACCAAGGTCCATGATATGAGACTGGATGGAGTAAGGCTCCAGGGTGAGCTGAGGAGACACTTTTTTTAAGAGAGGGTGGTGGCTGGGTGGTATTCTTTAGCAGAAGAATTGGTAGCCGGTATGAAAGTGAACCACTTCATAAGTGGATAAGACAGGACAAGGGGGAGAGTCAATGAATGGGAAAGGGTGAGTGGTCGCTGCAGCATAAGGTGTGATAGCAGCTGATTCGACCATTCTTTATTGACCTCAAGGCCTATATCTGCTGGCAAACTTTGCATGTTCGTGCCACAAGAACTTCGCAAGTAATCTTCCTTTTGCAAGTTTGTCAGGGAGGGGATTCAATAACTTGAAAATAGAGGGGTTCAATAGTAACATGTGGGGTTTAAACTTGTGAAGGGGGAGGATGGGAGAAAAGGCTGTCAAGGGAGTGCCAATAATATGGTGACTCTGTCTCCACCTCCTTGGGGAGCGGGAGGCTTGCAGGAAAATGCCGACTGGTACAATGCATACCAGGAGCAAACAGAATCCCCATGAGAACACTAGCAGGGGAAATGGAAGTTAGTCTGACTAAATGCCAGGAGCTTGGGCAATAAAATGCCAGCGCTACAGGCAATCTTAACTGAGTGAGCATTGGATGTGGCAGCGGTTACTGAGACCTGGGTCACTGCAGGACATGACTGGGACCTGAAGCAGGAGGGTTACATTATGTTCAGGAAGGACGGGGGGAGGGAAGGGGAGGAGGGGTAGCAATGATAGTCAAAAACTGCATTGGCATAGGGGGAGTAGATGAGGTGGAGGGAACCGTGGTGGCGAGTTTGGTCACCTTGATAACAAGGTGACCCACGAGCCTAAAAATAGCAGTGGTGTATAGGCACCCTGCCCTGGCGGAGGAGCTGGAGGAGAGTCTGTTGGCAGATGTTGGGAGACCCTGCAGACTGGGCAGAGGGACGGTGGTGGTGTTGGGGGACTTAAACATGCCAGGAACAGACTGGGAGACTATAACATCCTCTGTGACCATGGAACAGAGGTTGTTGGATGTCTTGCAAGACGCGTTCCTATCTCAGCAGGTGGTGTAAACGACCAGGGAGGCGCGGGTACTGGATGTGATCCACCCTGGCTGCGACCAGATTGGGTGCCTGCAGTTAAGGGACCCATTCGCGGGGAGTGACCATGCCACGGTCTGGTTCTGCCTGGACCTAGGAGGGCTAGAAAGCTGCACTAAGATGGAGGTAACTGACTGCAGGGGGGCTGATTGTAAGGAAATGGGAAGGATCCTTAAGGAGCATTTGCATATTATTGGATCAGACATGCACGCTGATAGTAGATGTGAAATGATCAGCAGAGGGGTGCAGGATGCTATCAGCACCTGTGCAAGAGTAAGACGAAAATGCGATAGGGCCCAAAAACCCTGCTGGTCAAACAGGGAGGTACAGGAGGTGGTGCGGGGAAAGAACCTAGCCTATAAGCAATTCCAGTGCTCAAGGAGTGAAAGGGATTGAGGGGAGTATGAGCTGATGGCTAGAAGGGCCACTAGGGTGGGGAGGGCGGCTAAGGGAGCTGGAAGGATACTGCTTTCTTCAACTGCGAGCTGTGTGAGAAATTCTATATTGCACTTGATATCTGCAACAAACGTGCACTTTTGCTTAATTCTGTGGGAGGTGAAACTAACTACCCTTGGTAATTGCTTTTTATTCACATATTTATTTAGGGTTTAACCAAGAAGGGGCTTGTAAACTCTGTTTATCTTGTTAGTAACTTGAAGGATTTAAATACTGCATTTGGGTAGGTCCTTGGAGGTAGCTAGATTGTCTACTAGGATTTGCTGACAGTTAAACTATTTTTAAATTTCAGGTGGCTGAGGAGTTGAAAAAGAAACTTGCAAACTCTGCTTATCTTGGAAGTAACCTCATAAGTGTTTAAATACTTCATTCTGGTTGTCCCTTGGGGGTAGCTGGATTGACTACCAGGCTTTTGGTGCTGAAACTATTTTTAAATAATTTACTGGTGCGTAGGAGTTTGTGATAGTTAAACTTTTTTAAACAGAGTTACTGGGGTTAAGGAGTGGTCACAAAAATCCTGCAGTGTGAACTGAAACACAGACAGCCTTAGGGGCAGGACATTGTTTTCAGACCAAACAGGTTGTATTGGAACAGGAAGGGCTACATATAACCATTGGCAACAAATTGCCCTGGGTGGAGATATTCAGACTAGATCAGATTACTATAAGTCACTACAGGCTGCAATTTTCAAAGACACAAAGCACATTTGCTGGAGCTGGAAGGATACTGCTTTCTTCAACTCGCGAGCTGTGTGAGAAATTCTATATTGCTTGATATCTGCAACAAACGTGCACTTTTGCTTAATTCTGTGGGAGGTGAAACTAACTACCCTTTGGTAATTGCTTTTATTCACATATTTATTTAGGGTTTAACCAAGAAGGGGCTTGTAAACTCTGTTTATCTTGATAGTAACTTGAAGGATTTAAATACTGCATTTGGGTAGGTCCTTGAGGTAGCTAGATTGTCTACTAGGATTTGCTGACAGTTAAACTATTTTTAAATTTCAGGTGGCTGAGGAGTTGAAAAGAAACTTGCAAACTCTGCTTATCTTGGAAGTAACCTCATAAGTGTTTAAATATTTCATTCTGGTTGTCCCTTGGGGGTAGCTGGATTGACTACTAGGCTTTTGGGACTGAAACTATTTTTAAATAATTTACTGGTGCGTAGGAGTTTGTGATAGTTAAACTCTTTTTAAACAGAGTTACTGGGGTTAAGGAGTGGTCACAGAAAAACCTGCAGTGTGAAACAGGAAAAGACGGTCTTTCAAGCAACAGAGGGTGGTGGATTAAGGTTTACGTTTGTTTGTTACAATTCTTAAGATTTTCAGTGCAGGAAGAGTTTAAAGCACAGCTGACTTATTTTGGGGCGGACAGCTCTCAGAGCACAAACCACCAGGCCTGTTTTGGGGCTGGGAAGGTTTACCTGTGTCTGACTTGGATGTGTGGATTTTTCTCTGATTGATTAGCAGGGTATTTCTCATCAAATTGTTGTGTAGGCATCTTCCTGACAGGAAGGCACTCATTGCAGCAGTGGGTCAGAGCTTCTAGCTGATTGTTTTGCGAGGGCACAGTTTAGGCCCACCCCTTCCCACCCTTACCCCACCCACCCCTGGAAATAGTTCCTTTATACCTGGGGTTCTGACATCATTTCTCAAGAGTGCAAGGTGCATGTCACTGTCATATCCTCTCTAGCACACTGCACTGACAATATAAGCATAAACATTGTATAATATAAATATATATTTCTACATTACAAACCAATCACACACAAAAAAAAAAAAATGTGGGAGTAGTGCAATGTAATGGCTGTGGGGCAGCAGTCTTCCGGGAGTCTTTCTGAGGCTGAGATGCTGCCCTATTTGCAGACAACTGTCTGCCCTGAGGAAGGAAGTTGCCTGTCCTCAGGCCACACTGGACAGTAGTACGGGACCTTCCCCAGGCCACAATGGACAGTAGGAAGGGAACCTCCCCATCCAGGGAGCACCAGAACCACCACCACTACCTCAGAGGTTGCAAAGAAAGCACAGCAGTTGGACCACAGTGGGCTCAGGGAGGATGAGGATGGTGAAACAGAGGCACACCCAGTCAGATGTTACACACCACAATCCATACGCTATTCTGGGGAGCACAGCTCCCCATAGATACACCGCAGAGGAGACTAAGGAGGCTGAGGACAACTGTCACAAGGGAGGTCCACAGGAAGGAGGCAGAGGACACCACAAGGAAAGGAAGCAGCCCTGGTGGGGACTCAATTGTTAGGGATAGAACTGGGAGGAGCTGGAAATCTGAAGTAAGGTGCCTGCCTGGTGCCATGGCTTGGAGGGACAGGAAGCGATCCTCAGGATCACAACAACAGCTGCAAGGGATTCTGAGCTGGACGTAATTGTCCACCTAGGGACAAATGACTTGGCTCATCATGAGGTTAGAGCAGTGCAGGAGGACATTGCAGAGTTGGGGAGGGGCCTAAGACAAGTAGCAAACACAGTATCCTTCTCAGAGGTGCTGCCTGTCAAAGGCATGGGGGAGGCGAGGGTAATTGGCACCATGCAGTTTAATGAATGGTTGAAAAAATGGTGCGGAGCACAGGGGTTTGGCTTCATTGGGGACTGGGGTTCCACCTGAGGGACACCAGCCTATACTGGCAGGATGGTCTGCATCTGTCCAGGAAGGGAACAAGTCTTTTGAGCAATCGGTTTAAATGCTTCATTGGCAAGCTTTTAAACTAGTCAAAGGGGGAGGCACTGACAAGCAGCAGGAAAATCCCAGCCTCTCCCTACAAAACAGGGTACTAAATGAGAAAAGACCAAGGTAGAAACGGTCAGTGGGGGATGCTGCAACAGAAGGTAAGGCCATCAAAAATGGAGAGCAATGAGACCAATGCCCGTAGTCTAGGTAACAAGCTTCCTGAATTAGTGGCCTTGATGGAGGAGGAACATCTGGATATCGTGGCAGTCACAGAAACATGGTACACACAAAACCATGACTGGGACGTAAACATACCAGGATACACTATCTACAGGAGGGACAGGGAGGTAAAAGAGGGGAGGAGTAGTTCTTTACATAAGGGAAGGAATAAAAGCAACAGAACAAAAGGGTAAACAGGAGGAGAAGAAGCACTGTGGGTAAATTTGGAGACAGGCAATGGCACCACAATCCGCACAGGGGTTGTATACAGACCCCCTTCTCAGGGGGAGGAAGGGACAAGGAAATGATAGAAAGTATACTTAGAATGGCAGAAAAAGGGGAGATATTGCTGATGGGTGATCTGAATATGCCAGATGTTAACTGGAGCGCAGTTGCAGCTGCCACTTCGAAGAGTGCAGTTATTCTAGATGCCCTACAGGGGGCATGCCTTAGACAACTAGTACTGGAGCCCACTCGAGAGGGAGCAATATTAGACTTGATACTCTCAAATGGAGATGGAGAGGATCACAGATGTAGAATTGGGTAGCCATCTGGGAACTAGCGACCATCGAACAGTATGGTTCACAATAAACACAGCAATAGAGTCAAGCCATACAAAGACAAAAGTACTGGACTTTAGGAGGGCTGACTTTGCCAAATAGGTGAGTGCTAAGGAATGCACTAGCAAATGGGTGGGAAGGAGGGTGGAAGAACAATGGGGAATAATAAAACTGCCATCACAGAGGTAACGAACCTTGTGTGAAGCAAATAAACAAAACAAGACGATGTAAGAAACCACTATGGTTCTCAAAGGAAGTGGCAGTGAAGGTTCAAGAGAAAAGAAAGCATTCAGGAAGTACAAGGAATCGCAGCAGGAGCAGGACAGAGAACTGTATCAGTTAAAGCAAAAGGAGGCTGGGAAGGCAGTCAGAACAGCAAAGGCCCAAACTGAGGAAAAGATAGCCAACTCAGTTAAGAAGAGAATAAAACCTTTATAGGTACATCAGGGAGCAAAGGAAGACCAAGGGAGGGATAGTGAGGCTTAATAAAGGGAGGGAGGGTGGGCAGAGGAGAATGTGAAAAGGCAGAGATACTAAACAAATATTTTGCTCAGTATTTACAAAGGAAGAGGGGAGGTACATAAAACAAACAGTAGTAACACTCTGGATACAGAAGTTGATACCATCCCATTTACAGAAGAAAGGGTTCTGAAAGAACTCTAAAACTGAAGGTGGACAAAGCAATGGGGCCTGATGGGATTCTATCCCAGAATTCTAAAAGAACTAAGGGTAGAACTAGTGACACCACTGACTACCCTCTTTAACAAATCATGGGAGGATGGGGTGGTACCCGAGGACTGGAGGAGGGCAGATGTGATTCCCTTCACAAAGTGGGAGCAAGGCAGAAGCAGGAAACTATAGACCTGTTAGTTTAACCTCAGTGATAGGGAAATGATGGAATCACTTCTAAAGGAAAGAATTGTCGCGTTCTGGAGGCCAGAAGGCACAGGACCCCAGGGCAGCATGGATTCACAGCGGAAGGTCATGCCAGACCAATCTGATAGATTTCTTTGACTGGGTGACCAAAGTAGTAGATCAGGGAGGGCTGTGGACATGGCCTATCTAGACTTTAGCAAGGCATTTGACACAGTCCCACACAAAGATTAATATATAAGTTAGCCAGCCTGGGAGTGGTCCCAAGATGACAGCCCGGTAAAGAATTGGCTGGAGAATAGGACACAGAGAGTAATAGTAAATGGAGTCCACTCAGAAGAAAGGAGGGTTACTCAGCGTGGTACCCAGCGGTTCAGTATTAGGACCAGTCTCTTCAATGTCTTTATAGCGACATTGCAGAAGGACTAGAAGGAAAAGTATGTCTCTTTGCAGATGACACTAAGATCTGCAACAGAGTTGATGCACAGGGTGGGGTGGAAAGGATGAGAAGGGACTTGGCAAGGTTAGAGGAATGGTCAAATGTATGGCAGCTTAGATTCAATGCTAAGAAATGCAAGGTAATGCACCTGGGAACAAAACCCAGGGAAGAGTACACAATGGGAGGTGAGATACTAACAACAACAAAATGGAAAGGGACCTGGGGGTAGTCATATCAGATGACCTAAAGGTGGGCAAGCAATGTGAGAAGGCAGCAAGGAGGGTTGGGGGATACTGGGATGCATAGGAGAGGCATCACCAGTAGAAAACAGGAAGTTATTATCCCTCTGTACAGACAGCTGGTGAGACCCCATCTGGAGTACTGTGTGCAGTTCTGGAGACCCATCTCCGCAAAGACATAGACAGGATGGAAGCTGTCCAGAGGAGGGCACTAAAATGGTGCAGGGTCTGCACCGGAGGACATATGAAGAGAGACTTAAGGAGCTTAATATGTATAGCCTCGAGGAAAGGAGGGAGAGGGGACATGATAGAAACTTTCAAGTACCTCAAGGAATCAACAAAGTCCAAGAGGGTAGCATCTTTCAAAAAAGAGTGTGCAAGAACAAGAGGGCACAATTTGAAGATAAAGGGGGCCAGAGGTAATTTAAGGAAGCATTTTTTCACAGAGAGGGTGTGGATGCATGGAATGGCCTTCCAGAGGAGGTTGTGGAGTCAAAATCAGTGGTGGAATTCAAGCATGCATGGGATAGTCATAAGGCAATTCTGGGGGGTTGGGGTAGGAAGAAGTAGGCTGCTGGTTAACTAGGATCTGCAGCTTATCCAGTAGGTAGGGAAATGGGCTGACTGGGTGGGCCAAGCGGTCCTTATCTGCCGTCACATTCTATGTTTCTAATTGTTTGTCAGCAAACAAATTTTGGGGGCATTTATAGCAATTGTGGTTACTTGATGCAGCCTTCACTAGCATCGAACAAACACAGAAACATATTAGTTGATGGCAGCACTCTGGATGCTGCAGAGTTATTAATTTTTGAAATAGTTATTATTAACTCCCTCTTCAGACTTGTGATACCCCTACCAATACAACCCAACATCGCTCTAGTCTTAACTACTGATTTCTATGTCAACTTGGATGGTAACGCCGCAGTCTTTCTTCCCTTGTGACTGCCAGGAACTAGTTTTGCTGGCAAAGGCACTGAGCTTCAGCTGAGCTCTTTGATTCTAGCTTGCTCAAAAGGACAGAACAAAGAACATTAACTGAGTAAGTGAAAGAATAAAGACTTTGGGATAGGCAGATTTGACGTGAGATTTCAGTTTGTACTCACGTACTGTTACTGTTTGGTGTGAAAAAATTTGTTGCTTTATTTTTCTCTAATTCAAATTGATTTTGCTGGGTATAACTTTGGCTGCATTATTACAGGGTATGTCTACATGTGTGTGCTAACCGATTACTGCTGTATTCTTCAGATTCCACTCGTCTTCTGCAAGGTTTATCTTCTATTACTGCTTTATTTTTCCCTGTACAAAGGTGTTTCTTACATTGTATATCTTATGTGAAATTACAGTTTGTGCGCACATTTTTGTGCATTTTTATCATTAGGCTAAGCAAAATCAATTTTTGCCCCTACTGCATTTATTTACTGTACGTTTGGCTAAAAAGGTTTTTTGCATCCCAGGTGTTGAGAGTCTCCCTCTCACATTGAAGAGAGGGAGAGTGAGGTAGCAAGCACTGCTTCCTTGAAACAGGGAGGTTATTTTCTACACTACACTCAACTGCATTATTAATTTTTGGACGTGTATAAGTAACTAGTATTGGTTTTGTTTTTGCAGTGGACTTCTCTTAGTTGTACCTTTAATTTAACAGTGAAGAAGTGTAGCGGGGATATATTTTCAGTCTTTGCCACTAGACCTGTTACTTAGCCTTTGTGTCTCAGACAGCTAGTATTGGAACCCACTCGGGAGGAAGCAATCTTAGACCTGGTACTTTCAAATGGGGATGGAGAAAGAATCTCAGATTTAGAAGTGGGTAGCCATCTGGAAACAAGTGACCACGAAACACTGTGGTTCACGATAAACACAGCCATACAAAAGCAAGAGTACTAGACTTTAGGAGGGCTGACTTTGGGAAAATGAGAGAGTGCCTCAGAAAAACACTAGCAAACAGGCAAGAAGGAGGGGTGGAGGAACAATGGGAAGTGATCAAAACAGCCATCAGAGGCAACAAGCCTTTGCGTAAAAAAAATCAATAAAACACAACGAAGGAAAAAAACGCTATGGTTCACAAAAGAGGTGGCAGGGAAAGTTAAGGAGAAAAGGGCAGCATTCAGGAAATATAAGGAAACATAGAAGGAGCAGGACAGAGAACTTTATCAGTTAAAGCAGAAAGAGGCTGGGAAGGTAGTCAGAATAGCAAAGGCCCAAACCGAAGAAAAGATAGCCAATTCTGTTAAGAAGGGGGATAAGACCTTTTATAGGTACAGTAGGGAGCGAAGAAAGACCAAAGGAGGGATACTGAAGCTTAATAAAGGAGAGGGAATGTGGGTAGAGGGTGACAGTGAAAAGCAGGGTTACTGAATGAATATTTCTGCTCAGTATTCACAAAGGAAGAGGAGGGAGTTACCTAAACCAAACAAGAGAAACACTCTGAAGACGGGGGTCGATACCAGTCCATTTACAGAAGAAAGGGTTCTGAATGAACTAATAAAATTGAAGGTGGACAAAGCAATGGGGCCTAATGGGATTCACCCAAGAATTCTAAAAGAACTAAGGGTAGAACTAGTGACATCGCTGACTACTCTCTTTAACAAATCATGGGAGGATGGGGTGGTACCCAAGGACTGGAGGAGGGCAGATGTAATTCCTCTTCACAAAAGTGGGAGCAGGACAGAGGCAGGAAACTACAGACCAGTTAGTTTGACCTCAGTGGTAGGGAAAATGATGGAATCACTTCTGAAGGAAAGAATTGTTGAGTACCTTGAGGCCAGTGGGGCACAGGACCCGGGGCAGCATGGATTCACGATGGGAAGGTCGTGTCAGACGAATCTAATAGATTTCTTTGACTGGGTGACCAAAGTAGTAGATCAGGGAGGGGCTGTGGACATGGCCTACCTAGATTTTAGCAAGGCATTTGATACAGTCCCCACAAAAGATTAATACACAAGATAGCCAGCCTTGGAATGGGTCCCAAGGTGGTAGCCTGGATAAGAAATTGGCTAGACAACAGGACACAAAGGGTAGTAGTAAATGGAGTACACAGTGAAGAAAGGAGGGTTACTAGTGGGGTACCACAGGGTTCAGTACTGGGACCGGTCCTTTTTAATGTCTTTATAAGTGACACTGCAGAGGAACTGGAAGGAAAAGTATGTCTCTTTGCAGATGACACAAAGATCTGCAACAGGGTTGATACACAGGATGGAGTGGAAAGGATGAGAAGGGACTTGGCAAGGTTGGAGGAATGGTCAAATGTATGGCAGCTCAGATTCAATGCAAAGAAGTGCAAGATAATACACCTGGGAAACAAAAACCCAGGGGAAGCATACACAATGGGGGGTGAGATACTGACAACAGTAAAAATGGAAAGGGACCTGGGGGTAATTATATCAGATGACCTAAAGGTGGGCAAGCAATGTGAGAAGGCAGTAAGGAAGGCTGGAGGGATACTGGGATGCATAGGAAGAGGCATCAATAGTAGAAAACAGGAAGTTGTTATCCCTCTGTACAGACAGTTGGTGAGACCCCATCTGGAGTACTGTGTGCAGTTCTGGAGACCCCATCTCCGCAAAGACATAGAGTGGAGGCTGTCCAGAGGAGGGCAACCAAAATGGTGCAGGGTCTGCACCAGAAGACATACAAAGAAAGACTAAAGGAGCTTAATATGTATACTCTTGAGGAAAGAAGGGAGAGAGGGGACATGATAGAAACTTTCAAGTACCTCAAGGGAATTAACAAAGTCCAAGAGGGTAGCATCTTCCAGAAAAAGAGATGCAAGAACAAGGGGCACAATTAGAAGATAGAGGGGATGGCTCGGGAATGTGAGGAAGTATTTTTTCACTGAGAGGGTTGTGGATGCATGGAACAGCCTCCCTGAGGAGGTCGTGGAGTCAAGAACAGTGGTGGACTTCAAGAATGCATGGGACAGGCATAAGGCAGTCCTAGGGGCGGGTAAGAGGAAGTAAGCTGTTGGTTAACTAGGATCTGCAGCTTATCTGTTAGGTAGGAAAATGGGCAGACTACGTGGGCCAAGCGGTCCTTATCTGCCGTCAAATTCTATGTTTCTATGTTTCTATGTTTGTGTAACTCATTTTGGCATGCATGTGATGTTTAATAGGCCTACACAACACCATATATCATTATGAAGTCATCATTATGAATGGATGTGGATGTGTTGAGCGCTCAATTCATGAATTGTCATGCTACATTAAGCTGAATTATCACCAACACTACAAACTGTAATGTCCACGACTGACACAAGAAAAATGGCTAATCTTACATAGAAGCAGTAATCTTAGTGGTTTTTAAAAACTCATACAGTACACAGTAGTACAAGACCAAGCATATGCAGCAATGTTGTCCTTCCGTGAGCTTATTACGGAGGCATGGCATGCAAAAAAATCCACACAACCACTAAAAATAGTTCAAACAGCACAAGTGCACTTTATTGAGTAATTCTTTATTGTATTATGTATCCTAATTATTAGGCTCATTAATGTACAATAATGAAAAATGATACGTAATTTGTATTCATTCACCAATATTTAATAATATCATTAGAGGACAATACAACCATACAGAAGGAAATGGCAGTGACACTTGAGTATATCCAAGCGATACATTGTGGAGGGATGCAAAAGCATGACTTAGGATCTCATGTCAAGCAGTCTTAGTTAAAAAACTAAACAATACTGGACTTAATATTTTCAAGAAAGCAAGTTGTGCTCACAAGAGAGGGAGGTGAACCTTACAATTGTTTTTGGTTTAAGGCAGATTCCGTAGGAAAGTTACTATTTTTGAGGTAGAGGATATTTCTAAATGAAGGTTGAAATAAGGAACTCAGAATTACCAGAAAATGCAGTCTTTCAATCAACAGGAGGCGGTCGACCTTGCTTCACTTTTCTTAACATTGTTAAAATTTTCAGTGCCAGAATAGTTTAAACTTACAGGGACTGCATAATGTTTACTGTGTCTGTCCTTGTGCATAGCTTGCATGTTTTGGGGCTGACTGCTTTCAGAGAAATCATCACATAGTGTATACCAGAGAGATAGAGTCTTATACCTGCTCCAACTACCCCAACACCTGTTCAAGTCCCGGTTGGATCTTCTGACCCAATTCCATCCCAGGAGCAGATGCAGTTTGAGGAGTATGGTTTGCCTGAAGTAGATAAGGGTGAACCTAGTGAGGCAGAGATCACACCTGAACAGTAATCTGGGTCTCCTCCTAGAGCAATGGATTTTTCCTCTCATTTTCCCTTCCTACGGAAAATAGTGGAAGCATTTGATTTGGCTACCAGAGAGGTTATAGAGGATGAGAAAGAGGCCAAATACATGAAAATGATGGGGTTAACACCCACACAGAAGATATTATTCCCTATCAACAAGTTTTCAAAAAATATTTGTTTAAGGTTTAGCAAAGTCGAAATTTGGCCCCCGGACAAGAAGGCAGACCAAAAGTACCAGCTGTACAGACAGGGTGCTTTGTTCCTCTTCACAACCTGACCATCTCGTGAAAATCCATCAAGCAGCCTGTGAGAAGGCAAGGATGCCATTGGCATCACACCCACCGGAGAAAGATTCATGCAAAATAGATAGTATGGCCAAGAAGGGCTACCTGGCATCCTCACTGGGAGTCAGGCCGGGCTAATTACCAGGCTTATTAGGCACAGTATCTAAAGTCACTGTGGCAGTTTGGATTGCCCCTGGTAGGTAAGACTCCTGCGAGCCTCTCAGATGATTTTGCTGAGATAGCCCGGTTTGTGCTGGAAGCAGCAAAATACCAATTTCAGCTGTCAGCAGATGTTGGTGATACTGCTTCCAGACAGATGGCCCTTACCATAGCTCTTAGGAGACTGGCTTGGGTCAGGACCACTAATCTTACACAGGATACTGAAAACCAATGCTATCTACTTTCCTGTGGAGGATCATTCAATATTTCGAAAACAGACTGAGGCTTATATGAAAAAGGTGTACGAGTAGAAGTACAGACCCTCCGTCTCCAACAGGTCATACAGAAGGGGAGGCAGAGGTGGCACAGCCTACACCAGACCTTTTTAATCATGCCCAGGCTGTCGTTCAATATCAGCAGTACCCACAGCAGACAAGGTAGTTTAGAGGCAGGGGTAGTGGGAGCTCACAGAGGGGGATCCCAGACGACCCAGGCCCTGCCCCAAGAAAAACAGAATCTATGACTCAGTGGTCAAGGTCTCCCTCCACCAGCCCTATCCCAGTTAGGGGCAGGGTGGCTCACTATTTCCAGGCTTGGGAGTCCTTTACTCGAGACAAGTGGATCCTGGAAGTGTTGAGTCAGGGTCTGCAATGAAGTTAAGTAATTACCTCTCTTGAGAACAAGGATGTTCAAAACCAGCTTCCCTCTTGGAAAAGAAACTATTGAAGGAGGTTCAAAGCCTCCTCCTATTAAAAGCAGTAGAACATGTTCCACCTTAGCAGAAGGGAAGTGGTTTGTACTCAAGAAACTCTAGGCAAAAAGAAAAATGTGGAGTGGCAACCTATTCCAGACATCAGTCGACTGAACGAGTACTTAGTAAAGCCAGAGTTGAAGATGGTCGCATTGGCAGTTATTCTGCCAGTCATTTAGAGGGGAGATTGTCTCGCATTTCAGGAGCTGAAAGATGGCCATTTGCACATTCCCATAAGAGAATCTCACAGAAAATCTCATTCAGACTTCCATCAGGACATTACCAGTTTTGAACCCTGCTCTTCAGTCTCTCCTCAGCCCCAATGGTATTTGCACAGCATCTGGCAGTGGTGCTGGCACACCTAAGAAGGTTAGGTGCATCAGTCTTCCCATATCTCGATAATTTGCTGGTGGTGGGAAGCTCAGTCAGGCATGTGCAAGATCACCTGCAGGTAACACCAAACCTGTTACACTCACTAGAGTTCCTGGTAAATCTGGAGACATATGTTCTCACTCCAGTACAAGTTCTGTACTTCATAGGTGCTGAAGTGAACACCTTAGAAGGAAGAACCTTCCTCCCTCAGGACAGAGTGCAAAGCATCTGGCAAATAGCAGCTTCTTTCAGGCTGAATGAGCCAAAGCCAGCAAGACAATTTCTGCATCTACTACGCCACACAGCTGCAACAACAGCTACAGTTTTCGGTGGCAGGTTCCAAATGAAAGACATACCTACCTCCCCTTCCATAACCAAAGCCTCTGCACTCCTAACTGAGCTTTTAAATATAGAGTACCAAACACTGACATACATTGTTTAAACCCTATTGGGTGGAGATTTTTCTTGCCTTCTTTTTCCAGGTGATTCAGGTATGGTGGGGTGAATGTTGATATTTGTAGTTTGTACTAGACGGTATAGTATAGTTGTAGATAGATAGTGAGGTGTAGTTATAATTGCCTCGCAGGCTCCTTAGATATCTGATACGTCGGTGGAACATTGTATCTGATAACGGCAGAAGTCTGAATAAGTTGCATGAGCCAATGATAGAATGTTATGCAAATGATAAAACCTATCTCTGGGAAGTTCTACTTAGGAGGCTGACTGCAGAGAATTAGGAATACAGATGAATACTGTGGAAGAAACAAGATTACTATGGTAAGTAATTGTTTCTTGTCATCACCCTTGCATTCATAGAATTCTTATCACTTTTTTTATGTGGCTTGGTGAAAAAGGGAGGATGGGGGTGATGCGAAGTAGTGTAGAGGGCACCACAAGTATTTCTGCTTGGGGTGCCATTTGGTCTTCAACCGGTTGTGTCTCTAGATCCACTGTCGTGTCCTCAGATCTAGTGAGGCACCGGTGTGGAAGGAAAATATCATTGGATGCAGTGCAACCAGTGTCTGTGTTCACAGTCTCTATGCAAGGTTCATCTGTGATTGCAGAGAAGGTGAAGATTGTGGGTGGGGTAGGCAAATTGACAATCAGTGTACATAATTGCTTTGCACTGAATAGCAGAAAGCATTACTAGCATTAACAAATTAACGGAATGACTAGAACAAGTAAAAACTGCAATAAAAATTAAGATAATCCACTGTCATCTGTCAGTTCACTTGGGAAGTGCCCTTTGTGCAGGCAGCACCTCTCACATTTTCATTGTTTTAATGTGGAACACTGTACACCAAAATGGGAGGGGACACATGCGAGTCTTGTCATACCACGTTGATGAAAGCTCAGTAAACACTAGTTTTCTTCTAAATATTTAATATTTACAATGGCTGTACCCGAGCGGTTATAACAATAATCTGACGATGATTGCAGTGCAGGAAATATAAAATCAGTCAGTCAATGCTGTAATTGTTGTAAGCTGCACTGTGCATGCCATTGGAACACCCATGTTTTATAAGTTAGCGCTTAACGATCTGTGCACATGCATATATTTTAACGTTTAGATATCTGGGGCAATATGAGTGAATTTTTCATCTTTAAGCGTACACACGTATTGAAAACCAATGTAAAGTGTGCAAACTATCTGTGAAGACTCAGGATCTAACAGGCAGCTTTTATCAGAGTCTGACGTTGTGAAAAAAAAAGCGTTGAACACAAACTGAATGCTGGGAAAGTGAAAATCTAAATAGTATTACTCAAGAGTGAGTTTAAAAAGCAATCTTACTGCAGAATAGCATTGATACTATACACTCAAAACCAATGCAAAAACGTAAGCCATACTTGTGGCACAACCGGCACAGCCGACATCCACTGAGACGTGGACATCGACATGCTAACTCAGCATGCGAAGTTAATTTCGTAACGTTCATGCCAGGGATAATCAACATCTAGCATTGACCGAATCATGCACCCTTGCATATTCAACAGTTACCAAGGTTAGCACGATATACATGGCTCTGGAATTCTTTGAGCCACCAGTAATGTATACATGCACCAATGCTATCAACCAAGTCCAAGGTGCGGCTTGACTGCTCTCAATGGAACTGTTATACACAATAGATTCTGCTAATGATACTACAGTAATTACTCTTTTCATCACCCGGTGACAGCACTGACTGTACATGAATGTCTCATTGATGAACACTCGACAACCTAGGTACGTAGGTAAAACCACTCTCTAATGTCCTTGCCTAATCACTTGTTGCTGGAAGCGAGACTCTAGTTAGCTGTCCGGACAGAAGGCCTCTGCAACCTATGTAAACCCGCGAAGGTCACAGTTGCCCACATCAAATGCATGGAACAAAACTCTACAAGTCACTGTCCCACATACTTGTTTCTCTGAACAATACCATGCTCTGCCTTCCAAAGAGTGCCATGGGCCACCAATGACTGCATGGTAATGTCTCCTTTAGCCACTGGTAGCAGCCGGTTATGTGCAGCAACAACGCCGTTTGTTTTGGGGCTCACACCCCGTTGTGGCCATGAATGCTCATCCAATGAAACAATATATGCCACAAGTGCCTTAGGTACTGCAGCAATGATTCCCACTAATGTATTTCTTCTTGTCATAATGACTTTGAATGATGTCAGTACATATTCATGGATGTTCATTGACTGTACAAAAATTTACAACAAGCACCCTTATGTTACGAAACCTTTGTAGGCAGTCATTGCATCATGTTGCTGGCTTAATCCGCTAGAGCGTGAAGTCTGGAAGTGCTTAATTCCCTGACATACATCAAAGAACTTGCGATATGAAGCTCTAGCTTTGTCCAGTTGTCGTTGAGAGATTATTGTGTGAGTCAGTTAAAACCTCAACTCACGGTCGACTGAAAACGTGATTGGTGCTTTTCAATGAGTAAGCGTGTTGGAGGTGGTGGGATGGCAGAGATGTTTGGCTGAATTCGCCTTGGGTCTTCAAGCGACAAGGTCATGCGGGTATCAACTGCCAGAGTGGACGTCATTCTCCTCTGCAGCACATCTGACATCATTGATGGGATGTAACCATATTCCTTTTTTTCCTTCTTTGGCACCACTGTCCATCGCATGCCTTTCTTGTTGTAAAGACGTCGGTAACTAATACAGATAGAAAGTTATGTTAGAATGTTTAGTACAGGACATTTGAAGCAAGCATTTATTTCAGTGTCCAGTGGCAGCATCTAGCATATGACTGCACCATAACCATCGGTCAGACGTGGAGCACCACAAACAATGTATTTTTCCATTGTATGTCTCAGTGTTGGTCACAATATGTGCAATGCATTCATTACTGTAA
Organism: Neoceratodus forsteri; assembly: GCA_016271365.2. NCBI lineage: Eukaryota > Metazoa > Chordata > Ceratodontiformes > Ceratodontidae > Neoceratodus > Neoceratodus forsteri. Next base: position 503,950,916 of record CM057455.1, read on the forward strand.
ATTACTTGTTACATTGTATCATGACCAACGATGACTATGGTAATAAGTCATTGGCAATGAAGATATTATACTGAATTGAACCTGTGGCAACCTTTGGAGCAATGTACAAGATCATGGTCTATCAGAAATAATACATTCAAGCCATGATATTTTTGCTTTGTGTTCCTGTATTTATTGTCCTAACACTTTGATCATGGCCACATTGTGTATTTGAAATAATGCCAGATACATACACCCACTGTAATGGAAACTGGCTTTCATGGCAATGACTGAGACACACCATAGAGGCCTGGGCACTTGAGCACATAAAGGGCAATTGACATGAAAACTGTTTGATAACAGACACGTGGAACTGTCAACTAAAGGCAGTCATGCACACCATACACTGCCCGCTGCACCGCGAAAGAGAGCATAGATTGAAACATAGAGAAGAGTTAGCGTAGAATGACAAACAACAATATGCATGTTTCCCATAATTCTATAAATCATACAGCCATGTGATACTTATATTTTTCCCTCCTTTGGCATTGTAAGAGACATGATCTGGAGACATGATGGTTGTAGTCTAGGGCCGCAAAGAAGTTGCGTGCAATTACCACAGGAAAAGTGTACGCATAACGCTTTGCACAGTACATATAGTATATGTTGCTGAAACTGTTCAAGGTTGGCTGTGCTACTGTGGATGAAATGAGAAAATAGAAAACAACAGTATTCATACAAACTGAGCCCACATCAGAGTATCTTGGTGAGCAGTTAATCATGGAGCTGTACAATGCTATTTGTATGTAAAACTGCATGAAATGTGAAGTATTTTGTGTGAATTTTAGTAAGCGCTTGTCCATCACAATTTTAGCTAGCTCTATGTGGCACTGAGCCTGCTCAAGCCATGGCTTCTCACGCATGGATCTCCAGCTCCGAATGACTGCATTCTCAGCCCCTACTCCATTGCCAAAATTCCAGTAATGTATGTCGGTGACGTGATGCAGTATGCCTACCGTGACCCTGTAAATTAAGAATGGTGAATAAAGTGCATGGTAGGTGATGTGACAATACTATACACTCACAGCTGTGGAAGGTGATGTGTAGTTACCATGAAGTCATTGTAGTTGTGACATTCTTGGCAGCAGTGCCAGAAGTGATTGACTATATCACGACACCAAATCCACAGTACTCAACATTGGCGTTGCTGGCCGGCCTTGAGAAAGGCAAAGAAATGAAACCATCATGAAAATGACACTGGCACAGACTATGAGCATTATTATTGCTATATGGCTATGGTGCACTTACTGCCATGATGCGTTTTCCAAGATTTTTGGCACCATGCCAGACATCGTAAGAATGTCTTATTTGCAGGTATTCATTTCCTGGGGGGAAAAAAATGTTTTATTTGACACAGAAATTAAACCGGATGAACTCATGTGCAGCCATGTACAAACCTAACCTAACTAGATTTATACAGGACCGAACTGTGGTGGACCCCATTGCTAACCCTTATGGGACAGGACAGTGAGGCAAAGCAGTACTGTTTGTATACAGCAGACTAGAACATTTTCTAACCAGCCGATACAGTGACCCACTGTACAGCCACTTATCTCCAATGTTAATGCTGACTAAGGAATGAAATGTCAGGCTGTTATCCAGGGATAGCACGTCCCCTGTCCTACACGGATTACATGCCACCCGTCAGTCGCAGGGGAAACTCTAGAAGGGTGATATGATGTAATGTGAGCAGAACAAATGAATACAGATGGTAATACAGGCACACTTTAGAGCTGGCCAACCAGCCTCACCATGATAATGCCCTGCAGTACCTTGGCTACCACAGACATAAGGCTTACAAGCCTGTAATTACACAGCTATGCTCGAGATGGCCCTTTGTGGATACGCATCACATGGGACACCCTCCAGTCATGAGGAAGCCATCCAATCTGGATAGAGATGCTGAAGATTGCAGCCAGTGCAGCTGCAAGGTCACATGTCAGTTATTTCATAACCATCAAAGACTGCCCATCATTGCCCCGTGGCCTTTAGCTAGCCGATGGACTGCCTAAACATGTCGACTGATTGTATTCACAGGTCACATACACATGTACTCACCCTGCCCCACCTCTGTCCGGTGCATACCTTATCCTTGCCGGTTGTTGTCCCTCAGACTACAAGCAGAACGATTATAGTTCTCCACTGCAATCAAATCGCTTTGATGAAAATCACCCTTGTATGTGATCCTGTGCTCCATTGAGATTCAACATGTCTCGCGGTACTGTGCTGTCCCATGCCACAATTACTGCATAGTTCACAACAGCGTTGCTAAGGCAGCAAGATTGCATTTATGGTTTATATGGCAATGTCTGCATTCAATACCCAACTGTGATGTAGAGAAGAAGTAGTAATGAATGAGGAGTCGTGGGAGCAAAGATTCACTTCAAATTGCATTAACTAATTTTCACCTTTGGCGCTTTATGGCTGATGCTGTCATCATAACCTATTAGACTGTTATCTGTTACCACTGTAGGAGACGGAAAATATGAAATAATGTGTAGATGCAGCATAAACATATGTTCTGATTTTGGGTCTCGGATGTACAGAATGCTGGAAGAAAAGAGCTGTCTTCGATCCAGTGGTTGCTTCCTGAATCCTATGCTGAGAACATTGTCCCTAACTGTTATGGAAAGCTCAAGACTCTGTATTGGAAAGACTAGAATTTGATGGTGCATGCAGCAAAAGGGAACAAAAACATTCACAAACAATGTGCAGATAGTCTTGCATGTTTTCACCATGAAAAGAAAATGGAGTGAGATACATACACATCAAACATGAGATGGGACCATGGGCATCTGTGACAACTTCAGAAATCTCAACATGGCTCTGTCGAAAAGCATTCATAGTGCTGGAATGCTAACTTCTCCATATTGGGGATTTCAAAGCTGTTTCACGTTTGTCCACAACTACCATGGAAAGAATTTGGTTGGTGTCTACATCCATGGTGGTGTATGTGCAGTACTGCGCACAATGTCCCGGACTATCCATACGTCCATCACCTGTGGTCAAAGAGAAATTTGTTACTAGGGAGACATGCTTTGATAGTATATTGATACTGTAAGCACGATGATCATTAATGAAAAAATAATGTGTATATACCCATGATAGCCACAGGTTTGTTTCTTCTGGCTTCCATGACCTCCCTCTCCATTCGACACCAATAGTTCTCAATCACAGCATATGTACAGTCGCTGGTAACGGTAAAATGAAGAGGTGCTGATATAAATGCATGATTCATAAACCGATACATGAGAGCAATTTTCCCAAAGTTATTGCCAGACATCATATATGACGCTTGCAGTGATCAAATCCTGCATTTACTCCATTCCTCAGTTGAGGCTGACTCATCATTTTGCATGCTATGGCCGCCCTGCAGGACATACCTGTAAAAGAGAAAAAAATAGAGTTAATTGTGCACTACACCAGGTAAACTGATAAGAAAGATATATAAATGCACATGCACAAACCAAGTCAAGGTTAAGCATGTTCCTGAAGATTCATGATCTCTTAACAGTGAATCCATGGCAGCATGATTTGCCTGATGTGAATTGGATATCGTGCAAGTTCAAGGATGCTGTCCATATGGAACCATAATCATGGGTTGTTTGACACTAGACTGTAGAAGAGAAACAGCCTCAGCTTCGCTGTTCTCCCTGGGCAAACAGATCCATCAGAGGTGTCCCAGCGGGAGAACAGGTCCTGTACTATCTCCGGCAGGAGAGACCACTCGTCGCGATGCAGCCCCTATCTGTCAGGGCATCGGCCAGGGTGTTGGGCTCCTGCCACATGAATGGCCAGGAGATCTGCCTCCAGGCTGCGCTAGTGACCAGATCTGGAGAGCTTCCTTGCATAAGAGCATGGAGCGCGTCCCGCCCCTGGCGGTTTAGATAGTACATGGTCATGGTATTGTCCGTCTGGACCGAGACCACTTGACCCCGGAGAAAGCGGAGCAAAAAGCGGTGAGAGCTAGGCGGACCGCATGGAGCTCAGCAGCAGGTTGATATGGCATCGGGACTCCTGCGGGGACCAGGGGCGTGCTCTGGTGTTCCCCAGATGGGCACCTCAACCCATCAAGAGGCGTCGGTCGTTAGAGAGAGACCGTCGGCTGGGGCGGACTAACGGGATACCCTCCTGCAGATGGGACGGAATGGTCCACCACTGGAGAGTGTTCCACATCTCCTGGGTCGTCCACACACGCTGGTCCAGAGGATCGCAGCGCTGTGACCACTGGCTGGCCAGTCCCCACTGGAGGGGGCGCATGTGCCAGCGTGCCCAACGGACTACACTGGTACAGGCCGCCATGAGACCCAGGAGTCGCAGGAAGTCCTGGGCAGGGCGCGATTGCCCAACCAGAAATGACTGGGCAAAGGAGGTAAGAACCTCGGCCCTGTCCGCCGGGAGCCGTGCTCTGGCTCGAAGAGAGTCGAGCTCTGCCCCGATGAAGGATATCACCTGCTTGGCTCGAGTTCTGACTTGGCCTCGTTGACCAGGAGGCCGAGTTGAGAGCAAACCGGAGGGCCAGATCCTGGACGCCGCCACCACCGACCTGGAGGGAGCTGCTATCAGCCATCGTCCAGGTAAGGGTACACCGGACCCCTCGGCGCCGCAGAATACTGTCACCACTGCAATGCATTTGGTGAAGACCCTGGGAGCTGAAGAGGGGCCGAAAAGGGCATGGCCTGCTGGAACTCGAAGAGGGATCCCTCCTCCCTTGAAGCGGAGGAATCTCTGATGAGACGGATTGACTAGGACTTGAAAGAACGCTGCCCTGAAGTCCAGAGAGCAGAACCACGCCCGTGTTCCAGAGATGGTATTATCTGAGCCAGAGTGACCATTCTGAAGGTCCGAGACCTTAGGAACTTGTTCAGGTCGGGTAGGTCTCAGTATGGAGCCAACCCCCGTCGTTCGGGACCAGGAAGTACCTGGACCTTACGAACCCTGGTTCGATGGTGGGTCCTCTGTCTTTATCACCCCTTTTTGAAGAAGAAGATGGCGTCGGCCCCGACGAGCCTCTAGAGATTCTGGGACTGGAAAGCCCCGACATGGTGCGACGGCTCTGAAGGGCGGAGCCTGCTCGACCCAGAGGCAGGCCTCCCACCACTTCCAGAACCCACCTGTCCGTGGTAACAGCGGACCAGGCAGAAAGGAAGTAGTCGGGCCGTCGCCTTCAATGGGGAAACCAGGGGCAGGTGATGGGATGAAGCATACACCCCTCAGCCCGCTACTGTGCAGGGCTTGGAGGAAGGACCGCCGAGGGACCACTAGGGCTCTTTTTCTCCTTGCTTCCTATTCGGAGGTTGGCGTTTGGGGCTGGAATACTAAGGTCTAGCCTGCTGGCTCTTAGCGTTGTTGTTGTTGGGTCGGACGCCAGAAGCGGAGCAGAGGGGCGAAAAGGGCTTAGGCTGGGGCTTACGGCCCTTTCCCTCTCTTGAGGACGAGACCCGAGTCCAAGGTGGCATTGGACTTTCGATCCTCTGGAGGTGGCCTTCCACTCCAGGGTCAAGAGGTCTGTTCCCAAAAAGGAACGTCCACAAGCTTGTGCTGGGTATCCGAGGTGAAAGTGATATCCTCAGCCACGCCCGCATGTGATAGCCACATGTCGCCCACTGACCGGGCACAAGAGTCCCCAATATCCAGGAGCAGTCTGGAGCTGCTGCTTGGCTACTGCCCTGCCCTGGTCCTGCACCCGCTAACTGTGGTCTGCAGGTCGGCAGGAAGATGAGGGACGACCTCATCCAGGGGCCCAACAGGGCATGGGAAAATGCGCCATGAGGACGGCCGAACTGGCCTGACGGGCCAAGTGAGGAGGCAGCATACACTTTTCGCCCGCATAGTCCAACTTCTTGGACTCTTTGTCGGGCGGTTTGTCCACATCCCTGGCATTGCTGCACTGCAGAAAACACTGTCTGAAACCAACCCTCGGCTGAGGGGTGCTCGGAGAAGCCGGACAGAGAGCCCGTGAGGACGGCATACTTCCTGGCCATCCTGGCGGGCGCAGGGACAGGAAGCTGGACGCTGCCATAATTCCAGGGCCGGGCCGACAATGGCCTCGACCACCGGAAAGGCCTCCGGTGAGAGATCCCTCGTCCAGAATCTCAGTGAGGGATATCTGGCCCGTTTGGACACGGGTTCAAGCTTCATCCCAGTGGATTCTGAGATGAGCCTAAGAAGTCCAAGGAAGGACGTAGGTTATCGTCCACTGACTGCCCCCAGAGAACTCCAAGTCAAGGCGCTTGGAGAACAGGGGAGGAGTCGTCGATTCGGCAGATCGGGTCGAATAGCTGCCTGGAGCCTGAGCCTCCCTCGCGTGCCGAGGCTTACTGGGCGGAGAGTGACCGACAGCCTATGGGGAGGCCATGGGCCGACCGTGAACTTTCGGACGGTGCCCCAACTGTCGGCTGAGGCGGAGGCGGTTCCACCAGGATTGGTGGGGCAGCGGAATAGGTCGAACAACTGGCCTGGGAACAGGCTCTTCGACCGCTGAGGGGTTGTTCGCCGCCTGGTGACAACCATTTTATGGCCGGAAGAGGGCCTGAGCCGCTTACTACCGCCAATAATAGTTGTTGCCACATCAGTTCTCATACTCGGCGCAACTTACGCAGGCCTCCTCGTCCGAGGAGGAGGAAGATGAGGAAGAGCGGCGGTGCCGAGACTGAGACCGCCTGTGTCGGCGGGATCAGCTGGACGCGATGATGTCGAGACCGAGAATCTCGGCTAGGCGAGGTGGGCGTGGCGGGAGCCGAGGATCGGCAACTCGCTCGGTCGACAACCGACGTTCTGGGCCGGAGGCGCAGATGAGCCAACGGTATCCTCAGACCTCACCGGAGAACCGGAGGAGGGATTTTCAGCTTTCCAGCCGACAACCTGCTCAAGCGGGTTGAGAAAAATCTCGACCACGTCGTGGGTGTCTCCGGACACCTGGCCTGACGGGTACCGTGGAAGCCAGTGGTCAAGTCGAAATTTCGGAGTGTGACTGTCGACAAGGGAGGAGATCTTTCCCTGGCCCCAGGAGCGCCGATTTATGGGATTCTACCCTCATTTTCTTCTCGACCGATGATACGGCCCAGAAGAAGTTGGACCCTCGCCTTTGGTTGAGAGGGTCAGGCAAAGTTCCTTAAAGGAAGCTGAATAGGAGGCCCCGAGCGAGAGCGGGACGAATGCCGCAGTCGAAGATGTCGCGGCCTGAGCCGCCTCCTCCTCGAGGGCGACCATCTGCTCGAGTTGTTCAACGGATCCCGCAGCCGCGGAAACTGCCAGTCGGGCCTCCTTAGATTTGACCAGAGGAAATCTCCTTCCGGGGCGCCCTAGTTGGAGACGGGCAGCGCGATCCTCGAGGACGTAGACCGAAAAGGAAGAGCACAGTTCGCAGGCCTGCGGGTCGTGCTCCTGGCCAAGGCAGTAAACGCATGTGGAGTGCGGGTCCGTCGAGACATCTTCTGCCCATGAGGACATCTCCGAAATCGAGGTCGATTTGTCCATTGCAGCGAGGAAAGAAGACCTAAGTGGTAAAAGTTTTGTTTTGAAAATTTTTCAAAGTCGAAGATTTAGGCCCAGCTTAATCGCGAGAGCGTTAAAGAGGGAACCTGAGCTTCCAAGCGGTAAGGAAGATCTGGCGTCCAGGGGCGGAGCCAAGAGTTTTACCACCCGGGTGGGTGGGAGGAGCTTAGTTGAAGACCTTCCGGCAAGATTTAAAGCGGCAAGGAACCTGCCAGATAGTGTGGATGAACAACATATCCATGTCCCTAGAAAAGCCTATTTTGCAAATTTGATGGGAAAAATCCAAAAAATGACTGTTTTACGAGCATGCTAGGTTGTTCCTACGACGTCAGGAGCAATTGGTGAATTTTCACTATTACCCATAGATTTTCAACATTGGTTATTTTACCATTACCCTCCTTATGAGCAGTACAGCTGTCATTTTTCACATCTTGCCTAAAACGTGTGTCCGCACATGTAGCTCACAGCGGTGCAGTCGGTCTGCGAAATCAATGTTCGGGACAGATTAAGAAAATCACAGTGACACTGTTCATGAGCAGAGGTGTTACAATAGCTATGTTAAAAATTTAGTGAAAAAGTCCATAAAATGACTGTGTTATGAGCGCCCATTGCACAGTTTCCATGCACCATCGTAAATTCATGGATTTCTAATATTTTCAGTCCAGATTTTCACCACTGGCATTTTTCCACACTTCCTTATGAACAGTACAGCTGCCATTTTTCACACCATGGCTGAAATGTGTTTTTCGGACTTCCAGCTCAGAAATGCGTGGTCGCTGTGGGAAATCATTGTTCGGGACAGATTAAGAAAATCACAGTGACACTGTTCATGAGCGGAGGTTCCAAAATGCCTGTGTTGACAATCTGCTGTAAAACATCCCCAAACTAATTGTATTATGGGTGTGTGTTGCCCAGTTTCTACACACGCTTGGACTTCATCAGTTTTTTAATATTTTCACTGCAGATTTTTCAACATTGTCATTTTTCCACCGCCTCCATGAACAGTACAGCTGTCATTTTTCACATCCTGTTCAAAATGTGTTTTCACATCTGTGGTGCCAAATGATGAAGTCACTGTGCAAAATCAGCTGCTAACAAACCGATATTGCCACTGTTCATAAGGTGGGGTCACAAAAACCCATGTTGAATATTTGGAGTGAAAATGCCAACGAATGCCTGAGATGTTAGGGTTTCCGACCATAACGCCCCACCCTGTAGAGATTGACAGACATCAGGGGTGTGACTTGGGATTCCTGCCTGTAATGCTCATACCATTCCACACCCTGCAGCCAGTGAGAGGCATTAAGGTGTGCCTTGGACTCTTCTGCCCCAAAGTTCACCCATTCTCCTATACAGCACCCATCTCACCGTATTTCCTGATGGAATGGGGTGAGCATAAGGGCCAAAGACCCCAAGGCACACCGTGACACTTGTTGGTGTCTGCAGGGTAGGGTGTGTGAAATGGCATGGCCTATGCCTGACGCACCCAAAGGCACACCCCAATGCCTGTCAGTGTCTGCAGGGTGGTGGTGGAGTTGGTTTCAGTTCAACACTTCACTGCCATTCCTATTATGCAGCTCTCAACTCCTACACTACCAATGCCAATGCCAGCAAGCAAACATTCAGCATTGACAAATGCTTGTTTGTATTTCCTAACCACATCAGCTTTTAACCTCTCCGCAACCTGTATGACTTTTGCCTAATAGGGTGAGCATTCTTGTCACTATTATGTGCTCAACCGCTTTTGTTCGCCTGGTACCATGGTGAAAGTACTGTTAAATGTCTTTAGCACATTACAAATGTCTGCAGTTTGTTCTCAGGTTAAGAAACATTCACCTTTACAGCATGAGCATTTACAGTTTGCTCTAGTCTATCTTAAGCTACATCAATATCTTCCTTATCAGTTTCTGGTAAAACTAGCAAGGCAGCTTTCGACATTTTTTCAACCCATTTCTTGAGGAGGTTAGCATGGTATATCTTAGAAGGATTTTTCTTGTCAGGGGTCTCAATCTCATAGTTAACAATGCCAGTACATCTAAGAACGTTATATGGCCCTTACCACTTCATTAACAACTTGTTTTCTGTTGTGGGTAACAGTAACAAAACCTTTTCACCTGGCTCAAAAACTTTTTCTTTTACCCCATGGTCATAATATACCTTCTGCTGGTTTTGAGCCTCTTCCAGATTACTATGGGCAATTTCAACATATTTTGCCAGCTTCCTTCTTAGGGCACATATGTAAGAAGACATAGATTGTTTCTGAGTGGGGTTATCTTCCCACGTTTCTTTTATCACATCCAGTGGCCCTCTTGGCTGCCTACCATACAGCATTTCAAATGGTGAAAACCTTGTTGATGCCTGTGGCACTTCTCTGTAAACAAAAAGTAGGTAAGGCAAGTAATGGTCCCATATTTCCCTTCCCCTTTTACAAACCTTTTTAACATGGGTTTTAGGGTTTGGTCCATCTGAGGGTGATGGGGGAGATTCTTATGGCAGTGATACCTAACAGTCTTTACAGCTCCTTAAGCAGCGCAGCACCAGAATTACTACCCTGATCAATAATAATTTCTTTAGGTATGCCCACTCTGCTGAAAATTTTGGCTAGCTCTGCTGCAACTTTTGGCGCAGTAACAATACGGATTGGAACTGCTTCTGGGTATCGAGTAGCATAGTTGCATACTACCAAGATAAATCTATTACCCTTTCTACTTTTGTCTAAAGGACCAACCACATCCATTGCAATTCTCTCAAAAGGCACATCTATTAAGGGTAGGGGTACCAGGGGCACCTTGTCTTTTCTAGTGACTAGGGCTATTTTCTGACACTCGGAACAGGATTTACAATAGGTAGCAACATCTTCATGAATTACCAGCCAGTAAAATCTATACAGCAATCTGGCAAGGGTGCGATCCCTCCCTGAGTGACCAGTCATAGGATTAGCATGTGCTATCTGTAACAATTCTATTCTATACTTCTATGGTATAATCAGTTGTTCTGACTGTTCCTGTGTCTGAGGTTTAACCCAAATTCTATACAGTAATCCATTACATTTTTTAAACATTGGTCCACCCTGTTTTGGTTTTACCCCTAGCTGCTTGACATAACCCTGGAGAGAAACATCATTAGCTTGCTCCGAAAGAAAATCACAATCAGTTATCAATTTAGTTTCAGCATTTTCATATTTTAATCCTTCATGTCCATCAGTCTTTTGTTGCCAGTTTCTTCAAGCTTTGTCTTTCTTTACTGGATTTCCAGATCTTGAAGCTGTGCTCAAACAAGTCTGAATCAAAATCACTGAAAGGAAAAGTGTCCCCACCACCTGAAATTTTCTTTGCCTGAGCTCTTGTCACCACAGCTGCTGAAATAACAGGATTTACTCCCTCTTTGATGAATTCAGTAAATCCTGGTAAATCATTTCCAGTAATCACAGGTACAGGCAACTTTGGTACTACCCACCATCTTTCATTTTGCGACACACCCTTAACAGTCAGAGTCACTTGGGTGGTGGGATCGAGTGTCCCTGTGGATGCAGATGACACCAGGACCTGGTCCCTTTGCACAGTGTTTTCCCAGCACTTTAACATGCACTAGGGTCTGTCTGCTTCCCGAATCAATGAGTCCCTTTACAATTGCAACCCCAAGGGGGCGCTATCCTAAGCGCTACTACCCCTGCCTGCCTCAGCTGTGACAGGGTGATGGGCCCAGATCCGTTGACGGGTGCCTCCACCCAGAGGTCGGGGTTAGAACAGCCAAGGGTGACTTGGTCACAGCCCTCTGGGTTGCTGCAACCCCTCCCTTCTTCCCATTAGTGGCTTACACAGTTCAATCACAATGTTCTCACCCTGAACACTTACCCCCCAACCCCCCCGGCTCGAATCACCTGCTGAACCCGGGACCCCTGAAAAATAAGGCACAGTTATCCAATATTCACTGTGCAGTACATCACCAGTAAAACACAAACCAGCCAGGTACTTTTGCAAAACGAACAATCTGATTTATTTAAGGGGAGATAACAAGGACCGGGGGAAATCAGGGTGATTGCCTTACCACTATAAAATATATTTAACTACCTAGGGCTCTCTGCACAGGCCTAAACCTATCAGTTACTGTCTATGGGTACCCAAGCCCTAATGGCTAGTTCCTTGATGCAGCTGGTTGGGGCCCTGACACAAAGGAGCATTCAATTCCTACGAAGATTGGATGGAGCCAGAAAGCTCAATTAGTACAATCAGCAATGCAACAAGAAGATTTTGCTCTTGCTAGCAACCTTTACCAGGGAGCTACCCTGATTCAGTACTCACAACTTCAGAAGAAAGCCACCCTTTCACCACTGCAGGGCTGAGCCTGAACTTCAAAGATCTCCCTCACAATTTATATGGAAAACATCAGAGGGTACCATACCAAGCAGCTGCTTTCAGGACCCGAGCAGACTCACAGCAATTTCGGTGCTACACTGCAGCATCAACGTCCTGACAGATCGGTAGCGATTTGCAGATTCTCCAGTCCTCTTCAGGTGAAGCCTTGTAGTAGCTGTGTTTATACACAGCCTCCTCCTGACTTATGCGCCCGGCAGATTTAGTCTGAAGCTTTCTGGCTATGGAAAGCGGCCATCTCAGGCCTTTCCACACTTCCCACGTGAACACTCAGCGCGCAGGGAGCAAGAGGCTCCTCTCGCTCACAGCCACAACTCTCTGCCCATCAGGCAGTTGGGGCCAGCTCTTCTCAGCTCTAGGCACCGGATCCTATAGGTGGGCTGCAGAGACCAAGCTATGAGACCTGTCTCGATTGGTGCAAAAGGCCCTTGTTCAGACTTCACTTCCCAGGATTACTAGCTAAGTCCCCATTGGTTAGCCGGTCTGTCCTAGAGTCCCGATCCTGGTTGGTCGCTTACTTCACATTAACTGCCCTAGGACCTTATTGGACCCTTCAGAACGTCCTGGTCCAAAATGGAGGGCACAGCACACAGAGTCCCAGCTGCAAGAAAGGCAGGTTAGACAGGCTGCATTTTTATCATTACTTTAACAGTTTTCACAGAAACAATTACATCTTTCTGATGGGCTCCCCCTGCACTTCTAGCGACTGCAGGAACAGAGCAATTACCCAGTGGCCCAGGGCGAGAGTCGAGCACAGAAACCCCAGCCCCCTTTACAAACACCAAACTCTGCGAGCAGGCAGCTCTGAAAGAGACAGTACTGGAGGCTTTAAAAGCACTCACAATCCCCCATGTGAGAGCCTTCACGCCAAACACCAGCCAGGCAGTGAGCACTTAAGCAAGCTCCGGAAGGCTTCTAGGAACCCCAAACTGTAGGGGGTTACACCTTCCTGGCCTGGAAAAACTTACGTCTGGTTGTGGTAGTTACCTTAAATCACTTTAAGGCAAACAGTTCAATTAACATTATATCACACTTTAGATTATATACATGGATACTGTATTCACAGTTTACTACGGTTTATGCAACATTACACACACACATAACCTCTTCCTTTTTAAATCAGGTCATTACTCTCTGCCCAGGGCACCTGAAAAGAGGGGGCCCTTCCCTTTCGGCTACTGGCAGGCTAACTGGGGTAGGGGTACCACACTCGAAGGGCAATACTAACAGGCTAGAGTTATCCCCCAAGGCTTACATAGGCAAGGAGCTCGGGGACACATACACCCCTTTATGGACCACATTTAAGGGCAGGTCCACAGGCTGACCCAGAGACTCATAACTCAACTTTACTACTGGCCATACTCTGCTGGAGCGTCTAGGGTCTCTGAGAACCCTGCTACAGGCCCCGATTCCATTTCAGCCTCACTGAGATTAGCAGAGGGGAACCTCCACAGGAAGGGGTACCAAGTGCTCATAGTACTTTCAGGGCATGACCTCTATATCAGGACCACACTACTTGGCTCAGTCAGGGACTGTTCAGGCACTAGCAAGGAGCCATCAGGGCATTCAAAATATTCTTCAGGTTCCGCATATCACTGGCTTGTTCCCCACATCACTTCCTTCTTCTGAAAAGTCAGATAGTTCAGCCAGGCCAGACAGTTCAGCCAGGCTCAAGGACCCCACCCCTTCAGCTTGGGGGCCACCTACGGCATCTCCTGGGAGCATGGGTTCCAGTGACAAAGTTGGGGGCTCACACAGTCCAGAAAGCCCAACCTCATCTCCAGAGTTAATGAGGGGATTGCCCGGAAACAGTTGGCTCAATTCATACGAGGGATAGTATTCAATATTATTCTCATTGTCTTCAGACACAGATCGACGATCATCTTCATCAGAGGAGTTTGGACAAGGCTCTCTTATTTGGTTTGCTGAAGAATCAAGTGGTCTGGGTTTTTTCTTGGCAGCAGATCTAGTCATAGGCCTGGGGTGCTATTAAGAGGTTACGCTTCAATCAAGATTTGCCCAATTGGCAGCAGATGATTTCTGTGTATAGTTTTCACATCTTTGGAATTATTCTCAGGCCACACTTTATATACAGGTAAATCTGCCAGTTTTCCCACAACAATATGAGGGAGGTGATGCCATCTGTCAGCAATCTTATGTTTGCCATGTAGTGTCAAATTCCTCAACAGCACTCTATCCCCTTCTCTCAGTTCCATTGTTTTCACTTTCTTATCATATCTCTCCTTGTTGGCCAGGTTTCGTTTTGCAGCCATAGTCTGGGCCAGTTGGTAGGCATGGTTCAATTGGGCCTTCAACTTCTGTACATACTGTAGATGATTTTCTGCTTGCACCCCATCAGGGGAACCCCAAAACACACATCCACTGGCAGTCTAACCTCCCTCTCAAACATCAGCCTGTACGGGGAAAAACCAGTGGCATCACTTTGTGCAGTTATAAGCATGAACCAGGGACTGATCTGCTGGCTCCATCTAGGCTTGTCTTTGGGTTGCAGTGTGCCCAACATATCGAGCAATGTGCAGTTAAATACTTTTCAGGTTGGGGATCTTCCTGATGATGGTATGGGGTGGTTCTTGATTTCGTACTCCCCACAAAGATAACATTTCTTTAATCAGGCGGCTCTCAAAGTCCCTCCCCTGGTCGGAGTGGATCCTCTGGGGGGCCCCATAGTGGACAAAGAAGTTCTCCACGAGTACTTTAACCACCGTGGTTGCTTTCTGATCTTTAGTAGGAAACGCCTGTGCATACCATAGAAGTTGACGGTAGATAAGGACCGCAAGGCCCATCCAGTCTGCCCATTTCTTTTTCTACCTTATAAATGTGCCATCGGCCTTTGCTCTGTCAGTGGCCTATCTATTCATACTCATTTGTATTGCTCCCTTATGCCTATCCCATGCCTGTTTGAAGCCCTGCACTGTATTCATAGCCACCACTTCTTGAGGTAGGCCATTCCATGCATCCACCACCCTTTCTGTGAAAGAGAATTCTCACATTCCCCTTAATCGCCCCTCTAATCTCATGCTGTGTCCTCTGTCCTGCTATTTTTCTTATATTTAAACATGTTAGACTCTTTCACCTTGTTAATGCCCTTAAGGTGTTTGAATGCCTCGATCATATCACCTCTCCTCCTTTGCTCAAGGGTATACATATTGAGCCCGTTAATCTGTCCTCATATGTCTTCTGATGCAGTCCCTGCACCATTTTGTTGCCCTTCTAGACTGCCTCAATTTGTTAATGTCCTGTGAAGGTGTGGCCTCCAATACTGCATGCAGTACTCCAGATGGGGCCCTAACCAGTGTCTTGTAAAAGGATTATTACCTCCCTCTTACGACATGTGATACCCCTACTAATACACCCTAACACCCCTAGCCTTACCTACTGCTTTAGAGGTCTGCTTGGATGATTTCAGGTCATCAGTGATGATGATGATGCCCAAGTCTCTTTCTTCCTTTGTGACTGCTAGCAACTCCCCTCCCAGCCTATAGGTGTCTTCAGGGTTTCTCTTCCCTATGTGATGATCTTGCACTTCTTTGCATTAAATCCCAGTTGCCACTGGCCTGACCATTTTGCTAGTTTATCCAGATCTCTTCTCATTCTGCCCACCCCATCTGGATCATCTACTCTGTTGCAGATCTTGGTGTCATCTGCAAACAGACAAGCCTTACCCTCTAGTCCATCTGCAAGGTCACTAATGAAGATGTTGAAGAGGACTGGCCCCAAGACTGATCCCTGAGGTACCCACTTGTGACTTGCATCTCTTCTGACTGTATACCATTTACCACCACTTCTTGTTTCTGCCCGCAACCAGTTTGCCACCCAGTTGACCAACTTGACCCACCCTGAGCCTACCCAGCTTATTTATCAATCTTCTATGTGGAACAGTGTCGAAAGCTTTGCTGAAGTCAAGGTAGGCTACATCAGCTGCTCCCCCTTGGTCCACCACTCTGGTTACCCAGTCAAAGAAATCTATGAGATTAGTTTGACAGGACCTTCCTTTGTAAACCCATGCTGTCTTGGATCCTGTGCCCTATGGATTCCAGGTGTTGCATTATCCTTTCCTTAAGGAGTGCCTCCATAATCTTGCCCACTACTGAGGTAAGACTGACTGGTCTGTAGTTCCCTGCCTCCTCCCTGCTACCACTCTTGTGGGCGGGATCACATGAGTCTTCTCCAGTCTTCTGGGACCTCTCCTGTGCTCAGAGACTCACTAAACAGTTCTGCTAATGGCTCTGCTAGTTCCACCTTTAGCTCCTAGCTACCCTGGGATGTATGCCATCAGGTCCCATTGCCTTATCCACCCTGAGCTTAGCAAGCTCTTGTAGGACCCTTTCTTTGTGAAGGGAGTAGTGCTCACCTCCCCCCTGTGTCCATGGTGCTGAGCTGTGGCCCTGCCCTACCTTTCTTCAGTAAACACTGAGCAAAAGTATCTATTTAGGATAGATGCTTTTACATGGTCCTCTCTCACATGCTCCCTTTCTCCATTAATGCTTAGCAATACCCCTCTGGACTTTCTCCTTTCACTAATGTATCTATAGAAAGTCTTGTCACCTTCTTTACTGTTCGTTCTAGTGTTTCCTCAGTTTGGGACTTTGCCTGCCTTACTGCCTTCCCTGCTTCCCTTAGGGCAGTTTGGTATGCCTCCCATCTTCATCCCGCTGTGTTCCTTTATATTTCCTGAAGGCCAGCCTTTTGGCTCTGACCTTTTCTGCTACTGTATTTGAGAACCAAAGTGGTTTCCTTTCTTTGCACTTCCTTTTCTGTCAACACAATGGGATGTTGCTTCAAGTATTGCATCCTTAATGCTTGCCCACTTTGCCTGTACCCCTCACCTGCGTTTCTTTTTGCCAGGGCTACCTTAACTCTGTTGGCCACCTTATCAAAGTCAGCTCCTCTGAAGTCCCATATTTTTGCCTTGGAATGGGATGATTTAGATGTAGTAGCCAAATTGAACCATACCATGTGATGGTCACTGGCCCCCAGGTGACCAGGTAAAATGATCAGTGACTACCGATATGTTACTGACATTCTTTAGATCTGGTTCTAAACTCAGGAAATCAATGCAGACCAGTAACATAGGGGGCACTAGTGGTGATATTGACCATGGGGGCAGCTCTCTGAGGTAGGGCTTTTCTCTGCAAACAGTGGCCACAGGTCTTGACATACTGCTCCACATCTGTACTCATTTTTGGCCAGTAAAATCGGGTCCGTACCAGGTCAAGGGTTCAGTCTATGCCTAGATGCCCCATGTGATTATGCAGGGACTTCAAAAACCAGCTCTCTGAAAGCAACAGGCAGCACCAGTTGTTGTTTGACTACCCGGCCCTCCTTATCCACAGTCTCCCTGTATAGTAGTTGGTTAATCAGCTTTAATTTTGGCCCTTCTTTGTATAACAAGGCAGCTCTCAGGTCAGTGGAATGCAACTTGGACACATCCCTCCCGGCCTGCAAAGCCTCCACAGCCGTTTTTATTGCAGAGTCTCGGGGACTGAACCTGTTGGAGACTATCATTGTTGAATTGGGGCAGTGAACTAGTGTCTAATGCAGAAAAATGACAGCAGGCAGCAGGTATGCATCTCGGATGGCCCCAAGCAATCCACCAAACAGTCTACAGCATCAGGAGACACCTGTTCCTCCTTGTCAAATTTCTGCAAGGGCTCTTATATCGAGTTCCGACAACCTGACCCAATCAGTTTTGGCATAGGTCTTGAGAGAGCATCCGCATCTATATGATTTAGGCCTGCTCTGTACTCAACTCAAATAGTCATAGTGTGGCCAATGCAGAGAGCCACCTGTGTATGTGGCATCCAACTTGACTGAGGTCTGCACATAGGTCAGGGATTGTTATCAGTCTTTACCAATATCTTGGCACCATACAAATAGTCATGAAATTGATCAACAATGGCCTACTTAGAGCCAGAGAACTCTAGTTTGTGCACTGGATAATTTTTTTCGGAAGGAGTCAGACTTCTGCTGGCAAAAGCTACAGGTCTCAGACCATTCGAGTGCTCCTGATATAGCACAGCCCCCAATCCTTGTAGACTGGCATCAGTATGGAGAATGTAATGGCTTGGCCGGTTAGCATAGGCCAGCACTGGGGCATGGGTAAGTTGATATATGATGTCATAGAAAGCTTCCTCACACTCAGCAGTCCAGCGGTCTCCAAACACATAATTCGCAAAAAAATCCTCTCTGTCTTAGAGCGCACAACTTTATACTTTTTGTGCGTGGGGACTTCCCTGAGTGAGGCTGAGAGGGGCGGATCACTCGAGAATAATCTTTGACAAACCGCCTATAATACCCACAAAACCCCACGAACCGTTGCAGCTCTTTCAAATTCCTGGGCTGAGGCCAAGTGGTCAAAGCCTCCACTTTGCTAGGGTCAGTCTCTATGCCTTCAGTGGATACTATGTGGCCCACATATTTCACAGAAGTTTGGAAGAATTGACACTTGTCTATAGATAGCTTGAGACTGAAATCCTCCAGCTGATCCAGGACCTTGAACAATCGACACTCATGTTCTTCCAATGAGTGGCCAAACACTATGACATCATCTAAGTAAACCAAACACTCGAGCAAATTCATGTCCTCCACAGCACGTTCCATCAGGCGCTGAAAGGTGGCTGGGGCACCTGAAATCCCTTGAGGCATCCGAATAAGCTCATAGAAACCTAGGGGGCAAATAAATGCAGTCTTCTCTCGCCTCCTCTGGGGCCATTGGGATCTGATAGTATCCCATGGAGGTCCAACACAGAGAAACACTTACTGCTATTTAAACAATCCAAGGCGTCCTGTATGCGTGGCATGGTATACTGGTCTGGGATGGTCTGCTGATTCGAAGATGCAGTAGTTCTACACATCCGAACCGCCCCATTCTTTTTGCTCACTACTACAATGGGGGAGGCATAGGGGCTCCTGGACTCTTGTATCACACGAGCAGCAAGTATCTCCTGCAAATGCCACCTCACATTGTCTATGTCAGCCGGGGCCAGGTGCCGGGATCTCTTTCGGAAAGGCCTTTCATCATGCAGCCGGATGTGGTGCTCAGCCCCTTGCACACATCCCATTCTTTCAGGGAAAAAAACTGGTCTCTTTTGGCAAGCTTCTCACTGATCCTCACTTTCCATTCAGCAGGCAATGGGGAGTCACCGAAATCAAACAAGTCGGGAGTTACTCTGTCATCTTTCCTGGAACCATTGCTATTGGGCAGCACTGCAGTATCTGCACAATGTACACTTGCCAGGGTGCATCTTCTTCTTATTCGAATCTCCTTGTCGGACACATTATGCACTTGAACCATCACCCTCTTAATGTAAGCATGAGCTCTAGCCGCAAGATACTGGTTTGCTAGCAGTCCCTCAGGCAATCTTCCCTCCCCAGGTGCATCCAACATCAACAACTTATTCTTAACATCTGTTCCCAGTCGGACTTCCCCGTGCAGAACATATTGGCATTCGGGGCAAGTGTCACCGGTGCCGGATCCTTTTTCCATACTACACCCACCGGGCCTTCAGGTTCCTCCTGGCTAACCTTCTTCTGAGTTTCAATGGCCTTTTGGATCACAGCAGGTATTCTTAGGGCTCACCCGGTTCTGAATGCTTGCTTTTCTGAACACAATTGGGCTAGTTGTCCAAATACATGAGCATTTGTCCCAATCAACAGGGGTACCCCATCATACAGTCTAGTGGGGGCAGACCAAAGTCAAGGTTTCCACCTGTTCGTCCACTCCAGCCACAGAAGTAGGAAATGACAACCAGATCCGGATATACCCCAAATATGGATAAGCCTTGTCACTTAGCCCCCATACATGTAGACCATCCAAGGGTTGTAGTGGCACCTCAGGTAGGTGTGTCTGATACCAGTCTTGAAACATGATGGTTACCTGAGAGCCACTATCTAATACAGCTTGGGTGGGAAGCCCATTTACTTGCACTGGGGCTCTCCATCGAGGGCCTGACCACATCAGACCATTCAGGTACAACATTGACAGTTGCTTGGGCTGGTCTGGTCACAAAGCTCTTCCTGGGGAGTCGGACGTGGGCCCTGCAATGCCAAGTGATCAGTTTGCTGTTGACCTTCCTTAAATTCTCCAGCAGCTAGCACTCAGGCTGAAAGTGTCCATCCTCCCCACAGTGGTAACAAAACTTAGGGTCCCGGGGGTCTCTATTGGGAAGGGAGCACCTTGTCCGCTGGGGGCCCTCTTGGGGGGTGAAGGGGTTCCCCTGGGCCAGGGCATTGGTTTCTAGATAACTCAGGTTCCCCTGACCTAACAGGGTGGATAGTGGATCGCTTCAAGTCCCTCACCAACTCTCGTAAATTTCTGACTTCGGCCCTCAACTCACTTTCTACTTGGGGATCAGAGGAAATAGCACGCACCCCCACATCACCTTGAAAGTCTGGGGACGCCTCAGGCCTTCCTGAAGGGTGGGTCTCTTCGGGGGCACTAGACTCAGGGGTTCGGCTTGGGTTCACAGCCCTCGCATAGGGTTCCCACCCCTCCTCATCTGTCTCCACTTCTCTAATTTCCCTCATCAATTGACAGTATTCCAGCAGGGCAGACCGTCTATCATGCAACTTAAGTTTTAACAATATTACACTAGAAAATCTAGCAGACTTCAAAACATGTTCCAACCTGACCTGGTTCAAGGTCGTGGTTGTGATCCCCCCTTTTCTATAGGCCTTTTGCAAGGCCCGCTCCACCCTAGTGACAAAGGCGGACAGTTTCTCATTTCTCCATTGCTTGGCAGACTTGAATTTCCATAATAAGTCTTCCCCAGTCTCTGTACTCCCAAACACTCCCTCCAAAGCAGAAAGATAATCTGCTGCGGTGGCTTCCGGGTTAGTGGCCCACAAGAACCTAATGGCTTCTAAAGCGGGGCCCCACAGACTCTCCATCTATCGCTTTCTTTTCTCCCCCTCAGAGCACTGCCACTCCTGAACTAAGGGGGTGGCGTAGTCCATCCACACTTCCAAGTCATCCTCCCCGAAGGCACTGGCACTGTGCCCGAAAAAAGTTTTAGCCTACGGTAAGAATTGAGCTGTATGGGGGGACCACTAAGGGCAGTGGAGCCAGAATAGAACTCTTAGGGGGACAGGGGGAGGTACCTGGGGAGACCTGGAGGGTGGTGTCACTAGACAGATGCAATGCTTGCAGCAACTCCTGGGTAGTCCTCCCCTCCACAGCCAGCAATTTAAGCAGTTTATCTTTAAAACTATTAGTCTGGGGAGACCCCCACAGGAGTGACTGACCCACTTCGAATATGAACAAGCCTCCACCCCGTGGGGCACCCTCCGGGTAAATCACTGGAGGTACCCTCTCGGGATCGATGGCCACACTGCACAAAAGTAGCACCTGCAGGGTCTGATCGAGCAGGTCAGCCATACGCCCCTTCACCTCCACTTTGCCCAAACATTTAACACGCTCTGCTGTAGAAATAATGTCAACCGTTGGGGTCCCCAGGGGCACGTCTAATAGTAAGACAATTCTCTGGGAGTCCAGCTCTTCGGCTTCGCCCCACCCCATCAGTTTGTGTACCATTGTCTTAATAGGGTCCAACTTAATTTTTGCCATAATATCCCCTTCCAGTTTTCCCGTCAGCTTTTCCATTTTTATGCACTTTACTCACTAGGGGACGCTAATCCCAGCGGTGCCTCCAATTTGTAACCCCAAGGGGGCGCTATCCTAAGGGATACTACCCCGCCTGCCTCAGCTGTGACAGGGTGATGGGCCCAGATCCGTTGACGGGTGCCTCCACCCAGAGGTCGGGGTTAGAACAGCCAAGGTTGACTCGGTCACAGCCCTCTGGGTTGCTGCAACCCCCCTTCTTCCCACTAGTGGCTTACACAGTTCACTTACAATGTTCTCACCCTGAACACTTACCCCCCATCTTGAATCACTCAGCTCACTCCGGGGACCCCCTGAAAAATAATGTACAGTTATCCAATATTCACTGTGCAGTATATCACCAGTAAAACACAAACCAGTCAGGGTACTTTTGCAAAACAAACAATCTGATTTACAGTATTTAAGGGGAGATAACAAGGACTGGGGGGAATCAGGGTGATTGCCTTACCACTATAAAATATATTTAACTACCTAGGGCTCTCTTCACAGGCCTACACCTATCAGTTACTGTCTATGGGTACCCGAGCCCTAATGGCTAGTTCCTTGATGCAGCTGGTTGGGGCCCTGACACAAAGGAGCATTCAATTCCTACGAAGATTGGATGGAGCCAGAAAGCTCAATTAGTACAATCAGCAATGCAACAAGAAGATTTTGCTCTTGCTAGCAACCTTTACCAGAGAGCTACCCTGATTCAGTACTCACAACTCCAGTAGAAAGCCACCCTTTCACCACTCGCAGGGCTGAGCCTGAACTTCAAAGATCTCCTCACACATTTATATGGAAAACATCAGAGGGGTACCATACCAGGCAGCTGCTTCCAGGACCTGAACGAACTCACAGCAATTTCGGGCGCTACACTGCAGCATCAACGTCCTGACAGATCGAGCACGATTTAGCAGATTCTCCAGTCCTCTTTAGGTGAAGCCTCGTAGGTAGCTGTGTTTATACACAGCCTCCTCTGACTGCGC
Source organism: Neoceratodus forsteri (assembly GCA_016271365.2). Classification (NCBI taxonomy): domain Eukaryota; kingdom Metazoa; phylum Chordata; order Ceratodontiformes; family Ceratodontidae; genus Neoceratodus; species Neoceratodus forsteri. Next base: position 503,973,433 of record CM057455.1, read on the forward strand.
TTGGCCAGTTTAGTCTGAGCTTTCTGGCTATGGAAAGCGGCCTTGAGGCCTTTCATGTGCTTCGATGTGAACATAGCCACAGGAGCAAGAGGCTCTCCTCGCTCACAGCCACAACGTCTCTGCCCATCAGGCAGTTGGGGCCAGCCTTCTCAGCCAGCCACCCGATCCCATAGGTGGGCTGTAGACACCAGGCTATGAGACCTGTCTCGATTGGTGCAAAAAGGCACCCTTGTTCAGACTTCACTTCCCAGGATTACTAGCTAAGTCCCCATTGGTTAGCCGGCTCCGTCTAGAGTCCTGATCCTGGTTGGTTGCTTAATCCTTCACATTAACTGCCCCTGGCACCTTATTGGACCCTTCAGAACGTCCTGGTCCAAAATGGAGGGGCACAGCACACAGAGTCCCAGCTGCAAGAAAGGCAGGTTAGACAGGCTGCATTTTTATCATTACTTTAACAGTTTTCACAGAAACAATTACATCTTTCTGATGGGCTCCCCCTGCACTTCTAGCAACTGCAGGAACGGAGCAATTACCCAGTAGCCCAAGGTGGGAGTCAAGCACAGAAACCCCAGCCCCCTTTATAAACACCAAACTCTGCGAGCAGGCACCTCTTAAAGAGACAGTACTGGAGGCTTTAAAAGCACTCACAACCCCCCATTTAGTGGCCTTACGCCGAACACCAGCCAAGCAGTGAGCACTTACGCAAGCTCCGGGAAGGCTTCTAGGAACCCCCAATTGTAGGGGGGTTACACAGTCTTATTCCCCACCTTCACATCTGTTAGCTACTTGCCCCAGTTTGCCAAGGACAAATCTGCTCCAGTGCTAGTCTCTTTATTACAACAATTTCTTGCAAAATGGCCTGGCTTATTACAGTTATAGCAGATAACGTCTTTTGGCACAGATTTGTTACCCCCACCGGAGTTCTTAGCAGGCTTGGAGTTTAAATGGGAAAAAGAGTTTCTTACTGGTGCTTGGATGTTACCTTGCTGCTGTGGCATCTGTCTGGCCAGTTGGTAGTCCTCAGCCAAAGAAACAGTTTTTTCCCCATTCTCTGGTCGGTGTTCCTTTACCCGCAGCTGCATATCTGTAGCCAAGATGTTGAATAATTGCTCCATGGCAACTGTGTCGATGATCTGTGGGACTGTTTTGCTCTCTGGTTGGATCCACTTCATCAGGAGTTCTCTGAGTTGGGTGAAAGCTTCTCGAGGATTGTCAACCGAGTTGTACCTCAGAGATCGAAATCTCTGCCTGTAGGTCTCTCTGGAGATGTCATACCTTTTCAGGATTTCGCTTTTCACCAGTTCATAGTTTTCTGACTGTGCAGTGTCCATACTGCTGTAGGCAAGCTGAGCTTTCCCTGTCAGGTAGGGTAGAAACATAGAAACATAGAATTTGATGGCAGATAAGGACCGCTTGGCCCACCTAGTTTGCCCATTTTCCTACCTAACAGATAAGCTGCAGATCCTAGTTAACCAACAGCTTACTTCCTCTTACCCGCCACTAGGACTGCCTTATGCCTGTCCCATGCATTCTTGAAGTCCCCCACTGTTCTTGACTCAACGACCTCCTCAGGGAGGCTGTTCCATGCATCCACAACCCTCTCAGTGAAAAAATACTTCCTCACATTACCCCTGAGCCGTCCCCCCATACCAGTCTGATTGTCCATTGCTGCTTTGCCAATTGGCAGACTGTGGCAACTCTTTAAAAGGGTTGTCAGGTATGCCTCAATATCATCTGAGGGACACAACTTAGTAAGTTTAATGGCCTTTAAGTTGCTTGCATTTTGTTGCTTATCTGGGTCTGTGCTGGATCCTCTGCCTTCGATAGTTTGTAAGGCATCCAGCCATCGCTGCTCCTGTTGTTGCATCTCTTCTCTCATCTGTTGCTTCTGTCACTGCATTTTTCTCTCCTTTGTGCTTTTAAATGCTGAATCACTTTTTCTGTCTGTGTCCCAGTCTCTTTTTGTTGTATAGCCCACCATTTCAAAAAGTCCATCAGCCTTTCGGATTCTGCCAATGGCTGTTCTTTTTCCATAACTTGTGCTGGCTGTACAATCTCAGACTGGATTTCTGTTGCTGCTAGTTTGGCTGCCGTTCTCCTGGTAACCACTCCTGGATTTGCTGCCACAGAATCCATACCTTCCTCTGCGCTTCCCTGGTACTAGGTCCAGTATCCCCGCGCACAAATCTCCTGTCTTAGGGTATGCACGGCTTAAATCCCATTTGGTCTGACACCATCTGTCGTCGAGGCACAGATCAGAAAGCATAGAGAGAACCCAGGAGCAGTTGTAAAATTCCACAAAAGTGTTTATTTGTAGTTGCAGTAACATAAAATAAACCTGTTCAAAATAACTATATACAGAAGCAAAATAAAATCTCTTGGAATCCCTCCAGTTGCAGCTCAGCTTAACTGTTTTTATGTCTTTTTCAACCCCCATCCTTTGCAAGCATCCTGTTCTTTGAAAATTTTCAGGAACTGCTACAACATTGAGAACTTCCTGAGGTCCCCACAGCAGCTGCAAAAAGGCTCAGGCATTTGCACCCAAGTAACCCTCTAGCTTTTTACAGTTATCTCAAATTATAAATACATATGCATTTCAACAGTAACACCATATTTTCTAAACAGAAGGGATCCCAACATCAGTTTCACTCCATACATTGATTCTCATATATTTTATATCAGCTGACATAGATATGCAAGGGAGGAAAAACAGACAGCAAGAGAAAACAGAGACAGTGAGAGGCAAAGAATTGCGAGACTGTTCGGGTTAATCAAGTCCGAAGCCTCACAGGAAAATTTGATTGCGCAGCCAGCCAGACAGAGAAGAGAGAAAAGGAAAGAATACAGATCCTTGCATTTAAATACTTTCTCCCAAAAAAATGGGACAGGGTCCTATTCTACTCTGTCACAAATATGTACAAAATAGAAGATGTGTATATCTCTGCTTCTTCTTCTACAGTACAATATGTAAGGAATGTGTATGATGATTGTACCCGAATATTCCAATAAACTTGAATTTAAAAAAAAATATTCTTGGAAGATTATGGTCTGGATTTTCAAAGACCTGAGAATGGTGCAAGGTGTCTGCGTCAAAGACGTGTGACGCAACTGGCACCTTGCCTCAAAGGATGTGTCCGGGAGCTATTTAGTAAAGCAGCCTGCAGTAATGGGTGTCTGCGCCTGCCTATTACCACAAAATGGGCTGCAGCGTGACGCTAGGGGACTTGCAGCAGACACAGGCTGCCATATCCCCTAATATGGCATTCAGAAAACCCTCCCAGATGACAAAGATCTACGTAGGGTTAGACCAGCTAAAAGCTGGTCTAACAGTATGTAGACATCCTCTGGAAGGGTTGTTAACTGTATGCCACTGTGTCGCCCCCTCCCCTGGTGATCTAGTTTCTCCCCCCCAGCCCCGATCTGCCCCAAATGGTATTATTAAAATACATTTCATCCCTGATGGTCTAGTGGCCTACCCCTCCCCAGCAGGTGAGTGCCCACCACCCGCTCCCCATCACGAACCCCGATATAGTGACTATTGACACTTTTCTCATTCACATTACGGTCGCTTCCGTTAAATTAACTGTAAGAGCACATACTGTATACCGACGCACTTTGACAGTTCATTCGGTGACCGCCATGGTGGTGTGAGGAGGGCTGTACCAGTTGTCGGATCTGGGTTCAGGATGGGGGCGAGGTGGTAGGCACTACCTGCTGGGGTGGGGGGGCCACTAGATCACCAGGATGTAATGTATTTTAATACCACTTACCGGCGGATCAGGACTGGGGAAGGGGAGGCACTAGATCACCAGAGATGTAATGTATTTTAATAATACCACCAGATCAGGGCTGGGGAAGGGGAGGCACTAGATCACCAGGGATGTAATGTATTTTAAAAATACCACTTACTGGCAAATTGGGTCCGGGGAGGGGGGAACACTAGATCACCAGGGATGTCATTTATTTTAATAATACCAGAGTGGCGGATCGGGGTGGGGGTGGGGGGACAAACCACTAGCATATTTCCTTTCAAGGGCACAGCTGCCGGCTGACTGCCCCACAGCTTGCGGCATACATGGTGGATGCGCTGTCTGTTTGGTGAACTGCCACTGATGCTGCAAGCTGCAGGACGCAGGCTCAAGGACCCTGTCTGATACTGAATTGGGCGCAGAGTCCCTGATGCAGGGGCAGCTGCCGCAAGCTGCCATTGTCACAGCTTTCGACCAACCTGTGAAAATCTGTCCCAGTGTGTTTTGCTGCTGATTAACATAGTTCCACTACTTACAGCTTCAGGTGTGCATAAGCTGATTTCTATGGGTCCTTGCTGGGATTGGGATCAGAAGCTCTGATAATGTAATCCTCTGTTACCTTACTGGTGAAGTTATTTGGAAAAAGGGTCCAGAGGGTAAAAAGAAAGAATTACCTGTTTTACTAAATTTACTTCAGACCATATCCCTATCTCCATGCCACTGTCCAATTTACTCCAAGGATCCAGCTTCACCAAGCTAGTTATATCCAGAGTTACTGCTCCCTTGCCTAGCGTGTTCAGTGCTTGAGTGTCCTGGGGCACTTTCCTGAATACTGCTCAGATAGAAGCACCATACTAATTGTAAACATAATTTTAACTGTACCATGAAAACTGTTAAAGAACCCAGGCTGGCCTTCTCGGGTGTGAAGGGAAACACTGATCCTCAATGACCCAGTACAGCTTTGACAAACTACCAGATGCTACCATTGCCAGGTGCGTGTGCATGGGTGTAGGCCATCTCTCTGGCACCCCCTTGTCACCCTGTCTTACGAAAGTACTAGGAAAAGTCAAACTCACCTGCTGATGGAAGTTGTGCAGCTGTGAATCAATACAGTTTAGTGATTCTTCCATCCCTTGAGAAAGGATAGAGTCAGTCCAGAATTCTGATTTGTTTGCATGCTTACTTTTTTGCATCAACCATGACAGATGGTGAGGTGTCCCTGTACTTGGGTCCTGTGGTGAATTCTAAATTCTGGAGATATAACTTGCTTGATGTTTTCAAATGTTGACTTGTGCCTGACATGTTTGTGTCCGACTTGTTTTTTATGCTGTGTGTTACTCCTGCACTAGGTTTCAGACCACAAGATCTGTCTGCACTAGTATTTATGTTTGAGCCTTGAGGTCCTGTATTTACATCAGCAGTCCTACTAGCCACAGAAGTTACTAATACATTTTTATCAAACTGTGAAAATGCTGTTCCAGGTTTACTTCTGCCTGAATTCTCACCTGAGAACTTACTGCCGTGCAATGCATATTTGTTTACATTTGAACAGGATGTTGCTTTCTGAAACAAAGGAGGAACAGAACTGGACTTTTTGAATGGCGTTTGTGATTGGTCATTTACAGGGTTCACGGTCGTCAGATGCATTTCGGTTTTTGGACCCTGTGTTTCGGCAGGCCTGAACACCCCCGGCTGACAGGCATTTTCATTTTTTCCAGTTTTTGTAGAGGGCTGTGAGATGCTCTGCCTTTTTGTTTCCTCGAGCATTTTTCTGAAACTTTTGTTTTGTTGCATCAAACCTCTTTTAAAAATCGGTATAATCTTGGAAGCAACCTGACTTCCTGAATCCGAGCCACTCTGTGATCTTTGAGAACTGAAGATACAGTTTAAATGTGTGGGATTTCCAGAATCTTTTTGCTGTTGGATATTCTGGACATATAAATTTGGGCTTTCACTGTAAGAAGCAGTGACTATGGATTTAGAAACCACATCTATGGAGCATCCTGAATTCTTCTGGTTGCCCATGAGCCCCACCCTGTGGTCAGATTCTGCAAAGTAGGCCAGGGACACCTGATTGAGGCTGGAACTGTTGGGGGCCTGTGTCAGAGCTGCCCTGAAGGTTGCTTTTGTAGTGAGATTTGCAGGCCTCATACAGGATTCCTGTAATTGAAGACAAAGCATTTAAATAAAACATTAATGACATCAATGAAGATGCTAGAAACATGTTGTTTATTTCTGAGACAGTTCTGAAAAGGCATGTTCACAGAAGAATGTTACTCGAATTAGTGCTACTCATACAGTGAGCTTATTCTTCTGTAAATATAATAAGCTATTAACTTCAAAATACATGTAACCCCTAGATGGCGCTATCCCAGGGGCTACTACCCCTGCCTGATTTGCCACTAACAGGTTGAGGGGCCTGGATCCGACGGCGGGTGCCTCCACCCTGAGGTCAGGGTTTGCAATAGTTAAACTAACTTGGTCACAGCCCTCTGGGACACTGCAACCCCCCTTTTTTCCCACTAGTGGCCCACACAAGATATCAGAATTACCTTCACAGTATACACTTACCCCCAGGGCTGGTTCAGGCACTGGGACCTCCTGTAAAATAAGATATAGTGCAACAATCACAGTACAATACTTTAACATAGACAAATACCTCAGGCAGTATAACTTTGCTGAAACAAGCAGCTCTGATTTATTTAGGGGGAATATAACAAGGACAGGGGGAAATAAGGTTAATTGGCTTATCACGGTGTAACCCCCCTGCAAATGGGGGTTCCGAAAAGACTTCCAGGAGCTTGCTTGAATGCTCCAAGCCTGAATGGTGTTTGGCGTTTAAGCCATTTATCAGTTAGTGTTTTTAGAGCCTCTGGTACTGTCTCTTTAAGAGCTGTCTGCTTGCAGACATAATTAGTTTGTATGGGGGGACTGTGTGCTTCTCTGTTTGAGTACCACTCGAGCTGCTGCCAATTCACTCCATTTTTGCAGTCACTAGGAGTGCAAAGGGAACCTATCTGAAAGATATAACTGTTTGCCAGAAATCATTTAGAGTAATAATGAAATTACAGTTTGTCTAACCTGCTTTCTTTGCAGTCAGAACTGTGTCTGCCTAGTTCCCCATTCTGGTTTTGAACTGCTGAACTGGACCAATCAGTGTGGGTAAGCTAGCTCTAAATGGTGCCTTGGACGAATCAGAACTTGGACTCATAATCTGAGCCAGCCACAAGAGGATTGTATGGGCAGTGACTCTGGGAGATGTAGTTTAGACTTCACGCCTTTTGGACCAACAGCAGCAGTCTATTGTGAGTGACAGCCAATCCAGTCAAGAACTGGGAGGAACTCAAAGGAAGTGCCCGGTTTTGTCTGTTGGAGTTTCAGTTTAGCTCTGGCAGTGAAGGGGAAAGGAACCCTGTGCTCCTTCAGTGCACAGTTTTAGTCAAAAACATGTGTAAGGTCCAGAGTTCCGGTCTGCAGCTTGTGTAACTGCTTGTTAGGACTGAATCCATCCTGTGAAGAGAATCAAAGGATATCTGAAGAGTAGAAACCAGGCTCACCCTGTAGAAGACTGGAGAAATTGCTGATTTGCACTCTGTCTGTCAGGAACTGAATCTGGTGTGTGTTCTCCCGGGTATTGTGCAGTAATTGCGATCGGGATACAGATGCAGCCTGCCTGGTATAGTGCTTTCTTTTTACCATATAAATGTGTGAAGAGGTTTGTGTACCTCAAGTGAATCCTGCTGCCATTAAGTGACTTTTGCCTGTGACTGTTTACCATATAAATGTGTGAGGAGTCTCTTGGAGCTCAAGAGTAGCCCTGCTGACATTGAAGGACCCTATCTTGTTTGGAGGTCGTGAGTACTAATTCAGAGTCGCTCCTGTTGAATTGCCACATTAAATCCAAATGGAATTACTGTACTGCTGACTGTTTAACTAATTTTTCTTTCTCTGTGTGAAAGGGCCCCACCAGCTGCCACAGTTTGACTAGCCACTAGGGCTTGGGTACCCAGGGACAGTAACTGATAGGGATAGGCCTGTGCACAGAGCCATAGGTAGATGAGTAGTGTGATAAGCTAATTAACCTGATTTCCCCCTGTCCTTGTTAAATCCCCCTAAATAAATCAGAGCTGCTTGTTTCAGCAAAGTTATACTGCCTGAGGTAATTGTCTATGTTAAAGTACTGTACTGTGATTGTTGCACTGTATCTTATTTCGCAGGAGGTCCCAGTGCCGGAATCAGTCCTGGGGGTAAGTGTATACTGTGAAGGTAATTCTGATATATTGTGTGGGCCACTAGTGGGAAGAAAGGGGGTTGCAGTGTCCAGAGGGCTGTGACCAAGTTAGTTTAACTATTACAACCCTGACTTCTGGGTGGAGGCACCCGCCATTGGATCCAGGCCCTCAACCTGTTAGTGGCAAATCAGGCAGGGTAGTAGCCCCTGGGATAGCGCCATCTAGGGTTACATCTGGAGGCACCGCTGGGATTGTGTGTCCTCTAGTGGCCATATTTACAACCACTGTTAAAAAAAAAAAAATGGGTACCTGGACAGAAGTGGCTGTGCACCGCTGGTGGAGTGTGTACTGGGAGGAGATTGACCCCAAAATGCTATGCTTATCCTGGACATCCCCTGGGTATCAACACGGACACTGTACAGGAGTACTTTCCAAGGTGGAAGGTTTACAAAACCCTGTGGTGGTGGGTCGCATGCTAATCTGCTCACCCACACTTTCCTGGCCTAGTAGAGTTTAAGGATCCCATAGATAGCTCCAAAGTGCCACAGACCATTACCCCAGAGGGAGCCCTCACTGCCTGGAGAGTGATAACTAAGTACAGTAAAGACCCAGGGAATGAGCCCCACCACTGTCTGAAACTTTGAGGAGAAATTTGCTAAATGGGTGCTGGGGAAGGGAAAACTGTGGAGGACTTGAAGAAACTATTCTTGCCACCTGGGTGTTCTCCCCAACACCCTCTCCCGCCCAGTACCCATAATGGTGGCTGGAACCAATGCAGACTCCTATTTCTGCACCTGCCATTAGTCACGACTCTTACCGAAGGTTGAGGATCTTCTCTGGCATCCTCCCACCCCAAGGGAGGATGACTGGGAGACCTGGATAGACTATGTTGCCCCCAAGTGCTAGAATGGCAATGCTCTGGAAGCCAAAAGCGAAAGAGGGTTAGTGAGAGCCTCCGAGGTCCTGCCCTGGCTACCATCCATGCTAAATGGGCCAGTAACCCTGAAGTGACTGCACAGGCCTATCTTGAGGCTTTGGAGAATGTGTATAGGAGCCCAGATTCTGATGAGGATCTATGGTGGAGAGTAAGAAATGCACAACAGTACCAAGGGAGTTGTTGTCTGTGTATGTATCTCGGCTGGAAAAATTGTTGCAAGAATGCCTCAGAAAGGGTGTTTGCCAGCGATTGAACTGGACCGAACCAGGCTGGACAGGATCCTTAAGTCTGCCCCTTCTCAGAACTGCTGTTGCTTCAGTTACGCCTGGTGAATCGACTGGAATCCCACCCTCCTATGATGAGTTAATGAGAGAAATTCGAGGAGTTGAGAAAAGCGACCTCGGGAGGGACCTGCACCAATAGCTGCGGCTCTGACCGAGTGACTGAGGTGGCCATCAAGTGAAGTTCAGGGGCAGAGGTTGGCAGTCAATGAGTGCTCTGACAAGGAAAAAGATATGCCACAATGGGGCGAACTGTTGAGAGAGATCCGGGAATTCAAAAACAGTCCCTTTATGAAGGCCACGCCTGCAAGTACGGGCCCTAACCTATATCCGACTGCATCTGCTATGGGGGTGGGGGTACCCACCCATGTATCTCCTGCTGATAACAGCTCCAAACTCAATTCCTTGACCATGGAAGTGGAGAAACTGACGAGATGTCTCCAAATGCTTATCACACCGCAGACAGAGGTGGCACCAAGGTTTCTAGGTTAGTACCTCGCCTCTGGCTCCCAGTGTGTAGCCTCGGCCAGCTCAAACTCCAGAAAATATGTTTTGCTATAATTGTGGAAGTATGGGCACATGAAAGAGAATGCCGGTCCCCAAAAGACACTGACAAAGTTGCATATAGGCTACAAGGAGAGCTTGGAGAACAAATCAATGGTTAAGAGGTGCATGAAATGATCCCAGTGAGGGCACCAAAAATGCTAATTCCACGCCCTTGTGGCAAGGTCTGTAGCTCAGGCCCCTACCACCGCCTCCAGACTGGTCCAGAATAGTGGGTCCTCCATGGAGACCACTGTAAAGGTGAATGGAGTGTCTACAAGAGCTGTATTAGACAGTGGCTCCTAAGTGACAATTATGTTCCAGGATTGTATAGAAGCATTTATCAGACATACCTTACAACCATTAGAAGGACTGCATGTTGGGGGTTAAGTGAGAAGGCCTACACCTATTCTGGGTATATCCGAATTTGGCTTGTCTTTCCCCACCTCCGTGGCTGGAGTGGCTTAACAAGTAGAGACCCTAGCCTTAGTGTGTCCCCCCACTGGACTGTATGGATGGTGTCCCTTTGTTGATTGGAACAAATGCTCATGTTCGAAGGCTGGCACAGTTGTGTTATGAAAAACAGGGTCAAAGACTAGTAGAGCTTTAAGAGTTCCAGCTTTAATTAAGAAGGCCTATGAGGCACAGAGAGATGCTGAAAAAATAGAACCAGAGGAACCGGTTGGAATTGTATGGAAGAAGGATCCTGAGTCTCTGATCCTGGCGCCAAATGCCCAGTGTACCTTACAGGGAGAAGTCCGTATCAGAAAGGATGTTAAGAATAAAATATTAATGTTGGATGCACCAGGCGATGGAAAATTGCCAGAGGGACTGCTGGTCAAGCCTAGTATTTTGCCCGCTAGAGCCCATGCTGCTTATGCCAGAAGGGTAATGGACCAAGTCTATAATGTCTGAAAGAGACATTCTAGTAAATAGAGGTTGCATCCTGGCTAATGTGCATTGTGCAGATACTGCAGTGCTACCCAGCAGCAAGAGTTCGAGGAAGAATGACAGAGTAACGCCTGACTTGTTTGATTTCGCGACTCCTCGCTGCCAGCTGAATGGAAAGTGAGGATCAGTGAGAAGCTTGCCCAGAGAGACCAGGTGTTTTCTTTAAAGGAATGGGACGAGGATGCGTGCAAGGAGCTGAGCACAATATCCGGCTGCATGACGAAAGACCATTTCGTGGAGAGGTCTCACGCCTGGCACCTGCTGATATAGATGATGTGAGACGGCATCTGCAAGAGATGTTATTGTTGGTGTAATACAAGAATCCAGAAGCCCTTATGCTTCCCCCATTGTGGTAGTGAGGAAAAGAATGGGACAGTAAGGATGTGCGTGGATTATCGCACTTTAAACCGGCGGACTCATCCCTGATCAGTACACAATGCCCTCTCATTCAGGATGCTTTGACTGCCTAAACGGGAGCAAGTGAGTTCCTCTGTGCTGGATCTCCGTGGTGGGTACTACTAGATCCCGATGGCCCCAGAGGACCGTGAGAAGACAGCCTTTATCTGTCCGCATTGGCTTCTATGAATTCATGAGGATGCCTCAAGGATTTGTGTGCCCCAGCCACTTTTCAACAATTGATGGAGCGCAGTGGGGAGCTGAACTTACTAGAGTGCCTGGTATACCTAGATGATGTTATTGTGTTTGGCAGCCATTGGAGGAACATAAGAGCAGATTATTTAAGGTATTGGACCGACTGGAGGACTTTGGCCTTAAACTGTCCATTGATAAGTGTCAATTCTTCTAAACATCAGTAAAGTATGTGGGACATAGTATCCACCTTAGGGAATAGAGACCACCCAAGTAAAGTTGAGGCCTTGACCACCTGGCCACAGCCCAAAATGTAAAAGAACTGCAAAGATTCCTGGATTCTGTGGTTATTATCAGCGTTCATCAAGGACTATTGTGATCCGCCTTTACTTAACCTTACTCAAGGGTATCCCCAACCCACAAAAATACCAAAAGTCAGCGGCCCTCAAGACTGAAAGAGTGTATTTTCAGTCCGAGTGAAGTATTTGGGTTCGCTGGACTCCTGATTGTAGACTGCTTTTCATGAGATCATATATCAACTTACCCATGCTCCAGTGTTGGCCTATGCCGATCCAAGAAAAACCTTACGTCCCTGTACACTGATGCTAGCTTGCAAGGGTTAGCTGTGTTGTACTAAGAGCACGAGAATGGCCTGAGACCAGTGGCCTTTGCCAGTAGAAGCCTGACCCTATCCGAAAAGAACTATCCTGTACATAAGTTAGAGTTCCTAGCTTTGAAGTGGGCTTGTTGACCAATTCCATGAGTACTTGTATGGGGCTAAAATACTAGTAAAAACTGACAATAATCCTTTGACCTATGTGCAGACCTCAGCTAAGTTGGATGCCACTGGCCATAGGTGGATTTCTGCATTATCTACATATGACTATGCTCTCGAATCACGGTGCGTAGTCTGAACCATGTAGATGCTGATGCTCTCTCCGGAGGCTCTGTTTCAGAATGATTGTCCGACTGGCAGAACTCTTACATTCGGGCACCTGTGCCGAAGTCTGACAGGAGGAACAAATGTCCACGGACGCAGTGGACTGCATGGTGGATTGCTTGGGACCCTCTGAGAATTGCATACCTGCTGCTTATTGCCACTTTTCTGCAATAGACATTGGCACTGCCTCAGCTGGACAATGACAGTATTCATGCGGCTCAATCTTGCGATCCCATGATCAAAGCAGCTTTAGAAGCCCTCTATGCAGGAAAAGATGTGTCAAATTATGCTCCACTGATTTGAGAACTGCACTGTTATACAAAGAAGGTCCTAAGTTGAAACTGATCAATAAACTGTTATACAGAGAAACAGTAGACAGAGGGGACAAGTAGACAAACAACAACTAGTGCTGCCCACTGCCTTTCGAGACTCAGTACTGATGTCCTTGCACAACCACATGGGGCACCTTGGTATAGACAGAACACTTGACTTGGTGAGATCCAGATTCTGTTGGCCTAAGATGGGGCTGATGTGGAGCAACACATTCGAACTTGTAGTCGCTGCTTACAGAGGAAAGTTTTATTCTAGAGGGCTGCCACCCTTTGTTAACATCACCCACTAGCAACGAAGTGGAGTTGGTCTGTATTGATTTTCTGAGTTTGGAGTCAGATCAAAGAAATATCAGTAATGTGCTGGTGGTCACTGACCATTCCGAGATATGCCCAAGCTTTCCCACCAAAGCACAGAAAGCATCCACTGTGGCTAAAGTACTTGTAGAAAACTTTTGTTCACTATGGGGCTCCACAAAGAATCCATTCTGATCAAGGGAGAGACTTTGAGAGTCGTCTGATCAAAGAGATGCTTTCTGTGGGGGTGCTAAAGTCCGAACCACTCCTTACCACCCCCCGGGGGACCCACAGCCTGAACGCTTCATCCGCGACTTTGCTAGATATGCAGGCACCCTGCACCCAAAGGACAAGCCTAGATGAAGCTAACAAATTAGCACCCTGGTACATGCTTATAACTGCACCAAAAGTGATGCCACTGGGTTCTCCCCCACTTGATGTTTGGAAGAGAAGCTCGACTACCGGGTAGATGTGTGGTTTTTGGGGTCTCCTTGATGGGGTCTTAAGCTGGACAACTATTTCCAGTATGTAAAAGTTAAAGGCCCAGCTAACTCATGCATACCAACTGGCTCAAACCATGGCTGCCAAAAGAAATCTGGCCAACAAAGAAAGGTATGATAAAAAGGTGAAAGCACAGGAACTCCAGGAGGAGATCGGGTATTGCTAAGAAATCTGGGACTGCATGGCAAACACAAGATTGCTGACAGATGGCACCATCTCCTCACATTGTAGTAGGTAAACTAGATGATCTGCCAGTGTACAAAGTAAGGCTGAGAATAATCTCAAAAGATGTAAAACAATGCATAGAAATCATTTATCACCCATTGGACAAATCTTGATTGAGTCAGAGCCCCAGAAGATGCCCCTCTGGACCAGTGACTAGAGCTGCTGCTAAGAAAAGATCAAGAAAGTTCTTATCTACAGAAGCAGAGTTAAAGTCTTCCCCTCACAAGTCCCAGTTGAGAGCATGACTGTCGGTCCATATCAGAAGAAAGTGAGAGTGACTTTTGAATACTATCCTTCTTACAGCAGACTGATCAGTTGTTTCCGGGCAATCCCTAGTCAATACTGGAGATGAAGCTGGGCATCTGGACTGTCTAACTCCCCAGCTTTGTCCCTGGAGCCAATGCTTCCAGAAAGTGAAGTGCAAAGCATCACATCAGAGGAAATGGAATCATTGTGCATGGTTGAACTGTTTGAGCTTTCAGGGAGGAAATGATTGGGTCAGACTGGTGATACACCAGAACAAGAAGAGTATTTTGAGTGCCCTGACAGTCCACTGCCAGTGTCCAAAAGCTCTCCATGCAAGCCAAATGTTGTGGACTCTGAAACTGTAACTCCTGGAGCTGAAAGCGCCCCAAGTTCTAGCCTCTCACCCCATGGAGACTCCCCTGACAAGTGAGGACAATGCTGAAAATGAGGCTCAGAGTGCAGAGACTGTAACAGTTCCCCTGAAAGACTGGTCGGAGGCTGTAAAGCCTGTGGTGCACCCTCAGTTATGATTCCCTGGGCAGGCCAATGGACCTGCCTGTCAATGTTGTCCATGCTGGAGTGTATGTCCCTGAGCCATTGCCCAAACTGAGCGTCAGTGCTAACTCCAAGTTACTTGTGTTGCTCCTTCTATATGGTGCCCTTGCTCCTTTGCCCAGCCCTAGGTAATTGATAGGAAGGGCCCCTCTCTCAGGTTTCATGTACAAGAGGTACAACTTGAGTTATGGTACAATGTGTGTGTAATACTGTGTAAAGAGTGACGTACTGCAAATGTTTCAGAATTGTGTTCTTGGTAAATGATGTATTGACTGATGATTATACGTGTGAGCCTAATGCAAATGTATATGGCTGCAGTTGAAACTTATGGGTACTTTGCTTGACGCTGGACGCTGCTTTCCCAGGCCAGGAAGGGCTAACCCCCTGCAAACAAAAGTTCCTAAAAAGATTTCCAGGAGTTTGCTTGAATGCTCCAAGCCTGAATGGTGTTTGCTGCTTAAGCCATTTATCAGTTAGTGTTTTTAGAGCCTCTGGTACTGTCTCTTTAGAGCTGTCTGCTTGCAGATCATAATTAGTTTGTATGGGGGGACTGTGGCTTCTCTGTTTGAGTACCACTCTGAGCTGCCAATTCACTCCATTTTTGCAGTCACTAGAGTGCAAAGGGAACCTATCTAAAGATGTAACTGTTTGCCAGAAATCATTTAGAGTAATAATGAAATTACAGTTTGTTCTAACTTGCTTTGCAGTCAGAACTGTGTCTGCTCTAGTTCCCCATTCTGGTTTTGAACTGCTGAACTGACCAATCGGTGTGTGTTAGCTCTAAATGGTGCCTTGGATCTAATCAGAACTTGATCATAATCTGAGCCAGCCACACACAAGAGGATTGTATGGGCAGTGACTGGGAGATGTAGGTTTAGACTTTGCACCTTTTGGACCAACAGCAGTCTATTGTGAGTGACAGCCAATCCAGCTGGAAGAACTGAGGAACCTCAAAGGAAGTGCCTGCTTCCGTCTGTTGGAGTTTGTGCTCTTGTCACCTTCTTTTACTGTTTGTGCTAGTGTTTCCTCAGTTTGGGCCTTTTCCTGCCTTACTGCCTTCCTGCTTCCCTTAGGGAAGTTTGGTATGCCTCACTATCTTCATCCCGCTCAGTTCCCTTATATTTCCTGAAGGCCAGTCTTTGGCTCTGACCTTTTCTGCTACTGGTTTTGAGAACCAAAGTGGTTTCTTCTTCTTTGCACTTCCTTTTCTCTATAACACAATGGGATGTTGCTTCAAGTATTGCATCCTTAATGCTTGCCCACTTTGCCTGTACCCCTCACCTGTATTTCTTTTGCCAGGGCTAGCTTAACTCTGTTGGCCATCTTATCAAAGTCAGCTCCTCTGAAGTCCCATATTTTGCCTTGGAATGGGATGATTTAGTTGTAGTGGCCAAACTGAACCATACCATGTGATGGTCACTGGCCTCAGGTGACCTTCCACCTGGAGATCTATGATCCTTTCCCTGTTAGTCAGTACTAGATCTAGGACAGCCCTGTCTCTTGTGGGTTGTTGTACTAGTTGTTTGAGGCCTTCCCCCTGCAGGGAATCCACCATGTGTCTAGTTCTGGCAGATGTTCCTGTTGGTATTGACTAATCTGTATCTGGCATGTTGAAGTCTCCCATTATCAGAACCTCCCCTTTAGCTGTCATGTTTTGTATATCTTCTAACAGTAATGTGTCTATGTCCTCCCCCTGGTCTGGGGGCCTGTAGACAACCCCAGTTCTTATGGCTGTCCCATTTCCTGTTTCCAGGGTGACCCATAGTTCTTCTGGCTCCTTATGTGTATTCTGAATTTCTGTAGCTTTGATATTTTCATTGACATACAGGGCAACTCCACCCCCCTTTTTTGCACCGCTGTCTCTTCTGAGAAGTACATAGCCAGGTACTGAAGTCTCCCAAGTGTGACTACTGGTAAACCACGTCTCGCTAATTGCTACTATGTCCAGTTTAGCCTCTGTCATTACTGCCTGCAGGTCTGGGATCTTGTTTCCCAGACTGCGAGCATTTGTGTACATGATTTTCCATTGGCCAGATTTCGGTGTGTTAGTTGTTGGGTGAGGTCTGGTGTTTCCCCTGTGCATCGTATGGGAAGCCGGACCTTCTTCCTTACCTGGTGATGCAAATGAACTACAAACATGCTGAACTCCTGTTTGACCACTAGCTGAGGGGGGAGGGGTGTTCTTCCCATTCGACGTATGGGATGCTGCACCCCTCTCCCCATTTGCTAGTTTAAATATTCTGCAAAGACGTCAAACCTACTGCCTCAATGCACTGACTCTCTCCTTAGTCAGATGCAGTCCATCAAATTTAAAGAATTTTTGCTCCCAAAATTGTTGCCAGTTCCCTACAAATTTGTGTCCTTTTTCCTGGCACCAGCCCTTGAGCCACATGTTTACCTCCCCTATCTCCCATTCTCTGACCTTCCGTCCATCTGCCCCACTTTCCCAGACTGGCAGGATCTCAGAGGAGGAAGAGATGCCGGATGAATGGATGAAGGTTTTTCACCCACCCTGGTCAGGTGTTTCTTGGTCTCCACAACTAACCGGCTGGTGAGATCATTAGTCCCTATGTGTACCAGGATGTCAATGTTTTCTCCTGCTTTCTGAACAATTTTAGCAATGTGATCAGTGTCACTCCATGCTGATGTACATGGGAGACATCTGACCATTACCCCTGGGTGAAGATAGCTATCAACTCTCCGAATCATGGAGTCTCCTATGATTAGAAGTTTTTTGGATTTCCTTTTTGCTTTTTTTGTGTTTTGGTTCCTGTTTTGGGCGAGTTTTGTTGTGTTAGCTTCTGTGCTGCAGTGTCCTACTCTGTAGTGTCCTCTGCCCCTTTGTTTGATTTCGGAGATAGAGGCAGATACCTGTTTGTAGCTTTTACACAGTTTGTGGAGGTAATATGTTGGATAGCACCGAGCGATGGGGCACCCGATTTGCCCCTCCCAACCACCTGCCAACCTCCCAGACCAACTACCCTCTGCAGTTGAGGTGCTTCTGTTGAATGTTGGGGAAATGGCAGGTGGTTCTTATAATATATTTCCTCTTGAATATGAAATTTGAGGAGCGCAATCTCTGCCCATGCTGCCTGGAGCTGAGCCCTAAGATCTTCAATGGCCCAGCATGTAGGACAGTGTCCTAAATCCTGTAAAACTGCCCTTCTGAAAAGTGAGAGCACCACTTTATTCTCCCATCCTTGCCAAGACAGTAGTCCCAACACATCTAGTAGCCAGGATGCTGGTCCTCTTTGTGAGCTAAGGGTTCCTTTACTTCCTTCAAGAGAACAGAACCGTGAAATCTTTGAACAGGCTGCAGCATGGGCCCTTACATTGTACCTTATACTAAGCGATCACTGAACTCCAGCAAAGAAATAAATTCATAGCCAAAAAAATGTTATGAGTTCCTCTCAGTACACCTGCCTGCAAATTTGTCAGAATAATTTTCTTTTCCAGTTTTCTCAGTCTTTATGGTTAGGGCCCAGTGACATGAAGAGCTGAAGTGTTTTTCGCATTAACTCCTGCCATGCTGTGACTGAAGTTTGGGAATAAGCTCAGGTCACCAGGGGTCAGCCGGGGAGGGAGAGTTGAGCTCCCAGAGGACTGCTCTCCTCTACTGGGGTGGAAAGGGTAGCCATCTCAGCCCTTGGCTGCCCCCAGGTGGAGGCCTGGGGGGGAGTGCAGTGTCCAAGCACCAGGAAGGGAGGGGCTAGGCTATATGACATGCGCATGCCTCCACGCACGCAAACTGACGCCGCAGGAAACAAGGAAACCACAGGGGATTGGGCTCCATGAAGTCCCACTTCCTCCTCCCCAATTTGCGCCGCCACCTGAAAAGGAAAATTACATACGCACCATAATTGTTGATTTTCCAGAATAACTTCAACATCTATTACCACCTATGGGTCTGTGCCAGAGGTACTAGGACCCATCTGAATTAAAAAAAAATTACCTTTCATTATCCCTGGTAGTCTAGCAGCCCCCTCCCTAGCATAATAATGTACATAGCTATCCTTGTATCCCTGGTAGTCTAGTGGCCCCCCCAATGAGTATTTTATTGATATGTCTCTTTTTTATCCATGGTAGTCTAATGGCCTCCACCATGTGTATTTATTTATATTTCTTTTTCATATCCCTGGTAGACTAGTAGCCCCCCCAATCTGTATTTCATTATTATTCATATCCCTGGTAGTCTAGTGATCTCCTCCCCATCATAATAAAATAAATAAGCATGTTCTATGGCCTCCGTCCTGAACATTACCCTCTATGACTCCTGCTTCTCTTGGTTACCCCTTTCCTTATCCATCCCTCCCCTCCCCCTTACGCCTACCCGCAAACCTATTACCTCATTCCCCTCCTAGTCCCACTCCCTCTCTCCCTCCCTTTGACTAATGCCCATATTCCACTGTCCTAGACTACCCTCCTCCCCCTTGACAACGGCCTCACAGCCGGCCTACTTTTTTCTTTCCTTCTTCACTATCTCTCACTGATAGTCCATCTGCTTCTTAATTCCTTTCTCTGTCACCTCATCTAGCTGCCAATGTTAAGTTGTCTCTAGTAACATATTTTACTTTTAAGTGTGTTACAACTGTAAAACTATGTCAACCATGTCTGTGTTTTGATTGTATACCATTGCTTTGACTGTATACCATTGTTTTGATTGTTTACCATTTCCAACCTCTGTTTTAATGTTTCCCTCTTCCTTTGACATGAAACCTTTGTAAATGAGCAGATCCTGCTCAAAGGTACTTGTAATCCTAGAGTTTAGTAAATAAATAAATAAAAAGGTTTTATGTCAGAAGTGACCCCTGAGCCAAGATATTTGTGTTTTTATGATTGGAAATTAAAAAACAAGATGGTGGACCTCGCGATCAAAGAATTTTGAAAATCCTTAGGAACGAAGATTCTTGAACTGCGAGGCTGTAAATTCTTTGATCGCCAGGTGGGACCAGATGGCCAAAACCCCATTCTTTGTTCGCAAAATAGACATATAAATTTTCCCATTGACTTATAATAGGAACTTAAAAGTGGCATAACTTTTGAATGCCTTAAGATTGTTTCACAAACTAAAAGCGACATGTTCGGCCACCAATGTTCTTTCAAATGAGCCATCTCACAAAGCAGCACGCCGCGCGCGGCGTTACTGAGTCATCAAAATCCCAAAAGCTGCCTCCAAAATGGATAATTTTGAATGTTTAGCGCTTTCGGACGCAAAGACCATAAGTCCAACCAAACACAATTTGGCAGATCAAGAGACCTACCATGCCCCACCGCACATACCAAATTTCAGGCAAATCCGTTGAATGGGTCCAAAGTTATTAACGCCCACATTTTTGACTTTAGTATGTAACTGACCGCTGAACCCTAACTATAGTGGCACGACCGCACCACTATAATATACATGTTTATATATATATGTATGTATGGTCACTCTCTTGACTTGGTCTTCCTCCCGGGGATTGAAACCTCCGACTTGGTGGTGGAACCAATCAGATGTTCAGATCATCACACTGTTGGGTTCAGTTTTTATGCCCCCCTGCATAGGCCAGCCCCTGCGGAGATGGTCAGATACCGCCCTTTACAGGATGTGAGTCTCGATGGCCTATTGGTGGTATTTGACCTATTGGTAATTCCGCAGGCAAGTGGGAGTCCAGAAAGCCTGGTTCAGGCCTATAATAGGGCCATTACTATGGCCCTGGGCTCTATTGCTCCTGTCCAAGTTCATCCTCTCTCCCTTCGCCCTCGGTCCCCATGGTTTGATGGACCTTGAGGGAGTTGCGGCAACTTGGACGAAGGTTAGAGCATTGCTGGCAGAAATCTGCCCAGGAGGCTGACCACCTTAGATTGATGGAACATTATCAAGTCTATCAATCAGCAATCACCCGTAAGAAGGCAGAGTTCCCCGTCCAGGGAGATTGCTGCTGCTCAGAACCAACTGGCTCAGCTCTTTCGAACCGTGGACAGGCCTATCTTCAGGCTCGAAGAGCCTTTTCATAGATTGAGTGCAATGAGCTTGCTCAGATCTTTGCGGGTAAGGTGGCCAGCATCAGGGCGGAGATCCAACCGGCACACTCTATAGGAGCTGCTAGTGGTCGGTGTATGGTCACTCCTCCTTGGTTTGTCTGGAGCTCCTTCGACCAGCTGGAAATTGGGGGTGTTGTGCGGATTGCCCAGAGCATGTGCACAATGTGCTGTAGTTTGGACCCGGGCCCAACTTCCCTGATTATGGGTTGTTGTGACATTGTCAACCCGGTCCTTGCAAGGATAGTGTGGTGCTCCTTAGAGTCTGGCAAGTTTCCTAGCTCCCTGAAGGAGGAGGTGGTGACACCTCTCCTGAAGAAAGCTGCTCTGGACCCAGACTCCCTTGCGAACTACAGACCGATCTCTAACCTTCCCTTTGTTGGGAAGGTGATTGAGAAGGTTGTGGCACTGCAAATGGAGAACCATTTGACCATCCATGACATCTACGAACTTCTCCAATCCAGTTTTTGCAAGAGGCATAGTACTGAAACCGCTCTGGTTTGGGTGTTCATTGATCTCCTGATGGCGAGAGATCAGAAGTGGCGTTCTAGCTTGGTACTTCTTGATCTCTCTTCAGCTTCTGACACCGTGGACCATGGGGAGCTCCTCGAGCGCCTGAAGTTCATCTGTGGCCTGTCTGATACAGTTCTCAGATGGTTTAAGTCCTTCCTCACTGGCAGAACTCAAAGGGTGGTGTCAGGGATTTTTTTTCCCTCTGACCCATTCTCTCTGCCATGTGGGATCCCTCAGGGCTCGGAGTTGTCCCCCATGTTGTTCGCTGTGTATATGCTGCCCCTCAAAGACACTGTAAGATGGTATGAGCTGAGGTTTCACTGTTATGCTGATGATATCCAGCTCAACCTGTCTTTTGCACCCGACTAGGATAGTGCGTTCTTGGTATTTAACAACTGCCTTGCTGAAATCTAGGATCGGATGAACTCCAGCTGGTTGAAGTTGAACTCCGGAAAGACTGAGATGATGGTTGTGGACCCGGGCCACAGGACAGAGGGGTTGGGGGCTGGCCAACCTTCTGGACTTTGTCTCAGAGGTATCCAGGTTTTTCATCTGAATGGGTGAGGGACCTGGGGCTGATTCTTGACGATGGGATGACACTGCATTCTCAGGTGTCGGCAGTCGTTAAGTCCTCTTTTTACCATCTGAGGAACATCGCCAGGGTCAAGCACCTTGTTCCATCCAGCGACCTTCCTACACTGATCCACACCTTTGTGACCTCACGCCTTGACTACTGCAACTCATTTTTATCTAGGGCTTCCGGGGGTTGATATCCGCCGCTTGCAGCTAGTGCAGAACGCTGTGGCCCAGTTGTTGATGGGGACCCCACATGCAAGTCATATCACACTGGTGCTATGCGAACTGCACTGGCTGCCTATTCCATGGTAGATCACTTTCCAAAGTCGGGCTTCTAACCTATAAAGCCCTACACGGACAGGGCACAGACTATCTGCAAGAGCTTCTGTCTCCCTACTGCCTGGGTGACCGCTCCGCTCAGCTGATGAGGGGTTGCTAGAGATTCACAGGGTGTCTTTGAAGACATCGGGGGCCCGTGCATTTATGCATGTGGCCCTAGCCCAGTGGAATTCTCCACCCTGTCAGATACGGAGTACATGACCATGGAGGGTTTTAGAAACATAGAATTTGACGGCAGAAAGGACCATTTGGCCCACCTAGTCTGCACATTTCCCTACCTAATGGATAAGCTGCAGATCCTAGTTAACCAACATCCTACTTCCTCCTACCCCCACTAGAATTGCCTTATGTCTCTCCCATGCATTCTTGAATTCCCCACTGTTTTTGACTCTACGACCTCCTCAGGAAGGCTATTCCATGTATCCACAACCCTCTCTGTGAAAGAAATACTTCCTCACATTGCCTCTGAACCCCATCTTCAAATTGTGCTCTTGGTTTTATGTGACCTCTTTTCTGAAAGATGCTACCCTCTTGGACTTTGTTGATTCCTTTGAGGTATTTGAAAGTTTCTATCATGTCTCCCCCTCCCTCCTTTCCTCGAGGCTATACATCTTTAGTTCCTTTAGTCTTTCTTCATACATTTTCTGATGCAGACCCTGCATCATTTTTGTTGCCCTCCTCTGGACAGCCTCCACCCTGTCTATGTCTTTGCGGAGATAGGGTCTCCAGAACTGTACACAGTACTCCAGATGTGGTCTTACCAACTGTCTGTACAGAGGGCCAACAACTTCCTGTTTTCTACTGGTGATGCGTCTCCCTATGCATCCCAGTATCCCCCCAGTCCTCCTTACTGCCTCTCGCATTGCTGGCCCACCTTTATGTCGTCTGATATAACCACCCCCAGGTCCCTTTCCATTTTTGTTGTTGTCAGTATCTTACCTCTCATAGTGTACTCTTCCCCTGGGTTTTTGTTTCCCAGGTGCATTACTTTGCACTTCTTTGCACTGACTCTAAGTTGCCATACATTTGACCATTCCTCCAATCTTGCCAAGTCCCTTTTCATCCTTTCCACCCCACCTTGCATATCAACCCTGTTGCAGATCTTTGTGTCATCTGCAAAGAGACTCTTTCCCTTCCAGTCCCTCTGCAATGTCACTTATAAAGACATTAAAAGGATCGGCCCCAGTACTGAACCCTCACGGTACCCCACTAGTAACCCTCCTTTCTTCACTGGGGACTCCATTTACTATTACCCGCTGTGTCCTGTTGTCCAACCAGTGTTTTACCCAGGCTACCACCCTGGGACCCACTCCAAGGCTGACTAATTTGTTTATTAATCTTTTGTGCGGGACTGTGTCAAACGCCTTGTCAAAGTCCAGGTTGGCCATGTCAACAGCCCCTCCCTGGTCTACTGCTTTGGTCACCCTGTCAAAGAAATCAATTAGATTTGTCTGACATGACCTTCCGCTGTGAATCCATGCGGCCTTGGGTCCTGTGCCCCACTGGCCTCTACATACTCAACAGTTCTTTCCTTCAGAAGTGATTCCATCATTCTCCCTACCACTGAGGTCAAACTGACAGGTTTGTAGTTTCCTGCCTCTGTCTTGCTCCCACTTTTGTGAAGGGGAATCACATCTGCCCTCCTCCAGTCCTCAGGTACCACACCATCCTCCCATGATTTATTAAAAAGGGTAGTCAATGGTGTTACTAGTTCTTCCCTTAGTTCTTTTAGAATTATGGGGTGAATCCCATCAGGCCCCATTGCTTTCTCCACCTTCAGTTTTAAGAGTTCTTTCATAACCCTTTCTTCTGTGAAAGGACTAATATCAACCCCCCTATCCAGAGTGCTTCTATTGACCGGATTAGGTATTTCCCCCTGCTTTTCCATTGTGAATACTGAGTAGAAGTATTCATTCAGTATCTCTGCTTTTTCACTGTCTCTCTCTGCCCAGCCACCTTCCTCTTTGTTCAGCCTCAGTATCCCTGCCTTAGTCTTTCTTTGCTCCCTAATGTACCTATAAAAGGTTTTATCCCGCTTTTTAACCGAGTTGGCTATCTTTTCCTTGGTTTGGGCCTTTGCTATTCTGACTGCCTCACCCACTTCCTTCTGTTTTAACTGGCACAGTTCTCTGTCCTGCTCCTTCTGTGTTTCCTTATACTTCCTGAATACTATCTTTTTCTTCCTTACCTTCTCTGCCACTTCTTTTGAGAACCATAGTGATTTTTTCTTTTGTTTTGATTTGTTTATTTGCTTCACACAAAGGCTTGTTGCCTCTTTGATTGCAGTTTTGATGTTTCCCCATTGTTGCTCCACCCCACCTTCTTGCCTGTTTGCTAGTGCTTTTCTGAGGCACTCTCTCATTTTGACAAAATCAGCCCTCCTGAAGTCCAGTACCTTCACTTTTGTGTTGCTTAACTCTACAGCTAAGTTTATTGTGAACCACACTGTTTGGTGGTTGCTTGTTCCCAGATGGCTACCCACTTCAAGATCAGAGATCCTCTCTCCGTCCCCATTTGAGAGTACCAGGTCTAAGATTGCTCTCTCCCGAGTGGGTTCCAAAACTAGCTGTCTAAGGCATGCCCCTTGTAGGGCATCGAGAATGGCCCTGCTCTTGGATGTGGCTGCAGCAAAGGTGCTCCAGTCAACATCTGGCATATTCAGGTCCCCCATCAGCAATGTCTCCCTTTTCTCTGCCATCCCAAGGATGCCTTCTATCATTTTCTTGTCCATTTCTCCCCTGAGACGGGGGTCTGTATACAACCCCTGTGCAGATTGTGGAGCCATTTCCAGTCTCCAGGGTGACCCACAGTGCCTCCTCTCATCCCTGTTTACCCTTTAGCTCTGTTGCTTTGATCCCTTCCCTTACATAGAGAGCTACTCCTCCTCCTCTTCTTCCCTCCCTGTCCCTCCTGTAGATTGTGTACCAGAAACAATCACCTACTACTCTTATCCTCCACCCCGGGGAGTGCCTTCCTTCCTTTCAGACACCTATTTCACTTAGGCTAAGTAACAGGTCTAGTCACAACTGACTGCAAATATCTCCCAGCTATAGTTCCTCCCTGGCAAATTAAAGTTAAAACTAAGAAAAGTGCACCCCAAAAACAGAATCAATACTAGTTACTTACACAGGTCCAAAAAGTAATAATTCAGTTCAGTGTAGTCTAGAAAATAACCTCCTTGATTCAAGGAAGCTGTGGCTGCTTTCTCACTCTCTCTGTCTCAGGCTCAGCCCTAAAGAAGGCCCTAAAAATACACTTATGGTTAAAAGCATATCCTTATGGTTAAAAGCATATCCAAACTGATTTTTAGCTTTGTATTTATCTGTCTGATTATTGTGTATTTTATTGTTTTATATGTTTTTATTGTTCAGCACTTTGACATTTGAAAGGCGCTTTATAAATAAAGATTATTTAGATTATATATATATATATATATATATATATATACACACACATACACACTGGGAGGTTTGATGGGCGGAGCAAAACGTCACCCCCTCCGAGCTTGAAGGTCACTACATCCTGGGCCTCACCAGGATTCTTTTTCGTTGCAGCCAGAGGTGCTGCTCTCCTCCACCTCTCTGTACTTGTGCTATGTTTTCCCTTGTCTCTGTTGCCTCCAGCTGCCCTTTCGTTCCTCTCCACTTGCCTCACTTGTTTCCCCTTGCCTGCTCTCCTATCCGCAGCCATCTGCTGCTTCAGTCCGTTAGCTCCTCCATCAGCGCTTTTGAGTGCTCCTCTTCCCTTCCCCGCCTCCCACTGTCCTATCCCCTCTCCTGCTGCCGCTTGTAGGCTTTGTCCCCTTTTCGTCTCCCTTGCTTCTCACGCCCTTCCTGGGCTCTTTCCGTTGGCTGCACTCTCCCGCTGTATACCGGCGAGTGGGAGTGCCTCTGTTTTGCATCTCCTCCTCCTGCATTTTCGGGTGCCTGCCTGCTGCACCTGTGGCTGGGCCACCGCGCCCTTCCCCGCCTGCACCTTTTGGCACTCCTCTCCCCCACTTGTCTCGCTTTGCTGGGTCCAGGGGTTCTTGATTTTGCCCTCTTCATTTCATGGCAGCTATGTTGTGCGGTTCTGGTGCAAATTTCAGATTTCTACACATTCTATGTGACTCTGTGAGATCACAATGCCTTCTTCTTGGTCTCATGTGGTGTCTGGAGGCCCCAAATTCAACGCTGGGTGGCTATAATGTGGTTGGACGCCTCAGACATCTGTTCTGTAATCATCATCTTTCCAGTCTGGATGGGGTCACGCACTGTGGTAGCTGATGTCAACAGTCAAGTTTCCTGGAGGTCAGTGATTGTAGATAGTCTCAAATTCTGATACAGAACTGTCGGCTGTAGGGTGCATTTGAACCCTGCAGGTGGGATTATTTCTGGCCAGGAATCTTTCCTCGGATCTCTTCTTCATTCCTATACACTCTGTCAGTTTCACTCTCCTACATGCCTCATTTGAAGCTCCTTCTCACTGCACCTCATCCGCTACGGGGCAACCGCTGCCCACTGCTACACATTCTGTTTGTTTGTTACCTCTCCTTGTTCTGACTCCACTGCCTGATCGGATTAATTGCTTCCCAACCATACCTCTCATCCTTTTGTTACTGAAATGAAGGACATGGACATTTTTGGAAACTCATAATGAGGACAATGCGGGACGAGACCTTCAGACTGAGGGCGCATCCTCAGACATGAAGATACAAGCTCAGAACACTGTGAAACCCATAGGGTGGGATATTCAAAGGGGCTGCTTGCCTTCAACCTCTGATGTGCCCGGCGCGTATTCAAAGGGGAATTTGTTCGCTAAATCCCGATGCGCACCGGGCGCACTCAGTAATGTATGCGCGCAAGTGTGCAGGGCATGCCCATGCATATGTGGCACATCCGATATTCAGCCCAGGATGTGCGGCATATGCAGGCACACACCTCCCTTGTGAGCTGCACAGGGGCGCAAGATGTTCCCAAAAAATACAGGAGCAAGGACTAGCCACCCACAGGCCGGCTGCCATATTGCTGGGTGCAACATGGCAGCTGCCAGCTGTGGGTGGCCATCTGAGCCCTGGCGGCACCCTCCGGTGGTGTAGGGCCCCCCCCATGCCCGATCGCGGGCTGTAATATGTGTCTAACTCCCTGGTGATCCAGTGGACCTAACACCATGCCCGATCGCGGGCTGTAAAATAAATCTAACTCCCTGGTGGTCAGGAGGACCCAACTCCATGCCCGATCGCGGGCTGTAAATTAAGTCTAATTCCCTGGTGGTCCAGGGTACCCGTACCCCCCTCCCGACCCACCCAGTCATACCCGCATCCCTCTCCCCGGGTCAGCAGCGGGCGGCAGCACCTACCCGCAAGCCACCCGTCCGCCACTCCAACTGACAGCGTACAATGCGGCTGCCACACCCATTGATCCCACAGCGGCGGTAGGCAATGAAGCGTCTGGGCACCGTATTGTACTACACAATCCCGAATGTAAAGGGACTGTGTAGAACAGCACGGCTCGCATGCTCATCGCCACCATGCACCGCCCCTGGCACATCCCAGTTAGTGCTGGGCGCCTGCTTGTGCCTCTGCTCATGAAGTTCTGAATATCCCACCCATAGTGTTTACTTGTCCAAAGTTTGGCTTTGATTTAATAGTTTAGGATGTTAAGAATTTCTGCTTTAAAGTCAGATCTTATAGCACATTCTCTGCATGGGCAGCACCTTTTTCATGAGGAACTGATGAGAGACAGAGCAATTTTACAGGGTAAAATCAGGGATGTCCCTCGTAATGAGGGACAGTAGAGAGGTATGTTCCCAACTCACTGCTGCTCCAGGATGAACTTGTGCTGTTCTTCCATTTCTAATTCTAATGGTTTCATTCTGTACCATCCGTTTCCTCTGTGGGTTTGTGGGTGATGCCTGGGTCGCTGCATTCTATTGTCAGTCTCCTCCTGTGTCCTCAATCTGGTGTCTGACTTCTCGCTTCCCTTGTCTTGCCCATCCCCAGCTGCCCCCGGGCTGCTGCCCTTCTGATGTTCCTGGGGAAGATGAGCTGTACAATTTTTCATGCTGGCTTTGAGCTCCCTATTCATACCCCTTTGCTCTGCTCTTCTTTGTACCCGGATTATGCTGCGATCCCTTTTTTCACCGCTAGGTGGTGTCACAACTCCTTTGTTCCTGTCTGGCCTTCTATCTCCGTCACATTTATTCCATGTCTCTACATCCTCTTCCTGCTTTCGACTGCCAGTTCATTTCTGTCAGCTATGGTTTTTTGGCTATGAGCATGTAACTTCCTACCTTGCATCTCATTAGTTCCTCTGCTGCCCTGTGCATTTCTTTTGGAGTTCCCCTATCCTACCATGCCTCGGTTGACTCTGTCTGGCCTGAGTGCCAGCCTCCGTGGCCTCATGCTCTCTTTCTGCTCCCTCTCCTTGACTCTCTCGACAACCTCCTGTGCTACCTCATCAACCTCAACATCGGGGTCTAATTCCCATTGTAGCCTGCATTTGATATTTCTTTTTGGGCATAACTGTCATTACTCATTTGCCTGCCTTATCAATCTGCGGCCCGCGTGCCACATGTATCAGGTTCCAGATTACATCCATCATCAGCTGTCAAGGATTCACTCCAGTCAAATCTTCTATATCTCATCATTACCTCATCCATTTCCTAATTTTACCTCCCTTGTCCTAGCGCCTTTTCTAGTACCAGCCATCATGGCTTCACTCCGCTAATCCGACTGGCCCCCATGCAGTTCTCATCCCGTACCGGCTGGGTTCTCTGCTAGCCTATTGACCTCCCTATAGTCCTTCGTCCTTTCATACCACACTTTCCAGTACCTGCCTTCATGCGTCAATACCTCATAGTACCCCATCCATTCCCATTGCCTTTCTCAGCCTAGCGCTTATTCTCATCCTGACCATCCTGGATTCTTCCCACTCATGGCTTCCCTCTTCATAGTACATCATCCAATTTGATTCTCCTTGATCGCCGTCCTGAGCTTACCCTCTGGTTCGCATACTCTCTGGTTCCTGACACGCCTTCTCAACCTCGGAGTCTGCCTCCTTTCGAGGAGCATCATCATTCGCATCACTCCATAGTGCATGATACCTTCGTTCAAGTTCATTTCAAGGCCATTCCCGTTTTCTTTTCTTCCAATTCCATACTGGCTCTTCAGGATGCACTCCACTCATGGCCTGCTGTTGATATATTTTTGGGCATACCTACCATAACTACTATGCCACCTATCAACCGCGGCCATCATGCCGTATGTATAGAGTTCATAACTCCAGTCATATCGAGTTCATAAATCCAGTCATCATTCACTCAGCATTATCTCAAAATGTATCTATTTACATCGCTTACTCTAACATTCCTATTACTTGAATTCCTTACTACCTTATCGACTACAACCTCAGGGTCTAATCATTTACATCGCATAATCAAGCATGCCTCTTCAACCTCAGAGTCTGCTCACTCTCATCGCTCAATCAGGTGCTTTGCTCAATCAAGCCAGTCTGTAGTATTATTTGTCTCATCAGCACATTTGGAATATCCTCATGAACACATCTGGATACCCTTTGCTCCTCTGACTCATACATGGAATTACTCCCTCCCATCCTTGCTCCACTTGATCAACTATCTCATCAACTACTCAAGCATATCCTCCTTAGGTCCAGCAAAGTTTATCTAGTTACATCATTTCCTAGAGCATTCCATCACTGACTCCGATGCTACTCATCGACCACAATATCAGGATCTAATTGTTCACATTGCATAATCATGCCTTATCGACCTCAATGTCTACTTCCTCGCCTCGCTCAATTGATCATACCTCTCATTGGATCTTATGCTACCTCATCGACCTGCCAACCTCCTGTGGTGATCATCACCATCAGTATTCATTGTTGCCTCATATTCCTTATTTGAGCTGCGTGCAGCCTCATGTTCCCTCTTTGATCTGTGCTTTCTTTTGGGAATTTCCCTATTTCATCATCATCCTCCCTACTCATATCCCTCTAGTTACTGAACCCTTCTTTTTAACGATATATATCCTCAAATCAAACGTCATTAGCCTGGAGGGAAGGCAACCTAGACCTTGGATCCCCAGAGGTTTCCTCCTCAAAGGGTTTTTTTTTTTTCCACTCCTCTGTGCCAATGATCATAATATAAGTTAGAGTTAGTGCTATCTAAGGTTAATTGGTTAGGTTCGTTGGTACTTTCTTCGGTTAGTTAGTTAGGTTCCACTGTTGGATGGAAGCAGATGGTGGCCTCAGCTTTCCCCTCTCTCCTTGGGAAGTCAGCCCTTCTCTTCTCAGAATTCAATCATCATCCTCGCTTCTTTGCAGCTCAGCATCTTTAGGTATTCTTTTGGGGCTTCTTCCTAACCTACCTTTAGCCAACGCATTAATTCCCGGCACCCGTAGGGGGGGAACCCTCCTCTAGGGTTCCTTGCGTTGTACCCCTACAGGGTGGTATATCACAAGGATAGAGAGGTGGAAAGCCACAAACCAAATCAAGTTACACAAGCATCTCATATTATCTCATCCAGTTGCATAAGCACATCAAATGGGAGGGCTTTAAACCCGAGGTTCGATAGGTGGAGCAACAACATCACTCCCCCATTGAGCTTAAAAGTCACTACATCATGGGCCTCACCAGGATTATTTTTCGTTGCCTACCATCCACCCCTCCTCCTCCAACGGCTCATCTCTTTTACCCATGGGCTTCTTCCTAACCTACCTTTAGCCAACACATTCATTCCCAGCACCTGTAGGGGAGGAACCCTCCTCTAGGGTTTCTTGCGTCGTACCCCTACAGGGTGGTTTATCCCACAGATAGAAGGCAGAAAGCCACAAACCAAATCAAGTTACACAAGCATCTCATATTATCTCATCCAGTTGCATAAGCACATCGAAATATATTTTGTAAGAGGGTAGGAGGGATAGGCCAAGAGAAAAAGATCCAGGATCCCTGTCCTTCTCCTCTCCATTTTTTTTCTTAAACATACCTAAGGGACAAAGAGAGGAGGGAAAGAGAGAAGAGAGAGAGGATGAGCTGCCCCGATGCATGGCTCATACTAAGCGGGAAGATGGAGGGTGGGTTGTGGTAATACATGGTGAAGATATTCTGGAAGATCAATAATTACAGCGAGTACGTAATTTTCATATCTTCCAATAATCAATCTTCACCATTTATTACCACCTATGGGTCAGAGAACCAAGCTTACTACCCATGTAGGGCAGTGCTGGAGGGAAATGGTTGTTTCCTCAGTTTCCTGTGGGGCATAACCTCTGGAAGGCAGTGACTCCTCAGAGGCCTGGTGAGGCTGAAGAGTGGTCAGAGTTAGGCAGGGGCTCCCATAGTTTGGGAGTAGGAAAGCACCTGACACTGCAGGAGAAAAAGTGGGTCCCTTGGAACTGCAAGGCACTCACCCTACACCAGGCCAGGGTTGACAACCAGGAAAGATGAAACTATGCTGTCTGCCTAATGCAGACCGCAGTTCCTGCCAGCCTGGAGGTTACCTCGCTGGCATCATAAGATGTCCTTGCTTGGTGCCTCGCTAGCTCCAGGCCCTGGGCAGAAAGGTGAATGGCCTGTTTGGTTGCCTCGCAATCTGGAAAAGATGCTAGCAGCTGACCCAGCATCAATCACAGGTGCCTGCCATAGGTCACCTAGTGTGCCTGATAAACAGAGATGCACCATATGGTGCATGCTGTTGAAAAAACACTATGACCTCAGGCATCAAACTCCGCAAAATCTGACTCTGGGGGGCAGTCATGCACTGGGTGCCTATGCCCAGTGGGTGTGTCCAGGAGCTGGATCCTACAGCAGGCAAGTGGAATGGCTCATGGGGACCCCACAGGTGTGCAATACCTGCATCAGATGTCCACTGGGGCTGGAAAGGGACAAAGGGATGGAGCCAGACATCCTTGGATGCCTCTGTAAATGGTCTAGGCCACGGAGGGACGACTGTTAAGTCATAGCTGTAATCCCCAAGGAAAGACAGCACCAGGTTTGCAGGATTTCAGGCTGTGAAGTGCTTGTCTCATCCGCTCTATCAGGAACTGCTGGTACCCAGTGTACTTAGCGTCAGAGGAGAGGTGCAGAGAAGCATCCTCTTCCTCAGAGGAGGAAGTTGGAGATGAGGAAAAGCTAGTTTCAGGGGGTGGCGATGCAGGGGGCTCACTCTGAAAAATGGCCTGATCTAGTGTCCAGAGGTACTGGGGAAAAGCACTTGCTGATGCCCTGAACTGTTCCCAAGACAGGGGACTGGAAGGATCCAGAATGCCCGAGAGTGCAGGAGGAGCGGGGGAGGGTTGTGCAAGATGAGGCCAGGTCCTTTGAAAGGGCTACAAGAGTGCTCAGGGGACCTTACCTGGGGGCCTGGCAAGCTCGTCCACCAAGAGTGTTCAGCGGGTGAGAAGATGTCAAGGTGCTAGCACTTTGGGTGCCCCCTCTGGAGGAGAGCAAAGTCTGAAGTCCTTGATGGGACGGCCCCGATCTCACCAAAGACAGGGCCAGACAGTTTCGCAAGACCAGGGGCTCTGAATTGATGTTGCGACTCCTGCCAGAGCTGCCACCTACTCTGGACAAGGAGTGAGCCGCTGATCGGGACCACCCAGCACCTTGCTCACCAGAAAGGGCCCTGTCCCTTGGGCTAGGCCTCTGAAAAGGCTCTGTGTCAGTCTCCAAGACTGCAGGAGAAAGAACAGTTACGTACTTACTGTAACAGTAGATTTTTCAAGAGAATCTCTTTCATCCGGCCACACCTATGGAGCTATAGCTGCCAGGCATAGGACCACATGGAAACTTTTTTGCAAGCAATCGACTTGAGGCCACCCATGACGATGTCTTACATCGACATCCTCTGTATATAAATGTGGGCATCCCCTCTCCCTCCTCAGTTCCCAGCTGGAGATCATACTCAAAGGACCTCACTCCTGAGAACCAGGAGAGAGCTAAAGTTTTCAGCTACCAGACAAGACTGGAAACAGCAGGTAGCCCATCCTGGAAAAAAAGACAGGAGCAAGGAGGCTCTGAGTCTAAGGGGGACAGAGTGTGGGATGGCATGGCCTGATGAAAAGGATTCTCTCGAAGATCTACTGTTATGATAACTAAGTAACTGTTCTACCTTTTTTGAGGATATGTCTTTCATCAGGCCACCCATATGAAACGAGTTCCAAGCAGTACTGACAGAGAGGCAGTCTGGGTGGCTGGAGGCTACAGGCCTAGCAAAGGAGGCCTCGAAGCACAGCCAGGCCAAAACCTGCTCTTCCTCGAGAGGCACTGTCCAGACTGTACTGTTCAGTGAAAGTATGGACAGTACTCCAAGTTGCAGCAGCACAAATTTCTTCGGCTGACACGTTCCCAAAACAGGCAATGGAAGTAGCCATGCCTCTAGCTGAATGGCCACGAACAACCCCAGGAAGTTCTTTACTGTACTTCCTTTAACAAAAAGTAATACAGTTGGTCAACCATCTGAACAGACGCTGTTTGGAAACCAGTATGCCCTCTTTCCCAGGAACATAGAAAATTAAAAGTTTCGAGGACTCACTACAGTCCTTCGTTCGGTGAACACAGTATTCTATGTACATCTATAGTATGGACCAATGCTTCCTCTGGATTGGCATGCTCCAGAAAATAAACTGGTAGGTGGATAGTTTGATTTAAAGTAAACTCCGACACCACCATAGAAAGAAAATGAAAATTACGTACTCCCTGTACTTCTTGATATTCCAGAATATCTTCACCATTCATCACTGGTGGGTCTGTGCCGGAGGCACTAAGACCCCACGGGAGCATATAGCTTTAAGATCTTTGGAATGGGGAAGCCAACGTAAGGGACAGTGCCACCCATGAGTCAGATGTATGATGTGGCACTTGTGGACTGGCCAGTAACCGACGCCGACCCCCCTCCTCCTCCTCAGTTCGGGCCGCCAAGTAGAGGAAGAAAGGATAAGAAGATAGGGCGGGGCAAGGGAGCCCAAGGGATAGGGAAAAGGATATAAGATGTAAACCAAACAACCCAATAAAAAAATAACAGAAGAGAGAAGAGGAAATTCTGGGCAGAGGGACTTTAGGATGGCAAAGGATGACCAGGATAACTGGGCAGGCCATGGAAGGAGAGAGGAGGAAAAAGAGAGATATGAGGGCCCCATGCCCTTGGTCAGGAGGAGGTGTGTCGGAAGAAATGGCCAGCTCTCATGCCAATTAAAAAAGTGACTGACACTGCCTAAGATTCAGGATGTCAGCGTGGCTCAGTTGGTAGCACATCCGCCTCTGGACCAGAAGGTCATGGGTTCTCGTCCCACACTGGGATTGGACTTGCACCTAAAAATCGCTGGCATCTGAGTGCAGTATTAGGGGGTGCTGTACTGCTGGGGTGTGCCGTCCTTCGGATGAGACGTTAAACCGAGGTCCCTCCTGCCCATCCTGGTGTTGTCCTGGTGGGTGTCCAGGTGGAAGTAAAAGAACCCAGGGCACTCTTCGCAAAGAGCAGGGAACATACCCGGTGTCCTGGCCAACATTCCCCTTCCCATAAACCGGTTCATGCAATTATCCAGGCTATGTGTGGGTGATGATGTGCGATATGGCTGCCACCACACATTCAGTCACTTCACTACCAGTCTAGCTTTGCTTGTAAAGCGCTTTGGGATACTGTGTATGAAAAGCGCTATATAAACGCTGATTCTTCTTCTTCTTCTACTAAAACAAGGAGCTGTCCCTGAGAAATTGAGAGATCAACCTAGAAAAGGTTGCAAGGAAAGAAGTGCTTCTCTGAGTGTGCAAAATAGAAGACCCATGAGACCTGGGAAAAATCTGCCAAATCTAAGTGTCCATCTTAGAAAGAAGGACATGCAGGGCTGAGGTTGAGAATCCCATATGACCAAGGCATAATATGAGAGAGGCAATCTTTGAGATTAAAGGTCTGAGGGCTAAGCTAGAGCTTAGGTCATTCAGAAGATCCCAGTTGCTGTGAATGAGAAACCAAGAGAAGATACTCCTAGGAAACCGGCCCCGAACAGGAGTAGAACATAGAAGGGCAAAAATTCCAAAGGACTCTGATCTCTAAAAATGAGACTGTGGAAGAATCCCAAGGGAATCAGGAGAGGGGAAGGTACAGCAGAGTATGAATAAAATAATAGCTGCACAGGAAAGGGAAGTCTGGAGGAAGATGGACTACCACTTAAGAGGCGTGAGCTATCACAGTATGCTGTGTCCCTCGAGGGACAGAAAAGATAAGCCAACAGCAAAAACATATAGAGCCCAAGTAAGAAAGGTGACGCTCCCCTTCTCGCTCTCATAAAAAAATTTTTTTTTTTGAAAAAGACGAAGGATCATACAAATTCTCCAACACAGGCATGAATATAGAAAAAATACAGTTACGTAAGAACTTACCATAACAGCAGATCTTCGAGAGAGGTTTCTGCAGTAGGTTGTCACATATAGGACCAGCACCACCTGGCGTCTGGACTGCACGGCAAACTTTTCCAGCAATGCCTAGTGGGGATCGCCACCCATGGTCACGTGACCGACGCCAGTGTGGACCTTATATAGTAGGCAGCCCCCACACTGCCGCCTCCAGTTCTCCTGCCAGA
This sequence comes from Neoceratodus forsteri, assembly GCA_016271365.2. Classification (NCBI taxonomy): domain Eukaryota; kingdom Metazoa; phylum Chordata; order Ceratodontiformes; family Ceratodontidae; genus Neoceratodus; species Neoceratodus forsteri. The sequence goes on from CM057455.1 coordinate 504,008,830, forward strand.
GTCCCAAGAAAACATAGGAAAGGAAACAGATTCTGAGTCCCAAATAATATGGGGAAGGAAGGTGGGGATGGGATTTATTGCAGAAACCCTGTCTCAAGATCTACTGTTATGGTAAGTTCTTATGTAACTGTACTATCTTACTTCGAGAGGGTTCCTGCAGTAGGTCATCACATATAGGACTGAATCCCAAACAGTCCCTCCAAAGAGAGACTGACAGAAACACGGAAGGAGGAGGAGAAACCCAAAAAGTAAAGGTTAATGAATGGAACCAGCTTAGGATAGAAGGCCCTGCAGAACAGCGAGGCCAAACCAGGCCCTCCGCCTAGAAGCAATGTCCAGACTGTAATGCTTGGTTAAGGTATGGACCGATCTCCAAGCTGCTGCTGCACAGATCTCCGCTGCACAAACATTTTGAAGAAAGTCGACTTTGGACAGCCCCATCTTTCGAAGAGGTCGTCCACCACTTCTTGAAGTAGCTCCCACTTGTGGTTCCTGGATCGAGAGCGGCTGAGTTTGTCTGCCAGGACATTTTGGACACCTGGAACATGAACCACTGTCAGCATTAGTCCGCATTCTAGGGCCCAGTACCATACTTTCATGGCTTCTCTGCACAGAGGGTAGGCATGCATCCCCCCTTGCTTGTTGATATAAAACATGTTGTCTGTCTGAACAAGCAGGGAACCCTCGAAAAAATTAGAATCTGAAAGGCCTGCATGGCATACAGAATCGCCCTCATCTCTAAAATGTTAATGTGCAGGGACACGTCTAGGTCTGACTATGTGGCCTGAGTACGGTGATTCTAAAAGTGAGTGCCTCATCCTAGACCCGATGCATCTGTGGTCAGGATCTGGCTCAGTGAATCTAATTGGAATGGTACTCCTGCTTCCAAATTTGAAGAAGTTACCACCATGACAGCGTTTGCTGAATGGCCCTTGATATACGTATGGGATGTTCAAGGTCATCGGACCTCTGGTCCCACTGAGCCCTTTGGGTCCATTGGGGGACTCTCACATGCAAACGTCCCAGCAGGACTGTAGGTATGGCAGCTGCCATATGTCCCAGAAGTTGCAACATAGTCCAGGCTGTGACTAGGTTGGCCGAAGCTATTCTGGAAGCCAGATCTCTCAGCCGAGTAGTCCTGTTGGGTGGGAGGGAGGCCCTTCCCTGTTTTGTGTCCAGAATGGCATCTATGTACTGCAGACGTTAGCAGGGACAAGGATAGGACTTTGGGAGGTTCATTGTTATCCCCAGCCGCTGGAATATCTGGAAAGTGTTCAGAGGGTGTTTGTTAACTGCGATCTGAGGGAGCAGTTAGGAGCCAATCGTCTAGGTAGGGATAGACAAAGTGGCCCTGTCTACTGAGAGCTGCTGCAACTACTGTAAGACATTTGGTAAACACCCTTGGTGCTGAGGAGAGGCCAAAAGGCAGAGTCCGTAATTGGTAGTGGTTCCCTTGGAAGGTGAACCAAAGGTATTTCCGGTGAGCTGGAAACACCAGGCTGTGCAAGTAGGCATCTTGCATTTCCAGGGAGCACAGCCAATCACCCTGTCTTAGCATGGGGATCAGTCCGGGTAAGGTCACCTTTCTGAACTTTTTGTACTTGATGAATTGGTTCAGTTGACTCAGGTCCAGTATGGGTCTTCGGTCCCCCATCTTCTTGGGAACAAAGAAGAAGTGGGAATAATATCTGGTTCCCTGCTGAGGAAGAGGAACAGGCTCTTTGACTCATTTCAAGACCAAGGCCTGGCTCTCATCCCTGATGAGAGCTGTGTGAACCGGAGAGTATCGAGAGGGGGTTGAAGGATTGTCTGGGGGAAATTCAACAAACTCCAGGGTATAACCTTTTCAATAATGTCCAGAACCCATATGTCTGTCGTAATGTTTGTCCACCCTTCTAGGTAGAGGAAGAACCAACACCCTACTGCTTCCCCCACTGACTCTGCTGGAGGAGGGGGGGCAGACAGGGAGTCATGCATAGGTGACTGGGATGGTCAGCGAGGACTGGGAGGATTTGGCACACTCCTAGGCCCGCTGTTCCCAGACAGTTGAGAGGGAGTCTTCCTTTTGAAAGGACCTCAGGGCTGTTGGTCTCTCTGTTTGTTGGCACCCAGGTGCTGAAAAGGCTTATGTTTGGGTTGCTGAGGGTCCGACCAGTACATTTGATGAACGGACTGCACCGCCTTCCCTGAGTCTTACAGATCTGTTATGATTTTCTGTACCTCCTCCCCGGAGAGGGCAGACCCATGAAAAGGAGCATCCAGAATGGAATCCTGGCGGTCCTGTCTAAACCCAGATACCCACAACCAAGTGGGGCGATGGAAGCAGATCCCAGTGGCCATGGCTCTAGAGGCTGTGACCACTGAATCATAGGATGCTCTCAACACGTTTTCCTATGTCCAGACTGGACTGAAGGACATCCAGAAGCTCCATACGAGCTGGATTGTATGGCTGTTTTTGGGCCAATTCAAGAGCTTTCTTCCACAGAGATTTTTGATACAGCACCATATGTGCCAAAAAATGTAAGGATCAAATGGAACAAGTGGAAGAGGCATAAACTCTTCTCCTGAGGTGGTCCAATTTCTTAGATTCCTTGTCAGGAGGCTGCAAGCTCATGTGCTTGGATTGCTTGGTCCTGCCATGTGCTGCGGTTAGGACCATGGAATCTGCCCTTGGATTCTCCCCCAGGAAGGGCTCTGCCTTAGGGGACTTGTATAACCTGTCTGCCTTTTTTAGGATGGCTAAAAAAGAAAAAGGGTGTTCCCATGCCAATCTGGTTAAGTTCTGAAAGGGAGGGCTCAGAGGTGGGATAACCAAAGGTTTAGGGTCACTCATGCCCAAGAAGGCATGGAGCCTTCTTCTCTCTGGATCCAATTCCTCTGTATCTCATTGGTTTAGGAATTGGATATTGTGCATTACATCCATGAATGTCAGGTCATCCGTTGGAGATCTGGGTGAACTGTGATGACCATCTGGTTCTGGGGAGTAGCCTCTGGTTGAAGAGTCCCAAGAGGAAGGGCATCCTCTGGAAGAGAAAGAGGAGTCAGACCTTGAACGTTTGTGCCTGTGCCAGTGTCTGCTCCTGCCGTTGGAGGAAGATGGCCTGGAGGAGGAGTGGTGAGATCTGCCCCTACATCTGGGGCGTTCCGAATCCGAACCCTTAAGAGTGGGTCTCCTGGGGGTGGGCGGAGATGCTGGCTGAGTGTCCGGGATCAGAGCCTTGTCCGGGACCAGGGTGGGAGGCTGTGGCGGAGGAGGCACTGGGTGTTCTTTCCTCTTAAGTAAGTCCCCTTTCACCATGTTCCACCACGATGCAAAAGTTACCAGACGTCCGTCAGGGGGACCATTGGTGCCTGAGGCGATGGTACACCGGTGGGGCCTGTGGGAGCATCCAGAGGATTACTCAGTCCTGGTGTCACATCTGGGTGTTCATCAGGGATGGAATTTCAAGACCTGCCATCTGGTCCCCTGACGTCTGGTCATTGCAGACCAGAGCCACAGGTGTCTGGTCTGATGTCTGATCGACAGGTGCCCAGGCATCAGGCTGCTGATCTGTCAGAGACAACACTTCTGACGTTGGCTTCTGAGGTGGTAGACATACAGGTGTCGGAGGTAGGATGGCTGATCCTGACGTCTGGTCACCGGACGCCTCACCTAGTGGCATCTGCCCCTGGATCCTTCTGTTTATCGGAAGGCCTGTTGTCCAAGGTGTGCGTCAGGATTTTCATCTTAGCACCTGATAACTTCCCTCAGGGGAGGGTTTCCTGGAGTGGGAATGTTCCCGGCATCTGTGCCAATCGTTGGAGGCTGACGACAAGCTAGAGGCAGAAGACGCCTGAGCCTTTTTAGCTGAAGCCCCGGTCTTAGACCCCGTTGTATGCTGGAAGGGCCTAAGGCTCAGGAAGGAACCCAAAGGTCCTTGCCCCGAAGAACTCCCATCCACTGTCAGGCTAAGGGCGGGAGCCTCCATCAACTGCAGGCCACAGGAAACAAGGCCTGACGGGGGCAGAGACCGCTCTCTTGCCAGTGTGTGAACTGTAGTGTTTCTCCTTTTGATGAGGAGATCTGGAGTGGGACTCCAACCTACTGTGCTCCTTTTCTTGGTTGGTGCTTCCCTCCTGCATGTTTCTTCTTATGGGAAGATGGCAACTGGGAGGCTGAGGAGCTGGCCTCCGGTGGGTGTTGAAGGGCGGCGAGCTGCTGCTCCATTAGGTAGGCCTGGAGTGTTTTGCGGTGATGGATCCTGGTCCACTGGCTGAATTTACCACAGTCCAGCCAGGCGTTAACATTGTGGTCAGGCCCCAGGCAGAAGAGGCACTGAGAGTAGTTGTCTTTCGCCGGAATCTGCCGCCCGCTTAAACACTTGGACTTCTGTCACTTGGTGGAGGATGAAGAAGATGGAGAAGACATAAACCAACTCAATATTATTGATTTTTCAAGAAAAAATTAAGTGGGTACTCTAATGAGAAGCTGAAAATGGCGGTCGACAGATGCAACGAGGTATCCGAGGAGCCGAAGTGCACAGGTCGACAGTGGGAAAAGAACTGAGGTGGGGCTGGGGACTGCCCCCTTTATACCGAGGGTGACGTCGGTGGGTGGACCAATGTAAGGGGTGGACCCCAGCTGGGTACTGCTGGCTAGAAGTTTTCTGTGGAGTCCTAGTGCATGGCAACATAGTCCTTAAAGTGTAGCCTGCCGCAGGAGCTCATATGTGAAGTAAGATCAAGTCCCTTCAGGAGTTTGCCCCTCAGAAGTGTAGCCCCCCTCCCCCTTTTTGTTTTTGCAAAATAGGGGGAAGGGAGGTGACACTGCCCAGAAGTCTAGCTGTAATGGAGGATGGTGGGCGGGTAGCAAGATGAATGGTGAAGGTATTCTGGAAGATCAAGAATTATGTAATTTCCATATCTTCCAAGAATCAATCTTCGCCATTTATTACTGGTGGGTCAGAGTGCTAAGCCACCACCGTAAGGTGGTGATGGCAAACCCTGAGGGAAGAAAATATTACTCACCATAGTAATGTTGTTTCTTCCAAGGTATCCTTTAGCATCAGTAACGGTAGCAGTAAGCTGGCTAGGTTGAGTTGTTTTGGAGATGGAGATTATGGTAATGAGTATAATGAATTAGCCAATCAGAAGACAGTTAGACAGTGTGCTGAGTGGAGCTTGCCCATAAGGCACCAGAATTGTTTTGAAGCTATGCCGGAAACATGCCCACAAAAGACTGGCCTAACAGGGCTTTAAAAATCACATAACAATATGAAAACAGTAACCAGATACAACAGAAACGTTGCTTAAATTAGATTCCTAAAACATGAAAACAAATTTGGCAAAATCCAGAAAAGGCAGAATCCTCTTCAGGTAGGTTACCAGGGAAGGATGGTTGGGAGGTTACTGATGCTAAAGGACACCTTGGAAGAAACAGTACTTCGGTGAGTAATTTTTTCTTCTCACTCCAGGGGCCCTTTAGCAGCAGTAACAGTAGCAGACTACAAAGCACTGAGTTGGGAGGTGGGTACAGAAACCTTCTTAAGGAAGAGGCTCTTTAGAACCGCCATGCCAAATTTGGCATCAGATCTGGACTGCACATCTAGACAGTAATAATTTGTGAAGGTGTGTACAGTTTTCCAAGTGGCTGCTTTGCAGACTTGAGGCTGCCACTGTGGCAGCAGTGCCCCTGGTGAAGTGGGCTCTGAGGAGGCTGTTTACCAGCTTTATCATAAGAAAACTGAATACAGGAAGCTATCCAACAAGAAATTGACCTCTTAGTGACTGGTTTTCCTCTGCCCACCTCATCATAGGTGAGGAAAACCTGGATAGTAGAGCCTCTGAACCGCTTAGTGTGCTCTAGATAGTAGGACAGGGCTCTTTTAACATCCAAACTATGTAGCCAGGCCAGCCCAGTGGCGCTGGTTGCTACACCTTGTGCCACGCTGGCGACCTGGGTTCGGGAATGAGCCTGGACTGCCGGGGGTCAGCAGGGGCGAGGGAGGACTGAGCATCCAGAGGACTACTGTCCTCTTCCGGGAGGGGGAAGGTTTGTCGTCCTGCTCATTGACTGCCCTCAGGCGGTGACTGGAGGGCAGTATGGGTCATGTGGCATGTATTGGTGCCTCTATGTCAGTGGGGAGGGGGGGAATGGAAGTAAAAGGGAGCTGGTGGGCTCCATGATGGCCCTCTGTCCCTGTACCACCCCCAGATTCTGGATTACCCTTTGGAGGGGGAGAGATGGCTGGCACACTCCTCCCTGGCCCCACTGCAGACGGAAAGCTGTGGGGGAACCACCAGGAATTGGCATAAGCAGGGATGCAGGGGGCCGGAGGATGAGTCCCTCCCAGGGAGGGCCACAGCCACCCGCCAGGCACCGGTCGCAAAAATAGAATAAGAAGGAAAAAAAATTTATGTAGCCTTCATTCACCTGGAGTGGATTTTTCAGTAAAATAGACAGGACAGGTAATGGACTGATTAAGGTGAAATTCAGAGACCACCTTGGTAGGAATTTTCTGTTTGTTCTGAGCTCTGCCATATCCTTGTGTGGGGTAATGTAATTTGGTTTAGTACAAAAGGCCTGAAGTTCTGAAATCCTTCTAGTAGAAGTAATGGCTTCTAGGAAAACTGTTTTTCAGGTGACTTATTTTAAGTGGGTCGTGGCCATGGGCTCGAAAGGAGTCTCCATGACCTTGACAATGCAGAGGCTGACGTCCCAAAGAGAAACAGGTTCTCGAATTGGGGGTTGAAGATGAAGCAGGCCTTAGAAAAGCTTTTTGAAAATACGCAATGAAATGATTGACTTGTCTTTCCCTGTGGAAAGATATGCTGAAATTGCAGCTAGATCCACCTTCAAGGATGAGGCCTGTAAGTGTACCAAGTAATCCAGAAGGCAGGAAACTGTAGCCTTGAGGGGGTTTATTTGTTTCCCTTTACACCAAAAAGAAAACCTCTTCCACTTAGCTGTGCAAGTTTTCTTTTAGTACTTGTTTTTTTTAACCACATGAAGGCTCTTCAGAACTTGTTTTGCTATGTTCAGGTAATGTTAAACTTAACCCAGGTCCTATACAAGTAATTTCCTCACCGTCCGAAGTCATGAAACATAAAGGTATCAGCTTCATGCATGTTAATGTGTTAAGCCTCTTAAAGAAACTCACCCCAGTACAGGCTTGGGCTATCCACATGGAGCTGGATGTTCTTGTCATATCTGAAACCTGGCTTCGCCCATCCACACTGGACAAAGAAGTCAATATCCCCAACTATCTGTTATTCAGTGCCGATAGACTAACCAGAGATGGTGGAGTGCCCATCTATGTTAAGGACAAGTTTACGGTTGCCACCCTTAACACAACATCAATTGTCAATGCCTTTGAATGCCTGTCCTTAAAAATCGAAATATCTACATCAATGACTCTCCATATCATAGGATGTTATAGACCCCCATCCTCGGGGTCACAGCTCCTGTCCCACCTCTCATCTACTATGAGCACTGACACAATGGAAACAATTATACTAGGTGACCTCAACTACGACTGGCTGTCCAACGCATCACTTCCACTTAATTCCTTCTGCGACTCTCATGGGCTCACTTTACTTATTAATGAACCAACTTGCATTAATAAGAAAAATTCTAAAAAAAGTACACTATTAGATGTACTTCTAGTAAGCAAACCTCATTTCTTCTCACATGCTGGGATCTTTTTTGCCAATGTTAGCGACCATTGTTTTATTGCTGGCACAAGGGCAGTCCCTAAATCAATTTCCTCAGCAAAGTTCTCTACCAAAAGATCAAAACGAAACTTCGACCCACTTGCATATATCAATGACCTGAAAGCCTCCCTGCTTTGGCAGGCCTTTTACTTAGCCAAATCAGTAGAAACAGCATATGCCATATTCCATGAAATTGTATTCAGCGCTCTTAACACCCATGCACCTCTAGTCAAAACCCGCATAAAGGCAAGAAAGTGCTGTTGGTTTAGAACCGAAATCAAGGCAGCATTACAAAAAAGAGACAAGCTTTGGAAGCTAGCACGCAAATCCCACAAAGCCGAAGACTGGCGTCTTTTCAGAACAGCCAGAAACCTCTGTACAAAACTGATTCGGGAAACTAAGTCCAACTTCTACTGCTCTGAACTCGACTCTGCCCCCAACTGCCATACCAAGTTTTGGTCCACAATAAAAGAACTCTCTGGGAACACCACAGTAAACACTCTCTCCTCAAAAATTATTTCTGACAATGCAACTATCAACAAGAAAAAAAGAGCTACTACAAGCCTTCAACAATCACTTTGCTACTGCAGGGCTAGCTTTTGATAACTCACCTGCATGTAACCTACGCTCCCAGCTTACCATGCAATCTTCAGAAACTAGTCCCACTAATGCAGTCTTTTCCTTCTCCCCTACTTCACTAAAAGAGGTTGAGGATCTCCTCCTCCTCCAGTTGGACTCCAAAAAAAGTGCTGGCGCTGACACCATTGATCCATACTACTTAAAGATTGCCTATCATGTCTGGGCCATACCTATTACGTACCTATTTAACTTGTCCCTTTCTCAAGGGACCCTCCCCAAATTGTGGAAGACCGCAATGTTATTCCACTGTTCAAACCGGGGACCCCAAGTAACTAAATAATTATAGGCCCATCTCCTTCTCCCAGTCTTATCAAAACTCCTGGAAAAAATTGTGAATGCACAGCTGAAATCTTTCATACAAGAAACCAATATGCTCAACCCTATGCAATCTGGTTTCAGAACTGAACATAGTACGATCACGGCCCTGGCTAAGGTGACAAATGACTGGCAGCGCAAGCTAGAGAACAGAAAATTTGTGCGGTTTTTCTAGACCTAAGTAAGGCCTTTGACACCGTCGACCACAGCCTTCTCCTTTCCTCTTTAAAAGCCACTGGACTAGATCCTACCTCCTCGTGTTGGTTTCACGACTACCTTTCAGATAGGCAACAACAGGTCAAGGCCGAAGGTGAACTCTCCCCCTCAAATCTGTTAAAAAGAGGTGTCCCACAGGGATCCATCCTGGGGCCACTCCTATTTGCTATCGGTATCAACAGTATAGACACAGGCATCAAAGAGGCGAAAATTCATCTGTTAGCAGATGGCACAGTGATTTACCTAAGCTGTATAACACCTGAAACTGCCTGTAGCAACCTGCAAGCTGACTTCAACATACTACAATACCAGCTCCTTAGTAAAAAATTGCTACTTAACGCCAAAAAGACAAAAGCGATGCTATTTTCACCTATCAATCATGTAGCTTACTCTGCTGTCACTGGTACTCTTCCCCCCCATCTCCACCCTCCTAGGAGAAAACTTGGAATTCGTGCCAAAATTCAGATACCTAGGGGTCTGGCTTGACTACAAACTCTCCTTTGCAGATCATCTGGAGGACTTGTTAAAAACTGAGGCAGAGACTAAGTCTCTTTTTCGGGATAAACCGCCTATCAACTACAGAGGCCAAGAGACAACTAGTTCAGTTTACATTCCTCTCCCTAATCGACTACGCTGACTTTATACACAGCCGATGTGCTACTTCATACCTCGGTAAATTGGACATATTTTACCACACAGCCCTACATTTCATCACTGGTCTTCCCCTTTCCACCCATCATTGCTCTTTACATGCAGCCGTAGGTTGGCCCTCCCTACATTATAGACTAAATAAAAATGCGGCTCTCTGGACATACAGAGCTATCACTGGCAAACTTCCGCAGTACATCGTTGACTGTCTGCCTCTCAATGTATCTGGAACCTACACCCTAAGAAGCCGCTCTCTGATTTCTCTGAAAGTGCCTAAAGCCATTATGCTTTTTGAGAGAGCTGCCATAGGATTCATACTGCCATCTCTCTGGAATGTGCTCCAGAAATCGCTGAAACTGAGGACTCCTGTTAGTCTTACTGTGTTTAAGACCTTACATACAAAATATATCACCGAAGCCTGTAACTGCTTCAAACGATCATAGCTTATTTACACTGCCCCTTCTACACCCTTCCTGCCTTTCCCAACCTCATTCCTCCTTGCATCATTACAAATTTCATCCCTGAGCCACTTATTAATTCACTGCCATAAAATCCTCCCTTCCTCACCAACCTATCCTTGCATACCTGCAGTTTCTCATCCCTTCACTTCTAGTATTATCCCTGTACCTGACCCCCCCCCCACCACTATCTGCCCACTACCCCGACACATCTCCTCCTTTATACGTTTGGGTTTTTTACCTTGACTGTGTATTTCTCTTCGCTAGTAACATCCAAGGCAGCTACCTCTTCGGTGGACTAAAATGCCTTTACCTTAAAGGAATACTAAACCATGAATGTTTTATTGAATCTAGTACCAATTTTTACTTACCTGCTACCCTACTGTTATATCTCCGTGTATGCCTATACTTACTGTCTGCTACCTGAATATAAATGTACTCTTACTTGTCTTGTCTGTTGCAGGCCTGCCTGCACTGTTGTACACTTTAATTTACTGTCCATTTGCCTGTATATAAAAGTACTGCTACTCGACTTGTGCGATCCAGGTCCACCTTGTAAATGAGCTGCTCAATGGTGTTCGCCTGGATAAATAATTTGATTGATTGACTTGTTCTGAATACTGAATGTCTGGGAATTCTAACTCCTCAAGAATCAGGCCTTGAGGCGAAGAGATTTCAGATCTGGGTAAGGAACCCCTGTCTGAGGTAGAGTGAGAAGAGTGTGGCTCAGAGGAAGTCGAATACACTTCCGGTGAGACAAAGCTAGTAGAAGGGGGTACCATTGTTGCCTCAGCCAATCTGGGGCTACCAGGATCATGGTGGCTGAGTGGTCTCTGAGTTTCAGAGGGAAGGGAGGAAAGAAAAAATTACTCACCTTAGTAATTATGTTTCTTCTGATGGAGTCTTGCTGTATTCTGACTATTGCAGTTAGCCCCAGACTTTAAACTGCCCCCGGAGAACAAAGGGTTAACTTTCTATGCAGAGCATAGAATGCTGAGCTCGAGCTCGGTTGAGGTCTCTGTCTGGAGTCCTTTGAAATCCAACCGTCAGATTCTTACGAGCAGAAGCTCACTAACAATCCTATGTGGAAATTGTAAAATTTTTACTAGCCAACTGGCAACAAAAAGTTTTGGATTCCCAAAGGAAGACTGAAGTCGGGAAACCCAAAACCAAAAACCAATCCAAATAAGAATAATGATAAAACAAACACCCAAACAAAAAGAAGAGGGTGCAAAAGGAGCACCCCTGAGATGCAACACTGCACCTGCCCACCCAATTTCCAAAAACAGGTTCTGAGTGGGGAGGCAGGGAGGGAGGTCAGAATACAACAAGACTCCATTAGAAGAAACATAATTACTAAGGTGAGTAATTTTTTTCTTCAAACAACATGAAGTCTTGCTGTATTCTGACTATTGCAGACTACCAAGCAGTACCTCAATGGAGGAGGGACAGAACCTACTTTGGGAATAGGCTCCGAAGTACTGCTGTGCTGAACCGAGCATCACTCCTAGCCTGGATATCCAGAGAGTAAGCTTGGTAAAGGTATGGACTGTTTTCCAGGTGGCTGCTTGACAAATTTCTAAGAGAGGAATATCCCTGGCAGTAGCCAGAGAAGCAGCTGTACCTCTGGTGGAGTGAGCCCTCAGGCCTGAGGGTGGAATTTTTCCTAGTTTCTCACAGCAGAATTGTATACAAGACACAATCCACCTGGCAATAGTTCTCTTGGTGGCAGGTTTGCCCTTCCCCACTTCTCCATAAGTGAGGAACAGCTGGAGGGAATCAAACCTGTGACCCTTGGTATGCTCTATATAGTAGCTAAGGGCCCTTTTAGCATATAAACTGTGTAGCTTCCTCTCTCCTGAAGAGGAATGATCAGTGAAGAAAACAGGAAGAGACATAGATTGGTTCAGGTGAAAATCTGAAACCACTTTGGGCAAGAACATTCTGCTGGTTCTAAGGACCACTTTATCGCTATGAAAGGAGATAAAATCAGGTTCCACTGACAGGGCTTGCAGTTCACTGATACGTCTGGCAGAGGTAATGGCTACTAAAAACACAGTATTCCAAGTCAAGTACTTAAGCTCTACTGAGGACATAGGCTCAAAGGGAGGTTGCATCAATTGAGCAATACAAACATTTAAATCCCAGGCAGAGGCAGGGTCTCTGAATGGAGCATTGGTATGAAGCAATCCTTTAAAAAATTTACAGAACACAGGATGAGATGACAGTGAGGAAGACCTCCCCACTGACAGAAAAGCAGAGACAGCTAACAAGTGTACTTTGAGAGTAGCTGGTCTGAGGCCCAGGCCAGGCCATTAAGATGGACCATATAATCCCGAACTATAGGCAACTCAGCAGTGTCTGGGGAAATATGCTGCTTAGAACACAAAATGCTGAACCTCTTCCATTCGAGAGGCTTTGAGGATGTACAGAACCCCCTGAGACAGATGCAAGTCTGCAAACTCTAACTCTTCAAGAGCCATGCCTTGAGATTCAGAGACTGAAGACTGGGGTACCAAATCCTCCCCTGAGAGGAGGTTACCAGGTTGTAATTCCTGGGAAGAGACAGGGAAAGATGGAATGATAGGGACAGTAACAGGGGGTACCAAGGCTGTCTGGCCCAATCTGGAGCAATCAGAATCACTTTGCAAGGTTACGACTTTATCTTGACTAAAACTTTGAACAGTAGAGGACTGGGAGGGAAAACATACAGAAATTTCCCTTCCCATTTCAGAATCCGAGCATCCAGAGGGACTGAGCCCAAGACTGGGGGTCTGCAACAAAAGAGAGGAAGTTGGTGATTCTCTGGGGTTGCAAAGAGATCTATCTCTGGAGTGCCCCACCTTGAAAAAATCACCTTCAAGACCAGAGAGTCCAGGGACCATTCGTGATGGCCCTGTGAAATCCTGCTCAGCGCAGCTGCTAACACATTGTCCTCCCCTGGAAGGTGGACTGCTATCAGAGAGGTTTGAGGAATAAGCCAGGGACCACAACTTCATGGCTTCTGTGCACAAGGCCATAGACCGCGTGCCTCCCTGCTTGTTGATGTACCACATGGTGGTGGTGTTGTCTGTTCTGACTTGAACCACCTTGTTCTGCACTGACTGAGAGAAAGCTTGCAGGGCCAGAAAAACTGCCCTGAGTTCTAGGAGATTGATATGGAGAAGTGATTCCTGAGGGGACCACAGTCCCTGGGCACTGAGGGCCCCCAGATGAGCTCCCCAGCCCAGGACGGAAGCATCCGTGGTAAGGACCTCTGAATGAGATTGAGTGGCAAATGGGACCCCTTGCCTTAAATTGTCCTGATCCTGCCACCACTGAAGGGCTTGGATCAGGGTCCGAGTCACTGGGATCAGTTTGGTAAGGGAATCCTTCCTTTGGAACCAAAAGGCCCTCAGATGGAACTGAATGACCCTCATCTGGAATCTTGCCCCTTGGACCACTGCTGTAGAGGCTGCCATGTGGCCCAAGAGCTGGAAGAAATACCTTGCTGGTCGAGACACCTGAAGGCTGAAGGAAGAAGCCAGTTCTATAAGAACTCTTGCCCTTTCCAGGGGAAGAAAGGCTCTTGCTTTGACAGTATCCAGCTCTGCCCCAATAAAAGTAAGGAGCTGCACTGGCTTGAGAACTGACTTGGGAAGGTTGAGAAGAAATACTAGAGAAATAAGCACTTGCTGGGTCACTTGCAGGTCTGACTTGACTTGGTCTGGGGACTGGCCCACTATGAGCCAGTCATCCACATATGGAAAAATGGAAATCTGTTGCCTCCTTAGAAAGGCAACTACTACTGCCAGGCACTTTGTGAAGACCCTTGGGACTGAAGTCAGGCCAAAGGGCATTGCTCTGAACTGATAGTGGCCTGAGGGCAACTCGAACCTGAGGTACTTTCTGTGGGAGCACCTGATGGGAATGTGAAAATAGGCATCTTTGAGGTCCAGGAAGGCTAGCCAGTCCCCTGGCCTTAGAGAGGGAAGGATTATTCCCAGAGTTAACATCTTGAACTTTGGTTTTAAAAGATGTTTGTTTAGGTATCTTAAGTCTAGGATGGGTCGCCACTCCCCTGTCTTTTTGGGGTAGGAAGTACCTGGAGTACAGACCTTTGCCCCAGTGTAGGGTAGGTTCTCTCTCTATGGCTCTTAAAGCCAGCAGAGATGAAACCTCTGCCTCTAGGACAAGGGTTTCTGAGAGACCTGCAGGTGGAAAAGATCTAGCTCTCATCTTTGTAAATTTTTTGAAGTTGAGAACCAGTCCCTGGCTTACTACTTCCAGGACCCACTTTTCTGATGTAATAGACATCCAGTCCAGGACGAAGTAAGTCAGCCTGCCCCCTACTGGAATACGAGAGTCGACCTGGGCAGGCCCATCAGGGTGTCTGCTTGGCAGGGGCCTTAGGATGAGGAGTGGATGTAGCCCTGCTCATCCCCCTTCTGCCTCTCCCTCTGAAGAACCCCCTCTGTGAAAAGGAAGAAGAGGCCTGTGACTGGTAAAAAGGACTATGAAAAGGCCTGCCCCTGCCTCTAGACTGCTGCCTTTGAGGAGTTGCCTGCCTCTCTTTGGCTTGAGCACTCCTGTAAGTGGTCCTGTACTCATCCATTTTCTTCATGTAATTCTCTGTCTGCTCCCCAAACAGAGAATTACCCACTACAGGAAAATCCATGGTCTTAGCCTCGGTATCCTGTGAAAGGCTAGTACACCTGAGCCAAGCCATTCTCCAAAGAGCCACAGATGTAGCCATTACTCTTGATGACACATCATTGGAGTCTACAGCAGCATGAAACTGAACTTTGATGCCTCAATCCCATCTGCAGCCACCTCCTCCAGCTCCTTGGCTAGCTGGGGGGAGGCCTGTTTAGCCAGTGCCAGTACAGTGTCCCACCTGTACTTCTGGTACCTGGCTGTATAGGCCATATAATTCACCTGCCTGAGTCCCAAGGAAGATGTCATGTACTGCTTCTTTGCCATGGCATCAATCTTCCTGGAGTCTTTGTCTGGGGGGTGTGAAGCCAAGGGAATGTTTTCCTTGTCACAGGCAGCAGCCTGCACTACCCCAACATGGCTGCATTGCTGGTATAAAAACTCTGTATCTGAGCCTGATAGTGTGTACCTCTTGTCCATCCTTCTGTCAAGAGGGGGTACAGAATTGGGAGACTTTAGGATTTTTTGTGTCTGTTTCCTAAAGGATTTGTGAAGGGGAATAGACAGTCTCCTGAACTCTGGGATGTCCATCATTTCCACATAATCAGGCTCCTCCTGATCCTCCACTGACTCCTCCATAGGAAGCTGGAGGGTTTCAGCCACTTTTCTGTAAAACAAATAATGGGAAGGGGACTCAGAAAGCCTAGGAGGGGATACTCCAGAAGGTCGGCCTGGGGAGATGTCCGGTTCCATAGGCACATCCAGACTTACACCATCATCACATCATCTTCAAACTCCCCCTCCTCCTCAAACTCCGGTTCATAAAAATCTTCAGGGGTATAATCTTGAACCGGGGGAACCGACCAAATCAAACCCCTGCGAAAAGGTGTCGGATCGGTCGGAACCAGGCGAAGCGATTCCACAATTTGAATCGCTCTGGCTATTTCCTCAGCAGTCGGAACATGAACCTCTGGATCCGAACCGGTCGATTTTTCTTTGCGTTTCCTTTTGTAGGAACCGACTCCTCAGGATCGGCTCTCCTCTGCCTGAAGTATCGCCAGGGTCAGAGTGGCACTCCTTCGGTTCGGTCGGAGCCAAACCGGGCTGGTCATCTGGGACAGCAGACTTTTGGCCTCCTTTCCCTCAGTCTACCTAATCTCTTTTCAAGGGTAGATTTAGGAAAATTTTACAAATTTGGCAGTCTGTATCGAGATGTTCAAACCCCAGACAATAAAAACAGTTAGTATGAAGGTCGGCCTTTAAAAGACCTCCCCACACTCACTGCAGTGTTGAAACCCAGTGGGCCCAGTTTTTTTCTTGGGTTTCTTGGACATGGCCAACCTAACCAAACTTACCCTTTTTATGGCAACCACCTAGCAAGACTCCCTTATCGGTTCCTAACCATGTCACGGGGGTTGGAAAAAAACGTTCAAAACACGTTTTTTTTAGAACCGATAAGGACCGGTAGCCTCACTCTAAAGTAAAACACAAGGATTCAATACAAATGATCAGTTCAGCCGAACCAATCTAACACTTTACAATTTCCACACAGAAAAACAGAACAAAACCTATCTAGTACTCACGGTACCACAGACAGAGACTGAACTGACTATGCGGAAATAAATTTGGTAAAAACTGACAACTTAACCGAGACTTTAACCGATTTTCGAACCGAGCTGAAGGAGAAATCTCCAGAGCGACTGTTCAGTGAGGCAGTGTAAAGAATCTGAGGTTGGATTTCAAAGGACTCCAGACAGAGACCTCAACCGAGCTCAAGTTCAGCATTCTATGCTCTGCATAGAAAGTTAACCCTTGTTCTCGGGGCAGTTTAAAGGCGGGGCTAACTGCAATAGTCAGAATACAGCAAGACTTCATTTTGTTTGAAGCGCAGAGAACTTCACTGCCCAATCTAGCGTTAAAGCATCTCTGCTGGAAGAGTGCCCAGTGCTGGGAGCCTGCAGCAGTACAGAGGAAGTTGGAAGTTGAGGTGGGATACAAACAGATCTATTTCTGGAGTGTCCCACCTCCTGAACACTATGGCAAGGACCTGCATGTTCAGGGTCCATTCATTGTACCCTTGACTGATGCGACTCAAAGCATCCACCAGAGTGTTGTCCTTGCCTGGGGAGATGAACAGCTGAGAGGCTCACATTCAGGTAGTAGGCCAAAGACCAAATTTTCATGACTTCTGTGCAAAGCACAGTCGACTTGGTGCCACCCTGCTTGTTTATGAAAAACCCGGCAGTGGTGTTGTCTGTTCTGATCTATACAGTGTGCCCCTTAACCTGTGAGACAAAGGCCTTTAAGGCCAAGTATACAGCCCTGGGCTCCAGTAGGTTGATGTGGCTTGTGAATTTCTTGGAGTCCAAATGCCACTTATGAAAGAGTTGTCCAGACGAGTTCCCCCAATCCAGAAGGGAAGCATCTGTGGTACTGATTTTTGTGGGAGATGAAAACTGGAAGGAAACTCTCACTGAAAGATTGTCTGTGTCCTTCCACCAACTTAGAGCTTGTAGCAGTGATCTGGTGACTGGTACCAGCTTGGACAGGGAATGTCTTTTTTGGCATCAACGTGCCCTCAGAAGACACTGAATGTCCCTCATTTGGAACTTGATACCTGGTACTATGTGAATTCAAAGAGTGTTTGAAAACTGGTGTGGAGATCAGGGTTTTGGCTTCATTGGGGATTGGGAGCCACCTGAGGGATGCAGACCTATACTGGTGCGATGGTCTGCATCTGTCCAGGGGAACCAGGATCCTAGGTGAGAGGTTTAAATACTTCATTGGCAAGCATTTAAACTAGCCAGGGGAGGCACTGAAAAGGAGCAGGGAAACTTAGAGCCTCCCCCACAAAACATGGTGATTAGTGAGGTAAACACCAAGGTACAGAAGTTATTAGGAGCAGAACAGATTTAAATGTAAAAAAGGCAAAGGCAGTAAGGACAGAAATGGGGCTAAAAGGGTAAGACTAACAAAAAGTGGAGGGTGATGAGTACCAGTGCCCGTAGTCTGTGTAACAAGCTCCCTGAACTAGTGGCCTTGATGGAAGAGGGTTGCCTGGATATTGTGGCAGTCACAGAAACATGGTACGCTGAGAACCATGACTGGGATGTCAACATACCAGGATACACAATCTACAGGAGGGACAGGGAGGGTAAAAGAGGAGGAGGAGTAGCTCTCTATGTAAAGGAAGGGATCAAAGCAACAGAACTAAAGAGTAAACTGGGAGCAGATGAGGCACTTTGGGTCACCCTGAGACAGGAAATGACACCACAATCCGCATGGGGTTGTATACAGACCCCATCTCGTGAGGGAATGGACAAGGAAATGATAGAAGGCTTCTTAGAATGGCAGAAAAGGAGATATTGTTGATGGGGACCTGAATATGCCAGATGTTAACTGGAGCACCTTGCTGCAGGCACATCCAAGAGCAGGGTCATTCTTGATGCCCTACAGGGGCATGCCTCAGACAGCTAGTATTGGAACCCACCGGAGGAGCAATCTTAGACCTGGTACTTTCAAATGGGGATGGAGAAAGAATCTCAGATTTAGAAGTGGGTAGCCATCTGGGAACAAGCAACCACCAAACAGTGTGGTTCACGATAAACACAGCCATACAATCAAGCCATACAAAAGCAAGAGTACTAGACTTTAGGAGGGCTGACTTTGGGAAAATGAGAGTGCCTCAGAAAAGCACTAGCAAACAGGCAAGAAGGAGGGTGGAGGAACAATGGGGAGTGATCAAACAGCCATCACAGAGGCAACAAGCCTTTGTAAAGCAAATCAATAAAACACAACGAAGGAAAAACGCTATGGTTCACAAAAGAGGTGGCAGGAAGGTTAAGGAGAAAAGGACAGCATTCAGGAAATATAAGGAAACACAGAAGGAGCAGGACAGAGAACTTTATGAGTTAAAGCAGAAAGAGGCTGGAAGGCAGTCAGAACAGCAATGGCCCAAACCGAGGAAAGGATAGCCAATTCTGTTAAGAAGGGGATAAGACCTTTATAGGTACATTGGGAGCAAAGAAAGACCAAAGAAGGGATACTGAAGCTTAATAAAGGGAGGAATGTGGGTAGAGGGTGACAGTGAAAAGCAGGGATACTGAACGAATATTTCTGCTCCAGTATTCACAAAGGAAGAGGAGGGGGAGTTACCTAAACCAAACAAGAGAAACACTCTGAAGACGGGGGTCGATACCAGTCCATTTACAGAAGAAAGGGTTCTGAAAGAACTAATAAAATCGAAGGTGGACAAAGTAATGGGACCTGATGGGATTCACTCAAGAATTCAATCAATCAATCAAATCTTTATTTATTCAGGCGAGCATCATTGAGCAAGGCTTATTTACAAGATGGACCTGATAAGGTCAAGGTTCTATAGTTGGTACACAACATATACATCAATGCACTAATATATGCATAACAGATACAGAAAAAAACCCCACTTATAAATACAATGATCAAGGGTAAGAAGTTGATTCAGGCATAAATGACAAGGTAGGTTGCAGAAAAATTATACAAAAGATAAAGTATATACATATCCCAATATAGGAGTCAAGGCATACACAGCATAATGTAATACTAGGATGAATGGGGAGCATTTAGGAAAGAACTAAGGTAGAACTAGTGACACCGCTGACTACTCTCTTTAACAAATCATGGGAGGATGGGGTGGTAGCCGAGGACTGGAGGAGGGCAGATGTGATTCCTCTTCACAAAAGTGGGAGCAGGACAGAGGTAGAAAACTACAGACCAGTTAGTTTGACCTCAGTGGTAGGGAAAATGATGGAATCACTTCTGAAGGAAAGAATTGTTGAGTACCTAGAGGCCAGTGGGGTACAGGACCCAAGGCAGCATGGATTCACGATGGGAAGGTCGTGTCAGACGAATCTAATAGATTTCTTTGACTGGGTGACCAAAGTAGTAGACCAGGAAGGGGCTGTGGACATGGCCTACCTAGATTTTAGCAAGGCATTTGATACAGTCCCACACAAAAGATTAATACACAAGATAGCCAGCCTTGGAGTGGGTCCCAAGGTGGTAGCCTGGATAAAAATTGGCTAGACAACAGGACGTAAAGGGTAGTAGTAAATGGAGTACACAGTGAAAAAGGATGGTTACTAACGGGTACCGTGAGGGTTCAGTACTGGGACCGGTCCTTTAATGTCTTTATAAGTGACATTGCAGAGGAACTGGAAGGAAAAGTATGTCTCTTTGCAGATGACACAAATATCTGTAACAGGGTTGATACACAAGATGGAGTGGAAAGGATGAGAAGGGACTTGGCAAGGTTGGAGGAATGGTCAGATGTATGGCAGCTCAGATTCAATGCAAAGAAGTGCAAGGTAATGCACATGGGAAACAAAAACCCAGGGGAAGCGTACACAATGGGGGGTGAGATACTGACAGCAGTAAAAACAGAAAGGGACCTGGGCGTAATTATATCAGATAACCTAAAGGTGGGCAAGCAATGTGAGAAGGCAGTAAGGAAGGCTGGGGGGATACTGGGATGCATAGGAAGAGGCATCAATAGTAGAAAACAGGAAGTTGTTATCCCTCTGTGCAGACAGTTGGTGAGACCCCATCTGGAGTACTGTGTGCAGTTCTGGAGACCCCATCTCTGCAAAGACATAGACAGAGTGGAAGCTGTCCAGAGGAGGGCAACCAAAATGGTGCAGGGTCTGCACCAGAAGACATACGAAGAAAGACTAAAGGAGCTTAATATGTATACTCTTGAGGAAAGAAGGGAGAGAGGGACATGATAGAAACTTTCAAGTACCTCAAGGGAATTAACAAAGTCCAAGAGGGTAGCATCTTCCAGAAAAAGAGATGTGCAAGAACAAGGGGGCACAATTTGAAGATAGAGGGGGGACGGCTCAGGGGTAATGTGAGGAAGTATTTTTTCACTGAGAGGGTTGTGGATGCATGGAACAGCCTCCCTGAGGAGGTCGTGGAGTCAAGAACACTGGGGGACTTCAAGAATGCATGGGACAGGCATAAGGCAGTCCTAGTGGCGGGTAAGAGGAAGTAAGTTGTTGGTTAACTAGGATCTGCGGCTTATCTGTTAGGTAGGAAAATGGGCAGACTAGGTGGGCCAAGCGGTCCTTATCTGCCGTCAAATTCTATGTTTCTATGGCTGTCATGGAGGCCATATGCCCCAGGGAGCTTGAGGAAATGTCTGGCAGGCCTGGGATAACCTAGGGCAAAATAATTTACTACTGATAGAAAAACCTGAATCCTCTCTGCTGGGAGAAAGGCTTTGCCCTGCTGGGTGTCCAACTGTGCTCCTATGAATGTTAGGAGCTGAGTAGGTTCTAACTGGGATTTATTTTCATTGATAAGAAAACCCAGAGTGTGCAGGAATTATTTTGTATAGCTGAGAGCCTCTCTGACTTGAAGAGGGGACTTGCCCACTAGGAGCCAGTCGTCCAGATATGGGTAGACTGAGATGCCCTACTTTCTTAGATGAGCTGCCACTACAGCTAGGCACTTGGTGAATACCCTTGGTGCCGATGTTAGGCCAAATGACACGGCTGCAAACTGATAGTGTCCTGAGGACAGTCTGAACCTCTCGAATGTTCTCTGGGACTGCCTTATTGGTATATGAAAATAGGCATCCTTTAGATCTAGGGAGACTAGCCAGTCTCCTTGTTGCGTGGAGTGAATCACTGTTGAGAGAGTCAGCATTTTGAATTTTGGTTTCAGTAAGTGCCTGTTTAGTACACCAGAGGTCAAGAATAGGTTACCATGCCTCAGTTTTCTTTGTTATTAGAAAGTATCTGGAATAGAGGCCTTTCCCACTGCAAAAGAGAACTCTCTCCACTACCTTTGCTGATAGCAATGTCCTGACCTCCAGCTCCAGCGGTAATCTTTCTGTTGGAGTTAGGGGCTTTGATGTTACTGGACCCTCGAAGGGCAGGAAAGGTCTTGAATGTAAGGATAGCCCTTACCCACTACCTCTAGTACCCACTAGTCTGTGGTGATGTGGGTCCAATGTTGGAGGTAATGGGAGAGCCTGCCACCTACTGAGAGAGGGAGACAACCTGGACACTGGAGTCAGGGTTTGAACTGTAGCAGGGGCAGGGGTGGAAGCAACTCTTCTCTGTCCCTCCTGCCTCTTCCTCTGTAGTAGCCTCTCATTTGGGAATAGTCCATGGGCATAGGCAAGGAAAAATGCCCTTGGATAATATCCTCTGCCTCGGGTTCCCTTGCATGGAGACTTCTCGGAAGTAGAGGGCTTGTCCTGGCAGCATTACTTCAATAGGTGGTCTTATATTCCTCCACCTTCCTCATGTATGCTTCAGTTCTGTCCTGCAAAACATCTCAAAGAAATTGCTTGAGCTATGACTCTAGAAACAGTATCATTGTTGTCCACAGCCATGTGAAACTAGTATTTGGTTGCTTCAAGGGCAGTCTTCACAGTTTCAGTTATATCCTGAACCATCTTGCCTGGATTTTGATGTAAAATGGCCAGGACAGAGTTCCATAAGGCTTTCTGATATTTGGCAGCATATGCCATGTAAGTGGACAGGCGGAGGAGCAAGGAAGCTATTGTATAGGATGTTTTCCAGTTTTCTGGACTCCTTTTCAGGAGGCTGAGAGGACAGTGGCACTTTGGCCTTATCACAAGCCGCAGCCTGAACAACTCCTTCATGACTAGGATGTTCAAAGAGGAATTCAGCATCATTTCTAGCCAGCTGATATTTCCTGTCTATCTTTTTGTCTACTCCAGGGACATAAGTAGGGGTCTGGAGTAGCTTCATTGTTGTTTTCTTAAGAGATTTATAAATAGGCAGAACTATCTTTTTGGGGGGAGGGAGACCCATCATCTCTCTATAGTCTTCCTCCTCTCATCCTCTTCTGTGGTCTCCTGGGTGGGAAGGTCCAGGGTGTCCATCGTATGATGTAAAAAAGTAAAATAGTGAGGGAAAAATCCTCCTGACCATTGGGGGAAGTACCACCTCTGGATCAGGGGATACATCTGGTTCTAGAGGTTGGCCCTCTGTCTTGTCATCATCTTCTTCATCCCCCTCACCATAGTAACAGTCTGGTCATAAAGGGGGGTCTGGAATGTGAGGGGTAGAGGGGGCCTTAAATATATTGCCCATGCTTTGAACAATCTGATAAAGGTGCCACGCCTTAGATATTTCTTCAGCAGAGGGCAAGTCTTTTTCAATGTTTGTTTGTTTTTTCTTTTTCTTCATTAGTCACAGGCGTTTCCCTTTGCCTCAACCCGGGAGGGGCAGTGCTATGTTTTTCTTTAAACTTCTTTTCTGCAGGCACTGAATCAATGACCTGGTCTCCATGTCCAGGAGAGTGCAATCTTAGACCTGGAACTCTCAAATGCAGATGGAGAAAGGATCTCAGATTTAGAAGTGGGTAACCATCTGGGAAGAAGCAACCACAAAACAGTATGGTTCACGATAAACACAGCCGTAGAGTCAAGTCACACAAAGGTGAGGGTACTGGACTTTAGGAGGGCTGATTTGGGCAAAATGGAAGAGTGCCTCAGAAAAGCACTAGCAAACAGGCAAGAAGGTGGGGTGGAAGAACAACTGGGAAAAAAATCAAAGCTGCCATCACAGAGGCAACAAGCCTTTGTGTGAAGCAAATAAACAAAACAAAATGAAGGAAAAAAACAGTATGGTTCTCAAAAGGGGTGGCGGGGAAAGTTAGGGAGAAAAAGATAGCATTCAGGAAGTATAAGGAAACACAGAAGAAGCAGGACAGAGAACTGTACCAGTTAAAGCAGAAGGAAGTGGGTAAGGCAGTCAGAATAGCAAAGGCCCAAACCGAGGGAAAAAACTGCCAACTTAGTTAAGAAGTGGGATAAAACCTTTTATAGGTACATTAGAGAGTGAAGAAAGATCAAGGGAGGGATACTGAGGCTTAATAAAAAGGAGGGGAATACTTCTGCTCAGTATTCACAAAAGAAGAGGAGGAGGAGGTACCTAAACCAAATATTAAAAGCATACTGCATGGGGGGGGGCGGCGATATCAATCCATTCACAGAAGAAAGGGTCCTGAAAGAACCCCTAAAACTGAAGATGGATAAAGCAATGGGACCTGATGGGATTTACCGGCCCCAGAATTCTAAAAGAACTAAGGGTAGAACTAGTGGCACCACTGACTACCCTTTTTAACAAATCATGGGAGGATGATGTGGTACCTGAAGACTGGAGGAGGGCAGATGTGATCCCTCTTCACAAAAGTGGGAGCAAGACAGAGGCAGAAAACTACAGGCCTGTTAGTTTGACCTCAGTGATAGGAAAATGATGGAATCACTCTGAAATAAAGAATTGTTGAGTACTAGAGGCCAGCAGGGCACAGGACCCAAGGCAGGATGGATTCACAGCGTGGAATGTTATGTCAGACTAGTCTAACAGATTTCTTTGACTGGGTGACCAAAGTAGTAGACTAGGGAGGGGCTGTAGGCGTGGCCTACCTAGACTTTAGCAAGGCATTTGATGCAGTACCACACAAAAGATTAACAATCAAGTTAGCCAGCCTGGGAGTGGGTCCCAGGGTGGTAACTAGGGTAAATATTTGGCTGGACAACAGGACGCAGAGGGTAATAGTAAACAGAATCCACTCAGAAGAAAGGAGGGTTACTAGTGGGGTACCGCAGGGTTCAGTACTGGGACCAATCCCCTTTAATGTCTTTATAGGTGACATTGCGGAGGGACTGGAAGGAAAAGTATGCATCTTTGCAGACGACACAAAGATTTGCAACAGGGTTGATACACAAGGGAGTAGAAAAGGATGAGAGGCATTTGGCAAGGTTGGAGGAATGGTCAAAAGTATGGCATCTTAGATTCAATGCAAAGAAGTGCAAAGTAATGCACCTGGGAAACAAAAACCCAAGGGAAGAGTACTCAATGGGGGGGGAGGGGGTATTAATGACAGCAAAAATGGAAAGGGACCTGAAGGTAGTCATATCAGAAAGGTAGGCAAGCAATGTGAGAAGGCAGTAAGGAGGTCTGGGGGGTTACTGGGATGCACAGGGAGAAGCATCACCAGTAGAAAACAGGAAGTTGTTAGCCCTCTGTACAGACAGTTGGTGAGACCCCATCTGGAGTACTGCATGCAGTTCTGGAGACTCCATCTCCGCTAGTACATAAGACAGGATGGAGTTAGTCCAGAAGAGGGCAACTAAAATGGTGTAGGGTCTGCACCAAAAGCCATACGAAGAGAGAATAAATGTGAGAGAGTTAAATGTTGTGTTAATAGTACGTATTGTGTTATGTGATGTAATTTGTTTCATGTCAGGCATGATTGAAAAAAGGGCTGTGCCAAGTCATTTTCCTGGTTAAAATTAAAAAAATAAACAAAAAACGTAAGAACTTATCGTAACAGTATATCTTCGAGAGGAGCTCTTGCAGCAGGCTACACCATAAGGACTATGCCACTAGGCACTAGTGTAACCCCCCCTGCAAATTGGGGTTCCCAAAAGTCTTCCAGGAGCTTGTCTGAGTGCTCCAACTCTGGGTGGTGTTCAGCTAAATGCCATTTAAATGTGGGCACTGTGAGTGCTTTCAGAGCTCCATGTACTGTTTCTTTAAGAGTTGTCTGCTTGCAGACTTAATTAGTTTGTATGGGGACTGTGTGTTTTAATGTCCGAACTCTGCCCGGTTACTGTCTAATTGTTCGCTTTCCTGCAGTCGCTAAGAGCGCAGAGGAGCCTAATTTTAACTGTTTACCAGAAATTATTTGGAGTGATAGTTAAAATGCAGTTTGTTTAACCTGTCTTTATTGCAGCTATGAACTGTCCCATAATAGTCCCTTCATTTTGGTCCCGATCTGCTGAATTGGATCAATCAGTGTGGGGGGACCTTTAAAATGGAGCC
Source organism: Neoceratodus forsteri (assembly GCA_016271365.2). Taxonomy (NCBI): domain Eukaryota; kingdom Metazoa; phylum Chordata; order Ceratodontiformes; family Ceratodontidae; genus Neoceratodus; species Neoceratodus forsteri. The sequence continues at coordinate 504,034,280 of CM057455.1, forward strand.
TGCTGTGGGTGAATCAGAGCTTGGACTCACAATTAGAGCTTACTGTGAAGGGACTGTATGGCAGGTGCCTCTGGGAAATGTAGTTTGGACCTTGGCGCCTTTTTGCACCAACAGAGGGAGCCCTGCTGTGATTGACAGCTGAACCAACCAACTGAACTTGTGTGAGCCTAAAGGAAATGCCCTGCACTGTTCCTGGCAAGGCAAATTCAAGGTGGTTGTGAAAGGAGAAGGAGCTCTGTTGCTAGTACGGTGAGTAGTTCATGCAGGAAAGCACGTGTGTAGGCTCCCAAGTCGGTCTGCGGCCGTTAGTACAGTTAAATTGGACTGAATCTGAGTTTGTGAGAAGGATTAAGTAAGTCAGAAGTGTGGAAACCAGGCTAACCCTGAAGAAGACCGAAGATTTTGCTAAAGTCCGATCGGCCTAACAGGAATTGAAGCTGCTATGTGTGTGCTCCTGGGTATTTTGTAGTGTTTTGCAATCAGGATCAAGGAGCAGCCTGCCTGGTATAGTAATTTCCTTTGCATATGAATGTGCTTGGTGCATGTGGGAAATCACGATCTTACTTCCCCTCACTCTGCAGAGTGTGCCGAATGCTGGAAACCCAGAAACCATCCATCCTGTAGCTGTCTTGGGTATCGTGAGTACCATTCAGGGCAAACCCCTGCAACACCATATGAATCAAAAGTGTGCCATCTGATTTGTTGTGCTTTCTTTTTACTTGAACTGAGCCATCTGGCTCCAGATTACAATTTGGGTTATGTGTGTTGTTTTCTTCTACAGGGCCCCATCCAGCTGCACCAGCTAGCCAACCCCGGGCAATGGACCTGGCTAGCTCCCACCTCCATCCTGGGTACCCAGAGAGTGTACTGTTGGACCTTGATTACATGCATAATCCTTTTTATTTATGTGGCTTTACTCAAATTAACCTGATTTCCCCCGTCCTTGTTATATGCCCCCTAAATAAATCAGATTTATTGTTATTGAACTATATGCTGTCTGTGGTGTCAGCACATATCGAACCAGCATTGCATTGTGTTGTGTATGTGCTTAACCTTGTTTTACAGGGGGTCCTCAGAGACGTGCTGCAGAATCAGTCTCGAGGGTAAGTGGGATCTATATGTGTAAAAAGTGTGCATATGTGGGGTATTGGGAAGGTAATTCCTGTGTACTGTGTGGGCCACTAGTAGGAACAAAGTGGGGTCACAGTGTCCCAGAGGGCTGTACCCGAGCTAGTTTAACCACTACCAGCCCTGACCTTTGGGTGGAGGCACCCGTCACTGGATCTAGGCCCCTTAACCTGTCACTAGCCATACAGGCAGGGATAGTAGCCCTTGGGATAGCACCATGTAGGGGTTACAGCTTGGAGGCACCGCTGGGATTAACATCCCCTAGTAGCCACATCTACGAATTACTGTTAAAAATAAAATGGATACCCCAACAGAAGTGGCTGTACACCAGTTGATGGGGTGGTGTACTGGGCAGGAGATCGACCCCCAAAATGCTATGCTTATCTTGGACATCCCCCTGGGTACCAATAAGGACACTGTAGAGGGAGTACTTTCCAAGGTGGAAGGTTTACAAAACCCTGTGGTAGTGGGTCGACATGCTAATCTGCTCGCCCAAACTTTCATGGCCCTAGTAGAGTATAAGGACCCCACAGACAGTTCCAAAGTACCACAGACTATTACCCCTGAAGGAGACCTCACTGCCTGGAGAGTGATAACTAAAGACAGTAAAGACCCCGGGGACGGGATGAGCCCCCCCCACTATCTGAGACTTTTGAGGAGAAGTTTGCTAAATTGTTGCTGGAGGAAGGGAAAACTGTGGAGGACTTGAAGAAACTATTCCTGCCACCTGGGGGTGTTCCTCCCCCAACACCCCCTCCAGTACCTGTTATTGCTCCTCCTTCTATGCCCATGCCAGTGCTGGCCACTATGTCAGTACCTGCCATTAGTCATGACTCTTACAGAAGGTTGATAATTTTCTTGGACACCTTCCCCACCCCCAGGGGGAAGATGATTGGAAGACCTGGATAGACTATGTTGCCCCTCTAGTGTTGGAATGGCAATGCTCGGAAGCAGAGAAGCGAAAAAGATTAAGTGAGAGCCTCCGAGGTCCTGCCCTGGCTACCATCCATGCCAAACGGGCCAATAACCCTGAAGCAACTGCACAGGACTATCTTGAGGCATTAGAGAATGTTTATGGAAGCCCGGATTCAGATGAGGACCTGTGGTGGAGAGTAAAAAATGTGAAACAGTACCAAAGGGAGTTGTTGTCTGTGTATGTATCTCGGCTGGAAAAATTGTTGCAAGAATGCCTCAGAAAGGGTAGTCTGCCAGCAACTGAATTGGACTGAACCAGGCTGGACAGGATCCTTAAGTCTGCTCCCTTTTCAGAACTGCTGTTGCTTCAGTTACGCCTGACCAACTGACTGAAATCCCCACCCTCCTATGATGAGATAATGAGAGAAATTAGAGGGGTTGAGAAAAGGCGACCCCGGGGGGAAATTGCACCAATAGCTGCTGCTATGACACGAGTGACTGAGGGTGATCCATCAAGTGAAGTTCAGGGGCAGAGATTGGCAGCTAATGAGTGCTCTGAGAAGGAAAAGGACTTCCCACGCTGGGTCCAGCTTTGGAAAAACAAACTACTGAAGGAGTTCCAAGAGTTGAAGGCGGGTGCCCCTGTAACGACTTCCCCTCTGGGACCAGATTCTAATTTTGCTCAGGCCATGACTGCCATGGGGGTGGGGGTGCCCCCTCAGGCATCTTATAACAAGGATGGCCCTCAGAGTGAGATCAAAGAATTGACTGCCACTTTGAAGGAACTGTTGAGACACTTTGCACCCCTCTCACCGTCGCCAGAAATTAATGGACCCTCACCCCTTGCCAATCCTTCAGTTCTTCAGTTCCTCAGGAAATGTTCTCTCCAAGAATCACCCAGGAGCCTATCATGTGCCACAACTGTGGAAGAGATGGCCATATGAAGAGGGAATGCCGGTCGCAGAAAGACTTAGAGAGAGTGGTGAGCCGGCTACAAGGAGAGCTTCGGAGGACAAATCAGTGGTTAAGGGGTGCATGAAATGACCGTCTTGAGGGCCCAAGGAACTCTTAACTTCAATTCCTATGTGGCTAAATCATCTGTCCAAGCCCCTGCTGCTGTCCCTCTGGAATGGTCCAAGGTGGTGGGCCCCTCCATGGAGACCACTGTAAAGGTGAATGGAGTGTCTACAAGAGCTGTACTGGACAGTGGCTCCCAAGTGACAATTATGTTCCGGGATTGGTATCAGAAGCATTTGTCAGATGTACCCTTACAACCATTGGAAGGACTGCATGTATGGGGGTTAAGTGAGAAGGCCTATCCCTACTCAGGGTATATCTGAATTTGGCTGTCTTTCCCCACCTCCGTGGCTGGAGTGGCTGAGCAAGTAGAGACCCTGGCCTGAGTGTGTCCCCCTTCTGCGCTGTATGATGGGGTTCCTCTACTAATTGGGACAAAATGCACATATGTTTGGATGGTTGGCACAGCTGTGTTATGAGAAACAAGGGACAAGGACTGGTAGAGCTTTTGAGAATTCGGCCTTGATCAAGAAGGCCTATGAGGCACAGAGAGATGCTGAAAGAGTGGACGAAGTGGAACCGGTTGGAATTGTCTGGAAGAAGGATCCTGAGTCTCTGATCCTGGCGCCAAATGCCCAGTGTACCTTACAGGGGGAAGTCCGTATCAGAAAGGATGTCAAGAATAATATCCTCATGCTGGATGCACCAGGCGATGTGAAATTGCCGGAAGGACTGCTGGTCAAGCCAAGTATTTTGCCTGCCAGAGCCCATGCTTATGCCAGACGGGTAATGGTCCAAGTTCATAATGTGTCTGATAGAGAGATTTGAGTAAACAGAGGTTGCACCCTGGCTAATGTACATTGTACAGATACTGCAGTGCTACCCAGTAACAAGTGTTGGGGGGAGAAAATGACAGAGTGACGCCCGACTTGTTTGATTTTGGTGACTCCCTGTTGCCAGCCGAATGGAAGATGAGAATCAGTAGAAAGCCTGCCCAGAGAGACTAGGTGTTTTCTTTAAAGGAATGGGACGTAGGATGTGTTCAAGGAGTTGAGCACTATATCCGGCTGCATGATGAAAGGCCATTTCGTGAGAGGTCTCGATGCCTGGCACCTGCTGACATAAAACGATGTTAGACAGCATCTGCAAGAGATGCTTGCTGCTGGTGTAATACAAGAATCTAGAAGCCCATATGCTTCACCTATCGTGGTAGTGAGAAAAAAGAATGGGACAGTAAGGATGTGCGTGGATTATCACACTTTTAACTGGTGGACTATCCCTGATCAGTATACAATGCCCTGCATCCAGGATGCTTTAGACTGCCTGAATGGTAGCAAGTGGTTCTCCGTGCTGGATCTTCACAGTGGGTTCTACCAGATTCTGATGGCCCCAGAAGACCGTGAAAAAACAGCCTTTATCTGTCCGCTTGGTTTCTATGAATTCATGAGGATGCCTCAAGGGATTTCAGGCACCCTAACCACTTTTCAATTACTGATGGAGGGTGCAGTGGGGACATGAACTTATCAGAGTGCCTGGTATACCTAGACGATGTTTTGTGTTTGGCAGCTCACTGGAAGAACATGAGAGCAGATTGTTCAAGGTGTTGGACTGACTGGAAGACTTTGGCCTTAGCTATCCATCAATATATGTCAGTTCTTCCAAACCTCTGTAAAGTATGTGAGACACATAGTGTCCACGAGGGAATAGAAACAGACCCGAGTAAAGTTGAGGCCTTGACCACCTGACCACAGCCCCACAATCTAAAGAACTGCAAAGATTCCTGGGATTCTGTGGCTACTATGCGAGTTCATCAAGGACTATTCAAGAGTGATTAGCCCTCTACTCAATCTTACTCAAGGTTACCCTCCTACTAACAAAAAATATAAGAGGTCAGCTTCCCCTGAGGCTGAGAGACTGTATTTTCGCCCCAATTAAGTCTTTGGAGCCCGATGGACACCTGATTGTGAAGCTGCTTTTAATGAGATTATATAACAACTCACTCACGCTCCTGCCCTTGCATATGCAGAACCAGCAAAACCCTATGTCCTATACACTGATGCTAGCTTGCAAGGTTTGGAGGCTGTGTTGTACCAGGAGCACGAGAATGGCCTGACAGGAAAGAGTCTGACCCCATCTGAAAAGAACTATCCTGTGCATAAGTTAGAGTTCCTAGCTTTGAAGTGGGCCACTGTTGACCAATTCCATGAGTACTTGTATGGGGCTAAGATACTGGTAAAAACTGATAATAATCCTGTGACCTATGTGCAGACTTCAGCCAAGTTGGATGCTACTGGCCATAGGTGGCTTTCTGCATTAGCTACATATGATTACGCTGTTGAATACGGAGCAGGCCTGAACCACATAGATGCTGATGCTCTCTCTCGGAGGCCTGTTTCCCAGAATGAATGGGTCAAACTATCAGAACCTGATATTCGAGCACTCTGCCAGAAGTTTGACAAGGAGGAACAAGTGTCCACGGACACAGTGGACTGTCTAGTGGATTGTTTGGGGCCCTCTGAGAATTGCATACCTGCTGCTAATTGCCACTTTTCTGCATTAGACATTGGTGTACTGCCTCAGCTGGACAATAACAGTATTCAGTGGGCTCAATCCCGAGATCCTATGATCAAATCAGCTCTAGAAGCCCTCTATGCAGGGAAGATGTATCCAAGTTACGCTCCACTGATTTGAGAGCTGCATTGTTATACAAGGAAGGTCCTAAGTTGAAACTGATTAATCGACTGTTATACTGAGAAACAGTGGACAGAGGGGAACAAATAGACAAACAGCAGCTAGTTTTGTCCACCGTATTCCAAGACCTGGTCCTGAGGCCCCTACACAACCACATGGGGCACCTTGGTATAGACAGAACATTTGACTTGGTGAGATCCCAATTCTATTGGCCAAAGATGGGGGCTGATGTTGAACAACACATTCAAACTTGTAGTCGCTGCTTACAAAGGAAAGCTTTTCCCCAGAGGGCTGCCCTCCTTGTTAACATCACCACCAGCATCCCCATGGAGCTGGTCTGTATTGAATTTCTGAGTTTGGAGTCAGATCAAAGAAATATTAGTAATGTGCTGGTGGTCACTGACCATGTTTCAAGATATGCCCAAGCTTTCCTCACCTAGGACCAGAAGGCATCCACTGTGGCAAAGTACTTGTAGAAAACTTTTTTGTTCACTATGGGACTCCACAAAGAATCCATTCTGATCAAGGGAGAGACTTTGAGAGTTGTTTGATCAAAGAGATGCTTCCTCTGTGGGGAGTGCAAAAGTCCAGAACCACCCCTTACCACCCCAAGGGGGACCCACAGCCTGAATGTTTTAACCGCACTCTGCTGGACATGCTGGGCACTCTCCACCCAAAAGACAAGCCCAGATGGAGCCAGCAAATTAGCACCTTGGTACATGCCTACAACTGCACCAAAAGTGATGCCACCGGGTTCTCCCCTACCGCCTAATGTTTGGAAGAGAAACCAGACTACCGGTAGATGTTTGTTTTGGAGTTTCTCCTGATGGGGTCCAAGCGGATAATTATCTACAGTATGTGCAAAAGTTAAAGGCCCAGCTGAATTATGCGTACCAACTGGCTCAAACCATGGCTGCCAAAAGAAATCTGGCCAACAAAGAAAGGTATGATTAAAAGTTGAAAGTACAAGAACTCCAGGAGGGAGATCGTGGTATTGTTAAGAAATCTGGGACTCACGGCAAACACAAAATTACTGACAGGTGGCATCATCTCCTCACACTGTAGTGGGCAAACTGGATGATCTGCCCGTGTACAAAGTAAGGCCTGAAAACAATTCAAAGATGTTAAGACAGTGCATCGAAATCATTTGCTGCCCATTGGCCAAATACTGATCGAGTCTGAGCCCCAGAAGTGCTTCCCTGGATCGGTGACCAGAGCTGCTGCTAAGCAAAGGCAGAAAAAGTCTGCGCCTACAGATGCTGAGTTAAAGTTTTCCACAGTAAATCCAGTCGAAAATGACTGTCAGTCTACTTCAGAGGAAAGTGAGTGCAACTTTAAGTACTACCCTTCTTATGAACTGAGTCAGTTGTTTCAAGGTAACCCCCTATTCAATTATAGAGATGAAGCTTGGCCTTCTGGACTGTCTAAGCCCCCAGCTTTGTCCTTGGAGCCAATGCTCCCAGACAGTGAGGTGCAGAGTGTTAAGTCGGATGACATGGAATCACTGTGCATGGTGGAACTGTATGAGCTTTCAGAGGAGTCAAATGATGAACTGGGACGGACTGGTGATATACCACAGTAAGAAGAGTATTTCAAGTGCCCTGATGGTTCACTGCCAGTGACGGAGAGCTCTCCTGTGACCCCTGAAATTGCAAATACTGGAGCTGACAGTGCCCCAAGTTCTAACCTTGCTACCCGAAAGAAACCCCTGGCAAGTAAAGACAGTGCTGAAAGTGAGGCTAAAAGTGCAGAGACTGTAACAGTTCCCCTAGAAAGACTGGTCGAGCTGTAAAGTCTGTGGTGCACCTCAGCTGTGATTCTCCTGGGAGGCCTGTACACTTGCCCTCAATGTTTTCCATAAAGGGGTATGTGTCCCCGAGCTCATTGCCCAAACTGAGCATAAGTGCTAGCTCCACGTTAATTGTGTTGCCCTCTAGGTATGGTGCCCTGCCCCATCATGCCCCAAGGTAGCTGACAGGAAGGGCCCTCTCTTCAGGTTTCATGTACAGCGGTAATAACCTGAGTTAAGGTACAATGTGTGTTTAATGCTATGCAAAGGTAGTGTTCTGAAAAGTATCAGAAATGTGTTTATGGCAAGGTGATATGTTGACTGATGATTACACATGTAAGTCTAATGTGTTAGTGATGTAAATGTATACGGTTTTGTATTGAAGTTTACGGGGGTACTTATTTGACGTGGACGCCAAATTTTTCCAGGCCAGGAAGGGTGTAACCTCCCTGCAAATGGGGATTCCCAAAAGTCTTCCAGGAGCTTGTCTGAGTGCTCCAAGTCTGGGTGATGTTCAGCTAAATGCCGTTTAAATGTGGGCACTGTGAGTGCTTTCAGAGCCTCCACGTACTGTCTCTTTAAGAGCTGTCTGCTTGCAGACTTAATTAGTTTGTATGGGGGGACTGTGTATTTTAATGCCCGAATCCCGCCCAGCCTACTGTCTAATCGCTCCACTTCTGCAGTCGCTAAGAGCGCAGAGGGAGCCTAATTGAAAGACATAAGTGTATACCAGAAATTATTTGGAGTGATAGTTAAAATGCAGTTTGTTTAACCTGTCTTTATTGCAGCTACGAACTGTTCCATATTAGTCCCTTCATTTTGGTCCTGAACTGCTGAATTGGACCAATCAATGTGGGGGGACCTTTAAAATGGAGCCTGCTGTGGGTGAATCGGGGCTTGGACTCTCTATTAGAGCTTACTGTAAAGGGACTGTATGGCAGGTGTCTCTGGGAAATGTCGTTGGGACCTTGGTGCCTTTTTGCACCAACAGAGGGAGCCCTGCTGTGATTGACAGCTGAACCAACCAACTGAACTTGTGTGAGCCTAAAGGAAATGCCCTGCACTGTTACTGGAAAGGCAGATTCGAGGTGGCTGTGAAAGGAGAAGGAGCTCTGTTGCTAGTACGGCAAGTAGTTCACGCGGGAAGCGCGTGTGTAAACCCCCAAGTCAGTCTGTGGCCATTAGTACAGTTAAATCGGACTGAATCTGAGTTTGTGAGAAGGAAGAAGGAAGTCAGAAGTGTGGAAACCAGGCTAACCCTGTAGAAGACCGAAGATTTTGCTAAAGCACGATCAGCCTGTTAGAAATTGAAGCTGGTGTGTGTGCTCACGGGTATTTTGCAGTGTTCTGCGATCGGGATCGAGGAGCAGCCTGCCTATTATAGTAATTTCCTTTACATATGAATGTGCTTGGTGCTTGTGGAAATCACGATCTTACTTCCCTCACTCTGCAGGTGTGCTGAATGCTGGAAACCCAGAAACCACACCATCCATCCTATAACTGTCTAGGGGATCATGAGTACCATTCAGGACAAACCCCTGCAACACCATATGAATCAAAAGTGTGCCATCTGATTTGTTGTGCCTTCTTTTTACTTGAATTGAGCCGTCTGGCTCCAGATTACAATTTGGGTTGTGTGTGTTGTTTTCTGCTACAGGGCCCCATCCAGCTGCACCAGCTGGCCAACCCCGGGCAACGGACCTGGCTAGCCCCCCCCCCATCCTGGGTACCCAGAGAGTGTACTGTTGGACCTTGATTACATGCATAATCGTTTTTATTTATGTGGCTTTACTCAAATTAACCTGATTTCCCCCGTCCTTGTTATATGCTCCCTAAATAAATCAGATTTGTTGTTATTGAACTATATGCTGTCTGTGGTGTCAGTACATATCAAACTAGCATTGCACTGTGTTGTGTATGTGCTTAACCTTGTTTTACAGGGGGTCCTCAGAGACGTGCTGCAGAATCAGTCTCAAGGGTAAGTGGTATCTACTGTATATGTGTAAAAAGTGTGCATATGTGGGGTATTGGGAAGGTAATTCCCTTGTACTGTGTGGGCCACTAGTAGGAACAAAGGGGGGGTCACAGTGTCCCAGAGGGCTGTACGCGAGCTAGTTTAACCACTACCAACCCTGACCTCTGGGTGGAGGCAACCGTCACTGGACCTAGGGCCCTTTACCTGTCACTAGCCATACAAGCAGGGGTAGTAACCGTTGGGATAGCACCACCTAGGGGTTACATTAGGACCCTACATAAAATTCTTAGCTAGCAGTACCCAGCTTCCGACGTCTGCCAGTGGTATAAAGGGGACTGTCCCCGGTCACACCCCAGTTCTCCCGCTGGAGACCCGGCTGATAAACCATAGAGAACCGAGGTTAGTGGAATACCCCGCCAAGGGCAATGGTAAGAAAAGAAAGCAGAAAAGGACCAGGGGGAAGGAGGGTGGGAAATAATGCCTGCTGCAAGAGCTCCTCCTGAAGATCTACTGTTATGGTAAGTTCTTACATAACTGTACTATCTTATTTTGAGTGGGAGCTCTTGCAGCAGGCTACACCATATGGACTGAGTACCAAGCAGTACTAAAATGATTCTGGATGGACTAGGAGGTGGAAAAAAACTGAGAAACGGGAGAGGCTTCAAGACAACAGGCCTTGAAGTACTGCTAACCCAAATCCAGCTCTCCGATGGGAAGCAATGTCCAGGCTGTAGTGCTTCATAAATGTGTGCACTGAGCTCCAGGTAGCTGCTGCACAGATATCTGCTACAGAAACATTTCTAGAGGCCACAAAAGAGGCAGAAACATCCCTGGTGGAATGAGCCTTAACCGAACCCGGTAAGGGTTTGTTGTACTTATTGTAGCAGAAAGTGATGCAATGGACTAGCCATCGGGACAGAGTCTGTTTTGCTATGGGTGCCCCCAGAGTTCTCGGGGCAAAGGAAACAAAAAGTTGCTCAGATTTTCTCAAAGTCTGAGTACGGTTAATGTAGTATCTAAGCATTTCGTACATCCAGAGTGTGAAATAGAGCCTCCCCTCGATTAGAATGATCCGGATAATAAACCAGAAAGTTGATGTCCTGATTAAGAGTAAACTGGGACACCACCTTAGGCAGGAATTTAGGATTAGTCCTCAAGGACGTTCTGCCCTTATGGAAAATTAAATACGGTTCTTTAGCCATCAGAGCCTGAAGTTCATAAATCCTCCAAGCAGAAGTGACTACATCTAAACATAACGCTTTCCAGGACAGAAAGAGTAGTTCGCAATCCACGGCTGGTTTGAAGGGAGGATACGTAAGTTTCTCTAACAAAACCAAAAGATTCCAAGGAGGGATGGGGTCCCTAATGGGAGGTTTAAGGTGAAGCATTCCCCAGGCCAGATCCGTCTGGGCAACGTATTTGTCATCCACTGGCACATGAAAAGCAGAGATTGCTGGGGGCGCCAGAGAGCCAGCTTCAGAGCAGGACGTGTCCTCAACAGCTCCGCGACGTTTAGCTCCTTTCTCGCCACTAAAATATAATTTAAGGGCTCCAAACTGAAGTTTTGGTGGGATCAACAGAATCTCCTAAGTTCCAGCTTTCTAACGATACCAAAGACATTATGGGGCATACCAAAAATACTCAGCCTTCAGCTTCAGGAGTTCAGTGGCCTGCTGTAACATGTGATAAGTCGGCGGGGAATGGAGTTACCTGATCGGCCGAAACGTCGACTACAAAAGAACCACCCTGGCAGACTATCCTGGACTCAGTGAGGGCAATGGACACCAAAGAGAAAACGCTGATGAGGCTAGAAACACACGATGCGGTGATTAAGGCATTAACCTCATCAGTCGCTGAAGCAGACAAACGATCCTTGTCAGCGACAAACTACTGCTGCCCAGATAACGAAAGAAAATCAGCAATTGAGGGGCAGACTGGAGCGGTGGAAAATGCCATGCGGGCAGGGACTGTTCGCATAGTAGACCATACTGAGGGAACTGAGGAGCAAATCTCCTTACATATTTAAAATCCTAGCTTGCGGAGAATCTCCACATTTCTGAGCAGTTCAACTGGGCGGATCTGCGACAAGCATATCGCATCAGACCTAGAATCCGACCTACAGACCCCAACTTACCGCGTACTGTGGTCCTGAAAACCATTGGGCCAGAGGTTCGAGATGCATTGATCGGTGCAGCACGAGCGGCCTACCCGCTGAATGTCCACAGACAGGATGTCAAGTTATTCCCCGACCTTTCGTTCCAAACCCGCGCTCGACGCAAGCAGTTTGATGCAGTACGACAAAGGCTTCGACATTTGGGGATAGTCCACTCCTTTATGTTGCCGGCGCGACTTCGAGTCACATATGGAGGGAAGATGTGGCAATTCAACGATCCCCAGGATGCAGGTCGGTTGGTTGAGAAGACAGAAAAGGAGTTTCAGGCCCAGCCACCAAGGGAGACAGTTCGGGAGAGCTCTGAATCAGAAGAGGATTAAGTGACTTTTCTATGTTTTTTCTGTCTGTTTAACACTTGACCTGATGTTACATAATGAAAGATTTTGATATGAGGACTGTATGATCTTCTATATGAGCCGGAAAATTAGAAGGAGATAGGGGTTGAGGGAGTAACATAATAATTCATCTTTTTGTTTCTAAAGTTATAATTGTTTCCCCACTACTCTTATAGTGACATTAATCGCTGATGAAATGGCTCACAATACTTGTTTATTAAGTCACATAATAGTGCCTGGTTCAAATGTTTAAACATTTTTGAACATTGTTATTCTCAATGCGTGGTGAGGAGGGGAGACGGGTGGAGTTGGGAGGACCTATTTTAGAGTTATAACCCATATTAAGTAAAGGTTTATTGCACTACTGAGTTAGTGCAGGTTTACTTCACTGTTTTTTCTCCTAAGGACTCTAACCTTAGCCATGAAGCGCCTGGCATCACCTATGAATTTCTTTCGGACTTTTCTAGCATATATATATGCTGACATTTCCTCAACCCCCCCTTCCTATTGCACCAGAAAGTGAGAGATTTCTTGTGATATTTCAAATGTTCCTTTACAACTTGCTCATCTCTTGCATGAGAATACTGTATGTATTGTTTTTACTTTTATAAAAGCAATAAACAGAAAGTAAAAAAAAAAAAAAAAGAAAAGCAGAGATTGCTAACAGGTGTACCTTGATGGAGGAATATCAGAGGCCCGAGTCTGAGAGGGAGAGGAGATACTCGAGGACAGCATTTAGAAGGCAGAGAGAGAGAGTCCAGACCCTGATTGGAGGCCCACAAGCAAAAGTGCTTCCACTTCATGGCGTAGGTAGCCCTAGTGGAAAGTTTCCTAGCTGCAACCGAGACCTCGGTCGCTCTGGGAGATATTCCAAAATGTGCAGTGGCTACATCTTCAGGTGCCAGGCATGCGGATGTAGGGACCATAGGTCTGGGTGAACCAGCCTGCCTTGCTTATGTGACAGTAAGCAGGAGGACAAGGGTAGGGGAATTGGAGATTCCACTGTCAGCCGCTGCAGTAGCGGAAACCATATCTGATGAGGCCAAAGCCGAGCTACGAGAATCATCTCTGCTGAGCAGAACCCTTTGCAGTAGAGGAAAGGGAGGGAAAGCATACAGAAACCTCCTTGTCCAACAGAGGGAAAATGTGTCTTGCCAGAAGACAATAGGCCCGTGATCGAGTAAGCAGAAACTGGGCAGTTTTGCATTGCATGGGGACGCAAAGAGGTCCGGCTCTGGATGACCCCATCTTTGGAAGAGGCCGACCACTACAGAATGCAGGAGTTCCCATTCATGAGTTTTTGACAGAGACTGGCTTGGGGTGTCGGTCAAGGCATTTTGGACCCCTGGAACATGCACTGCGGTGAGCAAAGGCCATGATCTAAAGCCCAGAACCACACTCTCATAGCCTCCTGACAAACAGGATAGGAGCGAGTTCTCCTCTGTTTGTTGACACAGTAAACGACTGACATGTTGTCTGTCTGTACCAACAGGGGACCTGGACGAAGATCCAGGAGAAACGCTTGCAGGGCGTAAAGAACCACCCTCATCTTTAGAATACTGATGTGGAGTGGCAGTTCTAGAGAAGCCCATGCACCCAGAGTCTAATAGTTCTGAAAATTAGCTCCCCAACCCAGGCCCGAGGCATTGGTTGTGAGAACCTGTAAAGGACCTTCACTCTTAAAAGAGACTCTGGACTCTAGATTCTGTGGAGACAGCCACCAAGACAGAGTCTGTCTCACTGCATTGGAGATCAAAACTGGCTGGTTGAGGTCATCCTCCCTCTGATCCCACTGTACTCTGAGAGTCCACTGAGGAACTCTCATAAAGAGACATGCTGAGGGAATGGTCACTATGGCTGTGGCCATATGGCTTAGGAGCTGGAGCATGGTCCGAGCTGGGGCCTGGTGAGCAGCTGAGACTTTGTGGGCCAAAGAGTGAAGGCGTACTGCCCTGTCTGGTGGGAGGAAGGACTTCCCTTGCTCCGTGTCTAGGACTGCCCCTATGTACCGTAACCTCTGACATGGTGTCGGAAATGATCTGGCCATGTTTAGGGTGATCCCCAGGGAGCTGAACAGGCTGAAGGTGTCCTCTAAAGCCATCAGAAGCCGATTCTTTGTGGTGGCAGTCAGAAGCCAGTCATCAAAGATGGGGTAACGAAGTGTTCCTGTTTCCTTAAGGGTGCCAAGAAAAGGCCAAGGGCAAGACCCGAACTGGAAGTGCCTTCCCTGAAAGGAGAACCTCAGAAACCTCCTCTGAGCTGGAAATACCAGAATATGGAGGTGGGCATCCTGCATGTCCAGGAAGCAGAGCCAGTCCCTTGATGCAACATGGGAAGAATGCCCAGCAAGGTGACCAACCTGAACCTCTTGTACTCTGTGTAGTTGTTCAAGAGGCTTAGGATCAATATCAGTGAAGATCCCTGTCTTCCTGGGAACCAGAAAGAAATGGAGCAGAACCCTTTCCCCACTGTGGGGCTGGAATGGGTTCTATTGCCTTCTTGTCTAGTAGGGACTGTACCACCTCCCAAATGAGCTCAGCTTGGGAGGGGGAGTAGATCATTTGGACCGGGGGATTGTCTGGGGGCATCTGTAGAAATTCCAGCGCATGACCCCTCTCTATCAATTAGAGGACCCACACATCGTTGGTGATGGAGGTCCATCTGTCAAGGTAAAGCGAGTACCGACCCCCTACTACCTCTGCCCTGGACTCGGCAAGTGGCATGGGGTCTGGCAAAGAGTCAGGCATGCGAGCCTGGAGTGGGCAGGGAGACCTGGGAGGGTTTGGTGTTCCTAGGTCCCTGTGCTCCACCGGGTTGAGAGGGAGCTTTCAGGCAAAAGTTGCCTCTCTGTAGCTGTCCTTTAGGCTTCTTCCCTCCCTGGTGACGAGACCGACAACATTTGCCAGAGGTCTGATCAGATCTGTACAACTGATGTACAGAGTGAATGCTCTTACCTGAGTCCTGGAAGTCCGAGATCATCTTCTCAATGTCCAGACCAAATAGCATGGACCCATGGAATGGGGCATCAATGATGGCATCCTGAAGGTCCTACCTAAACCCAGAAACTCAGAGCCAAGAGTATCTCTGCATACAAACCCCTGTGGCTGCTGTCCTGGCTGCCGTGTTCGTGGAATCGTAGGATGACCTCAAGATGTGTTTCCCCATGTCTAGACTGGACTAGAGTATGTCTAAGAGCTCCCTTTTTGTGGTCAGAATCGGGTTGCCTTTTGACAAGCTCAATTGCTTTGTTCCAGAGGGATTTCTGGTACTACACCATGTCGCTAAAAGTTGAGTAAACGAATGGTGCAGGTGACCGAAGAGTAGACCTTCCTGCCTTTTCCGGCAGCTGGGAGCTCATGTGCCGGCGCTGTTTGGTCCTGCTAAGGGCAGCAGTCCGCACAGCCGAGTCCACCTTGGGTTGTTCTCCAAGGAATAGCTCATTCGTTGGGGTACAATATAGCCTGTCTGCTTTTTATAGGTATAGCAGGGGCTGTCATAGGGTGCCTCCAGGCTAGCCTGGTAGTGTCCTGAAAGGGGGCTATCAGGGGTGGTGCAACTAACGGTTTGGGTTAATTCATACCCTAGAAATGAGCCAGCCTCTTTCCCACTGATTCAAGAACTGGATGTGAAGCATCATGTCCAAGAAAGTGGGATCGTCCGGGGGGAGGGGGAGCGAGGCGAATACACCAGAGGGTCTGGGTGGTGGGGAGGAAAGGAAAATTCCCCTGAGGATCTAGAGCAGACACACAAGTCAGATGACCTAGAGGAAGATCTGGAGCGGGAATAATGCCTGCTCCTATTGTGCCCAGAGGATGATCTAGAATGGTGAATGCATCGTTCGGAAGACCTGTCGTCCGATCGAGTAGGAGACCTGTCCCTAGGGGGCGACGACCACAAGGGCCGTTTGGGGGAGTCTACGGGAGGTTGTGGTGTTGGGACCTGGGGTTCCTTGGGGAGGATGTCTTTACTTACTGTGTCCAAACAGGAACTGAAAAGGTCCTTGACACAAACAGAATCATGGCTGGGGCTGATGGGCCTGGTATCTCAGACCTGTGGTTGGCTTTTCAGATGGCAGCCCTGATGGCTTGTTGGGAGCAGCATACACTCAGATTTTGGTTTCTCCAGAGTTTGAACCTTGGGTGGTGCGGAGCTCATGGCAGGTCGACTGGCTGACCTGGCGTCAGGGATCTGTCATCAGGAGAGGCATTTCCTTGGCTGGCGGCTGCGCCCCTTCTTTTGGAAGCTTTGGGGTTGTGGGCAGTGGGGAGGATCTCAAAGGTGAGGATGTCGAGAATGTCAGGGTGGAATGCTGGAAGTCTGACGCCCGACGCTTTGGAGAGCTGACATCAGGGTGAGACTCCAGTTCCGAACGCAGCTTCCTGTCATTGGATCTGGCCGGATTATCCGATGATGAGGAGGAAGCCTTCGCCTGATGAGGAGCGGTATGATGGCTGTCGCCTGCTCCTTTGATGGTGGAATCCCTGGAATTAGACCCGGGGGTATGGTTGTAGGGTCCAAGACTAAGAGAGGGGGCTGAAGGCTCATGCTACGAAGAAACCCTGCCCGATATGCACACCAACACTGGGGGTTTCATGACCGGCACAACCCGGAGGAAGTTTGAGTTGGCGGGGGAGCACAGTCTGACCTCCTGCGGGGGGGGGGGGGCTGGAGCTGGCCATTTCCTATACGGAGATCTGGATCGGGAGTCCAAATGGGTGTCCTTCTCATGATGGTGTTTCCCACCGGACTTCCCTTCGATTTGTGGGAAGTCCTGGACCCCGAAGAAGAAGAGGATCCTAGGCCTGACAGGGCCTTTTGCATGGTAGCCAGCTGCTGTTCAAGAAGATAAGTCTTCAGCGTCTTCAGTCAATGGATGCGAGTCCAGTGGTTTAAATTTTTACAGTGTGGGCAGGAGTCAGGCGTCGTGGTTGGGCCCCAAGCAGATGAGGCAGGCTGGTGACCATCTCAGGCTGGGATTTGCTTCCACACACACTTGGATATCGGTTGCTGACTGGAGGACGACAGAGAAGACATGCACTGATTATTACGGTTTAAACAAACTAAACTTTTGTTTTAGAAAAGTTAAAGTGAACGGTGGTCGACTGTTAGCAGTAGGCGTCATGGAGTCGATGTGAACAGCTCGACAGAGGAAAAGAAATGGAGAGTGGCCGGGGACCACCCTTTATACCACTGGCAGACATCTGAGGCAGTCTGACATCAGAGGAGCCCTGCTGGCACTGCTAGCTAAGAATTTTCCATGGGTCCTAGTTCCTGGCGGCATAGTCCTTATGGTGTAGCCTGCTGCAAGAGCTCCCACTCGAAGTAAGATCTTTCAAGTACCACAAGGGAATCAACAAAGTCCAAGAGGGTAGTATCTTTCAGAAAAAGAGATGTGCAAGAACAAGGGAGCACAACTTGAAGACAGAGGGGGGGATGGCTCAGGGGCAACGTGAGGAAGTATTTTTTTCACGGAAAGGGTGGTGGACACATGGAATGACCTTCCAGAGGAGGTTGTGGGGTCAAAAACAGCGGGGAAATTTAAGAAAGCATGAAACAGACATAAGACAATTCTAGTGGGAGGTAGGAGGAAGTAGGCTGTTGGTAAACTAGGATCTGCAGCTTATCTGATAGGTAGGAAATGGGCAGACTGGGTGGGCCAAGCAGTCCTTATCTGCTGTCAAAATCTATGTTTCTATGTTTTGGCTGGTCACCATTATTATTAGTGTAAGAAGTTTTATCAGATTTATTTTCTGTGGGGTCCCTAGGGGACTTTGTCTTTAGGTTTGGATTGAGAAGAGGACCCCTCTTCAACAGGCTTTGCAGAGGGGAAAGCAGACTGAGAGGTCATTTTTTCCAATCTTTTGGCTCTCTTTTTGACAGTTTTGGAACATAATTTGAGCAAAGTTCACAATAATGATCTGGACTTAAGTACTGCATGCAAAAATCGTGGCTGTCTGCTTTAGCCACTATTTTGAAGCACTTAAAACAATTTTTAAAACCTGTAGGTCCAGTCCTTTTCTTTGGTTTTTCTTACATGCCAATTAGTCAGAAAACCTAAAAATGGGGTTCCCAAACAGGGAAGAGTAAAGCTTAGTGTCTGGTTCCCTCGCGGTAAGAACTGCAAATAAAAAAAGCAGAAAAACTATTTAAAAGTGACCAAAAGCGTGGTTCCTACTAAAAAATGGGCACCACGAAAGTTTTAAACTATAAAGAAATAAGACACTGTCGTTTAAACTTAGATACGATAAAAACTTAGCTCAGAAAATAAAGGGGGAACTGTGGAAAACAGGAAAAATGTGGTTCCCTGGCACCAAAGGGAACCGTGATAAAACTAAAGAAACTAATAAAAAATAAAATACTAACTCAGCACTACAGTAAAAAAAAAAAAAAAAAAGAGAGAAAAATTTTGTTAGAAATTCTCTTCAGGCAAGAGTGAGAGAGCACCTCAGAGACAGTGTTTCTCAGTCAAGTGAAGAAAAAAATTCCGGTGCCCTCTGGGCAAGCTCCACCCAGCACACTCTCTAACTCTCTTCTGATTGGTTAATTCATTATACTCATTACCATAATCTCCATCTCTGAGGCAGCTCAACCTAGCCAGCTTACTGGTACTGCTACTGATGCTAAAGGACTCCTGGGGTGAGAAATGTTTTTCCCTCAGCCTTCTGTGGGGAGACACAGAAGGCAGAGGGGTCCCTCATGGGTCTGGAGAGTCCCAAGACAGGTCGGGCAGGTGGAGGCTCTCCTGGACTTTGAGCAGGAAGGCATCCCAAAGCTCATGTCTGACCGTGGAAAAGAAAATGGGCCCCTGGAATCATGAGGGCGATCTCCCTACGCTGGGACAATGATGACAACCTTGATAGGTGAAGCCACACCATCCGCCTGATGCAGACTGCTGTTCCCACTAATCTGGAAACTACTTCATTGGCGTCGTAGGAGGCCCTTGACTGCCTGGTTGCCTCACAATCAGACATGGATGCTAGGAGCTATCCAGCATCGCCCACAGGTGCCTACCATAGGTAGACTGAAGAGCCTGGTGTGCAGCAATGCACAACATAGTGCGTGCCATAGAGAAAACTCTTCTACCCCAGTGGCCAAACTCGGCTGAGACTGACTCAGGGGGATGGTCGTGACGTGGGCGACTATGCCCAGGAGGGGTGTCCAGGAGCTGGACTCCAGAAGTGGGGTGAGGCATGGCTCCTGGAGACTCCCGGGGTGCACAATACCCACTCTGAAAGTCCCTTGGGGCTGGAGAGGGGGCAGAGGGACAGAGCCAGATATTTTGCGATGCCTCCATAAATGGCTGCGGCCATAGAGGTATGACAGTAGTGTTAGAACTGTACTTCCCAAGGAAGGACAGCATTTTTCAAGCAGGATTGCGTTCAGCAAAGTTCAAAATATGCAGCTCCTCCATCATCCCCAAAAGGAAGTCCTGGTGATTGGAGTAATCACTATCAGAGATGAACTGGACAGAAGTATCCTCTTCCTCAATGGAGGAAGACGAGGATGAAGAGGAGCTGGACTCAGGGGGAGGCAGTGCTGGGGAAGTAGGCCAGAAGATAGCCTTGTTAACTGTCCTCAGGTAGACGGGGAAAGCACTTGCCATGGCCCTAACCTGTTCCCAGGTCATGGGCACCATACGGCCAGAGAAACCTGAGAGAGGGGGTGGAGGAGGGTCATGGCAGACCAGGCCAGATCCTCTGCCAGGGATGCAGGAGTGGACAGAGGACCCCTCCTGAGAGGGCTGTGCAACCACCACCATGGAATGCCCAACTCTGGAGGGTTGATCAGGGTGGTGCCCTTGGGGAATCCCAGGTGGGGAGGCCTGAGCTGTCACTGGTCCCAAACCGCCCCTTTTCCTACCTACCATAGACCCTAATCATTGTGGAGGGGAGACAGAAGGCCTATGTTGACACTACGACTCCTTCCAGAGCCCCAGCCACTCTGGACATAGAATGTGAAAGCCACCTAGACCTCCCGACTCCCCACCTGAAAAGGCTATGCCCCTCGGAGAAAGCCTAACAACAGTCGCAGAATCAGAGACAGGAGGAGAGGTGGAGCCGGACCAAGAATAGCACCAGTATCCCCGCGAGCGCCACCAAGCGGCACCGAGTCAGAGTCGGCACCGCCAACAGCACCAGAACTCGACCTGACACCAGAGGTGGCACTCAGACCCCAACCAGATGCCAGACCAGGTGCTGCCCTCCACACCGGTGCCAGAATCAGCACCAAAAGCATCCTCAGCACTGTAAGTGGCACCCACGGATGCAGGAGAGGTGGTGCCACAGCTGGGAAGGCTCCGCTGACACAGAAGGCCTAGCACTAGGCCCAGAAGAGTTCACTAGCTTACCGGAGTCGGGAACCCAGTCGGGATCATCCTGATCCTCGTTTCCGGGTTGGAGGATGAGATCAGGGAGCTCTCCAACTGTGCAATGCCCAGGACCCTCCTCTCCCAGTGTCCTGAACAGCAGCAGGATGGGACCCTGCTGAACAGATGGCACCGCCCTGCTCACCGGCACTGGCCTCAGTGCCAGGAGCAGAGGCGGCACCGTGCAATGCCACCGAGGGACCCACAGGTGCAGGCCCAGTGTATAGCTGCACTGCCACCACCAGGGGTGTCCAAGCCCCAAAAGGGGCACCAGACTGGAAAGGGTGCACAGCAGTCCCCCTGGAAGAGGTCAGTTGTCCCACAAACCCCTCTTACAGGCCTCCCGTCTTGGTGAGATGAGGACTAGCTGAGGCCTGCTCTCCCTCGGTATGTACAGTACCAGGGAGGGGCTCAGGGGAAGAGCCCAGGGCCCTGATCCCGGAGCCTCGGGTACGACACCAGCCTCCGAAGGTTGGCAGTCCCTCCCTAACCTCATAGCCCGAAGCGCGACAGAGTTCCATCAAGAAGCAGGTGGCGCAATGCTCACGGTGGTCACAAATGGCAATATGCTTCCCACAGGGGCACCGACACATAGGAAGATGCTCTGTTTCCTTAGCTTTACCGGATTTTTGGGCCCTAGATTGGACATGACCAAACTGGTATGGAAAAACAGAAAAAATAGCTCTCTGTGCCGTACTAAGGGATAGTGGAAAATAAGAAAATGATTTGGCTTCGAACTGAGGTAAGACGTCACAGAAAAAGCGGCGGCAGAACCGTGATGCAGTTATGCAGAACGCTCCCATGGAGATGCAGCCTTTATAGTGGGAAAAACAGAACTGAGGAGGGGGGGAGCCAGTGTCAGTTACTGGCCAATCCACGAGTGGCATGTCATACACCTGCCTCATGGGCAATGACGTCCCTGATGTCGGCTCCCCCACTCCAAAAATCTTAAAGCTATATGCTCCTGCTGGATCCTTGTGCCTCTGGCACAGACCCACTAGTGATGAATGGTTTAGATTGATTCTTGGTAGATCTTAGGATTGGTCCATAAAGACACACTATCTTTATGGAAAATCAAATAAGGAGGCTCACACATACTGTAAGAGCCTGCAGCTCTGAAATATCCGATAGCAACTAAACATAATGCTTTCCAAGAAAGGAAGCGTAAGCCACAAGTCATGGCTGGCTCAAAAGGAGTCAAAGTGAGTTTCTCTAGGACAAACTTCAGGTCCCTAGCCACGACTGGATTGCAGATGGGACACTTCAAGTTCAAGATGCCTCTCAAGAATGTATGGGCCACCTCTAGCTGTGCCACTGTATGGCCATCAATTGGCACACTGAAAGCTGAAATAGCAGCATGGTACTCTTTGATAGAAGAGTACTGCAGTCCTGCATCTGCAAGGACAATAAATACTCTAGAATCTGATTCACGGGGCAAGTGAAGGGATCCAAGTGATGGGAAGCAGCAAACAAGGCAAAACACTTCCAATTTATGGGGTAAGTGGCCCTGGTGGAAGGTTTCCTGGCAGCCACCAGAACATCAGCCACCTTTTGAGAGACTCCAAATCTAGCAATGGTTATGTCCTTAGGAGCAAGGCATGGAGATGGAGTGACTTGAGGTCCACATGGACCAGGGTTTCCTGCTCCTGTGATAGCAATCCTTGCACAGGGCAGGGGTACTGGGGTTCTACTGATAATTGTTGTAGCAAGGAGAACCAGATCTGATAAGGCCAAAAGGGAGTCCCAAAAATCAGAGTAGCTCCCTCCATTTGAAGCTTGATTAAGCACCTTCTGAATCAGAAGAAAGGGAGGAAAGGTGTAAAGGAACCTCCCTTTCCAGGAAAGGGATGTGTCTCGCCAGAAAACTCCAGGCCCTGGAATGAGCAAGCAGAAAAGCGGCAGTTTTGCGTTGAGTGGGATGCAAAAAATGTCCAACTCTGGACAACCCAACCTGTCAAACAGGTCTTCTACTACTGAGGTCAGCAGTCCCACTTGTGCATTCTGGATCATGACTGCTTAGCCTGTCAGCCAGGATGTTTTGGATACCTGGAATATGGATGGCTGACAGTTCTAGAAGGTGGTCTACAGCTCAGTACCAAACCCTCATTGCTTCCCTACACAGGGGGTAAAAATGAGACCCCCCCTTGTTTATACAGTGTACTACACTGATGTTGTCCATCTGCACCAGCAGATGCGCTGGAGACAGATGGTTCTGGAAGGCTTGCAGACCATACAGGATGGCCCTCATATCTAGTACATTTGTATGGAGGGAAGTCTCCACTCTGGTCCATGTTTCTTGTGTCTGATGAGGTCCCAGATGTGCCCCCAGCCCATTCCTGAAGCATCCACAGTGAGAATATGATGAGGGGAGGGGATTAGGAAAGGATCCCCTTTCAGCAAATTGCTAGATTCCATCCACCACTGGAGCACCTTCTGGACAGAAGAAGTTACTAAAACCTGCTGTTCTAGACCATCAGTACATTGATCCCACTGGACTTTCAATGTCCATTAAGAGATCCTCATGCGCAGCCTGGTCAGGGTTGCCGTGACAATGGCCACTGCCATCAGGCCCAGCAGTCTCAGGAATATCCAGGCTGTAACATACCTGTTGTAGTAAAGCAGCTGGCCTATACTATTAGGTGCTCTGCCCTGTCCTAGGGCAGGAAGGCTAAGCCTTGAGCAGTGTCCAGTATTACCCCTATGTACTGCAGAGGCTGACAAGGGGTCAAGACTGACTTGGACAGATTGACAGATGCTCCTTGGACTGAGCTTTGAGAAGCAAGTCATCTAGACAGGGGGAAGACATACAGTCCCTCTCTCCTGAGAGCTGCTGCCACAACCACCAAGCATTTGGTAAATACCCATGGCTCAGATGACAAGCCAAAGGACAATACCCTGAACTGGTAGTGCTCCCCCTGAAACAGGAACCTGAGGTAATTCCTGTGGGGGGAACAAATCTTTACATCAGATAAGCATCCTGCATGTCAAGGAAGCATATCCAGTCCCCTCTTTGCAGGAAGGGCAGCAGGCCTTGCAGAGTGACCATCCTGAACTTCTTGTACTGAACATATAAGTTCAGATTCCTCAAATCCAGAATTGGCCTCAAGTCCCCTGTAGATTTGAGGACTAGAAAGAAATGAGACTAGAACCCCCTGTTCCTTTGATCCCAAAGAAAAGATTCCATGGTCTTCTTTTGCAGGAGTGTACGCACTTCCTCTAGTAGCACTGGTATGTGGTCTGAAGGATAAGCTGAAGAATTGGTGGAAGGTATGCAGGCAACGCCAGAAATTCTAGAGCATGTCCATGTTCTATTAGCTGCAGGACCCAAGCATCTGTTGTAACCTTCCTCCAGTGTTCCAGGTGGAGGGAAAGGCGACCCCTTACCACCACCTCCGGATCTAGCACTGGATTGTGGGTGCTAGGAAGAAGTCATGCTGAAGCAGATCCTGTGGCTGCAGCTGCACTTCCATCTCTAGGGGCTTTTGACTGGGCACCTTCAGTGCATACTGGGGTAGACGAAGCCGACCCTGCTCTGCTTTTCATAGGAATCATAGGAAAATACAAGTCATAAGCTGTTCGCCATAGAGACTTGACGGTTTGTCCCTAGGATACCACAAAGCCCAATCTATTCATTTGTCTCATATGTACATCTAGTGATTTTTTAACTGATCCATGCTTTTGCTCGGTTGTCTAGTCCCTGAGCTAGATCTTTTGGTAGCTCCTTGGTTGTGTGTGATAGAGGAGTAGTGACCTTAGAGTCCTATCCAAAGTTTGCACACTGTAGAGGGTGTCCTGCTCCAAACAGCTTGTATCCCTGGAAGAGGTATTTATGATTGATTGTTGGACATCACTAGCAAATCCTGTCACCCCAACCAAGAATGCCTCTTTAAAGAGATAGCAGCCACAGCTGCTCTGGCTGCAGCATCAGGAATTTTTATATAAGGCCCATTTAGATTTGGGGTCTCAGCTGTGGTTTCTATACAAAAGGGGAGATAGATAGAGGGAACAAAACTCAGTGAAGATATACCAAACAAATAGGTGGCATGAGAAAAATTGACTATGATACAAGGCTCAAAAAAACAGAAATGTTCATTTTAGAACAGAGAAGGGTTAGAGGAGACCTCATTCAGATGTTTAAGATCATGGCAGATCAGGAGTTGTGGCTAAGTATAGATATTAAGTTGCAATCCAAACCGGACTATTTATGGGGACATAACACACAAATTAAACTGGATACAGAAAAAAAATAACATGAGTTTCTTTTCCTTCATACGTAGAACTGGCAGACCATGGAACATCTTACCATCAGAGATTGTTAGTTGTACATCAGTTTATATATTTAAAAAGAAAATTGATAGTTAGTTAGAACAGAATGGTTCCAAATGGTCCCACTAATGTGAGGAATGATTGCAATAATGCTAAATAGCCTTTTACCATTCTATTCCCCAAATAAACCATAACAGGTGCTTCCTCATCAGCCCCAGTCTAGAGGCCTTGAGCATCTCCTGCTTTAGGGTACCCTCTGGGAGGGACTGGGCGCTGCCTTAGCCTTTTCTAGAGGGTATTCTGGTATTTGACCATATGGGCCTGATAATTAGCTATTCGTAGACCCAATGTTGCAGAGGCAAAGTTTCTCTTGCCCTGAAGGTGCGGTATCCTCAACTCCTTATCTGGGGAAGAGAACTGAGATGCTTAGGCACCTTAGACCTATCATGGTCTGCCTTATCACAACTACATTAGCCTCAGATTGGCCTGCAAAGAAGGACTTTCCTGTGGGGCCTTGTATAACTTGTCTGCCTTTCTGGGCATGGCAGGAATCATGTTTGGTCTATGTCAAGCAGCCAGGGTGGCACCCTCTAGTGCAGCCAGCACACAAGGAATGGTAAGGAGTGGAGAATGTGGTAACTCTAAGAACTCCACCAAATTTCTTTTTGTGCTCTTCATTATCAAATCCCATTGCAGCCTGAAGTTGCTACATCACAGATATAAAAGAGGGGTCTTCAGAAGTGGACCTTAGGGTATATAAGGTGGTGTCCTCACTCCTGGTGGAAATAGTGGAGCCAGATCTCTCTGATGGGTTCTCTATATCTTCCTCCTCCTTTTTCTTCCTCAGGTAAAAAAAGTTCAGGTTTATATTCCTGATCCTTGCTGACGGGCCCTGAAGGCCTTAGGGAGAGAGAGAAGAAGTCGACACCCTGGAGTATATCGAGCATGTCAGCCTAGCAAGTATTGGTGCTGGGAGGCGGTCAGGAGAGGCCCGTGTTTCAGCGCTGTCACTTCCAGGAGGCATGAGGCGCTGCAGTATCTCTGCAAATGAGGACAGCACTGTCTGGACGTCGAAGGTAGCCTGCGCTGCAGAGGAGCCTTGCGACATCGATGGGGGTGTCTGCAGCCCAGACATTGATGGGCCCTCATCAGCCATGATAGGCCTAGCGGAACTCACTGCCTGAGCTGACCTAGTGGGTACTGAGGTCTGAGCAGCAGAAGGCATCGCCGCCTAAGCAGCTGTAGGCACTGCAACAGCCATCTCCAAGTGAAGCAGCAGATGGGGGCACACCAGGGAGGATTTATGCTTGTTTCTGTCCTTCTCCTGGTGTTTATGCTTTCCTGAGGATTCCTCTCGGGCCCTGAAGGACTGCGAGCCTGAGGAGTGGGACGGCGATGCAGTTAGAGCTTCACCTGGAGATTCTCTCTCTCCATTCTGGCTACCTGCTGTTTCAAGAGAAAGTTCTGCAGGGTGTGTTGTCAGCGTTGCTGGGTAGCTGTATTAAACTTCAAGCAGATCTCTCAGGCCTTAACGTTGTGGGCTTCTTTGAGACAGCATACGTAGTCGTGATGGTCACTTGAATAAATCTTTGCATTGCACTCACAGTATCGAAAGAGTTTAGCAGAATCCTCAAATGACATTCATGATGACAGCAATCACTTTTAAATAAAAGCGATAACTACTAGGGTGACAAAACAAAAATCTTAGAAAGAGCAGTCATCTGTAGTGGCGTGTCTCCTGGGAGGGTCCAGCGAGTATGGTAGATGGCAGGAAAAGAACTGAGGAGGGAGAGGGCCACCCATGTTTATATACAGAGGATGTCAATGTAAGACACTGTTGTATGTGGCCCCTAGTGGAATGCTTGCAAAATGTTTCTGTGTGGTCCTAGTACCTGGTAGCTATAGTTTCATAGGTGTGGACTGATAAAGAGACATCTTGAAGAAGATCTGGTGCTGCAACAGCAGGAACCTCCCAGCACCACGGATGGCACCGACACCCTGCTTAGTGCAGCACTCGGTACTGACACCTCAGTGCCACAGATGGCACTGGGACTGTCTTTGGCACTGCACAGCTGGGCAGCAGTGCCTCAAGTGGCACCAGACAGAGAAAAAGCCTAAGATTATGCCGACCAAGGGCTAGAATCAGGCCCAGGTAGATCTCCATCATCACCAGAGACTTGCAACAACCAAGTCCTTCCCCAGTCTCAACTCACCAGGTCATCCAACTGCTCAGAGGAAGAGATCTGGAAGACCTCTACAGGATGGTTAGTAGGCCCGGCTCCAGAGACCTTCCCTCTGCCATTGCCATAAGCAGTGTTAGGAGGTGACCCAGTCTCTTGGCCGGCATCACTTCACTGGCATCGGCCTTACTGCCAGGAACCAAGGCATCACCAGGCCCCAGCACCAAGGTGCCTGCTGGTGTAGGCCCAGTGTATAGTTTCAACCTCACCACTGGGGTTGATTCCAGCCCCGAAGGGGCTACAGATTGGGAGGGGTACATAGCCAACCCCCCAGGGGATGCCAACTGTCCACCTGACCCCTCCCCAGCTCTCTGTCTTGGCAAGGACTAGGAAAGGCTTGGCCTTCTCTCTGTACTACAGTACAGGGAAGGGGCTCAGAGGATGATCTGTGGGACCCGGACGCTACCATGGAGTCCTGTGTGTGCAGCCTGCCCAAAAACTGAGGGGCTGAAGGAACCCACTTCACTGTAGGGTGCAGAAGTCCAGAAAGAAGCAGGTACCACTGTGGTCCATATTGTGGTCAGCTCCAAGGCAGATCCAGCAATGGTCATGCTGATCTCAGACAGATATAGGTCTCCCAAAGGGGCACTAACATGTGGGGGGGCCATCCCTAGACTTCTTCTTGCCCTTCTTCTTTTGCCCCTGGGAGCCAGACATGACTGGCTAGTGGAAAAAAATAAAAACAAGCAAAAATAGGGCTCAGCGCCATAAGACAGAGAGGGAACAGAAAGCAGTACTGAAAAATGGTTGAAAGACTACAGCGCTGAGCAAAAACGGCAATGATTGAGGTGTGAGGTAGTCAGGGTGAAGTCAAAAGCTCCCATGGTGTTGCCTCACGGGTGAGGAAAACAGTACTGAGGTAAGAAGGGGGCTGATGTCAGTTACTGGCCAGTCCACATGTGCCACATCATATGTGAGCCCCGTGGGTGGCACCGTCACTGACAGCCCCCTAACTGTGGGATAGAGAAGTTTTGGCTCCTACGGTGTCCTAGTGCCTCTGGCACAAACCATATGTGGCAACTGTGGCGAGCTAGCCAACTGCCAGTCATTATTTGCAGATATATTTCTGTATATTCTTTTTGATGTGATTTTGTGTATGTTAAATGCCACAAGAAAACACACAGTGTTACTGAAAGGTCACAGAAAGAGAGAAAAGGGCTTGCAAAATACGTGACATTCCTATGTGACCCAGGAAAACAGCTACTAGCCAGGCAGCTGAAAATTACATTTTCAAAGGGATTTCCTAGTCAGCTAGTCAAAGGGAGAGGGTCATAAAATTGTCAGGGATAGAAAATATCCCTGGATCATAAAACTTTTCCACTTCAAAGGTAGGATGCCTGAGAAACAGGGTCTAGTAATAGCCCTTCCTGACAGGCTGGTGTGGAATTGTCTTACGTGTGTTATATTGCAGGGTAGTAGGACTTCAAAGACACTAATTCTGAAAATGTTATTAATGTGCAAGGAAGTGGTGATATGAGGGGCCCAAATAAGGAAATAAATAATAATTCCTTAAAATCTGGAAAAAGCAAGAGTGACATCTACTGGCCTAACAAAAATAAGGCCATTAGCTATCCACAGATTGGAACGGCCATTCCGAATTAAGACCCTCCACAGAGCATTAGTTGGCTCACTCTTCAAAGGACACTCTTCTGACACACAAGAAGCAAGACTGCCACAACACAGAGACAGACTAAGAACAGAGACTGCACTTATTCTTCTGGATTTCAATTCACTACAAACTTAAAGTAGAAATTAGATCAAAGTTTATAGTGCATTTGTTTTATGTATATTTTCACTTTTATTTGTGTTATTCTGTGACCACATTTTCTAAAACTTTTAGTTGTAACTGTATGATTATTAATTATGTAACCCCTATTGGCACTGTCCCAAGGACTACTACCCCTGCCTGCGTGACTAGGCACAGGTTGAGGGCCTGAGTTTGAGTGAGCGGGTGCCTCCACCTGGAGGAATGGTTCTGGGGTAGTGTAACTGCTGTTGGTATAGCCCTCCGGATGTATAACCCCCCACCAACCTCTCAGTGGCCTAAACAGTATAGTAACAATAAACAGTCACATGTACCATATGACAACACTTTTAAACCCATACTCTGTACACTTACCACCAGGGTTGGACCAGCTGCAAAGGCCCTGGAGACTCCCTGTAAAATACGATCCGTTATAAAACAGTGCAATGGCTGTACAATACACCCACCACAAAGGCACACGTTAGCCAAGTTAAATGAAAAAGCACAAATTATGATTTATTCAGGGGCTTTGACAGGGGTGGGGCAATAATTTAGCAAGTGATTACTAATTCTGATTGATTTAGGTTCAGCACGCATGCACTGAGAGTCCCTCTGTCACAGTCACACACTCTGGGTACCCAGTTGTTAATGTAGGCTAGCCTGATGCGTTGCCCAGGGTAGGCTGGCATTGCAGCTGCTGTTGGGGCCCACAGGAAAGAAAACAATTACAAGCACATCAACCCAGAATTTGTAATCCAGAGCTGGGTGGCTCAGTTTGTGATAATAAACCCAAACAAGTAAATCAGATGACACACAATGATTGCAGCTTTGTTGCAGAGAGCTACCCTGTTTAGTACTCATGTTACTCAGACCAGGAGGCAGGACTGATGAGATGAAGACCTCTGGATGGTGTTCTGGCTTGCCAGGGGAAACAGGGCCCACATGACTCACCGAGGTGGTTGCTACCTGTTCGATGGTGTTGAGCAGGGAACTGAAACCCCGAGCATGTCTTTTGTCGGAAATGTTTGTTTATTTCAGTTTAGGATTGATACCTTTGAACCAAAGGCTCATTTACAAAAGCTCCAAGTCACAGATGGTACAGAACAAAACAAACAGTAACAACAGTTATTATACAGAAATATATAGGAGTACAACGGATAAACATGAATTCAAATGTTACACATTGTACTTAAATTTCAAGTTACATAATTGGTTAAAGATTGTCCGGAAATTTACTTAGTGGTTTCTCTGTCAGTACAATATAAATAGACAATTAGGTTAAGGCCTGCATAGGTCAGCAGGAGAAATACTAGGAAAAGTGCTTGGGTGGGACAGGCCACTAGAAAGAGAAGGTTTTGTTGAAGAAGAGATTGAGTGGCAGCCTAAGGGAGCTTTGTCATAGGGGTAGGAGGGTAAGAGATGAGGGATGGGGATGGGGGAAAGAGAAAGGGGTAGTGCAGTCAGGGGCTTAAGCAGTAAAGGGAGGTAGTAGTGCAGGTGGGGTGAGAAGGGTTGGGACAATGATATGGGGAGGTGGAGGAGAAATAGAGCTAAATGGGACTAGGAGGGTGGGTGTGTGGAGGGATATAGAAAGGTCACTGATTACAATTGGGGGTGTAAGGGTATGCTAGACGCATTCACAATCCTCTTGATTGTTAGAGAAAGAGTTGGGTAGTGTTAGGGCACTCACATACGCATTCGAGAGATAGTAGTGCTTTGAGACCAGCTTGAAATTGCTGACCTTCCTACAATCAGAAAGGTCAGGGAGGAGATTGTTCATCCACTTGCGCTTCTATAGGAGAGAGAGATCTTCTGGGCTATTAAGTATGCCTAAAGAGAATCGCCAGGCCCTCCCTTAGCAGCACTTCATGTACTGACTGCCAGTTGATTTAATTTGAAAAGACTAGATGTGGATTCAAGAGCCAGCCCGAGCATGGCTTTCTTTGCCAGGAGGCATGCCTGGTATTGGGTTCTGCTGTGAAGGGGCAACCATCCAGTTGCTTTATAGAGGACACAGATATGTGACAATTGGTCAGCTCCCAGGACAAGCCTACAAGCTTTATTCTGAAGGGTTTTAACCATTTTGAGGGCTTTGTTAGTACCTGCTCTGTAGATTATAAGGGCGTAGTCTACAGTAGATAGGACCGTACAACTTGTGACTATCTTTAGGGCCTCAGATGGCATGTAGTGTCGGTGTCAATAGAGAACACCTAGTTTAGCATTGGCTGTTTTGACTACATGGTCAACATGGGTTGTGAAAGCGAGGTTATCATATATGAACCCGAGGTATTTAAAGGTGTCAGTCTGCTCCAGTGTAATCCCTTGCTACTCCGTACCTTCAGATTCCCAAACTTCTTTCAGTTCTGTGGAACCGTAAAAGCATACTCTTGGTTTTTCTATAATTGAGCAGCAGTTTATTATTAAAAAACAAGTCTCAAGCCTGATGAAAACTTTCTTCCAGTTCATGGGTGACAGAGGGTAAGTTTTTCCCGCTTACTGAGACAACCGCATCACCAGCATATACTGTAACAATAAAAGACGCTGTTTACATGTGGGCCAAATTGTGATCAGAGATTAGCCCAGAGTCTCTGAGCAGGGTGTGGAACAAGATTTGGCCAGGTGACAATGCGGTTGCCAAGGAGACACAGGAGGTTCTCTCAACTCATATCAATTTCATGAATGAATGCCAGCAACTCGGTCTGACAATAGAGGAGAAAATTGAGTAGCTTAATGCAGACAGCAACAAAAATGGTCACCAGATGTTCACTGATCAGGAGCTGATCAACATGGCAAGGGAAACAGGGAAAGAAACGGAGATTGACAGTGACACGGAGGGAGAGGAAGAGGAGGAGGAGGGAGAGATTCAAGGTGTACCACACAACAAGGCAGAGGAATGCTTCCAAGTCTGTAGGCAATGGTTAGCGCAGCAAGCGGAGGCAATACCTATGAACTTGATGATGCTGCAAGACCTCCATAGCTTGGCTGCTAAGAAATGGTTTAACACAAAAAAGCAGAGCTCCATGAAAAAATTCTTCAGACCTGTCAGCGACCATGAACTAGCAGAGTGCTAGAAGATTGATAGACTGCACATTTTAAATCAAAACTCAACATTACATTTAAAAATGTTTGTACTCAATAAAAAATATATTTCTCTATTACCATGAGCTGCACCTTGTGTTATTTCCTATGTATTGCTTCCCCAGATAGTGTTTTCACAGTTATGGACTTTTCAGGCTTATGAACACTGCATTCCCACGGTGTCCATAACTCTGAGGTCCCTACTGTAACACCGATGTGCACTGGGCACACTCAGGGCAAGGGTTTATGAAAAGGCTAAAAAGGAGCGCCCCATATTGAGCCTTGTGGGACTCCTAGATTCACTCTCTTGGTTCTGAGAGAGTGTCTTTGATTTTAACACATTGAGTCCTGCCCAAAAGGAAGCTCTTAAACCATGTAACCGTATCTATGGACAGTCCTATTGAGAGTAGATATTGTAAGAGGAGCTGATGCTTGATGGCACTGAATGCCTTTGTAAGGTCTATAAAAACAGACCCCAATGCAAGACCATCATCAAATGTCTCTGCGATGGGAGCAGCAGTCTAGGCCGAGATGGCAGGGCCCAGACCAGAGCAGGCAGTTAAGATTTAGTCCGTGCAAGTGCTGCAGCAGCTTCTAGCTAGCGTAACACACTTCAAGGTGGGGAACCACCAAATCACGACCCACACAGCACATTCAGCACACTTATAACAACCTGAATCATTTTTAACCTGTTGGTTGGGTTTTAGTGCAGCGAGGAAACCGGACGACAGTTGAAAGCTGCTTACGGTTACCCTGTTGCTATTTAAGAGAGCACTTTGCCTGTGTGTGTGAGTTCACTGTCTAGCCAGCTGCTAAAGTTGCACAGTGCAGCGATTTGGAGAAGCTAGGCAGTGTTAGTCTGCCTTCAGTTCGCTAGGCTAAAAGGGACATCAGGCCTGCAAGAGGCATTGCCACGGCAACAGAGCAATTTCAGGAAGTCCTTGTAAGGGCAGAAATAAATGCTATGGGGTGATTTTGTAGTGCTTATTTTGTAATTATTGGAAACCCTGACAGATTCTGCAATCTTTTAAAGGCACCTGAATCATTTTTAACCTGTTGGTTGGGTTTTAGTGCAGCGAGGAAACCAGACAACAGCTGAGCGCTGCTTCTGGTTACCCCGTTGCTATTTAAGCGAGCACTTTGCCTGTGTGTTTGAGTTCACTGTCTATCCAGCTGCTAAAGTTGCACAGAGCAGTGATTTGGAGAAGCCAGGCAGTGTTAGTCTGCCTTCAGTTCGCTACGCTAAAAGTTACATCAGGCCTGCGAGAGGCATTGCCACGGCGACAGAGCAATTTCAGGAAGTCCTCGTAAGGGCAGAAAGAAACACTACGGGGTGATTTTGTAGTGCTTATTTTGTAATTATTGGAAACCCTGATGGATTCAGTGATCTTTTAAGGGCACCTGAATCGTTTTTAACCTGTTGGTTGGGTTTTAGTGCAGTGAGGAAACTGGACAACAGCTGAACACTGCTTTTGGGTTACCCTGCTATTTTTGTGAGTGTAGTGGCGAGCATCGGCGAGCCCAGCATCGGCGGGGCCAGTTAAGGCGAACAGTAAAGACGATAGATAGTGTCTGCCAGGTAAGCCAGTGAGCAAGGTGTAGCTACTGAAATCAGGAGGAAGGTGGGTATACAGAAGGAATAGTGAATAAAGGATTCCAACATAGTGAGGTTAGAGAATGGGAGTTTGGCTATAAGATGTGGTGCCTGTAATAAACTGAATACAGAAGCTATAAATGAAGCTTTAATCTATACATGTACTGAATGTATATTAATTGGTCAGTTGAGGAATAGGATTTCGTATCTAGAAACACAGCTTGGCAGTTTGGGATATCAAATAAATATCAGGAAAGTGGGTGATGTAAATGTTAAAGAGTTGGGAAAAGCGGTACTGTATGAAAGTAGGAAAATAAATGATGTATGCCCTAAGGACCATGTGTTACCTATGGGTAAGAGTGTGGAAATTAGAAAAAGTAAGGGAAAACGAAGATGATGGTTCTTGAATGGTGGAGACTAAGAAATTCAAGAAGGGCGAGGGGCCACTGAATGCAACACTCTGCAAATGGTTACACACCACTAATTGATTCAGATGAAGATGGTGTGGAGAATGTAGGGATAGGAAAGAAGGGATCGATGATGTATTAACAACAGTTACAAATGACCAGTCTGATGAGGGGTGGTTAAGGTTGTTCAGAGGGACTTAACAAACAGGTAATAACTTTGGAAATGGGTAATGGACAGGTGGGTGATGAGTTCCATCAAGTAGTTACATCTAAAGATTTAACACTACAAATTGTTGAACATGTAAGTGATAATGTTGGAACAGATCTTGCGGTACAACTTAATAGTAACATTAGGGGTACATCTAGGATAGATAATATTGGTTTGGATACAGAGAGGGATTTAAATTGGGGCATGGATATTGAGGAGAATATAGAAATAAATTATCAAAATGAAATTTAGTATAAACAGGCTTACATTTTGGAAGACTCTATTTTGAAATACACTGATAGGTACACCTCTAAGGATAATAAAGAGATAGTGACCATGAGCTATTTTCCTGGAGCCAAAATAGGTGATATAAGTTCAATGTTGTCTGACATTGTTAAAGAAAAAGACAAATCATCAGCGCTAATTCTGCATTTAGGCACAAATAACATTCCCTATCAAAGTGTATCTGAAATAACTGAGGAATTTAAGGAAATTAAAAAGGAGGCTGACAGGTTACATTGTAAGTTGTTTTTGTCAGAAATTGTAACAGTCTCCAGGGCAAATGAGAATAGAACTTCCAAAATCAATTCATTAAATAATTGGTTAAGGTATAGGACATTAAGAGAAGGGATAGGTTATGTGTCACATTGGGAAGACTTTGTAAGTAATAATCAGTATTATGGAAGAGATGGTTTACATTTAAATAAACTTGGAAGTAGAAAATTAGGAGTTAGATTACGGCAGATTGTGAACAATTGTTTAAACTGAAATATTTGAGGAGAAAGGGTTAGATTACGGCAGATAGTGAACAACTGTTTAAACTGAAATATTTGGGGAAAAAGGGGATTGGGGCAAAATTGTCAACACCTAAGGCAGTAATTAAAGATACAACATGGCAGAAAACTAAATGTGGAGAATTGAAAATATGGGCATTGAATGCACATAGTTTACAGTTTGTAAAGAAGGCTGAACTAGAGATTGCATTACATCAGGAAAATATAGATGTTTGTATGATATCAGAAACATGGTGGGAAAAGAAATGCAGAATGGAATAAAAATAGAAATGGTTATGAGCTGTACCGAAAGAACGAATGAATAGAAAAGGTGGGGGTAGCCATTTTTCTTAGAGATACCTATCAAAGTTATATGATAGAGGCATTAAATCAGGATATACAACCCTATGGGTAATACTTGAATCTAAATATGCACAAAATATACATTTTGGTGTGTTTTATAGGCCACCTAATTCCAGTATTGAAATTAAAGAGGCTGTTAACCAACAGGTAATTGAAATGACTGAGAAGGGAATGTTATAATAACGGGGATTTCAATTACCTGAGTATTAATTGGGAAAGCTACGGCTGGTGGTCCAATGGAAAATGAATTTTTGGATACATTGTCAACTGCAGGGTTAGAACAAATGATTAACAAACCTACCCGAGGTGATAATATTTTAGATTTACTGCTTACTAACACAACTGGAAAAGTGTCTAATATTACCTTATGGGATAATTTAGTAGGGTGTGATCATAAACTTGTAACGTGTATATATAAACAGGAAATACATAAACTAATGGGAAAGACAATTATAAAAAATTATAATGAAGCCATTTTTTACAAAATAAATGGGGAATTAAAAATTTGGGATTGGGAAAGGGATTTTCAGAATAAAAATGTTTA
This sequence comes from Neoceratodus forsteri, assembly GCA_016271365.2. NCBI lineage: Eukaryota > Metazoa > Chordata > Ceratodontiformes > Ceratodontidae > Neoceratodus > Neoceratodus forsteri. The sequence continues at coordinate 504,069,885 of CM057455.1, forward strand.
TGAAATATGGGATTTATTTAAAAATAAACTTATGGTTCTAGACAATAAGCATGTACCTAATGAAAAATTATACAATAAAAAAGGTAAATTACCCCCATGGTGTACCAGGACAGCGTTAAAGCAAATCAAGAAGTAAAGAAATGCTTATGGATTAATGAAAGAATGTCAATCTCCTGTATCAGTAAATAAATATAAAACTGAGGCAAGGCAACTGAAGAACCTTATTAGAAAAGAAAATCAAGAGTGGAATTTAATATCACCCACTGGAAAGATAGAGGTAAAGATTTTTACTTATATCAATAGTCAAAATAAGTCAAGTACAAGTGTGGGTCCAATTATGAATAATAGGGAGATTATAAGTGATTCTGTAGAGATGGCAAACAAGTTTAATACATTTTTTACTTCAGTTTTTTCTTCTTCTAAACTAGGGTTTAATAAAATTGCTGATGGGAGTAGAAATTATCTGGAATTGAAAATAACTGACGAAGAATTGCTAGATGGTTAATAAATTAAAATCAAATAAATCGGCAGGACCAGATATGATACACCCAAGAATGTTAAAAGAAACCATAAAAAATATTATTGGTCCATTGTCCCATTTACTAAACTTCTCTTTAACACAGGATTGGTGCGGATGACTGGAGACAAGCTATTGTTTTCCCATTATTTAAAAAAGGGCACTAGATCTGTATGTTCTAATTACAAACCAATTAGTCTGAACTCGCTCTTATGTAAATTAGCTGAAACATTTCTTAAATCTAAACTTGAAGAAAATCTTAATGTTCTCAATTATTGTGACACCACTCAACACGGGTTCAGACAGCACAGATCCTGTACTACAAATCAGATTAGTTTTTATAATAAGGTAAATAAAAATATTAATACTAATATTCAAACAGATGTAATAATGCTTGACTTTCCAAAGCTTTTGGCAAGGTACCTCATGACCTGTTGATTAAGAAATTCATGAAAATAGGGATTGATTCCAGACTGGTGGTATGGATCAGAAATTGTGTTGTCGGGTAGGAAGCAGGAGGGTGAGAATAAGGGTTGTTTGTCCAGGTGGGGTGTCCAGGGTCCGTCTTGGGCCCCGCGTTGTTCTCTGTTTATATTAGCAATTTGCACTTGAATGTGGATAGCTGGATAGTGAAATTTGCTGATGATATGAAATTGGGAGGACCAGTCAAAACAATCAAGGGGGCCGTTCAGTTATCACAAGACCTGTTAAAAGTAGAGGAGTAGGCAAAGTTAAATGAGATGCAATTTAGTGTAGATAAATGTTCTGTCTTACATATGGGTAAATTAAATAACAACTATATTGGTTAAACGGTGTAAAGATTAAGAAGGTATGTATGGAAAAAAGATTGTGGAATCATCATTGATAGCAGCTTGAATTTCAAAGAGCAGGGTTCAAGCGTTATTAGGAAAGCAAACATTATGATTAGGAATATAAAAAAATCTTTTATGAGTAGGTCTGTTACAGTGATACTTTCATTGTACAGAACATATATCATACCTTTGTTGGACTATGGGTCTCAGTTGTGGAGTCCACATTTTGGGGGGGAGGTAAATAGATTGGAGGGTATTCAGCGGAGAGTTACAAAAATGGTATCAGGTTGGAAGAATCTAAATTATAAGACTAGGTTTCAGAAATCTAAGTTATTTAGTTTGGAAACTAGGAGATTAGGGGGTGATTTATTAATGTTGTACAAAATTATGAAAGATGGGACTTTAATGCAAGAATTGGAAATTACCCCCAGCAGAAACCTAGTAGTTTAAGATTACATAAACAGCAATTAAAAATAGATCCTTCAAATAAAAATGGGAGATTTAACTTTTATACACAAAGAACATGTAGATACTGGAATAAATTACCAGAAAGACTTATAGAGAGTACCAGTGTAACCTGTTCAAGAGGAATTTGGACAAATATCTTCTAAACAGGGGGTGTATTTGGACCTGCTGATATGGGTGGATGGTTAAATTGGGCAGTTATACCTTCTTCCATCCATTACCCAGTATAAACCCAGTATAACTCTTAGTCACAGTTTGGGTAAAGTCCGGCTGCAATTTAGAAGAAGTTCTGCGCAAACCTCTCAATCTGTGACTCACTTCGGTACCTGGCAGGTCGATCGCTTTTGGAGCAAGTCTTCGGTCCCAAATTCAGGCAATGATCACTCTCTTTCTCTTCAGGCTTCAGATCTCAAACAAAGGAATTAGATTTAAGTCCAACTTTCACATTCACAGGATTTCTCACTGGAAGATGTGACAGGCAGACCAGTGTAGCCTTCCTGCCGATTCTCCTGTGCTCCTTTACAGAGCAGTTGCTCGATGGCTTGAGCTGTTCACTCTCCAAACTCCAGCTCACAACTGACTCTGCTGCAGGTAGTTCTGGGGATTTCTTCTGAGATCCAAAAGGTTTGGTTGGCTGAGGGAACTGTCTGTCACAGCAAGGTCTCCCCCTCCAGGTCCATTTAGGCGCCAAACCTTAAAAAAGTACAGTTACATAAGAACTTACCGTAACAGCAGATCTACGAAAGAGGCTCTTGCAGTAGGTAATTACTTAAGGACTGAAGCCGGCAGGCATCAGGACCTCACAGAAAAATTTCTTGCTAGCAGTCTCTGGCAGGGGACCGCCTCCATGTCAGGTGACCAACATCAAGAGACATCAGTATAAAGGGGCGGTCCCCCACGCCTGCCTTCCAGCTGTTTCCCGCCGAAGGCCAAAAGGCAAGATGACAGAGAAGCAGATATTTCCCATCCTGGAAAAGGAGCTGAAAAAGCTAAGGGGGATGGAGGGCGGGAAGGTATTTCCTATTGCAAGAGCCTCTCTTGAAGATCTACTGTTACGGTAAGTTCTTACGTAACTCTATTATCTTACTTTGAGCGGGCTCTTGCTGCAGGTAATTATATATAGAACTGAGTCCCAAGCAGTCGGGAACAAAGAGAAGCTCACGGGAGGAGGAAACTACTCATATAGAGATCTTCTGGCTGTAAAGGTCTTAGGAAAGAAGACCTTGCAGAACAGCCAACCCAAAGCCAGCTGTACGTCGAGAAGCAATGTCCAAACTGTAATGTTTTGTAAAGGTATGGACAGAAGTCCAATTCTTGGCTGCACGAGATGTCAACCAATGACACATTCTTGAAACAAGCATGGAAGCAGCGACACCCTAGTAAGCGTGACCTCTGACTTGACCTGGCAAGGTCTTGTGATAATTGTCATAATGGAAAGTGATACAATGAGCCAACCATTTTGAAAGACATTGTTTAGAAACAGCATTGCCCTCTCTTTTACGAGCAAAAGAGACAAACAGTTGATCAGTCTTTCTGAGATCCTTTGTCCTGTTGGTGTAGTATCTCAGAATCCGGTGAACATCCAAAGTATGTAAGAGGTACTCCCCTTGATTGGAATGCTGCATAAAAAACGCAGGCACTTCCATGGATTGATTCAGCATGGATTCCGCTACCACCTTAGGGAGAAAATTAGGGTTGGTCCACAGAGCCACACGCTCCTTATGGAAAATCAAGCACAGGATTTTGCACATTAAGGCCTGAAGCTCAAAATTTGTCGAGCGGAGGTAATGGACACCAGGAAGAGGGTCATCCAGGAAAGGAACTTGGTCTGCTGATGCTGATGGCTCAAAAGGAGGCAGGGTAAGCTTCTCAAGAATGAAATTCAAGTCCCAAGGAGGGGCAGGTACGCGAATAGGGGGTCTCAAATGAAGAACCCCTTTAAGGAAGGTCTTAGTGAACTCCAACTGACTGTAATACAAATGACTATGAATAGATAGGTCACTGACAGAGCAAAGGCCGAAGGCACATTTATAAGGTAGAAAAAGAAATGGGCAGACTGGATGGGCCTTGCGGTCCTTATCTGCCGTCAACTTCTATGTTTCTATGTTTCTATGTTTCAACTGCGCAAAGGACCTGTCCCCAAAAGGAACATGGTAAGCGGAAATAGCCGCCATGTGAACCTTCAAAGAGAAGTGACTGAGACCCAGGTCGAAGAGGTGATGCATGTAATCCAGGAGCCTCCCGACAGGGCAGAAGAATGGCTAGAAAGCTCTGGAAGAGGACCAAATGGAGAACCTTTTCCATTTCATGGCGTAAGTGGAACGAGTGGAAGGCTTTCTGGCCTCCACTAGAATCTCCGCCACCTGCGGCGAAACCCCAAACTGGGTTTGAACTATATCTGCAGGAGCCACGCATGCAGCTGAAGGGATTTGAGTCCTGGATGGACCAGAGCCCCCTGATCCTGGGACAACAAGAGCTGTGACAGAGGAAGAGGAAGAGGAAGAGGAGGTTTCTCTGAATACTGTTGCAGAAGAGAGAACCAAACTTGCCTGGGCCAGAATGGAGCGATGAGGATCATGCGAGCTCCTTCTGAACAGAGTTTGTGTAAGACCCTCAGAATCAAAGGGATCAGGGGGAAGGCATAGATGAATCTGCCCTTCCAGTCTAGAGACAGAGCATCTCTCCAAAAAACTCCGTGCCCTGGAGCGAGCGAGCAGAAGACGGGAAGTTTTGCATTGAGAGGAGAGGCAAACAGGTCTACTTGAGGGGTTCTCCAGCATAGGAAGACATCATCTACTACCCCTGATCCAGTTCCAATTCATGAGCTTGGGTGGACGACTGGCTGAGGTGGTCCACCAACGTGTTCTCGACCCCCGTAACATGAACAGCCGTGAGGTGAAGCTTGTGAAGTACTGTCCAATCCCAAACCCACAACGCTTCCCTGCAAAGAGGGTAGGAATGAGTTCCTCCCTGTTTGTTGATGTACCACACTATGCACATGTTGTTGGTCTGGACAGCCAGGTGACCGGAAGCAGATATAGATGCAGAGCTTGCAAGGCATACAGCACAGCCCTTAGCTTGAGCAGTTTATGTGGAGAGTCTGCTCGAGTCTGGACCAAGAACCCTGGGTCCGTTAAGATCCCAAGGGGCTCCCAACCCTTGCCTGAGGCGTCTGTTGTCAAAGTTTGGGAAGGGTGAAAGACAGAAGGAACACCCGGCAAAGGTTCTCCCAAACCATCCACCATTGCAAAGTCTCGAACCATCGGAGAGGAGACCAGATCTCCGATCTAGGTCACCCTCCAGCTGATCCCACTGAGACCAAAGTGTCCACTGAGAGATTCTCATGTGAAGCAGAGCATGAGGCACCGTCCGAAATGGCAGCCGCCATGAGCCCGAGGAGGTGAAGGACTGACTTGGCAGAGACCCGCCTGCAGCTGGGCAACAGGCAAGCCTGAGCCTGAAGGGTGGCTCCTCTGTCCGAAGGCAGGAAAGCCATACCGGAGATCGTATCCAGGATCACCCTGATAAACTGTAGTCTTTGAGACGGGACCAAATGGGACTTGGCCTGATTGATGGTAATACCCAGGCTGGTGAAAACCTGCAGGGTAAGGGAAAGGGAGCGCAGGAGGTCCTCCCTGGATGGGGCTGCCAGGAGCCAGTTGTCCAGCTACGGGAAAACCTGCACCCCCCTGGGTATGCAGGTGGGCCGCAACCACAGAAAGGCATTTGGTAAATACTTGGGGAGCTGAGGAGAGACCAAATGGGAGGGCCTTGAACTGATAGTGGTCTCCCTGAAAAGAAAACCGAAGGTATTTGCGGTGGGATGGGCGGATAGGGATATGCAGTAAGGCATCCTGCATGTTCAGAGCACACAGCCACTGTCCTGGCCAAAGTAGGGGCAGAAGGCCCTGCAGAGAGAACATTCTGAACCTCTTGTACTCCATGAACTAGTTCAGGGAGCTGAGGTCTACAACTGGCCTCACATCGCCTGATTTCTTCGGAACCAGGAAGAAATGGCAATAGTAACCCATCCCTTGGAGATGGGGATGGACGGGTTCTATTGCCGCCTCAAAAGGGCGGAGATTTCTTCCTTAACCAGGAGAAGGTGTTCCAGGGAATCAAGATGACCTTGAGGGGTTTTCTGGGCAGTTTCTGAAGAAACTCTATTGAGTGTCCTTCCGCAATCACCTGAAGAACTCAAATGTCAGAAGTGATCCTCTCGCAACCCGACAGATGTAGGGAGAACCTCCCTCCTACTGGTTCCTCTGTGGGAGAGGAAAGGAGTCAGGAGGTGAGAAGCAGCACCACGGCTGGAGCTCCCGCTACCCATTTGGGTGGGTGGGGCTTCGCTGCCGGAGGGGCCCCGACGTTTGTTGGCCCGCTTCCCTTGGGGTTTCACCTTGGCCCGTGCCCATTTGCGAAAGGGATGGCGCTGAGGCTGAGGGGCTCTGTACATGGAGTCAACTTCCTTGAGAGCAGTGCCCTTCTCCCGTAGGCCGGTGACGATATCTTTGACATCGCCACCTAACAGCACTGAACCCCTGAAGGGTGCGTGATGGATAGTGGACTGCACTTCGGGGACCAAACCTGACACTCGGAGCCAGGCATGACGCCGCAAACTTATGGCGAACGCCGAGCTCCTTCCAGCAGCATCCACTGCATCGTAAGTAGCGTGTAGCATGTGCCTACTGGCCGAACGAACAGAACAGACCAGGTCTGCCACTTCCTGTTTGGTCTGTGACTCAGGAAGGGAGTCCAATTTAGCTTCCACCTCAGTAAGGATAGTCTTCTGGTAATCCCCCATATGAGTGACGTAGTTCATGGCCCTAATACCCAGAGTGGAGGAAAAGAAAACCTTCTTTCCGTACTGGTCCAGAAGGCGGGATTCCTTATTGGGTGGAGACAAGCTCAAATGCTTTGGGTTGGCTGTACGGCCCTGGGCGGCGCTGATCATGACCAAATCAGCCTTAGGGTGTGAAGTAAGAAAATCAACACCCTCTGGAGCCTGATATAGCCTGTCCGCCTTCCTCAGAAGGGGGGCTATGGCAGACGATTGTTTCCAGATGGTGGAAACAAGGTCCGCATGAGGCTCGATCCAGGGTGGAACCAAGGTAAGAGCGACCTTGGGCAGATCCAGATGTGCAGCCAGCTTTTGCCACTGTGGATCTGGCTCCAAAGATTTCCACTGATGCAAAGACTGGATCTTTCATAGCAACTCCGTGAAGGAAAGATCCTCCAGAGGTGACTTCAGAGGAGTCCTAGGCTGGGGCTTGTCCAGAGTTTGTGGCTCGTCATCCAAGTCGGATTGTCCATTGGAGTCGTCCGAGGATTCCGATGACGTAGGAGGAGACGACGACCCCTCCCCACTCGGGGGAGGAACGGACCCTTTGGGAAGATCCCAGGGTAACGTGCCACCCCCAGTCTTGGAACCGGAGGGGACACCTCTGGTAACAGGAGGGGGTCTCTTGCCCTTGATGACGGAGGTCCGGAACAGGGTCTGGCATCGGAAGGTGGCTCTCTATTTCCTTAGTGAGCTGAGCCTTGGCCTCAGCCCACCAGGAAGCCAGAGTCTCCCTCAGATCCACCGGTGGCTGTGAGAGTGGTGGAGGAGGGGGGATACGGATATTGGGGATATCCATATGGCGAGTATCCGTACCCTGACAGCGGGAAGCCCAGCGCCGGGTACTGAGGTGCTGGGTACTGTGGCGTCAGGTACTGTGGCATCGGGTACTGCAGCGTCAGATACTGCGGACCCGGGTAAGACGGCGTTGGATAAGACGGCATAAACACGGGTGCCAGAGGCTCCGACGGAGTGGAAGGATTCTGGAAACAGCCCATAGGTGGCCCGGAATAGGAGGTCGGGTGGGCTGGCCACCGTGTGGGATGGTATCCGGGAGGGGGATGACACCTAGCATCAGAAAGGCCAGCCGTGCCGGGCGCCCGAGGGTCTGACGTCAGGTTGTCCCGCCCAGAAGGAGGGAGACCTGACGGGAGTGTGCCTGCATTCTCCGGACGTCTGGGGAAGAAGAGTTAAAACCTCAGGGTCTAACCGAGAGACGCTTGGGGCCTCGAAGGCAGCGCGAATGCTGCGAGAGCTGGTGACGGTGGACTGGACATCAGGTTCGGCGCCAGCTCCAATGCCATGTGGCCATCGGAGGGGCCAATAGATGTCTTACCGGCAGGGTTCGGGCGGACGTCGGAGGAGCCGTCATCCGACTTAGTGGAACCGGTGCCTGAGGAAGGTCATGAAGGAGGGGTGGCCTTGTCAGGCAGTTTAGAGACCATGCGCTGTGCGACTTAGCAGCCTTCTCCGGGTGGGCGTCAGAGGAGTTGACATCCAGCTTAATGGAGCCACTTATACCAGAACGCTGCGCGGCGGCAGCCTTGCCAGGAGTTGAAGCCTCCTTTAACCTGGAGGCTCCTGAACGGCCTGAGTGTAAACCCAGACGGGAGGGTCGATGCCGCCTTGAAGCCTCCAAGATGGCCGTCGGGAGCGGTCCCCAGCGGGGACGTTACTCTTACATGGCAATTCCAGCCAAGTTGCGTGGCCGAGGAAGAGGAGTCCGATCCCGATGCTTCTCCTTGTCCTTCTTTTATGGTGACCATCGGGCGGTGGAGGCCTGACGGCTTCTTCAGCTCCTTTCCATGGCGGTCATTTTCTTTTTAAGTATGTAGGCCTCCAGGGACTGCTGCCTCCGTCTGCAGGTAGCGTTGAATTTCAGGCAATGCTGGCACTTCTCCATGGGGTGATCCGGGCCCAGACAGAAGAGGCACCGGGAGTGTCCGTCCTTGTGTGGGAGTTGGGCGCCACATGAGTCGCACTTATTTTTGTGCTTGAAGGGAGTAGGGGATGACATACACTGCACAATCCTGACAAAAAAATTCAAAGAAATTGAATTAAAAATGGCGCTAAAACTACCGATGAACGACTGATGAAGCAGTGGAACTTAACCACGAGGCGCTTCACAGGCTAACGGTGGGAAAGAACTGGAAGGCGGGCATGGGGGAACGCCCCTTTATACTGACGTCTCTTGACAGTCACCTGATGTGTGGGTGGTCCCCCACCAGAGAGTGCTAGCTAGAAATCTTTCTGTGAGGTCCTGACGCCTGCTGGCTTTAGTTTTATATGTAATTACCTACTGCAAGAGCCCTCTCGAAGTAAGATCTACAATTCCAACAGATTTCAATCTCATAAGACCTCTGGGACAGTGTCCATTTTAGGTCCCCAGAGGTTTGATTGGTCCAACTCTGGCAGTCCAGAACCAAATTGGTGGCTCTTATGCAAAATAGTCCAAGCTGCAAGAGAAGGCAGTTTAAACGAACTTCTATATTATTATTATTACAACAGATAAACAGTAAATGAACACAGTTCCTAACAGAGCTCCCATGCACATATAGCGACTGCAGAATGGAGGAATACCACCCGCCTGGCCTGTCATGAGCCCTATTTACCGGAACCAGCCCAGACTAATTTCTAACACAGCATAATGACTCTTAAAGAGACAGGCACAGAGGCTTTCTATACCACTCTCATGCAGTCACAGAACACCATCCTGACAGTGGGCATTAGGCAGCAGGAAGACATCTAAGTAAGCCCTAATTTGTAGGGGTTACACGTTTCCCTACCTGGAAAACTTGGCATCCGCGTCAAGTCTATTCTACTGCAACATATCATATGAACACATATGAAAAGATACTGTTCATTTGGTATATCTCAGTAGTTTAGAATTCACATTGTTCACATTGAACAGAATCACAATTTCAGCAATGTTACTATTTTATCATATCAAGTATGAAAATACTGGTATGCTAGTCCACGCACCTCTACAAATTCAAATGTTTTGTTTCAACAAACTTTTTGTACATTTTCTCAGGTAGCATCCAGTTACAAAATTTCTACATTTCAGGACTTATCCCTTCATCAAGACAACTGGTTATATATAATTAGTTCATATCTCAGGTAACAAATTTCTTCTGTCATACATATGAAGGTTCGACTCCCACCATCTCCTCCTACAACACAACAATAAAGATTAGCCTATTACATACTATTCAAATACCTTTCAAATTATTAACAGGTAAATTTTAAACACACTGCTAATTTGACACACCTGATACATGTTGATGTCACTTCAGTTTTTATATCTGTTCAGTATCTCTTGTACCGCTTCGACGCTCTAAATGCTCAACTTTCAACCTATCATCCTCCTTGTGTTCTTTCAGGCTAAATCAGTGGAGTCATAGCATTTCATCTTATTCCCATCTTTAACTTTATAACTTTGTTACACTTGAATGGGCACCTTAACTTGGGTGGAGGCTTTGGTCTGGGTAGAGGCAGGAACACAAGTTTGGGCAAAGAATTGGGTATGACATAGACTCCTTTGTGCACAACATTCATGGGCAAGTTAACATGCTGTCCTGGAGTGTCATAAGTGAGATTTAAGATTGGTTTTACAGATCTTTTGGAGTGACGTGGCAAGACTGGCACTGGCACTTCTTGTTGTTGAATCTCACTGACACTTGTCAGAGGTATTTATGCAAAATCAGAATCATCCAAAACATATCTTTCTGGCTCTTGAACAATACTTTCATTAGCATGAAACAGTTCACTTAGCCCAGTTAGTTCATTTGCACTTGCATAGCCACATGTAGGTTCACTACTTGCTTCACTGGGTCCAGGTTGACTGATTTCCATTAATTCTACCATACATAGGGATTCAGCCTCTTCAAGGTCCACGCTGTGAGCATCACTTCCTGGAGGTTCAGGCACAATGGATGAAATGGGATCTGTTAAGACAGCCGGAAGTTCCCCATCTGGCTAGAAATTGAGAGGGCCCTTGCGATTAAGTCACACAGTTCCCTACCTGCTTCCCTCCCAACTCCCACGGCCCCTGAAGAATTCTCAATTGGCTGGTCACTTGGCCTGCATCAGCATAAACCTACTTATCATTGAATTGGCATAGGTCACCTGCTTAACCCAGATAAATAATCTCCACGTCAGATCGGTCGCCATTCTGTCCCACTGTCCTTTTGGCCCTGTTGAGAAATTCTACCCTTGCTACCTTCTTCCAAGGAGAAAAGCTGTTCTCCTTTCCCACTCTCTAACTCCGTTACAGCTTTGCAATAAGGTCACATTCAAATTCCTACAAGTGAAAAACGTGGCCTCGTTTCAGGACCCAAGTCTTGGCCCTCCCCACCTTTGGAGGATTTACCCTCTGTACTTAAGATGGCAAATCAACCACATGCCGTCTCAGAGTCTATAAACACCTACAAGCCCTAGATCCACATCTCCCTCTCCGAATCTGCTACTACTGGGTCCAAGAACTGTCTCTTCTGGCAGAGGTTACCTTCTGGAAGAAAGCCTGGAGCACAGTCTATAAATTTATTAAGTAAGACAGACTCCGCTTGATCCAGTTTAACATTATGCATAATCTTTACTACACTACTATAAAATTATACAAAATAGGTAAGCTCACATCCCCCTTATGCTCCTGTTGTGGAGATGCTCCTGGGTCATTATACCACCTGCTCTGGAATTGCCCGAAGTCCCAATCCTTCTGGAACTCTATAAAGCAGGCCTCGATCTCTCTTGGGCCTGGAGCCTTTATTCGCTTCTGAATGCTGCCTTTTAACTTTGTAGACTCACGGAATGCCCAGAATAAGGAAAGCTCACCTTGCCCTGGTGGTTGCCACAGCAAAGTTAGTAATGTTACAGCACTGGAAGGAGGATTCCCTCCCTCAGTACTAGAGTGGTACCGTGAAGCTCTGCTTGCAATCCAGTTGGAGAAGCATACAGCAAGTATGCAACACAGACTGCACTCCTTCCAGTCCACATGGGAACCCTTTTGACCCCTGCTCTCTCTCTCGGAGGTCATAAACTAGCAACCCTTGTTTCAACTGGACCCTTTAGAAACCCCCTTTCCCTTTCTTTGACTGAAATGCAGACTTAGGGGTGGGGTTCGGGAAGGAGGATGGGTTTTTTTTCTCTTGTCTGTTTTTGTGTTTTGTCTTGTTTTATTGATTGTATTTGCAGCTTCCTGTCATGCTGTTTAAGTACCTTGTATTGTCTGATGCATAAAGCTCAATAAAGTATATTGAATTTAAAAGACAACTGGAGGTTCAGAGTCATCACTGTAGTTAATGGAAGGAATTCCTTGGAACACTCTCTGAAGCTCACAAGGTGGGTAGAAAGCAGGATAAAATTCACTTTTGTCATCACTTTCAGCATTTTCAATATCTGCAATGTCTGCAGGATGGGAGACTAGGAGCAACAGACTGAGAAGTAGAAGTTTGCTGGTTTTATTGCTTATCCTTGGTAGCAGATCTAGTTACAGGGTGCAGAGGGGTTTCAGTCTCTTGAACATTATTGATTACTATTTAGCCGATAGGTAACAGATGGTTTCTGTAAATGGTTTTAACAGCACAAGGGTCTCCCTCTAGACATACTTCATACACTGGCAGATCATGCAGCTTACTGACTACTATGTATGGAACATGACTCAGTGGTCTGCTGTTTTGTGTTTACCGGCAGTCCAAAGTTTCTCATTAGCACCCTGTCACCTGGTTGGAGCTCTTGGGCCTTAACACGTTTGTCATGAGAGTTTTGTTAGTCAGGTTTCTCTTTGCTGCCATAGTGTTTGCAAGCTTGATAGGCATGGTGTAGTTGGGCTTTTAGATTTTTGACATACTGCAGGTAGTTATCTGATTGGACACCGTCAGAGACATTCTGAAACATACATCAACTGGAAGGCATAAGCTGGTACAGTGAAAAACTAGTAGTATTGTTCTTTGTGCAATTATAAGCATGGACAAGGGTGCTGATTTGTTGGCTCCACTTTGGTTTGTCTTTGGGTTGCAGAGTGCTCAGCATATCAAGTAGGGTTCTGTTAAATCTTTCTGATTGTGGATCCCCCTGAGGATGATAAGGGGTTGTTCTGGATTTTCTTACACTTTTATTTGTTTTTATTTAGTTTTTGTTAACCAGGTAAGTGCACTAGAAAATCCTGCCTATTTTCAGGCACGACCTGGGGAAGGGGGATACAGATGAATGCCAACTGACCTTGAATCAGATTAAGCTGTTAGTGGTATTTTTAGTGAATGAGGGAAATTTGGCAAGGACACCGGGGAAATTCCCCTATCTTTTCGATAAGTGCCATGGGATCTTTAACATCCACCTGAATACCACCAATCCAGGTAGATGTTCATGCTGCTTATTTCTACTCTGAAGTCATGAGTCTCTGCTTGTGACATCAGAATTGTTCACACACTGAAGATTGTGATGTCAAAAGCAGAAGATTATAACTTTTGAGACAGGAAAAAGCAACAGTAACAGTAACAGATTAAGTCAAAGGGGAAAATATCCTGTTTTACTGAAAATGTCTTCAATGATAAAAAATGGAAGTCCCTGAAATTCAGATTTGGGGGAATTTTGTGTAACAGATTCGACTGATGTCAACTGTGAATGTTTTGCTGGAAATCCCTTCCTAACATTCCTATTTTTTCCTACAACATTTTGTAACATTTGCAGCTTATTTCCTTTTAGGGGAAGAGGTGGTGTGAACGTTACACTGGAACAAATGCACAGTACACTGGGTACATGTGGCTAGACTTTCAGTGGCCCACTAAAGTTTCAGCAAGCTGTAGCTTGTACGCAACACCTTAAGAGGCTAATTTTGTTTGGTACATGAACCTGATTTTGATGGAACTGCTGCACCTGCAACAAGTTAAAACATTTAATTGAATGGGTGTCAGAACTATAGGGGTGCCCTGTCAGTATTTTACTCTAGTACCCTTTAAGTCTTTCAAGCATTACCAGCCATTTCAAAATTCTGCCTGCCATTATAAACTCTCGGTGCCCATTCAAACTTTAGTCCCTTCACCTTTTGCAATGTTGCAACACCCTTGAGATTCCACGGTCAATGTAGCACAGATGGCATCAATGTCTGAAACACGTGCCTGCAGTCAGAAAGCCCCAAAGTTAATATTTCTGTAGCACTAACATTTTATGCAGAAATAGGATCAGTGAAAATCCATCATGTGTCTGAACTGAAACGTAAACACAAGAAAATGGAAAGCTGCACTGTACGCTTTAGTTACAGTATGTTAACGTGACTCTGTAGGCTACCATTGGGTTTTATAACTCCCCTTTCAAGACTGTATACTTTACCTGATTTGTATTTCTTTTACCACCTTCTTTCTTCATGAGAAGCTTTGGTTGTGTCACGGGCTCTGCAACCATCTGCTTTGCAGGTGTTTTCCCACGCTGGAAGGGGGCTGTTAGATGTAAACATATTTGCTGGCTAATGGGTAAAGCAGAATAAATAATCATGTAACATCTGAGTTTATTTATCTCTCATCTGCTTCAATCTTTGAACTGCAAGAGCTCATTGGAGATATGGCATGAGAATGTCAAAGCGCATGGCATACAGTTAAAAGGAGAAATTCCTTTATATTTACCATAATTTCCTGTTCTGTTAGCTCCAGCATTATCAATGGGAAGTAGTTAATGCATAGGGACAACGTGTATCTCTACCAGGAGACAACTGGTACAGCCTGAACTTTTACACTGCTCCAGCACCACTGAAACCCTGAGTACATGAACATTCCACTTAGTAGATAGCAAGTCCATATTTCTGCCATTCAGTACCAAAAAAGAAAACTTTCAATGTTCACAAGCCAGGACAAACTCTCTTCACAACATGTAGTGTAATAACACATTTCTTAAAATAATAAATAATATGAGCCCTACTGTAACCAGGTGATAATGTCTCATCTTTGCGTGTCCATGAGCTGTTTCCCTCTAGAGGAGCCACTCAGGATTTCTTTGATACAGTATCATACAAAACAAGTTATATAATTTAATCACTAACACTTGACCCCAACAAAGGTGGAAACTAGCCTGCAGCCCTCCCAAATGTGGAATGCTAACCAGCCAATAAATTTTAACATTTATTACTGATTAATTCGCTTAAGGTACTTGTATGTTCAGCCACCACTGTAAATTCAGACTACCCCAAAAATTATGCTTACTGTAAGTCGTGGTAAATATATATGTACAGTATATATTGAACAATATTTTCCATAGTAGCTGAGGGGTCCAGGAGTAGCCCACTGACAACTTGGAGCTAACAGAAAAGGAAATTAAGGTAAGTATAAATGAATTTCTCTTTTCTGTATCACTGCATATTGTCGATTGGGAGCAGTTAATACATATGGGTTCTAAGAAGCAGTACCCATTCATAGAAGGGAGGGAGGGAGAGAATATTGTCCCATATATGGCCCATAAATACAATTGCTGTGTTCAGCTTTTAACAACTCACTGCAAAATTCTGCACCCAAAGCTGCATCAGGTGATCTCTAAACATCAAGTCTGAAGTGTTGACAGAAGCTCACTTTCTGTTGTTGCCATGTTGCTACCTTGCACAATACTGTGACAGATGCCTCTGCCCTTTTTGCCCAGAAAGCTGCAGCTGCTCTAGTGGAATGCACTCTTACTAACACTGGTGCCTTTTTCATTCACTGCTCTGTGTAAATCAAATGTATGCAATTCTTTCTCCTTCGGATTTGCAGGTGTTGGATAAAATGAGAAAAAGCACATCTCTTGGTTCACATGAGAAACAGTGGGAACCTTAGGAATGAAAGCAGGGACTATACACAAAACTATCTTGTCTGTATGACTTCTCGTGAAACGACTTGTTCCCAGGTCCTTCTGAATGAAAAAAATTGCAATCAGGAAACAAACAAATTCCAGTAAGGACAGGATATCAAGGTGCTCCGATGACAGTGGTTCAAAAGGTGGCTTACACAGAGGTTGTAGCACCAGGTTCAAATCCCAGAGTGGTACAGGTGATTAGAACAATGGCCATGAACAACTAACCCTAAGGAAACAAATGATATTCCTGTTTGTTCTTAATGAAGAGCTTAACAGCAGGCAGCTCCAGCAGCAGACACTTGACCTTATAAGGTGCTTAAAGTCAATTCTTTGTCTATTCCAGATTATAAGAAATAAAAGATCTGTGAACCATTGCCGTGGTGTGCTTAATTCATTGTGCTATGCACCATTCTGTGAAAATATTTCACACCTGCCATAGGCTACTGAGATGGAAACCTTAGAAACACTGAAACATAGAATTTTACGGCAGATAAGGACTGCTTGGCCCATCCAGTCTTCCCATTTCTCCCTACCTACACTACTACCACAAACCATGACCGATCTACAGCTCTTTCTCCCTCCCTCTCTCCACTATGATTCCCTGGTGCTTATCCCATGCATTCTTGAACCCACCACTGTTCCCCCCCCCCAATAACCTCAGCTGGAAGGCTGTTCCAGGAATCCACCACTCTTTCTGTGAAGAAGTACTTTCTCACATCTCTCCCGAATCATACACACACCCACAGCTTCATAGCATGTCCTTAGCTTGTTCTTGAGCACTTTTTGTTCTGAAAAGTCGCACCTCCTCTCCTCTACCTTATTTACCCCCATGAGGTATTTAAAGGTCTCTACCAAATCCCCCATCTCTGTTCCAGGGTGTACATAATGAGGCCCTTTAGTCTCTTCTCATAGGGCTTTTGATGCAGACCCTACACTATTTTAGTTGCCCTCCTCTGGACTGCCTCCACTCTATCTATATCCTTCTGGAGATGTGGTCTCCAGAACTGGACATAGTACTCTGGGTGGAGTCTTACCAGCGAAGTGTACAGAGGCAACACCACCTCCCTCTTCCTCCTGGTGATACCCCTCTCTATGCACACCAGCATTCCATTAGCCCTCCCTACTGCTTTGATGCACTGCCTGGTCACCTTTAGGTCATTCAGTATGATCACCCCCCTGTCTCTTTCCTGCTTGGTGGTCGTTAGTACCACTCCACCCATTTTGTACTCCACCCCTGGGTTTTTGTGCCTAAGTGCATTATTTTGTACTTTTTGCAATGAAACCCAGTTACCATACCTTGACCACTCCTCTAGTTTTGCAGGTCTCTGAAAATCTTTTCCACCCCGGTGTCAACCCTGTTGCACAGTTTGATGTCATCTGCAAAGGCAGACCTTCCCTTCCAGCTCCTCTGCAATATCCCTTACACAACTATGTCAGGCCAGTATGTACAGGCCTATTTTGACCTTTATCTGTACAATGTTTTCACATTATTGATTTTATCACACCTGTGACTATGTATTATATTAATGTCCAGGACCACCTTGAAAATGAGCCTGCTCAATGGTGTTTATGCCTGGTTAAAAAAAGTGATTGACTGATTGATTATAAAGAAATTAAACATGACCAGTCCCAGCAGTAACTCCTGAGGCACCCCTCCCTTACTCGGAGTGAACTCCATTTGCCACCACCCTGTTGCCTGTAGTGAGCTAGCCAACTGCCAGTCATTATTTGCAGATATATTTCTGTCATATTTTTTTAACATGATTTTGTGTATGTTAAATGCCACAAAAAATGCCCAGTGTTACTGAAAGGACACAGGATGAGAGAAAAGGTCTTGCAAAATATGTGACATTCTTATGCGACCCAGGAAAACAGCTACTAGCCAGGGAGCTGAAAATTACATTTTCAAAGGAGATGGAAGTCCCTGATTAGCTAATTGGTGTAATAAAGTCTCAGGACGAGAGAGGCTATCTCCCCTGTCGTAAACCTTGAAGATCAAAAGGAGAAATTATTTTAGGCAGGACATGTCAGCAAGGTTATCACAGTCTGATTACATTTTTTTTAGTAGTGCCAGGAAGCAAGCAAGCAAATCTTTATTTATATAGCACCTTTCAATATCAAGGCGCTGTACGAAATATAAACCATAAATATACAAGCAAACAGCTGCATAAATGTAAAATCAGTCTGGGAAATCCAGTGAAAATAAATACATTTTTAACAAAGATTTAAAACTACTGACGGCAGGCATTCTCTTAACCGACACGGTAGAGAATTCCACAGGGTTGGTGCTGCAAATGAAAAAGCACGAGCTCCAGATGTTTTAAGACAAACCCTGGGAATCTCTAGCAATCCCTCGTTGGTGGATCGGAGGGGGCGATTGGGGGAGTAGGGAGTCAGGAGATCTTTCAGGTAGTCGGGTCCCTGTTCATGTAGGGCTTTAAAGGTAAGCAAGCCTGCCTTATAGGTGATCCACCACTGGACTGGCAGCCAGTGCAGTCCACGCAACACAGGCATTATGTGACTGGACCTAGAGGTACCAGTCAGCAGCCTGGCTGCAGCGTTATGCACCAGCTGTAAGTAATGGATATCAACCCCAGACAGCCCTAGGTAGAGGGCATTGCAGTAGTCAAGATGGGTAATAATGAAGGCATGGACCAATGTTGGAAGGTCACCTGGCGGAACCAGGTGTTTCACCCGAGCGATATTCCTCAGATGATAAAATGAGGATTTAACCACAGCTGACACCTGAGATTTTATGGTCAAGCTGTCGTCAAAGATAATGCCCAGGTTCTACACCCGATCTGAGGTAGTGAGCTGGACACCGTCAAGCCACAGGCCCGACACATGCCCTGCCCCCAAATCTGCCCCCGGGCGACCCGGGTCCACAACCAACACCTCAGTCTTATCTGGATTCAGTCTCAGCCAACTGGAGCTCATCCAGTCTTTGATCTTGGAGAGGCAATTATTTAGCACAGAGACCGCATCAACCTGTCTGAGCACAAAGGACATATACAGCTGAGTGTCATCTGCATAGCAGTGAAAGCTCAAGCCGTATCAACTGATGATATCTTCTAGTGGCAGCATAATTACTGCGAACAACATAGGCGCAATATGTAGCTCTGCGGCACCCACAGGACAGGAGAGGCATCAGAGCAATAAATTCCAGTGACCACCCTCTGAAGCCTGCCTATGAAGAATGATCAAAATAATTTGAGGACTGTACCCGACAGTCCACAGAGAAACTGCAGGGTCTCCAAAAGCACCCCATGGTCCACAGTGTCAAACGCTGCCGAGAGATCAAGAAGAATCAAGATAGTATGAGCCTTTCAATCTCTCGCCATTAGGAGATAATTTAGTACCCGAACAAGGGCAGTCTCTGTGCTATGCCTCTTCCTGAAACCAGACTGAAGAGCTTTATAGACATTGTGGGTTACAAGGTGATCATCCAGTTGCAATGCAAATACCTTCTCATTAACCTTCCCTACAAAGGGAAGGTTAGAGACAAGTCGGTAGTTAGCTGGATCGTTGGGATCCAAGGAGGATTTTTAAGGAGTGGTCAAATGACCACCTCCTTGAGGGGTCTGGAAAGACCCCCCTCTCCAAGGATCTCCATACAATTTCAACTAGGATCGGGCAGATAACATCTACACACCCCACTAAAAGGGGGTAGGGCCCAGATCCAAACTACAACAGGTTGGGCGCAGAGTCTGGACAATCTTCACAATGTCCATGAATTCGGTTGGCTGAAATCCGTCCAGACAGACCAGGTGCTCACCACCTCCCATCGACTTCCGCAACCCCTCATAGAGAGAACCGGGCCAATTCCGGACCTGATGCTGGCAACCTTATCTGCGAAGAACCGAGCTAGCTCTTCATACTTAATTTGTGAAAAAGCTCTTCTGGACTGGAGACATATTGGATTGCACAATCTGTCAACAGTTTGGAAAAGTTGAGCTGGTCGATTCTGCACAGCAGAAATCTCCCGGGACAGGAACTCTGCCTTCTTACGGGTGCTTTCTGATTGATAGCCCTTTTAATGTTCTATAAATCTAAGCCTGTTAGCATCCAAGCTGGACTTCCGCCATGCTCTCTCCAGCCTTGACAAACATGCCTCAACTCCTTCAAGGACCCATCATACCAAGGGAACCTTGGGCGAAGAGTGAGTGGTCAAACACAAACAGGAGCAATCAAATCCAGGGCATTGCCCACTGCTTTATTATAGGCTAGTACGAGGTCCCTTGAACTTGTGCTTTCACCCAGCAATCCTGATAGGTCCAGGACCACCCAGAGACCATCTGGGGTAACTCCCCTTAAAGGGCAGTACCGGACCATCTCCAAAGGGGTAGGTCCATTTGGGGGAGCCCTGAAACTGAACCCGATGGTGTGATGGTCAGACCAACTGACTGGTTCCACCCCAGGTCGGAGATCTCCATCCCCAGGAGGAAGAGCAGATCCAATGAGTGACCCCTATATGGATAGAGAAGGTAACCACCTGTGTAAGGCCCAGCATTGTCATTAGCTGGAGGAGATTTTGACCAAATGGTAAGAGTTCATCATCGACCCATGCATTGAAGTCCCCAAGAATTATCCATCTGGGAGACTCCAATACCATGTCAATGATGAAGTCCTCAATCTACTGCAGGAATAAACCCCCATCACCTAGTGGACGGTAAATGAGGAGTATCCTGTAACCTACACCCTCTCCCATGATACACTCAAAGGATCTGGTGCCCCCCACTGGAACATCCACAAGGTCCAGTTCGGTCTTAAAAAAGATGGCTACACCCCCACCCCTATGATCCAACCTCAAGTGGTGAATCATGAGAACCCAGCTAGAACTGAAGAAACCAATTCTGGGCCTGCATTTTCGTCCAGGCAGATCTTGGTGATGCATGCCAGATCCATCATTTCAACATGATCAGCTATAATAGCAGTCTTGTTTTTGATGGACCTGGCATTACATAACACCGCCTGGGTTGGATGAGATGCTGAGGAAGACTTCGACTCCTGACCAGCATTAATTGCTGGGCCCTTGGGTATGGAAAGTGGTGATATGAGGACCCAGATAAGGAAATAAATAATTTCTTAAAATATGGAAAGTGCAAGATAGACACCTGCTGGCCGAAAGAGGAGGCCACCAGCTATAAACCAGAAAAGTATTTTTTTTCAGATTGCCAGAAGGACTATAAATACCCCTCATAGACAGAAGCCCATTGCAATGCACGTTGGACACTCTCCTGACAAGACACAGAACAACCTGCCAGTGACTGAAAAGGAAGAAAGGATTTTTCAGACTCCTTATTCCTCAGGACTACAATTTACTACAAACTTAAGGTAGAACTTTAGATAACAATTATAGTGTGTTTTTTATGTATATTTTCCACTTTCATTTGTGTTATTCTGTGACCAAAATTTAGTTGTAACTGTATAATGATTAATTATTTTAGTAAAAATATTTATTTTTAAGAAACTTGCGTGGGCGAGATTTTTCAAATTGTGTGTGGTGGTGGAACGTTTAATAATAATCTGTGACTAAACTGTTATTGCTAAGGGGTGTTACCATAAGCTACCAATCGAAGAAAGGGGCCTCTACAGGCAAATCTGGGTAAAGATAGGAAGAATACGAAAGTCTCAAGGAAAAGTCTTTAGGGATCTGAACTAGGTTATTGCATTCCCATGGGAGAAGACAAAATCAGGGTTACAAGGCTACCCCTGAAGAGATTGTAATGCCTGGATTTCCCTTTGTGTAACGGCCAAGAAAGGGTTCTCATTTGGCTACAAGACTCGAGACTGGTATTGTACCCTTATCCAGAGTAAAGAGAGAGCCCTGGGGCCTTGTGGCAGGTGTTCAGTCATGACCTCGGTGACCTTTCTAGAAGGATATGGGGAAGGTATCACTGTTTTCCCACTCCCTGTAATGGACTGCACTTGGGGTGGGCACTGTGAGCTCAGTGGACCTGACCCTCAGGAGTGGGTTTGTGACAGATCTGGTGCACAGTGGCAGAATCTGAGAGATCTGGTAGCATACTGTTGCAATTCGAGAGAGACTGGTGGCATAGACATAAACAGTTGGATTAAGTGGCCAGTGTATCAGAATGATAAACTGAAAACAATCCACAGACAATCAAGGCAGAGATTTGAGAAAAAAAAGAATTTGGTTACAGTATAAAGTTCCCTACCTGTTTTTTTTCAGTTGTGAGCTAGTGTAGTAGTTAGGGAAGAAAAAGGCTTCCAACTACAACGAATACATTGCAGACTACCTAAGGCAGTTGTGTCAGGAAAGAGGGGTCCAGTATGAGGGTTGAACAAAAAAGAACCTCGTGGAGGCTCTTATGGCAGCCGATAAGCAAGTGGTTGTCCCTATCCTTGAGTCACAGCAAGTGACTGAAAGGGGCCAGATCTTGGACGTGGGGGTGCCAGGGGACATCACAATGTCCAGTCCCAGGGAGGACGACAGCAAGACCAGATGGAACCCACGGTCACAGCATCAGGGGAAGGCCACCATAAAGCTAGAGCTGGAAGGGATCAGGCAGCAGCTGGAGTTGAGGAAATTGGAGCTGGAATTCGAGCAGAGGAAGTTCGAAGAACAGCAGCAGAGGGAGTTTGAGCAGAAGAAGTTTGAACTGGAGATGCAGGAAAAAGAAAGGCAGCTTCAGAGAGAGGCATAGGAAATGGAAAAACAGCATCAGAGAGAGGCCAAGGAAAAGAAAAATCAGCTTCAGAGAGAGGCCGAGAAGGAAGAAAAGCAGCGACAGAGGAGTTTTAACTGGAGAAGGTAAGACTCAACGAACTGTGCCAGAGGAGGGTAAGTGGCAGGGGTGAACCTGAAACTCCAGGGCTGAGGTATAAGTTACATTCAAAATTAATAGCTGAATTTAAAGAGGAGGAGGATATGGATGCATTTTTGAATTCGTTTGAAAAGGTCTGTATCCAGGCCAAAGTACCCAGGGAGTCCTGGAGCTTTCAGCTATCCCAGTTACTTACTGGTAAAGGGCGTGAGGCGCTAGGCCAAATGGACAATCAGGACAGTAGTAATTATGAGAAACTTAAAGCTGCTTTGCTTAAAAAGTATGAACGGACTCCTGAGGCCTACAGGGTTAAATTCCGTAAACTCATGACAAAGCCCTGACATGAGCATTGAGGAACATGCCACAAAGCAATGTCAGTTTTTAAAACATTGGTGGGAGTGGGCAGAAGTAAACTTTGTGGGGAAAATTGAGGAGGTTGTACTTTTAGAGCAGTTCTTTGGGGCTTTCCAGCAGAGTTGAAAACCTGGCTAGAGGACCGAGATCCAAAAACAGCACAGCAAGCTGCTGAGCTCTAAGACTGCTATGCCAGGAGCAGGCCTGCTGTGAATGGAACTGGGGCAGGTGTGACAGGGCTGAAACCGAAAAGCGCGCCTTCAGGGAGCTAAAATCCTCACAGCCTTTGCAGAAAGGGGGAAGTCCAGGTTACCAAAAAGGGATTTCTCGGATAAAAGAAATGATGACTGTTGGTTTTGTAAACAGCCAAGGCACCTTGCTAGACAGTGTCCTAAAAAGGCACAGAGTGGACAAAGTGGTGCTCGAACTGAGTTGGGTGCACTGTGTATCCCTGAAAGCATGCCTGTAAACATGAAGGAGAACATACACCCGGTTACCGTAAATGGGCTGCAGACCCATGGGTTAAGGAACATGGAGGGAGTCTCTTACCTTAGTAAAAGGTGATTCGGTTAGGCCTGACCAGCTTATACCAGATCCGTTTATCACTGTGAGGGGTTTCACTGGGGAGGAGAAATCTCTGCCACTTGCTAGTATTCTCTTGGACTGGGGTGAGACAGGAGAGACGGTGCAGAAAGTGGCAGTGGCAGACAACCTCACCTTGGATGTGATTTTAGGGAACAATCTCCAGAAGGGGGTGGTGTGTGCGGTTACCCACAGTCAGACGGCAAAGGCCGACTGCAGTTCCCTGAACTCAATAAAAGCCCCTGTGGAATAAAACAGTCTGGTTCCCCAGTCTGTGCCTCCTGAAATGGAGAGTAGTGAAAGGGAGGTAGGACTTCCCCAAGCAGCCATGCACCAGACAGCTACAGAAGGTTACTTTGAGGAGGGAGGGGTAACAAATGGTCAGAAGGTTAGGGATGGCAGTGACCCTGAATACCCTGATGCTAGAGCAATGGACCCCAGTTTAGGAACTGAATGGGACAGGTCCCATGCCTTGGAAAATGTGAAGATTTTGCAGCTGCTCAGAGAACTGATCCTAGTTTGGAGAGGCTGAGGGCTTGTGCAGAATCTGAAGAGAAACAGGGAGGTGACATAAGACATAGGGTATTTTAGGTCAATGGACTGTTGTATACACAGGACATGAGGACAGAGTGAGGGGTGAAGGGCAGGCAGCTTGTCGTTCCCCAGGGATACAGTGAGTGGTTGCACAAGATCGCTCATGATATCCCTATGTCAGGACATGTGGGCATCGTGCACACCACACAGCTGTTGGCCCAGAATTTCTACTGGCCCAACTTTACCCAGCAGGTGAAGGAATATTGCAGGTCTTGTCACCAGTGCCAACAGATAGGGAAGGCGAGTAGTAAAACCAAAGCTGCCATAATTCCCTCGGCCATTGTGGACAAGCCATTCCAGAGGGTAGGAATAGATATTGTGGGACCTTTGAGTAACCCAAGCTCCTCCAGGAAAAAGTTTATCCTGACAGTGGTCGATTATGCCACCTGATACCCAGAGGCGGTTGCCCTCTCGTGACTTAGGATAGACAAAGTGGCAGATGCCTTGCTAGAAATTTTCTTCTATGTCGGATTTCCGCAGAAGGTTATCGCTGATCAAGGGGGTACCTTCATGTCAGACCTGACGAAGTGTTTGTGGGAGAACTGTGGGGTGGTGCAGAAATGCACACCTTATCACCCACAAGCCAACGGGCTTCTGGAACGGTTTAATGGTACCCTAAAATTGATGCTCCAAGCGACTGTTGAACAGCACGGGAGGGACTGGAAGAAATACCTTCCCCACCTGTTATTCGCATACAGGGAGGTGCCCCAAGAGTTGACAGGGTTCTCCCCCTCTGAACTCTTATATGGACGTAGGATGCGTGAGCCCCCCAGACTTGATCCAGGAAGACTGGGAGGGCAAACATGCCACCCAGGGAGCTCCCATAGTGGAGTATGTCCTTAGGTTTAGGGAGAAGCTGAAGGAGCTTATAGGGGTGGCCCAAAGCAACCTGTCAGCTGCTCAGCATAAACAAAAAATCTGGGACGATAGCAGAGCCAGAGCTCACACATGCAGCACAGGTCAGGAAGTAATGGTCCCAATTCCAATCCGGAATGAAAAGCTGCAGGCCGAGTGTCGAGACCATATAAGGTAATCTGACAGGTCAATGACGTAAATTATATTGTGGAACTGCCTGACAGGAGACATACCCATAGGATGTACCATGTCAACATGATGAAGCCATATGTAAATAGGGCTGACAAGGTATTTGCACAGTGTAGTCCTAGGGAGAGGACAGAAGAGAAAACCTCTCCTGGACTTGCTGGAGGAAAGCAAGCAGGAATCATCTGTGGAGGCAAACTGTCACCCCACGTGACCCCAGAACACTCCCAGGAAGTGAGGGAGGTTTTAGAGGACTTTGCCCGTTGTTTAGGCAAGCCTCCGATGAACCCCTTAGCAACCACGATGAAGACAAGGGGGCATAGCGCCCATATGGCAGATAGCCTACCAGGTGTCTGAGGCCATCCTAAAGGACATTAGGAGGGAGGTGGAGGAAATGCTAGATTTAGGAGTAATCCAGAAATCCCACAGTCCTGGGCCTCACCCATAGCTCTTGTTACCAAGCTGGATGGCTCTTCTCACTTTATGTGGGGATTATCATGGACTCATGCCCAGTCCGCAGAAGTCTGATGCCCACCCAATGCCACAGACGGACAAACTACTGGACAAGTTGGGAGGGTGGCGTACCTTACCATCACTGACTTGACGAGGGTACTGGTAGGTGGAGTTAATTGACAGAGTTAGAGAGCAGTTGGTCTTCATCACTCCAATAGGATTATTCAAGTTCTAGGTAATGCCTTTTGGAATGAAGGACACCCTGCCACCTTCAAGATTTGTCAACCAGGTGCTACATGGTACTGAAGAGGATACAGTGGCCTATGTGGATGATACTGCCATCTTCAGTACCAGCTAGATGGAACACCTATCCTACCTGAAGGAAGTGTTGGGCAGGATATAGAGGGCAGAGCTCACTGTCAAGGCTGAAAAGTGCCAGGTGGCTATGTCAGAGGTGGCATACCTAGGCCATGTAATGGGGTGGGGACAGCTTCACTTCATTGAGGCAATAGAGGCATGGCCTACACCTGAAACCCAGAAGCAGCTTAGGCACTTTCTAGGGGCCGCAGGGTACTATCGAAAGTTTGTTCCAAATTACAGTACCCTGGTAGCTCCCCTATCTGGCCTGCTAAAGAAAAGAAAGCTCAAAAAGGTAGATGGGGAGCCAGACAATGAACAAGCCTTTGCACGGCTAAAGGAAGCACTGTGCAGTTCCCCTATGCTGGCAAGTCCAGATTACTCTAAGCAATTTGTAGCCCATACAGATGCCTCAGATGTGAAGTGTGACAGGGTTGAATAGGACCTTCTTCCGGTTGTTTAGGAAAGTATGAATGCAGGGATCTGTTCTGTTCTTTTCTTTCCTTTCCTGTCCTGTCTCTTGTCTGTCTAGTTGCGCAACCAAATTTTCTCGTGAGACCTAGGATTTGATCACCCCGACAGTCTCACAATTATTTGCCTCTCATTGTCTCTCAGTCTTACCTTGTTGTTTCTGTCTTTTCCTCCCTTGCGTATCTGCTGGTATTATGCAAAATCATTATGTGGAAATGTAACTGATATTGGGATCTCTTTGTTTAGAAATTATATAGCATTACTGTTGAAATGTACATAATTATAGTTTGAGATGATTGCAAAAAGCTATTCTGAACTCAAGGGGTTAACCTGAGAGCAGTTTTTAAAGCCCTTTTTCAGAAGCTGTGGAGAAGGGGCCTCAGTTCTGGGACATTGTGTTCTTGCTGCACCTGCCTGAAACATACAAGAACATTTTAGAAAAAACAGGATGCTTGTTAAGAAGAAGGTTGCAAAGACATAAAAGAGAGACACACAGATTGAAGAAAAACTCAGATGGATCTCTGTTTATTCTGCCTTTGTAAATAGTTATTCGGACAATTTATTTTCTTTTATATTACTGCTAGTACTAATGAACACTTTTTGCGAATTCTACAATTGCTCCTGGTTTTTCCTAGGCTTCCTGACCTGTGCCTCGACGAAATGGAGATTGCAGCAGTCCTCAGTCAGACCTCTAATCAGGGAAAAGACCACCCAATAGTATACCTGAGCAAAAAGTTACTTCCCTGGGAGCAGGCATATTCCACAGTTGAAAAGGAATGCCTTGCACTGGTA
Organism: Neoceratodus forsteri; assembly: GCA_016271365.2. NCBI lineage: Eukaryota > Metazoa > Chordata > Ceratodontiformes > Ceratodontidae > Neoceratodus > Neoceratodus forsteri. The sequence goes on from CM057455.1 coordinate 504,096,762, forward strand.
TGGGCCCTGAAGAAATTACAGTCGTACCTCTATGGAAGACTGACAGGGTTGAATATGGCCCTGTCCCAGTTGTTATAGAGAAAGAGTTTAAATGCAAGGATCTGTTCTATTCTCTCCTTTTCTTTCTCTCTTCTCTGTCTGGTTGCAAAACTAAATTTTCTTGTGAGACACAGGACTTGATCACCTCGATAGTCTTCAAGTCTCTGCCTCTTATTATCTCTCTACCCTCACTTGCTGTTCTGTCTTTTCTTCCCTCCTGCATATTTGCAGGTATAAAAATATATGTGAATCATTTTGTGGAAATGTAATTGATACAGGGATCCTTTATTTAAAACTGCATATAGTTTTCTGTTGAAATGATTTCAAAAGCTATTTGGAACCCAAGGGTTAACCTGAAATGCAGTTTTAAGCCTTTTGCAGAGATGTAAACAAGAGGTTAGTTCTGGGTCACAGTGTTCTTTTGCTGCACCTAGAAACAATAATATTGTGTGAGAAGCATGTTATTTTCTTATGAGCTCCTGCAAAGACTTGTCATAAAATGAGCTGCAATGTTTTGCAAGAGAGACAGAGAGAGATTTGAAATTGAGAAGAAAAGGACTCTGCTTTCTATGTTTGTACTGCCATTGCAAACAGTTATTCTGAACAATTTTATTTTTATTTTACTGTTATTAACAATAAAACACTTGTTGCGAATTTTGAAACTGCTCCTGGTTTTCCTGTGCTTCCCGACTTGTGCCTCAAGGGCAAGTGTATGGTCTGATTCAAAGTAAATTCAGACACCACCTTAGGTAAAAACTTAGGATTTGTATGCAGAGCCACCCGGTCTCTGTGGAAAATCAAATAAGGCTCCTTACATAACAGGGCCTGAAGCTCAGAAATCCTTCAAGCTGAGGTAAGTGCAACTAAAAATAGCGCTTTCCTGGAAGCGTGGCGCCAGGTTGCAACTCCCAAGCCAGTCCAAAGGAAGGCAAAGTGAATTTCTCAAGAATGAAGTTCAAATCCCAAGGAGGAACAGGGTTCCTGACTGGGGTTTCAGATGGAGAATTCGTTTCAGAAAGGTTTTGGAAACCTCCAACTGTGCAAACGTTTTGCCATCCCCTGGAGTGTGGTAGGCAGAAATGGCAGACAAGTGGACCTTCAGGGAAGATTAGCTAAGGCCAAGGTCAGAGAGATGCAGCAGGTATTCCATAACCTATGAGATGGGGCAAGAGAAATGGTCCCATCCCTTGTTGGTTGCCCAGATGGAGAACATCTTCCATTTCATAGCATATGTGGTTCTTGTGGATGGTTTTTGGGCCTCCACAAGGACTTGGGCTACTCTGGAAGAGACTTCAAAGCATGCAACAGCTACATCCACAGGTGCCATGCGTGAAGGTGAAGGGACTTGAGGCTCAGATGGACCAGCTTGCCCTGGTCCTGAGTCAGAAAGATTCTGGCAGAGGGCAGGGAACCGGAGGTTCCACTCTGAGCTGCTGAAGCAGAGAAACACACTTGGTGAGGCCAGTAAGGAGCTATGAAGATCATGCAGACTCCTTCTTGCTTTAGTTTCAAAAGCACCCTCTGCAACAGTGGAAAGGGAGGGAAACTGTACAAGAACCTCTCTGTCCAGCAAAGAGACAGCACGTCTTGCCAGAAAACATCATGCCTGGGAACAAGCAAGCAGAAACTAAAGTAGTTTTGCGTTGAATGGGGAGGCGAACAGATCGAGATCTGGGCGACTCCATCGATTAAAGATGTCTTCGACTACTGACTGCCTCAGTTCCTACTCATGTGCCCTTGCCTGAGTGCGGCTGAGGGTGTCCGGCAGGACATTCTGAATGCTTGGGACATGCACTGCTGTGAGCTGCAGGCTGTGCTGTATCGCTCAATGCCACACATGAATTGCTTTGCACAGTGGATATGACGCATGCCTCCCTGTTTGTTCAGCTATCAGACCACGCACATCTTGTCCATCTGAACCAGTAGGGATCCAGGGAGGAGTAGGTGTTGAAAGGCCTGAAGGGCATATAGTACAGCCCCATCTCTTGCACATTGATGTGCAGGTTAGCTCCTGCTGAGACCAGGATCATTGTGTCCTGTAGTCACCCAGATGGGCACACCTGCCTGACCGGAAGAATCCGTAGTCAGGGTCTGAGCCAGAGGGAGCATCTGAAAAGGAATCCCTCTGGTGAGATTGGACAGATCTTGCCACCATAGGAGATCCCGATGCATGGGGTTGGACACCAGAATCCTGTGATTCAGGTTGTCTGATTTCTGGTCCCACTGGACCTGAAGAGTCTACTGTGTAATCCGCATGTGAAGCCTGGCTAGGGGGACACTGGGAATAGCTGCTGCCATCAGGCCCAGAAGGTGTAAGACTGAATGGGCCGAGGTCCATTGGCTGACTGCCACTTGGATAGCCTGATGATGCAAAGTTTCCGCCCAGTCCAAAGGGAGGAAAGCTTGACCCTGAGCAGTATCCAGCCTCCCATAATAAATTGGAGGCATTGTGAAGAAACAAGGTGAGATTTGGGGTAATTCACCACGATCCCCACTTGCCTGAATAGATTCAGATTCAGGGTGGTAGTCAGGAGGCCACCAGGCTGTCCCTCGACAGTGCTGACAGGAGCCAGGTCGTCGAGGGTATGGGAAAAGATAAATTCCCTGGTAATGTAGGCTGCCACTGCGCTTCGCTGCTAGGCACTGGCAAACACTCTGGGTGCCAAGAGAGGCAAAAGTGGAGCACTTTGAACTGGAAGTGTTCCCCTGGAAAATAAAGCATTGGAAGTGGTGGTGGGAGGGCAAAAATGGAATATGCATATCTGCATCCTGCATATCCATAGCACAAAGCCAATGACCCTGTAGCAGAAGAGGCAGCAGACCGGGTAGGGTCAGCATGTGAAACCTCTTATACTCTACATACAGGTATAGCGTGCTGAGGTCAGGATCGGAGGGAGGTCCCCTATCTTTTTGGAACCAGGAGGTAGTGGCAGTAATATCCCTTTCCTTCCTAGATCCATGAGACAGGCTCTATAGCTGATTTTGTCAAGCCTGGTCCCTTTCCTTATAAGATGAATGTGGCCTATTGGATAGTGGAGAGAGACCTGGAAAATTTCTTTGAGGTCTCTCTGTGAATTCAATGGTGTGTCCCTAACGAATGAGCTGAAGGGCCCACATGTCTGAAGTGATTCCCCTCCCAACTGGCCTGGTGGTTGGCAAATCTGCCCCCTACTGGTTCTTCTGGAGCTGGTGGCGGAGGCTGGGGGCCCTGCCACAAGTCAGGAGGTGGAGGGAGGGTGTGGGAGTGCCACCCCAGCAGCCCTTTGGGACTTGGCTAGGGGGGCTGGCTCCTGCCGATGGGGCCAGGCATTTGTTCTCATGTCAGGCTATCAGTTGCCTATTCTGGTGCCACTGTTGGTGATGAAATGGCAATTTTGACATGGTGTTATAGCGATACATAGACTGGACAGAGCGCAGTGCTTTGCCACTGTCCTGGAGCTCAGTAATCATGTCCTATGTCACCCCGGAAAAGGACTGGTCCCCTAAAAGGGGCATCCTGAATGGCCGACTGGACATCTTGGGCCAATCTGGATACCCTCAGCCAGGAGTACAGATGTATGCTGACAGCCGTGGTGGTACTTCGAGTAGAGGTGTCTACCGCATCATATGTAGCTCTGAGGGAATGATGGCAAGAGATTTCCACAGTCCTTGCCACCTGGGAAATTTTGGTTTTAGCCTCAGAATCAAGCAAAGCCTCGACTTCCGAGTTCAACTGTCCCAGGATGGATTTCTGGTATACAATCATGTGTGCCAGGCAGTTCAAAGCTCTAAGGGCCAAAGTGGAGGAGGAATAAACCTTGCATCCAAACTGGTCTATTTGCCGTGACTCCTTGTCTGGAGGAGAGGTGCTCATGTGTTTAGGCTTACCCATACGGTCATGGGCCACATTAATGACCACCGAGTCCACTTTAGGGTAAGAAATAAGGTGGTCTTTCTCTCTGGGAGCTCGATACAGTCTATCAGCCTTCTTGGCACCTGCGGCCACCAATGAAGGTTGTTGCCAGACTGTGGAGGCTAGGTCCTCATGTGGTCCAATCCACGGAGGAATGAGCAGAGGGGGACAGCTCGGGCATATCTAGGGTTTCTGCCAACCTCTTGCGTTTGAAACATAGAAGTTGACATAGAAGTTGACGGCAGATAAAGACCTCAAGACCCATCCAGTCTGCCCATTTCTTTTTCTACCTTATAAATGTGCCATCGTCCTTTGCTGTCAGTGGCCTATCTATTCAAACTCATCTGTATTGCTCCTTATGCCTATCCATGCCTGTTTGAAGCCCTGCACTGTATTCATAGCCACCACTTCCTGAGGTAGGCCGTTCCATGCATCCACCACCCTTTCTGTGAAAAGAACTTCCTCACATTACCCTTAATGGCCTCCTCTATTCTCATGCTCGTCCTCTTATCCTGCTATTTTTCTTATATTGTAACATGTTAGACTCTTTCACCTTGTTAATGCCCTTAAGGTGTTTGAATGTTTCAATCATATCACCTCTCCCTCCTTTGCTCAAGGGTATACATATTGAGCTCCGTTAATCTGTTCTCATATGTCTTCTGATGCAGTCCCTGCACCATTTTGGTTGCCCTTATCTTGACTGCCTCAGTTTGGTTAATGTTCTTGTGAAGGTGTGGCCTCCAGTACTGCGCAGTACTCAGATGGGGAGCCTAACAGTGTCTTGTAAGAGGATTATTATCTCCCTCTTACGACTTGTGATACCCTACTAATACACCCTAATATCCCCCTAGCCTTACCTACTGCTTTAGTGGTCTGCTTGGATGATTTCAGGTCATCGGTGATGATGATGATGCCCAACTCTCTTTCTTCTCTTGTGACTGTCAGCAACTCCCCTCCCAGCCTATAGGTGGCTTCAGGGTTTCTCTTCCCTATGTGCATGATCTTGCACTTCTTTGCATTAAATCCCAGTTGCCACTCGTCTGACCATTTTGCTAGTTTATCCAGATCTCTTCTCATTCTGCCCACCTCATCTGGATCATCTACTCTGTTGCTGATCTTGGTGTCATCTGCAAACAGACAAGCCTTACCCACTAGTCCATCTGCAATGTCACTGATGAAGATATTGAAGAGGTCTGGCCCCAGAACTGATCCCTGATGTACCCCACTTGTGACTTGCATCTCTTCTGACTGCATACCATTTACCACCACTCTCTGTTTTTTGCCCGTCAACCAGTTTGCCACCCAGTTGACCACCTTCTGACCCACCCCGAGCCTACCCAGCTTGTTTATCAATCTTCTATGTGGAACAGTGTAAGCTTTGCTGAAGTCAAGGTAGGTGACATCAACTGCTCCCCGTTGGTCCACCACTCTGGTTACCCAGTCAAAGAAATCTATGAGATTAGTTTGACAGGCCCTTCCTTTTGTAAACCCATGCTGTCTTGGATCCTGTGCCCCTATGGATTCCAGGTGTTACACTATCCTTTCCTTAAGGAGTGCCTCCATAATCTTGCCCACTACTGAGGTAAGACTGACTGGTCTGTAGTTCCCTGCCTCCTCCCTGCTACCACTCTTGTGAAGTGGGATCACAGAGCTCTTCTCCAGTCTTCTGGGACTTGTCCCTTCACCTGCCATCCATTTGCCTTCTAAATCTTCCGAAGGATTTCAGTAAAGGAGGGATCCTTCAGAGGGGGGACTTAGGAGACTCTTTGGGTTTTGGATTTACCAGACAGGGGGTCTACGATGTCTGAGTACAAGGATGGGCTTCTGTCTGGAGACAGGGCCCATGGGAGCAGAATCTCCTGCAGTGAGACCGCGAAGCCCCTGCCAGCACTGGCTACCATGTTAAGACGTGAAGTTTGTCCCGAGGTAGAGGGGGGAGACTTCACTGGATAGGGAGATCTCGGTGTAAGGTCTGTGCGGGCCAGCGTAGAAGCCACAGCTGGTTGCTGCTGGTCCAGTTCCGAGACCAACTGCATCCTGGTTTCAGATCACCAAGACTGTAATGTCTCTCTAAAATCCACGTGAGGTGGAGGTGGTGGGGTGGTGGAGGAGGAGGGGGCTGACAGATGGGCGGGTATCCTGGGAAAAGAAAACCCCAGCATCGTATAGTCCGGCATCGAGTAATGGTAGCTTGGTGCACCATAGGCAAATAGCCTGGCGTTGGATACCCCAGCATGGGGTACCTTGACATATGATACCTTGTTGGCAGGTACCCTGGTGAAGAGTAGTGAGGTGCAGGGTAGCCTGGCATCGGAAGGCTTGGTGAAGGGCCTGACGGTGGGCTTGAAGGACCTGCTGGAGGCCCTGATGGTGGGTAACCCAGCGAAGGACCCAACAGAGGAGCCAGAGGCCCTGACGGAGGCTCTGATGGCAGGTAGCCAGGCACAGGCCCCAAAGGAGGGGCCAAGAGGCCTGACAGGGGCCCCGACAGAGGGTATGAAGGGCCCAGTAACGTTAGGTCTGGCACCGGACCCCTCGGAAGAGGTTCCGGCATTGGTCTCGAGGGGGAAGAGGGTCCCACTGGAGGCTGGGGCAAACTAGCTGGCCCAGACGGGGGAGCCCACAGTGCAGGAGACCCTGGCTCCCAAGGGAGGTCCGGCATTGGGCATTCTGGTCCCAACACCAGGGTTGTGATGGGCGGGCGCTCCTCCGACTCTGGTTCTGAACATGCAGGAGAGCCAGGGGTCACCACCAGGGGAGGTGGTGACGGAGGTTCCTGAGAGGGGGAACCCTCTGGGAGGGCTGTGGCAAGAGTGGCAGCATCGCTGAGTCTAGCCTGTGCTCGGGGCCAAAGGAAATGCAGTGACTGGGCGGATGAAGGAGCTGGCCTCGACTTATCAGCCTGGGCCGGGTGTTCATCAGAGGGGCTGATGACTGAGTTATCGGCCACACCACCAGGCTTAGACCCAGGGGTTTTGAGGGGCCTAAGGGTGGCGGAGCACTCCAGAGGATCAGATGCATCCGCCTGAACTGTCACCAGCTCAGGTGGGGGGACCAAGGGCTGCTCCCCAGTGGAGAGGCAGGCTTGGTCGGAGGAACAGTACCTGCGCCAGTAGAAGGCCGCTCGTCGCCCACTGCCCCTGAAGGTGATCGTAGGCGGAAAGGAGACTGACCATGGTCCCGGTGTTTTCTCCTTGTCGTGCTTCTTGTTCTTGGTATGGGAGTCTGGTAGAGCCCCCAAGGGAGGAAGATGATCCCTGCAACTTCTGCAGCTCCTTCTCCATGGAACCCATCTTTATTTTGAGAATGTGAGCTTCCAGGGCCTGTTGGTGGTGTTTCTGTGTGGCCTGGTTGAAACTCTGGCAGGCCTCACAGTCCTTGGTCTTGTGCTCTGGTCCCAAGCAGAAGAGGCAGAGGGAATGCCTGTGCTTGTGAGGGAGCTGGGTACCGCAGGAATCGCACATGTTCTTATGCAACTCGGAAGGCATTGGAGAAGACGTGCACGAAAAAGGGCAATATTCTTTCAAAGATATACTAGAAAGAAAGCAATGAAATACTCATTCAAAATGGTGGTTGACTGAAGCAGCGTTCTCCGCGAGGTCAGCGTGTGCAGGTCGACGGCGGGAAAGAACTGGAAGGTGGGTGTGGGGACCACCCACTATATAGTGTCACGCTGACATTCGTCATGTGACGTCGGATGAGCAGTTCCCCCACCAGACACTGCTAGCTAAAGTTTTTCGTGTAGTCCTAGTGCGTGACAGCTCTAGTCCTAATGGTTATTACCTACTGCACTAAACTAGTGAACTAAAACAATGTTAAAACCCAAACTGTCATGGGGTCAATGACATATTGACAAATAAAGGGTGATATTTCTGAGACCAGTATTGTGTGGAGCCCCCTCTCTCTCAATATCATACAAGGCCTAATCCAAGATCTGTTAGTAACTCTCGGCTTGTTGTGACAAGACTGACCGTCGCTCCCTGTCTTCTATACAGGTCATAAAGGGCAACCACACCCCCTGAAGTTGATCCACATGTAACCTTAGTTATGCTGTTAATTTCTCAAATTGATAAATTGACTTCATGATATTTAACCAATCTGCTACCATTGGGCAATAAGGGGTCAGCTAATTTTGGGTGATGGCTTTGCAGGCTGCCACCACTAGGAGGCCTAAAAAACTCTTCTGTCAATTGGTTCTCCTTCCTTAGATAACACCCCAAGAGCGGTATTCAAAATCAACCTCCATGGAGGTGCCTACGAACACTTATATATTGGCCCCACCTCATTCCAAAACAGGGTTAATTTAGGACATGCCCAGAAAATATGGTGTGATATGCCTTCCTCCCCTCAAAATCAATCTAACCCTCCCTTGTGCATAAGGTTTTAGTCTTGAGCGGTGTCAAGAAAGTAGTTACGTAGGAACGTACTGTAACAGAAGAGCTTCAAAATGAGTTCCTGCAGCAGGCAACACCATAAGGACTATGCTGCCTTGCACTAGGACTCCATGGAAAACTTCTGGCCAGCAGTACCCAGTTGGGGTCAGCCCCTTACGCTGGCTGCCCAGCTGTATAAAGGGAGTGATCCCCAACCCCTCTCAGTTCACCCACCAGAGACCTGAAGGTTGCCCAACAGGAAAGGTCTGAGGCAGGTGCCGAAGCAAATCCCAGAAAGAGAAAACTCAAAAGGGGGAATGAGGGAGGGAAAATAGCACCTGCTGCAGGAGCTCATCTCGGAGATATACTGTTACGGTAAGTTCTTACGTAACTGTACTATCTTACTTCAAGTAAGAGCTCCTGCAGCAGGCTACACCACAAGGACAGAGTCCCAAGCAGTGTCCCTCATGAAAACAAGGGGAGGAAGGGTCTATAAATATGAACAGCGAGACCAACAATGTCTCTAAACTGAGTGGCTACAATTGTTTCAGGAAAGGCCTTGGAGCACAGTGAGGCCAAATCCTGCTCTTCTTCTGGAAGCAACATCCAAGGAGTAGTGCTTGATGAAAGTGTGCACTGAGTTCCACATGGCTGCCGCACATATGTCTGCTGTAGAGACATTTCTGAGGGCTGCAAAAGAAGCAGCTAGGCCCCTAGTGGAATGTCCTCTTACCAGTCCTGGCAAGGTTTTGTCATACTTTTCATATACAAAAGTAATGCAGTTGGACGACCACTTGGACATAGTCTGCTTCATTATAGGCTTCCCCAAGGATCTGGGAGCAAACAAAACAAAAAGTTGTTCAGATTGCCTGATTCCCTTAGTCCAGTCCAGGTAATATCTGAGAATTCTATGAACATCCAGAGTATGAAAAAGTGCTTCACATTTGTTGAAATACTCTGGGTAGTAGACTTCGAGAGGGATATGTCTTGGTCGGGGTCAACTCGGAAACCACCTTGGGAAGAAACAAAGACACCCTGTTTCTGTGATAAACCAAGCAGGGTTCATTACATATCAGGGCTTGCTGCTCTGAAACCCTTCGATCTGACGGACAGCAACTAACAACAGTGCCTTCCAAGATAGGAAGCATAAATCACACTGAGATGCTGGTTCTAAGAGAGAAAGAGTTAATTTTTCTAGGACAAACAGTAGATCCTAAGGCAGAACCGGATCCCCTAATAGGTAGTTTGATGCAGAGAATATGATGTGAAGAATACCCTTCAAAAAGGTCTGTACTAGGTCCAGCTGTGCAATCATCTTGCCTAATACCGGTGAGTGATACACCAAAATGGCGCAGAGATGCACCTTAATAGAACAGTAAGCCAGACCCTGATTTGAGAGTGCAAGGAGGTATTCGAGAATTTGATTCACCATACAGTCCATCTGGTTTAGGGAACGTGCTATTGCCCATATGGTAAAACACTTCCACTTTATGGCATAAGTAGCTCTTGCAGAGGGTTTCCTAGCTTCCATGAGGACTTCTGCTACTCTCTGAGAAACTCCATGCCTAGATATGACTAGGTCCATAGGAACCAAGCATGTAGATGCAAGGATCTCAGGTCTGGATGGACCAGCATCCCCATTTCCTGGGAAAGAAGGTCCGGTCGAATTGGAAGCTGAATGGGAAGCTCCACTGCCAGTTGCCGAAGCAAAGGGAACCATATCTGTCATGGCTAGAGTGGAGCCACGAAGATCAATACAGCTCCCTCTTCCTGTAGCTTGTTTGAGATGAACCCTCTGAATGAGCAGGAAAGGAGGAAACACATACAGAAATCTCCCTGTCCAGCAAAGGGACAATGCGTCTTGCCAGAAAACTCCATGCCCTGGATCTGGCGAGAAAAAATTGAGCAGTTTTGCATTGCACGGGGACGCAAAGAGGTCCAGCTCTGGACTTCCCCATTTGCTGAAGAGGTTGTCCAACACTTCTTGAGACGACTCCCACTCATGGTTTTTGGAGCGTGAGCGACTGAGTTCATCTGCCAAAATGTTCAGAACTCCTGGGACGTGGATTGCCATAATGGAAATCCTGTGCTCTATCGCTCAATACCACACTCTCATGGCTTCTCTGCAGAGGTAGAGTCAGTCCCTCCTGCTTGCTGATGTAGAAGACCAAGGACATGTCCATTTGAATAAGCAGGGATCCTGGGATAGGTGAGCCTGGAAGACTTGAAAAGCATACAGAATCGGTGATGTGCAGAAATTGTGATATGCAGGGACACTTTTAGTTCGACCAAGTGCCCTGAGTATGATGACTCTGAAAATGAGCTCCCCATCCGAGACCGGAAGCATCCATTTTGAGGATTTGAGTCAGTGAAACTGACTGGGCGGAACTCCGCTTCTAGAGTAGGTGAAGTCAGCCACCAAGAGCTCCTGTTTGACAGCCTGTGACACCTTGATTAGATACTCAGGCTGTCATCCATTTATTCCACTGCACTCTCAGGTTCCACTGGAATTCTCATATGCAAATGAGCTAGCTGTACTGTGGGTATGGCTGCTGCCATATGTCCCAGGAGCTGCAACAAGGTCCGTGCCATAATTGAGTTGGCTGTTGTCACTCGGGAGGCCTGGTCTCAGCCAACTGGCCCTGTATGGGAAAAAAGCTCTTCCTTGCTGGGTATCCAGAAATATTCCAATGTACTGAAGGCACTGGAATGGCCAGGGGCAGGACTTTGGGAGATAGATTGTAATCCCCAGTCATGAAACAGCTGGAAAGTGCCTGAGAAGGTGTAGATCAGCTGTTCCTTTGTGGGAGCAGTTAAAAAACAATCGTCTAGGTAGGGGTAAACAAAATGACCCTGCCTGCGTAGGGCTGCTGCCACTACCGCTAGATATTTGGTGAACACTCTTGGGGCTGAGGAGAGACTGAAAGGCAAAGCCCGGAATTGGTAGTGATTCCCCCAAAAGGTGACTCTCATGTACCTTTTGTGAGCTGGAAACACCAGGATGTGCAAGTATGCATCTTGCATGTCCACAGAGCAAAGCCAGTCCCCCTGGTTTAGTAGGGGAATTAGACTAGGCAGCGTAAACATTCTGAATTGTTTGTAGGCAATGTACTGGTTCAAGAAACTCATGTCTAGAATGGGACTTAGGTCCCTGGTCTTCTTGGGAACTAGGAAGAAGTGGGAATAATATCTGGTTCCTTGTTGGTGAAGAGGGACAGGCTCTATGGCCCTCTTTTCTAGCAATGGCTGAATTTCTTGTGTGATAAGAGGGATGTGGGTGGGCTTGGGTCGAGAAGGGACTGGAGGTCTGTCTGGTGGGATTTCTGCAAACTCCAGTATGTAACCCTTTTCGATAACGTCCCTCGCCCACTGATCTGAGGTTACTGCGGTCCACCCTTCTGGGAAGAGGGAGAACTGACCTCCCACTACCTCCCCCATCTCTTCCAGTGAAGGAGGGGGAAGTGGCAGGGCATCAAGCGAGGGTCTGGGGTGGGGAGGGGCTGTGCAGACTTGGGGTGTCTGGCCCCACCAATTTCTGGCTGATGAGAGGAGCCTTCTTCTTGAAGGGGACCTTGGGGCTGCTGATTCTTTGGTCTCTGTTGGCCCTGGCAATGAAAGGGCTCATGCCTTTGTTGCTGGGGCTCTGATCTATACATATGGTGTACCGACTGGACTGCTTTGCCTGAGTCCTGAAGTTCAGAAATTATTTTTTGCACTAGTTCTTCAAAGAGGACAGCCCCATGAAATGAGGCATCTAGGATGGAGTCTTGTAGGTCCTGCCTGAACCCAGAAACTCTGAGCCAGGCATGGCGTCTTAGACAAACCCCAGTAGCAGCTGCCCTGGCTGCAGTGTTTGCCAAGTCATAGGAAGCCCTAAGGACGTGCATCCCTACATCAAGGCCTGATTGCAGCACATCCAGAAGCTCTATATGGGAGGGGTATCTGGTTGCTTTTGTGCCAGGTTGACAGCCTTTTTCCAGAGGGACTTCTGATACTGCATCATGTGGGCCAAGAAGTTCAATGACCCGATGGAGCAGGTGGAGGAGGCATAAACCCGTCTGCTGAAATGGTCAAGCTTCTTTGACTCCTTATTGGGTGGTTGGGAACTCATATGCTTTGGCTGCTTGGTTCTGCCATAAGCTGCTGTGAGAACCATAGAATCTGCCCTCTGGTTTTCAGCCAAAAAGGGCTCGGCCTTGGGAGGCTTATAAAGCCTGTTAGCTTTTTGGGGGACAGCAGAGAAAGATGCTGGATGTTCCCAAGCTAGCCTTGTGAGGTCCTGAAAAGGGGGAACTAAGGGAGGGATGACTAGTGGATTAGGGTCACTCATCCCTAAAAAGGCATGTAACCTCTTCCTCTCTGGGTCCATACCTATTGTGTCCAATTGATTTAAATACTGAATGTGACACATGACGTCCAGGAACATAGGGTCATCAGGTGGGGATCTTGGAGAATTCCGGGGTCCTTCTGGTTCTGGAGAGAAACCCTGGATGACTCCACTGAGGAACTAGAATGGCTTCTAGAGTAGTCCGAGGAAGAGGATCTAGATATTTTTTGACCTCTCTAACTCCCGCTCCTGTCCTCTGAAGACGCTCTGTCGTAGGAGGACCAGCGACAACGGCTAGAGTGTCTCCTATGCCTGGGTCTACCCTGGTGTGATCCCTTAGGCGTGGGACTTCTGGAGGGATGAGGGTCCCTAGGGAGGTCGTCCAAAGGGATGGGCTTGTCTGGGACCAGCATAGGGGGCATTGGAGGCTGTGGAGGGGGTAGTGGTGGTGGTGGGGGGGTTCGTCCATTTTTAAGAAGTCCCCTTTTACCGTATTCCACCATGAGGTGAAAAGATTTCCCACCTCTGCCAGAGATATCATGGGAACCTGAGGGGTTTTGTCCTTGGGTTCCTCTGTATCAAAAGGGGGGGTGACTGGGGCCTGGAGTCTCCTCCAGAGACTTAGGAGGAGGACTGGAGGGGGCCACCCGGTCTGACATCAGATCATCTGTTGCCAGAGGATCTGTCACCTGGTCTGTCGTCTGGTCCGCTGGGGCTTTAGGCTTTAGCAGTGGCCTGTCAACAGGTGGTCTGTCATTGGGGTGATGTATGGTTTTGTCTGACGACAGGCCTTGAGGCGACTGTCCCCGAGGCTTAGTCGGGGTTGCAGGTGCTGCAGGGTCTGACACCGGGGGAGGGGCTGGTTTCTGACGGTCGTATGATTTATCGGATGACCTGTTGTCAGGTGCAGGTGTCAGGGTCTTGACTGCCTGTCCCTGGGGGAAACATTCCCTGGAGCGGGAATGATCCCGGTGTTCCTGGCCATCGCCAGAAGCTGATGACTGGCTGGAAGAAAAGGATGCCTTGACCCTATCAGTCAATTTCCCTTTCTTAGACCCTGAGGGATGCTGATGTAACCCAAGGTGGTGCTATCCCAAGGGCTACTACCCCTGCCTGCATGACTACTGACAGGTTGAGGGGCCTAGGTTCTATGGTGGGTGCCTCCACCCAAAGGTCAGGGTTTGTAGCGGTTAGACCAGCTTGATCACAGCCCTCTGGGACACCGTGACCCCCTTTGGTTCCCTCTAGTGGCTCACACAGTACACTAGAGTTACAGCTCCAATACCCCACGTTTACACACTGTTCACTCATATAGATACCACTTACCCTTGAGACTGATTCAGCAATATGTCTCTGAGGATCCCCTGTAAAGTAAGGTTAATCAACACACACAGGAAAACACAATACTGTTTCCATAAGTACACCACCACCAGACAGTATACAGTATAACAACAACAAATCTGATTTATTTAGGGGACAGTAACACGGGAGGAAATCAGGTTAATTAGTGGCATTAAATTGCAGTACTGTGCACATACAGGGTCTGAAAAGTCACCTCTGGGTACCCAGGTTGAGAGGGCTAGCCAGGTCCATTGCCCAGGGTTGGCCAGCAGGTGCAGATGGATAGGGCCCTGTGGAAGAAAATATATGCACAACACCCAACTGTAATCCGGAGCCGGAGGGCTCATCCATGAAACAGTGAAACGACAAGAATCAGATGACACACTTGTGATTGAAAAACAAGCTGCAGGGGAATACCCTGATTTGTACTCACAACACCCAAACTGAGGATCAGATGGAGAACGTCCCTCTGGATTGCCAGAAGAGCAGGGCATGAGGACAAGGTCCACTGCAGTTGATAGCAAATGGATGTAGTCTGAATTAAGCTGGGGTTTACTTCCAGCTTCAGCACATAATTCACTGCAAAGGGAATCTGAAATAGCGATTCCCTACAAACGCTACACACATTTATATGTAAAAGGAAAGTACTATACCAGGCAGACTGCTCCTCGATCCCAATCGCAATTACTGCAAAATACCCAGGAGCACACACAGCAGCTTCAGTTCCTGACAGACTGAGCGCGATTCAGCAATTTCTCCAGTCTTCTACAGGGTGAGCCTGGTTTCCATACTTGTAGTGTTTCTTTCTCCTCACAACTCGGATTCAGTCAAACTGGCACTCCACAAAGGCTGCAGACCCGAAACTCAGGACCTCCTGCGCTTCCTGAATATATACACCTCAGAAGCACACAGCTCCTTCTCTCTTCACTGCCACAAATGATCTGATCTTTCCAGTCACAGAGCAGGGCATTTCCTTTAGCTCCACACTGTTCTGTTGGCTGACTCAGATGTCACTCACAATAAGACTCCCTCAGTTGGTAGAAAAAGGCGTCAAGATCAAAACTACATTTCCTAGAGTCAATGTCCATACAATCCACTTGTGGCTGGCTCAAATTAAGAGTCCAAGTTCTGATTCGTCCACAAGCTCCATTTTAGGGCTCCCTTTACCCAATTGGCCCAGCACAGCAGTTTAAGTCCAAAATGGAGAGGTAACACACACACAGAGTCCCAGCTGCAATAAAGGCAGGTTAGACAAACTACAATTTTGCTAATGCTTTAAATGATTACAGGCAAACAGTTACAGCTTTCAGGTGGGCTCCCTTTGCACCTTCAGCGACCGCAAATTGGAGTGATTACTCCACAGCTCTGGTGGGATTCAAGTATTAAATACACAGTCCCCCCATACAAACTAATTACTGTAAGTCTGCAAGCAGACAGCTCTTAAAGAGACAGTACGTGGAGGCTCAAATAGCACTCATTTGCAACCACAGTTAAGCAGCTCAGACGCCGAACACCATCCAGGCTTGGAGCATTCAGGCAAGCTCCTGGAAGATTTTTAGGAACCCCCATTTGCAGGGGGGGGGGTTTACAATGAAACAGCCTAAGAGTAAGGGAAGGGCCAGCCGGCCCAAGCCCCGAAGAGCTGCCACCAGAGGAAGCTGTGGTGGCAGTAACCTTAAAGATCAACAGGCCTGCTGAATGGACGGTCAGCATGGCTGAATCTGCTCATTCGCTTGAGCGGGAATAAGAGGGTTTCTCTCTTCGAGGAGAACTGGATCTGACCTCCAACCTACTGTGCTCCTTTTCCTTGTGATGGTGTTTCCTGCCGGGATGTTTCCCTTTGTGGGAGGTCGGCAATTGTGAGGTCGAGGCTGGCTTCAATGGACACTGAAGGGTGGCAAGCTGCTGCTCATTAAGTAGGCCTGGAGAGCTTTCTGGTGGCCGGACGTGGGTGCGTTAGTTAAATTTGGTACAATCAGGGCAGGCCTGTACATCTTGGTAGGCCCAAGGCAGAATAGGCACTTCAAGTGACTGTCTTTTGATGGCATCTACCACCGCGAGACACTAAAACTGACAAAAGGTACTTTCTGACTGGAAGCAAAATAGCGGTCGTCGAGAGCAATGAGGCATCCGAGGAGCCGAAGTGCATGGGTCAACGGCAGGACAAGAACTGAGGTGGGGCTGGGGACCGCCCCCTTTACAGAGCTCGTGATGTGGGCGGGTGGGCAGATGTAAGGGGTGGACCCCATCTGGGTACTACTGGCTAGAAGTTGTCCGCGGAGTCCTAATGCCTGACAGCATAGTCCTTATGGTGTAGCCTGCTGCAGGAGCTCTTACTCGAAGTAAGATCATCTACTTACTACCTTTCAACCACATTCCCACCAGTTATTAAATGCCACGGTCCAAAAAACTTTCTCCTAGATGCTCTTCTAATCCTTTATTTCTAAATTAACCTGCATCTCCATTTTCCATATACCTTGGTCAACCAATGAGGGGCGGCAGTATATCTATAACAACTGACCAAGTTCAAGGTATGTTTTTAATTGTGTTACCCACACCTGCATTTTCTATGAAGATCAACAGGACGTGGGGGTCCTCCAACACCTGCTGAATACTGGACCCAGTCCAAAGAAATGAAGCCACTTGTAAGTACCGATAAAAATCTACGCCCCGCCTGGAAGATAGTACAGTTACGTAAAAACTTAAAAAACAGTAGATCTTTGAGAGAGGCTCTTACAGTAGGCAATAACTTATGGGACTGCGCCCCCTGGCATAAGGACCACACGGAAACTTCTGAATGACTGGTTCCATGTCATAAGGGCGATCAAAGAATAGCAATTGCCGTTACGGCGAGTGCACATTGCCAAAAATTAATTGGAGATGCTCACTCGCGACAAGGACAAAAAGGGCACCCGAGACCTACAGGTTTAGTTTTCATCAGGGAGCACCCCACTTATGGATTCTCAACTCGGGGGGTGCATGTCCCGAGGGGTGAAAAACCTAAAAAAATGTAAAGCTGCCTGGGAGAAAAAAAATGCACGGATCGAACACTGCATCTTGCACCCAGCCATTTAACACTAACAGACCAGCTCAGTAGCTGCACCACACCCCCTCCCACATTCCATCCCTCCGCTGCCTATCTCCCCACCTGTGCATATACACACATACTTCCTGTCGCTCTATTACGCCCACCCCAGTACCCTTTGTCCCCCTACTAGGTGGCCCGTATACAGGTGCCATAATTAGTCGCCCGTTTTTGTAGGTGCCCAATTTTAGTCGCCTTGTTCACATAACACCCTGAAGCTAGCAGTGTCCAACGTCAGCGTGACCCTATAAGGGGGGCGGTCCCCATGCCCGCCTTCCAGTTCTCCCACCGGAGACCTTCGAGGAGGTGCAACAGGATAAAGGAAAAGAGGCTCCTGGAGCCAAAATATGCTCATGGAAAAGAAGCAACAGAAGTACAGGGGAAGGAAGGAGGGAGAGAAAAGGTTACCTACTGCAAGAGCCTCTCTTGAAGATCTACTGTTATGGTAAATTCTTACGTAACTGTACTATCTTACTTCAAGAGGGCTCTTGTAGTAGGTAATAACTTATAGGACTGAGTTCCAAGCAGTAAAAATCAAAGGGATTGGAAAAACACGAGAGGCAGGAACAGGTTTTGCATAATTTATTTATTTATGTCTTTGATAACCGGGTAAGTGGACTGATCCATAAGGGCCGATTTCAGCCACAACCTAGGCCACAACAATGAGGCAGCAAGGTATACAGTAGTAGTTGTACAAAAAGTGCATATCCAAACAGTAATACAAGTACACGTAAGGACAGTGAAACAATTTGGATACAGAGAAGTAGATACTGGGTAACAATATGTAGGTCTTGGTCTACAGAGCAAAATAGTACGTACGAATGCACAGAAAAAGCCTTATTTACAATAGGTACGTTATAATTCATTTAAACAGAGGTGCTAAAAAACATTTAACTATAATAGAGCACTTTATCTTGTCAGAAACAGCACTAATTAACCCTGAGGAAATAAGATGGCAAGGACAACAAACGAAAATACATAAGTGCAATCAGGACTAGAGGGCAGCGGTGGAGGCTGATAAGTAAAAGTTTGAGGTAGAGGCAGTGCAGAAAAGCAGTGCAGTATGGGGTTTAGGGTGGATCTTGGGCGAGGCATTGGCCTAGGGAACAGTTGCAGTAGGATTCAGTCAGCAGCCAGGCTTGTGGGTTGTTTTCAGCGACATGTGTGAGGGGGAGAAGCAGATTGTTAGTGGGAGCCTGTTCCAGAGGGAGGAGGCTGAGACAGAGAAGACTTTACCTCCCATGGCAGAATGGGTGCGTGGGACTTACAGAGAAAGAGTGGAGGAAGACCTGAGGGTTCTAGGCGCAACCTTGTCAATGAGTAGCGAGGCAAAAGGGAACAGGTGGCAATTCCTAAGAGAGTTATCAATTAGGCAGCCCATGGCATGTCAAAACGTCCCTGGAGGTTGGGCCACTCTAGGGATTTGTAGAGTGTGCAGTGGTGAGTAGAGTAGGGTGCTTGGAGAACAAAGCGGCAGATGGAGTTGTACGTAGTAATGAGGCGAGAGTGAGGCAAGGAGGTGGCGGCGAAGAGTAGACAGGGGAGCAGTAGTCAAGCAGAGGGAGGAGGTTACCTTGCACTATGGCCGGGGCATCTGGAGACAGAAATCATCTGGTTCTGTAGGCTGCCCCAAGTTTTGGTGTATTTTGCTTATGATGTTTGTTATGTGTTCATTGAATGTTAGGGAGGATCTAGTGTCACCCTAGGTATTTGAAGGAGGAGAATGTGTCAGCGGTGAACCAGCTGGGGGTGTATGAGTAGGGATGTGCTTGACTTGGCGACTTTGCAAGAAAAGGCTTTGAGCCAAACAGCATGTTTTTTTTTTTTTGAGAGGAACCAGCCATGGGCAGCGCTATAGTTGATAGTTAAGTAGGATGAGATTTTCTCCAGGGATTTGTCACTGTGGTACAGTACCAAATCATCGGCATAGAAGGTACATTGCAGTTTAGGCTTTCAAGGGACAGCACTAATGAACATTGAGAAGAGTAGTGGGCGAGTATGGAGCCTGTGGTACTCCAGTGCATGTGGTAGTGATGCAGAGGGCACCTTTCCGATCAGAACAGATTGGGACCTTTTGGACAGGTAGCTGTGGAACCACGTAGCAGTAGGAGTTAAGACAGGGGCCCTGCAGGACTGCTAGTCCAAAGCCTGCTCTGCGCCTAGAGGCAATATCCAGAATGTAGTGGTTGGTAAAGTGTGGACAGAACGCCAAGTGGCAGCTGTGCAGATATCAGCTGCTGACACGTTCCTGAAGCATGCAGTAGAAACAGCCATGCCCCTGGTAGAATGTCCTTTCACCTCCCAGGAGACTTTACCATGTTTCTGGTAACAAAACACAATGCAGTTTGCAAGCCATTTGGAATGGCATTGCCTGTAAACTGCTGCACCTTCTCTCTTGGGTGTGAAGAAACAAAAAAGCTGGCCCGATTTCCGGACAGATTTAGTGCGATTGGTACAATAACACAAGATTCTGTGAACATTCAGGGAATGCAGAAACGCCTCTCTCCGACTGGAATACTCAGCGTAATAAACTGGCAGTTCGATGGATTGCTTCATTGTGGTTTCTAAGACAACCTTCGGAAGAAACTTAGGATTAGTATGCCGAGCCACCCGGTATCTGAAAAAAATCAAATAAGGCTCCTTACACATCAGGGCCTGGAGCTCAGAAATCCTTTGAGCCAAAGTAACTGCTACCAAAAACAGCGCTTTTTAGGACAGATAGTGCATATCACAAGTAGTGGCTGGTTCAAAAGGAGGTAAAGTCAGTTTCTCCAGCATAAATTGTAGGTCCCACGGCGGTGCTGGGCTACACACTGGGGGTTTCAAATGAAGGCTACCCTTCAGGGAAGGTTTTGGGCACTTCAAGTTGAGCCAAACTTTTGCCCTCTACCAAGGAGTGGCAGGCAGAAATAGCACACAAGTGGACCTTCAGTGAGGAATAACTCAGGCCCAGGTCAAACAGAGAAGGAGTAATCCATGACCATGGGAGGGGCACTCAAAGGGTCCCAACCCTTCGAAGGTGGCCCAAATAGAGAAATGCTTCCATTTCATAGCACAAGTAGTCCATGTGGAAGGCTTCCTGGCTCCACTCTGGAGGAAACTCCGAATCAGGAAGCGATTATGTCTTGAGGTGCCATGCGTGAAGGTGAAGGACTTCAGCCTGGATGAACTAGCATGCCCTCCTCCTGAGTCAGAAGGTCATGACACAGGGCAGGGGTAATGGGGGTTCCACTGTGAGATGCTGCAGTAGCAGAAACCAAATTTGCTATGGCCAAAGGGGGCAATCAGAATCATGTGAGCCCCTTCCGCTTGCAGCTTGAGAAGAACCTTCTGTAGAACTGGAAAGGGAGGGAAGGCATACAGAAACCTTCCTGTCCAACAGAGCGACAGCGTGTCTCGCAAGAAAACACCAGTTGTGGGATTGAGCGAGCAAAACCTGAGTAGTTTTGTGTTGAATGGGGAGGCGAACAGTTCTGGCTGACCCCACGGGTCGAAAATCTGAATAACCATGTCTTGCTTTAGTTCCCATTCATGTGCTCTGACCCTGGTGCGGCTGAGACTGTCCGCCAGGATGTTTTGCATGCCTGGGACGTGGACTGCAGAGAGATGAACTCGGTGCAGGTCTGCCCAATTCCAGACCCTCATTGCCTCCCTGCAAAGGGAGTAAGAGTGGGAGCCCCCCTGCTTGTTGATGCACTAAACTACACACATGTTGTCCAACTGAATCAGTAGAGTGCCTGGACGAAAGAGATGTTGGAAGGCTTGTAGTGCGAACAGAACTGCTCACATCTCGAGCATTTTTATGTGCAAGGGCAATTCTTTTGCAGTCCGCAAGCCTTGCGTCTTGTGGCTCGCTAGATAAGCACCCCACCCTGACCCTGACGCATCTGTCGTTAGGGCCTGGAGGGGGAATGGAAGGGAACTCCCTTCGTAAGGTTGGCTAAATCCTGCCACCAAAGCAGGCTTCTCTGCATCAAGCTGGAGACCAAGACCGGATGGTCGAGGTTGTCCGTCCTCTAATTCCATTGGACTCTGAGGGTCCACAGCGAGATTCGCATGTGGAACCTGACTAATGGGACTGTAGGTATAGCTGCTGCCATTAGGCCAAGGAAATGGTAAACTGACCTGGCCATGATTCTTCAGTTGGAGGCTACCAACGGAGACTGACCGAGATCCGCAGCTGGTCAAAAAGGGCCAGGGTAGCAGACAGGGAGAGCTCCAACTGATCTCTCAACAAAGTTGACAGAAGCCAGTCATCGAGGTAAGGAAAGACATAATGGCCCTGCCGTCTGAGGGCTGCCACCACGGCAAGGCACTTGGTAAGGACCCTGAGGGCCAAGAAAAGACCAAAGGGGAGGGCTCTGAACTGAAAATGCTCCCTTTGGAACACAAACCTGAGGAAACAGAGGTGGGCCCGAAAGACTGGGATATGAAGATAGGCATCCTGCATATCCAGAGTGCAGAGCCACTGCCCTTTGGACAAGAGGGGCAGCAGGCCTTGAAGGGTCAGCATCCGGAATCTCTTGTACTCTATGTACAGGTTCAGGGTGCTGAGGTCCAAAATAGGACAAAGATCTCCCGTTTCTTTGGGACCAGAAAGTATGGGAGTAGAAACCCTTTGCCATCTGATCTGAGAAACGGGTTCTATGGCCTCTTTTTGAAGAAGAGTCAACACCTCGTCCCTTGGGAGGGGAATGTGCACCTTTGGATACCAAGAAACCCCGTGAGGGTGACTTGTTTTTTTCCTTGAAATTCCAGATTGTGTCCCTGCCTTATGAGCTGAAAGATCCATGAGTCTGCAGTCTCTTTATAGGGCCACACTGACATCGGTCAGGTGACGTTGGGGACGGTTCCACGGCAGACACTGCTAGCTAAAGTTTCCATGTGGTCCTGATGCCAGGGGTGGCAGTCCTATAAGTTATCACCTACTACAAGAGCCCCCTTGAAGTAAGATCAAGAATTACAGTGAGTGCGTAATTTTCATATCCTCCAGGAATTAATCTTCACCATTTATTTGCACCTATGGATCAGAGTACTAAGTTTGCCACCCAAGAAGGGCAGTTCTGGCTTACCCTGAGTGAAATGATTGTTCCTTCTGTAGGGAGATAACCACATACAGGCGGGACCCTCACAGGTCTGATGGGGCCTGAGACTAGTCAGGGGCAGGCAGTGTCTCCCGAGGCCTGGGAGCACAAATGCACACCGATAACTCACACTTGACCCTGCGGGAGAAGGAGTGGGTCCCCTGAAAGTGCGAGTTGAGCACCCTATGACAGGCCAAGGATGTCAACCATGCTAGGTGAAGCCATGCTGTCTGCCGAATACAGACTGCAGTTCCCACCAACCTGGAAGCCACCTCGTTGCCATCGTAAGATGCCCTTGCTTACTGCCTCGCCAGCTCCATGTCCTGGGTGGAAAGGCGAATGACTTGTCTGGTTGCCTCACAGTCCACAGGCTGCCTGATGGACCTTATGTGCAGAGATGCACATCATGATGTGTGCTGCTAAAAAAACCCTTCTGCCTCAGTCATCACATTCCACGGGGGTCAGAGTCAGGGGGCGGTCATACACCGGGTGCCTATCCCCACAGGGGGTGTCCAGCAAAATTTCAGAAGAAGGATGTGTCATGGCACCTGGAGACCCCACCGCAGAACAATACCCACACTGGGCATCCCTCTGGGTTTGAAAAGAAGCAGAGGGACAGAGCCAGACATCCCTGGATGCCTCCATGAAAGGCTGAGGCCATGGAAGGATGACTGTCGAGTCTCTGCTGTATTCACCCAGGAATGACAGTGCCAGGTTAGCAAGGCTGTGACCAGTAAAACAGTGCAGGCTAAGCTCTTGCATCATCTTCCAAGGAATTGCTGCTACTGAGTGCACTAAGTGCCAGAGGAAACATGGACTGAGGTATCGTCTTCCTCGGAGGAGGAAGTGGAAGTGATGAGGAGCTGGAGTTGGTAGCAGAGTGCAGGGACCTCATACTGGAACATGGCCTAGTCTAAGTATTGGAGAAACTGGAGAAACGCACTAGCTACCACCCAAAACCAGGGGCCCTAAAGGACTGAAAATACCAGAGAGAGGAGAAGGAGGAGGATGGTAATGCAAGCCCAGGCCAGGTCCTCTGCCAGGGCTGTGAGAATGCTCAGGAGACCTCACGGGGGGTCCCTGGCAAACTCACCCATCAGTGAACCAACAGTTAAGGAACAATTGGGATGGTATCCTTGTTGGGGTGCCCCAGACGGGAGAGTGGAGCTGTGCAAGCTCCATGGGGCAACCCGATCCCCACCAGTGGTAGAAATAGATGGTTTGGAGGAGAAACGAGGGTCCAAGCTGGCGCTGCAAATCCTGCCTGAGATGCCACCTACTCTAGACAGGGAATGAGGCACCAACCTAGACCTCACAGTCCCCCCCACACCATGACTGGCCCCGCTCCTTGTGCTAGGCCCAAGGTCAGGAACGGACTCCCCAGAGGTAGCAGTGCTGGAGGTGATCCTGCAAGCAGCGACGTCTCCCCTCTTGGTGCTGCAAATGGCGTCAGAAGTGGCACCAGGAATGATGTCGAGACCTGAACCAGCACCACAAACAGTGCCACCCACAGACACAGCAGCAAGAGAAGACCCCGACCCCGAGGTAGGCCCAGAAGCAGGCCCAGGAAGGCCTCCTTCATTGCCGAAGTCCTCAACAGCCCCGAGGTCATCCCTGGCTCATCTGATAACTCAGGGGATGGCATCAGAGTACCTCCAGGGATGAGAAGGGCCAGTTCTGGAAGCCTTCTCTCTGCACTGCAAGTGGTGTCGGGAGGGGACCCGACCTTGCAGTCAGCACCGCCCCATTCACTGGTACTGGCCTGAGTATCAGGAACTGAGACAGCACCGGTCTGTAATACCAAGGTGCCCACCATGCAGGCCCAGTGTATAGCCTCAACTTCACCACTGGGGGCATCTGGAACCCCGAAGAGTCGACGAACTGGGAGCGGTGCTCAGTTCGGTGCTCAACCAATCCCTTGGGGGGAGGCTATCTGTCCACCAGACCCATCTTCCAGGCTCTCCAGCGTCTTGGAGGCACAAGAGTGTGGAGAGGCTGGTCTTCTGCAGTACATATAGTATGAAGAAGAGACTCAGGGTAAGAGCTGAGGGACCTTACCTTGGCATCCCTGGTGTGATGCCTGCCTCTGAAACTGGGCTATGGTTAACCCAACTTCAACAAGCGGATTTCAAGAGTGCGAAAGTCCACAAAGAAGCAGGCATCGCACCTGTCCATGTCATGCTTGATGCCAAGGCAGGTCCAACAGACATCATGCTGGTCCTACACAATGATGTGTCCCCCACAGGAGCACTGATGCCTAGGGCGGTCCTTTCTTGGTCTTCTTCTTTGAAGAGTTCTTCCTGGGCTCCTTGGAACTGGACATGGCACCATAAGGAAATAAGAATGGAGGAAAGAAGAGGGTCTGGCACTGTACAAACAGAAATAAAATTAAATGTGGCACCAAAAAGCAAGCAGAGCTGAGGTACAGTGTCGAATGAGGCAGTGGCAAACTGGGGAAGATGATGACACAGTTAAAAAAAATGACTGAAATGCTACCACAGTGTGCCTACTATGGCTTAGAAAAATGGAAATGAGGAAGGTAGGTGGCCGGCGTTAGTTACTGGCCAGTCCATGATCATCACATCACATGTCTCTCTCATGGGTGGCACCATCACTGGCATTGGCCCTCTAGATTCTTGGCTGCAGTAAGACTTTGCTTCTGTGGGGTCCTAGTGCCTCCGGCATAAACCCACAGGAGGGAATATATGGTGAAGACTGTTTCTTGGAAGATTGAACTTTCAGTGGCACCGATGAGGAGGATGATGCAAACCTGATTGCAACAATACTGCAAACAGCGAAGACAACGAATAACATCGAGCACCATGCAGATCAATTAGAGCTGTGTCTCAATACTGTATTTGAACAGGCTATTGGACGACATGATCACCTCCTATTGTACCTACCAGCCCGAGAGACAGAACTGACTTGTCGTCTGGATGATCAAGAGGGCCACAGTAGGCACCAGAATCTAAGAATATATGGCATACCAGAGGGCTCTGAAAATAAAGCAGCTAGCACAATATCTTTATCCAAGGAGTGCTCTGGGAAGCCCTTAAATTACCCCCAGATTTCGATTTGAGTATGGATCAAGCGCATCGGTCTTTGGCACAGAGGCCAACAACGAAGGGTCCCAGACTAGGTCTTTTGTCCTCAAGCCATCTTCCTATGCTACGAAGGAAGAGATTCTTACTAGAGCCTGGAAACAAAAAGAGATCCTCTTTAACCAGAACAGAATTTCGATCGATAATGACTACACGACCCAGGTACAAGAGAGCTGTAAGATGGTGTGGCCCATTTTGAAACAACTTTGACAGAAGAACATCAAAGCCCAGATGCTTTTTCCAGCTCATCTCAGGGTCAAAACAGAAAAGGGAACCTGCATCTTTCAAGACCTCCGAGATGCAGCCACATACCTGGAGGGAGTGGGGATCGTGGTCCCTGCACTACAGAAGGAGCGACTAGAACGGGAACTGTTGAAGTCAGCCTGGTCAGTGGCTTAGAGGGGAGCCGCACATACTGGAACCCAAACAGGAACTCAAAGACCTTGCCTGAGAGAGGACGTCGCAGCCATCCTGAAACCATACTCATCGGCGGTGCTGTTGGAGGGCCTGCTCAAAGATGTGCCTACCCGATCTGCAGCAGGCCAGATATACCCGGAGCATCCTACTGCAAATCTGAACACTTAAAAGCATAGCTAGGGACATAGCTGTTTCATTTTTTATGTTCCTCGGGTGGTAGGAGTAGAAGATCTGGATTTTTACCAAAGCCCGTCGTCAGTTTTTTTTTTCAATCCAACTGTGATGAGAGTCCATGTTTGTTTATCCCCCTCTGGGAAGGCATACAGATCTTTCATCCTGAAGGTATCGGTCCTGGAGTTTTTTTTTTTGGGGGGGGGGGTAAAAAAAAAAAAAAGGGAAGGAAAAGTATGTAAATAAGGGGTAACGTCGAGGGGAGGAGGGAAGGGAGACCACACGGTCCACTCAGCCCCATGGTCCCCTAATAGAATGCAAAGAGGTAAGCAATTTAATACTGTGGAGGCTTTGCGGCCAAGCTATCAAACCATTAGGGGGAATGTTACCCTCCATGATGCCTCCCCACACGTTTGCCTCGCATTTAACAACCCTTGCCCATACTTTGCCCCCCAGGTCGTTGCACCTTCTAGCAGAGGGTGGAAGGGAGAGTCAGGGACTCGCCTGGTCGAACCTATGCAATGCCCTTAAAGCACACTCTCACGAGCACTAATTTGAACATGGGAGTAAGCTATATCCTCGATTATAAGGGGCTTTTCTTCCTAGTTTTTAAAGGGCGAGGGTGAAGATTGGTATCGGGCCTGGGACTACCCCCGGTTTGGAGCAGGTACGGGACTTTTGTGGTGCTTCAGGAGAGGGAGGCGCTGACTCGGGCCTGTATGTAATTTGTGCAGTGTGCGTCCGCTGCACGCCTCTCCGACTCCACACCAGTGGAGCTCATTCTGCATTTTATAGGGGAGCCTTCTACAGTCGGGAGGCTGCCATGTCCCGATGAAAACTGGGCGATCAGCATAACCAAGCAGATGTCTGAGAAGAATAATACCAAAACAGGGTGGGTGGTGGGCAAAAGGGTCACCAGTGAAAGGAGGTAACTACACATCCTCATACCTTTGTCTACATGCCGCACAAGCTGTGGAAAAGGAGAACAGCTTATTTGAGCCTACACCCCACACAGCTACACTCTCACCGTGAGTGAGAGCACAGTGTCTGGTATTGACACAGCCAGGTGACATATAGGCCATCTGACCTAGGAAGTAAGACAACAAAAGTTAGTTAATTGTGTTCAAAAGACATTTACTGGTTCCCCCATCTGTTGGTTTGGGGAGGAACCTGTTTTTACTTGTTTTATATAAGGACTCAAAGGTTTGAAATGCATATCTGGTTATTTGTGATAAGTTTTTGGTTGAAAATGGGTACACTGAAATGTTATTTTACACACTGGAATAAATGTGCTGTATGGACGGGGAGGCGAGAGAGGGGTAGAGCAGTAGCTGGGAACCTGAAATGTTAACATTGCTACTACATCTACAAGAATCTAATAATTTAATTTAAATGGTATTAATAGCCCAATTAAGAGGAAACATATTTTAAAATATTTACAAAGCCAGCGGAGTGACATAAATTTTCTACAAGAAACTCATCTGACTGTTGGGGAAGTTAATATGTTAAAAAACAAAAACCTTTCCAGTTTTATACTGTAACCCCCTCCTACAAATGGGGTTCCCAAAAGTCTTCCTTGAACTTGCCTAAATGCTCACTGCCAGGCTGATGTCCTGCATTTTAGCAATTTAAATACGATTACCAGAGCCTGTAAAGCCTCTGTGTACTGTCTCTTTAAGAGCTGCCTAATTGCAGCTTAAGTAATCTGAGAGAGAGCTCAAGTTTGTCTAACCTGCTTTCTTTTTAGCAAGGACTGTTTTGTCTCCACTATCTTGGTCCTGGACTACAAATTGGACCAAACAGTACTGGTGGGACCTAAAATGTAGCGGACTACAGGACCTGTCTGAATTCAAAATCTGTAGGAACTTAAGTTTGGAGCTTTTAGCCTTTTGCAACTGAAGGGGTGCTCTTGCTTTGACTAACAGCCAAATCAGCCAACCAAATCTTCTGGATCTTGGGGAAGTCCCGGGCTGCTTGCAGTTTTCAGTTAATTCTGAGCTGGGAAGTGAAATGAGAGGAGCTGAAGTGATTCTGAGCAGCAATCCTGAGTGGATTCGCATGGGAGAACTGTGAAAAGGCTGAGTTTTTGGCTTACATGTCTGCCTGCTGCTCCTGAGAGGGAGAGAAGATAATTATTTTGGACTAAATCCAAGTTTATGTGACTAAAGTAAGGTACTAAAGTGGGCCAGGCTCAACCTGAAGAAGACCGAATATTTTGCTGAATGCGATGGCCTGTCAGGAGTTCCATCTACCCCTAAGCTCCCAGTGTGTGCAGAGACTTTGTGATTGTGACTAGGGGGGCTTTGCTTGGTACAGTAGAATTCCCTTACATGTAAATGTGCTATGAGGCTGCTAGTGGGTCGAGTTAGTCCCCACTGTGTGAACTGTGTTCTGCTTAGTGGAAGCTGTATCCAGCCCAAAACGGACTGCATCCAAATTTATCTCCATGTGGTCTGGGCTCTTGCTTGACTGGCCCAGCCAGACTACCCACTGCTCAGAGAAGCCATAGACGAGAGACCCGCCTGGGGATCAGCCCCCTGCTCCACGCTTGAACAGGAACAACGCCTCTGCAACTCATGTGGGCCCTGCTTCTCCTGGCATTCCAGATCAACCACCTGCAGTCTCGAGTTTCATCCAGCCTGTGTCCAGTCTTGGGTACTGTGAGCAAATACCAGGGTAGCTCCCTGCAACAACAGCTTAATCTGAGTGTGTCATCTGATTGTCTTGTTGTTTCGCTTCCTTACTTAACTAAGCCCTCTGGCTCTGGATTACAAATATTGTGTACTATGCATGTTGTGTTTTCCATCACAGGGCCCCATCCAGCTGCAAAGACGGCAGGTCCTGGCTACTTTCTCTTTTCCACCTGGGTACCCAGAGGTGGACTGTGTGGGGGACTCAAAGCACATGAATAACTGCTTGACTGATATAACCTTTAAGCTAATTAACCTGATTTTGCCTCTCCCTTGTTCAAGTCCTCTGAATAAATCAGATCTAACTTTTTCTGCATATAATCTGACTATGGTTCCAGTTTGTGCTCAAAGTACTGTACTGTTGCTATTTTCTGTGCATAACCTTGTTTTACAGGCGGTCCCCAGGGTCGAGCCAGAGGAACCAGCCCTGGTGGTAAGTGCAAACAGTGTGGGTACTTGTATAGTGTACCAGGGGTATTGTGAAAGTGATTATTGTAAAGTGTTCAGGCCACTAGAGGGGAAAGAGGGGGTTACAGTGTCCAGGAGGGCTGTGCCCAGGTTAGCTTGACCACCACCAACCCTGATCTCCGGATGGAGGTACCCGTTTCAGAACTCAGGCTCCTTACCCTGCTACTAGCCAAGCAGGCACAGGTAGTAGCCCTTGGGATACAGCCACCTAGGGGTTACATCTTGGAGACTCACCACTGGGACTTTGTGTCTTCTAGTGGCCAAATTTGTGAATTGCTGTTAAAAATAAATGGCTACCCCAACAGAAGTGGCTGTACACCAGTTGGTGGGGTGGTGTACTGGGCAGGAGATTGACCCCCAAAATGCTATACTTATCCTGGATATTCCCCTGGATACCAATAAGGACACTGTAGAGGGAGTACTTTCCAAGGTTGAATGTTTACAAAACCCTGTGGTGGTGGGTCGACAGGCTAATCTGCTCGCCCAAAGTTTCATGACGTTAGTAGAGTGTAAGGACTCAGTAGACAGTTCCAAAGTGCCACGGACTATCACCCCCAAAGAAGCCCTCACTGCCTGGAGAGTGATAATTAAAAACAGTAAAGACCCTGGGAGAATGAGCCCCCCTCCCACTATCTGAGACTTTTGAGGAGAAATTTGCTAAGTTATTGCTGGAACAAGGGAAAACTGTGGAGGACTTAATGAAATTATTCCTGCCACCTGGAGGTGTTCCTCCCCCAACACCCCCTCCCGCTCCAGCACCCGTTATTGCCCCTCCTTCTGTGCCCGTGCCAATGCTGGCTCGTATGTCTGTATCTGCCATTAGTCACGACTCTTACCGAAGGTTGAGAATCTTCTCCGGCACCCTCCCCACCTCCCCAAGGGGAGGATGATTGAGAGACCTGAACAGATTGTGTTGCCCCTTTGGTACCTGAATGGCAGTGTGCGAAGTCTGAGAAACGGAAAAGGATCATAGAAAGTTTGAGGGGTCCCGCCCTAGAGGCCATTACATTTCTGAGATCCACAAACCCTGATGCATCTGCCCAGAAGTACCTATCTGCACTCAAAGGCAATTTTGGGAGCATTAAGTCAGGGGAGAACTTGATATGGAAATTTCGAGGTACAAAACAATGGCCAGGGGAAAATTTGTCTGCATATGTTACTCATCTGGAAAGAGCGCTGCAGAAGGCTTACCAAAAAGGTGAAGTAGCTGCCAGTGATTTAAACCATGTGAGGTTGGGGCACATACTGCAACATGCAAAGCATTCTAAATTGCAGTTCCTTCAATTAAGGCTCCCAGATAGAAGAGGTAACCCACTCGACTATTGTGACTTGATAAAAGAACTCCAGGAGGTTGAAGATGAAGAGGAGGATTGTAATTCTAGGGTGAGTGCAGCCCAAGTGATCACGGCATTGGAAGGCCCTTCCGAAGTGGGGACCAATGAGGGTGTGCCGCCATGGGATGAACTCTTGAGGGAGTTCAGGGAAACAAAAAACAGTCTCTTTATGAAGGCCGCTCCTGCAAGTACAGGCACTGACCCTTATCCAACTTCATCTGCTATGGGGGTGGGGGTGGGGGTGTCCATCCAGGCATCTCCTGCTGACAGCAGCTTGAAACTCGATGTCTTGACTATGTAAGAAAGAGAATTGACGAGATGTCTCCAAATGCTCACCACACAGCAGACAGAGATGGCACCAAGGTTTTCAGCTGGTAGTACCACTGCCCTAGCTCCCAGTGTGATGCCTCGGCCACCCCAAATCCCGGAAAACACATTTTGCCATAATTGTGGGAAGGATGGGCACATGAAGAGAGAATGCCGGTCCACAAAAGACCTAGATAAAGTTGTATACAGGCTTCAAGGAGAGCTTCGGAGAATGAATCAGCAGTTGAGGAGTGCCCAAAATGACCACAGTGATGGTTCAAGAAGTAGTAACTGAAATCCCTATGTGGCTAAATCATCTGTCCAGGCCCCTGCTGCTGTCTCTCCAGACTGGTCCAAAATAGTGGGCCCTTTAATGGAGACTACCATGGCTGTGAATGGTATTCCTACTCGGGCTGCGCTGGACAGTGGGTCGCAAGTGACCATTGTATTTAAAGACTGGTATGACAAATACTTATCTGCTGTGCCCTTACAATCCCTGGAAGGCCTACATGTGTGGGGGCTGAGCAACAAGTCTTATCCCTACCTAGGATAACTCTGCCTCTGGTTGTCATTTCCTGCAGCTGTAACTGGTGTAGAGGAGCAAGTCGAGATACTGGCCTTAGTGTGTCCCCCTACTGGACTGTATGATGGGGTTCTCCTGTTAATTGGAACCAACGCCCATATGTTTGGGAGACTGGCACAACTCTGTCATGAGAAACAAGGGCGACGGACTGGGAGGGCCCTAAAAATTCCTGCTCTGATCAAGAGGGCCTATGATTTGCAACAGAACCCCAAGGGAGTGGACCAGGATGAACCGGTAGAGGTCGTGTAGAAGAAGGACCCCGATTCAATGGTACTGGCCCCTAACGCCCAGTGTACCGTTCAAGGGGAGGTTCGCCTCTACAAAGATGTCAAGAACAAAATACTGATGTTGGACGCGCCAGGCGATGGAAAATTGCCAGAAGGATTATTAAGCCCAGCATCTTGCCAGCTCGTGCTCATGACTATGCATGATGAGTGATGGTCCAGATTCATAATGTGTCAGATCGGGAGATCTGGGTGAACAGAGGATGCACCATAGCTATGGTACACTGTGCAGACACTGCAGTGTTGCCCAGCAACAAGCACCCTGGCAAGACAGTCAGAGTGACTCCTGACTTGATTGATTTTGGTGACTCGCCATTGCCAGCTGAATGGAAGACTAGAATTAGCCAGAAACTTGCCCACAGAGATCAAGTGTTTTCGTTGAAGGAATGGGACGTGTGATGTGTCCAGGGCGCGGAACATCACATACGCCTGCACAATGAACGCCATTTCAAGAGAGGTCTCGACGCCTAGCCCCTGCAGACATAGACGACATGAGAAGACACTTGCAGAAAATGCTCACGGCTGGTGTGATACAAGAATCCAGGAGCTGATATGCTTCTCCCATTGTAGTTGTGCGTAAGAAGAATGGAACAGTACGAATGTGTGTGGATTACTGGACCCTCAACAGGCAGACCATCCCTGATCAATTCACCATGCCCCTATACAAGATGCTCTGGACTGTTTGAGTGGGAGCAAATGGTTCTCTGTGTTGGATCTTCGCAGTGGATATTACCAGATTCGATGGCTCTCGGAGGACCATGAAAAGACAGCCTTCATCTGTCCTTTGGGGTTCTCCAATTCCTGACAATGCCACAGGGGATATCGTGTGCCCCAGCTACCTTCCAGTGACTGATAGAACGAGCAGTGGGAGATTTGAATTTACTGGAATGCCTGGTGTACTTGGACGATGTCATTGTGTTTGGGAGCTCCCTAGAGGAACATGAGAGTTGACTATTCAAAGTACTAGACCGACTGGAAGATTTCGGCCTCAAGCTGTCCATTGACAAGTACCAGTTTTTCCAAACCTTTGTGAAGTATGTGGGGCACATAGTGTATACAGAGGGGATAGAGACTGATCCTAGTAAAGTTGAAGCCTTGACTACTTAGCCCCAGCCCCACAATTTGAAAGAACTACAACGTTTCCTGAGATTCTGTGGCTACTATCTCAGGCTCATAAAGGACTATTCCAAAGTGATTCGGCCACTCTTGAATCTTACCCAGGGTTACCCTCCTACCAATTGGAAATACAAAAAAGGGTCCATCAAAGAACCAGACGAAGCATATTTCCGCCCAGGTGAACTTTTTGGGTCCCACTGGATGCCTGACTGTGAAGCAGCTTTCCATGAAGTCATATACCAGCTCACCCATGTCCCCATCCTCGCTTATGCTGATCCCACCAAACCCTATGTGCTGCATACTGATGCCAGTCTGCAGGGTCTAGGAGCTGTACTGTTTCAAGACCATGAGGATGGTTTGAGACCAGTGGCATTCGCCAGTAGGAGCTTGACCCCATCAGAGTGAAACTACCCTGTGCACAAGTTGGAGTTCCTTGCAGTAAAATGGGCCATTGTCGACCAGTTTCATGATTACCTCTATGGGGTGAAAATATTGGTGAGGACTGACAATAACCCATTGACCTATGTACAGACTTCAGCTAAGTTAGACACCATGAGGCACCGGTGGTTTTCTGCATTGTCAACATATGATTATGATGTCGAATACAGAGCAGGACTGAATCATATTGATGCTGACGTCCTATCTCGGAGGCCCAATTCCAAGAGCGACTGGGTCAGGCTGTCTGAACCTGACATTCGAGCACTGTGCCAAAAGTTTGATAGCAATGAACAGATGTCTACGGACACAGTGGACTGCTTAGCACATAGCTTGGGCCCCTCTGACACCTGTATACCGACTGCGTATTGCCACTTTTCTGCTCTAGATAATAATGCACTACCTCAGTTTGACAATGACAGCATGCAATGGGCTCAGTCCTGATATCCTATGATTCAGCCAGCACTTGACGCCCTTCGTGCAGGAAAAGATGCATCCAAGTTGCGTTCCTCTGATCTGCGAACCGCTTTATTGTTTAAAGAAGGCCCCAGATTAGCCGGCCCGGTGGCGCTGAGGGTTGAGGCGCTGGACGCCACACCTCGCTCTACGCTGGCGACCCGGGTTCGGGAACGGACTCGGGTGGCTGGGGTCGGCAGGGGAGGGAGGATCGAGCGCCCCAACGGATGCTCTCCTCCTCAGGGTGGGAACCAAGAACGCTCGCATTCTGCATCACCTCGCAGCCGTGGAAGCACCGACAATGAGGGATGGAGGCGGCTCCGCTCACCAGAGCCGGGAGGGGGACTGCTGGCGGCAAGATGAGGGATTGGGCGGCATCAACACGCCGCTACTCAGGACGTACGCCCCAGCGCACGACGCCTCAGAGGGCAGGAAAATCAGGGGAGAAAACGGAAAAACCCTCTCGGCAGCCCTAGATGATAGCCTCTCGGGTACCATCCGGACCACCAAAAAGAGGGACAGACCCCACTGTGCAGGAAGGGAGAAGGAGGCACTCCAGGGGCAGATCCAACCGGAGGTGGAATGGAGGGATGAGAGGAAGGAAGGAGTGGGCTCCGAGAGTAGGGAAGGAGATAAAAGAAATAAAGTAAAAAAAAAAAAAAAAAAAAAAGAAGGCCCCAGATTGAAGCTGCTTAATCAGTTGCTGTATAGAGAGAGACAGTAGATTGGGGTGGCCAAATAGACAAGCAACAACTGGTCCTGCCCACAGCCTTCAAAGATTTGGTACTGCAGTCCCTCCACAATCATATGGGCCACTTTGGTATCCACTGGACCCTTGACCTGTATGATCTCAGTTCTACTAGCCCAAGATGGGGGCCGATGTTAAGCACCATGTAAGGACTTGTAGTCGCTGCCTGCAGAGAAAAACCTGCCTCAGAGGGCTGCCCCTTGTCAACATTACTACCAGCACCCCAATGGAACCAGTCTGCATAGACTTCTTGAGTTTAGAGCCTGATCAGCGAAACATTGGCAATGTGTTAGTGGTTATGGACCATTTCACACGGTATGCATAAGATTTTCCCACCAAAGATCAAAAAGCATCTACCGTGGCCAAGGTGCTAGTGGAAAATTTCTTCGTCCACTATGGTGCCCCCAAGTGAATTCACTCTGATCAGGGCCGGGAGTTTGAGAGTCGGCTAATCAAAGAAATGCTCTCTCTATGGGGTGCGAAAGTCAAGAACCACCCCATATCACCCGCAAGAGGATCCTCAACCAGAACGCTTTAACCACACCCTGCTAGATATGCTAGGCACCCTCCACCCAAAAGATAAGCATAAATTGAGCCAGCAGATTAGCACCTTGGTACATGCATACAATTGCATGAAGAATGATGTTACTGGGTTCTCTTCCTACCACCTCATGTTCAGGAGAAAGGCCCGGCTGCCTGTTGATGTCTATTTTGGGATTTCTCCCGATGGGGTCCGAGCTGAAGATTACCTGCAATACGTTCAAAAACTTAAAGCTCAATTGAACCATGCCTATCAACTGTCCCAGACAATGGTCGCCAAAAGAAATCTAGCCAACAAAAGAGACATGATAGAAAAGTAAAGGCTCAAGAGCTTGGGCCTGAGACCGTGGTTGTTAAGTAATTTAGGATTGCATGGTAAACACAAAATTGCTGATCGATGGCACCATCTTCCTCATGTCACAGTTGGAAAGTTGGATGATTTGCCAGTGTACAAAGTGCTCCCAGAGAATAACTCCAAAGCTGTCAAGACTATGCAACGTGAACCACTTGCTACCTATTGGTCAAGTTATAATTGAGACTGAACCCACTGAGATTGATTCCTCTGGACCAGTGACTCGTGCTGCTGCAAGAAAGAAACAGAGTCAGCCTGCTCCCGTGGTTGCCGATTTAAGACTTCCCCCGCAGAAGGCCCAGAATGATAGTGACTGCCAGTCTAACTCGGATGACAGTGAGTGTGATAATGCCTATTACCCCTCATATGAACTGAGTCAGTAGTTTTGTGAAAATCCTATGTTGAATTATGGGGATGAAGCTGGGCCTTCTGGACTGCCAAATGCCCCGGCATCATCCTTGGAGCCAATGCTCCCTGAAGGTGAAGTGCAAAGTATCACGTCTGAGGATGCTGAGTCTTTGTGTATCATGGAACTGTATGATTTGCCTGAAGGAGAGGCTGATGGTATGAGTCTTCTGCTGTAAATGCCAGAACTTGAGGAACACTATGACAGTGCTAACAACCCCTAAGCTAGATACCACATCAAAGATTCCCAGTCCCATCCCAAAATATTGAAACACCACACTGGTTAAGAAACTCATGCAGGAGGTGGGTTTAGTGGACCTCTGGAGAGAGAGGTACCCTCTAGCTAAGGACTACAAGTTACTCCCCGATTTAAAATCATTGGGCAAGACCTTTTATACGCATACCACGCAGATTTAGCAACCTTTAAACACATGGGTTGCACAGCAACCCACTCAGACCCATCAACCCATAATGATGGAAGTCGACCTCCATCTTCCGAAGAAAAAGTCATTCTGGAGACTTAACACCTCCTTATTAAGAGACAAAGAAGTACCCTCAGTGCTTAAAACAGTGATAAAACAAATGGAAGAAATGGACTCGGCCCAGGTACTACCCTACAAATCCCTTGGGATCAGCGAAAATGACGATGAGGAAAATTAATCTCCAGTACGGTATACAAACAAAAACAGGAAGGAAGCAATTGGAACAATTGCTAACACACCTGAGAGATTGGAGGCACAGCAGAAAGAGAGGTGGAATAGACAGACAGACTCTGAAGTACAAGAAACTAGGAAAAATACAAAAATACAGACTATGGAGACAGAGAGGCGTTTTGATACCTAAAACAGACATATTTTGAGGGAGGAACTAGGGGCGACAAAGTTTCTAGCTTATAAATTAAGACAATGGGCAGTGAAAGTCGAATTTCAAAATTAAACAACCCAAATCAGGTCTTTCACATATAAGGGAAGCAGATTGCGAGGCCTTTGTTGAATTTTATAACAATTTGTACCAGAGTAACAGGAAACCACTCCTGCTGAGAAACAACAGTTCCTTGCTGGTTTGAAGCTCCCCACTTTAACGCAACAGCAAGCTCAGACCTTTGACGGAATTTTATTACGCCTACAGAATTATAAGATGCCATTAAGAAATTAAAGCTGGAGGTACCCAGCCCTGATGGGTTTAGCAGAAATTTACAAAATATTGATTAAAGAGGTGTCTGGGTTGCTCTTGAGCACCTATAATGAAATTTGGTTACAGGGTGACCCCGCTCCCCCTTCATGGAATTATGCCATAATCTCAGTAATCCATAAAGCGGGGAAGGATCCCACAGATTGTGGCTCCTACTGCCCAGTCTCATTATTAAACATGGATTACAAGATCTATACTGCTATTATAGCGGCACAACTGAATACACTGCTGCCCCGACTTGTCCATCCAGACCAGACTGGGTTTGTGGGGGGTGACAGGCCTCAGACAATGTTAGGAGAGCCATCAACCTCATCAACATTTTAAATCAGGACCACTACAGCCTGTATTATGAGTCTGGATGCTGAAAAAGCATTTGATAGGGTGTTCTGGCCCTTTTTATTCCTTGTCCTTGAGTGTTTCGGCTTCCCACAGACCTTTATAAATGGTCTTATGTCTCTCTATAGGGCTCCCCAATCTTATGTCAGGGTGAACGGGGGCATTTCAGAGAGATTTTCCTTATACCAGGGCACACATCAGTGGTGCCCTTTGTCCCCCCTCCTGTTTGCCTTGTACATCGAACCCCTCGTGGAGGTGATAAGAGAACACCCAGGCATCACGGGAATTCAGGTCGGGGACACAGATCACAAGATTTCACTATAAGCAAATGATGTGCTGCTCTGTCTCACCAATCCAGACACATCTATCCATCAGGTCTTGGCAGTGCTGGAGCAGTTTGGAGCACATGCAGGTTATGCGCTAAACAAAGGTAAAACAGATGTCCTGAAATTCAACTACAAGCCCGCACAAGAAATCATGGAGACAGGTCCCCATAACTGGAATAACCCCAAAACTACATATTTAGGAATCCAATTCACCAAGAACTTAAATAGACTATACCCGGCAAATGTACTGCCACTGTCTTTACAGATATCAAGGGACTTGAACAGATGGTCCTTATTGAGTCTACCCCTCTACTCTAAAATACAGTTTGCTACCATGAATGTTCTCCCGAGGTTCCTATACATATTTCAATGCCTTTCCCTGAGAGTAACCAAAAAACAATTTATGATTTGGCAGAGGATGATAAATAAGTATATCTGGTTCCCGGGTAGACCCTGATTAAAAACTCAAACTATGCAAGCTAATAAACAAAAAGGTGGTAGAGCCCTCCCAAACCTGGAGGATTACTATCTAGCAGCTCAGCTAAGAGCGGCGCTTCTCTGGAGTGCCTCAGGCTATAAGGCGCACTGGAAGAGCATAGAAATAATGTATACTCTTGATGCCCCGCTTGGTGACAGAGTGATGGACACTACCCTACCACGGGATCAACAAAATAACCTGCTATATAATGTCCGTAATATGCTTTGGGCATCACACAAGATCTGGACTAAGTACAAATTAACAGACCATCTCTGGCCGCTTAAGTGGTTCACGTGGGACTAGACCTTTTTACCGGGCAAGCTGGATCAAACCTTTCGTGGATGGGCCAGATTGGGTTTCACTCATTACGGCCAAATGATGGAGGGCAAGGTGGTGGTAGGGTTTCACCACCTTAGAGACTTTCAACCTGAGAAATGTAGATTTTTTCTGTTTTCTCCAACTGCGAACACAGGTAATGGCCACGGAGCAATGAACTGTTTGCACCTTGCAGAACCCTGACATATTTCAAATTATGCAAGATATAATAAGCCTAAAACTAGACAGGGACCTACTATCGGCCATCTATAAAGCTCTCGGACACCTATACGACGACACCACAAAGCAGATCAAATTAAAATGGGAAGAGAAAATGGCCCATCCCTTGGAAGAAGCAGATTAGGATAAGGCCTTCAGCCTTGCCAACAAAACATCTCAATCACCCATATGGAAGGAGTTTGCATGGAAAGTAAGAGTACACTACTTTTACACACCGGTAATACAGCATAGGTGGGGGGGGGGCCTCACAGGCATGTTGGAGGGAGTGTGGGGAAACATGGGCACACCACTCACACATATTTTGGCAATGCCCCGCAATTAAGGCATTTTAGGATCAAGTGAATCAATCAATGACAGATATTTTCTCTCTTGACGCTCTGCTGACCTAGGCTAGTGCTGTATTGGGAATCCCCCCCTCCACAGAAATTAAGGGAGTGGATAGCATTTACTTGTGGAACATCCTGATTGCAGCGGCACATAAATCCATTACCTGCAGATGGCTGACCAATGAGTCTCCAACACAAGATCAATGGATATCAATAGTAAGAGCTATACAAGAGATGGAGGAACTTACATATAAGATTAATCTTAAAATAAAGGTATTTACTCGTAGATGGACAAGGTGGATCCTAAGACTGGAGCAGATCGGAGAGGGGGCAGTCTCAGAAGACTCATGAAAGTGATATAGGAATCTTTCTGGAGATCGGGGGGGGGTGAAGAGGGAGATTTTTAGAGGGGTCAAACTATAATTATAAGTATGAAATCAATGTAACTCTAAATTGGAAATTTGAAACAAAGTGGGTAAACTGAGATATAATAAATGGTTAAGAAGTGGAAAAACTGTTTCAATGTTGTCGTCGAGGCACAGGTCAGGAAGCATAGAGAAAACCCAGGAGCACTTTTTTTTTTTTTACCTATACTTTATCCACCTTGTGCCACCAGACTGCCTACCTTATCTCATCAGGCATCCCCTCAGGTCTCCAACCAGTGGCCACCATCTCTGGGAATCCACTGGATCTTCTTATTGTGGTCCTGCGGTTTACCCCCGTGGCAGGGTGGAGGGGAGCTCACCCCGTAGCTCAACCCCCCGGTACCATGATCCAGTGTACCACGCATCCAGAGTCAAACCAGTCGCCCTGCTTGAGATGGCCATCAAACCGCCATGTCCCATGCTCATCTTTTTTCCACTTTTTCTCCCCCCCATTCCCCGACGTCTGTGGCGTGCAATGACGCCCAAGGACCCGAACGCGCGCGCGTCCGCATGCCCCCTGATCCTGACGTCTGCCATAGAACATCCCCACAGATCCTGCCAGTGCACCAGCAATCCCCAGCCATCACCAGGGGCGCCCGAGCACCAGCAGCTACCTCCCTTCCCCGGAGAAGGAGAGCAGTCCTACGGACGCTCAATCCTTCTCCTCCCCTGCTGACCCTGGCTCACTCCCAAACCCGGGTCGCCGCCGTAGAGCGAGGTGTGGCGTCCAGTGCCTCAACCCTCAGCACCACCGGGCCGGCAACAGGAGCAGTTGTAAAATTCCACAAAAGTGTTTATTTGTAGTTGCAGTAACATAAAATAAAATGAACCTGTTCAAAATAACTGTATACAGAAGCAAAATAAAATCTCTTGTAATCCCTCTAGTTGTAGCTCAGCTTAGCTGTTTTTATAAGTCTTTTTCAACCCCGTTCCTTGTAAATTTCAGGAGCAGCTAGAACATTGAGAATTTTCTGAGGTCCTCACAGCACCTGCAAAAGGCTCAGGCATTTGCACCCAAGTAACCTCTAGCTTTTTACAGTTATCTCAAATTATAAATATATACACATTTCAACAGTAACACCATATTTTCTAAACAAAAGTGATCCCAATATCAGTTTCACTCCATACTTTGATTCTCAAATATTTTATATTAGCTGACATAGATATGAAAGTGAGGAAAACCAGAAAGCAAGAGAAAACAGAGACAGTGAGAGGCAAAGAATTGCGAGACTGTTCGGATTGATCAAGTCTGAAGCTTCACAGGAAAATTTGGTTGTGCAGCCAGAAAGAGAAGAGAGAAAAGGAAAGAATACAGATCCTTGCATTTAAATACTTTCTCCAAAACAAATAGGACATGGTCCTGTTCTACTCTGTCACATATACCCCCCTCTTTAAGAGGGAACCTGTTTTATTAAACAGGTTTCCAAAACTTTCTATTCTCTACTAACATTTTCTACTTTCAGAAATTAAGCACATTTGCATCCAGTTCTTTAACAGAACAGCAGAAAGCAGAGTTCAAACCCATATATGTTTAGTTTTTTTTTCAACCTTCAGAACCTTCAATTCCTGATCCATATCTTGACAGAAAATCAGCATTGCTATTCTCTTTACCAGATTTGTGAATCACAGAGAATTTAAATGGCTACAGTGCCAGGTGCCGCTGTGTGATTCTGGAATTTTTAATCTTGCATCTGGTTAAGACAACAGAGAGGACTGTGATCAGTTACAAGAACAAAATCAGTTCCTAGCAAATAAAATTTGAAGGACTCCATGGACCATTTTGCAGCTAAACACTCCTTTTCAATAGTGGAGCACCTTTTCTCTCCGTCATGCAATTTCCTACTTATATACAGAATAGGATGTTCTTTCCCATCTATATTTTGGCTTAGGACTGCACCTAGGCCTACCTCAGATGCATCTGTTTGTAGCAGAAATGGTTTCTCAGTCTGGGCTTCTTAAAACAGGTGCTGAACATAATGCAGCCTTTATGGCTTGAAAAGCTTCACACTCTGGGGTCCATTTCACCTTATTTGGGTACCGTTTATTCATGAGTTCAGTGAGGGGAGTAGCTAATTCAGCAAAGTTGGTAACAAATCTCCAATAATAACCAGCCAGCCCTAAAATGATCTGACATGTTTCGGTATAGGGCTGTTAGTTACAGCTTCTATTTGAGAAATCTCTGGTTTGACTTCTCCATTTCCCAACACATAGTCTAAATATTTGGTTTCCTGCATGCCCAATGCATATTTGGTAGGATTAATTGTCAGACCTGTATTTTTGATAGCTTGGATAACTGCTTTTAGGTGTTCTAGGTGGCTTTCCCAGTCTGGACTATACACCATGACATCATCCAGGTA
The DNA here is from genome assembly GCA_016271365.2 of Neoceratodus forsteri. Lineage (NCBI taxonomy): Eukaryota > Metazoa > Chordata > Ceratodontiformes > Ceratodontidae > Neoceratodus > Neoceratodus forsteri. The sequence continues at coordinate 504,138,303 of CM057455.1, forward strand.
CGCAGCACAATAACCAGTGTGAGGGGATAAAATTACATCCTTGTACTGCTGGAATATAGCTGGCGCACAATGTAAACCAAAAGGCATGGTGGTGAAATGACAGAATCCTATAGGGGTGGTAAATGCAGTTTTATCTCTGGATTCTTTAGCTAAAGGTATTTGCCAGTACCCCTTGGTGAGATCAAGGGTACTGATATTCTTTGCACTCCCCAGTCTGCCCACCAAATCATCTATTTTGGGCACAGGGTAACTGTCAAATTCTGACACTTGATTAAGTTTCCTAAAATCAAGGCAGATTCTGACACCCCCTTCTTTTTTGTTTACAATTGCCATGGGAGATGACCAAGTGCTCCGCGACTCCTCAATGATACCCAATTCTTTCATTTTTATGTTTGCTTGTGCACAGCGCAAGAAACATATTGCGGCAGCTTCATGCCGAAGCAGGTTCTGGAGGTAAGGCACTGTTGAGGCCAATACCGGCACAGCATTTTGGGGCATGTGTGCTGTCCACCAATAATGGGGGACAGAGCCGGTGACACTAGTTTGGAACCTTGTCACCAACTGCAGAAAAATAGCCATGCAATCAGGGGTCACCAGTCTTGCAGCATCAGCCATTCGCTGCAATGAGGGAGGACCTGTCATTGCAGGGCAGGACCTGTAGCCCTGATATTGTTTAGAATATGGCGGCGTGCTTGCCGCCTGCTCACAAAACAATATTAACCCCTCCCTGCTAAGGGGTGCCCAATCCCCTGGCAGCATGTGCCCCAACACGTTTGTATGCCGATGGTGGCCCCAATCCCCGTCGGTTGCAGTGCCCCAGATGTATGTTGCAGATGGAGGAGCCCACTCCCCGTCGGTAGAATGTAACAGCCCCTGCCGCTTTTCTTGTTTGCTGATGGGGTGCCCAATCCTCACGGCATAATGTCTCCCTTTATTGTGTGCCAACTGGGGTGCCCAATCTCAGTCGGTATAATCAACCCCCATTGTTGCGTGCTGACAGGGTGCCCAATCCCCGTCAGCATAATGTACCCCTTGTTGTTTGCCGACAGGAGTGCCCAGTCCCCATCAGCTACAGTGGCCCCCAAAAAAGACTCACTGCCCTGTAAATAAAAAAAGTCCCGTAATGTCTTTTTTTTTTTTTACCTGTAACGAAGGAAACGGTCCCCCAGCAGTCTCCCTGATTCCCCTTCCACAACCTGCACCCACCCACTGTGCACCCTGCCTCCCCACACACCCCCACCCCATACTTACTTCCGGAGTCTGGTGCGACAATCTTCGGTGGACCAGGAACACGTCTGCACTCTTCAAAGCTGACTGTGAACTGAGGAAATGCCGGTAAGCTGTATAATGGAATAAATAGAGTTTTTTCAACTTTGATGCATATCTCAGGCATTTTTTGGAATTCTGCCACCAAATTTTCAACATGGGGTTTTTGGGACCCCTCCTCATGAATTCTGTCACTGTCATGGCATTAATTGGCCCCAAAAGGTGATTTTGCGGTCACTGTGCGGAATCACCTTTCAGAGCCGATTAACAAAATGACAGTGCCAGTGTTCATGGGGTGGGCTCTCAAAATACAGGTTACTCACCTGTAACAGGAGTTCTAGGAATGGTATATGTTGTTCATCCACACTATCTGGCAGGTTCCTTGCCGCTTTAAATCTTGCCGGAAGGTCTTCAAGCTAGCTCCTCCCACCCACCAGGGTGGTAAAACTCTCGGCTCCGCCCCATGACGCCAGATCTGGCCCGCTGGAAGCTCAGGTTGTGCGTCAGGGGAGGTCGGAGGGATCTAGGATGAACAATATATACCATTCCTAGAACTCCTGTTACAGGTGAGTAACCTGTATTTCTAGGGACATGGATATGTTGTTCATCCACACTATCTGGCAGACTCCTAGCAGTTCTCCGGAGGAGGGAGGCAAGGTGCACACCCCTACATACTTACTTGGGGAACAGAGATTGAGAACCGAGGCCCCAAAACCAGCATCCCGCATGACTCAAGGTCAATGTGGTAGTGGGTAATGAAGGTGTGTGCTGACTTCCAGGTAGCCCTGCAGATTTCCTGGATAGGGACGTCCCTGGAAGCAGCCACCGATGCAGCAGTATGGTGGGTAGAATGAGCTCTTATCCCTCTGGGAGGCTCCATGCCCGCCAACTCATAGCAGAGATTTATGCAGGAGGTGACCCATCTGCCTATCGTCCGCTTGGCTGCAGGTCTGCCAGGTGCGGCTTCAGCGTAGGTGACAAACAGCTGGCGAACCTCTCCCAGAATTTCAGCCGTCGCTCCTTATAATAAGCGAGCGCCCTTCTAGGGTCCAAAGTATGGAGCCTATATTAAGCCTCCGGTGTGATTGGGGTAGAACACCGCAGGAGTCAACACCTAATTAGGTGAAACTCCGACACCACCCGGAAGGAATTTCGGGTGGGGCGTAGGACAACCTTGTCCCTGTGGAAGACCAGGTAAGGAGACTCGATGCTAAGCGCCTGGAGTTCTCCCATCCTTCTGGCTGACATGATAGCCACCAAGAAGGCGGTCTTCCACGACAGGTGGGGGAGACCACACCTGTGCATTGGTTCGAATGGCTTGCCCATGAGCTTTGCCAGTACCAGCAGTAAATCCCACGGAGGTGGGGATTCCCACACTGAAGGGGAAATGTGATCAAGGCCTTTAAAGAAGCGCCCGACCACTTTCTCCTGCTCCACTGACTGCTGACCGGCCCGCGCCCGGTAAGCAGAAATGGCTGCCAGGTGCACCTTAAGGGTCGTCGATCTAAGCCCTTGACTAGATAGGGACCATAGATAGTCCAAAATGCTTGCCACAGGACATGAGAAGGGGTCCAAACCCTTATCCTGACACCAAATGGAGAACCTCTTCCATTTGAAGGCATAGCATTTCCTGGTCGACTCCTTACGGGACGCCTCAACGACATTGAGGACCTCGTCGGAAAGACCCAAGGCCTGGAACTCTAGCCGCTCAGGAACCAGGCCGTCAGGTGCAGAGATTGAAGGTCCGGATGGAACACCTTCCCCTGATTGACTGAGAGCAGGTCCGGGCGAGCTGGAAGCTGCCTCGGAGTCCTGGAGCTGAGACTGAGGAGATCTGGTACCAGAACTGGCGAGGCCAGTCTGGGGCTATCAGAATCACCTGCCTTGTCCTCCTCGCTTTCAGCAGGACCCTGTGAATCAGGGGAACGGGGGGAAAGGCGTAAAAGAGGCCCGGGGTCCACGGCCTCGAGAAGGCATCCCCCTGCAGCGAGCCCTGCTGAGGGGGGCGGGCATGAAACAGCCTCAGCTTCGCGTTCTCCCTGGAGGCAAACAGATCCATCAGAGGTGTGCCCCAACGGGAGAACAGGTCCTGTACTATCTCCGGCAGGAGAGACCACTCGTGCGATGCAGCCCCTATCCGGCTCAGGGCATCGGCCAGGGTGTTGGAGGCTCCTGCCACATGAATGGCCAGGAGATCTGCCTCCAGGCTGCGCACTAGTGACCAGATGCGGAGAGCTTCCTTGCATAAGAGCATGGAGCGCGTCCCGCCCTGGCGGTTTAGATAGTACATGGTCATGGTATTGTCCGTCTGGACCCAGACCACTTGACCCCGGAGAAACGGAGCAAAGGCGGTGAGAGCTAGGCGGACCGCATGGAGCTCCAGCAGGTTGATATGGCATCGGGACTCCTGCGGGGACCAGAGGCCGTGCACTCGGTGTTCCCCCAGATGGGCACCCCAACCCATCAAAGAGGCGTCGGTCGTTAGAGAGACCGTCGGCTCGGGGCGGACAAACGGGATACCCTCCTGCAGATGGGACAGAATGGTCCACCACTGGAGAGTGTTCCACATCTCCTGGGTCGTCCACACACGCTGGTCCAGAGGATCGCAGCGCTGTGACCACTGGCTGGCCAGTCCCCACTGGAGGGGGCGCATGTGCCAGCGTGCCCAACGGACTACACTGGTACAGGCCGCCATGAGACCCAGGAGTCGCAGGAAGTCCTGGGCAGGGCGCGATTGCCCAACCAGAAATGACTGGGCAAAGGAGGTAAGAACCTCGGCCCTGTCCGCCGGGAGCCGTGCTCTGGCTCGAAGAGAGTCGAGCTCTGCCCCGATGAAGGATATCACCTGCTTCGGCTCGAGTTCCGACTTGGCCTCGTTGACCAGGAGGCCGAGTTGAGAGCAAACCCGGAGGGCCAGATCCCTGGACCGCTCCACCTCCGACCTGGAGGGGGCTGCTATCAGCCAATCGTCCAGGTAAGGGTACACCCGGACCCCTCGGCGCCGCAGGAATGCTGTCACCACTGCAATGCATTTGGTGAAGACCCTGGGAGCTGAAGAGAGGCCGAAGGGCATGGCCTGGAACTCGAAGAGGGATCCCTCCGCCCTGAAGCGGAGGAATCTCTGATGAGACGGACGGATAGGGACGTGAAAGAACGCCTCCTGGAAGTCCAGAGAGCAGAACCACACGCCGTGTTCCAGAGATGGTATTATCTGAGCCAGAGTGACCATTCTGAAGGTCCGAGACCTTAGGAACTTGTTCAGGTCGTGTAGGTTAGTATGGGGCACCAGCCCCTCGTCTGCTTTCGGGACCAGGAAGTACCTGGACACGAACTGGTTCCGGCGGTGGGTCCTCTATCTCTTTATCACCCCTTTTTGAAGAAGAAGGCGATGTCGGCTCGACGAGCCTCTAGAGATTCTGGGAACCCCGAAGCCCCCCGCGGTGCGACGGCTCTGAAGGGCGGAGCCTGCTCGAATTCCAGAGGCAGGCCTCCTCCCACCACCTCCAGAACCCACCTGTCCGTGGTAACAGCGGACCAGGCAGAAAGGAAGTGTCGGAGCCGTCCCCCCTCGGGGGGAACCAGGGGCGAGGTGACGGGGATGGGGGCGACACCCCTCAGCCCGTCACTGTGCAGGCTTGGAGGAAGGACCGCCGAGGGACCACCAGGGCTCTTTTTCTCCTTGCTTCCTATTCGAGGAAGTTGACGTTTGGGGCTGGAATACTAAGGTCTAGCCTGCTGGCTCTGACGTTGTTGTTGTTGGGTCGACGCCAGAAGGGAGCAGAGGGACGAAGGGCTTAGGCTGGGGCTTACGGCCCTTGTCCCTCTGCGCGGACGAGACCGAGTCCAAGGTGGCATTGGACTTTTCGATCCTCTGGAGGTGGCCTTCCACTCCAGGGCCGAAGAGGTCTGTTCCCAAAAAGGGAACGTCCACAAGCTTGTGCTGGGTATCCGAGGTGAAAGTGGATATCCTCAGCCACGCCCGCCATCGCATGGCCACAGCGGCCGCCACTGACCGGGCACAAGAGTCCCCAATATCCAGAGCAGTCTGGAGCTGCTGCTTGGCTACTGCCCTGCCCTGGTCCTGCACCTGCTTAACTGTGGTCTGCAGGTCGGCAGGAAGATGAGGGACGACCTCATCCAGGGAGCCCAACAGGGCATGGGAAAAATGCGCCATGAGGACGGCCGAACTGGCCTGACGAAGGCCAAGTGAGGAGGCAGCATACACTTTTCGCCCCGCATAGTCCAACTTCTTGGACTCTTTGTCGGGCGGTTTGTCCACATCCCTGGCATTGCCGGCACGCCGGAAAACACTGTCCGAAACCAACCCCTCGGCTGAGGGGTGCTCGGAGAAGCCGGACAGAGAGCCCGTAGGGACGGCATACTTCCTGGCCATCCTGGCCGAAGGCGCAGGACAGGAAGCCGGACGCTGCCATAATTCCAGGGCCGGGCCGACAATGGCCTCGGCCACCGGAAAGGCCTCCGTAGGAGAATCCCCTCGGTCCAGAATCTCAGTGAGGGGATATCTGGCCCGTTTGGACACGGGTTCAAGCTTCATCCCAGTGGATTCTGAGATGAGCCTAAGAAGTCCAAGGAAGGACGAAGGGCTATCGTCCACTGACTGCCCCCCAGAGGACTCCAAGTCAAGGCGCTTGGAGAACAGGGAGGAGTCGTCCGATTCCGAGCAATCGCTCGAATAGCTGCCTGGAGCCTGAGCCTCCCTCACGTGCCGAGGCTTATCGCGGAGAGTGACCGACAGCCTATGGGGAGGCCATGGGCCGACCGTGAACTTTTCGACGGTGCCCCAACCGTCGGCTGAGGCGGAGGCGGTTCCACCAGGATTGGTGGGGCAGCAGGAATAGGCGAACAACTGGCCTGGGAACAGGCTTCGACCGCTCACGAGGGGTTGTTTCGCCGCCTGGTGACAACCATTTTATGGCCGGAAGAGGCCTGAGCCGCTTACTACCGCCAATAATAGTTGTTGCCACATCAGTTCCCTCATACCGCGCAACTTACGCCGAAGCCTCCCCTCGTCCGAGGAGGAGGAAGATGAGGAAGAGGGCGGTGCCGAGACTGAGACCGCCTGTGTCGACGGGATCAGCTGGACCGCGATGATGTCCGAGACCGAGAATCTCGGCTAGGCCGAGGTCGGCGTGGCGGGGAGCCGAGGATCGGCAATCCCCTCGGCTCGGTCGACAAATCCGACGGCTCCGGGGCCGGAGGCGCAGATGAGCCAACGGTATCCTCAGACCTCACCGGAGAACCGGGGAGGAGGGATTTTCAGCTTCTCCAGCCGACAACCCGTCTAACGGGTCGAGAAAAATCTCGACCACGTCGGCGGGTGTCTCGGACACCTGGCCTGACGGGGGTACCGTGAAGCCAGTGGCGAAGTCGAAATTTCGGACTGTGACTGTCGACAAGGGAGGGAGATCTTTCCGCTCCCAGGAGCGCCGATTTATGGGATTTACCCTACTTTTCTTCTCGACCGATGATACGGCCCAGAAGAAGTTGGACCCCGCCTTTGGTTGAGAGGGTCAGGCAAAGTTCCTTAAAGGAAGCTGAATAGGAGGCCCCGAGCGAGAGCGGGACGAATGCCGCAGCCGAAGATGTCGCGGCCTGAGCCGCCTCCTCCTCGAGGGCGACCATCTGCTCGAGTTGTTCAACGGATCCCGCAGCCGCGGAAACTGCCAGTCGGGCCTCCTTAGATTTGACCAGAGGAAATCTCCTTCCGGGGCGCCTAAGTTGGAGACGGGCAGCGCGATCCTCGAGGACGTAGACCGAAAAGGAAGAGCACAGTTCGCAGGCCTGCAGGTCGTGCTCCTGGCCAAGGCAGTAAACGCATGTGGAGTGCGGGTCCGTCCGAGACATCTTCTGCCCATAGGGACATCTCCGAAATCCGGGAGTCGATTTGTCCATTGCAGCCGCGAGGGAAGAAGACCGAAGTGGTAAAAGTTTTGTTTTGAAAATTTTCAAAGTCGAAGATTTAGGCCCAAAGCTTAATCGCGAGAGCGTTAAAGAGGGAACCTGAGCTTCCAAGCCGTAAGGAAGATCTGGCGCCATGGGCGGAGCTAAGAGTTTTACCACCCGGTGGTGTGGAGGAGCTTAGCTTGAAGACCTTCCCGCAAGATTTAAAGCGCAAGGAACCTGCCAGATAGTGTGGATGAACAACATATCCATGTCCCTAGAAAAGCCTATTTTGCAAATTTGATGGGAAAAATCCAAAAAATGACTGTTTTACGAGCATGCTAGTGTTGTTCCTACGACGTCAGGAGCAGTTGGTGAATTTTCACTATTTCACCCAGATTTTCAACATTGGTATTTTACCATACCCTCCTTATGAGCAGTACAGCTGTCATTTTCACATCTTGCCTAAAACGTGTGTCCTGACATGTGAAGAGACAGCGGTGCAGTCGGTCTCATGAAATCAATGTTCGGGACAGATTAAGAAAATCACAGTGACACTGTTCATGAGCAGAGGTGTTACAATAGCTATGTTAAAAATTTAGTGAAAAGTCCATAAAATGACTGTGTGTTATGAGCCCATTGCACAGTTTCCTATGCACCATCGTGAATTCATGGATTTCTAATATTTTCAGTCCAGATTTTCACCACTGGCATTTTTCCACACTTCCTTATGAACAGTACAGCTGCCATTTTTCACACCATGGCTGAAATGTGTTTTTCGGACTTCCAGCTCAGAAATGCGTGGTCGCTGTGGGAAATCATTGTTCGGGACAGATTAAGAAAATCACAGTGACACTGTTCATGAGCGGAGGTTCCAAAATGCCTGTGTTGACAAACTGCTGTAAAACATCCCCAAACTAATTGCATTATGGGTGTGCGTTGCCCAGTTTCTACACACGCTTGTGACTTCATCAGTTTTTTTAATATTTTCACTGCAGATTTTCAACATTGTCATTTTTTCCACCGCCCCATGAACAGTACAGCTGTCATTTTTCACATCCTGTTCAAAATGTGTTTTCACATCTGTGGTGCCAAATGGCGTAGTCACTGTGCAAAATCAGCTTTCGGCTAACAAACCGATATTGCCACTGTTCATAAGGTGGGGGTCACAAAAAACCCATGTTGAATATTTGGAGTGAAAATGCCAACGAATGCCTGAGATGTTAGGGTTTCCGACCATAACGCCCCACCCTGTAGAGATTGACAGACATCAGGGGTGTGACTTGGGATTCCTGCCTGTAATGCTCATACCATTCCACACCCTGCAGCCAGTGAGAGGCATTAAGGTGTGCCTTGGACTCTTCTGCCCCAAAGTTCACCCATTCTCCTATACAGCACCCATCTCACCGTATTTCCTGATGGAATGGGGTGAGCATAAGGGCCAAAGACCCCAAGGCACACCGTGACACTTGTTGGTGTCTGCAGGGTAGGGTGTGGTGAAATGGCATGGCCGTTATGCCTGACGACCCAAAGGCACACCCCAATGCCTGTCAGTGTCTGCAGGGTGGTGGTGGAGTTGGCTTCAGTTCAACACTTCACTGCCATTCCTATTATGCAGCTCTCTAACTCCTACACTACCAATGCCAATGCCAGCAAGCAAACATTCAGCATTGACAAATGCTTGTTTGTATTTCCCTAACCACATCAGCTTTTAACCTCTCCGGCAACCTGTATGACTTTTGCCTAATAGGGCGAGCATTCTTTGTCACTATTATGTGCTCAACCGCTTTTGCTCGGCCTGGTACCATGGTGAAAGTACTGTTAAATGTCTTTAGCACATTACAAATGTCTGCAGTTTGTTCTCAGGTTAAGGAAACATTCACCTTTACAGCATGAGCATTTACAGTTTGCTCTAGTCTATCTTAAGCTACATCAATATCTTCCTTATCAGTTTCTGGTAAAACTAGCAAGGCAGCTTTCGACATTTTTTCAACCCATTTCTTGAGGAGGTTAGCATGGTATATCTTAGAAGGATTTTTCTTGTCAGGGGTCTCAATCTCATAGTTAACAATGCCAGTACATCTAAGAACGTTATATGGCCTTACCACTTCATTAACAACTTGTTTTCTGTTGTGGGTAACAGTAACAAAACCTTTTCACCTGGCTCAAAAAACTTTTTTTACCCCATGGTCATAATATACCTTCTGCTGGTTTTGAGCCTCTTCCAGATTACTATGAAGTATTCAACATATTTTGCCAGCTTCCTTCTTAGGGCACATAGTAAGAAGACATAGATTGTTTCTGAGTGGGGTTATCTTCCCACGTTTCTTTTATCACATCCAGTGGCCTCTTGGCTGCCTACCATACAGCATTTCAAATGGTGAAAACCTTGTTGATGCCTGTGGCACTTCTCTGTAAACAAAAGTAGGTAAGGCAAGTAATGGTCCCATATTTCCTTCCCTTTACAAACCTTTTAACATGGGTTTTAGGGTTTGGTCCATCTGAGGTGATGGGGAGATTTATGGCAGTGATACCTAACAGTCTTTACAGCTCCTTAAGCAGCGCACTCAGAATTACTACCCTGATCAATAATAATTTCTTTAGGTATGCCCACTCTGCTGAAAATTTTGGCTAGCTCTGCTGCAACTTTTGGCGCAGTAACAATACGGATTGGAACTGCTTCTGTATGGTAGCATAGTTGCATACTACCAAGATAAATCTATTACCTTTCTACTTTTGTCTAAAGGACCAACCATCCATTGCAATTCTCTCAAAAGGCACATCTATTAAGGGTAGGGTACTAGGGCACCTTGTCTTTTCTAGTGACTAGGGCTATTTTCTGACACTGGACAGGATTTACAATAGAGGTAGCAACATCTTCATGAATTACCAGCCAGTAAAATCTATACAGCAATCTGGCAAGGTGCGATCCTCCCTGAGTGACCAGTCATAGGATTAGCATGTGCTATCTGTAACAATTCTATTCTATACTTCTATGGTATAATCAGTTGTTCTGACTGTTCCTGTGTCTGAGGTTTAACCCAAATTCTATACAGTAATCCATTACATTTTTAAACATTGGTCCACCCTGTTTTGGTTTACCTCTAGTTGCTTGACATAACCCTGAGAGAAACATCATTAGCTTGTTCGGAAGAAAATCACAATCAGTTATCAATTTAGTTTCAGCATTTTCATATTTTAATCCTTCATGTCCATCAGTCTTTTGTTGCCAGTTTCTTCAAGCTTTGTCTTTCTTTACTGGATTTCCAGATCTTGAAGCTGTGCTCAAACAAGTCTGAATCAAAATCACTGAAAGGAAAAGTGTCCCCACCACCTGAAATTTTCTTTGCCTGAGCTCTTGTCACCACAGCTGCTGAAATAACAGGATTTACTCCCTCTTTGATGAATTCAGTAAATCCTGGTAAATCATTTCCAGTAATCACAGGTACAGGCAACTTTGGTACTACCCACACTTTCATTTGGTGCGACACACCCTTAACAGTCAGAGTCACTTGGGTGGTGGGATCGAGTGTCCCTGTGGATGCAGATGACACCAGGACCTGGTCCCTTTGCACAGTGTTTTCCCAGCACTTTAACATGCACTAGGGTCTGTCTGCTTCCCGAATCAATGAGTCCCTTTACAATTGCAACCCCAAGGGGGCGCTATCCTAAGCGCTACTACCCCTGCCTGCCTCAGCTGTGACAGGGTGATGGGCCCAGATCCGTTGACGGGTGCCTCCACCCAGAGGTCGGGTTAGAACAGCCAAGGGTGACTTGGTCACAGCCCTCTGCTGCTGCAACCCCTCCCTTCTTCCCATTAGTGGCTTACACAGTTCAATCACAATGTTCTCACCCCTGAACACTTACCCCCCAACCCCCCCGGCTCGAATCACCTGTTGAACCCGGGACCCCTGAAAAATAAGGCACAGTTATCCAATATTCACTGTGCAGTACATCACCAGTAAAACACAAACCAGCCAGGGTACTTTTGCAAAGCGAACAATCTGATTTATTTAAGGGAGATAACAAGGACCGGGAAATCAGGGTGATTGCCTTACCACTATAAAATATATTTAACTACCTAGGGCTCTCTGCACAGGCCCTAAACCTATCAGTTACTGTCTATAGGTACCCAAGCCTAATGGCTAGTTCCTTGATGCAGCTGGTTGGGGCCCTGACACAAGAGCATTCAATTCCTACGAAAGATTGGATGGAGCCAGAAAGCTCAATTAGTACAATCAGCAATGCAACAAGAAGATTTTGCTCTTGCTAGCAACCTTTACCAGGGAGCTACCCTGATTCAGTACTCACAACTTCAGAAGAAAGCCACCCTTTCACCACTCGCAGGGCTGAGCCTGAACTTCAAAGATCTCCTCACACATTTATATGGAAAACATCAGAGGGGTACCATACCAAGCAGCTGCTTTCAGGACCCGAACGAACTCACAGCAATTTCGGGTGCTACACTGCAGCATCAACGTCCTGACAGATCGAGCGCGATTTAGCAGATTCTCCAGTCCTCTTCAGGTGAAGCCTTGTAGGTAGCTGTGTTTATACACAGCCTCCTCTGACCGCACGCCGGCAGATTTAGTCTGAAGCTTTCTGGCTATGGAAAACGGCCATCTCAGGCCTTTCCCACACTTCCCACGTGAACACTCAACGCCGCAGGAGCAAGAGGCTCCCTCTTCGCTCACAGCCACAACTTCTCTGCCCATCAGGCAGTTGGGGCCAGCCTTCTCAGCTGCGCGCCACCCGATCCTATAGGTGGGCTGCAGACACCAAGCTATGAGACCTGTCTCGATTGGTGCAAAAAGGCGCCTTGTTCAGACTTCACTTCCCAGGATTACTAGCTAGTCCCATTGGTTAGCCGGTCTGTCTCAGAGTCCCGATCCTGGTTGGTCGCTTAACTTCACATTAACTGCCCTAGGCACCTTATTGGACCCTTCAGAACGTCCTGGTCCAAAATGGAGGGGCACAGCACACAGAGTCCCAGCTGCAAGAAAGGCAGGTTAGACAGGCTGCATTTTTATCATTACTTTAACAGTTTTCACAGAAACAATTACATCTTTCTGATGGGCTCCCCCTGCACTTCTAGCGACTGCAGGAACAGAGCAATTACCCAGTGGCCCAGGGCGAGAGTCGAGCACAGAAACCCCAGCCCCCTTTACAAACACCAAACTCTGCGAGCAGGCAGCTCTGAAAGAGACAGTACTGGAGGCTTTAAAAGCACTCACAATCCCCCATTTAGCAGCCTTACGCCAAACACCAGCCAGGCAGTGAGCACTTAAGCAAGCTCCGGGAAGGCTTCTAGGAACCCCAAACTGTAGGGGGGTTACACCCTTCCTGGCCTGGAAAAAACTTGGCGTCCGCGTCAGGTAGTTACCTTAAATCACTTTAAGGCAAACAGTTCAATTAACATTATATCACACTTTAGATTACATACATGGATACTGTATTCACAGTTTACTACGGTTTATGCAACATTACACACACACATAACCTCTTCCTTTTTAAATCAGGTCATTACTCTCTGCCCAGGGCACCTGAAAAGAGGGGGCCCTTCCCTTTCGGCTACTGGCAGGCTAACTGGGGTAGGGGTACCACACTCGAAGGGCAATACTAACAGGCTAGAGTTATCCCCCAAGGCTTACATAGGCAAGGAGCTCGGGGACACATACACCCCTTTATGGACCACATTTAAGGGCAGGTCCACAGGCTGACCCAGAGACTCATAACTCAACTTTACTACTGGCCATACTTCTCGGCTGGAGCGTCTAGGGGTCTCTGAGAACCCTGCTACAGGCCCCGATTCCATTTCAGCCTCACTGAGATTAGCAGGGGGAACCTCCACAGGGGAAGGGTACCAAGTGCTCATAGTACTTTCAGGGGCATGACCCTCTATATCAGGACCCACACTACTTGGCTCAGTCAGGGACTGTTCAGGCACTAGCAAGGAGCCATCAGGGCATTCAAAATATTCTTCAGGTTCCGGCATATCACTGGCTTGTTCCCCCACATCACTTCCTTCTTCTGAAAAGTCAGATAGTTCAGCCAGGCCAGACAGTTCAGCCAGGCTCAAGGACCCCACCCCTTCAGCTTGGGGGCCACCTACGGCATCTCCTGGGAGCATGGGTTCCAGTGACAAAGTTGGGGGCTCACACAGTCCAGAAAGCCCAACCTCATCTCCAGAGTTAATGAGGGGATTGCCCCGAAACAGTTGGCTCAATTCATTCGAGGGATAGTATTCAATATTATTCTCATTGTCTTCAGACACAGATCGACCCATCATTCATCAGAGGAGTTTGGACAAGGCTCTCTTATTTGGTTTGCTGAAGAATCAAGTGGTCTGGGTTTTTTCTTGGCAGCAGATCTAGTCATAGGCCTGGGGGGCATTAAGAGGTTACGCTTCAATCAAGATTTGCCCAATTGGCAGCAGATGATTTCTGTATAGTTTTCACATCTTTGAATTATTCTCAGGCTACACTTTATACAGGTAAATCTGCCAGTTTTCCCACAACAATATGAGGGAGGTGATGCCATCTGTCAGCAATCTTATGTTTGCCATGTAGTGTCAAATTCCTCAACAGCACTCTATCCCTTCTCTCAGTTCCATTGTTTTCACTTTCTTATCATATCTCTCCTTGTTGGCCAGGTTTCGTTTTGCAGCCATAGTCTGGGCCAGTTGGTAGGCATGGTTCAATTGGGCCTTCAACTTCTGTACATACTGTAGATGATTTTCTGCTTGCACCCCATCAGGGGAAACCCCAAAACACACATCCACTGGCAGTCTAACCTCCCTCTCAAACATCAGCCTGTACGGGGAAAAACCAGTGGCATCACTTTTGGTGCAGTTATAAGCATGAACCAGGGACTGATCTGCTGGCTCCATCTAGGCTTGTCTTTGGGTTGCAGTGTGCCCAACATATCGAGCAATGTGCAGTTAAATCTTTCAGGTTGGGGATCTTCCTGATGATGGTATGGGGTGGTTCTTGATTTTCGTACTCCCCACAAAGATAACATTTCTTTAATCAGGCGGCTCTCAAAGTCCCTCCCCTGGTCGGAGTGGATCCTCTGGGGGGCCCCATAGTGGACAAAGAAGTTCTCCACGAGTACTTTAACCACCGTGGTTGCTTTCTGATCTTTAGTAGGAAACGCTGCATACCATAGAAGTTGGATTGAGATAAGGACCGCAAGGCCCATCCAGTCTGCCCATTTCTTTTCTACCTTATAAATGTGCCATCGGCTTTTGCTCTGTCAGTGGCCTATCTATTCATACACTCATTTGTATTGCTCCCTTATGCCTATCCCATGCCTGTTTGAAGCCCCGCACTGTATTCATAGCCACCACTTCTTGAGGTAGGCCATTCCATGCATCCACCACCCTTTCTGTGAAAGAGAATTTCTCATTCCCCTTAATGGCCCCTCTAATCTCATGCTGTGTCCTCTTGTCCTGCTATTTTTCTTATATTTAAACATGTTAGACTCTTTCACCTTGTTAATGCCCTTAAGGTGTTTGAATGCCTCGATCATATCACCTCTTCCTCCTTTGCTCAAGGGTATACATATTGAGCTCCGTTAATCTGTCCTCATATGTCTTCTGATGCAGTCCCTGCACCATTTTGGTGCCCTTCTCAGACTGCCTCAATTTGGTTAATGTCCTGTGAAGGTGTGGCCTCCAATACTGCATGCAGTACTCCAGATGGGGCCTAACCAGTGTCTTGTAAAAGGGATTATTACCTCCTCTTCACGACATGTGATACCCCTACTAATACACCCTAACACCCCCTAGCCTTACCTACTGCTTTAGAGGTCTGCTTGGATGATTTCAGGTCATCAGTGATGATGATGATGCCCAAGTCTCTTTCTTCCTTTGTGACTGCTAGCAACTCCCTCCCAGCCTATAGGTGTCTTCAGGGTTTCTCTTCCCTATGTGCATGATCTTGCACTTCTTTGCATTAAATCCCAGTTGCCACTTGCTCTGACCATTTTGCTAGTTTATCCAGATCTCTTCTCATTCCTGCCCACCCCATCTGGATCATCTACTCTGTTGCAGATCTTGGTGTCATCTGCAAACAGACAAGCTCTTACCCTCTAGTCCATCTGCAAGGTCACTAATGAAGATGTTGAAGAGGACTGGCCCCAAGACTGATCCCTGAGGTACCCCACTTGTGACTTGCATCTCTTCTGACTGTATACCATTTACCACCACTTCTGTTTTCTGCCCGACAACCAGTTTGCCACCCAGTTGACCAACTTCTGACCCACCCCGAGCCTACCCAGCTTATTTATCAATCTTCTATGTGGAACAGTGTCAAAAGCTTTGCTGAAGTCAAGGTAGGCGACATCAACTGCTCCCCCTTGGTCCACCACTCTGGTTACCCAGTCAAAGAAATCTATGAGATTAGTTTGACAGGACCTTCCTTTTGTAAACCCATGCTGTCTTGGATCCTGTGCCTCTATGGATTCCAGGTGTTGCATTATCCTTTCCTTAAGGAGTGCCTCCATAATCTTGCCCACTACTGAGGTAAGACTGACTGGTCTGTAGTTCCCTGCCTCCTCCCTGCTACCACTCTTGTGGAGCGGGATCACATGAGCCCTTCTCCAGTCTTCTGGGACCCTCCTGTGCTCAGAGACTCACTAAACAGTTCTGCTAATGGCTCTGCTAGTTCCACCTTTAGCTCCTTGCTACCCTGGGATGTATGCCATCAGGTCCCATTGCCTTATCCACCCTGAGCTTAGCAAGCCTTGTAGGACCCTTTCTTTGTGAAGGGAGTAGTGCTCCACCTTCCCCCCTGTGTCCATGGTGCTGAGCTGTGGGCCCTGCCCTACCTTTCTTCAGTAAACACTGAGCAAAAGTATCTATTTAGGATAGATGCTTTTACATGGTCTCTCTCACATGCTCCTCTTTCTCCATTGCTTAGCAATACCCCTCTGGACTTTCTCCTTTCACTAATGTATCTATAGAAAGTCTTGTCACCTTCTTTACTGTTCGTGCTAGTGTTTCCTCAGTTTGGGACTTTGCTCTGCCTTACTGCCTTCCCTGCTTCCCTTAGGGCAGTTTGGTATGCCTCCCTATCTTCATCCCGCTGTGTTCCTTTATATTTCCTGAAGGCCAGCCTTTTGGCTCTGACCTTTTCTGCTACTGTATTTGAGAACCAAAGTGGTTTCCTTTCTTTTGCACTTCCTTTTCTGTCAACACAATGGGATGTTGCTTCAAGTATTGCATCCTTAATGCTTGCCCACTTTGCCTGTACCCCTCCACTCTTTCTTTTTGCCAGGGCTACCTTAACTCTGTTGGCCACCTTATCAAAGTCAGCTCTCTGAAGTCCCATATTTTTGCCTTGGAATGGGATGATTTAGATGTAGTAGCCAAATTGAACCATACCATGTGATGGTCACTGGCCCCAGGTGACCAGGTAAATGATCAGTGACTACCGATATGTTACTGACATTCTTTAGATCTGGTTCTAAACTCAGGAAATCAATGCAGACCAGTAACATAGGGGCACTAGTGGTGATATTGACCATGGGGCGCTCTCTGAGGTAGGGCTTTCTCTGCAAACAGTGGCCACAGGTCTTGACATACTGCTCCACATCTGTACTCATTTTGGCCAGTAAAATCGGTCCGACCAGGTCAAGGGTTCAGTCTATGCCTAGATGCCCCATGTGATTATGCAGGGACTTCAAAAACCAGCTCTCTGAAAGCAACAGGCAGCACCAGTTGTTGTTTGACTACTCCGCCCTCCTATCCACAGTCTCCTGTATAGTAGTTGGTTAATCAGCTTTAATTTTGGCCCTTCTTTGTATAACAAGGCAGCTCTCAGGTCAGTGGAATGCAACTTGACACATCCTCCCGGCCTGCAAAGCCTCCACAGCTGTTTTTATTGCAGAGTCTCGGGACTGAACCTGTTGGAGACTATCATTGTTGAATTGGGGCAGTGAACTAGTGTCTAATGCAGAAAAATGACAGCAGGCAGCAGGTATGCAATTCTCGGATGGCCCCAAGCAATCCACCAAACAGTCTACAGCATCAGGAGACACCTGTTCCTCCTTGTCAAATTTCTGGCAAAGGGCTCTTATATCAGGTTCCGACAACCTGACCCAATCAGTTTTTGGCATAGGTCTTCGAGAGAGAGCATCCGCATCTATATGATTTAGGCCTGCTCTGTACTCAACCGCATAGTCATAGGTGGCCAATGCAGAGAGCCACCTGTGGCCAGTGGCATCCAACTTGACTGAGGTCTGCACATAGGTCAGGGGATTGTTATCAGTCTTTACCAATATCTTGGCACCATACAAATAGTCATGAAATTGATCAACAATGGCCTACTTCAGAGCCAGGAACTCTAGTTTGTGCACTGGATAATTTTTTTCGGAAGGAGTCAGACTTCTGCTGGCAAAAGCTACAGGTCTCAGACCATTCGAGTGCTCCTGATATAGCACAGCCCCCAATCCTTGTAGACTGGCATCAGTATGGAGAATGTACGGCTTGGCCGGGTTAGCATAGGCCAGCACTGGGGCATGGGTAAGTTGATATATGATGTCATAGAAAGCTTCCTCACACTCAGCAGTCCAGCGGTCTCCAAACACATAATTCGGCAAAAAATACTTCCTCTCTGTCTTAGAGCGCACAACTTTCTTATACTTTTTGTGCGTGGGAGGGTACCCCTGAGTGAGGCTGAGAGGGGCGGATCACCGAGAATAATCTTTGACAAAACCGCCTATAATACCCACAAAACCCTACGAACCGCTGCAGTCTTTCAAATTCCTGGGCTGAGGCCAGTGGTCAAAGCCCACTTTGCTAGGGTCAGTCTCTATGCCTTCAGTGGATACTATGTGGCCCACATATTTCACAGAAGTTTGGAAGAATTGACACTTGTCTCATAGATAGCTTGAGACTGAAATCCTCCAGCTGATCCAGGACCTTGAACAATCGACACTCATGTTCTTCCAATGAGTGGCCAAACACTATGACATCATCTAAGTAAACCAAACACTCGAGCAAATTCATGTCCTCCACAGCACGTTCCATCAGGCGCTGAAAGGTGGCTGGGGCACCTGAAATCCCTTGAGGCATCCGAATAAGCTCATAGAAACCTAGGGGCCAAATAAATGCAGTCTTCTCTCGCTCCTCTGGGGCCATTGGGATCTGATAGTATCCGCTGCGGAGGTCCAACACAGAGAAACACTTACTGCTATTTAAACAATCCAAGGCGTCCTGTATGCGTGGCATGGTATACTGGTCTGGGATGGTCTGCTGATTCAAGGTACGGTAGTCTACACACATCCGAACCGCCCCATTCTTTTTGCTCACTACTACAATGGGGGAGGCATAGGGGCTCCTGGACTCTTGTATCACACGAGCAGCAAGTATCTCCTGCAAATGCCACTCACATTGTCTATGTCAGCCGGGCCAGGTGCCGGATCTCTTCGAAAGGCCTTTCATCATGCAGCGGATGTGGTGCTCAGCCCTTGCACACATCCCATTCTTTCAGGGAAAACTGGTCTCTTTTGGCAAGCTTCTCACTGATCCTCACTTTCCATTCAGCAGGCAATGGAGTCACCAATCAAACAAGTCGGAGTTACTCTGTCATCTTTCCTGGAACCATTGCTATTGGGCAGCACTGCAGTATCTGCACAATGTACACTTCCAGGGTGCATCTTCTTCTTATTCGAATCTCCTTGTCGGACACATTATGCACTTGAACCATCACCCTCTTAATGTAAGCATGAGCTCTAGCCGGCAAGATACTGGGTTTGGCCAGCAGTCCCTCAGGCAATCTTCCCTCCCCAGGTGCATCCAACATCAACAACTTATTCTTAACATCTGTTCCCAGTCGGACTTCCCTGGCAGAACATATTGGCATTCGGGGCAAGTGTCACCGTGCCGGATCCTTTTTCCATACTACACCCACGGGCCTTCAGGTTCCTCCTGGCTAACCTTCTTCTGAGTTTCAATGGCCTTTGGATCACAGCAGGTATTCTTAGGGCTCACCCGGTTCTGAATGCTTGCTTTTCTTGAACAATTACTAGTTGTCCAAATACATGAGCATTTGTCCCAATCAACAGGGGTACCCCATCATACAGTCTAGTGGGGGGGGGGCAGACCAAAGCCAAGGTTTCCACCTGTTCGTCCACTCCAGCCACAGAAGTAGGAAATGACAACCAGATCCGGATATACCCCAAATATGGATAAGCCTTGTCACTTAGCCCCCATACATGTAGACCATCCAAGGGTTGTAGTGGCACCTCAGGTAGGTGTGTCTGATACCAGTCCTGAAACATGATGGTTACCTGAGAGCCACTGTCTAATACAACTCGGGTGGGAAGCCCATTTACTTGCACTGGGGCCTCCATCGAGGGCCTGACCACATCAGACCATTCAGGTGGCACAACATTGACAGTTGCTTGGCCGTTGGCCCGGGTCACAAAGCTCTTCCTGGGGAGTCGGACGTGGGCCCTGCAATGCCAAGTGATCAGTTTGCTGTTGACCTTCCTTAAATTCTCCAGCAGCTAGCACTCAGGCTGAAAGTGTCCATCCTCCCCACAGTGGTAACAAAACTTAGGGTCCCGGGGTCTCATGGGAAGGAGCACCTTGTCCGCTGGGGCCCTCTTGGGGTGAAGGGTTCTCTGGGCCAGGGCATTGGTTTCTAGATAACTCAGGTTCCCTGACCTAACAGGGGTGGATAGTGGATCGCTTCAAGTCCCTCACCAACTCTCGTAAATTTCTGACTTCGGCCCTCAACTCACTTTCTACTTGGGGATCAGAGGAAATAGCACGCACCCCACATCACCTTGAAAGTCTGGGGCGCCTCAGGCCTTCCTGAAGGGTGGGTCTCTTCGGGGCACTAGACTCAGGGGTTCGGCTTGGGTTCACAGCCCTGCATAGGGTTCCCACCCTCCTCATCTGTCTCCACTTCTCTAATTTCCTCATCAATTGACAGTATTCCAGCAGGGCAGACCGTCTATCATGCAACTTAAGTTTTAACAATATTACACTAGAAAATCTAGCAGACTTCAAACATGTTCCAACCTGACCTGGTTCAAGGTCGTGGTTGTGATCCCCCCTTTTCTATAGGCCTTTTGCAAGGCCCGCTCCACCCTAGTGACAAAGGCGGACAGTTTCTCATTTCTCCATTGCTTGGCAGACTTGAATTTCCATAATAAGTCTTCCCCAGTCTCTGTACTCCCAAACACTCCCTCCAAAGCAGAAAGATAATCTGCTGCGGTGGCTTCCGGGTTAGTGGCCCACAAGAACCTAATGGCTTCTAAAGGGGCCCCACAGACTCTCCATCTATCGCTTTCTTTCTCCCTCAGAGCACTGCCACCCTGAACTAAGGGGTGCGTAGTCCATCCACACTTCCAAGTCATCCTCCCCAAGGCACTGGCACTGTGCCCGAAAAAGTTTTAGCCTACGGTAGAATTGAGCTGTATGGGGGACCACTAAGGGCAGTGGAGCCAGAATAGAACTCTTAGGGGGACAGGGGAGGTACCTGGGGAGACCTGGAGGGTGGTGTCACTAGACAGATGCAATGCTTGCAGCAACTCCTGGGTAGTCCTCCCTCCACAGCCAGCAATTTAAGCAGTTTATCTTTAAAACTATTAGTCTGGGGAGACCCCACAGGAGTGACTGACCCACTTCGAATATGAACAAGCCTCCACCCCTGGGGGCACCCTCCGGGTAAATCACTGGAGGTACCCTCTCGGGATCGATGGCCACACTGCACAAAAGTAGCACCTGCAGGGTCTGATCGAGCAGGTCAGCCATACGCCCCTTCACCTCCACTTTGCCCAAACATTTAACACGCTCTGCTGTAGAAATAATGTCAACCGTTGGGGTCCCCAGGGGCACGTCTAATAGTAAGACAATTCTCTGGGAGTCCAGCTCTTGACCCTCACCCCATCAGTTTGTGTACCATTGTCTTAATAGGGTCCAACTTAATTTTTGCCATAATATCCCCTTCCAGTTTTCCGTCAGCTTTTCCATTTTATGCACTTTACTCACTAGGGGACGCTAATCCCAGCGGTGCCTCCAATTTGTAACCCCCAGGGGGCGCTATCCTAAGGGATACTACCCCGCCTGCCTCAGCTGTGACAGGGTGATGGGCCCAGATCCGTTGACGGGTGCCTCCACCCAGAGGTCGGGGTTAGAACAGCCAAGGTTGACTCGGTCACAGCCCTCTGGGTTGCTGCAACCCCCCTTCTTCCCACTAGTGGCTTACACAGTTCACTTACAATGTTCTCACCCTGAACACTTACCCCATCTTGAATCACTCAGCTCACTCCGGGGACCCCTGAAAAATAATGTACAGTTATCCAATATTCACTAGTGCATATCACCAGTAAAACACAAACCAGTCAGGGTACTTTTGCAAAACAAACAATCTGATTTACAGTATTTAAGGGGAGATAATAAGGACTGGGGAATCAGGGTGATTGCCTTACTACTATAAAATATATTTAACTACCTAGGGCTCTCTTCACAGGCCTACACCTATCAGTTACTGTCTATGGGTACCCGAGCCCTAATGGCTAGTTCCTTGATGCAGCTGGTTGGGGCCCTGACACAAAGGAGCATTCAATTCCTACGAAGATTGGATGGAGCCAGAAAGCTCAATTAGTACAATCAGCAATGCAACAAGAAGATTTTGCTCTTGCTAGCAACCTTTACCAGAGAGCTACCCTGATTCAGTACTCACAACTCCAGTAGAAAGCCACCCTTTCACCACTCGCAGGGCTGAGCCTGAACTTCAAAGATCTCCTCACACATTTATATGGAAAACATCAGAGGGGTACCATACCAGGCAGCTGCTTCCAGGACCTGAAGCAGAACTCACAGCAATTCGCTACACTGCAGCATCAGCGTCCTGACAGATCGAGCACGATTTAGCAGATTCTCCAGTCCTCTTTAGGTGAAGCCTCGTAGGTAGCTGTGTTTATACACAGCCTCCTCTGACTGCACGCCGGCGGATTTAGTCCGAAGCTTTCTGGCTATGGAAAACGGCCGTCCGAGGCCTTTCATGTGCTTCCCGTGTGAACACTTAACGCCACAGGAGCAAGAGGCTCCCTCCTCGCTCACAGCCACAACGTCTCTGCCCATCAGGCAGTTGGGGCCAGCCTTCTCAGCCGCGCGCCACCCGATCCCATAGGTGGGCTGTAGACACCAGGCTATGAGACCTGTCTCGATTGGTGCAAAAAGGCACCCTTGTTCAGACTTCACTTCCCAGGATTACTAGCTAAGTCCCCATTGGTTAGCCGGCTCCGTCTAGAGTCCTGATCCTGGTTGGTTGCTTAATCCTTCACATTAACTGCCCCTGGCACCTTATTGGACCCTTCAGAACGTCCTGGTCCAAAATGGAGGGGCACAGCACACAGAGTCCCAGCTGCAAGAAAGGCAGGTTAGACAGGCTGCATTTTATCATTACTTTAACAGTTTTCACAGAAACAATTACATCTTTCTGATGGGCCCCCTGCACTTCTAGCAACTGCAGGAACGGAGCAATTACCAGTAGCCCAAGGTGGGAGTCAAGCACAGAAACCCCAGCCCCTTTATAAACTCTTTTACTTACCATTAAAAAGAATTCCTTTGGAATATAGATACATTTTTTAAAGATATGCTTCAAAATGAAGTTAAATAAATGTTGTTTATTGTGGTTTCTTTCCACAGAAATTCAATTAGTGTCCTGTACACATTGTTTCACATCAAATAAAACACATGGATTTAGGTATGAACAGCTTTGGTAACCTACAAAAAATTTTATGAACTGCTATAGATTGCCACCTTAAATTGAAGGAATTCAATCTAATTATTATGATTTTTCAATTTCTATAGAAATTATACAGTACCTTAAAATCCATATTTTGGCTGTTTCTACACGATATATGTTAAAGGTATGTAAAATGATTTTAGATACAAAGTGGTACAAGGTTTATAACCTATATATAAGTCACTGCCACAATGACTGTTTCATATATTTTAGACTATTGTTTTATATATGTTACAGAGATTTGAGAAGCAAGTAAAGCTCATTCAGTTTTTGAATATCACAGTTTTCAAGTGAACAAAGTCTATATCTTTACTGAGGTATGGGATAGAGAATTATATAATGTTCTGAAGTTACCTTATTAAGCATATTGAAAGTTTATGAAAGATAATGTATTAAAATATGTTTGTATTAATTTGCAGAAAAATTCAGAATATAAAATCTACAAATTATCCCCGTGAACAAGCCCACTTTGTGGGTGAAACGTAGGGGTCTATTCAGAATAATTGGCAGCCATTTAAGGCCTGAGTAGAGTTTGCAGTGGTGTTCAAGCCTAGGGGAGGAGGAGGCATAACGACAAATATTATTGTAGGTGGTGTCCCAGACACGCAGTGATGTCTTGGGTATGGCTGCATATGTAATGACACCATAGGTCAGGGCTGGTAAAAGGATGCTATGGGCAACAGCCAGCCTAGTAGATGGAGTAAGTGTGTAACTGGCTTTATAGGCAATGCCTAGATTTGAGTTTACTGATTTGCAGGTGGATTTGACACGGGGATCGAAGCTAAGAAACTGATCCAGGACTACCCCAAGGTATTTAACAGTGGTACCTGCATTTATTGGAGGGGAGTCAGGGCAGGAGACCGAGATGCTATTTTTGCAAGATTTTAGTTTGATAGTAGACCCAAACAGCATGGTTTGGGTTTTCGTTACATTGAGGACAAGTTTGTGTTCAGATAGCCAGGTTTGAGTTTTCAGGAAGTCAGATGAGAGGGACGAGTTTCAGACAAGTTTCTGGAGCTGACTTAGGACAATATCATCTGCGTACAAGAGGGATGAGCAGGAGGTGAGATCCAGGGAGATGCTGTTGATGGATATAGAGAAGAGAGAAGGGGCCCCAAGATAGATCCCTGGGATACCCCAAGGTTTATAATAGCCTGGTCCAAGAGGGTGGAACCGTATTGTACACACTGGGCACGGTTTGACAAATAACTACTAAACCAGTCCACAACACCCCTTGAGAAACCCATAGATTTTAAAGTTTCGAGAAGAATAGGGTGGTCAACAAGATCAAATGCTTTCATCATATCTATAGACACTGCTCCTGTAAGAAAGCCTGCATCCATGGCAGACAGGGTATCAGAGGTGAATTTGAGCAGGGCCGTGGTGGTGCTATGGCCCTTACGGAAACCATGCTTGGCAGGGGAGAGAAGATTGTTTTTATGAAGAAAGGCAGTGGTTTGAGCAGCAACAAGCTTCTCCAGAATTTTGCCTAAAACAGATAACGCAATGGGTCTATAGTTGGGAGGCTCTTTTGAGTCACCTTTCTTAAGTACTGGAGTGATTCTGGCAATTTTCCAGATATCGGGAACACAGCTGTGACAGAGGGATACGGTAAAGATATGGGCAAGAAGAGAGGCTATGAAAGGGGCTGCGATCCTCAAGAGTCTAGGTTCAGTGCCATCAGAGCCAATACTGGTGTTGTCCGAGACAGAGTTTAGGAGTTTTAGTACCTCTGATTTGGTGATGGCTTTGAAATGAAAAAATTGCGTTGGTGTATCCATGAGTGGCTTAGGGTGTGTGCTTAGGGGTTGCATAGTGGAGAAGGCCGAGGTGTATTTGGTCAGGTTGGAAAATTGTTTGTAAAAGAAATTAGCGATAGTCCGCGGATCATTACAGTGGATTATGTTTAAGATCATGTTATTTGGAGTAGGGGACTGGGTAGACCCTAGGAAGGTCCTAATATGTGTCCAGAATTTTCTAGGTTCACCTGTTGCATCAGTAAGAAGACTCTTGCAATATTAGTATCATGTAAGCAACTGTGGTTTGCGCCACAGCCATGACTTCTGGCCCTGGGAATTATGTAAAATGATGCTTGGGGTCATTCTGCAACGAGAGTGCCTTCTTTGGCAGATTGAGGGTGGCAGCAACACCAGCGAATGTCTTGTCCTGTTCCATGAAGGCATGGCAAGGTGCAAGGATTATATTGGGCAGGAATCCACAGGAACTTTGTTTGCCTTTCTGTATCTGAAATTGTACTAGTTCTGGCTCCTTTGACCATTTTCTGAAGTAATTGCTAAAGGAAAGATCCACCTCCTGAAAAGATGGCAATCCCTCTCTGAACAAATCTAGAAATAAATTTCCACCTAGTGAACATTTCCAATTTAACCCATGACAAGGTGGCCCCTGTGTGGGGGGTGGGGGTGGGTGTGTGTGTGTGTGTGTGTGTGTGTGTGTGTGTGTGTGTAAACACCACAGGGGTGTGGATATTGATGCCCTCATGCCCACGTCACAATGACCCAGCGGCACTCTCCTGAAGGCCTCTTTCTCTGTGCTGGATCATGTTGGGGCAGGAGACCCATTGCACTTAAAATCTGGACAGGCTATCCTTGCACTGAGAGTTTATCAACTCTATACTGCACCTGACTCTTGTGTAATTCAGCATATGCTTAGGACATACTAATGTGAGAGACAGAAAAAGGATTGGGATACTGCAGTCAGTAATACTTGAGGAATTCTAGACATCTGCACCGCACATACGTCTGACAGGATTCTCAAAAGTGGATGCATTTGAAAATTCAGCCTGTGCCTGATTTTCATTGCATATTGGGATAAAGGCAGGATGCAGTAAGTGCTTGGCTATCTTTTAACTGTGGGCAAACTGAGAGAAAAGTATTAAGCTGGTGAGGTGATAAATGCATTTTTGGAGGGAAAAGGTTTAATGAATAGGAACCAGCATGGGTTCACCAGGGGCCAGTCATGACGGAGCAACTTAATATACATTTTCAAAGTAGTGACGCAAATGTCAGATTGGGGTCAGGTAGTGGATGTACTACTACAGTGGCACCCAGCGTCCGGTTCCATTATGATGAAAGATATCCAGATACTGCTGTTATAATGTCCTGAGTCGCAACTTTGCTTGGTGTCACAGCTTAATGATCATTGTCATCTACAGTCGTGGCCAAAAATATTGGCGCCCTTGCACTTTTTCAAATAACTCACAATTTCCCTAAACATAAGTTGAAATTAACAACAGTACAGTATTTGGTCTCCACAATTCATTATTTCTCTGTTAATATTACAGAACCTTTGTTTTTGATTCAGAATTTAATATATCTTTTTAAATCAGAAAATGAAAAGAAATGGCATTTACAAAATTATTGACACCCTAGACTTAATATTTGGTAGCACAGCCTTTGGCCAAAATAACTGCAATCAACCACTTCCTATAGCCATGGATGAGCTTCCTGCACCTCTCTACTGACAGTTTGGCCCACTCTTCTTGTGCAAACTGCTCCAGTTCTCCCAGATTTGAAGGGTGCCTTCTCCCAACTACTGTTTTCAGATCTCTCCACAGGTTTTCAATGGAATTTAGATCTGGACTCATTGCTGGCCACTTCAGAACAGTCCAGCGTCTTGTCTTGAACCATTCCTGGGTGCTTTTTGAAGTGTGTTTGGGGTCATTGTCCTGCTGGAAGACCCATGACCTTTGGACGGAGACCCAGCTTTCTGACACTGGGTTCAACATTGCGCTCCAAAATGGCCTGGTAATCTCAGATTTCATGATGCCATGCACCGCTTCAAGGCACCCAGTGCCAGAGGCAGCACAGCAACCCCAAAACATCACTGAACCTCCTCTATGTTTGACTGTAGGGAAGGTGTTCTTTTCTTTGAAGGCTTTGTTTTGTTTTCTGTAAACATAGAGATGATGTGCTTTACCAAAAAGCTCTAATTTGGTCTCATCTGTCCACAGGACATTCTCACAGAAGGATTTTGACTTGTTCAGGTGTGTTTTGGCAAACCCCATTCAGGCTTTCTTATGTCTCTCTCTCAGCAGTGGGGTCCTCCTGGGCCTCCTCTCATATAACCCCCTTTCATTGAGTTGGCGACGGATGGTGCGAGTTGAAACTGTCGTACCTTGTGTCTGAAGGTCAGCTTGAATATGTTTGCAGTTGATCGAGTTGCTTTCTCCACCATTCGAACAATCCTGCGCTGCAATCTTCGATCAAGTTTTCTCTTGCGGCCACGTCCAGGGAGGTTGGCTACAGTGCCATGGGCCTTAAACATCCTGATAACATTACGTACGGTGGAAACAGGAACATCAAGGTCTCTGGAGATTGATTTGTAGCCTTGAGATTGTCCATGCTTGGCTACAATCTTCTGTCTGACCTCCTCAGACAATTCTCTGGCTTCTTTCTTTTCTCCATGCTCATTATGGTACACATAGTGACAAAACAGGAGAATGAGTCCTTTTCTATTCAAACTGGATGAATGAGTGATTTTTATATTGCAGGCACCTGCAACTCACCACAGGTGAGTTCAGTTCCAAAGTGAAGGAGAATCACCTGCTTGAAATCTAATTATTTCTAACTAATTCTAAAAGGTGCCAATAATTGTGTCCGGGCCATTTAAGGATTTCTGTGTAGAATAAACTAAGACTTAGTAAATTTTTCTGCTTTTTGTGTTTTATTCCACTGCAAACCAAAGAAATACATATGTGGATACCAAAATATTGTTTAATTTCAACAATTTTCTGGAAGGAATGGTGCATTATTAGAAAAAAATGCAAGGGCGCCAATATTTTTGGCCACGACTGTACAAGGTTGTAAAGAGAGTAGTTAAGAAGATGAGCAAACTGGGGCTAGGTGGAAGAAATAACTGGTTGGATGGCTCGAGAGATTTTGAGTATGGAATCTGAAAACAGACTCAATTTATTGTACAGGTCTCTTCTTTACGTTTCGATACTTTAGTCAGTAGTGTGCTGCCTCCTCTGGTAACTGACACGAAATGTAACTTGTATAATTTTGACAGGATGGCTGGAGCCTTGTTTACATATGGCCCTGCCCAAGATGGCTGCCATTTATGACATATTTAAATGTGGTATTCTATGGTTTCAGTGTTTCCAAATTAAGATTGTAAGTATTTTATCGTTTTTTAAAATGTACTGCAATCATACCTTTTTTAAAAAAAAAAAAAAAAGGAACCAGTCTTTTCAAGTCTCATTGAAAAGAGAACTGCACAGAACAGAACCTTCTTGATGGCTTACCATAAACAGAATAGATTCCCATGGGGATTTCCTTTTATATTTATTTAGCTTTTATTGACCAGGTAAGCACACAAGACAAATAAATGCCTATTTTTAGGTACGACCCGGGAGGTTACAGAAATATTTAGTTGCCCCAGGTCT
The DNA here is from genome assembly GCA_016271365.2 of Neoceratodus forsteri. Lineage (NCBI taxonomy): Eukaryota > Metazoa > Chordata > Ceratodontiformes > Ceratodontidae > Neoceratodus > Neoceratodus forsteri. The sequence continues at coordinate 504,166,641 of CM057455.1, forward strand.
GTGGGAAGAAGACGTTTGACAGGGACTGGAACTTCTCTTCTTTTGTGTTGTGACATTTTACTAGATAGCACTGGATTAGGAAAGGGGAAAGGAAAATTGTTTAACCAGGAAAGGCACGCTAAGCCGGAGCTTGTTTCCAGGTGCGACCTGGGAGCACAAGGAAGTTAAGTGACTTGCCCAGGGTCACAAAGTATGCAAGTGGGAGCTGTGGGATTCAAACCCAGATCTGCAGGGTTGCAGCTCAGTGCCCTAAACCACAGCACTATACTGCCTCAAAGTAGGATTAAGTAGGCTAATCTGAGTTGTGGGTAGAGAAGTTTTAAGAAAAATAATCATTTAAAATTTCTAGTATTGGCGGAGTTGATGCAGAAGTGACAGTCATTCCCAAAAATATTGTAGTAGTAGTAGTAGTAAATGCCTTTATTTTTAAACAGAATAGCATGCTTATGACCCTAAGGCCCTGTTTACAAGGTTGTCCAGTAAAGTTATTAATCAGTTTCAGACCTAATAACATACTGTCGGTTGGCATTCATCTGTATCCCCTTCCCCAGGACGAGGCTGAAAATAGGCAGAATTGTCTAGTCCTCTTTTCCTGGTTAACGAAAAGTAAATTTAAATAATGACTTTACATAACACGTAGACTAAGCAGTCACCTTCTAATATTAACATCATAATAAAAACATGGTGTACCATGAAATATGGTTATTGTGATATGGGAAATTGCTGACAGTATACAGTGACTTCACATCCTTACTGTTGGTAATCCGTGAAAGACTCTACAGGCCTGTAAACGAGCCTCGACTCAGTGTGCCTGTCCCAGTTACCAATTTTCAAATAAATAAAATAACTAGATTTACAAACTCTTAACTGCCTACCAGCATACAGTAATGAGAAAGAATGAAGACTTTTAGTCAGTTGATTTCTTTCCCTAGCAACTCGGCAGGCATAATCATTTATTCTTTTTACTTCTGGGTAGCCCCATGTAGTTGTTTTATGTGGTATGCACGGAGGTCCCTGGCTAAAAAGGTAGCAGAAACAATCATTAAATCAGCTCATCTGAAATCTTTAAAATGTCAAATTATTACCCATAAGAAGGCAAATTGTATATTTAGATTAAGTATAAGTATTTCTCTAGTCAAAAATGTCCCCTCCTCCCCTCCTAGCGCTCCTCATGGGAATGCTTTGCCTTCCTATCCTCTTTGAGCTTTACTGCTTGAACACATCAACAGCTTCTGCCAATACTTATACTCAGTTTGACTTCTACTACTCCAACATGCTTGCTACTGCCACTCCACTACCTCTACCCCCCTCTGCTCTCATCAGCAAGCGTATTAGCCCAATAGTCAGATACCTTCACCTTCATCTGAGCCGCCACCCTGCATGACTATCAGGCGCACTCATCACCCGCTGTGGTTACTAACCCTATCTCTTATACTATCCAGCGACATTGAGATCAACCCTGGTCCATCTCTGCATCCTTCATAACCTTGCCCCACCCCCCGCCACCACTCTCCCTAAAACCGATGGACTAACTTTTGCCCACCTGAATGCTAGGAACCTTATGGCCAACCTCCCTGACCTCCAGGCTTGGATCTATACTAACGTCCTGAACGTCCTCGCCATCACAGAAACCTGGCTTAAGCCCACAGTGCCTGACTCTCAGTGCCACTTTCCTGGATACAACATGCTTCGTATCGACCATCCTGGCACTAAAAGGGGAGGTGGCCTTGCCCTCTACCTCAGAACTCACCTAAACATTACCCTTCTGCAGGACCCTCTCCTACCAAACTGTGAAATCCTGCACTCCCTACTGCTTCTTGGGGGTGTAAAGAAACTCCATATTTTTTGTACTTGTATCCCCCCAAAAAATGCTACACAAGGCATCACTGAACTCCTAGGGTTTCTGCCTACAGTTACAGGCAAGAATGACATTATCTGCCTTGGTGATTTTAACCTTGACTGGTCCGAGAAAAACTCAGCTAACCTATCCTCCTTGGCTAGCAAGGCAAATCTATCCCAGCTCATACATGAACCCACAAGGGTCTCACGTGGAGACAACTGTGCCACCCTCCTTGACTGGATACTTACTAACAGGGTGAGATATATTTAGCTCAGCCGGTGTGCTACCTGACACAATTAGTGACCACTATCCATCTACTGTGGCTGGAACACTGTCATTCCTCCCTCCCTGCTAAAACTATAACCCTTTCCTAATCTCTCCGCCTAAGTCATAAGGACTTCTTAACTGACCTTAACCAGGTTGACTGGTCCCTCTCTACCAAACAGAGGACATTAACCCACAGAATATTTCAGCTCCGTCCTCCTCTCTCTTCAAAACCTTCACATCCGGTCACCACACGTGGGATGGCAGGAAAGTAACCAAGTAGCTAACATGCCCCTGCTTCAACTTCTCAAATCTAGGGACAAACTTTGGTCCAGGTGAAGATCTCCACCTCCGTGCAGACTTTGAAGACTATCGTGCATTACGTAACAACTGCAAAGACAAATTCATATTGCCAAAAGCACCTACTATAGGAACCTACTAATAACATCCTCTACAAATCCGGCGCGGGTACTGGTCCAAAATCAAGGACATTCTAGCAGCGACAAGCAACAGAATCCAGCTGACATGAACATTCAAGGTGTTCACTGCACCAACCATGACACCATTGCCAACGCCTTCAGTGCCTCTTTTTCTTCTCCACCAGTCGCTACTCTAACTAGCCCACAACCTGACTGTCCTTTCTCCTCCCTCGCCCTCCCGCCCCTCCCTTTCGTTCTGGCTCCAACCATACGTTGAAGTTCGCAAGCTACTTAACTCCCTTCCGCACGCGGGGGTCAAGGGCCTGAGGGCATCCATCCTTGCATACTTAAGCAGTATGCACCTTGGCTGACCAGACCTATCACCTGGCTTTTTAACCTCTCGATTCATACGTCTACTGTCCCATCCACCTGGAAAACTGCCAGAACCATCCCTATACACAAAAAGGGCGATGTCAAACTCATGTCCAACTACCGCCCTATATCTCTTCTGCCCACTCTCAGTAAGCTGCTTGAAAAAATAGTCCACACGCCAGCTTGCCTCACCTTGACATGTTTAATCTTCAAACCCCGTGCAACATGGTTTCCGGCCCGATCGCAGTACCACCTCTGCACTTACACAACTTACAAATGACATGGAAATAATATGGACCGTGGCCTACTCACTGGGGCCGTCATTATCGACCTGTCTAAAGCCTTCGACATGGTACACCATCCTCTCATGCTAAAGAAACTCCAATCCATTGGAGCATCTGACCTAGCCCTCTCCTGGTTTGTTTGTTTTATTTATTTATTTATGTATTTATTTATTTAAACAAACAGCAGTTTGGAAAACCTTTGAGCCATAGGCTCATTTACAAAGATACCTTGTCACAGTAAGACAAACCAAAATACACAGTATAGCAGTACAACACATAAGTATAACAGTAAAATTAAGACATAGATACAGACAAGCTGGTACAGGTAGGATGGATGCAAACAATACCAGAGTTATGTCGTCCTTAGCAGCTTAGTAATAAGCTTTGTCATAAGTATTGATGCGGCTTTGACTAGTGGCAGTTACAGCATCGGTGTTAATAAGGTGGTTACGTAAGGAAGTTTTGAAGCTGCGATATAGTTGGAGCTTAGGAGATGGAGGGGGGCAGTGTGTTGAACCAGGAGGGGGCCCTAAAGCTGAAGAGCTCTTTGGCGTGAGAGGTCCTAGCTCTAGGGATAACAAGAGAGGTTTTCCCAGAGGTCCAGTATGAACTAGTGGGACAGGAGCGTATGGTGGTGGTCAATCCTGGTGGGGAAAGCCCAAGGAGGGTCTTTTTGTAAGGGTACAGGTAAGATATTTGAGGCTCATCAAGATCAAGTACTAGCGCTTTAGCATACAGTGAACAGGTGTGTCATCCTAGGTGCTCCAGTAATTAACCTGCAGGCCTTATTCAGAGTAGATGCAGATTTTATAGGTGCGGTCTGATCAGCAGCACCATACACCCGGCAGTCCATAGTCCACTAGGGACAGGATAGAGGAGGTGACTGCAGAGTCGAAGAGCCTCCGGGAGGCAGTGTTTATACGATGTAAGATGCCCAATCGGATATTAGTGGCAGTGGCTAGGCAGCGATGTGTCCATGGAAGGAGAGGGAGGGGTCAAAATGGATCCCTAGGTATTTATAGGAACAAACTTGTTCAGTGGGAATGAGGACCCAGAGTGAATGAGGAGTTTGAAGTTGCAGGACTTGTTTTGGGGATGAGTGAAGAACATGGTTTTTGTTTTTTTAAGATTTATCACCAATCTATGTTCCTTGAACCAGCCCTCGGCTTCAGTGAAGGACTTCTGCAGCGAGTCCTGGAGGGCATTATGGTTACGGCTTGAGGCAAAGATGACTGCATCATCAGCGTACAATAGAATGGTTCCATAGCTATCTTGACAATCGGACTCAGGCAGTAGCATTTCACAAGGCCCTTTCCTCCCCCCCTAAACATCTCCCGTGGAGTTCCCCAGGGATCCACTCTTGGACCTCTACTCTTCTCCCTCTTCCTAAATGATATTCCCACCATGTCCCGGCATAGCTGCACTCTTATGTACGCAGATGACCTTGTTCTCTACTCTGGGTCAAAATCGGTTGCTGCCATCAACTCCACTCTCACTAATGACTTCAATTCCTGCAGACCTGGCTCTCTAGCAACCACCAAGTCCTGAACCTAGAAAAACCTGTGCTATGCTATGCGAGATCCTCTAAGAAACTGTCTGCCCCTGCGAACAGGCTCTGGGTTCAATGCCTTGATGGCTCCCTCATCTTAAACACTGAGTCCTTCAAGTACCTTGGGGTCACTTTGGATCCCACACTTGACCTGTCTCAACATGTCAGTATGGTGTGCCATGCCGTCAATGCTAAAATTGGCGGAGCTTATCGCGTGCGCCACTCCCTCACTCCTTCCGCTAGACTTTCTGTTGCGAGAGGTATTCTCTTACCCCAGCTCCAATATGCTCTGCCCCTCCTCTTTGCTGCAAACTCTGCTACACTCCACAAATGGGACACTGTCTACAACAACATCTGTAGTTTCGCCTTAACTGCCCCACGTCTTACCCATCATTGTCTCCTTTATGCTGGCTTAAATCGGCTGTCACCTAAGGATATTGAGCCTACTCCCTGGGCTGCTTTATCGACTCCCTGTCTAGACCTCCCTGCCCTGTCTATCTTGCCAACCTCCTGACTCCTGCCTCACACACCCGTACCCTCAGGTCTTCCTCTGTCCCCATGCTCTCCACTAGACCTTGCATGACAAAAATGGATGAACAGGCATTTGCCCATTTTGCTCCCAAATTCTGGAACTCACTCCCCCTTATGGTGAAAACTTCAGCCTCCCATCGAGAATTCAAAAACTCGCTGTTCACCCACCTTCTAGCCTCTGGCCAATGCAAATGCTCTTAATTTGCTTTGTCCCACTGCAGGCTGTCGGGTTTGACCCTGAGTACTACACTAATGTTCTCCCATGCAATATGCTTGTCTAGGTGGCTATGAACCTTGATGTCTTTACTGTCCTCAGCTGTCTTATGGTTACCCTAATTGCTTTATTTTACATCCTTATTATGATCTGTGCCTAAAATGTACCCATATGTAACTATTACTGTGCTACCCAATGTATATCTTGTTTTGCTCCTGTACGCCTATATTATGTCTGTGCATTTCTGCATATTGTAACCAATGTCCTGTGCTGTCCCGGGTCGTGCCTGAAAATAGGCAGGTCTGTTGCCTAGCGCACTTACCCGGTTACCAAAAGCTAATAAATTAATTAATTAATTAATTTACATACAGTGAGAGAACAGAGTAAACTTGGTGCTGCTGAGTGATGGATAAAACTGCATTTTTCTGTAGGTTTTATAAAATGGCAGGGTAAAATAATGTAATCTGATTGGCTTTTATTTACGTGTAAAATTTAGATCAAGGCACAGCACCATTTCAGCCCTAGCCAAAATAACCAACGACTGGCAGACTACTATGGATAAGAAGAATAGTACCTGTGCTGTGTTCCTGGATTTGAGCAAAGCATTTGACACAGTGGATCATGAATCACTGATCACCTCCCTTGGCTCAATAGGGTTGGATTCCCCTTCACTCAATTGGTTCAAGTGCTATCTATCAGACAGATCACAACTGGTAAAAAATGGAAACTACCTATCCACTTTAAAACCACTGCTAAGAGGTACCAGAAGGCTCTATTCTTGGCCCCATCCTCTTTGCCATCTATATTAATAATATTGATGCTACCCTCACTCAATCAAACATCCATCTGTTTGCTGATGATACTGTGCTATATGTTAGCAATCCTTCATTGTCTAAAGCCTGTGAACTCTACAATCTGAATTCTCCATCCTACAACACAACTTACTGGATAAAAAACTACTTCTAAATGCCAAAAACAAAAGCTATGCTCTTTCCTCACAAAGTTGCTCTGCCACTACCCATCATCTACCACCTACAACTAACCACCTTACTTGGAAGAAGCTGGAATACGTTGATAACTTCAAATATCTTGGTGTCTGGATTGATAACAAACTTGACTTTTCTGTCCATATTGAGGAGCTACTAAAGAAACTGAGACAAAGGCTTGGTTTATTTTTAGAATAAAAGCACTACCTCAACAGAGACTCCAAAAGATTAATCCAGGCTTCTTCATTCCTATCCCTCATTGACTATGCTGACTTTCTGTATGGACACTGCTCCCCTCTTAAATAAACTGGACACCCTATACCACAGGTCCATCAGATTCATTACTGACCTTCCCTTCAGCACCCACCATTGTTCCTTCATAAGGCAGTTAACTGGTCATCATTACAACACAGAAGAAATAGGAATGCTGCAATTTGGATATTCAAAGCCTTATCAGGCAAGCTACCTACCTACATCTCGGACTGTATTATTCAAATCACTTCTAGGCCATACAACCTAAGGATCAGCAAAATTATCATTCTTAAAGTCCCCAATGCCTGCACCCAGCTTGGGAGGGCTGCTATCAGCTACTCACTAGCAATTGTTTGGAACTCACTCCAAAAAACCATGAAGCTAAATAACCTCCACCCTTAATATCCTTCAAAAGATTATTCACCACCCTATTCCCAGAACTCTGCAACTGCTTCCACAAGGCCTAATTCACGGCCCTACCCACCCTTTTCTACTACAGTGTTTCTATATGCTGAAAACTCCGTTCCCAGTCTCAAGATTCACCCTCAAAATGCCTGCTAGGTCCTATAATCTATATATTAACTCTGATGTGCCAACTGCCTACTGTCTCCCCAGATTAAAAGTGTTAATGCCTTGTACATATGTATATTGTTATATACTAGCACTTATGTCATTGTATTACTGTTTTTTGTTACCCCTGTCATTGTATTACTGTTTATGATACCCTTGTCAATGTAATAACACTTGCACTTCTTGACCACTCAGGTCCATCTTGTAAATGAGCTATGCTCAATGATGTTCGCCTGATTAAATAAAGATTTTGATTGATTGATTGATTGATTGATTGAAAATATGGTTTACACATAGTTAAAAAAAGGACTGCTCAGCAGTGAAGAGTCTGCAACACAGATCAATGGGCATTTGGAACACAGGCATTTCAGATAGCCCTCTAGTGACAGAACTGGTCTTCCACCACAAACATGGCTCCTACCTTTTACACTGTAAAAAAAAAAACTTCAACTGGGCCCAAAAAATAAAACGAATTAAATGCTGTTTCCCTGATTATCACACAGTCCTTACATACATAAACATATTAGAAACAATAACTATTGTTTATAGTTTTCATTACAGCTGTTTCTTGCTGACAGTGAAAAATCCCCCTTCGGTCTTTACCTGCTCATCAGGGAACTCTCTTCTTCTTGCCCTGACAGTGAGATAACTGAGTCTCTGGCTGAAACAAAGGCCTTTGCTGTCTGCGTGTACAGTGTGTTGGGAGAGAAACATTCTAACAGTGGAACTGAGCAGAATTTTGAATCCATGTATTCCATGGTAAACATTCCATATCTTGAATGTGGAGAATAACAGAGAAAAAAACAGGAAGAAGAAAGTAGGCAACAATACAACGGCATCATCAGTTACATCACTTGCAGTGGGCAGGAGTATTATTTTATCACAAATGCACAAAGTAAATCTATTTTTCTACATATAAACAAGCTTTTCCCAGTAGTCAAAAGTAAAAAAAAAAAAAAAAAAAAATTTTATAAGTGCAATAAGGCACTCAGAGGTGTGTGTGAACCATATTTTACAGCACGGCCAGCAGCTGAAGTCACTCGGCTGTTGGCCTTGTGCATTACTACGCCAATGGCCGTGCTGTAAAATATGGTTTACACACACACACACCCCTTTATGCCTTATTGCTTACATATACCATTCTGAAAAGAGGGTTGGTAACATGCTGTCACAAAGAACTCTCGTTCCAGCTACAGTTGTAAGGGCATATTGCAAATGCATTTTCTGCAACCACATCCTTGGTTCTAAGCACCTGGAGTATGTATGTATGTATGCATCCATGTTGTGGTGCATGGTGGGAGGGGTGACCAGTAGAGCAGGGGAGGTAAGCCTGCCACTTTACAAAGCCCGAGTCAGACCCCACCTGGAGTACTTTATGCAGTTCTAGGCACCTCAGTACAAACATGCATTGTTCAGTTTCTTAACGACTGCTTGCATGTGTTAGTACTGAAACTATTATATTAGTGATGATGGGTAAATTTATTTAAAGAAGAACATGGTTGCTGATGAAGCATGCCTGTGCAAGGTTGGTTAGTAAAAGTCCAGCAACTCTCTGCAAAATATTTTTGTTTTATGAGCTCTTTACCAAGGATAGCCCAGCTATGTTTTACTTTCCAGTGGGTTCCTGATTGTACCTTTTTTTTTTTTATATATATATATACTTTTCTACTTTCTCTGTGCTCTGGGGATGCAGCCAGCCCCTTTGGCCCCCTCACAAGCCTCACCACGCCTGTATCCCAATAGTCCACCTTTTCCGAGGACTTGCCTTGCCTTTCTTCCCATATTACTGCCATGCCCGCCTCCAGTGGGGCCCTTGGGCTGGTCCAGGAGCCTCTGAACTTATCTTCCAGTTGTCTGGAGAAAGTGCCTACATCGGCAGGCTTGGGGCCCTGAAAACACAATCGGCCTTCATCCTGCTCAGCAAGTGGATTTTCCTGTTTGTTTCTTTTTGTGAGGACTTAGCAGGCTGAGATGTCATGACACGTGTGAACTGCCAGCGTTGGCAACATCCTCTTCACCCAGCCGCCTCTCACTACACCTCCCCCTGTGGTCACCGGGGAGGCGTGATCACAGTGAGAATCGGACGCTCTTCCCTCTCCAGAGGAAAGAAGAATCCACCGGGACATTCCATCTTCCTTCCCCTGATGAACCAGGCTTGTTCTGAACCTAGGTTACGAGTGGTAGCACTGCTACTGCACTGTAAGGCCAGCTGTGTTTTACCAATTATTACAGTATGTTTACCTAGAATATTCCCTCTGAACTGCAACACTGCATTTTCAGTGGGGTCTTCATTCTGTCCAGTGCTGCAGCTGGGTGGACTGAAGCACTGTTAGGTTACATTACTTGCTCAGTGTCATGCAGTGAATATTGTGCTATAGTGGATTTGATGCTGTGATCTCTGTTTACAACAATGTTCCAGTAACTATAACACATTGCCTTTACTGCCTGGGGGGGGCCTAAAAGGTCAGCGACGGCCAGCAGTGTTGCCATTTATTTATCCAGGATTGGCCAGCTAATATGTAACATCTCATTTCCAGGTGGGTCCTGCCTCTTCCCGTTTCGGCAGCTACCGTGACTAGAGCATTAAGAGGTGCTGTAGTCCGGAGGTGAAGTGACTAGTTCAGTGTCACACAGTGAGTACTGCGGTGTCACACAGTTGAGTATTGACTCCAGCAAAGTCTGGATCCTGTGATTTCCAGATTACCAACAAGGGTCTAACCAGATGAAAACACTGCTTTGGGGGGGGAGGCTAAAAGGCCAATGATCACCAGTATTTTTCCGACTTTTTTTTTTTTTTTTTTTACCCAGGATAGCCAAGCTGAGATGCAGCTTTTCCTAGTTTCCAGTTGATCCCGCCTCTACATGTTTCTCTAGCTTAATGGACTAGAGCATTGACAGGTTAAATGACTTGCTCAGGAATACAGAATGAGTATTTGGCTTTAGGGGTTTGGATCTCCCAGTTCCCAACTCTAGCAAATAGTACACACTGCCTTCTCAGCCTGTGGGGGGCCCTAAAAGGCCAGAGACTGCTGGCATAATTATTATTTTCATTAATTATTATCATTATTTTTCCCCAGTGGGATTCCTGATTCACTTTCTTACCCATATCATCTTATACTTGCTATGATATTTTTATATATGTCATGTTTCTCACCTCTCTGTTAACTAACTCACTGATCACTGCTAGCAGGATAGACACGTGACTGCAGGCTCCATGGGACTGTTCAGGAGGTTGGTTGATGTGGCAGCAGGAGATGCACTCTATCCAGAGGTGTGCATGGGAGGATAACCCTGGTCCCACCCCCCCCCCACACACACACACACACACAACCCTATTGAAACAACCTCCAGCTTTGGTTTGTTATACTGCCAGCTGCTGGGCAGTGATGTTAGTTGCCTCACTGAGCCACTGCAGCTGCCTGCCTGCCTCTCCCATCCCTTGCTTCACACACAGTGCTGGAAGGGTCACTTTCACTTCTGCTGTGGCGAGCTCTGGAGGAGGCGTGCCAACATCCATTATCTGAATCTGTGTCCTGACTCCTTAATCCTGCTGTTAACTTCAGCCAGCCTGACTTACTCAGAGTGGATCGATTCAGTCTTTGATTACCCAACCAGTACCTCTTATGCCTGGCCTGCTTATGAGCCATACTACTGGTGCACTGCTGCCCAGTGGGACTGTGAGCCTGCGTCATGCAGCTGGAGTTGGGAGGGAGTGACTGATGGCTCTGGAGACAGTCGGGAGGTGGGCGGGTCGGGCAGTGGGAGGTACTCTTGACAGCTGGTCCTGAGGCATTTATATCTGGCATGTGCTGGACAAGTCCACTGTCACGGTTCTCCTTATCAGCCACCTGTCTGCCTCACAGGAAGGTTGACACCACAACTGACAAGTTACATAGAAACATAGAAACATAGAATTTGACGGCAGATAAGGACCGCTTGGCCCACCCAGTCTGCCCATTTCCCTACCTACTGGATAAGCTACAGATCCTAGTTAACCAGCAGCCTACTTCTTTCTACCCCCACCCCCCAGAATTGCCTTATGACTATCCCATGCATGCTTGAATTCCACCACTGATTTTGACTCCACAACCTTCTCCGAAGGCCATTCCATGCATCCACAACCTCTCTGTGAAAAATACTTTCTTAAATTACCTCTGAGCCGCCTCTATATCTTCAAATTGTGCCCTCTTGTTCTTGCACACTTTTTTTGAAAGATGCTACCTCTTGGACTTTGTTGATTCCCTTGAGGTACCTGAAAGTTTCTATCATGTCCCTCTCCCTCCTTTCCTCGAGGCTATACATATTAAGCTCCTTAAGTCTCTCTTCATATGTCCTCCGTGCAGACCCTGCACCATTTTAGTTGCCCTCCTCTGGACAGCTTCCATCCTGTCTATGTCTTTGCGGAGATTGGGTCTCCAGAACTGCACACAGTACTCCAGATGGGGTCTCACCAGCTGTCTGTACAGAGGGATAATAACTTCCTGTTTTCTACTGGTGTTGCCTCTCCCTATGCATCCCAGTATCCCCCCAGCCCTCCTTGCTGCCTTCTCACATTGCTTGCCCACCTTTAGGTCATCTGATATGACTACCCCCAGGTCCCTTTCCATTTTTGTTGTTGTTAGTATCTCACCCCCCATTGTGTACTCTTCCCCTGGGTTTTTGTTTCCCAGGTGCATTACCTTGCACTTCTTAGCATTGAATCTAAGCTGCCATACATTTGACCATTCCTCTAACCTTGCCAAGTCCCTTCTCATCCTTTTCCACCCCACCCTGTGCATCAACTCTGTTGCAGATCTTAGTGTCATCTGCAAAGAGACATACTTTCCTTCCAGTCCTTCTGCAATGTGGCTTATAAAGACATTGAAGAGGACTGGTCCTATACTGAACCCTCACGGTGCCCGCTAGTAACCCTCCTTTCTTCTGGTGGACTCCATTTACTATTACTCTCTGTGTCCTATTCTCCAGCCAATTCTTTACCCAGGCTGTCATCTTGGGACCCACCCCAGGCTGGCTAACTTATATATTAATCTTTTGTGTGGGACTGTGTCAAATGCCTTGCTAAAGTCTAGGTAGGCCATGTCCACAGCCCCTCCCTTGATCTACTACTTTGGTCACCCAGTCAAAGAAATCTATCAGATTCTGCCTGGCATGACCTTCCCGCTATGAATCCATGCTGCCTAGGGTCTTGTGCCCTCTGGCCTCTAGATACTCGACAATTCTTTCCTTTAGAAGTGATTCCATCATTTTCCTATCATTGAGGTTAAACTAACAGGTCTATAGTTTCCTGCTTCTGCCTTGCTCCCACTTTTGTGAAGGGAACTCATCTGCCCTCCTCCAGTCCTCGGGTACCACCCCATCCTCCCATGATTTGTTAAAGGGGTAGTCAGTGGTGTCACTAGTTCTACCCTTAGTTCTTTTAGAATTCTGGGATAATCCCATCAGGCCCCATTACTTTGTCCACCTTCAGTTTTAAGAGTTCTTTCAGAACCCTTTCTTCTGTAAATGGGCTGGTATCAACTTCTGTATCCAGAATGTTACTACTGTTTGTTTATGTACCTCTCTTCCTTTGTAAATACTGAGCAAAATATTTGTTTAGTATCTCTGCCTTTTCACATTCTCCTCTGCCCACCCTCCCTCCCCTTTATTAAGCCTCACTATCCCTCCTTGGTCTTCCTTTGCTCCCTGATGTACCTATAAAGGTTTTATTCCCTTCTTAACTGAGTTGGCTATCTTTCCTCAGTTTGGGCCTTTGCTGTTCTGACTGCCTTCCCAGCCTCCTTTTGCTTTAACTGATACAGTTCTCTGTCCTGCTCCTCTGCGATTCCTTGTACTTCCTGAATGCTTTCTTTTTCTCTTGAACCTTCACTGCCACTTCCTTTGAGAACCATAGTGGTTTCTTACATCGTCTTGTTTTGTTTATTTGCTTCACACAAAGGCTCGTTACCTCTGTGATGGCAGTTTTTATTATTCCTCATTGTTCTTCCACCCCTCCTTCCCACCCATTTGCTAGTGCATTCCTTAGGCACTCACCCATTTTGGCAAAGTCAGCCCTCCTAAAGTCCAGTACTTTTGTCTTTGTATGGCTTGACTCTATTGCTGTGTTTATTGTGAACCATACTGTTCGATGGTCGCTAGTTCCCAGATGGCTACCCACTTCTACATCTGTGATCCTCTCTCCATCTCCGTTTGAGAGTATCAAGTCTAATATTGTCCTCTCGAGTGGGCTCCAGTACTAGTTGTCTAAGGCATGCCTCTGTAGGGCATCTAGAATAACTGCACTCTTGGAAGTGGCAGCTGCAATCGCGCTCAGTTAACATCTGGCATATTCAGATCACCCATCAGCAATATCTCCCTTTTCTGCCATTCTAAGTATACTTTCTATCATTTCCTTGTCCATTTCTCCCCTGAGAAGGGTCTGTATACAACCCTGTGCGGATTGTGGTGCCATTGCCTGTCTCCAAATTTACCCACAGTGCTTCTTCTCCTCCCTGTTTACCCTTTTGTTCTGTTGCTTTTATTCCTTCCTTATGTAAAGAACTACTCCTCCCTCTTTACCCTCCCTGTCCCTCCTGTAGATAGTGTATCCTGGTATGTTTACGTCCCAGTCATGGTTTTGTGTGTACCATGTTTCTGTGACTGCCACGATATCCAGATGTTCCTCCTCCATCAAGGCCACTAATTCAGGAAGCTTGTTACCTAGACTACGGGCATTGGTACTCATTGCTCTCCACTTTTGATGGCCTTACCTTCTGTTGCAGCATCCCCACTGACCGTTCTACCTTGGTCTTTTCTCATTTAGTACCCTGTTTTGTAGGAGAGGCTGGGATTTTTCTGCTGTTTGTCAGTGCCTCCCCATAGACTAGTTTAAAAGCTTGCTCAATGAAGCATTTAAACCGATTGCTCAAAAGACTTGTTCCTTCCTGGACAGATGCAGACCATCCTGCCAGTATAGGCTGGTGTCCCTCAGGTGGAACCCCAGTCCCAATGAAGCCAAACCCCTGTGCTCCGCACCATTTTTCAACCATTCATTAAACTGCATGGTGCCAATTACCTCGCCTCCCCATGCCTTTGACAGGCAGCCCTCTGAGAAGGATACTGTGTTTGCTACTTGTCTTAGGCCCTCCCCAACTCTGCAGTGTCCTCCTGCACTGCTCTAACCTCATGATGAGCCAAGTCATTTGTCCCTAGGTGGACAATTACGCCCAGCTCAGAATCCCTTGCAGCTGTTGTTGTGATCCTGAGGATGCGCCTGTCCCTCCAGCCATGGCACCAGGCAGGCACCTTACTCAGATTTCCCAGCTCCTCCCAGTTCTATCCCCTCATAATTGAGTCCCCACCAGGAGCTGCTTCCTTTCCTTGTGGTGTCCTCTGCCTCCTTCCTGTGGGCCTCCCTTGTGACAGTTGTCCTCAGCCTCCTTAGTCTCCTCTTGGGTGTATCTATAGAGAGCTTTGCTCCCAGAATGGCGATGGATTGTGGTGTGTAACATCTGACTGGGTGTGCCTCTGTTTCACCATCCTCATCCTCCCTGAGCCCACTGTGGTCCAACTGCTGTGCTTTTTGCAACCTCTGAGGTAGTGGTGGTGGTTCTGGTGCTCCCTGGATGGGGAGGTTCCTTCCTACTGTCCATTGTGGCCTGGGGAAGGTCCCGTACTACTGTCCAGTGTGGCCTGAAGACGGCAACTTCCTCCCTCAGGGCAGACAGTTGTCTGCAAATAGGGCAGCATCTCAGCCTCCAGAAAGACTCCCGGAAGACTGCTGCCCCACAGCCATTATACATTGCACTACTCCCCACCTTTTTTTTTTTTGTGTGTGATTGGTTTGTAATGGAAATATATATTTATATTATACAGTGTTTATGCTTATATTGTCAGTGCAGTGTGCTAGAGAGGATATGACAGTGACATGCACCTTGCACTCTTGAGGAATGATGTCAGAACCCCAGGTATAAAGGAACTGTTTCCAGGGTGGGTGGGGTGAGGGTGGGAAGGGTTGGGCCTAAACTGTGCCTCGCAAAACAATCAGCTAGAAGCTCTGACCCACTGCTGCAATGAGTGCCTTCCTGTTAGGAAGATGCCCTACACAACAATTTGATAGAGAAATACCCTGCTAATCAATCAGAGAAAATCCACACATCCAAGTCAGACATAGAACCTTCCCAGCCCCAAAACAGGCCTGGTGGTTTGTGCTCTGAGAGCTGTCCGCCCTAAAATAAGTCTGCTGTGCTTTAAACTCTTCCTGCACTGAAAATCTTAAGAATTGTAACAAACAAATGTAAACCTTAATCCACCACCCTCTGTTGCTTGAAAGACCGTCTTTTCCTGTTTCACACTGCAGGTTTTTCTGTGACCACTCCTTAACCCAGTAACTCTGTTTAAAAGAGTTTAACTGTCACAAACTCCTACGCACCAGTAAATTATTTAAAATAGTTTCAGTCCCAAAAGCCTAGTAGTCAATCCAGCTACCCCCAAGGGACAACCAGAATGAAGTATTTAAACACTTATGAGGTTACTTCCAAGATAAGCAGAGTTTATAGTTTCTTTTCAACTGCTCAGTCACCTGAAATTTAAAAATAGTTTAACTGTCAGCAAATCTTAGTAGACAATCTAGCTACCTCCAAGGACCTACCCAAATGCAGTATTTAAATCCTTCTGAAGTATATTAACAAGATAAACAGAGTTTACAAGCCCCTTCTTGGTTAAACCCTAAATAAATATGTGAATAAAAAGCAATTACCAAGGGTAGTTAGTTTCACCTCCCACAGAATTAAGCAAAAGTGCACGTTTGTTCAGATATCAAGTGCAATATAGAATTTCTCACACAGTTCGCAGTTGAAGAAAGCAGTATCCTTCCAGCTCCAGCAAATGTGCTTTGCATCCAGCTAACAGGAAAACATCAGTCGGAATCAGTGTGGATGATTGTGCCATGTGATAGGCTGCAGCGCGCTGCAGAAATGATCACATGGGGGTCTACTCAAATAAACCCAGAGCCCACAGCACTATTGAATGGCAAAATGGAAAGACTGCTTCTTCCATAACTCAGTAATAGCCTGACACACCTATAGACTCCAAACACATTTCTGATAAGTTTGCTTTTGCAAATTGCTAGCAAACTTAAGAAATTGAGGCAGTCAAGAGGGTGCAATGTGGAACCACCAAAGTTATCACATGTATTGGGGTATATTAGTAAAGCAGAAAACTGTTTAGCTTACTAAGAAGGTAAATATATGTTGAAACAGAAAAAAAACAAGCATTTGTCAATGCCGAATGTTTGCTTGCTGGCATTTGCATTGGTAGTGTAGAAGTTATAGAGCTGCATAATAGGAATGGCAGTGAAGTATTGAACTGAAGCCAACTCCACCACCACCACCCTGCAGAGAGTGACAGGCATTGGGGTGTGCCTTTGGGTCATCAGGCATAACGGCCACGCCATTTCACCACACCCTACCGTGCAGACACTGACAAGTGTCACGGTGTGCCTTTGGCCCTTATGTGCACCCCATTCCATCAGGAAATATTGTGAGATGGGTGCGGTATAGGAGAATGGAGTGAACTTTGGGGCTGAAGAGTCCAAGGCACACCTCGATGCCTCTCCGTGGCTGCAGGGTGTGGGTGGGGGTGGAATGGTATGAGCATTGCAGGTGACAATCCCAAGTCACACCCCTGATGCCTGTCATTCTCTACAGGGTGGGGTGTTGTGGTCAGAAACCCTAACACCTCAGGCATTCGTTGGTATTTTCACTCCAAATTTTCAACATGGGTTTTATGTGACCCCCACCTCATGAACAGTGGCAATATCAGTTTGTTAGTCAAAGCTGCTTTTGCACAGCTTACTACGGCATTTGTCACCACAGGTGAAAACACATTCTGAACAGGATGTGAAAAATGACAGCTGTACTGTTCATGGGAGGTGTAAAAAAAAAAAAATGGCAATGTTGAAAATCTGCAGGTAAATATTAAAAACTGGTGAAGTCACGAGTGTGCGTAGAAACTGTGCAACGTGCACCCGTAATGTAATTAGTTTGGGAATTGTTTACAGCAGATTGTCAACACAGGCATTTTGGGACCTCCGGTCATGAGCAGTGTCAGTGTGATTTTCTTAATTTGTCCCGAACAATGATTTCCCACAGCGACCACGCATTTCTGTGCTGAAAGTGTAAAAACACATTTTGGCCATGTTGTGAAAAATGACAGCTGTACTGTTCCTAAGGAAGTGTGGAAAAATGCCACTGGTGAAAATCTGGCCTGAAAATATTACGAATTCATGAACTTACGAGGGTGCGTGGAAACTGCGCAATGCTCACTCGTAACACAGTCATTTTTAGGAATTTTTTCACCAAATTTTCAAATTAGCCATTTTAAGACCTCCGCTCATGAACAGTGTCACTGTGATTTTCTTAATGTGTCCCATACATTGATGTCACACGCCATTGTGCGCTACATGGGTGGAAACATGTTTTGGGCAAGATGTGAAAAATGACAGCTGTACTGCTCATAAGGAGGTGTGGTAAAATGGCAATGTTGAAAATCTGGAGTGAAAATTATTGAAAATTTGTGAATTTATGAGCGTGCGTAGGATCAGCACAACAAACGCTCGTAAAATAGTCATTTTTGGGAATTTTTTCACCAAATTTTTAACATAGCCATTTTAATATCTCTGCTCATGAACAGTGTCACTGTGACTTTCTTAATCAGTCCCGAACATCGATTTCGCACACCGACTGCACCATTGTGCGCTACATGTGTGGAAACACATTTTGGGTGAGATGTGAAAAGTGACAGCTGTACTACTCATAAGGAAGTGTGGTCAAATGGCAATGTTGAAATGTGGAGTGAAAATATTGAAAATTCGCGAACCTAGGAGCCTGCGTAGGAACAGCGCAACGCACGCTCCTAAAACAGTCATTTTTAGGAATTTTTTCACCAAATTTTCAACATAGGCTTTTTGAGAGCCCACCTTATGAACACTGACACTGTCATTTCATTAATCGGTCTGAAGGTGATTTCGGCGCGGTGACCATGAAATCCTTGCCGAGCCCGATTACCACCATGACAGTGACAGAACTCATGAGGAGGGGTCCCAAAACCCATGTTGAAAATTTGTAGCCAAATTCCAAAAATGCCTGAGATATGCAGCAAGTTGAAAAACCCTATTCACTACATTATACAGCTTACCGGCATTTCCTCAGTTCACGGTCGGCTTTGAAAGGTGCAGACATGTTCTGGTCCACGAAGATCGTGTGCCGAGCTCCAGAGGTAAGTATGAGGTGAAGTGGGTGTGGGAGGCAGGGTGCAGAGGGTGGGCGGGCAGGAGACCAGAGGACCGTTTTTGTGTTTTCAGGTTTTTTTTTTTATTTAATTACTGACGGCGGACATTTGCCATGCTGGGGTGGGCTCCCAGCTTAGCAATTACACTGCTGGGGCGTTTGCCATGCTGGGGGTGGGCTCCCAGCATGGCAGCTGAAAGCTTTGGGGCAGTGGAGCCGGCGGGATTGGGCACCCCAGTCAGCCATTCCAACTGTTGCCACGCTGGGGTGGGCCTCCCTGCGTGGCACTCTGCAATCTCTTGGTGGGACTGTGGAGCCGACTGGGATTGGGCACCTGAATGCCAAACGAAGATTGTTGCCACGCTGGGGTGGGTTCCCAGCGTGGCACCTGGAAGACTGTTTGGGAGGGGAGAGCACCTCAGTGAGCACTTCCCTTATCTGATCGTGCTCATTGAGCGGCTCTCTTCCTTTCAACTGTAAGCAACTGCATTCTCGAGTGCTGTCATAGACAGCTGCAGCATGTATTGGGCAACTGTGGCCGCGCTTGCAAACACACGGAGGGAATTGGAAGAGGGGGTGCCACACCTCCAGAAACTCGGATTATGGCACTATGTTTCTTGCACATGCATGCAAGCAAACATAAAAACTAAAAAATATGGAAAATAACTATAGCTGAAAATGTGCACTGAACATAGCTAACATAAAAAAGTATCAGAAGGGGAAGCGCTGAAATTGAATTTAAATTATTACTTTGTAAGGGCAATAGAAAGGCACTCTTTAGGTATTAATTTTACAATGAATGATAGGTTGGTCTATATAGAATAGTGTATGGGTGCCCGTACACAGTAAGGCTGTGTTTTCATTGCGGGTACTGTATATGATTTTTATTTTTTTATTTTAAAGTTTAATGATTTACAGGATAAGTTGTATGAGAAACAACTCATTTACAGAACGTTCCAAGTCATGAATACAACTTACAAAAATTTAGACCAACCAATGTGAACAAAACATAAGCAACTTGAGTCACGGATACTTTAATAGTAAATCATTGTTGAGTCATATACAATTAGTTAAAACAAGTATAACGTTGTTTCTGTAGAAGTAACTTCTTCAAACTTTGCTTAAAAATAGATGACATCACAGAGACTTCAAGAATGAAGCTTGAGAGGTCCCTATAATGGCATCATACGCCAGAGATGGAAACACAGCCTTCGTTGTGTATGGGCACCCAAACACTCTTTTATATAGTCTAAGGCTTTTTTTTTTGTTTTGTTTTTTTCAGTTCTAGTTAAGTCAGTTTTTGTAAGGTATCTTTATTATCTGGTCATTGAGGTGGCTGACTCTAGTTACTTGGCCTCAGTATTGAATTCTTACTTTAGTTCTTTTTTTAACAATCAAGGTAAGTAGTTGTAAAATAGAACAGTACTTTAGTTGACTGCCTTCTCAACAGCAGTGATCAACTAATCTTTGACAAAGTGAAAAAAATTAAATAGCCTAGATGTTACAAAATCTTCAGGACCTTGATGGACTACACCCTAGACTGCTGAAAGAATCTGCAGAAGATGATCATTTGAAACTTCTGTTTGAAAATTCATTTATATCAGGTGTGGTACCTAAGTACTGTAAGAAGCTACAGTGGTTCCTTTATTCAAAGTGGGGTGGGGGGCAAAAACAAAGAACAGTGACTGTTGCCCCATAAACCTAATTTGGCAAAATTAACTTCCATTCTGGGGAAAAAGCATGGAGGCTTTTTGTAGAGAGCAACCTGTTGCTCAGTGTGCCTTCCTGGTGAAAAATTTTAATAAATAAATAAAATATCACAATGAACGCAAGTCCCTTCATGCTAACCTACTCACTAAGTTTAAAAATCTCAGTCTGAAGGCAGTGACTGTAAACTGGCTTGGTGACTGGTTAATTCAATGCATGCAATGAAGGCACTGACTGTAAACTGGCTTAGTGATTGGTTAACTGAACATATGTAACAGGTGCGTGAGACTAGGAGCTTGTCCAATAAAAGACGTTTGCATTGGGAACTCGCAGGGCTCTGTTCTGGACCCAAGCCTGTTCACAGTTTATGTAAACAATATGATCAACAAGGCTTGATGAGTAAATTCACAGACTACACCAAACTTGGTGGACTGGGAAAAAAATGCATCTGTCTTGACTTGAATATCATTAGTACCTGGACTAATCTAAACAGAAATGCTTTAAATCTTGAAAAAGGCACAGTATTGTGTTTGGGCCATAGTAATAGTAAATCCAAATATTGTCTAAGCAGTATTGATCTAAAAACTCTTAATTGATATAACCCCTATGTGGTGCTATCCCAACTGCTACTACCCCTGCCTGCATGTCTAGTTGCAGGTTAAGGGGCCTGGATACTGAAACGGGTGCCTCCAACCGGAGGACAGGGTTGTTAGTAACAAAGTTAACTTGGGTACAGCCCTCCGGGACTCTGTAACCCCCCTCTTTGTCCTCTAGTGGCCTAGACAATATGCAACAAACACTTTCACAGTAGCCCCTATTCAGCATACAAATCCCCACACTGTTTGCACTTACCACCAGGGCTGATTCCACCAGTTTGACCCTGGAGACCCCCTGTAAAACAAGGTTAGGCTCAGTAAATAACAGTACAGTGCTTTGGGTACAAACTGGATCCACAGTGAGATTAAATGCAAAAAGAGTTGGATCTGATTTATTTAGGGGAATTGAACAAGGGAAGGGCTTAATCAGGTTGATTGATTCTAAAACTGATCTAGGCAGGCAGTTATGCATGCACTTGTAGTCCCTGTACGGTCACACGCTCTGGGTACCCAGTTGGAAGTAAGGTGGGCTAGCCTGGAACGCTGCCCGGGGTAGGCCAGCATCGCAACTGGTTGGGGCCCTGTGGTGAAAAGAAAAAACATGCTCAGCCACACACAATTTGTAATCCGCAGCCAGGAGGCTCAGTTCATGAGGATTATACAAAACAGTTAAATCAGATGACGCACTTTGATTGAGCTGCTGTTGCAGGGAGCTTCCCTGGTGTTTACTCACGCTACCCAGTGCAGAACACAGGATGGACAAAATGGAGACTGCAGGATGACTTGCTGGTTTGCCGGGAGAAGCAGGGCCCACACGATTCACCATGGTGTCGTTTTTTTTTCGTGATGTTGAGCAGGGGCTGATCCCCAGGCAGGTCTCTTGTCGGTGGTCTTCTCTGTGGTGTGAGTAGCTGGCTGGGTTAAAATGTGGAGGCCCAGACGAATTGGAGATGAATGCAGATTCTGTCCGGTAGGTGCTGGATGAAGCTTCCAGCAAGCAAGGCACAGTTAAACAGAGGGGAGCCAAATTGTGACCCACTAGCAGGTTACAACACATTTTATAGTAAGCAGTCACCATACCACCAAGGGGATAGCAGTCCGGTCGCAATATCAGTGTCTCTGAGCAAAACCGGTAGTTCTGTGGTGAATGGATGTCCTGACAGGCGGATCACGTACAGCAAATCTTCGGTCTTCTTCAGGTTTAAATCTGGTCACTCTTCAGTGGCTTTGTCTCACTCCAATTCAGATACAGTCTGATTGATAAGCCTTTCAAAGGATTCCCTCTCGAGGTACAACAGGCAGACAAGCCAAATTCAGCCTTTCCACCAATCTCCCGCGCGAACTATGCAGAAGTAGCTGCTCAAATCACTCGAGCTGTTTACTCTTCAAACTCTAACTCCAGACTGACACACTGCAGCAGGCAGCTTGGGAATTTCCCTTTGGTCCAAAAGGTTCTGGTTGGTTGATCCATCAGTCTGGCAAAGCAAGAGCTCCCCTTCTAGGTCCATTTAGGTGCCAAAGTGCAAAAACTACAGTTCCTACAGAAATTTGCTCCCACAAGACCCCTGGGGACAGACACCATTTTAGAGTCCCCAAAGGTACTGATTGGTCCCAATAGGCAGTCCAAAACCAAGATGGTGGGGCAATACTGAAATGTCCATGCTGCAAAGGAAGGCAGGTTAGACAAACTGCAATATTATTATTATTATTATTATTATTATTATTATTATTATTAAAACAGATAAACAGTAAACAGGCACAGTTCCTAGCAAGGCTTCCTCTGCGCAAATAGCAGTGGCAGAATGAAGCTATAACACTACAGCCCGGGTGAGACTCGAGGCTGAGACTACTCGGTCCCTACCCAGATTAATTTTACACCACAAGATAGTCCGCTGTTAGACAGGCACGGAGGCTAACAGGGCACTCGCATGCAAACACTTTTAAATCGCTAGGAAACAGAACACCAGCCTGGCAGTGGGCATTTAGGCAAGTCCAAGAAAGACTTTTGGGAACCCCCATTTGCAGGGGGGTTACATTGAGAAATCTATTTAGGAGTAATATCTAATGACTTTTGGAGGGGGTGGAATAATCATCGTAAGGAAGCCAACAAAAGTTTAACAGGATCCTGGGGTGCATTTGAAGGATATTTAGGAGTGGATCTAGAAAAGTTGGGATGTGTTTGTACAAAACTTACGTCAAACCTGTCCTTGACTACTGTTCCCAGTTTTGGAGCCCTCATTACCAAATAGACATCGAAAGACTGGATTCTGTTCAGCGTAGGGAAGCTAAAATGGTACATTCACTGCACAACGTGACATACAGTGATAGACTAGATTCTTTGAATGTGTGTAGCCTTGAAAGGAGACGTAATAGAGGTGATGTGTTTCTTATGTATAAAACATACAAGTATACAGTGCTGCTATTCAGTGAACTAAAACTTAACATACAAGAGCAAGGATATTCGCACCACGGGGCACAATTGTCAATTAATGAAAAAAATCATATAGACCTGAACTGCAAAACAAATTACGCAGAGGATTGCTGGCAATGTGGAATGCTCTGCCCACACATGTTCTGGAATCACCTGAAACACCTTAGAAAATCCGTTAGCCAGACCCATGTGCATGGGAGGACAGTTAATAACTTACTGCTGAGAAGCAGGGGGTGGACTTGATGGGATATTGCCTCCTTCCATCCTACGTACCCAGTATGATACCACTGACACCTTCCTACTGGTTGACATCAGTTTCCACACAGTCTCAGCACAGTGTTCTCATCTAAGTGGGCTGTTTGTACCATAGAGATCTAGAGCTTTGTCGATACATACAGTACAGTCTCGCTTATCCATACTGCTTGGGAGACATGAAATTAGTTCAGATAATGGGGAGTATGTAAAATTGGGATTAAAACGCTTAGAGAGTATTCACTTGGGAGACATGCTACCTGTCCATTAGAAAGGGATGTCCGGATAATGGGGGTTCATTAGCTCGAGATTACACTGTACATCTAAACACTGTGGGCAGGATTCACAAAATTCCTGAAATTCCCACAGCTGTGGGAAAAACCCATCGCAAGTGGGTTGCCAGCTGCAGGTATTCATAAAGGTGGAGCTGGATTATGACTGGCTCCATGATTTACGGCGGGTTGCAGGTGATGTTGCTAAGGTAATCCCTGCAGCTGCAGAAAACTGTTACTGCCGGTGGGATCAGCTGTAACCTCTTCCGCAACTGCTGCAGATGTGAATAGCAATCTCTACAGCTGCAGAGATTTCGGTCCGCAACTGGAGTTGCAGCGTGGGACTTAGTCCCAAAACCGTTTTGTGAATCCTGCCCTGTGTATCTGGGTTTCCATACCCAAGACCCATGCACACACTTTTATTTGAAATTTAGCAGAAGGCTTGCCAAAGGAGCAGCATAGAACATATGGGGTAGGAGGTGCTTAGAAATCGAAATGTAACATTATCTTGCAAAGGGCAGTTTAAAAACATAAAACGCTACTGTGTTTCATTAAATGGTCTGTACTTCATTTGTGATTTAAGACCTTATTACTGTCAGTGTATGTTTCTCAGTGCCAACCAGTGTTTACTCTTATTGGGTCTGATCACTTTGAATCAACAATTTGGTTGTGGATTTTGCCATGCTAGGAGTTTGCAGCGTGTTTGTTTGTACTTTGCTTTAAATTACCTACCGTGGAGAACGTGACTTGCGTGATTTACGTGGATTACAAGTACAGTAAAAGTGGTCTATTATGGACACCACTGGGACCTAAGAATCTGTTCTTAACACCAAGGAGCCCTCAATATGTAGACTGCACAGCGCTAAACAGAATTGCTGTCCAGGAGGATGTCTTTGTTGTGGCATATGCCGTGTCCTTAAAAGAGAACTACCTGCTTGATTTTGACAGGAATTAGTGCAAAGGCAGATAGGTGAGGGCTTAGTAAAAGCTGGATACCCAGTAGCATTTAAAAAAAAAATAAAATAAATAATTTTGTCAAACCTGAGCTCTCGAGAGAATCACTCGTAGTTGGTTTGCAGACAGTCATTTCAGATTGCGCTGCATGCTGCCCTGAGATCGCACACAGTATGAACAGTAACACCACAAGAGTTTATTTTGGCTATGCACATGATAATGTAACACTGTATGTATGGAGAGTCTGTTTGTATGACGTATCCTGCCGTGAGTGCCGTCTGCTCTTTTTCACAGGTTTAATCCCAAGTTTCATGTTTATACTTACCATGAACATTGAAGTTGGACTAAACCTGGCAAAAGGAGAGCAGACAATATGATATATCATGCAAGGAAAATCTCTGTATGTTGAGCATTGCATTATTGGGGGGCATACCCGTCACATTCTCCCGTTGTGCACATTCTTGGAGCAGCTAACAGCAGTACCTGAAATGTTTGACTGTAAACTGGCTCTCTTTTTTCTAAAATGAAATATTTTTTAAAACCTGCAAATTGCCAGCAGAGGAAGGCCATACAGTCTCTAGAGTCCAAAGTCATTGTGGAGCTCATGCAACTTGAGTTACATGGCGTTTGGCTCCCCTCCCCGGGTACTCTTACCTCCCCCCCCTTTTTTTTTTTTTTTTAATATTCTCTGTTTATACGCCCCATTCAACACCACATCTGCCCCTCTCACCTGGGACTCCCAAGGTATCAAGATCCCAGGTCATCCCCCTCCAGTCTAGTTCTGACACGTCAGGTGGTCCATCCGAGCACCAGCGGAGGCTGGTCATATGGCTAAGGTGCCAGGTCCCATCTCCATGCACAGGTGTGGGGATTTTCCTTATTCTAATGTCCCCACACTCCTCAAGGACAATGGCATGCAAAGAGGTGCAAGGAGATGAGGGCACGTTGAGACGTGCCGCCGCTTCGGACTTCGGTCGACATCCAGCCCTTCCTTAACTCTGCAGTCCCACTGCACCGCCACCGGTGGTCACCGAGGTGGCAATATAGCAGTGGGACCAGCAGCCCATGCTCGCTGGTGGAGGAAAGCAGCCCTCTGGACACTCAGTCCTCCTCCCCCTTGGCCAGCTGACCAGCCCTCCAGCAATGCAGGCTCACTTCCGAACCCAGGTCCCTGGCATCGCAAGCGGGTAACTCTAATGCTGTGCCTCTCACCCTCTCCTTGACTTTATCACACACCCTTTTAAAAGCACTACTAGGTATCACCATTTACTCCCCAACCCGACTTTGTACTAAACTCTGTCAGAAGTTTGTAGTTCTTTA
Organism: Neoceratodus forsteri; assembly: GCA_016271365.2. Lineage (NCBI taxonomy): Eukaryota > Metazoa > Chordata > Ceratodontiformes > Ceratodontidae > Neoceratodus > Neoceratodus forsteri. The sequence continues at coordinate 504,192,718 of CM057455.1, forward strand.
TAAAGGGTTTTTACTGTACTAAAATGTACCCAGTATTGACTTTTTGTCGGTATTTTTTACATCAAATTAGATTAACAAGAGTTTAAGCCATTTGGTACATTAGTACACTGTATTAGTGTTAAGAAAGATGAAACTTGCTTCCTGTCTGAGGCACTGAAAAGGGGGAGACTAGAATTTGCCAGCGGTTGCTGCTGTACTCTGTAAATGAGCACAATAGGCAACCTACAACTAACAAAGACTGTCATCACCACCTCTTCTGTTAGAAAGGACATTTTGTGAAATTGGGTTCTTTGCTCTGCATAGCATTTGCATCAGAGTTCTTGAACGTTGCACTCTGTTTTCTCCTGACAGGGAAATGAAACCTTTGCTCTTTTGTCAAAGAGGCATACTTATCAGCATGCATTCAAGGGCTGCACACTGTACAAGGATACCACAGCTGCACGGTTGCTAAATCAGAGCCCTGTGCTGTGGGGTCCCTTCTCCCTTCAGTGAAATCTCACCAAGCTAGTGCAGCCTAATCATAATTTAGACACATGGTTACTGTTTTGTGTAAACTATCTGCCTTAGTTTTGGTGACATATTTTACTTAGGAAGAATACTGTAACCCACAGAGAGACACACACGTGCTTTCGTGCACGCTCTCTCTTTTTAACCAGAATAGCTAGATATGGAAATCATAAAATGGGAGACATTGACCTATTTCTTGTTCCTGCAATCCTCTCCCTCCCCCTTCCCTCAAAATGATGCATCAGGGAAGTGTTAGAAAGTTCTAGTGCTTCATCCTCAGCCCCAGTATGTATTTCCCTGTCAGTACTAACATTCCTTTGCATGCCTGAAGGTTTAACTGATTCATTTTCAGCAAATGTTTACTTCTTGCACCATATACAAATTTTTACTCTCAAGTTCTTTTCTTAAAATATTTTTACTGCATTTTTTTAAAGACAAGCTTTTTTTCTCTTCCGCACCTACTGTCTGTATAGTCCTTGGGCCTGAAGCTGTGCTCTGTGGGGCTGTCCATCCTGATCAGACTGGTGGGGAGGGTCTACAGTGCAGGACCCAAAGGTGTCCCCCCGGCCATCACTATGATGGTGGTGGGGCTTTCTCCCATTTTTCTACCACCCACCTTCCCGAGTCTCTCAAAATTCTTTCTCTTGGCCTTGGTGGTGTCACTCGAGTCCAGAAATAGCCAAACTGCATCATCATCATCGTACTTGACAAACACCAAAAAATTGGCTACTCTCCACCTCCTTCAAAAATTGCGGTGCTACATAAATTAGTTTTAGCAAACTTGTGCAAACTTTATTTGTGCCAAATTAAGAACTGCCTTTGAAAAAGGAATTCTTTCTGAAATGCGCCAGGCTGCTGTCCAGCAGTTTTTATTTGGCACAAATAAAGTTTGCAGTTGCTCAAGTTTTGTAAAACTAATTTATGGAGTACTGTCATTTTTGAAGGAGGTGGAAAGTGCCTGATTGTTTGTTTAATTACGGCTTATCATGAGCACCCCGTCCTAGTGCACTTTCTAGTTGTTTGACTCATCATCACACTGTATGTGACCACCACCTGGCGTGGCAGCATATGGAACGAGGTGTCTCCTTCCAGCTATGCCAGTTACCAGACATTGGATTCAGGTTGTATTCACCAAGGTAGTTGCATGGCAGGAGATGATCTATAGACGAATGGTTCCTTCTCCATATTCAATGTCTCCATCAGCCAGGCCGACACAAATAATGGTGGGCCCCTAGGTCCCTCTGGGAGTCCCACCACTTTAACATTAACTGTCCTGATGGCATTTTTTTTTTCTATATACTGTTTACTCCTCCTTGGAGTGGGCAGGTGGCTCTGGCCTCTCACTTGGAAGGGACTCTTCTCTCTGGCTGGCATCTCCCGCACCCATCCCGCCCGGCCATTCCACCATGGGTTACGCCCCCTCATGACAGGGCGGTGGTGAGGGGCACCGCCTCCCCGAAGCCAAGCATCCAGATTGCCAGGGGTCGGCATGTGCGCAGCCATCCATCATGGAGCCTGCCAGCTGCGCTTTTCTCCAGTTTTCTCCCTAAACCCACATGTGCAATGGACAGGTGACTGTCTCCACCTCCGCTGAGGCTGTCTTATGCCCTGTATGTGGGTCCACCCTCTGCTAAGCATCACACCTGTGCTGACCCCCAGCTTCTGCGGGTGTCAGTCTCCTAGCGCGATGCTGTGCCCCCACTCCCAAGGAAGGAGAGCTGTCGGCGGTTGCACGATCCTTCCTCGCCCCGGCTGACCCCCCCAAGTGACCCAAGTCTGTTCCCAAACTCAGGCCACCAGTGTGGCATCCAGCACCTCAACCCTCAGCACCACTGGGCCGGCCTCTGATGGCATTTTTAAGGTTCTGCAAGTGGTTCCATGGCAGTATGCTCGGTCTCACCAGTCCAGATAAATTAGTTGGTTCTTTCTCAGCAGAGTTTGTCCCTGCTTTCCCTCATTCTGGGCTGTGTCCAGATTTATGTCAAGGAGCGCTACACTGGAATGAAGTGCCTTGATTTAGTGATTTAAGTCCTGAATGCCCTTATGGTCAAGGTATGTTGGATGGCTCTCCTGCTTCCTTTTTTGAATGTGCCATTAGCCTGGAACCGTCATCCGTGGCTTGCTGATTTCTGCCATGAAAAAGTCGGGCAACCTGGTGAAAATCAGCATGGCCTTTAGATGGAGCTCTCAGGTTTTCTGTTGCTTAACATGTTCTGATGCGTTATTAAATTGTCAGTCTTTGCTCTTTCCATTCAGTTTAAAAACATTTAGGATTTTTTTTTGTGTGTGTGTTATCTGTTTACTCCCCTCGCTCCCGATCAGATGCCCCCTTTCCTTCAGGCCCTTCTATAGTCCCTTCTGCTATACCTCTGCTACCCTGCTAGAGTCCTGACTCCCCCGCAAGCCCCATATTGCAGCCCTCCTGTGGCATCCCGGCATTTTCCTTCACCGGGCGAGTCCCACCCCCTCCGAGGGGGATGTAGCAGTGGAAGGGTGGCACTAAGTACCTACCTTATAGGCCACAGGATGCTGCTGAGGCCTGCGGGGAACTGCTCACTGGAGGGGTCAGAAGTGCAGAGAACCTGGAGGCCGTCATCCAGTGAGCACCCAGCCATTTTCCTCTTTTTCTTTGGGGGTGGCATAGTGATGTCATGGCTATGCCAACATCTGCCCCTCCCCCTATTGCATGTTGGTCCAATGTCTTCGATGCTCCCAGCCTCCGCTGGGCTCAGCGCCAGTTACTCCCAGAGAGGCTGTCCTTAAGACGCTCCATCCTTGTCCCCAAGGTTGCGCCTTCCAGCGACTCTGGCTCGTTCTCGAACCTGGGTCGCCTGAGTCGCAAGTGGAAATCCAACCGCTGCGCAGATGGGCCAGCTTTAGGATGTTTTTAATCCATTTTCATTTTGATCACTCAGAGCCAGTATGGCTGCCCCTCCATCACCACCACCTTCAAAAAATGTGACGTACTTGATGGTGATCATTTTGGTACAGAACGGAATCAGACTCCCATCAGCACAGTCTAAGCATGAGGAATTCCGTAGTCCTTTAATACCATAGGGATGTCAAAAGTTGTTCGGTATTTGCACATTTCAGGACAGCCATTTTTGCTGTAGTTTGTGGTGCTGCTTATCAAGACTCTTCACATAGACAGCACTTGCAGTGCCAAACATCTGTAGTAAATTTAAGTACCACTCCTCGATATGTAAGAAGGGCAGTGTGGTCTAGTTATTGAAACACTCTGCTTCAAACCAGGAGGCCCTACTATTAATCCCACCACATCCACAGATTCACTTGTGACCCTGAGCAAGTCACTTGCCCCCTGCTTGTGCTTCAGCCTTCCCAGCTGTAACATTCAGTAAATGCAGAGCCCTGCTTAAAGTGAGATGTTGTATAACAGTTTGGCTATCCAGGGTAAACATTTTAGTGTGTATTATTTATTTTTTTTATTGTAAATTGGTGACTGGTGGAGGCACACTGAGCCAAGGCTTGTTTTCAGATGTGACCGGGGGGTGGGGTCGCAGAGGGGAGGCTCAAATTCAGAAAATACAGACAAACAAAAAACAATAAATGCAATGAATAAAGTGCGATAGAAAAAGTGGTTAAACAAGAAACAAAAGAAGACAATTGTCTAATCACAATCCCAAATGGCCATTAGTGAAGCACAGCAATCACAATAAATAGAATTACTATCACAGTATTCAGTAATGCAAAGTAGGCGTGCAGCATTGGCACAAAGAGGCAGAAGTATCCAAGTCAGACATCAGGTAACTAGTGGGCTGAGATACGGAGATGCACTGGAAGACCAATTTGTGACTGAAACAAACAGAGTAAGAGAAAGAGACGTGTGGGAAGGGCACAGGAGGAGAACGGGAAGCTGAAGACCTCAAGGAGGTGGTCAGGTGATAAGAGTAGAGCAGGACATATGTCAAGTATAAGTGGAGGACTAGAGTATGAGGACGCAAAGTGGGAATTTGGGAGCAGTTTTAGGGTGAGAGAGTAGGAAGATGTGCGAGTGGGGACAGGAAGACGGATCCAAAAATTAGGGAGGCGGATAGAGAAGTCAAACTAATCAACAGAGGTTTTGCAACCAGATATGAAAAACAAACAAGTGTCAGAAGAGCAGAAGTAGTAGTAAGAGGTGAATAAATGGGTAAATGAGGGAATGACTGTGATTGATTAAGAATTTGGATGGGAATGAGGTGCAGTGAGAGAAGCAGCAAGATTCAAGGCAGGGGAAAGAGCAGGACTGGTAGAGCAGTGATGGGTAAGGGTAAAA